>OX940903.1:6644388-9423082 GCA_954871355.1 Cabera pusaria | reverse complement strand
CATCGTAATCATCACAATCAGCCAGTATCAGTCCACTGCTGGACATAGGCCTCTCCCAAGTCATGCCACTGAGCCCGATCTTCGGCTCTTTGTTTCCAGTCACTGCCCACAGCTGCGAATGTCGTCGCTCCACCTGGTCACAGGGTACCCCAACGGTTATCAGTCCTTTTTTTTTTGACCCAGGAAAATCTTTTATGGATACCACTCGCCCGGGGGAGCGAGATAATTATGTGGGACTCGCTGCTTTAAAGGTAGGATACCGCACTAAAAACCTGGGGTGAGCCGTCATCCACCGTAGTGGGGCAAGATGGGATTGCGCTAGCATTCACCACCTTGCCCCGGTGGCAGACCCAAATGGGCCTGTGCCACTGTGGAGGGACAACCTTGCTCACCAAGGTCACCTCTCAACCGTCATGTGGGGTAGTGCAAGCCGTTGAAGAGTCTCCCGACTTCCAACAGTTACCCCACAATGACAGAATAGTGTGGCTCGTCTTCTCGTCAAACTTACCACACCCTCTGTCCGTCTGATGACTGGTGTGCGAAGAGCAAATACCCCTACTCGCACACCGTCCGCTGTTCGACTCGCATGCCATTGCCAGTGGCATGCGAGACTCCACCCTACGACCGTCACCGGCCCCACCACTTGGCCCATTGGGCCCACGACCGAGGTACACATGTACACCCCTCAACAACAGAGGAATGCAGCACGCGCTTTCCTTAACAACGCCCCACATCCTCTGTCCCTCTAATGACAGGTGTGTGAAGGGCAGATACCCCTACTCGCACACCGTCCACCGTCCTGCTCACATCAATCAATCAATTATTTATTTGCTATAAATAAGATCACAAAGGTAAAATACATTATAACAATAGGTCCTCTTATTTATACCCTTTCGGGCGTGCAAATGTTATTTACAATTCGTTACAATACTATTGATAATTATAATATGTTCTCACCATCTAATCGACCATTCCATGTTTATGTTTTGTTAATAATTTCATTATTATTATTTATCAATTACAATAAAATTTTACAAGTAAAAACAACACAAAAAATTAAAATTAAAATTGGAATGTCAAAATATTAAATGTCAATGCCATGCAACTACAAATTTCAATGTCAAATAATGGTTAATGTCCGTTAATGTCAAATAATCTTCTACACTGTAAAAGTTGCGTTCATGCAGCCATTCATGTAACTTTATTTTAAATTTAGTCAATTGTAATTTTTTTAACGTCGATGCATGACCAAAGCATGCGAGCACCCTCTTGCGGCCGTCATCGGCCCCGCCACTTAGTCCGAGCATTATGATCAGACCCACCACAGGGCGGCTCCTACCACCGAGCCCGCCCTGCCCCGTCACACTGTGCCCTCTGCTGAATATCAGAGGGACACGCGGAGGAGCCCCTCACGTCGGAACTTCGCTATTGGTCGACAACTTAACCCAGTTGACTGGGAAAAGTTGTAGGCCGATACCCAGGGTACACCACGAGGAGGTGTTCCGACCCGCACCCCAACGGTTATCGGTCCTACAGCTGCTATGACCAGCCCACTGCCACTTCAGTTTGCTAATCCGTTGAGCTATGGCGATCACTTTAGTTCTCTGGCGAATTACTTCGTTCCGGATTCGATCCCGCAGAGAAACACCGAGCATAGCTCGTTCCATAGCTCGCTGAGCAACTTTAAATTGGTGGACGAGTGGAACCGTGAGTGTCCACGTCTCGGCTCCGTATATGTATATGTATATGTCATGACGGGTAAGACACACTGATTAAAGACTTTTTTCTTTAGGCACTGTGGTATATGCGACGAGAAGACACAACGGAGTTCTCCAAATGCTGCCCAGCCCAGCTGAATTCTTCTCTGGATTTCCTTCTCGAAGTTATGTTTGCCTAGTTGGAGCTGAAAGAAACTGACGAATGAAACGGACTGGAAAGAAAAAAAATTAAATAGATTTATTACAATTTTTGTATGTCAAAGTTAACAAACAATACCCATGTAACGTTGCGTCTAGCGCCGTTACTAAATCTAGGTCAAATAATAAAAGTCAAATAATAAATGCCGTTCCGACGTTGATTCCAGGTCTTAAACAGGGAGCTAGGTACCTGCAGTGCCTACCTACCTACAACCTGTGCCTACCACTCGACGCTGGCCATCGCCTACGTTGCCGCTCACCAGGGCTGCGCACGAGCTGACTTCTAGCCTCGTCGCTCACCGTCCCAGCTGTGGGAAAGGGTCCTATCGCACCGGACGGACTAGCAGGCCAGTGCCGCTCCTAACTTCTTTTAAAGCTCTCTTCTTGTGCGGCTGAGTAACCTTAAGGCAACATAAAAGTAAGACCCTACGTTTGCTTTTATTTACCCCGACCCTTTCTACCTATCTGCAGTTGACAGGCACTAACCACCGCCGCACCCACCACCCACCAAGTGTTCACCGCCGCCTATAACACAACACAAGTAGTATTGCACGTGCTTTGCCTACCTTTTGGTAAGAGGACTCTTTTTACCCCTTTCTTAAATCACTGCATGTACTCTAACGGAAAAACCTCAGGGAGATCGTTCCACATCATGCAGGTCCGTGGAAGAAACGACCGCATAACGTACCGTATGCGATGTCCACGTGTCTACAATATGTGGATGAGCTCTCTCGCGGTGTCGTGAAGATCGATGAAAAAAGCGAGATGACGGGATGAGGTTAAAGATTTCACCAGAACTGAAATTATATTTATTATTTATTTTATTAGTATAAGACATATAGATAGCTTAGACCGTCGATTAACACACAGGGTACTTACTTTATATCCCGATATTCCCACGGGAACGATGTCTACGCGGGTAAAACCGCGGGACACAGCTAGTAATACTATATAAGTACATACATTTATTTATACTTATTCATCTGAATTGCGAAATAAATGCATAACTATACGTATTTAATTAGTTTCTTATAAAATGCATGTAAAATATGTGACGAGTATGAAAAATGCACTTATAGCACAGAATAATGAATAATACAAGTAAAAAAGATGCACTCCCTGCGAAAGCTACTTTTATTACTGTTTAGAAGATAAGTGCGTTATACAAACATGTTTAATTATTATTTACTAGCTGTTACCCGCGGCTTCGCCCGCGTTATTTGTGTCTATGACCATTGAGGTCTAGATCGATGATCTCTTAGGCCAAGTCACCATAGATGACCCTCAAAGTCGAAATCAATATCCTCTATTGTTAAAGTCATTAATCATTTTGGTTAGGTATACGAAGTTGTGCTGTTTAAGTTTTTGACTCAACACAACAGTTCCTGAAACATTTCTTACAAAGAAAATAACGTGAATAGCTGCGCGAGCGTAGCGAGCGCTATTATTGGGCGAGTGAACATTTTTTATGGCTTTTTATAACCCTGACAGTTTAATGACCTAATCATCAAGTCAATATAGATGACTCTTAGGTCGAACTCGATATCGTCTATTGTTAAAGTTATTAATCATTACTTGGTACTTGGTAAACCTAACCAAGGCTTACCAAGTTTTTCTGTTAAAGTATTTGAGTCAGTTTAATGTATGAGGCTGTTAAAACACGCTATTATACGCTATGTAGCGTTATTACTGCGCAAGCGAAGTGAGAAACTTTTTTATGACTTTTTATGACCCTGAAAGTTTTTAAGACCTACTAAGTCAACACCGATGACCCTAAGGTTAAACTTGATATCCACTTATTTTAAGGTAAAAAATCATTATGAATATCGAAGGTTGTACTGTTTCAATGTATGACTCGTTTTGATGCATGTGACTATTAAAATACAAAAGTTGCTGAAATGTTTCCTGCAAAGTAGATATAACAAATGCTTGCGCAACCGGAGCGAGCGCTATTACTGCGCGAGCGTAGCAAGCCTTATCACAGCGCCAGCGAAGCGAGCGCGAAAATTTTTTACGTCTTTTTATGACCCTGACAGTTTTTATGACCTACAAAGTCAAAGACCGATGACCCTAAGGTTAAACTTGATATCCACTCATTTTAAGGTAAAAAATCATTAATATTATTGAAGGTTGTACTGTTTCAATTTATAAACTCGTTTTGATACATGTGGCTATTAATATACAAAATATGCTGAAATATTACCTACAAAGTAGATAAAACAAAGGTTTGCGCGAGCGCAGCGAGCGCGAAAATTTTTACGTCATTTTATGACTCTGACAGTTTTATGTCCTGCTAAGTCAACACCGATGACCCTTAGGTTAAACTTGATATCCACTTATTTTAAGGTTAATAATCATTAAGATTATTGAAGGTTGTACTGTTTTAATTTATGGCCTCGTTTTGATGCATGTAGCTATTAGAATACAAAAAATGTTGAAATATTACCTGCAAAGTAGTTAAAACAATTTTTTACGTCTTTTTATGACCCTGATAGTTTTTAGTTTTTATGATGAGTGAGTCAGTCAGTATGTCAGGACAAAGATTCTTATAGTATTAGATTTCAGGCAAATCGGTAAAGCTGTTTATTCGAGAAGAGGTCTTATATATACCAAATTCAATTAAAAATATCTGGACCCCCTGACTTGATAGCCAAAAAAATTGTATCCTATATCCTATTCTATCCTATGAACTGTCTTTATACAACATTTCAGGCAAATCGGTCAAGCCGTTTATTCGAGAAGAGGTCTTATATTTACAAAATTCAATTAAAAATATTTGGACCTCCTGCCTCGATAGCCAGAAAAAAAGTATTCTATATTCTATTCTGCCTTATAAACTGTCTTTATACAACATTTCAGGCAAATCGGTCAAGCCGTTTATTCGAAAAGAGGTCCTTTAGTTACAAAATTCAATTAATAATATCTGGACCCCCTGACTCGATAGCCAAAAAAAGAGTATCCTATATCCTATTCTGCTTTACATTCTATCTTTGTACAAAATTTCAGCCAAATCGGTCATGCCGTTTGACCGTGAAGAAGTCCCAAACAAACAAACAAACAAACAAACAAACAAATAAACAAACTGACCTTCGCATTTATAATATTGGTGTTGATGTTGATTTGTCTATTTTTAAAACAAATCGTTTTCTAGTTCCTAAGTAGGACTCGGAGACTCGGAGACTCGAAACAAGTGACGTATTATTATTATTTCGTCACCGCGTAGCGTTGCAGATTTATAAAGATACTATCACATTTTTTTTTATGCGTGACAAAATAAATGAATTTCTAAAACCCATCGAACAAAAGTTCTTTTTCTTGTTTCTTGTTTCAAAAGTTGGTTATGATGTTGAGAAGTTGGCTATGATAGGTTTTTATTTACCATAAAACTGCGTCTTTCAGGAACTAAGGGTATGAAAATGCCACATAAACAAGGCTATAGGGTTCAAGATATAGCGATGATGATGGTATCATCGTCACCACTTTAGTTCGTGCAGTTAGAGAAGTTATATTCGTCAGTATATTGATAAAGTTTCGAACAAATGAATTTTGATTTCATATATGGAAGCTAAAACTGCAAGACCCAACAATTTACAATTCAAAATGTAGCTCAATACAGAAAGTATTGTAAAAGATACCACTAAGAAACAGGACAAGGAATATAAAATATTGTAAAAGCGGCGTCATTCTCAAAGACGGTGCATAATAGATGGCTGCTTTTACTCCACTTTTTATATAGTTGTTCTTTCAGTAATATTCCTGCTAGTTGTAAATTTCTAGAGTAACTATGAATTTATAACATGGTTTTTACTCACTTGTACAACTATTCCGAGGTAATTTGAAATTCACACTTGTTTCTAGTTATAAGCTGACTTTTCAACTAAGGTAAATGATAACAACGATGACCAGCTAAGAACGATGATTTCATCGGTCCGTTTCGTTGTTTCCAGGTCTCATACGCCACCTAATTTCGTATGCAACTTGGCCAATAGCTTACTTAAAGTTTCTTTATTTTATAGACTAGCGTTTGACCCTTACCTTACCTGCTGATAAGTGACAATATCGAGGATAGTATCACTAAAGCCTTAGAATGGAAACTGGCTCTCAAGTACAGGTTCAGCACACACCTAGGTATATGTTTTCTAACAGATCTTTCCCACGTGATGGAAAAATCTGAATGAATCAGAAAAATCAGACGGGTGGTAGCTTGCCAGTCGAACACTACATAGTGCCACCACCTTTAATCTATCAGTCTAATAACACAATCAATCAACAGACAATCAGTCAATACAATCTTGCCTTACACCTGTATCCAGCAGGTGCCAGCTTATATAGCCTATAAATTATAAAAATAGTCTTCCCAAATACGACTCATGTCTGAGAAAAACTAAGTTGATTTTTCTCCTTATGTAATATTACTCCATGAAGAAGTAAAATTCAATAACAATTTCTCTTAACTTTCAATCCCGACTCAGTTTCAATTCCACTTCCATTTAAAATTAGTTGTACGCCGCACAAAGTAAATGGTTTCAAACTAAAGTCAAAGAGTAAAAATTATACTAGCCTTGCACGTACAAGACAAGTGGAGACTTTTTTGTGTATAGTATATTTGTATGTAAGGATGTATTTATTTTATTATAGTCTCAAGCTATTCTGAAAATCAGCATCTTGGTTTTTAGGGTTTCGTAGCCAAATGGCAAAAAACGCAACCCTTATAGATATGTCATGTCTGTCTGTCTGTCTATCTGTTTGTCTGTCTGTCCGTCCATATGTAACAGCCACTTCATTTTTTTTTTTATATCTTATAGGCTAGCATTTTTCCACTATCTCACCTGTTGGTAAGTGTTAGTGCGATCGAAGATGGTAAGCACGTTAGGCCTAGAATGGAAACTAGCTCTTAAGGACAGTTGCCGGAACACATTAGATGTTTGGCGACAGATTTTCTAACTAGTAGTATAGCCTATAGCCTATATGATATAAAAATAATTATTATTATAATTTTGATTTGTATAAAACAATGTACAAAAATATAAAGAGTATTAAACACAATATTAGACTAACAGAGATTTGTACATCATTTTTAATTTTAGAGTTATATACTTGTACACACTTATTGATGAAGATACCCAGCATTGATGATCCACATTCATAGAATATTGGAATTTAGCTCCACATGCTTACTAACTCAAAATGTTAGTAGATATAAATTTTACAAATTCCAAGTCGGAACACATGCTGCTTCCTGCATGCCCAATTAAACATTTACTTTTATTTCGTTCAAGGGAGCCAAGTTGCAGTATAACGTGTGTTTTATTTATTTATGTGGCGAGCATGCAGTTGGCGCAGAATATCTACTTTTGTGAAAAAGTAATTGTATTGCTTGCACCACCACTTCTATGTGAACGTGACTTGGACTTCTCGGAATACAATGGTTTTGTCTCACTGCAAAGTAGCACTTACAAAATAAATTTGCATGTATGAACAATGCATATTTTTTTACTATTTAGACGGCCACGATTACAGCCTATGGCCAAGAAACTGTGAACGTCGTGATGGCCACGATTTCGACCTCTCGGCCAGTAGCCACGCGACTAAGTGCAAGTTTTAGTTAAACTGGTTGTTGCGGCTACTGCTCAGAGTCGTGGCCGTGTAGTGCGCGAGGTGCTTTATACGGGTAGACAGTTGGCTTCGGCTGTGGCTCGAACCAACCAAAGTCACGTCGCTTATCGGTCTGCCGAGAGTTCCACGAGTTCGAGTTTTATGTCCAGTTCTAGCAAACTCTGAAGACAAGATAGTTAGGATAGTTGCTCTATCTGCATTGGAGTAAGTTGTCCGCCATCTTGTCTCATTCCGTCTTCTATTCAGAGACATGCATGATTCCAACTTCGACCACATCGTCACTTAACATCAAGTGAGATAGTGCCAAACTGCTCGTCTGACTGGAATATAGATAGACAGTGGTCAAATGCTTGTCTATCTGCAATAAAAAAATAGGTATTTATGTTACAATTTACTTCTTGAACTACTTACTATCTACTAGCGTTCTACGAATATTTTGTATCAGTGTAAATCCATAAAACATGGTTGAACTCTAGACACTAGCAAACATGAGACCAGATGTTACAAATAAATATACATTTTTGTTCAGCTTCCTACTGTACAACGCAATGCAGAGCCCACAGCGGAATGTCAGTAGAGCAACTGAAAAGCAACAAATGCAGTGTTACAACGGCCGTCTTCAGGGACCCATTGTGTGACAATTTTAGCCCACTTGTCAGGGTTCATGCGACAAGTATTAGGCGCCCAGTCCCACTTCAGCCTGGCATATACACTACGATAATTAAATATGAAACACGTATAGGTACAATTGAAATAGTGTAGGTAGTGTTATTTATCAATCTCCGTCTGGCTAACGTCTGCTACTGACTACTGACTACTTTTCATTCATTTTCATTCACACGATTCGAGATCACCCGTTATCCGAATTTTAACAGAGACCGTAGTTGGTGCTTACCTACGACATGGATACCAATTCTTAATGCTTCCTCGAAGAAGAAAGTGCTCACCAGTCTAGAACGTGAAACAGTCAGCTGGATATGAAACAATACTGTCGGCGATAATGACGATGAAGACCTATCGAGCTTCGGACCAGCTCATTCTTCCACTATCATCGAGCCGCGCCGCTCGCCGAGCCCCTGACGAGTCGCGCGCGGCGAGCGGCGGCCCGCAGTGCTCGTCGCGATCTCGCAGCGTAAACTCCCGAGGAAGTGCATCGGACATGCACGAAACCTAGGTCGAGATATTCGACATCAATTCTTAGTGAGTATATTAGTCGGTATTTTTATAATCATTTTCATTCACCTCATAAAAACAATAGTACTATAAAGAAAAATCTCGCATATAGGCCAATTTAAGCCATAAGAGTAGGCAACTAAAATAATTGATAAGCCAGTGTAGGTGCAAAATTTGTATTTAAGATATGCAAATTGCAAACTTGCAAAATCATCATAATATTGAGCTAGCGATAATGAGTAAGTACAGAAGGCCGGAAACAATCAACAAAATCCTTATTTAACCGAAATAACAAATTGACATATCTTTATCATAATTAGCCCATCCCCCGTCCACTACCGATTATAAGTATTACCACGGGTATCACCTATGAGCACTAAGTTTTGGTTTTTTTTATATCATTTAGGCTGGCGTTTAAGCACTATCATACCTGTTGGTAAGTAACGATATCGTCGAGGATGGTAGCACGCTAGGTCTAGAACAGAAATGGCTTTAAAGGACAGTTGTCGGAACACATTAGATGACAGATTTTCCAATTCGAATCTGATCTACTGTATCTCTTAACACTCTGTGGCTCGACTGCACATAAATACGATGCAGTTAAATTGGATAATGGCCTATGCCGACAGCCCGATATAAAAAGTACCGTGTTAAAAATGTTTTCAGTTAATTGTAGTAAATGTTTTGGAACCGTTTGGCTTGGTAAGCAAGTTTTATATTATTTATTATATATATATTTATTTTATATTTAATAGTCATTTCAGAATATGGATCTTTGAGAGACTTTGCCGGCCAAAGTTTTGTATTAATACATAATTTTAACTCTGACGCAAAAAAGGGAGGTTATTACATGTTTGAGGTGTGTATCTGTGTGTTTTTCTATGACATCGGAGCTCCGTTGAACTGATTTTAATTTTCTTTTCTGATTCTTGTTTGATTCATATTCTCAGCTACGATTCAAGAAAATCTGTTCAGTCGTTTAGAGATCATCAGCAATTTTCTAATTCAGTCGGTATTTTTAGGGTTCCGTACCCAAAGGATAAAACGGGACCCTATTACTAAGACTCCGCTGTCCGTCTGTCTGTCTGTCTGTCTGTCACCAGGCTGTATCTCATGAACCGTGATAGTTAGACCGTTCAAATTTTCACAGATTATATATATCTGTTGCCGCTATAACAACAAATACTAAAAACAGAATAAAGTTAAGAATAATAGAGGGTCCCCGTACAAGAAACGTGTTTTTTTCGGCATTTCAATGTAAGGCCATCTATGAACGTTTAGTTAGGTAAACGTCCCATAAATGGCGTTATATTGAAATGTCCATGTTATAAGAAATAAAACGTTTATACATTATTATTTTATGCTGGTGAAAAATGATAGTGGTATTCTTGCTCGATCTTCTAAAATACTGTAGTGTGGTACGGAACCCTACGAGTGCGAGTACGACTTGCACTTGGCCAGATTATTTTTAGTTTAAGTGTTTACTTGATATTGATATTATGCTTAGTGGTAAGTACTGTATAGAAAAAGCTATGATCTATCATCTAGAAATTATAGCAGCCTGTCTTCGTTTATATAATGAGCGGAATTACTTGCACCAGCCAATCAAAACTACAAAAAATCTTTTACGGTCATTATGACATATTGAATAGGAATTTTTTGAGCCCCGATGGCATAAAGGCTTGACTTCTAAGCGTGAGGTCGCCAGTTCAAATCCTAGCACGGATGTTCATTTAAAGGTGGGAGGAGCATATTACATATATCGATGTTCTGCCTGACTTGCTACCATAAAGTAGCTTACCACTATCATGTATTAAATCTGCCGCCACACCTTCGTGCGACACCGCACTCTTCCTATACTTTGCACGGGATGCATAAAATCTCATAAACATCATCGGCCTATATTAGTCAACTGCTAGACATAAGCCTCTCCTAAGGATCGCCACTTAACTCGATCGTTGGCTGTCCGCATCCAGTCACTTCGAGTCACTTTTCGAAGGTCGCCAGTCAAGCTTCTTAATCATATCTTCTACAGCATTGGTCAATATAGTTTTGGGGATTTTACACCCCCGTTTTACTCCTCTGCGGAGTAGGATATGTTTAGTCTGCCGGTCCTGGGGGTGAACGGACATAGGTGTGGAGTTACTCAGGTTTTTCAGCACTTTAATTTATCGCCAGTCAACTTGGCGTCGCTGCAACGACTCCAAAATATCCCAGCGACAGAGTCAAAAGCCTTCTCCACGAAGGCTACATAGATCGGACGATTATACTCCTCAGACTTCTGTATAATCTGCCTTACAGTTTGGATATGATCCATAAAGCGAAGCAGAAAATCAAGAATGCTTTCATTTTAACCGACTTCAAAAAAAATGAGGAGGTTTCTCAATCCAACCATATATAATATATATATATGCTATGTATGCTATGTATGTATATTCGCCGATAACTTCGTCCTTTATGGACCTATTATTATGATTCCTTTTTTGCTGGACAGGAGATATCCCAAGAGTAGTACCATTGTAATTTCATCAAGATCTGATTGGTATCTCCAGAGATATGCAGATAAACACCTCAAAATTGGTACTGAAAACTAATAGCGTGGAATTTGAAGTCGGTTATTTTCGTATATTAAACGATCTTATATATCACGTATCACGTTAGGTGAATGGCTTGGTTCTCCGTAAGCTCGCTGCTAAGCAAGAATATTTTCAGCACCTTTAAAACCTAACATAATAAAAAGAAACATACCTAAACCACCAAAATGAAAGTACATCTCAAGCCGCAATGTATTTAATATACGTAATAAGTCCAGTCCAGGTGTCGGACACAGAACGGGCCGGCTCCGCAATTTTACATTTAATAAAATTGCCCCAGGTGGTGCGGTGAGCTATTCCAGCGCTGTACTTTGTGTGCGGCCTTCATATTGTAGCTAATTATTTCGGTTACTCATTACAAGTAGGATAAGGTATGGAGTTCACCTGTACTCTACTCTACTGCCATAGGCTAAATCTTAATTTTGATAAGGAGAGATTGAGTGACATTACCGACTCGCTTCTATGGCTTGGCCTGGCGCACATACATCGTAACGTACAGGTCACAGATATATAATACAATAGATAACGCAAATGCGTGTACTTCCCGTGTCCGAACTCCAACCAAGCGTCAAAGTTGGCCGCCTCTACTTAAAGTCCGCGCGTGTCTGTTTTTGCAGCCGGACGGCCGCGAAAACTATAAAAATGCCGCGTTGCGTGATCATTAATTACAATAGCCCAAAAATGTCGAGCCCCCAAACGGAAGGACATATTTCCTATAACCTTTTTCGTCACTACATTTCGGCTGTACCGTCACAAAATGTATTGAAAAGTTGACACGCTTGGATTCAATTCAAATCGTGATACTTGCGTTATCTATTGTACATATATACAGGTACAGAATAAATAATAGTACAAGTAGTACTGGCTTCACCTTGAGACAAACTCTCGGACTAATCAAGCCGCACTTGCGGCTAAAGTCTCTTATTTATGGTGAACATGTTGCCGAGTTGCTGTCAACATATTGCGGGCAACACTTGTGTTGATGAGTTGATCACGCCGTGTTGCAGAGATGACGCCCGGCGAGCGAAAACATGTTTGATGTTGAGAAACATGGGTGTTGAGCAATAGTTGCGCAACAAATGTTGACAATGAATACGGGGCTAAATCGTCCACACACTTAGCGCGCACTGCGTTGCGTTAGGGATGAGATTTTACATATTCCTTTAAGTTACGTATATTAATTATACGATGGCGCTTACCCATATTCACAAACATAATATAACGTCTCTCAATGCTCGTAAATGCATATGAATTTTGGTAAGAAGGTAAACAGGTTTTGTAGTGGTACGACTTCTGCTAGTCCGCCTGGGTACCACCACTTTGCCAATTAATTTTCAGCCGTGAAATAGGAATGTTTTTCGGTTGAAACGGCAAGGTGTCCAGTGAAATTACAGACATATAACAGAGCATATGAGACTTAACAGCTTTATGTCTCAAGGTAACAGTGCAGTGACATGTAAAATTCTGGCAGTTCAAAGTTTTGTATACCGCTGTATCTGTAATAGGTAGACGTCATCGCTTACCATCAGGCGAGCGTCGTGCTTGTCCTGTTACCTTATATCATAAAAAAACAGTGTGTTTTTACCCGACTACGGCGAATCAAAAAGGAGGGTTATGTTATTGTCTATAGATTCATTAACATTAAAACGACAAGAAAACAAAAGTACTTTTTTGTTGCTGTATTATTTTATTAAAACTTATTACACTCTCATTGCTTTTCTTGATTGAATACAATTCTGCAAGCATTCGTAATCAGTGCATATTTGTTGCGTGAAAGCTGAAATTCAACATTTTTATTTGGCTTATGTTTTTTCTCAATTTAACTATGCCTATTAATAATTTGCTCTAAATGAACGACTACACCGAGGCGTCCTACGTGTGCGATCTCGGCAGCGATCAGATAGCGCAGTAGTACTTGTACCGTCTGGTTTACATCAAACGTGATCTACGGCAATCAGAAAACTATTGAAAATCAGATCCCGCACGCGGACGCAGGACGTCACGGTGTGGCAGGAATAATAATTAAAAGGTATAAATGGTGGAAAAGTATGCTACACGGACAGGTACAGCATTAAATATTGAAGACATCAAATTCCACTCAAAAAACGGATAATAGGAATTGCATTCAAAGATTTTTACCCACGGACGGAACGGAGACTGTATATGCTTTTGGGGTGAGAGGATGTTTGTTTGTTTGTGTGGGAAATCATGTTGGCATATTTCTCCAAAACTACTAGAACCATTTTGATGCAGTTTTCAGTTATGGGTTCGGGTGTAATTGGTGCATGTTTTTAGATAGGTGTTACGGTGACAACTCACCAGGGGGCGCTGCAGTAAACATTTGTTGGTACAAATCCATGTTGCCATTTGTCTCCAAAACTTCTAGTTCGATTTTGTCTTTAAACGGTTAATCACTAACCAGTGGTGGTTCTTAGATATATGTTATGACGTTAATTTTCTAAAGGACATCGTCGTGGGTGCTTATTCAAAATTTTAATTCTGTTACTAGTTGATACAAACAAATCTACCTGGTGTACGTGTATTTGAGGTTATAGGTAGGTAAGATTTGCTGAATTTCAGGGTGTTTTGTTATTCTAAAAACTATTTATTAACTTACTTCTGATCCGCTTCGAATCATCATTAGGTACCTTCTTAATATTTTCGTGATCTACAAAAAATACAATAAATATCGTTATAATTATTGTGATGAAGGCCGCAATAAAGTCTTATATTGGTTTGAAAATTTAATTTCTACAGGTGGTAGGAGTAGACCTAATATCAATATCCACCTGACTTGCTACCAAACAGAAACTAACCAAGGCAAGGCCAAAGCAATGCGGACTGCGCATTGCTGTGGTCTTAAGATGGAACGAAGGGTGCTGTTTTCCATACATCCAATGTATTCCCCCGTTTTCTCCCTAGAAATTGCTTCTAGAGCAAAATTTGTTTCTACAAAGTATCAAACTAATATTATAGTTGGTAATTTGTTCACACAGTCAGGTACCCGATATTTTCTTAGTTTTAAGCATTACGAATAGTTTATAGATAGATTAAATTATAAGATAGATATATTATTTACAATAGAACTGTTAGTTTGTTACAATATTGTTTCCTTCGGGGACTTTACCCAGTCTATTAAAGTTATGATGTAAAATTTGTAAAAGGCTGACAACTACGTTTGCATAAATTTACGTACGCAACAATCATAATATTGTAATTTAATTGATTGTTATAATCGGGGGGAAGCGTTAAACACCATAACACAGGATCTTTCCTAGCTTGGTTTTGATGCGACCTTACAATGTTACTTCAATGTTTGTAAGTACCATATTAAATAAATAATATAATATTTTTGTATTTTTGTAATGATTTGGCTCAAAAACTACTGAACCGATTTAAAAAATTCTTTCACTAATACATAGAATGGACTTTCGGAATGAAAATAGGCTATATATTATCTCGTTTAAATCAAAGGAACAGTCGTGGAGACCTAATTTGCGACCTAAGTTGGCAAAAAAACGGTCGAAAAACACGTTTCTTACGAACGCTGCTCAATTAAAAATAGATAAAAGAATATTTTCCATAGAAGAGTTATACACCTTAATAAGACCTACAAAAAAGTCCGCGACAGCATATGTCTATCTCTTAAAGTTGACTCACAGTAACCATTTTAATCTTAACATTTTTGTTAAAAAATATTACATAACTTCCAAGGCTATTTTCAAGTATATAGTATTAATCCTTATCCAAATAATTAATTAGCTTGGCCACATATTATAGATTAAAATTGTCCCTTACAGTATATAATTAAAATGGAAACTCTAGAAGATATCACGAATTTCACATACACGCATCGCAAAATTAATAAAATATTTGCAGTGAAACCACAGATTAGGTCATAGTTACTACGAAAATATTATTATAAGCTTAGCTATGCTGTAGATCCCCATCGATCACAATCAATTTGAAGTCAATATAGTATAATAATATGATCTATTGTATAAAATAATATTCATCTATATATATAATAATAATATAATATTTTAAACCACCCCGACTGATATATGTATAATCTTTTCATTAAAAGCATTCCAATGACTCTAAACACGACATTTAAAATCTGAGCTGTAAGTTGGTGAGGATTTGAGTATTCTGCAGAGTCCAGGAGATGTCCCAGCATCAGGCCAATGTTCCATGTTCTTACAATATCGTTGAAGAAGAAGATTTTCGAATTGATCAGACCTATGAAAGTTGATTTCATAGCGCAATTAACTAGAAAAAAGCTCATAGTTTTATAACGATTGGACGAATTTTCATGAATCAAAGCTAAGAAAACTCTCGATGAAGACATCTGTCAAACAAAAAAAACTATCAATAATAAAAACAAAATCGGTTCATCCGGTTAGGTGCTAAGATGCTACAGACAGACACACAGATACACACGTTAAACGTATATTACCCCTACATTTTGCGTCGGGGAACGCGTAAGGTTACGGCGGCAGATGTTCTTCTTGGTGGTAAGCTACTTTTTGGTAGATTTAATGATCCCACTACCACTGTACGAAAACTCATGATTCATGAATGCATATAAAACTTTCATTGGTAGGTATATAGCTAGGATTAGAACCAACGACCGTCGGGTCAGAATCAGGATAACTATCCTTTACGCCAAAGGGCCGTCCAATATCACTACGTAAGTATTATAAAACAAAGTCCATCACTGCGTCTGTCTGTCTGTTCGCAATAATCTCAATAGCTACTGAACGGATTATCCTGCGGTTTTCACCAACAGCCAGTGTTTATGAGCATAATTTGTTAAGGTTTTGTGTAAATTGGTTGAAATATGACGATGATTGTTATATATGTTCATATTTTATATTCGATGCAACAAACTGATGCAAATTTTATAGGCATATTTGTTCTACCCGTGCGAAGCCGGAGCGGGCTGCTAGTATTAAATAAATAAATATAACACCTAGTGCCTAATATAAACCCATGTATTCAACGCATATTTCTAATGTTGTATATATATAAGATAGAATAGGTTAAACATCATTATTAATATACATCTAATTAGGATATGTAAGTTATTAAGTATGCATAAGTTAACAAGTACTGGTACTAATTGTAAGTAGCATATGCCTCTTATTACGAAATAAATAAATTATTAATTATTATTATCAAGTTCTGTGCTCTAGAAGCATTTCCAGTGAGCAAACGTGGTTTACTTTTCCATACAAGTGTGTTCCTCACACTTGTATGGAAAAGTGCACCCCGCGTTTGCTCTTAAAAGTGTGCAAGGCATCAGCAGCCGTAGCCGATATCAATTAGCTACGACTGCGAATAATTCATACAAACTTCAGTTGTGTTTTGAACTACAGACTAACGAACGTACACGAAAACACTCAGAGCAAATTAAATCAGATTTTGGTCGTAAAAGGTAAAATTATTGGTTATGTATAGTTCTACTAAAATATTTTCTTAGTTTGCAATCAGTGTGTTATGCTACTTTCAGTCGGAAGCTTGAGATTTACCTAGTGATGAAAAAATTTAAAAATTTTCATAGTCGTAACTAAAGTTTAAGCGTTACAACCGTGTTTCCACAGATGGATTTACACATTTTGTTTTATTCCTGCAAGAGGACGCACAGCAAGATTGCGCACGTGCACTTTAGTAAATACTTTAGTCCGCGTGGGGCGGTACCACCACTTTGCCAATTAATTTTCAGCCGTGAAATAGGAATGTTTTTCGGTTGAAATGGCAAGGTGTACAGAGAAAATACAGGGCATGTAAAACTAAACATCTTTATGTTTCGAGGTAACAGGCGCATTGCAGTGACATGCAAAATTCTGGCAGTCCAGAATGTTGAATGCCGCTGTAATCTGTAATAGGTAGACGTCATCGCTTATCATCAGGCGAGCGTCGCGATTGTCCTGTTACCGTATATCATAAAAAATAATACTGCCTATTCATGTGGATTATAGCCGTAAACATTTTAAGGTACGGACACACTGCAGCGTCCTGCGTGCGCGATCTAGGCGGCGATCAGATAGCGTAGTAGTATTTGTACCGACTGGTTCTCACCAAACGCGATCAGAATACAATTGAAAAGAGATCTCGCCCGCAGATCGCAGGACGCCGCGGTGTGGCCGTACCTTTACTACATAATTTTTTTAACATGATGTACTAAATAGTGACATGATAACTGAACATAATTTAACGGGATTAGACGGCCAATATGATTTATGAGAACAATACATATTAAATTCAAACCTGGCAGTCATAACTCCGGTCGAAAAAATTAAAAAAAAAAAAGATTGTCAACACTGTAACGCATAATTTACGTAGTAACTATTACATAATCTGTGGCATAATATTGGAGATTGCCGGTGTATTGAAATCATAATTTTAGCAGCTTATTTCTGTGGGACATTGCCGACTTTGCCATGATAAGAAGTTTTCATTAGAATCGTAAATCACTGAAAATTATTCTGTGTTCACAATTCAATTTTGACAAATTGTTCAGATTGCCGGGTTTGATTGTACCTATATGCCTCAATTCCAAATAAGTAAAGGGCACTCTCTTAAGGTACTTTGCGTACTGACAGGCGTGCTCCTATGGAAAGGTGCTACCGATAGTGCTAAAATACCCATTATCTACATTTTGAAAATACAGAAAATATTAATAAAGTCCAAATGTCAACCAAATTGTTTTTTTTTATATCCTATAGGCTAGCGTTTGACCACTATCTTACCTGTTGGTAAGTGATGATGCGGTTGAGGATGGTAGCACACTAGGCCTAGAATGGATACTGGCTCTCAAGGATAGCTGGCGGATTAGATCATTTGGTGACAGGTTTTCTAACTTGAGGGTGATAGCTAGCCAAACGGACACTAGACAGTGTCCTACCACCATGCCAAGGTTGAGGGTTTCTAAACGATGTTTTTCCTTCACCGGAGGGCCACTGTGAAAAGCGCACATACATTTTTCGATAGAAAAATCCATTGGTGCACGGCGGGGTTTGAACTCGGTACCACACGGGTAAAGGTTTCGGTACCTCTGGCGTCAAAGCCAACCAATATCCCACTACACCACTGGGCCCTCAAATGGTGGACAAGTCTGGTTGAAATTTCATAAAGATTATTGAATTGAAGTTATCATTGTCATTTTCATCATCACAAATAACACTCCCACCACTGAAAGCGTTATGCCAGCGACCCAAAGCTTCATTAAGGAGCTGGGGCGGCTTGGGTAATCGCTGACAAGGGAAAATGCACAATACACTCCAAGCGAGACGTCAGTGCAGGTCTTATTGCCCATCACCAAATAGAATAATTAGAATGAGGCCTTGTGTGTTCACCATCTTTGATCACATCATCGTTTTCAACCAGACGAGTTACGATGAAACCCTCTGCAGATATATCGTTTCGTGCATTTACATAAAAATATCACACCTTCAAATTCTAAGATATGTTTTATGCTGGTATTAATAAAAGATTACCTTGTATTTGAATGAAACGCCACCGCCAACGCGATTGCCACTCTATTGCTGTGAGTAACCCTAAACAGTTAAAAAATGTTTGAACATTAAAACCCACAGATGGCAGGAGCATTTTATCTATGTTACGCCTTACTTGCTACCGCTGTACTCTTAAAAATGAATGTAACGAAATTTAGCTTTGTTTATGGTCTAGACTCTGGAGACATTTACTTAAAGTTTATAATCGACAGAGTGTTTTGGCACTTCTCTCGTGACTTACGTTACATATTGAGCGAATATTCCAAGCACTATCGAGTATGTAATATGGCTAAGTAAACTGTCCCAATTTGAAGTACGAGTACCTATTATATTACTCAGTTCTTGCCAGATATTTGCCAGTATACTTACAGACGTATTCATGAAGATTTTGACATCCAGTCCAGCGTCATCCCTGTTTTAGATCATCATCAGCCTCTGTCAGTCCACTGTTGGACGTAGGCCTCTCCTAAGATGCGCCACTGAGCCCGATCTTCGGCTCTTCTGTTTTAGGTACTTACGTTTCTTTAACTTCGCCATAGCGTTTGATTGTTTTGGATCCAACCTTTTCTTTAAAAGGCAGCCATGACCATGATATGCAGTTATCTTGATATCACTGAGTTTTTGTATATTCTCGCTGTTTGGTTCTTGGCTCAGATCTAGACCTAGAATAAGAAAAAGTATTAATTGGTAGACAGATAATGCGGCCAGCATATTAGTCATGTTGTTGAACATAAAAGTTTGTACACATGATCGTTAACGCACCTCTTAGATATTTATGGAAATCTTATTAAATAATTAAAATTACAGACAGTAAGTTTGTGACACCCTGATACTTTTGCTCCGATTTCCTGTCTCTATATGTATGCTACAGGCGTTAGTGCTATCGCTCATCATCCAAATGAAACGGCACGTCTCCGTAGCGAATCAGCAGCGCCGGCAAGTTGCCGCAACTACGTCTTGGTGACGCTGCGCTTACAGCAAGGCGTTACCTAGGGAGATGGCAGCGTATGTTCAACCTTAACAACCATAAGTCAATGTGATTAGGAATCATTAATACGCTTTTATTAGCTTCAGACGTATGTATGTTTGTATGTTAGTATGTAACGGAATCTTTGAACATGATTTTAACCCCCTTCAAAACGTCGGATTAACTCGAAATTCGGCATACTTATTAAGGACCGATGACAATAAATTAAAAAAAAAATTAAAAAAAAAATCGACTAAAAATGAAAAATAAATAATAGTTTAAAAAAACTAAAAAAATGCGCTTTTATAGAAAATCCAACTAAAAAATAGAAAATAAATTTTAATAAATTTGAATTAAAAATAGTGTAAGAAAAAATGATTTTATTGTAAAAAAAAAGCGTGGGGTGCTTTTCAGGATATTATCAAAATAACCCTTCTAGTCATATCTATTCATAAAATATTTGGAACTATTGATACCATGCACCCTACGCTTTTTTTTTACAATAAAATCATTTTTTCTTACACTATTTTTAATTCAAATTTATTAAAATTTATTTTCTATTTTTTTGTTGGATTTTCTATAAAAGCGTATTTTTTTAGTTTTTTTAAACTATTATTTATTTTTAATGGATAGGCCGCAAAATAAGTTTCTACAGCTCTTTCATGTTTTAATGTAACTTCCTTGGCTTGGCGCCTCCGGGGAGCTACGTGAGCACGTGGACGGAGAGCGTGCGGAGAGTAAGCGTGTGGGTGACTGGTTGCAAGTGCGGCTACGGTGAGTAGACCGCGCGCCGCTTGAGGTTCGTGCGCTTGTCCTGAGGTGAAGCGATTATGTTATGATATAATGTGCACCAAGCCTTAACTCCTTTACCCCGCGTCACAATCCAGAATTTTCCTTAGCACTGTTTTAGTAACAGATAGGCTTCATTGCTTATTATCTGGCACTATTACTTTGCTCTGCATAAGGACGGGTAAGCTACATGGAGTCTTGCTATAATTGTAAACATCGAAATAGATAAAAACTGCCCAAGTGCAGGTCGAACTCGCACTCGTAGGGTTCCGTAACATAGTAGAGTAATTTGTAACTATTATTTTTCGCCAGCAAAAATTTAACTTTGTTTTTTATAGTGATTGTATGAAAAACAAGTTATATGTGCGGTTTTGAAAATGTGTTATCTCAAAAACTGCTGACTATATCTCGTTCAAACCAATTTTTATGCAAATTGTTTGTTGAGATCTACAGCGTATATATTTTTTTAGATTTTTCACTTCCTTATTATAAAAGTTAGACAGGCGGTCACATTTTTTCACTATTTAACTTCGAGCATTTACCAAAGGAGATGTTAACGCCCCCCCCCCCCCCCCCCCCCCCCTAATAGCATATTTTATTATTTTTGTATGTTTTACGATTTACAGAATATCTACGAATCAAGTTTTACCTGTGTAGTCCTAATAGCACGGCTCATAGTTTCATAAAAGTATAAACATTTCTGGAATGTTCCTCAATAGTTTTTAATACATCTCATGCATCGTGTCCGACATCGCATATCGCACACGTTTGCGCTTGCTGTCCATCAAGAGCGTAAGCTTCAGCTAACCTAGCCTAGCTTTGTCAGTGTGTTATTCACTACAGGGATTTTTTGGTCGAACATTAACTCTTATAAATTGTTAAACACAATCCAAAATGTCATCGTACCGACGGGACTTGAACCCGCAACCTCCTGGATAACAGGTCCAGTTTTGCCAATTAAGCCACAGTGCGATCTAACGTTACGACGAAATTAGTGGATTCCATGTTTTAACCCAATTATGCATTGGTGGCGTCATCTATGACTACTTATTGCGAAAGTTAATCATTCGATCATTACAGTTTTCAAATTCGACAAGAGATGTTGCACTGCGTAAATCAAATATTATGTTTCTTTGAAGTTTAACACACTTTACTTTACACTTTACATTTTTGTAAATTGTTTAACACAATCCAAAATTTCATCATACCGACGGGACTTGAACCCGCAACCTCCTGGATAACCGGTCCAGGTGCTTTGCCAATTAAGCCACAGTGCGATCTATCGTTACGATGAAATTAGTGGATTGCATGTTTTAACCCAATTATGCAATGGTGGCGCCATCTATGACTACTTATTGCGAAAGTTAATCATTCGGAAATAATTACAGTTTTTAAATCCGACGAGAGATGTTGCCAGTTGCACTGCGTGAATCTAATATTATGTTTCTTTGAAGTGTTACACACTTTGTATTTTAGAAAATTGATCATACAATCCAAAATTGGGTTTAAACATGCAATCCACTAAATTCGTCGTAACGATAGATAGCACTGTGGCACCTGGATTGTTATCCAGGAGGTTGCGGGTAAGAGTCCCGTCCGTACGATGATATTTTGGATTGTGTTTAACAATTTAAAAAATATAAAGTGTGTAACACTTCAAAGAAACATAATATTTGATCAACTCTTATATTTGCCATCACTACTTACCCTCAGTACTTGTATCCCAGTAATCCGGCGATTCAAACGAATAATCTTGATAATATGATGCCATCGGTTCTACCTGTTTAAACAGTTTTTTTTATTAATATCATATAGGCTAGCGTTTGACCACTATCTCACCTGTTGGTAAGTGATGATGCCGTCGAGAATTGTAGCACTTTAAGCCTAGAATGGGATCTGGCTCTCAAGGATAGCAGCCTTAACACATTAACACCGATATTTTAAAATATAAAATGGGCTGTGCCCCGTGACTTTCTTCGCGTTTAAGAGAATCCAATATCCAATTCTACCCTATTGGCTATATCTGTACCCAATTTCAAACAAATCGGTCGAGATATTTAATTAGACCATTAACCTGTCATTAGTAGCTCAAATGTAGATGTCGTAGTATATCGTAGACTGGTGAGTGGGCAAAATAAAATAAAAATCTCCGCTACTGCGCAACTTAAATGGGTATAATTGGCAAAAGGCCATCCTATAGTTTTAAACGATATCGATAGTTGTATTTGTAGTTGTAGTTGATAATTGAAATTAGTTAATAATTTTTGGTTCGTGATATTCATTACATCTACTTAACAAGTTAACTAACCTAAAAATGTTTTTTAGGTTAATTAACTTGTTAGTTAACGTTTATCTACATATCTCTGGAGATACTCATCAGACTTTTACGAAATTTGCATGAGACTCTTTCTGAATAAGCGTTTATTCGAACAAAATAATTGTGCATATCTGTCTATACATGACGGTCAATAAATGCCTGTACAAACATTTAAAAAAAAATTAACATCCGATTTGAGAAACTCCAATTAGAAATTGAAGTGGTCGATTTACAGGTTAAAAATCTAAAAAACCCAACTCAAAATGCTGTACTAGTAATTTTTGGTACAAAGTTTGAGGTGTTTATCTCCATATCTCTGGAGATACTTATCAGATCTTCACAAACTCTAAATGGAATAATTTCGGAATAAACCTCTTTCAATCAAAATATAAACAAAATAACAAATTTACAAATCCATCTATACATGACAAGGTCATAATACTATTACATTATATACTATAAATAAAGGTGATGCCCCCAAACATACATAAAAAAATTAAGCAACCGAATTTAAAACCTCCTCTTTTTTGAAGTCAGTAAAAAAGACTCCCGCGTAATGCGAAGTTATTGTTTTTTACTTGTTTTAAGGAATTATGCTACATATTTATTGCCTTTTTTAAATGAAATAGTATTTTCTCACCACGGCAAACAGAAGCACAATTCCTACTATCATAATATACTCTGAGCTTAACTTCTTAGCAATCATAATGGATAAAATCTATTTATGGCTTACTCTTTAATTGAATGTGTCAAAGTAAATTAAATAATAATTTAATTAGGCACTTCATTACGCTACGTGTAAAAGTTAATTACATTTATGTTGGTAAAAGTAAAATACCTTCGTGGAAAATACCTATTTGTAAGTGAAACTAATTTAAGTTTGAAAACTGCTCGCGAAGCCTTTCTGCAAAATGAACCCGACGAATTTACTGAAAAAATCAAGTTTAAATGATTCGGGTCGTTTACAAAACTAAAAATCCGACTTCAAATGCCGCGGTGGTCTTATAGTAATCTAATCTTCAGTACCAAGTTTGAGGTGTGTATCTCCATAAAAACTTCCGATAATACAATTAAAATTAAGTATGTCATTTTTATTGAATAAGAAATTATAATGTCATATATAATACTGCCTACAAATAATTAAAATAATTATCAATTTTATATTATACAAATGTCTACAATATTTAGAAATATTCATTTAGATTATAGAAACAATTTTCAGTCAGCCATTTGTGCAGTTTTGTTTTAAATTGTTTGAATGGCAATTCTCTGATTGTCTGTGGTATATATTGTTATATATCTGAATGTTCATGAGCTTGCAGTTCTTTCTTTGCAAGGCCGTATTGCTACTTATAATTTTACTGTCTCAAAACAAAAATATATTTTCTTATTTTTCTAATCTCTACATGAAAATCGATGAATTTCGACCGACGATCGTCATTAAGAACAGAGATGCAGTTATACAATTAAAGTTGGCGCGTTATCAACTGAGTCGTGACCCGTGATTCCATAAACTTCAATAGAGATGTTTATTTATTACGCCCCTTCACTAAAAGCTCGTATGTAGCCCGAAAGTGCGAGTGAGGTTAATAATGAGGGATAGGTAAATGATTTATGGCCTCACGACTCAGTTGATAACGCGCCGACTATAGTTGCATCTCCATTTATTAGAATTTTGCGATGAAAAGACGCATCGTTATCAATGTACAGAAAAGCTAAAATTTTCAATTTGAATAGCTACTTAAAATTAAGAAAAAAGCATTAATACCTGATGACAACGCTCTAGGACAACTTTAGGCCAACATTTATGATATCCACTTTAATTAGTTGGCTTGGTTTTCCAAGCTGGATGGTCTTCGGAAATAAAAATGTATGTGCACGTATTTTTCGGAGCATTATTCGCTTGCACCACGTTATTTATGGCATTGCACAACATTGCCGCACGAAAGGCCGCAATGCGTTCAAAATTCATTAATAAAGCGGCATAATGGTTTAGCTTACTCGCAATAAACGTAAAGGTAATTTTTAGGGTTCCGTACCCAAAGGGTAAAACGGAACCCTATTACTAAGACTCCGCTGTCTGTCTGTATGTCAAGTCTGTCTGACAAGTTAAAAATAATAGAGGGTCCCCATACATGAAACGTGTTTTTTTCGGCATTTCACGCCATCTATGAACGCTTAGTTAGGTAAACGTCCCATAGATGGCGTTATATTGAAATGTCGATCCCTAATACTTTTGTTAGACGTTAGATGGCGTTAAAAGAAATAAAATGTTTAATAATTATTATTTTTTGCTGGCGAAAAATGATAGTGATATTTTTTGCTCGATCTTATAAAATACTGTAGTGTGGTACGGAACCCTACGAGTGCGAGCCCGACTTGCACATGGCCAGTTTATTTTACTTGTGCTTATCCGTGATTTGCTAAAACTAAGGCTCCCTAAGGCATCCATTACACGATAGGTGTCAGTTTGCTGGCAGGTTGGCAGTCACGGCTGTGACTGATAGCACAGAATACTTAATAGTATTTCGTACAGAAGGCTCACTCTCTCACAGAAAATATGCGAGAATAAACCTAGTCACAATGCCGGTAACGTTCAAATACGCTACACGCTTCGGCTGCGACCTTGAAAATAATGGCTTGTTATGTATTGTGTTATAGTTGCGGCGCTCTGGTTGAGTCGAAATGCACCTTAAGTCCGCGCAGCGAGAGCCTGAATTACTCAGCCCGTCACGCGCCTTTGATAAGGCCGCAGCTACTGTAGGGTTGGGTGTTGTGAGTAAACATTTGAATAAATGAATAATTTATTTAAAACAAAACTTACGACTAATAACAATTTGATAATAATTGGTAGTAGAATACACCGAGGTGCAATGTAATGTAGTACATTACTAATAATAATTACATTAATGTTTATTGTCGAGGTAGTTAATAGATACTTTAAATATACTGTAATGCGTTACTTTTTATTAAAATTTACTAAAATTTTAGCACAGCATAATTAACAGTAGGTACTATATTTTAGATTACGTTAAATAACGAAGAAAACTTGCTGAACGAGCGCTCAAGCGGCAACCGACCGACTGTCGGTTGTACCGCTGTCGTTACGCGAAGTGTTGTAGGTTATTAGCGCGCGCAAGTAATGGAGTGAGACAGGCCTGCTGATGGATAACCAATCGTCTAATGTGGTGAATGACGGTGTCTGACCGATATTTAGATACTTTTTGATGACTGATTTTGTACGTCGGCAACCATCAGTCATGAATGAAGGATGAATTTTAAATGAAGGATAAACTATCGTGTAATGGAAGCTTAAGCCATAGTTTTGGCAAATCACGAGTGCGACGTGCGTGAATTTTATTTACATCAAGATTAAAATTTAAAATACAAGGATTGGAATTCCTTGCCTAAGTGTGTTCTTCCAGAAAGATACCATCTGGGGGTCTTCAAGTCACGAGTGAATAGGTATCGTTTAGGCATGCGTGCTTGGATCTTGGACCATATGAGATAGTGATCAAACGCTAGACAATCTAGAATTTAAAAAAACATACTGGTCAAAATCATAACCCTTGTTTTATTTCGCCGTAGTTGGGTAATAGTAATGATTGACGCGTGCTCGTGAATTGATGCAACAAAACTATACTAACATCAGTTTGTGTCGGTTATTCAACTATGAAATATAATTGCGAACCTTCTCCTTTTTAGAAGTCAGTTGAAAACCCTAAAATCGATGTGAAACGGGCGCATTGCAGTAACGCACTAAATTCTGTCCTGCCATTTGCTATCAGGGAGTTTGAGTTTCTACATCTCGGCTTCTTCATAAAATCGCTTTGATAGAAATTAATATTACATTATAAGTTTTAAGGTTTTCATGGTCACTGACAATATTATTAGAACTACTCTCGGGATATTTACCATGTTTTTTATTAATTATGAGTTTCCGATATTTCGGCTCTGTTGCAAGCGCCATGAACACGGATGATTGCGGGTCGAAGTAATGTTTACGAGCAAACGAAACGGACTACCCTCTTTCGTTCTCGTTTTGAACGCTCGGCACCACTACCACTTGTTTTCACTGGATTTCGATCGCGAACCACAACACTCACAGTGTCTTCCTGTTTTTTATCACTCCGCGGGCTTTTTCGGGATTTACATAAACCTACCACTGGATGCCAAATACTCGACAGTTTGAACCCGTCCTCACGATTGAAGTTTTGAAATTTATTAATTTCAATCGCTTCCCTAACCAATCTTGGTATATCGTGGCGTTCAGTCGACAGTATCTGAGGGTTATGTAACTCAATGCAGTGGTTTGTTCCAGACTCCAACAGGTGCTTAGCGATAGCAGATTTCTGTGAATCATTATTTTTGACTGCTTTGATATGCTCCTTAACGCGACACGCTACTATGCGTTTTGTTTGACCAATATAAGAGCTTCCACAGCTACAGTCAATTTTGTACACTCCAGGGTTTTCCAATGGGAATCTGTCCTTTGGCGTACGTAAAATGGAAAAAGAGAGGAGTATAGCTTTTCTGGACGTAGGGATTGGAGTTCGAGAAGACGGTTCCCTCAGTCACTCAGTCTACAGGAAGTCAACTCACACAGACCGCTACCTGCATGGAAACTCACATCACCACCCTCGTCACTTGCACTCTGTGGTGACCGCCCTCACTGACCGCGCATATAGTCTATGCGACGAGGCACATTTGGAAGACGAATTAAAGTATGTGAGTGGAGTACTACAGAGGAATGGATACAAGGGTCGAATACCACCACCCAGACGCACACAAAAACGTGACCTACACTACCAGGTTGAACGTCAACCAGCTTACTTGCCGTACGTGAAAGGAGTAGCAGACAAAGTGGCCAACATACTGAATAAATATTCAGTCAAAACTGTTTTCACTCCCTTAAAGAAGGTTTCACAATTTTTACGTACGCCAAAGGACAGATTCCCATTGGAAAACCCTGGAGTGTACAAAATTGACTGTAGCTGTGGAAGCTCTTATATTGGTCAAACAAAACGCACAGTAGCGTGTCGCGTTAAGGAGCATATCGAAGCAGTCAAAAATAACGATTCACAGAAATCTGCTATCGCTAAGCACCTGTTGGAGTCTGGAACAAACCACTGGATTGAGTTACATAACCCTCAGATACTGTCGACTGAACGCCACGATATACCAAGATTGGTTAGGGAAGCGATTGAAATTAATAAATTTCAAAACTTCAATCGTGAGGACGGGTTCAAACTGTCGAGTATTTGGCATCCAGTGGTAGGTTTATGTAAATCCCGAAAAAGCCCGCGGAGTGATAAAAAACAGGAAGACACTGTGAGTGTTGTGGTTCGCGATCGAAATCCAGTGAAAACAAGTGGTAGTGGTGCCGAGCGTTCAAAGCGAGAACAAAAGAGGGTAGTCCGTTTCGTTTGCTCGTAAACATTACTTCGACGCGCAATCTACAGTTCATCCGTGATCATGGCGCTTGCAACAGAGCCGAAATATCGGAAACTCATAATTAATAAAAAAACATGGTAAATATCCCGTGAGTAGTTCTAATAATAATATTACATTGTCAACAAAGATAATTAATGAGACCAAATTACAGCTCAATCGGATAAAATTGCAAATTTTGACAGAAACTTCCCTAAAAATAAATACGGCCATTGAAAAAATCTTGTAACAAGCTTACAGTCGACACAATTTCACATAATTATTTCATAATTTCAATTCAACAACTTTGCTGACCTATTTATTACTTAAATTTCTATATTAACTTGTTCTATTTTCTTCCAACTTACGTAATAATAGTTACAATAAGCTAAAAGACTGAGAGCGACTTAAATAAAAATAAATTGGCAAGTGCGTTTCGGGCCATACTTAGTTTAGGGACCCGCATATTTGTGTAGTATTGTGGAATTACGACCTAAATTAATAATTTTCGAAGTGTATTTGTAGCACATAAAAAAACAATATTTAGCTTTCTGCACTTCTACTAGATACAGCGTATCCTAGAATGTTGCTGCGCTGTATCATATAAACTTTTACAAATCTCACACACTACTCCTATGTTATATATGCACACTACGTTATGGAAATTATCGCAAATAACACTTTTAATTACTTAAAATGACTTTGATATTAAAATTACTCCGACACGTTTCAGACATTTTTGATTTCCTTTTTCTCAGGAGTCAGACCTACCGTGGGGTAGGGAGAGAGGGAGGGGGGATTAGCGCGGCGTGGTGTAGGTAGGATACGAATGTGCCTTATTTGTAAAATAATCTGACTAAATAATTTAAAATGCTATCCAAAGACACTATTCCACGCGGAAGAAGTCGCGGGTAAAGCTAGTATTGTTATATGTATTTTAATGTATAATTTTCGACTATTTGTAATTTTTATGTATTTTATGTCTATATGTTATGCATATTTGCATATATAATTTACTAGCTGCACCCCGCAGCTTTGCCCGCATTGAGTCCTCGTGAAATGTGATAAATGAAGAACCGCTCGACCTTTTTGTTCAAACTTCACATAAACCATCTACTAAATAATCCGAACAAAGCCCAAACATTTGGTTTGGAGGCCGTTCTTGAGTTATAAAATTACAACGATAAGTGGCATTGATTTTTATATATATTGATGATTAAAATTAGTATGTAATATTACTATTGGTATAACTTTTAATAATAATATTGGTAACATAATATTACTACTGTTTTAGCACCTAGCTAAACATTATTAAAAACACTTAGAGTACTTCCGACGAGCACGCCCTCAAATTTTTCCCACCGCTGCTGGATGACTGGTGGAAAATGCTTTAAGCATTAAGTCTTCTTTTTGTATTTATAATTGTGCAATAAATAATTTACAGACAAATACACAAACGATATGTACAAAAGAAGGCCAAGAATTCAAATTGAGTATGAAAATAAATCATCATCAGCCTGTATCAGTCCACTGCTGGACGTAGGCTTCTCCCAAGATGCGCCACTGAGCCCGATCTTCGGCTCTTCTTTTTCAGTCACTGCCCACCGCTTTGCGTGTGTCGTCGCTCCACCTGGTCACAGGACGTCCTACGCTACGTTTGCCGAGTCGCGGTCTCCACTCTAGGACAAATCTACCCCAACGGTTATCAGTCCTGCGGCAGATATGACCAGCCCACTGCTACTTCAGCTTGCCGTTGATCTATGTCGATAATTTTAGTTCTCTGGCGAATTACTTCGTTCCGGATTCGATCCCGTAAAGAAATACCGAGCATAGCTCTCTCCATAGCTGGCTGAGCGACATTAAACTGGTGGACCAGTCGGACTGTGAGTGTCCACGTCTCGGCTCTGTATCTCATTACAGGTAGGACGCACTGGTTAAAGAATTTTGTCTTTAGACACTGTGGTATAGGCAGCGAGAAGACTCGACGGAGTTTTCCGAATGCTGCCCAGCCCAGCTGAATTTTTCTTTGGATTTCTTTCTCGAAGTTATGTTTGCCTAGTTGGAGCGTCTGCCCTAGGTAAACATACTTAGTGACAACTTCGAGTGGGATATCACAGAATAAATAATAGTACAAGCGTCGTGCTTGTCCTGTTACCTTTTATCATAAAATAAAAAAATAAAAATAAAATAAAGTTTATTTGTCTCCGAAAATGTTACAAACAAAATTAAAAACCCATGTACTTAAATAAGTATTACAAGTAAATGTGATTAACATACAAAACTTAATAAAGTTATTAGAATTAAGTCATATATAACTTGGATCATTCCGACGTTTCTATAGTGGTAAGTATTAAGTCGAGTACATGGATGAACCCTAACTCCTAACTGGGTTTCCCTGTATTTAGGATATCAGTGTCTTTCCTGTCTTCGTCTCTCATTACAACTACGCGCGACTATGTATTTGGGTTATTATAAGCTGCTAAGTGGAATCATAGTAGAATTGATTTGGAAAAATTATTAAAATCATCAGTAATATCTCTGTTTGTAGGTAGTCTGTATCATAAAAAAACATGTTGAAATATTAATAATTTGGCTCAAGTACGATTAAGATCAGATTAAGTGACGATTCGTGGATATTTCATACATTGTGAAACGTTTTCAAATACCATATTTAGAAGTACGGACAAAGACATGGTTAACTTATAAGGATTTCTTGTCGTTGCTACGAAACCCTAAAAGTTATTTGTTGAAAGAAGGTTGCAGGAAATGAGCTTATTTAGAGTTCTTTGGAAAAGCAATAGTATTTATAAATTTTGTTACTAGTTTATTGTTTGCCTGTATTTCTATGTATTAATTGTATTATATATTATGTGTTTATTATAAATATTATTGTTTTATTTATTCCTGTTTGACCCCTTAATTTTTTCCCCTTAAGTGGACAAACAGGAAAAAAGTGCAACTGTCCCCTTGGACAAGGGGTCAGCGTGAACTTTTTTTATGTACACGTTACCACATATTTTATCTTATATCTATCTGATTAAAAATAAAAAGAAAAATATTAAAAAATGCAGCGTTTCCAAAAATGTATTGTGTTTAATAAAAAAAATTTTGATACTTAAGTTGAATCTAGTATGTAGTAAGTAATTTTGTATGCTGTATATGACACTAAAGTTCATTTCTGCTGATAAATTATACATCTAGCCAACAACAGTATTTGAGCCAAACCAAATTTTATAGTCCATATTGTAAAATTATTAATTACTACTTTATAAATCATTACGTTCTAGTATTCGCCCAGTGTTTAAAACTTAGACCAAGATTATAGTGATAAGACCGCCCATTAGAATGGTCGATCATACCGTATAATTATAATTTTTGATTGTTTATATATTTTATGTAATTAGTATGAAATTGCTATTGGCAAACAGAGTTTTTGTAATGTGTTATATTGTATGTAATTTTTAAATGATTGTCGTTTTCAGTAAACAAACCAAATTTAAAACTTATTAACCGACTTTAAAAAAGGAGGAGGTTCTATGTTCGCCTGTATGTATTTTCTTATATATAATTAAGATAGTTTAAAAATTAGAACAACTGACTTCCATGCCGCGCAAGTCAGTTTCAGTAGCAAGTTTAAGACGTTTATACTATATCTCTGGAGATACTTATAAGACCTCAATGAAATTGCAATGAGACAACCTTGGAAATGTACCCTACCAATTAAAAAAAGGATCATTCGAATCGGTCTACAATTGACGGAGTAATCGTGTAACATACATAAAAAAAACAACATACAGACCAATTGAGAACATCCTCCTTTTTGGAAGTCGATTGAAAACATCATAATTTTATACGCATTTTTTGCCAGCCTTCATGACAGTACCGGGTCAAAGGGCTAGATGAGATTTTTGTCCTAAAGAAATAAGGAAAGTCAGTTAAAATCACATTACCAATAAAGAAATAGTTCACTCGGTAAATCGACAGTAAAACTAATAAAAACATTTGATTGTTTGAAGTCTGAAACGTTTGACCAACAGATAGACCCCTGACAAAAGTTTTGATATTAGGACGCAGGCTCGTTGCTTACAAAAGGTTAATAATGCTTTTGATCTTTTAGGCCGATTCGTAAGACGGGTTGTGTAACAGAACGGATTTCGAGCTCTACGATTTATTGAGATTGGTTCAGGTTTATGCGGTGATATTTCGAATTTATATTGATTTTAATGATGTACTATGTTTATATTCAAAATAATTCATAAATAAGATCGTTCTCATTTAGTATTTAATTAAATATTTGGGTCAAACAAAACAACACTTGGCGCTATATAGGTCAGGTGCGAATCCACTGTGCAGAGTTAAAAAAAGCTAGATTACATAAACTGCCAGTGTCAGGAGGAGCTGTCTCTGGTCAGGAGAAGAAGATTATGGTGTTTTTGTTTTTGGGAAAGAGCGCGGGATTTTCTTGGTTTTTTATTTAGTATTTTTCTTAGTTTATGGCGGCTTTTGAAAAACGAACGAAATTTGCCGCGTAAAATGGTATTTTGCCGCTAAAATGCAGGGGACTTGAGGATTTGGGGGGACTCTTTTGGAGTTTACTTAGTTTTTTACTTGTGTTTTTCTTTGTGGAGTGCAAATGCTAATAAAAAGTGGAAAAATACAAGTGTTTTACACCAAGGAATCCATATATAATACACCAGCGAAGAAATCAGTGGAATGAGATGAAAAACATTCAGTATCGTATTATTATTATTTTATTGTTTTACTAATAAGAAACTATGTGAACCGAATCGAGTGATTCTTTTGTGATCGGTGAGGTACGTTTCCGAGGTGGTACCATTGTGGTTTTGTCGGGATCTGATGGGTATCTCCAGAGATATGACGATGAACGACCAGGCTTGCTGCTGGGGCTGACTCGCGGGGCGTGGAGGTCGATTGTCTTCGGTTTTTAACTATCCTAATTATTATTATTATCAGATCTAAATTTAACAAAAGAAAGTCATATTAACAATAAATTACCAAGTGAAATAATAGTAAGAAAGTACTTTGTACTTTGAAGTATACAAATACAAGGTAAAATAATACATTTTATCTCCTTGTAGATAGTTTTCTCACTAAATATTACACTTTGAAATTATGAGGAAACTAGCTGACTTTCAATACTACATTATGACATCTAGTATTTGAATTCTTGGTTTATTTAAATTTAATAGTTGTGGTTGATCGCTATTAAATTATCATATAATATATATTATATATATATAATATATAGATATTAATATTAGTGAAATCAGATTTGATTGAGTATACACATGTAAAATATTATATGCATCACAGGAAGTTTATTGAGGAGGCTAGGCTGCATTCTGTGGTTTTGTTCACATTGAGACAAATATATAACATTTTATCCGAATTGGTCCAGACAACATGGTTGTGAGGAGATGACAAGTAAACATATGGCCTGAATTGATGAATACATCTGTAATCTCGGTGCTGATGTTATGTGATCTATGGTCTTACCTGTTAACCTGATGGATATGAAATTAAAGTAACATTCATTTGTTATAGTTTTATTGTTATATAACATTTCATCCAAATTGGGGTTTTCATATTTGAGATAGATTAAAGAAAACAGTTACTTATTATGATAATAATAATTTATTTTAATATGATTAAGAAAACTAGCTGCGTCCCGTGGCTTTGTTCACGTTGAGACAATTATGTAACATTTTATCCGAATCGGTCCAGACATTTGTGAGGAGAAGACAAGTAAATGTACGGCCTGAATTGGTGAATATATTTGTAATTTTGGTGTTGATTTTTAAGTGTTGTTTGAACCAACCTGATATAAACTTTTCATACTTGAGATAGATTGGAGGAGGCATTCATTAGTTTAAAATAATTTTAATGATTTATTTCAGACCATAAATTGTTTATGTGTAGGTACGTGTACATTGATAATAATTTTCATTTATCAACTGTGTAATCTGATGTTGTTGATGGTGTTGATGTTGCGATTCTCTTGAGAAAACATAAATATCTTTACAATTTTAATAATTAATATATTTCAGAGCATTAATTGTTTATGTGTACGTGAACGATGATAATAATTTTCATATACCAACTTTGCACCTGATGTTGTGAGATGATGTTTAAGTATCTACGTTGTATATTTAAAATGTAATCTCGTGAGATTATTCACCTTTTCGATCATATTTGGCAGTTTGTTACAATTATAAGAGGTACTCGTAGTGACCCTATGGATCACTCACAAGCAGAATCAATAATGCAAGATTTCAGTACTTCCTAAATTGGTTGATTTTTCATCATTAATTAAAATAATTTATTGGATTTATCGTATTAGAGTGGAGACCTCGAATCAGTAAGAGTGGAGTGGGATGCCCTGTGACCAGGTGGAGCGACAACGTTCGCGAAGCGATGGGCAGTGACTGGAAACAAGGAGCCGACGATCGGACTCGGTGGCGTGACTTGGGAGAGACATATGTCCAGTAGTCTGATACTGGCTGATTATGATGATTGGAATTATCTATTGTAAAAACGTTTCACTTATTATTATTTCATACGAGATTTATTTATATATTGCTATGGGAAACATAGAGATTTTGATTCTTACTGAGGGTAGCAGCCGTAGGATATTCGTACGCTGAAAAGAATAGTCAGAGATACACGTTTATCACCGACATAAGTAATCATGCATCAATAATTTAATATAATTTTATGTACCTGCATCACCGAAGTAATTTGGTGAAAAAGATTAATTTATTATTTATGTTCGAGATTTTGTTTCCTACGGGACGTGAATATTATGTCACGTTGACTTACCTGATATCACCGACATAAATAACCGTACATCAGCATCTTTAAATTCAACGTACCTGATTCATTGGAATGACTTAGTGAGACGAATTCACTTACTAATTATGTACTAGATTTTGTTTCCTACGGGACATATGTGCTAATTGAAGCTGCTCATATAGCGTGGATTCGCCTATTATCTGTTCGTGATTTATTTTCCCTGCGGGGATCGTGGAAGTTTGTGTCACACTACGGGTGGCCCAACCCTGGGGAGACTTGTAAGCTGAAAGAATAGCCAGAGTCTCTTCTAGTTCGTGACATAGACAACCACGCAACGTGTCTTCAAATTTACATATTCTGCGGAATAATTCAGTGAGAAAAGAATCACTTTTACTACATGTTCGAGAATTACCTTCCCTGAGGGGACCGTGAGATTCTGTGTTATGCTACGGGTAGCCCAACCCTGGGGAGACTTGTAAGCTGAATGAATAGCCAGAGTCTCTTCTAGCATTTAACATAGATGACCACGCAACGATATCATCACCAACTACGACAATAAAGTGATCTTGGACCGCTGGGTCTTTCCGGAGTGGAGAAATAATTTAACTAAAATGCTGGCGAACCTAGCTTACTGGGTTGCTTCAGTAATTATCTTCATTTACCACAATATTAACTTCAATTAACCTGGCTCATTGAGACATTCCTTTGTTGGAAATATACTTTGCGGTTCAGGATAGGTTTTAGTATAGAAGGAGTTGGATAGATCCAGTATGGGTTAGTAGGAATGATAGGATAGGTTGATAGGGGATAGATAGGAAATTCGATAGTAGGTAGTGTAGGCAGGGTAGCTCAGATACTACTCACTCTTAAGAAACTAGAGTGAGTAATATCTACATGAAACAGGTGGTGATGGATGTTGTGCTCGATGAATAGACAGAGACCTTCTAACCATCCAAGGCAACTCTGTCGTTCGAGCAAGCGAATGTTCCCAAGCTAAATTAAGCTGGAGTGGATGAGTATGTAGGCTGACTAACAGACATACATGTACTATTCTCTTTGATAAAAGATTATGCCCTCTAACTTTTAGTTGTGACTCAGTACTGACATACAAATTAAGACGTCAAATTTAATTAAATTGCATACATCTTGTACTACTGACTTTTGACTTACTGTAGACATCACCATGAGGTTTAACCCCGTTTCTGGTTGATGATTCGATAATGAAATGCAGGTAATATTTCTAGGCTTGCTAAACCTCATTTCTCATCGATACTTCGATTATGAAATATAGGTCATGTCCTCTCATGCGCAGTGGTGGTCCCCCATGGATGGTTGCTTGATACTAGATCAAGTAGGGGCTAACCAAGTAATTCAGGATGAATGCCATAGTTCGGTAGCGAATGGACGGCGCGCCGATCCAACCATCCATGGTACATGCTGTGTAAAAAACACCCCGTAGACTGTCCTCTCTTTGAAATTATTAAACCAGACATATTTTCGTATATACATGTATTTATTTATCACACTTTTGTTCTCCTCTCTTTTGTATTGTACATACTAAAATGTTTATACTACATCTATTTACATGATCAAAAACTTTGTCTATAAAAATATCAAAGAAATTGACAAAGAAAGATCATCAAGTTAAAAAAAACTATCGAAGTCCCAAAGAAAGTATAATAAAATATAATTAAGAATGCAAGGCGTGAATGCAAGAGATTATCCAGAGAAAATACTAATTTCATATTTTTATGTATGTTTCTAAAATGTAATATTATTAGGATCAATAGGTATAATGATGACAAAGGTTGTAAAATATTACTCAATGTTCAGTTGTAGTCTATAATGTAGTGTTATAGTACTAATAATAATAATACAACACAAATTAGTACTCATAATGGTGTATTTGTACAAATTAGTATTAGATAAATGGTTGTTACTCAGAAATTCACTAGGTAACAGTTGTACCAAAAGGTACCAACAGTAATATTTAGATTTACAAGTACTAATAGTAATAGAATAACACAAATTAGAACTAATGATAGCATATTTGCACTGAATAGTATTAGTTAGAAATATTGGTGCAATCCCTTTACTAGGTAACAGTTGCACCAAAAGGTGTCAAATAGTACCAACATTAATATTTAGGTTTACAAGTACTAATAATAACAGATTAACACAAATTAGTACTAATAATAGCATATTTACACTGAATAGTATTAATTAGAGAAAATGGTGCAAACACTTTCACTAGGTAACAATTGCACCAAAGAGTACAAAAAGCAACGGTATAGCACAAATAGTATTGTAGCAGTGGTCAAAATTACTTGTAATAATAAAACCTTTATTTCTTATATTATTTAGACTTTAGTTATTATTTTAAATTGTCTTGAGATTGCCTGAAAAGAATTTAGGTTACACCAACGGTTCACAATGGGTCCTACCACTAACTAGACGATTACGAATGGCCAATATTTTATTCCAGTCCGATTAATATTCCAATATTAAATATTCTAATATATTAATATTCCAGTATTCCAGTATCATTTATAAAGTAAAGAAAACAAGTATAGTCGCGTTCAAAATAAAAATATTAAAAAAACCAAAGTGCACCGGGGGGTTGTTACAGTTGGAACAGTAACAATCTATTGAAATAAAATCTCTACTGCCTACTACAGTCTATTTGTCACGTTTTTATAATTTAATACAAGGGAACAAGATAAGAAAAACTTTCGCCTGATCATAAACATGGTGGTAGGATAAGACACTGTCCAGTGTCCGCCTGGCCAGCTACCATCCTCAAGTCAGAAAATCTGTTGCCTAACATCTAATGTGTTCCGACAGCTGTCTTTGAGAGTCACCATTCTAGGCCTAGCGTGCTACTATCCTCGACCGCATCATCACTTACCCTCAAGTAAGATAGCCGTCAAACTCTAGCCTGAACGATTTAAAAAAAATATGACGTCTGGCCTGCAGTAAGTTACATAAGAACTACAAATTAATAACAGTTACATACAAACAATGCAAGTAAAATAAAACTTGTAAGAGTTTTATTTTTGCTTGGTTTGATTTATTTACACCGTCAATTCAAAGATATTAATCGTCTAGAGACCCCCAACTATCTGAAATAACAATGAACAATGTTAACAAAGTTGATCCGTACCTTCAGCGTCTTTGTCTCCAGTTTGCAATCACAAAGAAGTCTCCCGAGATGGGGATTATCTTTGGCTTCATCCATTCTGAGACAAACAGGGTTGCAAACGTTGGTGCGACTGCTAGCGGAAATTGCTGTGGTTGGTATAAATTTAACAGCTATTAAGTACATTGACGGCCCATTGGCGATTGCTTGCCTCTGAACCGGTAGGTCGCCGGTTCAAACCTATCCGTGCACCAATGGATTTTACTATGTGCATTCATGGATGCCCGTCCACAGGTGGTATGAGAATTACATCGATGTTCCGCCTGACTTACTACCAAAAAGTAGCTTACCACCATCAAGGAGAAAATCTGCCATCATAATCTTACCGTATTCCGGCAGCACGCAGCCCTTGAGAATCAATCATTATCATTATTTATCATTATAGGCCTGGCGTGTTCGCCATCTTCGACCACATCATCGCTAACCACCAGGCAAGATAGTGGTCAAACGCTAGCCTATAAGATATAAAAAAGCTAGTTCGGTTAAAAGTACGGCCACACCGTGGCGTCCAGCGATCTGCAGGCGCGTTCTAAGTACTTTTCAATGTTTTTCTGTAGGGCTATCCTGTAAGCTAGTGTATGCATCTGGCAAGCGGTGAGATTTGTATATCGTATTATGAAATTCAACCGTATTACAATCGTATTACGATTTGAATTTCGTAGTACGAAATTCAAATATCACCGCGGATTCCGCTTACGAGATGCGTATACTAGCTTACAGAATAGCCCTACTGATCGCGTTTGGTGTGAACCATTCGGTACGAATACTACTGTGCTATCTGATTGCCGCCTAGATCGCACACGCAAGACGCTGCGGTGTGTCCGTACCTTAAATCAATAGTTTATAGTCAAAACCTTTATTCTGTACTCCAGCAATATCAAAAATGGCCACTTATAGATGAAGATAGTAAATAATAAGTTAATCTCCTCTCCAGCTTAAACTCGCTACCAACATCATTCACTGAATTTGACTTTACAAAACTTCAATAATACTTTATCGCGAATACAGGTTCACATAAGACTGTAGTAAATCAGAATCTATGTTTTATGTAAAATTGTTTCTCAATCTCTGTACAAAATATATAGTGCTTGACAACATAGTATCTTATTTATATTGTTACGGGTGGTATAAATATGCCAATCCGATGAGATGAACGTTTATTTCCACTGAACACTAGGTTAGCACAAATGTTCCACAGTAGTTGTCTAAATGGTCTTGCACAACGATCAAATGTCCGTTAACACACACTGAGGTCGTTGGTAATTCACAATCACTTATTTCACTGTTCGCACTTCACAAACACTTGTTCACTGATTAACTTTACAATCACTTGGTCGCTATTCGCGATTAAATGTTTACACTGTCGCTTCCAAAGAATGATTGATCTAACGCCGCGGTTTCGACGTCTTATATAGAACGAGAATATTACCAACTAGGACCTTCCAGCATCGACTCGAAAACAAAACAAAAGACAAACCAAAACATTATTGAAACATATAACATTGTTGAAACATATTCTGATCTAAACAACTTTTACTATCACGCAAATTTGATCTGTAATGACTTAAGAATAAGGTTCAATCTGTGTACTTAATTACAAAACTAAATACATTAGACGAAATACTAAAAAGATACTTTTATGACGGTCGGGTGTTTATGGCCCCTAATTCGTCTTTTTTTCCCACGGCTGTTCTCTAGAACGTTCTGGTGTTACAATATCGTACTAGCGGATACCTCGCGTGTGCTACTACGCTTATAATTCTTGAATTCAAAATGTAAAACCACCCCCGACTATTCAATGCATATACGTTTATGTTCATTGAGACCATTCCAATGAGCCCAGGTTTGTGAGAAGTTGAGTATTCTGCAGATTCCAAGAAATGTTAATTAATCATTAAAGTAAGTGGATACTAATTTTCGAATTTATCAGACCAATCAAAGTTGATCACATAGTGTCACCAACTAGAAAAAACTCGTAGTCTTAAAACGACTGAATCCATTTTCATGAATCAAAGCTAAGAACGCCAAATTAAGACCTCTATCAAACAAAAAAAAACTAAATTAAAATCGGTTCATCCGTTTGGGCGCTACGATGCCATAGAAAGTCACACATATACATATACACACGTCAAACTCTCCTCTTTTTTGTAGGGGCTTAAAAAAGAAACAAATCAAATCGATCAAATTATGTTTAACGTATATTTGACCACCATTTTATTAGGATCTGAAAATTTTCAAACTACACGAATCGAGTACTTACTTGTCCACCGAAAGGCCAACCAAACAATTTCAAATTTTTCTACTATCAGCTAGGCTATTCTGTAAGCTATCTCGACAGCGGAATCCGCGGTGAGATTCGAATTTCGTACTACGAAATTCAATCGTATCAAGTTCGTAATACGGTTGAATTTTGTAACACGAAAGTCAAATCTCACCGCGGATTCCGCTGTCGAGATAGCTTACAGAATAGCTTACCAGTAGGCAGTCCCATCGCTCAAATTAAGTGAAGCATGTATTTTGATAAACAGCGCTTAGTCATCTTGAATGAAGAAAGATTATTTGAAGAACAGACGAAATAAGGGTTGGAAAGATAACAACAAATTGTAGATAATTTAGTCTCTTCAAAGAGTTTATATTTTTCGCAGAAATTCTGGCGTTTTCATCTCAAATACTTTGAAGAAGGAATAATTTTTAATAGAGACGCTAGTGGACTATAATATTTCGTCATGGTGTTACAAACTGTGGGTAATTAATCTCCTAGCAAAGTAAACGAAGATGGGTTATATAATAAGTAGGTATATACTATTTTACTTTTTTACCACATTTATAAATATTAAGTCACTATCTTGTTTGTCTGTCTGTCTATCGTTCCGGATGGAATCTTGCAAATCAAATTCAGAGCACATCCCGATTAGCTAACCGACTTAAACTTTCAGGGTAGGTTACAACTCGATGACAATGCATTCTAAATACATTTATTAAAATGCGATGCCGACCTAACCATAAAAAATCGCTATATCTCGTAAAGGAAGTGAGATAAAGCAAAAATAACATATAAATGTTGTGTTTGGATTAATTGTTTAATCTTTATTAATTTCTTGTTTGGTGATTATGGTTTTAATATGACTATGAATGTGCATAATATATGTTGCCTTTTCTACTTGAACGATATTATGCAATTGATCATCAATTACATTCGAAATATGATTAGTACTGCAATCAAAGCTACGTGTTTTAGGGTACGTCCGTCCGTTATAAAGTTAAAAATTAAAGGCTCCCAAACTCCCGATACAAAGAAACACTACGGAACCCTAAAGAACAGTCACGCATCATCAATACAGCTCAAAATACGGTCAATACTGAACAGTTTCCTAAGAACGAATCACTATAGCCATAACGGTATTAAAGACCCTTCTAGTCCCATTTCAAAAATCTATCTCGTATAAAAATAAATAAAATACAATGTCGTAACTACATTACAAATCCTCCTAATTTGAAGGCATACGACTGAAACTATAAAGCTGACATTGTATTTTACGGGCCATTCGTTCATCCGATGCAGTTCGTTTACTGCAAATGATGAGGCTGACAGTAAATGTCCTAATGTCTCTGTAAAGTCCCGTGTGCACTGTGATTTGATATACTTTGAGTTTTTCTATCTCTATCTCTCTCTCTTTCGTACCTATCAAGTTGAGACCAGAACCGTGACACAGTGGACGGCTCCTTGGCGTCATGTAGGTAGAAACCGTGACTTGGAACCCCAAAGTTGGGTCAAAGGTTGAAATCCTAGCCATGCAATGGATTTTTCTATCCGCGTTCTTCAGTGCTCTTCCACAGGTGGTAGCAGCTTTATTTAAATGTTTTGCCTGACTTGCTACCATAGAGGTAGCTTAGCACCATCAAGGAGAATATCTGCCTTCAAAACCTAACGGTGTTCCAGCAGCACAGCCCATGAAAGTCAGACCATTCTAGTCCTAGCGCCATCTTCAACCACATCATCCCCTAACACCAGAAGAGATAGTGATCCAACGCTAGGTTTTCAAAAATAAAATAAAATACTACCACTGACCACCACTGACTGTGGTTAGCCTGATTGAGGTCCTGTGCTGTGCAGGTTTTAGGACACGACGGACAATCAAGCAGATGGGCCATTGTCTAGGGACTCTCGTATACTCTGTACGTTATCGGGGTCTATATATAGCCCCTATATAGCAACATAATTCCTTGCCCGTTGCAGCAGCCTGAATTCTCTGGGTCACCTGAATTCTAAGGAGATTAAGAGTGTTCCACGTGATCCATGAAATATCTTGACAAGGAGGTAGCTACTCTGTATGGCTATGTAGGCTATGAGTTATAGGCAGTGGGTTGCAGAGGTTTTTCTAAATTAGTGGAGTTACAGTGTATGACAGACTCGGTATCTACATAAGGTCACACAGTAAGTACGTTGACGCGGAAAAATTTGGTTAACTTAACAAAAAATTAACAATTTTTTGTACATTTTTTCGCTTATCATCAGACAAAACACCTTTATTGTCTATAATGGGTATTTACAATCATTGTAACACAAATTTGGATTCGAAAATTGCCTTTCTATGTCACGGATCTTTGCAGCTTACATACTCCGACCGCGAACTTTGGACATTTCTATTGGGCAACTTTATATAAAGGCAAGTCATCGACGAAGGTTTTAGTATGTGAGCCCGACACGCACTTAACTGGTTTAACTTTTATCAGTGTAACTGTAGTCTTACAATACCTACAAGGAGCATCTTTTATTAGAGCGGTCACAATTGTTAATATGACAATGTTACATTTTAACAACAAATCGATTCGTTCTAACCCACAGGGTCTGCCTCTCCATGTGATGCATTGGTTAAGCCATAAAGTTATCAGTGGTGGTTTCACCTATGATCTGAAACGGCGGCTCTGGGAACTGACTCTCAAACAAGACGAAAACTTGACAGTGTCCTACTACCATGCATGGGCGTTACTAGCTAGATTGATCTACAAGCTTGCTCAGCACCTTTATCCTGCCAACTCACTAAGGCGGAGGGGCGAGATGTTTTAGCTACATGTGAGTCAAATTTCAGCCTAATCGGTTTAGCTGTTTAACCATGCAGAGGTCACAAACAAACAAATATACAAACTGACTTTCACATTATAATAGTGGTGTTGATTTGAAATTCACTTCGTGAAAAATTTAAGGAAATTAAAATTTTAACAGTGGCGTGTCAATACATTTATGAAAATATTATGTTCATACGCAAGAATATTAATTATTATAAGAAAAGGTCTGATGTACATAATTTTAATACAAGACATAAAAATAGATTAATTATACCTAATTTCAGACTGCAGAAAGTTAGTGGTTCATTCATGGGGAACTGTATACGCTTTTACAATAAGCTACCCAAAGATATTGATCAATTGCCTATGAGCAAATTTAATATATAGATTTTATATAGTAAAATCCAATTTGATGAAAAAATCATACTATACAATAGGTATTCATATGGATGACAAAAATGCATGGCCTGAATGCCCCAAGCTCCAAGAGCAAATATAAATTGTATAATAATTATTAATATCTTGTTAAAATTTTAAAGCTGACATGTACGAGTACAATTAATTAAAAAAAAAAAAGAAAATGACAAGACATGCACCATAGAGTTTCTTGGTGTTTCTTCTCTGGTGGAAGTATTTCCGAAACACCGGTAGATTCAACAGTCATTCAGTTTTCCCCTTTTGTCCGCAGATTTTCTTTCTAGGCTTGCCATTTTTATTTTTATTTAAAACAACATCATAGAAAAGATAATAATACTACGTATAGAACGGACACTCTGTTCCCCCCACCAATTCCGGGCTTCCTCACCCCGCCACCGACTTGGAGCTGTCGAGGAGCTGCGCTGAGCAAGGACGCCACACGCGTACGACTATAGAACAATTACTACTCACGGAGAGAAGAACATCAACTTCATACATTTATGTTGGGACCAGTAGACACTGGAGGTTCAAATTTACGTAGGTTCTTATTACGTAGGTATATAATAAACACTTAATTATATTAGTATACCTACCTACATATTCGTATTTTAGAACTCATTTTCATAAATGAAACAACGATATATATATACATATATATATACTCGTGCGTGAATAACGCTTAATTTGTAAAATATTTAAAAAAACTTTCACGTTTAAACATTTTTATAACACAGCAATTGGGAACTTGATTTAGGTACGTAGTATTTATATTCTCTTTACTTGATGTCGCTCTAACGTGCGAGCAAGACACACGACATTGTTTCGTACAGCTCTGGCTGGCCGCCCAACACAGAATAAAAAATAGTTACTGTGGTGCAGTTTGTTCTATGCAAGTCGACTGGACCTGGAGATGATGGTTTACGAAATAGCGACTAATATTTTTAGTGTTAAAAGCTTTTTGTGTAAGTGTACAAAAAATATTCATACGGTCAGTACGTAGTACGTACGATATGTATGTACGAAGTAACTATTATATAATCTGTGATACGGTGATTACGGGCGACAACCTTAGACATCATTCACACAAATGCACGTATAGAAAAACGACCCGTGTGTAGTGTCTGTGTCGGTGTCACAGTGTCGGTCGTTAAAACGCTAGTTTGTATGGAGATTTAGCGAGTGTCCGGGGTGTGATAATATTATGCAGCTGACAGACGGACTATCAGTTCCATGCGGATCATGATATGTGCTGTGATCGGTATGCGTTTCTTTAAGTTGTGTTTCACTATTTCCCTTTTTTTTTTATATATATAAAAATTGTCTGAAGTACTGAAACACACAGTTACATGTATGGTTGGTTTTAACCTACTTTAATATATTTTTTATTATTCTGTCGTAAACGATTGGATGACAGCTGAATGGTTCATTACTTTTGTTTTTTTTTCTAATTCAAAGCGTTAAAATTCTGCTTTTGCTATGTTTACTTGATAATTGGTTATGATTTATGATTTTGACGTGCATATGTGCGTATATTAATACTGCCTACATACTGAATAAATGCTTTGATTGATTCTTTGATTCCTTGATGTACGTCCTCAAAAACATACGTAGCCTGTTTTTGCAGTAACAGAACTCGGTTGTTTTTTGCTGTGCAATTGTTGTATTTTTTTTAATGTTCCTACTGGCCCTGGTCCCTTATGTTATTATCATACGAAATACTCTACGAAATTTATTGCTATTATCTCTAATGTCTAGCACTATGGCACCATGCACCACTATCTCGCCTGGTGGTAAACGATTATGTAGTCAAAGATGGTGAACACGATAGGCCTAGAATACTCTGACTCTCGAGGGCTGCGTGCTGCCGGAACACCGTAAAGTTATGGCGACAGATTGTCTCCTTGCTGGTGGTAAGCGTCTATTTTGGTGGCAATTCAGGCGGAATAATATAATGCTTGGACCGTTTAATTTTATTCGATGTTTATTTAAGCTTAAATATAATTTTCCATTGTACCAATGAGAAGCAATTTATCATTAACTCCAAGCTGATGAGGCCTGGAACCAATCACAAAGGGACTCGAGCCTAATTTAGTTTCCTGCTTTTTGTCAAACTCCATAATTTTAGGTCAACAGAATGTATGAAATAATAACAGTGTTGAGAATTCCTTATTTTCTTTTGAAAAATAATAGATAGGTAAGTAGCTATTATTTACAACATTCACTATACCATTATATGACCAGTTCTGTCATATATCAAAGCACATAATAAAAATAAAATTCATAGCTGCACTAAGCGACTAACCTGAGCCTTTTATAAAGGAAGGTGGATCCAGTATTAAATGGTACGTACATGTTGTAGTGCTCTCCGTTTATCTCCTACATTTATGGTTTTTAACAGGGCTGTAATCAGGGCAAAGAGGGGCCATAACAACGACAACTGGCCCACTTGGCTCAGCCAGGTGGGCCAGCCACTAGGTCTAAGATAGTCATCCTCGTAGCTAGCAAACCAGAAAGTTATCATGAAAGATGGACCAAGCGCATGTCTTTATTTATTGGTGATGCTAGCCAAGCCCTATCTAGGTTTTTGATGCGAGAAAAAAAAATCATTAGAAAAAAAGATTAAAGCCTTTGCAGTCGAATAATTCAAAATATAACCGAAAACCAAAAAAAAAATCAACTTAGTTGAAAATTTAAAAACATAATCGCCTGGTTTTACTGGCATCTTTCATTGCCCGACAAGCACGAATACGATGTTATCTCGGATCGCCTCGTAACGGAGATAGTGGTCAATTGCTTGTTTGTCACCATAAAAAAGTAGATGAAATGTCCACCATTAAGCAATGGCGCGGCGCATATATCAGTATGTCTGGTTGCCGAATGGAAGGAGGGATAGCGGAATTCATTTGAATTGAATTTGTTTATTTGAAGGAATTATTTTTATCTTCACCTAACTTTCTCGCCCTTATTCCGGACCTGTTCAGGTAATAAACATTTTTATGGAGACTCGGTCATGCCTTTTCATATTGGATCGGTAGTACGTGGTGCCTACCTATATAAACATAGATATTATTCAAATTTTAATGTTGAAAGGTGCATATATGGAAGTACTTTTCAACCAACATCCAAAAAGGAGGAGGTTCTCAATTCATTTGTTTTTTTATTTATTTATTGTGTTTCATTATTTGAAGTCTGTTTGGTAAGTTTTTAAAAGAAATATTATAAAAAAATGTGCTGATACAAAAACCTTACCCAAATACCCTACCTAGGTACAACGCACAAAACTAAAGGCACGTAACGTTCTATGGAGGAAGGAAAAACTCATTTTGTAGTTATAATATTTATCCATGTAATTAAACCACAGTGAATCAATTGTGGTTCATATTTAACGCGTCATGGTTTTGTAAATTAGTTCAATATTATGTTTCTTATAAGTGTTACACACTTTATATTTTATGTACATTCTTACAAGTTAAAATGAAATAATGGATTGTGTTTAACAATGTACACTATTTTTTTTATGAGATGATTTTACAAATTTTATTTATAAATATGTAATTAAGATTAAAAAACTAAAACTACCGACTTCCATGCCCCGCGAGTCAATTTCAGTAGCAATTTTGAGACGTTTATCGTCATATCTCTGGAGATACTTATCAGATCTCGATGAAATTACAATGGGACCACTTCGGAAACGTACCCTACCGATAACAAAAAGATTCATTCGAATCGGTTCAGAATTGACGGAGTAATCGCGTAACGGAATCGGTTGAACATAACACTCACGAAAACGCCCTCTGGCGAGTTAACGTCATACATAATTATGGAGGGTAGACCAAGGAGGCCAATCTCCATACATAAAAAGTGTCCGTCAAAGCTAATTATTTAGGTGGCGCTACTGTCGCCAGACTGTTTTGTTGTTGTTGTTGGTAGATTTAAATATATAATGAAGACAATGTCATTTTTACGTTACAAATAAACAACTTATTCGAACTACTAAGTTCCATACCTTCTGCATACACTAGCGCGATGTTGATACTGGTTGTTTCTTAAACTAATATTCACTACGTTGTTGACACTTTTTCAGTTTGACCGTCTTAGAAGATGGTTCTCCTTACCTCTATAATACCCTCCATAATCATAATAATGCATACTTTATCCGTTCAGTCTTAGTTTTACCAATTCATCTCTTTGTACCAAATTATTACAATCCAAAATAATTTAAGATTGTGGACAAAACAAAAAAAAACCGACTTCAAATGCCGCGCTAGTCATTTTTAGTTCTAAGTTTGAGGTATTTATCTCCATATCTCTGGAGATACTTATCAAATCTCGATGAAATGACAAAATTACCGCCTTGAAAATATACCTTAAAAATAATCGTTCGAATCGGTTCACAATTGACGAAGTAATCGCGTAACATATATAAAAAAATTATAGGTACAGACGAATTGAAAACCTCCTCCTCTTTAGGAGTCGGTTGATAAATGTACGTGTGCCAACTAGGTTCCAACGGTTAATCATACACACTCCGATCTCAGTGGACATAACTGATGACGTATTGACGAACAAACATGCAACTTAATTTTTCATTGTAAGTAAAACAATCTTAAATATTGTTCATGTTTACTCAAAAACAAACGTTTAATTAAAAGATTTGTTCTGTAGTATTCAATAGGCAAACATAGCTTAACTATTACAAAATGTAAATCCATTCGAAAACCACCTTTATTTCAAGAGCCTCAAAAGTTTAGTAAATCTTTAGCAATTGCTCTAAAATTTGTGTTTTCAAGTCAAATTTGTTTAGTTAGGTGTTGTTAAATTATGATATTGTAACAAATGTGTATATATATTGGTCCAAAATTGTTGGTTTTGTGTATAGTATATACCGTTTGGTCGTGAGAAGACCAGCAAAATGCTGCCCCTCATATTGGTATTAGCCGTAATTACAGTAAGTGATTTTTTTTTATTTTCTAATAAATAGTTATATTGATGAACTGAAAATGTTACTACTAATTAGGTTATTTTACTAATTAAGTCAACGCCTTTTGAGGTACAGAGGTACGAAATACAGACGTCAATCTGATATCTGTTTTAAGTTTTTCGTACCACAAAAAAAAAAAACAATAAAGTACAATTACAATTATTTTTACGTCATAGTTTATACTTTTTTCAGTTTAGTCTAAGTAAACAGCGGCAACCACTAAGTACTACAAGTAGCAAAGTATACATCAAATTAGGTAATAATTCGATGAAAATATAATAAATCTACCAGAAGATATCTGTGAATTATATTGTTCAAACATTTGTGATATTTCTATTTCTTAAATCACTTTCATTCATTTGATTATTAAAATTATATAATATAATATATTAAAAACTTTCATTCATGTTTGTGATTCATACCTTTTTGATAATTATGTTTCTTTTATACATAGAAAGTTTAAAAAAAGAAAAATTACGAAACGACAGCGGAAAATCGAGAGACGACGCTGGCCGACGCCACATTAAACAAAATTGAAAACATATATTTTTGCTAAAAATAATGGAAAAAGTCTGAAGGGCTACAAACATGAAAATATTATCGGCGAGTTGGTCGTGAGGCATTACAGTGAAGAAAAAGAGGTGGAAATGTTACTCTAACATGAATGAAGGTGATTTAAGAAATAGAAATACCACACATTTTAAAAGATGGACATATGCACTCAATTAATATGCCGGCCGCATTTTTGGCACGAATTTCCATCGTACAAAAACGTACCTATAAAAACTAGTTGTACACGAATAATTAAATAATATTGTTTAAGCACTGTACAACTTATTTAAAAAAAAAAATTAAACCGTCTTCAAAACCACAAATAAGCACCTAAAAGCGATAAGTAAATTATTATTAGCGGTACCCGCTCATCTATTTGAAGTTTGTGCCAGCCAAGTCTAATAGGTAGTAGATAGTACTACCTACAAGTAGCTATCTATTTACAACATACATTATGTAGTATTTTTCTACTACCTAAATAATTGTATTAATTTATTTTTCGCCTATTTGTGGTTTTGAAGTCGGTAAATTTTTTTTTTTTACTTTTTTCTCATTGTTTCGGATTTTGCCATCCGCGCCCACTTGAAAAATTCACCCTGTAGGTATATTTATTTATTGTTTGACACAAGAAGGCGTATTTAAAAATCCTATCCTGAAAATCACAAGTTTTCACTTATGACTACTATTCTGTGGATGCCACCCAGTCTGGACGCTTTCATAGTATTTGGAAAGTCGGGATAGTTCGTACGTATTCATACGTGTTCGCAAGAGTTAATTCGATTAAAACTGGCCAAGTGCGAGTCAGACTCGCACACGGAGGGTACCGAACCGCAGTATAATACCACGGTAATATCATATTACCGTGTCAATACTAAACATGCTTATTTACTACAACGCCATCTAACGAATACCTTCGAACGAACTTCTAACACCAACTAAGTGAACGTTAACACAAAGGTTTTAGGGTAGGTAATTAATATTAATTAATATTATTAATAAGGTAAACAATTGTTCATAGATGGCGCTATAGTAAAAAAACACGTTTTTTGTATGGGGACCTCCTTTAATTTTTAACTTTGTTCTGATTTTAGTATTTGGTGTTATAGCGGCAACAGAAATACATCACCTGTGAATATTTCAACCGTCTAAGTATCACGGTTCATGAGATACAGCCTGGAGGCGGACACAGACAGACAGAAAGACAGACAGACAAACATACAGGCGGACAGCGGAGTCCCAGTAATATTCATATTCATATTTATTTATTCCAAGTAACAATATACATTGTATGGGAAATTACAGACATTGGACATACACGAAAGTCGGACAATCAGTTCCATTCGGAACATGATTTGTACTGCAATTAGTCTGCGTTTTATTTATCTATTATGTTTCATTATTTCACAATTTTTTGGATAAAAATTGTCTGAAGTACTGAAACATGCACTGGGTTGCGGGTGCACGTAATGGTACGGTTGGCAACCCTACATTAATAAGGGGAATTAAACATGTGTTTTAAGTGTGACGTTCGACGTCTAGATGAAAGCTGAATGGCTCAATACCTTTGTTTTTTTTTGTAAATTCAAAGCGTTATGTTTCTGTTATATCTATATTTTTTGTTGAATATGATCTATTTAATGTTATTTGACGTGTGTAAGTTCTAATTTTTAATTTGCCCATACACTGAATAAATGCTTTGACTTTGACTTTGACTTTGACTTCGAAATCACATAAAATAAAAAGAAACAAAAATAAGTTACATTAATTACAAAATTGTTGCATACTTAGGAATTTTTAAAAACTAATTAAATACTTTAATAATTCTATGTAAATAATAATTAGTACATTTGGTAAACAGAAAATTATACATGGTATGTCAAGTTAATAATATGTTATAAGATATGCTATATATTCTGTCAGGCATGTTCATCGTCAGTCATTGTCCTAAATGAAATGTCATAGAAGAATTATAAAAATGTCCTTATAACCATAATTCAATTTTGTGATAAAAAAAAAAAGAAAAAAAAAATATTATTTTTCGGTTAGGTATTCGGTGACTGAGTAGTAACATTTTTCCAAAAGAAAGGCCTTTAATTTATTTTTAAAAGTATGACTATTGTACTCAGTTTTTAGAGAAGTTGGTAATTTATTGTATAGTCTAACTGATTGAACTCTTACAGTATGATCTACCACTCTTAAGGTGCTCACAAATTCATTATGTAAGTCTTTTCTACGTGTTTGTTCCCTTTTTTGCCGATCCTCTTTGGATTCAAACTTACTTAAGTGTTTTACCAGGTCAGTTAATATAATTAGGATGTACAGGCATGGTACTGTCAATATCTTTAAAGCTATAAAGTGTGGCCTACATGACTCAGTTTGTGGTATGCGAACCATAGTTCGTATGGCTCGTTTTTGTATAATAAAAGCAGCCTCTGTATTATATTGATAACTGTTGCCCCAGAACATTACACTATAACGAATCTTGGATTCTACCAGAGCAAAATAAACCTGTCTTAAATGTTTTATATTAACGTCGTCTCTTAAATTTCTAATGGCATAACATGCTGAACTCACGCTACTCTCTATCGCTTTTATTTCGTCATAATAGGGTTCCGTTGGTACCCTTTGGGTTCGGAACCCTAACAAAAAAGGCGTTCAAAGTGCGGCCGGCCATAACGTGGTAGAACCTTGGTAGAACACAATATATAGGAATGCATAAAGATAATGTATTTAGGTTCGCGCCAACACTTCATAATATTTCAAAGCCAGTAATATTCAAGTGCCAGTTATTCGGCTTATTCCGGGTGGTAGCTCGAATCCCGCGCGGTTACCTGTCAGCTGACAAACGATTTTCATAAATCACGGCTGGGGATTTGTTTGATTCTTATTACTGCAATGATTATTTATTGACAGTTGAAAATAAATTTATAACTTTGATGAATTGATAAATAATAATAACTCTTAAGTCAAAAGTTCCTTTACTTCAGATACATTTCAGTGTCCATGATACATATTGATAGGTATGCAGGGTGGGAAAATGGAAAATACGCAAAATATTGAAGATATAAAATGTCACTATAAAAATATAGTTTTATTTTTGGGAACAGGAATTTTAATTTAAACTTTTTTTGTGATTAGACAGGTTCAATTTGCTTAATTTTAAGATGTTCTGTAATTTTAAGATGGGTAGGAACAATTTTTTGAGAGATTGTATCACCATAGTAGACTGTAGACCCCATCGATTGGTACCTTCGAGCATTTACCAATGGAGATGTTAACGCAAGGCGTACCCCTCTGCTGGCCATATAGGCATTATTGGCCATATGAGCGTGCGTAACTAGGCTGTATTTTTAATACTGTGTGCGAGTTTCAAGCTAGTGTGCGGGATCGTTAAAGTGAGTGATTTGTGTGTGTGCAATGCGTGTGTGCAAAAATGTTTGCGGATTACAACGTTAACATCTCCATTGGTAAATGCTCGAAGATTGGTACAATATAAAGAGACTTGAAACTTTTGGCTTTTTTAGTAAATTCGAAAAAGCTTTGAGCAGTTATTATTTTTTTTATGCTCAATAGACAAGCTATTTACCACTATCTCACCTGATGTTAAGTGATGATGTTGTCCAAGATGTAGCACGCTTGCCCAGAAGACATTTCATCACGCGCGACTTGAATATTGTAACTACCATTGGGATGGGAATCACATTTTTTTTTAAATATCTTATAGGCTAGCGTTTGACCACTGTCTCACCTGTTGGTAAGTGATGATGCGGTCGAAGATGGTAAGCACGCTAGGCCAAGAATGGGAATTCAGGAAAGGAATTATTATTACTAATTAAAAAGATCAGTGGGACAGTGCCGAGAGCTGGAGCCGCGGCGGAGGCTGCCGAGGACACCAAGCGGCGTAAATATGCATCTTTATCTAGTAGCTACATATTTATGCCACCTTGCGGTCCATGGGGTCCAAGCACCAAAACATTCCTTAAGATAATTGCTCCAGGCCTAGTCGATGCCACCGATGATAAAAGGGCTGGCTCATTCGTAGCACAATTAATTTCTTTAGTGATCCAACGCGGGAATGCAGTCAGCGTTCTTGGCAATTTACCATACGGACATCCCTTACGTTAGTTTATTAATTTTAATTTTAAAATATTATAACAATATTTTAATGACAAATTAATAATAAATAAAATAAAACCGGCAAAGTCGAGCTGGACTCGCCCACCGAGGCTTCCGTACCAACGTTGGTAGGTACCAATTAATCTAGACCTCGAAATTGTATGAGCGCTCATATAACTCAGAAGCCTATCTTAATTGGCTGAAATAATGTATGTATGGGGACAGCCTTTAATTTTCAATTTTTGTTATTGTTTGGAATTTTTCCTTTATTTGTGCTATAAGACCTGGCTTTTTGCCAAATTTTATGATTCTAGGTCAACGGGAAGTACCCTATAGGTTTTTGACCCAAAACCTATAGGGTACTTCCGACCGACCTAGAATTGTCAATTTTAGTCACAAGCAAGGTCTTACAACACAAACAAAGGAAAAATTCCGAAAAATAAAAATATTTAAAATTAAGGTAAATGTTGGTACTTACAAGTTTTCGCGAAAATCTAAATTTGCCCATATCTTTTATCGTGCTGGCTCAGGACCTTGACCTAATAGGGACTATAGACCTCAGTATCTGGTATAAATTTCAACTTGCTAGGTCCACCCGTTCCTGAGAAAATTGGTGGTGAGACACGGACAGAGGAACAGACAGTCGGACAGACAGACAGACGGACAGACAGACAGACAGACAGACGGACAAGAAATTAATCTTGTAAGGGTTCCTTTTTTTACCTTTTGAGATACGGAACCCTAAAAACATCATTTATTTCTTCTATTAAAAATATTGATCCGTATTTCTTTTCAATGAAATTTGATATCTACAATATTTAATGTACCTTCAAGCCCTTTGTGGCCTATCTATTTTTTCCAACCTGTATACTATATAAATTTCAATTTACCTATTTACCTACTACTTTTTCACTATGTACCGAATTTTCATACGTGAAAATATTGCAACTGCGACTAGCTACTTACAATCGCCCGGGCCATTTTGTTTTATTATATTCAATTTAGGAAAATTACAATTCTAGTCGTAAGCACAGTTCATAATGACAAGTTTGGTACAATTTACCTAAAGAGACGCTGGGGTCCCTTTGACCCCAGTAAATGTCCTTATGACCCCAAGCACTAATTACAGTCGGACCGACCCACTTGGATAATTTCTGACGCTTACGACCGGCGGTGTAAAAAGGTTTCATTTTACTTTTTAAAGTTGGAAAAAGACGATCTTTCCAGACTGTCATCAGTTTATATTATAGGACTATGTTTTATATTTTTCATGCTAAATTCTTACAGGTACATTACTAAAACTTTTTTTGATTACCAAATAAAAATTGGATTTAAAGTAACGGGTAAACAATCGTGCTCCAAACTAGCGGAGGTAGTGCATACCTTTGTTTTTTTTAATACCAGACAGACAAGCACTTGTTCGCTATCTTACCAGGGCCCCTAGAAGAAATCCAATTTCTGTTTTCATTCGCCCTAACGCAACTTTAAAATGTATGGGTATGACAACTTTGTTGCGGAAAATAAATATCATTCCCATACATTTTAAACATACATTAGCGTGAATGAAAACAGATATTGGATTTTGTCTAGGGAAAGACGGCACAGACGTGGCGCTTGACAACTCAGAGCGCAATTATCCCAAGCGTCTTTATCCAAAGTTCCAATCCTTAGTTTCCAAGCGAAACTGCTGTTTTAGGAAATCAGGAATACGATTTTCTAGAAATTTTAAAAATATATATTTTTACAGGGCGCATTTGCTGCCCCCCAAGTAAACATCCAACAACAAGTCGGCCCAGGCGGTGATGGGTAAGAATGTAATAATTTTTATAGTAAATCTTACTATAAACTCAAAGCTATAAATGAATATTTGTCTTCTTTGCATGCCAAAGTGGCTAACCGGCTTACCTATATAATACATTAAATATAATAATAACAAATGTTGTACGTAAGTTCTGCCTCAAATTCGTCATTACTCGATGGTGATAGCTTAGGTCAAGCGGTAGGCACATCGAGCTCGTTGTGTCCACTCCACGGTAGCATTGTGGTATGTTGAGTTCTAGAAGCCTTTAGCAGCATTGATATTTGCCACCGTTTGGCAGTTTGGCACAACGCAAACCTATCCAGATCTCGCGTTTGCTTTTTGTGCAAATGAGACTTAAAAAGTTATGATTCCAGCTCACTACTCGGAGGCGCGAACTGGGCAGTGCTCGGCGGTGGAGACATAACCGTCGGTGTCCATAATGCTGAGGCTATCCTCAAGGACCTGGCTAGAGTACCAGCTGGACAAAACCTGGCCCTCGGTGTTGGTCTCTCCGTCCTTGGAGAGCTCTCCGTTGGCAGACCCGGTGACGCCTGTGCTGCTGCCAACGTATGTATTAACTAGGATTGGTTTAAGGTTCCTACGAAAATAACAGGTCGAAAAGAAGGACAAAAATGGTTTAATATTTACTTATGAGTTCTGACACAATTTGTGGAACAACAGCTTCTGAAGTTTCTTTTTCCGAAAGCAAAACTATTGCCGGATAGTATAATAATTTCGTGTTGTCTCTTTGTGACATCACAGCAGAAAGAACCATTAATGTGAAGAGTTCTTTGGGTAACGAGTATCAATGTGTATTTTGTCCTCATGTCAACAGTCAAGAAATATTCCTTGTCTAAACTGTAACCAGACTGGGTGTCGATTTAGAGTACATAATTTCACTGGATACGTTACTTATTTGTGCTAAGATGTTATAAACATTATCTAATAGATTATGTGAGGTGATAAATCTTTGGTCGACATTTGTCAGTATTATTACTATCCAGATAGGACCGATTAAGTTAACTAACAAAACATTGGCATTCTAAAATTTAAACCGTTTAATACACGTTGCACTTTCACTGTTTATTGTAATATATGTTAGTTTCTTTTTTATCCGACTTAAAAAAGGAAGTTTCTCAATTCGACCATAATTTTTTTTTAATGTTTGTTCGTGAATAACTTCGTCGTTTATGAACCGTTTTTGATTATTACTTTTTGTTAGAAAGAAGATATCCCAAGGGTTGTAATTTCATAGAGATCTGATAAGTATCTCGAACTTGGTATGAAAATTGATAGAGCGGCATTTGAGGTCGGTTATTATAGTTTTTTAAACGATCTTTTAATTTAAGATGTTCAATAAAGTATTTCTATCTATCTATATTAAATCATCATCTATGTGTTGGTCACATGTCCTTCCCCTCGTGATGTGTGGCTCTGCAAGCCGTCTGCATGTTTTCTAAGGGATTTGTAAAATATGTTCTTTATTTTTCAGTACATCAACGCTTACGTTCGCAATCAAGGAGCTGGCATCGGCAACAGCCTTATCAATTACATCCAAAGTATAATCAACAGCATCGACAACATCGTCAATGCTGCAACCAACACACAACGCGCACGTTTCTCTGTAAGTACCACAAACAAACAACGCACAGGCACAGAATATTGGATACAGGTTTCTATGCAAGCAAAAACATCAAAGCAACGATGACCATTACCTCACTTGTAGGTAAGTGACGATGTGGTTATCTCACTTGTAGTTAAGTGACGATGTGGTCGAGGAATGAATTCTGCCTGTCTGGAAATGGAAGACGGCAGTGAGATGGGATAACTGACTTTAGTCCAATAATCCACTTAGCGCAACTGTCCCAAATTGATTTTCATACTGACTGACACCTAACATCATGCTGGAACTCGGCAAACCGGTGATGATATATCTTTATTCGGTTGGTGTTCTGAGCCACGGTCGATCTCTAATAATACGCCAGTAGTCACCCATTTTCAGCATCACCCAGGGATTGAGTGTAGGATAGATTAAGGTCTAGGTCTATGGACAAAGGAAGGCAACAGCGACCTTCCCATGGGTGACAATGACCACCAACAGAATCATAATTTGAATTGACGAAAAATAGACTATTGAATTTTAATTTCCAACGTTGGAACCTATCTGGATTCCTCAAATTCTGAAAGCTAGCGAGCAAAAATCAGATCCAGAGCTATCGCTCCGCAATGCCTCTCTGGTTTACTGACTACAAACGCTGTCAAAAACAGCGAACACGGCCGTTAGTATCTGAAAGATATTGTGTTTTGTGTTGGGTTTTTTTTTTGTAAAAGTAATAGGACGGGCATGACGCTCGCCTGATGGTAAGCGATGGCGTCTACTTATTACAGATACAGCGGCATGCAAAATTCTGAACTGTCACAATTATGCATGTCACTGCACTGCGCTTGTTACCTTGTGACATAAAGATCTTGAGTCTCACATGCCCTGTAATTTCACTGGACACCTAGCCATTTCAAACGAAAAACATTCCTATTTCACGGCTGAAAATTAATTGGCAAAGTGGTGGTACCGCCCCAGGCGGACTAGCAGAAGTCCTACCACTACAAGCAGAAGTCCTACCTCTACATTAAATATAACAAATGTTATTAATGAAAACTATCATATACGGAGATACGACCCGCAATCTAGACAATTTAATTGACTCATCTAGCGGCTGTAGGACCAAATAATGACCAAATAAACCCTCAAAATATCTTCAATCAGAATCAATAAGCACTCCGAGCTGTGACTACATTTGCATCCTGCATTGGTCATTCATCAAAGCCAACGCGGTGATCCATCACTATTGTAATTCGCAATACCTGTTACCGATCAAATGGTATTGTTCTATTGCATTGTAGTATTTGTATCAAAACGAACGATATTGATATTAATGGTTTTTGTATCGACTAAGATTAATCGAGTCTTGATCGAGTCCAACGTTATTTAGTTCTGAGGTTCAACTCTAGTTCTTAGTCATAGATATATAATTCGAAAAGGTTCTCAATGCAACTGTTTTTTTTTTAATGTTTGTTACCTTCTAAGGATCCTTTATGAACTGATTTGAAATATTATTGTTTTGTTTGAGAGAGTACGCTTCCCCTTTGGTCCTATTTTTAACCGACTTCAAAAAACGAGGAGGTTTCTCAATTCGACTGTATATATGTTGTTCGCGGATAACTTCGTCGTTTACGAACCGATTTTGATCATTCTATTTTTGTTGCAAAGGAGGATATCCCAAGTGTGGTACCGTGGTAATTTTATCGAGGTTTGGTAAATATCTCCAGAGATAAGGACATAAACACCTCAAAATTGGCACTGAAAATTAATAGCGCGGCATTGAAGTCGGTTCCCTTTAGTTTTTTAAACGATCTTATAATTTAATCAAGATCTGAGAGCGATGAGCATCTCCAGGGATATGGAGATAAACACCTTAAACTTGGTACTGTTAAGACTAGCGCAGTATGAAAAGTCGGTTTCCTTTTGTTCTGTAAACGATCTTAAATTATTTATTGCGGATATTAAGTTATGACGTCTAAAAACTCGTGCATAAAAGATGTAGAAGACTTTATTGAGACAAAACAAATGTTATTAATGAAAACTATCATATACGGAGATACGACCCGCAATCTAGACAATTTAATTGACTCATCTAGCGGCTGTAGGACCAAATAATGACCAAATAAACCCTCAAAATATCTTCAATCAGAATCAATAAGCACTCCGAGCTGTGACTACATTTGCATCCTGCATTGGTCATTCATCAAAGCCAACGCGGTGATCCATCACTATTGTAATTCGCAATACCTGTTACCGATCAAATGGTATTGTTCTATTGCATTGTAGTATTTGTATCAAAACGAACGATATTGATATTAATGGTTTTTCTATCGACTAAGATTAATCGAGACTTGATCGAGTCCAACGTTATTTAGTTCTGAGGTTCAACTCTAGTTCTTAGTCATAGATATATAATTCGAAAAGGTTCTCAATGCAACTGTTTTTTTTTTAATGTTTGTTACCTTCTAAGGATCCTTTATGAACTGATTTGAAATATTATTGTTTTGTTTGAGAGAGTACGCTTCCCCTTTGGTCCTATTTTTAACCGACTTCAAAAAACGAGGAGGTTTCTCAATTCGACTGTATATATGTTGTTCGCGGATAACTTCGTCGTTTACGAACCGATTTTGATCATTCTATTTTTGTTGCAAAGGAGGATATCCCAAGTGTGGTACCATGGTAATTTTATCGAGGTTTGGTAAATATCTCCAGAGATAAGGACATAAACACCTCAAAATTGGCACTGAAAATTAATAGCGCGGCATTGAAGTCGGTTCCCTTTAGTTTTTTAAACGATCTTATAATTTAATCAAGATCTGAGAGCGATGAGCATCTCCAGGGATATGGAGATAAACACCTTAAACTTGGTACTGTTAAGACTAGCGCAGTATGAAAAGTCGGTTTCCTTTTGTTCTGTAAACGATCTTAAATTATTTATTGCGGATATTAAGTTATGACGTCTAAAAACTCGTGCATAAAAGATGTAGAAGACTTTATTGAGACAAAGCGCTGTGCAACTGCCGATGCCGAAGATCATTCTATCATCATCATCATCAGCAGCAGCCTGTGTTAGTCCACTGCTGGACATAGGCCTCTCCTAATGGTCGCCACTGAGTCCGATCTTCAGCTCTTCACCATTCTATGATCATTAGAAAACCCAATAATCATAGCAAAACGGTCATCGGCATATAATAACATTAGCTTCGGCACCGACCTTCATGCTAGAACACGAATTGCCGATTGATGAAAATAAATGTTATGATAGCTGATTGTTTTAGCCACGGCCGAAGCCTCTACCAGTGGTGGCTAATCTAGTATAGGTCGCGCAAAACTTTATGAGCTCTCGGAAGTTAGCTAGTTAGTTTAAAAGTGTGATGGACGTGAAAGCTCTGCTACCGGCTGTACCATGCACAGCTTGGTACTCAGTCCTAAATACACAAAGATTTAAGCAATCTGTACTACGCCAGGATCCATGCAGGATTCACTAAGATCTAAGCATACAGACATGGGCTGATAACGATGAGCCGTAAATGACAATAACCCTCTACTTTCAATGTAAATCGCCTTCATTTGTGCGTATCCACCTTAAGGAATAATTTCCTGTGCACTCTAATAAGAGTTCAATAAAAGAAAGAAAGAATAAGAATTCAATAGAATTGGCATCTCCCTTCTATCGATGTTGACATTGTTGACCAACGACAAGAAGGGACAAAGCCAAAAATTATGTTTTGTTTTTAGTTTTGGCTCTTCTGATTGGTTAGAAATAATTGGTTAAAAATAATCGACACTTGCAACCGAAAATGTTTTGAAACTGGATACGCACAACTGTACGCGATGGTACATCAATCAATCTACAATGTACGTAAATATTTTCTATTCTAGGTTGGAGCTCGCAGTGGCTGTCCCGCTGAAGGTAGAGAGTACCTGTTCGAATCAGCCTGGAACAGCATTTTAGGAGCAGCCAGCCCAGCTCAACTCAGGTACCAGCTCATCGCATGTAATATCTAACAAAGATAAATTATAAGAAAAACAAACTATCTTAAACAATATCTATACATATAGCAATCTATACAATAATAGCATCTAAACTATATGTATAGCTGCAACCATTGCTAACATCAAAAATGATTTTAAAAAAAAACAACGGGTTGCACTCCGGGAGTGCCGGCAGAAGAAAAAAAATTGAAAGTTAACGTTGTGCATTTGGTCTACTCTCCCTAAGTCTTACGAATTTTCAATCAGGTCACGTGTCCTGACGCGAGTTTAACATTTTTTACCCGACCCAAATAGTTTCAACTCTCCCTCCGTCTTACAAATGTTCGATCAGGTCACGTGTCTTGACGCAATGTCCTGATGCGATGTCTTGACGCGAGTTTAACATTTTTGACCCATCCCAAAAAAGTTCACAACGCCGATAAGAAGTTTTCACTTAAAAAATCTCGATATAATGTGGCTGTGGAAGTGTTCACGCCTATAGCGCTTATATATTTAAATTTGTAATATTATTAGACGTGTACTTAATATGTCTATACACATACATTAATCTATCATAATAATATCATAGCCTTTTGGGGTTGAGACTCTAGGACCGTGGGGACCAGGTGCACACAGCATTTTTAAAGATCTCTCCGCATGTCTGGTTGAAACGACACGGGACCAAAATGCTGGCATGTATGTACCACGATGATCTTAGAGACTAAGCATCGCCATTCAACGGGGGAATACAGCCAGCATTTTGGGAATTTACCTACTGGTAGTGGTTTGGTAGACTAAATTTTAGTTCGTATTGATTTTGATTAGGTTTATTTGTTTGTTTAAAGTTAGGTAGTTTTAAAAATATTTTCATGTATATACCATTGTGTAAATAACTTCTGTAAATAAAAGTCTCATAATAATAATGTTATCTATTCCATAGCCTTCTGTCAGAGCAGTACTGCTCAGCCAAGAATCTGTACTGTTCCTTCACCGCGGTCAACAACAACATTGGAGCCCTCATCACCGCCTCTTCACTGGAACCTACCCAACAGGTCTTCAACAAGGCTGCATCTCCTGTTTCCCAGGTTAGTACACTCACACAGCCTGTAGTAGACCTGCTAGCACTTGATTGAGTGACTTGACGACAGCACTGTGAGCTGCGATGGATTTTGTTATTGGGTGACAGATTTTAATCATGTTGTATTTAAATGTATACTTCATTATGTCAAACAAGTGTATTTATTTTACTTTTTAACCGACTTCACAAAAAAGAGGAGGTTCTCAATTCGTCGGAACCTTTTTTTTATGTATGTTCACCGATTACTCGAAGATGCCTGAACCGATTTGGAAAATTATTTTTTTGTTTCAAAGGGTATCTTTCCCAGGTGGTCTCATTTAAAGTTTAACGAAACCGGCCGAGGCATTTTTAATATATCAACATTTATATTACGACGCATTCACTTATCTCGACGACTTACTACATAGCTGGCACTTTACTTACTGGCACAGATTATGTAATAGTTACTACGCCTACTGGCTACTTTGACTAGCGCGATGTTTGAAGTCGGTTCTTTTAGTTTTTTAAACGATCTTAAATAAGTGAAATGGGAAACTGTAATACTTGTCGTAATTGTTGTGAAATAAATAAATAAATTAGTACGACTGCAAGTGATTATCAACAACAATATTACAAATGCGAAAGTCAGTTTGTATATTTGTTTGTTTGGGACTTCTTCAGAAGCCGCGGGGCACAACTAGTATTATATATGCGAAAGTCATCAGTTTTGAGGGCCCAGTGGTGTATCGGGATAAGACTCCATATAAAATTGATAAGTAGGTATCAAGTGCAGGTTCAGACCGTGAAATAGTACTCGTATTATTATATAAGATGCGAGATTAGTAGTGTGATTAGCGCATTCTATTTTTCTGCGAGTATTATAGACTCGCCCGCGCGAAAATGGGAGGACTCTCTTCTCGCGACCCGACTTGGGCATGCATTTGTTTAGTTTATTGTTTAGTTCTTTTCAAATAGTCGTTTTATGTAGCAGTGTCTCGATTCTGTAACGGAACAGTATTGGACATCACTCGCACTACACCCTTGCTATAGTCACTCGTAACAAAAAGTGCAAACGTGCTTTAACGCCATACAGGTTAAATAAATGACTTTAATCTTATCATTGTGCTACACAGGTGGGATGATTGGAATATTTTCTGTAGAGTGCCCCATTCGTAGCATTGTAGATGTCGTAGCACCACGTATCACGTCGTTCACCGTTCAAATTTTACCGGTTGGTAACGTTAGTTGGAAATGAGATGGGATGTATATCGACTGCCTATATCCTGTAACTCATAGATATAGTAAAAGTTTAGTAAGTTTAAATTACTGTTTCAGTTTAAATCTCATAGAAGTTGTAATACTAATATTAGCGTTGCTACACTTTATATATTTTGAAGTTAAGCAAGTTAAGTCAAGTTAAGTTTCTTAGAGTGCACTGGGGTAAAATTTGACATAGCGTCACGGTCCGAATCAACGGAAGTGACATAAGCTCATGTTTTATGTATTTATAAGCGCCCTCTATTGTAGAACGGCGTAACTACGAAGACATATACGCTATCATTCGGACATTCGTCCTGCTAAGTTCAAAAGATGTAGTTGTACAAAAAAGTAATTAGTGATGTTGAGAAATAAATTGAATGGACTTTGAAGTTTCATTTCTATCGCGTAGCTTTCTACGCGCCCTCTTTTTTGTGCATTAAATACAATCCAAAATTTCACTGTACAGAGGGGACTCGCACTTGTCTTGAATAAAACATTAAAGTGTAGTAACACTTTAAGAAACATTGATATGATGAGATTACGTTCACTGGACCCTTATCTTATCATATCAATGTTTCTTGTCTATTCGGAATAACAAAAGCAGCAATAGCCCAATGGCTTAGGTGTCGGCCTGACTATTGTGAGGTCGTACGATTGATCCCCATTGCATTACTGACGGGAACCCACTCACACAAGCATATTTAGCGTAGTTAACAAGACTACTTACCAGTAATGTGAAACCCACATCGCTAATAAGCTTTAAAAAACTGTGGGCTGGGCTGTGATAGCGGCGACTTTCAATGGTGGTTCTTGAATAAAAAGAAACAACAGCCCGTCGAATAAGTATTATCACATACTTCGAATAATCCCGTTTGAGGTGTAAATCGCGCTTTTATAGAAATGGTAGACGGAAATGAGACGAGGCGCAGGACAACTGACTGTAATCCGAACCATAGCGAAACCATCCCACACCCGTCTTCCATTTGTGACAATGGATGCTACCGTCTTCTCGTTCACCAGGTGGCGTCACTGAGTAAATTGGTCCTGATGACATATGTAAAGCCTTACAATTTTTATTGAAATCAAATATCAAGGTCAGTTAGGGATAAATCTTAAACTCAAAGGACAATTGGCGGACCTTCTAGTCCACTAACGCCTCTAGCGGCAAATTTATACGCGATTGAGATCGCTGACACAATTCGCCGAACTATGATAACGTCAGCAACTTCGTGAAGCACAGGAACAGAACATAATCGAAGTGGTATGACTTCTGCTAGTCCGCCTGGGGTGATAACACCACTTTGCAAATTAATTCAGTCGTGAAACAGGAATGTTTTTCGTTTTGAATGGCAAAGTGTCCAGTGGAATTACAGTTCATGTGAGACTTAACATCATTATATCTTGAGGTAGCGGGCGCAGTGCAGCGACATACAAAATTCTGGCTATCCAGAATTTTGCAAGCCGCTGTATCTGTAACAGGTAGACGTCATAGCTGCCCTGTTACTTTATGTCATAAAAAACATATTTAACCTTGCATTTCATATTACAGCTGATTCAGGCCCTCGCTTCAGGACAGAACCCAACAGCCGCCGCCAACGGAGCTAAGCAAGCCCTTGCTAGCGCAGCTCAATTTGTAGCCAAGCAGTACTAAACTATCACAACATATCCTTATATATCAGTAGACTTTATATTTATCTAAATAGGCGAGAGTACTAACACGTTCCCTGTGAATAATTTTACAATATATAGTCGTGTATATACCGCAGATATAAACATATCATCAAGATATTTTGAAATTACCTTGAATGTGAAACATCAAGGAGAAATAGTAGGATCTTATTGTTATTATGTAAATATACGTTTTATACGAAAACACAACGACTCGGTTTTTTTATTTCGGCGATGATTTTCTTTTCTTTAAATAAAGATGTATCCTGTACTGTATATATATACAATTTGGTGTTTTATTTATATACTCATTGGCTACCTACTTAGTTTTGTTGAATGTATATATCCTTCCTTTGATGATGTGTATTTTTAAGCGTGTTAATCATCTCTGACCACATCATCGTTTACCACCAGGGCAGATAGCGGTCAAACTTTGGATAGAATAGAATAATTCTTTATTGTACACCAAATAAAACATAATAGAAAATATTTCGTACGAAATCTAATAACATTTAAGACAAATATAAAAAGCATTTCTCAGTTTTCTTCAATTTAACTAATGTTAGAAATTTTTAAGTGATTAAATCTTCTAAATTGTTTTAATTAACAACAATATTATAAATGCAAAAGTCAGTTTGTATATTTGTTTGTTTGTTTGGGACGTCTTTACGGTCAAACGGCTGTTCCGATTTAGCTGAAATTTTGCTCATTTATAGCTAGTATTATGGATTAAACCATAGGATACTATTTAATGCGGGCGAAGCCGCATGACCATTTATAAATCTAGGCCTTAATCAAGTCCTTCGATTGGACCGACTAGTAGGTGGGTTCACATAACTGGCGTTTTCATGTCTTTAACTTTCTGCCGAACAACCTATATAACGTCAATAACTAATCCGACAGAATCATTATTCTCTCTCTCTTCAACGAATAATTTATTTTATTTTTTCCAAAGGTGCCCTTGTTGTCTCAACATATAGGTACTTGAATCTAATACTACTGTTATAACAATAATTCCCAAATTACGAAAAATATAAATAAATATCGCTTCTTATGTTTCTTGAAGTGTTTACACACTTAATATGTATATTAAATATGAAGTCGCGGAGGGCACTTCACATAGCTTGCATAACACAAAAAATTCTCTGGAACAAATAACCTGAATATCTTTTTGAAAAAATCACTTGGTTTAAAGATATCTATCCACGCAACACGCGCTCTACATTATCCAATCGTCTCTACATCTCTGAACATAAAACTGCCGGCTTTAAAGGCTGTTTCAAATACCGCGCTTCGAAGATCTGGAATGATCTGCCTCCTCCTCTGAGGAGAAAAAATAGTATTAACACTTTTAAATCGAAGTGTAAAATACTGTTGTTATTAAATGAGAAATATATTTTTGAAACAACTTTTAAAATTTAAGCAATTTCACATACCTACACTAAAACACACACACACACACACACACACACGCACTCAAATGCGCGCGTACACACTCACTCACACACACACACACACACACACACCCATTCACACGCACATTTTTTTTATTACAATTTATTTTGTTACTTTAACATTTACATGTACATACATAAATGAAAGATGTTTATTAACCACGACCACATGTTTATCAATCATAATTAATATCATGATAGTTTTTTACTGCTAAACTTTTGTTTACTTCGTACAGAATTATGTAATTTTTTGAACGTTATTAGCCCGCTTGTGACTCATAGCATCTCGGCAAATACCCTAGCCCGAGCAAATTGTAAACCAGCGCTGTGTGTGCAAGCACACGCACAAGTACACGTAGCAGAAGCTGAATTTGATCCCGTTGCCTTTTTGTATCATTTTTTTTTTGCATACCTACCATCTCTTGTATGTTGTTTTTCTGGCAATAAACGATTATTTATTTATTTAATATTTTTGTAAATGTTTATACACAATCCAAAATTTCATCGTACTGACGGGACTCGAACCCGCACCCCCTGTATAACATGTCCAGGTGCTTTGACCAATTAAGCCACAGTCCAATACTATCGATATTATGAATTTAGTGGATTGCATTTTTAACCCAATTATGCATTGGTGGCGCCATCTATGATAACTTGTTCGAAGTTAATCATTCGGAAGAAATCATTACAGTTATCAATTCCGACGAGAGATGCTGCAAACGCGTCATTTTTTTATTTTATTTGTTAATAAAATATTTGATTATTTTGAAATATATTTGATTATTAAATATCGCTTCTATTTTAAAAATAATAACGACAAAGACAGGCAACCATTCTGGTAATGATAAATAAATTAAGCAATACCTATTTTATGGACAGTCTATCGCTTATGACTCGATGAGGATAAAATGTACTTAGATGAGGTAAATTCCATTTATCCCGCAAACATTATTATTAGTTATTCAAACGTGAAGTTCTACTGTATTAGTGAACTGTTGTGTATAAATAATAATTACATTTAATTCAGTTGTTTTGCGCCATCAAAATGCGAATATTTACAGTTTTCTTCTTAAAATTGTGCCTTTATCAACTCGTTTCAAGTGAGGAACATTGTTTTCTATTTCCACGTAAGTTTTTTTTTAACTAGTGGTCGAAATTCGACCATAACTCATTTAATTTTTCATGTATTTCTATTGCATTTTTTATAAAAAAGAATAGCTTTTTACACTTCTTCTCCGTATAAACGTTAACTGTGTCAAATTTCACGTTCATCCGTTTGCGTGATTTCCTTAAAAAGGGGTACAAAGTTTGGTTTAATTCTATTTTTTCCCTAATCTTTCCACTTAAGGGAACAGATTAAGGGGGCAAACAGGAATAAACCCAAAGTTTTCGTTTCACGTATTGAATATAGATATGAAATAGGTCAGACATCTGAAATGTGAAATAAAAATGTGTAGTATGTACCCATAAATATAACTTTAGTCCACACTCATGTATGGTAGTGAATGCTGGGTATGGCAAAAGAAGCATGAAAGTAAAATTAATGCTGTAGAAATGAGAAGTTCGAGAAGTATGATTGGAGTGACTCTGATGGATAAGGTGGAAAACAGCGTGATAAGAGAATGTTGTGGTGTGGTAAAAGATGTAGTGACAAAGATAGAGAAAGGGATGCTTAGATGGTTTGGACATCTAGAGAGGATAGATGAAGAAAGACTGACGAAACAGATTTATAAGACGAGTGTGAACGGGCGAGCCGGTAGAGGCCGACCTAGGCGAATCTATCACGACCAGATCGGAGACGTTTAAAAATAAACTGGCCAAGTGCAAGTCGGACTCGCACTCGTAGGGTTCCGTACCACACTACAGTATTTTATAAGATCGAGCAAAAAATACCACTACCATATTTCGCCAGCAAAAAATAATAATTAATAAACATTTCGTTTCTTATAACGCCATCTAACGTCTAACAAAGGTGTTAGGGATCGACATTTCAATATAACGCCATCTATGGGACGTTTACCTAACTAAGCGTTCATAGATGGCGTGAAATGCCGGAAAAAACACGTTTCTTGTATGGGGACCCTCTATTATCTTTAACTTTATTCTGTTTTTAGTATTTGTTGTTATAGCGGCAACAGAAATACATCATCTGTGAAAATTTCAACTGTCTAACTATCACGGTTCATGAGATACAGCTTGGTGACAGATGGGCAGACAGACAGACAGACAGACGGACAGCGGAGTCTCTATTACGGATAAATATTAGTTTTTCCGAATCACAATTAAGCCAAAACAATATAGCCTAAATTGTAGTTGTGCCAATTTATACAATATGCCATTTTTTTTAATATAGAACTGGACAGCACTTGACCACTATCTCACCTGATGTTAAGTGATGATGCGGTCGATGATGGAGCGCTTACCCAAAAGATACCTCATATACCTACCTACCTATACCAAAGATTCACTCGCGATTTGAAGACGCCCATATTGTATTTAGCCGGAAACACAGACTCAGGCAGAGCATTCCATTCCCTAGCGGTTCGCATGATGAACGAAAATGCAAATCGCTTCGTTCGGGTAGATGGTATGTCCACCATAAATCGGTGGCGCCTTTTAGTGTCTCTGGATGTCCGATAATAAAATGGGGAAAGTGAAATCAAATTATGCAGTTCCATAGCATACTCTTCAAAATGTAACCGATAGAACACCGATAAACAAGCGACTTTGCGGCGATGCGCGAGACTCTGAAGTCTCTTGCTTAGAAGTAGATAATCACCAATGAGCTTCTTGGCTCTCCTCTCAATGGCTTCCAGTGTCTCCAGCTGGTATTTGGCAGAACTATCCCAAACGTGAGAACCGTACTCCATGCACGATCGGACTTGTGCTTGGTAAAGATTGAGCAACTGTCCCGGTCTGAAGTATTGTCTCACCTTTGCCAAAACGCCAAGCTTTTTGAGGCTAGCTGGGCTCATATAAGAGCCGAAATTGAGAGTCGGTGTTAATGAGATGCCAAGAAGCTCAAGATTGTTACTGATCGGGACGGATATATCTCGGAAAGTATGAGCCAGAAGAAATGGGCTCCGTTTGGCGGAGTAAAGACACGCCTGGGTTTTTGCAGCATTAAACTTGACTAGATTGGCATCGCCCCAATCGGATACTGCCTTTAAAGAAAAGTTCAAGCGCTGGACCATTGCTTCCCTATGGGACTGGATTTGTAATGCACTGGTTCGTGCGTTGGACGTACAACTCTCTAGAACGGTGCTGTCATCTGCGTACCCAAAAGTACCGGGTTTAAGCAGTTCATTAATATGCAGCAGAAAAAGCGTTGCAGAGAGTACTGATCCTTGAAGGACTCCGGCATTTATGGCCAATCGGTCGGTGTTGAGGAGCGCAACCATCTAATCTGATTTACCGGTTGAGATGCACAATAGCATTCGTTTTACCGTTATAGTTAAGCAATAAGTAAACTGTAAGAAATGTTTTTAGGCTATAAAGTAATCCAGTATCCGTTACGAGCCATATTGTCGGCAAAGTAGTAGGCCTGTAGTAGTATAGTAGGCCTGTAGTTTGTTGCACATTTGAAACAGACCTAAAATGCATAATGGTTTAAAATTAAGTTGTATAGTATAATAGATTTAACAGTAAGGTTATTGTTGTAAAGGCCTTTTGTCTAATAAAGAAATAAACATACCACTATTTTTGGGAGCCTTGTTAGCCGTGGGAAAGGAACGGTTTATGGAGGCACCTAACGGTTCGCCTAACTGAACGGTACATGCCAGCTTGGTGGAAGGGCAGGCAGAGGGCTAAATAACCATGTTTAGAGAAAGGGCAGTCATTTTCAGAGTCATTTCAGATAGTCATTTCAGTAAGTCATTTCACGGAGAAAATTGATAGAGTAACTTGTGTAAGAACATCGTAGATATAAAAGTAGGATAAACTCGTATTAAGTTCCTTTGTGTAAAGTGTTTGTTCATAAAGTTGTGTGCGTGTGATTACTTCAGGGTTTTAATACGTCACCATCCATAATCCTTACCCTGCGCCTAAATCAGGGACAGAACCACGACAGATACTGCGTCGTTGTTAGGGCGTCTAGTACGTGCGCGTGTGTTTATGGTTTGGCAAACGTTGCGGCCACCGTTGTTGGCCAGTTCATCGCCGGGACTAGATACGCCTTTGCCAAGCACGCGCGGGTGGCGTATCGGTAGACGCGCACTTCGCGGTATCGTGTGTGTGTTCGCGGACTGTCTGCCTTTCGGGTTGGCTACCAGCTACCAGTATAAGCCGAGGTAGTCGATCGTCGTCGGGTTCACTACCAGTCTAAGTCGTGATAGTAGAACGGCGTCGCGTAGTTAGTTTTTTACAGTCGGAAGAACAGCCATCGATGACCACTCGAATCGACCGATACCTCAGTAAATCTGATATCCATACACACAAACCTTCGGAAAGGCGTTATAAAGGAAGCTTGCTAATAAGGCTATCGTGCCAGACTAATCCGTATTGTCGGTCACTGAGGAGATCGTTCACTTCTAGATATGCCAGGAGCCTATGGTTCAGTACACGTTCCAATAGTCTTACAGAGTATGGAAGTGGCTGAAATAGGCCTGTAATTGGCAGGGTCTGCACGACTACCTTTTTTGGGCACGGGCTGCACGTTAGCTTGCTTCCAAGACTTAGGCACTTGACCAATCGTCATGGATACGCGAAAGAGGCGTGTCAAAATAAGAGCCAACTCAGGTGCTCACGTCCTCAAGACTACAGCTGACATACCGTCTGGACCACTAGCTTTGTTCAAGTCTAGATCGCGCTACGCTTTACGTACTTCAGTCTGTCGAATGCGGATTTCGTAAATAAACGTCCCGCAAATTGGCAGACTCGTAAGTCAGCATTGCCAGCATCTAAACGTGAAGATTCTGCAAACTGAGTAGCAAATAAATTTGCTTTCTCTTCAGCAGTGTGCGCTAGAGACCCGTCGGGTTTCAGTAGTGGAGGCAGTGAAGGACGGCAGAAGTTATCTTCGATCGACTTCGCCAGGGACAGGCCAGGCTATTCTGTAAGTTATCTCGACAGCGGAATCCGCGGTGAGTTTTGAATTTCGTACTACGAAATTCAACCGTATTACGAACGTGATACGATTTAATTTCGTAGTACAAAATTCGAATCTCTTCTTGAGAGCCTTTTTGCAGGACTTAGCGGCTAAGTTAAATGCCTTCTTCTTTTCGCGTACATCTCTAGACTTGCAGGTTCGAGCAGGTTCAGCCCAGGCTTAGTAGGCCTCATGTTTCAACGCTTCTGCATCTCCACATTTGGCGTTAAACTATGGACGAGCTTTGCTGGACAGCGGGATGTCAGAAAATGGTATGAAATATTCCATGCCCTGACGTAACACTTCTGTCACAGCGTCCGCGCAAACTGAGGGATCACTTGAAGAAAAACACACCTGCCGCCAAAGGTAAGATGCGAAAAAACAACGCATCTCATCCCAATCTGCTGACCTGTATCGCCACACCCACCGGGTGCCTTTTTGGCTGGGATCGAGCGGGGAGTAGACTGAAACAGACTTCACCAGACAGTGGTCGGAGCTACCTAAGGGTGATGAAACCGATACGGAGTAATGGTCTGGTTCTGTTGTCAGCAGAAGGTCCAAGCAATTGGCTGAGTGGCCACCAACATCAGGTATCCTTGTTACTCCTTGGACCAACTGAGTGAGGTCTGGCGTCAAAGCAAGCTTGCGCATCTCTCGACCAGCGTGGTCTGTGTTCTGGTATGGGTATAGCCACTCTTGATGGTGGGCGTTGAAATCCCCCAGAAGCACAATTTGAGCAGAAGGATACCTCTGTTAGGCCACTTCGGCCGCCTCACTGAGGTGGTTTGTAAGCCTGGTTGTCTCCTCATCTCCACTGTGCGAATGGTAGACACTAGCATAAAGAATTTTCTCCATGCCAGTGTCCACCAAATTTTCCAACATGTGGAAAATTTGGGATCTTCAAGGTAGCGGAGACGCCGATAGCAAATATCATCGCGGGCATACATACAAACTCCCGCCTTCGTCCTAAAGTTATAGTCTAGAACGTAGCCTGGGTACGCAAGGTATTATGACGCGTCTGCTGGACATTTGATCTGCGTCTCCGTGAGGAACAGAATATGTGGTTTTGCGGTCTCAAGTTGATGGTGGACCGAGTTGATATTAGAGTGCAAGCCTCGAATGTTTGAGAGGTGCACTTGAAGGGAGAGGACGTGCTTCCGCTGTTGAACCTTTATTCCGTTTTGTGGGGAACCCTAAGCACAGCGGTGGAGCAGTGGACTGTATTTCTTCGGAAGAGGCCTTCGGATTCCCACACTTATACTATGAAGCTTTGGAGCTGGGATTTAAACAAGTCTTCAATCCTTCAAACGTTAATTTATTCTTTCTTCAGTCTTCTTATAGCTACTGAGCTATTCACTAGTCACTATCACTATTTACTATTCTTCCTAGTTTTCCTTTCTTCTTTCTTCTAGAGCCGCCGTTGGTGAACTGAACAATTTGGCACGGTAGCGACGCTCTATTTATATTGTTGTTGGTACTTGCAAAAGAGCGAGAGGTCGATAGTCTGGGAGCGCCCGCACTCTGTCTCGCGGGGCGTGTCCTTGTGTGGGCGCACGCACGAGATGCCGACTTTTCGGAGATATACTCTCCCGAGATGCTATTCAGTCGAGCGCTAACCATCAGAGAGTGCGGAGCTCTCCCAGACCTATGCTATTTGCAAGTACCAACCCTATTCCTAAACCTAACCTGGTCTAGGTTGACTATCTGTTACATCTATTAAAGCCGAACATGCTTTTTATCTATTACCTATCTATTTAGGTTGTACGAATGACCTGTCTTTAGTCCTATAAGACCTATTTTACTATTACAAACCTTACACGAGTTATATTCCTATGTTCTAATAAGAATCTAACAAAATCTATCTATAATAAGGCTGTTTACGAATGCGATACAATTACAAACTATATCTCTGTCTATCTGTACGAATATGAACGTTTATACAATACAAATTATATGTCTATCTATACGAAGCTATATCGAAATGCGAACTCTATACATGGCAAAGTACCCTACCTATCCTAGAGTACTAAGCTAAAACTTATCTTTATTATATACAACTTATAACTAACTATACATAGTGCGTTCATATTGTCGGTGTACGTCGTTGTCCGGAACATTCTCCCGCCGTGCTGCCTGCAGCAGAAGAGCCCGGTGTAGGAACGACGTCTTCGAATTGCAGGACGCTCAGCTCCCGCCGGTGTTGTAGCTCGGTGAGGTGATGATCCCGTTCTTCACCGGTGCCTGTAGACGAAGTCGCTGTTGGTTCGGTCGGCCATGTTTCCTCGCCCTGGTAGAGGAAGTCTGGTCCCTGGTACCACCGGTGAAGTCTGTTGAAGTCGGCAGGTACATCTCTGGTTGCGTCGTCCGCCGCGTTGAGCTTAGTGGGCACCCAGCGCCACTCGCTGACTGTTGTCGATTCTTCTATTGCGGCGACACGATGCGCTACGTACGGTTTGTACGATCTCGAGCCCGTACGCAGCCAAGAAAGTACGGTGCGGCTGTCGGTCCAGTAGGTCTTGCTGTCGGGCTTCCGCTCGTGCTCTTCTATTACTGCTTCGGCCAGCCGTACTCCCATGACGGCCGCTTGCAGCTCGAGGCGCGGGATACTGGTGAGCTTGAGTGGAGCCACTTTCGCCTTGGCTACGATGTGTGACAGCTCGACGGTGCCGCTCGGTGAAACCGCCCGCCAAAATAGCACTGTTGAGTATGCTACTTCGCTGGCGTCTGTAAACACGTGAAGTTGTAAATTAGTGGCTTCGCTGTATCCTAGGTAGCGCCTAGGAATCTTCACGTCGTTTAGCTTCTGTAGGTGTGACGTCCATTCTTGCCATTGTTCGGCTAAGTCGCTGTCGATCGCGTCGTCCCACGCAGTGCCGCGGCGCCACACTTCCTGTAGTATCTGCTTCGCTCGAATGGTGACAGGTGATGCGAAGCCGAGTGGGTCGAATAGTGACATCACGACGCGGAGAGCTTCGCGCTTCGTCGGTGTCTTGCCCTGTAGTAGCTGCGGCGGTATGCGGGCCATGTTCAGGTTGAAGGTGATCTCGTCGTTTGTCGGCTTCCATATGAGTCCCAGTACTCGCTCGGCGATGTCCGGCTTGTAGAGCTCCGTCGAGTGATTTTCAGCTTGCTCTCCAAGCGCTTCGAGTAGTGCGGGTACGTTGGATTTCCATTGCTTGAGCTCGTAGCCGGCGACCTTGTTGACGTCGCGAACATCTCTCGCGACTCGAACGGCGTCTTCGAAGTTGGTGAAGCTATCGAGGTAGTCGTCGACGTAGTGCTCCTTTACTATTGCAGCTGCGGCCTCTGGGTGCGTCTGTTGATGCTTCTCTGCGTTCAAGTTCTTGATGTAAATTGCTGTAGACGGTGAACTTGAAGCTCCGAAAATTAGTGAAGTCATTCTGTACTCGTCGGGCGGCTTGTCATCCCGGTGGTTACCACGCCAGAGGTAGCGCAGTGCGTCTCGGTCAGCTGGGCGCAGCTTCACCTGCATGAACATCTCCTTGATGTCCGCGGTTACTGCGACGGCGTGTTGTCGAAAACGCATGATGACGCCCGGTAGCGATTCGAGTAGGTCGGGTCCCTTGTAGAGCAGATCGTTCAGCGCCACTCCACGGGTCTTGGCAGCTGCGTCGTGGACGACACGCAGCTTGTCGGGCTTCATCGGGTTGACGACGGCGAAGTGCGGCAGGTACCAGGTTCTGCCTTCTGTCTTCTCTGCGGGTGCGGGCTCAGCGTAGCCCTTGGTGACGAGAGCTTCCATCTGCTCATCGTACTTCTGTTTCAGCTGCGGGTTGCGATCAATCTTCTTCTCGATGCCGTGGAGGCGTTTCAGTGAAGCTTCGTAGTTGTCGGGTAGCGTGGCGTCCTCGTTACGCCATAGCAGCGATGTCTCGTATCTTCCTTCTTTGCAGACGGTGTTCTGTTCCAGGATACGAAGCGCTCGTTGCTCTGGGTCCGACTTCGGCTTCTGCGGGTTGAGTAGCAGCGAATCCATGGTGAAGTAGTCTCGCACCATGTCGTTCAGGGCTGCACCTTCAGGCGTCTCGGTGACGTAGGACACGAAGTCGATGCTCTTCCCGAGCGTTCTGCTGTAGCCCCCGTGTAGCACCCACCCGAGCGGCGTCAGCGACGCCACCGGCTGGTCTCGGGCGCCTCGGCGTGTCCTCGAAGCTAGCAGCAGCTCCCAGTTGTCCTGGCCGACCAGGATACCCGGCGAAGCACGCTGGTACGTCAGTAGGCTGCCGATGTCACGTAGATGCTTGCAGCCTCGTAGCGCAGACTTGTTTACTTCCTGCGGCGAGATGTCCAAATTCTGTACTGTGCGCGCTCGAATCTTCTTTTCCTTCTTGTTCGGGCCACGCAGAGTGATCTGTATCCTTTTCGAGTTGCTTGTGGACGACTTCGATGCGTTGATGCTGTTGATGTACAGCGGGTCGACTGGTCCCTCTGCTCCGATTTCGACGGCGATGCGCTCGTCGACTAGGGTGACCGTCGAACCGTCGTCCAGTAGCGCGAAGGTGTCGACTGTCCCCGCTGGCCCCACAGCTCGAACTGGAATCATCTTCAGGTAAGATCTGTGATGCTCTGTGGTCCACGCGGAGTTGATGGCTTCGGTCACTGCACGCTTTTCATTTTTCACGTAGTGCAGCATTCGGTGGTGGTGGGTCTTGCAGCCGTCGACTCCACACACCTTGGCACGGCAGCTGTGATCTCGCCTCCTGTAGCGTAGACACCTGAAACATAGCCGCTGTTTCTTCGCTATGTCCCAGCGCTCGTGCTCATCTGCTGTTTCGAATCTGTTGCAGTCTTCGGTGAAATGTCCCGGTTGTTCACACACGGGACAACGAGCTATTGACTGCTGCGACTTCTGTTGTGGCTGCTGCTGTTGCGGTTGTTCGACGACGTTGTGTACTCGCTGCGTCCTCCTTTGAGGCCCTGGTGCTGGCGAGTTCACTGTTGAGTCGGGTTTCGCGAATGGTCCGCAAAACTCGGCTTCGCTCTTCAAGTAGCTCTGTATTTTGATCAGGTCCGGCGTGTCACGTGGTTGAGTAGCTGCGAACTTGTAGTAGTTGCGCGCCAGCGTCGGTGGTAGCTTCTCCACGATGGCCGCCACTAGCTCCGGATTGAAGAGGTAGTAGCCGAAGTCGAGGGCTCGCAACATCGCCACGGCGTTGGTCACTTTGCAGGCGAACTGGCAGATGTCCGACGGTGACTCGGTGAGGCGCGGCAGAGACCGAAGATTGTCGATCTCGACCATCGCCAATGTTTCAGGACGACCGAAGCGCGTTGTGAGCGTTTCCATGACCTCTTCCGGTCTCGCGTTAGTGATGAGCAGGTTGCTGACGGCTTCTCGTGCTTTTCCCTTCAGGTTCCGGCGCAGGCGGTTAATGTTTTCAGTTGGTGAAAACATCGGTGCAGATTCGATGTACGCAGCCCGGAACGGCAGCCAGTCGAGGTGCGACCCGTCGAACATCGGTAGCTCGGCGAATCTCGGGCGCTGTCCGGCGATGACAGCTTGTGTGATGGCAGTCGACAGCTGTGAGAGGTCGCAGGCTCCCGCCGGTATGGACGGTGGCGGCGCCTGCCCTCCCATCGGTGGATGCACGTAGCTCGGCTTGTCGCGTAGTCCGTAGCTCTCCCGTAGCGGCTGATCTCGTAGCTGTTGGCTACGCCGTAGGTCGTAGCACTCTCGTAGCTGTTGATCTCGTAGATCCTGGCTACGCCGTAGGTCGTAGCACTCTCGTAGCTGTTGATCTCTTAGATCCTGGCTACGCCGTAGCTCGTAGCTTTCTCGTAGCTCCTGGCTACGCCGTAGTTCGTAGTCTCGTAGCTGTTGGCAGCTTCTGTCTTGAAGCTCGGGTCCCACTGGTAGCAGCGCGCGTGGAGAATCACGTGGCACAGGCGGTGGCAGCGGCGGCTGTGGCACGGAGAGCAGCGGTCCACGCGGCTCAGGTGGGCACGTCGAATGGTAGCTCAGCTCAGCGCAGAGCTCGAAGCCCGCTGGCGGCGACACACGTGGGTGATCACGTGACACGGCGGCGGTCGGCGGCGGTGGCACGGAGGGTAGCGGCTCACGTGGCGTCTCAGCTGGGTGGAGGGTCTCGTTGGTCATGGCCAACAAGACCGGCGGCGGCGGCGGTGGTACCTGGTCACTCAACCAGGTGTCGACTCGATGTTGGGTGTCGGACTCGGTGACGACAGAGCCCCCCTCGGTGTCTTCTTCACTGTCGGATTGTTCGAGCGCGGCGAGACGACTCGTCGCGTACTCGATCTGTCGAAGAAGTTCTTGTTTAGCTGTAGCGTTGCGGTGCGACTTCTTCGAGCGGCGAGATTCCGCACGTTGGCTGCGTGCGCGCTGCTCCGCGAGACTGTTCGTGTCCCGTGGCGGCCTCTCTCGACGCTCGGAGTGATGCTCGATGTGTCGCTCGATGTGTTGCGCATGTTGCTCGAAGTGTGGCGCATGTTGCTCGAAGTGCGGCGCATGTAGCTCGACGTGCGGCGCGGCGAATGTTTCAGTCCCCAACGGCGGTGTCCGCGGCGTCACGGCGGCGGTGTGTGGCGCGGCAGCGCGCGGCGCGTGCAGCGCGGCGGCGTGCGGCGCGGCGAATGATGCGGAGGTTGGCGCCAGTGGCGCCATCACGGCGGCAGGGTGCGGCGCGGCGAGTGAAGCGGAGGTGGGCGCCGGTGGCGCCATCACGGCGGCGGGGGGCGGCACGGTCGCGGTGTGATGCTCTGGAACGGCGTGTGGCGCCGTCGCGGCGGGCGCGAAGCTGTATGATGCCCGTCGCATTGGTGAGACCACAGCCGCTGACGCGTAGCCGCTGGTCGAAGGATGCTCCTCCGTGATGACTGTTGCCCCGGTGCGCGAAGTACCCGATGTTGACGCCGTTGTACCCGTTGTCGTGGTCTCGGCGGATGACTCTTGCTCGGAGGCCGGCGCTCGTCCTCTTCCTGTGGAGCGGGTGACCGGCATGGTAGCGGATATCGAATCGAAGAGTCAACGACAAGTCTTGAAAAAGACTGTTTGCGGCGTTAGTTATCGGAGTCGACGAGAAGTAGTCTTAAAAAAGACTTTTTGCGGCGTTTAAATTAACGTTTAGTCTTGAAAAAGACTGTTAAGGTCCCAATTATCCGGCCACGAAGGTCCAAAAATGTGGGGAACCCTAAGCACAGCGGTGGAGCAGTGGACTGTATTTCTTCGGAAGAGGCCTTCGGATTCCCACACTTATACTATGAAGCTTTGGAGCTGGGATTTAAACAAGTCTTCAATCCTTCAAACGTTAATTTATTCTTTCTTCAGTCTTCTTATAGCTACTGAGCTATTCACTAGTCACTATCACTATTTACTATTCTTCCTAGTTTTCCTTTCTTCTTTCTTCTAGAGCCGCCGTTGGTGAACTGAACAATTTGGCACGGTAGCGACGCTCTATTTATATTGTTGTTGGTACTTGCAAAAGAGCGAGAGGTCGATAGTCTGGGAGCGCCCGCACTCTGTCTCGCGGGGCGTGTCCTTGTGTGGGCGCACGCACGAGATGCCGACTTTTCGGAGATATACTCTCCCGAGATGCTATTCAGTCGAGCGCTAACCATCAGAGAGTGCGGAGCTCTCCCAGACCTATGCTATTTGCAAGTACCAACCCTATTCCTAAACCTAACCTGGTCTAGGTTGACTATCTGTTACATCTATTAAAGCCGAACATGCTTTTTATCTATTACCTATCTATTTAGGTTGTACGAATGACCTGTCTTTAGTCCTATAAGACCTATTTTACTATTACAAACCTTACACGAGTTATATTCCTATGTTCTAATAAGAATCTAACAAAATCTATCTATAATAAGGCTGTTTACGAATGCGATACAATTACAAACTATATCTCTGTCTATCTGTACGAATATGAACGTTTATACAATACAAATTATATGTCTATCTATACGAAGCTATATCGAAATGCGAACTCTATACATGGCAAAGTACCCTACCTATCCTAGAGTACTAAGCTAAAACTTATCTTTATTATATACAACTTATAACTAACTATACATAGTGCGTTCATATTGTCGGTGTACGTCGTTGTCCGGAACACGTTTTGACCGTTCATTTTATGGGGAGTGAAGATATGTAAGGGAAACAGTTACGGAAACAATTACGTTTTTTTACCTATTGGGAACCAATCCTAGAAACCGCGGGGACCCCCGAGCCGATATTGTTGAGAACCACCCTTAAAACACAAGATAAAGATATCATTATTCAGTCAAATTGTAAACCAAGAAAGACTTATACATACATATTCAAAATGGTTGGATGAGATCCAGTAACTTTTTGATATATTGGGACCCTTAGATTAATTTATGCTTATAACGCTTACCGTACCTACTCAATCTTTGAGCAAATTGCATTTGCATTAAAAAATGTTGAATATAGGCTTTATAAAGATTAAGACAGATAAACAGATATGAAACCGTTAAAATGTCATTTTTCTTATTTCAGGTAACATAATGCTCTTAAAAACTCAGAATGATATCTATCATAGTCGTATTAATTCACATTTCAAGACTCAGTTACCTGACATGATATTTTTTAATGTATCTAAACAAGTACGGCCTGGTGACTTGGCAAGCACTCTAAATGACATTAAAGACATCGACGGTCCAAGGTAAGAGCACAGAGAAAGAGAGTACTCTCTTATTTACAAGCCAAAGTGAGTACACAAGTGAGAATCGCGGATACAGTCTGGAAATGGAAGACGGCAGTCAGACGAGGCGCAAAACAACAATCCACTTAGCACTATCTTTAACCGTCTTCCATACTCTCATCCATACTGACTGGCAGCGAACCTTGGTGGAACTCGGCGAACCGATTGGCGACCTGGCGTTGTCTAATGGGTGGTTCGAGCCATGGCTGAAGCCTACCACCAGTAGTAATGGGTGACCACCCAGGGATCGTATAGGGTAGATGAAGGTTTAAGCCTACGGACACAGGAAGGCGACAATGACCTGCCTGTAGGTGACAATAATCACCATTGATCGACTGATCGATCGATTGATCACTTCAATCTCTTCAAACTTATATGACTAACTAATATCTTTATTACAGCATTGTTATTATACATCTGTACGTCAAGGACACCCGTCGCAATTGTAACGTCGTTTCAGGACCTAAATATAACGTGTCATCAATCCAACCGAAAACTTGCAAAGGGTTAAACAACAAAGTTATTGACCAGCACAAATTTCTTGATGCTGGAGAAATCAAACGAGACGGATATTCATACGATCAACACTTTACTAAAATTGCATCACAATCAATATTGAACTACCCTCATTTACACGATATAGTCGTCGATTTTTTAAAAGAAGATAAAAATGACAATATTTCGTTCATCTGCAACCCATTAACTGTTATTGCATGTACAATTAAATATGACGTTTATACATCAATATATCACCCAAAACAGCTGAATAGACGTTTATTAAACATTGTATACAAAACCGAGGAGGAATGTGAAGCCAATTATTTCTTTAAGAAGACACATCATCCCTCAGTAATCCTGACTCCGAGACCATTGAACATACCAGAAAACATAAATGCGCTGACGATATTTTATGAAAACTTTGACCTGTTACCCGAGCATAGAGATATCTACAAGAATCCATTGCCGCTGTTGGAATCACTAGACTATTTAAAGTTTGCATTCCTTAAATTGATGAAAGAGACGAATATCAATAGAGTTGCGATAGTATCGGATTTCTCTCCGATAAGTCAAAAATTTGAAAAAGAAATCACGGCACTTTTTAGAAGAGATAAAATTACATACGCTTCAAGATCGTGCGAAAGTTCCGCATGTGATTATGAAGAGGTAAGATGAGAAGTTACTTGTTTTTGTACATATTACTAAAATATTAAATTAACATGTTAAACCACACTCTTTAGTTAAATTTAACAGAACGTAGGTATTCAGATTTTTCAGTTCAGTTTTTTTGAGCCAAAAAACTCTTAATTAAACATGACATACTTAACTAAACATGTATTACCTTAATTCTGACTTTAGAAGTGTTAAATTATTTTTATTACGTACTTTTATAATACTATAGTCGTTTCTTTAGAAATTAATAAATGTGTAATTAAGTAAACTTTGTTTTTATTTAATTGGATAAATTCAGCATAAAATATGTGTATACATTCAATTATGACTTCATTTATTATGTCTAAAACTATTAGGCCAATAAAAATTATGCCCTATAACTTTATGCGAATCAAAATTAGGCCGACACAATAAAGCCTACTTCAGAATTATGCTTGTTTATACAATGTGCCAAAAGAAATTATGCAATAGTACTATTATGCCATTAAAATTATGCGTAACCCGTTATGCCTAAGTTGTACTATTTATTATTCTGTGACCGGGGAAAAATTGCGCATGACCCTCTAAAAAAGTTTTTGTCGGTCCATCTACAAAACATATTTTATATAGATTTTTCCATTTAAACTATCATGGAGGTTTTTTAAGTGACACTAGGCAGAAATGGTTTTATTGGTCCTCGAATAAGGTATGATATTAATAAGTTTCATTTGTTGAAACCTCTGCTATGTTTTTAGGTAATGGAACCAATCTTATCAGCCAGTCCAAGCGTCATTATACTGAACATAATGGACGAAAGTAGAGAACATTTTACAAATTACATAAACAGCAAACAGACAACGACATATATAACATGGCTCATCAGGGGTTGGTCTCCGTCTAGTGATAGGGTAAGTACTTTGATTTTTTATGGATATACCGGTTTTGCGCCTAAATATAGTATTGCAACGATTTTTGATACGGGTATATTTGTCTTTCTTTTCGTCGCTACGATCACGGTTCTTTTTGTTTTTGGCAATGGCTTTTTACTCGACTGCGAAAGAAGGAGGGTTATGTTTTTCGAGTGTATGTATGTATATTTCTTTGGCACGCTCTAGAGCCTAAACGGCTTGTCGTATATTTATGTAAGTGGTGTCAATAGATTCGTCTTAAATGTGAGAGTGACACTGGATACATGAAAATAAAAAAAAACAAAGTTTAAGGATTTTTGGCGCCAAAAAGTAATTTAAAAAAAAATGTTTTTCAAAATACATCGAGTGTGATATTAAAATAAAGAATAGTCCGGAATTCGATGTTGTTCTTCTATTGAAGAACAACATCGAATTCCGGACTATTCTTTACTACTACTATTCTTGCTATTCTAGCTATTCTTGCTGCTGAAACGCTTGAAGCCTCTAATAAGAGGCTTCAAGCGTTTCAGCAGCAGTTTCTCAATTATCTTAGCCATTATCAGAAGTAATGCAATTTGTCTGTATGATGTTGCTTCATGAGGCGGTTTTTCAAGTTTAGATGGTTTTATGACTTCGCTAACCATCCACGCTCCGGGCACACTCTGTAGTCTAAATGCAGCATTAATTAACATAAAAGATTGACTATAAAGCGTATTCTAGACGGATGTAATCCAGCGTCCCAACAGGGGTTACCTTGTTTACATCTGTGGAAAGTGTTTTGGCTACATGGATGTCATCCACGCGCCAACACGCTAGCGGATGGAAACTCTCGCCCGTACTCCAAGGACGTTAAAGGCAAATCAAATTTGGATTACATCTGCAGTCTAGATGGATGGCAACAATCAAGGTCACCTCTATTGGCTGGGGTCTGTATCTGGGGCGCTGTATTAAATCCGTCTAGAATGCGCTTTATTAAGCGCATTCTAGACGGATTTAATATATTTTGCTTTGCGTAGTATATTTTGCAGAACTTCTTTCGTAATAACGTCGTATCCAGGAGATTTCTTTGGGTTGAATAGTTTTATTTCTCTGACTACTTCTTGAGACGTCACAAGTTTAATATATTCCTCATGTTTTTTGTTGTTATTCACAGTATTGCGTGCCACAGCATGTGTAATAGGCAGACTGCATCGCCTACCATCAGGCAAGCGTATCGATTGTCTTTTTTAACCCCTGACGCAAAAAGTACCCAGGGGTGTTATAAGTTTCACGTGTGTCTGTGTATGTGTGTGTCTGTCTGTGGCATCGTAGCTCCCAAACGTATGAATCGATTTTGATACAGTCTTTCTCTGTTTGATAGTGTTCTACGATTTATCAAAATCCGTTCAGCCGTTTGAAGACTATGAGCTTTTTTTCTAGTTGATGACGTTATGAAATCAACTTTCAATGTCTGATCAATTCGAAATTTGGGATCCTCTTACTTCAGCGACATTTTAAGAACATGGTAGGCTGGAACATCTCCTGGAATCTGCATAATTCTGAACTCCACACCAACTTACAGCAGAGACGTGGAGTTTGGGTTCATTGAAATGGTCTCAATGAACAAATTAGGTATACATAGATCAGTTGGGGTTGATCGGTTATAAACGTTGAATTTAAGAATTATATCATAAAAAGCATACCTACTCAACCTGATGTTGTAAAATTTGTCATCTTCTATCTATTATATATATTCTATCATTTTGTTACAGATAAATTCTGGAAAAACGTACTACATATCTTTGTCGCCACCATGTGATCGTGAAGTATGGATGGACAAATGCAACGTTATGGGAAAAACTTTAAGTCGCATAAATGAGATAGTATCAAGAAACGTACTGTTCGACTTCCCACGCTACCCATCTCATAAATTTGATTACAGGTAAAACGTTTGTTTTTAACTGACGTCACAAAAAAGGAGATGGTTCTCAATTCGACTGTATTTTTTGTTTGTTACCTCAGAACTCCGTCAAATCTTAACCGATCTGTTTTTTTTTTTGAGATATTATGCCTCCCGTTTGTTCCCTGGTTATAAACATTGAATCAATCTATTGCTAAGACTGCAGTAAAATCCGTTGCATAGTTTAGAAAATCTAAGCGTTCAGATAGCGGGAGCGACTTTGTTTTATATTATCGAAAGATAAAGATGCTAAGCCATGTACGCATGTACGAACAAATTTGTTGCGATACATGATATCGCATCAGCAACAAGTTTATTCTTGCTGATGCTAGCTAGCAACTTAACACGGGTTAGAAGGGAAGCGCGCACGGATTTTTGGATGGATTTGGATGGACACAAAAACTGAAATTACAGTTGGACACCGTTTTTGATTTTTTTTTCTGTATTCTGAGACTGTAGTTTAATTTGATAGTTTTCAATAGGTACTCATCTCACCACACGCTGACACACAGAAATATTAATAAATAATTATCATTGATATTTCTGTGCATCTGACTCTAGGTAATTTTTTGTTTCAGAAAAAATCTCACTTCTGAAATTTCTTCAGATCTTAAAAACCGGCTCTATGGGCAAGTGTTGGCATTCGTAAGCGAAGCTTCCACGAACATCATTGCAAAAATGGAAATAAATTCCGAAGATTCAATCACATGGCATTCCTATTCTAACCTCAGAATATACATGGGGATCAAAAAGTGCAACTTCGTCAGCGATTCTTACTACAGGATGTGTGATGATGACGATATAATATACTTGATGATGGTTATTTGTATGTTTTCCATCATGTTATTAGGGCTCGTATGTTTTTTCCAAGCATATGAAGATGATGTGCCGTATTCTAGAATGAATCGTTGATTTGTAGTATTTAGCGACAATGTAGTCTAGGCCTAGCCTGTTCACCATCTTCGACCACATCATCGCTTACCAATCAGCCAGTCTATTCTGTAAGCTAATTTTAGTATCTCGCAAGCGGAATCCGCGGTGAGTCGTACTACGAAATTTAAATCGTAACGCGATTGTAATACGGTTGAATCCCGTAACTCGAAATTCAAATCTTACTGCGAATTTCGCTTCCGAGATTAGCTTACAGAATAGCCCTACAGGTGAAATAGTGGTCAAACGCTAGCTTCTTAGATATGTAAATGGCTGTAACTTTATTAGCGTCATAATACTGGTACTTATTATAATCTGTGTTATAATAATTAAGACTTTATTTACCTTTTAGTTCTTAGTTCGTTGCAGATATGCTGTTATCTGGGCTTATCAGCTCTTGTTAGATCATGGTGGAAATTCACAATTATTTCTAAACGATGAGATGAACTGACAAAATTTCGTCGGGAAGCTTAGGGTTTCGCCAGACAGCGAGCGGGGCGGTTCGTGACGTTCACGTCGTGCGTTGTTCGAGTGTTCTCAGTGTTATCGCGCACTATACCTAAAGGAAACGGAACGACACCCTAGGATTAACAGCGCCGGAAGCCTTTTTTAGAAGAACTAATATCTCTTCTGGTAATAGACGGTAATAGACGTCAACGATGATGAAGCGTCGGAGAATCGCACGCTCGAAAGACGCTAGTATGATAGAGACCTTATTTAATAATTAGCTTATTCGAAGTATTTTATTGGCCTACTGCATTTACTAGTTTAGCTATTGATGTCGAAGCTACACTAACTACAATGAAGCCTCACGGGCGTTGCCACTGCGTTGCGTCGTCGCAACGCTATGATTTATCCATATACATATAAGTAGTCCAAAGAAAGACATCGCAGCGAAAGGTGTGGAACACTATTATTTTTTGTAAGAAATACGATGGCGCGTCACTTAGCAACGCAATTCTATATGCACCAGTGTGGCCTCACTCTTACGCCGATGATTATCGCAACAATGGTCAATGAACAATTATGTGTATCCAACTAGCCACAAATAATTTTTCGTTGAATTCATGAATTCATTCATTTTTTGTTGAAATGCGGACTTCTGAAAGGCGTTTGTGGGCACTCAGTTTATCTCCTTAATTTTTTGAATATAATTTTTAATTTTGTGGAATATACAACACAATCTTTTGACGATATTAGGCATTGACGTTAGTGTAGGCCCGGCATGAGGGAATTATGTTTTTTTTACCAGTACAATAAACTCATTTATGTTATCAACCAAGGTTTTTAATGAGTTCTTTCAAATAACGTATGTCGTTTTTATTATGAAGATCGTCCTGTTCAATGACCTCATGGTAAAGGGTGGTGCGTTTTGGTGTTGTCGCCCTCGGTAGGTCAGCGATGAAGTCAGATATCTGAAATGTTTATCCTTTCTTTCATAATGACCACATACATAACACGTGACTCTTAAGTAGTGATAAATGGGTGACCATACTGATCGTCGATGCCGCTAATCGGTGATCTGAGTTCCGGCTTGATGTTTGGTGCCAGCCAGTATGGAAGTTTGGTAGGGATCTGTACCCTTAGTACGAGTCTTCATACCAAATTCGCTATCGTATATCGAACAAATTTTGTATGAAAAACAGTACAGCGCCTATAGCGGTTTACACACTTCACTAAATTTAGACCAATCAGGGAGCCAGAATAAGTCGAAAACTATGTGAGATCTATCAAAAGCATTTACGATGAAAACTCGTACTAAGGGTACAGGTGAGACAGTAGTAAAGTAGTTGTCTGTCCGAGATAAATAAAACTGGCCAAGTACGAGTCAGCATCGCTTCTCTTATCGCACACTTAGGGAGGGTTTCGTATAATACGAAACATAACAGAGTTTCAACCTCATATATTTGATTAATTGATATTACCAAGAATATTTGGTATGGTCGCGATCTAGAAAGACGGGGCTCGTTTACTAGCGCCATCTATGTCATTTTGCCGAAACTAATTAGATAGATGGCGTTTAGAAATACGTTTTTTGTATGGGGGGGGGTCCCCTTTAATTTTTAACTTTATTTTGTTTTTAGTATTTGTTGTTCTAGCGGCAACAGAAATACACCATAATTTGAACTGTCTAACTATCACGGTTAATGAGCTATAGCCTGGTGACAGGCGGACAGACAGACAGACAGACAGACAGACAGAAGGACAGCGAAGTCTTAGTAATAGGGTCCCGTTTTACCCTTTGGGTACGGAACCCTAAAAATACTATGACTATTGCTATAATATTTGGATTGAAAACTTGAGCATGAACCGACTCCGCAATGCTACAAGTCTTTTACTTACAAGTTTGATGTGTTTCCTTAGATATCTCTGACGTGTCTCTGAAGAGAGATAGAAACACTTTATTGGTACCTACTAGTTTAACCTTTAGTATTTTTTGTATCTTACAGACAAAAGCATATAAGTAGGTATACATCAATAAAAGTATATCGTTAAAGCTACCCATAAATAATTATAATTGAACCTGATGGAAATATAACCTAAACAAAAATAATAAGAACCAAAACTTAGTCTACATAATTAAGATACTTATGAGATACTTATCAGATCATGATGAAATTACAATGGGACCACCTCAGAAGTGTATCCTACCGATTAAAAAAATAATAATCCGAATCGGTTCACAATAGACGGAGTAATCGCGTAACAAATATACAAAAAAAAATAAAAAAACATTTTTTTTAAACATACAGACGAATTGAGAACCTCCTCCTTTTCAGAAGTCGGTCGAAAACCACTAAACGTAGCTAAAATTCCCAAAATATTGACTGTAAATGTACCTTTTGATTAATAGATCGAAGATTCTGAAGCAATTTCAACGCTGATCGCTTTTGAGTCGGATGTGAGACTTGATACAGACGAATGGCTCTGTGAAACTAAATTTTAAATCTTAATGAATATTATAAAGGTGGAAGTTTGTGAGTGTGTCAGTATGTTTGTTACTTCTTCCCGCTACAGGTTGTCACCGACTATTCCCGCACCGCTCCCACCCGGCAAAAAATGTTCATTAAAATGTAAGCCTTACGACGTTCACTGTAGACAGACTTAACATTTACAACACAAAGAGGGGACAGCGCGGAGACAGCGTAGTCTGCATTTTAAATAACATTTTATGCCGGATGGTAGCGGTGCGGGAAAAGTCGGCGATGACCTTGAAACTGCTCAACCGATTGAGCTTAAATTTTGTATGTAGCTAGCCTAGACCTTGGAATAACACAGGGTAGGGTACTTTTTATCCCGATATTTCCACAGGAACACCGCGGGCACAGGCTCACAGCTAGTCTTTAATAAATAAGGCATTTTATAAATCTATTAGTAACAAATGATAATTTATATTGTGTGTTGTAGTATTTTAAGGCTTGGTCAAACAGAAGACGTAGTTTAAGCTATATATTCAGATTTAGTTCAGTTTTGCTGACGCTGCGCTATTTAACACCAGGAAAACTGATCTAAAACTTAGTGTTAGATATGTGGCATACCTATAACAAAAGGGCATCATATCGTAATCCTTTTCTTTGACGAAGCCTTTAGAAGGTATATGCTCTTTGTTTGACTGAGCTGAATAATATCACAAATATGCTGTTACACTAAAATCTGTGGCTAGTGTGGAAGATTGGACTAAAGTGGTAAAACTTTTGCTCCACCCAGGGAACTTGAAGTACAGTTTATTGCGCTACTTACTGAGCGGACAACAATCAAACCCTTTAAAACCCTTTCGCTTCAATAGGCCAAATCCTTCACGGGGCCTCTGAAAAATGGAAGATTGGGGACGATAGATGTCGCTTTCGGCCGTGCTTCTAACCGCCCATCAAACCATATAAGTTACATTATGCCTCTTGCATCAAATAAGGACATGTCATGTCACATGATGTTTGGTGTCAGCTGGTTTCTTAAATGGGATGTCTACGCCATGTTTTGTTTGTTTCCCGATAAATACCACCTGGGGGTCTTCAAGGCAAGCGATGTCGAACCACATCGTTACTTAACATCAAGTGAGATATTGGTCAATCGCTTGCTCTATAAAACATAAAAAAACATACACGGAACGGACGCAGGAAGACAAAACAGTGAAACTGTTGTCTTCCTGCATCCATTCCGTAGGCTTAATCACAGAACAAGAGACAGAAGAGTAGACCATCTTCGACCTCATCGTTACTTACCAACAGGTGAGATAGTGGTCAAACGCTAGCCTAAAAGATATAAAAAAATTGTATTATTTCTGTGTCTTAAAGATACACATGATCCTTGAATGGCGCTAAATGGGTACCACTTCTGGTAGCCATCAGCCGAGGCTTAAACGACCCACAAAGAATGTCGCCAACCCGCTAACCCGAGTTTCAGCATGATGTTCGGTTTTAGCCAGCTAGGGTTGGGATAGTTTCTTTTTATATGGACTGTAATAAATTCAGTTGTCCTGCACCTCACTGCCGTCTTCCATTTCCAAAACAATCGCGATTGAGACATCTCAGACTGCATTATCACTTATCATTAGGTGAGATAGTGGTCAGAATACTCTACAAATACAATAATAATACTCTACTTGTACTAATACCTTTTTGGAATAAAAAAATACTAACCCGTTCAAGAAGACACCATATATCCCTATACTGCTGTAGAAAGACAAGAGGAGTCAAGATGGTAGCGTAATAAGCTACTTCCTTGTCCAGCAGATCTTCGGCTTCCGACATACCATACACAGTGGCACGGAACTTGTGGAGAAATGCCATATTGGAGTGGTCTCTGTCGAAACTTAAAACAAAAATATTACTTAAACAAAACTAAGGAGGAGGTTCCTCCTTTATTGAAGTCTGTAAAAAACTACTATATTATAGTCCAAACACGAAGGGTGTATCATTTTTTGTTCAGAAGTTCCGATGGCCATGCATTGTCATCCGATTTACATGTATATATACATTGTCAGAGAAGATTCTCTTTAGATTTGACTGGCAATTATGTGGCTGAGTAGAGTTGAGAATGGTTTATGGTGCGAGTTGGTGTCGGCTGTCAGGGTCAATGTCATCTTCACTCTATCAGTAGTGCATGATAAGGAGGCTGTGGAGACATCGGAAGCTGTTCCCTTCTCAGTGAAATCACCCTTAGATGTTATGCGAATTGACTATAATAGTGAATAGGGAGCAATAACTATTGACGACGGTAACAAATAGTACCTACTCAGCTCTCAGACAAACCAAAACTATCTTTCTCTAAAATACATACATGTGGTATTCAAAATATCAGCTCAATTGAACATCGGGAATTGAATTGTTAAACACAATCCAAAATTTCATCGGACCGTACCGACCGGACCGTTTGACGGGACCGTACGGACGGTCCCGTCGGTAGGTACGATGAAATTTTGGATTGTGTTTAACAATTTACAAAAATATAAAGTGTGAAACACTTCAAAGAAACATAATATTTCATTTACGCAGTGCAACGTCTCTCGTCGGATTTGAAAACTGTAATGATTTCTTCCGAATGATTAACTTACGTAATAAGTAGTCATAGATGGCGCCACCAATGCATAATTGGGTTAACAAATGCAATCCACTAATTTCGTCGTAACGATACTTCGCACCGTGGCTTAATTGGCAAAGCACCGGAACATGTTATTCCGGAGGTTGCGGGTTCATGTCCCGTCGGAACGATGAAATTTTGGATTGTGTTTAACAATTTACAAAAATATAAAGTGTGAAACACTTCAAAGAAACATAATATCGGGAATTGAGTCTAAAACTTGTAAAATTTGAAATTACACGGGCACCGGGACAGGTGAAATTAAATAAAAGCTTGTGTTTTTACACTATGGCAAGCTTACTAAGGCAGTATGGCGTAGAACCTCCTGATAACATCTTTAGGTGTGGTGTGCATTAAGGAACATTGCTCCACATTCTGCTTTTTGTCTCTGTAAGTCAAGCGTTCTCCAAAGAAATCATGTTGCAAATCATCGCGGCAGTCAACTGGTGGACACTGTAAAAAGTTTTATAATCAAGGATTCACCTAAAAATCAACCACTGAAGATATGTTCGCATCATCTCTCTCTTTCTCTATCCTCGGGATTCGCAGGCAAGCAACCTTAGCCAGGATGAACCGGAAACGCGGGTAAACGGAGAGCTGCCTGTCGTCTTTGATGTTGACTGGACCTCACATCTCATGTAACGAATGCGTCAAGTTACAACTTTGTTGACGACTTGAAATCAGCAATTAATTTCAGCCGCCGCGCTCTGGGCTGTTTCGACGCTTCGGCGGGATAGGTAATCATCATCATCATTATCAGCCAATTTCCGTCCACTGCTGGACATAGGCCTCTCCCATGGCACGCCACTGAGCTCGATCTTCAGCTATGTTTCCAACCGCTGCCAGCCAGCTTGCATATATCATCGCTCCATCTAGTTGGAGGGCGTCCTACACTACGTTATCGGTTCTGCGACAGATGTGACCGGCCCACTGCCATTTCAGCTTGCTAATCCTCTGAGCTATGTCGATAACTTTGGTTGAGGCTTTACGAAATTAGCGATAAGGGGGTAGCCTAAGAAAACTGTTTTGTAGGCGTCAATTAGGTTGTCCAGTTGCTTATATAGTTGCAACTTTATCTTTAAAGATAGAAGCTCATAGAGAGATCACGCTTGAGTGTAAAATTAACGAAACCAGGCCTTACCAGGAAATCTAGCCAGAATAACACAAAACAGAATTTAAGGTACATCGTCGATCTATTATTCTGCACATGTTAAATTTTACAGCATAAAGCAAAAAATTACTTTTCAAAACGATAATTACGTAGTATTCATCAATATAAAATTTACCACAGACAAAGAGAATATAAATACTATGTAAGACCACAGAAATAGACGATTTTGAATCAAATAGTAATAATATGTTGGTCTACGTTGATGAACGAATCCAGAAAAGAAAAATAATTGCTGTGTTCCAAGAAGATCATGTATTTAATATGGAAATCGCATGTAGAACAAATTCTCGGTGAAATAGAAATATGACCTTGAATGATGTCAAGCATGTTTTTACTCTGTTTTTACGTTGATTTTGTGTTAGACAGAAGATTTTTGGTATTGCTTCTTTCACTCTTTTTTTCTTCTTTATTCTTCTTTCATTATCACACTTTTTTATATCTTATAAGTTAGCATTTGACCATTCTCGTATCTAGCCTGGTTGGTGGTAAAAGCGATGATGTGGTTGAAGATGGTGAACACGCTAGGCCTCCAATACTCTGACTCTCAAGTTCTGTGTGCTGGCGGAACACCGCTAGGTTATAATATCATCTTTATAGCAATATTCTAAGTTGAAAACTCTTACTCAAAAGGGTTTAATACTCTCGGTATAAGTAAGTTCTCATATCAGATAAAGTATATGCACCAAGCTCAAGTCCATACAATGTCAATGGACAAGGAAGTTGCATGTAGTATTGTACAACTATAGTGCATCATAGTGCATGCTACTTTGGTGTGCTACTTCCTTGACCAAGCTACGCTTATAAATCCATAGACACTTTATTACCTCTAAACTTATATCCCTGAACCTCGCATATTTTATTATTTATATTTTATTTGCCCCTGACAGTCATAACTGTAAATAATATGTAGTTTTCTGAATAGTGCAACTTGAGTATAACAGATTGTTTAGTTACCTTTACCTCTGATATTTACTATTCACAGGTATTACATTTTTAGTCTTAAAGGTAATATAATTGTGAACCAACTTTATAATTTCCTGGTCACGTCGGACCCTAACAGATTAAATTCCTTCTTTCTTCTTGTTTGATCCTTTGAATATTTACATCACTACTATTTCACGGTAAAATTTACAAATATAGTACCTATTTTACATCGTTAGACTGGATGTCTATTGGAGCAGAGCGGAGCTGTGCAATTGCCAAATACTAACTAATGGAATGCATAAATTCTCCGGTCGGTTTTAGTGGACAGAGATTTGCGAACTAGTAAAAAAAGCATACAAAACTGAGAAGCAAGGAAGCAGAGCGGGGAAGCGGAGCAGAGATAACAGAACTGGGCCCCTTGACTAAATCCAATTTCCTGTTACCATTCACGCTAACGCAAGTTCAAAATTAATATAATGACATTTAGGTTTCCGCAACAAAGATGTAATTTCCATACATTTTGAACTTGCGTTAGCGTGAATGAACACAGAAAATTGGATGATTTTGTCTATGGGCTCCTTTGAGTATTTCTGGTTGAATACTCAAAGAGGGGATACCCTGATAGAATTGAATAGAATAGAATGATTCTTTACTGTACACCAAAATAAAACATACTTACAGAAAATATTTAGAAACGAAACAATGGTAATACAATGGGCGGTCTTATCGCCTGGAGCGATTTCTACCAGACAACTTTTGTATGGACAGGATTTCCAATGTTGCAGGGGGTGTTCAGCTACAAAGTTATACTTAATATAACAATATATAATACATAAAATACATACACATACAATATATACATACATACATACATATGTACATATATATGATTATATATACGTACATAAAATACTACAGGATAAATACATATATGCAATCAAATAAAAGATAAATAATGCTTCAATACCAAATTTTTGAAGACTTCCGCAGACTGGTCTTGTCTAATTGATGCAGGGAGATCGTTCCAAAGGCGAAGCTTGCATCCAGAATGATTTGTTGTAAAATAGTGACGTGTAAGGTTGTTCAGGAATATTTAATTTAAGAGTATGCTGGGATCGAGGAGGATGGGTTTTCGAAAGTTGAGCAAATTCAAAGTGCTCTTTTAGGTAGGAAGGAGTTGAAGGAAGAAAAAGAATATTGTAAATGAAAGTAAGAATATGCATGTTCCTGCGACGGCGAATTGGTAACCAATTAAGCTTTTTTCGGAATTCGGAAATATGATCATATTTCCGAAGACCGAAAATGAAGCGGATACAAACATTTTGCAATCGTTCTAACTTGTCTAGTTGCTCTTCGGTTACATCTGGATAGATTGCATCTGCGTAGTCTAAAATAGGTAAAAGAAGTGATTGTGCTAACGCAGTATTGGTGGTGACAGGAAGAAAATTACGTAGTCTTCTGAGCGATGATGCTGAAGCAAAGATTTTTCGACTGATTGCAGCAATTTGCGGTTCCCAAGATAGTTGACATGATAATAATACTACGTACTAACACCCTGTAACTTCATTTCACATTCTTCCTTCGCTCCGATCCGCTGCCTTGCTCCGCGTCAAGGGACAGGCAGCCTTTATCCAGACTAATATTATAATAACGTTTGTAACTGTCACTCTGTATGTTTGTTACCTCATCACGCCTAAACGGACGATCCGATCTTACTAGCATGAGGATGAACATACTTTTTGTGAAAATAAAATCATGATATTTACACATAACATAGAACAGATAATAATACTACGTAGTAATTCGTTATTTAGAATATTATTTTTTAGATACTATTTTAAATATTATAATTTTACATTGCACGCCCGAAATGGGAAAACTGTTGAATCACGTTACTACACATAAGACCTTGTACCCATGTACTTTCTTCACAGTTAATGCAATAAAGAACATTCTTATTCTTATTTTTATTCTTATTCGTAACATAACTTAAAACATAACTAAATAACTCAGATAACACAAATGTTGATTGACAGAGCTTTACAGTGATTACATTCTTGATGTTCGTGAACGCGGGTATTAACTCGCGACTTCTAGCTGATGCTAGTGTATCATAAAGTTTCTGCCCCCTAGACAAAATCCAATTTTTGTTTCCATTCACGCTAACGGAATTTCAATCTTTGTTGCGGAAACATAAATGTCATGCCATACATTTTGAACTTGCGTTAGCGTGAATGAAAACAGAAATTGGATTTTGTCTAAGAGCCCAGATGTTCTCAAAGAAATGTTTTATTTATTGTGTTTTTTTTTTTCTAAACATTACTCAAAATAATTGCACCCTAATTAGACCTTACAAGGTAGCACACTATAATTAAGATAGTTTAAAAACTAAAACAACCGACTTCCATGCCCCGCGAGTCAATTTCAGTAGCAAGTTTGAGACGTTTATCATAATATCTCTGGAGATACTTATCAGATCTCAATGAAATAACAATGGGACTACCTCGGAAACGAACCCTACCAATTAAAGAAAGAATCATTCAAATCGGTTTACAATTGATGGAGTAATCGCGTAACACACATACAAAAAAAACATACAGACGAATTGAGAACCTCCTTCTTTTTGGGAAGTCGGTTGAAAATCAACGTTAAGAAAAGGGCAAAAACATGTTAAAGGTCATATTTTTAGTCATCAGAGTTTATTCTACAATACAACCTCTTTTGAGTATAATCTTCTTGATATGAATGACTCTGAGTCAGTTTATTTTCTGCTGTTTACATGCTGCTTACTCATGCCCATCGCATGTCTTAAAGCCCTCAAAATATATAGTAATCTGTGTTCAAAATGAAAATGTCAAATGAAGTGACAAAATGTACAACAACAAAGTATTTTTAGTTTTTTCTTTAGACACATATATTAATACTAATCCATTTTGTTTGTCATAGCGTTAGTAAATTAAAGTGAATTTGAAAAGAAATGTTGAAATAATGTTTCCTACATTGCTGTTCGCGATATTATGGGTCAGGGTGAGTCTATTATAAACTATTTGCGTGCCGCGGGTTGGCCCGCGTTTATAAGTTTTCATATGACCAAGTTCAACCATTCAACAAAGTAGAATAGGAGACGCGTGAGGGAAGACAGACGTCCCATAATACGGTATAATATTTTATTAACATTATTTTTAATATTTATAATTGAACATTTTAATATTTTAATATTATAAATTTAATAACCTTGTATATTACGATAATATTATATTATAATATTACCCTGTTATGTGATGTATGTACTCCCTCACGCGTCTCCTATTCAACAAAGTAGAATAGGACTAGGACGTGAGCTGGGGGCAGACGGGTAGATGTATATAATATTACCGTGTATATTACGGTAATATTATATATAATATTCCGTAATATACACGGTATACTAATACTATAAGAATCTTTGTCCTGACATACTGACTGAATGACTGACTGACAGACAACGCACAGCCTAAACCGCTGGTCGTAGAGACTTGAAATTTTGAGGGTATATTTGTCTTAGTACGTAAGGGTGTACTAAGGATTTTCCAAAATTCACCCCTTAAGGCAATGCCTTGAAATTTGGCACGCAGATAGTTATTACGACGTTATGTACCTCTAAGGAAGGATTTTCCAAAATTCACCCCTGAAGGGGATGTAAACGGGGGTTCAAAGTTTGTATGGAGAAACAAGATTAGATAGTCTTTTCTTTTCAAAACCTCACACAAGCGCTTCAGCTTCTTGCTAAAATATGTAAATACGTGTTTCTGGTTTTTTTTAATTCCTCCCCTAAGAGGGTGAAATGGGGTAATAAAGTGTGAAAATCAATATTGTTTCGGATTGCGCTGAAATTTGGCATGCAGATAGTTATTACGACGTTAGTTACCTCTGAGGATTTTACAAAATTCACCTCTGAAGGGGATGAAACGGTTGTTCAAAGTTTGTATGGAGAAACAAGACTAGATAGTCTTTTATATTCGACACTTAACACAGGTAAAAGGGTGAAGTGGGGTACCAAAGTCTGAAATCAATATTGTTTCGGATTGCGCTGAAATTTGCCATGCAGATAGTTATTTTGACTTAGGTATCCGCTAAGAAAGAATTTTTCAAAATTCACTCTTCATGGGGATGAAGCGGGGGTTCAAAGTTTGGATAGTCATTTTATTCGTCATTTCACACAAGTACTTCTGTAAATAAATAAGTACTCGTAAATACGAGTTTCAGACTTTTTCAAAATGCTATCCTGAGAGGATAAACTGGGGTAACAAAGTCTAAAAATCAATATTGTTTCGGATTGCGCTGAAATTTAGAATGCAGATAGCTATTATGACGTAGGTATCCGCTTAGAAAGTTTGGGTTTTTCGGGTTTTATAAATATGAATCCCGAATTGCCTTAGTCACGCGATAACATGAAAATGGGTGAACCGATTTGGCTAATTCTTATTTGATGTCTTTAATGATAGAATCGTTTTTGCAAAAGAAAAGTAAGTAAATGAAAGAAGTTTTTAACGCGGGCCAACTCTAGTATTATATATATCTGCCCGTTATATACGTCTGTCCGTATTCGGGTCGACACCGCGCGCCACGCAGCTCACTCACACACCTAACTATTCTCATCGTAATTTTATAACTTTGTTATGAATAAATATATGAATATGAATAAAATGTTTGTAACTTGTAAATTTTAAACAAAATGCGTCCATTAGTTTTTACGTGAAGCAGTAACAAACATCAATCTACCCATCCCTACTCATAGACACAGACATTTGTATATTATATATATATATATATATATATATATATATATATATATATATATATATATATATATATATATATACATATATATATATATATATATATATATATATATATATATGCTCATAAATGTTCACCTTTTATAATTCAAAGCGATACAGTAAGCATTTTATGTTTAGAATAATTATTGATATGATCTACTTAACGTTGTGATCTGTGTGAGTGTAGATGTTTAATCTCTCTATATACTGATTAAATGCTTTTAATTTAATTGAATAAATAAAGTTTTTATGGGTGACCATTGGTGGTTAGCTTCAACCGTCAAACCTTCAAAGCTCGTACCACCCCCTTAATAAAGATCTCGCCAACCGTTTTGCTGAGTCCTGGCATTATGTTTGGTGTCAGCCAGACTGGCAAACTGGTTGAGACATTAGCACCATTTGTATTGGACAAATGACGATTGTCTTGTCTACCGCGTTGTCTCGTGCCAGTCCGAATGAACGCTAAATAGGCAATAGCCCAATGGCTAAGTCGTCGGCCTGGTGATCGAGAAGTCGTGAGTTCAATCCCACCCATGCACTATTGACGGGAACTGAACCCACTCCAGATACAAGCATATTTAGCTTAGATGGAGGGGTTAACAACAATACTAGTAATGTGCAACCCACATTGCTAGTAAGCTTTGTTTAAAAAAATCGCTGAATAGAGTGAGATGAAGCTGTATACTGAATACTCAAAGGTCTGCATAGATGCGTCTTCTTCCATTCGCCATTCGTTCGCCTTTATACTCGGCATCCTTGTCGTTTTCAACTGCCAGACAAGCACGAGACTATCTTATAGAGCATCGTTTTTTCACTTTCATTTTTCCATTTCATCGTCAGTTAAATCAGGTGAGATAGCGGAAGGATCACGAGAGCGGAGCGCTCGGCGCTATTGCTACCCTCCTCCTACATAATATCAATCTACAGATTAACTTATAGTAAATTGTTAAACACAATCCAAAATTTCATCGTACCGACGGGACTTGAACCCGCAACCCCCGGAATAACATGTTCCGGTGCTTTGCCAATTAAGCCACGGTGCGAAGTATCGTTACGACGAAATTAGTGGATTGCATTTGTTAACCCAATTGCAATGCATTGGTGGCGCCATCTATGCCTACTTATTACGTAATTTATGTTTTTCTTTTCATTTTGAAACATTTGACATGATTTTAGGTTATATTAAAAACAATATGTGTATAAATAATATTTTAAGAGCCAGATTATTTGATAATGATGTCTGTATATTAGTTATAATTGTAAGTTCTATTTGCATGTCGCAATGCGACAAAATGTTTAAGGCACCATCGAAACATTGTAACATCTTTTGTACCAACATTTTGCAGTGAATAAATGACATTGTATTGTATTGTATTGTAAGTTAATCATTCGGAAGAAATCATTACAGTTTTTAAATCCGACGAGAGATGTTGCACTGCGTAAATCAAATATTATGTTTCTTTGAAGTGTTTCACACTTTATATTTTTGTAAATTGTTAAACACAATCCAAAATGTCATCGTATCGACGGGACTTGAATTACAAAACTTGATTTACAAAAATATAAAGTGTGAAACACTTCAAAGAAACATTACTTATAGTAAGTACTGTTTTTCATAATCTGATAGGCTAGCGTTTGACTACTATCTCGCCTGGTGGTAAGCGATGATGTTATCGTGGATTACCATCCTGGTAAACACGCTAGGCCTAGAATGGTCAGACTCTTAAGGGCTATGTGTTCCCGCAACACCGTAAGGTTCTGGCGGCAGATTTTCTCCTTGAAGTTGATAAGCTACTTTTTAACCGACTATACAAAAAAGGTGGAGGTTCTCAATTCGTCGGAATCTTTTTTTTTAATGATTACTGGTAATGTTCACCGATTACTCGAAGATGCATGAACCGATTTGGAAAATTATTTTTCTGTTTAAAAGGGTACCCTTCCCAGGTGGTCCCATTTAAATTTTAATGAAATCGGCCGAGCCGTTTTTAATATATCAACATTTGTATTACGACGCATTTACTTATGTCGACGACTTACTGCTTACTACTGGCACAGATTATGTAATAGTTACTACGTCTACTAGCTACTTTGACTAGCGCGACGTTTGAAGTCAGTTCTTCTAGTTTTTTAAACGATATTAATTATTGGTATAAAATCCAGTTGGAACATCGATACCGTCTCCTACTACCCCTAGTAAGTAATGTAGGGGTAGTCACATCACTTATCCTGACAGGAATTCACTTAACTCCCAAAAACAAGAGCTAAACAGCCCCAAATTTATTCGAGTAATAAAGTCTTGTACCTAACACCCTATTCAGGGCTGATGGCCTATTAACCATTTTTACGATGCAAATTTGTTTATTCCAAACACTTAACCTTTTGGTTTCTATGTTCTTCGTATAAGTTGACTACTTCAGGTTTTATCACATTGGGATTTTAGTACCTACAGTCATTAGGTGCTTAAATAATAGGTTACCTGGAAAGTTTTCATAGATAGTACAAATTTCTATGACTCATCTTTTACTGTCCAAGCCGTGCGCCTATGGAATGAGCTGCCAATTGTCGTAAGACGTGCACAGTCCGTAAATAGCTTCAAGGAACATGAATTTTATCTCTCTTCTATTATTTAACTTAATATTAAATATTTCGCAATATTTATATCTATTAATATGTATATGTAAGTTTATATTGTGGTATATGTATGCTTATTATATTATAATATGCAACCGTCTATGTAGTCTATAAGCAATATTGATTAAGAGTTTTTAGATTTCCTTATATAAATAACACCACCGTCCAATGTTCATTTTATAATGTTATGTCCATCCAAAGGTTGTCTGGAAGAAATCGCTTTTGGCGATAAGACCGCCCATTGTACCTTATTTTAGTTATTTAAGTCCTATCTTAAGATCTTTTTGTAATTGGTGTCAATAAAGAGTATTGGTATTGTATTGTTTTCGTGAGGATAATTGGTGATTTGATAGATTTTGACGTGTTACTTCCGAAGTTCTATTTTTCGACAATATCTCCTTGCATGCATGGTGTATGCGCATGAATTAGGCCTACAGGGGATACCATGGAAAAACGGGCCATTTAGTAGTGTCCTGGCAGGAGTATTCCTAGGCCTAGCTTGTTCACCATCTTCGACCACATCATCGCTTACCACTAGGCGAGATAGTGTTCAAACGCTAGCCTATAAATAAGACATTAGATTGTCTGCATCCCAGGTGGATTACTCATAACAGAAACTGTGTCACGCACATCTATTTTTTTTTTTTTTTCAAACTCTTTAGAATTTTGAGCGTCACTGCCCCATTTTTTTTCGCGCATTTTAGACATTCAGATCATGAGTTTAACGTGACTTATAATTTCACTGTGCTTATTATATTAAAGTCAGTAAAAATAATTCATCTGAAAAAAATGCAGATCTCATTTTATACGAAAGTAGTTTTATCAAAATAAACACCAAAGATTTTACCTACAATTTTTTCTGCTAAAATTAACATACCTATGCCTCTCACTACATATTATAAAACCAAGTCCCGGCCGCGTCTGCCTGTATGTTCGCGATAAACTCAAAAACTACTGAACGAATTTTCAAGCAGTTTTTACCAATAGATAGAGTATAAAATAATAATAATATAATATAATAAATAGATATAGTATAATTCACGATGGAGGTTTAGGTGTATAATTCGTGAAAGTTTTCTGTAAATTGATTGAAATATGACGATGCTCGTAGAAGATGTCAATTCATACTCGACACAACAAGCTGATGCAAAAAATGTATCTAGGAATAATTATGCTCTACCCGTGCGAAGCCGGGGCGGGTCGCTAGTCTTGTCTAATCATCATCATCAGCCGGTGTCAGTCCACTGCTGGACGTAGGCCTCTCCCAAGGTGCGCCACTGGGCCCGATCTTCAGCTCTTCTTTTCCAGTCACTGCCCACCGCTTTGCGTATTACGTATCTTGTATAATGAGTAGGTACTCGTAATTTCCACCAAAATCTACAAAACAAAAGCAGTGACAGAATCGTGAATGTTAAAGCTAGAGTGACGAAAACAAAGCGCCCTAGTTATAAGGAAACCGCAAATATGATTTTGATGTCAATTTCGCAGAGGTAATTTCAGTAAAGTGGCTATGCATATATTCGAGGTAAGTATATCTACAGCTTTATCTTATCTTAGCAGCTATGTAGCTTATTTTTAAGGAAAATGTACTGAAGATTACTTTTCTTGAGTAGGTAAAGTAATGAATGGCTAGGGCTAGATTAGGTCCTGTAGTGTAGGTATCTATATATCTTGCTTAGAATTTGAAGTGATGTATTTCTTGTCATATTCATATCATTCATCCTTGATATATCCATATTGACACATACATTTGAAGTATTTGACCCGAAATAGTACATACTAACTACTCCGTTCTATAGTGATTGGATTTAGTCCTACATACAAGTCTAGTAAAGCATAGTTTGTATGGCGAAACATGATGAGATAAAGTCCTACTTGTTGTAGGATTTTTCGAAATGGGGTAGGCAACAAAGTCTGAAACTTTGGGTTTTTCGGGTTTTATAAATATGAATCCCGAATTGCCGTAGTCACGCGATAACATGAGAACGGGTGAACTGATTTGGCTAATTCTTATTTGATGTCTTTAATGATAGAATCGTTTTTACAAAAGAAAAGTTTTTTGGATATAAAATAAGTTTTAACGCGGGCGAAGCCGCGGGACACTTCTCGTTACTTATAAAAACAAAAACACGGCTGCGTGAAAAATTGTGAGCTTAAAATTTTAATAAATGACTGAAAAGATAATTTTACATTTTAACACATAAGTTGTATTATTCCTTTTACATTATATTTCTGTAGTTGTATATATTTTTGTAAGACATTTAAAAACTCATTATTTTGATACCCCGTCGAGACGGTTTTAAGAAAAAAAAAATTTACAAAAAATATATAATATTGCTTCAAAAATTTTATATATATATTTTTTTTATAACTCAGAGTCACTGACGAACCCAACGAGACCTCTCAAACTTAAATCCATCAAGGCTACAGAACGCGCCAAAGAAAAATACATCATACTTGTATTTACACTCTAAAAACCCTAACCTTCCTTCTCGCGCAATCGCGTAAAATCATAGCTCGATGGCAACCAACGTTTCCAACGTCATTGGTTAGGACTCTTTTATTTCATACTTATTTTATTTTATTACTTCTTTTATTTCATATACGTTTGTGAAATGTTTAACTTACGTAACGCCGAATTTTCATAAACTCATTTATAGAAATGCGGCCATCCTCTCACAAAGACCGAATTGAAAAAGTTTCAGTTATCTAATTCGACTTTGAAACGACTTCTGTTCTTTGTTTGATGCTTATTTCTTATTTACATACTTTTATCTTGAATTTTGTAATTAAATTGGAGCTACAAAGAATTTTGAAACTAAGAGAATAAGTCCTCGAGACTTGAAGAGTTTTTGTACATTAATTTTGGGGGATTTCATTCTAATGTTCGACATTTTCGTGTTGAAAAAACTTTTAACCTACTTCAGAAAAGGAGATGGCTCTATGTTTATGTGTACTTATGTTTTTAACTGACTTCACAAAAAAGGAGGAGGTTCTCAATTCGACTGTTTTTTTTATGTTTGTCACCTCAGAACTCCGTCAAATCATAACTGATTTGAAAAATCCTTTTTTTTGTTTGAGTGAATATGACTCCCGTTTGGTCCCATTTAAATTGTATCGAGATATGGCAATTACCTCCGGAAATATGGAGATAAACAAATTTGATACCTTGACAACATAATTATGACTAGTGGATATTTGCACTAAAAAAATTAAAAAAGTGTTTTAATGAAATTATAATATTAAAGTTTGAATAACAACATGGTATGGTCTAATTATAAATTATTTTAACCAACTTCAAAACGGAGGAAGTTTTCAATTCAACGGTTTTTTTATTGTATGTTCACCGATTACTCAAAGACACCTGGACCGATTTAGAAAATCCTTTTTGTTGGAAGAGACGGTCCCGTTTAAATTTTATCGAGATTTGTTCAGTAAGTATCTCCAGAATATGTAGATAAATACCTCAAACTTGCTTCTGAAAATGACTAGCGCGGTATTTTAAGTCTGTTCTTATAGTTTTTTAAACGATCTTCAATTATGCTATTATTTTATATAATTATAATTATGCTCCAGCTGATAATATACTTAGCAGACCTATTCCAGAGGTGAGAGCAGCACTCCATATGAGTACATGATCGGACTAAGACTTATGCTTGATAAAAATTTACCACGGCTAAAACATTAAACTTTTTTAGGCCAATGGGACTTGGGACTCTATATAGGAGCCCAAGCTGAGAGCTGAATTTTAACGCTATCTATTGGATAAGTACGGAAGTTGTGCAAGGACGGAAATTGAGACGCACCCGCGTTCGCATGTTCGTAGCTTTACGGAGCTGGTCGGGTGTTGGGTGGCTATAATGAGTGATAACCTTTATCGTGCAGGGACCACGGAAGTGGGGGGCAGAGGAGGCCAAATGCTCCCACTAAAATCAAGTGGCCCTCTCCAATTTCACTACCTGGTAAAGAAGATTTCTTTGTGTGGCCCCCATGCAGTCATGGAATACTTCCGCGGTCCTTGTTATCGTGACAATCGTATCCATAGTGTTGCGTGTGTTTCTGATTAAAGCAGGCGGACTGACGTCTTCTCTTACAGCGTTTGCTTGTCCTGAGTCTTCACATAATAAAAAAATATGATTCATCATCATCTTCTTCAGCTCTTAAAAACATGATTAAGAACTTAAAAAATATATTTAGTCAACAAAAAATAAATTTAAGGCGTATTATTTCTAGTGCGTTGACGCGTTGTCTAAACGTTGGTCTGATGACACCAAAAAGATTGTGGGACCACTATTGCACAGAACAACTCAAACAAGATTAGACTGGAAAGAGCTGGAGGAGGCCTTTTTAACAATTTATTACTTAGAAAAAATTAAGATAATTTAAAAACTAAAACAACCGACTTCCATGTCCCACAAGTCTATTTCAGTAATAAGTTTGAGACGTTTATCGTCATATCTCTGGAGAATGGAGTTACTTATCATATCTCGATGAAATTACAATGGGACCACATCGGAAACGTACCCTACCGATTAAAAAAATAATCATTCTAATCGGTTTACAATTTTATTATAAAAACTCACGTTCATTTTAAACTTATAGATTTGAGACGGGAATTTAAGTGCAGTGCGAGGCTGAACGCGTCGGCGAGCGCCCCGCACTCAAGATCCTGAAGAAGGCCTCCGGATGAGGCCGAAACATGTCGATCGCTATATCGACATCGCGTAAGTCACGTTAAATTCCCGTCTCAAATCTATAACATTCTAATCGGTTTACAATTGACGGAGTAATCGCGTAACATACACACAAAAAAAAAACATAGAGACTAATTGGGGACCTCCTTCTTTTTGGGTAGTCGGTTGAAAATAGCTTCTATTGCCAACATAATATTGTAGAAATTATGTTGGCAATAAAGGATTAATAATTTAATAGTAATAATAAATTTCTAGTGCGCTTCAGTAACCCACCAGCGGCCGAGCAACTCTACTCGGTCTACCCTGGCGGGTATAGCGGAGTACCGTGCAGCTCTCACGCTGGACTGGTTGGCGGCAGAAGATACCAGGCAGAGAGATCTAGCGCGAGCTTTCGAAACTGAGCCTTCTGCACCAATACTAGTAAGAATCAACTGCAATATTATAAACGCGAAAGTCAGTTTGTAGATTTTTTATGATATAAGGTAACAGGACAAGCACGACGCTCGCCTGATGGTAAGCGAAGATGTCTACGTATTACAGATACAGCGGCATGCAACATTCTGGCAGTTACGCCTGTTACCTTGAGACATACAGATGTTAAGTCGCACATGCCCTGTAATTTCAGTGGACACCTTGCCATTTCAACCGAAAAACATTCCTATTTCACGGCTTTCATTGGCAAAGTGGTGGTTCCGCCCCAGGCGGACTAGTAGAAGTGCTGTTTGTTTGGGACTTGTTCACAGTCAAACTGCTGGACCGATTTAGCTGAAAATTGGCACAGGGAGTGCTAATACGCGGGCGAAGCCGCGGGGCTAGTTAAGGTATATACAGGGTGATTTATTGATATGGGACCGTAACAGCATGTAGGTTCCTCTTCTCTTGTAGCTACAGGAAAACGTTCTAATAACGGCGGCTAAATAATAGAAGCGGCATTAGCCCAATCGCTCAAGGCGTCGGACTTGCGACCTAGAGGTCGTGAGTTTGATTCTTACTCATTTCACTATTCACGTGAACCCACTCCAGACACAAGCTTGCTCTCAGCTTTTTAAAAAACAATAAATAAATAAGACTGTCAATTATTTTTAACCGACTTCACAGAAAACGAAGGAGGTTATCAGTTCGTCGGAACACTCGGAACCTTTTTTGTTGTGTATTCACCGATTACTCGAAGACGCCTGCACCGTTTTGGAAAGTTCTTTTCAAGGGTGTACCAATTTAATTTCATCAAGTTATGTTTTGAATCTTCAGAGATATGGAGATAAACACCTCAAAACTGGTACTGAAAATGACTGACGCTATTTTTGAAGTCGGTTCTTTTAGTTTTTTATACGATCTTCAATTATCCCTTTATTAATTCAGATGCTGGCATCCGACTGCATTAACTACGGCAAGCCGGCATCAGGGAAAGTTGCCAGGCTCATGCTTGAATTACTTAAGTTAGTACTTTCAGTTAGTTTTAACTAACCGGCTAATATCATAATACACTAGTTAAACTCATCTAGAATTCTAGCGAGGATGTCGGACACTTGCTCAGTTAAAACTTAATTAATTCGTCTCTGTAAATTCAGATTGTTAATTTTCGTGTTTTTATCTAACTTCACAAAAGAGGAGGTTTTCAACTCGTTGGTGTCTCTTTTTATTAATGTTTAATGTATGTTCACCGATTATTTGAAGACTTGGCGTCTTCAATTTGGAGAATTATTTTTTTTAATTGAAAGGGGAAAAACTTTCTAGGTGGTCCCATTTAAATTTCATCGAGATATGTTGATTATCTCCAGAGATATGGAGATAAACGCCTCAAACTTGGTATTATTAGCGCGACGTTTGAAGTCGGTTCTGTTAGTTTTTTAAACAATCTTAAAATTACCTATCGTATATTTTATTATATCAGTATATTTAAAATATATTTATACTATTGTCGTGAAGGTTGTCTGGTAGATATATCTATCTTGAAATAATAAGACCGCCAACTATCAAACCTATCTAGTTTTTATGTATGGGGTCATTCTCACTCACGGCTCGGTAATATTCTTTACCGTGCTCACAGGGGGAGACGACGCGGTTTGTGAGACAGGACTTGAAAGTGTTAGAGAACTAAGAAGCGAGCTATGGAGAGTGCTATGCTCGGTTATATTTATCTGGAGGATCAGGACCGGAATAAAATAATTCGCTAGAGAACTTAGGTGATCGACATAGCTGAACGGATTAGCAAACTGAACTGGCAGTGATCTTGTAATATCTGCCGTAGGACCGATAGCCGTTGAGGTAAACTAGGTCTAGAGTGGAGATAGCGAATCCGCAAACGTAGCGTAGGATGTCCTGTTACCAGGTGGAGCGACAACATTCGAAAACTGGACAGGGAATGGAAAGGAAAGATGAAGATTGAGCTCTGCGGTGGGTCTCGGGAGATGTCTATGTCCAGCAGTGGACTGTTACCGGCTGATTATGATGATTGCTTGAAGACTTTATTTAAAAGGTTTTAAAGGTTATATTAGACGTAGAGAACAAAAAGTTGTTTGTCAAGGTGTACAAAAGTCACTCCTGAGAGATTGCCACGTAATGAACAATAACGCTGCAGGTAGGTACCTATATTTTGTTACACACAATCCAAAACTTCATCGACCCGACGGGATTCTAACCCGCACCTCCTGGGAAACATGCCCAGGTGCTCCTGGTGCAAAGGTACCTTGAGGGCCCGGTGGCGTAATCGGGAGAACGGTCGGCTTTGATGCCGTGGTACCGAGTTCAAACCGCCGTGCACCAATGGATTTTTCTATCGAAAAATATATGTGCGCTTCTCACAGAGGCCTTCCGGTGAAGGAAAACATCGTTAAGGAACCAACAACCCCCGCTAGTGTCCGCCTGGCCAGCTACCACCCTCAAGTTAGAAAATCTGTCACCAAACATCTTATGTGTTCCGGCAGCTATCCTTGAGAGCCAGTTCCCATTCTAGGCCTAGCGTGTTTACCATCTTCGACCGCATCATCACTTACCAACAGGTGAGATAGTGGTCAAACGCTAGCCTATACAGTATAAAAAATAAAATAAAAAACTATATTATTTCTTTTTCAGAAACCTCGAAGGCGACGACGCCATTCTCATACCAGACTTAGTCCAAGCGCTCGTCCGGTCTAAACTGATCGTGGAGACTTCTCTACTAGAAGCTGAGCCTGACCTTGACTCCCTGGTGCAGACGCCAGGCATCATGGTGGGGGAACCACACACCACTTTCCCTAGGATCTTGGCGATCTGCTGGTTGGCTGCCACTCATCCAGCGATCATTAATAAGGAAGGATGGTGTCCTTTAACTAAGGTATTAAAATCTACTATACCTACAATCCAGACTAATTTATTTATTTTTATTTATTTATTCCACCAAAAATCACAATATCAAAAATACAGCACCTTATAGCTAACTGTAATATAAATAAAATTAAATAAAATGTACAACGTTCAGCTAGGTAGGTACAAGTTGATCATTGGCAGCCGTGCTAGGTCGCACCTGTGTTACAGCTGCCAACGTCTTCCTTCCGTGTGGTAACGTACAATATGTAAAAAAAATATAAAGTGTATAATGTTATGCAATTAACATAAGCGGTAAATAATTGTAATATTTTATTAGCAGTCCAATATATTGCCAAAATTGGAGGTAGAAATGAGAAATAAAAAGTAACAAGTTCAGGTAGTTAGCTCCTACAACGTAGTAAACAAGTTAGCAAGTTAGGGATGGGCCCTCTTTGAGGCTATGTAACGTGAGGTTGTCGATATTATCAGATTTCAACTTAGGTAACTAACTTAAACTTAATATTAATATTATAAACAGAAAAGAAAACGTTTTTAAACGAGTTCAATTTTTGAGATGTCTAGTTTTATTATAAATCATAAATTTTGAGGGCCTCGATGGCGTAAAGGATAGCTGGCTTGATTTCTAAGCGAGAGGTAGCTGGTTCAAATCTTAGCACGGGGGTTCATCTACAGGTAGGAGTATATTATACCAATGTTCCGCATGACTTGCTACCAAAAAATAGCTTACCACCATCAAGGAGAAATTCTACCGTTATGGCGGCAAGGTGACACCTTACGGTATTCTGGCAGCACACAGCCCTTAGCCAAGCGTGCTCACCATCATCGACGTGATGTAGTCCTATCCGTGTGTGGCCTAAGTTATCGCTATGAGCAATATATAAGACCTAATGAACACTTTCGTACCAATAAACCTACTTAATATAGTCACTTAACTTCAGGTGTGGTCAATAGCTTGCCTATTGTGCATCAATGGCCGAACAGTCACGTGTATTGTTTCGTGGATTTTATAATATTTACTTATTTTTAATTGAGCTATCCATTCCAAATTTCATCCGAATCTGTATAGACATAATATGATGAAGAAGTAACGAATATGTTTGCTTACACACTCACAATTTTTCGCCTTTATTTGAGTAAGTATGATGATGTTACTTTTTTTTAATTTCCTATTTTTTACAGGTGGCAAAATATCTAACTCTGAGCAAACCGGCGACGATAGCCAAACACGTTCGATCTCTAGACCAGGTGATTGGGAGAGCTAGGTTCATCATGGAAGACTTTATACAGCAGGTCACGCCATACATGTATGATAAGAAATTCGGGATGCCACATGTTAGTATAAAAGGCTTTGTTTTTTTTTTGTATCCTATAGGCTAGCATTTGACCACTATCTCACCTGTTAGTAAGTGATGATGCGGTCGAAGATGGTAAGCACGCTAGACCGCGAATGGGAACTGGCTCTCAAGGATAGCTGCCGGAACACATTAGATGTTCTGGCGACAGATTTTCTAACTTGAGGGTGGTAGCTGGCCAAGCGGACACTAGCTAGTGTCCTACCACCATGCGGGGGTTGTTGGTTTCTTAACGATGTTTTTCCTTCACCGGAGGGTCACAGTGAAAAGCGCACATAATTTTTTTGATAGAAAAATCCATTGGTGCACGGGGGTTTGAACTCAGTACCTTTGGCATCAAAGCCGACCGTTCTACAACTTACACCTCCGGGCCTTGGTTATTCGTATATCCAAGTAGATCCAGTAGAAGAGAGAAGGCTCGTGGTCGATCACCAACACGCAGGGTGGAAATACAAAAGCGACCGAAGCTTCTGTGATCCAGTGCACTCGCAATGCATCAAATCGACAAAAGTGGCGTTGCATCTCAAAAGCAGCAATAGGTAGCTGTCAGAGAAAACGAAGCTGGCGACACATCGGGTATGCCATCTTTACAACCACGACCACTCTGACAAGAGTGTACGACTCAAAACATATCATCGCATCGTTTCTTAGTTAACTTTTGGAACCAAAGTGGTATATCTATTATGCATATAGTGGTGTGGTGTATCTAGTCTCCCTGGGCGGTGCGAAGCAAAAGCTGCTGGCTTCAGCCGTACGTCGGAAATAGGTCACCGATGCTCTTTATTAGGGTAATTTACAAAGAGAACGATGTAAACTTAGGTACCTAATAAAAAAAAATGTCAAGATAATATCGATACAAACAATGTGAACGAGAACAAGTGAATGTCGCGGACTCACCTCGTGACCTCACTCCAGATGAAGAGCGACTTACTCGCTCGAATCCTATGTGGAGAAAAAATTGACGTAGACTTAAGTCGTTCGAAGACATGTAGGCACATGACCACGATCTTGTCTGATTTAAAGTGACGATGCGGTCATGGATTCGGAATCGCACATGTCTGGAAAACGAACATCTTCGGCAACGAGCGAGACTATAGACAACTGACTATCTTTTCCACATAGCGCAAATAATCCGATGCGGAACTCGACGAACCTACCGATAAGTAATGATAATACGGTATTATCATCACTTATCGGTAGGTTCGCAGAAGAGAAATGAAGAGGTTTACCCCCACCACTTACCCTTTTTGAAAGTTTTTTTGCAACATCTTTTGTAGGATGAAATCTTTAGTATAGTGTTTCTCTCCAATTTGACTGACATCCGTGGATAAATAACGCTACAGCAAGCTTCTCCTCTTTCACCCCAATCAAAAAAATGCGATAGACAAAAATTCTTAAATAAATCAAGAAACTTATGTGCCAATTTTCGCCAAAATCGAATAAAAAATGCGCCCTGTAGGCGAAAAAAGACAAACCGGACAGAAGTATTTTTTGGCCAATCTCGAAACTGAGACGCTTCGCTCGCTCTGTCAATTAAGTGAAAGTAAGTATGAAGGGTGGGTTCATAGACAACTAGAAAAATATACAAAATTTACTCTAAAAGCTATGTCCTTACTAAAAATATAACTTTTCCAGTTAAACACAGAAACAACGACGGCAGAACCACACTTCCATCCTATGCAGTATTCAGTGTACCCGCCTAAGAGGAATATTAACCCTAAATTGTACAAGGTAGATATTAAAAATAAAATGACTTAAAATATCGTTTCACAAAGCTATTCACTGAAACACAAATTTCAAGTAGCTACTAAAAAAATCGGTACAAATCCTAGAACGTTGTTACCACATATTTACCTACTGGTGCTTTATAAATTTAGTCATTGATATTAACACCTATTACGACACGCTCACAGCTTCGCCTAAGCGTTTCCATTTACCTCTGTACTTTAACCCAAAATTACTAGACTACTATAGGTAGGTATATATACCTACTGTGGATTTCTGTAAACATTTCCTTGGGTATCAAAACGAGGGGTGTGATAAATTTGACAAGTTTATTTGTGTGTCATATTATATCAGCATATTTAGCTTAGTTGGAGGAGTTAACAAGACTACTAGTAATGTGCAAGCCACATAGCTAGTAAGCTTATTAAAAAAATTGTATTTACAAGACATTTTATCACGACGCGATGCTCCAATTTCGACAAAATGCGGAGTCAGGAAGGTGACGTTTTTAAAGTTGAGTATCTATGACATACCTAATCATAGATCTTAAAGGTATACCATACAGTACCTATACATAATACCTTCATGATCTGACTATACTACGACTATACTGTAATGCATGCATGTCTCTATTTATTTAATAGCACAGTGTGACCTAAACCCGCACTTTACGCACGCTTTTCCGTGACTTAAATAGTCGATTATTGCACGGCCTTTAGCACTTCACGCCGTGCAATAATCGAGTATTTGACGGAAAAGCGTAGCGTAAGCGTAAAGTGCGGGTTTATGTCACACTGCTATCTATGAAATAATATACGATACTGTTGTCTATTATTGCACGGCGTAGCACCCTGGCTGCGCTCGGGTGAACTCCACACCGTGCAATAACCGACTACCACACGTATCGTAATATACTAATAATTATGGCCAGGCCATTTCTTCTGAAATTGAAGCCCAAGCAGGCAATTAATTGAACACCAATGTTGATTAGAAAAAATTAAGAGCCTTATTTTATTTACCACTATCTTTTGTAGTACATTTCTGAATACATTATGATGACTATGACTATACAGTGTATAGTAATACCACATGATTGTAAAACTGTGGTAATACCCTGAGCCCCGAGATTATGATTATCGCGTCTTAATGTTTTATGATATATCAGTTTTTTTTTACCAGGACCGACGACCTTGGCCAAATGCCATGCAAGCAAAAACCTCGACACTACTCGCACTTCCGGTTTTTATAGAAGACCACGTGAAAAGTTACGATTTGAATCTTAAAAGTTCTACCAATACCGCTGTTGGCTTTGGTTTTGTCTTTACTGTAATGCCAATGTTTGTGCTAGTTTGAGATTGTGTTTTGCATAAAGTTGTGGTGATATTGTAACAATTGAGTTTTATTTGGTTATATAACGATATTTTATACGCGTTTTTGTATTAACTAGAATCATGCATTTCAGTTCTGTACCACCTACGAGGGTCGGTACAATAATATTATTATGAAGCGGCAATAGCCCAATGGATAAGGGTCCCCGCACACGGGCCACGGGCCACAACTACAAAACGCCGCCACCGGCATATTTCCTATAGTTTTCATAGGTACATTTTATCATGTAGCGTGTGGCGGCCACCGGCGTCAACCGTGTGCGGCGAGTCCATATAAAATGTATGAAAACTATAGGAAATATGCCGGTGGCGGCTTGTGGCCGGTGGCCTGTGTGCGCCGACCCTAAGGTGTCGGACTGGTGATCGAGAGGTCGTGAGTTCGATCCCCACCCCACCCATTGCACTATTGACGTGAACCCACTCCAGACACAAGCTTAGTTGGAGGGGTTAACAAGACTACTAGTAATGTGCAACCAACATTGCGAACTACATATCATTATCTAACATTTAGGCCATTATCAGCTACGTAGCAAGAGTAGCAATTGCTACGGACCGCGCGAAAATTAGCCACAAAATTGTAACCTATAGATGGCAAATAAACGTATTGAGTATTGAATTGTTTTTTTACCGCTTTATTTTTAAGAACCCAGAAGAGATAAAGGGCTCTTTGAAAAAAATTATTAAGGGCCCCGCGCTTGCTCCGGCAATAGCCAGTATTCTAGAGAAAACGATACTCAACTCAAGTACAAGCATTGATTTACCTAAGCAAATAGAAATAATAGAATTAAGACATTGTTACACAGAATCCTTTCCACAGAAAATTGTATCGTGCCGACGGGATTCGAACCCTCCTCTCCTAGAAAACATGTGCAGACGCTGTAACCAACTAAGCCACAGTACGATCCTATCGATATTTTTTTTGGATTTTTCGTTGGATAATATAATTAAAAGTTGTATAAATATAATATATCATCCTTTACTACACTTACATTCATCATATTATAAGGTAATGTACAAATAGTATATTTCATTACAAGTGCGGAAAGGCTGTCATTGCAAAGAGTTCCGACAAATGTCTACCCGAGCCGAGGCGCAGCCGAAGGCGAGGGTTGACAGTCGGAACAAGTTGCAATGACAGTTCCGCACGTGTACTGAACGACTATTTTTAATACAGTTGCGAAAAAATGAAGAAATTTAATAAAATAATAAAAACACAATAAACTCAACTAACTTAACATTTCTCTCCACGCAATAAATTCGTCGTATGTAGATATGTAGCGACTTTTTGACTTTTCCGGTAAAATGTTCTCCGAAGCATTTTGTGCAATTATACTGAGTTCCGGTGGTGTTAATTCAAAAAAACTAGGGTCGAAATTACTCATTTTCTGCAACAAACAACTAAACTCGCATAGAATAGAACATTTCTGAAAAATGGCGCCAACCGTAGAATATAAGCAGAGTTTTTTTTTCTTCACCCATTTCCCATTGATATGAAATGAAAATGAAATTTAATGAAATGAAACCAAACCTAACTCATTCAATTAAATCATTAAATCTGATATTGAAACAAATTAGTAGCTTCTTTTTAGAAATATACGTATTTGCATGAATGATAAAAACTTCTATGATTTTTTAAAGTAAAAACTTCATGGTTGGTTTTTCTTTTTAATAGACATTATTTTGACAGTTGGGAAAGAGAACGCACGAGTTCGGGAAAGGTAGCCCACATCCCGAACGCTATACGTCCCTGCAATACGCCACTTTTTGAGCAACTGTATTAAAAAATATAAAGTGTGTAATACTTAAAGAAACATAATATTAAGACATTTGGTTGGTTAAATTGCGCCTTGCTTACCATTTTTTTAAGCACGACGCTTGCCTGATGGTTAGCGATAACTACCTATTACAGATACAGTGGCATTAGAATTTCTCGATGGTCAAAATATTGCACGTCACTGCACCTGTTAATCTTAGACTTAAAAATGTTGAGTCTCACATGCCCTGTAATTTCAAAGGATACTTTGCTACGAGAGTCATTCAATAAATACTTAGCCTACAAAAAGTAAACGAAAATTTTGGAAAAGTGGCAATTTATTTTTCAACATAGTCTCCTTTTAGTTCGATACACTTAGCCCAGCGATGCTCCAACTTTTTTAACCCGTCCGAAAAATAGTTTTTGTCAAACTCTGCAAAATAGGCCTCCGTGGCGGCGATGACCTCCTCATTAGATCCATATCTATTCCCGGCGAGAGATTTTTTCAGATACGGAAACAGAAAGAAGTCACAAGGGGCCAAATCTGGAGAATACGGTGGATGGGGCAGCAATTCGTAGCGTAATTCGACCAATTTGGCCATGGCAACGGCAGACGTGTGAACCGGTGCGTTGTCGTGGTGAAACAGCACTTTTTTCTTAGTCAGATGGGGTCGTTTTTTCTTTAATTCGGCGTCGAATCGGCCCAATAAATCGGCATAGTAAAGCCCTGTAATTGTTTTACCCTTCTCGAGGTAATAAATGTAGATCACACCTTGTGAATCCCAGAAAACGGTGGCCATAACTTTTCCGGCCAATTTTACAGTGTTCGCCTTCTTTGGAGCACGTTCCCCGGTCTGAATCCATTGTTTTGATTGCTCCTTGGTCTCTGGTATGTACCAGTGGATCCAGGTTTCATCGACGGTCACAAAACGACGCAAAAACTCCGCTAGATTCCGCTTAAACAGCGCCAAACACGTCTCCGATGTGGTCTCACGGTTGCACTTGTTTTCCGGTGTGAGTAAACGCGGCACCCATCGCGCCAACAGCTTTCTCATGCCGAGTTCCAGTGAAAAATATGATGCACTATTTATTCCTTCTGAAATGCCTACAGTCTCAGCTAGCTCCCGAACCTTCAATCGGCGATCTGCCAATACGAGATCATGGATTTTTTTAATTTTTTCCTCCGTAGCAGCTGTTTTCGGTGCACCTGGACGTGGTTCATCAAAAACCGACGTACGGCCACGCGCAAACTCGTTGAACCAATTCTTGACGGTGGCCATCGATGGAGAAGAGTCACCGTACACAGCATCCAAGCGCTCTTTGATTTCGATTCGCGTTTTCCCTTCCAAAAAAAGGAATCGAATCACCGAACGATATTGCTCTTTTTCCATTTTTGTAAAACCGATCGATACGTTCGCTTCCATAAGTTGTCAAAATAAAACAAATGAAGGGATTGGAATGAAAATTTGAAAAAAGAATTAAAAAAGAATGTGCTACACTGTGGTAAAACTCTTTTGAAACTACAGCGCCCTCTAGCGATGAGGCTAGGTACTTATTGAATGCACCTCGTATTTATACCGAAGAACTTTTCTATTTCACGGGTAAAGTGGTGGTACCGCCCCAGGCGGCCTACTAGAAATCCTGCCAACAATATTTTTTTAGCATTTTTTTAAGCTTACTATCAGTTTAGGTTGCACATTACTTTAGAAGGCTTACCCCCTTTAGGCTAACCCCTCCAACTAAATATGCTTGTGTCTGGAGTGGGTTCACGTCAATAGTGCAATGGGTGGGGATCGAACTCTCGACCTCTCGATCGCCAGCCATTAGCCTTAGCCATTGGGCTATTGGCGCTTACGAATCAAATGGCTTCATTCTATACTTGAGTTGAGTAGAAATAGACTTTACAACTAAAATAATAACGACAAGGTAATTTAAAATACATTTATTTGTATAAAATTAACACTTACACTAAAGGGAAGAAACACTCTCACATAAATGTTCCATTTCAACATAACATTCATACAATTACGACTAAAATTAGATTTTATAATTGTATACAATATTCTATAAAATATGTTCACATTGTATATATAAATTATGTGATGACTATAAAATTGTAAGCTATAAAATATTTATAAAAATGTACTTGATTTTTTATACTAGTGGTAGATAATACCTGCCAAATAGTCAAAAACCGTATTCAACGTAGATAAAATAAGAATATTTTATCTACGTTGAATACGGTAAGATGCCGCAATTTGCGTTTTCAACGTAGTTAGAACAGCCCGCAATACAATTACATAGCGGCATCTCGCTCTCGCAGTAAAACCAATATAAAAAAGTAATGGATATCGTGGTAGGTAGGGACTTCAATGTACATTTTATCTGTAGTATCACAAATCCAATTTCACTTGGTATAAGCAGTTATGTAAGAAAGTACCAGGCAGTTGTTTATACATTAAATTAAACCAACATCGTTCTTTTCACTTATGGAGTCTTTTACTCAAAAGCGAGTAAAAATCTACGTTTCGATCATAAACACAAGCCTATATGGGCTATGACTTGTGGGATAATAACCTACGAATAAATCATAAGTCAGGAACTCTAATTCAGAACGAATTCCACACAATAAGTGGCCCTCCTTCAAACCAAAACGACGTAGATTCAAAATAATAATCATCGAAGTTAATGATTGGCTTGGAGATTGATTTAAATTCGGAACGAAAGCAGGTATTGGTTCGCGCATGTGCTGCAATGTCTTTTTGATAGTTGAGCCAAACAAGACAAATGTCCGACTAATGACGCGCTGGACACGACTTTTTCCCGCCTGCTTGGACACGACTTTTGTTGGGTCATTTTTATAACGCAGTTACTTTTCCTGACTTAAGATTTATTTGTAGATAATAACCTCATTAGATAAGTAATTACAACGGAAGGAACTAACTACCAAAACACAGGCCAGGAATTTGGTGGCTAGGGACACAGTGTAATTGTACTAAAAATGAATAAATAATATTAATTTTTGTTCTATTATTTTTTTGGTAATTACAATTTAGTGGTCAAATGTAAGCCCTAAGGCGCTACCTTCACGAGCAATTATCGCAACGAGTCGCTAATTTCGTCAGTTAACACGAAACGACTACTATTCCACTATCGTATCATTGCTGAAACGCTAATATCACATAGAGACTTCGATGACACGTTGCACTGTTGTTTTGTTGGTGATTATGATGTTAGCTATATTTTTTGGTTGTTTCCATCATCGTTATAATCAGCTGGTATCAGTCCACTGCTGGACATAGGCCTCACCCAAGAAACTCCACTGAGCCCGATCTTCGGCTCTTTTGCTACTGTAGTTTAGATCATCTGTTAGTAAATCTACATGCCGTTGTAAGCGGGACCACCGCCACCTTCCGGTACCACCCAGTTGATGTTTTGAGATGGATCCTTGATGTCGCACGTTTTACCTGCAATTTAAATGACCTATTTTTATTAACGTTTCGGGGAAATACGTTTTAGCTTTTGCAATACCCACCTTCGGCCGACTGATATTAATACGTTTTTGTACATTGTTATACACAACCCAAAATGTATGGTACCGACGGGATTCGAACCTGCACCTCCTGGCCATGTTTCCCAGGAGGTGCGCGGGTTCGAATCCCGTCGGCACGATGAAATTTTGAATTGTGTGTAACAATGTACGAAATTTTAAGAGTGTGAAGAACACTTCAAGAAACATAATAATTAATAAGTTTGTTATATTGTTGGTATAAGAAATAGTTTGCCCCGGCCTCGTATCGTAAGCCATAATTGTCCCACTGCAAGGCAAATTCCTCGTGTTCTTCCATTTCTATCGGAAATTTTAAAATTATTGCAACTTTTAAAATAGAACTGCAGGGCTAGCATGGCAAAGGGACCATTTTGTCTTTCCAGCTATCCGTGTTTTGTTTGGTGGAGAAGGCAAATTATAAGTAAAGTTTTTCGACAATAATAAACGCCAGCTGACTTCTAATCAATTCTTTTTTTATTCTTTATAATACGAAACAAAATCAAAACTCGGGGTTAAACTTCACCAAGCGTTTAAATTGTTGTGTTGATCTCCTGTCAGTGGCGAAAAACAGGGAAATGATTTTGTCTTTCCGTCGGGGATAAGGCCATGCTAGCCCTGCTGGAGCACAGAACAAATAATAATACTACGTATAGAACGGACACTCCGTGCCCCCCACCAATCCGGGCTACCTCACCTCACCTCCGATTCTGGAGCTGTCGAGGAGCTAAGCTGAGCAAGGACGCCACACGCGCACGACTACAGAACAATACTACTCACGGGGAGAAGAACACGCAACTTCATACATTTATGTTCGGACAAATAGACACAGGAGGATCTAATTTACGTAGGTTCTTATTACGTAGCTATATTATAAACACATATATTAATATGCTACCTATATATTCGTATTTTAGAATTCATTTTCATAAATGAAACTACGATATATATACTCGTGCGTAAAAAACTATATTTGTGTAGGGTCTGTGTAATAGGTCGTTAAAACGCGGCTTTGTATGGAGATTATTTAGTCGAGTACCCAAGGCGTGACAGGAATGCGCTATGCAGAGTCACGTCACCATTCTATATACAAAGTACATATCGCCACTAAACAATTAGTCTGATAAGGGGCTGGCTATAAAGAATTTAAGATCGTTAACAAAACGGAAAAATTCGAATTCAAATGCCGCGCTTGTCATTTTCAGTATCAAATTTGAGGTATTTATCTCCATAGCTCTGGAGATACAAATCAGAATTCGATAACATTACAATTGGACCAAACGGAAAGTTTACTCTCTCAAACAAAGAAAGAATTTTCCAGTCCAAAGTTCCAGAGGTAACAAACATAAAAAAGCATTCGAATTGAGATCTCCTCCTGTTTTGAGTCGTCGGTAAGTCGGTTGAAAAGCCAATATTCTATGTAATATATCGATTTTTTACTCACAATGTATGCAGTTTTGTGCGTTGATTTGCAGTCTTTGTCCATCGCCCGTTTCCATGGGAACGTATTCATATACACCTGTAACACAAAATGTGTATACTTTTTAAGCTTTACTTCTTATGGCGCGTTAAGGGGAAGAGATGAGAGTTAGTCTTTACGATGCGCGCGCACTGTGACATATACTTTGCTACATCATGATGTTAACTGTTACCACAGATCACACACACACACTCCCACCCGGGTGTCTCTCAATTGGGCCGTTTTGTTCTACAAAGCAATTACAACCTTATAGTTAAAGCATACGGATTAAATTGAATTTGTCAAAACATCTGCAGTGCACCATCCTTTTTATTACGTCTATGATTGTTACACACAATCCAAAAATATAAAGTGAGTAACATTTCAAGAAACATAATGTAATAGTATGACCATGAAGTAAGCCGATAAATATAAAGGGATATTTATCGGCTAACTTCATGGTATAGTGTGAAATTATATCTATATATTCGAGACATTTATTCCGTTGTGTAACAGTATAAAAAGGAAAAAAGTTTGCATAATGTAACTCAGACCATCTGATTCAAAATCAGTACTTGCCATTAGTACACTGGTTACTTTATTACAAATACACATTCATACATACGTTGCTTAAAACATAACCATTCCGCAAAAAAATTGCAAAATCTCATGGGCGTCACAGTACAAATAAGTTAGGGAACCTCTGGGCTAGCATTTGACTACTATCTCGCATGGTGGTAAGCGATGATGTGGTCGAAATTGGTGAGCACGCTAGAACTAGAACACTGATATTATAGTACCTGCAGGACAGAATCTAGCCTCCGGACCGTCGTAAACTCCCAAGTTGTTGGTGACGGGCACGCTGTCGTCCTTCAAGGTTAAATGAGCGGGCTGGTCGGCTTCGTGGTTCGTACCTGAACCAAATATTACAACTTACTACACACATAAATCATTAATAAGATCTTATTTTAAAAACTCACGTTCATTTTAAACTTATAGATTTAAAATCGGGAATTTAACGTGACTTACTGCGAGGCATGCCCGCAGTGCGAGGCTGAACGCGTCGGCGAGCGCGCCGCACTCGAGATCCTGAAGAAGGCCTCCGGATGAGGCCGAAACATATGTCGATCGCTATATCGACAACGCGTAAGTCACGTTAAATTCCCGTTTTTAAATCTATAAAATTAATAAGATCGTTTAAAAAACTAAAAGAACCGACTTCAAATGTCGCGCCATTAATTTTCAGTACCACGTTTGAGGTGTTTATCTCCAGAGATATGGAGATACTTATCAGACCTTGATGAAATTATCGTGGTAATACACTTGGGTATATACATATCCCCTTTCCAACAAGAAAATAATAATCAAAATGTTATCCGCGGACAAACATTAAAAAAATATATATAAGTACGGTCGAAATGAGAAACCTCCTCCTTTTTGAAGTCGATTAAAAATCGGGTCGTGTGACCGCAGCTTCGGAATATTACATTGTGTACACCCTGTGTGTTTTTTTTAATGCGAAAATGGGTATCACTTGATCACTATCTCAGCTGATGTTAAGTGACGATGCGGTCGATGATGTAGCGCGTTTACCCAAAAGATACCTATTCACTCGCGACTTGAAGGCCCCTATGTTGTATCTAATCGGAAACACAGACTCGGGCGGGGAGTTCCATTCCTTGGCAGTACGTATAATGAAAGAAGATTTTTTTTTATATAAACATTGAAGTACTGAAACACACAGTAACATGTATGGTTGGTTTTAACCTACTTTAAAATTATTATTTTTTTAATATTCTGTCGTAAACGATTGGATGACAGCTGAATGGTTCATTACTTTTGTTTTTTTTTTCTAATTCAAAGCGTTAAAATTCTGCTTTTGCTATGTTTACTTGATAATTGCTTATGATTTATTTTATGATTTATGATTTTGACGTGTATATGTGCGTTTATAAATACTGCCTACATACTGAATAAATGCTTTGATTCTTGATTCTTGATTGAAGAAGCGAATTTCTTTGTACGCGTAAATGTTAAATGTTACTGACCAGTTAACGCGACAGATGAGAGCAAGTCAAAAGTGATGACGCCGTCAGGTTTCGGATATTCTATTGGAGTGCTTTCCTTCGCAGGCTTTAGTCTTGCGTGGTCCGACCCTGTAAATAAATATGTACAAATATTTACTTAGTATAATAAAAAACCGGACAAGTGCGGACTCGCGCACGAAGGGTTCCGTACCATTATTTATATTAAAAACGGCAAAAAAATCATGTCTGCTGTATGGGAGACCCCCTTAAATATTTGTTTTATTTTAATTTCATTATGTATTTATTTTTAAAATGAATATATAATTAAATATTCTGAGAATATTTCAAGCGTCTACCTGTTACCGTTATCGAGCAAAAAAATTACGTCTGTTGTATGGGAGCCCCCTTAAATATTTATTTTATTCTGTTTTTGAGTATTTGTTGTTATAGCGGCAACAGAAATACGTCATATGTGAAATTTTCAACTGTCTAACTATCACGGTGCATGACATACAGCCTGGTGACAGACGGATCGACAGACAGACAGACGGACGGATAACGGAGTTTTAGTAATAAGGTCCTGTTTTACCCTTTAGGTACGGAACCCTAAAAACAAAGTCATTTCCCACGTCTGTACGCTTAGATCTTTTAAACTTCGCAACGGATTTTGATGCGGTTGTCATCAATAGAGATGATTCAAGAGAAAGGTGTATAACCAGGACTAACCGCGGGCAAAGCAACGGGGCGCAGTTAGTTTTTAATATGATAATAATCTAGCTTTGAGGGCCAGGTGGCGTAATCGGGAGAACGGTCGGCTTTGATGCCAGAGGTACCGAGTTCAAACCCCGCGTGCACCAATGGATTTTTCTATCGAAAAATGTACGTTCACTTTTCACAGTGGCCCTCCGGTGAAGGAAAAACATTGTTAAGAAACCAACAACCCCCGCATGGTGGTAGGACACTATCTAGTGTCCGCCTAACCAGCTACCACCCTCAAGTTAGAAAATCTGTCACCAAACATCTAATATGTTCCGGCAGCTATCCTTGCGAGCCAGTTCCCATTCTAGGACTAGCGTGCTTACCATCTTCGACCGCATCTTCACTTACTAACAGGTGAGGTAGTGGTCAAACGCTAGCTTATAAGATATTAAAAAAAAAAGGTTTTACAGATTTTATCACTATGCTAGGAAATTGGACGCGAAGAGCGGCGTACCGATTTATTTTGTGTTTTTATAGCGTATTAATTGTGCTCCGCGGCTTTGCCTGCGTTAAAACGTATCTAAGTAGGTCATATGCTATATACCGGGATAAAAAGTATCCTATGTGTTAATTTAGGTTATAAACAGTTTTTTACAGGTCGACAACGCACAAGTGACACCCCTAGTGTAGTAATTTTGTTTTATTAATTTTGCTTGTTACTCTACATAATTACTAATAATATATTTTGTTAAAGCATGCGGTGCTTGCCTTAACAAATAGTGCATAAATGTTGTGTTACGCTAGTTTTATAAGAATGTAAGAATGTGACTATTATTGGTTGGCTAAATAAATAAATAGTGTTGGCAAGTGTTCATAGGGGATGGTGACTACTTCCATCAGGTGGGTCGTTTGCTTGTATGCTACCTTAATCATAAAACATAAAACCGGCTAAGTCGAGTTGGACTCGCCTACCGAGGCTTCCGTACCAACGTTGGTATATACCAATTAAGCTAGACCTATAATTTGTATGAGCGCTCATATAACTCAGAGGCCTATCTTAATTGGCGACACTTTGTATGAATGGGGACACCCCTTAATTTAAAACTTTTTTATTTTTTGGAATTTTTCCTTTATTTGTGCTGTAAGACCTTGCTTCTTGCCAATTTTCATGATTCTAAATCAACGGGGGTTTTCGACCCAAAACCTATAGGGTACTTCCGGTTGAGCTAGAATTGTCAATTTTGGTCAAAAGCAAGGTCAGCACAAGTAAAGAAAAAAAAAAGAATAATCAAATTCGGTTCATAAACGACGAAGTTATCCGCGAACAAACATAAATATATATATATATATATATATATATATATATATATATATATATATATATATATATATATATATACGTTCGAATTGAGAAACCTCCTCCTTTTTTTGAAGTCGGTTAAAAATCCGAAAAATAACAAAAGTTGAAAATTAAGGTAAATTTTGGGACTTACAAGTTTTTGCGAAAATATAAATTTGCCCATATCATTTTATCGTGTTGACTCAGGACCTTGATTTTTATACACCTAATAGGGACTATAGACCTTAGTATCTGGTATAAATTTAAACTTGCTAGGTCTACCCGTTCCTGAGAATATCGGTGGTGACACACGGACAGACGGACAGACAGACAGACGGACAAGAAAGTGATCTTATATGGGTACCTTTTTTTACCTTTTAAGGTACGGAACCCTAAAAACAGGTCTGACACTATTCAGTGTACTATCCTACCACCATGCTCTAAAAATACAAGTGTCATATAAGTTAACCTCCGTGGCTCAGGGTCCAAGGTTCCTTCCCTCGCAGTAAAGTACTGAACGCAGAGTACGCGATCCCGCCGTACAGCCCCAGGGATGTGTGGAACGACGGCCGGCAGTTACGTACTTGCTGGAAACAATATTATATATTTGTAAATTGTTAAACACAATCCAAAATTTCATCGTACCGACGGGACTTGAACCCGCAACCTCCAGCATAACATGTTCCGGTGCTTTGCCAATTAAGCCACGGTGCGAAGTGTCGTTAGTACCCATTTATACAGGTAAAGGCAAAAAGTCGGAACTTAAAAATGTTCGACCAAATTTTTATAATTCCAGTGTTTTCCTAGAATTAGGAATTGCAGACAGACTAATGAATTATTTTAATACAAACAAATTGTTGTCGCAGCAACAATTTGCTTACCAGCAGGGCAAGTCAACGACGATTGCAACTCGTCAGCTCTTAAAATCTATCCTAGACAAAAAGGATAAAGGTGAGCATGTCGCCCATATACTATGCGATCTATCACGCGCTTTCGACCTAGTAGACCACAGCCTCTTAATTAAAAAATTACAGCACTGTGGTGTAAACGGTGTCTGTATTCAGTTACTGACGTCTTTTTTATCTGATAGACGACAGCTAACCGAGGTAAAATCCTATAGTTGTGAGGATAGGTCTGATTTCGCTCAGCTAGGAGATCTTTCAGTCCCTCAGGGATCAGTGTTAGGTAACTATCTATTCCTGATACTAATGAATGACCTCAGTGTCGCCACTAATACTGCAGAACTGATCGCGTTTACTGACGACAGCGCGTTTCTGGTGTCGGCGGACAACATTCAGCAGTTGGAAAGTAAATTAGAAAAATCTATCACTGACATCAAAACATGGTTCAGGGTGAATGGTATGATTCTGAATATCGACAAAACTCACATCATACACTTTAACCTGATAGGACAATCTAGCCAATTGACTGTTAAATGTGATGGAACGCAGCTACCTCAAACAAGTCATGCCAAATACCTAGGTTTCATTTTGGACTCGGGGTTAAAGTGGGACAAGCACATCGACTATCTCTGTGACAAACTTGGAAGAGCATGCTTTGCCTTGTCAAGACTAGTCGGTGTGCTCGACTCCTCAGCAGTAAGAACCACTTACTTTGCATACTTCCAATCGCTACCGTCGTATGGCATTGACTTGTGGGGTCAAGCTGCGGACCGACAGCGAGTGTTCATCATACAGAAGCGTGCAATTAGAATAATGTGTCGAGTGCCCTGGGACACACCCGCACGCCAACTTTTCATTGACAATGGCATCCTGACAATGCCATCTGTTTTAATTTTAGAAATTAGCAAATTTGTTAAACTAAATATGAATATGTTTAAGACTTACGGTGAAACTCATAACCATAATACGCGAAATAAAAACAAACTATCTCACCCAGCAATTAAGCTACAAAAATCAATGCAGTCAGTATGGAATATAGGACCAAAAATGTACAATAAAATATTAAAACCAATCCGAGATATAGAGTCGAATACATTATTCATCAATACATTTAAAAAAATCTTATTGTCCAAAGCATATTACTCAGTTGACGAATTCTTGAACGAAACCTGCGTTGTTCTGAATGAACAGTGTGAGTCTGGTGCTGCTAAGCGATCATCGTCAACATGAACATAATGTACCATAATGGGGTACCATAATGACTTTTACATCTATTATTATTATTATATAATTTTTAATATATTGAATGACGAATTTTATTTTATTTATGCATTTATTTAGTTATTTTATAATATACTTTAAGCTATATAGTATTTAATAATAGCATCATTGTACTCATGACTTATAACTCTGTTATAAATAAATATATGATATGATATGACGAAATTAGTGGATTGCATTTGTTAACCCAATTATGTATTGGTGGCGCCATCTATGACTACTTATTACGTAAGTTAATCATTCGGAAGAAATCATTACAGTTTTCAAAACCGACGAGAGCTGTTGCACTGCGTAAATGAAATATTATGTTTCTTTGAAGTGTTTCACACTTTTTATTTTTGTAAATTGTTAAACACAATCCAAAATTTCATCGTACCGACGGGACTTGACCCGTAACCTCCGGAATAACATGTTCCAGTGCTTTGCCATTTAATGGCAGGCATGCGGGTTCAAGTCCCGTCGGTACGATGCAATTTTGGATTGTGTTTAACAATTTACAAAAATATAAAGTGTGAAACACTTCAAAGAAACATAATATTCAATATTATATAACTAGTTAATCACTCAATATAATCAGTTTTTTAAAGTCATACAGACAAGCACTAACAGCTATCTCACTTAGTCGGCGCGTTATTAACAGAGTCGTGAGGCCATAAACGTCAGTATGTTACGCGATTACTCCGTCAATAGGCAAGACGACAGTATCAAAAAATCGTAGCTCCTTGGGAGCCAGTTCCCATTCTAGGCCTAGCGTGCTACCATCCTCGACCGCATCATTACTTACCAACAGGTAAGATAGTAGTCAAACGCTAGCCTATACGATATTAAAAAACACATGAATGCGCTACATATGCAATATTAATGAATTAATTTAATTTACCTTCAGTTCCTTGTAAACATAGGACTCTTTAAGTTTGTCCTCGTACAAAGCAGGTGTAATTCCGCTGTCGTGTGTCGCTTCTCCAGAGATTATGTACTCCATGGCTGCTTCAGCTGCTAACATGCCTGAAAATAAATATTACAAATCCTTATTCTAATATTTAAAATTCTCGTATCGCGGTGTTTGTTACCAAACTCCTTCGAAACGGCTGCACCGATTTGTATTAAATTTTATGTGCATATCGGGTAGGTCTGAGAATCGGCCAACATCTATTTTTCATAGTGATATGGGTAGCCCAAGCGCGGCTAAAGCCGCGGGGCGCAGCTAGATTCTTACATATTTATTTTGAAACTAGATGGCGCGACGAAATTCACATGACATTCGATAAAACTCCGCGTGCCCGCCAGGTGGCGTCACTGGACCGGATGATAGGACCTTAAAAGTACGAAAACTGGTAGGAAATCGACGGAAATGGATATGCCTATCTCAATATAAAAGCTTCCAGTTAGGTAAGTATTTTAATACGCGTTTTATATCAATTTTTTAGTAACAGCTATTATAATTTTTTTTTTTTTTTTTTTTGTATAAATAAGAAGTCTCTGCCAACGGAAAAAAGGCGTCATTGTATGTACTCGTATGTATGTAAAAATACTTTAAAGAATAACTATAGTACGATGGTATACTAACCGCTTTTCATAGCGTTGTGCGTGCCCTTAATGCGAGGCACGTTAAGGAAACCGGCCGTATCTCCAGCCAGTAGCCCACCCGGGAACACAGGTGTGGGCAGACATTGCCAGCCGCCTTCTACTAAAGCTCGGGCGCCGTACGCTATGCGCGTACCTCCTGAAACAGAACATTTCAACATGTTGTAATTTTTAGGGTTCCGTACCCAAAGGGTAAAACGGGACCCTATTACTGAGACTCCGCTGTCCGTCTGTCTGTCTGTCTAACTGTCCGTCTGTCACCAGGCTGTATCTCATGAACTGTGATAGTTACGACAGTTGAAACTTTCACAGATGATGTATTTCTGTTGCCGCTAGAGCAACTAATCCTAAAAACAGAATATAGTAAAAAATAATAGGGGGTCTCCATAGAAGAAACGTGGTTTTTTCGGCATTTCAATATAACGCCATCTATGAACGCTTAGATAAACGTCCATAGATGGCGTTATATTGAAATGCCGATCCTTAACACCTTTGTTAGACGTTAGATGGCGTTATAAGAAATAAAATTAATTTTTATTATTTGCTGGCGAAAAATGATAGTGGTATTTTTTGCTCGATCTTATAAAATACTGTAGTGGTGGGTACGGAACCTTACGAGTGCGAGTCCGAATTGCACTTGGCCAATTAATTTCTATACTGATACACTGACGGCCTCAAATACCGCATTTACGTTCAAGACGCCATTGAAATAAACATTTCACCGAGTATTCAAACTTTTAAAACAAATTTAAATTGAAACCTATAGTTTGGTTCGATAACTTCATAACAGCGTAGTATCATATCCCTAAGTGTATGTCTGTATACTGGAAAGGAATATTCAATTAATTCGAAAGTAATCCTGAACTCTGATGCAGTATGTATACGAGTCCGTCAGTGTATTATAAACAGGAAACATTTTATAAAGAGTTCAGATTTTAAGATGTTTGATGACGAAGCAAGTGTATCGCGGCAATCGCGGAAAATATCGTTAGCGCGATGCAGGATCTCTGTATAAGCAATATATCAACACCAATATTATAAATGCGAAAGTCAGTTTGTTTATTTGTTTGTTTGTTTGTTTGTTTGGGACTTCTTCACGGTCAAACGGCTTGACCGATTTGGCTGAAATTTTGTACAAAGATAGAACATAAGGCAGAATAGGATATAGGATACTTTGTTTTTGGCTATCGAGTCAGGGGGTCCAGATATTATTAATTGAATTTTGTAACTAAAGGACCTCTTTTCGAATAATCGGCTTGACCGATTTACCCGAAATGTTGTATAAAGACAGTTCATAAGGCAGAAAAGAATAATTAATATTTTGTTTCTTGCTATCGAGTCAGGGGGTCCAAATATTTTAAATTGAATTTTGTAAATATAAGATCTCTTCTCAAATAAACGGCTTGACCGATTTGCCTGAAATGTAGTATGAAGACAGTTTATAGGGTAGAATAGGATATAGGATACCTTTTTTTGGCTATAGAGTTAGGGGGTCCAGATATTTTTAATTGAATTTTGTAAATATAAGACTTCTTCTCGAATAAACGGCTTGACCAATTTGCCTCAAATTTTGTATGAATACATGTCATAGGGCAGAATAGGATATAGAATACTTTTTTTCTGGCTATCGAGTCAGGTGGTACAAATATTTTTAATTGAATTTTGTAAATATAAGACCTCTTCTGGAATAAACGGCTTGACCAATTTGCCTGCAATGTTGTATAAAGACAGTTCATAGAGCAGAATAGGATATCGGATACTTTTTTTTGGCTATCGAGTCTGAGTGTTTAGATTTTTTTTATTGAATTTTGTGAATGTGTAGCCTCTTATCAGCTAAACAGCTTGACCGATTCAGCTGAAATTTTATGTATATTACAGTTCATATTGCATAGAATCACATAGGATACTTTTTTTCTGGCAGTCGCGTCCAGGTGCCAAGAATTTTTAAATTGAACTTTGTGAATGTGTGTCCTACTCTCGGTCAAACGGGTTAACCATTTAAGCTGAAATTTTGTAGACAGACAGTCAAAAAGACATAGAAGGGCAACGAATACTTTTTTTTGGGTGGAAATTTCGGTAGTCTATATTTTTTTTATAGAATTTTGTAAATGTGTGGCCTCTTTTCGGCCAAACGGCTTGACCGATTCAGATGAAATTTTGTACACTTAGATTCAATAGGGCATAAAAGGGCAAAGAATACATTTTTTAGAGTTTGCATAATCATATCATAAGTTTGACCTTAGGTTCATGGATAATGACTAAACTTAATAAATGCCTTAATTAGGCCATAAAACTGTCAGGGTCATTAAAAGTCATCAAAATTTACGCGATGGCTTTGCTTCACCCAACGTGCTTCGCCCAATCTGCTTTGTGGGAAGTATTTCAAAAGCATTCGTGTTTTAACAGCCACATTTAACCTAAGGGTCATCGGTGTTGACTTAGTAGGTCATAAAAACTGTCAGGGTCCTAAAAAGACATCAATGTTTTTCGCGCTCGCTTCGATCGCGCAGTGATAGCGCTCGCTACGCTTCCGCAAACATTTGTTTTGTCTACTTTGCAGGAAACATTTCAGCAACTTTTGTATATTAATAGCCACATGCATCAGAACGAGTCCATAAATTGAAACAGTACAACCTTAAATAATTATTATGATTTTTTACCTTAAAATAACTGGATATCAAGTTTAACCGTAGGGTCATCGGTGTTGACTTAGTAGGTCATAAGAACTGTCAGGGTCATAAAATGACGTAAAAATTTTCGCGCTCGCTGCGCTCGCGCAAACCTTTGTTTCACCTACTTTGTAGATAATATTTCAGCATTTTTTGTATTTTAATAGCCACATGAATCAAAACGAGTTCACAAATTGAAACAGTACCACCTTCAACAATCATAATGATTTTTTACCTTAAAATAAGTGGATATCAAGTATAACCGTAGGGTCATCGGTGTTGACTTAGTAGGTCATAAAACCTGCTAGGGTCATAAAATGACGTAAAAATTTTCGCGCTCGCGAAAACCTTTGTTTTACCTACTTTGTCGATAATATTTCAGCATTTTTTGTATTTTAATAGCCACATGTATCAAAACGAGTTTACAAATTGAAACAGTACAACCTTCAACAATCATAATGATTTTTAACCTTAAAATAAGTGGATATCAAGTTTACCCTTTGTGTCATCGGTCTTGACTTAGTAGGTCATAAAACCTGTCAGGGTCATAAAAAGACATAACATTTATTCGCGCTCGCTTCGCTCGCGCAGTGATAGCGCTCGCTGCGCTTCCGCAAACATTTGTTTTGTCTACTTTGCAGGAAACATTTCAGCAACTTTTGTATATTAATAGCCACATGCATCAGCTAGGCTGTTCTGTAAGCTATCTCGACAACGGAATCCGCGGTGATATTTGAATTTAGTACTACGTAATTCAACCGTATTGCGAACGTGATACGGTTGAATTTCAAAGTACGAAGTTCGAATCTCACCGCGGATTCCGCTGTCGAGATAGCTTACAGAATAGCCTAGCAGAACGAGTCCATAAATTGAAACAGAACAACCTTAAATAATCATTATGATTTTTTACCTTAAAATAAGTGGATATCAAGTTTAACCGTAGGGTCATCGGTGATGACTTAGTAGGTCATAAAAACTGGGTCAGAGTCATAAAATGACGTAAAAATTTTCGCGCTCGAGAAAACCTTTGTTTTACCTACTTTGTAGATAATATTTCAGCATTTTTTGTATTTTAATAGCCACATGTAACAAAACGAGTTTACAAATTGAAACAGTACAACCTTCAACAATCATAATAATTTTTTACCTTAAAATAAGTGGATATTAAGTTTAACCTTTATGTCATCGGGCTTGACTTAGTAGGTCATAAAAACTGTCAGGGTTATAAAAAGACATACAATTTTTTCGCGCTCGCTTCGCTCGCGCAGTGGTAGCGCTCGCTGCGCTTCCTCAAACATTTGTTTTATCTACTTTGCTGGTCATATTTCAGCATTTTTTGTATTTTAATTGCCACATGCATCAATACGAGGCCATAAATTGAAACAGTACAACCTTCAATAATCATAATGATTATTAACCTTAAAATAAGAGGATATCAAGTGAAACCTTTGTGTCATCAGTGTTAATTTAGTAGGTCATAAAAACTGTCAGAGTAATGAACGGTAGTAAAAATTTTTCGCGCTCGCTTCGTTCGCGCAGAGATAGGGCTTGCTACGCTCGCACAGTGAAAGCGCTCGCTCCGGTCTCGCAAAGATTTGTTATATCTCCTTTGTAGGAAACATTTCAGCAACTTTTGTATATTAATAGCCACATGCATCAGAACGAGTCCATAAATTGAAACAGTACAACCTTCAATAATCATAATGATTTTTTACCTTAAAATAAGTGGATATCAAGTATAACCGTAGGGTCATCGGTGTTGACTTAGTAGGTCATAAAAACTGTCAGGGTCATAAAATGACGTAAAAATTTTCGCGCTCGCGAAAACCTTTGTTTTACCTACTTTGTCGATAATATTTCAGCATTTTTTGTATTTTAATAGCCACATGTATCAAAACGAGTTTACAAATTGAAACAGTACAACCTTCAACAATCATAATGATTTTTAACCTTAAAATAAGTGGATATCAAGTTTACCCTTTGTGTCATCGGTCTTGACTTAGTAGGTCATAAAACCTGTCAGGGTCATAAAAAGACATAACATTTTTTCGCGCTCGCTGCGCTTCGGTAAACATTTGTTTTGTCTACTTTGCAGGTAATATTTCAGCATTTTTTTAATTTAATAGCCTCATGTTTCAAAACGAGGCCATAAATTGAAACAGTACAACCTTCAATAATCATTATGATTATTAACTTTAAAATAAGAGGATATCAAGTTTAACCTTTGTGTCATCAGTGTTAACTTCGTTGGTCATAAAAACTGTCAGGGTCATAAAATGACGTAAAAATTTTCGCGCTCGCTTCGCTCGCGCATTACTAGCGCTCGCTGCGCTCGCGCAAACTTTTGTTTTATCTACTTTGTAGGAAATATTTCAGCATTTTTTGTATTTTAATAGCCACATGCATCAAAACGAGGCCATAAATTGAAACAGTACAACCTTCAATAATCATTATGATTATTAACTTTAAAATAAGAGGATATCAAGTTTAACCTTTGTGTCATCAGTGTTAACTTCGTTGGTCATAAAAACTGTCAGGGTCATAAAATGACGTAAAAATTTTCGCGCTCGCTTCGCTCGCGCATTACTAGCGCTCGCTGCGCTCGCGCAAACTTTTGTTTTATCTACTTTGTAGGAAATATTTCAGCATTTTTTGTATTTTAATAGCCACATGCATCAAAACGAGGCCATAAATTGAAACAGTACAACCTTCAATAATCATTATGATTATTAACTTTAAAATAAGAGGATATCAAGTTTAACCTTTGTGTCATCAGTGTTAACTTCGTTGGTCATAAAAACTGTCAGGGTCATAAAATGACGTAAAAATTTTCGCGCTCGCTTCGCTCGCGCATTACTAGCGCTCGCTGCGCTCGCGCAAACTTTTGTTTTATCTACTTTGTAGGAAATATTTCAGCATTTTTTGTATTTTAATAGCCACATGCATCAAAACGAGGCCATAAATTGAAACAGTACAACCTTCAATAATCATAATGATTACCTTAAAATAAGAGGATATCAAGTTTAACCTTTGCGTCATCAGTGTTAACTAAGTAGGTCATAAAAAATGTTAAGGTCTTAAAAGACGTAGAAATTTTCGCGCTCGCTTCGCTCGCGCATTGATAGCGCTCGCTGCTCTCGCGCAAACCTTTGTTTTATCTACTTTGTAGGTAATATTTTTGCATTTTTTGTATTCTAATAGCCACATGCATCAAAACGATTTTATAAATTTAAACAGTACAACCTTCAATAATCATAATAATGATTAACCTTAAAATAAGTGGATATCAAGTTTAACCTTTGTGTCATCGGTGTTGACTTAGTAGGTCATAACAACTGTCAGGGTCATAAAAAGTCGTAAAAAAATTTCGCTTTTAGTTCGACTTCGAGAGTCATCTACGGTGACTTGGCCTAAGAGATCATCGATCTAGACATCAATGGTCATAAAGACACAAATAACGCGGGCGAAGCCGCAGGTAAGAAGAAATGTTTCAGGAACTGTTGCGTTGAGTCAAACATTCAAACAGCACAACTTCGTATACCTAACCAAAATGATTAATGACTTTAACAATAGAGGATATTGAGTTCGACTTTGAGGGTCATCTATGATGACTTGGCCTAAGAGATCATCGATCTAGACCTCAATGGTCATAAAGACACAAATAACGGTAACGGACAAAACACACGGGTAACAGCTAGTACAAGAATATATACAAGAACTATTCAACTTACTTTAGCGCCATCTGGATGTTTTTATTTAAACTAATATTATAGAGAGGAAAGATTTCATTTTTTGTTTGTATCGATTTAACTCAACAACTACTGGATCGATTTTAAAAATTCTTTTATTAATGGAAAGCTATATTATTAGTGAGTAACATAGGCTATATTTTATCCCCGTATGCTCACGGGTACGGTAACTACGCGGATGAAACGCGCAAAGAGTACAGAAGCCTCGGTACGCGAGTCCAACTCGCACTTGGCCAGTGTTTTTGAAATCAGTTAATTAATATTTCAAATGTAACAAACCTTCAAACAAAGGCTTGACATAGGGGTGCAGCTTGAACCTCTGGAACTCCCTGAAGGGGCTGAGGTAAGGGTTGGAGTAGTCGAGGCCCACAACGAAGCCCGCGGCTACCAGGGGTGCTTCGCCCTCCGCCAACGCTAAGTGGTAGAGGAACGACCCTCCGTACGTGTTCTTGTCTAGAGGCCAGCCGACTGTGTGCTCCACTAGGCCGGGTTTGTGATTCTGGAAATTAAGATACAATGTGAAACTAAGCTTACTAGCAATGTGGGATGCACATTACTAGTGTTCAACTACATAAATAAAAAAGTCAAAAGTCAAAGCATTCATTCAGTATATGGGCAAATTAAAAAACTGCACTTACACACGACAAATAACATTGAATAGATCATATCAATAATATTTATTCTAAATATAAACTTATTGCTTTTTAATTTAAAAAAAATAGTTGTCTGTAAAGTTCGTTTACGGACGATAGTTTAACGTGACAACGTCATAACAGAACATGAATAGGCCAATCGAGTGGAAGAGAGATAGATGCGGCGCAAGCGTACAATGAGCGTAACGGGACACTTTTTCGTGCATGCAGCCGGCGTTCATAGATTTATTATCACGTCAATTCAATTTCATTCATTCAAGTAGGTACATACATACACTTTTGAAAGTCAATATTTCATTATAACTAAAGCCATAAAATTATTACCTACTAAAGTAGGTACAAGAAGCTTAGATTAACAGACATATCTACAAAATTTAATGATTTAACAGATAATTAAATAAAATGTCAATTTAAAATTCATGGAATGTCAAATTACAATTAAAATTTAATGTGTCAATGTCAGACAAATTTACTTAAATGTTTTCTAGCATAAATTATATTAGCAAAAATATACTGGCATGGCATTGTTAGAATATTAATTGTCTTGAAGAGTTCCCTCAGGGATTCTCTTGGCCCAAGTCCATAAATGCCTCTTATTGCTCTCTTCTGTAATACAAAGATTGCATTAACATCTGCTGCATTTCCCCATAGTAAGATGCCGTATGACATCAAAGAATGGAAGTAACTGAAATAAACAATTGTAGCTGTTTCACATTAGTGAATTCTCTGATTTTCTTAACAGCATAAGCGGCAGAACTCAATTTACCTGATAGCTCTTGGATGTGAGGTCCCCATTGTAATTTCTTATCTTATATTAACCCTAAAAATTTTGTTTGATATGTCAGATCTAAATTATTATTTGAAATACATAATGGAGGGAATGAATTATCATTTGTCAACGAAAACTTTAAACATTTAGTTTTCTTTGCGTTCAATGAAAGATTGTTAATGCTGAACCAGTGCTGGATGTCGCATAAAGCTAAATGAATACTGTGTCGACAGTGTTCGTAATTCTCCGTTTGACCTTAAACAGCAGTGAAGTATCATCTGCAAATAAGATTGGTGTTGCAAACTTTTCAATGAAAAATAGCAAGTCATTAATAAGAATAGACCAAAAAGAGAAAAGAACCCAATATTGATCCCTGAGGGACACTTACATTAACAGTTAGGGTATCCGAGAGTACACCATTTACATCCACATTCATTTTTCTCTGTGATAGATATGATTGGACTAGTTCAAGCGCTCCATTTCTTACTCCGTAATGTGATAGTTTTGTTAACAATATTTCATGACTAACACAGTCGAATGCCTTTGACAGATCGCAAAATATGCCAATAACATCCAATGATCCATCCCAGGCCTCAAAAATATTGTCAACAAAAGTAGTTACTGCATCTGTAGTGGAGCTTCCCTTTGTAAATCCGTATTGCTTCGAATATAAGATTCCGTGACCATTAAAAAAAGCAGTTAACTGGTTTTGTAAGATCTTTTCAAATATCTTGCTGAAAGCTGGCAGAATTGAAATGGGCCTGAAGTTGTTAGGCTCCATATGGCTACCACTCTTATACAGAGGAATTATTCTGCTACATTTCATTAAATCCGGGAAGATGTTTTTACTCAAGCATTCGTTGAAAATATTGGCCAGATAGGGTGCTAAGGACACAATAATATTACCCAAAAACGATACTGAAAATCCCCAAAGGTCTTCTGAAGGCTTACATTTTAAGGACTTAAATGTTTTAATTATGGTAGATGTTGAAATTTGATGAAATGTGAAGTTGTCTGGAACAAGTGATATATTATCTTGTAAACAGAGAGCGGCATCACTTCTGTAGGGTAGCAAGGCTTTTGTAGTTTCAAAAGAGATTTTATTTAAAAAATCAGCAAAAATGTTAGAAACCTTAGTGTAATCTGATACAACCGTATTGTGATGCAATTTTTCGATTTTACTGTTTCGGTTGCGTGATTTGCCTGTTTCAGCTTTAATAATTGACCACACAGTTTTAATCTTGTTATTCGAAGATGATATCATTTTATTAATGTAAAAGGACTTGGCTACCCTGCACACCTTCTTAAAAGTGTTACTATATTGTTTGACATAGTTTAAAAAATAATTGTCATTTCTAAAAACCTTTTCTTCATACAACTCATACAATCTGTTCCTACTTTTATAGATCCCTTTCGTAGCCCAATCATTAAATGTCATTTTAGTATTATTGTTTTTGGTCGTTACAGGAAAAACCTCGTCAAAAGTAAATTTTAGGTATTCATAAAATTTTGTATACATTATATTTGGATCATTATTATCAAATATATTATTATCAGGTAGATTTCGTAACGTCGAGTTTTTCATTTAGTATTGAATTAAATATTTTGATCTTTTTGCTTGTTATGCGTCTGGAATACGTTATTTTGGTTTTACATGTAGCTATGCTAAAGGGAACGTTAACACCTTGACCCGTATGGTCAGAACTGAGTTTGTTTAATACAGATTTACTCAAGACTTCACAATTACAATATATATTGTCAATGCAGGTAGATGAATTATTAGATATTCTATTAGGCTCCATAAGTTGAGGGTAGAGATCAAAGGATCTAAATAAACTCAATAAACTCGTTTTTATAGTAGATTGTTCTAACAGATTTACATTAAAGTCTCCGGTAATTATTATGTTTTTGTTTTTGGTGTCCATTTTTCGTAAAACTTCTTCCATAACTGTTTCGAAAATGCTATAAGTCCCCGAAGGTGGTCTGTATACATTAACAATTATGTAACTGCCAAGTTCAACACATGACATTTCAACATTTCGCTCGACAGAGAGTTTTACAATATCCTTCCTGGTCTTATATTTAAGATTTTTGTCAAGCAAAATAATAGTGCCGCCTCTAATAGCCTTAGCCCTACAGTAGTAACTACCAACTACATGTTTATTATAGCCTAATTGCATTTCAGATTCTTTTAGCCAGCTCTCAGTCAAACATAAAATATCCACAGAATCACACTCTAATAATATCGTTTAAAAACTAAAAAAGAACCGACTTCATTCAATGCCGCGCTATTCAATTTCAGTACCAGTTTTGAGATGTTTATCTCAATATCTCTGGAGATACTTATCATACCTCGATGAAATTACCATGGTACCACACTTGGGATATCTCCTTTCGAATAAAAAAAGAATAATCAAAATCGGTTCATAAACGACGAAGTTATCCGCGAACAAACATGTTTGGATGTTTTGATGTACTATTTTAATATAAGGTGAGGCAGACTCTCTGCTAAAAAATTTGATCCATTTTTACGTAGTCCATTCAAATTTTCACTGACATTTTCAGTTGTTTTAAGCAATGGCCGTTCTTCGGTAACATAATTGTTGTCATCTAATGTTATAACATTTATAATAGTCTTTGTCTTTCCAATAGGAGCGTCAAAATTAGTAATAATCATTTTACCTAGAATATTACGATATTTAGAATTAAATACCTTATTAATTTTTCATTATACTTGGAAAATTCATTAATTTGATTGATGTCCACTAATCCAATGTTGTCATAGCAACAAGTCATATTGTACAAATATGTATTTAATTTGTATAGGGCATTGTCGTATATATAATTCCTACCATAAGGTAGCGTACATATGAACAGTTTTTGATTTGGGTGGATAGTAACTATATCAATTAATTTCTGAACACTGTCTCTAAATTCCCTATTTATCGTTTTTATCTTCTCGCCAACTATTAAAAACCAAGACGACGATGAAGCACACGCGTCAATATCGTTGCAAAGTTTTGTTACTAAGGTGTTGAATGAAGATCCTGGACTGCAATAGTTGAAGACATTTCTAGAGGTGTGTTTTTTAATCCAATCTGCAAGCCCTTTGCCTGCCTTGTCTGAATAAATATTGATGTTATCATTAGTATTATTTGTACTGTTATCGAGTGGTTGTTTGTTGACGACCAGTGCCACGTTGGTTGAACCACTATGTGATGGCAGTTCTTCGCTTACTGTTGCTTGTGGACGATCTCCATATTTATTATATAATGTATTGTTAACGTCTATGTTGCCGTCTATGAACTTTTGTAAGACGTCCATTTGTTTTTCTATGTAACTGATGGTATTTACTGTCTTTTCAATTTGGAATTTGTCTGTCTTAAGGATATCGACCAATTTAATTAGGTTATCATTCGCCTTCAGTTGTTCTTCAATTAATATATTCCTTTTTAGGAGTTCTTATGTCAATAACACGTTCTATTTGGATAGTAATTCATTTTCTAATTCCTTTATTGAATTAGCGTTTAGTTCCTTTGAGCTTCTAATTATATTGTTGAGCTTATTTATTTTCTTCGTAAGTTTGTTCCATAACCTCCTTTTCTTTGAAGATAATACTATTTTGACGGTTTCTCCAGTTGCTTTTTTTGAGTGTTTATTCTTGATATGATCTAGCTTTTCAGTTGATTGAATTAACAGTCCACTGTACTTCATTTGTAGTTGATCGAGGTCCTTTGCTTGTGTTTCTAGTTTGTCTTGAAAGGGATTTATGATGCGCGCAAGCTCAATATCATACTCTTCTTTATCTTTTACTAGCAGCCTGCCCCGGCTTCGCACGGGTAGAACATATATGCCTATAAAATTTACATTAGTTTGTTGCATCGAATATAAAATATGAACATATTTAACAATCATCGTCATATTTCATCCAATTTACACAAAACCTTAACGAATTATTATGCACCTAAACCTTCCTACTCTGGCTATTGGTGAAAACCGCATGATAATCCGTTCAGTAGCTATTGAGATTATTGCGAACAGACAGCCAGACGCAGTGATGAACTTTGTTTTATAATACTTACGTAGTGATATTGGACGGCCCTTTGGCGTAAAGGATAGTTACCCTGATTCTGACCTGACGGTCGTTGGTTCTAATCCTAGCTATATACCTACCAATGAAAGTTTTATGTGCATTAATTAATCATGAGTTTTCGTACAGTGGTAGTGGGATCATTAAATCTACCAAAAAGTAGCTTACCACCAAGGAGAACATCTGCCGCCGTAACCTTACGGCGTTCCTCGACGCAAAATGTAGGGGTAATAAACGTTTAACGTGTGTATCTGTGTGTCTGTCTGTAGCATCTTAGCACCTAACCGGATGAACCGATTTTGTTTTTATTATTGATAGTTTTTTTTTGTTTGATAGATGTCTTCATCGAGAATTTTCTTAGCTTTGATTCATGAAAATTCGTTCAATCGTTCTAAAACTATACGCTTTTTTCTAGTTAATAGCGCTATGAAATCAACTTTCATAGGTCTGATCAATTCGAAAATCTTCTTCTTCAACGATATTGTAAGAACATGGAAGCATTGACCTGATGCTGGGACATCTCCTGGACTCTACAGAATACTCAAATCCTCACCAACTTACAGCTCAGATTTTAAATGTCGTGTTAAGATTCATTGGAATGCTTCTAATGAAAATATTATACATAGATCAGTCGGGGTGGTTTAAAATATTATATTATATAAATAGATCATTATTATTGTATACAATAGATCATATTATTATACTATATTGACTTCAAATTGATTGTGATCGGTGGGGATCTACAGCATAGCTAAGCTTATAATAATATTTTCGTAGTAACTATGACCTAATCTGTGGTTTCACTGCAAATATTTTATTAATTTTGCGATGCGTGTTTGTGAAATTCGTGATATCTTCTAGAGTTTTCATTTGAATTATATACTATAAAGGACAATTTTAATCTATAATATGTGGCCAAGCTAATTAACCTAATTATTTGGATAAGGATTATGACTATATACTTGAAAATAGCCTTGGAAGTTATGTTATAATTTTTAACAAAAATTTTAAGATTAAAATGGTTACTGTGAGTCAACATTAAGAGATAAGACATATGCTGTCGCGGACATTTTTGTAGGTCTTATTAAGTTGTACAACTCTTGCATAGAAAAGATTCTTCTATCTATTTTCAATTAAGCAGCGTTCGTAAGAAACGTGTTTTTTCGACCGTTTTTTTGTCGACTTAGGTTGCAAATTAGGTCTCCACGAATGTACCTTTGATTTAAACGGGATAATATATAGCCTTTTTTTCATTTCGAAAGTCCATTCTATGTATTAGTGAAAGAATTTTTTAAATCGGTTCAGTAGTTTTTGAGCCAAATCATTACAAACATACAAAAATACAAATGTTCTCTCTTTATAATATTATTAGTATAGATAAGCTCAATTTATCTTCTTTTTCATCAAATCTCTGTCTTCTAGTAATTCAGTTTTTGATTTTTCGCATTCTGATAGCTTCATACGTAGCTGATTATTTTCTTCACACATTCTATCAAATTCCGCTGAATTGTTTTCGTGTTCCTCCATCAGCTTTTTGTTTAATTTTTCCTTTTGAGTTATATCTCTCTTCATTTTTTCAACCGTCACTTCATAATTTCTTAATATAATTCTCGTATCCATGTCTTCTGTTTTACTTCAACCTTATTTTTGTCAGGAATTAATCGTTTCGTACGTATTCGTGAAGTCATTATTATTATACGATATATTATTATAATGCACTATTATTTGGATACCAATATTAAATAGTAGCATTTAATTATGAGTGAATCATGTGTAGTCTAAAAGTGTGTCACAACATGGATCACAATTTCTGACCGTAACTCATTCCACATAACACGATTTGTTCGTCTAGATTCGCCCGCTATTCAATTTCATGTCATTTATCGTAATGTCATAACTGTCAAAGTAAAATTTGAAGTGCAATTTCATAACACTATTTATTTCTAATCTGTACCCCGAGCACGAAAAATCATCGAATCCGTATCGTAAAGGTCGACGATACAATAACGTGGTGTTACGATAGGCGGCAGCACGAAGCACACTCTGACAGCTATCGAGAGCTCGATACGATTATGTTAGTAGCGTCATCCTAATGTAAGTAGGGACGAGCCGTTGTGAACGAAATGAACGTCTTATTGAATGAATTATACGTTCAAAAATTAAATCGAATAGTGAACTTTTTATGACTTCTGGCTTAGCTATCTATTTATCGGAAATTATATTTAAAAAAATACTTTAACAGAATAAACATCTTCAAATACGGTATGAGAGATATTAAAATGCATTTTATTTGAAAAATATAATAATTATTTATTCTTTTAAAAATATATATATCAGTTTATGAACGAAAGACATAGCGTCACCAAAGACATGTTTCTTTGGAGTTTGGGTTCCGTACTTCGAAAGGAAAACGACGGTGCGAGGCTTCCCCACACCACAGAATACTTAATAGTACTACACCTTGTTCATTTTATCAAGCGTTTCTTTGTCTTGTAACATTGTTCATAAGGTTTATAATGTCTTGTCATTTCTGATCGTCTTGGCGCGTCGCGTCGCTGCCTATTCAATATGCATTGAGCCATAGTGTTCATATAATTGAAGAGTTTTGTGGTGAATTAAGAGTTTCATATATTTATTATTACATTGTGTTGTGCGGAACCCTTAGTGGAAACCCGACTCACACTTGGTATATTTTATTTATTTACATGGATGGATGACATAGTGACAGTGTCGAATTTGAAGTTTGATAATCAAATATGGTCGCTGACAACGATGAAACTTGTCAATTTGGAACGAAGGTTTTATTAACTCGGATTAACTATGAGGAAAGATTTTTTATGTTTTTATTTTCCCTTAATTTCAAGTAAACTTGCAGCAAGAAGATAATAAAGAGGACGACGTTGGTAAAGCGGGCGGAATTTGCATTAAATACACGCATAAAATATGTTTTATGCAGTTAAAAAAAGTTTCGAAACTTTTCTCACCGGAAAATCCTAAGTGAAAAAATATTCGACTATGCTCGATAGCCAGCCTTCGAAATTAACATTACCGTACGTCAAAATTAAGTTCATGTTCGCATTTTGTTAATAAAATCTCAAGTATCGTTTACGTAACGATACGTTTGCGATACGAATCAAATCAAAATCGTTCGTGCTGCCGATTTTAGTTACTTTTACGCACGATAGGGGCGCTGTACAATTTTCATACATTTTTACGTCGATGACGATACGAATACTTTTTCGCAAGTCGTTCGTGCTCGGGGCACTGTACAGTGTTTATGTATGTTTAATAATTATTTATATTGGTTGATTAGTTAGTGTTTAACAACAGTTATATAAGTGTGTGTGCGCGATTTAAAAAAAAACGTTATTCAGTTTACCTTTGTGCTATGATATTTTGCTGTTCGACGACCGGTCAAGCGTTCTTTTACGTAAACAACACAGTTCTTTATTTGTTCAACACTTTCGAGTTACTCTTTGTTACATTTGTTAGGTATTGCAGCAGATATCTCTTAAATACCGGTAACGAATTATTTATGTGACTGTTCATAACACACACACCTTCACCACTATTAGAAATAATAAGTACATACTTAATATACATACATACAAAAAACAAAAGTAATGAGCCATTCAGCTTTCATCTATACGTCGAAAAATACACTTAATTTTTTTTTTAATTCCCCTGATTATTAAACACAATCCAAAATTTCATCGTACCGACGGGACTTGAACCCGCAACCTCCGGAATAACATGTTCCGGTGCTTTGCCAATTAAGCTTAATTGGCTTAATTGGCAAAGAAAAAAAAAATAAAAAAATAAAAAAAAAAATGAAATTTTGGATTGTGTTTAACAATTTACAAAAATATAAAGTGTGAAACACTTCAAAGAAACATAATATTCCCCTGATTAATGTAACGTTGCCAGCCGTTCTATTACGTGCACCCCCAATGCATGTTGTAGTAGTGTAAACAATTTTTATCCAAAAAATTGTGAAATAATGAAACACAATAAATAAATAAAACAAAAAAATCGCAGTACAAATCATATTCCGAATGGAACTGATTGTCCGTCTATCAGCTGCATAATAGCGTCGTAATAGGCAACCCTAGATAAAATATGCTTGTGTCTGGAGTGGGTTCACGTCAATAGTGCAATAGGTGGGAATCGACTCACGTCACGACCTCTTAATCGCCAGGCCGACGCCTTAGCCATTGGGCTATTGCCGCTATATATATATTGCACAAATTAAAATCTTTCATTCGTCATTTTTGGTTTCGCAGAAGCCATAAGCAATGGAATACGATTTCATTAGAAGTTAAGAGGAATCGCGGGGTGCACTTTTCCATACAAATGTATTCCCCCGTTTCCTCCCTGAAAAAATGCTTCTAGAGAAAAAATCGTTTCGACAAAAATTCAAGGTCTGCTGTAGCTACGCCCCTATCATTATCTTTTTTGACCTACCAATTGCAAACACACTACTAGACACTTCAAAAATCTTAAAGAGAAGATTAGAAGGCGTATATTTCTTTTTATTTGGTTAGTCAACGTTAAATTCCGTTTTTACAGGCAGTCAAGTTAGGTTAGTTACTATGGTTGGTCAAAAAAAAAAACCAATGATAGGGGCGTAGCTACGCACAGACCTTGATTTTTTGTAGAAATAAATTTTACTCTAGAAGCATTTTCTAGGGAGGAAACGGGGGAATACGTTTGTATAGAAAATTGCACCCCGCGATCCCTCTTATAGTATAAAATAAACTAATCGTAACTATGTATGATGATGTAAACTATGTACGTAGACCAGGCTTTACACTTACCTCTGGTTTCACCTCCCACAGTTCTTTAAGTCCAATACCATATGACTGCGGCTCGCTATTTTCTCTCAAGTTATATTTACTCGATACCATTTTTGTTAGATGACCGTGACAGCCTGGAAAACAATGAATGAATGAATAAACAATGTTGTTAATTAAGTTTATTTAACGTATTAACAAGTAAAATTATGTTTATTTAACGAATTAATAAGTATGTGGTAAAGTTAGACACACCACAAAGTATTACAATATGGATAGAGAAGCAGATTATAGTAAAGGGGGCTTCTGTTTGAATTTGACAGTTGATTATTGAATGAACAAAATGACGGGGACGCGGCTATGCAGACTGTATCCATCTCTGTCATGTTCATTCATGTCAATCCATAGACGTAATATAAAAGGATGGTGCACTGCAGATGTTTTGACAAATTCAATTTAATCCGTATGCTCTAACGATAAGGCTTAATTGCTTTATACAACAAAACGGCACAATTGAAAGGTACCCGGGTGGGAGTGTGTCCTTGTCTAACAACCTGCTAGTGCTATATATGTTCTATACTTATGTATAGTATATATATAAGTCGTCCATACAAAAGAAAGGTCTAACTCCGTTCTAGGTCGGTCTAATCAGGGCCGTTTTGCGCAGTCAATTTATATTACGTCTATGTTTCAATCCCTATCAAATTCAAGCATACGGGGGCTGGTACCGGCAAGTAACTTGAAATTTGAACAAAAATGGCGGATGAAACAACCGCGCATTGTGCTGTTAGCACGGTTGACAAGAGTATGAATGGAGTGCGTACGAGATATTTCTAGTACTGAGTCTTTAAATTTATACGGATTTTTAGGAAAAAACAAACTATTGTGGTTGAATAAGATAATATATATCGGCGCGAAGGCGTTATTACACTTCCAATAAATCATAATTTGTTATTAAAAGCTAGATTAATAATTTAGAATCTCTTTGAGAATTTCAAGTTGATTAAATTAATTTAAAGTTGTTAAAATATTTAATTTACTTACTTCATTATTAATTACCAAAATCACTTCATTATTATTTCTTAATTCATTTTGTGATTTATAAGGCCTCAGGCCCATAGAAACATTTTAAGCGTACAAACATTTTAAATGTAAACTCAACGAGATGAAGTTGGTACAAATACGGCCGCCACAATTCATTCGAGCTCGGACCCAGTGCCTTCAATCTCAATACAAATGTGATCAGCAAATAACCCAACATAATACGCTACTAGGGCAATCTAATCATTATAGATGGCGCTGATACCAAAATACTATGTGCTGCTACTCGCGCGCAATGACAAGAATTGGTAGTTTTATAGATTATAGTAGATATAGGTAGTTTAGTAGAATTAAAGATTCGGACCTGGCAACTCTTCCTAGTTTTATATTTTTATAATATTTTACTTAATACCCTCTAAAGTTTGTTTTCTTCATAGAAATACCCACATATTTTCTTTTTGCAAATGTCAGAAAAGTCGCCGGGTGCTGTGAATTGTTATTGAAAATATTTGTGTTTATTGTGTATAATATAGTTAAGTATCGGGGTAGGTAAAATGCATTTTTAAAAACTAAAATGAAAACTAAACTTAGGTGTTGCCGATTCGGAGGCAAGAAATATATTGAATGAATTAATCTAATTGTCTGTACAAGAACCCTTATGTTTACTACTTAAATGCTAAATCAGCTTATATCTAGAATGCCTCGTTAGCGTCTGGGCGATCACCGTGAGAACGCTCACGCAGCGCTAATCAAGTACTGAGGGGTGAGGTACACACATAACGTCTCCCCCCTCAAGAGCGAAATTATCGGGTTTATTGATTTTTAAAATATCCCGATGATTTCGCGAAAAGATGACAATACATTTTTTTCTAAAAATTAACAAACAAGAAATAATAAGGCTTAACATTACTACACATAACGATACATAAAATAAGCAGTCACTTGTAAAAACCGAATCACTTTTGGCACTATTCACTAATTCAATTTGTTTTAACGCCATGTACTTCAGTTCGTCCAGGTTAACTTCCTTCATGTTTAGTGCATATGCACCGGATAGCTCGGCGCTCGAGTGCAACTGTAGTGGAGGAATTTGAGGGGACAAGAAAAACAATTGAGGTGACAAGACAATAGAGATTTCTTCCACGTCCTCGTGAATGGCATAGGCATTATGATAATGGATTTCGATGCCGTTGACTTAAACATCGTAGGGCTCATTCAGGGTCATCATATATGTACCAGAAATAGGATATCTGGTAATTTCATCTTCACGTTTTTGAATAACTGTAGTTTTCAATCTGGAGTAAATGATCCAGTTAGCATTATGAAATTGCTGTAACTGTAGGCACCGCATACAAGGCTCGATCATTGTCGGTGCAGAAGAATTGATCCTTAGCGGCGAGTACGCGACATGGTTTCGCAATCGGTAAGTAGCTGATACCTTTCGCCAAAAGGGGTGTTTGGGAAATATGGTAGTATAAGGATTTCTCGTTCATGGAAAATAAGTAGGGAACACATTTTAAAATAATTGCCAGTTACATTAGTGATAAGAGGTATTTCCATTATGAACGTTATCTGGTTTTTCTTAAGGTAAGATTTAACACTGGTAGATTCTTCAAATGTTACTACGTTACAGTCTGTAGGTAGATATAACAAGTTTACATATTTGGATAAAACTTCAGATGAAACAATAATTCGGTAGAGTTAACAATACTTCGATGTAAAACTGAGACTACTTAAAGCTAAGGTTATTTAAATATCACTTATTTTAATAAATACAGTCTGAAAGTTAAGGGCCTGCAACAGAGGGGCTAGTATCAGGAGCTGCCACCTGTGGAGGTCGTTTTATATTTTTCAGTGGTACCTTGGTCTGTCTTTCACCTACTTGAATGGGTACAACATTTTTATTTGTGGGACCACCTACTTTAGCTTTTCGATAGCGAGGCTTATCCTTACTGTTTCTTGTATTTACTACTTTAGCATAAATTGTATCTCCTGTACTAAGCTGAATATCAGCTTCACCTCCTCTCTTGTTCCTTATCTTTTCTTTAGTAGTTAACATGTTTTCGGCTATATGATTGTATAGGTATTTAGTTCGTTTTGCATGGTCTTTTACAAGTTGTTGTATATATTTCTTTTCAAATTCTACGTTAAAGGGGCTATCGGAGTCAGTATGTCCAAATACCGTTTCAAAGGGTGTAAGGCCTGTAGTTGAGTGAACGGAATGATTGTATGCGATAATGGAATAGGTCATCACCGATCCAGCATCGGTACACTTCCTTTCATACTTCGCAAGGCGGTAAATTTCTGTTAACGTTGAATGAAAGCGCTCAATGAGACCCATTGAGTTTGGATTTCGCGGGGTACCAATATGAAGGTCAATTTTATGTAGGCTTAAGAATTCTTTTAGCAACTCATTGTTGAATTCCGTGCCAGGGTCAGAACTTATTCTTTTTGGGGTGCCGTAAAAGGAAAAGTATTTTGTTAAAGCTCTAACAACCTCAGGGGTTGACCGATTTGAGATTTCGATGGCTTGTCCTAATTTACTGAAGGCATCAATGACTGTCAGATAGTATTTGCCTTCAATGTTGAAAAGATCTATAAAAAGTTCCTGGAAAGGAGCATCTTGGGTTTGTGTTAATTGCAAAATCGGTTTAATAGGTTTACGGTCATATTCCATAGTTTGGCAAGACTCGCAAGCATTGATTATGGCTGCTACAGTCTCTTGCATTTTTTTCCAGTAATCATTTCTTCGCAGTCTCATTAATGTTTCTTTTATTCCACGATGGCATTGTTTTCCATCATGAAATTTCAGGATTATGGCCTTTTGTTCATTTTCATCCTCTACACAAACTACGCGTTGTGTACATTCAATAAGTTTTACCAAATCTTTTTTAAACAACTCTATTACTACCTTGCCAAACTGTTTCCTATGCTCGCTTTCTTCGAAGTATATGAAATATTTAAGCTTCGGAGTGATGTACTCTTTTAGAAATTGTTTAATGAGTTCATCATTACCTATAGGCATAAAAACTTCTAAAATTTTTTGTTTGTTGGTCGATATATTTTTAACTTGTAATTCATTTTTGAACCATGAGAATACTCGTATCTGGTTAGGTTTCGTGTCAATTGCTTCATGCAGGATAGGTATCCCGGTGGGTTCTAAATCTGCAGTTGAATGAATTGTTTGGGAGTGATTAGATTCAGAGGGTGACCTAATCGGGTATTCAGGGGATGTTTTGGGATATTCGGCAAGTTTTACTGTGCTTGTAGTTGACAGGGTATCGGAGATATCTGTAAGAGTTGCCGTGGCACTTTCATCAGAGATAGTTATAGTCGAGGAGTCATTACGGGTTCTCTTTTTATTAACAAACTGTTCAATTTCTTTAACTATGTCGTCAAGTTTTATCTGTAAATCGTTGTCAATGTTAACTTGCATGGATTGTCCTTCATCGTCAGAGTCAAGGGCATTTACCTTTATTCGAGATAAAGCATCAGCGTTCGTGTTCTGTTTGCCGTTTTTATAAGTAATCTCAAAGTCATAGTCTTGTAGTCGTAGTCTCCATCTAGTCAGTTTACTGTTAGGGTCCTTTAGGGAATTTAACCAAGCTAAAGGTCTGTGGTCTGTATATATAAAGAACTTTTTGCCGTAAAGGTAAGGCCTGAATTGTTTGATTGCCCATACGATGGCAAGAAGCTCTTTCTCAATTGTACTATATCTGGATTCAGTATCACTGAGTGTTCGACTTGCATACGCGACAGGTTTGTCACTACCGACTGTGCCTTGGGACAAAACAGCACCAAGAGCAACGTTAGACGCGTCTGTGGTAAGAATGAACGGTCGATCATGATCTGGGTATTGTAATAGTGGGGCATTAGTAAGGAGTTCCTTGCATTTGTTAAAGGCATCAATATAATTTTGGTCAAGAATAATTTTATTACGCTTCTTGAGGCATGAGGTTAGAGGTTGGGTTATTTTGGCAAAATCTTTGATGAAGCGACGGTAGTAGCCTACCAGTCCCAAAAAACTCTTTATTTCAGTCGTTGTTTTTGGCAGTGGATAATTAAGTACAGCCTTTATTTTATCGTCATTAGGTTTCAGTCCGTCTTTTGTAATTGTGTGTCCCAAGTAAAGTACTTCTGTCCGTAAGAATTCTGATTTGTCAAGTTGAATTTTTAAGTTTGTCTGTCGGAATTTGTCAAATATCGTTCGCAGTTTTTGTATGTGCTCTTCTAAGCTGGCTGAGAATATGATGACGTCATCAAGGTAGACCATGCAGTGTATTCCCTGCAGGCCTCTCAAGACGTTATCCATAGCTCGTTGAAAGGTAGCCGGAGCAGTCTTTAGCCCAAATGGCATTCTTGAGAATTCGAAATGTCCGTGTTGTGTGCTGAAGGCGGTCTTTTGTCTGTCTTGCTCTTGTATTTCAATTTGATGGTATCCACTAGCTAGGTCAAGAGTACTGAAGTAAGAGCTCTTGCCCAGTTTGTCAAATAAGTCGTTCATGCTAGGAAGCGGGTATTTATCATCAATTGTAATGTCATTCAAACGTCTATAATCAATTACCATGCGATATTTCGGTTGTCCTGATGCGTCAGTCTTTTTAGGTACCAAATGTACCGGGGCATTCCAGGGGGAATGAGATTCTTGTATAACATTGTCATTTAATAATTTTTCAACTTGGTTATTTATTTCGTCTGTTTGTGCAGGGGCTTGCCTATATGGTCGTACGTAAATCGGGTCTTCATTCTTTGTTCTAATTTGGTGTTTTACCTGATTAGAGAATGATAAGGGCAGATCTTCGCAATAAAAAATATCTTTATATTCTTTACAGAGATTCAGTATTTTTTGTCGTTCTTCTTCATTTGTGTGGTCTAGTCTGAGTTTGTCAAGGAGATTATTTTCAAGTAATATGTCAGTATTGATGTCCTGGTTGTCTTTTATATGGTTTAGTTCAATTTCAGAGTTGTCGTATGTATTTACGGTAAAGGGTCGTTCTACAGTCAGTATAATCTCTTGGTCTGTAGTATTTTGGATAATCGTCGATGCATATCCGTTGGTACAATTTACTAAAGCATCTGGCATCCGTAAACCAGGGTAAAGTTCTTGATAGTCAAGAATAGCTTCGCCAGAATATTGGTTAGTAGGCAACTTCACTCGTTGTTCGGTTCGTGGTTGCACTCGTATAACATAGTTAAGGTTATTATTGACTATGGCAATAGATGTTGTTTGAGTTTTCAGAACAAGATTTTTCAGATCTATGATCGCGCCAAGCTGTTGTAACAAATCGTTACCTATTAGACCATCATAGCGTGGGTCGACGTCATACAGGTAAAATTTGTGTTCTTCGGCATTTTGAAATGTCGGGAAAAGGGGTATTTGTATAACCTCGTCATGTTGACTGGAAGCATGGGTACTGATAACTCTGAATGGTTCGTAACAGATAAACTGAGAGAAATATTCATGTGCCTTTCGAGGGCTAATGAAGGAACGTGTACTTCCGGTGTCGATCATTAGTTTCGCGTCGATTTCTGGTATATACACGTAGGGTAGTTTTAAACTATGATCACAGTTAATTTCTATGTCCTGTCTTTGGTCGAGGCCTGTGCCTGAAAAGGAGGAGTCTGAGTTTCGTCATCATTCTCGTCTTGTTTACGGTGTTCGGAATATTGTTCAGAGGGAACTACTTCAGTCATATCGTCATACTGTTCGTCACAATAGTCAGGATAGTAATAGTTGGGGTCATAACATTCCTCGTCTATGTACTCAGAATTCAGGGCCAATTCATTAAGTTTAAAACCGTTGGGAGAGTTTTGTTGAAGCGGTGCTGTTCTCATAGAGACGTCCGTGGACTGATAATGCGGCTTCTGAATATTAGGTCGATAGCCGAACGGTTGAGGTCTATACCCAAACTGTTGCGGGGCTGTAGGAGGACGATAGCCAAAATGTTGCGGGGCCGTTGGAGGCCGGTAACCAAATTGTTGAGCGGCCATTGGGGGCCGGTAGCCAAATTGTTGGGGAGCCATTTGAGGCTTATAGCCAAATCGCTGTGGCATCATCCCGAAATTTTGCGGTTTATAACCGAATTGTTGTGGAACAGGTGGACGATACCCGAATTGAGGTGGTCGATACCCAAATTGTTGATTGGGTTGTTGACGGAACCCTGAATTTTGTTGAATTTGAGGGCTTCCGAAACTAAATTTTGAATTGTTATTGGCAGGTAACATAGGCCTATAACCAGTGGGGTTCTGTGGCACGCTAAAACCCTGTTGTAGAGTTGGCTTAGCTGTTACCGAATTGCCATACATCCGATTACGCAAGGTGTATTGTTCGTGGAAGTTCACTTCCTCTAAAACAATACTTAAGGCGGCTTCTAAAGTCGCGGGTGCCTTTTACCTAACAATACGCACCATATTTTCTGGTAAGTTGTAAAGGAATACGTTCAGTGACGTATGATTATAAATTGCAATTTTGGCGATTTTTATTTCGGCGTTACTCGATGCATTAACCTTGGATATTAAAATTGACCGGACCGTTTGAATACGATTGCAAAACTCTAAATACGTTTCACTGGATTTAATCTTCAAACTCTCTAACTCTATATTTATACATTCCTCACTGCGAGGGTCACCAAAATGCTGTTCTAATAAGGCCTTGAGTTCAGACCAACTCACAATATCTTCTCGTTCTGATAATAAGGCAGCTGCGTTATCAATTAACCGACTCGTAATGGCGTGGTAAACGTATAAATTTTGATCCTCGTTACCACGGTACCTTTCAATCACATAAACGCATTTTCGTAAAAACAAATTAAGTTGTCTATTGTCTCCTCCAAAAAGAGGGATTAATTTTAATATATCGTTTGGTATAGCTACAACATGCGGTTGACCTTCCATTTTTGCACAGAGTTATAATAATTTAGACACACAAAAACACAGTTATAATATAACACAGAAAATACACAAAAACAGTAAAAGACACAAAAAGTACACAGAATCAAAACAGTATAAACACAGTAAAAGAACAAGTAAAATCAAAATTAGTAAAACTTATTAACTATAAAAATTTAATTATTTTTGTAAATATATTAAGTTATTTATTCTTTGTTCAATAAATGTACCATCTAAAATGATTGAGTTTTAAACCATCAGATGCTCATAAAATATTAGTTAAACACGATTATTATATTATTTTAAAGTCAATTCTAAAATTTCTTTACTCTATGTAACTTTCTTTATAGTAAACAATATTTCTTATCGCTTAGTTCTTAGTACTAGTAACCAGATAACGTGCTAATGAGAGAAGACTTATCACATTGAACACTTTAAATGAATAAGGGGATATTGGGGAAGGATGGCAAAAAGTTGTACTTACCAACCGACCGCTACACCCATTGTTGCACACACACACACCCGAATTATAACAAATTTATTTGGTTCGTGGATTTGCTCTACTACTGTCCCACTACAGGCGAATTTTGACACCCGTAATAATGTAGAGACGTAGACGTAGACGTATTATATACGAGCAAATCCTGTCCGCAGCGCCAGTTAAGTATCGGGGTAGGTAAAATGCCTTTTTAAAAACTAAAATGAAAACTAAACTTAGGTGTTGCCGATTCGGAGGCAAGAAATATATTGAATGAATTAATCTAATTGTCTGTACAAGAACCCTTATGTTTACTACTTAAATGCTAAATCAGCTTATATCTAGAATGCCTCGTTAGCGTCTGGGCGATCACCGTGAGAACGCTCACGCAGCGCTAATCAAGTACTGAGGGGTGAGGTACACACATAACGATATCGACTAAGTGTCTCGTAAAAAGTTGCGTTCCTGGTTGTGCTACAAGTGGCCGTAAGTATCTCACACGTACTTATTAAACTTGGGATAGACTGAATTAAAGAGGGGGCCTGTAAGTAACTAAGTAATATCTCTGCCTGTAATACGTAAGTTTTTATGCCCCTGATTGGTACAGGCTGACTGAAACTTGTTTTCTATAGATTGGCCAACCTATCCTCACTAAAGAACCCTTTTTCTAATCGACAGGTTCACACAATGATTTACACGGGTTCCCAAACCCAACTGATGATGCAGAAAGATTTCAGTTGAGGACTTCTGTTATTGGAGGAGAAATTCTGGGCTTGCGAAAAGTACGTGTACAAGAACCGCAGAATTTTTCACTTACATTTTGAAGAGAAACATTGTTGCCCTAGAAATAGGATAAGCAACATAATTATAATATCTGTTCCAATACAACATATGCCAGGTACGTAGAGCTTTTTTAATTGCAGATAGACAAACATTTGCCCATTATCTAACTTGAGGGAAAGTGACGCTATGATTGAGGGTGTGGCATGCTTGTCTAGAAGATACCTGTTCACTCTTGACTTGAAGATTGATAACCCAAGTTAAAGCTATTCGGAAATAAGTCAGCCGGCAATTTGTTCCATTCTTTTGCAGTTCGCATGCAGATGTAGAATGTCGAAACAAAACGTTTAGTGCAGATTGCTGGCGTATCCACCATGTATGGATGCGGTTTGTTAGTTTAGTTTAGCCTTAGAATCTTTTCATCAAAATTTCACATGTGAAACAGAATACTTTATATTTCTAATTGTCATTGTCTCCTTATAGACTTTCATTTCAACTAGTATATTTTATATTGCCAATCTGCTTCACTATGGCCAAAAGGCATTATTCTCACTATATTGTTATAAATGCAAAATGAGTTTGTTTGTTTATTTCGAAATCATCAGTATTTTGCTACGCAATTTTTAGTTGTTTTTTATTGTGTTTGGATATTGTATCCTTATTTTGATGTAGGCGAATCCACTTGTATTATTTGACTCTTGTACAATTTCATTTTTAGGTCACGATCACGAGGCGCTTGCAGCTATCCAAGTACCTAAAGATCCAGTACTACGACTGGCCCTTAATTTTTAGATTTAACCCTTTGGTTATAGATGATAATGATACTACTCGCAGTGAGTATTCAAATAAGTCTTAATATTTTTTTCATATTTTTTTTTCTTTTCGTTATTTTGTGATTTTGTGAACCCTAAAAATTATAGTTTTAGACAAAAATACTTATCAAGAGTTTTTATTTACAGTATTCACTGCAATCTCGAGTGCCACCTCTAAAGCCTTTACAGGAAGTTCAAAACTTGAACTTGTAAAAAAAATACACTTATATATTATTTGATATAATAAATTTAATTAGTAAAAGCTCTTTTCTCTTGCATAAACAGATTATAATTATGACAATAAGCAAAACTAATAAAAAAATAAATAATACAAACATAATGAGAATCTAAAAAATATTTTTCAGTATCGAGCGTTTTGCAATCGTCTACGAGACCTATAGAAAGATGTTCAAAAACCCAAGGCTGCCCCATCTTCATCAATAGGTAAGCGTAGTAAGCGTAATGCTCACATGTTTGCGTACAACAAGAATGATCGTTATACACAATTCAAATTTTTATCGTACCAACGCGACGGGATTCAAATACATAACCACCAATGCATAATTGGTTAAAAATGCAATCCATTAGTTCCGTCGTATTGATACGATCGTACTGTAGATGAGTTGGTTACAGCGCCTGGGCACGTTTCCCAAGAGAAATTTTGGATTGTGTGTAAAAATGTACATAAATATGAAGTGTGTAACACTTAAAGAAATAAGAATGATCGTTAAAAAACTGATTATATATAATTTATCTGTATGTTTTTTCTTGTATGAGTGTATCGCAATTACTCCGTCAATTGTGAACCGATTCGAATAATTCTTTTTTAGGGTCCCGTACCCCAAAAGGTAAAAAATTTCAATTTCAAATTTCTTATTATTGTTATATACCGGCTGTAATTCAGTGTAATTCAGTGAACATCGCGATCTCACCGCGTGACCTCACTCCCGAGGAAGAGCGACTGACTCGCTCGAAACCTAGGTCGAGAAAATTCGACTAAAGGTACGTGAATTACAGCCGGTATATAACAATAATAATGTTACAAATTCACGATAATTTTAAAATTCAAATTTCTTGTCCGTCTGTCCGTGTATCACCACCAATTTTCTCAGGAACGGGTAGACCAAGTTTAAATTTATACCAGATACGGAGGTCTATAGTCTTGTAGGGTTCAGTAACACAGTGGAGTATTTTATAACTATATAATTTTTTTTGTATGAAAAACAAAATAATGTTTGCGGTTGCTATACTCGTATCTCAAAAAGTGCCGACTATATCTCGTTTAAACCAATTTTCGTTGAAAGTGTTTATTGAGATCTACAGCATATATATTTTTTAGATTTTTGACACACACACACACACATTTTACCACTTTAGAAGTGTTTTTCAAATTATTGACTTTGAGAAAAATGGTCTTAGAAACCTCAATGTCATTTCTAAAGACCTATCTATAAACACCCCGCACGTATAGGTTTGATGATTTTTTTTTAGTTTCATTTCCATGTATAAGCCCCTTAATCTTTTATAATTTTTATTTTTATATAAAATTCGTAAAGTTGTTACTCTAAAAAGGTAGATTTACTATTTCAATATACTTATTATTTGTGGAGAAAATGTATTGCACCATACATTTTCTATAGATCGAACTACAAAATTATTTGTACTTTTTTTTTTAATATCTTATAGGCTAGCCCTTTGATCACTGTCTTACCTGTTGGTAAGTGATGATGCGGTCGAAGATGGTAAGCATGCTAGGCCTAGAATGGGAAACTGGCTCTCAAGGATAGCTGCCGGAACACATTAGATGTTTTGGCGACAGATTTTCTATTCTATTCAGATTGGTAGCTGGCCAGGTGGACACTAGATAGTGTCCTACCACCATGCGGGGGTTGTAGGTTTCTTATACTTTAACCTAGTTTGCCCAGTTTGTACGGAAGCCTCGGTGCGCGAGTCCATCTCGCACTTGACCGGTTTTATATTAATCGATAGGGTACATTTCCGAGGTGGTTCCATTTTATTTCATCGATATCTGATAAGTATCTCCATTATTCAGTAACAAGTTTGTGATGTTTATCTCCATATCTCCGAAAATATTCTTAAGATCTTTACTACCTATATGACACAGTTATGCCGAACATAGATAAAAATATACAGGATGTCCCAGAAAGTAGTATCAAGCGGAAGTCCAGAGGTAGAATACCTCATGGGGTATCCAAATCACCCCCATGTATGTTCAGCGATTTTTGGTAGTCTAGGAGTTATGGCCTTTTTAGCAATTTGATAGTGATCGAATATTTATATCTATTTGCAGATAAAGGTACACTGCCTGAAGAAACAAAAGATAGTGCAGATATCCTGAGATGTTTTGACAAATTGTCTGTATCGGCAAATGGGAGTTTTAAGAAAAACAAGTTTGACAAGCCCCTTCTGGGTCCGGTAAAACCCAATTCCGTCCACCACAAAAAATGGATAGATGCTATAATGGCAATGAAGTCAATACAATGCGTGGCCCTAAAGCAAATAAAGATGTACCATCACTGAGGAATTGGATATGGACGATAGAAGGTTGTGAGCTGCTTACAAAAAAAATTGGGAGGCAGAATACAATGTAACGTCTATATGGATGAGACATCTGAACCAAGATCCTCTATACATTTTTTTTGGGCTATTAGTAGGAATCATAGAAATAGGAATAACTTATTATTCCTATTTCTATGGTAGGAATCAAGGACATAGAAATATAAATCCAACAGCAGCAGCGTTTGAATCAGCGTATGCTTCACTGCTAATTAATAATTTAAGCAGTTTGCACGCTCCTGGTGCAAATTGTGAGCAAGATTTTGTGTAAGCTTAACGACGCATTATGCTGTTTCATAAAACCCGAAAGAAGCGAAGCTTAACCCACCACCAGTCGCGAAGTCAACATGGATCAACGTAATATATATTTTACTCCACTTCATTTAGGAAAAAGAAGACCCGAAAATCATAGGTCCATTGGCATAATTATATATCTGGATATATGGTCCGACAAGCAAAAAAAAGGTATTTCGTAATTACAAAACGTGTAATGGCACTATGATATCGAGTCATTCCGATTTTATACAGGGAAGAGAATATAGTCCAGGTTGACTTTGCACCCCAATCGATGGCATTATACAAACGTGATATCAAATGTGCAAGACATACAAACATCTCGCTGATGTATCTGTTCGTAAAAGACGTGACAAGAACAAATTATGCTTGTATAGCGCAAAAACATATGACATAAAGAGTTTGAATATTAATCTATTAAATAGATAGAAAAAGCTTCGACTTTAATAATTAAATTAGAGTTAATTCCTAAATTGATAATATTATTATAATGGCATTTTAATATTATATGTACCTATACTTACTTAAGTATTTTTTTTTTCAAATTGACTGTTTTGTGCCCATTTTGTAATGTGTATAATTAATAATTCGGTATTTGAATGTATCACAATTAATATCAGTTAAAAGTGATTATTTATATTAATGATTATTATGATTTTGTTATATATAATAATTTGTACACCTTTGCTGGTAAAACATGTCTGTTCTTCATGGAACTTCTTACCATATTGCATGCATTCTCAAAGTGTATGCATACTCATGTTTTATGCATATAAATTATCTTTTTACCATTACCACTCAAAAAAGAGCACTTGATTCATCGATAGCAGTGAATAGAACGCTCTTTTACTCACTCGCTGAATAAAAACATTTTGAATTTGGAACAAGCACGAAATACGAATTATGTACAAACAATAAATAAAACTTGCTGAAAGTGCCTACCAGCTGGCTAAATGGAGGTAAACCATAGAAGCTATATAATAAAATGAAAATCCAGCTAATTTTGGTTATTTGTTTTCATTTTGCTCCACATGATTGGTGTGTTCAGTCAAAATAAAGTATACAAAATATTCAAGATTTTTTAAATTCAACTCGTAATGTTGAGTCAATCTCACATTTCTGATCAAGTTGAAGTCACAGTCTAGTCCAAGTCATACCCCTAGTAAAGATGTGGATCTGAAGATTTTCAGTGCAATATTGGTCAGAACGCAAATACCATGTTTTTCAAGAATATGTTCTTTCCCTACACATACATTCACAGGCACTAAATGGTTAATAGTCTAGATTTATTACACATTAATATACATAATAACATATGATAAATATAAATAGGTACTATAAGTAGGTACTACTATTTATTTTCTCGCAGTCAATGGTAAAAAGAAGATTACACGACTCGTGAATAAAAAAATAAGCTCGGTTCTTGTATCCCTCGCTCCGCGCTGGATTCTAATCTAGAATCCTTGGCTGCTCCCGGGATCTAACCTAAGTTAGATCCCGGGAGCAGCCAAGGGTCTAAACCCTCGAATTAAATTGCCTCTTTATTCACTTGTTGTATATTTACTATTATCATAATTTAGATATTAAAATAATTTTCAATCAAAATCATATAATAAATTGTATTATAGTATTTATGTTTATCATATTTTATTATATTATAATCAGTAATAAATAAAAGGAGAACAAATGTTAATCCTTTTAAAATTTATATAACCACTAGAAGTCCCCCGCGGCTACGCCCGCGTTAAAAACTCCTTTTATTCACTTAAAACTTTTCTTTTGTAAAAACGATTCTATCATTAAAGACATCAAATAAAAATTAGCCAAATTGGTTCACCTGTTTTCATGTTATCGCGTGACTAAGACAAATCAGGATTCATATTTTTAAAACCCGAAAAACCCAATAAAGCGCAATCCGAAACTATATTGATTTTCAGACTTTTTTACCCCAGTTCACTCTTTTAGGGTGGCATTTTGAAAAAGTCTGAAACTCGTATTTACTTATTTATTTACAGAAGTACTTGTGTGAAATGTCGAATAAAATGACTATCCAAAATTTGAAACCCCGCTTCATCCCTTGAAGAGTGAATTTTGAAAAATCCTTTCTCAGCGGATACCTACGTCAAAATTTCTATCTGGATGCAAAATATCAGCGCAATCCGAAACAATATTGATTTCAGACATTGTTACTCCACTTCACCCTTTTAGGAATAGAATTTCAAAAAGCCTGAAACACGTATTTACTCATTTATTTACTAAACTACTTGTGTAAAGTTTCGAATATAAGAGACAATCAATTCTTGTTTCTCCATACAAACTTTGAACCCTCGTTTCATCCTCTTCAGGGATGAATTTTGGAAAACCTTTCTCAGAGGGAACTAACGTCGTAATTAATAACTACCTGCATGCCAAATTTCAGCGCAATCCGAAACAATATTGATTTTTACACTTTATTACCCCATTTCACCCTCTTAGGGGTGGAATTACAAAAAAACCTGAAACACGTGTTTACTTATTTTTGTACTGAAGCACTTGTGTGAAGTTTCGGATAGAAACGACTATCTAATCTTGTTTCTCCATACAAACTTTCAACCCCCGTTTCATCCCCTTCGAGGGTTAATTTTGGGAAATCCTTTCAAAGAGGGATCTAACGTCGTAATAACTATCTGCATGCCAAATTTCAGCGTAATCCGAAACAATATTGATTTTACACTTTATTACCCCATTTCACCCTCTTAAGGGTGGAATTTCAAAAAAACCTGAAACACGTGTTTACTTATTTTTTGACTGAAGCACTTGTGTGAAGTTTCGGATAGAAAAGACTATCTAATCTTGTTTCTCCATATAAACTTTGAACCCCCGTTTCATCCCCTTAGAGGGTTAATTTTAGAAAATCCTTTCTTAGAGGGAATTAACGTCGTAATAACTATCTGCATGCCAAATTTCAGCGTAATCCGAAACAATATTGATTTTACACTTTATTACCCCATTTCACCCTCTTAAGGGTGGAATTTCAAAAAAACCTGAAACACGTATTTACTTATTTTTTTACTGAAGCACTTGTGTGGAGTTTCGGATAGAAAAGACTATCTAATCTTGTTTCTCCATACAAACTTTGAACCCCCGTTTCATCCCCTGCGAGGGTTAATTTGGAAAATCCTTTCTCAGAGGGAACTAACGTCTTAATAACTATCTGCGTGCCAAATTTCAGCGCAATCCGAAATAATATAGATTTTCACACTTTATTACCCCATTTCACCCTCTCAGGTGTGGAATTTCAAAAAAACCTGAAACACGTGTTTACTTAATTTTTTACTGAAGCACTTGTGTGAAGTTTCAGATAGAGAAGACTATCTAATCTTGTTTCTCCATACAAACTTTGAACCCCCGTTTCATCCCCTTCGAGGGTTAATTTTGGAAAATCCTTTCTCAGAGGGAACTAACGCCGTAATAACTATCTGCATGCCAAATTTCAGCGCAATCCGAAACAATATTGATTTTCACACTTTATTACCCAATTTCACCCTCTTAGGGGTGGAATTACAAAAAAACCTGAAACACGTGTTTACTTATTTTTTTACGGAAGCACTTGTGTGGAGTTTCAGATAGAAAGACTATCTAATCTTGTTTCTCCATACAAACTTTGAACCCCCGTTTCATCCCCTTCGAGGGTTAATTTTGGAAAATCCTTTCTCAGTGGGAACTAACGTCGTAATAACTATTTGCATGCCAAATTTCAGCGCAATCCGAAACAATATTGATTTTACACTTTATTACCCCATTTCACCCTCTTAGGGGTGGAATTCCAAAAAAACCTGAAACACGTCTTTACTTATTTTTTTACTGAAGCACTTATGTGAAGTTTCGGATAGAAAAGACGATCTAATCTTGTTTCTCCATACAAACTTTGAACCCCCATTTCATCCCCTTAAGGGGTGAATTTTGGAAAATCCTTTCTTAGTACACCCTTACGTACTAAGACAAATATACCCTCCAAATTTCAAGTCTCTACGACCAGCGGTTTAGGCTGTGCGTTGTCTGTCAGTGAGTCAGTGAGTCAGTGAGTCAGTGAGTCAGTCAGTATGTTTTACACTTTATTACCCCATTTCACCCTCTTACGGGGGGAATTTCAAAAAAACCTGAAACACGTATTTACTTATTTTTTTACTGAAGCACTTGTGTGGAGTTTCGGATAGAAAAGACTATCTAATCTTGTTTCTCCATACAAACTTTGAACCCCCGTTTCATCCCCTGCGAGGGTTAATTTGGAAAATCCTTTCTCAGAGGGAACTAACGTCTTAATAACTATCTGCGTGCCAAATTTCAGCGCAATCCGAAATAATATAGATTTTCACACTTTATTACCCCATTTCACCCTCTCAGGTGTGGAATTTCAAAAAAACCTGAAACACGTGTTTACTTAATTTTTTACTGAAGCACTTGTGTGAAGTTTCAGATAGAGAAGACTATCTAATCTTGTTTCTCCATACAAACTTTGAACCCCCGTTTCATCCCCTTCGAGGGTTAATTTTGGAAAATCCTTTCTCAGAGGGAACTAACGCCGTAATAACTATCTGCGTGCCAAATTTCAGCGCAATCCGAAACAATATTGATTTTCACACTTTATTACCCAATTTCACCCTCTTAGGGGTGGAATTACAAAAAAACCTGAAACACGTGTTTACTTATTTTTTTACGGAAGCACTTGTGTGGAGTTTCAGATAGAAAAGACTATCTAATCTTGTTTCTCCATACAAACTTTGAACCCCCGTTTCATCCCCTTCGAGGGTTAATTTTGGAAAATCCTTTCTCAGTGGGAACTAACGTCGTAATAACTATTTGCATGCCAAATTTCAGCGCAATCCGAAACAATATTGATTTTACACTTTATTACCCCATTTCACCCTCTTAGGGGTGGAATTCCAAAAAAACCTGAAACACGTCTTTACTTATTTTTTTACTGAAGCACTTATGTGAAGTTTCGGATAGAAAAGACGATCTAATCTTGTTTCTCCATACAAACTTTGAACCCCCATTTCATCCCCTTAAGGGGTGAATTTTGGAAAATCCTTTCTTAGTACACCCTTACGTACTAAGACAAATATACCCTCCAAATTTCAAGTCTCTACGACCAGCGGTTTAGGCTGTGCGTTGTCTGTCAGTGAGTCAGTGAGTCAGTGAGTCAGTCAGTATGTCAGGACAAAGATTCTTATAGTATTAGATTAGAAATTAAAAAAAAATAGAAATACGGGCTCCGAGAAGGAATTGGCACCATTCGTAGTTTTCCAATCGCAGAACAAATTGTATGTGTTCCTATAAAACTACAGAGATTTTGGCCGCATAAAATTATAGAATAGATATAGAACAGATTCCGGAGTCTGTGTCTCATTTTTTTACTGCAAGAACTCATTTTATTTTACTTATGTTAATCGATTTTCCCATGGATTTTCCAATGACAACAACCACGATAACAGATAGACATTAATCAACTCAAGTTGGAGGGGTATTATTTTTTAAATGTAATTATATAGCTTCTATTGTATACTTTCATTTAGCCAGCAGCCCGTAGCCACATTTAGCAAGTTTAGTTTATTTTTTGTACATAATTCGTATTTCGTCTTTGTACCAAATTCAAATGTTTTTATTCAATCATGATGATGATGAATCATGTGCTCTTTTTCGAGTGGCAATGATAAAACACTTATATCAAAACATCATGTTTAATTCTTATTATTATAATGATTTTGTATGCCAAGAATATAATGATAGATTAAAAATTATTCTAGATTTATGCATTTGATTTTTTTCGGATAATTATTGCACAGATGTGAGTAAAATTAAAAGTGGAAAAAGATCAATAGACGATACTGAAGACTATGTAAAAAATAAGGCAAATAAAATCTTTAAGAGGTCCAATTAAAAAAAAATCATGAATACGAATCTTTTTTTCATTTTCTTATTAATAGTACAAAAAACTAACAATATACTTACTTAACCACTAGAATACTAATGCATAATTCATACTTAATACCATCGCGTTTTAGTAACTTCATTGCACTGAAAGTTTGCTGTGTACTTTAATATTACATCCAAGAAAAATAGCTGACAGCAAATGATGGCATCCATAAAACATTTAAAAAAATAAAAAAGAAAGCACGGCAAAATTGATATAGTATCTCTTAACAGTAAAAACAATTTCGTTTGTATTATGTTCATGCACAGACGTTCAGAGTCAGAGCTATAATGTATGCCACTTTTGTGACACCTATAGCAAGGGAAAAAGTAAAATATTTAATTTGAATATTTGTTTTAAGGTTTAATATATTCTTAGAGTGCATCTGCAAATTAACTTCAGTGATAAACGAACATTCTTTATCCGCGACTGTATATTACAATAGAGTATGAAACAGTATAATATAGATATTATGATATATGGAGGTATACCTATATTATAGATATATGGATGGAGTACAGTATGTATAGGTGGTGGGACGAGTTGTTTCCGTCTAATAATAACAGATGGCGCCAGTGTGCTGAAAATAGTAGTTAACACATAACGACCTCGAGACGGGTCTCTATTCCCAGTATAAAAAGTTACTCTATGCTCGGACCGTCGAGCGGTACGGAGCTCCCGATATTGCTGTGTACTTGTACTTAATATTTATGTTGTAACCACATAAAGTTAATTGATATTTGAACGGAAGACTTTTATTTCAAGTCTTCCACTATGGGTGATCATCACCATGATGACGAGCGATGATGGTGAAGTCAGCACTGCTGGCGTCACACTCTTTAAAAACAATTGAAGGGTACCTCCCTCGTCATATACACAAACAAAAAATAACAGATAAATTGATAACCTCCTCCTTTTTGGAAGCCGGTAAGATAAATAGAGTTGTAATAATATTATGAATTAATTCAACGCCAACGTTTACCTTCAGCAAAAATTGTGATTTTAGAGTGGAACTCCATTCCTCTCTCGAACATGTCTTTAGGGCTGCCGTCCTTTGCAATACCCACGTCACCGGTAGCGACGCCCTTCAGCGAGCCGTCTTCGCGGAATATCAAGTCTGCGGCCGCGCAGCCGGGCCAAACCTAGGGAAAATGTTTAACTTACGTAAATAATTAAGATAGTTTAAAAACTAAAACAACCGACTTCAATGCCCCACGAGTCAATTTCAGTAGCAAGTTTGAGACGTTTATCGTCATATCTCTGGAGGTACTTATCAGATGTCGAAGATATTACAATGGGACCACCTCGGAAACGTACCCTGCCGATAACAAAAAGAATCATTCGAATCGGTTCACAATTGACGGAGTAATTGCGTAAAATACACACAAAAAAGGAAAAAAACACGAATTGAGAACCTCCTTCTTTTTGGAAGTCGGTTGATAAAACCGGCCAAGTCGACTTAGACTCGCCCACCGAGGCTTCCGTACTATCTTCTCAAATTCCGTTACAGGACCAACTTAACTGTGCAGTTCGATCCATAGAAAATGTACTGCACCAACCGCAAATAATAAGTTTGTAATAGTAAATTCACTTTCTTTTTGTTATTTCACTACATTTTTACGGTTTTCAGATTTATTCCTATATAAGTGGTTCAAGACCTTGCTTCTTGCCAAATTTTATGATTCTAGGTCAACGGAAAGTACCCTATAGTATTTTGATTCCATTATAAAATCGGAAAATATGCGATATAAACGGTCATATCTTTTGATCGCATTGACTTACAGGTTTGATTTTTTCACAGGCGAAAGATACCGTAGACCTAAGTATTTAGTATATGTTTGAATTTGATACCTCTACGCATTCCGGAGATAAAAGGTCTAGACAGACGGACAACAGTGTTGGTCAAGTTAGTTAAACCCTAAAAAAAATATCGACTTTTGTAAGCAAAATCTCAAAGGACCGATATTGGTGGTAAACTTTGGCCGTGGCCCGAACCAACGACCAAACAAGGACATGTCGCTAATCAAGTACAAGTCGCGGTGATGATGAAACCTCTTTCATTCTTACCTCAGCACCGGCAGCTTCAGCTTGTTCAGACAACCACCGCACAAGGTGACCAAGTCGCACTACATAGTTGCCGTGGTTGTAGTTGGGTAAACCTGAAATAATATCGTATCGTAATCGTAATAACTAAAAATAACCGACTTCAATGCCGCGCTATTAATATTTAGTACCAATTTTGAGGTGTTTATCTCCATATCTCTAGAGATACTTATCAAACCTCGATAATATTACCATGGTGCCACACTTGGGATATCTCCTTTCCAACAAAAAAAGAATAATCAAAATCGGTTAATAAACGACGAAGTTATCCGCAAACAAACATTAAATATATATATATATACGGTCGAATTGAGAAACCTCCTCCTTTTTTTTAAGTCGGTTAAAAATCAACAAATTATGTATAATTTAAGATCGTTTAAAATAACTAAAAGAACCGACTTCAAATGACGCGCTATTAATTTTCAGTACCAAGTTTGAGGTGTTTATCTCCATATGTCTGGAGATAGTAAACATATCTCAATTAAATTTAAATGGGACCACTTGTGAAGTATATTGTGTAGTACCGTTTCCAACAAACAAAAAAAATCGAATCACTTCTGTTCTGTCTTCTGTTCACGCGTCTTCTAGTAATCGGTGAACATAGTTACATTAAAAAAAACTATAAATAAAAAAATAAAGACTCCGACAAATTGATAACCTCCTCCTCCTTTTTTGTGGAGTCGGTTAATAACAGCACATCCGATGAAAATATACACAGTTACACTGCTGAACTAAAAATCACTGTAATTTTTCCAGAATTTCTAAATTACTAAAATCAAGTGAAATATAAAAATCCTCTATAAATAAGCACACCTGGGAACACAGGTATAGGAATCCGTCCAGTCTTGGTCAGCAGTCCAAACTTATCACTATTGACAACGGTGTTCATAGGAGCTCCCTTGTCTTTCCAGTCTGGTATCAGCTCATTGAGAGCTACAGGGTCCACACAGGCTCCGGATAGAATGTGGCCGCCTGCTTCTGCTGCTTTCTCTAGAAGGGTTACTCGTACTTCCTGAAATTAAGGAAAACTTCTGTTGTAATATGTAAAAACAAATTTGGATTATTGCACTCCGTGAATTGGTCGATTTGGCATGCTTTTGTTATCAGCATAACATCATTAACAAATTTCATATCTATATAGTTCATTCTAGAAGTCTTAAGCTCATAGTTAATAGTATAATTTATTAGCAAGATTTTATAATGAACTTCCTAAAGTACACTACTACATACATGTAGTGTTTTCATTGCCAATGTTGTTTTTAACCGACTTCACAAAAAAGGAGGAGGTTCTCAATTCGTCAGAATCTTTCTTTTTTAATTTTTATAATTTTTTTTTTATGTATGTTCACCGATTACTTGAAGATGCCTGAACTGATTAGAAAAATTGTTAGTAGTTGTTAGTGGTCCCATTTAAATTTTAACGAAATCCGGCCGAGTGGTTTTTAAAATATCAACATTTATATTTCCCATTATAATTTCATCGAGATCTGATGAGATATGACAATGAACGTCTCAAACTTGCTACTGAAATTGATCCGCGGGGCATAGAAGTCGCTTGTTTTAGTTTTTAAACTATATTTATTATTTGTATATCTAATAGGCTAGCGTTTGATCACTATTTCATGTGGTGGTAAGCGATCATGTGGTCGAAGATAGTAAACATGATAGGCTTAGAAGGGTCAGACTATAAAGGATCAATATCCATCTAAGACTTAACATAGTGGTCATACTTACAGTTCCCTTTTCCTCTGCAATTTGTCGGGCCCTGATAGCTGCAGCCATGCCGGCCGGACCTCCACCAATGATGAGGATGTCCGTCTCCTCCGCAACTCTCTCCATACTTACATCTGTCAATATTTATTATCATGTTTAAAAAAATAATCAGCTCGATAATCAAAATTTTCCTAAGAGATTCTCATAGATATTTTAAACATTATCAGCATTCAACTTCGAGCATTTACCAATGGAGATGTTAACGTTGTAATCCACAAAAAAAATTTTCTGCCGATACTTACGAGGGACGAGGTAAACATGTATTGCAGACACACAAATCACTCACTTTGACGATCCCGCACACTAGCGTGAAACACGCACACAGTATTAAAAATACAGCGTAGTTACGCAAGCTCAGATGGCCATATGGCCAGCAGAGGGGTACGCCTTGGATTAACATCTCCATTGGCAAATGCTCGAAGGCATTCAAGTTGCAAATGCTAGTTCATAGCTGAAGAGCCACATGATTACTTATCACTTAAATAAGTTGCTCCTAACCAAGACTTCCAGAATGTTAAAACTGCAGCCTTATTGTTAGTCCCTGGGGGCTTATGCTTGAGTTTGACAAATGATTATTGAATGAACATAATTTATGATCGTACAAAACAAAAAAACCAACTTCACATGCCGCGATCACAAAAAAGATATGCCGCGATAGTCGAAATACCCAGTTGCCACAATCATGTCATCAAGGTATACAAATTTGTTTCAAACAAACAAACAAAACAAACTTAGTTAAAATTAAGGTTTTTAAGGTTTTCGGTTAAGGATTTTATTTAAACTGTCGAATTGAGAACCTCCTTTTTGTGAAGTCGGTTAGAAATTAACTAAATGACTGGGCGCGGCTATGTAGGCTGTATAGCTCCATCTCTGTCATGTTCGTTCATTTCAATCCCTATCATATTCAAGCATACAGGGGCAGATCATGATTCTAACGAAGGAAATGAAAGAGAAATATGTCGAGCAGATATATGGCTGCATAGATCACATTTAAATTAACACATATGAAAAAATAAACAGCACCATCTGCCACCATTTAGTGTACATGATAGGTAATATTGTAATTTCAATACAAATCTGTATTTTTAACATGATCCAGTAAACAAAAAACAAATCTAAAGAAACATAACTTGGCAAGTAGGCAGTCAGTTACCATTATAGAAATGGTATGACAGAGCTGCATCCCCTTCAATGATATTCATTTGTGAATTTGGTGATAAGGCTGCATGCAGGTTGCTGTTTAAATGTAAGGCACATTATTATTGGAGCAGTGACAGGGTCATAAACTTCTTCAGGGCATACAGGCTGATATTTTTGCTATAATCCTCAGGCGACCAACCAATTTGTTCAATAAGTGATATGGTAATAGCAAAATTTGAAGAATAGAGAATAGAAATAAAATATTTCTAGATTAAATATTTATAATATGTCAGGATTATAGGATTTATATCATTATTTAAACAAGTTAAAAATAATTACCTAATGACAATATCAAAATTATATATACCACAATATATAATACCTAAACTGAAAATAAAAAATGAAACCTCTAGATTCTGTCCTATTACCTACCGGTAATGTTCCCAAAAAGCTAGCGACATTACCTTGTTGTATAGCTAGGCTAACAAATATGTTGGCCAAGGTAAGTCCCTGCTCACTCTCAGCTTGGTCATAGGTGATGTCAATCAGGCGTCTAGACCACTCCTTAAGGAGTGGATTGGACACTCAGAGACCATGTTTTGCTAACAAAACCCAGACATCTCGGCCCCATGGGGCCATTGTTTCGACCACAAATGGAAGAAATATGTATACATCACCAATAGTAGTATATTTTCTCTATTTCAGGATTATATATTTAAAATATATGGCCAGTCATCGGAGTAGTATTGATATAGTCATAATATTTTGTAAATGTTTGATATAGCATTTACAAGATAACAACTCATTATGTACTGACGTAAATGTATATTTTGGTAATGATAGCATCAAGGCAAACGCAAGGTTATCAGAAATTACCTTTCCATCTTGGATCTTTATCCCTCGGGTGTATCGTATAGTGAGTTGTTATTTTAGGAAAGTCCGAATACAACCTCCTGGCAGCATTTGTTAGCCTCCCCACTGAAAAAAAAATTAAAAGAAGTTAGGAAAAACAACTGAACAAAATCAAAACAAACAAATGAACTTTGAACCTTTAGAATTAATCTTCATTGCGTAACACAACACGGAATAAAAGTAATCGTGTAAGCTAACCACAATGTTTTGTCACTGAATTGAATAAATATATACTAATATTTATTATATTTACTAAATAACCAAAGTTTTAGCACGCAAACAGCTGATATGCAACGTCACGAAAAATAACTTTTCTGTGTAAAAGGCTTCACTGTTTATTATTGATACTACATTTTAAATTATTTAGAAACTTTACTTGGATCACATATACTGTGTAAAATCAATTTTAACTATTTAAAAAATATTTATTTACCCTGACGAGCCGAACTAACAATTGTCACCGCCATTTTTAAAAACCGCAGGCCAGGGTTGCCACTTGCCAGGTGGCGAATATTTTTTCTCGTACCAGAGACCAGTGAAATTTATACAATTTCCTTTGCAAATTTAGATCTTTTGCTCTTTCTGTAGCTAAAAGTGGACAATAACGCTGGCAAGCATTCAAAATTGTTAAAAATCTCGTAAAATAGTACCTGTGAGATTTTAATTTTCCTCGTATCTCATATATCTGATCTCATAATATGATATTCATTAGATATATATTACGTCTGGCAACGCTGCGGTAGGCAGACAGCGACAGCTAGCTAGCGAGCGTTCCGATTTCCGATATACTCAACCAACAGTCAACCAGCAGCGCAGTTATTAATAAAACGGCCAAGTGCGTGTCAGCCACGCGCAGTGTAGGGTTCCGTAGTAGCCCATTATTTAATACAAGTCTTTTTACCAGTTATAAACAAGCAACTACAAGATGAAGTAGTTGCTTGTTTATAACGGGTAAATACTTGCATTAAATAACGGGCTTCAGTCACTTTAAAGTATTTATTCTAAGGATTTTGTATTTGGTACAAAATTATCCAACACTCAAGTTTAACGATTATTACTGCTAAACTAATAAAGTTATCTTAACCGGTATAGTTTTCCTTTGAAGTTTATGTAATGCACTATCATCAAGAATTTTTCCAGATTTTTCGAGCTAGCAGTTTAGGTTTTAGGGGGGGGGGGGGGGGGGACGACCTACTGGAGCAAAAATTTGCACTTTAAAATTTAATATTTCGTAAATGGAGCATTAAATCGAAAAATAGTATTAGTAACCTCTAAGTCATTTTAAAAGACCTATTCAACGATACCCCACTTCTCATATAGGGGAGCTACCCTAAAAAAAATTATTTTTCACAATTTTATTTCAGCACTTTGTCGGCATAATTTATATACTCGTACATACCCCCACAAAATTACAGCTTTCTAGTACTAACGGTCTCTTAGCAAAACCTCGGACAGACAGACAGACAGACAGACAGACGGACATGACGAAACTATAAGGGTTCCTTGTCAGGACTACGGAACCTTAAAAAAGGAAAGTGTGATTACGCAAGAAAGAATACATGATAAAACAAAAATACCCTTTTCAAATAAACTCAAAGCAAATAATGATAATATTTATTATGAGGCTTGGTTTAATTTTTCTTATATGCTAGTTGTACATCATTACTTGTAATGGAACTGCAGGAGTATGACGGGAGCTATAATTTTCTTATTTTTTAACACATGTCCAAGTGATTTTAACCGACTTTACTTATAATTCTACCGCAACCCACAACTATCCGATTTAGAAAAGTTTTTTTATCGACACCAAAACCCTTTGGTTTAACTCTATGTACATGTACTATTCATTATTCTGTGCTCTATTGTCTATGATCGACACGGGGTTGTTGCAAATATTAAATTCGATCAATATTCGAAGACATTGAGCAAAACCAGTTCCAACAGAAAAACTTGCGAATAGATAATCCCTCGTGTTTTTAGTAGTTTTTAGGCGATGTTATATATATTAGAAGCTGCTGCTACCTACAAGCACAGCTGCAGATAAGATTTAACGAATATATCAATTCAGTTTATTCAGCATCCATTCACTTCCAACCTTATATTATCAGGTACCTACTCAGCACTCAGCAGTACCGCACTTCTCTGTGCAGTATGCTCGAAAGAGCGTTACTTTCACTTCTCCTGAACTACGTGAGAACCTGCGAGCCAACATGCCCGCCCTAACGGCCAAGGCTCTTCGTTCCCGCTCAATGTCCGCATCATCTCTGAGGCCAGTAGTAACGATGTGTCCCAGATACTTGAATTGGTCCACCCTTTCCAGGGGGACACCATACAGAGACACTGGTGGATAATTTTGTATCGGACGTTTCGTTCTAGCCTCAAAAACCATGCATACACTTTTAGAGGCATTATATTTTAGCCCGTGTCCTAAAGCATACTCTTCACAGGTCTGCACTAATTTTCTCAAACCACAAACCGACGCGCTCAGCAACACCATATCATCTGCATAGCTTAGGTTATTAACACATACTCCATTAATATGACATCCTATATGCTGGTTGCTGAGCGCGACGATTAAGGCATTTATGTACATGTTAAACAGTGAGGGAGAAGTCAACCCTCCCTGTCTCACCCCACACTCCAGCCTGTACGGGTCTGACATCGTACCTGCCCATTTGACGCTATTGACTTGGTTCTTATACCAGTATTTAAAAATACTGGTCAGTTCTGTTGGTAGGTTGATGCTTCGAAGCTTATCCCACAGAATATCATAAGAAACCAAGTCAAATGCTTTGGATAGGTCAAGGAAGCAGGCATGCACGGGAGTGCTTCTATCTGTATAGTGCCTGACGACATGCTTGAGGCACAGTATTGCATTCTCAGTAGACAGTTTGGGCCTAAACCCAAACTGATTATCATGCAACACTAGGTATTTATTTAACTGTGCATCAAGCAGGCCGTCAAACACCTTGGCTATAATCGTTGCTAATGAGATAGGCCTGTAATTATTTATATCAGCCAAGTCACCTGTTTTATTTTTATTATGAACAATAAAAAAAACGTATCAACCTTAGAATTTGGTACGGCCAGGCCTGTCGCACTCCGCGCTGTAGCTATGACAATATTAGTACATACGCGGCAGCCGGCCGGCTTTAAGTTCAGTCAGTAGTGGTACGCGCGCTCTCGATCGGACGCGCGCCTTTACTTTACTATTCAATCTGTTTTCTCACAACACTCAACCTTACAGTAAGAGACAGCTGACAGCCCGCTAGCTGACCGAGTGAATGAGTGATACATACTCTCGTAGTACGGACGGACTTACGGTGCATTTTACGGTGCGCAACATGCGGTCCCTAGTTAGCGTGTTTAGCGTAGTTTGAACGATACCGACGTTGTAACTAATTGTAGGGCCAGTTTCACCAGTTCCTGATAGCGCTAATAATATGAAGAAATCGGACAGATTTTTGAATGAAGCTTTTGAATGACGACATGCGTCAGATAACTATCTAACCGGTATTATCTGGAACCGGTGAAACTGGCCTTTAATCTCGCATTTTTGCTCGCAGGCAGTGCATCTTCTGTACTTGTACTATTCATTATTCTGTGGTAAGGCTAGGCCTTACCGTAATAATACGTATAGTATTATTATCCGTTATGTGGCTAGGCGGACGATTTTAAATGTACTGGGGTCTCATGACTTTCAGATTGGAGCAGACCTCTATCAGATAATCTAGTTATCGTGTCAGACAACATATACAAAAATACATATGCCCCCGTTTGCTGCACAAATCTGATCTTACGGATATACGGGTCGCCTTAGTCTATACTAATATTATAAAGAGAGAACATTTGTATTTTTGTATGTTTGTAATGATTTGGCTCAATAACTACTGAACCGATTTAACAAATTCTTTCACTAATACATAGAATAGATTTTCGGAATGAAAATAGGCTATATAATATTATCCCGTTAAAATTAAAGGTACATTCGTGGAGACCTAATTTGCAACCTAAGTCGGCAAAAAAACGGTCGAAAAAACACGTTTCTTACGAACGCTGCTCAATTGAAAATAGATAGAAGAATATTTTCTATGGAAGAGTTTTACAACTTAATAAGACCTACAGCAAAGTCCGCGATAGCATCTATCTCTTAAGGTTGACTCACAGTAATCATTTTAATCTTAAAATGTTTGTTAAAATATATCACATAACTTCCAAGGCTATTTTCAAGTATATTGTATTAATCCTTATCCAAATAATTACGTTAATCAGCTTGGCCACATATAATAGATTAAAATTGTCCCTTACAGTATATAATTCAAATGAAAACTCTAGAAGATATCACGAATTTCACATACACGCATCGCAAAATTAATCAAATATTTGCAGTGAAACCACAGATTAGGTCATAGTTACTTCGAAAATATTATTATAAGCTTAGCTATGCTGTAGATCCCCATCGATCACAATCAATTTGAAGTCAATATAGTATAATAATATGATCTATTGTATAGATTAATAATGATCTATATATATAATAAACTAGCAGCCCGCCCCGGCTTCGCATATATGCCTACAAAATTTGCATCAGTTTGTTGCATCGAATATATAATATTAACATATTTAACAATCATCGTCATATTTCAACCAATTTACACAAAACCTTAACGAATTATGCGCCTAAACCTTCCTGATAAACACTCTGGCTATTGGTGAAAACTGCATGATAATCCGTTCAGAAGCTATTGAGATTATTGCGAACAGACAGACAGACAGACGCAGTGATGGACATTGTTTTATAATACTCACGTAGTGATATTGGACGACCCTTTGGCGTAAAGGATAGTTACCCTGATTCTGACCCGACGGTCGTTGGTTCTAATCCTAGCTATATACCTACCAATGAAAGTTTTATGTGCATTCATGATTCATGGGTTTTCGTGGGATCATTAAATCTACCAATAATTAAGATATTAAAAAAACTAAAACAACTGACTTCAATGCCCCGCGAGTCAATTTCAGTAGTAAATTTGAGACGTTTATCGTCATATCTCTGAAGATACTTATCACATCTCAATGAAATTATAATGGGACCATCTCGGAAACGTACCCTACCGATTACAAAAATAATCATTCGAATCGGTTCACAATTGACGGGGTAATCGCGTAACATACACACACAAAAAAAGAAAAAATAAGAAACATACAGACGAATTGAGAGCTTCCTTTTTTTTGGAAGTCGGTTGAAAAGTATCTTACCACCAAGGAGAACATCTGCCGCCGGAACCTTACGGCGTTCCCGGACGCAAAAAGTAGGGGTATTATAAGTTTAACGTGTGTATCTGTGTTTCTGTCTGTAGCATCTTAGCACCCAACCGGTTGAACCGACTTTGATTTAAAGTAGGGGTATTATACGTTTAACGTTTGTATCTGTGTGTCTGTCTGTAGCATCTTAACACCCAACCGGATGAACCGATTTTGATTTTATTATTGATAGTTTTTTCTTTGTTTGATAGATGTCTTCATCGAGAGTGTTCTTAGCTTTGATTCATGAAAATTCGTTCAATCATTATAAAACTATAAGCTTTAATCAACTTTCATAGGTCTGATCAATTCGAAAATCTTCTTCTTCAACGATATTGTAAGAACATGGAAGCATTGACCTGATACTGGGACATCTCATGGACTCTACAGAATACTCAAATCCTCACCAACTTACAGCTCAGACTTTAAATGTCGTGTTTAGAGTCATTGGAATGCTTTTAATGAAAAGATTATACATAGATCAGTCGGGGTGGTTTTTAAAATATTATATTATATATATAGATCATTATTATTTTATACAATAGATCATATTATTATAATATATTGACTTCAAATTGATTGTGATCGGTGGGGATCTACAGAAAAGCTAAGCTTATAATAATATTTTCGAAGTAACTATGACCTATTCTGTGGTTTCACTGCAAATATTTGATTAATTTTGCGATGCGTGTATGTGAAATCCGTGATATCTTCATTTGAATTAATACTTAATATAATCAATAGTTTTCATTTGAATTATATACTGTAAAGGACAATTTTAATCTATAATATGTGGCCAAGCTAATTAACTAAATTAAGTAATTATTTGGATAAGGATTAATACTATATACTTGAAAATAGCCCTGGAAGTTATATAATTTTTTTTTAACAAAAAATTAAAGATTAATATGGTTACTGTGAGTCAACCTTAAGAGATAGACATATGCTGTTGCGGATTTTTTGTAGGTCTTATTAAGTTGTACAATTCTTCTATAGAAAATATTCTTCCATTTGTTTTCAATTAAGCAGCGTTCGTAAGAAACATGTTTTTTCGACCGTTTTTTTGTCGACTTAGGATGCAAATTAGGTCTCTACGAATGTACCTGTGATTTAAACGGGATAATATATAGCCTATTTTCATTCCGAAAGTTCATTTCTATATATTAGTGAAAGAATTTTTTAAATCGGTCCTGTAATTTTTGAGCCAAATCATTACAAACATACAAAAATACAAATGTTCTCTCTTTATAATATTAGGATAGATATAATATTTTAAACCACCCCGACTGATCTATGTATAATCTTTTCATTAAAAGCATTCCAATGAATCTAAACACGATATTTAAAATCTGAGCTGTAAGTTGGTGAGGATTTGAGTATTCTGTAGAGTCCAGGAGATGTCCCAGCATCAGGTCAATGCTTCCATGTTCTTACAATATCGTTGAAGAAGAAGATTTTCGAATTAATCAGACCTATGAAAGTTGATTAAAGCTCATAGTTTTATAACGATTTAACGAATGTTCATGAATCAAAGCTAAGAACACTCTCGATGAAGACATCTATCAAACAAAAAAAAACTATCAATAATAAAAACAAAATCGGTTCATCCGGTTAGGTGCTAAGATGCTACAGACAGACACACAGATACACACGTTAAGCGTATATTACCTCTACTTTTTGCGTCGGGGGACGCGGTAAGGTTAAGGCGGCAGATGTTCTCCTTGGTGGTAAGCTACTTTTTGGTAGATTTAATGATCCCACTACCACTGTACGAAAACTCATGATTCATGAATGCACATAAATCTTTCATTGGTAGGTATATAGCTAGGATTAGAACCAACGACCGTCGGGTCAGAATCAGGGTAACTATCCTTTACGCCAAAGGGCCGTCCAATATCAATACGTAAGTATTATGAAACAAAGTTCATCACTGCGTCTGTCTGTCTGTTCGCAATAATCTCAATAGCTACTGAACGGATTATCATGCGGTTTTCACCAATAGCCAGAGTGTTTATGAGGAAGGTTTAGGTGCATAATTCGTAAAGGTTTTGTGTAAATTGGTTGAAATATGACGATGATTGTTAAATATTTTCATATTTTATATTCGATGCAACAAACTGATGCAAATTTTGTAGGCACATGTTCTGCCGGGGCGGGCTGCTAGTACGGTAATAAATCATTACCGTAGCTTTAGCATCTGAAAATGGTTGTTTTAAAAAACTAGTGACTGTGAGCTGTAGCGTGAGTCTGTCTTCGCTCGGATTTGAACCCTCTTTAACAACGATACTAGAAATTTATTTCTCTAAGCACCCACGCGCCGCCACTGTAGCACTACGATATTACCATAGAAAAGATAATAATACTACGTATAGAACGGACACTCTGTTCCCCCCACCAATCCGGGCTACCTCACCTCGCCACCGATTCTGGAGCTGTCGAGGAGCTAGTGTGAGCAAGGACGCCATACGGCACGCCTACAGAACAATACTAACTCACAAGGAGAAGAACATCAACTTCATACATGTATGAATATAAAACACAGAAGTATCAATAAGAAGTATTATGGAATATTTCTGTGGGACTAGGTAGACACAGGAGGTTCAAATTTACGTAGTTTCTATATAATATATATACTAATATACTTATATTTGTATACCTAACTATATATTTGTATTTTAGAATTCATTTTCATAAATTAAACAACGATATACTCGTGCGTAAATAAACCTTAGTTTTTAAATTATTGAATAAAAACTTTCTTAATAATTTATTTATCTTTGTCGCTTTTTCAAATCAAGTAACTTAAGTACTCGTATATGAAATGTCTCTACCTAACTCTACACTATTCAAATTACGTTATCAAATATTTAGAAGATTTCAGTTTGTAAAAACTTTCGCAACTGTTTCACTCGCACGCGTATCGGTCTTCGTTCGCAGACAAGTGTCTTAGTTATGGCGTATCGCGTTGAGTAAATGAGAATAATTTTATTATCTACTAGCTGTACCCGTGACTTCGTTCGCGATTCCTACAAAAACATAACAAAACCTTAACGTTAGTGTGGCTACACTTAATTTTGTATTCGTCTCATTAAGGTTCAAATCAATGCCTTACATTATGATTAGGCCAAGAGAAGTTATATCTGCTACGCTGTAATTTGTTTTTAATGTAACAATTCATGTCTTAATTTAAATAATCCACACTAACCATCAATATATTATGGGACTATTGCATTGCCCAGTTTGGTAGATAGGGTTACAATTTTAATGACAATGTATTTTAAATGGAATGCTTAACCAATGTTTAATTGCATATACTATTACATAATATATATAGAAATAATTTTGTATTTCCCCCGGGGATAAGGCCATGCTAGCCCTGCAGGCATATGTGCGAAGCTGGAGCGGTCGCTAGTTGAATTTAAAGTTTAGTCAGCCACATGGCGTTTTGACTAAAGTTAGACAATATTTCATCCGGGACAGCAGTTTAATCTATATCAACGCGATGGTTGACGGTTATAAACCTTTCAAGCACCTTTCAATTTCAGCCGGGCTATTCACAATCATTTGAAAAAAAAATCGGATTCAGAAACTACCTCACCTTCGACTTAGATCTTTGCAATTCACAATTATCTGAACGGAGATACTTGCATTTCAATTCGTTAAATCAGGGATTCTAAATGGAAATATAATTATGTTTATAATTTTAAATGACACTTTCAATGAATTTGAATGTATCCGATTTAAATTAGAGTACGGAGAGTACTCATAGATACTTTTTTGACCATCTTCATAATAAGAGTTAACACACTCTTTTTTAGGGTTCCGAACCCAAAGGGTACCAACGGAACCCTATTACTGAGACTCCGCTCTCCGTCTGTCTGTCTGTCTGTCTGTCTGTCTGTCTGTCTGTCTGTCTGTCACCAGGCTGTATCTCATGAACCGTGATAGTTAGACAGTTGAAATTTTCACAGATGATGTATTTCTGTTGCCGCTATATCAACAAATACTAAAAACAGATCAAAGTTAAGAATTAAAGGGGGTCCCCATACAAAAAACGTGTTTTTACTATAGCGCCATCTATGTGCGATTGTTTACCAGTGTTTCTCAACCTTTTTCATGACGCGACGCGACCCCCTTAGTATGAAAAAAAATCGACCTACTTGCACTGTTTATAATTTGTATTTTGTTATATTTCTAGCTTCTATCCGCGGTTACGTTCGTGTGGCCTACAGGAAACAAATTACATATTTTCTTTTAAACCAAAAATTATAAGCACTCTCAGTCAAAACACCTACTTTACTCACTCTATAATTAATATTTTCTTTAAAAGTATATTTTCAAACTTTGTTTTTTTCTTTTACTGAGGCTTCGCGACTCCCCAGGGGTTCGCGAGTGGCGCGAGCTACACGTTGAAAAACACTGGTTGTTTGTGTTAACTAGAGATGCGCTGAATATTCGTTTGGTATTCGGTATTCAGCGTATTCGGCATCTTTTTCATTATTTGTATTCTGCCAAATTATTCGGTTTTGTTGCCAAATATATTCGGTTCAAGCATTTCTATTTTCTTGGCTCATGTAGCCAAGGTGTAGAACTATAAGACAAAACTTCTTATATAAGACTTATATTATATTATAAGTCAAAGAAAACATATTTACTTCTTAACCTATAGTTAGTAGGTATAGTCAACATTTATTTTAAGCCTTAAATCAACATTTAATTTAAATCTCGCAACAATATTTATTTTTAAACTTTAAATCAACATTTTAATAAACCTCCATTAAATCCATCCAAGTTCCTAATCTAACCAGCAGCGGCACGTAGCGCACATGCTAGAACTTGTTTACGCGGCAAAACAATGTAATGGTAAACCGAATAATTCAGCCGAATATCTGTTTCGGTAAAGGTTAAGCCGAATAATATTCGGTATTCGGTAATTCGGTGAAACCACTATACGGCGCATCTCTAGTGTTATCGTTCACTTAGTTGGCGTTAGAAGTTCGTTAGACATTCGTCAGATGGCGTTGTAGTAAATAAGCATGTTTAGTATTGACACGGTATTTATATTATCGATGTACTTTGTACTTTATTTTTCCGGCAAATTTTGTTTAATCGGAACCCTACTTGTGCGGGTCCGACTCGCACTTGGCCAGTTTATTTGTAAATTATTATTATGATGATTTTTTAGCACGAAATAGTAAGTTACTTTCTTGTTTGTCTGTCGGTCATTCCAGGTGTAATCTGACGACTTAAATTTCAAAAACTTTCCAATTAGTTATCCAGCTGGAAGTTTCAGGGAAGCTAAAATATAGATGAAAATGCATGCTATAGCGTGGTTTTTAGATCAATTTTAACAGATATTTATTGCTTTGTCTAAAGCATGTTTTAAGTTTTTCGGGTATATATCTAAAGAGAGTGAACTTAAACAATAAAAAGTCTTAACTGGCTAAGTGCAAGTCGGACTCGCACTCGTTGGGTTCCGTAACATAAGCGTTTTTATGAAAAACAAATTTATATTTGCGGTTCGGAAAATGTGCTTTATCTCAAAAACTACTGACTTCTAACCAATTTCCGGTTAAAGTTTTATTGAGATCTACAGGATATTTTTTAGATTTTTCACTTTTTACACACACATTTTACCACTTTAGAAGTGTAAAACTTTCAAACGAATTACTTTAAAAAAAAATTGTTATAAAAACCTCAATGTCATTTTCAACGACCTATCCAAAACAAACCGCACGTAAAGGTTTGATTAAAAAAATTTTTTTTAGTTTCTGTTCCCATGTATGGAGAGCCCCACCCTTAATCTTTATTTTTTTTATTTTTGTAAAAACTAAAAAAGAACCGACTTCAATGCCGCGCTATTCATTTTCAGTACCAATTTTGAGATGTTTATCTCAATATCTCTGGAGATACTTATCATACCTCGATAAAATTACCATAGTACCACACTTGAGATATCTCCTTTCGACCAAAAAAAGAATAATCAAATTCGGTTCATAAACGACGAAGTTATCCGCGAACAAACTTTTTTTTTTTAAATGTTTGTTCGATAAAAAAAAATCATAAAAAAAAGATACATAAAAAAAATACGGTCGAATTGAGAAAAAATCTCTTTTTTTTGAAGTCGGTTAAAAAAGAATAATATTAAAAATTAATTAGATTGCATAACATTTACATAAAAATATCCTGTTTTTCACGTGTCCCACAACATATTCGGATTCGGAAGCTTCATTTTTAATTTTATTCTTGTTTTGATCCCTGACCCTGAGCTAATGAATTAAAAATAAATATACCGCCAATTTTGGTTAAATTATTTTTTTGTTTTCATTATGGCTGCATACGATTACCTTACCAGATTCAAGTATTAAAATTGTTCAAGTTTTTGTAAATTCAAGTCATAATGCTGAGTCAAAGTCACATTTCTGTGTTGTGAGTTCTGAGTCATGTTGAAGTCACAGTCTAGTCCAAGCCTAACTAAAGATGTGAACTTAACTGAAGATTTTCAGTGGGATTTCGGTGAGAACACAAATAGCATGTTTTTCAACATGTTTCCCTACACTCGCACACATTCACCGGCACTAATTGGTTAATTAATCCACATTGATTACACATTACTAATAAAATATGATTAACATAAAGGTAAGGTACTACTAATACATAAGTAGGTACTACTATTTATTTTCGCGCAGTCAATGGTAAAAAGAAGATTACACGACTCATGAATAAAAAAATTAATCTCGGTCCTTGTATCCCTCGCTCCGCTCAGGATTCTAATATAGAATCCCTCGCTACGCTCGGGATTCAACTATAGAATCTTTCGCTGCTCTCGGGATCCAACTGAGTCCCTCAAATTAAATTGCCTTTTTATTCACTTGTTGTATAATCTACTATTATAAATACTCAGGGCCCGATCTAGCTATTTCGCCGCTCTGGGCAAAAAATATTTAATCACCGCCCTAATACGTATGATAATAGAAAAATCTTCGAATGCCGCGGTAGTCATTTTCAGTCTCCATCAGCATTATGACTTGAATTTACAAAAACTTGAACAATTTTAATACTTGAATCTGGTAATCGTATGCAGCCATAGTGAAAATAAAAAAAAAATAATTTAACCAAATTTGGCGGTATATTTATTTTTAATTCATTATATAGCTTCTACTTTGAGTATTCACCTAGCTTCTATAATGTACCTCCATTTAGCCAGCCAGTCAAAGAGAATATAAATAAACGTAAGACAGCCAGTAGCCACTTTCAGCAAGATTTATTTATTTTTTGACCATAATTCGTATTTCTTGCTTGTTCCAAATTCAAAAGTGGCAATGGTAAAAAAATAATTATTAACTTCTTGGATCTTTCAAACATCGTAACTTACTTTAACTAACTTCAACATCGTAATCTAAAACGTAGACAGAGAAAAGAATAGACTGCGGGTAGCTCCGTCTCTTTCTAAAATGAAATAGAATGTACTATGGAGTTTTTCCATGTAACGGAAAAGGACAAAGCTATAATATTTCCCTCTCTCAGTGCTTGCCGGTTTTTACAGGGTCAGTAACGTAGTTAGCCGTCTTTAGCTTAACGAACTTAGACCTTTATTGCTATGTATCACTGGGTTCTAAATACATATATGGTTATGTTGCAATCTTCTGTCTCGTGTGGCCACGCTACCCAAATCTCTATAGTTTTATCCCTTTACGATCCAAAACCAGTATAATATGCTATGATCAACGACGTTTTACTATATTAAACACGACGATGCACTCCGGCCCGATAGAGATCGACCTTGAACGGAGTTTGTCCCTTTCTTTTGTAGGGACCACATATACACATATATTTTACATATAGTATAGTCTTTGAGTATTCACCCTGAATACTCAAAGAGTATAGTACACATATAGCACTGGCAGGTTGTTAAACAAGGACACACTCCCATCTAGGTTCCTTTCGTTAGGGCCGTTTTTTTGTACATCAATTACAACCTTATGTTCAGAGCGTACGGATTAAATTGAATTTGTCAAAACCATAGACGTAAAATAAAAGGATGCACGATGAAAGGTGCACTGCAGATGTTTTGACAAATCCAATTTAATCCGTATACTTTAACGATAAGGTTGTAATTGCTTTGTAGCACAAAACAGCTGCGCTGGAAAGCACACGTCAAGAAGAAAAGGGAAGAATTAGAGCTACGGTACAAAAGAATGTATTGGCTACTTGGCAAACAGTCTAAGTTGTCAATACAAAACAAATTATTATTATACAAGCAAGTCCTAATGCCAGTATGGACCTATGGTATACAGTTATGGGGCTGTACCAAAAACAGCAATATATCAATTATACAGCGGTTCCAGAATAAAGTATTGAGAGAAATCGCAATGGTTCCTTGGTACATCAGAAATGACGATCTACATCGGGACCTGAAAATTGAGACCGTCGTCAAAATTGTCCAAAAGTATGCAGAAGCTCACGAAAAAAGACTTCACCATCATGTGAATGTCGAGGCAATCCAGCTCCTTGACCATACAAACATAGTAAGAAGACTTAAGCGGACAAAACCGTTCGAACTAGTGTATAAAAATAAAGTTTAGTGATAAAGTGCTAATAGTGCTATACGTATGAACACTTGAACAATGTGTATACATCTTTATTAGAGACAATAAGAAAAGTGTCAATGGACACATTCTTAGTGTAGTTTATGTATACAGTTTAGGCTAAAGTAAAATTGCTTATTAGCCGAAAAGGCTAGATTGTAGTTACAATAGGGACGTATTACTAACAAGTAATATGCTCTATAATAAAAAAAAAAAAAAAAAAAAATATTACATTTGGTATATCTCGCCGATTTTTATAGTTTTTCTGATAATGCTTACAATATATCATAAAAAATGTTGTAAGGCATGAAAATATACATTTATACGCCACATAATTCATTATTATTTTCCAGATAAGTGTAACCAAACATGAATAATGACTTTTCAAACTTTGTTTTTGCTCTCCTGAAAAGTTGTGATTTTGCAGTTATATCATTTTACACCGGAGACACAGATATATTTTTTATATATATATTTTGAATATATATACGAGTAGGTATTGTTGTTATTTGGAAAATAAATATATTTTTTAATAGATCATGTATCCACGTATACATAATTTTTAATATAATAAATGTAATGTAAAATGTGTAAATAGCAAAAAAAGCAATGAATTTAATATTTTTTTATAACGTACTAGCAGCCCGCCCCGGCTTCGCACGGTTAGAACATATATGCCTATAAAATTTGCACCAGTTTGTTGCATCAAATATAAAATATTAACATATTTAACAATCATCGTCATATTTCAACCAATTTACACAAAACCTTTACGAATTATGCACCTAAACCTTCCTCATAAACACTCTGGCTATTGGTGAAAACCGCATGATAATCCGTTCAGTAGCTATTGAGATTATTGCGAACAGACAGACAGACGCAGTGATGGACTTTGTTTTATAATACTTACGTAGTGATATTGGACGGCACTTTGGCGTAAAGGATAGTTACCCTGATTCTGTTCCGAGGGTCGTTGGTTCTAATCCTAGCTATATACCTACCAATGAAAGTTTTATGTCCATACATGAATCATGGGTTTTCATACAGAGGTAGTGGGATCATGGAATCAAAATCAATCAAATCATGGGATCAAAGAAGGGGTATTATACGTTTAACGTGTGTATTTGTGTCTGTCTGTAGCATCTTAGCACCCAACCAGATGAACCGATTTTGATGATATTTTTTTTTTGTTTGATAGATGTCTTCATCGAGAATGTTCTTAGCTTTTATTCATGAAAATTCGTTCAATCGTTATAAAACTATGAGCTTTTTTCTAGTTAATTGCGCTATGAAATCAAGTTTCATAGGTCCGATCAATTCGAAAATCTTCTTCTTCAACGATATTGTAAGAACATGGAAGCATTAACCTGATGCTGGGACATCTCCTGTACTCTACAGAATACTAAATCCACACCAACTTACAGCTCAGATTTTAAATGTCGTGTTTAGAGTCATTGGAATGCTTTTATTGAAAAGATTATACATAGATCAGTCGAGGTGGTTTATATATAGATCATAACTATATTATACAATATAATTTTAAAAAGAAAAAAAATATTATTATACTATATTGACTCAAATTGATTGTGATCGGTGGGGATCTACAGCATCGCTAAGCTTATAATAATATTTTCCTAGTAACTATGACCTAATCTGTGGTTTTACTGCAGATATTTTATTAATTTTGCGATGCGTGTATGTGAAATCCGTGATATCTTCTAGAGTTTTCATTTGAATTATATACTGTAAAGGACAATTTTAATCTATAATATGTGGCCAAGCTAATTAACGTAATTATTTGGATAAGGATTAATACTATATACTTGAAAATAGCCTTGGAATTTATGTGATATTTTTTAACAAAAAATTAAAGTTTAAAATGGTTACTGTGAGTCAACCTTAAGAGATAGACATATGCTGTCGCGGACTTTTTTAACCGACTTCAAAAAAGGAGGAGGTTTCTCAATTCGACCGTATATTTTTGTAGGTCTTATTAGGTTGTACAACTCTTCCATAGAAAATATCCGTCCATCTGTTTTCAATTGAGCAGCGTTCGTAAGAAACGTGTTTTTTCGACCGTTTTTTAGTCGATTTAGGTTGCAAATTAGGTCTCCACGAATGTACCTTTGATTTAGACGGGATAATATATAGCCCATTTTCATTCCGAAAGTCCATTCTATATATTAGTGTAAGAATTTTTTAAATCGGTCCAGTAGTCTTTGAGCCAAATGATTACAAAAGAACAAAAATACAAATGTTCTCTCTTTATAATATTACTATAGATATAGCAAACAAACAAACGGCCCACCTGATGGGAAGTGGTGACCGTCGTCTAAGAACACTTTCAATACTAGAGGTGTCACTCATGCGTTGCCTGTCAATATTCTTTTAACGCCCCTTTTGAAGGACTCCATGTTGTAGCTCTGCGGGAAAACAGCAGACGGCAGCAGGCTCGTTCCACACTTTACAGGTGTTCGGGAGAAATTACCGCTTACATAGACCTAAATAGACACAAACATAAGATCGTTTAAAAAACTAAAAAGAACCAACTTCAAATGCCACCCTATTAATTTTCAGTACCAAGTTTGAGGTGTTTATCTCCATATCTCAGGAGATACTTATCAGATATCGATGAAATTACTATGGTACCACCCTTGGGATATCTCCATTCCAACAAAAATATCAAAAAATATCAAGATCGGTCCATAAACAACGAAGTTATCCGCGAACACCCATAAATATATATATATATATATATACGGTCAAATTGAGAAACCTCCTCCTTTTTTTGAAGTCGGTTAAATATATGGAAGATGGATTTGGATAGCGCTCTGGTGATAGGACTAAAGCCAGTGATCCAGCGCCTCTTCGCACTGCCGTCTTTAAACTCCTGACATTAAGATTCCATCTTGACTTCATCGTCACTTAACATCAGATGAGATAGAGTTCAAGTGATCGTCAGTCAGACGTTATTGTGCAGGATTCGAACTCGCTACATCATCCACTGGGTCGTGGATTTACTAACTTAAAATACTAAAATACGAACTAAATGCATCTAGGTCTTACCCCGTAATCTCCTGGTTCTGGTGTACTCGTATGTTTGAGAATGGAACGCGAATTTCATGAGATTACCTTTTTTTTTTTTGAACCAGGAAAATCCTTTATAGATACCACTCGCCTGGGGGAGCGAGATGATTATGTGAGACTCGCTGCTTAAAAGGCAAGATACCGCACTAAAAACCTGGGGTGAGCCGTCATCCACCGTGGTGGGGCAAGATGGGGCCATCGTAACATTTGCCAACTTGCCTCGGTGATAGACCCAAATGGGCCTCTGTCGCTGTGGAGAGCTGACCTTGCTCACTAATGTCATCCCTCAACCGTCATGTGGGGAGTGTAAGCCGTTGGAGAGTCACCCGACTCTCCAACAGTTACCCCACAATGACAGAGGAGTGTGGCTCGTCTTATCCTAAAACTCACCACACCCTCACATGACTGGTGTGCGAAGGGCAACTACCCCTACCCGCACACCGTCCACCGTCCGGCCCGAGCAGCCCTCTTGCAGCCGTTACCGGCCCCGCCACTAAATCCAAGCATTATGCTCAGACCCACCACCGGGCGGCTCCCACCGCCGAGCCCGCCGTCCGTGCATGCGTCACCGTCACACTGCACCCTCTGCTAAATATCAGAGGGACACGCGGAGGAGCCCCTCACGTCGAAACTTCGCTATCAGTCAACATCTTATCCCAGTTGACTGGGAAAAGTTGTCGGCCGCTACCCAGGGTAACCCAACACCAATACTTGAGCTTACCTACTCTGACCTACCCCATATTCAAAAGCCCTACCGCAGCTTTCAAGCGGGGAAGCGGGATATAAGTACAATCAACCCTGCATCCGTTCCGAGGACGCTTCCAATGTCGATAAAATGGCCGCGCTATGTCCCGCATGCGCGTCTCCAGCCCGTGAAGAAAACAGAACTATATGTTCAATAACGCACTCATAATCTTATGAGGTAAATAATTATGCGGTCGCCGCGACAAAATCGGACAAAAGAGGACTTATCAACGCTCGCCTCCCGCTATAAAGATGGTCGGCCTGGCTCAGAGCGACATGGGCGCTTGATCTGACGTTCCTGGACAGACTGACTGCCGGCGTCCGCGCCGAAGATGCGGCGGTGGGGTACCTCACCCCCGCTCGGCCCGAATGAAAACAATAGGCAACGCGCGATGGATTCGAGCTCCTAGGCAAGCAGTTTTATACGAAACTGTTATAATAAAGTCATGTTTGACATTAGACATAATGTTAGTCGATCTTCTAAATCGAATAACATTATTAAATATTTCCATTTAGGTACATATTCCCTATTATCAATAAGCGAATTTGTTTGTTTCCAGATCAAAATGCGTCGCTCGAATTTTGACTTCTATATCATGGGTGGTGACTCGTGTGTACAATAGTAAGTTACTCAAGTTCAAAGGGAATCGCGACTTGGACGGGTTTATCAGCGAGCTTGGCGCACCCACTGTGAGAACCAAGGATACATATCAGATCAAGGTAAGGATGAGGTATATCGATAGCAATGTGGCAATAGACCAATGTCTAAGGCGTCGGTCTGGCGGTCGAGAGTGGCTTCGAGTGAAGAAGCCCCGTCGCTTCTGTTTGTTCGTAACTACTGAACGGAATTACTGAACGGATTTTCATACGGATTTTACCTATAGACAGAGTGATGCATGAGAAAGGTTTATATGTATAATTGGTTGCGGGGTTGAAATATTACGATTTTTGTTGAAGACGTTAATTCATATTCGACGCAACAAGCTAATGCAAAATATGTTGGCATAAATAAAATGTAGGGAATGGAATACTCTGCCTGAGTCTGTGTTTCCGGCTAAGTACAATGTCTTCAAATCGCGAGTGAATATATCTTTAGGGTTAGCACGCTCCATCATCGATCGCATCATCAGGTGAGATAGTGGTCAAGTGCTACCCAGTTCGATGTAAATTAATATTTTACCCGTGCGAAGCCGGCGTGGGTCGCTAGTTAATTATGATTGTATAGTAATAATTGAGATCACACCGCGTGAACTTACTCCTGGGAAAGGGACGAACTCGTTCGAAACCTAGCTCAAGAAAAATCAACTAAAGGTACGTGAATTACAGCTGGTATTAATATCAGAAATATTAATATATCACAGGTAACAGTGCGTCCGGTCATGGAATCTACGAAGCGTCTGCTACATACATCATCAAAGAAAAAAAGTTCGTTTACAATACGCAAGACATTTCGAGAGTAAACGCGAGATTTTTAATTTAATAATATTTATCTTTACTAATATTATAAATAGAGAACATTTGTATTTTTGTATGTTTGTAATGATTTGGCTCAAAAATACTGGACCGATTGAAAAATTCTTTCACTAATATTTAGAATGGACTTTCGAAATGAAAATAGGCTATATATTATCCCGTTTACATGAAAGGTACATTCGTGGAGACCTAATTTGCAACCTAAGTCGACAAAAAAACGGTCGAAAAAACACGTTTCTTACGAACGCTGCACAATTGAAAAAAGATGGTAGAATATTTTCTATGGAAGAGTTGTACAACTTAATAAGACCTACAAAAAAGTCCGCGACAGCATATGTCTATCTCTTAAGGTTGACTCACAGTAACCATTTTAATCTTTAATTTTTTGTTAAAAAATATCACATAAATTCCAAGGCTATTTTCAAGTATATAGTAATAATCCTTATCCAAATAATTAATTTATTTATTAATTATTTAATTAGCTTGGCCACATATTATAGATTAAAAGTGTCCTTTACAGTCTATAATTCAAATGAAAACTCTAGAAGATATCACGGATTTCACATACACGCATCAAAAATTAATAAAATATATGCAGTGAAACCACAGATTAGGTCATAGTTACTAGGAAAATATTATAAGCTTAGCTATTCATAGATCCCCACCACCGATCACAATCAATTTGAAGTCAATATAATATAATAATAATATGATCTATTGTATAAAATAATATTCATCTATATATATAATAATATAATATTTTAAACCACCCCGACTGATCTATGTATAATCTTTTCATTAAAAGCATTCCAATGACTCTAAACACGTCATTTAAAATCTGAGCTGTAAGTTGGTGAGGATTTGAGTATTCTGTAGAGTCCAAGAGATGTCCCAGCATCAGGTCAATGCTTCCATGCTCTTACAATATCGTCGAAGAAGATTTTCGAATTGATCAGACCTATGAAAGTAGATTTCATAGCGCAATTAACTAGAAAAAAGCTCATAGTTTTATAACGATTGAACGAATTTTCATGAATCAAAGCTAAGAACACTCTTGATGAAGACATCTATCAAACAAAAAATATACTATCAATAGTAAAATCAAGTTCATCCGGTTGGGTGCTAAGATGCTACAGACAGACACACAGATACACACGTCAAACGTATAATACCCCTACTTTTTGCGTCGGGGAACGCTGTAAGGTTACGGCGGCAGATGTTCTCCTTGGTAGTAAGCTACTTTTTAGGGTTCCGTAGCCGAATGGCAAAAAACGGAACCCTTATAGATTCGTCATGTCTGTGTGTCCGTCCGTATGTGACAGCCATTTTATTCCGAAACTATAAAGACTACAGAATTGAAACTTGGTAGGTAGATGTATTCTGTGAACCGCTTTCTGATTTATTTAAAAAATAAAAAATATAAAAGTTAAAATCTTCAAACCTATACATGTAGGGTGTCTATAAATAGGTCTTTAAATATATTTTTTTTTATATATCTTATAGGCTAGCGTTTGCCCATTATCTCACCTGTTGGTAAGTGATGATGCAGTCGAAGATGGTAAGCACGCTAGGCCTAGAATGGGAACTGACTCTCAATACGGAACTCTCAATGCCGGAACACATTAGATGTTTTGGCGACAGATTTTCTAGCTTGACCCTCAAGGTAGCTGGCCAGGTGGACACTAGATAATGTCCTACCACCATGCGGGGGTTGTTGGTTTCTTAACGATGTTTTTCCTTCACCGGAGGGCCACTGTGAAAAGCGCACATAATTTTTTCGACAGAAAAATCCATTGGTGCACGGCGGTTTGAACTCGGTACCACGGCATCAAAGCCGACCGTTCTCCCGATTACGCCACCGGGCCCTCAATAACATTGAGGTTCCTTAAATCATTTTTTCTCAAAGTCAATCATTGAAAAGATAGGCGCGTCAAAAGTGGTAAAATGATCCCACTACCTCTGTACGAAAACCCATGATTCATGAATGCACATAAAACTTACATTGGTAGGTATAGCTAGGATTAGAACCAACGACCCTCGGGTCAGAATCAGGGTAACTATCCTTTACGCCAAAGGGCCATCCAATATCACTACGTAAGTAGTAAATTTTAAACTTTCGCGATTTACACACATAATTATATTGTAATACGGGACTTATCGCGCTAAAAACATAATTTTATTTACCTCGACGTTTCGATCAAGTTGCATTGACCGTGGTCACGAGTGGCAACTCCGATCAAGATCAAATGAGGGTAGTTTCAAACTACTCTCAATAAAAACAATGCTGATACCCACAACTTCAGTCTTCTCGTGACCACGGTCAATGCAACTTGATCGAAACGTCGAGGTAAATAAAATTATGTTTTTAGCGCGATAAGTCCCGTATTACAATATCACTACGTAAGTATTATAAAACAAAGTCCATCACTGCGTCTGTCTGTCTGTTCGCAATAATCTCAATAGCTACTGAACGGATTATCATGCGATTTTCACCAATTTTGTATTTGATGCAACAAACTGATGCAAATTTTGTAGGCATAGGTATATGTTCTACCCGTGCGAAGCCGGGGCGGGCTGCTAGTAGTGAAGACAGACAAATACTTGAACAGAATCTCACCTGATGTTAAAAATAGATGAGCCCAGCCTGTTCCGGAGTTGAAACTCTTCGAGCCTTCGCGCAAAACGGTTCGTGATGACCCTTGAAAACAGCTTGTAGACATGGCTCACAAGCGAAATCAGGCGATAGTTTTTCAATAGAGCCACAGATTATATAATAGTTACCACGTAAATAAATCTTTATCTTCTTTTCAACCGACTTCCAAAAAGAAGGAAGTTTTCAATTCGTCTGTATGTTTTTTTTGTATGTATGTTACGCGATTACTCCGTCAATTGTGAACCGATTTAAATGATTTTTTTCTAATGGGTAGGGTACGTTTTCGAGGTGGTCCTATTGTAATTTCATCGAGATCTAATTAGTATCTCCAGAGATATGACGATAAACGTCTCAAACTTGCTACTGAAATAAGAAATTGACTCGCGGGGCATGGAAGTCGGTTATTTTAGTTTTTAAACTATCTTAATTATTTGAAAAACGAAACCACTATGCTTCTGTTCCATGCCTGTTACTTAAGAAAAATATATATTCAAATCGGTTCACAAATGGCGGATAAGTCGAGTAACATTTATTACTCGTATGTATTCAAAATAAATATACTGACGAATTGATAACCTGCTCATTATTAGTAGTTTGGTTAAAAACTTTATGATTTAGTGCTAAGATCCAGTCTCTAAGAGAAGCCATGATTGATTACATGAATTTGACACTTCAGGCAGTCTCCGTATCTAAGATCTACGCGTTTTTGTTTACCGCTAAACGGAGGCCCCTTTACCATAACTATTATATAATCTGTGCCTTTACCCTGTCTCCAACATTCCGAAATGTGCCGTTGCCTGTCACAAACCACCTAGAGCTGCTAGGAGTTACATTAACTTGCAACCTCAACTTCGGCGGCTACATAGAGTCCAAAGCTAAACTAGCCGGTAAAAAGCTTGGCGTTCTCAGAAAGGTAAGGCGGTATTTCACGCAGGGACAGCTTCGAAGTCTGTACCAAGCACAAGTCCGATCTTGCATGGAATACTGCTGCCAACTCTGGGACGGCTCGGCTAAATATCAGCTGGAGGCCTGGTTTATCGATAGAATCCAGAGCCTCCAGCTGATATTTAGCCGAGCCAGCAAGAATGCTTATTGGCAAAACTGAAACTACAAAAAACAAGCTTCAGAGCCTCCAGCATCGGCGTAGAGTTGCTAGTTTATCTGTGTTCTACAGGATACATTTCGGTGAGTATGCGATCGAATGACACAATTTGATTTCTTCTTCCCCCTTTTATTATCGGACAACAAGGCAAACTAAACCACGGCATTCTTACATGATGGTGGATATTCCAGCAATCCGCACTAAAAGATTTGGTTCTACTTTGTAATCCGAACCGCAAAGGAATGGAACGCGTTGCCGGCTGACTTGTTTCCGAGTAGCTATAACTTGGGTCTCTTCAAGTCAAGAGTGAACAGGTATCTTCTAGGCAAGCATGCTACACCCTCGATCACATCGTCACTTTCCACCAGGTGAGATAGTGGTCAAATGCTTGCCTATCTGCGGTAAAAAAAAAACAATGAAAAGTATATTTTTAATTTTTGTTCCAGATATAACAACGAACCTAGCTGCATAAGCGCAACACATCCACATCTCAACATGTATTGTTACTGCAACGGGTGAATGTAACGTTACACGTATCGCAACAATGTGCCGCAACAACGTAACGTGACACAAAAAAATCTCATAAAAATATTTTTATTGTTTTGACACAAAAGTTCGTGCCATATGTTGACAATTGGCAATAAAGTGCGTCGACCCCTCTTCAGCTGTTAAGTAAAAATGAGTGTACCTTAAAATATCGCCAAAATCGAAACCAATAATATGTTTTTATCATTTATTTTTATTGACATTCTACATACTACTAGAACACATTTGATTTATTTATTTTTCGTATTTTCACGATCTCGATACTTAACTATCCGTGTTTTTTGTAAAAAGGAATTTTATCACGCTAGGAGTGTTCTATGTTATACTTTATTTAATTATAATTAACGAAATGAAATAACATTACTCACAGCCTACCACGGCCATATAGCCTCACTATTGAGATATGACATCATATTTTGGGGCAATTCAACGTACAAGATAATATTATTTAAAGAGCAAAAGAGATACATTAGGGCCATGTGTGGTTTACAACAAACTGACTCTTGTAAAACATACTTTCCAAAATTGAAGATATTAACTTTGCCAAGTCTGTACATAAGTTAATCTACCTATTCCTTTTTGTTCGAAAAAATATTCATCTTTATGAAAACTATCCCACAGGATCGCGACGAGAAGCTAAATTACGTCATCCTGGGTCTCAGACAACACTATTTAAAAACAATATTCTTAACATGGCTCCCACTTTATTTCACAAGCTGCCTGCATCAATCGGAGACATTTCGAATATGCATGTGTTCAAAAATAAATTAAACAATGTTTTAATCAGCAAGGCATACTATACGGTGCAAGATTTTTTAATTGATAAACCTATAATTTAACATTGAATTATTTTATGACTACTTAAATTATTGTCAACTCTTATTATGGTGATATCAAATGGCAGAATGTAGCGGTAAACCTTAACATTTTATTTTACTAACACTATATTATATATACCCATGTTCGCAAATCAATAAATTTGATTGGTTGATTGAGTGATTGATTGAAAAATCTCTTTTTGTAAAATGTCTACATGTAATAAAAAAATAAGCATTACAACAGCTTTACAACACTTACAAAACTACTTCCTGAAAATTATATAAAACACGTGCTATGTTACTTTAGGCTGAGCGCAGACTACAGACAAAACAGTCTTAAGACTGTCTCAAGACTGTCTCAAGACAGTTTTGTCTATCACCCTGCGCACACTGCGAACAAAACTTTTTTGTCTGCGAGGATGCGACACAGAACAATATATAGAATGGACACTTTGATCACTCCACCAATACATGTATTATGTACCTACCTACAATTTGTCTTCTTCAGTTATACAGTAACTAGATATCTACTTTATCATTTTTAGGGTTCCGTTTCTCAAAAGGTAAAAAAAGGAACTGAGCGCTCATACAATTTAGAGGTCTAGCTTAATTGGAACCAACCATAAAATATGTTAATAAATAAAATAGTGCTATTGAGTGATTTATTTACGTCGCGTCGTTCGCGTGTGGCGCGTCCTTGCTCAAGTTAGTTCCTCGATAGCTCAAAATCGGTAGGGAGGTGAGTAAGCCTCGATTGTTGGGGCGAACAGAGTGTCCATTCTATACGTAGTATCTGTTCTGTGTTGCATCGTTTTTCTTTGTCGGCACCGAGAACAAATAATAATACTACGTATAGAATAGACACTCTGTCCCACCCACCAATCGAGGCTTCCTCAACTCGCCTCTGATTCTGGAGCTGCTGAGGAGCTACTTTAAGCAAGGCACCACACGCGGACGACAACAGAACAATAATACTACTCACGTGAAAATTAACGTCAACTTCATACATATATGTTGGGACCAGTACACACAAGAGGTTTAAATTTACGTAGGTATAATATAGAATTATATATAAAAACCAGCAAAATCGAGTTGAACTCGCCCACCGAGGCTTCCGTACCAACTTCTCAGACAGTTTAAGGGACAAATTTATCTTTGTAGTTCGATCCATATAGGAAATGTATATTTTTGTAAATTACAACATTTGTTTAACATTTGGTACAATTATTTGTTTAACAATTAATCATAAGTTTTTAAAAGTGAATTAATCGTTTTTAGGGTTCCGTATCTCAAAAGGTAAAAAAGGAATCCTTATAAGATCACTTTCTTATCCGTCTGTCCGTCTTTATGTTCGTGTGTCACCACCAATTTTCTCAGGAACGGGTGGACCTAGCAAGTTAAAATTTATACCAGATACTGATGTTTATGGTCCTAATTAGATATATAAAAATCAAGATCCAGAGTCAACACGATAATAAGATATAAACATATTTAGATTTTCGCCGAAATTTGTAAGTACCTAAATTTACCTTTATTTTCAACTTTTTTATTTTTCGGAATTTTTCCTTTACTTGTGCTGTAATACCTTGATTTTGACCATAGTTGACAATTCTAGGTCAACCGGAAATACCATATAGGTTTTTGGTCGAAAACCTGTAGGGTACTTCCCGTTGACCTAGAACCATGAAATTCGATAAAGAGCAAGGTTATACAGCACAAAAAAAGGGGACATTTCAAAAACGAAACAAATATTAAAGTAAATGGTGTCCCATACATACATAATTAACGCCAGTTAAGATATGCCTCTGAGTTATATGAGCGCTCATACAATTTAGGGGTCTAGCTCACCAAACTTAAGTTTGGTGCCAAAAGGTAAATATGTAACTAAAATTGTGCCTCTGTGTAATTTATTTTATTCATAGTTGACGCTAATTAAGATAGGCCTCTGAGTTATATGAGCGCTCATACAATTTTGATGTCTAGCTAACCAACCTTAAAAAATGTAAATAAATAAAATAGTGCTATTGAGTGATTTATTTTCGTCGCGTCGTTCGCGTGTGGCGCGTCCTTGCTCAAGTTTGTTCCTCGACAGCTCAGAATCGGTAAGGAGGTGAGGAAGCCTCGATTGTTGGAGCGAACAGAGTGTCCATTCTATACGTAGTATCTGTTCTGTGTTGCATCGGTTTTCTTTGTCGGCACCGAGAACAGATAATAATACTACGTATAGAATAGACACCCTGTACCACCCACCAATCGGGGCTTTCTCACCTCCCTATCAATTCTGAGCTGTCGAGGAGCTAACTTGAGCAAGAACGTGCAACACGCGGACGACGCTACGAGAAGATTGTTTTTAAAACATAACTCTCCTTCTTCCGCAGTCCGGTGACTGCGAAAGGAGGGTTAATATATATATATATATATATATATATATATATATATAATATATATATATATATATACATACATATTATATATATATTAACCGTATATATATTATATATACATTTGTATATACATATAAATGTATGAATGTATGTATATTTCTTTGGCACGCCCTAGAGCCTGAATGGCTTATCGTATTTTTATGTTAGTGGTGTCAACAGCAAGTATTAAAAAGATAATTCAAAAAGCTTCGTCAATTGCAGACGAGAATACTATCAGATCTGTATATACAAAGTTTTGAATTCCCACCATATTTGCAGGGGTATGTATACTCCATGTAAAGAAATCAGTAAAAAAATATATATTAAAAAAATATATATAATTAACTAGGTACTTGAAATCAAACCTTCTTAAATCGACTCGCTCTTGGCGAACTACACGCACTCAGTCATACCGCCGCCACAGGCGCCGCATTGCCTTTCGGCAAAAATCAAAGGGGCCGCGTCCGTCGGCGGCGACCGGTGAAACATGTTTGTGTTATTATTTTCGTTTTGTCTCTTCATTTTTAACCGACTTCAAAGGTTTCTCAATTCGACCGTATATATGTTTTTTTTTAATGTTTGTTCGCGGATAACTTCGTCGTTTATGAACTGATTTTGATTATTCTTTTTTTGTTGGATAGGAGATATCTCAAGTGTGGTACCATGGTAATTTTATCGAGGTCTGATTAGTATCTCCAGAGATATGGAGATAAACACCTCGTAATTGGCACTGAAAATTAATAGCGCGGCATTGAAGTCGGTTCTTTTTTAGTTTTTTAAAAGATCTTATTTAGTTTTTAAACGATATTATAGCCTAGTGGTGAGTCGTAGTCACTTGTTATTGCCAAGACAAAGTTTGTAGAGAAGACAAAATAAACGAATAACATCGTTTAAAAAACTAAAACATTCGACTTCAAATGCCGCGCTATATTTTCAGTACAAAGTTTGAGGTGTTTATCTCCATATCTCTGGAGATACATGGAGGGAAGGATAGCTGGAGGGGATTGGATGTGGAAGTGAGGGGAAGGGGGAGGGTAGGGGAGCAAAGGGGGAGGGTAGGTAAGCGAGGGGGAGGTTGGAGGGTTTAGGTGGAAGTGAGGGGGTAGGGGAAGGGGAGAGCATGTGAGGGACGGAGGGAAAGGGGGAGTAGCGTGGCGTGGTACGGCGTGGTGTAGTTGGGATACGTATGTGTCTTATTTGTTAATGCTACCCAAAGACACTATTCCACGCGAACGAAGTCGCGGGCACAGCTAGTATTTATTATATATATATATATACATTTTTAAGGTTTGTTAGCAGATAACCGCGTCGTTTATGAACCGACTTTGATTATTTTTTTTTTTGTTGGAAAGGAGATATATATAAAAAGGTCTGATAAGTATCTCTAGAGATATGAAGATAAACACCTAAAAATTGGGACTGAAAATTAATAGCGCGGCATTGAAGTCGGTTCTTTTTAACCGACTTCACAAAAAAGGAGGAGGTTCTCAATTCGTAAGAATCTTTTTTCTTTTTTATTTTAGTTCACCGATTACTCGAAGATGCCTGAACCGATTTGGAAAATTATTTTTTTGTTTCAAAACATACCCTTCCCAGGTGGTTCCATTTAAATTTTAACGAAATCGGCCGAACCTTTTTAATATATCAACATTTGTATTATGACGCATTTACTTATCTCGACAACTTACTACTTGGCTGGCACTTTACCTACTGGCACTGATTATATAATAGTTACTACGTCTACTGGCTACTTTGACTAGCGCGACGTTTGAAGTCGTTTCTTTTAGTTTTTTTAAACGATCTTAAATTATTTAGTTTTTAAACGATCTAATCTGAAGTCGATTAAAATAAAATAAATAGTTTTTCTTTTTCCATACAAGTTGTTCGTACCCGTCAAACAGGATGCGTTTATTTCATTTGTTAAGGTGCGTACAGACTATGTAACATAATGTATTGTATAACATGGTGAGATAACATGTTTCAGATGATTTGGACACTCATAAAACATGTTCAAATAACATCGCCAGTCGTCGAAGCGCCGCTTCGCTTTTCGGCAGTATTCAAAGCGGGCCGCTTCCATCGGCGAATCACGTGTACACGGTAAGGCGCGGTTTATACAGAAGAAACGTGGCGCGGACGGATGTCAGTGTGGACGTTCGTTCCCATTCTGGGTTCGTGTGAGGGTTTCGAGGCGAGCCTCCTTACCCTGGTTGGGCTCTGGGGCAACTACCCTCGGGGTACGCGCGGGTTTTAATCAGCCCTATAGTGGTCCGATATGGTCGTTGGCCAGATCTGGGCGTGGTGGTCATGTTGGCCATCTTGGCATGGTGGTCTTGTGCTGCTGTGGTAACCGCTACTCCTCCTCTTTGCTGCTTTCATCCACCGGGACTAAGTCGCGTGGGAGTGCACGCCAGGTCGATACAGCGCCATCAGGCGGCCGGGCGTGGTGCGGTGCAATGTTCTGGAGGTGAGGGTGTGGTCCGTTGTCTGCACGGTCATATTGACAGCGCGCCAACCGGACCACGAACTCCCTCACCGTCTCAATGTTCACGTCCCGGGCGTTGGCGTCATTGCGTACGTATCGACCGGCTCCCGTGCATATCCGCAGGGTGACGTTCTGAATGATCTGAAGACGCTTGCGCTGGGTTTCCGAGCATAGGGCATACCACGCAGGAGCAGCATACGTCATCTTCGTGCGTATATACGTCTTGTATATGCCGACTTTGGTGTAGAGTGGCAGCTTCGATCGGAGGACCGGATGGAGGAGGGCCTTAGCGGCTTTTGCTTGGTGGACTGCGTGATCCACGTGCGGGCGCATCCTCAACGTCCGGTCGATGTAGAAGCCCAGGTACTTTGTACTCGTTTCCCACTTGACGTCTTGTTCTCGAAGCTGCAGTGGAGGTGGCAGGATGGGTTTGGGCTCTGGTCAGCAGCGTGGCCGTCTTCCTCTCGTTGACGGCCATGCGCCACTTGTCCAGCCAGACTGGCAGGATGTCCAGAACCTTCTGCATTCTGTTGGCGGCTATAGTAGCTTTGACAGAGGACGTTATATACGCACTGTCGTCGGCAAAAAGTGCTAGTGTTACTCCTCGTTCTCCTGGTGCAAGGTGTTCGTCCGCCAGAACCGGTATGTCGTCTGTGTAAACCGCGTACATGTACGGTGAGAGACAACTCCCCTGAGAGACTCCCGCTGCGATCTGCCGGTTGCCGGAAGTGGCGCCCTCGACGGACACGCAGAACTGTCGGTTTCTCAGGAACGATGAGACGATGTGGATTAGCGCCGCTGGAGTCGGTGTCCTGGATAACTTGTAGATTAGGCCTTCGTGCCACACTCTATCGAAGGCCTTCTCGATGTCCAGGAACACGGCGACGCTTCTACTATTTCGGTTCAGTTCACTGGTGAGCTGGTGGATCACCCTCGTCAGCTGGAGCGTTGTGGAGTGACGCGTGCGGAAACCAAACTGCTCCTCACGTGGGGTGAAGTGAGGGCGCAGTCTCCGCAGCAGTAATTGCTCGAACAGCTTGGCGAGGTGTGACAGCAGGGTAATAGGGCGGTAGCTGGAGGGTAGACGACGGACCTTGCTGGGTTTGGGTAGTACTATGACTTTCCCTGTCTTCCACGTTGCGGGAAAGTATCCTGTTCTTAAGATACCGTTAAAGAGTCTGTCTATACACACCAGACTTCTCCGCGGCATCTGCTTGAGTTCCGCGTTCGACACCATCTAGACCGGGTGCCTTTTTCGTCTGTAAATAGCGTACAGCTCGTGCCACTTCCATTGGGGAGATGAAATCATCCCCTCCCAGCGGGGGCGCCGAAGTCTGCAGCAGTTGGACTACTTCCGCGGATACTGCGTTGTAGTGGGGCACGACAACAGGTTCAGCATTGAGAGGAACGGGATGCAGCTGAAACTGTGATTCTAAATGATCAACCAACAGTTCTCTTTCCGCTGGGGCAAATTTCCGGCTTCCTGATGAGTCCGTTAGTGGGTAGACTGGTATCTTAGCCCTTAACAAACTCCTATTCAGGGCATGGAGGTTGGTTTCGTCTTCAGTGGCTTGGGCGATACGAGAATCCCATGCGTCACCTCTCCACTTCTTGACTTCATTGGCGAGCGTTGCAGTTATAGCATTTAGTCGTGCTTTTGTTGTTGGGCAGCGGGTGCGGGCCCATAGTTCACGCATCGCACGTTTCTTTGCCCTTAAGCGGCCTGGGAGTTCTTCGCGCCAGCTTGTTCGAGGTTCAGTAGTAGATGCTGCTTCTTTTGCTTCTTTGATGGAGGCAGTTATTTCAGCCGTGCATCTCTCCACGTCCTCCGATGTGGTTAATCGGCCTACTATCATCGTCATCAGTCGTTGTTGGAACTGGTGCCAATTGGTCTTCGTGTAAGTACCCCGACAAAGAGTTGCTTCTGCCGAAGCTCCAACCGTGATGAGCAGTGGTAGGTGCTGCTCATCCAGATCGTAGAGGACCTCCAGATGAATTGGGGCTGGCAGGTTCTTGTGGGCTACTACATCGATGACGTCCGGGTTGTGGCGTGGATTGGATGGTATGTGGGTAGGAGAGTCTAGGCCGATTACTTCGTAACCATTCCTCTCCGTATCCTCTTGGAGTTTTCTTCCGATGGTATTAATGACTCTGGACCCCCACACCAAATGTTTGGCGTTGAGGTCCGCTGCCAGCAGGGTTGGAGTGGCGTCCATAAAGATACGCCTCATATCACTAGGGTCGAAGTTGGAGTTCGGTGGCCGAAATCCGCCAAATATCTTCACATCGTGTCCTCCAAGTTGGACCACGACGGCAGTGGTTTTGGTGATTTGATTGGTTAGGTCACCAACTACGTCGTGCACTATGTCCCTCCGCACTAAGGCAGCCGTTCCACGATATGGTCGGCCCTGGGGTGAGACATCGTCATGCCGGTACACGAAGTAGTTAGCGAATTTAAATTGTTCCGTCTTCTTCAGCTTGGTCTCACCCAGGAGGATGATATGAACATCCTGCGAATGGGTGAGAATGCGTAAGTTGTCGGTCTTGGTCTTGATGCCGCCCGGGTACCAGTACAGTATGCGGAGGTCTTATCTATGCATACTGGAACCGGGATAGTGCGGACAGTCCTCGCATAGCTGCCGTCCGAAGATCGTCCGGCTGCTATGGCTGCAAGTAGGCCCACCAGGGCTCCCACCAATGCTGAGATGGGTTCCGGGAAGGTACTCTGCTGTTGACCTGCTTGGTAGCAGGGGTATCCGGCTTGAGTAAAGACGGCTGTCATTTGTGGCTGGTATGGTGGGGCCCATGGGTATGGACCTGTTGGCATGGGTCTTGTAGGAAACCTTGCTGCAGAGCGTGGGCGTGGCTGGGCAAAAGCACTCGCACCTGCTTGCATATAGTATGGTGCTCCTGGTGGTCCCTCTGGCCAGTCTCGGTGTGGGTCTAGTCACTGCCGATGCTGTGGTGGTGGTACCCGTGACAACCTGAGTTACTGGCACGAAGTGGACTCGTGACTCTGGTCTCGGTCTGGTCTCTGTTAGTGCTTGTGCTGGTCTTGGTACTTCTGTTGTATTAGTGGTGGGCTGTTGCGGTTGGTGTTGCAGGGGTGCCCCTTCTGTCGCAGTGTCCGATTCTCCTGCTGGCGTACTAGCAGGTGCTTGCCGTCTTCTTGGGGCTCTCCACCTTGAGCGAGGTCTGGTTGTTGCTGGCTCGGGTAGTGGAGGGTAGTGCGCCATGGAGGCTCTAGACGGCCCATAGGTTACTGTGGGTGCAAGTAGCCTTGGGTCTTGTGGTGGTTGCATCTTGGGCAGGAATGGTGTGAAGTTGGCCAGTCGCATTGACGGGGGTACCGAGGTGGATGCTGCCGTGGGCGCGGCGCTTTCTGGTCTACCCTCCCTTCGCGTTCTCTTCCTTCTTCTCCCTCCTATTCCTCCCCTACGGTGCACTGTGGGGGCGCCTCGTGGTATTGAGTCGTTAGCTGGAGGGCGCGGACGGATGGCGGAGGTAGATAGTCAAAGTAACACAATATAAACTTTATAGTGCGTAATATAGAGTAATTTTTGGCTTAAAGAGAATTGCGCCCGGTTCTTTAAAACGTTAGCCGATCGTGTCAGAGGCTAAAATAAGAAGCCAATACTGCCAAAATGGTAGGTAGGAACCTGCCACATATGGTAACACTAGCCGTATCGCGCCAAGTGTCTCCGCCACTTCAGTATAATTTACGAAACTACGTGATAAAAGTTGGCGCCACGCCACAAGCCCTCGCCAAGTCTCTTCTGTATAAACCGCGCCTAATATTTGCGAAACAGTCGTCAAAGCGCCGCTTCGCCTTTTGCGGCAAAGTTCAAAGAGGCCGCGTCCATCGACGGAACACGTGTACACTACTGAATAGGCTTGGGCTAACTATATCCAACAGAGGAGTGAGTACATCGTATATAATTCCATGTAAGGATATATATCCGCTTAGTATGTCCGCTTAATATATTATCCGCTTAGTATAACTGCTTAGTATGTTCGGTATATCCATGTGAAATGTGTTTCAGACTTTGCAGATAAATAGATAAATAATACTTCAATGATTAGTATATCCCATATCCAAAATAAAAAATATCCGCATTTCATAACCGATATTATGTAACATTATAAGACCGTACCTGTTGTGTTTTTGCATTGTTTTTGTACCCGTTGTTAGTGATGATGACGTGATCCAAAATAATATGGCAAGGTTGCCTAGAAAATACCTATTCACTTACGGCTTTACTTTTTAACCGATTTCTCATTTTTTTTTGTGCTTCATAAAGGTATACCGGATATATGGGATATACTAGTATTAAGGTTTCGGGAAGTGGAATGATGGGTATATATTCGCTTAGGGATATAAATCCGAAGATATAGATGTGTCCGGAGTTACCCAAGCCTACTAACCGAGAACGACAAACGATAATTGTTAAATAACATTGTTATTCTAATGTGTACAGTAATGTTTTGGGTTGCAATGTTGAATAACAAGGTTACATGGTGTGGACGTGTTATATATTTACTATAATATATTTATATAACAGAAGTTAAATAACATGTTACATAGTCTGTACGCACCTTTATCAAATCAGACTTTTTTAGGGTTCCGAAACCAAAGGGACCCTAGGGACTACTGAGACTTCGCTGTCCATCCGTCCGTCTGTCTATCCGTCTTTCTCAAAGCTGTATTTCCTTTACAGTAATAGGTAGATACTTGACATTTTCACTAAGTATGTATTATTATGGGGATTTAAAAACAAATACTAAAAACTAAAATAAAGTTAAAAATAAAACTGGCTAAGTCGAGTTGAACTCGCCCACCGAGGCTTCCGTACGAACCAATTCAGCTAGATCTCTAAATTGTATCAGCGCTCATATAACTCAGAGGTCTACATTAATTGGCGTAACCTATGTATGTATGTACACCTTTTAATTTTCAACTTTTTTATTTTTTGGAATTTTTCCATAATTTGTGCTGTACCTTGCTGCTTGCCAAATTTCATGATTCTAGGTCAACGGGAAGTACCCTATAGGTTTTCGACCCAAAACCTATAGGGTACTTCCGGTTTACCTAGCATTGTCAATTTTGGTTATAAGCAAAGTCTTAGAGCACAAGTATAGGAAAAATTCCGAAAAATAAAAAATGTTGAAAATTAAGGTACATTTTGGTACTAACAAGTTTTCGCGAAAATCTAAATTTGCCCATATCTTTTTATTGTGTTGATTCAAGACCTTGATTTTTATACACCCAATAGGGACTATAGACTTCAGTATCAGGTATAAATTTCAAATTGCTAGGTCTACCCGTTCCTGAGAAAATCAGTGGTGACAAACGGACAGACGGACAGACAGACGGACAGACAGACACACAGACAGAGAGACAGACGGACAAGAATGTGATCTTATAAGGATTCCTTTTCTACCTTTTGAGACACGGAACCCTAAAAACGGTTAATTTACTTTTACAAACTTATGATTTGTAGTTGTTGCTATACATTTCCTATGGATCGAACTACAAAGTTAAGTTTGTCCCTTAAACTAGTCTGAGCAGTTGGTACGGAAGCCTTGGCGGGCGAGTTCAACTCGATTTAGCTGGTTTTTATATATAATATAGAACCTACGTAAATTTGAACCTCCTGTGTGTACTGGTCCCAACATATATGTATGAAGTTGACGTTAATCTTCACGTGAGTAGTATTGTTGTTCTGTATTCGTCCGCGTGTGGTACCTTGCTTAAACTAGCTCCTCAGCAGCTCCAGAATCAGAGGCGAGGTGAGGAAGCCTCGATTGGTGGGTGGGACAGAGTGTCTATTCTATACGTATTTTTGTATATTATATTATTTGTTCTCGGTGCCGACAAAGAAAACCGATGCAACACAGAACAGATACTACGTATAGAATGGACACTCTGTTCGCCCCAACAATCGAGGCTTACTCACCTCCCTACCGACTTTGAGCTGTCGAGGAACTAACTTGAGCAAGGACGCGCCACACGCGAACGACGCGACGAAAATAAATCACTCAATAGCACTATTTTATTTATTTACATATTTTAAGGTTGGTTAGCTAGACATCTAAATTGTATGAGCGCTCATATAACTCAGAGGCCTATCTTAATTAGCGTCAACTATGAATAAAATAAATTACACAGAGGCACAATTTTAGTTACATATTTACCTTATGTATTTGGCTCAATCAATTGGCACCAAACTTAAGTTTGGTGCCAATTGAGCTAGACCCCTAAATTGTATGAGCGCTCATATAACTCAGAGGCATATCTTAACTGGCGTTAATTATGTATGTATGGGACACCATTTACTTTAATAATTTTTTCGTTTTTGAAATTTCCCCTTTTTTTGTGCTGTAAGACCTTGCTCTTTGTCGAATTTCATGGTTCTAGGTCAACGGGAAGTACCCTACAGGTTTTCGACCCAAAACCTATATGGTACTTCCGGTAGACCTAGAATTGTCAACTATGGTCAAAATCAAGATATTACAGCACAAGTAAAGGAAAAATTCCGAAAAATAAAAAAGTCGAAAATTAAGGTAAATTTAGGTACTTACAAATTTCGGCGAAAATCTAAATATGTCTATATCTTATTATCGTGTTGACTCTGGATCTTGATTTTTATATATCTAATTAGGACCATAAACATCAGTATCTGGTATAAATTTTAACTTACTAGGTCCACCCGTTCATGAGAAAATTGGTGGTGACACACGGACATACAGACGGACAGACGGATAAGAAAGTGATCTTATAAGGATTCCTTTTTTACCGTTTGAGATACGGAACCCTAAAAACGATTAATTTACTTTTATAAACTTATGATTAATTGTTAAACAAATAATTGTTTAACAATTTACAAAAATATAAAGTGTGAAACACTTCAAAGAAACAATATTTAACTTATGATTAATTGTAGTTGTTGCAATACATTTCCTATATGGATCGAACTACAAAGTTAAGTTTGTCCCTTAAACTAGTCTGAGAAGTTGGTACGGAAGCCTCGGTGGGCGAGTTCAACTCGATTTTGCTGGTTTTTATATATAATTCTATATTATACCTACGTAAATTTAAACCTCTTGTGTGTACTGGTCCCAACATATATATATGAAGTTGACGTTAATTTTCACGTGAGTAGTATTATTATTCTGTTGTCGTCCGCGTGTGGTGCCTTGCTTAAAGTAGCTCCTCAGCAGCTCCAGAATCAGAGGCGAGTTGAGGAAGCCTCGATTGGTGGGTGGGACAGAGTGTCTATTCTATACGTAGTATTATTATTTGTTCTCGGTGCCGACAAAGAAAAACGATGCAACACAGAACAGATACTACGTATAGAATGGACACTCTGTTCGCCCCAACAATCGAGGTTTACTCACCTCCCTACCGATTTTGAGCTGTCGAGGAACTAACTTGAGCAAGGACGCGCCACACGCGAACGACGCGACGTAAATAAATCACTCAATAGCACTATTTTATTTATTAACATATTTTAAGGTTGGTTCCAATTAAGTTAGACCTCTAAATTGTATGAGCGCTCAGTTCCTTTTTTTACCTTTTGAGAAACGGAACCCTAGAAATGATAAAGTAGATATCTAGTTACTGTATAACTGAAGAAGACAAATTGTAGGTAGGTACACAATACATGTATTGGTGGAGTGATCAAAGTGTCCATTCTATATTTTGTTCTGTGTCGCATCCTCGCAGACAAAAAAGTTTTGTTCGCAGTGTGCGCAGGGTGATAGACAAAACTGTCTTGAGACAGACCGTTAAGACTGTTTTGTCTATAGTCTGCGCTCAGCCTTACCAGGATTTTTTTTACATCCGACAACAGAGACGCGTCACCATAATACATTAATTTATTTCATAAATTAATTTCAGCAAGATGAGAGATGGTTTTAAAGTACTTACCTAATATTTTAAATTAATTATATCCAATAAATTATGTATTTATTTTCCAACACATTAATTTACAAGATAAACCCAATATTATATTAATGCAGACTCCAACTCAAATAAATATTTATACATGTTACAGACAAAAAAATTGGTTATTTTTGGTGGCAAATAAATATTAGACATACTGCTAAGTAAAACCGAGAAATAATAAAACGAGCCTCAAATGCATTTATTGGCTACATGCTTCGAGCATTTACCAATGGAGATGTTAACGTTGTAATCCGCAAACATTTTTTTTCTGCAGATACTTACGGGGGACGAGGTAAACACGCATTGCACACACACAAATCACTCATTTCGATCACGCACACTAGCTTGAAACACGCACACAGTATTAAAAATACAGCGTAGTCACGCACGCTCATAATTATGGCCAATAATGGCTATAATATGGCCAGCAGAGGGGTACGCATTGCGTTAACATCTCCATTGGTAAATGCTCGATGGGCCACATGATCAAATTTCTAATTTTAGAAATAAGCCGTGGGAAAAATGAATAAACTAATTTGTCTTTTTTACAATGCCAACTAAATACTCCATAGAAATCGTCAAGTACGATCAAAAATTTATCATATCTTGTCCACTATATTGATATATCGACACCCCCAACGGACAAGGTTGTAAACTCTAGTTTGGTGATTTTTCAGAATGAGCCAAAAAGTGAAATTATGTTTGAATTTTTTTTACAAAAAAGTATTTGGTAAATTTAAAAAAAAATCTGTGAATTCATTGATTAGGGTTAAGTACTTTATTTTGAAAAATGTGTATCTCAGAATAATCCATTAGAAGCTGAGATAGTAACAGTTACAACCCAATGTTTTATACAGCTTTAACTGTAATAAGGTTGTATCTAGCAAGTTACTACCTTGTCAATATTGAATGGTAGTACTTATGAAGGAAGTAAGAAAAAAAGTATTATAGAATTAAGTTAATTTGTCTAAGTAAGACACATCTTTTAAATATTTTTAAATTTAAAAGTCTTCTAAATCAGTCAAATCTAACTAAATAATCATTTTATCTATATCTGTCTTATCACTTTTTATGTTAGCTAAATAATAATCATGCTTGATTTTTCTACTAAAGACTTTTTATAGGCGGACATGAATTTAACTGCATACAACTAAAACTTAAACTAAATAGGTATAGTGAAAAATAATTTCAATAAAATTTAATAAACTGACTTTGCATCAACTTTGGTATAAGTCATACTTATCTGTAAAAGAAATTAAAACAGAAATTACGCTGCTATTATTGTTTTTTTATTAATCTGAATCATCTGCATTATCATTTTCTTGTCAGATGTATACTTCCTTTCTTGCATTAATCATAATCGTTTGTTTCTCTCTCACAATAAGTAATTGGTACAGTTTGGACTTATATATTATTGTAGAATTATTGTAAAACTTTATGTGACTGACCTCAGTCCATTTAATTTTGGAGTTGTTAATACTAAAAATGTTTGGCAATGTTTATCAGTAGTATTATTTTCTTAACTTACTTGGTACAGCCTATAAATACAAAAAATGTCAAGTGCGACTTGAAATTAAATATTTTTTCGTAATTTTTGCTCGGACATAGACTATAAGACTTAACAATGACTGTAATTAAGATAATTTCATTTTAATTAGTTCCGTTCCCTCACACTACTCCCTTATTCGTCAGAAATCTTATATTTGTGGTTTTTAGGGCTCCGAAAAGGGTAGAACCCTATTACTGAGACTTCTCTGCCCATCCATCCGTCCGTCTGTCCGCCTTTCAGTTCTATATTTTCTTAACCGTAATAGGAAGATACTTGAAATTTTAATAGAATAAGAATACAATACAAGATAAAATAAAAAATAATAATAATAATGATTACCCAACAAAATTAAAAATTATAATAATTAATAAACCAATCCTAAAAACAATTAAATTCAATGATATCCATTTTCCACATACTTCTGCACCGCTTCATTGAATTTCGGCAGGGTACAAAAAATAAAAATAGTAGTACTATAGTCTCTATAACAACAATACTATAAACATAATAAAGTTAAATTAAAGGGAATCCCCAAACAAAATCATTTTTTATTCAATCTTATAAACCGTTATAGATAGAAACTTGAAATTTGCTCATAGTGTATATTAAAATAACTGCCTGCTTCAACATCAAATAATAAAAACTCAAATAAATTAAATATTAAAGGGATCCCATTCAAGAAACTTATTTTTTCAGCTTATTATGTTCAATGGGAACCCTACATGTGCGAGTCCGACTCGTGCTTGCCTAGTTTATTTATTATTTCGTCCACGTTCATCTTATTTATCTCCCTAAACATAATGGTGTGCCTGTCATTTGTTAGAAATACCCAATATATTTAAAAACATCGAACTTTGGGCGCCAAAAATACACACTAATTTGTCAAGCAAATAACGTTTATTAATTACAATTCAGCAGTGATAAAGCAGTGTCTCTAGTTACGGCCAGAGACATTTGTTAAGATTTTATATAGATCAAAAGCACGTATGAGGTTTTACTTCCAAATTCAAAAGTGAATTAAAGGAACCTAACCCAAAATACGTCTTTATTATTGCTGAACTTTTCCAGTCGACTACTATTAAGAGAAGTAATTCGAAATACTTCTTTTTCTGCCAAAGTCAACATGACAGTTACTACCTTTTTCGATTGGCTATCTTAGAAACTACTCACGCTAGAGATACGTCGATTTTACTGTCGTGTAGCTCTTTTTGCGAGCTTTACGCCTATAGTGGTAACTCAAACTGGAAGTAACCTGAGTTACTGCCTTGTCCGTTGGGGGTGTCGATATTGCCATCTAATTTACTGACTCAGCCACAATTTTTCTACCTAATTACAATTTTATGTGAAGACATAAAATGTTGACATAAGGCACTCAAAAAACATAATTCAAGCTTGTATAGACTGACATCATTTATTATAACTTAGCATTTAAAATGAAACATCATATCCTTTCATCGTAAAAATAGCCACAGCAAATATTGTACGGGGCCTTATTTGTTACCCCACTTATCTTATAAGTAACTTGATAATTTCAAAGTCGAACATTAAGGAAACACGCTAGAGAACAGTGACCACCGCGTGACGTGCGCCGATGAGCGTAGCGAAGAGGGGGAGCCGTGGTAGCGGCCGCGCGTCTCCAGAACCGAAGATAACTAGTGGCTTAGATAGTATTATTCAGATGCTCTTAAACTTAATAATTTAGAAGGCAATGCAGATTTTAGCATGCTATTAACAACAAGTCAGTTTAATTAGCACCCAAAAAAAAACTAAGGTTATATAAACGTAAGGTCAACGCACTTTATTGCCAATACATATGGTACATAGTATATTTATATTCTAGTTCAATATACTTCTATTATATAAGAATACTTTAAGTTAAAAACTAGCGACTCTCCCGGCTTGGGGCGAATTAAAATGTATATAACTTGCATTTCCTAATGCTCTCTAATAAGGGTAGGCAACACACCGGCAATACCCCTGGTTTTGCAGATGTCAATAGGTGGCGGTAACCACTTACACACCGAAAAATCACGTTTTTGTATGGGGATCCCTTACATATTTCATTTTATATTGTTTTTTTAACATATTAAAAAAAAGGAGGATGTTTCTCAATTCGATTGTATATATATATATATATTTGTTTGTTCGCGGACAACTTCATCGTTTATGAACTGATTTTGATGATTATTTTTTTGTTAGAAAGGAGATATCCCAAGAATGGTATCATGGTTATTTTATTGAGATTTGATAAGTATCTGCAGAGATATGGAGATAAACACCTCAAACTTGGTACTAAAAATTAATAGCGCGGCATTTGAAGTCGGTTCTTGTAGTTTTTTTAACTATCTTATGTAAATAAATGTTTTTGAAGTTTATTTCTGTACTTTTTATTTTACCTGACTACGGGAGGGTTATGTGGCTGACCGGCATGCACGTATGGTATGTATGTTCATTTGTTCCCTTACATTTTATAAACTCATTTTTTTTTTGCCGATATGCAAGCATTTGACCACTGACTACTATTGACCTGGTGGAAAGTGACCATGTGACCGAGGTTGTAGCATGTTTGCTTAAAAGATACCTGTTCATTCTTGACTTTAAGAGACCCCAAGTTATAGCTACTTGGAAACAAGTCAGCCGGCAACGTGTTCCATTCCTTTGCGGTTCGGATTACAAAAGTAGAAACAACGATAATGCGCGGCCGCTGCCGCGGCTCCCCTCTTCGCTACGCTCGGCGCACGTCACGCGGTTGTGGTGGTGAGCCAGACAAGAAATTTCTTGTCTGGCTTAGCGTACACATACATGCAAGTCGTCTTCTTCAGTCTGAAGCACTGGCTTCAGACTGAAGAAGTAGCCACAATTCACGTAGGATACACGTGTACAAAATGGACAGACGACAGCGTATATTATTGATTGCATAATTGTTCCATAGAAGAAAACGCTGTATTTGTAGGCATCATTGGATACATCCATTAAATATGACGAGAATAAATGATGGGGAATATACGAAGTTGGTACCAGAACTACTTTCGTTCGTCTTTACGAACGAAAGTTTTTTAATTACTTCCGTATGTCCAAGACCACTTTTGACGAGGTGCTAGTACATTTGAATTCGTCATTATTTCGTAAAAATAAGCAATTTAGAGAAAATATTTCCCCACGTGCCACATAATATGGTCACACTATTGTCGAGTCTATACAAGACTTCTTGCGTAGGCACGATATCAAGCCGACAAATCGACGTCTGATAAGTCAGACATAAGAAAAAATATCTTATAATGTGTATGGTCTCATATTACAATGAAGGCGACTGAATCAGACACGACACAAGAAAATATCTTATAATGTGCAAAAGGCCTGAGTATAAACTTCTCGAATCTTTCAAACATAGTACCAAAAACCATTGAGGTAGGATATACATATAAACATGGAGGTGATGCAATATATTTGCTTGTATGGAAATAACTTCAAAAAAGGTGCATACCCAAACGTCATAATGACACATAAAATGGCTGCCATTGATTGTCTATTGGTCCATTGATAACCTTGAATGACACAATCTTAACAATGGACAATCAGTGTCAGCCATTTTAAGTTCAGGAAGACGTTAAGGTATCCACCTATATTTTGTAAGTATTCCGGGTCCTTTATATATACGTCAATGCAAAAACCAGTATAAAATAAGTTCAACGACGTTTTATTATATTAAACACGACACACGACGGTGCACTAGCTCGATAGAGACCGACCTTGAACGGAGCTAGTCGCTATTTAGTATGGACCATATTATATATACTATATACATATGTGTAGTATACATTCATTCATATTATGTACTACAGGCAGGTTGTTAGACAAGGACACACTCCCATCTAGGTTCCTTTCGTTGGGGCCGTTTTTTTGTACATAGCTATTGCAGCCTTATGTTCAGAGCATACATATTAATTAGTCTAAACATCTGATGTGCAACATTCATGTATTTACCCGACTACGGCGAAGCAAAAAGGAGGGTTATGTTTTTGACCGGTATGTGGGTATGTGTTTATGTAAGTATGTATGTATGTATGTTTGTATGTATGTTCATCTGTTCCCTCATAACTTCTAAACTACTTATCAAAATTTGACAAATGAGGTGTCATTGGACGCGTCTTATTTGTCTGCTGGTTATAAGCTATGTAACGTTACAAGAAATTGAATGTGGCGCCTTCTAGAGGGCACGGACACAAGAACTTAAAAAAAAATTTTCACCTAACCCCATCGTGTGGGGTATCGTCAAATAGGGATTTTAAAATGAAGGTAGGGTTTGGTACATAATATTTTTGTCGAGCGTAGCGTTTGCGAGATATATTCCGTCAAAGTCAAGAAAACTAATTTTTACGCCACGGGGCGGCGTCGCAAAGAAGCAATACGGAGGGTTATGCATTTGTTGATCGCTATATGTATGTTGTAGCGTTATCCCCGTGTTTTTGGGGTTAACGTAGGATTAAGGGTTTGTAGTTGCCTAATGAACGTTCATGATTGAAAATAAAAACAACAAAGTTCCATACAATATTTTATTTGAAGTTATATAACCAAAAAACTTATCTCTACCCGCCACCGGTTAACGAAGGTTTATGTACCACCACCACATAAAACTAAACTTAATTATCCGCTTAGACCTGCCTAGGGCCTTCTGGGTCGGTATGTCACCTCACAATAAATTATAAAGACTTTGGGAGTCCTGATGGAAATAACTCCCAAAGCCTAAACTGTTGTCGCCAACAGCCAAAGGTAATTTTACAAACGAATCCTTATAGTTAGTTAGGTTGGAAGGTTGAAGACCACAATATTAGGCTGTAATAATACCTGTAGACAACGGAACAAATGAACTGCCTATAAAATAGGATGTGTTGAAGTCATCCGTCTATACCGGGCTGTATAAGATGTAAATACAACTACATGGTCCGCTCAGTCGAGTTATAAATAATTAACCGTCATGCCTAAAATGGTTGTTATCATTCCTGAAGGGCAAGCGATGACAAGATAGGATGATGATGATGATTGAAATTACTCCGTACCATTCCCTACTATTAGGTTTAAGGGGTGATTGAATGGGCGTGTCCGATGAGGGGCGAAGAAAGAATCTCCCTTGGGGTTCTCTCGATGATTGATTGGCAATGTAGTGATTTTATGATCACCCGATGTACCCGATGAAAATCCAAATGATTCATTCACTTAGGCGTTGCGTGGGTGAAAAGCAGCACTTCCCGGGGTAAATAAATAAGGTAGTACCTGAGCGCAAGCTGACGGGGTCAGGTTATGAATATACAACCCTTAGGGGTAGGCAGACATAGCGGAGAGGGGTCGTCCGGGACTTATGGAGTTCACGGGCGTGTCTGGTCTACCTCGCCAGGGTCCCAGGTCGCCGGTCGTCGCCGAGGGTGACCCACACTCCCCTGAAACGACATGGTGTCCTTTCGGGGTTTTTGCACTCGCTTAACTATAATTATTTTGCCACTTGCCGCGTGATGGGACACGACACCTTTATATTATCGACTTTGTCGAGGTATCGATGAAAATATGGCCTTTCTTAATTTATATTTAAGATTTGTATAGGAAACGTAGGGAGAAAGATAGCATTCAGTTCGTATTTCACGTATCTGATTTTAGATATCTTTTCTACTGGTTTCCGGAAATGAAAAGAATAAAATGAATTAACTTCATCGCATCGAATTTCATAGACCGGATCAATTCAATGCCTAAACGAGTAGCAAATACGGCTGTGTGCCGTACATGAGACTTGGTGGATCGCCTCCTTAGTTACTGTCCGAAGCTTCTAGACCATATATGCTAGTGTGCGTGGTCACGGTGTTCTTCCGTGCACCCTCGAAAGTTACCAGTTTCCAAATGTTGGCATGGTATCGGGAAAATTTGGATGACCTCACTGATTTTTAGGTTTCGGAGCGGACCTGGTCACGCGGAAGGTGAGAATTTACTAGGAAACGATTAAGTAAGTGAGATTTCGGAATTTTACATGTTTCCGAAGAAACATAGGGGAGATTTAACGATGATAGTAAAATAGGGAGTGGACGATATAGAATGCGGTTAGAGACCACAGGGATTTAATTAATCGATTAACCGTAAGTAGTAATTATTAACACGGTTTTTAAGAACCTACATTAATTATTTCGTAGGGTAACCCATCGAAGCAAATGACAACTTTATATTGCTATTGACGTGGGTTTTTTTCCCCTCACCATTTCAATGTGTGTTTAGTATATAGATCGTATAGAAGAAGGGTTCGACACGTCACTGTCACGTCATAGACTTACTAGATGGACGCGTACCTAGGCGGAGCGAGCGAGAGGTACACAGTAAGGAGACGGCTCTTTTATATGTGGGAACGAGACAACGTTCAGTTTGAGACCGGAGCGTGGTTTATGGTAGGTCTATGATTCTAGATCAGCGCCCCCTGCCCTAAAATAGCAGAACTAAACGCTACATACTGGCAGTCGGGCCGATTAGAACCGCGAGCGGAGTACAGGTCACGTATTATGTTTGATTTTTCCACTCTTGTTGTCTTTCTGTTCGTACAGATGGCGCAAAAAATAGAAGCCGTGCATTATTGCTTAGTATTTGTGATGATTCATCGGATTCCTGTATTCCTACGTTATTTAAATTGAATTCGTATTTTGGAATGGTTACCCATTTAAGAATTATTATTTGAGAAGCATAGATTGCATTTTATTACGGGTTGTTGTTTAACGTTCCGCTAGGTGGCGAAACCAGTCGGAAGCGAAGGGTGACCTAGGCGAGGGAAGAGAAGTGCCGAGGAAAATCGCTAGATGGCGTGGAAATAAATAGATTTAATGTAATATGGAAATTATTTGTATTTTAGTTGTTTTATTTTATCTGGATTTAGGGGAATACCTAGTTATCTTTTAGGGCGTTTAGGAAGTAATTAAGAAATTGAATTTTATCAAAAAAACGACGTTACAATACCCCCCACTCGTCTTGAATTTAACTCGGTACGAGGGAAATTCACATAGCTGCCCTCAGCGACAACACTGGAAGAAGCTAAGTTTACTATCCTCAGCTGTGAATAGTTGAGATAGATCCATTTAACAGGAGAGAATATAGTAATTAACGAGAATGGTTGGGTAAAGTATAATAGGAAAGAAGTTCAGCTACTCCGACTTACTATTGGTATCCCTGAACCTACCGTTATTGGTATGTTAGGGTGAGTTATTAGAGAAGAAAATTAAACTGCCCAAGTGCAAGTCGGACTCGCACTCGTAGGGTTCCGTAACACAGTTAAATATTCCATAACTGTGATTTTTCGCAACTTCAAAATTAACTTTGTTTTTCATAGTGCTTGTATGAAAAACAAAGTTATCTTTGCGGTCGCCATATCTCTAAAACTGCTGACTGAATCTCGTTCAAACCAATTTTCTTTGTTAGTTTTTATTAAGATCTACAGTATATATTTTTTTTAGATTTTTCACTCCCATACTTTAAAAGTTAGAGGGGGGGGGGGGGACACACATTTTACCACTTTAGACGCGTCTATCTTTCAAATGATTAAACTTTGAGAAAAAATGATTTTAGGAACCTCAATGTAATTTTTGAAGACCTATCCATAGACACGTATAGGTTTGAAGAAAAAAAAAATTTTTGTTTCAATTCCATGTATGGGATTAAACTTTTATATTTTTTATTTTTGTATAAAAATCGGAAAGCGGTTCACAGAATACATCTACCTACCAAGTTTCAATTCTGTAGTCCTAACAGTTTCGGAATAAAATGGCTGTGACATACGGACGGACAGACAGACAGACAGACAGACAGACATGAAGAATTTATAAGGGTTCCGTTTTTTGCCATTTGGCTACGGAACCCTAAAAAGGGATGAGAGGGAGATAGAATAAAAATATAAGAATGGAAAGGAGTGACAGTAGCCGTTGCATGTTTGGGTTTTCAAGCAGATTTTCCAAGAGAAAAGGTGTGAAACGGACACGCCAAATTTAGGTTTGCAACGATTTGACCAAACAGGGTGCCATTCCCAGGGGACTGAGCTGGATCCTCGTCAGGTATTGAGGGAACAGTCACCACTTTCCATTAGACCGGATTTAGGGACCATGATTTTAGTATTTGGGGAAGAAGCGAGGTATTGGAGAATAGGTGTCCATCCCAAACTTAATTAACGGGAAGCCAAGGTTACGTCATCATTTACCATCAGGGTAGGATGGACAGACTCTTAGGCGAGATGATTTACTTATGGGGAGAAACAAAAGAAAAGAGAGGGGAACTGGATGTCGGTAGTAAAAATAAACTGGCCAAGTGCAAGTCGGACTCGCACTCGTAGGGTTCCGTAACACAGTAGAGTATTTTATATCTATGATTTTTCGCAATTACAAAATTAACTTTGTTTTTCAGTGTTTGTATAAAAAACAATGTTATGTTTGCGGTCGCTCTATCTCAAAAACTGCAGACTGTATCTCGTTCAAACCAATTTTCGTTGAAAGTTTTTAGTGAGATCTACAGAATATATTTTTTCTAGATTTTTCACTCCCTTACTATTGAAGTTAAAGGGGGGGGGGGGGGGGCACACATTTTACCACTTTAGACGCGCCTATCTTTTAAATGATTGACTTTGAGAAAAAATGATATTAGGAACCTTAATGTCATTTTTAAAGACCTATCCATAGACACCCTACGTGTATAGGTTTAAAGAAAGTTTTTTTTTGTTTCAGTTTCATGTATGGGATGCCTCCCCTTAAACTTTTATTTATATATATTATGAAAAATTATATAGACATTTATATTATAAAAATCGGTAAGCGGTTCACAGAATACATCTACCTACCAAGATTCAATTCTGTAGTCCTAATAGTTTCGGAATAAAATGGCTGTGACATACGGACGGACAGACAGACAGACAGACAAACAGACATGGCGAATCTATAAGGGTTCCGTTTTTTGCCATTCGGCTACGGAACCCTAAAAACGTTAATAGTGCACGAGCACGAATAGAACTCGGAGAGAGAAAGAAAAGGGGAAAAGAATAAAATAACCGGCCAAGTGCGTGTTGGGCGACGCGCAGAGTAGGGTTCCGTTGTAGCATGTTATTCAATGCAAGTCTGTACCCGTTATAAACAAGCAACTAGGTACTCCGTCTTTGTCACTTTAAAGGATTTATTCTAAGGATTTTGTATTTGGTACAAAATTATCCAACACCCAAGTTTAACGACTATTACTGCTAAACTAATAAAGTTATCTTAACCGCTATAATTTTTCTTTAAAGTTCATGAAATGCGCTATTATCACGAATTTTCCCAGATTTTTCAAGCTAGCAGTTTAGCTTTTAGAGGGGGGGGGGACGCCCTACTAGAACAAAAATTTGCACTTTAAAGTTTAATATTTCGTAAATGGAGCATTCAATCGAAAAATGGTATTAGCAACCCTGTAGTCATTTTAAAATACCTATTCAACGATACACCACACGATGAGGTAGACGATGAAAAAAAAATTCATACCCACTTCTCATATAGGGGAGCTACCCTAAAAAAAAATATTTTTCAAAATTTTATTTTAGCACTTTGTCGGCGTCATTCATTTACATACCCCCACAAAATTACAGCTTTCTAGTATTAGCGGTCTCTAAGCAAAACCTCGGACAGATAGACAGACGGACATGACGAAACTATAAGGGTTCCTTGTCAGGACTACGGAACCCTAAAAAGGAAAGAAAAAAAAACGGCCTTAGGGTAGCTATGCCCATATGATTCTCTTCTTTTTTTTTTTAGTGCATCTAAAGGAATTAAATTTATTTCTTGATGTCCTTTATATGCTTCTTCACTTCCCAAGGTATTTGCCACGCTCATCCACCAGCTCGTAAACGAGAGGGGAAAGTCTTATGAATGAAAAAATACAGCGTAGTTACGCACGCTCGTATGGCCATATGGCCAGCAGAGGGGTACGCCTTGGGTTAACATCTCCATTGGTAAATGCTCGAAGGCATTCAAGTTGCAAATGCTAGTTCATAGCTGAAGAGCCACATGATTACTTATCACTTAAATAAGTTGCTCCTAACCAAGACTTCCAGAATGTTAAAACTGCAGCCTTATTGTTAGTCCCTGGGGGCTTATGCTTGAGTTTGACAGTTGATTATTGAATGAATATAATTTATGATCGTACATAACGAAAAAACCGACTTCACATGCCGCGATCACAGAAAAGATATGCCGCGATAGTCAAATAACCAGTTGCCACAATCATGTCATCAAGTTATACAAATTTGTTTATATTGTTTATTTCCATATCTCCGGATATGATTATCATATCTCGATAAAATTTGAATGGGACGAAAGGGAAGCATGTCTCAAATAATTTTTTTTTTTCAATTCGGTTCTGAGGTAGTTCTGAGGTAATAAAAATTTTTTTTTTAAACTGTCTAATTGAGAACCTCCTCCTTTTTGTGAAGTCGGTTAAAAATTGACTAAATGACGGGGACGCGGCTATGTAGGCTGTATAGCTCCATCTCTGTCATGTTCATGTTTAAATTAATCATATTGAAGCATATATAGTAAAACCCCTAGATAAGTCGAAAACCTCCCAACTCGAAAAACGTTTGTTTTCCCTTCCCTTCAAGCCCCAAAACCTCCGTTTCTCGAAATCTGAACCCTCTATAAGTCGAAATAATTAGTTAGTCCCTATAGGCAAATTCAGAACGTATTTTCCCTCTTTAACTCGAAAAAATAAATTTGACCTCTGTATCTCGAACACGGCATTTTTTTATATGGCTATAATTTTTACAACTCTATTATTTGAAACTTATTACCTCTATAGTTCGAAGAAAAATAATTTGCCGACTTTAAGAAATTGCCGACAATGTAAGTAGGTACAACCACAGAATAATGAATAGTAGAAGTACAAAAATTGCACTCCCTGAGAGCAAAAATGCGAGATTAAACCTAATTACAACGCTGGTACAAAATGCGCTTCACGCCTTGGGTGCGACCTTGAATTTGCGTTACAGTATCAACTAATAGGAACTAAGAACCGCGTGTTGCGCACAGTAAAATGCACCATAAGTCCGCACAGCGAGAGTCTGCATAACTCGGTCATCATCAGCCGGTGTCCGTCCACTGCTGGACGTAGGCCTCTCCCAAGGTGCGCCACTGAGCTCGATCTTCGGCTCTTATTTTCCAGTCACTGCCCACCGCTTTGCGTATGTCGTCGCTCCACCTGGTCTCAGGACGTCCTACGCTACGTTTGCCGATTCGCGGTCTCCACTCAAGGACAAGTCTACCCCAGCGGTTATCAGTCCTGTGGCAGATATGACCAGCCCACTGCCACTTCAGCTTACTAATCCGTTGAGCTATGTCGATAACTTTAGTTCTCTGGCGAATTACTTCGTTCCGGATTCGATCCCGCAGAAAAACATCGAGCATAGCTCTCTCCATAGCTCGCTGAGCGACTTTAAATTGGTGGACCAGTCGAACTGTGAGTGTCCACGTCTCGGCTCCGTATGTCATCACAGGTAGGACGCCCTGGTTAAAGACTTTTGTCTTTAAACACTGCGGTATAGGCGACGAGAAGACTCGACGCAGTTTTCCGAATGCTGCCCAGCCCAGCTGAATTCTTCTCTGGATTTCCTTCTCGAAGTTGTGTTTGCCTAGTTGGAGCGTTTGCCCTAGGTAAACATACTGCATTACAACTTCGAGTGGGATTCCATCTACGGCAATTGGTTCCGGAACAACGTGCTCGTTGTACATGACTTTGGTTTTATCCAAATTCATCCGGAGACCAATGCAACGAGAAGAATCAGCTAGGCCGTTCAACATCCTTTGTAGGTCCTGCAGCGTGTCTGCCATAATGACGATGTCATCTGCGAATCGTAAGTGAGAGATGTACTTCCCGTTGATGTTAATGCCAGAATCTTTCCAGTCCAGCGTCTTAAACATATCCTCCAAGGCGTTAGTGAACAGTTTCGGGGATATGACGTCCCCCTGTCTCACTCCTCGACGCAGGTGGACATGTTCAGTTCGCTGGTTCTGTACTTGTACAGTCATCGTCGCGGCATTATACAGACATCTCATCACTTCGATATATCGCCAGTCGACTTGGCAACGCTGCAAGGACTCCAGAACGGACCAGGTTTCGAATACAGCTTGTAGACATGGCTCAGAAGCAAAATCGGGCGGTAGTTTTTCAAGAGGGTTTTGTCTCCTTTTTTGAAAAACAAAACCACCATGCCTCTGTTCCATGCCTGTGGAGTTCTCCTAGTGAAAAGAACGGAATTGAAGAGCTGTGGAAGCTGTTGAACTGCTGGAGCTCCTCCGGCTTTAAGAAGCTCTGTTGTGATTCCGTCTTCTCCTGGGGCTTTTCGATTTTTGAGCTGTTTAAGTGATGGCCCCATCACGATCTCGTCTCGGCTAATTTCGGGCAGATCTTCAGTGAAGTGGCGGGTTAAGGTGGCTCTAGAATCCTCAGTATCGGGTACTGGCCTTGAAGCATGCGATGCGTAGACCTTGCCGTAGAAGTCTTCAACTTCCGACAGAATCTCCGACTTGGATGCGACGACGTTCCCCGTTGACGTTGTCAGCTTTGTGAGGTAGCTTCTACCCAGAGGCTGGACGAACACTTTTGACCCCCGATTCTGCTCAATTGATTCTTTAATCAAGAGCGTGTTAGAGGATCGGAGGTCGCGTCGTACCAACTTCTTTATGGATTTGTTGCGCACCAGGTTAGTTGACAAAGCTGACATAGGGTCTGTTCGTCTCTCTTCCATTAGCCGAAGTGTTTCTGCCGAAAGTTTGGACTTTTTGCTCGTACGCTTGCTCTCGCAAAACTTCGTCCCTTCATCCCTGAGGATTTCCACCACTTCTTCGAGTTTCTAGTCTACGTCATCTGTGGTTTCCAAGGCAGCGAATCGATTTTCCAATTTTAATTGGAATGTGTCGGACCCAACAACGGTTTGGAGTAGGTTCGGACGGAGCGTAGACTTCATCAATCGGAGTCTCTCGGCTTTAAAGTCGATATCCAGAGAGCCTCGTACAAGTCGGTGATCACTTCCAGTATTAAACCTAGTGATCACTGGGACGTCTCTGAATATGTGCCGTTTGTCCGTAATGATGAAGTCAATCTCATTTTTAGTCACAGTGTCGGGGCTTTGTCACGTCCACTTCCTTTGGGGCTGTTTCTTGAAGAACGAGTTCATTAAGAAAAGCCCCTCTTTCTCGAGGAAATTGACGAGCATTTGCCCCCTGTGATTCCTACTCCCAAATCCGTGTGGTCCTATTGTCGATTCACTTCAAGTCTGCACACCCACTTTGGCGTTAAAGTCTCCCATGACAACGTTGTAGTGAGCCTTGGAGGTGGTGTGTAAAGCTCTGGAGATATCTTCATACATGCTCTCCACCTCTTCGCCCAAGTGTGCCGAGGTCGGTGCGTAGACCTGGATAACCTTGAGGCTGTACCTCTCGGTTAACTTAATTATGAGGTACGCTACCCTGGTCGACACACTAGAGATTTCTACAACGTTGTCACTGAGAACCTTGTTGACCAGAAACCCGACACCGCCTTGGGATGGCTGATCTCCTTCTCTGTAATACATAAGATGGCCCGATTCTAAGGTTATGGTGTCCTCTCCCTGTCTTCAGACTTCACATAACCCTAGGATGTGCCATCTTATGTGTTTCAGCTCCTCCTCCAGCTGCGCCAGATGATCATCCAGCCGAATCGTGCGTCCATTGTACGTTGCGAGGGTCAGTTTGTTTTGGCGGCCTACCGTAGCCCGGGGATTCTTAGCACCCCCTGCCCTGCCGTTACCATGACCGCCGCCGTGGTCAGGAATAGCAGGGCGGCCGGGAACTGGGCACCGCGGCTTATTGTGGCTTTCCATCATACATGCTTGCATCCCTTGGGAGGGATATGCCCTTATCGCCACGCTAGGCAGGCGTGTTGGCGATCGCAGGACGTAGCTTCTCGCACCGTTGACGCTGCTGCCCGTCACCGGCCTGTAGTATTTAGCTACGCCATAATTTAAAAATGGTTATACCGCCATTTGTCGGTCGCCAGAGCCTCGTTTGTTAGTCAGCAGGATGCACCACGGGCAAGTGAGGTTGGCTGGGAGCACTGAGGTGTTATTTGTGCTCCCTTACATCCCAGGCTGGCATTATAGAGCGATAATAAGGTTTCGATTGAAACTATTTAATTTGCTAATCAAGCGCGATTTAATCGATAAAAAATATCGATTGGGTATTTTTTGTAACTCGTATCAGACGTACATCCATAGGAAGTTGAACGACAAAAATCGCCTGGTCTGAACCTGGTATAAGGCTGCAGGTTGCTGTTTAAATGTAAGACACATTTTCATTGGAACAGTGACATGGTCATACATTTTTTTTAGAGTGATTATCCTGTGTGACCCAGGCTGGTATGCCATTGTGTTGTTAAAGGCTGATATTATTGCTATAACCATCAGGCGACCATCCAATTTGTTCAATAGGAGACATGGTGATAACAAAGTTTTAGATATATGAAATACTAGCTACGCCCTGCGGCTTTGGCCGCCTTTCGAGTCGCGCTTGTTCCTTCGACTAGAGCGGTCGCTGCAAAATTTGCCGATCGCTCCGATGCTCACCTACAGCTTGCGCTGCGTTGACTAAACGCACGTAAAGTAAATCGCGATGGCGCAATCTAAGCGCTCCGATATTATATTGGTGAACGAGTTCCTGGCCTTCGTGCAGAACAAACTGGACGTCAAGGATGAAGTGAGTCTCTCCCAGATCTGCACGACCAGCTACACGGAGGCTGATATCCTCGCCGCCAAGAAGTTCTTGGCCGACACCGCCACTACTTCCATCCGGCTCGCTACACGGCATAAGGATGGAACCGGCAAGAAGGACCTGCAGGACATCTTCAGGGTGTTCAAGGAGACCGAACCCAATGACGTCCCGACGTACGTGCGAAAGATCTCTACAAGCTGCCTCCGATAACGTGGGATCATGTGGACACCACCGGCGTATTGAAGGCTGTTGAGGGCTGACGTCACCGATCTAAGGATGAAACTCGAGGCGTCGGAATCCACGGTATCCGAGTTACGTAGCGAACTCGTGGCGTTGCGAAATAGTGCTGTAGGGCTATTCTGTAAGCTAATCTCGGAAGCGAACTTCGCAGTGAGATTTGAATTTCGTGTTACGAAATTCAACCGTATTACAATCGTGTTACGATTTGAATTTCGTAGTACGACTTACCGCGGATTGCGCTTGCGAGATGCGTAAACTAGCTTACAGAATAGCCTGGCTGCTCAGGCAAAACTGCCGTCACCGGCCTCGACACAAAACGTCACCGTGCGCCGTCCCGTTCAACGCAACACGCGACTCAGCACTCCAGCGGTGTCACATGACGCATGTCTCCGCGGGCTAATGACCGACCTACATCACAGACCTTGGCAACCGATACACCTTCGCCTCGGCTATTGGCTTCTCCTGTGTTACCTGCACCATCCCGGAAACAGAAGAAGTCTTACGCTCAGGTGACCGAACTAAACCGATCTATGCATTCGAATGAGAAAAATGCAAGATCGGTAAATAAACTGGATATTGATGCTGATGGCTTTACCCTTATAAAGAGAAAGATCCGGTCACGAAAAAACCGCAACCAACGCGGTAAGTTTTCATTTCCCCATTCATTCCCCAAAATTTTTATTTTTCCCCAATATGGGGAAAGAAACCCCCAATCTGGAGACACTGTGCCATGAGGGCGTGGGTGTTGAATTAGAATTAGCAGCTAATAAAATCTCCCTAGATTTAGAGAATTGTAACTCGACCGTAATGAAATTTAAACTTAGGAATTGTTTTGATGATAGTATTTATTACATGAAAATAAAAATAATTTAAATATTATTAAATAATAAAACAGTTTTTTTTTGTTGTAATTATGTTCTGCATTAACTATATTGAGAAGAGATTGCATAATATGAAATTCTTCACCATCTGTATCTTTAAAATTCATCATCATCATCATCATTCATTATCGTAACTGCTTTCTTCACTGTCAGCACATAATTGTATGATGAAAGGTTCGTCCAAATATCCATCTCTTCTTCTAGTTTCTTGGTGTGGGCGCAATGATTGCGCCATTCATCGACAAGAATGGAATCAAATGCATTCTCTACCATTTCTGGCATTTGATTGGATGACTTCAAAATATTTACCTCGGTTAATTTTCGTTTCATGGATGCCGAGACCATTTCAATAGGATCACAATATGGTAACCGCAATACCCGAGAAAAAAAGGGCGGCAAAATTAAGTAGATAGGTACTTAACCATACGTAAAGTTAATTTAATATCTAAGTACTATATTTACCTAAGCCAGCAAAATATGAATTAGTGTTTTTTGGTAATAACGGGGACACTTACAAGGTATGGTATGGTAACACTTGCCTGTTGCAGCTGCGACGCGCTCATGTACTTTTTCAAAGGAAAGAATCGAAGAGCTAGACTGCTTTTCTTTTAAATAAAAATCTTCTACTTTTATCAACTCTTCATCAACTCTCTAACACCATTTTATTTATAATTATAATTAATATCACTTCTGGCATATTTTAAGATATTTTATTACAATAAAAGCACGAAATATCCACAACAAAGATCATCTCCAGCTGCCTGTCACAAGTGATCATAAGTGACGCTTTACAAGATGACGGTGTTAGTACTGATTTTGGCCACGTGCCAAATGATCCTTGTAGCACTGTACTTTATTTTATAATGTTTATTTTAAGTGTTATGTAAGCTTTATAATTTAACGAAATAGCTGCCGTATGATTTTTTTGCGAATTCAATCCCCATATCACAGCTATTTTGAAAAAAATCCAAAGACTGAATCGACAAAAAATTCCACATACGTTTAGTACAAACACTACAAACTAGTAATATAATTATTCAATCAATATATAAAATGGATACTTAAATAAAAACAATCAAAAAATGTTGCTAAGATTTAATTTTAAAAAAGAGCTTAAAATAAAATACAGTAAGTAGGTAAGCAAAATGCATGAGTTCATCTCCTCGTTCAGTTTACTTGACTGGCTTCATCTGCCAGAGCCCATCGTTGAGATAATGGCAGTTTTCTATGCCGACACCCTTGTTCACTTTAGCACTGCAACAGTAAACAAGTAATATTTTTAAAAAAAAAACCTTTTTAAACACAAGCATTTACATAACCTAGGACCAGAGTAAGTTAAGACAAATCCAACGAGCCCAAACAGGACGGGTATAACATGTGTAGTTTAGGAGTTCCTTTAGCTACCTTCCAGCTCCATCATAAGATCAGCACCATGTCATAATATTGCATTGTCACGCAATTTCCACATGCATGCAAAATTTCAGCTCAATCGGTAACCGGGAAGTGGATTAAATTTAATTTTTACCATTGCCACTCGAAAAATAGCACTTTATTCATCGACAGCAGTGAATTAAACGCTCTTTTACTCACTCGGTGAATAAAAACATTTTGAATTTGGAACAAGCACGAAATACGAATTATGGTATAAATAAATCTTGCTGAAAGTGCCTATTGGCTGGCTAAATGGAGGTAAACTATAGAAGCTATATATAATTAAATAACAATAAATATCCCGCCAATTTTGGTTAAATTTTATTTTTGTTTTCATTATGGCTCCATACGATTAGTGTATTCAGCCAGATTCCAGTATTAAAATTGTATAAGGGAACTTTACTGAAGATTATCAGTGGTATTTTGGTGAGAACACAGATAGCATGCTTTTCAACATTATGCTGTTTCCCTACACTCGCACACATTCACCGGCACTAAATGGTTGATAACCACACAGACTTACACATTATACTCATAAAATATGATAAACATAAATACTATAAGTAGGTACTACTATTTATTTTCTCGCAGTCAATGGTAAAAAGAAGATTACACGACTCATGAATAAAACATTTAATCTCGGTCCTTGTATCCCTCGCTCCGCTCATTCTAATCCTTCGCTGCTCTCGGGATCCGACTTAGTCCCTCGAATTAAATTGCCTTTTTATTCACTTGTAGTATAATCTACTATTGCAAGATTTGTGACTGACAAATAAATTCGCCGTGAAGTGGAGATAAAGGTTGTAAAAACAGTGTTTGTCAAGAAACAAATAAATTGTGTTAAACAAGTACTATTATTTATTCTGTGGTTACATAAAACGTCTGCCTCCCGAGTCTGCCCCCGTATCACGAACTTTTTACCCGACTACGGCGAAGCAAAAAGGAGGGTTATGTTTTTAGTTGATTATTGAATAAACAAAATGAACTAACTGACAGGGACGCAGCTATGCAGGCTGTATAGCTCCATCTCTGTCATTTTGTTCATTTCAATCCCTATCGAATATTATGATAAGCATTAAGCCCGCTGGTCTTAATAGCATTAATTTCAAACTTTTTTTAAATGTTTGTTTGAAAGAACTTGACCGCTATCATTTCGCATTTTGCAGCAGTTTTTGAGTTACAGCATATTTTCAAAACCGCATACATAACTTTGTTTTTCACACAAACACAATGAAAAATAAAGGTAATATTTTGCTGGCGAAAAATGATAGTTATAAAATACTCTACTGTGTTATGGAACCCTACAAGCGCGAGTCCGACTTGCACTTGGCCAATTTATTTCAGCTCACACTAGGCATGGAACATATCACGCATCAATAGTTAAATCACTCGTGAAAACAAAATTCACGTGCCACCCCAGTGATGTGCATCATACCGTCTGTTACATATAGCGCGAGTGTGATTTATCACGCGGGTCAAGCTACATTATAATTCGCAGAATCACATCGTGCGAAAGAGACATAGCATTAGCAAAAACGTGTGAGCGACACGTGCCACCGGCTAGGAGAGAGAATCCGTTTAAGTTATATTGGATCTTATTCTCAATTCTCTCTTAAATTTATCTGAAGTTATTTTTCACTTGCTTCAGTAAATAACGCTGCGTTACAAAAACTTCAAATGAAAATGAGTCTTATTTAATATACGGTAAGGTTTTGTTTAAATAGGTACTTGAAATTTATAATGCCAGTGAAATCATATCGTAGCATGTGAAGTCGTGAGACAGGAAGGATATCACTTCGACTTCACTCACTTGTAATGTTTACTTGTCGCTGCGCGCCGCGCCGTGTCTCACGTGTTCACTGTTTGTTTATTAAAACATACTTTTGGTTCTTGCTTAGCTAATTAGTATCGCGTCAATCAATTCAATAGCTCAATATCAAATCAATTCAATAACACTGCGAGTGCGACATGTAACGGGCGGAAAAATAATGCACCACTGTGACAATAATCGTCACTAACAAAATATAACGGTGGCGATTTTTCACGCGTGATATAAAGTTATAATAAAAAATAACTTCACGAAGTGATAGTGAAATAAAAGTAGCTATAACTTCTATGCCTAGCTCACACGTAGTACTATTAAGTATTCTATGCTAACACGCGTCGCCCATCGTTTTTAACTGACTTAAAAAAAAAGGAGTTTTCATAATTCGACCGTATATATATATATTTTTTTATGTTTGTTCACGGATAACTTCGTCGTTTATGAACCGATTTAGATTATTATTTTTTTGTTGGAAAGGAGATATCGCAAAGGTGGTACCATATTAATTTTATTGAGATCTGATAAGTATCTCCAGAGATATGGAGATAAACACCTCAAATTTGGTACTGAAAATTAATAGCGCGCCATTGAAGTCGGTTATTTTTAGTTTTTTTTTTAAAGAATGATTGTATCTAGATAATTCCGGTATGATGTATGGTGCCAACCAGTTTGTAAGACGAGAGCATAATTATGGATGGGGCACATAATGTCGGTTGTCAAGCGTATTAACTGACTTCCAATTCCAATCAAACACGATTACTTATAATGGGTCAAGTACTGAAAAAAATATATGTAGAGAGAGCGATTCGTTTTTAACTCCTGACGCAAAAAGGGGGCTGCTTTAAGTTTGACGTATCTGTGTGTGTATGTCTGTGGCGTCGTAGCTCCTAAACTAATTGACCAATATAGATGCGGTTTTTTTAGGTAACCTAATCGAAAGAATTTTAGCCGAGTTCCAAAATATCCGTTCAGCCGTTAGAACATTATAAAGCTAATTCAGCTTCAGCTAATAAAGCTTTTCTAGTCGACGAGACTCTGAGAGCAACTTTCACATGCCTTATCAATTGATGATTCGGTATTCTGTTACTTCAATGAAAATCCAACAACATGGTGACCTAGACCTGATGCTGGGCATCTCGTGGAATCTGCAGAATACACAACTGTCCACCAACTTACAGCAGAGATATCATGTTTAGGCTCATTGGCATGGTCAATAGATTATACATAGATCAGACGGGGGTAGTTTAAAATTTTAAATTCAATTACCTATTATAATGCAAACATGGTCAATATGTGTCATTTTTGCTTTACACCTGCCCTAGAAATAGGACTATAATGTAACCGTAAAAATTACCGACAATAAACGTCACGCTAGTCAATTTCAATATAAAGTTCGAGGTGTTTATCTTCAAATCTCTGGAGATACTGAACATATCTCGATGAAATTTAAATGGTACCTACCATCTGTGAAATAATAATCATCAACATCATAATCAGCTGGTATCAGTCCACGGCTGGACATAGGCCTCTCCCAAGACACGCCACTAAGTAGCCAGTATCATAACATGTCATCGTTTTTGATATATTAGAAATCGCTAGACCGATTTCGTTGAAATTTAAATGGGACCACCTGGGAAGGATACTCTTTAAAACAAAAAAATAATTTTCCAAATCGGTATAGAAATCATCGAGTAATCGGTGAACATACATTTTTTTTTCTTCAAAAATGATATTCCAATATAATGGCATAATCAATAATATTACAATCTAGTCTTAAGACTAATAAGTAATTTACATTTGACCTAAACTGCTAGTTATTGTTAAACTAAGAATGTGGCCATTGGCACTTTTCTTATTGTCTCTATTAAGGCGAAGACACTATTGTAATGTGTTCTTTGAAAGCAGTGTTCACTAATTTAATGTCACTTCACTACACTAACTCAAAAGGTTTTATCCTTTTCAGTCTTCTCACTATGTCCGTGTTGTCGAGAAGCTAGATAGCCTCGACGTTCACATGGTAATGAAGTCTACGATCGTGAGCTTCGGCATATTTTGAAATTACACTAATAACGTCATCCACTTTAAGGTCCCGATGGAGGTCGTTGTTTCTGATATACCAAGGTGCATTTACGATGCTTCTTAGTATTTTGTTTTGGAATCGCTGGATGATTTGGATATTGCTTTGACTGGTACAGCCCCATAGCTGAATTCCATAAGCCCATACTGGCACAAGGACTTGTTGGTATAAGAGTCATTTGTTGTGCACCGACAGCGTGGAGTGTCTTCCTAGCAGCCACTGTATCTTTTTGTAGCGAAGCTCCAACTCTTCGCGTTTCTTTTTTACGTGTGCTTTCCAGCGAAGCTTTGCGTCTAAAGTCATGCCTAAGTACTTGGCTCTATTTTCGTATGGTACTGCCTGTCCATTTATGAACACCGGGTGGTAGTGTTGTTTTGGATTAGTAAAATCAATGTGGATTGATTTCGTTTCATTGAGTTTTATCCTCCATTTTTTCGTCCAGTCAAAGATAGTATTGACAGCCGTTTGAACTTGCTTTACTGCTTCCTCGTGACTGGCTCCTATAGCCATAATAGTTGTATCATCAGCAAAGGTGGCAATGATGTTATTCTCTAATTTTGGTATATCACAAGTGTATAATAAGTACAGGACCGGACCCATTACGCTTCCTTGTGGTACCCCAGCTTTAATTTGCTTCAACTGCGAGTATGCATCTTCTTGTCTTACTCTAAAAGTTCTATTTGATAAGTAGGATTCCAAGATGTCAGCAAACTGTTTGGGAAGCATTTGTCTTAGCTTATATATTAGGCCTTCGTGCCAAACTTTATCGAATGCCTGCGCTACATCAAGAAAGACTGTAGAACACACTTTCTTTTCTTCTAAAGCACTCTCTATGACTTTAGTGATTCTATGTACTTGGTCTATAGTAGAATGTTTTTCTCTAAAACCAAACTGATAGTCAGGAATCAAATTTTGTGCTTCTATAAGGGGCTTCAAGCGTCTCAGTAGCAATTTTTCAAATAACTTCGCCATTATCGGACGAAGTGAAATGGGTCTATAGGATGTTGCTTCATGAGGTGGTTTTCCAGGCTTAGATATCATTATGACTTCGGCAACCTTTCACACTTCAGGCACATACTGTAGTCAAATGCAGCATTAATTAACGTTGTAAGTTTGATTATAGCTTTGCGTGGGATATTATGCAGAACTTATCCCGTAATAAGGTCATATCCAGGAGATTTCTTTCGGTTTAGTTGTTTTATTTCTCTGACAACTTCTTAAGGTGTCACGAGTTTAATATCTTGCTCACGCAGAGTTATATTTTCTAATATGATATCAGAGTTTCCTTCGTGCGGTTGAAATATCTGTTCTAGGTGCTGGGAAAATATCTTCCCTTTTGGTTCATTATTTATAGCCCATCGCCCATCAGCTTGTTTAATGGGTGGAATTTGCATTATTGGTAAAGTCAGGAGTATTATTCCAGGCACAGTGTTGAATATCCCCGATTAACTTTATTACTTCCATGTCAACCTGTTCTCGGCTTTTAAGTTGAACTTTTAAATCTATGGTACATTCTAAATCATATTTGAAACTTTCCCAATCAGTGTTCTTATTTACTAAGGTGGGATTATTTTCTCTGTTTAACACAGTTTCACTTAATGTCATAATTATTGGAGAATGATCGGAGCTCATGTCATATCCTTCATCTATGCGTATAAAGCTAGTTGATATATTTTTATATATGAAGAAGTCTATGAGGTCTGGTATCTTATGGGGATCAGTAGGCCAATAGGTAGGCTTTCCTGTTGACATCACTTGACACCCAGTTTCTTTAATAGCTGTGAGAAGCTCTCTACCTTTTGTATTTATGAGCCTTGATCCCCAGTAGGTGTTTTTGGCATTAAAGTCGCCCCTAACAGGAAACGATTACCAAGTTTATTTAAGAGTTTTTTGTTATCATCTGATTTCAGGGCATACTTTGGTGGATAGTATAACGCTGAGATGGTAACATTATTACAGCGTTTAGTTCTTATAGACACCGCTACGGCTTGTATGTGCTGTTCTTCAAGCTTAAATTCTTCGTAGTGGTAAAAGTTCTCTTTTATTAGAATAGCACTTCCACCTCAAGCTTTATTGTCAGGATGAAGGGCGTGGTAGAGTTTGTATCCTTTAATCTGGATGTATGATTCTTTAGTGAAATGTGTCTCAGATATAAGACACACGTCAATATTGCCTTTGTGTAGGACAACTTGTAGCTCATGATGGTGCTTGAGAAGCCCATTTGCATTCCATTCCATTATTTTCAGGTCAATCATTTTGTTTGCGTTAATGTAGCAGTTTTGGTGCTACTTTCAAGTTTTTTAAGGCGGTCGTCGAACGAAGTCATGAGGGACAGAATCCGAGTTATCTTTTCATCTATGTTAGAACTCGCTTGGTGAGATGATGCAGGCACCTGTGGAAGAGGCTGAGCTCCTTTAGTTATTTGGGCATATGAAGTCGTTTTGTGACATTTCGAGTGATGCTGGGTTTTGTTGTCTTGTTTACGCTTTGGGCCTGAACAGATGTTGAGACATTCTTTTTTGTTAATCTGCAGTTCTTTGGCTACTATACAACCTCTGTAGTTAGCAGGGTGCGGTTCGCCACAGTGTACACATTTTGGCTGAGCTTCTCGTGGTTTTGTACACTCTTTAGTCAGGTGCTTGCCAGTACATTTTACGCACCTGGACTCTTTTGCGCAATACTTCTGAGTGTGCCCATACGCTTGGCACCTTTTGCGTTGTGGGATGAGCTTTGAAGTCTTGATGGCCTGTATTTCTACTTTACATCCTAACACAGACTTGATGTTATAGATTTTTTTTAATATCTTCGTCTTTTTAAACGAAAGCAAAAACATGTTCAGTGGTTCTTTATTTCTCCAGCTGAGTTTATTAACGGCTTCTAAGCATTTGAATCCATGGAAATTTAGATCATCTATTATTTTTTCAGGAAGACAAGAAGAATGTAAGTTTTTTGCCATAACTCTAATTGGTCTTTCTTGTTTGTTTTCATACGAGTACCAACGGCAGTTATTTTGCAACAACAGCTTTGTTACAGATCTATAATATTCCTCATTATATGTGCTAATTTTTACGGTGTCGCCACTCATCATTTTGGCCAGAAAAGAGTCTCTTGAAAGGTTTATGGTAAGCAAGTCATAAAACTTTTGATAGTCTTTAACATTTTCGACCACTATAGGCGGTGGTTGAGGAGGTTTTTTCACCTTTGGTTCTTGTTTTTGAGCCTCGTCATGAGACTCATCTTGTGCTGGAGAAGGAGACTTATTTAATCTCCTCTTTTTTCTATTTATTCGGCGTATCTAATCAGTTTCTCTTGCAAGTTCCTCTTCGTCGGTCTCGTAGTGGACCATGGACGAAAGATTCTTCTGGCTGGAAGTAGTAGCTTCCTTCTCCTTCATATGTTGGAGATGACGCTGTAGCTCCTGAATCTGATTATTCAGGTCACTTACCAGATTTTCAAGTTTTATCCGTTCTCTCTTTTCCGCTTCGAAACGACTGTATAACAATCGTTCCGTCTCCGTTGTTATTTTTATCGTAGTAGGAGAAGCCATAGTTGATATTAACTTCGCCTTAATAGATGTAAACAAACATTACGTGATTCACTAGGCACAGCATAACTGGGTCAACGCGGTGACCGCAAGAATATTGCGCGCGCGACTATTTTGTAGGCTGCTGCGTCAGCGCATTACTCGAGCGCAAACTAAAGCAAGTGCGACGCGAACGCGACCTTTCTCGATGACAGATACAAGATCACTCCTGAACATACATAAAAAACAGATTCCGATGAATTGGGAACCTCCTTCTTTTTAACCGACTTCACAAAAAAGGAGGAGGTTCACAATTCGTCGGAATCTTTTAAATTATTTGTAAAGTCTTTTAAAAATATGTTATCATACATGTCATCAGTGGACAGAGAAGTCATGCCTACAGCAAGGGCGTGCTCCTTGCCCTCAGCCATGACAGCGACCACGTGACCCTTGTCTATGGGTGACATCTTAGCGCCAGGAGATGTCAGCCCCGGGCACATGATGTTAGCACCACTTAGCACGAAGCGGATAGCGCCTTTATCCACCTGCTGCATTGGAACGAAGAATGGATCTGGAATATAGAATATTTTTATTTTATTATCTCAGAATACTTACTTAGATCGAATCGAAAAACCGTTCAGGGTTCCGTTCCGACCGGTATCAAGGATATAGAGCGAGAGTGGGAAATTGGGAATATTTTCCCCACTAGTTCAAATGCGGATGATTTTCTTGAGCAGTTAAACTACTGCCAAGGAGTAAGACATAGGATAAAAAAAGACGTGTCTACCTCAGTGCCCCGTTCTCTCTTTATGTTTAGCATCGCACTTGCTTAAATTTTGTATAAAAACCATTCCTTACCATCAGCGTCTTGCTACTCCTGTTGCTTCATTGCAGTTTAAAAACTAAATCAACCGACTTTCATGCCGCGCGAGTTAGTTTCAGTAGCAAGTTTGAGACGTTTATCGTCATCCCTCTGGAGATACTTATCAGATCTCGATGAAATTACAATGGCACTACCTTGAAAATGTACCCTACGGATGAAATAAAGAATCATTCGAATCGGTTCACAATTGACGGAGTAATCGCGTAACATAGGTACATACAAAAAACATACAGATGAATCTTCGATGTATATGTACGATGAATTGAGAACCTCCCCCTTTTTGGAAGTCGCTTGTAAAATTATATGGTACATACATTTGTGCAGAAGCCTCAGGGTCGGCATCCACGGACCCTCGCGATGACGGAAGAATAACAACTCCCCAGCGCTGTTCACCATTATTTCTATGTGGTCGTGGCTGGAATTTAAAAAAAAATACTTTGATTTAAATCGAACCCTTGAGAACGAGCTCGATTTTGAGAATCCGTCGGCGTAGATAGGATAGATCTATCCTTATATCTCGCTTAGAAGTCAGGCCATCTACGACCTGACTTCTAAGCGAGAGGTCACCGGTTCAAATTCTAGCAAGGATGTTCGTCTACTGGTGGTAGGAGCATATTGTATGGATGTTCCACCTGATTTGCTACAAAATAAACTGGCCAAGTACAAGTCGGACTCGCACTCGTAGGGTTCCGTACCACACTACAGTATTTTATAAGATCGAGCAAAAAATACCACTATCATTTTTCGCCAGCAAAAAATTATAATTAATAAACATTTTATTTCTTATAACGCCATCTAACGTCTAACAAAGGTGTTAAGGATCGACATTTCAATATAACGCCATCTATGGGACGTTTACCTAACTAAGCGTACATAGATGGCGTGAAATGCCGAAAAAACCACGTTTCTTGTATGGGGACCCTCTATTATTTTTAACTTTATTCTATTTTTAGTATTAGTTGTTATAGCGGCAACAGAAATACATCATCTGTGAACATTTCAACTGTCTAACTATAACGGTTCATGAGATACAGCCTGGTGACAGACGGACAGACAGACAGACAGACAGACAGACAGACAGACAGATAGACAGACAGACAGACAGACAGACGGACAGCGGAGTCTTAGTAATAGGGTCCCGTTTTACCCTTTGGGTACGGAACCCTAAAAAGTAGCTTACCACCAAAGAGATAATCTCCATAACCTTATGGTGTTTCGGCAGCACACAGCACACTTGAGAGTCAAAGTATTCCAGGCCACCATCTTCTACCACATCATCGCTTACCACGAGGCGAGATAGTGGTCAAACGCTAGCTCATAATAAAAGTATTAAGTTATACGGCAAGCTGTTCGGTGAAGTGGCAGGGGGCTGGTCACATATGTCGTAGAACCGATAACCGTTGGGGTAGACGTGTTCTAGAGTGGAGACCACGGCTCGGTAAACGTAGTGTAGGACGCCCTCCAGCTAGGTGGAGCGATGATATACGCAAGCTGGCTGGCAGCGGTTGGAAACAAGGAGCTGAAGATCGAGCTCAGTGGCGTGCCATAGCAGAAGCCTATGTCCAGCAGTGGACGAATACTGGCGGTTATTGATGATGCTGTTCGGTGCTAGCTAAGCTAGCTATAGAAAGAGGGGTTATAGTTGAGTTGTGCGTGTGGGTGGGTTAGACTTGAAATGTCAGTTGTCCTGCGCCTCGTCTCATTGCCGTTCCGTTTCCAGGCTTAGTACGATTCCATCCTATTAAATTAATAATGAATTATTATTTTATTGCTTGTCTGTTTGGAATAACAAACATTTAAGACTTTTTAAAAAGCTAAAAGAACCGCCTTCAAACGTCACGCTAGTCATTTTCAGAGCCAAATTTGAGATGTTTATGTCCATATCGCTAAAGATACTGAACATACCTCGATGAATTTTAAATGGGACAAATAAATAGGACAAAAACACAATTTTTTTTTAAGATTCCAACGAATTGAGAACCTCATTCTTTTTTGTAAAGTCGGTTTATAACTTATATTATATTTATATCTTATTATATTTTTATATTGTTCAAGTACCTAGGACAGGGTTGGATAAACTATGGCCCGCGGGCAATTTCCGACCCTCGTATCATTCATATCCGGCCCCAAAACTAAATAAAAATGCTTTTACATCTCTCATATTCGGTAAGTAGGTCCTTATTACCCCCAAATGGGGCTTGTAGGTAACCAATTAGCGCTCTAGGGTAATAATGTAGCTAGAAAAGCCCTAGGGCGGTAAGTAATTTTAAAAAAACTCTTCACTCTTTCAAAAAGTTAGCGTACATCTAACCATCATACTGGCAATAGACATCATACATTCAGCCCAATGACAAAAGAGGTCGCTTCGCTATTCAGCCTTGTCTTCGTATGAGTATAATAGTCATCAATTTTAAATATCGAACGGCAAAGATCAATTTCGTTCTTGAAAAAATAAATTTAAAAAAAGATGAAAAAAGGCGGGAATACAAAACTTTTACTTTAAATATTGTTTGTTTTTGGGATTTTTTTATAATTACGAGCTAATTAGGAAAAAAACATGAGTTCTGCAAGTGATGAAGAAATAAGCTACACTCCCGATTCAATGAAAATGGAAGCTGAAGCAGCAATTAACAATATTTTGTCTGAAAGTTCTAAAGAGACATATTTGAAAACTTACTACGAGTTCATGAAGTGGCGAAAAGAAAAACGAGTAAAGTCTTTATCTGAGACTGTATTCTTAACATACTTTAGTGAGCTATCAAAACAGCTGCAGCCATCTAGTTTGTGGTGCATTTATTCAATGTTAAAAGCAACTATGAGTACTAAACACGACATCAATATCAAAAACTTTTCAAAATTATCATCTTTTCTAAAAAGACCATCAGCTGGGCACAAAAGCAAAAAGTCAAAGGTTTTCCAGCGCAAGACGTGAAAACATTCATAAATGAAGCCCCTGATGACATATATTTAGCTGTTAAGGAACTTAAAATAACAAATCACATAATGGTAATACTTCATCATTTATCTTTTACAATACAATACAATACAAAAACTCTTTATTGATTACCAATTAAACAAATTGTACAAAAGCAAAACAATAAAATAAAATATGTCTGAATGGCAACACAATCGGCGGTCTTATCGCTTGAAGCAATTTCTTCCAGACAACCTAGTATGGAAAAAATAAAATAAAAACAAAACATGGCGGTAGCGTACAATTTATAACTGAAATAAATAAAAATAGAATAAATAAATAATAGACATACACAAAATATTATATACAATACAATAATAATAATAATATAATATATACATACACATACATATAACCTATATATTAGATCAAATAATATTATTATATTACAGCAGTGTGGTACTTTTAGCTCTGTTCGGAAAATAATGAGATTTTACCATTGTTTTAAAGATTGCTAGTGATTTCGCACGCCTTATTTCTACGGGGAGCGCGTTCCACAAATGAACCGCTTGCACTGTAAAAGATTTTTCATAGACGTGCGAAGAATGGACAGGAATTTGCAATTGTAGGGTTTCTGTGGACCGAAGAGAACAAGGATGAGAGAGAGATGTAGAAAGGTAAAACGTTCCTTAAGATAGGGAGGAGTGGAAGGGATAAATAGAACAGAATAAAGGAGAGAAAGGGTATGACTATTTCGGCGATGGCGAATTGGTAACCATTTCAGCTTTTTCCGAAATTCTGATATGTGGTCATACTTGCGCAAACCAAATATGAACCGGATACAAAAGTTTTGCAGTCTTTCGAGCTTGCTAAGCTGTTCTTCGGTTAAATCCAAATAGCAGGTGTCGGCATAATCAAGTATCGGTAGCAGAAGTGATTGTGCAAGCGCAGTTTTGGTGGTTATCGGGAGAAGATTACGTAAACGACGTAGTGAACTCGCAGATGCGAAAATCTTTCGACTTACCTCAGCTATTTGTGGTATCCAAGAGAGAGTACGATAAAAAATTACTCCTAGGTTTTTTACACTATTACTGATTGGAATATGTGTTCCGTCAAATATTACCTGTGGTAAGCGGAACCAGTCAATCTTAGATATCATTCTGGAACCGCCGATAACTATCACCTGAGTCTTAAGGGGATTAACACTGATACCGTAAGATTTGCTCCAACCGTGAATGGATTGTAAGTCAGAGTTGGTCTGAGTTATTGCATGTGATAATTGAGCGAGAGGGACCTGCCTGTAAATTTGAAGATCATCTGCATAGAGGTGGTAGGAAGTAGAAAGCTGTTGAGAGATAGAATTTATGAAAGTTGCAAAGAGAAGAGGAGATAAAACGCCGCCCTGAGGTACACCTGCCGTATCACACCATGATGAATATGAATCATCAACGCGAACACGCTGCCGGCGCCCATACGGGTAACTATGAAACCATGCAATTACTGTAGGAGATATGTTAAGAGAGCCAAATATTGCTAGTAAGAGATCAAAATCGACATTATTAAAAGCATTACTGAAATCTAGTAACGACAGTACAGTCACCAGACCATTATTAATTCCAAGCCTAATATCATCTGTGATTTTAATAAGCGCAGATACAGTGCTATGGCCTGAACGAAATCCGGATTGAAACGGGTTTAGGAGGGAATTTCTATTGAGGAAAATGGATAATTGCTGGTGGATAAGACGTTCAAGGACTTTGGAAAGGAAAGGTAGTATGGAGATTGGACGGAAGTCTGAAAAAGTTAAAGGATTTGATTTTTTTGGAAGAGGTATAAGTTGTGCTTCTTTCCATAAGGAAGGAAAACTACCAGAAGTGATGGAATCGTTGAGGATGTGAAGGATTATTGGAAGAATTTCGTCCAGGATAGGGATGATCATATTTCGACTTATACCGTCGTTACCGACGGCGTTTGAAGTGATAGAAGAAATGCTACTCTTAACATCACTATCAGTAAATTGACGAAACACAAAGGATAATCTGGAGTTGGAATAGAGGAAAAAATTTAATTTCTTTTAAATTCTTACAATCCTATAAAACATACTTATTTTTATATATCGCTTGTTTCAGGTGGTTCTTATCTTCGGTACAACTGGCGCATGCCGAGGTATTGAATTGACAAATATAACAATAGAGAACATAGAACAACAGGGTCAGTTGTTAGTAATTAAACTACCGAACACAAAAACTAAAATTGACCGAACATTTGTAGTTCCTCAAGAATTCTCTGAATTCGTACAAAAATACACAAATCTTCGATCTGAAAATGTAGACACCAACCGATTTTTTTTGAAGTACCACCAAAGCAAATGCTACAAACAAGTTATTGGAAAAAAATCCGTCAGAAGTATGCCGAAGCAAATTGCAAGTTATTTAAAGTTAGCCAACCCGGAATTGTACACAGGTCATTGCTTCCGGAGAACATCGGCTACATTTTTAGCCGATGCTGGGGCTAACTTAAGCACTATAAAAAGGCGGTGGAGTGTGGTGGGTGGTGGAAATCCAGCAAGGTGGCTGAAGGTTACATTAAAGATTCCATACAAAATAAAAGTAAAATTACCAACCAAATAACGGAAACTATTCAGCTTTCAAAAAATGAAACATCTTTCTCAAGAGATGATCCGCAACCATCAACTTCTGCTGAAGAAAGCTTCATCCCGTCAGATTTTGTCCATGACTAACAAATTTCACAATCTCAAACTATTAACATACCCAAAAAACACCTGTCCCTAAAATTTGAAAATTGTTCTCATTTCACTATAAATTTTAACTAATAAAATGTGTTATTATTGTAATGCCGGTTTTTTTCTACTTACCTCACAATCGAGATGTAAAGCAGAGTAGCTAGCTCGGGTGTAAGCATCAATTGCACCCTCGAACTATTTATAAGCGCCCTCGCTGCGCTCGTCCGCCTAAATATCTCGGGCTGCAATTGATGCCTCACAGCCCTTGGCTACTAATCTACTATAATCAACATTTCACAAAATGCTAAATTTTATAACGTATGATGTAAGTACCTGTGACTGTACGCTGATACGCTCATACGCTGATTCGACAATGAAGTAAAACAAAACGACCACGTTTGTTACCACGGGGTTATTTTAAAATTAATAAATTTTATCACTTACATTATAGCGTACAATACAATATTAGCGTAAAATGATAAATTCTAATAACTGGCCTCCCATGGATTAAGTTTGTAAATATAGGCACGCGAAGGAAATAGTTTGCCCATTCCTGACCAAGGGAGCTTATATGCTGAAAAAGATAATAAACTAAGTAATAATCTTTCTCACCATTTGACGATCCTGAAGGTATCCTTCTTAGGCAGCACCTGGTCTATATAGTTCTCCAAGTGAGGATACAGCTCCAGGAGACGAGCTCGGATGCCCTTCTGCACGGAAGACTTCAGCTGCTGAACGCCGGAGATGCTCTCCTTTTCGTCAAATCTGAAATTAGGAGAAGGAAGTATGGATAATTTTATGCATTGATGGTTATTACTTATTATGCCATAATTTAAGATCGTTTAGAAACTTTAGAATACTAATGGAATTCAAATGTGTTGCTAGTCATTCCCAGTACCAAGTTTGAGATGTTTATCTTCATATCTCTGGATATACTAAACATATCTCGATGAAATTCAAATGGGACCACCTTGAAAGTATACCCTTTCAAACATAGAAAGAATTTTTCAAATCGGTGCAGACGTTTTCGAGTAATCGGTAAACATACAAAAAAAATATTCCGACGAATTGAGAACCTCCTCCTTTTTTGTGACGTCGGTTAAAATATATTGATTGATGCAACAATGTCACAAATATATTGTTATTGCAATTTTACATATAAGTAGTACCTATCGGAGATGTCGCATGTGGTCCAAGTAGTACCTATCATGTAGAAATCGTGCTGGTCATTTTCAGACCAGCACTGTTTCTACTTGAACCACATCAAAATGAAAGACTTTAGTGAGACGAGTGAGATGTTGGTCAACCGACTTGCCAATCCACACAATGCAACGGCGACATGATATTCGGTTGATGGTTCGAACTACGGCCGATGTCACCACGAGTGGTCAAACACCCAACCCCACCTCTCGCGTCTCAACCTCATAAAATCACTTTAGAACTACGCATAGATCAAATGGCCTACCACTACTAACTACGGATGGCAGGGGGTAAGAAATCGATGTGCTATATAATTTCGCGAGAATTCATTATTTCAAGACTCTTCTCAAATATGAAGCAGTCCTTGAGAGCCATCCCATTTTAGGCCTAGCGTTCTACTTTCCCCGATCACATTTTCGTTTAACAACGGGTAATATTGTGATATTGTGGTCAAACGTTAGCCTACATGCTGTTAAAATAATCTCGAAACTGAGGTAAATATGTATTTTACTGAGACGTAACATGTACTGCAGACATTCTACTAGGCAGTGCAGACTGTCAAGGACGACGTTTTCTGTTACGACAAGTCGTTTCGCAAGCGCAATTTATGATGTAATATTAACGGCACAGAAAAGTCATGTCTTGCCTTTCCATTGTTTGTAAACATTATAAAATAGTTATGAGACTCGCTTGTTAACTATGCTTTTATAAAGATATACACCCATTTAGATTACCTACTAAATTTTTAACCCATTTAGATATAACATCATCAAGTTATTGGAATTTGTTTTGAACTTTACAAGTATAAAGGTAAAGTAACTGTAAGTTAATGCCATAAAGCCATGACAAGGGGCCAGAAAGATATAAGTAAATTAAATCCTTAATTTATATTTTCGGTGGTTAGGAAAGCACATTGATTAGACTGGATACTAAGCTGTTTTCAACTGACTAATAAAAAGGAGGATGCTCTCAAATCTCAATTCATCTATTTTTAGGGTTCCGTACCTCAAAAGGTAAAAAAAGGAACCCTTATAAGATTTCTTGTCCGTCTGTCTGTCTGTCTGTCCGTCTGTCTGTCCGTCTGTCTGTGTGTCACCACCAATTTTCTCAGGAACGGGTGGACCTAGTAAGTTGAAATTTATACCAGATATTGAGGTCTATAGTCCCTATTGGGTGTATAAAAATCAAGGTCCTGTGCCAGCACGATGAAGAGATATGGGCAAATTTAGATTTTCGCGAAATCTTGTAAGTACCAAAATTTATCTTTATTTTCAACTTTTTTTATTTTTCGTAAATTTTCTTTTGCGTGTGTTGTAAGTAGAGATGTGATAAACGGCTTTAAATTGACAAAACGCTTCAACGTTGCGCTTTTTTAAAAAAGCCAGCTTTAAAAAAGCTTTACGCTTAACGGCTTTTTTATTTTAGTCGCATAATACCGATTGCGTTTCTTTTGAAATAATACTAACAAATCAAAAACGGGTCATTGTACTCATTGTCAGTCTGCCTCAACGAAATCAAACTGCATTTGTTTTAGTCGTATAATACTGTAAACTGTAACCGATCCCACCGATATTGAGTCTTATGTGCATAGCAATAAGGTTGTTATATCAATTTAATAAAGAATGTTTATAATGTGCCGTATAGCAGCTGTAGGACTAAGGTCATTTTATGGTCGAATATAGTAGTACGAAAAATGTTTTAAAGCGTAGACGGCTTCATTTTGGAAGCGCGCTTCGGCGCTTCTTTTGGATAACGTTTTAAAAAGCTATTTCCGATTAAAAGCGCCCACCGCTAGTTGTAAGACCTTGCTTGTGACCAAAATTGACAATTCTAGGTCGACCGGAAGTACCCTATAGGTTTTGGGTCGACAACCTATAGGGTACTTCCTATTGACCTAGAATCATAAAATTTGGCAAGAAGCAAGGTCTAGCTTAATTGGTACCTACCAACGTTGGCACGGAAGCCTCGGTGGGCGAGTCCAACTGGACTTTGCCGGATTTTTTTTAAAGTGAAACCTTCTTTAACTGCGTTGTGAACTTTTTGGGCTGGGTAAAAAATGTTCTCGCGTGACCTGATCGAAAATTCGTAAGACGGAGGGAGAGTAGACCAAATGCACAACGTTAATGTTCAAGTTTTCACTTCTGCCGGCACTCCCAGAGTGCAACCCGTTGTTTTTTTTTAAATGTACTATTTATGAAACTAACCAAACTATCAGCCGACAGAAAGTTTGTGATCTGTGGGAGCTATGAATACAGCATCATTATGAGTTGACACAACTCTATAGAGCACGGCCTATTAAGACGCTAAGCTACCCAAAGAGTACCCTAAATACAAAAGACGGCCGTTATTTGGCATTACGTGGTCTACCGTAGAATACAGCATGCGAGGTCGATGGCATATGAGGTCGACTACCCTCCTATCGGCTGAATCTTTCTTTATTTGCCAAAGGCAAGTAGTTTACGAGTTTATGGCTAGGGATCCGCTTGACCTACATTCATGCCATTTAGATTTGGAAAAGGGCAATGTTTTTGGAGTTCAGTTTAACTGGGGGCGTGCTAATTAAGTGGGTAATTTATTATTGGTAAGTACAGATTGCCATTGGTTATAATTAGTAGGTTTATGTCGGTTTTTTTTTAACTCTGGCAGACAGTATCAACTTATCAACTAATTTCGGAGTCTGCTAATATTCTGTTATTAGAAAAGACCACTTCTTGACCACTATCTCACCTGAAGTTTAAAGTGATGATGCGGTCTAAGATTGCATCGTATCGTACTGACATGGAAGGGGAAGGAAGGCCGCATAACACGATTACACGATGCACTAAGCAACCCGTATTCGACCAATCGACATAGCACAAACTATTCCAACCATTGACGTCAACCTACTTATAAATCAATGGTTTCAACTCCCAACTCTTCTTCATCATCAACCTATATTAGTCCACTGCTCTCCAATAGTACTACTCTACAGCACGATCCTCGGCTACACTCATCCAGCTTTTGCCAGCCACCTTGAATATAATCGCTCCACCTAGTCTGAGGACGTCCTGTAGGGCTATTCTATAAGCTAGTTTACGCATCTCGCAAGCGGATTCTGCGGTGAGTCGTACTACGAAATTCAAATCGTAATGCGATTGTAATACGGTTGAATTTCGTAACACGAAATGTCACCGCGGATTTTGCTTCCAATACAAGCTTACAGAATAGCCCTACTGTACGTTTGCCGATTCGCGGTCTCCACTCAAGAACTCGTTTACCCCAGCGTCCGTTCTTCGGCAAATGTGCTATAACTTCTCTTACGAATGTCGGATAAAATGTTGAAAATGGAAATTTTCAAAGGATAAGAGCGCCTTAAGTGCTTGCGAAAGGTTAATTTGTCATTCTTCAATCGGTATGTGATTGAGATTGACTGTTTCAATTGAAGGTGCGTGTGATGGAGCTTCAATATACGCGTCAATTGCTCGCCCACATTTGCTTTTCTTTTTGCAAGTGCACAACGAGACGTTCCATGGTTGCGTCATTCGCATTGTCACTGAGCTTCAATCATAATTTCCATCACTAGCCTTCGATCACGTAGCTACGAATGACAATGGCTTCAATTGCCTCTGTAGACATTAGACAAAAATTTAGTCCATCTTTAACGTAAAAATTGACAATTGCGAATGACCGTATCCGGGGTACTTTAGTTAATGTACCTTTAAAAATTAAGGAAAAAAAAATGTCCACAGAGTGTGGTATTAACACAGAAAAATATTATTGTTCTCTAAAGACAGTGGTCATTCTACTTACCTTTGAAACCTAACCACGATTTCTTAAGGTACTTACAGTAATTGTCAGGTCATTGCACTGACCCAGATAACCGCAGTGTTCATGCTTTGACGATGACTTTACTTCAATAAACGGACTACAAAGACGACTGGCAATACACGTGAGATTGGCCACGGGTATTTCGTTTCACAATTCAATAACTAAGCCACGGTAATCACTACTTATTATAAAACAAAGTTCATCGCCGCGTCTGTCTGTCCGTGTCTATCTGTTCGCGACATCGACTTCATAGCAATGTTTATGAAGTCGATGGTTCGCGATAAACTCAAAAACGACTGAACGGATTTTCATGCGGTTTTCGTAATTAGACAAAGTGATATATGAGGAAGGTTATATCTATAATTTACTAAAGTTTTGTGTAAATGTGTAAATTGGTTGAAATAAGACAATTGTTGAAAATGTTAAATAATTATAAAACAAACTGATACGAAATATGTAGGCATATATGCTCTACTCGTGAAAAGCCGGGCGGGTCGCTAGTGTCATCTATAATAACATTACTCCTTGGTACTATTGTTTATTCTGTGGCAATACCGTGTTCGTATGTTATCTTATCTATTAGATAACAATACCGTGACTAAGTAATCGATAGATAAGTTTTAAAGTTGAGTAGAATAACTAACTCGTGTTTCGTGGGAATTAAATAATGCGTACACGGATGTCACATTGTAAACAGTTTAATTTCTGTTATCGTCATACTTTATAGGAACATTTATTTATAGTATGTACTACCTACACTGTGCAGAAGACAACTATTTTTGGCAACGGAAATGTTTGTCTACGATGTTAGAAAATAAATACTAGCGGATACCCAGCATGTGGACACTCACGGTTGGACTAGTCCACAAATGTAAGTTCGCTCAGTGTTCTATGGAAAGAGCTATGCTCGGAGTTTCTCTGAAGGATCGAATTCGTAACGAGGTGATCCAACAGATAGCTCACCGAATTAGCAAGCTGAAGTGACAATGGGCCGACTACATTAGCCGAAGGACCAACGACCGCTGGGGTAAACGAGTTCTTGAGTGGAGACCGCGAATTGGCAAACGTAGCGTAGGACGTCCTCAGACTAGGTGGAGCGATGATATTCGCAAGTCGGTTTGCAAGAGCTGGATGAGAGTAGCGGAGGATCGTGCTCAGTGGCGTAAAATTGGAGAAGCTTATGTACTTAAGTATTCTGCGCTTATGTCCAGCCGTGGACAAGTATAGGCTGATGATGATGATGACGACCCAGCGTGTGCACCCTACACTAAATAAAGAAATGTGACCGATCGATTGTGCATTGTTTTGTGTCTAAATGGAACCATCTTCCTTCGCATTATTGCCTTTTTAATAACACTCGTTTGAGGCACATCTGTTGGATGGTTTCAAAGTCTACATAGTATGCATGGACATAGGCAGAAACAAATTTAATAATTTTCATATAAGTACCTATATAGAAAATAGAAGACTAGCTGATACCCGTGACTTCGTTCACGTACACGAAGAATTTTATCACTGTAAAGCTCTGTCAACCAACATGCGAGTGATCTGAGTTATTTAAATTATGCATAATCATGACTTTATTTTCTCAAAAAGCAACCTATGTTCATCCTCATGCTATAAAGTATCTCCTTGTTACATTTCAGGAAACTGGGATCATCCGTTTAGGCGTGATTAGGTAACAAACAAAGTGACAGAGTTACAAACGTTAGTCTAACCCCCATTTAATTTAATTTTGATTTTAAATATTTGTTGTTAAGTCCCCAATGGTAATACATTTCAAATATGTTCCTATTATAGTGACGGAGATACATGCATGTAAAGTGCGGACAGACGGACGGACAGAGAAGTCTTAGTAATAGGGTTCCGTTGGTACCGTTTGGGTTTGAAACCTTAAAAACAAAATGAAAAAAGTTAATTGCAAAAAAAACGTATTACATAACATAATACCTAAGGCACGTTTATAATAAGAAGTGGTAACCCAAGGCCTAAAGCATTAGAGAGAAATTACTTCAAAATCCAAACTAGGCTCGACACCTATATCTTGTGCTTGTCTGTCCGAAACAGAATTAAAAAAAATGTTAAATACGTTCACGGACGTCATAGTTAAACCACTACTTACGTAAGTACCTTTTTTTTCATTAAATGTATCTTAATTTAATATTAAGGTTTATTATATGTAGGTATAGTAGGTAGACGACTCGCCTCTCAACTCTAATGTCACAAATACGAAAGTTATTATTATTTATTTGTTTGTGACATTTTCACGGTCAAACGCCTTGATATAATTTTCAACATGGAGAAGAGAATGGTAGAAAAAGCAGCGGAGTACAGCTGCTCATAAGTTCATGGGCACAGTAACGGCCGAGCAAACCCGTTTATTAAATGACAGTTCCATCCATTGGCTTATCGGCTGTATTCCACACTGTAGGTACTCGTACCTATTCCTGAACATTTTGACGAACGCATAGCGCTGGATTTGATACAAGTAATGTCAATAATGTAATAGATTGAATGACACTATGCGTTCGCGAGCACTGTGAATAGTGATGTGAATACGAGGGAGTCAGTCCTTCAACATCCAAGAATGACATTCCTTGATATCAGTCTGTATGTCTGCCCATGCCCTGATAACTACTATCTGTAGGGGCCTTCTACACGCGAGTGGGTGGGTGTCTTTATGTTTAAGAGCGATGGCGGGGTGAACTTTTCCATACAAATGTATTCCCCCGTTGTATTCCCTGGAAAATGCTTCTAGAGAAAAAATTGTTTCTACAAGAAATCAAGGTCTACTGCAGCTATGCCCCCCCCCCCCCCTATCATTTGACCAACCAATCAACCAACACTTTTTTTGACCAACCAATTGCAAAAAAAATATATAGAAGAGGAAACGGGGGACTACATTTGCATGAAAAAGTGCAACCCGCGTTCGCTCTTTTAAGTACCTTGTGATTCTGACGCACTTGCTCCACGGCTGATGGTATTCCTGCGTCCATTATAAATCTATCTATCTCTATCTAGCTATATTTTACAAAAAAATCTTTAAATAGAAACTAAAAATAATAATTTATTCAGCATAGTAAAAAATAACGATTGAAAAACTTTGAAAGGGACCGAATTAAAATGCCGTGCGAGTCACAGTTTAGAAATTAGAGTCGTATATAACAAAAGTCTTAGTTATTTTATAAAGTTAGTGGTTCTATATCTAAAGTATAGAAAAGATGATAACAAAAAATTTTTGTCAAACATTTACTTCTCTATTACAAACGTGAATGTGATTATCATTATTCATTACCATATCTACATTATATAGTAGCGTTTGGCGTTAACGGTAATAGAAATTGTATTTATTGTAGGGGTAAAGGTTTATAGTACGTTTACAAAGTAGGTAAATATCACGTTTATCCGAGTCTGCAGTTCTGAAACATTTGCCCCCAACCCCCAGAATAATGCATAGTATGTACAAGTACACAGACGCACGGAGTTATCGATTAAACGTAATAAGACGGCAAACATCACGTGCAAACAAACAAATCGTATAATCGATAATGTAGTCTGTATCAGCTGTATTAACTATCTTTTGTATAAGATTAGTAGCGTTGAAGAATTCTAGTATATGTATTTATAGGGCGACGCCAGTGGCGACGCTCTATTTCAGCCTGGCACTTTGGAAACTTTCAAGCACATCATTTACGAAGAGGCTGTATTTAACAGCTTCAAAAAAGGAGGAGGTTCTCAATGTATTTCTGTTACCACAAAACTCCGTAATTTATTTACCATTTGGAAAATTTCTTTTTTGTTCGCGGGTAGGTAGGTATATATACTTCCCGTTTGGTCCGATTGTATAATCCATCGAGAGCATCTCCTGAGATATGGAGATAGATAGATAGATAATCTATCTATCTCCATATCTCTTTATCATCTTATATTGATGATTATCTATCTATCTTCATATCTCAGGAGATGCTCATCAGATCTTATAACGGAACCACTGTGGAGATGTAGCCTATCCATGACAAAAATAATAATTCAAATGTGATCACAATCGACGAAACAAAAGCAAAACAATTATATACAAAAAATCTCATCATTTTTGGAAGTCGGTTGATAAAAAAATAAGGTAAGTTAGTTGAAAACTGCAAGAAAATGACGTTTGAAATAAAGCCACACAGCAATACAGGATGTAACAAATAGAGCATTTGCAACGCAGACCTGTACCGGTTATGGTAATACAACATATTACTTCACAATACTCGGTTACAGCAATAACCTACCGTTAACTGCATGCAGACAGTTTGCCCAACAAATTGCATGCACGTTATTTTGGGGCAACAGTGGAAATTACCAGAGAATGTATAGGTACTTTTCAAGGTAACTTACGAAAAATTAACGGCACTTCAGCTGTGTATTATCTTTTATGAATTATTTGCATGTTGCATTCTGTATGAACAGATACATACTCGTACTAGTTACTAACATAAGTATTATACGAATTCATAAGTTTTTTGGTAACACCGTGTTTACACTAGGTGAATTTAGTTGTTGAACTGTCTAGCGTTGTACTTACTTTTTTTTTCGAACCTATACTTTGGAACCGGTTAAAAGTACTCGTATCGTCACTCTATGTCTCCGAAGAACATTTAGACTGGCATTATAGAGCGATACTAAAGTTAGAATTTAGAAATTTGATTTGTTAATAATTTTGCCAGTAGTACAGATGACTATACAACTTATACGTACAAATAAAACATTGTAAGATTGATGCAAAAATAAACTGGCCAAGTGCAAGTCAGACTCGCACTCGTAGGGTTCCGTAACACAGTAGAGTATATTATATAACTATGATTTTTCGCGAATTAATAGTAATAATAGTGTTTGTATGAAAAACAAAGTTATATTTGCGGTCGCTATATTTCAAAAACTGCTGACTGTATTTCGTTCAAACCAATTTTCGTTGAAAGTTTTTATTGAGATCTACAGAATATATTTTTTCTAGATTTTCACTCCCTTACTTTAAAAGTTAGGGGGAGGGGACACACATTTTACCACATTTAGCGCCTATCTTTTAAATGATTGACTTTGAGAAAAAATGATTTTAGGAACCTCAATGTCATGTTTAAAGACCTATCCATAGAGACCCCCCACACGTTTAGGTTTGAATTTAAAAAAAATGTTTTTGTTTCAGTTCCATGTATGGGATGGTACCCTAAAACTTATAATTTTTTTATTTTTGTATAAAAATCGGAAAGCGGTTTATAGAATACATCTACCTACCAAGTTTCAATTCTGTAGTCCTAATCGTTTCGGAATAAAATGCCTGTGACATACGGACGGATAGGCAGACATGACGAATCTATAAGGGTTCCGTTTTTTGTCATTCGGCTACGGAATCCTACAACTGACAAAGCGTACACTCAAGAGAAATCACAAGGTATCTGAACCATCTGAGAATAATCGTTAGTAAGCTCAATAATGTTGTAGTAATGTCTGTCGACGATAATTAAGTGAGAACTAAAATAACTTAAAATGAAATACCTAAGGAAAAGACATGCTACATGCGATAGCTCCCCTACATTTATTAAATAGGGTTGCCAAAAACGGAAGCTATTTTTACCATTTCTCCGAGACCAGTAGTAAAAAATGAACCATGAGGTAACTATCCTTTTATTTATCCCTTTTTTACTTATCAGAAAACTCAAAGGCCTAAATTCCACCTAACACTTATCTGAAAGCTCTTGAGTCCAGTTAATACTTAAATTCAAAATGTAAAACTACCCTTCTGATCCATATAATCTGTTCATTGAGACCATTCCAATGAGCATAAACACTACATCTCTGCTGTGAGTTGGTGAGGAGTTGAGTATTCTGCAGATTCTAGTAGATGCCCCAGCATCAGGTCAACGCTATCATGGTCTAACAATATTGTTACATCGTGTCGATAGGTCTCGAAGCTTCGCAACGATTCTCGCAGTAAACAATAATAACCGTGGACGGCCATAAACCGTCCGTCATAAAAATAACCTTCCTAGAATTTCGACCTTAGTCAATGTACCTAGTTTTGTAGTTAAGATTGAACCTTATTCAAAAGTCGTTAGAGATCAAATTAGCATGTATGGTAAAGTTGTTTACATCAGATGTTCAAAGGAAAGCCGCCTATTGTTGTTGTGATTGTATTGCTTTGTTTGTCCGCTATTGTTATTCTTTATTGATCGAGGATTATCTAGAATAATTATTGTGTCCTATATAAAGCGTCGCACCGCGGCCACAGAATAATGAATAGTACAAGTACAGAAATTGCACTCCCTGAGAGCAAAAAGGCGAGATTAAACCTAGTTACAACGTCGGTAACGTTCAAAATGCGCTTCACGCCTCGGGTGTGACCTTGAATTTGCGTCACAGTATCAACTAATAGTAACTATGAACCGCGTGTTGCGCACAGTGAAATGCACCGTAAGTCTGCACAGCGAGAGTCTGAATAAATCGGTCAACTCGCGGCCTCTCCTATAGGGTTGAATGTTATAAGATAACATATTGAAGCCTTTAATTAGTAGCAGAATACTTTAAGGTAGAACAATGTAATGAGTATATTTAAAGTGCTACATTCATGTTTAATGTCGAGGTAGGATAAAAGTTCTACAGTTATACTTTAATTAAGATAGTTTATGTGATAGTTTAATAAAGATATTTAAAACTAAAACAACCGACTTCCAGGCCGCGCGAGTCAGTTTCGGTTGCAAGTTTGAGACCTTTATCGTCATATATCTGGAGACCCTCATCAGATCTCGACGAAATTACAATGGTACCACCTCGGCAACGAACTCTACCGATTAAAAAAAAAACATTCAAATCGGTTCACAATTGACGGAGTAATCGCGTAACATACACACAAAAACGAATTAAGAACCTCCTTCTGTTTGGAAAGTCGGTAGAAAATAATGTTCTACGTTCAATTGAAAATGAGTATGTAAAAACGTATAAGTATGTATAAACGTATGCTACGCAATGCTTTGTAGCCCTTCGTTTAGACATACTGAATAATATTTTTGTATGTTAATATCGTAAGCAAGGAATATAATAATGAGGTAGGTACAAGTAAGGCGCGCGGCCGATCGAGAGCGCGCGTGACACTTAACTGACTAAACATGGACCCGAGAGGGTGCGCGGAAGTACTTGTCATCAGTGATTGTGATTACCAACGACCTCAGTGTGTGTTAACGGACTTTTGATAATTGTGCAAGACGATTTGGACAGCTACTGTGGAACATTGTAAAACCTAGTGTTCAGTGGAAATCAACGTTCATATCATCGGATTGGCATTTTAATACCACCCCGCACGTAACAATATCATTGTAGTAAGAGGATACCGAATTTCGAATTGATCAGTCATATTACATTTGATCTCATAGTCCTCAACTAAAAAAAAAGCTTATAAGCAATAAAACAACGGAACGGATTTTCATGAGTCAAAGAACACTCTCGATTAAGACACCTGTTAAATAAAATAAAAATCGGCCAAGTGGAGTTGGACTCGCACACCGAGGCTTACGTACCAACTTCTCAGACTACGTTAAAGGTCAAACTTAACTGTGTAGTTGAAGTTCGATCCATAAAAAATTTATTGCACCAACTACAAATGATTAGTTTGTATTAGTAAATTTACCTTTTTTTGTTATTAAACTACATATTTATGGTTTTCAGATTTATTCCTTTATAAGTGCTTGAAGACCTTGCTTGCTTTTAATTAATTAACTAAATCAAAATCGGTTCATCCCTTTGGGTGCTACGATGCCACAGACAAAGACAGACAGATACACAAGTCAAACTTATAGCATCATTTCATTTGGCGTCGGGGGTTAAAAAGAAACATATTACAGCATATCTCTATCTCTGTCTATCTGCGTCATCGTCTCACGTCAAAAAAAAAAGCAAGAATAAAATTACGAAGTAAACTTAAATTCATCCTATTACGACTCGCGACAACCCTATTACGTATATAGAACGTAATCCGTTCAATGTCACGCAGACACGTGATCGGTCAGTCACGTTCTGTGTGTCTACTTGTATCATTACCATTATTTCATTTGTCGGCGGATACATCGACGCGTCACAATTATAGTTTAGTGAACGTTTATATGATAAGCAAGCAATGGTTGTTGGTTTTAGAAATGTGGTCGTTCTAGTATTAGACAAAAGTGGTCGTGTTGAAACCATCCAGTACAAACACGTGCGATATTATGGTAGAGAAATCAAGATTATGTATTTTCTGCTTTTCTAAGTAGGACACAATTTTATTAAAGAGAATGGTTATTTTTACACTAATTTATAGTGTAATAATTATAATATCCTTTAAAAACTAAAAAAGAACCGACTTCAATGTTCATTTTCAGTACCAATTTTGAGATGTTTATCTCAATATCTCTGGAGATACTTATCAGACCTCGATAAAATTACCATGGTACCACACTTGGGATATCTCCTTTCGAACAAAAAAAGAATAATCAAAATCGGTGCATAAATGACGAAGTTATCCCCGAACAAACATTTAAAAAAAAAAAAAAAAAAAATATATATATATATATACCGTCGAATTGAGAAACCTCCTCCTTTTTTTGAAGTCGGTTAAAAAAGGGTGAATTGAAGATACATACATAGGGTTTGAATTAAATTATACATAACCATAATAATAAAATGAATAACATGACATCACATGCTTCACCCGCGCTCGTCAGTTATGAGACTGTATATCCCACGGAAATGGGGTGGTAGAAGCCTAGGCTTTTAAATGCCAAGACCCCTCCACAACCGTGAGGTATGCAGTCTTCGGGAATATTTATTTATTAACGAGTGTGGGATGCATCGCGATGTGGTGGCAGTTGACAGGACCTTCACGCCTCTCTCCTTAGGCAAAGAAAACTGGCGCAAGCCTCAAGTGCTTAGCACCGAGGACCGTAAGCACGTATGGAAGAGCAAGGAGCTGCATGGCAGGTTCTATCGAGCCTCAACAGCTAGGCTATTCTGTAAGCAATCTCGACAGCGGAATCCGCGGTGAGATTCGAATTTCGTACCACGAAATTCAATCGTATCACGTTCGTAATACGGTTGAATTTCGTAGTACGAAATTCGAATCTCACCGCGGATTCCGCTGTCGAGATAGCTTACAGCATAGCCTAGCAGGGCCCGATGTGGACCTGCTTGCGTCGGTGAACTGGCGACGATTCTCGGACCTCTTTGGGGAAACTGAAGGTTTTGTTTGTGCAATTGCGGACGAAGTTATCAAGACGAACAACTACCGGAAATATATCACGAAGGACGGTACGGTCGACATATGTCGGGCATGCCGCCGTCCCGGAGAGTCACTCACATTATTTCCGGTTGTTCTCATCTTGCTAACGGCGAGAACTTGCACTGACATAATCTCGTAGCCAGGATCATCCACCAGCAACTTGCTCTTCAATACGAAGAGTCACGATCAACATATCAAGATACTCTCGTGAGACGGTTGGATCAAGGGCCAGACACAGAAGGCGGTACTTCTTGACACGGCACGCTTCGTCAGGAGGTTCCTCTCTCTGCAGTCCTTTTTTTTTTTACTCGCCCGGGGGAGCGAGATGATTATGTGGGACTCGCTGCCTAAAAGGCAGGATACCGCACTAAAAACCTGGGGTGAGCCGTCATCCACCGTAGTGGGGCAAGATAGGATCGCGCTGGCATTCACCACCTTGCCCCGGTGGCAGACCCAAATGGGCCTCTGCCGCTGTGGAGGGATAACCTTGCTCACCAAGGTCACCCCTCAACCGTCACGTAGGGTAGTGCAAGCCGTTGAAGAGTCCCCCGACTCTCCACCAGTTACCCCACAATGACAGAGGAGTGTGGCTCGTCTTCTCGTCAAACTTACCACACCCTCTGTCCCTCTGATGACTGGTGTGCGAAGAGCAAATACCCCTACTCGCACACCGTCCGCTGTTCGACTCGCATGCCAGTGCCAGTGGCATGCGAGACCCCACTCTTCGACCGTCGCCGGCCCCACCACTCGGCCCATTGGACCCACGGCCTGGTACACAAGTGCACCCCTCTATTACAGAGAAATGCGGCACGCGCACTTCTGTGCAACGCCCCACACCCTCCGTCCCACAAATGACTAGTGTGCGAAGGGCACATACCCCTACTCGCACACTGTCCACCGTCCACCTCGCACGCCAAAATGGCATGCGAGAAACCCTCCATCGGCCGTCACCAGCCCCTCCACTTGGCTCGAGCATATGCTCGGCCCCACCACCGGGCGGCTCCCACCACCGAGCCCGCCCTGCTCCGTCACACTGTGCCCTCTGCTAATATCAGACGGACACGCGGAGGAGCCCCTCACGTCGGAACTTCGCTATCGGTCGACAACTTAACCCAATAGACTAGGAAAAGTTGTCGGCCGATACCCAGGGTACACCACGAGGAGGTGTTCCGACCCGCACCCCCTCTCTGCAGTCCTAACTTAACCACCAATAGCTTGGGCCCAGCCTCGCTGCCGGCGGCAGCCTGAGTTTAGGTTTTTTTAAATATTTTAATGTTTTATAATAATTTGTTTATTATTTTTTACATACATTATTGTAAAAAACCTAATCCTAAGATCAGAAAATAAATATGTGCATAATAAATGAATACTAAAATATTGATATTCAAATTAAAATAGGCGACAGTATTTGGTGAGACGATAGAGTTATGTAAGACTGGAGGAAGTTTGAAGAACTAATTTATTTTAATACGGTAGTACCATAAATAAAGTTACGGTCGAGAGAATATCGTAATATTAGTAATGAACGGCTTAAACTATTAATGAGCAACTAAATGAATATTTTAACACATTTTATTAGTTATCTTTTAATTGTTATGTTTTTCTAGATGACGAAAATGCTTAGGAGGAAAAAAGTATGTAATAATTATGGTACCTACTCATACAATGGAATAATACGTGGGGAGGACTAAAAGTTTCCGGAATAATTTTAAAAAAATAGGTACCTACTGAATTGTAACAAAAAAAAGTAACATTTCCTATTCAAAAGAATAGAACCTCCCGAGACTATACACTATAGACTGAACTTATTGTTCTCAAAATAGGTAAGTATTTTACATTGGCTTATGCACTTTTTAACTGACTTTACAAAAAAGGAGGAGGTTCTCAATTCGATGTTTGTTACCTCAGAACTCCGTCAAATCTTAACCGATTTTAAAATATTATAACATGATTATAGCTACTGCCTACTTTGATTATCGCGGCATGTGAAGTCGGTTTTTTCGTTTTGTACGATTATAACTTATTCATACGAATAAACCAAGTTTGAGACCATTTATGCCACTCCTTCGGAAACATATTTTACATACTTTTCGACAGCCTCTTCGGGCTATGAAAAACTGTTGAACGCGTAACTGGTTCTTAATTTTTGGGAACAAGTAATAGTCACAGGGTTCCAGGTCTATGCATACAGATGCAGGATGGCTCATCAGGTTTACGTTTTTACCCGACTGCGAAAGAAGGAGGGCTATGTTTTTCGAGTGTATGTATGTATATTTCTTTGGCCCGCCCTAGAGCCTAAACGGCTTGTCGTTTTTTTTTTAAATTTTTATGTGAGTGGTGTCAAGTCATCAGATTCGTCTTAGTCGTGAGAATGACACTGGGTACCTACATCAAAATTTAAAAAAAAAAACAAATTAAGAATTTTTGGCGCCAAAATTAATCTCATAATAAATAGATGAACATTGCGGTTAGACTATTCGGGAGGAAAGACAAGTCACGCGTTGAGGTCTTTTGTATCGCAAACTTGCAGATTAGAAAAACAATAACACTAACAAAAATTAACGTTTTCAACATACATCGAGTGTGGTATCAAATTAAAGAATTTTTATCGGTGATTACGAATATATGTATAACTTATATGTTACATTGGATTTTGGAATTAATTTTAATTAAATTTTTATCGCGCAGTCGGGTTTTTGTTTCTAAAATAATTAACTTGTTTACCTTCAAAAATTCATTTGCCGTGTGAAAACTGATATTAACGTGGTGCAAGATGATACGGCGCGGCGTTTACTGTTATTTTTACGGGGTTCGATTCGTCAATAACTTCCGGCAAACAAATGGTCGTCTACCAATCAATCACTATTCACGGTACAACGATTCTCTTTTTTTAACCCCCAACGCAAAAAGAAGGGATGTTATAAGTTTGACGTGACTTATCTGTGTGTCTGTGTATGTGTGTGCCAGTGAGTGTGTTTCATGAAAATCCGTTCAGCCGTTTTAAGACTATGAGAATTTTTCTACATGATGACGCTATGAGATCAACTTTTATAGGTGTGATCAATTCGTAATTCGGTATTCTCGTACTTCAATGATATTGAAAAAACATGGTTACATCAGACAGAGCAAAATTCTGGCAGTCCAGAATGTTGTATGCCGCTGTATCTGTAATAGGTAGACGTCATTGCTTACCATCAGGCGAAAGTTGTGCTCGTCCTGTTACCTTATATCATAAAAAAACATTAATCTGATGCTAGGGCATCTCCTGGAATCTGCAGAATACTCTACTCCTCACCCACTTACAGCAGAGATGTGTTTGTTTATGCTCATTAGAATGGTCTCCTCAATGAACAGATTATACGAGTACATGAACAGCCGGGGTCATGGAGGTATAAAAATGGAGTGAACCATCGAAAACTAACTTACGTGCCGAGCGGCGCGCGATCGGCGAGACGAGTACTTACACTAATACTAATGAGTAGCGAATGCAGATGCGACACTGCCTCTTTCTAATAACGTTACCTCATTTTTTGTGCATCGTATAGAGACAATTATAGTAAAGTTTTAGTATGATTAGCATATAAAAGTTTAACTAAAAGTGTAATATATATATTATACATGGATAATATACAGACATTAAACACTACATAAATTCGGCAACTGATTTTTACCGTATCGATATGACGTGCGTCGTCGCCATCCTAGCCGCTCCCAGACGATAATCTACGTATCAGGTCGAAACCTGGGCCCCTAGACAAAATCTAATTTCTGTTTACATTCACGCTAATGCAACTTCAAAATGTATGGGAATTACACCTTTGTTGTGGAAAAATAAATGTCACTCCATACATTTTGAACTTGCGTTAGCGTGACTGGAAACAAAAATTGGATTTTGTCAAGGTGGGCAAGTCGGATATCCGCAGCATCCGGGCATATCCGGAGTAAATACAACGCGAAAAAAAGCCAGTACGGTCACATTTAAAAAAAAAGTTTACGAATACATACTCCGTTATACCTTTAAAAATAAAAACATGTTACGTTTCTTTATAATGCACAATTGAAGATTATTCCCGTATTCTTAAATAAAACTGAGACTAAAGAACTGGTTTAAAATGAACTTAAACCACTAAAAGCACAATATACATGAAACATCATAATAACACAATCACATATTCTTTCTACAACATTTCGCAATGATACATCTGCACATTTACTCTTTGACTGTAGGCGGGGCGACTCATGCTGTTACTTAAGTATATTTTGTTTAAATTGTTTCTGTTCTTTTGGTGTGCAAATAAAGAGTTTATCTATCTATCTTACTAATGCACGGCGCTAGGTTATAAGAGCGAACGAGACGGAGCGTGTAAGTCTTGCTCCCAATGCATGGGACCGCTGTCTTAAAATATATAATAATATCCTTCTTTTTTTGTTAATGTTATTATCATATATACATTGTATCTAATTATTCACTAAATCAATTGCTAAATATTGTATTCTGCTTGTTACCTACAACATATCTTTAAATTACTTATTTAGACTGGTTTTTCCGGTTCGATACGTTTCGCCCGCCGCTCGGCAACTACCGTCCGCACGTGACGTGCGTCGAAGCAATACTAAACGAAGTGCAGATTCAAAACTGCAGGTCATTGGGACGGAGAGCGAGTTAGCGACCCGTAATCTAGTACGTTCATATCGAATGCCGGGGTGATTTTAAGTATTATTTGCATGAGTTTTGCATCGCGGAGCTTTCTTACATTTTGCATGCTGTCGTGCGGACGTGCTGTCTTTAAATGGACTTTTCCATTTAAAGACAGCACGTCCGCGCCCGTCCACGCCTTATGTCCTTTATGTCTGGCTTACGTCATAGAAAAGATAATAATACTACGTACTTACGTCTAAGTTTCTGCAAAGCAATGGTGCAAATCCAACCGTGTCCAATATTATTACTCTCAGTAGAGAGTTATTTTCTATTCGTATACGAATGACGTCGCGGCGTGCGCCTCGGGTAACACGGATATGCGTCAGACAAAATATTTACGGAAATCTGAGTTGTTTTGATACTTTTGATGATAGATGAAATTCTTTTTGTGTCTGTATCATAATGTTTTATTTTCACTGTCTGCGGATAGGGTTGCCAGGACATCGGACAGGCCAGCATAGCTATTCTATTTTTATTTTAAGTTTGTGTTCATTATGTTATGGCCAGTGTCAAAATATTCGAATATTTCATTTTTTTGTAGGTACAAGTCGTAAAGTAGAGTCAAAGTCACATTGAAGTCAAGTTATAGTCCAGTTTTGGTGTGAACGTAAAATGCCATGTTTTTTTCAACATAGTGCTGTTTCCCTGCAGTTGCATGCATTCATTGTCACTTAATGGTTAATCATTCACGTTTATTATACATATAATATAAACTCGCGGAATAACACAAGTTTAAAAAAAATGCAATATATTTTTATGTCCCCGCCAAAAACCCCGCTTTTCTCATTTCAATCGGATACCATCAGGTACATTCGAAATTCGAAGCGTTATTTTAATTTCGTCAGCGTCAATTTGGTCGCGGAGACTTTTCTAATTGGAAATATTGGAATCACTAATTTTATCGAATTGAAAATCAATAGATGCCTATCAAGCATTGTAAATTGCAAAGATCCGAGTAGAAGAAGAGTCAGTTTCTGAATCTTAAGTGGCTTTCGAATGATTAAAATTGTGAATATAGCCCTGCAGTTCGGCGAACACTAGAAAAGCTGGATATTACCTTTTTTTTTGTTTTTCAAAAGCTTACTAGTAATGTGAGTTGCACAACTTGCACATTACTAGTATTCCTGTTAACCCCTCCAACTAAGCTAAATATGCTTGTGTTACGTAGTACTATTAAGTATTCTGTGCTTGTGTCTGGAGTTAGTTCACGTCAATAGTGCAATGGGTGGGGATCCAATCCAACTCACGACCTCTCGGTCTCCAGTCCGACACCTTTTGTCCGAACCATTGGGCTATTGCCGCTTTTTTATAATAAATCATTTTTCGCCGCAAAAAGTATCCTATGTGTAAGTCCAGATCAGATCATAGACTATCTGAGTGTCAAATGTCATACAAATCTGTTCAACCGCTTTTGCGTGATTGAGGGACAAACATACACACATCTAAATATACAATTTTGACATGCATAATAAGTAGGATTCCTTACAAAAGACTATTTAAGGTGATTCGATCTCCATACAAAAGTATATTGACAAATACGAGTAAATGGATCCAAAAATTGCAATGAAATCTCATCTATTGGTCTTTATACAACTCCTTACATACGCGAAATCCAATCTTACTACATAATTTGATTAAATAATATGAAAACTAGGATCGAGATTTTAATTCATTTTTGTCAATATGTGAGTGAAGTTTTTACAGTGTCTATACTATACTCTAAACTCATTAGTGTGTATTGCCGCGATTGTCAGACGTTGCCAAACCGTGCGCTCGCTGAAAAGGCGACGATGCCAGACCGCTGACATGCGAGTCGCCGCTTTTTCAGGACTTAGTTTTCATTAGCATTACAGTACCTATTATTATAGTTTGTGGCCTTCAAATATTTCGTCGGTTTATCGGTTAGGTTAGGCTCTAACAAACTCAAATTTAGTTTAATTTTGTTTCTAACCGACTTCAAAAAAGGATGTTTCTCAATTCGACCGTATATATTTTTTTTTATGTTTGTTCGCGGATAACTTCGTCGTTTCTGAACCGATTTTGATGATTCTTTTTTTATTGGAAAGGAGACATGATGTATGTATGATAAATCTTCAGAGATATGGAGATAAGCACGTCAAACTTGGTATTGAAAATTAATAGCGTGGCATTTGAAGTCGGTTATCTTTTTTTAAGTTTTTTTTAATGGATCTTATCGCTTAGTGTTTTTTGGAAATTTTGGACCATATTGGCATTTTTTGTAATATTGAAATTGATAGGTACCGCAAGTTTTGAAATTACGATATTTTTAACCGACTTAAAAAAAAATGTTTCTCAATTCGACCGTATAGTATTTTTTTATGTGTGTCGATATCTTCGTCGTTAATGAACCGATTTTGATAATTCTTTTTTTGTTGGAAAGGAGATATCCCAAGGGTGGTACCATAGTAATTTCATTCAGATCTGATAAGTATCTCTAAAGATATGGAGACAAACACCTCAAACATGGTACTGAACATTAATATCGCGGCATTTGATGTCGTTTCTTTTAGTTGGGAGTACCTGGGAAGGGCATTTGAAACAAAAAAAAAAGAATTTTCCAAATCGATTTAGGTATTTTTGAGTAATCGGTGAACATCTTTGAGTATTCTGGCTGAATACTCAAAGGAAAAGGCTTCCGTTTTTTACCATTCGGCTACGGAACCGTAAAAACGAGATTGATTTTATTATAACGAACAAGAAGCGTATATTTAGAGATGTCACAGTGATCAGGATCACTAGGTTCAACACCGTAGTATTCACCGACTGGTCTTTTCATCGCTCTTATACACGCATACGTAATAGCCTCAATACGAAAGTATTTAACGTGTGCGTCCTGCCTGTTATTACTTACGGAGCCGAGACATGGACACTGATAGTGCGACTGGTTCACCAATTCAAAATCGCTCAGCGAGCTATGAAGAGGGCTATGCTTGGAGTCTGTCTGAAGAATCAAATTCGAAATGAAGTCATCCGTCAGAGAACCAAAGTTATCGACATATCTCAAAGGAATAGCTAGCTGAAGTGGCAGTAGGCTGTTCACAACTGTCGTAAAACCGATAACAGTCGAGGTAGACGTGTTTTAGAGTGGAGACCACGGCTCGATAATCGCACTAAAAGTATATTTTTCGTAATAGTGTAGGGCGCCCTCCAACTATATGGAGCGAAGACATATGCAAGCTGGCTGGCAGCGGTTGAAAACAAAGAGCTGAAGATCGAGCTCAGTGGCGTGCTGTAGGTGAGATAGGCTGATGATGGTGATATTTTAGAGGCCAATTTAAAACCAACATCAGCCTTTCATTCATAGATAAACCGATCCGATCCTGTCAGACCATCTGTCAGATCATTCTCAAATACGTCGTTGTAAACCAATAAACGGACTAACTAACGGAATAACACTTTAACCGACTTCACAAAAAAGGAGGAGGATCTCAATTCGACGGTATTTTTTCTTCATGTTTGTTACCTCAGAACTCCGCCAAATCTTAACCGATTTCAAAATTATTTTTTTTTGTTTGATAGATTATGCCTCCCGTTTGGTCCCATTCAAATTTTATTGAGATCTGAAAATCATCACGGTAATATTATATATTACCGTGTAATCATCTCCGGAGATATGGAGATAAACAATGTAAACAAATGCGTATACCTTCATGACATGTTTATGGCAACTGGCTATTTTGACTATCGCGGCATGTGAAGTCGGATTTTTAGTTTTGTACGATTATAAATTATGTTGGCTATATTACCGAAACACACATGACATCACTATTCTCAAAATTTAACGCGACGAAGATTTTATAACAAACATGTTACCAAAATTTGTGACATTTTATAAAACATGTATTTTACCAGAGATTGTACTGAGGAGAGTACGACTAATGGACTAAATTGTTTAGATATTTTATTTGTGGTAGGACCAAAGAAGTAGTATCAGGCACATAGTTTCCTGATGTCCGGATTAGCAAACTGAAATGGCAGTGGGCTGGTCATATCTGCCGTATAGGAGCGATAACCGTTGGGGCAGACTGGTTCTAGTGTGGAGACCGCGAATCGGCAAACGTAGCGTAGGACTTCCTGTGACCAGCCCCCCTAGACAAAATTCAATTTCTGTTACCATTCACGCTAACGCAAGTTCAAAATGTATGGAATGACATTTATGTTTCCGCAACAAAGTTGTCATTCCCATACACTTTAAAGTCGCGTTAGCGTGAATGAAACCAGAAATTGGATTTTGTCTAGGGGCCCAGGTGGAGCGACGATATTCGCAAAGCGGTGGGCAGTGACTTAGGAAAGCCCTATGTCTACCAGTGGACTGGTACAGGCTGATTTTGACGATGATGATACCAGCGCCAGATCTCGAAAATGGTCATGCATTGCTATATTAGGACCGCTCCATTATCATTTACGGACAGGACTATTAGCGAATAGCCTCAACATCTCAATAGGCTCTCGCTAGACGTTTGGTCAAGGTTTAGACACAGCGCCTGCTGTGTCTGGACACAGCACATATTGTCAGGCAGAACTCACTCTGCAGCTCTAACTATTGGTAACTTGTTGCCTGCGCCGCTGTTTAGGTTTTTAATTATATCTATTTATTATTTTTATATAAATATTGTAAACTAGAAGTCCCCCGCGGCTGCGCCCGCGTTAAAAACTCCTTTTATTTACTTAAAACTTTTCTTTTGTAAAAACGATTCTATCATTAAAGACATCAAAAAAAAATTAGCCAAATTGGTTCACCTGTTTTCATGTTATCGCGTGACTAAGACAAATCAGGATTCATATTTTTAAAACCCGAAAAACCCAATAAAGCGCAATCCGAAACTATATTGATTTACAGACTTTTTTACCCCAGTTCACTCTTTTAGGGTGGCATTTTGAAAAAGTCTGAAACTCGTATTTACTTATTTATTTACAGAAGTACTTGTGTGAAATGTCGAATAAAATGACTATCCAAAATTTGAACCCCCGCTTCATCCCTTGAAGAGTGAATTTTGAAAAATCCTTTCTCAGCGGATACTTACGTCAAAATTTCTATCTGGATGCAAAATATCAGCGCAATCCGAAACAATATTGATTTCAGACATTGTTACTCCACTTCACCCTTTTAGGAATAGAATTTCAAAAAGCCTGAAACACGTATTTACTCATTTATTTACTAAACTACTTGTGTGAAGTTTCGAATATAAGAGACAATCAATTCTTGTTTCTCCATACAAACTTTGAACCCTCGTTTCATCCTCTTCAGAGATGAATTTTGGAAAACCTTTCTTAGAGGGAACTAACGTCGTAATTAATAACTATCTGCATGCCAAATTTCAGCGCAATCCGAAACAATATTGATTTTTACACTTTATTACCCCATTTCACCCTCTTAGGGGTGGAATTACAAAAAAACCTGAAACACGTGTTTACTTATTTTTTTACTGAAGCACTTGTGTGAAGTTTCGGATAGAAAAGACTATCTAATCTTGTTTCTCCATACAAACTTTCAACCCCCGTTTCATCCCCTTCAGGAGTGACTTTAGGAAAATCCTTTCCTAGAAGGAACTAACGCCGTAGTAACTATCTGCATGCCAAATTTCAGTGCAATCTGAAACAATATTGATTTTACACTTTATTACCCCATTTCACCCTCTTAGGGGTGGAATTACAAAAAACCTGAAACACGTGTTTACTTATTTTTTTACTGAAGCACTTGTGTGAAGTTTCGGATAGAAAAGACTATCTAATCTTGTTTCTCCATATAAACTTTGAACCCCCGTTTCATCCCCTAAGAGGGTTAATTTTGGAAAATCCTTTCTCAGAGGGAATTAACGCCGTAGTAACTATCTGCATGCCAAATTTCAGCGTAATCCGAAACAATATTGATTTTACACTTTATTACCCTATTTCACCCCCTTAAGGGTGGAATTTCAAAAAAACCTGAATCACGTGTTTACTTATTTTTTTTACTGAAGCACTTGTGTGGAGTTTCGGATAGAAAAGACTATCTAATCTTGTTTCTCCATACAAACTTTGAACCCCCGTTTCATCCCCTGCGAGGGTTAATCTGCATGCCAAATTTCAGCGCAATCCGAAACAATATTGATTTTCACACTTTATTACCCAATTTCACCCTCTTAGGGGTGGAATTTCAAAAAAACCTGAAACGTGTTTACCTAATTTTTTACTGAAGCACTTGTGTGAAGTTTCAGATAGAGAAGACTATCTAATCTTGTTTCTCCATACAAACTTTGAACCCCCGTTTCATCCCCTTCGAGGGTTAATTTTGGAAAATCCTTTCTCAGAGGGAACTAACGTCGTAATAACTATCTGCATGCCAAATTTCAGCGCAATCCGAAACAATATTGATTTTCACACTTTATTACCCAATTTCACCCTCTTAGGGGTGGAATTAAAAAAAACCTGAAACACGTGTTTACTTATTTTTTTACTGAAGCACTTGTGTGGAGTTTCAGATAGAAAAGACTATCTAATTTTGTTTCTCCATACAAACTTTGAACCCCCGTTTCATCCCCTTCGAGGGTTAATTTTGGAAAATCCTTTCTCAGTGGGAACTAACGTCGTAATAACTATTTGCATGCCAAATTTCAGCGCAATCCGAACAATATTGATTTTACACTTTATTACCCCATTTCACCCTCTTAGGGGTGGAATTCCAAAAAAACCTGAAACACGTCTTTACTTATTTTTTTTACTGAAGCACTTATGTGAAGTTTCGGATAGAAAAGACGATCTAATCTTGTTTCTCCATACAAACTTTGAACCCCCATTTCATCCCCTTAAGGGGTGAATTTTGGAAAATCCTTTCTTAGTACACCCTTACGTACTAAGACAAATATACCCTCCAAATTTCAAGTTTCTACGACCAGCGGTTTAGGCTGTGCGTTGTCTGTCAGTGAGTCAGTGAGTCAGTGAGTCAGTCAGTATGTCAGGACAAAGATTCTTATAGTATTAGATGAAAATAAAATATTGTCGTGTACAATATTTTTGAAATACTTATAAAAAGAAAGTATACCTTAGCAAGTAAATTAATATACCTTACATATAACTTACTGTTTTTATTTTGTTTGTAATTTATAATCAGCAAATGCCTTCTACTCGCTCTCGTAGTCACATAGGCTACATTTTATCGCAAAGAGCAGTTTCTATTAGATTGTGGGTAAAACCGCAAAGCACAACTAGTACGCCAAATGCTTCACTTTGGGTCCTTAGTACTCTGTGCTTTGGGATCTACAGAACAGACTCCAGCATGCAGCAACGAAATGTACGTTGACCCTCGTCGAAAAACCACCCAATAGCGTTAGTAAGAGTAGGTACTACAGTTCACAACAAAGTGGTACAAATCTATAAGATATTTGGTATTTTGTTATTAGCGAGAGTAATGTAGACAGTAAACTAATAACAATAAATAAAAAGTTAATGTTTAGAATGGAAAACGAAAAAAGTTTGTTTGTAAGGAAGGGTTCGAACCCGGTCCCTGATGCGCTAAATCCAGTAATTCTCACCAATCGGCTACATTACTCATATACAAAGTGACAAAATTAGCAAATGCTTTTGTAAACGTCAAATACACTATTAAATAATCTGTGATACGAAAATACTTGCCTGTGTGTGCGTGATCAGTCCTGACGCCACGCTTGTTTACAAATAAAAGTATATAGAGAGTGTATATATACTTCAAATTTAGCTGAATAAATTAAAATTTATACGCTTTACTGGCAAAATCAATATTTTTAGGGTTCCGAACCCAAAGGGTACCAACGGAACCCTATTACTGAGACTCCGCTGTCCGTCTGTCCGTCTGTCTGTCTGTCTGTCTGTCTGTCTGTCTGTCTGTCTGTCTGTCTGTCTGTCTGTCTGTCTGTCTGTCTGTCTGTCTGTCTGTCTGTCTGTCTGTCTGTCTGTCTGTCCGTCTGTCACCAGGCTGTATCTCATGAACCGTGATAGTTACTCGGTTGAAATTTTCACAGATGATGTATTTCTGTTGCCGCTATAACAACAAATACTAAAAACAGAACAAAGTTAAAAATTAAAGAAAAGTTTTAAAAAAGTTTTTTACGATAGCGCAGCGCCACCTATCTAGTTGCTAAGATGGCGCTATCGTCTTTACCTTAATCTGAATCTCGGAAGCGGCTCCAACGATTAAATAAAATGTAGTATACTTACAGGGGATTTCGGGGGCGATGAATCGATCTAGCTAGGAGTCATTTTCAGAAAATGTTGTTTTATTCGTGTTTTCAATAATCAATTTTATTGATAATCAACTTAAAATATGACTCTTCCCGACATCTATTGACGAGTAGAAGTACTGTATCAGTAAAGCAGTTAGTTGCTCTCAATTAAAAAAAATAGTATTATTATTCGTCAATAGATGTCGGGAAGAGTCATATTTGTCTGTTTAAGTGGCAAAAAATACCGAGCAAAGCTCGGTCAACCAGATATTTAATAATATTAATTACTACAATTACTATGACCATTATTACTATTACTACTATATAATAACTGTTCTACCTTTGTGTTAACGTTTACTTAGTTGGTGTTAGAAGTTCGTTAGAAATTCGATAGATGGCGTTCGGAACCCTCCGTGTCAAAGTCTGACTCGCACTTGGCCAGTTTTTTATTTACCAAGTACTATTTCAGTCATTAAAAAATTAAATTCATCAAATAAGAGTATCAGCGCCATCTATTGGCGCTGTTGTGGTAAGCTAACGACGAGCAACCTCCTTAAGAGGTTTACGTACCTTCTCGGAACCAACACTAATTTAATAAGAGATTGGAATGCCAGATGGATGGATAATCCAGCGGAAATTATGATCCACTATCTTAATGAAATCTGACAACTTACCACGCTAAAGTTTTCGTGAAGCAAATCTTTTAAAATTAATATTTTATGATATTTTTCTGCGATGTGAATAAAATTGAGGTTTTTCATTTGACTAATGATGAGGTGTGGAGGGAATTTATTTTTCATTTTATCATCACGTTTTTAGGGTTACGTAGTAATTTAAGTAGGCAGGTAACTACAAGAAACTTAATAATTTATTTCGGAGAAGTAGGTACTCATCAATCCTAATCCGAAAAAAAAACTGCATTCGCCTTACTCTATCGAGAAAATTGAACCACTGAATGGTTCATTTTTCATTATTAAATAGAATAAGGCAATTGCAGTTTTTTTTTTCTCAAGATCCTTCCATAATCATCGTCAACATCATCACTAACTACAGAATTACTCTTTATTTTGAATTATTTATGTATTTTGTATTGGTAAGTAGTTAGATAGATACATGTAGTACCTTTTTATGACGCTCATGCATTTCTGATAGTTTTATTTTTAACCGACTTCACAAAAAAGGAGGAGGTTCTCAATTCGTCTGTATGTTTTTTTTTTTTTTTTTTTTGTGTATGTTACGCGATTTCTCCGTCAATTGTGAACGGATTCAAATGATTCTTTTTTTAGTAGGTAGGATACGTTTCCGAGGTGGTCCCATTTTAATTTTATCGAGATCTGATTAGTATCACCAGAGATATGGAGATAAATACCTCAAACATAGGAGAATGTACTGGTTTTAGCAGAAGAGTCCCAAGAAAATTATACACAATGGAGGTTGCTATTGCATATACTTTTGAAGACTAAAAAATATGACCTTGAAATTTTTTTACATCTTTCTTCTCGTCGATTTTGGTTTTTGACAGATATTCTTACGGTAACTTTGAGCGAGATAGAAATAAAGGTGGGGATATTTTTTTTTTTAATATCTTATAGGCTAGCATTTGACCACTATCACCTGTTGCTAAGTGATGATGCGGTCGAAGACAGAGAAGTGGACTAGAATGTGAACTGACTCTCAAGGATAGCTGCCGGAACACATTAGATGTTTGGCGACAGATTTTCTAACTTGAGGGTGGTAGCTGGCCAGGCGGACACTACATATGTCCTACCACTATGCGGGGGTTGTTGGTTTCTTAACGATGTTTTCCTTCACCGGAGGGCCACTGTGAGAAGCGCAAATATATTTTTCTATCGAAAAATTCATTGGTGCACGGCGGTTTGAACTCGGTACCACGGCATCAAAGCCGACCGTTCTCCCAATTACGCCGCTGGGCCCTCAATAAATAATTATATATTAATAATTATATAAAAATATAAATAATTTGTCTTCACAGGAATGTTCTACCGGGCAAAGTCTTGTTAGGTGCAAACTTTTTTAAACATACCTAATATTTTTTGACATGACATGACGTTTGGCGAAGATGGCGGCCATTTCAGTCCCGCGACACTGCATACATAATTAAATAACTCAGAATTATGAACGTACGTTGTACCAATCAACACTGCAAAAAAAAATTATAAATTAATACCACAGATTATATAATAGTTGCTATGTAAATAATACTTTCCGTTGGTAGGTTGGCTACACAGTGCTTTCATAATTCGGGTATCAACAATATAGGGAAGTGCCTTTTATAACGCAGTAGAGTGATTCAGTACTCTGTTGGCCATATGGCGGCAATTAATGTTAATAATCGCAAATAATACTTTTAAATATTCATTTTGGAATACAACTAGTCCGTGTTATAAAAGTATTTGGAATTATTGTAATAAAATAGACAATTAATTATCGTGTGTGTCAGATGCTATATTTGCACAGGGCCATTTTGGAAATTGTCCTTTGATACCTTGATGACATCATTATTACTAGTGAATATTTTCACTTTAGCGCGGCATTTAAAGTCAAATTTTTTAGGGTTCCGAACCCAAAGGGTACCAAATGAACACTATCTGAGACTTTGTTGTCCGTTCGTCCGTCCGTCCGTCCGTCCGTCAGTGTGTCTATATGTGCGCACTTTACAGATCTGTATCTTCTTAACCGTTATAGGTACATACTTTAAATTTTCAAAAAGTATATCCGTCAGTGTATAACGGCCCAGACACGCAATTTAATAGATGCATGTAATTTAATTAAAACTTGTTTTGCACTAAAAAGGGTAAAATAAGTTATTTTTCAAAAAAAATAAAACCGACTTCATAACCACAAACAGGCACACAAAAGCGAAAAATAAATTACTTTAAATTATTATAAGCGCTATCCATTTATCTATTTGAAGTCGGTGCCGGCCAAGTCTATTGGATAGATACTATGTATGTATGTAGTAGTAGTAAGTAGGTACATGTAGGTTAGTAAGTAGGTTGATACATGTAGGTATTATCTATCTACTACCTTTTTATTTATATTTTTGCACCGTATCATGTTACGCATTGTACCACCGTTAACTTATTTTAACAATTCTGTCCATCCAAATGTTGTCCGGAAGAGATCGATTCAAGCGATAAGACCGCGTCCATTGTATTGCCTCTAGTAACATAAGTAGCTTAATTTCGGTTTGTTTCTTTTATATATTGATGTGTGTACACTATAGAATTTAATATTATGTATCTTTAAGTGTTACACACTTTATACACAGATAAAATAATAGTCCCTTTATATTTTTTAACCGACTTCCAAAAAGAAGGAGGTTCTCAATTCGTCTGTATGTTTTTTTTGTGTGTATGTTACGCGATTACTTCGTCAATTGTGAACCGATTTGAATAATTCCTTTTTTTAATCGGTAGGGTACGTTTCCGGGGTGATCGCATTATAATTTCATCGAGATCTGATAAGTATCTCTAGAGATATGACGTATAAACGTCTCAAATTTGCTACTGAAATTGACTCAAGGGGCATGGAAGTCGGTTGTTTTAGTTTTTAAACTATCTTAATTATGTACATTTTGGATTGTTATAACAATGTACAAAAATAAAGATTATTAGTAATCTATTCTACATAATATAAGGTCACCTTGCCTGTCCTTCGCCGTGAACTTTGACCTATCATTTGCAGAGCCTCTCTCTCTAGTTTCATCCCTTAGACCTGAGTTGACAGAAAACTTACCCTATTATATTTTTTCATAAGATCGTTTGTTTAAGGCCTTGTCAGTGCCAGACTTAATTAACCCAGATCAAACGCTTATTTTGCTTTGTTCTTAAAAGAGGTGAGTATCTAGTTTTAAATCGCTATTTAAATAGGAACAGAAGTTTTTTGAAGTAATATAATAGTTAAATCTCGTTAAAACGTCTCGTTTACTGATTGTTTTAATAGTTTGTGAGACCTAGTTATCAAATAAAATTAAGATGCCGACTTCCATGCCGCGCGAGTCAGATTCAGTAGCAAGTTCAAAACGTTTATCGTTATATCTCTGGAGATTCTTATCTGATCTTGATAAAATTTAAATATGACTATCTTGGAGATAAACCCTACCTTCTAAAAAAATAATCATACAAATCGGTTCACATTTGGCGGAGAAATCAGGGAACAAACATACAAATAAGAAACAGACATATTGAGAACCTCCGCCTTTTTGGAAGTCGGTTAAAAAGTTGTATTTTTAACGCGGGCGAAGCCGCGGTGCACTATTAGCCCTATATATAACAGCCCCTGTTAACCGGCCTCTGACGTTTGTTCTCAACTAATATTTCAGGCAAAAATATACAACCGATGGAATACTTTGAGTATTCAACTGAATACTCAAAGATGGAATACGATACAATGCCAAATATATAAATTAAAACTTATGAATCTAAGGAACTTACAAAATAATCATACCACAGGTATCTCCAGAGACATGGAGAAAAAAACCTCAAACTTGTACTGAAAATAAATAGCCCGGCATTTGAAGTCGTATTATTATATCATCATCATCGACACCATATGATTACCACAGAATAATGAATAGTACTACGTAGTAAGTACTATAACATTATTTTACTATTATTTGTTCTGTAACTATAAAGACTAAACCTGATGTAGACAACTAGTATATACTTCGAGCATTTACCAATGGAGATGTTAACGTTGTAATCCGCAAACACTTTTTTCTGCCGAAATTTACGGGGGACGAGGTAAACACGCATTGCACACACACAAATCACTCACTTAAACGATCCCGCACACTAGCTTGAAACACGCACACAGTATTAAAAAAAAATACAGCGTAGTTACGCACGCTCATATGGCCAAAAATGGCTATATGGTCAGCAGAGGGGTACGCCTTGCGTTAACATCTCCATTAGTAAATGCTCGAAGATCATATAGTGTTATGTGTACTAGTATGTTTATTGTTTTATTATTTTATACGTTTTGGACAAAGTTTGTCTGAAGTTACTGAAATTATGCAATACCGGGTGCACGAATATACATTCATCATGGAAAGTAATTTTGAAAATTCTTTTTTTGTTTCAAAGGATACCCTTCCCAGGTGGTCCCATTTAAATTTTAACGAAATCGGCTGAGGCGTTTTAATAGGTATAACAACATCTGTATCACGACGCTTTTACTTATCTCGATGTCTTACTACTAAATAATGGCACAGATTATGTAATAGTTACTTTTACATTACGATTAGGCGTCTAGACAGCTCCCTAACAAAACCGCGTGCCTGTTGACCCCACGGGCCCATGGTTTCGACCCCAAACGGAAGAAAAGCATAGTTGTCACCGATGCTTATATATTTCCTCCGTTTGAGAGCCTCTGCTGCGTCTGCAGTTGCTCCTGCCGCCCGTGAGTTATTATGGAGATGGGAAACTGCCAATGTGTCGACGCACGTCGCATCCCACACTAGCGGCTTCCCACGACACCAAGGAACCAACGTCATGCCGTCAGGCCTCTTACCATCGTCACGTGCGATACCGTTCGGCTCTAAAATAGCCGGCACGTTGACGGTGGCAAGAGCCCGACGGATGACGTCGTTCAGTGAGGCGTGTCGAGAAAGCCGTCCCGCACTGCGACGACATGAAAGACCGTGGTGACCCAGTCTATCCACCTGGTCAACCGCAGCGACAGAGATGCGGTTCTGTTATGGGGATGCCCAGACGCAGTCCCACCGCTATACAAAAACTGTTGTTATCCATGAAAGTACCTATATTGGACGAAGGTAACGCCTGCAACCAATATCCAGATTCCCGTCCGCGCGTGGCAAGTAGACGAGCACGGTCTCTACTATATATATAACTATCTAATAGTTGTTTTTGTAATATTTTACATTCGGGCTCGTCCCATTGCCGCTGCGAACGGAGGCTTCTTGGGAAGGCTTCTCCTGGGCATGCCATGGACCAGGTGTTTTTTGCTTCTTCCATTATATCAATCGATATATTCGGTAGTGAACTGTTTAATATTTTCCCGAAAAGACCGGTAATACTATGGACAGAAGATAAAAACGCCCGTAGCGACACACTAGAAATTTTGCGTATGCCTATGCCTCCAAACCGAATAGGTAAGGAAGCTTGACACCATGATTTGTCCGAAAGGGAACAATTTAGAATTTTTATTGGGATATTTTTGATTGCTTCATCTAAACTTGATAGTAAAGTCATGTGATTCCAAAACGGGCAATAGCGAAGTATATAAGTGAATTTTGGAACATTTATAAAACATTTATAACACAAAATTTATTCTTAAATTATTATATGTAGAATAATTATTGGACGTGTGTAAGTGCAGATTTTTAATCTGCTTATGAACTGAATAAATGCTTTGAGTTGGGTTTGAGTAAAAAACACATTGACATAGGTACAATTGGGAATATCTGGACATCAATATCAGATAGAAAACATTAAATCCTGTTTACTGCCACGGCGTCCCATTGAGATGACGTAATTGAGATCCTTGCCTTGACCTATTTCTTTCGAAGGAACCAATCACCAACATTTCGGCCACGTAACCAAAATAATCTATGCGAGTAACTTTATTATGAGGTATCTATCTATGTTTTGTAGACTACAATATATATTTTCCCGAAACTATAGATTTTCGCACAACAATATCTAGTTAGCCCTTTACTTGGCCACATTCACATGTGTTCTGTGGATTCTGAATCATTCATCATTCATTCCATCTATTGGCCGTTTTCGTTTGGACCCATAAAGACCCGACATCCCGCTTAAACCAAACACCAATGAACTATTGTTTCTTTAATTATACTTAAACATTCTAATGGTCGGTTTCTGAGGTCGGTTTATTGAGAGTTTATCTACTCAATTGTACCGTTATTGAATAGATAAACTCTTAATAAATGTACTCAGAAACCGGCCAAAAGAGAGCAAAAAAATAATATTAATAAATATTCATTGCACTACATCTTAATCCTAACGAATAACTTACCAAGTACCAACTATAGTACAATAAATAACCTATAAAAATACCTACTTAAGTTTGCCTCTATGTCTGTGGTCTATTTGCATTCAAGGCCAGACATGTAAGTCTTACACAGTTTCTTGCAAATTGGCTATTACACTATCATACTAGATCTAGAATATTTGGTTTAATTTTAGCTATGATGATGTCATTGTCTAGAAATAAAAGATAGTGGATTGATACCCTAGACTTGAGTCAATTACTGACTTAAGTTAAACGCATGTCTCGTTCTCGTCCATGGTGTATAGATAAAGTTTAGTTAATAATTTTGATACGATTATCATTATTTTCAATCTTAAAACTCAAACTCTCTTAGTCTCAAACTGTATTCTGATAACTGTGTCTTGCCATATGAGAGGGAATACAGGTACAAAGAGAGCTAAAAATATTTTTTTCTAATAAACTATCACGACATTGGTCTGCGTCTCAAAATAATTTCAGATTACACAACCTTGATCAAACCTTAAACTACAAAAAATTTGCCTAATTAGCCAAATTAAGTAGGTTAGGGCACAGATTATATAATAGTTACTACGTGTTAGGGTAGGTAAATAATAAATATTTATTTGACAGTTGGGCGCTTGCCGGCTTGCCACCAATGGCAATGCGTTAGTAAATGGTTTGTTCAACATCTTCCACTGGCACAAGGATGTTTAGTATTATTTACCAGTCGAACAATCTTGAGGATTTTCGCAATGCAAGATAAATTGATATAAGGTTGTCCTATATTTAACCCCCGAAGCAAAAAGAAGTGGTATCGTAGCACCCAAACGGATGAACCGATTTTTTTTTTTTGATAGGTGTTTTAATCGAGTGTTTTAGCTTTGATTCATGAAAATCTGTTCAGCCATTTTATGTTTTTTCTTGTTGGTGTCGCTATGCTATGAGACCAACTTTCATATGTCTCGTAATTCAGTATCCTCTTACTTTAATTATATTTTAAGAACGTGGTATCATAGAACTGATGCCGCGACATCTCCTTGAATCTACAGAATACTCAACTCCTCACCAATTCACAGCAGAAATGTCATGATTGGGCTCATTGAAATGGTCTCAATGAAATATTATACATAGCCTAGAAAAGTCTTGGGTGGTTTTAAATTATGAATTTAAGTACTATTATAGTTCAAGTAATAGCCATATTCATAACTTATTAAACGAAAAGGCACAAAATAAATTCACTTCAGGAAGCATCGAGTTTGACATAGACATAGAAATAAAAGGAAGTCTACAATTTGTACACTAATTAGTACAACGATCAATAACGTTATGCGTAGAGGAAGCGCTCTAAAATAGCTTATCTACGATATCGTCGCTCTAGTTATACACGCACTGAGGGATTGAGCAAATGATAAAATATGGGTCAGGCATGCTATTGCTCAACTGAATGGTGATGAGGTATCACTTACTATTCATGAGTAATCTTCGATTGATATAGTGTTACTTCTCTAGCGATATAAGTCAAGGGATTCGAATGCTTTTATATCAAACGTTTCGATAAGGTTTAATTTATCAGCGCTTTGTGTAAAGTTACATTCTAGTATGTATTTATTAAGTTAGTTGGTAGAGAAAGTATTCCAGCATATACTGATAGTCTATACTTATAGTACTTATGCTACTTATACGCTATCCATTTGCGTACGATCCGGGTCAGATTACAGTACAGAGAAATCCAGTCTAGACGACTGTGAATACGGACACATACATAGAAGACTGAATAGCATTAACAACACATACATACTAAAACAAAATCTCGAGTTTCTTGAATACAAGAGCAGAAAATACGCTTGCAGCAACAGTATTTAGAAAGAAGAACACAAAATATTTGCAAATCCAATTGCATTCAAAATAAACAAACTGGTACTTTCGGATATGTCTTCATTTAAATAAGAAAATCTTGTATTTGCATGGGCGTTCTGGCTTTTTCTTTTGTATTTCACAGTATACCTAAGTAACTAAATAAAATAATAAAGGCGAATCTAACCACAAAATCCTTAAGCCATTGCTGATAAATCATAATTCCTTAAACAAGTCGTAAGTGGTAGCCTAAAACCGCCAATCGATATACCAGAATAGTAAACTCGGGGTAGACATTCTCAGAATTGCGCAATAAGCAAACCCCCTTGACATTTTTTATATCTGACAGGCCAGCTAGCGTTTGAATAACATATCGCGATAAGCGATGATGTGCTCGAAGATGGTGAACACGCTAGGCCTACAATGGTCATACTCTAAAGGGCTGCCGGAACACCGTAAGGTTTGACCGCTTTTCTCCTTGATGGTAGGAGGCAACTTGTTGGTATCAATTATACTCTTACGACTTGTACTCCGTACTAAATTAAGCCTATACATGCTTTGTACTATTATTTATTATGGTGTCTATAACCTATGTACTATTATTTATTCTGTGCCTATATCCCTATACTATAATTTACTCTGTGCCTATACTACGTAACTATTCATACCTAATTATTTTAAAAATAACAAGGCACAGAAAAGTAGCAAACTTTTAGCGAATTATATTTCAACCACTTAAATAATATTCACGTTCAGCCAACTATAAGTATTGGTCTATGAAGAATATACTGTATTAATTGTAAACCGAAGACAGCTGTTCAATTATCTACAGATACCGCACAATTTTGTAATGACGTCAATGCCTGTGGTATTTAACGTTAGGGTAAAATGTTTGCCAATAACGATGCGCAGCATCTCTACTTAGTCTGTGCAATAACGACAGTATAGTGCCACAAGTATAACTTGGCGGTGGTGGTTTTTGAAACTAATTCCGCCTCTCTTGAAACTGTGAGTTTGACGTTTGAGAGATTACCGCGACATTATTGTTGATAAATCTGCTACATTAAAATAGTTCAATAATGCCAAAAGTAATTAAAAGTGGTTTAAGAGAAACTGTTATCAAAGTACATAGTAAAACCACAGTGGCGTACAGCCGCGCCAAGTTATACTTGCCGGACTGTAGTAATCAATTTATTATTACAAAATGTATGCGTAGTTATGATATACAGTGCGCCGCAAAGAAAGGGCGTCGGCAACATAACAAGGGTTGGTAACGAAAACGTCAACAACTTCCAAAAAAGGCCTACGTCCAGCAGTAGACTGACACAGGTTGATTATGATGATGATGATGATGACGAAGGTTTATGATTATAAATATTAATTTTACACATTTCAATATTTTGTATTAACTATAGCTGTAATAGGATTTGGTATGCTTCCCACCGGATTTCCAAATGTTTATAAAAATACGTACAAGCGCATCTATTTAACTCGTCTTCAGAACTGGCAGGCAACGAACATCACGCCGGAACTCGGCGAACCGATTGGCGACCTTTATAGTACCACTATAACCTTCATAGTTTTACAATATAGTACGGTGCGTTCACAGTAATATGAATATTAAGGTAGTTATTAATATTTCTGTGGGTGCGTTCGAGCCAGTTGAGCATAATAATTTAAATAGAGAATATGCATGTGGTATAAATTTACTCGAAATTATTTATTTTCAAATCATTATTGTTGTGGTGTTGTATGTTTAACATCTATATATATAAAAGAAAGTCGTGTTAGTTACAACACTTATAACTCAAGAACGGCTGGACCAATTTTTATGATTTTTGTATTTTTGGAATTGTCTTTGTCAGGAATAGGATAATAAGTAATAAAAACAATTAATAATTGACCAAAAAAAATTATATAAGAATAAATATTTTGCCAAAATGTTCCTGGGTTTAAAAACTGCCGATTATTTGATGTTCAATTGTTTATTCCGCCATTTTTTTTTGTATAATTATAGCTCCACACGATTAGTGTATTTAGCCAGTGTCAAGTATAAAAATTCTTCCCATGTGTGGATAGCATTACAATATTCGGATTATCGCGGTTTTTTTTTTGTAAAATTATGGCTCCACACGATTAGTGTATTTAGCCCGTGTCAAGTAGTAAGTCAAGTAATAATTCTTCATGTTTTTGTGAATTCAAGTCATGAAGATTTTAAAAATGTCAAATATTGTCAGTAATTATAATTGTTTGACATATTTATTGATTGTCAAATATGCGTGCGTTCAGAAATGTATGCTTACAAGCAACTTAAAATAGTTTATATTTCCAAAAACCATTTTAACCAATTTTTATTCTATATCTGGATTGCCATAGTTCATTAATAAACTTAATATCTCTTTTTTATTTATTTATTACATTCATAAAAGCCTAAAACAAGTTCATCTAAAAGGTAACACGTCATTTATTGTCTGTTAGATGGTACGAAGTTCGCCGGGCCAGCTAGGTTTTTTATAAATAAAATACTCTTACATGTGCTAAAATATTATATGAAAAATGCAAAAAAAGCATGGGAAATTTAAATTTGCTAAACACATCACCACTTGTCAATTAGAAAGTGACGTCACAGTGCAGCACACAGTCTCCGCAGATTATATCTTTTTCATAGAAATAGTATGCACTGTAGTACGAATACGTAGTATTTCTATTAAAAATATTTAATCTGTGGAGACCGTGTCGTGCACAGTGACGTCACAAAAGAGCGCGAATATTTCTCAGCGTTTTAGATACCTCATATTTTTTCAATGCTAAAACTATATTTTGTAGCTTAATTTGAACACTTTCAATATTATTTAATTTTTTTACTGTGTTAAATGGGATATATTCAGTGAAATAAACATATTAAAAAAACATGCATATTCCCTATTATGGAGGTGACGGAGGTTTTTTTTAATGTATTATAGGCTAGCGTTATAGTTTACCTACTAGTGGCAAACGATGCTCGAAGATGGTGGACACGCTGAGCCTAGAAATGGTCCTACTCTGAGTGGCTGTCCTGCCAGAGCACCGTAACGTAAATGGCGGCTGATTTTTAACCGACTTCACAAAAAAGGAGGAGGTTCTCAATTCGTCTGTATGTTTTTTTTTTTTTTTTTTGTGTGTATGTTACGCGATTTCCCCATCAATTGTGAACGGATTCAAATGATTCTTTTTTAATAGGCAGGATACGTTTCCGAGGTGGTCCCATTTTAATTTTAACGAGATCTGATTATTATCACCAGAGATATGGAGATAAATACCTCAAACATAGGAGAATGTACTAGTTTTAGTAGAAGAGTCCCAAGAAGATTATACACAATGGAGGTTGCTATTGCATATAAGATATTCTTACGGTAACTGTGAGCGAGATAGAAATAAAGGTGGGGATAATTTTTGTTATATCTTATAGGCAAGCGTTTGACCACTATCTCACCTGTTGCTAAGTGATGATGCGGTCGAAGATAGAGAAATGGACTAAAATGGGGACTGGCTCTCAAGGATAGCTGCCGGAACACATTAGATGCTTGGCGACAGATTTTCTGACTTGAGGGTGGTAGCTGGCCAGGCGGACACTAGATATGTTCTACCACCATGCGGGGGTTATTGGTTTCTTAACGATGTTTTCCTTCACCGGAGGGCCACTGTGAGAAGCGCATATATATTTTTCGATAGAAAAATTCATTGGTGCACGGCGGTTTGAACTCGGTACCACGGCATCAAAGCCGACCGTTCTCCCAATTACGCCATCGGGCCCTCAATAAATAATTATATATTAATAATTATAATAAATAATTATATATAAATATAAATAATTTGTCTTCACAGGAATGTTCTACCGGGCAAAGTCTTGTTAGGGTGCAAACTTTTTTAAACATACCTAATATTTTTTGACATGACATGACATTTGGCGAAGATGGCGGCCATTTCAGTCCCGCGACACTGCATACATAGTTATTAACTCAGAATTATGAACGTACTTTGTACCAATCAATACAGCAAAAAAAAAATATAAGCATAAAACCACATATTATATAATAGTTACTACGTAAATAATACTTTCCGTTGTTAGGTTGGCTACACAGTGCTTTCATAATTCGGGTATACACACTGTAGGGAAGTGCCTCTTATAACGTAGTAGAGTGATTCAGTACTCTGTTGGCCATATGGCGGCAATTAATGTTAATAATCGCAAATAATACTTTTTAATTTTCATTTTGGAATACAACTAGTCCGTGTTATAAAAGTATTTGGAATTATTGTAATAAAATAGACAATTAATTATCGTGTGTGTCAGATGCTTTAATTGTACAGGGCCATTTTGGACATTGTCCTTTGATACCTTGATGACATCATTATTACTAGTGAATATTTTCACTTTAGCGCGGCTATGTATGTAGTTGTAGTAAGTAGGTACATGTAGGTTAGTAAGTAGGTAGATACATGTAGGTATTATCTATCTACTACCTATTAGACTTGGCTGGCACCGACTTCAAATAGAGAAGTGGGTAACGCTTATAATAATTTTAAGTAAATTATTTTTCGCTTTTGAGTGCCTTTTTGTGGTTATGAAGTCGGTTTAATTTTTTTTGAAAAATAACTTATTTTCTTAATGGTGGTAACTGGTAAGCTACTTTTTGGTAGCAAGGTAAGGTCATTTTAAAATGTTGGGTTTGTTTTATAGTCGGAAACATGCATATCTTATCAGAGGAAGTAGGAAGTACTGCAGATATGACAAAATAATTTATATTACTAAATACCAATAAGGTTAATGAATTCATATTACGCCAGCGAAATATCAAGGTAAATTTATACAAGCTAACACGGAGCTGGTGTTTTCTTCTAGTATGTATTTACCTTATTTATGTGGAAGAAGCGAAAGAGGTATGTCAGGATCGTAGCATGTTGATAGAAGTAGTCTCTGCCTACCCCAACGGGAAAAAGGCGTGATTGTATGTATGTATGTATTACCTATATGTCTATTATCTATCCTATATATATATTAAATCTTGGAAGCTAAATTATAACCACTTCTTCCTGGCGTTCGACTGGACTCAAAAATGACATATACATGCGTATCTTCGGTAACAATGTAATAATATGGTACCAACGAGATGACCCGATAATGTAGCCGGGCTCGAAGGACTGGAACCACAGAATAATTAATAGTACTACGTACTGGAACGCCATAATGGCGAATGGTAGGAGTCTTTGGGCTAGTATGCTAGTATGTATTTTTAGCCGACTTCAAAAAAAGAGGAGGTTATATATTCGACGTGTACGTATTTTTTTTTATCGTTAGTACTTTTCATTACACATGATACGTCGTTACAAAAAGCTTGTGTTTCAAAACAGATTTTTAATTTTAATATTTAACCACTCATTTTCCGCGATACAAACGTTGACTGAAACATGATAAAAAACAGTTGTCAAATTAATAGATCACAACGACTAAAGGCACGGACACACCGCGGCGTCCTGCGTGCGCGATCTAGGCGGCGATCAAATAGCGCAGTAGTATTTGTACCGACTGGTTCACACCAAACGCGATCAGAAAACAATTGAAACGTACTGAGATCGCGCCCGCAGATCGCAGGACGCCGCGGTGTGGCCGTACCGTTAGGTAGAGCACGCACAGCCTTGCGGTGCGTTTATTCCACCACCAGCTAGGCTATTCTGTAAGCTATCTCAACAACGGAATCCGCGGTGAGATTTGAATTTCGTATTACGAAATTCAACCGTATTGCGAACGTGATACGATTGAATTTCGAAGTACGAAATTCGAATCTCACCGCGGATTCCGCTGTCGAGATAGCTTACAGAATTATGCGTTTCTCTATGTTGTGTTTCACTATTTCACTTTTTTATTTTTTTTATATAAAAATTGTCTGAAGTACTGAAACACACAGTTACATGTATGGTTGGTTTTAACCTACTTTAATTTTTTTTTAATATTCTGACGTAAACGATTGGATGACAGCTGAATGGTTCATTACTTTTTTTTTCTAATTCAAAGCGTTAAATTCTGCTTTTGCTATGTTTACTTGATAATTGGTTATGATTTATTTTATGATTTATGATTTTGACGTGTATATGTGCGTATATTTATACTGCCTACATACTGAATAAATGCTTTGATTCTTGATTCTTCTTTGAGAATAGTCTAGCTGGTAGAATAAATAAACGGCAGATCAGGCCCTCAGAGCAATAATAACTAAAGTAAATTATTGCTCTGAGGGCAGATATAATAAAATATTTCACCGCAATATGCGCACTTCTACTATGACACTACATACTTCACAGAATAGGTATGCATACGGTAGAATAAGTTGAATAAGAATTAATAATTTATTTATTTATTAATTATTATTATTAATTTTTTTTTTTTTAATTATCTGTTGCCTTAGGAAGGCCACTAAGACGACTAAGACCATACGAATGGAGCTAAATACTAATCTATGAATGAAATGAAATGAAATGAAATGAAAATTATTTATTTCGCAACAATATGATTAACAGCACATACTGAACAAAATACAAAATCACAATTATAAATCACCTACTGCTAAATACAGTATGTTGCAAAACAGGACCCAGCTCAGCATAATGTTGGTCATGATGGACATGACCAACGCTGGTCTTCCGATGGGACCCTGACAGTGATGTCACGGAACCTTACCTACTTTGGACAATGCTCTACAATTTGATTACACAAAAGTTTAAGATACTTATCTACCTATAGTACTTGAGCTATTCATTATTCTGTGCCTATAGAAAGTCCTATTTAGTAATGATAATGAACAACGTTATAAAGTCTATCTGCAAGTATCACAGGATTGACGCATACTATTTCGTAATAGCCATAAGTACTTATCGATAATTAAATACCGAAATTATCTAAGTAAAGTAATCGGTCAACAATTCGAGAGAAAATTAAAATATTTTTTTATTCAAAAGAGCAATACTCTTAAGTTGGTTCCATTGTAAATTCATTGAGATCTGATAAGAATCTCCAGGGATATGGAGATAAACATCAAACTTGCTACTGAAAATGAATACCGCCGCATTTGAAATCGGTGGTTTTTAACCGACTTCCCAAAAAGGAAGTTACTCAATTCGAGCGTATATGTATATGTATATATATGTATATATTTATGCTTGTTTGCGGATTACTTCGTCGTTTATAAACCGATTTTGATGTTTTTTTTTTATATTTTAGTGTTTTAAACGATCTTATTATAAATCGATGGTTTTTCTGTGTTTTTAACCGAATTCACAAAAAAGGAGGAGGTTAACAATTCGTCTGTATGTTTTTTTTTTATGTTACGCGATTACTCCGTCAATTGTGAACGGATTCAAATGATTATTTTTTTAATAGCTAGGGTACGTTTCCGAGGTGGTCCTATTTTAATTTCATTGAGATCTGATTAGTATCTCCAAAGATATGGAGAAAAATACCTCAAACATAGGAGAATGTACTGGTTTTAGTAGAAGAGACCCAAGAAGATTATACACAATGGAGGTTGCTATTGCATATACTTTTGAAGACTAAAAAATATGACCTTGAATAATGTTTTTACATCTTTCTTCACGTTGATTTTGTTTTTTGACAGATATTCTTACGGTAACTGTGTGCGAGATAGAAACAAAGGTGGGGACAATTAATTTGTCTCCACAGGAATGTTCTACCGGGCAAAGTCTTGTTAGGGTGCAAAGTAAATTAATATTTTTTGATTGACTGACGTTTGGCGAAGATGCCGCCATCTTCGCCAAACGTCAATCCCGTGACACTGCATACATAATTAAATAACTCAGAATTATGAACTTACTTTGTACCAATTAACACTGCAAAAAAAAATTATAAGCATAATAACAGCTTATATAATAGTTACTACGTAAATAATACTTTCCGTTGTTAGGTTGGCTACACAGTGCTTTCATAATTCGGGTATTAACAATGTAGGGAAGTGCCAACTCTTATAACGTTGTCCTTTGATACCTTAATGACATCATTATGACTAGTGAATATTTTTACTAGCGCGGCATTTAAAGTCAATTTTTTAGGGTTCCGAATCCAAAGGGTACCAAATGAACACTTTCTGAGACTTTGTTGTCCGTTCGTCCGTCCGCCCGTCCGCCCGTGTGTCTATATGTGCGCACTTTACAGTTCTGTATCTTCTTAACCGTAATAATACTTGAAATTTTCACAAAGTATATATCCGTCATGTATAACGGCCCAGACACGAAATTTTATAGATGTATTCAGTTTAATTAAAACTTGTTTTACACTAAAAAGGGTAAAATAAATTATTTTTCAAAAAAAATAAAACCGACTTCATAACCACAAACAGGCACTCAAAAGCGAAAAATTAATTACTGAATATAATTATTATAAGCGCTACCCACTTATCTATTTGAAGTCGGTGCCAGCCAAGTCTAATAGGTAGTAGATAGATACTACCTACATGTATCTACCTACTTACTACTACTACATACATAGTATCTATCTATACTATCTATATCTATATCTATACTAATATTATAAAGAGAGAACATTTGTATTTTTGTATTTTTGTATGTTTGTAATGAGTAAGCTCAAAAACTACTGAACCGATTTAAAAAATTCTTTTACTAATACATAGAATGGACTTTCGGAATGAAAATAGGCTACATATTATCCCGTTTAAATCAAAGGTACATTCGTGGAGACCTAATTTGCAACCTAAGTCAGCAAATAAACGGTCGAAAAAACACGTTTCTTACGAACGCTGCTTAATTGAAAATAGATAGAAGAATATTTTCTATGCAAGAGTTGTACAACTTAATAAGACCTACAAAAAAGTCCGCGACAGCATATGTCTATCTCTTAAGGTTGACTCACAGTAACCATTTTAATCTTTAATTTTTTGTTAAAAAATATTACATAACTTCCAAGGCTATTTTCAAGTATATAGTATTAATCCTTATCCAAATAATTACGTTAATTAGCTTGGCCACATATTATAGATTAAAATTGTCCTTTACAGTATATAATTCAAATGAAAACTCTAGAAAATATCACGAATTTCACAAACACGCATCGCAAAATTAATAAAATATTTGCAGTGAAACCACAGATTAGGTCACAGTTACTACGAAAATATTATTATAAGCTTAGCTATGCTGTAGATCCCTACCGATCACAATCAATTTGAAGTCAATATAGTGTAATAATATGATCTATTGTATAAAATAATATTCATCTATATATATAATTATATAATATAATATTTTAAACCCCGACTGATCTATGTATAATAGCTTTTTCCAATGACTCTAATCACGACATTTAAAATCTGAGCTGTAAGTTGGTGAGGATTTGAGTATTCTGTAGAGCCCAGGAGGCTTCCATGTTCTTACAATATCGTTGAAGAAGAAGATTTTCGAATTGATCAGACCTATAAAAGTTGATTTCATAGCGCAATTAACTAGAAAAAAGCTCATAATTTTATAACGATTGAACGAATTTTCATGAATCAAAGCTAAGAAAACTCTCGATAAAGACATCTATCAAACAAAAAAAAAACTATCAATAATAAAAACAAAATCGGTTCATCCGGTTAGGTGCTAAGATGACACACACTACACTACACTACAGACAGACACACATATACGAGGGTCGTTCAATAAATACTTAGCCTACAAAAAAAAAACGAAAATTTTCGAAAAGTGCCGAGTTATTTTTCTACTTAATCTCCTTTTAACTCAATACACTTGGCCCAGCGATGCTCCAACTTTTTTAACCCGTCTAAAAAATACGTTTTCCTGAAGTCTGCAAAATAGGCCTCCGTGGCGGCGATGACCTCCTCATTCGACTTAAATCTTTTTCCGGCGAGTGACTTTTTCAGGTTTGGAAACAAAAAGAAGTCACAGGGGGCCAAGTCTGGTGAGTAAGGTGGATGGGGCAGCAATTCGTAGCGCAATTCGAATAATTTGGCCATGGCGACGGCAGAGGTGTGAGCCGGCGCGTTGTCGTGGTTGTTGTCCAGTGTGAGCAAACGCGGCACCCATCGCGCTGACAGCTTTCTCATGCCCAGTTCTTGTGGAGAATATGATGCACCGTTCCTTCTGCAATGCCCACAGTGTCAGGTATCTCGCGAACCTACAATCGGCGGTCTGCCAACACGAGATCGTGGTTTTTTTTATGTTTTCCTCCGTAGTAGCCGTTTTCGGGGCACCTGGGCGTGGCTCATCAAAAACCGACTTGCGGCCACGAGCAAACTCGTTAAACCAATTCTTGACGGTTGCCATCGAAGGAGAAGAGTCACTGTACACAGCATCCAAGCGATTTTTAATTTCACTGCGCGTTTTCCCTTCCAAAAATAAAAAACTAATCACCGAACGATACTGCTCTTTTTCCATTTTTGTTAAACTGACCGACACGTTCGCTTTCAAAGGCTATTAAAACAAAACTAATAGAGGTCATTGTTTAAAACTTTGACAATAGGCTTCAAAAACATTGCACTGTACTATGGAAAATTTTTTTTGTAATCGCATTGCCATTGGGCGATGAGGCTACGTACTTGTTGAATAACCCTCGTACACACGTTAAACGTATATTACCCCTACATTTTGCGTCGGGGAACGCCGTAAGGTTACGGCGGCAGATGTACTCCTTGGTGGTAAGCTACTTTTTGGTAGATTTAATGATTCCACTACCACTGTACGAAAACTCATGATTCATGAATGCACATAAAACTTTCATTGGTAGGTATATAGCTAGGATTAGAACCAACAACTGTCGGGTCAGAATCAGGGTAACTATCCTTTACGCCAAAGGGCCGTCCAATATCAATACGTAAGTATTATAAAACAAAGTTCATCACTGCGTCTGTCTGTCTGTTCGCAATAATCTCAATAGCTACTGAACGGATTATCATGCGGTTTTCACTAATAGCCCGAGTGTTTATGAGGAAGGTTTAGGTGCATAATTCGTTAAGACTTTGTGTAAATTGGATTAAATATGACGATGGTTGTTGTTGATGATATGTTCATATTTTATATTCGATGCAACAAACTGATGCAAATTTTGTAGGCATATATGTTCTACCCGTGCGAAGCCGGGGCGGGCTGCTAGTCTACTATACAATAGACTTGGCTGGCACCGACTTCAAATAGATAAGTGGGTAGCGCTTATAATAATTATATTAAGTAATTTATTTTTCGCTTTTGAGTGCCTGTTTGTGGTTATGAAGTCGGTTTTTTTTTTTTTGAAAAATAATTTATGTCGATATCAAAGCGACCGGTGTCGGCCGTTGAGAAAATGTCTAGGTGCAATGATTTCGATTTATTATGTCTACTAACCATTTGTACATAGTTGAACGTATTGAAGAATAAATAAGAACAAATTAAGGTGTCTATTTTACTACAAAACTGTTTCAACGAGGGGTAAGTATATTATTGAATATCGACAAACTTAAATTCCTAAACGTATTTATTACCAATAGAATCCTCAGCAGACACATACTCTACTTATGCCACAGAATACAGCAATTGTTTTGAGACTTGTGTCTTGTACCCTACCTTGTACTATTCAGTATTCTGTGCCTTCCCTAGAAAATGAATACGCCAGCCAGAGTGTTTAGCTGTTCACCATCCTCGACCACTATATTTAGCACCGGTTACTACTACGCGAGATAGTAGTCAAACGCTAGGCCTATCATTAAAAATAATTAGACCTCATTTGCAAACGACACAGTTGATTCACGGTAATGCTAACATTACCGTGGTAGAACAAGATGATGTGGTCGAGTCGAGGGTGGTACCACGGTACGCCTATAATGTGAACTGGATGGTGAAGGACCCAACAGGTTATATTTTAAACTAGTAACCGTCCCGGCTTCGCACGGGTAAAGCATATATGCCTACATTTTTTGCATCAGCTTGTTGTGTCGAGAATGAATTTACATCTTCAACGATTACCGTCATATTTTAACCAATTCATACAAATTATATTCTATAACAATTTATATCATTCACGAATTATACACCCAAACCTTCCTCATGAATCACTATGTCTATTGGTGAAAACCGCATGAAAATCCGTTCAGTAGTTTTTGAGTTTATCGCGAACAGACAGACGCGGCGAGAGACTTTGTTTGATAATATGTAGTGACACATACGAGTATAATAGGTATTCTGACATTTGCGGTTACGTATCTTACCAGTATATTGCACAGTAAATGGACCTTTAACCATTGCGATAGTAGGAACACGTGAGCTGTAAGACTGCAATGTTTTATATTGTTGCCCTACGCTATTCACAATCGCACGAATAGAAAATTTATAAGAGAAAATATAGGATGTATGTACTCTTATTATTTACACATTTCGCGATATATTCGTGGATAAGTAGGTAGATATACAATTTATTTTAGTATTATAAATTAATGTTTTACAGTTTGAATGATAATTACGTTCATTTAAATAACAGGTCGTCAGGCGCAGTGCGGCGTTGTACAAAACACTGGTAATCCAGATTTTTGTTTGCCACAGATTCTGTTGTATACGAATTTGTACTCTGCATTCTGCTTTAGTCGTCCCGACTGTGTTGCAAAAGCCAGTGTCTTTCCCAAAAATATGCCTTATACACGGATAAAGACGGACGTAATCACTAAATCCACGTATCACTATATCACCTATCTACCTAATTACCCACATTTTTTTAATAATCTCTGATTTTTCATAACTTAATTAATTTCGAAACCTGATTAGCCGTTGAAATAGCGAATCTTTTAACATTTTAATGTTATCGATTTTGAAATGTTAAAATATATATATTACAGGGTAATTGTAACGAATGTGTAATGTAAATAAACTGATTCTTACGATATTTTTTTTATATCTGATAGGCTAGCGTTTAAACAATATTTCACCTGGTAGTAAGCGATGCTGTGGTGAAAAGATGGTGAACAGAACACGCTAGGCCTTGAATAGCCTGACTTCCTCAACTCTCAAGAACTGTGTGCTGCCGGAACACCGTGAAGTTAGATATGGCGGCAGATTTTCTCTTTGATGGTGGGGTAAAAAATCAGGCGAAAAATCGGTATAATGCCCCTCCTATCTAGCTGTGGACAGCACACCCATGAATGCACATGGAAAAATCCATTGATACACGGCTAGGATTTTAAGCGGTAACCGCCTGCTACCTATCTATCCATTACGCCAACGGGCCGTTACCTAAACAAGGCGCCCTTATTTATAATTTAGGTGCTTTATAGGTTATGAATCTAGCAGCCAAAAACAGTCTGATACCAATGCATCGCTGTTATTAAAATCGAGTCCTCAAGTAGACTGCGATTGCCAACCCTCAGAGTGGCAATTACGAGCTAACCTTCCATGGCAAGCTAGAACAAACCACGACCCTGTTCTCGGTCGCCTTGCTATTCCTGATCATGTTCACAAGGTGGCTGGCAGGACCGGATGAGACATAGAAATATGAATAATAATACCTTATTATTCATATTTCTATGGGATGAGAGTTGCCGAGGATTGTGCTCAGTGACGTGCAGTAGGAGACGCCTATGTCCAGCAGAGGACTAGCAGAGGATGATGATGTGATGTTAAGTAGACAAACAAAATGATTCGGGTCACGCAATTACTTATTGTAAGCATTGAGCGAGAATTTTAAGATTTTGACCTAAAATTCCCGAAATAAATTTAACAGCATATTTGCTCCAATTTTAAGGATTGTTTGAAATTTATTTCTAATGACATGACACAGTTACAAAGTTGAATCAGTAAAACATTTATTTGTTGGATTACTGGATCAGGGCCAATCATTGATAAGTTAACTGATTAGTGAGATACAGGGACATTTGTAACGATCACAGAAGTCTGAATTTAATAGGGCAACTTAAGGTGCCTTTTAATTTAGACTTCTGTGGTAATAAAGTTTGCCGATTGAACACGATTTAGTTTAATTCCTGTGAAAATACAGGAATACCTTTCTATCTAACTTTGGGTATCCAGAATACAGTGCATTTTTTTTTTAGAAGTTTTTTCTAGAGGTAGGCGATGATGTGGTCGAGGATGGTGAACACTCTAGCTAGACCTAAAATAGGCTGACTCTCAAGGTCTGTGCTTACGGAACACCTTAAGGTTTTGACGGCTGCTCCTGAATGCACTGTTTAACAACTGACTAAGTGGTGATTCCGCTGACTAGAAGAAACCCTCCCATTAGAACTAGTAGAAGTCCTACCAACAGATCATTTTACTATTTACTACAAATGCTAGACCTCAGTTTCCACCACCACATTAACGATCAGTATTTTAAATAAAACTAATAATATGGTACGTATTAGACAATGGATGCATTGTGATGCATAAATAAACAATTTCATATTAGCTCTACGCCAGGCTAGGTCAAGGTAATTGTAATTAATCTAAATCTACTGAATCAATGCATAATTATTAGATCTATTGTGACCAGGTGGAGCGCCGAGCGACGATATTTGCAGAGCGGTGGGCAGTGACTGGAAAGTAAGAGCCGAAGATCGGGCTCAGTGGCGTGATTTTTAGGATGAGGCCTATGTCCAACAGTGGACTGGTACCGGCATGATAAATGTATGAATCAATCAATCAAATGCTACTAAAATTATAAACGCGAAATGTTATGTAAAAAGCGGATACCGTTGGGTAGGCGTGTTCTTGAGTGGTGACGACGAATTGGTAAACGTAGAGTAAGAATAAGACATATCATGGCAAGGTGTAGTCACGATGTGCAGGGTATTAACCTAGCTGACAGTGACTGGAAAAGATTTTCTGAAGACAGAGCTCAGTGGCGCTTATTAGGAGTGTCCTATGTTCAGCAGTGGACTAATACCTAATAGTGATGATGCAATAAAACTGTATTAAAATAACGAATTCCTCTCTTGTAAAGACTATAGCGTAATGAGACCTTCAATATGTTTTAAGGACCTTATCACCTTAAATTAAATCTCATTCGCTTGTGTAGAAAGTCCTAAGTAAACTCGGGTTAAATGGTTCCCCATTTGGATACATTACATTTAATTCCTAGTACCTACCTACTTAAATCTTATTCTAACAAATACAAAAGCGGTCCGTTTCTGCAAATTTAATCCTATTCTATACCAGCCATTCCAATTATGTTAATGGGTTATAATTGGTCCTGAACAAATTCAGTCTCAAAACCATTTCACAAACCTGTGATATGTAGGTATACATAGCAAAGTTATTTATGTTTTTTAGGGCCAGTTAGCCTATTAGAAACTTATCTGGCAGAATTTTGGCAGATTTTATATGGCGTTATATGTCAGATAGTTATTTAAGACTTTATCAGTAACCGATGAAGTTGTTCAACCATCGCTTACCACCAGGCGACAGTGGTCAAAAGCTAGCCTATAATATATAAAATAATTCAAGATCGTTTACATAACGAAAATAAAAAAACTGGCCAAGTGCGAGTCAGACTTTTGTCTCGCACACGGAGGGTTCCGAACCGCAGTATAATAATATATAAGTATAATATTATATTATATTACCGTGTCAATACCCAACATGCTTATTAACTACAACGCCATCTAACGAATATCTAACGAACTTCTAACACCAACTAAGTGAACGTAAACACAAAGGTAATTAATTTTATTTATTAAATGTTACACAATCGTTCATAGATGGCGCTATAGCATAAACACGTTTTATGTATGGGGACCCCTTTAATTTTTAATTTCGTTCTGTTTTTAGTATTTGTTGTTATAGCGGCAACAGAAATACATCATCTGTGAAAATTTCAACCGTCTAACTATAACGGTTCATGAGATACAACCTGGTGACAGACGGACAGACAGACAGACGGACAGACAGACGGACAGCGGAGTCTCAGTAATAGGGTTCCGTTAGTACCCTTTGGGGTCGGAACCCTAAAAAACGACTTTAAATGCCGCGCTAGTTATTTTCAGTACTAAGTTTGAGGTGTTTATCTCCATATCTCTGGAGACACTTATCATATCTCGATGAAATTACAATGGGACCACCTTGAAATTGTTACATTTTCGTTATTGTAATTTCATCGCGATCTGATAAGTATCTTCAGCTAGGCTATTCTGTAAGCTAGTTTACGCATCTCGCAAGCGGAATCCGCGGTGAGTCGTACTACGAAATTCAATTCGTAATACGATTGTAATTTACGGTTGAATTTCGTAATACGATACCACAGTTTTACAATCATACAGTTTGGAATCCAATGTACCTACTTGCGCAGAGCAACGGCGGGGTACTCGCGGGGCGGCGGGCGGCGCGGACCGCGTCCCACAAAGTCACTTAGTTTGTGGGATCGCACGAGGGACGCCGTGAACGTGTTAATGCACGAGCGTGTTATAGTTACGAGTTTTATTAGTGGACACTTGTTCTGTGTGTGTATGTTCCGACAGCAAAATACAACAAGGACTTACGATTTCATTTATTAAATTAATACGATGTAATAATAATATTCATATTTATTTTTTATAAATTAATAATTACCCATACCTAGGTATTTAGAAAAATTGAGTTGAGGTTAATAAATGATATCAAGAAGCTTTTTGAAAAAAATTACTATAGGCATCATTTATATTTGGTACTAGAAATGCCCTGCGGGTTCGCCCGCGTTAACACGTATTGACTAATTTATTTACAGAAGTGCTTAGTACATCTATAAGTTTATATATATAATTAAAAATAATAAGTAATATCCGGGGGAATTATTAGAAAATCCTTTTTAACCGGATACCTACGTCATAACAACTATCTGCATTCTAAATTACAGCGCAATCCGAAACAATATTGATTTTTAGACTTGGTTACCCCACTTCACTTTCTTAGGGTAGCATATTGAAAAAGCCTGAAACTCATATTTACTTATTTATTTACAGAAGTACTTGTGTGTAATGTCGAATAAAATTACTATTCAAACTTTGAACCCCCGCTACATCCCCTTAAAGAGTGAACTTTTAAAAATCCTTTCTTAGCGGATACCTAACTATCTGCATGCCAAATTTCAGCGCAATCCGAAACAATATTGATTTCAGACAGTGGGGTAACCTACTTCACCCTTTTAGGGGTGGTATTCCGAAAAAGCCTGAAACACGTATTCACTTATTTTTTTAATGAAGTACTTGTGCGAAGCTTCGAATAGAAAACACTATCTTATCTTGTTTCTCCATTCAAACTTTGAACCCCCGTTTCATCTCCTTAAGGGGTGAATTTTAGAAAATCCTTTCTTCACAGATACTAACGTCATAATGACTATCTGCATGCCAATTTCAGCGCAATCCGAAACAATATTGATTTCAGACTTTGTTACCCCAGTTCACCCTTTTAGGGGTGGCATTTCGAAAAAGCCTGAAACACGTATTTACTTATTTATTTACTGAAGGACTTGTGCGAAATTTCGAATAGAAAAGACTATCTTATCTTGTTTCTTCATACGAACTTTGAACCCCCGTTTCATTCTCTTAAGGGGTGAATTTTAGGAAATCGTTTCTCAGAGAGAACTAACGTCACAATAACTACCTGCATGCCAAATTTCAGCGCAATCCGAAACAATATTGATTTTCAGACTTTGTTACCTCATTTCACCCTCTTAGGGATGGAATTTCAAAAAAACCTGAACCACGTACTAACTTATTTTTTTACTGAAGCACTTGTGTGAAGTTTCGAATAGAAAAGACTATGTTATCTTGTTTCTCCATACAAACTTTGAACCATTTCATCCCCTAAATGGGTGAATTTTGGAAAATCCTTTCTTAGTATACCCTTACGTGCTAAGATAAATATACACTCCAAATTTCAAGTCTCTACGACCAGCGGTTTACGCTGTGCGTTATCAGTCAGTCAGTCAGTCAGTATGTCAGGACAAAGATTCTTATAGTATTAGACTAGAAGTGCCCCGCGGCTTCACCCGCGTTAAAAACTTCTTTCATTTACATAAAACTTTTCTTTTGTAAAAACGATCGTATCATTAAAGACATCAAATAAGAAAAAGCCAAATCGGTTCACCCGTTTCCATGTAATCGCGTGACTAAGGCAATTCGGGATTCATATTTATAAAACCCGAAAATCCCAAATTTTTAGACTTTGTTACCTACCCCATTGCGAAAAATCCTACAACACGTACTTTATCTCATCTTGTTTCGCCATACAAACTTTAAATACCCGTTCCTTAGCCGGGAGGAATTTTTAGAAAATCCTTTCTGAGCGGATACCTACGTCATAATACCCCACTTCACACTTCCGCCCCTAAAAGTAGGAATTTCGAAAGAGCCAGAAACATGTATTTACTTACTTAAGTACTTGTGTTAAGTTTCGAATATAAAAGACTATCAAATCTTGTTTCTCCTTACAAACTTTGAATCCCCGTTTCATTCCCTTCAGGGGTGAATTTTGAAAAATCCTTTCTCAGAGGGAACTGACGTCGTAATAACTTTCTGCATGCCAAATTTCAGCGCAATTCGAAACAATATTGATTTTCACACTTTGTTACCCCATTTCACCCTCTTAGGAGTGGAATTTCAAAAAACCTGATACACATATTTATTTATTTTTTTACTAGAGCACTTGTATGAAGTTTCGAATAGAAAATACTATCTAATCTTGTTTCTCCATACAAATGTTGAATCCCTGTTTCATCCCCTTCAGGGGTGAATTTTGGAAAATCCGTTCTCAGAGGTAACTAACGTCGTAATAACTATCTGCATGCCAAATTTCAGCGCAATCCGAAACAATATTGATTTTCACACTTTGTTACCCCATTTCACCCTCTTAGGGGTGGAATTTCAAAAAAACCTGAAACACGTATTTGATTTTTTTTTTTACTGAATTACTTGTGTGAAGTTTCGGATAGAAAAGACTATCTAATCTTGTTTCTCCATACAAACTTTGAACCCCCATTTCATCCCCTAAGGGGTGAATTTTGGAAAATCCTTTCTTAGTACACCCTTACGTACTAAGACAAATATACCCTCTAAATTTCAAGTTTCTACGACCAGCGGTTTAGGCTGTGCGTTGTCTGTCAGTCAGTCAGTCAGTCAGTCAGTATGTCAGGACAAAGATTCTTATAGTATTAGATGAAGCCTCTATATAAACTAAGGTTTGTAAGTATATACGCAACACGTCGCTATGATCTTACGTACTAAGACAAATATACCCTCTAAATTTCAAGTTTCTACGACCAGCGGTTTAGGCTGTGCGTTGTCTGTCAGTCAGTCAGTCAGTCAGTCAGTATGTCAGGACAAAGATTCTTATAGTATTAGATGAAGGCTCTATATAAACTAAGGTTTGTAAGTATATACGCAACACGTCGCTATGATCTTGTGTGGGCCAGGGTCACAGTCATACGAGCTCATAAAAAAACAATTTATTATTATGAGCTCGTAGATTTTTTTTGACAACCCTTGCACATTTGCGTCTGATAGCGTAAGTACTACCTACTCGGGCGGCGGTGTCGTCCAACATCAAAGGCGATTCTCAACTGTATGATTGTAAAACTGTGATGATACGAAATTCAAATCTCACCGCCGCGCTTGCGAGATGCGACAAACTAGCTCACAGAATAGCCTAGCAGATTACATTTTCAAGGTGATACCATTATAATTTCATCGAGATCTGATAAGTATCTCCAGAGATATGACGATAAACGTCTCAAACTTACTACTGAAATTGACTCGTGGGTTCCCAGTATATAGTTATTCTCTATGCTCGCGGGGCATGGAAGTCGGTTGTTTTAGTTTTTAAACTATCGTAATTATTTAAGTAAGTTGGTGAGTGAGTATAGATATTTGTTAACCTTTTCCACAAAAATGACTGAGCCGTATTGGTTGAAATTTGGCACACAGATATTATATAGCCTGGATTAACACATAGGAGTCTCTTTAATACGGGCGAAGCCGTGGGCGCTGCTAGTTATTAAGGCACTTCTCGCTGATAATTTCGTTAAAAACAATTACCCTAATACAGCGTCTACTTGGTACTTTCCCCTAAGAAAACAAACGACGAATATGGCACTCCTAGTGACCTTCACTGAAGTCAAGATACGTCAAGGTTAAACGATCGATAAGTAGGTCCTCACATAAACAACGGTCTACAGCGGCGTACCATACACATGCTTATTTCTATGGGAAAACGAGCTGGCGCGAACAACCTTTCAATCCTCTGTCATTATTGTATCTCAAATTTCCATAGATCGAAGCATACATTTATTCGCCATCGACAACTCTGCTTACAGTTACATTGTTGCCATTGTTGGTATTTAAGGTTGAGTTGGGAAATTAATTACTATAACTGCATTTGGATGTTCGATGCCTTGAGAGTCAGAGTATTCTAGGCCTAGCGTGTTCACCATCTTCACCCATCTTCTTTCAGTGGGTGTCACCCCACATAATTTCTTACCACTAAGCGAGATAGTGGTCAAATGCTAGCATATAAGATTTAGAAAAAATATTTAGAGTATTTGTACTAATTTGTAGATACGGTTTGTAGAGTCCTCTTCGACAATACAAAAAGAAAGGGTTACACTTTTTCAGTAGATATGAGTATGTAAAAATGTAGGTACGTATGTTTCATGTATATTATTTTGATAGGGTCACAATTGTTTCTGCGGGCGGCAGGCATGTAGGCTTCTATGTACGCGATTTTCTCAAAAACTATTGAACCGATTTGATTTTTTTTTTTCGTGAGCAGGTAGGGTATGTCTCCGGGGTAGTTTTTACACAGTTTATCTAGATAAGATCTCTGCGTGGGATGTAAAGGAGCACAAATACCACCTCAGAGCTCCCAGCCAACCTCACCTGCGCGTGGTGCATCCTGCTGACCAACAAACGAGGCTCTGGCGACCGACAAATGGCGGTATAACCATTTTAAATTATGGCGTAGCTAAATACTACAGGCCGGTGACGGGCAGCAGCGTCACCGGTGCGAGGAGCTACGTCCTTCGATCGCCAACCAGCCCGCCCAGCGTGGCGATTAGGGCATATCCCTCCCAATGAGCCGAAGATCGGGCTCTCAGTGGTGTATCTAGAGAGAGGATGTCCAGTAGTGGACTGACACTGGCTGATTATGAATAAGATGAAAATGAATTTAAATCTGATTAGTATCTCCAGAGATATGGAGAAACATTTTAAACATGACACTGCAAAATGACTCACATAGTCGGTTTTTAGGGTTCCGAACCCAAAGGGTACCAACGGAACCCTATTACTGAGACTCCGCTGTCCGTCTGTCTGTCTGTCTGTCTATCACCAGGCTGTATCTCATGAACCGTGATAGTTAGACGGTTGAAATTTTCACAGATGATGTATTTCTGTTGCCGCTATAACAACAAAAATACTAAGAACAGAACAAAATTAAAAATTAAAGGGCTTAAAACAAAAAACGTGTTTTTTTCGTAAAAAACACGTTTTTTGTTTTCAGAAGATTCATAGATGGCGCTAACGACAGCGCCATCTATGAATCTTCTGAAAATCTTCATCGTATCTTTACATTCTTTACCTCATAAAAAAATCAATGCAAACGACTATTCAGTAATACAGAAAAATAGAGCTATAGATCGCTTGTTATTTACAATAATGAACATGACCCCTGTTACTTAGTAATTATCTTGCAATAAGGGCAACACTAGCAGGTGAAAGAAACATGTTTACTTGCAGCAAAATATTGCAGCAATAAAATGTTATAGCAGCCATAGTAATTAAAATACACAATAGGAGATCGATCAAAAAACACGTTTCTTGAATGGAGAGTTGGAGACCCCTTTGATAATATACGAGGCTCGTTCAATAAATACTTAGCCTACAAAAGAAAAACGAAAATTTTCGAAAAGTGCCGATTTATTTTTCTACATAATCTCCTTTTAACTCAATACACTTGGCCCAGCGATGCTCCAACTTTATTAACCCGTCTAAAAAATACGTTTTCCTGAAGTCTGCAAAACTGGCCTCCGTGGCGGCGATGACCTCATCATTCGACCAAAATCTTTTTCCGGCGAGTGACTTTTTCAGGTTTGGAAACAAAAAGAAGTCACAGGGGGCCAAGTCTGGAGAGTAAGGTGGATGGGGCAGCAATTCGTAGCGCAATTCGAATAATTTGACCATGGCGACGGCAGAGGTGTGAGCCGGCGCGTTGTCGTGGTTGTTGTCCAGTGTGAGCAAACGCGGCACCCATCGCGCTGACAGCTTTCTCATGCCCATTTCTTCGTGGAGAATATGATGCACCGTTCTTTCTGCAATGCCCACAGTATCAGCTATCTCGCGAACCTTCAATCGGCGGTCTACCAACACGAGATCGTGGATTTTTTTTACGTTTCCCTCCGTAGTAGCCGTTTTCGGGGCACCTGGGCGTGGCTCATCAAAAACCGACTTGCGGCCACGAGCAAACTCGTTAAACCAATTCTTGACGGTTGCCATCGAAGAAGAAGAGTCAGTGTACACAGCATCCAAGCGATTTTTAATTTCACTGCGCGTTTTCCCTTCCAAAAATAAAAATCGAATCACCGAACGATACTGCTCTTTTCCATTTTTGTTAAACTGACCGACACGTTCGCTTTCAAAGGCTATTAAAACAAAACTAATAGAGGTCATTGTTTAAAACTTTGACAATAGGCTTCAATAACATTGCACTGTACTATGGTAAATTTTTTTTGTAATCGCAGTGCCATCGGGCGATGAGGCTACGTACTTGTTGAATGACCCTCGTACATGTCTTCATTTCTTCATACAAGTCATTATGTGTTGATTTTATTCTGTTTTCAACCGACTTCCAAAAACAAAGGAGGTTCTCAATTCGTCTGTATGTTTTTTTTTTGTATGTTACGTGATTACTCCGTCAATTCTGAACCGATTCGAATGATTCTTTTTGTTATCGGTAGGGTACGTTTCCGAGGTGGTCCCATTGTAATTTCATCGAGATCTGATAAGTATCTCCAGAGATATGACGATAAACGTCTCAAACTTGCTACTGAAATTGACTCGCGGGGCATTGAAGTCGGTTGTTTTAGTTTTTAAACTACCTATCTTAGTTATTAGTATTTGTTGTTATTGTAATACCTACCTACATTTATATCGATGCCTATACGTTTTCTGAAAATTTCAAGTGTCTACATATTACGGTTTACGAGATACAGCCTTCCGAAAGATGGACAGACGGACGGACGGATAGCGAAGTCTCAGTCTCAGTAACAGGGTTCCGTTTGTACCCTTTGGGTACGGAACCCCAAAAAACGTAATCAATTTTTCACCGACTCTGTAAAAGCAGGAAGTCTCGACTCTGGTGATCCGACAGAGAACCAAAGTAATCGACATGTCTACCCACACTGTGTCTACCACAATTTTTTTTTTGTATCACATAGAGATCTGCGCACTGCGGTGTAAAAGTCAAACGAAGACACTCAGCAATATTTTGGCATTTTCCGATAGGTATTAAATAGAGCTATTTACTAAAGCAGAAAAAGAGGGAACAACGATCTTGAATTTAAGATAGATCCATATAATTATTTGAAAACAATATTTATTTTTCCGGTAAAATTTGTCCCGAAAGACAGTCCCGGATGTAAGGGGCCCTGCCCGGGCGGCAGTTTCAGAGGGCGCCAAAATCATAATATGGTATATAGGTAAAAACAAAAAAACTTGCTTCACAAAGCACCTAGCATACAGAGGCCTGGTTGGCCCACTGCGACTTGTAAGAAACAGTTGCCACACAGGCCCACAACTTAAGTGAATTATTAATGGATTCTTATTGTCCCATACACAAAAAATACCAACCATTATATATATGTGAAATTTTTAAGTAATTTATCTCAAACGTTGGAGAGGGGCAAGTTTCTGCCCCGGTTCGAAAAAAATGTAGATCTGGGGCTGAATCAGAACCCTACGTGTGCAAGTCCAACTAAATTGATGATGCGATCGGATCGACGTCTCTAGTCTCTACTTAGATTATTTTGTTTTATCAAAACTAAACTTTAGTTTGAAAGAATAGGTAGATGTAGATACCAATCCAAGTATCTAGAAAAAATAGAATAAGGTCATAAACACGAAAACAGCAAAGAATAAGATAATCCTCGAACAAATTGGAATAAAATGTTGAACCTCAGAATACTTAATAGTATGGTAGAACCTAACGTTGTTTTAAGGAGCAGATAATTCGATCAGCGTCTTGGAAATAGGAAACAGTAGATACAGTATACTTAGTTAAAGCCGGCAAGCAGTTAATCCAATTTGGAGTTCAGCAACCGTCTATAACTAATTGGGCTTCAGTGCATAGTACCTTTTCCATAACAAAGTTCACCGTGCTTTCACTGTAGACTTATTTCGGTAATTGACAAATGGGAGATCCGTAGGAATCCAGAAAAAATTAAGTGTTTAATCTCAAACAAACTAGGTAGGTAGTATATGGTAGTAATAGTTTCGAGTTTTAAACTCGTAGACGGATTTGGAAAAGCGAATGGGTTCTTCACATTGGACTGTTATTATTCTTTGAGTCAAATATATTTGTGTCCGAATAAAATGGGTTGACCGGCAGCATCTTTGAGTATTCAGCCAGATACTCAAAGGGCAGCATCTTTCAATAACAGGCAAGCTCGACTCCAAACCTTATACCGCAGTTAATTAAAATCAGCGTCTAATAGTAGTCTTACTTCAATAAATAATAAGATCGTTTAAAAAACTAAAACAACCGACTTTAAATACTACAGCGCTATTAATTTTCACGAGGTTTTTATCTCCATATCTCTGGAGATACTTATCAGATCTCGATGGAATTACTATGGTACTGTTCTAGGGATATCTCCTTTCCAAAAAAAAAAATCATCAAAATCGGTTCATAAACGACGAAGTTATCCGCGAACAAACATAAAAATTAAAATAAATAAAAATATTTTCGGTCAAATTGAGAAACGTCCTTTTTTGAAGTAGGTTAAAAACTAGTCTTGATTAGTTGTCACTTTTTAACGGAAATAAACTTTTTTTTTATTGTTTTCGTACAAACAACTTTGCACTTTGATCCCCATTAACATAGACTCGGTTACCCATTGACCTAGACTCGATGAAATTTGGCAAGAAGCAAAGCCAAGGTCTTGCAGCACTTATAATGGAAAAAATCTGAAAACCGTAAATATGTAGTGTAAAGACAAAAAATAACTAATTTACGATTACAAACCTATTATTTGCAGTTGGTGCATTAACTGTCTGTGTCAAGATATTGGTCTAATCATTGAGGTACACAAACATACGTAGTACATTCATATCGATGGGTCTAATCTAGGGCTCGAACTGTAAAACTTAAGTTTGTCCTACAATCTAGTTTGAGAAGTTTGTACAGATATCTCGGTTCACGACTCCAATCTGCACTTGGCAGTTCTTTTTTTATTAATTAACTAAATATCACCTTAGGTGCTTGTCCGTCCACAAATATATATTTTAAAATGTTCTGTATGTTATATCACTGATAAAAATTACAACACAGTTTATTTTTAATTAAATTTATTTAAAAATTCGTATCTCACCAAAACAATTTAACCTAATCTCACATGAACAGCGAAAGCAGATATCTAATGAAGTCTAATAATAATAATATGCATTAACAATTTAATAAGTAATTAATGATTAAAACGAAGCCTAATTAGAGCCAAGACATTTTTCCAAATTAATTTATAAACAGAAAGACATTGCTAACACTAGGGCTAAAAATCATTATGTTATCATATTCTAACAAATCCATTTTATTTGGTTTAGGGCCAGTTTCACCGGTTCCTAATATAGTTTCAGATATCAATCTGACAGATGACGCCATATAAAAGCTGTCAAAAATCTGTCAAATAAGTTCGTAATAGGGAAATCAGAAACCAGTGAAATTGGCCCTTAGAGTTCAATCAATGGAGCTTACTAATTTTAACATATTTGTTTTATATTTTTGTCAATTTTTGTGCTTACCAAATTCGACAAACCAATTTTCTAAATGCCCATGGCTGGTTCTATCTCATAGATTAAAACATTTCAGAGAAACAAACTTCTTTACTTTCTTTATTGACAGGTCTGTAATTAATATTTATCAAATGATGGTAAAAAAAAACTATTTACTGTTTTGCGCATACCAAATTAATCAAATAGTGTAAGGATAAGCAATATTATAATCAAATAAATATATGCAATATAGTCTTCTGTAATCAGTCATATTCCAATCCAGACATTGATATACACCAAATTAACATAGAAAACAAATTGCAAGTTGTAGGAAGCTGCAGTAATTCAATATTTTATACCTAGTGATACTTATTCATTATATAAGACATTGTCTTTTACAATATTTTTATGAGTTTTACTTTTCATTATAAACACTATAGTATTTTAGCTATATCATGCATGACTGTCCCTTCAACATACCAATATAGAATCTGTAGAGACAATAATTTTCTTTTCCTTTTCATTAATCACACACATTTAGCTTTTGCCGTCTCATAAAATCTTTACATTTATGAACACTTACAACAATTTAGAATATACTTTGAATTTTATTAATTTTTATGACTTTTACAGACCACAATTTAAAGATGAAGCCAAAAGATTTATTTTATATTGTTTAAATGGATAATTAGTAATAATTATATATGAAATGGAATGTAAAATTAACCACCTGATTGAACTATTTCGTATAGCACTTAAATTATTTACTTTCTGCAGAAATCACAATCATAGAATAAAAGAGGATGTGATGAGGAATATGTTTGATGAAAAAATTTGAACTCTAGTCAATATTATTAAAAAAATATATTAAATTAACACATTCTCTGTTCATGTACTGTATTTAAAAGATTGTTAAAAAAATATATAGACACTAAATGAGATTCAACAGAAATTGCTTCACTGATAATAAAGTCAGGTGAAATGTTAAGACAAATGGAAGAACAGAATAGGATATCTAGTGGTCTGATCAAATGCCTTAGCTACATTACACTGGTCTTAGTTTAGTGCAAGGAACTAATAAAAAAACTTAAGTACAAAATATTTTACATAAAATAAAAGGTTACACTAGAAAAATAATCCATGGGTCAAAATATGTGAATTTTTTTAAATGTTTCCCTGTGCAATATGTGAGATAATCTAAAAATCATAACCTACAACTAAATTTTTTTAATAAGGCTAGATTAGAAATAAATAAAAATCTATATTATTGAAAGACTAAAGAATTTTATCCCCATTTTTGTATTGCTTTGATTCAGTATGTTCACATTATCAGCACAATTGTATCCTATAGTAACAATTTTCCCATTAAAAACATACAAAATCTGATAATATATGTTTAAAATATATAGTGAGGCTAATGAAGGTACCCTACTTATATTTATCTATGGTCTATTATCACATTTTGTGTAACGGGAGTTAGAATGCAATCGTGGATGGAGGCATGGAGCATTCCCCCACGGTGACACGGTAAGAAGCTAACTCGCTGATGCCGTGGTAGTGCACAAATGCAGCCATGATCACCAGGACATGGAATATTTGATGCGACTGGAACCAGATGTCACACTTTCCCGGAAACCAGCGCTCTGGCACTCGCAATGCGTAAAACATTGCACCAAGAATATACAGCAAGCCCATCAGGACCAGCCAACCCAGCGATGCCTTACTCACTTGGCTGAACCACCCCTCGGTAATCCCATAATGTATCGCCGGCACTATACCAGACAACCCAAAACCCATGAACACTCCCGCACGAAGAGGTCTCAAACGAGGCTCTGAAAATCTATCCCAGAGGGACACTATAATGGACAAAATTCCTAGAACAACCACTACAGATAAGTATATAATTTTCGGTCTGTAATGGCAGTAGAAACTGTAATACAACCACGGAACAAACGACCCCATGATGAGGAGCGCTATCCCACAGTAGTCCAACTTAGAGAACAATTTCCCAACCATCTCCGAGTGGCAGTAGAGGGTGTGGTAAGCAAACGAGAATCCCAGGCAGACTATGGCGCCCACGAAGAACACTCCAAATATCATTTTCTCTTGCATTTGTATTTCGATGGATGGGCGCGACAGGAAATAGATTGCGACGCCAATAAACGCGACGCAGCCGAGCAGATGCGTCCAGATGTTGCCGGTCTCCGTGTGGATGCGGAAGATGGAGGCGAAACACGCGCTGAACGAGGGCAGCGGCGGCCGGTGGCCCTTGTGCAGGTAGTCGTTATCCTGCAGCCAGCGCGGCAGGTGCCGGAAGTGGCACACGTTCCACGAAGCCTCCCACACCTTGCGCACGAACTCCTCGGCCTGTTCCGCCGCGTTGTGAGCCAGCGCACCGAGGTCGATCTCGTCGGACAGCACTCCCGCTTTCAACACTTCAGCCATCTCCGCGTCGAGCAGGTGCTGATCCTCGGGCGTGGATGGCAGGGGGCATCCTTCCTCCTCCTCCGCGAGCACCTCGTCGAGCTCGTCCATCTGCGAGGCCAGACTCTCCGCGTCGTGGTCCCATCCCTGCCGTCGTCGCAGCCCGTCCGACGACAAGCTGCGAGACCCCGCGTCCGAGTCCAATTCCCACATTTTGACGGCGTCAAAATTCACGCGACGTCACCGATGATATGGCGATCATTGGCCGCCGCGACCTTTGTTTGCGCCCCACGGACAGTTATTTTATGAGAAATCCAGTTACGTCACGGAAGATATAGAAATGCACACGACGTGTTAGTGTGCTTTTATGGTTCTTCAGTGACCTACGGTCACCTCGAGAGAAAAACACGTCGGAAATAACCACATGAATTTAAATTAATGATTTATCGAAAAAATAGAAGCAGTCTCACACGAACAGCTGCAAAAAGGAACTGTCGGAATTCGAATGCGTGTCTATTTCTATCACCACCATTTTACTTTTCTTTTTTTTTAAATCATTTCAATGTTGCCATGTTATCGTTCCCCGACAAATAATAGTCGATTAATCGATTAATAATAATTGAGGTTACTAAAATCGGCGGGCTTTGAACATATATATGAACGAATGAACATGAATCGTCTATTTATTTAATCAATTTTAGTCGCGACAGGAGCTTTACAATAACTTACGAATACAATATCTTAGGTCTGGTTAAATATAGGATTAAAAGCAACAGACCTTGGGTTGGTTGGCTTGACCAGACAGGGTTTGAAATGAACGAAATGACAGAGATGGACCTATACAGCCTACATAGCTGCGTCCCCGTCATTTAGAGCATTTCGTTCATTCTATAATAAACTGTCGAGGTTCTTGATACGGGGGCAGTTTACCATTTGGTACCGGAAAATCTTCGGTTTCTTTGGCCACATTGCCCGAAATCGGTTGTCGCATTCGTATGTATGGTAGAAGGAAGGAAAAAACCTCGCAAGTGAACACGTAGAGTCTGTGCAAAAAGAGAATCGGTCGCAGCTTTACGACAAACTAACATTAATAACCGGCCAAGTGCGGGTCAGGCCACGCGCAGTGTAGGGTTCCGTAGGAGCCTGTTATTCAATGCAAGTTATCCGTTATACACAAGCAACAAGGTACTCCGTCTTTGTCACTTTAAAGGATTTTTTCTAAGGATTTTGTATTTGGTACAAAATTATCCAACACCCAAGTTCAACGACTATTACTGCTAAACTAATAAAGTTATCTTAACCGCTATAATTTTTCTTTAAAGTTCATGAAATGCTTATCACGAATTTTTCCAGATTTTTCAAGCCAGCGGTTTAGCTTTTAGAGGGGGGGGGGGGGGGGGGCACGCCCTACTGGAACAAAAATTTGCACTTTAAAGTTTAATATTTCGTTAATGGAGCATTCACTCGAAAAATGGTATTAGCAACCCTTAAGTCATTTTAAAATACCTATTCAACGATACCCCACACGATGGGGTAGATGATGAAAAAAAAATTCATCCCCACTTCTCATACAGGGGAGCTACCCTAAAAAAAATATTTTTCAAAATTTTATTTCAGCACTTTGTCGGCGTCATTTATTTACATACCCCCACAAAGTTACAGCTTTCTAGTATTAACGGTCTCTTAGTAAAACCTCGGACAGACAGACAGACGGACATGACGAAACTATAAGGGTTCCTTGTCAGGACTACGGAACCCTAAAAAGTAAGGAAGGAAGAATACCTACCTGTACAACTCTGTAATGATATGAGTAGGTACCTAAACTTAGGTATCAAAAATTTTTAGTCGTATTGGCTTGTCTTGCCAAGTCATCTTGATAGGCAGATGGTATTCTGTGAACCGCTCTACGATTTTAAAACAAAAATTAAAAGATTAAGTGGGGAGGAGGTAAGGAAGTGGCTATGGGGAGCCCTCCCCATAGCAATACATGGAACTAATATATTAAAATGTTTTTCAGGAACCTTAACGTGCGGCGGGTAAAAAAATTGGTGCACGAAGTTATATACTAGATTTACAGTTATGATACTTTTAAGCGTGCGAAGCGCTAGTTTTTAACCGACTTCAAAAAAAAGGAGGTTCAATGTTCGATGAATGTATTTTTTTTAATGTAGGTATGTTCACCGAAGTCGCGTGAACCAATTTATAAAATTATTTTTTTGTTCTAAACTTCTAAAGGGTATATATAACTTCACAGGTGGTCCTATTTAGATGTCACTGAGATATGTTCGGTATCTCCAGAGATATGGAGATAAAAACCTCAAACTTGGTACTGAAAATTAACAGCGCTGCATTTGAAGGCGGTTCCTTTCGTTTTTTAAACGATCTTAAATTATAAATATAACTAGTAGTAGAATTAATATTCACAGGGTTATATTCAATGGTAATCACATCCCTAATCCCTACCAAAGAGAATACAATTACTACATCCCTATGATTAGATTTGTTTGACAGTTGCGAAAAAGCTCTTCTGTCTGATTGGCTAAAATAACTATGGAATATGTAATTGACCAATAATAGTTTAGTAAAAAATCCTATCTCCCTCTTGGAAAAATAACCTCTAATAAAAATAACATCATACAATTATTGAATAAAGTAAATGTTTTTAAGGTGATAAAATATAGACTACACTTACTTTTTAAACATGATGATGTCCGACTGCAAAATCCAATAAAACTTGTGAAGGAATAACACTTAATTTTAAACTCACAACACAGATCGAACCAATGGCCTTTCTGTAAGCAACTGCTGAGGTGAAAATATATCTGCCAATAAGACCTGGGGCAGGCAAGGACATCCCAGCAGGGCTACTTTTCATTGGTCGAAATGTTGTTGCATACGACAGGTAATGTCAATGTCATTTCAATGTTGGTGTGATGTCAAAATTCAAAAGGCAAGGCAGACACTGATTCTGACTGAAGCAAGGCAAGGCAGCAAAAATAATACACACACATGTCAAATTCACGAATTCGGATTCGCACACCACCGCGCTCCCCGAGTAAATAGTATTCTGTGTTCTGTGCTGGGCCACCGCGTGCTAACTGCTAAGTGAAATTTAGTTAAAATCGTGTAAACTGAACGTTGCACTATAGTGAACGACAGATATAATCAATGCATAATGTCGTCTCTGCTAGAAGTTCTGATGACTTGTGATTCCAACAATACCTTATGGACATCGTGCATATGGGATCCTCATACCGGCACCAGTCTCATGACATACAAAGGCGGTGGAACAGCCGAAGCGAACACCTCAGCCTTCATCGGAAACGATTATATAGCATCAGTGGAAAGAACGAAGCCTGTCCTACACGTGTGGCCCTTGAATTCGCAGCAACCAGTTCAAGGAATGCGTTTCATATTACCGGGAAGAGCTAGTGCCTTAGCCATCAGTAAAGACGGAGCTTATATCGCCGCTGGGATAGATGAAAAGATTTACTTGTGGCAGACGGCGTCTGGAAATCTACTCACTATCATAAGTAGACATTACCAAAAAGTCATGCTTCTGAAGTTCACAGCTGATGGCCGACACTTTGTATCCGCAGCGGAGGATGGAATGGTGATGGTGTGGAGTCTGACTACAGTGTCTGCTCATCCTGAAGTAGATCTAGTAACACAGTCGTCGGCCGGTCATCACGATCCCGTCTACATATTCTCTGACCATTCCTTGCCTGTGATGGATCTATGTATAAGTAAAACTGGAATGTATGGAAGACTGTGTACTGTATCAAGCGACAGAACATGTAAAATCTATGACTTATCTACAGGAGACTTGTTGCTCAACCTTGTGTTTGATGTTCCACTATCATCAGTTACTATGGATGTGTTAGAGTTGAATATATTTGTGGGGACCACAGAAGGGCATATTCATCAGTATGGCCTCACTGATCCTCCTAGAAGCAGGGACTTGCTAGTCAATGCCGAAGTTGCCCGTCCAATATTCTCAGCACACACCAAAGTTGTCACATGCTTATCGGTCTCGCTTGATGGAGAAACTTTGATGTCAGGCTCCAATGATGAACAAGTCATATTATGGCACATACCGAGCCAGCAGCCCGTTAGAATAATTAGACATAAAGGACCTGTCACTAATGCTTTCTTCACTGTCAATTACCCAGCTATTTTCAAACCAGACTTTTCCCCAAGCATTATTCTGCATACATTAGAGCGCACTTTGGAAAAAGATGCAGATGATGTCACCGAAATTGAAGTGCTGGTCAATAAGAAAATTAAGTTCTGGCCGGAGTCCCAGGACATAGAACTTAATGTTAATTCTAAAGAATTGGACATTGAATTCAAGGCAAAGGAGGCAGCTTTGAAAGATGAAATGGATAGGTTGAAGACAATAAATGCCAATTTGTATACTTTTTCAATACAGAAAGAGTTGGAGTCTGTAACATCTCTAAATAATAAGAAATCTAAGAAAAACAGAAGGAAACACAAAATACAGGAATAAGAATAAAGTATTTTTGTAATGATACGTATTGTGTTTTTTAGTGTACCTAATTCTAAGACATTACTAATGAGCCGTTTAATTTTTTTTAATTGTTCCACTTCACTTGCTAAGAGGCTTTTAATGTGAAACCTACTGAAACGTTTCTTTGTTGTGTCATGTCAGGAACGAGCATATTTTTTTTAGAAGATGCCTCATTTATATAGCTAATAAAATAACCCTAGGGTCTCTATTTTTATTTCATTATTAATAATCAGGGTGTCGGCGTTCTGGAAACTCAGGGATGCTTAAGGTGGTCATGGTTGGTGGGATGGTTTTTTTTTTACATCTTATTGGCTAGCGTTTAAGCTATCTCCCCTGTTGGTAAGTGATGATGCGGTCAAAGATGGTAAGCACATTAGGCCTAGAATGGAAACTGGCTCTCAAAGATAGCTGCCGGAACACATTGGATGATTTGGTGACAGATTTTCTAACTTGAGGGTGGTAACTGGCCAGGCGGACACTAGATAGTGTCCTACCACCATGCGGGGGTTGTTGGTTTCTTAACGATGTTTTCCTTCACCAGAGGGTCACTGTGAAAAGCGTACATACATTTTTTGATAAAAAATCCATTGGTGCACGGCGGTTTGAATTCGGTACCTCTGGCATCAAAGCCAACCTTTCTCCCGATTACGCCACCGGGCCCTGGTCGGTGAAATCGAGGGACTACCAGGAAAGTCAGGGCAAAACAAAACTAAAACTTAGACCGGGCGCGCACTAGCGGCCAGCGAGATATTTTTTTTAAATATCTTATAGGCTAGCGTTTGACCACTATCTCACCTGTTAGTAAGTGATGATGCGGTCGAAGATAATAAGCACGCTAGGCCTAGAATCACACATTGGTATGATATGTAATCGCCACAAAGCGCGCGCACCATAGAGTGCTAATATATACTGGCGCGCACCTGGCCGCGGGCCGCAAATTCACGCGCTTCGTGGCTGCTTGCCAGTATATATTAGTACTCTATGCTGCTTGCATCCTACTTTTTATTAGGGTTCGGTACCCCAAAACAAATAAAGAAAAAAAAGGAACCCTTAGGGTCATAAACAATCTAATGAATAATAAACTACATGCTGACACCAACTATCTTATTTATTTTATAAAGGAGTTATGGACGGAATTACTAAACTGCAATATTAATGTGAGCTTTGCATGGGTACCCTCGCACAAAGGAATAAAAGGAAATGAGAATGCAGACTATTTGGCTAATACTATTGTTAAGTTCTCAGATGTTATCCCTGAACAAAATAATACTGATGTTAATATTTTATTACCATTCACCCTTGTCCTGCCCTTGTCCTGTTGTGATGTTGTCCCTCTGGAATGTGTCAAACATGGAGAAGACATTCGTATGAACAAACTGAAGTATTAAACAAAGGTTCTTGGTACGCCGCTTTGGATGTTCCATTTAATTCCAAACCGAAAATTCCAAACCGTAAATTCCAAATTCCGATGGGCTGTTAGAACTTTATAAGAATCCAGAATTGGTCCCACGCTGTATCAAAAAGCTGCTAATGAATGCTGCAACGTACCCTCTCTTGTATAAATTTGTAATTAGTACTGTAAATGATTTATAAATTTAAAAAAAAAAACGAAATTAATGTACTATAACAATAAAATAAATGTTATACATACCTAAATATATTAAAAATTAATAAATAAATATTTTAAAATAAATCATAAAAACATAATAAACCAATGACTTGGCGGTAATATTACCAATGATAGCCATAAGGCTTTACAGTCCGGCAAGTAATAACTTGGCGTGCCTGTGCGCCACTGTGCTTTTACTTTGTACTTTGATAACAGTTTCTCTTAAACCACTTTTAATTACTTTTGGCATTATTGAACTATTTTTAACCGACTTCAAAAAAAGGAGGAGGTTTCTCAATTCGACCGTATATTTTAATGTAGCAGATTTGTCAACAATAATGTCGCGGTAATCTCTCAAACGTCAAACTCACAGTTTCAATTAAAAGAATTAGTTCCAAAAACCACCACCGCCAAGTTATACTTGTGGCACTGTAGTTAGCCTGTCCCCAGGGGGCAAAAAAAAATAAAGGAACCCTTAGGGTCAGTTCACACCGCGACGCGACGATGCACTTGGAGTCGCGCGGCGCAGCGAAACGCGCGACGCCACCAAATTATCTCAATGCAATTTGTATTTTATTGTGTAGTTCATAAAGTTCAATTGTTTATCACGCGGTTCAATAGTTTTCTACCCGCTGCATCGCGCGGTGCAGCCAGAAGCCGCGCGGTACAGCGCGTCGTCGAGCTGCCCGCGCGGTTATTAACTACAATTATTAATTAACAACACAATAAGATACAAATTGCATTGAGATAATTTGGTGGCGTCGCGCGTTTTGCAGCGCCGCGTGACTCTTAATGCATCATCGCGTCGGCCGTCGCATCTCGTCGCGGTGTGAACTGACCCTTATAGGATGACTTTGTTGCCTGTCTGTCTGTCCATCACTCCATCTGTCAAGACCTGGGACGATGGATTATAATCCATCATCCTAGCATCAAAGTCTCGGGTCTATGGTCTCCTTTGGCTGTGACAAAATTCAAGTCAACGCGATCAAAAGATCTGACTGTTTAAGTGGGACATACCTATTAATTAAAACCTGTGTATGTACTTCCCGTTGATCTAGACTAGAATAACTATTATATAATCTGTGCTAGAATCATGAAAAGTTGGCTAGAAGAAAGTTCTTGAAGCACTTATGTGGGAATAAAAACCGCAAATACCTATGTAGTTTAATTACAAAAAAAAGTTAATTTACTATTACAAACTTTTTTTTTAAATTATTAATTGTGGTTCGTGTAATACCATTTTCTTTAGATCGAACTGCAAAATTAAGCTTGTCTAGTTTGATAAATTAGTTCGGAAGCCTTGATGCGCGAGTCAACTCACACTTGGGCAGTACTTTTAAAAAGGCTGACATACAAAATAATTTCAATAAATCGATAGGTAGTTAAATCATACATGAAAGTAGGTATATATCGAGAAAAATAATACTCGTTTCATTCCATACAAGTACTTACAGTAATATAAAAATACTTTTTTTTTTTGTATTTTAGTACGGCTCCATACGATTATTGTGTCAAGTTCATGTAAATTCATGTCACATTCATGTAAAGTTAAGTCAAAGTCACGTTTGGTTAAGTTAAAGTCATGGTCTAGTCCAAGTCATACCTTCAGTGAAGCCGGCTTTTCACTATGGGATATAATATAATGTAAATTATATCTTGAGATATAAAATTTTATCGCTCGTCATATATTTTGTATGAGACTGATTACACTATGCTATAATATATATTACATCCCAAGCTATAAATATTTTTTCGACTGACTGCGACTGAGTGATATTTGAATTTTGAAGGTTTATATATTGCCTCAGGGCTGCGTTCACGACCTACGCTCGGAGTGCAACCAAACGCTCTAACCCCGTTCACGACCTCAGAGCGTCGCACTCGGTTGCAGCAACTGTGTCGTTCACGACCTCGGTTGTTTCACTCCGGTTGCAACTTTTTAACCATCAAATTCGATGGTTAAAAAACGCTCTGACGTTTGTGACAACAAATTTGGCGGGAAAAGCTGAATTTTTTTACAGATTAAGGGGATCGGAAGAAATTGGCATTGTCGAGACAAAGACGTGACATGACGAGACATTAATCGTAAAAAGAAACTGAAAATATTCAGAACAAGAAAAATATATGAACATAACCTCGAAATTCGTGTCTGCGCAAAATGTCAAAGTCACAATTTGAGTGAAAAACACCCGTTGTCGTTCCGGACCTTCGAGCGAGTTGCAAAACAACCAAAAATCCTTCTCCGGAGGACGTGAACGCAGCCCAGGTCCCCGGCGACGTCGACCGAGCCTGCCCTGCCCTGAACTTTTTAAATTTTATTATGGCTCCACACAATTATAATATATAGACAACCAAAGCTGAATTATATATCTTACACTTACTTACGTGTGAACAGCAGTCGCGGGATGTAATATACAGCTCAAGACGTAATTTACATTATATCCCATAGTGAAAAGCCGGTTTGAAGATGTGGACTTTACAGAAAATTTTCAGTAGGATTTTGGTGAGAACCACATACTAAGTAGAGATGCGAGAACGCAAATAGCATGTTTTTCAACACTGTGTTGTTTCCGTACACTTACACCTTAGACTATACAGCCACACACAGTACACACATCCACCGGCAAGGTTAATTAATCCATGATTAATCCACATTTATTACATAGGTATTATTTCGCAGTAGCATACAAGTTTTCCCGCCAAAACTACAGAATATAATTAATATTGTACTACCCAAAACATTTTTTTTAACCCACTAAAAACAAAGAGGAGGTTATTATGTTCTACGTGAATGTATTTATTTTTGGTTCCTTCTTATCGAATATAAAGGTAATCGACTAAATGTACCACAAACAACTTCGAGAATTATAAGAAGATCTTCGAGCATTTACCAAAGGAGATGTTAACGCAAGGCGTACCCCTCTGCTGGCCATATAGCCATTTTTGGCCATATGAGCGTGCGTAACTACGCTGTATTTCTAATACTGTGTGCGTGTTTCAAGCTAGTGTGCGGGATCGTTAAAGTGAGTGATTTGTATGTGTGCAATGCGTGTTTACCTCGTCCCCCGTAAGGGGGCGTCCATAAATTACGTGAGGTGTTTAAGGGGGGGAGGGGGTCGAGTCAAATCTCATCTAATCTTACGTTGAAGAGAGGGGCGGTCTCGGCAAATATCACGCAATTTTTTTTCTAATTGAAACAAAAAAAAAAACACTTATAATTAAACACTCAGCAGTATTGATTACTAGTCTTAACTAGTCGTAAAGAAAAGCACGAAACAAATGATTTTTTTCTTTTTACAATAACAATCTAACGCGTTTACGTAAGAAACCCACATTTTGAAAAATCTCACGTGAGATTGGGGTTGGGGGAGGGGGTTGAATAAAATCTCACGACATCTCACAAGGGGGGGAGGGAGGTACAGAAAATTAAAAAAAACACCTCACGTAATTTATGGACGCCCCCTAAGTATCGGCAGAAAAAAATGTTTGCGGTTTACAACGTTAACATCTCCACTGGTAAATGGTAAATGGTAAATGGTAAATGCTCGAAGAAGAAGATAGATTAAAAATCGACAAAATGTTTCTTGGCAGCTCTATTCTGACGAATAATGTTAAAGGCGCGGGTAGGTAGGGCTACCTATCGCCTTTGTTAGGACGAGGTCTGAGGTCGCGTTGAAATAAAACGATGGTTGTTGCACTATAAGATGTTCTTATTAGAATTTTTAGTTGTTGTCTATGTGTTATAATTCTGGCGGTTCACTCCCTTATAAAAAACATTTTTTGTTCTCCCGTCAACGTCACTTTGACGTGGGAACGCACGCTGTCGTTTTTTAGCATTGCGCTTCGCACATCAGAGGCATTTTGCCACCCGAATGGATGGGCAAAACGCCACACCACCCCCCTACGGAGAAGGAGAATCCGTGGGAAAAGAAAAAATAAAATAAAAAATCAAAGGTCAAAAGGTTTGCAAAAATGAACTTTACGACCTGACCGGGTAGTGTATTGTGGTGAATGTGAGGAAGGAGCAGCGGGAGAAGATGAAGAGGATCCAGAATGAGGAGAGAGAACTCTAGAAGGATGTGATGATGACACTGGATGATGTGCAGGAAGAGACGGCGTCGATACTGGATCAACAGGACTCGGCTGTTCGATGAACGCTGGCTTGAGCCTGTCGATACTGACATTCACCTGTCTGCCTTTTAAATCGATCGAGAAAGTTTTTCCGTCCTCAGATCGAGATATCACGCGATGAGGACCAGAATAGGGTGGCTGCAAAGACCGACGAACAGTGTCATCCCTCAGCATGACGTGTGATGCAGTGGATAGGTTTTTAAAAACAAAAACCGAAGGCTTAGAATGATGAGAAGCCGGAGTGGGTCGCAATTTGGACATATATTGCCTTAACTTGACGACAAAATCCGAAGGCTCCTCATAGCCAGTAGCTTCGGGAGAAACAGTTAAAAGTTCCCCTGGGAGCGCTAATGTCTCACCATACAGCATTTCTGCTACGGTTGATTTTATATCCTCTTTAAATGCAGAGCGCATGCCTAACAAAACAAGAGGCAAGGCACTCGACCAGGAACTGTCATGACACATCAGGGACGCTTTTAACTGCCGATGCATGCGCTCAACGAGCCCATTAGCGCAAGGGTGATAGCTGGTGGTACGAATACGTTTGGCACCAAACAGATCGGTGAGGCGTCTGAAAAGGTCAGATTCGAACTGCCGTCCCTGATCAGTCGTGATGACCGCAGGGACGCCGAATCGAGCTATCCAGCCATCCACAAAGGTCTTGGCTACTTCCTCTGCCGTTATCCCACTCATAGGCCACGCTTCGGGCCACCTAGTGTAACGGTCAACAGCAGTGAGGCAGTATTGAAAACCAGAGGAAGAAGGCATAGGTCCGATAATGTCTATGTGGACATGCTTGAGCCGAGATGTGGGACTAGAGATATGTCCGAGCGGAGACTGAGTATGCCGAGTCACTTTGCTTCGCTGACAAGCTATGCAAGTTTGGCACCAGCGACGGCAATCCTTGGTGATACCTGGCCAAACGAAACGGTCAGAGACCAGACGAACAGTGGCCTTGGTACCTGGGTGACTCAGGTTATGCAGTTTGTCAAAAATACTCTTCCGCATAGGTTCCGGTACAAATGGTCGCGGTCGTCCTGTGGAAGTATCGCAGACCAAAGTTGTGTTAGTGCCGGGAACAACGATGTTCTCTAATTTTAGAGAAGAATCTTTATCGTTACGATACTTTTTCAACTCGTCGTCGAGTTGTTGGCAAGAAGCAAGTGCAGAGTGATCTGCTTCGATACTAATGGCTTCGATGCGGGACATAGCGTCTGCTATCGTATTATCAACCCCTTTTACGTGGACAATGTCCGTGGTAAATTGGGAGATAAACGAGAGTTGATTTAGTTGGACCGGTGGAAGCCTCTCTCGACGCTGCGAGAAAGCGTAAATGATCGGCTTGTGGTCCGTGTAAATTGTGACTTGCTGCGCAACCAGAAAATGGCGATAATGCTGCACACTCTCGTAAATCGCAAGGAGTTCCCTGTAATATGCTGGCCATTCGGACTGTCGGGGCTTCAGCTTTTTGCTGAAGAAACCCAAAGGTTCCCAAGCATCACCAACTTTCTGCTGAAGGCAGGCACCAACGTGCGAGTTCGAAGCGTCGGTGAAGAGCCCCAGCTCAGCATTCGGCAATGGGTGAGCCAGAAGAGCAGCGGATGACAGGCTGTCTTTACAGGCCATAAAACTCTCTTCAAGTTCAGGCGTCCAAGAAACCGGTGTGGAACCTTTGCCTTGGGAAGCCACTATCGCATTGACCAGCGGTGCTTGCAACTCTGCAGCGTTTCGCAAAAAACGTCGATAGTAGTTGACCATTCCAAGAAAACGGCGGAGTCCCTGAACGGTCTTGGGCAAGGGAAAATCCTTGAGAGCCTGAATGCGCTCAGTTGGTGGCCGCGTTCCTTCAGAGGAAATGCGGTTCCCGAGGAAAGTTACCTCAGGAGCACCAAACACGCACTTTGCAGGATTGATGACAATGCCGTAATCTTCAAGTCGCTTGAAGAGTATACGGAGGTGCTCAGCGTGCCGAGTGGCGTTGCGAGAGTACACTAAAATGTCATCAACGTAGGCAAAGCAGAAGTCCAGACCCTGTACAACTTCATCCATGAACCGTTGGAAAGTTTGTCCTGCGTTGCGCAAACCAAAGGTCATGTAGTTGAATTCGTACAGGCCAAAGGGGGTGATGATGGCCGTTTTACATATGTCCTCAGGCGCAACGGGAATCTGCTGGTATGCCTTAACGAGATCGATTGTACTAAATATAGTACAACCAGCTATGTTATGACCAACATCACCAATATAGCGTACTGGGTATCTATCGGGCACTGTGCGTGCATTCAGTGCGCGATAGTCACCGCAAGGTCGCCAGGTGCCGTCTCTTTTAGGTACCATGTGAAGGGGAGAGGACCATGGACTTTTTGAAGGTCTTGCTGTTCCACACTGGACCATGTCATCAAAAACCTTTTTAGTCTCCTGAAGTTTTTGAGGAGCCAGGCGCCTAGGACGACAAGAGACGGGGGCACCTTCAGTAGTCAGGATGTGATGGACGGTGTTATGCTTCGGTTCCCGAATGAGTCCTGGTGGCTTTGTGATTGATGGAAACGACATAGGACGACAAGAGACGGGGGCACCTTCAGTAGTCAGGATGTGATGGACGGTGTTATGCTTCGGTTCCCGAATGAGTCCTGGTGGCTTTGTGATTGATGGAAATTCCGCAAGAAGCGCACCAAATCCGGACGATGGAGCAGAAACAACTTTAACACTGGACTGATCTAGTGTTGCAACGGCAGCGATACATGACAACCCAGTACTGCTATCGACAAGCCTTTTACTGGCACAATCTGGCATAAGCCGATAGTGTGCCAGAAAGTCGGAACCGATAATGGCGGTGTTGACGTCAGCGACGATAAACTGCCACTGAAAGGCGCGTCGCAGACCCAGATTGAGCGTCATTTGTATGTGGCCAAAGGTGCGAATCTCACTACCATTGGCAGCAGCCAGTGTGTAGTTTGACCGCGTTGGCTTATTCGCTAGCCATTGGTACGGATAGCAGGAGAGGTCCGAACCTGTGTCAATTAAAAACCGGCGTTTCGAAACGCTTTCGGTGACAAATAATCGGCGACTCTCCGAATAGCAGTCAGTGGTCGCCGCTAATGACTGCTGTTCGAGTTTCCCGACGGCGGGGACGTCCAAGTGCATGGTTTTACACATTTAACCGCTTTAGTACCAAACCTCCTATGGTAAAAACAAAGTTTGGATTTACCAGCGGACTGTGAGCGTTCACGCTGGTTTGAGTTACTCCGTGACCTATCCCTACTCCGGTCAGCTGATAGTGCAGCGATCTGGCGCGTGAGATCATCAAGACGCCGTGTAATGTCGCCTAGCGATGAAGGCGAGACGGCAGAAGTGCTCGCTGAGAAAACAGCTGATGACCGAGGAGCTGCAACACCAGGCGATACTTCTAAAATTTTGTCTGCTAGCTCTGCAACTTTATCTAAAGCAAGCTCAGACTGAGCAGCCAAAATTGCCTGAAGGTGTTGTGGGAGGCGGCGCATCCAAAGCTGGCGAAGCAAATTTTCATCCGAAAGAGTGTTCCCAGCCAAAGACCTAAGATGTCTTAAAAACTGGGAGGGGCGACGATCGCCCAGCTCCTCATCGCTAACGAGCTGTCGGACACGTTGCTCTTCAGATGTGGAAAGCCTACGGATAAGCTCAGCTTTTAACCTACCATATTTGTCTGCGGGCGGTGGATGAAGAATAATATCTTCAACTTCTCCAATAACCCGAGTGTCCAACTGAGCAACAACATAATTAAATTTTGTTAGATCAGCGGAGATACCTGAAATGGTAAATTGAGCCTCAACCTGAGCAAACCAGATAGCGGGCCGGTCAGGCCAAAAAGGAGGAAGCTTAACAGCAACTTTACATATCGCGGGGGAAACGGGGTCCGAGGTGGGTGTGTTAGTGCTGTCACCTTTTAATTTTTGCAATTCAGCAAGCAATAAAGCATTTTGTTGCTGTAATAATGAGTTTTGCTCTTGTGCGGATTGCAAGTTAGCTTCCATCTCCATAGTTGGGTTAGTACACTATAAAAAGCCGTACAATATAAATGGTTATAAGCTATAAAACACACACAGTAATACAAACGCAAGACAATAAACAAGACAGCAATATAAAAGGCAAAACACACAGATAAAATATATAGTTAATGTTATCAAAAATTAACAGCCCCGGTGTAAAAAAAAATTAAATATTAATAATTCCCACACAATATAATAAAAAAAAACTCAAATGCAATTTTGTTATGTAAATGCCAATGTCCACAGTTGTTTAAATAATACTAATAATAACCACACAAAATAATAATATAAAAACGAAGTCGAATGCAATTTTGTTACGGTTATGCTAATGTCCAAAATTTTAGTAAGTCCAGGCACCAATATTAGTATAGGAAAAATAGCACGTACTAAAATCACTCCAGCGCAGTGTTGGTCTCCAGCGACAGGCCTCGGGCACACGTATCTCTACACGTCGTTTCGTTGTAGAATCCAGAAAACTGATACCATGAATCGATGAAGCGAAGACACGTCGAGATAGCCACGAATGTGATAGACACTCGTCGCAGCTGGCGTCGTATCACGGGGATCAGGATACTAATTACGAAGCGATGACACGTCGTGGTAGCCCAATGTGGTCGTCGTGAATCCAAAGACTCGTTATGTGAGGATGCATGCATTGGGAAACGCGGATTGTTGACCTCGTCGATACGTAGATACACGTAGAGTTGAACTCTTCTGCTCAGACGGCTGAAGTCGGGTCACCATTAAAGGCGCGGGTAGGTAGGGCTACCTATCGCCTTTGTTAGGACGAGGTCTGAGGTCGCGTTGAAATAAAACGATGGTTGTTGCACTATAAGATGTTCTTATTAGAATTTTTAGTTGTTGTCTATGTGTTATAATTCTGGCGGTTCACTCCCTTATAAAAAACATTTTTTGTTCTCCCGTCAACGTCACTTTGACGTGGGAACGCACGCTGTCGTTTTTTAGCATTGCGCTTCGCACATCAGAGGCATTTTGCCACCCGAATGGATGGGCAAAACGCCACAATGTCAATTGTATTGTCATATTTGTTGTCATTAATTTATGTCATATAACGTCATCCACATCGTACGATCAACCAACGCATATTTTTCAAGTTTCAATTTTTCTGTTAAAAAATTAATATCAATACGGCTGTTTGTACTGTTTATTTACGTTCAAAATGTGCTGACGAAACAAAATTATTTTTCTTAATAATAAGGCGACGATAATGTGTTCATGACAAGCAAAAGGAAAGGTAAGAGAAGTGATTAAAAATAAACTTCTCGCGAGCTCGTCTGCGTCGCAAACAAAACATTTCTTGTTGTTTACAATTTTAGGCAACGAGATGTCAAAGGCTGTAATTATACCAGAGTGTGGCAGAGATATTGGGGTAATGAAGGAGGAAATATCTTTGTCCCCTCCTGAGAAGAAAGATGGGGCAATCGGACTTCTTAGTAGGTTTTTGCGACTCGATTCATTGGGTAAGAAAACCAACACCCCTGAGAGTCCCACGAGTTCGGAACCCCCAACGACGTACTACGGAGTTTATATACCTTGCGAGATCAAGAAAGGACCAGACGAAGGTAATTTTTGCAAGTTTGTTTACATGTGGTCTTGCTTTCTGTTTTATCTATATGATAAGCGGAAGTAGGTCAACCTATTATTGTAATTTCCTTATTGATAAGAAAGTTCGTGAAAATTTAAATGCAGAGGTTTATGGTTATAACAACGATGAAGGGACGACTTCAATTCAGTTGCTATATTGCTAGAGAAAAAAGAAAACAATAGTTATTACCACTCATTATAGCCGTGCAATGTCATATATTGGCTAATCCAACTTTATATGTGGTTTTTTTATAAAATGTGTAACATTGCATTGTTTACATTTAGATTGTTTTTACCGGGTGCAAGCTATCACACCGAATATTACTGTGTAACTAAACTCTACTTTACATACTTTAATATGCATAAACAAAAGCTAATATAACAACAAACTGCTGTCAATTTAATAAAAGATCAGATTCTTTTACAAATTTATGAATCTAAGTATTTGTTTGTCTGTGGACTCTGTCTCGACATCTGCATGAAATTTCTAGGAACTTTTTACATTATTGGTTTATTAAAACAATTAACCTGAAATTAATGTCAAATTGTTTTCCATTGAAAGTATGCTTTAAATTCAAGGGGCTCAGCTGTTACATTGGTAAAAGTTAATAAATTAATAGTAACAAGTATTTTAAAAAACAAGCTTTTATCAGGGACAAAGAACTAAAATGTTAAAAAGGTTGACAAAATTAGATGACATGGTAGACAGCCTTGTTACCCCTATGACCGTCAATGAAACTTAATTTAACACTTGTAAACATGGAATAATTGGTACTGCTTTACTTTAGTACTAGTAGGATTAAAAATTACTCTGTTATGTACAAATAGAAGTTGTTATAACAATAAAGACTTAAAAATTTCATGGGTGGTTTCAGGGTGGTTTTAATATGAACTTAAAATCTTGCAGAAGCTCTACACATCTACAAGAATAAGTCAGAAGCATTGGAAATAGTAAGGAGATACAAACTATCAAGGTTCAAGGCATTCACCAACCGTCAGGATGCGCTGTCATTCGCTCTTCGAGGGGCAGAGCCTGCAGATACCACAGATGGAAATGACAATAGTAAGTACTACCTACTTTTTATCATCGCAATTATCTCCTGTTATTATTTCCAACAATGTTACAAAAGGAATGTTACTTTGTTTGCAAACTTGCCTGATGGTTTGATCGATTTGGCTAAAAATGTTCTTGGAATTATAATATGGTGGTGGATATATGATACTACTAGCTGAGACCCGTGACTTTCTTCACGTACACCAAAAATTTAGTTTTTCTAATATTAGTATGGATGTAATGTAGCAAAGCTGCGGGGCACTAATTATGACACAATCTAATTACGACACAAGGAAAATAAAGTAAAAAAATTAAATGAAACCTTTGGGAGCCAGTAGAACATGTTACATTGGTTTCTAAAAGGTGTAAACTTTTATTAATATTTCAATAGTAGCTATCAAAATGGAACGAGAGGCTAAGGAGAAAGGGCCAAAATTATTCAAATAATAAAATAATTAGACACTTCCCATAGTTCACAACAGGGTATGTGCACTTTTTAGGGTTCTGTACCCAAAGGGTAAAAAACGCAATAACCCTATTACTATGACTCCTCTTTGGAACGCATGCGCCGGGCACGCCTCGTTAGTCGCAACGCAACGCACGCCGCGATATAAATATGTTCAACAGGGTCCATAATGATCTCATGTACCTAGTTTTAAGAACCTTATGTACAAAATATTATGGAAGCAATAATGTATTGAGTAATAAATTTGCCTCGATTAAAAAATAAAACCAGCGCACCACTCAGACCGACTGACGCAGGCAAGTGTCAAACCACCCACGTACGAAGATAATAATCGTCATAGTGAGTGCTTGACTATGTCAACACGGAACGCGTTGTTCGCACTGAGGCTTTCTGAGCGAGGAGTGTTTGCCGCCTACTGTTTACAAACGTTGGCTCGCCCTTACACGTGCGTAGCACAAGCTGCACCACGAATATGAAGGTCCAAACATTGCGAAACATGTGATGCGCGCCTAGCGCTGCGCATGCCTCGCAATGTCTGTATCCGCCATAGGGCGAATATTGCGACGACACATTCGCACGTCGAACGCACGTTGCCGGTAAAAATAATCATTATAATCAAATATTATGTTTCTCTAAGTGTTACACACTTTATAATTTTGTACATTGTTACACACAATCCAAAATTTCATGGTACCGACGGGACTTGAACCCGCACACCCTTAGGAAACATGCCCAGGTGCTCTGCCAATTGAGCCATGGTGCGATACTATCGATACGACGAATTTAATGGATTGCATATTTAACCAATTATGCATTGGTGGCGCCGTCTATGATAACTTTTTCGACGTTAATCATTATGTATGTAATCATCATGGAGGCACGATAATACAATAAACAGTATTGTGACTCCATACTAACGGTCGGAACACGCGTCATGCCTACGCGCCTCGAGTTCGGTACACACTCGGCACACAGCTCACGATAAATGTGGTTGTGCCGCAGTGACGAACGAACCGTGTGAAGGTATGGCTGTGTGATGACGTTCTAAGTAGTAAGCGTGTGAATTGTGAATATTTGATTGAGAATTATATGTACATATTATACTTAATATGGCACAGAGGAATTATAGACTATATTGTGCTGTCTACGGGTGCTTGAATTTTTCAATAACGCACCCAGAGATAACATATTTTAAATTACCTGAAAGCTCCGAACAGTAAGAATATAAAATGTTTTGTATATACCTACTAGTACGTAATTTCTTTTTTTTAAGGTGGATATTTCGCTTTTTCTACTAATGGATTAACAAATAAATAAATAGATAGGGTGAAAAAAGTGACACACGACTTCACACGAGTGACCTTTACTCGCGTATATACCTATAGTAATGTAAACCTACACCTATAGTCTACGCTCGCGTTAAAAATAACCTAGTATTTAAGTAGTTTCCTAGGCTAGCCTATCTACTTACTTATGTACTGAGCTACTTACGTATATTATAGTATTTGACGAAATAGCATTCTGAAATTATTAAGAGAGTTATAAATACCTACCGAATAAGATTTACTTTTTGAGAAGTATATAAAATACTGGCTGTGCCTGCGACTTCGTCCGCGTGGAATGGTGTCTTTGGGTAGCATTTATAATTATTTAGGCTAATTATTTTACAAATAAGACACATGCGTATCCCACCTACACCGCACCGTACCACGCCGCGCAAATCACTCCTCTCCCCTCTCCCTCACCCCTCCCCTCCCCTACTCTCTTTCCCCCACCCCCTTTTCCCTCCCCTCCCCTCCGCCTCTCTCTTCTCCCACTCCCCTTCCCTCACCTTCCCATCACTTCCCTCTCCCCTCCCCTTTCCCCCCGCTTCCCCCTCCCCTCCCCTTTACCTCCCCTCCCCTTTCCCCTTACCTTCACTTCCACCTTCCCTCCCCTCCATCCCTGTTCCTCTTCCCCCTCACAAACTTTGAATGTCATATTTATTTATTTATATCGAATCAACAGCCTAAAACATAAGTTTCTAGCTTCTAGCTCTAAAAATGACGATACTTCCATACAACTTTTCATCCCCCCTTTCAGACCCTTACAACCCTCTTTACGCATTAAAAAGTAGCCTGTTTCCTTTTTTTTAATATTCCCGCATTTATATTATTCGTTAGAATTAGGATGTATTGTCATATTTACATAACGAATTTCATTTTATTAAATACAAAATATAATACTTATTACAATAAAAAAAACTGGACAGATCGTCAAGTAGGTAAATGTAATTAAAATACTGTAGGCGGGCAGCCCTAATGCGCGTGTACTCACCGCGCGGTGCCTTCAGCTGCCGCGGAGCTACTTTGATCTCAAGGACAGGGCCGAGTCACAATACTGTATTATAATATTACCGTGGTAATATAATAAAATTACCGTAGTGTAGGTACGAGCTCCATGCAATTTATAAAGACGGATTTTTGTGTCATACACATGCATTATTATATGCATTGATTCAAATCCACAGATTATATATATATATAGAATAGATAACGCAAATGCGTGTACTTCCCGTGTCCGAACCCCGACCAAACGTCAAGGTTGACCGCCTCTAATTGAAGTCCACGCGCGTCTATTTTTGTAGCCGGACGGAACTATAAAAAACTATAAAAATGCATCGTTGCATGATAATTGCAATAGCCCAAAAATGTCGAGCCCCTAAAGGCAAGGACATATTTCCTATAACTTTTCCGTCACTACATTTTGGATACAAATCGTGATACTTTACTGTGATACATCTATTGTATATATACACATATATTATATATATATATATATATGTATGTATATATATATATATATATATAATATACTAGCAGCCCGCCCCGGCTTCGCACGGGTAGAACATATATGCCTACAAAATTTGCATCAGTTTGTTGCATCGAATATAAAATATGAACATATTTAACAACCATCGTCATATTTCATCCAATTTACACAAAACCTTAACGAATTATGCACCTAAACCTTCCTCATAAACACTCTGGCTATTGGTGAAAACCGCATGATAATCCGTTCAGTAGCTATTGAGATTATTGCGAACAGACAGACAGACGCAGTGATGAACTTTGTTTTATAATACTTACGTATTGATATTGGACGGCCCTTTGGCGTAAAGGATAGTTACCCTGATCTAATCCTAGCTATATACCTACCAATGAAAGTTTTATGTGCATTCATGAATCATGAGTTTTCGTACAGTGGTAGTGGAATCATTAAATCTACCAAAAAGTAGCTTACCACCAAGGAGTACATCTGCCGCCGTAACCTTACGGCGTTCCCCGACGCAAAATGTAGAGGTAATATACGTTTAACGTGTGTATCTGTGTGTCTGTCTGTAGCATCTTAGCACCTAACCGGATGAACCGATTTTTAACCGACTTCAAAAAAAGGAGGAGGTTTCTCAATTCGACCGTATATATATATATATATATATATATATATATATATTTTTTATGTTTGTTCGCGGATAACTTCGTCGTTTATGAACCGATTTCGATTATTCTTTTTTTGTTCGAAAGGAGATATCCCAAGTGTGGTACCATGGTAATTTTATCGAGGTATGATAAGTATCTCCAGAGATTTGTGATAAACATCTCAAAATTGGTACTGAAAATGAATAGCGCGGCATTGAAGTCGGTTGTTTTTTAGTTTTTAAACGATATTATGTTTTTATTATTGATAGTTTTTTTTTGTTTGATAGATGTCTTCATCGAGAGTTTTCTTAGCTTTGATTCATGAAAATTCGTTCAATCGTTATAAAATTATGAGCTTTTTTCTAGTTAATTGCGCTATGAAATCAACTTTCATAGATCTGATCAATTCGAAAATCTTCTTCTTCAACGATATTGTAAGAACATGGAAGCCTCCTGGACTCTACAGAATACTCAAATCCTCACTAACTTACAGCTCAGATTTTAAATGTCGTGTTTAGAGTCATTGGAAAAAGCTATTATACATAGATCAGTCGGGGTGGTTTAAAATATTATATTATATTATTATATATATAGATGAATATTATTTTATACAATAGATCATATTATTATACTATATTGACTTCAAATTGATTGTGATCGGTGGGGATCTACAGCATAGCTAAGCTTATAATAATATTTTCGCAGTAACTATGACCTACTCTGTGGTTTCACTGCAAATATTTTATTAATTTTGCGATGCGTGTTTGTGAAATTCGTGATATCTTCTAGAGTTTTCATTTGAATTATATACTGTGAACGACAATTTTAATTTATAATATGTGGCCAAGCTAATTAAAGTAATTATTTGGATAAGGATTAATACAATATACTTGAAAATAGCCTTGGAAGTTATGTAATATTTTTTAACAAAAATTTTAAGATTAAAATGGTTACTGTGAGTCAACCTTAACCAACTTAAGAGATAGACATATGCTGTCGCGGACTTTTTTGTAGGTCTTATTAAGTTGTACAACTCTTGTATAGAAAATATTCTTCTATCTATTTTCAATTAAGCAGCGTTCGTAAGAAACGTGTTTTTTCGACCGTTTATTTGCTGACTTAGGTTGCAAATTAGGTCTCCACGAATGTACCTTTGATTTGAACGGGATAATATATAGCTTATTTTCATTCCGAAAGTCCATTCTAAGTATTAGTGAAAGAATTTTTTAAATCGGTTCAGTAGTTTTTGAGCTTACTCATCACAAACATACAAAAATACAAATGTTCTCTCTTTATAATATTTGTATAGATGTGTTCAAGTCTTCCGTTAATGACAACTGAATAAGTTTAAATACCAATGAAAATTGTCTGCCATGCCTGCTTGATATTATTCACGTCCTTGAACCTTAGCTTTGCTACTTGAAAATAGTGTTCTACAGTTTTGTCCTATGGCTGCTTCATTTCATGCTGCAATATTGATTGGATTTAGATTACATTTATCTTGACCTTATTTGATATACATTTTTTTTTAATGTTATGGTTGGCTAACAAGCAGACAGCCCGCCGGATCGTAAGCGGTTACCGTCGCTTATGAACAACTGCAACATTATGAGTGCTGTTGATGCGTTGCCTACCTTTGAGGAGCTTGTGGATACCCTTTTTTGTGACACCGCAACCAGAAAACCAAAATGATCGACATTAACTCAACGGATTAGTGCAGTCGGCTGTTCTTGTCTGTCGTAGGACCGATAATTATTAGGGTAGACCGGTTCTAGAGTGAAGGTCTAGGTCAGTGTTTTTCAACCTTTTTCATGACGCGACCCCCTTAGTATGAAAAAAAAAAATAATCGCGACTCGCTACCTGCACACAAATGCTCATTAATAAATATTTTCTAATAAAAGTATATTTTCAAATTTAGTTTTTTTTCTTTTACTGAGGCTTCGCGACCCCGTTATAGAGGCTTCGCGGCCCCTCGGGGGACCACCGCGACCTTCACTTTGAAAAACACTGGTCTAGGTTGTAAAAACGATTAGGCAAACGTAGTTTATGTTATGACGCCTTATTGACTTGACATGACAAATATCGAGCTCAGTGGCGTATATTGAGATAGGGCCTATCCCTATGTTCTATAGATAGGCCTATGTTCAGCTGACATAGGCCGACCATGATAAACATCGCATCGCTAGCATTTTTTAGGTTTTTACACTCCTCTCCTCTCTTCGCTCAGTCATAGAAAAACTCAATCTATGGCTTTACAACTGAAACACGGCAATTAAATTGCGTCCAATATTTACAGGTTAGTTGGATAATGGCTCTAATGGTATTACTGAACTATTATGTTGCTCTAGCCGCAAGGTGTTATTTATACATACATACAATCACGCCTTTTTCCCGTTGGGGTAGGCAGAGACTACTTCTTTCCACATGCTACGATCCTGACATACCTCTTTCGCTTCTTCCACTTTCATGAGCGCCTTCATACATGCTCGCCGGTTATAGGTACTTTTGACTTGTGTGTTATTTACGAGTATCATATAATATGACCAATCAAATGGTTTCAATTTAAACTAAAGAATAGAACTATGCTCAAATATAATTCTATAATATCAGCTTAGTGAGGTAAATGCAGTTTCTTTGATTAGTAAAAGGCCGACCTAATTAATATAATCGTGTTAATCACCTATGACGTAGGTACACTTAGTTCTCAATGTTATTAGTTGCCCTACCAAGGACATTCAAGGCGTCAAAAGTAATAAAGGTACAATTAGCTAATCGCGTGTTTAACTAATGAGACTGCCGCTTAGAAAGTAAAATGTAGGTTTATGTCCAATTAGTTAATTTGATGAATTTGAACGTAAGGAACCTGCCAAGTGCGAGTCGGATACACCAAAGGGTTCCGTACCTCATGTGCAATGTGTCATAAGTGTCATGACATAAGATACAGCAAAAAATGCAGAGAAAACACGTTTTATGTATGGTATGGTATATGTATATATATATAAATATATTATCATGATATATATTATGACCGGCAACCGGGCAACGCATTAGTTTCGCCATTCAAAGAGGTAATGTCGCCAGCTTTTTGGGTACTCTACCAGCAGAAAACGACCTAAATTCAATTTTTTATTTGTAGTTTTTATTTTAATTATTAGTCATAGTTAATATTTTAGTTTTATTATAAGATTATTTACTTATTTAGGATATACTTTAATATATATTAGGATTAATATTAATAACCTTTTCCTAATTTCAGGCTTGATGGGAGAAAAGCCGTATCCGTTCAAAGCACCATCGCCACAAGACATGGTAGCTTTGAGGAAGTCAATCGAAGCTGGCCTTGCGGATTCTGTACGCGACCGAGTTTGGGACAACCCTAGGTTTTTGGTCAGCAGCGGAAATACACCTTCCATTATGCAGGTAAGAAGGTGAAAGAAGAATCCTCCGACTTTGGCCCTCTGCTCCGTGAATAATTCTTCAAACGCTTAACTTTTAATAGCAATACTAATTATCTCTCCGTCGAGTCTTCTCGTCGCCTATACCGCAGTGTCTAAAGACAAAAGTCTTTTATCAGTGAGTCCTACCTGTGATGACATACGGAGCCGAGACGTGGACACTCAGTTCGACTGGTCCACCAGTTTAAAGTCGCTCAGCGAGCTATGGAGAGAGCTATGCTCGGTATTTCTCTGCAGGATCGAATCCGAAACGAAGTAATTCGCCAGAGAACTAAAGTTATCGATATAGCTCAACGGATTAGCAAGCTGAAGTGGCAGTGGGCTGGTTATATCTGCCGTAGGACTGATAACCGTTGGGGTAGACTTGTCCTAGAGTGGAGACCGCGAATCGGCAAACGTAGCGTAGGACGTCCTGTGACTAGGTGGAGCGACGACATACGCAAAGCGGTAGGCAGTGACTGGAAGAGAAGAGCCGAAGATCGGGCTCAGTGGCGCATCTTGTGGTATCAGTGGACTGACACAGGCTGATGATCATGATGATGATGACTTATCATCTCACCTAATGGAAACTGACGATGCGGTCCAAGATTGAATCTTGCTTGCCTGGAAGGATTAGAAGGTATTGAATCGAAGAGCTGAATAACTTTAGGCCAGTCCACAAAGCGCAATCAACTTTTTTTAAGTCAAATCAGTATCAAATGTGTCATAATAACCTAAAAAAAATCTTATTTCTATTGCAGGAAGGTTCAAGATACAACGCTCTCCATATAGCAGCGAAGGCACAAAACCCAGAGATGTGCAACATAATATTGACAACGGTTGGCAACCCTGCGTTTATTCAACGACTGTATGGCGCAGACGCGGATCCCGAATCTTGTCAAGTAAGTTTTTAACATATTGACATTTGCCAGTTTCGTAGGCGTCCATTACACGATAGGTTTTGCTGTGAGTTTGCTCAGTCACGGCTGTGACTGATGGATAACTGCCCCTGATTCTCAGTCATTCGAAAGCAAATTCAGATTCGGAAACTGCCTTTATTTCGACTTGGATCTTTGCAATTCACAATGCTCCAATCGGTTACTTTTATTTTTTATATTTTTATATTTCAATTCGAAAAAATTGGTGATTCTATTTGGAAAGGTTTCCGCGACAAATAGCTCACGGATTTATCAATATTCAAACTTAAAATGAAGCTTTCGAATCCGAATAGGTTTTCAAATGATTGAGAATCAGGGGGCTGATCGTGTAATGGGGTGACTGCCCGATATTTACATACTTTGATTTGCTGCATGAGCAACCATCAGTCATGACTTTTGGTTTTGAATGACGGATAACCTACAGTGTATTGGACGCCTTATAACATGTTTCGAGTATAGGTTCTCATTTAAATCGGATACATTCGTATTCGGAAGAGTTATTTTGAATTTCGAATATTTATTATTCTGTTAGCTTTTTGGTCGCGGAAACCTTAAAACTGAAATAATGCTCCTACTAACTGTCGACTTTTTATTTTATGGTAAAAAGGTAACAGACTAAGCACGACGCTCGCCTGACGGTAAGCGATGACGTCTACCTATTACAGATACAGCGCCATGCAAAATGACTGCCAGAATTTTGGATGTCACTGCACTGCGCCTGTTACCTTGAGACATAAAAATGTTGAGTCTCACATGCCTTGTCACCATTGTCCTCACTTGTCATTGGACAGCTTGCTACTTCAACCGAAAAACATTCCTATTTCACGGCTGAAAATTAATTGGCAAAGTGGTGGTACCGCCCCAGGCGGACTAGCAGAAGTTCTACCACTACAGAATAAAGCTAACTTTCACCATTATTTTGCAGGAATTTGCGGAGATCCTAGTAGATCGTTATCTAAACACGCCAGACAAGTCTATGAACGAGACAGCCCTGCACTTCGCCGCTAAGTTCGGAGCAGAGTCTGTCGTCGATGTGCTTACATCTTTCCCGCAGTGTAATAAGATGGCGGTTAATAAGTATGGAGAACAACCTAAAGACGTAAGTTTATCTAACTAGATATGCCCTTATAATATTATTAGAGATCGTTTAAAAAACCAAAAAACCGACTTCACATGCCGCGATAGTGAAAATATCCAATAGTCATAATGATGTCATCAAGGTATCTCATTTGTTTATTTCCATATCTCCGGAGATGATTGTCATCCCAGATAACATTTGAATGCGACCACACAGGAGGCATAATCTCTCAAACAAAAAATATATTTTTTCACATCGGTCAAGATTTGATGAAGTTCTGAGATAACAAACATAAAAAAAAACCGGCCAAGTCGAGTTGAAATCGCCCACCAAGGCTTCCGTACCAACGTTGGTTGGTACCAATTAAGCTAGACCTCTACATTGTATTAGTGCTGATATAACTCAGAGGCCTATCTTTTGGCGTAAACTTTGTATGTATGGGGATAATTTTCAATTTTTTTTTGGGTTTTAGAATTTTTCCTTTATTTTTGCTGTAATACCTTGCTTCTCGCTAAATTTTATGATTCTAGGTCAACGGGAAGTACCCTTTAGATCAATTGTCAAATTTGGTCAAAAGCAAGGTCCTTACAGCACAAGTAAAGAAAAATTCCGAAAAATAAAAAAAGTTATAAATCAAGGTAAATTTTGGAGCTTACAAGTTTTCGCGAAAATCGAATTTGCCCATAACTTGTTGACTCAGAACATTGATTTTTATACACCTTATAGGGACTCTAGACCTCAGTATCTGGTATACATTTTTCAACTTGCTAGGTCCAACCGTTCATGAGAAAATCGGTGGTGAAACACGGACAGACAGACAGACGGACAAGAAAGTGTTCTTATAAGGGTTCCTTTTTTACCTTTTGAGGTACGGAATCCTAAACACAAAAAAATAATACAGTCGAATTGAGAACATCCTCCTTTTTTGTGAAGTCGGTTAAAAATAGATATGTATATAGACATTTAAACTAACATGTATTATGTTTATGTGTATAGCATTTAAGTTATATTTAGTGATATTCTGTATACATATAGTACTGGCAGGTTCTTAGACTAGGACACTCCCACCTAGGTTCCTTTTGTTTGGGCCGTTTTGATGTGCATAGCAATTGCAACCTTATGTTCAGAGCATACGGATTAAACGGAATTTGTCAAAACATATATGCCGTGCACCATCATATTAAAAAAAACCCAAATAAGTCAATCAAAATATTCAATCTAATTAATCGATTTATTAATCAAAATAACCTCGTTAAAAAAATCCATGTTTGTTACAGATAATCTGCAAGCGAGCCCCGACCGCGACCAGTGAATGTGCGACAAGAATCTCATCGATGCTGCAGGAACGTTTCTATGTGCCCGTGCTACACTCCGAGGACGAGAGCGGAGCACCCACTATAGGACGACCGTTCACTCCGGCAGAGCCGCCTGTGAGTTATTTTTTTTAAACGGCAGCTATCTTTGAGAGCCGGTTCCTATTCTAGGCCTAACGTGGTACCATCCTCGACCGCATCATCACTTACCAACAGGTGAGATAATAGTCTAACGCCTTTACGATATATATATACTAGCTGTGCCCGCGACTTCGTCCGCGTGGAATTGTGTCTTTGGATTGCATTTTTAATTATTTATTGTAAAATAATTTACAAATAAGACACATGCGTATCCCACCTACACCGCACCTTACCACCCCGCGCAAATTCCCTGTCCCTCTTTATTTCCCCCACTTCCCTCTCACTTCCCTCACCCCCTCCGCTTTCCCCCACTTCCCCCTCCCTTACACCTCCCCTCCCCTTCCCTTCATCTCCCCTCCCGCTCCCTCCCCCTGCCTTTCACCTCCCCTCCCCCTTCCCCTCACTTACACCTCCCTCCTCTCCCTCCCCCTTCCCCTTCACAAACTTTGAATATCATATTTATTTATATCCAATCAACACCCTAAACAATAAGTTTCAAGCTTCTAGCTTTAAAAATGACGATACTTCCATACAACTTTTTATCCCCCCTTTCAACCCCTTACAACCCTCTTTTCGCATTAAAAAGTAGCCTATCATGTATTCAAAAGAAGTTTATTAAATATTTGTGTTTCCGTTTAGGCGTGCAATACAAATCTAATGACTACATGCAACTTTGTAGACGATTTCATTTTCTTCCTTTATCATCTCGACGTAGTATAGCTGATATCACCTTCCTGCTCAAGATAACTTCGCATGAAAAAGCAGCTTTCGCATTAAAAAGTAGCCTATGTCCTTTCTCAGGCTCTAGACTATCTGTGTACCAATTTCATTTAAATCCTTGCAGTACATTCACATAAACCTTACATTTTAAATTCGGTTCAGTGGTTTTGGCGTGAAAGTGAGTCAGACAGACAGAGTTAATTTCGCATTTATAATATTAGTTAGGATATAGAACTCCGACAAATCTAAACAGATTTGAAAAATTTCTTTTTTTGTTTGAGAGATTATGCCTCCCGTTTAGTCCCATTCAAACTTTATTGAGATATGAGAATTATCTCCGGAGATATGGATAAACAATATAAGAAAATTTGTATACTTTGATGGCATGATTATTACTTTGACTATCGCGGCATGTGATGTCTGTTTTTTCGTTTTGTACGATCATAAATTTTTTATCACTCCATCTATTGCTGAAAACTGCATTAACGTCTGTTGCGTAGTTTAAAAGATCTAAGTGTACAGACAGCAGGGCGTCTTTGTTTTTACTATGTAAAGATTGTTGTTATTACTTACGGAGCCGAGACGTGGATACTGACAGTGCGACTGGTTCACCAATTCAAAGTCGCTCAGCGAGCTATAGAGAGGGCTATGCTCGGAGTCTCTCTGATGGATTCGAAACGAAGTCATTCGTCAGAGAACCAAAGTTATCGACATAGCTGAAAGGATTAGTAAGCTGAAGTGGCAGTGGGCTGGTCATATCTGTCGTAGAACCGATAACCGTTGGGATAGACGTGTTCTAGAGTGGAGACCACGGCTCGATAAACGTAGTGTAATACGCCCTCCAGCTAGGTGGAGCAATTATATATACGCAAGCTGGCTGGCAGCGGTTGGAATCGAATACCTGAAGATCGAGCCAGTGGTGTGTCATAGGAGAGTCCTATGTCTAGCTGTGAACGGAAATTGGCTGATAATAATGATAATATGAAGATTAATAAGATAGTAATATTTCAGGAAATAAACCAAGATCCGCTCAGTCCGCGGTACGAAATCCGCGCATTCGCTGGACCAATGGTGGGCAAGGAAGCGGAAGTGTTCCGCCGGAAGTGGAAAACACCTCCCCGCTCCGCTCGACCCAACTTCCGGCTCAGTGACTTGACGAAGGGACTTGAAGCTGTTGGCAGGTGAGAATGTCAAAATACAGAAATACATAACTTATTTTGTATACAGACTTTTTTATATATAATACTAACTGACCCGGCGAACTTCGTACCGCGAATATAAATAAACTATCCAAGTGCGAGTCAGACCCGCACACGCAGGGTTCCGATTGAACAATATTTGCCGGAAAAATACGTTTCTTGTATGTGGACCCCCTTTAATTTTTAATATAATTTAGTTTTTATTGTTTGATCTTGCAGCCATTGCAATACACACCATGAGTAAAAGTCTTCAAGTCTTTATTTGATGATTGTCATTAGACAATCATCAAAATATGGTAATGCAATGACAGTATAATAAAATTCAAAATATTAAAATTTAAATACCTAGGTGATAATCCGAGTAATGTGGATATATTATGATGTCGATTCAAAACCCTTAATTTAATACGTGCTTCAAATTTCAATTCGACAGTGGAACAGAGTCTATCCGTACCGAAGGGACGAACGTCAAATGTTTGACAGGAAAGTACAGAACAGTTTTATGGGAAAATGAAATTGTTGTTTTTACTATCTTCCTCGCAATTTTTCCATATTTTCTCGCCGTTCTTCCTTGGACTCCGACAAACATTTCAAAACCAAAACCAGCTAAATCGGCCCAGCTGTTCTCGAGTTTTAACGAGACTAACGAACACCAATAGATTTTTATATATAAGAAGATAGGGTTAACCACCATATCTCTGCTGGCGGTAAGCGATGATGTGGTCGTTGATGGTGAACACACTAGACCTAGAATAATCTGACTTTTAAGGGCTGTGTGAGCCGGTACACCGTAATGCGGCAGATTTTCGGTAATTTACTTTTCGTTAGCGAGTTAAGCGGAAACTTTTAAAATACTATCCTACAAATATAAAACTACTACATATAAACATCAATCATCAACTACATATAAAAATCAATTTTGGTTGGGTTGAAAGATGTTATAGTTTATACTAGATTACTTTTTAACGCGGGCTAAGTTGCGGAATTCACGGAAGGCATCTAGTATAAAATAAGTTGATAGTTTAAAAAGGTAACTTTTTATTCTAAAATTTTATTCTATCTCGTGTTCTTTTTATTGTTTGTCTAATAATAAGTATCTATACATAGTATTAAAAAAGTCGCTTCCTGCCGCCTGACCCTGCTTCTTTACGATTAGATCTATTAAACTACGCAACGCATATTTATGCGGTTTTTCTCAATAGATAGAGTGATTCAAGAGGAAGGTTTACACGAAATGTGTAACCAGGTTAAAACGAGGGCAGAGCCGCGGGGCGCAGCTAGTATCTTTATATATAACTGCAATAGGCATGTCGACAGTATCAAAAAATCGAAGATTTGATGATGTAAGGGGAAAATACATATTAAAACAATTTAAAACACTAGTTTAGTTTTATATAAAAAAAATGACATTAAGATTTTCAATAAAATATTTATTTAATTGAATTTTGATTTGATTGAATTTTGATTGAAACACCAACCACCAAACAGCGCATGACGTCACGCCTAGATCCTCTTATATGAGGTTTTCTTGAAAATGTTATTAAATTTTGCAAAACCCATGTTTATTAATTGTCACAGATTATATAATAGTTACTGCCGTATGTATGTTATTAACCTAAGCGTGACGTCACAACCGATGCCATGACACATGTGAGCTGTTTTCGCGCATAAATGAAAAAATATTAGAAAAATTGCTTTAAACTTCATTAAACTTTTTTTTGCGCGGGTAGTGCAACAATAACATCAAGTTTTTAAGATCTCTTATTTTAATTTAATATAATAATATCTAATTGACATAAAAGTATATAATTTATATGACAAACTAAAGAAGTGGTTGCAATACCTGCCAGAAAGTGTTTTCCTTTCTATTGAACAAGTGATAACAAACTTAGGTCTCATTCACAATTTTAACACTGTCACTGCATTTATTCAAAATGGATGCCACCCAGGAGTCCATAAATCAGCTACAGATGATGTTTACACAGCGTATGGATATGTATCAAGATGAACTCCAGGCCGCAGCCCCATCTGCAAGTATTGGCAATTTGAATTCTGAGTTAACAACATTCCGGGACTTCATGATGACAGCGATTCGTAATCTTCAGGATCAGGTTGCCCTCCTGGCCCAGCAAATGGATAGCATGGAGATGCGCAGCCTGCGAAAGATATTGCTGCTTCATGGCATCCCGGAGGCGAAAAATGAAGATATAACAGCTGTAGTTGTAAAAACAGTTACTGCTAACCTAAAACTGCAAGAGTTTACTGAGCTAGATGTCTCTCGCTGCCATCGTATGGGCCGCACTTCTTCGCCTGACAAGCCGCGCCCTATCTTGTTCAAAATGCGGGCTTCAGAGATGAAGAACAAGGTATGGCTTGCCAAGTCGAGTCTGACGGGATCTGGCATCACTGTGTCGGAATTCCTGACCAAAGGACGACATGATGCGTTTATGGCGGCTCGCCAGAGATTTGGAGTTTCCAAGTGCTGGACGCGCGACGGCTTTGTTTTTGTACTGGGGACGGATAGTGTTCGACATCGCATTAGCACTATTGTCGAACTCGACAAAATCAGCGGGCCCGAGCTGACGTCTGAACAGAAAACAGCGTCAGCAGCCAAGGTAGCCCTCGGCTTAACTTTAGTATACCAACCATCGATTTAAGGGGGGAGAAGGGGTGGGGGTTGTGGGGGGGGGGAGGTGAAAAACCCTCCCCTTGAAGGAAAAGTTGCGGAGCCCCCCCCCCCCTTCAAAAGTTATTAATATATTATGTATTAAAATTTTGAGGTTAAGTATGAAAAATTATACTCGAAGTTATTATTTACAACCCGGGAATCCTTCCTGGGTTGAATTTAAATAGGAGAGGTCTGCTTAGTGCACTGCTAGTTAGTGTTTATCGTTTCAGAAATGTACTTGTACTTAAAAATTTCTAAGTCGAACACTAAGGCTACAGGCTACTAGGGAACAGTGACCATTGCGTGACGTGCGCCGACGAGCGTAGCGAGGAGAGGAGCCGTGGCAGCGGCCGCGCGTCACTAGAGCCAACGCTATGGCGTTTAATTTATCTATAATTTAAATAATATCTATATAATTTTTCATACTTAACCTCAAAATTTTAATATTCATATCTTCATAACTTTTGAAGGGGGGGGGGCTCCGCAACTTTTTCTTCAAGGGGAGGGGTTTTTAACCTTCCCCTCCACCACCCCCACCCCTTCTCCCCCCTTAAATCGATGGTAGGTATACTAAAGTCCTACCTCGACCCTCGTTACCAGGACCCGGCGCGCAGCCAAGAAATAGTTCGAGGATAGTATTGATCACTCGTGTCGTCATCTTGTGTGCGAATATGTTTCTATTTACGTCCTTCCGTGCCTTATACCCACTTTTCAGCACTTTTATTTTTAGTTCGAAAAGGTAAATCAACATTTTATTTACAGCCTTAATTTTCGATCTTTTTTATTTATTTTTGACAGTGACAACGAAGAGAGGTACTTAAATGACATAACTTAACTTTGACAGTTTACAGTTTTTCCAGCTTGTCACATTGAAGCCAGTGCCCCGAGCACGAACGACTTGCGAAAAAGTATTCGTATCGTCATCGACGTAAAAATGTATGAAAATTGTACAGCGCCCCTATCGTGCGTAAAAGTAACTAACATCGGCAGCACGAACGATTTTGATTTGATTTGTATCGCAAACGTATCGTTACGTAAACGATACTTGAGATTTTATTAACAAAATGCGAGCATGAACTTAATTTTGACGTACGGTAATGTAAATTTCGAAGGCTGGCTATCGAGCATAGTCGAATATTTTTTCACTTAGGATTTTCCGGTGAGAAAAGTTTCGAAACATTTTTAACTGCATAAAACATATTTTTTGCGTGTAGTTAATGCAAATTCCGCCCGCTTTACCAACGTCGTCCTCTTTATTATCTTCTTGCTGCAAGTTTACTTGAAATTAAGGGAAAATAAAAACATAAAAACAACAAAAAATCTTTCCTCATAGTTAATCCTCCTTCGAGTTAATAAAACCTTCGTTCCAAGTTGACAAGTTTCATCGTTGTCAGCGACCATATTTGATTATCAAACTTCAAATTCGACACTGTCACTATGTTATCCATCCATGTAAATAAACAAAATATACCAAGTGTGAGTCGGGTTTCCACTAAGGGTTCCGCACAACACAATGTAATAATAAATATATGAAACTCTTAATTCACCACAACACTCTTCAATTATATGAACACTATGGCTCAATGCATATTGAATAGGCAGCGACGCGACGCGCCAAGACGATCAGAAATGACAAGACATTATAAACCTTATGAACAATGTTACAAGACAAATAAACGCTTGATAAAATGAACAAGGTGTTGGTACGTAGTACTGTTAAGTATTCTGTGGTGTGGGGAAGCCTCGCGCTGTCGTTTTCCTTTCGAAGTACGGAACCCAAACTCCAAAGAAACATGTCTTTGGTGACGCTATGTCTTTCGTTCATAAACTGATATATATATTTTTAAAAGTATTAATAATTATTCTATTTTTCAAATAAAATGCATTTTAATATCACTCATACCGTATTTGAAGATGTTTATTCTGTTAAAGTACTTTTTTAAATATAATTTCCGATAAATAGAAAGCTAAGCCAGAAGTAATAAAAAGTTCACTGTTCAATTTAATTTTTGAACGAATAATTCATTCAATAAGACGTTCATTTCATTCACAACGGCTCGTCCCTACTTACATTAGGATGACGCTACTAACATAATCGTATCGAGCTCTCGATAGCTGTCAGAGTGTGCTTCGTATTGCCGCCTATCGTAACACCACGTTATTGTATCGTCGACTCGATACCTTTACGATACGAATTCGATGATTTTTCGAGCTCGGCGTACAGATGACACAAATTAGTACAACTCTTAGAACGTGATTGTTATTTAATTTATTTTCGTTTATGCTTGTTAATGTCCTGTAGTTTATTGCATAGTTTTACATTTGTTTAAATGTGTAAATATTATGTCTATGTTTAGACACAGAACAGATAATAATGTTAAGATCTAAACACGAACTGGTAGGTGGATGGATAAATATTAAGTATAAGTAGCATAATATACTTATACATATATTTAAATATTTTGTAACTAGGCATTAGTTAGTTTTATATTCAGTATACTTACAAATACCTACACTTACTATTTAGAGATTTGTATGTCTTCATTTGAAAGCAGTGATAATGATATATTTTTATCATGCTCTTCTTCATCCAGCAGCGATAGTGACTGCAGCTTTACAAGTATTCCTACCCTTGATAACCATATTGATTCCCAGTTTTCTGATGTACCGAAAAACTTTAATGTGATTCATATTAATGCTCAAAGTATTCCGGCCCACTATTCTGATATGCAGGCGTCCCTCACCAATAAAAATCTTCATGCTATATTAGTCTCCGAGTCATGGCTCAAACCTTGTATGTCTACCATTTCCTACTCCCTTCCTGGATTTAATCTCATCCGCAATGACCGTATTGGACGTGGCGGCGGCGTGGTTAGTACCTCACCACAACCACCTCTATCTAATGCTGGCGAACATCTATTAATAGAAGTACAGCTGTCGCATACTAAAACCCTGCTCGGAGTCTATTATAGCCCTTCCCTCCATGTTAATTTCTTCAACTCTTTCGAAATTATTCTAGAAAATCTCCTACCCCTCTATAGTCACTCCATCATAACGGGTGATTTTAATACTTGCCTTCTTAAAAATGATCACCGTGCCATCTCTTTGCAGTCTGTTATTAGATCTTGTAATATGCATATCCTTCCCCTTAATGCTACACATCACTCTCCTAACTGTACCCCATCTCTTCTGGACTTGTTACTTGTTTCTTCTCCTAGTCATGTTGCCAAGCATGGTCAATGCTCGGCTGACGCTTTCTCCTATCATGATCTTATCTTTCTATCGTATAAAATTCGTCCTCCCAAAATTAAGCCAAAAATAATTCTTCAGCGTAATTTTAGTGGTATAGATCGCGACGCTTTCCTAGAAGATGCTTCAGCAATAAATTGGTCTCCTGTATTTGAATCTGAAGCTGTAGATGATCAACTATCTCTATTTAATTCAATCATAATGTAGCTGTATGACAAACATGCTCCGCTACGAGCCATTAAACTAAAGCACTTGCCAGCTCCTTGGATTACTAGTGAAATTAGGCAGTTAATGCACAAGAAAAATGTTGCTAAGCATAAATATAAATGTCGTCCAAATGAAACAAATAAGGTGAAATATATAAAATCTAGAAATCGCTGTAATACGGTGTGTAGGGATGCTTTTCGTCGCCATGTTCATGAATCAGTTGATAATGAGGATCCTTCCAAGGTTTGGAAATTCCTCAGATCACTGGGCATTGGTAAGTCTCGTCAAAATTCTGTCCCACTTAATTTAGACATAGATTCACTTAACTCTCACTTCTCTTCTTCATCTGGCATATCTGACTCAGATAAAAATAGTACATTAATTCAACTATCGAATCTACCAATTTCCGAATATCCTTCTTTTGTTTTTAATCGATTATCCACTTGTGATGTTAAGAAGAGCGTATTGTCCATTACTTCCAATGCAGTAGGTGGAGATTGCATAAGTCGCAATATGTTAGTACCATTCCTTGATAATATCCTTCCTGTCCTGTGTTTTATCTTCAACAACTCCTTTGATCAGAGCACTTTCCCGTCCGTCTGGAAGGACGCTCAGATCATTCCTTTATCTAAAAAAGCCAACCCTAAAATACCTTCCGAATACCGCCCCATCTCCATTCTTCCTTTCTTATCCAAAGTCCTTGAACGACTCGTCCACAATCAAATTAGTAAATTCCTTTCCTCTAATGATCTGTTCAATCCCTTCCAATCCGGTTTCCGCCCAGGCCACAGCACCGTCAGTACTTTGGTCAAAATCACAGACGATATCCGTCTGGGTATGGACAATCGGAAACTTACGGTACTAACACTGTTGGACTTTAGCAACGCTTTCAACACAGTTAACTTTGACATCCTGCTAGCGATATTACGCTCTATTAATGTATCTCCAATGGTAATCGATTGGTTTCACAGTTATCTGTACGGGTGCCGGCAGCGGGTTCGCCTTGATGAAACATATTCATCGTGGTGTAACACGTCTGCTGGTGTTCCCCAAGGCGGCGTTCTCTCTCCTCTTCTCTTTGCTATTTTCATAAATTCCATCTCCCAAAATCTTTCTTCTTCCTGCCACCTGTATGCAGACGACCTTCAAATATATTGCCAAGCCTCTCTTGACAATTTGTCTGATGCTATTGCTTCCACGAACACAGACCTGCAGCGTATATCAGACTGGAGTAAAGCATTTGGACTTATGGTCAATCCTACAAAAACGCAGGTTATGATGGAGCTGGAAGTTCTAGGCTCATTTCTAAAGTGGACTGGCAAGTACTACCAAAAGTAAATTTCGGCGGTATAGATATACCCTTTAGCACATCTGTTAATAATCTAGGATTAATAATTGATCAATGCTTGACATGGGATTTACAAGTCCAAAACACCAGTCGCAAACTATATGCAGCAGCAGCGTCGCTAAAAAGACTACGTAATTTTCTGCCTACATCCACTAAAATTGCCCTCGCTCAGTCTCTCTTACATCCTATTCTTGATTATTCTGACGTCTGCTATAGATCTTAGGGAGGATCAGCTTAATAAACTTGAGCGGTTACAAAATTTTTGTATAAGGTTCATATTTGGCAGGCGTAAATACGATCACGTATCTCAGTTTCGTACAAAGCTCAAGTGGCTTCCCATTCGCCTTCGCCGTAATACACATATCCTTTTATTTCTATTTAATATACTGTTCAATCCTTATACTCCTCGTTATCTTAAAGAACGGTTTAACTACCTTCACGTCTCAAACTCTCTTTCTCTAAGGTCATCAGAAAACCTTACCCTTAATTTTCCTTCTCATGTTTCCACTTTTTATGACAAATCTTTCACTGTCCAGGCTGTTCGACTCTGGAACTCACTTCCTGAAAATATTAAATCTTCACAAACTCTCAATATGTTCAAATGTCGCTTAAAGATACTGTATCTTTCATTATGATTTGTGTCCTGCTGTTTTATTGATTATTGTTTATTGAAGATTGTAGGTATGTTTTTGTTTTTTATTTTTGTTTATAATTATATATATATATATATATATATATATATATAATTGTTTATTGGTAGTAAGTTAGTTTATAGTTATGTTATATTAGGTAAACTTTGTGTTTTTGTTTAGTTATTTTTTTTTCTTTACTTTAATTAGATGCACCTTGTTGTACTACAGTTTTTTTAGATTCTTTCCATACTAAGTTTGTCTGGGAGAGATCGCTATTAGCGATAAGACCGCCCATTGTAACACTATAATGTAAGCTATTGTGTATGAATATTTAAGTTTTATTTGTGGTGTAACAATAAAGTTTTATCTATCTAAACTTAAGCTAATTACCGAAATTAAGGTTTTTTTTCGTGAATGTGTTCCCACATTACGTAAGAGGATTTCAAAATCTTTCGTCACGCCTATTCCACGGATATATGCATAAAATTGTTAAATGAAACCACATAACATGTACTAACTCAAATATTTGTATCAAACAGGAACCTAGCGGAACAAATGAACGTCGGCTGGAAGGAATACTGGCCGTTCCTTGACACGTTCACAGACTTCCGAACTATCGAGGGGCTCACTCTGTTAGAAAACTATCTCAAAGCTAAATACGAGAGCGCTTGCTCGTTCGCCTACAGCGATAGTTGCGCGCAGTCACACCACTCGCCCGAGGAACTATCACTATCGAGAATAAGTCTAAATATTACTCAGAACAATCTCGACACGACGATGAGTCCAATATCAGAATTGTGTGTTGCGTTGAAAACTTGCAAGATAACGTCGGAAAGGCCCCCGCATTGGAGGAAAACTGACCCTGTTAGACAGCGAATGTGTAGGCAACCCTCAGCTAAACTAATGAATGGAGATGCAACGCCCCCGTCGAATCACTCAGTCAGCCAATTACTGTGCATAGAACGTACGTGCCAAGTGTTTGCGAAAAGGATAGCAGATGCGTTGAATTTCTCCCTCACAGCGGAACCGGAAGTCGCTGGAGCGTCTCTCAAATCGGAAGCCAAGCATCTGCAACATACAATCTTCACCTACATGGACGATGCGCGATTTCAGAAAATAGACTTCGCTTTGATACACTCCCGCTTAGCTCAGCTCGTTGTTTCTAAAGTCAAACAGCAGACTAACGAGCTGGACGATATAAACAATTTGGCGGAGTTTTTGGTGAAGATGCGGTGTCCCAACGATGATATATTCAGCTCGGACGATGAGAGGAAACCGGTTAGAGGGCCGAGTAGAGTAAAAGCAACCAATGTCATAGACGGGCATGTTAGATGCCTAGCTAGCTTTATATGTGAAGAATTGACGGAAACTGAGACGAAAGGACCGGCGGTGTCTGAAGTGATGTGTACGGAGCTATGGGAGAAGGCATCGAAGTGTGCGTGTGATTGGAAGATTGATGCGTTCGAGAGGAATCATAAGAGAACCACGTCGTTCAGGAAGAATCGATCGATTTTGTCTACCAGTCCCAAGGGCGAGAGCTTTATACGGAAGCTGACGTTTGATCATGACATGGGTAAGTACCAAAAGCTTTTAATATTAACCTCTGGAATGCTTTGTCAAGTATATTTGCAAACTACTCTGAGCCATAGAAAAGATAATAATACTACGTATAGAACGGACACTGTTCCCCCCACCAATCCGGACTACCTCACCTCGCCATCAATTCTGGAGCTGTCGAGGAGCTAGTGTGAGCAAGGACGCCATACACGCACGACTACAGAACAATACTACCTTACAGGGAGAAGAACATCAACTTCATACATGTATGAATATAAAACACAGAAATATTAATAATAAAGTATTATGGAATGTTTCTGTGGGACTAGGTAGACACAGGAGGTTCAAATGTACGTAGTTTCTATATAATATATATACTAATACACTTATATTTGTATACCTAACTACATATTCGTATTTTAGAATTAATTTTCATAAATGAAACAACGATATACTTGTGCGTAAATAAACCTTAGTTTTTAAATATTGAATAAAAACTTTCTTAATAATGTATTTATCTTTGTCACTTTTTCAATTCAAGTATCTTAAGTATATGAAATGTCCCTACCTAACTCTACACTATTCAAATAACGTAATCAAATATTAAGAAGATTTTAGTTTGCAAAAACTTTCGCAACTGTTTCACTCGCACGCGTATTGGTCATCGTTCGCAGCGAGACAAGTGTCTTAGTTATGGCGTATCGCGTTGAGTAAATGAGAATAATTTTATTATCTACATACTCGTACATACTTTTGAAACCATAGCGAAGTACTGGCTAGCAAGTCTAAACCGACTTCAAAATGAAGTAGGTTATTACGCTGACATCCTTAGACTTCACGCACACAATAGGGAATATGCATGTAGTATACATTTACTTGAAAACATTTATTTTCAAATCATTATTGTTCTGGTGTTGTTTGTTAAACATTTTTTTATAAATAAAATACTCTTAAATGTGTTAAAATATTATATGAAAAATGCAAATAAAGCGTGGGAAATTTTAATTTGCGAAACACATCACCACTCGTCAATTAGAAAGTGACGTCACAGGGCACCACACGGTCTCCACAGATTAAATCTTTTTCATAGAAATACTATGCACTGTTGTACGAATACTTACTATTTCCACGGAATAATGTGCTATTTCTAATAAAAAGATTTAATCTATGGACACCGTGCGGTGCACTGTGACGTCACAAAGGCGCGCGAAAATTTGGCAGCATTTTAGATACCTCATATTTTTTCAATGCTAAAACAATTTTTTTTAACTTAATTTGAACACTCAGTATTATTTCATATTTTTACTGAGTTAAATGGATGCAATTAGTTATATAAAAATATTTAAAAAAATCATGCATATTCCCTATTGCGCGTGTAGAAAAACGACATGTGTGTAGTGTCTGTGTAATAGGTCATTAAAAGGCGAGTTTGTATGGAGATTTAGTCGAGTGTCCGGGGTGTGTCTGAGCTTAAGTATACTTGACTAAGCGCTCAGAGTAGTTCGCAAGTATACTTTACAAAGCATTCCAGAGGTTAAACCGACTTCCAAAAAGGAGGAGGCTCTCAATTCGTCTGTATGTTTTATTTTAATATTACGCGATTACTCTGTCAATTGTAAACCGATTCGAATGATTCTTTTTTTAATTGGCAGGGTGCATTTACAAGATGGTCCCATTATAATTTCATCTAGATCTGATAATCATCTCCAGAGATATGACGATAAACGTCTCAAACTTGCTACTGACATTGACTCGCGCGGCACGGAAGTCGGGAGTCTATGGATTCAACGATACACCTTGTACTCACCATAAATTATGTTATTAAAGATAAGCTCCATGTATGGGGAGCCCTTCTTAATCTTATATTTTTGTATAAAAATCGTAATAATATAAAAATAAAAATATTGTAAAAAATCTTAATTATGTAATAATATGTTGTATTAAATTGCAGGCGACGGTAAATCCCAACAGAACTGCATAGAGAAGGCAGTCAACATTAACTCGCCGGGCGGTGACACCAGTCCCACTCTCTTCACCGTAGACATGCACAAATGTGAGGTTGTCGACGCTGAGGTAACACTGTACTCCTATTATTATACTATTAGCTGTATAAAATACTTTCTAAGGCGGGCGAAGCCGCGGGGCGCTTGTGTTATTATTTTAATTATTTGTAATACAAGATCTAAAAGAATGGCTAAGGCGTCGGACTTGCGATCGGAGAGGTCGTGAGTTCGATCCCCACCCACATTATTGACGTGAATCCACTCCAGACACAAATCGCATATTTAGCTTAGTTGGAGGGGTTAACAAGAATACAAGTAATGTGCAACCCACTTTGCTAGTAAGCTTTTAATAAAAAAAATACATGTTTTTTTTAAACATGATCTGATTGGATTGATTAGTATCTCGCCTGGTAGTATGCGACGATGTGATCAAGGATGGCGAACACGTTAAAGCTAGATTGTTCTGACTCTCAAGGGCTGAGTGCTGCCGGAACACCGTAAGGTTATGGCGGCAGATTTTCTCCTAGATGGTGGCAAGCTACTTTTTGGTAGCAAGTACGAGGAAATATTGATATGGTGCTTCTAACACCTGTAGATGAAAACCCAAGAATGCACGCCTCAAGCCTCCCTCGCTTCAGCATAGTAAGATTAAAGTACACTTGTCGTACTTGTGATAGATGATCCCCTCCCCCTTTTTAGGGTTCCGTAGTCCTGACAAGCCTGTGATCCTTATAGTTTCGTCATGTCTGTCTGTCTGTCTGTCTGTCTGTCCGAGGTTTTGCTAAGAGACCGTTAATACTAGAAAGCCGTAATTTTGTAAGGGTATGTATGTATATAAATTACGCCGAAAAAGTGGTGAAACAAATTTTTGAAAAATTGTTTTTTTTAGGGTAGCTCCCCTACATGAGAAGTGGGGATGAATTTTTTTTTCGTCGTCTATCCCATCGGGTGGGGTATCGTTGAATAGGTCTTTTACAATAACTTAAGGGTTGCTAATACCATTTTCGATTGAATGCTCCAATTACGAAATATTAAACTTTAAAGTGCAAATTTTTGTTCCAGTAGGGCGTCCCCTCCCCCCTCCTCCTTCTAAAAGCTAACTGCTAGCTTGAAAAATCTGGAAATATTCGTGATAATAGTGCATGTCATGAACTTTAAAGGAAAACTATAGCGGTTAAGATAACTTTATAAGTTTAGCAGTAATAGTTGTTGAACTTGGGTTGCTTGTTGTTAACGGGTAAAGACTTGCATTGAATAACGGGCTACTACGGAACTCTACACTGCGCGACACGCACTTGGCCGGTTAATTCTTTGTAACGTTCATCATCATCATCATCAGCTTATACAAGTTAATTGCTGGACATAGGCCTCTCCAATTTAACGCCATTGAGCTCGATTCTCGGCTACTCTCATCCAGCTCTTGCAAGCCACCTTGCCTTGAAATATTGCCAGCTGTCAATACTGATAAACCACAATCAATTTTATTTTTCAGATATCAGAAGATGATTCCGTAGCGTCGCATTCTGACGGTGAAGATGACTTCCAGACCGCGTCAGAACATTCTGACAGCGAGGACAAGGAAGATCAAATGGAGGAAGCTGTAGACCGAGCGATAGCTGAACCTTTTATTTATGGGTAGGGTTTATTTGTTTGCTGTATTTTTTAAGTGAATTTCTTTTGGCGCGTTGGGGTAAAATATGACGGAAATGACGTAGCGTCACGGTCCGAAGGCAGCGGAAGTGACGTAAGCGTCATTTTGTATATTATTTATTTATTTCACAACAATTAGGATAAGTATTACAGTTTCCCAATTCACTTATCTAATCTAATCTTGTATATAATTATATTTCGCCATATCTCTAAATTTAAAAACAAACAATTTAAAAGTAAAAGAAATACACTTGTTTGACATAATGAAGCATAAATGTAAATACAACATAATACAAATCTATCACTAAACCCAATAAAAAAATCCATTGCAGCACTGTGCAAGTAACTTGAACTGCAGTGAAATATATCTAGGTTTATATTTATAAACGCCCTCTATTGTAGAACGGCGTAACTACGAAGACGTATACGCTAAAGTTCAACAGATGGAGTTGTACGAAAAAATAATTAGTGATGTTGTGAAATAAATTGAATGAACTTGGTAGTTTCACTTTTAACGCGGAAGGTAGACTACCACCATGCAAAGGCTGTGAATATATTGATACAAGCTGAATATATGCCCATATGCTGAATAAATGCTTTGGCTTTGACCGGAATATTGTTGTTCCACAATGTATGGACGTAGTTTATTGGTTTGTCTTGTTGTCCGATTCTTAAAAGGAGAAGAAGAAATCAATGTATTATTGAATCGCACAAAAGTTAACATTATAATGTTTTATATTAATTTCTTTAACACTATATTTTTATACATATTTACACACAATCCAAAATTTCATCGTACGGACGGGATATAAACCCGCACCCTCTTGGGAAACATGCCTAGGTGCTCTGACCAACTAACTACTTATTTGATTTAAGCGGTGCAACATCTTTCGTCGGATTTGAAAACTGTAATGATTTCTTCCAAATAGTTATCATAGATGGCGCCTCCAAGCCACCAATGCATAATTGTTTCAAATGCAATACATTAATTTCGTCGTATCGTTGATCGTACTTTGGCTTAGTTGGTCGAAGATCCTGGGCAAGTTTCCCAGGAGGGTTTCGAATCCCGTCGGTACCAGGCCTCCCTCACTCGCCCATAGCTACTGCGCTTTATAACTTATCTTTCGTCAACGCCGGCGGTACTATCTGCCAGTCAGTTGTCTTGTCACTGCTCACGCGCGCGCAACGTATTTTATTATTTAAATGACGGGATAACTTCGCATTCGTATTCTATAATAGAAACGATTTGTATTTCATAGTCATTTTGCGGGTTTGACAAAAATCAAGCATTTATGCTAAAGATACTAAAATGACAAGACGCCGAAAAATTCACTTTCTCGACTTCAAATTCAACTCTTAGTTAGGAATTTTGATGTTATTTTGTGAGGTAAATAAAAAGAATTAGTCAACTTTTTTTTTATTTCATTAGTTAACCCTTTACTGAATCGGGCTCGCGCCGGTACATCGCGCGCTGAACGAAGTAATAACAAAGCTAGGTCGAGCGCTTTAGACACATTTTTGCTTGTATTGTCTGGAATAAACGTTGGTATTATGTTTTTGTAGGGGAGTGAAATATCTGTTACGTTGTAACTATTATATAATCTGTGTCGGTATAGACAATGGAATTTTGGATTGTGTATACCAATGTATAATGTATTGTTGCAGGGAGGAACCGACTAAGATGGACCGTCTAGTGTTTGACGCGGTGTCTTCCTCGCAGATATCTGTGGAGCAGTTCCCCAACGTGTACAGATGGCGGCACACCGTCGCTCTCTACTCGCCGCTACAGAGACTCAAGTTATTATTATATATATACCTACTAGTACTTCTGTGTGTGTGTGAACAGACAGACAAGCATCCCGGATAAAAGCATGTTTGCCTAGTCAAAACAGAGCCGCTACGCTCGCTGGGTCAATAACCGCATATGTTATAAAGATAAAGATGCTTAGATGTTTTGGCCATCTAGAAAGGATGGATGAAGGAAGGAAACTTATTTGTAAGACGAGTGTGAATGGGCGAGTCGGTAGAGGCCGACCTAGGCTTAACGTATCACGACCAGATCGGAGACGTTTTAAAGAAAGGCCAAGTCTAAAGTGCCTATAACCGGCGAGCATGTATGAAGGCGCTCATGAAAATCGCTTGCTTATCGGATACATTTCGGAGAATGTGCAATGGAACTGCATGATTTGATACCACCATCCCCATTATATAATCAGACATCCATAGATACTAAAAGGCGCCACCGATTTATGGTGGATATACCATTTACCCGAACGAAGCGATTTGCTTCTTCGTTCATCATACGAACCGCCAAGGAATGGAATAACGTGCTTGAGTCTGTGTTTCCGGTTAAGTACAACATTGGGGTGTCTTCTAATCGCGAGTGAATAGGTATCTTCTTGGTAAGCACGCTTCATCATCGATCGCATCATCACATAACATCACGTGAGATAGTGGTCAAGTGCTAGTTCGGTGTTAAAGAAACAAACCGGTCAAGGCGAGTTGGACTCGCCCACCGAGGCTTCCGTACCAACGTTGGTTTGTACCAATTAAGCTAGACCTCTAAATTGAAAAAAGTTAATAATTAAGGTATATTTTGGTACTCACAAGTTTTCGCGAAAATCTAAATTTGCCAACATCTTTTTATGGTGTTGACTCAGGACCTTGATTTTTATACACCTAATAGGGACTATACACATCAGTATTTGGTATAAATTTCCACTTGCTAGGTCCACCCGTTCCTGAGAAAATCGGGGTGGTGACATACGGACAGACAGACAGACGGAAAGACAGACAGACAGACAGAAAGACAGACGGACAAGAAAGTGATCTTATAAGGGTTCCTTTTTTTTACCTTTTGAGGTACGGAACCGTAAAAAAGAGTGAAAAGGTATGTCAGGATCGTAGCATGTGAATAGAAGTACTCTACCTACCCCAACGGGAAAAAGTCGTGAAACCGACTTCAAAGAAAGGAGTTTCTCAATACGTCTTGTTTCGTCAAAACTCTAGTTCGCGGATAGCTTCGTCGTTTATGAACCGATTTTGATTATTCTTTATTTGTTGGAAAAGGGATATCCCAAGTGTGGTGCCATGGTAATTTCATCGAGGTATGATAAGTATCTCCAATGGAGATGGATCATTATCACTCTAGCCACAATAAACCAGCAGAAAATGTTAAAATAATAGCTCATTGCCACGATTGCCTTCATAATACAAATGTGTCCTTAAACACCAATACTAGCTCGTGCCTAGCCTCGTGCAAACAAATACACGAAGTAACAGAACACACATATCTAGGTCTTATCATAGACAATAGGTTCAATTGGGCCAAACAGGTCGACAAGATTTGTGACAAGCTTCGAGCCGTTTTGGCTAAATTTTACATAATTAAAAGTCGTGTCCCCTATGCCGTCCTGATAACCATGTACAAAGCTTTGGTCGAAAGTATAGTGTCCTATGGCCTGAGTAGCTACGGTCGAACATATAAAACCTACATAGATCAAATGTATAGTATGCAACTTAGACTATTAAAATTGATTTTGCCAAATAAAATAAAATAATAATATAAAAATGATCCAATTAGTATTTTCAAACATTGCGGTGTGATCCCCATACATAAAAAAATAGAATATAGTTTATTGTTGGAGCAATTCTTTAGAACAGAAATTCAAAATGAAATAAGCCACCCGATAACGACTAGAAATATGACAAGAAAAAAACTTATCAGGCCTAAATTCAGTAACACTTACGGGAAACGTACCTCACAATATTAAATGCCCAAATTAATCAATAGCTTACCGATAAAAATTAGGAATAAAATTAAAAAGCAAAATATAAAAGCTACATTAATGAAATATATACAAACACAAAATCAACAAAATAACATAATTAAGTAAGCTTGGAGCATCCTATATCTATGTGTGTAAAGCGACGGCAAGCGCCTGCGGGCCTGTTGCGCCAGACCGGTTCTGATTGTTTGCCTGAGAGCGAGCGCGACAGCCAACGGTGGGTGGATGCTTGCCCGCACGTAGCCGCTTTATTATTATACACTTTTATAATATGAACTTTATTAATACACAAACTAACAACTAAAACATTAACATTGTCTCACTTGTATAAAAGTATCATACAAATGTAATTCACTTTAATATTAAATAAACTAACTTTACTAACTTATTAAATAACTATAATTACATTAAGCTAAAATGAATTTTTAATATGTAGAGGATCTAGTGCCTAGACAAACCTATATAAGTTTTACTGGTGCTATATGATTAAAATTTTGTAAATAATTTTGTTATGAATAAATAAATAAAAAAATAAAAGATAAACACCTCAAATTTGGCACTGAAAATTAATATATAGCGCGGCATTTGAAGTCGGTTCTTTTAGTGTTTTATACGATCTTATATGTTTGTAGTGTCGATCAGTAGTAGAGTGTAATAACCTCTCTTCCCAGATGGCTACCAGCCCCAGTCCCCGAAGACTCTTCATCATGCGGCGCCGCGTGGAGCCCGGCGCGGCTCCCACAGACGCCGCGGTCTCGCCGCGTCACCACGCCGGACCACAGATGCTCCACACCTAACAAGGCGGATACCGGAGAGTCTAGAGCTGTGCCATTACAGGTATCTATCTCTCACAACTATATACTAGAGTCTACATATTTGTTATTTCATCGTAATTCCACGACGGTTGTCTTTTTGCACAGAGTCTAGATTCTAGACCACCCTGGGCCAGTTTCACCGGTTTATGACAATATATTTATCTGACAGATGACTTCATACAAAAGCTGTCAAAAATCTATATCTATCTAAAAAGCCTCTTACATAATAATTATATAAACCAAAAACAACTAATAACTGTTTCTTTTGATTTTATATTTTACAAGTTTTTATTTATTTGAATTTATTGTGATGTTTTCAAAAATTTTGATCAAATTGTCAATTGCTTGTTGCTTTGCTTGTTATAAAATATATCTGTATCTATATATATATATTATATTATATATATATATAGTATATTATATTATATATATATAGTAGGTAATATTACTAGTAATATATATAATTATAACTATTTTTTATTTTATTTTATTTTATTTATTAATATATATTATGCTCGTATTTATTCTTTTTCTTAAGTCTAGGTTTTTTTACAATATAGATATCAAAACAACAATACAACAATCATTATAAAATAAACAATACTATAAAAAAACCTAAACCTAGGGTGCCGCCGGTAGCGGGGCAGGGCCCAAGCTACCGGGGGTTAGGGCTGCAGAGAGAGAAACCTCCTGACGATGCGTGCCGTGTCAAGAAGCACTGCCTTCTGTATCTGGCCCTTGATCCAGCCGTCTAGCGAGAGCCTCTTGAAATGTTGGTCGAGACTCTTCGCTATTAGGCCGTTCGCAGAGACGACTATCGGTACAATGATAGTCGAGTCAACCTCCCACATGGCGGTAACCTCGTGGGCCAAGTCAAGGTACTTGCTAAGCTTGTCCTTCTCGGCCTTTACGAGGTTCTCGTCATGCGGGATGGTGATGTCGACTAACACTGCCCGCCGCTGGGACCGGTCGACTATCACGATATCAGGCTTATTGGCGACAATAGTCCTGTCCGTGATAACCGATCGGTCCCAATAGAGCAAAGCACGACCATTTTCAAGAACTGGTGCAGGTGCGTACTTATAGTACGGCACCTCAGACTCGACAAGGCCATATTGAAGAGCAAGTTGCTGATGGATGATCCTGGCTACGAGGTTATGTCTGTGCAAGTACTCGCCGTTAGCAAGATGAGAACAACCGGAAATAATATGCCTGAGTGACTCTCCGGGACGGCGGCATGCCCGACAAATGTCGACCGTACCGTCCTTCATGATATATTTCCGATAGTTGTTCGTCTTGATAACTTCGTCCGCAATTGCACAAACAAAACCTTCGGTTTCCCCAAAGAGGTCTCCGAATCGTAGCCAGCTCACCGACGCGAGCAGGTCCACATCGGGTCCCGTTAAGACTCGATAGAACCTCCCGTGCAGCTCCTTGCTCTTCCAGACGTCCTTGCGATCTTCGGTGCTCAGCACTTGAGGTTTGCGCCAGTTCTCTTTGCCTAAGGAGAGAGGTGTTAAGGTCCTGTCAACCGCCACCACATCGCGATGCATCCCACACTCGTTGTTTAGGAAATATTCCCGGAGACGGTATACCTCACGGTTATGGAGAGTCTTGGCATTTAAAAAGCCTCGACCGCCCCATTTCCGTGGAATATACAGTCTCATAATAGACGAGCGTGGGTGAAGCATGCGATGTGACGTCAGTTGCTGTCGGACCTATCTGTCCAGGGCGTCTAATTCGGTCTGAGTCCACCTTACTATGCCAAAGGTGTATATAAGTAGGGGCATAACCCAGCCGTTGAAGGCACGTACCTTGTTGCCTCCTGACAAAAGACTGTTAAGTACCTTCGTCAGACGACCAAAGAAACGCTCCTTCACCGACTGTTTTATCCCCCCACTCTCGATACCTAATGACTCTGACAATATATATATATATATTATTATTATTATAACTAGTAATATATAGTAGGTACTATAACTAGTAGGTAATATTGTAAATAATTTTTTTTAAATAGATAACCTTCTGTATCACAACGGTTATTGTTATTAATAGTAGTCTTCTTATATTTAGTGTTAGATTAAAACACCTGTAACGTGTTTTTTACTGTTTGCAGATATCGACCTGGCTTCGTGTGACCGGGCCGAACTCTCCGAGGTCATCTCTCGCGACCAGAAACGCCGACCACAACGTCAGTTTCGGGTTCAACTCGCTAAATATACACTAACCTTTGTGATGTCCTTAGTACGTCCCTGGCGTAGCTTTATAGATGTACGTTGTAACGAAATATTGCCTTCACAATTACTACTTATTCCGTTACTAAATTAGCTATGAAACTGTCACGCTATGCTAAAAATTATTTCTCCTTCGATTAGGGTATTTGCAATTTTCAATACTCCGATCGGAAACTGTTGACATTTCAATTCGTCAAACGCTTTAATTAAATATTTCGAATTTCAATGTTTCTGATTTAAATTACAGTAACCAGCTGAGGTTTTTTAGAGGCGAATTCAAAATAAAAAATTAAATTAGGAAAGTATTTTTTAAAAGCTTTCTTTGTTAGCGATTCATGTCACATTGCAGAGTTAGCTTTCCGGCTTTTTTCTCTGACCTTTGCTCCATCTTGACATCAGTTTTTAAGAACGCGAAATCACATTTTAAATTTAGTGGCAAAAGTTATGGTTAATCGCTTACAGTACTAACGGTTGAACGTTTGGGCTAGGATGTGCAAGCGCATTTTGAAATTATGCAATTCATTTCAAAATTAATTAAAAAAAATTGTATTGTGAAATATTATAGTTCAATATGCCACGTGACTTGAAACAAAGACAAAATACTAACATAATGCTCGTTTAACGTTTCGCGAACTAAAGTTTGCACCAAATCAGACGTTGTGAAATGTTCAAAAATGTTCTTTGAGCATGTTCTAGTTTTGTGGCAAAAGGTTTTTTATTCAATTTATTTGTAATATTACTGTGAACTTATGAACTACGATTATTGTGTTGTTTGTTATATTTTGTTATTTGCGTCTATAAGGTTACGGCAAATGAGTGGACCTTTTGTAATAGATAATGGGATCCGGTAACTAAAAATATTTTATTTTGTTTGATTTTGTCTCTAAATTAGACTACAAAATTAGATCAACTTGATGTAGGATTTAATTTTTGAACTCGTTTAAAATAAATGGCTAGAAACCATTGTTATTTTTCATTAATAATGAAAAGTAATTAAAACAAAAATAAAACAAAATGGGGTGCCTGTTTAACAAGTTTGGTGTGTTATTTTACAGAAAATAATTTGACTCTTGATTTTGATTTCAAATGATAATAATTTTGTTTCATTATATATGTATGATTAATTTATTTTCTAATGATTATGTATTGACATTGGCACAATAGGTGAACGACATTTTACGCAATAGTTATTGTGGATCTTATATTATTTAATTATTTTTATAGATTAGTAATTTTAACGACACAAATATTATTTACTTATAAACATCACATTCGTTTAGCGATTAATAAAAACGACTGTCGTGGATATAAATGGTGCGATTTATCGGATACAATTCGATGTTTAATGGTGACTAATATTGTAAACGAAAGGAGCCCAGATAAATCTTTTCTCGACATCGAATAAAGTAAAACTATAAACACTTAGTATCGACACATATTGCAGAATACTATAAGGTAACTAGCGATGATATAATCGATTCTATAAATAGAAGAAAGTGGCAATATCGACAGATATTGCCACGTATCGATATTCGATTCCACTGAGAAGTAAAACTCTATCTAGGGCTCCCATGTTCATTAGTAAAGTAATATCTTGGCAGCTGCCAGATTCTTCTCTACCACGTGTTAACTAGATTTTTATATGTACTAAGATTGTAACATTAGAGAAGAAGTCAACTGCATATTGTTATAGCGCGACTTAATTATAATCTCATTTTGTTCTTTGAATGTTATTTCTAGATAATGATATGTTGTAGACAACACGTTGATATTTTAATAGTTTCCTGTTCCCTAATGAATGTTTTGACAATAATGTTGATTCCGCACTGCGTTACTTAGCATTTAATTTTTAGATTACGTTTAGTGTTTCGAAGAAAGCCATAATGTTGGGGCGGGTATTACACTAAATATTTGTACTTTTGTATTCGAAAAATTGTAAAATAAAAGAATGTATGTTTTATATATGTTTTAATTCACATAGACATTATAGAGAATAAATTATGACTGGTTCTTTAAACTGTAGTTTTATTTGAACACAATTTAGGAGTCCCAAAACGTCTCGTTGTCGGAGCTTTTAACCACTGAGATGTGAGATTGGTCGGTGTAGTTGTATCGAAGGGAATTCAGATTGTCAACGTCGCAGGAAAAGTCGTCCAGATAATCGGCATCTTTTGGTTCCGAACCTGCTATAGAATTACCCGATATATCTTGAGGAGACTTCTCACTACCTTGCTCGATAGAACCTAGATTTTCCTTGTGACTTAGTATAGGTTCATTCTGCAAATCTTTAACTATCGATTGAGTTTTCGAATCATCGCTCTCGTGAGTTTTCTCCGGACTTATAAGAATAGTCATCGGTGTTGTTTTCCCGTCTTCCTTGGACGTATCGGTCTGTCCGATACCTTCCAGTGAAGTCTCGACGACGACCGAATATTCTTGTTCAAGTGCGACCGGTATTTTAATACTTTCACTTTCATTCTGTAATTCTATGCGTAGGACGTTCTTGTCAGAATCACTGGCAATTTTCGGCATGTTATTATCTTCAATCGCATTATCATCGGCTTCGACTAATTTGATGAGATTCTCGTTGACAGATCTTTCCGTCTCTTTGTACATTTTGTCGATGTTTTTCTTTAGTATTTCGATTTCTTTTGCTTTGTTAAACGCAATGATAGCACGTTCTGCATCACGTTTACTATCTGGCTCTTTGACTGAAATTTCTGTAAATAAAGTTGGATTTTTGTTGCCATAGAGATCAGCAAGGAAATCATGTTCGCTATCTTTTACATTCATAATAATCGGCGACACAGAATTCACTATTTCACGATTATCTAAATCCTTCGAAGACGAGCATCTGTATTTTTTTTCCGAACTAAGAATGCTTGGATAAGCTTTATCACTTATTTCCACAACTTTAGGTTTGCTACTAGCTTTGTCTGATTCATCTTGAATTTGAAGATTTTCATCGTTCTGTATAATAGTTAACGTAGGGGGCGGCATACGGAATTCTTCGGTATATTCATTTTCAATTACTTTAGGGCACATAATAGAATCTTCAAATCCTACTGTCTTTACTCGCTTATCCGATTGATAGAACTTCCTAAATTCCGTCAAAGGAGTGTCTAAATAATTTTTGTTTTCATTAGCCTTTTCGGCAGTCAATGCGATAGGAATTGGGTTGATTCTTGACGAAGTAGCGTTTCGGTTTCTAAAGTGAGTTTCGCCGAGGTCGTAATTGTCGTGGTATTGTTGGATGTATTTTTTGAAGTCGAGGGTCGCGTTTGCGTCTAGGTTGTCTCGGGACGATGGTACGTTCTCTTTGTCAGCGTCTGTTGAAGTCATCTTGAAATTTATATCTGTGAACATAAAAGAGTTTGGTCGATTTAAGAGTTCTTACGAAGGAACTAATTTTTGACGTGATAACGTTTTATACATCGATGAACGCCGGCTGCATGCACGTAAAAGTGTCACGTTCCGCGTGCGAGCGAGAGCGCGGAACAAGCGACAGAAAGGCTCAATCCTATGACGTTATCACGTAATATTATCGTCCGTTTTTTAAGAGAAAAGAAATAATATGGGTAAAGTAATTAGGAATTCAATTCAGTAAAGTTTTGGATATCTAAATGGTTCAAATTATCTTGGTAGTAAGGATTATCAGCCTTATTGCTAGCTAGTTGGTAAACATTGTCACAGAAAGTCGAAATAATAATGAGGTGGGGCTATGTGCTTCCGATACCAAACCTATCCGTGTTAGGTAACTCTTCAACTCCGTCACAATTGTACTTTGAAAATGTGCGATGACCCTGTCAGCTGACAATAATAAACACCAATAGTATCATCGAGCTATATACACATATAGGTCAATGTTTATGAATAGTATAGACGTGTAACAACTATCAGTCACCAAAACTCTCCGATTGGTCGGCGGTACTTTCGCGGCCTTACGCGCTGCTAGGTAACGCGACCGTGTATGTAGGGTTGCCCTATCCGACAACAATATTATTGATTCAACATTTTGTCAATTAAATATGCACATGTCCTAAAAAGTTTCGACTTTCTGTACCACGAACTTACGCCCGACCGAAGACGACACGTGTTTAAATACTTTTCAGCATGAGCGTAATCAAGCCGAACTTCGGTCGCGTACCTTCGGCATAGTGTGCATAGACACTGCAATGCTATTTGAATTACTGACGACACATAATGCTGAAATTACGTTGCGTTATGGCGTACAACCTAACTTCGGTCGGGCTTAAGTTTAGAGGGAAATTATTATGTAGAGCACTCATTATACGTGACCCAAGTTCGATTAATTCGGCAATAAAATAACTCCAAAATTCCCCATACTTAATTTTCTTTCCCCAAAAATGTACCTAAAATAAACGATTTTATTCCCCAGAATTGCGAAAAAAAACCCAATCTACCAACATTGGTTGCGCAACTGAATTTCTGCCGCGTAAGTTCGGCACTTATGGTCATATCAGCGGAATACGTCGGAACGTAAAATCAGCCGCGGAACTTCAGTCGCGTACCTTCGACGTAGTGTATTTAGACACTAATCGTACTCAGTCACCATGCTTTGGTTATATATTATTGACCGATTTTTGTAAATGTGAAAATGAGTAGCGCTTGACCACTGTCTCACCTAATGTTAAGTGATGATGCAGTCGATGATGTAGCGCGCCTACTCTAAAGATACACCTATTCGCTCCTGAATTGTATTTAAACAGAAAAACAGACTCAGGCAGGAATTTCATTTCTCAGCGGTACGTTTTCATCATAAGTAGATAATATATGAAACTTGGCCAGTGCGCAAAACTTCTTTTACTTACCTTTTTTTATATCTTATAGGCTAGCGTTTGACCACTATCTCACCTTTTAGTAAGTGATGATGCGGTCGAAGATGGTAAGCACGCTAGTCCTAGAATGGGAACTGGCTCTCAAGGATAGCTGCCGGAACACATTAGATGTTTAGCGACAGATTATTTTTTTTGTCAACACGATCTTACCTAATTGTTTGAGGTTATGTTCAGTTTTCGTGTGTTCCTTCTGACGGCGTTTCCTGCGGAAGTCGAGGTAAGATTTCTCGACGGCTTCAGCTTCTATCTCCAGTTTTCTGAGACGCAGTTTGGCGTCGCGTATCACCGAGTTCGAACTCGTTTGTTGTGATATTGGATATTGAGGGGAAGAGCGCTCTCTAAAAAAAAGTAGATAAAAGTCAGTTAGGGTTATCAAAAATATTAATATTTTTAAACTTTGTATGGTAAAATAAATTTTCGATTTGGTTTGATATTTAGGTATTCGTGACATATGCTATATATATACACACCTTTAAATATTACAAAAGGGTGTAGTACTAGTACGGTTTACTTAATATCTATTCTTATAACTTTTACCATATTATTATTTTTTATATCATATAGGCCAGCGTTTGACTACTATCTCAACTGTTGGTAAGTAATGATGCGGTCGAGGTTGGTAGCACGCTAGGGCTAGAATGGTAACTGGCTCTTAAGGATAGCTGCCGGAACACATTAGATGTTTAGCGACAGATTTTCTAACTTGAGGGTGGTAGCTGGCCAGGGGGACACTAGGTAGTGTCCTGTGTCATATTGTGAGGTGCATTTAACTCAGACTAAAGTCCAGTGTATACAAGGAGTATGACGGCCCGTTGGCGTAAAGGATAGATGGCTCGTCTTCGAACCGGAAGGTCACCAGTTCAAACCCTCGCCGTGCACCAATAGATTTATCTACGTGCATTGTTTTTTGTTCATCCACAGGTGGTAGGAGCATTATATTGATGTTCCACCTAACTTCCTACCAAAAAGATAGCTTACCATCTGCAAGGAAAAATTATACCGCCATAACCTTACGGTGTTTCCGCAACACACAACCCTTGAGAGTCAGACCAATCTAGGTTTAGCGTGTGCACCATCTCCGACCACACATCGCTTACCAGACGAGATATTGGTTTGAGGGACCGGTGGCGTAATCGGTACAACGGTCGGCTTTGATGCCAGAGGTACCGAGTTCAATCCCCGCCGTGCACCAATGGATTTTTGATTGAAAAATTTATGTGTGCTTTTCACAGTGGCCCTCCGGTAAAGGAAAAACATTGTTAAGAAACTAACAACCCTCGCATGGTGGTAGGACACTATCTAGTGTCCGTCTGGCCAGCTACCACCCTCAAACATCTCATATCTTCCGGCAGCTATCCTTGAGAGTCAGTTCCCATTCTAGGCCTAGCGTGCTTACCATTTTCGACCGCATCATCACTTACCAACGGGTAAGATCGTGGTCAAACGCTAGCCTATAAGATATTAAAAAAAGAACTTTTTTTTGCTAACCTCGCTCAGCGCAAAAACGAAACACTAGCCTTATACACTACAACACTAGCCTTAAACACTACAAAAAAACTAACCTCCTTGTTCTTTCCCTCAGGATATATTTAGAAGTTTGCTCTGACTTCTTCACACTTCCGTCGGCTGTTTTCGGCCGCTTTCTTATGTCTTCGCTGCAAATATATGCTTTTATTAAAAAAAAAAGTATACAAGCTATATGTGCTAACTAACTCAATAAAATGTGTATCTTTTTGTGTAGCAATTAAGGTTATTTTTTGTATCACTCTCTTTATAAGTGCGCGCCGCGTCGCGTCTCTTTACGTCGCGGTTTGAGCTGACCCTTAGCGTACAGACGGCGGGAGACACTTTGTATACTATGTAAAGATAAAGATTATATTTCTATAATTTGTAATGTTAATTCACTTGTTATCGTAAAGCTACTGAAATTAAGTTTGGTTTTATTAGACAATGTTGATCCGTGTCACGCTGTTATAAAATTTACCTGCAATGTTGACGGTCTGTTAGTTTTTCATCATCATGTTTATATTCTGTATGCTGGGAACTGGTACTTGGATCTGCAGTGCCTGAAACAAGATTTAAATATTTCACCCACTTTTACTTAAACATTGCAATAAAATATATTGTTACATTACGAGTTATATTATGTAAGGGGACGCCTTTCATTGTTAAATTTATGGTTTTTAGTATTTGCATTTATAGCGCCTATAGTAATATATATTTTGTGAAGAATGCAAGTCTCTATATATTACGGTTCCTAAGAACAAGCGAAAACCTCCGAAAAAAACACGTTTCTTGTAGGGGGACCGGACCCCCTTTAATATTTTATTTAATTTTGTTTTTATTTATTTATTTTATGAAAATTTCAAAACAAGTAACTACCAATTATGATTTATATTTTGAAATGGGGCATAATTTTCATTTTCTTCGAAATATTGAGGACCCGGTGTCGTAATTGGGAGCCTTTGATGCCAGAGGTACCGAGTTCAATCTCCGCCGTGCACCAATGGATTTTTCTATCGATAAATGTATGTGTGCTACTCACAGTGGCCCTCCGGTGAAGGCAAAACATCGTTAAAAACCAACAACCTCCGCATGGTGGTAGGACCCTATCTACTATCCGCCTGGCCAGCTACCATCCTCTCCCTCAAGTTAGAAAATCTGTCACCAAACATCTAATATGTTCCGGCAGCTATCCTTGCGAGCCAGTTCCCATTCTAGGACTAGCGTGCTTACCATCTTCGACCGCATCATTACTTACAAACAGGTGAGATAGTGGTCAAACGCTAACCTATAAGATATAAAAAATATATATCGGCGAGTGCCTTACCTCATCCCATAGACCAGGAATCAGACATCAAGCAACTCAAATTCATAGGCATGATAAAATGTAACATCGTTTTATAATGTTTCATCTTTTGATCCACAAACCATAGCAAAGAGATAAATATAGTCATAAGCAAAAGTTGTAAAGAGCCTCTTGACGTTGGCTTCGGCTCCGTCAATGCCCTCCGTGCGAATCAGTACCCTTAGTACGAGTTTTCATCGTAAAAGCTTTTGACAGATCTCGCATAGTTTTCGACTTATTCTGGCTCCCTGATTGGTCTTAATTTAGTTAAGTGTAGTAACCACTAGAGGCGCTGTACTGGTTGTCATACAAAATTTGCTCGATATACGATATCGAGTTTGGTATGAAAACTCGTACTAAGGATACAGACCCGAGAAATTTGTTAAATAAATATAATAAATACTTACTGGTTCTTTCCGTAGCGATATTTTTAGGTGTCGATGTTGTGGGAGATGCCGTGACGTTTGATGCTGGATTTTTTAAGGGACGCCATTGATTTATCAAAAACCTGAATAGGTAACATTCCATAAATTAGGTTCATTAGACAAATAACTGTTTAAAATAAATTGCAATCAATACCATAAACGTGCATCATTACGTATTGACTTCGAGCATTTACCAATGGAGATGTTAACGTTCTAATCCGCAAACATTTTTTTCTGCCGATACTTACGGGGGACGAGGTAAACACGCATTGCACACACACAAATCACTCACTTTAGCAATCCGGCACACTAGCTTGAAACACGCACACAGTATTAAAAATACAGCGTAGTTACGCACGCTCATATGGCCAAAAATGGCTATATGGCCAGCAGAGGGGTACGCCTTGCGTTAACATCTCCAATTGTAAATGCTCGAAGCGTATTGATGATAATAATTATGCAAGTTTCTGATATTGATTTTTCTATCCGTCCCGTTTTCCAAAAAAATATTATAAGATCGCAGCGTAAAATATAATTCACTATTAAGGCCAGTTTCACCAGTTCCCGATACTAATTAATACCCATTAAGAACTTATCTGACATTTTTTTTACAGCTTTTATATGGAGTCATATGTCAGATAACTATCTAAAACTTTATCAGGCACCGGTGAAATTGGACCTTAAACTATTATCGCAATGTTTGTACAATTTCAACGTATCCCACGTTGAAATTGTAATATTTACATTATAAATCGAAAATCCATTACTCCGGTAGTTGTTTCGATGCCTACTTACTGTGTGTATATTATCTTTTCATATTTTATTTTTTAGATATAAGTATCTTTATTTTAGAGATATATTTATTTAGAAGATGCACAACGTGTAAAATAATAAGCGTCACACTTCGGACACCCCAATTAGAATACAGAATCCTAATATAATAAAAAACTAGGCAAAGGCGTAAACTAATTTCGTGACATGTTATAATTTTATAAAGGTATTAGATATACCAAATTAGCACAAAATGTATGGACGCACTAACACATCACGCAGTAACATATAGCTTGTCTGTGGCTCTCGTATCACACTTCGCGCGCACACAATAAAATAAATAAAAATAGTGCATGAGTCCCTCCGCGCGGAAAAAGTGAAACTTCGTAATGTGGAAATGAAAAGTTGAACGTTTCATACCCCCCTCCATGGTAGCGTTAAACGTTTAACGCTACCTTGTTGGAAGTCGCATAACAAGTTTCACTTTAATATATATGTCGCCTCTCACTAGCACGCGCGAATACGGGAGACAACATATTCATCAGCTGATTGTTTGCTACTTTGCTGCGACTGAACAATTATCTTTATTCACGCTGAATTTAATATCGTATTAGGGATTACACTATGTTTTACCATAACATGTCATAGTCATAATCGTATGGCAGTGTCATAGCGCCAAATGTTCTTGGTGACACGTCATCGAGTAGATTTGGTATATAATATTATATATATATATAATATATTTATATAATATATTTATATAATATATATATATATATATATTATAAATTATATTATATATATATATTAAATTGATAAATGATAAATTATATTATACTAGCAGTTACCCGCGGCTTCGCCCGCGTTATTTGTGTCTTTATGACCATTGAGGTCTAGATCGATGATCTCTTAGGCCAAGTCATCATAGATGACCCTCAAAGTCGAACTCAATATCCTCTATTGTTAAAGTCATTAATCATTTTGGTTAGGTATACGAAGTTGTGCTGTTTGAATGTTTGACTCAACACAACAGTGCCTGAAACATTTCTTCTTACCCGCGGCTTCGCCCGCGTTATTTGTGTCTTTATGACCATTGAAGTCTAGATCGATGATCTTTTAGGCCAAGTCACCATAGATGACTCTCGAAGTCGAACTCAAAGCGAAAATTTTTTACGACTTTTTATGACCCTGACAGTTGTTATCAACACCGATGACCCTACGGTTAAACTTGATATCCACTTCTTTTAAGGTAAAAAATCATTATGATTATTGAAAGTTGTACTGTTTCAATTTATGGACTCGTTCTGATGCATGTGGCTATTAATATACAAAAGTTGCTGAAATGTTTCCTACAAAGTAGATATAACAAATCTTTGCGAGACCGGAGCGAGCGCTTTCACTGTGCGAGCGTAGCAAGCCCTATCTCTGCGCGAGCGAAGCGAGCGCGAAAAAATTTTACGACCCTTTATTACTCTGACAGTTTTTATGACCTACTAAGTTAACACTGATGACACAAAGGTTTAACTTGATATCCTCTTATTTTAAGGTTAATAATCATTATGATTATTGAAGGTTGTACTGTTTCAATTTGTAAAATCGTTTTGATGCATGTGGCTATTAAAATACAAAAAATAATGAAATATTACCTACAAAGGAGATAAAACAAAGGTTTGCGCGAGCGCAGCGAGCGCGAAAATTTTTACGTCATTTTATGACGCTGACAGTTTTTATGACCTACTAAGTTAACACTGATGACGCAAAGGTTAAACTTGATATTATGCTCTTATTTTAAGGTTAATAATCATTATGATTATTGAAGGTTGTACTGTTTCAATTTATGGACTCGTTTTGATGCATGTGGCTATCAGAATACAAAAAATGCTGTAATATTACCTACAAAGTAGATAAAAAAAAGGTTTGCGCGAGCGCAGCGAGCGCGAAAATTTTTTTAGTCATTTTATGACCCTGACTGTTTTTATGGCCTACTAAGTCAAGACCGATGACACAAAGGTTAAACTTGATATTCACTTATTTTAAGGTAAAAAATCATTATGATTATTGAAGGTTGTACTGTTTCTATTTATAAACTCGTTTTGATGCATGTGGCTATTACAATACAAAAAATAATGAAATATTACCTACAAAGTAGATAAAACAAAGGTTTGAGCGAGCGCAGCGAGCGCGAACATTTTTACGTCATTTTATGACCCTGACAGTTTTTATGACCTACTAAGTTAACACTGATGACGCAAAGGTTAAACTTGATATCCTCTATTTTAAGGTTAATAATCATTATGATTATTGAAGGTTGTACTGTTTCAATTTATGGCCTCGTTTTGATGCATGTGGCTATTAAAATACAAAAAATGCTGCAATATTACCTGCAAAGTACACAAAACAAATGTTTGCGGGAGCGCAGCGAGCGCTATCACAGTGCGAGCGAAGCGAGCACGAAAAAATTTTATGTCTTTTTATGACCCTGACAGTTTTTATAACCTACTAAGTCAAGACCGATGACACAAAGGTTAAACTTGATATCCACTTATTTTAAGGTAAAAAATCATTATGATTGTTGAAGGTTGTACTGTTTCAATTTGTAAACTCGTTTTGATGCATGTGGCTATTATAATACAAAAAATAATGAAATATTACCTACAAAGGAGATAAAACAAAGGTTTGCGCGAGCGCAGCGAGAGCGAAAATTTTTTCGTCATTTTATGACCCTGACAGTTTTTATGACCTACTAAGTTAACACTGATGACGCAAAGGTTAAACTTGATATTATGCTCTTATTTTAAGGTTAATAATCATTATGATTATTGAAGGTTTTAATTTATGGACTCGTTTTGATGCATGTGGCTATTAAACTACAAAAAATGCTGAAATATTACCTACAAAGTAGATAAAACAAAGGTTTGCGCGAGCGCAGCGAGCGCGAAAATTTTCCGTCATTTTATGACCCTGACTGTTTTTATGGCCTACTAAGTCAAGACCGATGACACAAAGGTTAAACTTGATATCCACTTATTTTTAAGGTAAAAAATCATTATGATGATTGAAGGTTGTACTGTTTCAATTTATGGACTCGTTCTGATGCATGTGGCTATTAATATACAAAAGTTGCTGAAATGATTCCTACAAAGTAGATATAACTAATCTTTGCGAGACCGGAGCGAGCGCTTTCACTGTGCGAGCGTAGCAAGCCCTATCTGTGCGCAAGCGAAGCGAGCGCGAAAAATTTTTACAACCGTTTATTACTCTGACAGTTTTTATGACCTACACTAACACTGATGACACAAAGGTTTAACTTGATATCCTCTTATTTTAAGGTTAATAATTATTATGATTATTAAAGGTTGTACTGTTTCAATTTATGGCCTCGTATTGATGCATGTGGCTATTAAAATACAAAAAATGCTGAAATATTATCTGCAAAGTAGACAAAACAAATGTTTGCGGAGCGCAGCGAGCGCTATCACTTTGCGAGCGAAGCGAGCAAGAAAAATTTTTTTAGGTAAAAAATCATTATGATTGTTGAAGGTTGTACTGTTTCAATTTGTAAACTCGTTTAGATACATGTGGCTATTAATATACAAAAAATGCTGAAATATTATTTACAAAGTAGGTAAATCAAAGGTTTTCGCGAGCGCGAAAATGTTTACGTCATTTTATGACTCTGACCCAGTTTTTATGACCTATTAAGTTAACACCGATGACCCTACGGTTAAACTTGATATCCACTTATTTTAAGGTAAAAAATCATTATGATTATTGAAGGTTTTAATTTATGGACTCGTTTTGATGCATGTGGCTATTAAACTACAAAAAATGCTGAAATATTACCTACAAAGTAGATAAAACAAAGGTTTGCGCGAGCGCAGCGAGCGCGAAAATTTTTCCGTCATTTTATGACCCTGACTGTTTTTATGGCCTACTAAGTCAAGACCGATGACACAAAGGTTAAACTTGATATCCACTTATTTTTAAGGTAAAAAATCATTATGATGATTGAAGGTTGTACTGTTTCAATTTATGGACTCGTTCTGATGCATGTGGCTATTAATATACAAAAGTTGCTGAAATGATTCCTACAAAGTAGATATAACTAATCTTTGCGAGACCGGAGCGAGCGCTTTCACTGTGCGAGCGTAGCAAGCCCTATCTGTGCGCAAGCGAAGCGAGCGCGAAAAATTTTTACAACCTTTTATTACCCTGACAGTTTTTATGACCTACACTAACACTGATGACACAAAGGTTTAACTTGATATCCTCTTATTTTAAGGTTAATAATTATTATGATTATTAAAGGTTGTACTGTTTCAATTTATGGCCTCGTATTGTACTGTTTCTATTTATAAACTCGTGTTGATGCATGTGGCTATTAAAATACAAAAAATAATGAAATATTACCTACAAAGTAGATAAAACAAAGGTTTGAGCGAGCGCAGCGAGCGCGAACATTTTTACGTCATTTTATGACCCTGACAGTTTTTATGACCTACTAAGTTAACACTGATGACGCAAAGGTTAAACTTGATATCCTCTATTTTAAGGTTAATAATCATTATGATTATTGAAGGTTGTACTGTTTCAATTTATGGCCTCGTTTTGATGCATGTGGCTATTAAAATACAAAAAATGCTGCAATATTACCTACAAAGTAGATAAAACAAAGGTTTGCGCGAGCGCAGCTAGCGTTAACACTGCGCAAGCGAAGTGAGCGAGAAAATTTTTACTTTTTATGATTCTAACAGTTCTTATAACCTACTAAGTCAACACTGATGACCCTTAGGTCAAATGTGGCTGTTAAAACACGAATGCTTTTGAAATACCACAAATCCCACAAAGCAGATTGGGCGAAGCACGTTGGGTGAGCAAAGCCATCGCGTAAATTTTGATGACTTTTAATGACCCTGACAGTTTTGTGGCCTAATTAAGGCACTTGTTAAGTTTAGTCATTATCCATGAACCTTAGGTCAAACTTTTATGATTATGCAAACTCTATGTAAAGTTAGGAAAAAATACAGGCCTTACACTTAACTGCCGAAAAAATGTATTCTTTGCCCTTTTATGCCCTATTAAATGTATGTGTACAAAATTTCATCTGAATCTCTATAATAAAAATATAGACAACCGAAATTTCCACCCAAAAAAAGTATTCGTTGCCCTTCTATGTCTTTTTGACTGTCTGTCTACAAAATTTCAGCTTAAATGTTTAACCTGTTTGACCGAGAGTAGGACACACATTCACAAAGTTCAATTTAAAAATTCTTGGCACCTGGACTCGACTGCCAGAAAAAAAGTATCCTATGTGATTCTATGCAATATGAACTGTAATATACATAAAATTTCAGCTGAATCGGTCAAGCTGTTTAGCTGATAAGAGGCCACACATTCACAAAATTCATTAAAAAAAATATAAACACTCAGACTCGATACCCAAAAAAAAAGTATCCGATATCCTATTCTGCTCTATGAACTGTCTTTATACAACATTTCAGGCAAATTGGTCAAGCCGTTTATTCCAGAAGAGGTCTTATATTTACAAAATTCAGTTAAAAATATTTGTACCACCTGACTCGATAGCCAGAAAAAAAGTATTCGATATCCTACTCTGCCCTATGACATGTATTCATACAAAATTTCAGGCAAATTGGTCAAGCCGTTTATTCGAGAAGAAGTCTTATATTTACAAAATTCGATTAAAAATATCTGGACCCCCTAACTCGATAGCCAAAAAAAAGTATTCTATATCCTATTCTACCCTATGAACTGTCTTCATACTACATTTCAGGCAAATCGGTCAAGCCGTTTATTTGAGAAGAGATCTTATATTTACAAAATTCAATTAAAAATATTTGGACCCCCTGACTCGATAGCAAGAAAAAAGTATTCATTATTCTTTTCTGCCTTATGAACTGTCATTATACAACATTTCGGGCAAACCGGTCAAGCTGATTATTCGAAAAGAGGTCCTTTAGTTACAAAATTCAATTAATAATATCTGGACCCCCTGACTCGATAGCCAAAAAAAAAGTATCCTATATCCTATTCTGCCTTATGTTCTATCTTTGTACAAAATTTCAGCCAAATCGGTCAAGCCGTTTGACCGTGAAGAAGTCCCAAACAAACAAATAAACAAACTGACTTTCGCATTTATAATATTGGTGTTGATTTATTATAATTTAAGGCGGCAATAGCCCAATGGATAGGGTGTCGGACTGGCGATCGAGAGGTCGTGAGTTCGATCCCCACCACACTCATTGCACTATTGAAGTGAACCCACTCCAGACACAAGCATATTTAGATTAGTTGGAGGGGTTAACAAGAATACTAGTAATTTGCAACCCACATTGCGAGTAATCTTTTTAAGAAAAAAAAAAAAAAAAAAAATAAATATATATATATATATATAAATATATATAATAGACAACCAAATCACAGAACAGAGTGTTCTGTGATTTGGTTGTCTATTCGTGAAAATCGTGAAATACCTAATGAAATTTTTTGACTTTTGTATTTTAACTAACATCACAGATTACTTACAACAGTTACTTCGAAAGTTGAAACTAACACAACCAATTTAGTACAAGTAGAAATTAGTCTTACGCCTTTAATATAAGGTCCAATTATCTAAGTCAACCAACCGATGGAATCGTATCGTATCGTAAGCCATAATTACAGATATCATTATAATTCAGGTGAAAATTAAAAATTAATAAGAACCACCAAATCAGATACAATAGTCGATTCTAAACAAAATATTTTCAGGTCTTGCGTTTAGTATGTTTCACGTTGTATATAATAATAGTTCCTACAAAGGTTGTTTGGAAAAGATTGTTTTAAGCGATAAGACCGCCGATTGTTATACCGTGTTATTTTTATTTATGTTACCTTGTGCTAGAAGCATGACTATCCTGTATCACTCCAATGAATGGCACCCTATCTCCCGGCACCACTATACGGGGTGTTTCGTGTAAGATCAGAGTGAGCTCCTCTCCCGCGCCTTTACACCATCCTGTATACAGCTTATCTGTGCTTGCGCTTGATCTTAACCTAAGCAAGAAATATTTCATTTAATCTAGGTCCAGAGTAAGTCAAGGCAAATCCAACGAGCCCAGACATGAGCTGTGCGCGTACCGCCACTACCGCCAAACCAATCACAACTAAAATTAACTTTTGCGTATTTACGGGCAGATTTTTAGATCAGTGCAGGGAGTTATATCTATGCTGAGCGGTCGTCACTGAAACCTTCATGGTTATGCAATATTATTCTAATGTTTTGATACGATGCTTTGGCTTTGGCCTTAAATGGCGCAAACATGTCACCCGGCCTAGAGAGTCACTGACCTCTGCTGGGTGGCCGTGGCACGTGGGCCGGTGTTCGGACGGGGCGGGACGATCCGAGCGGCAGTCAGTTCGGCCTGCAAGCGAGCCTGTTGACTTGACAGCTCATCTATATGCGATCGTTGCTGCAAGTTTACAGTAAGCTTTAGTTAAAACAAAGATAATTATTGTATACACTAGATGTGACCGCGGTTAAAGAAATCTAGTAAAAGTAGTAGGTACTTTATCACATAGTATTTTTTTCTTATAACCATAGGTGGTAAGAGCATTATATCGATGTTTCACCTGACTTGCTACCAAAAATAGCTTACCACCATCAAGGAGAAGATCGAGCTATAACCTTACAGTGTTCCGGCAGCACACAGCCCTTGAGAGTCAGAGTATTCTAGGCCTAGCATGTTCACCATCTTCGACCACATCGCTTACCACCAACAGCAGGGCAACAGCATGGGGGAAAGACAAAATTATTTCCCTGTTTTTCGCCACTGACAGGAGATCAACACAACAATTTAAGCGATTGGTGAAGTTTAACCCCGAGTTTTGATTTTGTTTAGTATTAAAAAGTGAAAAAAACGAATTGACTAAAAGTCAGCAGGCGTTTTTATAAACGCCCGCTGACTGTCGAAAAACTTTACTTATAATTTGCCTTCTCCACCAAACAAAACACGGATAGGTGGAAAGACAAAACAGTCCCCGTGCCATACTAGCCCTGTAGAGATAGTGGTCAAACGCTTTGTAATATTTTATATTTGATTTTATTTTAATATCTGTCAGAACTCCGTCATATATTAACCGATTTGAAAACATCTTTTTAGTTTGAGAGAGCAAACTGTCCGTCAGGTCCCAATGTAAAATTTATCGAGATCCTCCAGAGATGTATACAAAAACATCTAAAATGTGTTACTGAAAGTGACTAGCGCAGCATTTAAAGTCATATTCAAGTCAGCAACTGGTGTGATGCACAACAAATACATTTTTTCGAAAAACTATTCTATAAAGTTCGATCGATGTTTTTACAGCACCCAATACCAACCCTGGAGCCATCAAAAGTTAAATAGTTGGACGTACCTGTGTGACAAACTCTCGGAGTCGTTCGTTGTCTTCCCGCAGCCGTTCGTCACCCACCTCGCTCGACGAGTTACAAGCGCGGTTGTCATCCATTAACATCTCACGCAGATTTGACTGAAACAACATTATATCATGCCTATCGCACTCCGCGCTGTACGTATGAAAATGTACCTACATCGCGCGACCTCTCCCGTGGGGTTAATTCAGTCAGTCACCACATCATCGCTTACCACCAGGTGAGATATTGGTCCTTTTCCTAACTTCACTCAGCGCAGATTTGTTGGAAAAGGGCTTAGCGGAACGAGGTCGTCATATATACAAAACTAGCAAGAAATGTGTTGCGAGGGATGTGTTGCGAAGGATGAGTTGCGAGGAATGTGTTGCGAGGAATGTGTTGCGAGGAATGTGTTGCGAGGGATGTGTTGCGAGGAATGTGTAACGAGGGATGTGTTGCGAGGGATGTGTTGCGAGGGATGTGTTGCGAGGGATGTGTTGCGAAGGATGTGTTGCGAGGGATGTGTTGCGAGGGATGTGTTGCGAGGGATGTGTTGCGAGGGATGTGTTGCGAGGGATGTGTTGCGAGGGATTTGTTACGAGGGATGTGTTGCGAGGGATGTGGATGTGGTTGTCAAGTATATTTATCTAGTATATTATACTATACCTATCCATGGGCCCATCACATCCTTGCTACACATCCTCAATGCGGCCATTTTCCTGGCACATAAATATGGTGGAAAGGCACCTCTTATTGTCTCCCTTATTATGCATAAGCCGCGTAGGTATAAGTTATATCTAGACATACCTGACGAAAATTAATATTTTTATTTTTCTTTAAGTCATTAACCAGACGCTTGGCTTTCAAATCAGTGTTGCTCTCGACATCCTGTCCGTTGTTCAAAATCACATCAATTTTGGACGTAACATCTGCCAGTTCCGTTATTGTACTCCGTTCTATCATACATTTCGGTTCCAATTTGGCTTTTTCGAGATATTTCTTGATGATGTTAAATTCTGTTTTTAGGAGATCGTGATGGGAGGCATTATCATAGTCTTCTTTTTCTTTTAGGGTCTCTAAGTTGGTAACTTTGGCTGTTCTCTCGCAGAGATTTTTGAGGTGCTCTGGAAATTGTCAGAAAGTATAGTAATGAATGAGACGTAGAATAAAGTGAGGGAGGCCTTTGCCTAAACCCGCAGAGGCGAATTTGTGGCGAACCGACGGTGAGTGGCGACATCGCGTATACCCATATCTATCCTGGCTAAATGAGACTCTCTGACCCCCGAAAATTCGAGAAATAGAGCGAGAAAGTACGCGCCATAGTTGAACATTCCAGCGCGAGTAGATACTCGTTACGTGGGATGGTTCATTGACCCTTATGAAGATACCTACTCGTAGTTCTTAATAGATTAAACCTTACACCTTAATAATTAGAGATCAAAGTAATAGTATATTTCATTACAAATGCGGAAACGCTGTCATTGCAAAGAGTTCTGATAAATGTCTACCCGAGCCGAGGCGCAGCCGAAGGCGAGGGTTGACAGTCGGAACAAGTTGCAATGACGGTTCCGCACGTGTACTGAACGACTATTTTTAATACAGTTGCGAAAAAATGAAGCAATTTAATAAAATAATAAAAACACAATAAACTCAACTAACTTAACATTTATCTATACTAATATTATAAAGAGAGAACATTTGTATTTTTGTATGTTTGTAATGATTTGGCTCAAAAACTACTGAACCGATTTAAAAAATTCTTTCACTATTATATAAAATGGAATTTCGAAATGAAAATAGGCTATATATTATCCCGTTTAAATCAAAGGTACATTCGTGGAGACCTAATTTGCAACCTAAGTCGACAAAAAAACGGTCGAAAAAACACGTTTCTTACGAACGCTGCTCAATTGAAAACAGATGGAAGCATATTTTCTATGGAAGAGTTGTACAACTTAATAAGACCTACAAAAAAGTCCGCGACAGCATATGTCTATCTCTTAAGGTTGACTCACAATAACCATTTTAATCTTTAATTTTTTGTTAAAAAATATTACATAACTTCCAGGGCTATTTTCAAGTATATAGTATTAATCCTTATCCAAATAATTACGTTAATTAGCTTGTCCACATATTATAGATTAAAATTGTCCTTTACAGTATATAATTCAAATGAAAACTCTAGAAGATATCACGGATTTCACAAACACGCATCGCAAAATTAATAAAATATTTGCAGTGAAACCACAGAATAGGTCATAGTTACTGCGAAAATATTATTATAGGCTTAGCTTTTCTGTAGATCCCTACCGATCAAAATCAATTTGTAGTCAATATAGTATAATAATATGATCTATTATTTAAAATAATAATGATCTATATATATATATATAATACAATATTTTAAACCACCCCGACTGATCTATGTATAGTCTTTTCATTATAATATCGTTTAAAAACTAAAAAATAACCGACTTCAATGCCGCGCTATTAATTTTCAGTACCAATTTTGAGGAGTTTATCTCTATATCTCTGGAGATACTTATCAGACCTCGATAAAATTACCATGGTACCACACTTGGAATATCTCCTTTCCAACAAAAAAAGAATGATCAAAATCGGTTCATAAACGACGAAGTTATCCGCGAACAAATATAAAAAAAAATATATATATATATACGGTCGAATTGAGAAACCTCCTCCTTTTTTTGAAGTCGGTTAAAAAGCATTCTAATGAGTCTAAACACGACATTTACGATCTGAGCTGTAAGTTGGTGAGGATTTGAGTATTCTGTAGAGTCCAGGAGATGTCCCAGCATCAGGTCAATGTTTCCATGTTCTTACAATATCGTTGAAGAAGATTTTCGAATTGATTACACCTATGAAAGTTGATTAAAACTCATAGTTTTATAACGATTGAACGAATTTTCATGAATCAAAGCTAAGAAAACTCTCGATGAAGACATCTATCAAAACAAAAAAACTATCAATAATAAAATCAAACTCGGTTCATCCGGTTGGGTGCTAAGATGCTACAGACAGACACACAGATACACATGTTAAACGTATTAATACCCCTACTTTAAATCAAAATCGGTTCATCCGGTTGGGTGCTAAGATGCTACAGACAGACAGACACACAGATACACACGTTAAACGTATAATACCCCTACTTTTTGCGTCGGGGAACGCCGTAAGGTTACGGCGGCAGATATTCTCTTTGGTGGTAAGCTACTTTTCAACCGACTTCCAAAAAGAAGGAAGTTCTCAATTCGTCTGTATGTTTTTTTTCTTTCTTTTTTTTGTGTGTGTATGTTACGCGATTACTCCGTCAATTGTGAACCGATTCGAATGATTATTTGTGTAATCGGTAGGGTACGTTTCCGAGGTGGTCCCATTGTAATTTCATCGAGATCTGATAAGTATCTTCAGAGATATGACGATATACGTCTCAAACTTGCTACTGAAATTGACTCGCGGGGCATTGAAGTCAGTTGTTTTAGTTTTTAAACTATCTTAATTATTGGTAGATTTAATGATCCCACTACCTATGTACGAAAACCTATGATTCATAAATGCACATAAACTTCATTGGTAGGTAGGTATATAGCTAGGATTAGAACCAACGACCCTCGGGTCAGAATCAGGGTAACTATTCTTTACGCCAAAGGGCCGTCCAATATCACTACGTAAGTATTATAAAACAAAGTCTGTCGTCTGTCTGTTCGCAATAGTCTCAATAGCTTCTGAATGGATTATCATGCGGTTTTCACCGATAGCCAGAGTGTTTATGAGGAAGGTTTAGGTACATAATTCGTTAAGGTTTTGTGTAAATTGGTTGAAATATGACGATGATTGTTAAATATGTTAATATTTTATATTCGATGCAACAAACTGATGCAAATTTTGTAGGCATATATGTTCTACCCGTGCGAAGCCGGGGCGCGGGCTGCTAGTTTCTTATAAAATTTGTAATTCACATATACATTGAAATTGGTACAGTTTTTTATACTAACTGGCGTTTTCTCTTCTCTCCACGCAATAAATTCGTCGTACTATGTAGATATGTAGCGACTTTTTGACTTTTCCGGTAAAATGTTCTCCGAAGCATTTTGTGCAATTATACTGAGTTCCGATGATGAACTAGGGTCGAAATTACTCATTTTGTGCAACAAACAACTAAACTTGCATAGAAAATTTCTGAAAAATGGCGCCAACCGTAGAATATAAGCAGAGTTTTTTTTTTCTTCACCCATTCTGGTAGGCAAAGGGAACTATGCCCATACAGCCAAGTCTTCAGTAGAATTTTTTTTTCGGTTGCGCAATTTAATCAGTCAATTGAATAAGTAAGCCTAGTGTTCTGTGGTATACCTCATCGAATAGGCATTTCATTTTAATAAACCCCTCACGTTACAGTATATAACTAGTTGATACCAGGGCGCCATTATAGCAAATGGCGACAAAACCCTTTTTCATCCCATCTATTCGAAAATTGATGGTTTGTTCCTCGATAAATGCGCGCTAAATAGGTCATTTTCCGCCCTAGGGCGGGAAAGTATTTTTTTAAACATGGCTTATGACTGTTCTTTTATAGTGCCATGTCTAAGGAGGTTCAATAATAATATTGTACGGGAAATGTTACTGTCCTATTAAATAGAGAGCGCGCGGCGCTAAGTAGGTTAAAAAAAATGCCGCAACGAAATACAGACGGGGAAACGATTTAAAAAAAATTAAGCGCGCAAAGTGGCACAATACACATATCTTGTGGTGGCCAAGAAGAAAATAAGCGCTAGAATTATTGGCATTTTTAATGTTGTCACAGACTGTCACAATGACACATTTAACCCTGGAGTAGGAGATACATATAGACCCATGTCTATACACACTTTACACTTTTTTTTGAAGGTAAGTATAGCAAATGTAACTTAACTTAAAAAAAAAGTGCCTAGAAGTCATAATGGAACCTATCACCTTGATTGACACACTCCTAGCAAAGGACCAATGGACAATAGGGAATATGCATGTGGTATAAATTTACTTGAAAACATTTATTTCATCATTATTGTTCTGGTGTTGTATGTTAAAAAAAATTATAAATAAAATACTCTTTACATATGTGTTAAAATATTATATGAAAATGCAAAAAAAGCGTGTTAAATTTGCTAAACACATCACTACTTTTCAATTAGAAAGTGACGTCACAGTGCAGCACACGGTCTCCACAGATTAAATCTTTTTCATAGAAATAGTATGCACTGTAGTACGAATACGTAGTATTTCTATTAATAATATTTAATCTGTGCAGACCGTGTCGTGCACTGTGACGTCACAAAGGCGCGCGAAAATTTGGCAGCGTTTTAGATACCTCATATTTTTTCAATGCTAAAACTATATTTTGTAGCTTAATTTGAACACTTTCAGTATTATTTAATTTTTTTACTGTGTTAAATGGTTGTATTCAGTGAAATAAACATATAAAAAAAATCATGCATATTCCCTATTAGTGGCATACGTTTCAGGTTTAGATATGCACCTTTTTTGTAGGTATTTCATGACCTTATGTATAATATGTCAATGAGTTAAAGGTAAAATGTTTATCGGGTAAAAACTGCAAAAGGTGCGAAGTTTTTATCGGAAACTGTATGTATTTATTGGTTTATTACGTTTGTTTATGTTAGTCAGCGTCTTTTACAATATTACGCTCTTGAATTGCTATTTTATAGAGCCTTTTATCTATTTCCTTTTCTCACAGAGGGGGATGAAAAGCAGAGTGTAAAACTCGGCTGAAATATTATTTTCTCTCGGCCGACGTACTTTAAATCCCTCGCTACGCTCAGGATTCTACTTTATTCTTTGCTTCGCTCTGGATTTAAAAAAGCGGCCTCGTAGAAACGTACTATTTTGCACCTGATAAAAACAAAATAGTTGTGTAGTGGGAGAATGGTCGGTTTTGACGCCAGAGGTACGCTACGCGAGTTCAATCCTCACCGTGCACCAATGGATTTATCTATAGAAAAAATTATGAGCGCTTCTTACAGTGGCCCTCCGGTGAAGAAAAACATCGTCAAGAAACCCATAACCCTCGCATGGTGGTAGGACACTAGATAGTGTCAAGGTAAAAAATCCTTAGCTAAACATCTAATGTGTTCTGGCAGCTCTATCCTTGCGAGCCAGTTCCCATTCTAGGCCTGGTGTGCTACTATCCTCGACCGCATCATCACTTACCGACAGGTGAGATTGTGGTGAAACGCTAGCCTATAAGATATATTTAAAAAAAATAACTATGGTGAATAATCAAAAGTACTATACCTAGCTCCGATCGTTCTTTATTGATGGTGTCCCGTTCATTCTTGATATACAGAAGGTGCCCTTCAAGGACAGAAAGTTCAGAAGATATTTGTCGTCGCATATCGTCGCCTCGTTTTCTCAATAGTTGCTCCCATTCCGTTAACTGAGTTTTGAGGCTTTCCTCCTGAAAAAAAAACTGACTTAAATAATTAAGATAGTTTAAAAACTAAAACAACCGACTTCCATGCCGCGCGAGTCAGTTTCAGTAGCATGTTTGAGACGTTTATCTTCATATATATGGAGATACTCATCAGATCTCGATGAATTTACAATGGGACCACCTCGGAAACGAGCCCTACCGATTAATAAAAGAATCATTCACATCGGTTCACAATTGACGGAGTAACATACAGACGAATTGAGATCCTCCTTCTTTTTGGGAAGTCGGTTGAAAAATAAGGAAGAACATAGGTCGTTGGACATTTTATTTTTACGTTTCTTTTTATTGCTGTCTATTGGAGAGATACTTATCAGACCTCGATGTAATTACCATGGTACCACTTGGGATATTCCCTTTCCAACAAAAAAGGAATAATCAAAATCGGTCATAAACGACAAAGTTATCCGCGAACAAACATAAACAATTTTTTAATCCAGTAGGGCGTCCCCCTCCTCCCTCTAAATGATAAACTGCTAGCTTGAAATATCTGGAAAAAAACGCGATAATAGTGCATTTCATGAACTTTAAAGAAAAACTATAGCGGTTAAGATAACTTTATTACTTTAGCAGTAATAGGCGTTGAACTTGGGTGTTGGATAATTTTGTACCAAATATAAAATCCTTCGAATAAATCCTTTAAAGTGACAAAGACGAAGTACCCAGTTCCTTGTTTATAACGGGTAAAGACTTGCATTGAATAACGGTATACTACGGAACCCTACACTGCGCGTGGCCCGACACGCACTTGGCCGGTTATTATTTTTAGTATATACTGTGATCGGTATGCGTTTCTTTAAGTTGTGTTTCACTAATTCACTTTTTTTATTTTTTTCATTTAAAATTGTCTGAAGTACTGAAACACAGAGTTACATGTATGCTTGGTTTTATCCCACTTTCATATTTTTTAATAGTCTCACGTAAACGTTTGCATGACAGCTGAATGGTTCATTACTTTTTTTTTACTAATTGAAAGCGTTAAAATTCTGCTTTTGCTATGTTTACTTGATAATTATGATTTATTTTATGATTTTTACGTGTATATGTGCGTATATTAATACTGCCTACATACTGAATAAATGCTTTGATTCTTTATTACATTTAATGGTTATGTTTGCTACACGCTACAAACTATATTTTGTGAGAAATAAGGTAACATTTACCTTGTCAGAGAGTCGTTTAGTCTCAGTCCTAACTTCCTGCATAGCTCTGGTCAGATGTTGATGTTGTTCTCTCAAATCCCGAGCTAGGCCCCAAAGGAATGCTTTCTTTGCATTCACATTTTTCTTCAACTCCTCTTCGCGCTCTCTGAATTTTGCTTCCATCTGATGATAAACACAAATACTACTGCACATAGATAGATAGGAAAACGATACATTCTTTATTAATTACCTCTTATAAAAAACAAAAGTACTTAGATGCATGCAATTTTATTCAATTAGTATCAATGGGTGGTCTTAAGGGATCTCTTCCAGACAACTATACACATAAATTATTACAAACATGAAAGGTGGTGGTTTTTTAACCGACTTGAAAAAAAGGAGGAGGTTTCTCAATTCGACCGTTTTTTTTTTTTATTTTTCTTTTTTTGTTAGAAAGAAGATATCCCAAGTGTGGTACCATGGTAATTTTATTGAGGTCTGATAAGTATCTCCAGAGATATGGAGATAAACACCTCCAAATTGGTACTGAAAATTAATAGCGCGGCATTGAAGTCGGTTCTTTTTAGTTTTTTAAACGATCTTATTTCTGTAAGTGTGAGACAATAACTTTTGAAATAAATAACAAACATATAAATACCTATTATAATCTAGCTTTAAAACGTTTGTAACTCTGTCACTCTGTCTGTTTGTTACCTAATCACGGCTAAACGGACGATCCGATCTTACTGAAATTTAAAAAGGAGATACTTTATAGCATTTGGATGAACATACTACTAAATTAAGCCACGGTTCGAACCATCGATACGACGAAATTAGTGAACTGTATTCTATAACCCAATTATGTTTGGATGTTAAACACAATCCAAAATTTCGTCGTCGGTACGATTAAATTTTGGATTGTGTTTAACAATTTACAAAAATATAAAGTGTGAAATACGTCAAGAAACATTATATACTGCTAAATTGTTGAAGTACTACGTGAACGAAGTCGTGGGAATCTGCTAGTAAAATATATAAACACAAGAAAATAATATCATAATATGATGGTACGGTGACATGGTGCAGTGAGAGCCATAAGAGAATATGTGAATATATAAACACAAGAAAATAATAACATAATATGATGGTACGGTGACATGGTGCAGTGAGAGCCATAAGAGAATATGTGAATATATAAACACAAGAAAATAATAACATAATATGATGGTACGGTGACATGGTGCAGTGAGAGCAATAAGAGAATATGTGAATATATAAACACAAGAAAATAATAACATAATATGATGGTACGGTGACATGGTGCAGTGAGAGCCATAAGAGAATATGTGAATATATAAACACAAGAAAATAATAACATAATATGATGGTACGGTGACATGGTGCAGTGAGAGCCATAAGAGAATATGTAAGCATGTCATTGAAATGTATTCTCAATATTTTTTTCAGATTCGTTAGTCATTTATGAATGACTTTTTTTCATGTGAAATTCCTTAGAAATACATATAAACAATAAATAAATAAAAAACTAAATATGTGAGGGAAATTATAATTTGGTAAATCCATCAGCGTTTTTCAAATAGAGAGTGACGTTACACAACACACGCTTCTGTCACCACAGAGTAGGTACCTAAGTCTTTGTCACAGAAATATGAGCTATGGTAACTACAACAGTGCATACTATTTCTATCATCATCTCAGCTGCCAGCTAGCTTGCGTGTATCTTCGCTCCATCTAGCTGGAGGGCGCCCTACTCTACGTTTACCGAGCCGTGGTCTCAACTCTAGAACATGTTTACCCCAACGGTTATCGGTTCTACGACAGATGTGACCAGTCCACTGCCACTTAAGCTTGCTAATCCTTTGATCTATTTTTTTTTATTACTCGCAATGTGGGTTGCACATTACTAGTATTCTTGTTAACCCCTCCAACTAAGCTAAATATGCTTGTGACTGGAGTGGGTTCACGGCAATAGTGCATGGGTGGGGTGGGGATCGAACTCACGACCTCTCGATTGCCAGTTCATTGCCTCGCGATACCCTATCCATTGGTCTATTGCCGCCTTTAATCTATGAAGATAGCTTTGGTTCTCTGACGGATGACTTCATTTCGAATTTGATCATTCAGAGACTCCGAGCATTATAGCCCTCTCCATAGCTCGCTGAGCGAATTTTAATTGGTGAACCAATCGCACCGTCAGTGTCCACGTCTAGGCTCCGTAAGTGGAGACCACGGCTCTGTAAACATAGTGTAGGACGCCCTCCAGCTAGGTGAAGCGATGTATACGGAAGCTGGCTGACAGCGGTTGGAAAGAAAGAGCTGAAGACAGAGCTCAGTGGCGAGCCATAGGTGAGGCCTATGTCCAGCAGTGGACAGAAATAGGCTGATGATGATGACACATAACATCTTAAATGCGGTAGGTATACAGGTGAAGTTCAAGGAAATACCTCTTCTCTTTTTTTCTGCAATATTTCAGCATGCGAGGCAAGGGATCTCTTCATACGTTTTTCTTCTGCGTTTTTTACTATCTCCATCTCAGATTCATACACAGATTTCAGTTGTTGGAACATCTGAAAATTATAATTAAAACATACGGGAAACTTTGTTTTATAATATGTAGTGATTTAGGATAAGTACTAGAAAATGGTGAAAACTCACTAAACTAGCGAAATCATAATAATATGTTTACATACTAAATTAATCTTTGAATCTTTATGTTTGACGATTAACTTGTAATTAATTATTTCAAGCTTTTATTTAACAAGCATTTTTGTTGCACTAGCACATGTTCGTATTGTTACGGGGTATATTATACAATGCTCAATCGATGAAGTATACGTTTTTAACCGACTTCAAAAAAAGGAGGAGGTTTCTCAATTCGACCGTATATATATTTTTTTTTTTTTTTTTTTTTTTTTTATGTTTGTTCGGGGATAACTTCGTCATTTATGCACCGATTTTGATTATTCTTTTTTTGTTCAAAAGGAGATATCCCAAGTGTGGTACCATGGTAATTTTATCGAGGTCTGATAAGTATCTCCAGAGATATTGAGATAAACATCTCAAAATTGGTACTGAAAATGAACATTGAAGTAGGTTCTTTTTTAGTTTTTAAACGATATTATTGTATAATTCCGATTGTTTATTTCTATGACCCCAATAAGTTATACTGCTCTATTTCTTGATGTTTCGCGTTAAATCTATCGTCGTAACAGTATGTATGTTCGAAATTTGCCAACCAATTTTTAAATCACTGGCTTAAATTAAATCCGATTGAGCTGAAACTTGGCAAACTTATGTTCGGTGATAATGCCTTATTATGGTTTCATCAAGCTGGTCTGATGATGGAGCCGGGATGCTGTGAGTCGAACTTCCTGGAAGGGGCGGAGGGACAGTCGAATTTGGGCTCGTATGTTTTGGAATCGTAAGTACTTTATTACACATGACGATGAGAGTTTTTACACAAAGCTTACTAAAAATCGTAAATAATATCTCTAATGACGATTTTGTACGTAACTAAATGAACACACACAAAATCAAGCATTTAAATAACCTCTTCAATTAGACTTTTTTCTATCACACCCAGCGATTCCAATAGCGATTCAACTCTCTTCGCGTTTGAATCTGTAATGTTCTGAAATTAAAACTTTGTCATTAGCTATTTATTCTGTAGCAATCGGATGAAATCGTATGTTCTGTAGCAGTCCGCGCTGTAGCTATTATGACAATATTTGTACATACGCGGCAGCCGGCCGGCTACAAGTTCAGTCAGTAGTGTCACGCGCGCTCTCGATCGGACGCGCGCCTTTAATATCGCTATTCAATCTGTTTTCTCACAACACTCATCCTTACAGTAAGAGACAGCTGACCGCCCGCGAGCTGAACGAGTGAGCTCAGACTTACGGTGCATTTTACGGTGCGCAACACGCGGTTCCTGATACTATTAGTTTATTCTGTGACGCAAAATCAAGGTCGCATCCGATTCCGAGGCGTGTAGCGTATTATGAATGATAATCAAATGAGCCCCGTTGGCGTACAGGATAGATGGCTTGCTCTCAAAGCGAGGGGTGGCCGGTTGTAGGAGCATAATATATCAAAAGATTCGTCTAACTTGCTACCAAAAAGTAGCTTACCACCATCAATGAGAAACTCTGCCGCCATAACCTTACGGTGTTCCCGCAGTACACAGCCCTTGAGAGTTAGAGTATTCTAGGCCTGGCGTACTACCATCCTCAACCACATTATTACATACTTAAGGTTTGATATTGCTAGCCTATAAGTTATAAAAAAAATTATGAGCAGAACCACGCGTCCCGGTCTTCAAATGAGCTGAAACTTTACATATAATATAAATTGTATAATATGGCAACGTTATGGTACCATCGAACTATTCGGATAATGATGACGTAAGCCATCTAGGAACTCCAATTGTAACTAATCTACACATGATACGGAATGATTTTGCATACTTAAGTAAACCGGATGACAGTGAAATGTTATGGTAACATAGAGCCATCGAGCTGGTCTGATAATGGAAACGAAAGGTGGCCATAATCATCATCATCATCAGCCTATACCAGTCCACTGCTGGACATAGGCCTCTCCAATTGCTCGCCACTGAGCACGATCCACGGCTCATACAACTAAACATATAGAGCCAATAGAAGTGGATCGCGGAATAAAAGGGGTATACGCCCACGTATACCCCTTTTATTCCGTGATCCCATGTTATCCCAATAACAACAATTGGTCGGCGGCCAGTAGGAAGACCTAGGTATAGATGGGAAGACGAAGTTCAGAAAGATTTGCGAGAACTGCAGGAGGTAAACTGGACGGGCTTTTGTTGACTTTGTGACTTTTGTCCCAGGCCAATGCTAACTTCGGATCGCTAATAAACCATTGAAGTAATAGTAAGTAGTATATATGAGCACAAACCTGGGTTAATTTCCTCTTCTTCTCCTTATAACTATCTTTGATCCTCGACACATTGTTCTGGCAGACACCGCAAAAAGAGTAGTGCTTGCAAATGTCATCATTGTAGTAATTCAGTTGGGTATCAATGGCTGAATCTGATCTTTTGGTGTTGAGACAATTAGTATCTTTGGTTAATTCGCCTGTAATTGACACATTAAAGTATGACGTAATCGATTCTTTATTTAATCTACATTGATATCAAGAACAAGGCAGACTGGTTCTAGAGTGGAGACCACAAATCAGCAAACGTAGCGTAGGACCCTGTGACTAGGTGGAGCGACGACATTCGCAAAGCGGTGGGCAGTGACTGGAAACAAAGAGCCAAAGATCGGGCTCAGTGGCGTACCTTGGGGGAGGCCTACGTTCAGCAGTGGACTGATAGCGGCTGATAATGATATCAAAAAAATTATACACCCTGTTACGGAACTAAAGGCACGAGCAAAATTATTCCAACGCGGGAACTCTACGACGGTTCAATCGAGCGTATTAGGTATATCGATGTTCCGCCCTAAAAAGAACTGATTTGGGTGAAATTCGGGACACATAATTTATAACCTGCCCTTGTGACTGGTGACAACTTTATTAACCGACTTCAAAAAAGGAGGAGGTTCTCAATTCGACTGTATTTTTGTATTTTTTTTTATATTTGTTACCTTAGAACTCCGTCTAATCTTAAACGATTTAAAAAAAAAACTTTTTTTGTTTGAGAGATTATGCCTCCCGTTTGGTCCCATTATAATTTTATCGAGATCGGATAATAATCTCCGGAGATATGAATATAGAGATAAACAATATAAACTTCAATAATGTATGCTCTTTGTTAGATTTTTTTAAATATCAATATGCTAGCGTTAGGTGAACCGGAACACATTAGATGTTTGGCGACAGATTTTTTAACTTGAGAGTGGTAGCTGGCCAGGCGGACACTAGATAGTGTCCTAACACCATGCGAGGGTCGGGGGTTTCTTAACGATGTTTTTCCTTTACCCGAGGGTCACTGTGAAAAGCGCACATACATTTTTCGATAGAAAAATCCATTGAAACTCACCTTGAACTAGATAGGTCTCTGTGCGCATAGGTATACATTTTAGTATGCAAACCAGCAGAGGAATCTGCGGGTCACTTTGGTACATCGCAAATATATTGGAGGCATGCTCAGAATCGCATTTAACACCTGAAAAATATTAGAAAAGGTTTAATCATACATTATGTAGAGTCTGTGCAAAAATAAAACCGTCATGCCGTTACTATGAACTAACATTCAAAGGCAAGGGAGGAAGGAAGGTACCTACCTACTAAGTAAGGACAACATTTCTACTGGGACAACATTCCGCCACCTATTAGAGACCTGTAGTGCTCACGGTTTTAAATTCAAACTTTAAAAAATGTTGTATGACCACCAAATTGGAGAAGAAATTCTCCTGCATATGACATATATTTATATGTCATATCATGTCATATCGTCATGTATCTAATAATAATTAATTCGTGGTGTTAGCCGTAAGGTGATGTCGTTACCGACCGACCCCACCGGAAGACCAGCGTTAGTTCTGATACTAACAACATGCTGAGTTGGGGCCGATTGGTAACGTAGGTTATCAATAAACATTTTTCATTTCATTTACCTACCTAGTAGCACACGATAATGATAAGAGTAGGTACCTACCAAGTATCAAATATTTTAAGTCGTGCTATTAATGACAGCAGTGTTGTCAATGCAACAAAAACAGTAAATTAAATCCACCGACGACCGACGCGACCCCAATTTCTACGACGGTTATCTTTTTGCACAAACTCTATTTATAGTTTTCTAAAACGTTTATAAGATGACGGCTAAATATTTATTAATGCTTCACTTTAAAGGTCATTTTGACCTAAAAAAAAATCCGGCCATGTGTGAGTTGAGTTGACTCGTGCACAGAGTCTTCCGTACAAACTTGTCAAACCAAACTTAACTTTGCAGTAAGATCCTTATAACGAACCCTAGACACTGTTAATGAACCAACCGCAAAAAAATAAGTTTGTATTGTAAACAAACTTTTTTTTGTTACTAAACAATATATTTACGACGGTTTTCAGATTTATTACTTTAAAAGGTCAAGTTTTGAGTACCACAGTTTCTGTTATAGGCAGACGTCATCGCTTACCATCAGACGAGCGTCTTTGTTGTCCTATTATTACCTGGTATCATAAAAATATGCAATATGCGGCAATAGCCCAATGGATAAGGAGTAGGACTGGCGATCGAGAGGTCGTGAGTTCGATTCCCACCCCACCCATTGCACTATTGACGTGAACCCACTCCAGACACAAATATGTTTAGCTTAGTTGGAGGGGTTAACAAGAATACTAGTAATGTGCAACCCAAATTGCGAGTAATCTTTTATATTAAAAAAAAAATTATATAATTGGCTTTTTTATCGTTTGGCCACTGTCTCGCCTGATGATAAGTGATTTAGTCGATGATGGTAAGGTAAACACAGCCTAGTATAGAATACACTAACTCTCAAGGGCTGTATGCTGCCAGAACACCGTAGGTAAAGCAGATTTTCTCCTTGATGGTGGTATGGTAATCTAGTTTTTAGTAGCAAGTCAGGCGGAACAGCGACATAATATGGTCCTATACCACTAGTAGCTCAAGATGGACATAGGCAGTGCAGTGCAGTGATGCGTATAATTATCTCAAAACAGAGTTTTGAGTGCCACAGATTCTGTTATAAGCAGACGTCATCGCATACCATCAGGCGAGCGTTTTGCTTGTCTCATATCATAAAAAATTCTCAAGACAGGTGCAGTACAGAGACACGCAAAATTTTGTCCATCCAAAGTTTTGAGTGCCACATTTTCAGTTATAGTCATTTACCACCACGGGAGCGTAGTCGTCGTCTTACCTCATAGAAAGATAGATTTTTTTAATATCCTATAGTCTAGCGTTTGACCACTATCTCATTTGGTGGTATAGGATTGATGCGGTCGAGGATGGTAGCACGCTAGGCCTAGAATAGGTCATATAAAAACGCTTTATTGAACACCTTAAATAAAATAAACAAACATACATTATAATTTAATTTACAGTGAAAGTGCAACAATAGACGGTCTTATCGCTTAAAGCAATCTCTTCCAGACAACCTTTATAACAGAAAAATATAACTTTATTTTTTATATCGTATAGTCTAGCGTTTGACCACTATCTCACCTGTTGGTAAGTGTTGATGCGGTCGCAAATGGTAGCACGCTAGGTATAGAATGGGAAATGGCTCTCAAGGATAGCTGCCGGAACACATTAGATGTTTGGCGACAGATGTTCTAACTTGAGGCATATAATACTTAATAGTACTACATACAGAAAGCTCACTCATGGGCAAATATGCGAGATTAAACCTAATTACAATGTCCGTAACGTTCAAATACGCTACACGCTTCGGATGCGACCTTGAAAATAATAGCTTGTTATATATTGTGTAATAGTTGCGGCGCTCGTGTTGAGTCGAAATGCACCTTAAGTCCACGCAGCGAGTCTGAATTACTCAGCCCGTCATGCGCCTTTGATAAGGCCGCTACTACTGTAGGTGCTTGAGGGTGGTAGCTGGCCAGGCGATACTAGAACGAACTTTACCTAAATATTGAAGTATAGCCCAAACATCAATGTCCATGAAGCGCAGGGGTCCATCATCAGTGCCGCTCTTCATCAATCTCTTAGCAAACGTAAACACCATGTTGGCCAGTGGAATCTCTGACACAAACACTGACAGGGAATAGTTGAATCCCTGGAATTACAGTTTAATTATTATTTATTTCATCTTACATCATGGGTCGTAAATCGCCAGGTCCTTTGGAAGGCATTGACGGAGCCGAAGCCGAAGCGTCAAGAGGCCCTTTACAAAGTTAGCTTATAAAATATACTATTGTGATTTGCGGATGGAGAGATGTATTATTATTATTATTTTGACACCAAACTGGGTAGCCTTTGGCCACTATCTCACCTGATGTTAAGTGATGATACGATCGATGATGGAGCGATGATGATTTTTAATTATCAACTAGTGGTCGTTCACCTTGCTCAGTGGTCAAATTCTTTTTGGAGTGTACTACTCTTTAAGAAACGATTTTCATATTTAACCCGCAGTATGAACATTTTATGGTGAGTAAAATCGAGCGTTAACTAAAAGTTTTAGCGTGAAGAAGTAACAAACATACTTACACTCACAAACTTTCTCCTTTATAACATTTTATATTAGTACCAAACGCATGCTGTTTATGCGTTTGTTTGACCATTATCTCACCTGTTGGTATGTGATGATGTGGTCGATGATGGTAGCACACCAGGCCTAAAATGGGAAAAAGACAGCTGCGGCACAGATTTTTCAACTTGAACTGACTGGCTAAACAGTTTTTAATGAAAATTTAGTACACAGATAGTGTTTATCATTAATTATCATTTATCAAATTTGATATTTTTTATATATTAATACATATGTAGGTAACTATATGTAGGTACTTAAAAAACCTAACAATTTTTTTTTTTAACAAAAACATAGCACCATCTGTTCACTAAGTTCTGATGATGTTTGTTGTAAGACAATTCCGAAGATGGGGTAAGGTTAGTTGCCCTATTAAGACTCCACCTTAATCTGCATTGACCCTTATCATCAGTTGAGATATTGGCCAAGTCCTTGTCTGCTCTCATATAAATAATTCGCAACTTAGTCTCGTACAAAATAATATGTATTTTTCTAAAAAAAGATAAGTGAAGAAATAAATAAAGGTACTTACCATACTTAAAAGATATTCAGCTATGAGTATGTTAAATGCTTGATATGGTAGCTCTAGGCGTTGTGTGAAATGCTTCAATGAACTGGGAGGTTCACCTTAAACAATGTGTTCATAATATAATATCATATAGGACAGTAGTACTTGATCACTATCATAGTCATCAGTACAAAAAGTTAACCATCGTAGATTGAAGGCTTTGGAGCTTTTGGAAAGCTTTGGAAGGAATTGAGGGCATGCGTGTTGATGGTTCTAATATACTGTTTTTGTTGCGTTGACAACATTGCTGTCATTGCCAATACAACTAAAAATGTTTGATACCTTGGCAAGTACCTACTCTTATCGTTATCGGGTGGTATTAGGTAGGTATATACCTTCCTTCTTTACCTTTGAATGTTAGTTCATCGTAAAGCCATGAAGGTTTGCTTTTTGCACAGATTCTACCTATAGGTAAGTGATAATGCTGATGTGGTTAAGGATGATAGCGCGCTATAGTCTTGTGCCAAATCGGACAGTTAAGGGTTCGCACTCTTATGGTACAGTCCAAAAAATGTACTAGTACACCTTATTAGTACAGTAGTACACATAGTACCTATTAGCACTCTTAACAGACTCGCGACCCGCTGTCTCTCTTGCTCTTTCATTACCTGTGTGATGCCATTGCACTGTTGACTCGCACCATGTATCTATCTCGTTTACGCCTATGTTTACTGTATAGTGCTTTTTCATTAAAGCACAACGAATATTGGGCGAGGTGAGCACGGTAAAGTGTAGTGTACTAGTGTCCGACTGTCCGAGTAACGTTTAGCGTATGGTACTAGGTCTTTTAGGACAGTGTCGGGTATTGTTACTTTATAGTACATCGTACACGTACTACCCAAGTCTAGCGCGCTAGGCCTATTATGGGAACTGGCTTTTAAGGATAGCTACTGGAACACATTAGATATTGGGCGACAGATTTTCTTAAGGATGGTCGCAAGCCAGGCTGACACTAGACAGTGTCCTACCACCATGCAGGGACTGTTACTAAATTGATACAAGCTCTCCCAACACCCGTATCCTGCCAGGTTACTGAGGTTTCTTATCAACATTTTCCTTCACCGAAGGGCCACTGCAAAATATGCACAAAAATTTTCCAACAGCTTGAACCATTAGAGTGAAATTACGCAAAAAAATAATCTACAGGGTGAAATGGAAGCACTTTTTATTCCGGGAAAACTGCAGGGAATATATAAATATAACAATGGTGACCACGTCACAGAGTATTATTCTCTATTAGTGTTACTCTCCTATACCAATAGGCTTAAAGTTTAATCCTACATGGTATCCCTAGGTGGGGGTAATAGATAATCACTGGTAGGCTTCTGCAGTGCTTCGACAACAAAAAACAAAGACATTTTGGCTATCTGTTAAATGATAAATCATTCCTCATATGTACTGCCAAGAAATAGAATTCATGGACATAAGCCACACCTTTGGCACTCCACTGAGCTCGCCCTTCAGCTCTGTTTTCTGCAGCCAGCTAGAGATTAGGTACATCATCACCACATCTAGCTGGAGGGCTTCCTACACTATGTTTACGAGCTGTGGCCTCCACTGTAAAACATGTCTACCCCAACAGTTATTGGTTAACGACAGATGTAACCAGCCCACTTGGTGAGCAGGCTCCTTTCTGCAACTAGGCCGTATGTCGGCCCTTTTTGCATGTAGACCTACTGCAACTATAGCTTGCTAATCCTATGAGCTATGTTGATATTGTTTTTCTGACAGATGATTTAATTTCGAATTTAATCCATCAGAGTGACTCCGAGCACATCACTCTCCGTACCTTGCTGAGCAACTTTAAATTGATAAACCAGTTGTACCGTCAGTGTCTCTTTCTACATCTTAGCTCCATAAATAATAAAAGGTACACACTCGTCAAGGACTTTCGTCTTCTGACTTTGTGGTATAGGCGATGTAGACTCGGCTTAGGTTTCCAAAGTTCAAAGAGTGACCACATAATACATCTTGATGTCAGTTCAATAGATTAGACAGTTCAATAGAAAACACATGCATTCTACTTGAAGTAAAAATAACAGTGATGTAATGGGAAACACAGATTTAGGCATGTAAGTATGAACATAGTATTCTTAATTAAAACATAATTTATGGAATGATTTAATCCTTACATCTATAATCTGACATATTTAAATTAAAAGGTCAATAATTATCAACAAAAAGTTTCCCTAACGTAGGTACAAAACACTTTCTTTCATTCAGATAAGCTCATAACTTTGTAAAATATGATACAGGTATAAAGGTATGTTTAATTGTATTATTATTTTATTTTATTAATTTTATTTATTATATTGTATGTTTAATTTTATGTGTATAATAAAGGTACTTACCAGTTTGAGCACTTTTTAGCACTCCCACAATGAGGCCACGTAAATAAGCCCTCAGGTCATGGATAACTCCATTCTTTTCAAACAAATCATACATAAACTTTTGAAAATTTTCCGCGGAATCCGTGTTTCCATCTTGATTTACACAATCGTCTTTCGGAAAACTTTCTGTTAAACTTTCCATGTTACAATTTTTAACGGACCAAGTGCTTATAAGACATGCTTAATTGCTAAATTTAATGCTATCAATTGTTATAAAACTAACAGTAACTGTAACACACAAATTCAATTTCAAAATTCCCAAACAAATTGGATGTATGTTTTCTTTTCATTTTTGCTTGTTGTCATTTGGTTGCCGTGACAACCAACTGAATCAACATTGACAACTGACAAAACAAAAGTCAATTCAAGAAATGAATCAAATGAAGTCACTATAAACAAATCAGAAGTCATGGTCATATCTTTTTTAGCCTCAATTCATTAAATACAAATTATTATAACTTCACGAAATAAAATTACTTATTTAAAATAAAAAAATAACGGTTGTTTTTAATTTAAGGCACTTTCATAAATTAACATTGATATAAGCAACCAACGTATAATTTCGGACTGTTTAACAACAGTCCCTGTGGCGCAGAGGATAGCGCGTTGGACTTCTAATCCAAAGGTCGTGGGTTCGATCCCCACCAGGGATGACATCTTTTCGTTTTGTTGCGTAGTTTGATAATCCATTTTCTACGTTGCATTTGTGTTTTATAGAAAATGTAACTTTTCTCGATATTATCATCAAGAGCCTCAAGGGGTAAGATGTGACTTTACTTCTAAACAGGGTAGATTTTTTAAGATGGGAACGTAAGGGTAGGACCTTCTGCCGCTGTAGCTACAGTAAATCGTTAAGAAACTGCCCAAGGGTACCTACTAGAAAAGTCAGAAATTGTAAAAACCTTTTTCCATGCATTTTGTAGGAGATTTTTTAAACCAATCGATCCTATTTCCTAAGGAGATCAAAACACTCTTTGGGATCAACTGATGTTGGAGTACCTACTAGAAATATCAAAAAGTGTACAGGTATTGTTGGAACCTTATTTCTATTATAAATTTTGTAGCAATTTTTAAGTATTCTTAAATGTGTTTAATTTTATTTTGTTTTCATCAATTCGCCGACAATTCAATTCATTCGAATGGATCTTACCCCAACGCGCTTTACAAACAGATGCCACCATTCTGTTTATCTAAATCTTCTGCTTCTGCAGTTTAATCATACATACGTACATTAATAATATAGCAATGAGTACCTCTTTCTTTCTATAAACAAATAAATATATCTAATAAAAAACCATAAAAACTAAAATTTAGTCTACCAAACCACTACCAGTAGGTAAAGTTCCCAAAATGCTGGCTGTATTCCCCCGTTGAATGGCGATGCTTAGTCTCTGAGCTAAATACATTCCAGCATTTTGGTCCCGTGTCGTTTCAACCAGCCGTGTTCCAAAGTCGGTCAACGAAACAAGAACGGCAAAATAAATAGTACTCATAGACGTATTATAAATCGACTGCGCAAAACGGCCCTGTAGGGCTATTCTGTAAGCAAATTTCGGGGTTGGATTTAGAATCGTTTTGCACGAAAAAGGGGGGGTAGAGGGGTGGAATGGGAAGGGGAGGGTCCCCCCTTCACTACCCTACCACTCCCATTACAAGGTAATGCATAGTTTTTGAGTTATGCCTATTTTTGTTGGGTTTGATTTTGGATTTTTGGTTGAATTTAGAATCGTTTGGCATGAATTTCATATAAAATGTTATGGGGATGGGTAGAGGTTAGGTCCCTGATTGTAACAATACCATTCTTATAACCAGGTAATGCACAGTTTCCAATAAAACGATATAAACAAAATCTAACCTAAAAATATACTAAACCATAAAAACAAAGCGCAAATAATAATTACAAGGGCTAGATAACTTAGTAAACATTTTAGTAATATTTTTTACCACTACTAAATTAATAAGAACACCCCACTAGAAAAAAAACTAGGTTAGGTTAGGTTGAAACTGCGACAACACAACGCGCGAGCCGAGCGAGCGAAGCGAGCGTGCCGCGGCAGCGGCCGGCGAAGCGCAAAAAGTCTGTTAAACATCCAACAAAGGAGTGATATTGATCAGCAAAGTGTTACAAAAAAGTGTGGTTATGATTTTACAAAAATACGCATAACTCTAAAACTATGCATTACCTTGTAATAAAAGGGGTGGGAAAAGGAAAGGGGGACCCTCCCTTACCCCCCCATCACCTCACCCTCCCTTTTTCGTGCCAAACGATTCAAAATTTTTACGAAGTGAGGTTATGATTTTGCAAAAAAAATCATAACTCAAAAACTATGCATTACCTTGTAATGAGAGTGGTGGGGTAGTGAAAGGGGGACCCTCACCTACCCCTTCCACCCCTCCATTCCCCCTTTTTCGTGCGAAACGATTCTAAATTTCAACCAAATTTCGGAAGCGAACTTCGCAGTGAGATTTGAATTTCGTGTTACGAAATGAAACCGTATAGCAATCGCTTTACGATTTGAACTTCGTAGTACGACTCACCGCGAATTCCGCTTGCGAGATGCGTAAACTAGCTTACAGAATAGCCTGGCTGATGAGACCGATCTAGAACGGAGTTAGTCCCTTTCTTTTGTACGGACGACTTATACATACAGGGTGTCGGGTTTCATATGGACCAAACGAACACCATCGATGGAGGACTCCAAGGGCTACCCAGACAACTCCCATGTATATTCCGCGAAATCTATAGTTTTCGAGAAAATTGCGTTTTACTTGTTTTCGAGTTAGTCCCCCAAATGTTGCAATTTATTTAAATTTTCTCCCAAACTATAAAGGCCAGAGCCCTAGTTTTTTGTGGGACTGTGAACAATGAATAGCTCTTTCAGGGAAAACTACAATTTTTTATTTAGGCTTATTATTTTCTGAGAAAAAAAATAAGACAGTACATTTTTTTATTTAGACGATATTTGAACTTTTACTTTGGGCAGGCTTTTCTCCAAAAAAACACAGAATAAAAAAAGTTACAACCGATTTTAAAAACTTGTCTGTTTTATGGACCTGCTGCTTGGAAAATTTCATACGGCTACGACAAGAGGTTTCAGGTCTAAAAACATAATTAACGAAATAGGAAAGATTTCACTATTTGAATTATTTCTTCTGAAATACACTCTGGTATTCTCTTTTTTACAGAATTAACTCATATGAAGGAAATAAGTTATAATAAAAACCCAATATCTTTAAATTAAAAGGTTTTATGTTGAAAAATATAGACAATTTTCTGAATTTTCTTGTCAAATTTGAAATAAAAGTTTTAAGTGTCCCTTTACAGCAATGCAGGCAAAGTGACCCTTTACAGCAATGCACATTATTGCACATACGATAACGCTTTATGAAGAAGATTTCTTCTAATATCATGAAAGAAGACATTGTCTTTACTTCTCTTCTTGTGTGCATCTCTTAGTTAAAGTTGATATTTATTCTTATTTATTTCGCTGGAGAAGTGAAATCTTTATGAATCTTTAGATTGACAAGTTGATGTATTCGGCGCGATGGATCTGTCTCTGGCCATCAAAATGCTTGACGTCAAATTTTTTGATTTTTATGTGGGAGTACGACCCAAACTCGCAAGTATAAAAGTATCGTCTAAGAAAGTGAGCATCTTGGTCGAAAACCACATCATCACTTACCATCAAGTGAGATAGTGGTCAAACGCTTGCCTATTACGTAAATTGAACACCAAACTAAAATAATCATAGAAAAAGAAAACTAAAAGTCATCACTCTTTTTTAACCGACTTCAAAAAAAGGAGGAGGTTTTTTTTTATGTTTGTTCGCGGATAACTTCGTCGTTTATGAACCGATTTTGATTATTCTTTTTTTGTTCAAAAGGAGATATCTCAAATGTGGTACCATGGTAATTTTATCGAGGTCTGATAAGTATCTCCAGAGATATTGAGATAAACATATAAAAATTGGTACTGAAAATGAATAGCGCGGCATTGAAGTCGGTTCTTTTTTAGTTTTTAAACGATATTATATCATTTAAAAAGAACTTTATTAAGCGATATCATGTGCATAGCTGTAACTTTGAACTTTTAATATAAAAATGACAAAAGATGTGCTAGGAAAATTATCAATATTTTTCAACATAAAACCTCAATGTTTACTTTTATAGTTCCTTAATTCAAAGATATTGGGCTTTATTATAAATTCTTCTCTTTTTTTGAGTTAATTCTGTAAAAAAGAGTTTACCTGGGGGGTATTTCAGAAGAAATAATTTGAAAATTGAAATCCTTTATATTTTGCCAATTATATTTTTAGACCTGAACTACTTGTCATAGCCGAATGAAATTCGGCAGGCAGTAGGTCTATAAAACAGAAAAGTTTTTAAAAAGTTTTAAATTTTTTTATTCTGTGTTTTTTTGGAGAAAATCCTGCCCAAAGTAAAAGTTCAAATATCGTCTAAATAAAAAAATGTGATGTCTTATTTTTTTCTCAGAAATTAATTAGCCTAAATAAAAAAATGTTGTTTTCCCTGAAAGACCTATTCATTGCTCATAGCCCCTAAAAAAATTAAGGCTCTTGCTTTTATAGTTTGGCAGAAAATTTAAATCAATTGCAACATTTCGGGGACTAACACGAAAACAAGTAAAACTCAATTTTCTCGAAAACTATAGATTTTATTATTTTATTATGCGGAACATACATGGGGGTTCTCTGGGTAGCCCTTGGAGTCCTCTATCCATGGTTCGTTTGGACATTATATATTGTGTTACTCTTTGGTTTGGACCAAATGAAACCCGACACCTGTATACTATACATATAGTATAGAACATATATAGCACTTGCAGGTTGTTAGACAAGGACACACTCCCACTCTGGTGCCTTTCAATAGGGCCGTTTTGTTCTATAATACAATTACAACCTTATTGTTACAGCATACGGATTAAATTGAATTTGTGAAAACCTCTGAAGTGCACCATCCATTTATATTACGTCTATGATAGTACTCCATTGTGACATTTTTTTTGTAGTTTATTTATGGCTCCACACGATTAGTGTATTTAGCCAGTGTCAAGTATAAAGTCAGTCTTGTCCAAGTCATAAAGTCAGTAAAGATTGTGGATTTTACTGAAGATTTTCAGTGAAATTTCGGTGAGAACGCAAATAGCATGTTTTTCAACATTGTGCCGTTTCCATACACTTGCACGCAATCACCGGCACTTGATGGTTAATACTCCAGATTTATTACACATTAACTCGCGGAAGAACACAAGTTTTAGGAAAAAATACAATGAGATTATGAGCACACCGTAGGACCATACACGGACCACATACACTTTTTCACGTTCCCGCCAAAACTCCCAATTGTGACATTAATATGACCATATCCTCGACAGTCGACACTGACAAAGTAGTTTTTTTTCGTACTGTTTTTATCAATGTCATTGTCATTAGTCATTTGCTATTAAAATCATTTACTTTTTTTGATCATTCAATCAGTGTTGTTGTAATAGTCGATAGTTTCGCTATCGATAGTTGACGTTGAAAAATAGTCGATAGTGCTATCGAAGATATCGAAATGCTGCAATAGTATCAATAACATCGATATTGTCGATAGAGAAAGTTAGGTGATACCATTGAACTTTTTTTTTTTTTAAGTTTTATTATGGCTCCACACGATTAGTGTATTTAGCCAGTGTCAAGTATTGAAATTCTTCAAGTTTTTATAAATTTTAGTCGAAGAGATAGGTCAAAGTCAAGTCACATTTCAGGTCAGTTTTTTTCAAGTAAAAGTCTAGTCTAAGTCATACCTTTAGTAAAGATGTGGTGTTTACTGAAGATTTTCAGTGGAATTTTGGTGAGAACGCAAATAGCATGTTTTTCAACATTGTGCTGTTTCCCTACACTCGCACACAATCACCGGCACTTAATGGTTAATAATCCACATTTATTACACATTAACTCGCGGAAGAACACAAGTTTTAGGAAAAAATACAATGAGATCACACACACTTTTCCACGTTCCCGCCAAAAAACCAACCATTGAACTTTGTCAATCGCGTAAAAATAGTCGATACTATCGATACTATCTATGACCCATCGACGCCTTTCGATAGTATCGATTCGATAGACTATCCCTATCGCTATCGCAACATCACTACATTCAATAACATGAATTAAATAATTTTATTCAGCAGGGCTGCGTTCACGACCTACGCTTGGATTGCACCCAAACGCTCTAACCCCGTTCACGACCTCAGAGCGTCGCACTCGGTTGTAGCAACTGTGTCGTTCACGACCTCCGTTGTTACACTCCGGTTGCAATTTTTTAACCATCAAATTCGATGCTTAAAAAACGCTCTGACGTTTGTGACAGTAAATTTAGCGGGAAAAACTGTAATTTTTTACAGATTAAGGGGATCAGGAGAAATTGGCATTGTCGAGACCAAGACGTGACATGACGAGACATTAATCATAATAATCATAATCATTATCATTTATTCATATAACAAAATACACGTCAATTGCAAATATAATTAAAAAATCAGAAATAAAATTATAATATTAATTAATTGAATATAAAATATAATATAATAATAAAAAATATAATAATAATAAAATATAATAATAATATATAAAATTCATAACAAATAAAATAATACTAAAAATAATTTAATTCTTATTAGAATTTATAAAATCATTGTATGAATAAAAGGCCTGGTCGATAAGCCAGTTCTTCAACCGACTTTAAATGAAGAAAGGCTCGGTGCTTCCGTCACATTGTCAGGTAGTCGGTTGTACACTGACGGTCCCATGACATGAGTCAGCTTCCCACTTTTGGCTAGTTTGTGCGGCATACATGCCAGCTTCCCCGCCCGGCGCGTGTTGTACGGGTGATGGTCACTATTCTTGGGGAACGAGTCGACGTTGAGTCTTACAAACACTGCCACCTGATATATCACCATGGATGGTGTCAGTACGCGCAACTTCTTAAAATGGGGTCTGGCAGAATCGAAGCGTGTGATCCCAGCAATAGCTCGTATGGCATGCTTCTGCATTCGAAAGGCACGTAGCCATTCCGCGGCCTGACCCCACAGCTCTGTGCCATACTGGAGCACCGAGTGTACTGTCGCGAAGTAGCACGACCGCACCACACTCTCGGGGAGGAAGCGAGAAAGCCTGTAGTGAGCGAAACATGCGCTGCCTAGCTTTCCACAGACCTTATCAATATGAGACTCCCGGGTGAGAGCTCTGTCTAGTTCGAAGCCCAAGAATGTGGTGGTGTCGCACTCACTCAGCTTAGTACCACTGTCGGCATAAACGTGCAGTTGCCTCGGCCTACGACCTCCCAGACAGAAGTGCATGTAGTGGGTTTTTGTTAAATTTAACACCAACCCACTGTCACGGAACCACGAGGCGAGCTGCCGCGCTGCGTCGTTCAGCCGTCGCTCGAGCTCATCCACAGAGGGTGCCGTCACCACCGCCGCGACATCGTCCGCGTACATGAGCACCGTTTAGTAGTAGCGAGAATAGTATGTTGGATACGGCCGATCCTTGAGCCACACCCATGGATAATGGGAGTGGATCTGACCGCACCTGGCCCGCATCTCCCACGACTAACTGCGACCTGCCCTGCATCATATCGCACAGTAAGCCGAGTGCCCTGTCCTGTATCCCGTAGTGGTTCAGTTTCAGCGCTAAAATCACGTGGTCGGCGACGTCAAACGCCTTTGAGAGGTCGCAGCACAGCACTGCTACATGCTGCTTCTCCTCGCGGGCGCACATCACGCGGCGCACCACCTCGCGAGTCAGGCTCGTGGTAGATCGTCCCACACGGTACGCGTACTGCCGCTCCGATAGACCGTTCACAGATGAAAGGTACTCTGTTAATCGCGAGCTTATCCCATTTTCGAGTTATTTTGCAATAACAGGTATTATAGAAACTGGTCTATAGGCGTCGATGTCCTACATCTTTCCTTTTCCTTTAAATAAAGGAGACACTTTACTCAACTTTAACGGGGCGGGAAACACGCCCTGACGCAGGTACGTGTTAAATAATCCCGCCAATACGGGCGCTAAAGGTGCTGCGGCCATGCTCAGAAACTTCATGGAAATTCCGTAAGCTTCTTTCGAAGGTTTAGGCGGTATTTTTTTAGTAATTATACCAAAAATCTCGTCCGCCGTGAACATGCGCAGCCTCAGCGAGCAGTCCGCCGGCGCGCGGGCCGCACTCAGGGTACGCCGCACGCGGGCCGGGTCCGCCGGAGTGAAACAACCGAGGTCGTGAACGACACAGTTGCTGCAACCGAGTGCGACGCTCTGAGGTCGTGAACGGGGTTAGAGCGTTTGGGTGCACTCCGAGCGTAGGTCGTGAACGCAGCCAAGTCAGCCGAAAAGCAAAGAGAATATAATACTACGTTAAAAAAAAGTTTTAAAAAATATCAAATTCTGACACATAAAGTAATCCACAGATACTATATGTGTCACAGAGAAGTAATCTGTGTATCAAATCAAAGTGCTAACACATGAAAATTGTAATTGTTTCTTTAAAAAAAATCTAATATAATAAAATAACGTATAGGTATAATAAATTATCCCAACAAAATGAGACGACGTGCGGGAGTCGGCGCCATCCAGAAACAGAAGCTTGAAAAAGAAAAATATAGAGAAAAAGGCTCGGAGATTCAGGAAAATCAGTTCCAACAAATGTCCAAACAACTCGATGTTTTCAGGGAAAATCTAGAAGAATTCGCGTCTAAACACAAGAATGAGATAAAGAAGAACGCCCAGTTCAGGCGGCAGTTTCAAGAAATGTGTGCGGCTATTGGGGTCGATCCGTTAGCTTCTGGGAAAGGATTTTGGTCGGTGTTAGGTTTGTATGTGTAAATGTATACTCATGATGTTGCTGAAATATTAAATCAGTCCATAGTTGTCTGTAATTTTGTCATTGATAAGTACAGTGTTACAGTCTTATCACAGTATTGTGTCTTTACTCGATTCAAATTATGACATAATTATTCAATTTCTGGATTGTTTTTTTAGCATTTGACTGAACAAGGACTTGCCCACTGTCTAAGCGGATCAATTCACAGAGATAAGCCCAATGTCTTTCCTTTTATGTGCTATTTCTATTATATCGTCAGATCATCTTTTCCTTTGCCTGCCAATTACTCTTCTCTTGTCACATTGTCTGGCCTTATGTCCCTCCAGTTTTTAAGCTATACAGCTGAGTTTCTTGCATATGGTCTATATTTTGAGTTTTCTGTATTCTTCTCAGCTTTAAGATGCTCCTATCTATTGCATGCAAAAAGATATCTTTTTCTGGCTTTAATTACTTTCATTAGAAGTTATGAGATAAAGTATGTAGGTATGTATGTTATAACATCTAGTATAAATAATCTGTCTGTAAAAATCAGCAATAATTATTAACTATTTTTAGGTATTGGTGATTTTTACTACGAACTAGGAGTACAGATAGTTGAAGTATGTCTAGCTACGAACTACAAGAATGGTGGACTGATCACATTAGAGGAGCTTCGCACCAGGCTTATAGCAGCACGAGGTCGGGCCAAGAAACACCAGGAAATTACTAATGATGACTTGTTGGCTGCTGTGAAGAAACTTAAGATATTTGGTAACGGGTATGTAATGTAGTCCTTGTATTTTATTCAATTAGTACAAATTAGTGGTGGGTTGGTACGCCATTTTGCAATAACGAAATACATTGTTGACCTTCTTTAGTACAAATATACAAATTTCATAGTAAATAGTAACATATAGACTTGCAAATGTTTTCCTGCAACAGACCTCTTTTACCTGTTTAACAATGTTTTACCCATAATAAACATGACACTGCACTCAGGCCCGATAGAGACTGACCTTGAACGGAGTATGTCTCTTTCTTTTGTATGGACAACATATATACATACTATAAATTAAGTATAGTACATATATTGAATTGGCAGATTGTTAGACAAGGACACACTCCTATCTAGGTTCTTTGCATTTGGGCTGTTTTGTTGTAAATAGCAATTACAGAGCACACAGATTAAATTTAATTTGTCAAAACATCTGCTGTGCTCCATCTATATATTTTAATTCTTTGCCTTTCATATTGTTGCCATTTCTAGAAACATTGTACTCTATACTGCACAACATACGCACCTGACACCCTCAGTTGAGCAATAATCTTTGCAAGGTAGCTGGATAAGAGTAGCCAAAGTGCCATGCTCAGTACAAAGTACAAAGTACACAGGGGAATCCTTTGTGACATAAGGATCTCCTATTGATTTTGGTAGTATGTATTGGGTAGATGCATTCTGGAGTGGAGACCACTAAATGACTAACATAGTGTGGGACACAAGATGGAGTGCTAATATACACAGTGTAGCTGGCAGTGACATGAAGAGAAGAACTGTAGACAGTGAAGACAGATCTCAGTGGCATGAGGCCTATGTTCAGCAGAGGACTGATGGGCTTTTAATAATGAGCATAATCTGTATTCAGAGCCCCAATTCTGTTAGGTGGCAAGCAAAATATCAATGTGCTGTTGTGATTGGTTGACAGACTATAAATACTCAAAAACAACAATCTAGATGCATGTAGCATTATGTAAGTACATATATCAGTTCACTAGCTTACAGAATGGGAGCCCAGCAGTTTATAGTAAAAACTGCTTATGTTCAGTAAAGATTTGAAATATTGCTGTTCCAGATTCTCAGTAGTTCCAATTAGTAAAGGCAAGTGGTTGGTGCAATCAGTTCCTGGAGAGTTAAACCTGGACCAAACACTGGTTCTGCAAAAGGCAAGCAGCCTCGGCACTGCTTGGGTGTCCTCTAGCTTGCTTGTTAGTGATCTCGGGTAAGCAATCTTTAGCATTTACCTGCCCTTATGTCAACACTAAAAAAAAGTCAGTTATACACAACTGACTGTTAGGCTCAGTTTCACCGGTACCTGATAGCACTAATATGAAGAAATGTGACAGATTTTTGACAGCTTTTATATGGCATCATGTGTCAGATAACTATCTAACGCATTATCAGGAACCGATAAAACTGACCCTTAATATTCTATCTAGAGTGGCGCGGCTATGCCAACCTGTTATCTAAAATCAATAAAGGTCAGCTAAATTATAACTGAAAATGGGTCAAACCAATAGATTGACTTATGGTCGGTTTATTGAGAGTTTATCTACTCAATTGTACCGTTATTGAATAGATAAACGCTAAATAAATGTACTCAAAAACCAGCCATTATTGACTTATACCCACGATATACGACCCACATATAAATACTTTATTTATTACACACATGTCTTTAGTCTCCCAACATCGAATTTATTACACCTTGTATTTAACCAAGCTTTATTTACCACTATAAATATATATGTATCATCATCCTACACTTAACTCACTTAAGTTTAACTATTATTTATATTGAATCAAAAGCCCAATAAATAAGTTTCAAGCTTCTAGCTTTAAAAAAGACGATACATCCAACTACAACTTTCCATCCCCCCTTTCAACCCTTTTTTTGCATAAAAAGTAGCCTATGTCTTTTCTCGGGCTCTAGACTTTCTGTGTACCAAATTTCATTTAATTCGGTTCTGTAGTTTTAGCGTGAAAGTGCAACAGACAGACAGACAGACAGAGTTACTTTCGTATTTATAATATTAGTAAGGATAAATATCTATGGTATTTCATGTTAAATGTTAAAATAATCTGCATAACTTTATTTCCTGCAGTGTGAAAAAATACATTACTCAAAATACTTTTTTTTCCTGCATTTAACTTCTGTATATTTCCATTTCAGATGGACAGACACGAGAGCACAAGGTGCTCTTAACCACATGGTCAAAGAAGGCCTAGCGTGGATCGACACACAGGATGCTAAAGAAACATTGTACTGGTTCCCCAGTATGTTCTCAGAATGTGTCTCACAAGATCTGTGATAGTCAACGATAAAGATAAGATAAAGTTTTAATGTGATGTTAAGCAATGGTATGTTGAATTGGGTTATTCCACTTTTACACAGAGTTCGTTATTATTTAAATGATTTATTGTAAATAAATTTATTTCTTTACAAACTAGTTTTAATATTGCACTGTGACTTATATTACTACTACTATGAAAGTGCATTACAAATAACAATAATAACTATGAAAAATACAGACATTATGATTGGTTAAATAATAACAGTTAACTTCATCGTATAAAAAGGTAGATGCGGTACTCCCTCTTATGCCACTTAAACATAATGGAACTAGAAACAACTACATGAAAACACGAATTTCTAATTTCGAGCATGATGTGCATGAAGAACAAAGAAAGACATTGTTTGTAATTATTTAAATGGGTCTGCGATAATTGCACATGTAATTCTGTATGTGCTATACAAACGAAATTAGTTTCATGAACCTAATTCATACGGTCCACATTGAGGAGCGGGGTACCTTATCTCCCTGTTAACTTTTTACAACAGGCAAATAGGGGGTGTCACTGAGGTAGTTGGCTGGGAAGGATTTAAAGACTACCAGTTTCTATATATCATCAAAACAATAATATTTTTCTATGAAGTTTTATATCCGTTTTGATCCAGTATAGGAAGTTAGGAACCATTCTTTCTCATATTTGATATTTGACGTATCGTGATAATTACACATAATATTATTATTAGAAGCGGTTGTACTCACGGGTTTTACCGTCGAAATTGCTGTGACCAGTTTTCGAAACATATGTCAATATGTCCTTGTGGGAGCCACGTCTACCGTAAGGTTCTCTCGCAATGAATTTCAGCAATTTCGTCAATAAACCCATTAGTGTAAAACCACAGTACAACCATTTCAAATATTAGATTGCATTTGCTGTTACCCCCACACCCACATAACTTGCAATACATCTATCTACTATATAGCTGACTAAAAAGTATAATACAATAACTTTCCAATGGACAGTTATACTCTGGCCAGTATGGATAGTGTCCATCAAGGAACTGCTAGCTAGCCGTACTATCAATACTAGATGAGTCAAGGTGAGGTAGTTTTAATCTTGAACGAAGTTCGTTGTTCTCTTTACTTAAATTCTGCAACTTCACTTTCAGCTTCTCTGTCATTTCTAAATACGACTCTTTCCATCTGGAAATAAGGTTGATCATATTAATGCTTGATTTAGGACCAGTTTTACCAGTCCTGATACTAGTCCCTGATAGCCTATCAGGAACATATGCCAGATAAACTACAACTTTTATATGGTTTTATCAATTTGAAACTTCAGGAATTCCAAAATACCGACCACGAATGTTGATTTTTTTTAAAACTTACTAGTAATGTGGGTTGCATATTACTAGTAGTCTTGTTAACCCCTCCATCTAAGTATGCTTGTGTCTGGAGTGGGTTGAATCATTTGAATCAAATCAATTGGGTTGAACCAATTGAATTAAGCAGCAATAGCCCAATGGATAAGGCGTCGGACTGGCGATCGAGAGGTCGTGAGCCCGATCCCCACCCGTTGCACTATTGACTCGAACCCATTCCAGAGCCAGACACGCATATTTAGCTTAGTTGGAGGGTTAACAAGAATATGAGTAATGTGCAACCCACATTGCTAATTAGTAAAAAAAAAAAACATTGATCGATCGTCTCCGGTCCCCTCTAGATTCGATGACCAGTCATACACACTTTGACAAGAATTAAATTACCTTTTGCTCAATTCCATTTGATTTTCTAAATGCTTGTTTAATTCAAGTAATTCCTCTTCTTTCGTCGAAACCATTCTGTAAAATTAATATGACTTAAATAATCGCTACATATGAGTATGTAGTTTCACCGTTCATTTTATTAGCACTTACTTCTGATTTAACTCTGTCCTTGATGTCAACATGTTTTGCAGTTTGCTAATCATTCCGTGCGTTTCATCTAGTGATTTTTGAAGATGGTCTACTTGTACTCTGAAAATTATGAGTGTAAAAATTTGTCTCTAAAAGCCTTTTTAACCGACGAAAAAAAAACGGATCAAGGCGACGCGTATATTTTTTTTTTATGTATGACCACGCATAACTTATAATACTTATAATATAACTTATTTTTTTATTGGAAAGGGTATACCCCCAAGGGAGTCCCATTTAAATTTTAACGAAATCGGTCGAGCCGTTTTGAATAAATCAACAAAAATAATAGATAAAAGTATAATTTTTTGATGATTTTATCATGTCATCAATATATGTCAACAAACACTGGAAAAAACAAAGAGCCGAAAATCGGGCTCAGTTGCGTGTGTTGAGAGAGGCATATGTCCAGCAGTGGACTGATACCGGCTGATTATGAGGATGATGATGATGATATTTTTCAACAACTTACAACAACAACAACTTGTGGTACAATTTAAATTTCTTCGAGATATGTTCAGTATCTCCAGAGATATGAAGATAAACACCTCAAACTTAGTATTGAAAAGTTTGTCTAGGCCAGGGGTAGGCAATGACGCCTGCTTTTAACATAGTAGATTATGGCCACAAAAAATTATAAAATAAAACTTTTTAACAAAAAAATTAAACCGCCGAAAAAACTGAAAAGCAAAAAATGATAAAACTTTTTTTTTACCTTAATAACGAAATTCTTAAACTACTCTTAGTATATATACCTAAGTATATATTTTTGTAATTGTTTTGAGTTTTTAACTAAACATAATAACTAATTTCTTAAACTAATGTAACGTAATGTGACTCAAAATTACTTAGGTATTCATACTTACATTAGTTTAAGAATTTAGTTATTATGTTTAGTTAAAAACTCAAAACAATTACAAAAATATATACTTAGGTATACTAAGAGTAGTTTAAGAATTTCGTTATTAAGGTTAAAAAAAATGATTTATTATTTTTTGCTTTTCAGTTTTTTTAGCGGTTTAATTTTTATGTTAAAAAGTTTTATTTGTATAAACATTCTATATCGTTCTATTGGTAACAAGCAGCGCCTCGCGGTTTCACCCGCGTAGTTCCCGTTCCCGTGAGAATACAAGGAAAAAAATAGCTTATGTTACTCGCTGATAATGCAGCTTTTCATTAATAAAAGAATTTTTAAAATCTGTCTAGTAATTTGTAAGTTAAATTTTTGCTCAAAAACTACTAGATTATTTTCATTAGTTTAGATAAAAGCATCTAGATGGCGCTAGAGTAGGTTAAATAGCTCCTAAATCATGCAAACGATATTTTATGCGATGTTGGAACCTGATCACTTGCTTAAAATTTGAACTTGTTCAAATTTTAAGATGTTTGATGACTTGGGAGTTGGGGTTAAGGGCTAATAACTTACTTCAACTCTTCACATTGGTTCTTCAACAGCTGTTCTTCCCAATCCCGTCGTTTGTTATCTCTAGTATGTATATCTTGGATCCTTTGTATATCAATCGCTAGACATTGCTTTTCACATTCGACTTGTATGTTCCGACGCTGTGAGGCCACCTACAATAACATCGTCTAGATAAGCTTATGAACAACGGAGTGGAAGCGTCTTTTTGAACCCCGACGCTAAAAGAGGGGGTGTTATAAGCTTGACGTGTGTAACGTGTGTAACTATGTGTGTCTGTCTGTTGCATCGTAGCGCCTAACCTGATGGATTTTTTAATAGGTGTTTTGAATGTAGGTATGCATGATAGGTGTGTGAAAATCTGTCGAGCCGTTTTAAGACTGAGCTTTTTCTAGATGATGACGCAATGAGATCAATTTTTGTAGAATACGATATTTGGTATCCTCTCTTTAATAAATTGACTTGATGTTGGGGCGTCTCCTGTAATCTGCAGAATACTCTACTTCTCACCAACTTACAGCAGACATGTTGTGTTTGGGCTCATTAAAATGGTCTCAATGAACAGATTATAAATATATCAGACTATATAATATGCAAGCTTTATTTCATCACATCAGGTAGGTATTCAATTAAACGAAAATATGCTTGAGATTTTTAGTAATTTAACATTAATTACGATAAACGTATAGCTTGCTATGCTACCAAGCTATCTTTACATCGGTATTTGATGAAACTCTTTGATTATGTCTAAGTATGCAAAATCAACAAACCAATTCCTGAAACATTGACTCCATTCTTTCCTCTGCCAGAATTAACTTTGGATCCACGTACGTCGCGTTATCTTTTTGTTGCTTGAGGTAACTCTCGTTTGCTGCTTGTAGTACCTTATTTTCTCTGTTAAATTGGAGAAAATAGTTTAAATATATAAAAAAGGCCCTCTGCCAAGCTTTATAAAGCTAATCCGTCAGAACGGATGGATACTAATGAACAAAAATATTGCTTCCACTTATTATGGCGAGAAGCGCCTCATGAACAAACTCTTTAAGATGAAGTACCTTATTTACCAATATCATCTGGGAGTTTTCAAGTACCGCGAGTAAATCGCGCGAGGTATCTTCTAAATATGCGTGCTACATTTTGGACCACATCGAGTAGTCAATCGCTTGCCTATTCAGCATAAATAAAAAAAGCCCAGATTATATTTTTGATATCATACCTTATGGTTTTATTTAACAGTAGACCCTTTTCCACTAATTCAGCATCTAAAATTCTTATGTGCTCGAGCATATCGGTTACTTTTTCAGTGTATTTTTCCTTTAAATCTTCTACTTCTTTTCTGCAAACAGCTTCAACATCTTCTCTAGCGTTAGATAATGTTTGTTTCAATTTAGCTATTTCACCTGAATTATTGGATGAAAATTAGAAAATTCTTCTGTGTTTTAGCTTATCAATTCTTCATCAATTCAAATAATAAACTTACCCTTCATTTCTTTAATGGTTTTAACCGCTTCTATCTTTTGTGAAGAAACCAAATCGTATAACTGTAAAGCCTCGCCCACCTGTAAATTATACTCCATTTTGTAACAGTAAAAGAAATAAAAAATAGATTCGAATTTATTGGAAAAATATTAACTTTTGCTTTAGCTTCTGTTTCTTTTTTATTTCTTTCTACCAGCTGTTTTTGACAAGATGACAAGTGATTTTTCAAATCTTCATTGCTCTTCATTTGGACGGCTAAATTGATTTTATATTCTTCTAATGATTTCGTCAATTCACCAACTTTTTCATCTAATTCTTTGCCCCTTTCCTTGTATGTTGTGATTTCCTTCTCTTTTGTTTTAATTTCATTTTCTAAAACATTTTGCTTCGTTTTTAAATCTTTGTGTATCTTCTCTAATTCGATATAGTCAGACAATGCTGTTTCTAGTTTTAAATCGAGGTCCCTCTTTTCTTCGTGTATGTTCTGAAACTAAAATGTACATTTTGTAATATCCAGATATCTTTTAGAAGTAGTTCGTATGCATTTGTTTAATAGATGTTTTATTACTTACTTGATTGACTCTGTTATCATAAGCTTGATATGTTTTAAGTTCATTTTCTAAAGCGTCAATGGTTTTCTGCGATGTTTGCCAGAGAACATGGAGAGAATCCCTTTCCTGTGAAAACGGGTATCATGATCCAGTAATTTTCTCATTGAAAAAAAATAATTTAGCTAAAAGGAAGACTAGACACTACCGCGCTAACTACGTCACAGATATTTCACTCCCCTACAAAAACACTATACCAACGTTTATTTCAGACAATACAAGCCAAAATGTGTCTAAGCCGCTCGACCTAGCGTTGTTATTACTTCGTGTAATAACACTAGTTGACGCAATAAAGTAAAAAAAAAGTTTACGAATTCTTTTTATTTACCTCACAAAATAACATCAAAATTCCTAACTAAGAGTCGAATTTGAAGTCGAGAAAGTGAATTTTACGCCGTTTTGTCATTTTAGTATCGTTAGCATAAAAAAAATGAAACATATTATGCTTGTTTTTGTCAAACCCGCAAAATGATTATGAAAAACTGAAATCGTTTCTATTATAGAATACGAATGCGCAGTTAACCCGTCATTTGAATAATAATATAAGTTGCGCGCGCGTGAGCAGTGACAACCGACTGGCAGATCATAGTACTGCCGGCGCTGAAGAAAGTTTAGGTATTAATCGCAGTAGCTATGGGCGAGTGAGGGAGGCCTGCTAAGACGCGTACCTATGCAAATAAAAATGTGTGTTATGCTGTGGCAATAGAGGTGCTTCAAAATGAAGTTCAGCGTTTTGCCTCAACTCTGCATCAGTGTGAGCGACGTTAAACAAATGCTTGATAATATCGTTTAAAAAACTAAAAGAACCGACTTCAAATGCCGCGCTATTAATGTTCAGTACCAAGTTTGAAGTGATTATCTCCATATCTCTAGAGCTACTTATCAGATCCTGATAAAATTACAATGGTAACACCCTTGGGATATCTCCTTTCCAACAAAAAAATAATCATCAAAATCGGTTCATAAACGACATAGTTATCCGCGAACATACAAAAAATATACCTATCATGTACCTATTATGTACTTTATATATACGGTCGATTTGACACACCTCCACCTTTTTTTGAAGTCGGTTAAAAAAGGTACCTACGTAGTTTTAGCTACCTTTGTAAGCAGAGCGACTTGTTTCCGCAGTTCCTCCATATCTTTGCCCTGCTCATCATGTGCGTAGGTCTGTCGTGCACCGTCCAACTTCTCTTTCAGCAATATGCCAACCTGCTGCGATAGCTTCTGATTGTCAGATATCAGAATACGGATCTCCTCTTCCACGGCGGTTTGGTTTTGCTATTAAAAATATATGTACTTACATTTCAAAGCAAATTATGGTTATGACTAAAACATAAATTAAGCAATAAACAGCATGCGTTAAAACTTCACGAAAACAGTTTGAAGTCGCGTGATATTAGCTACACGTTTTTTTGTTATTTTTTTTTTATTTCATTAGTTAAGCTAGCGTTTAACCATTACCTATCTCCACTGATGGTAAGTGATGATGCGGTCACGGATAGTAGCACGCTAAGCCTGGAATGGGGACTGGGTCACAAGGATAGCTGCCGAAACTAATAGATGTTTTGTGACAGAGACAGATTTATGGCGATGAGCTCGATATTAACGTCACAATTATCTAGAACCTGGAGTTACATCTATCACATAAATATATATATATTATTACCTCCAGCTCCGTAAAGTACCAAGATACAACAGGCAGGCGTTACTTTGATACGTACGGCGTGAGTAAGTAAGTACTAGGAAGTAGCACCTACAACTACAATAGTCAATAGGTATGTCAAGGTTGTATTCTTTGTCAGCCGTGTGTAATACATACAGATGATGGATCTATAAGTCATACTATTTATGATGCATTTGCGGCTTGTGAGTTGCAAATCGTGCATGTAATATTATACCTCATTTACCCTATAAAATTCCACTTCAGTTTGGAGCGCGTCTACTCTAGTTTCGTCCATAATACTTTCTCAGGTGACTCCGTTCCATCAGGCTATGAAAATACCAGTATATATTATGTTACTCTTTGGAAAATACTCTAGAATTTAATTAATCAAGTTATTATTGGGCATTGCGAGATTCTTTCGTTTTTGTTTACATTTCGCGGCTTCTTATGTCAATTTCTGTTGCCTAGTAACAATTTTTTTAAGGAAATATTTATGTTTGGCCTAAACAAATTTGATATGTAGCCAATCCTATGATCTATTTAAATCCATGTAGGTACCTGGATCAATTTTGAATCGAAGATAGATAAAAATTATATTTAGTCTAAATATAATTTTCTAAATTTTAGACAGTAACAGCAATAAATATATAGTTCTATAAATGTATGTACTAGGAGACACGGAGAATAGCTCTAGCTACAAAAAAACATGTTTTTTGTTCCTAGAACTCTATAAGGTCTATAGGCTAGGATGATGGAGTATAATCCATCATCCTAGGGTAGGAGAGTTCTTTAAGTCTTTATATGGACAGACACGTCACTTGATCCTGATGTCAATGTCAAATTGTCAATGTCAAAAATATTAAATTTAAATAGACATTTCCGCGAAATTGTGAAATTCCGAAGTTGTTGATATTTTCTAAATATTTTTATTTTACTTTACTCATTTGTAATGCTTACACGTTGATTTATTTATTTCAAAATGACCAGGTAAATACTCCTTCCTTTTAAAAACGTAAGGAAATATACAGAATAAATGAATTTCCTTTCGTACTAATTTATTACCAATTTGCCCATGATTGTAGTAAAATGTATGGTGTTTCCTTGTAATTGTAGCTTATATTTCGATATCAGAGATGATCAGTGGCCTCTCATTTATGATGATAAGTATAACGTATCGGTTATGGGTCTGGAAAAGTTTCATGTCTTTGACGCAAAGAAATGGCGTAATATAGTACAGGTTAGTGTAAACTATGATTTTCTATGCACCACATAACTACAAGTCTAACTAGTTTTCTTTAGATTACATTTGCATACATCACAATATAGGTATCAGTGACTGAAGATTAATATTATAAAAACCAGTCTTACACAGTCTTAAGAAGATTGTGAGATTGTGATTCTTATTGGTGGACTATGAAACTGGTCACAGCAATTCCGACAAAAAAAACCCGCGAGTATACAGTTTTGAATAAATCGGCAGTTTGATTATAACAATAATGATTACTAGCTAAAGCAACGATTGTAAACCTTATTTCAGTATCTTAAAGATGCAGGATTTATAACCGAGGAATGTTTGGTGAAGCCTCTGGAAGCTCAGAAGAAAGACCTACTCATTGTTCATACCAAGAAATATCTTCGATCATTGAAAGTGAGTGAATTTTTATATCATTATAAACATTTGCTGGAACATCTCTACACAAGCCACAATAGAATTTTCACTGTGTCGGCAAGAGACCAACCTTGAATTGAGTTTGTCCCTTTCTTTTGTACGGACCACATATATATATATATATATATATATATATATATACTGTATATTCTATACATATACTATACTACTATACATACTACTATACTATGTATACTACTATACATATTTTCAATATCAGCCAATTTCTGTCCACTGCTGGACATAGGCCTCTCCCATGGCACGCCACTGAGCTCGATCTTCAGCCATTCGTTTCCAACCGCTGCCAGCCAGCTTGCGTATATCATCGCTCCACCTAGCTGGAGGGCGTCCTAGACTACGTTTGCCGACCCGTGGTCTCCACCCTAGAACTTGTGGGCCGCTCCCACATAATATAATTAATAAAATGTATTTAAATAAAAACATTTAAATATTAAAATAGTAAACTTAAAAATAAAAATATATAAAACAGTATGTAGGAAATGCTATCAACTTACTAAATTCAAAATTATATTTACAACTTAAACTTAACTTAATAAACCTTTAATTAATAATAATAATTTACACTTAATACATACTAAAAGATAAATTACTACTACATTCTACATAAAATATTTCGTACACAAACACTCGAGTGCCATGCATTGGAAACGAGCCTTTCTTATCTATCGGTGTAGACGCTTTTGTCCAGGCGCGCCGCAGATTAAGAAATAGTAGTCGTCCCCGTCAAGCCACTGTCACAGATAGCGTACTAGTTAGTATGCAACTTTATATTGTATGAAGTTCGGTGATAAGGCTAGGCACGGGAGCCCAGCAGTTGAGAGTTAGCTTCAGACCGGAATAATAACCACGCGCTCGCGCCGATTTAAGGAACCGCACTTATTTATTCGCCTAACATTAGCAAGTTATTGTAATCATCGCTGTATATGACTCAATACAAGTGTATGAGTGAAGTGTGGAGTTTTCCTCGTACCCATACACCTTCCAATACCTTTAGATCAACGGAATAACTGGCGAAGCCAAGAGGTGCGCGCCCGCGCACCCCATCACACGTTGGCCACACATTCACGCCATAAACTCGTCTACCCCAACGGTTATCGGTTCTACGACAGATGTGACCAGCCCACTGCCATTTCAGCTTGCTAATCCTTTAAGCTATGTCGATAACTTTGGTTCTCTGACGGATGACTTCATTTCGAATTCGATCCTTCAGAGAAACTCTGAGCATAGCCCTCTTCATAGCTCGCTGAGTGACTTTGAAATGGTGAACTAGTTGCACCGTCAGCGTTCACGTCTCGGCTCCGTAAGTAATAACAGGTAGGACACACTCGTTAAAGACTTTCGTCTTTAGGCTTTGTGGTATGGGCGACGAAAAGTCTCGACTAAGTTTTCCGAATGCTGCCCATCCCAACTGTATTCTTCTGCGAGCTTCCTTCTCGAAGTTGTTTCTACCCAATTGCAAGATTTGCCCAAGGTAGACATATTCGTGAACAACTTCGAGAGGAACTCCGTTTAGGGCAATTGGTTCCGGAATAACATGTTCGTTGAACATGATTTTGGTCTTATCCAAGTTCATCCGGAGACCGATGCGTGCAGAAGAATCAGCAAGGGTGGTCAGCATGTGTTGCAAGTCCTGCACGGTTTCAGCCATGATGACGATATCATCTGCAAATCTCAAGTGTGAGAAGTAATTGCCATTGACATTTATGCCCCGTCCTATCCAGTTCCCCTTGTCTCACACCTCTATGTAAGTGGATATGTTCAGTCTGCTGATTTTGTACTTGGACGGTCATAGTCGCGGCGTCATACAGACCTCTAACACTTGCACGTATCGCCAATCAACTTGGCACCGTTGCAGAGACTCCAGAACAGACCAGGTTTCAATGGAGTCAAAGGCTTTCTCATAGACCACAAACGCTAAACACAGGGGCTGGTTATACTCTTCGGTCTTCTGTATAACCTGCCGCACTGTGTGAATTTCGTCTATGGTGCCGTATCCTCCTCGAAACCCAGCCTGCTCGGGAGGATGAAATTCGTCGAGCCTGCGCGCGAGACGATTTGTGATGACTCTCGAAAAAAGCTTACATGGCTTAAGAGGGAGATAGGTCGATAGTTCTTCAAAAGGGTTTTGTCCCCCTTTTTGAAGAACATAACAACCACACTTTTACTCCATGTCTTCGGAGTTCTCCCCGAAAAAAGGACGGAATTAAAAATATGCTGAAGCTGTAGTAGCGTAGGAGTTCCACTGGCTTTTAAGAGCTCCGTTGTAATTCCATCCTCTCCGGGGGCTTTTCCGTTTTTAAGCTGTTTGAGATACTTCCTTAGAATCTCCGGCTTAGAAGCGACGACACTCCGGCTAGAAGTGGTCAACTTCGTCAGATGGCTTCGGCCCAGCTGTTGGACAAAGAATTTTGACCCCCGGTTTTGCTCTATAGCTTCTTTAATTGTGCGTGTGTTGGAGTTCCGGAGGTCACGTCGTACCAATTTAAAAATCTTTTTGTTGAGAGTCCGTTGATCTGACGAAGTGACTACGGGGTTTTCACGTCGCTTCTGCATTAGCTGTAGAGATTCCTAAAGTTCCTAGTAAAGCTTAGACTTCTCGCCAGCATCTCGCGTCTCACAGAATTTTGTCCCCTCCTCCCTGAGGATACCCACCACATGGTCGAGATATTGGTCAACATCAACGTCAGTTGTGGTTTCCAGTGCAGCAAATAGGTTCTCCAGTTTCAGCTGGAACGTTTCGGACCCGACCACGGATTGTAGCATGTTGGGTTGGAGCGTGGACTTCATTAGACGAACACGTTCAAGCTTGCAGTCGATATCTAGAGAGCCTCGGACTAGTCGGTGATCACTGCCGGTTTTAAACCTAGTGATCACTGAGACATCCCTAAATATGCGCTTTTTGTCCGTCATAATGAAGTCGATCTCTTTATTGGTCATAGCGTCGGGGCTTTGCCACGTCCACTTCCGCTGGGAGTCTTTCTGAAAGAAGGAGTTCATCAGAAAAAGACCCTCTTTTTCTAGAAAGTTGACGATCATTTGCCCCCTATGATTTCTGCTTCTCAATCCGTGTGGTCCTACTACCGAATCGCCGCTTGCTTGTACTCCCACTTTATCGTTAAGATCTCCCATGACAACGTTGAAGTGGGCCTTTTGGGTGGTATGCAAGGCCTTCGAAATGTGCTCGTACATTTCCTCCACTTCATCGTCCGAGGGTGCCGAAGTCGGTGCGTATACTTGGATAACCTTGAGGTTATACCTCTCGGTGAGTTTGATCACAAGATACGCTACCCTTGTCGACACACTGGAGATTTCTAGAACGTTGTCAGAGAGGATCTTGTTGACCAAGAACCCGACGCCGCTTTGGGATGGTTGTTCTCCCTCTCTGAAATACATAAGACGGCCCGATTCTAGGGTAACGGTGTCCTCCCCCTCTCTTCGAACTTCACACAGCCCTATATAATATAATAATATGCTATCTTATGTTTTTCAGTTCCTCTTCCAGTAGTGCCAAGTGTGCATCAAGCCGTAGCGTGCGTCCATTAAACGTTGCCAGTGTCAGTCGGTGTTGGCGGCCTACCGTAGCCCGGGAGTAGGTGGTTATTGGGTGTTCTACTCCAGCCACATCTGTTGATTAAACGATATACCCAACTGCGTTCGCTCCGCTTGCTGCGCTCACTTGTTGCAGTTGGGTATATCGTTTAATCAACAGATGTAGCTGGAGTAGAACACCCAATAACTAAAAATTGATTATCTCTCACCACTTGTGTTTTAGAACTCAAAGCCTCCAGTGTAATAATTTTGATCGACGTGTTTTAGAACTCTCAATGACCCCGGATTAATAGTTTTGATCAACTGTGTTCGTAACACATACGGTTGGATGATCCATGGTAAGTATCATCCTGAGAGCCCAAGGTAGGATTATCTCTCACCGCATACGATGTCTCAGCACATACGGTTGGATAAAACATGGTAAGTATCATCCTGAGAGTCCAAGGCAGGATTATCTCTCGCCGTTTGCGATGTCTAAACACAATCGGTTAAGTGATCCATGGTAAGTTTCACTCTGGGAGCCCAAGGTCGGATTATCTCCACCGATTGCGATTCCTAACCTACCTGTGTTTTGAGCATATCGTATAGTCAGATAAACCTGTTCTACTACTTCTACTAAAGCCGTAATGACTTTTTGTTGGAATACTTACGATAAATTATCGCGCCCTAACCTACCTGTGTTTTGAGCATATCGTATAGTCAGATAAACCAAAAAATATTACAAAATTAAAATCTGCTACCCCTAAAGCACCAACTTTTATATTTTCTGTGCTTTAAAGAAATGTGTGTATATACGTTAATAAAAATTCAAGCGTAGTCACTCACCATTTTCATCTAAAGGATTTTAATTTATTAAATTCATGAAGATCTCATTGTCCCTGCTGCTTGTCGTTCCTGTAAAATATAAATTGGTACACATTAGTTTAAAACTAAGAATACACAATTTAATTTAAAAAAATCTTTACTCAGAATAAATCAAATTAAACTTGGAAATAACTAAACATTAAATCAGTGTGTAGTTAATATAAACAGCAATCGAAAAATAATCATTTTTATGTAATTTTTTTAATATTATTTTCTTTACATAACATTTACATAACATGTTCAAAATAATTAGGATCGTTTAAAAAACCGACTTCAAATGCTACTGTATTCAATTTGAGTAGCAAGTTTGCAGTTATTATCGCCATATCTCTGGAGATACTTGATAAATTTACAATGAGACCACTACAAAAGTATAATCTTTGAAATAAATATATAATTAAAAAAATCGGACCACAATTGACAGAGAAAAATAAATAAAAAAAAATTTACAGTGAAACATAGAACATCCTCCTTTTTTTTAAAGTCGGTTAATAGGGCTTTTTGTCGTATGAAGACCTATTTTATTTTTTCGATTTCTAGTTATTGAGAAAATCTTTATTATATAATACGACAGAAACTTGGTTTTTAATTTTATTTTCGAATCAACCAAAAAAGAGTACGTTGCAAAATATTATACAATAAAAGCTAGGTACTTACTTGTTATTTCCAAATAGTTACAGAACTACACTCACCGATACACTCACCGACACCACAGCCGACACCGTACACTTATATAATGAATGATTTTGTTCACACGCTAGATAGTAGGTACAAACGTATCAAGGTAAAATGGATTGAATAACAATTATGTACATCGTAAGCATTTCTTTTAAGGGTTCGCATACACGTTCGTTTTTAACTCTGCGATTGAACTGTTCTGTAGGTACAGATAAATTTTTATACCATTAAGTTTGCACTGTACAGTTAATTAAATGCTATTTTAACCGACACCTAACCGAGGAGTAGGTTCTGAATTCGTCGGAATCTTTTTTTTATGTATGCTTCTCGATTACTCAAAGATGGCTGTACCGATTTAGAATATTTTTTATATTTGTTTGAAAGGACATACTTTCCAAGTAATTTCATTTAAATTTCATCGAGATCTCATGACTATCTCAAGAGATATGGAGACAAACACATCAAACTTGGCACATGACTAGCGCGACATTTGAAGTTGGTTCTTTTGGTTTATTAACGATTTTAAATTATAATTATTACCATTCAGTTAAACTATCATTCATATGTATAGTCACACTATTTAGTGAAAACGAGCAGTTTAAACTCAAGGTGTGTAGCGGCCTTAGGACAAATTACTTTTTAACCGACTTAACAAAACGAGGACTTAACAGATAGCGTTTGTACGAATTACTTTTTTGTTTATTATATCATAGCTCAATCATTTATGAACTGATTTGTTTTTTTTTTTTTTTTACTGACTTCACAAAAAGGAGGATGTACTCAATTCGTCTGTATAATTTAATTTTTTTGTCACTTCAGAACCTCATCATTTATTAACTGTGTGTGGATTTGGAGAATGTTTTTATTTTATTTTTTTACCGACTTCAAAAAAAGGAGGAGGTTTCTCATTTCTACCGATATTTTTTATGTTTGTTCGCGGATAACTTCGTCGTTTATGAACCGATTTTGATTATTCTTTTTTTGTTCGAAAGGAGATATTCCAAGTGTAGTAGTACCATGATAATTTTATCGAGGTCTGATGAGTACCTCCAGAGATATTGAGATAAACATCTCAAAATTGGTACTGAAAATGAATAGCGCGGCATTGAAGTCGGTTCGTTTTTAGTTTTTAAACGATATTATTATTAATAGAATATGTTTACAGTGTAGTTCCATTTTAATTTTAACGAGATCCGATAAGAATCTCCAGAGATATGGAGATAGATACCTCAAACTTAGTACTGAAAATGACTTGCGCTGCATGTGAAGTCGGTTTTTTTGTTTTGCGAACGAACTTAAATTATGTAAGAAAGTAAATAGTAATACTTCCCGTGTGGTGTATTGTACAGTTCAAATAATTAGATACCGTCTTATTATCTAAACACATAAAATATGATTGTAATATTTTATGCACTGACTTTTAATTTTTCTATCTTTTAATCTATCGTAGTCGGGTAATGGTGTGAGTTTTTATATTGTCATCCGAGTAGGCGGAATCTTTCTTTGATCCGATTTCAAAGGTGGTGCGACAAAGGTGGTGCGACCATTAGCTTCAAATTTGCTTGTTTTGTTAAAGTACGGGTACTTAATATCTTTTGAATTGGAATATTATTTGCTGACACATAAAAAGTATTTGCTATAAAATCGCGTAAAATTAGAAAACTGACATATTCTTCGCTGGTTCATCATCCTCGAGAATCTTGCTGCCTGCCAGACCCTGCCAACCGCCCGCCACCCTGCTCAGCCACCGCCTGCCACCCTGCTCAGCCGCCGCCTGCCACCCTGCTCAGCCGCCGCCTGCCAGACTCCGCCAGCCACCGCCAGCCCGCCTGCCGCCTGACATTGCGCAGCCACGACACTTCGAGAAAACATCTACAGAAATATGTGAGTGAGTATTGTCTTATTACGTGTTTTTTAAAATCTTTGTTCCATCCATACTCATTTTTTATTTTTTTTCTCAGGTCGGACTCTGAATACGAATCTGAAGCAATCGTGGCCACAGCACCGTCGGTGTTGTCGCAGCCTACCAAGAAGCCAAAAGCCTCAAAGCGCAAGATCACCCCCGTCGTTAACGCTGCTGCCCTTGCTAAGCGCGGTCATGCATCATATTCACCATCCTTCACACCACCCGATTTGCAAGAGCCGGAATTTTCGTGGTACGTATATATATATATATATATATATATATTATATCTGATAGGTTATCGTTTTTATCGCTTGGTGGTAACTACTACTAGGTACCGATGCAGGGCCCCAACCGTACTATAATTAACGTACCGTACTATAATTAACGTATATACGATAATTTAGGCCTCCGTATTATGTACGCAAATACACGATAAATTCCATACACCACAAAGTTTGAGAATTACGCTCATATTCAATAAAAAATTGAGATACTATTGTTTATTGGTAACAGCGCCAGCTTATTTCTTAATTTCAAAACGTTGGTACGCTTATAAAATCTGTGTACTGTGGTCTGTCTTCTCAGCCCGTCTGCCTGTATGGAGTTAAATATACATTGATTCTGTTCTGTATACACAAACAAAGTGTAATAAAAATTATCGTTTTATATGATTTTTTAATGTATTTTAAGCCATTATACTGAGTGTACGATAATTTTGCTCCAAAAACGTCAAAATACGATAATTTCACGGCCCTGGTACTTTCCTCGCTTCAGGTTGGGATCCCTGTACCGATGATGATAATAATTATTTAACAATAATGTATATTGTATGGAGTGAGCAACGTTAAATGATTATTTAACTCTGAATCTAATTATGATGATAAAAGTTCCTAAATATTATCATAACAGTATTTCATCATATTTTATTTTCTTTGTTTTACAGGTCTAAAAAACGCAAGTCAGACATCTTTTCGATTCTGAAAGGGGAAGAAAGCGTTGCTGCATCTAACGCATCACAAAGCGCCGGAGGCAACGTATCGACTTCTTCCTTCACGACGAGGGTTTCCGGAGGGCAGAGCCGACGCACCGCAACAGTCTCCGAAGGCGACTTTTACGTTGAGGTGAAGCTTTACAACGTCGTCGACGTTCAAAATACGCCTCCTCAAGAACGCTATAAAAAAGCGTTGACGAGTGTAAAGCTGCGTCTCAACGAACAAACTAAGGAGTGGGAAATTTTACAAGAGTTTCTCATTACGGTGTTTAAATTATTTAAAGATTCTAAACCATCAACATTTAGTGATAAGATTAATTTTAAATAAACAAAACGTGTGCATAGGTTTATTATGGTTTTTATTTTATTAAATTAAGTTAGGTTCATAAAGGTAGATAGAATTATTATAGTATGTTTTGATATATGTAGTGTAGGTAGACTATATTAAACTCTCAAAGTAATTTTTTTAATTAATTTGAAATAAAAAAGAATATTAAAAGCGTATAATATTATAATACTGACTTTAAAAAATAGGTAACTTTCTATGTAGGTAGGTACTTAAATTAATAATTATATCTAGTAGGTAAACAAGCAAGTAGCTTCTACAATGCCATTCTGTTCAGTTTGTAACACATCTATAAGCGGTAGGCGCTGGACAGGTCATTTGCGAAGTAATACACATAAACAAAACGTTTTAACTGTACCGCATATCGATGTGGAAGGCGTAGATATTGTAGCGACAGCATTTCAGAACCGAATAATATCTTACAGGATTGCTGCGCAATACGCAAATGAACATTCTATTGATGTATTTTTAGATTCAATACGAAACAAAGTCAAACTCATTTTAGATGAATGCATAAAAAAACATATTTGTGTCAAAGTCAACTTCGAAATATTCTCAAAGTTTTTACTTTTCAAAAATAATGAACAAGAAACTAAATCGTTTATGACAAAAAATATCCCTGTTTATGGAAATTATAATTTTGAGCATTTATATTTAAATGTAATCAATACAATACGCACAAAAATTGACCAATTCGAAGAGCAAGATTCGGGTTGGACTTTTCTTAATTGTATGCATATTGAGGTTAATGTTAATAAATATCAACCACTTCGCGGCTCCACGTATATTGAACTACCAATATTCATCAAGAAAAAGAAAGCATGTTTAAATATTCAAAACAACGATAAACACTGTTTTCTGTGGAGCGTACTTGCAGCCCTCTATCCAGCTAAAAACCATCCTGAAAGGGTTTCGTCATATGTACATTTTCGCAATGTACTAAACACTGAAAACATTTCGTTTCCCATGACATTATCTGATGTTAAAATATTCGAAGAAAACAATCCAAACCTAAGTTTTATCATTTTTGGCTTAAAAAATAACAAGACTGTTGTAGGCCCGCTTTATAAATCAGAAAGCCATGAAAATAAAAAAACGATTCACCTTCTTTGGATAGAAAACAACACAACATCTCACTATTGTCTCATAAAGAATTTATCGAGACTGGTGAGAAGTCAAATAACGAAGCATAAAGGACAGATCTATTTTTGTGACACTTGTTTGTTGTTTTTTAAAACGGTTGAGGATGTAGAAAGTCATACCTGTAACGGAATTGTCACTGTCCTACCGGAAAAGGGGTCAGTAATTAAATTCAAGAATTTCGAACGCAAACAAGACATTCCTTTTGTAATTTATGCTGACTTTGAAACTATGCTAGAAGATGTAAGCAAAAGTGAATCAGATCCTCAAAGTTCTTATACGCGCACTACACAAAAGCATACACCTATCGCATTTGCTTACAATGTGATTAATTCTGTTGACCCTTCTTACAATAAATTCGTAATCTTTAGAGGTCCTCATTGTGTAGAAAAATTTGTTAGCTCTCTTTACAAAGATGTTCGGGATATCCATGCAGTGTTATCACAAAACGTTCCCATAATTTTTAATGCAAACGATGCAGTTGATTTTAGGAATGCAGTTCGATGTCATATTTGTGAGAGTTTTCTATTCGGAGATAAGGTCAGAGACCATTGTCACCTTACTGGACAGTATCGGGGTGCAGCTCATAGCTTATGTAATTTACAGTACAAAGTTCCAAAGTTTGTGCCAATTTTTTTCCACAATTTAGCAGGGTATGATTGTCACTTGTTTATAAAAACACTTGGTGAAGCGCCTGGACCAATAAAAATAATTCCTAAAACGAAAGAAAATTATATCTCTTTCACAAAATTCATTCCAATATCAAGAGACGAGTTCGTTCAGTTAAGATTTGTAGATTCGTTCAAATTTTTAGGAACCAGTCTAGAAAAATTGGTTAAAACCATGAAAACTCATGAGTTTACTCATTTAAGGAATATTTACCCAAATGAAAATGAGTTTTCCCTTCTAACTCGTAAAGGCGTTTACCCTTACGAGTACATGAACGCATGGGAACGTTACAACGAGCCATTTCTGCCAAGCAAAGAAAGTTTTTATAGCTCTCTCAACAATGAGCACATATCAAATAAAGATTATGAGCACGCACAGTCAGTTTGGACCCAATTTGAAATTCGGAACCTAGGCGAATATACCGATTTGTATTTAAAAAGTGATGTGTTGTTGTTAACAGATATATTTGAAAACATTAGAAAAACTTGCAAACATTACTACAACTTGGACCCTGCATTCTATGTTACAGCACCGAGTTTATCATTCGATGCTATGCTTTATAAAACAGGCATTGAGTTAGAACTAATAGATGACTTTGCTATAGTAGATATGTTACAGACAGGCATACGAGGAGGTGTGGTAATGGCAGCACATAGGCATGCCAAAGCAAACAACGAATTTATTTTCGACCATGATCCTTTGATGCCAGAATCATTCATAGTCTATATAGACTGCAATAATCTTTATGGATACAGCATGTGTCAAACATTGCCCTTGTCAAACTTTAGGTTTCTTGATCAATCAGAAGTTAATAAACTGGATGTGAATAATGTATCTGATGATGCAGAGTTCGGCTTCATTCTAGAAGTCGATCTCATTTATCCAAAAAAATTACATTGGGAACATAATGATTTACCGTTTTGCCCCGAAAAAGATATTCCACCGGGTGGAAAAAATGAAAAGTTAATTCCAAATCTTTATGACAAATTTAATTATGTTATACATTATGTACATTTAAAAACCTGTTTAAGACATGGTTTGATCTTGAGACAAGTACATCGTGCTATAACGTTTCGACAGAGTGCATATTTAAAACAATACATCGATCTTAATACAAATTTGCGTCAAAAAGCAACGTCAACTTTTGAGCAAGACTTTTTCAAATTGCTCAATAACAGTGTTTTTGGTAAAACGTTAGAAAACAACCGCAAGAAGGTCCATGTTGAGTTGATAAATCAATGGAATGATCAAAACAATAGAACTAAAAAAAGAAATAACGCAGAAAAATTAATCGCGAGTCCAAACTTTCACAGTGCTTCAGTTTTTACGGAAAGTTTGGTTGCGATTCAATTAAAGCCTAATCGTATAGTATTGGATAAGCCACTGTATATCGGATTTACAGTTTTGGAATTATCAAAATCACATATGTATGATTTTCACTATTCTATATTTAAACCATTTTACAGGGACCGCTTGACGATGTGTTATACTGATACAGACAGCTTTATTTATCACATCCAAACCAAAAATTTTTATCAAGATGTGAAAAATACGTTTTTGGAGTATTTTGATACCAGTAACTTTTCTGTTGATAATTATCACAAATTACCAATAATTAACAAAAAAGTACCAGGACTTTTCAAAGATGAAATGGGTGGAAAAATAATCACTGAATATGTAGGATTACGCTCTAAATTATATTGTATAAAAAATACTGACACTGAAATTAAAAAGGCTAAGGGAGTAAAATCATGTGTTGTTCGAGATCTTAGTATCTTAGATTATACAAACACATTGCTTACATCAAATACACTTCGCAAGAAAAACATATTGTTTAAAAGTATAAAACATGAAATATTTACACGTTCTGTAAACAAAATTGCGCTTTCTAGTAGCGACGATAAACGATTTATTTCGCAAGATAAAAAATCAAGCAGAGCTTGGGGTCATATTTCAATTCTTGGGGTCTAATCTAATGTAAGTAGATTAGATTATCTGTAAGATGAAATAAATATGTAATATAATAATAATAATAATAATGTTATAATAATAATGTAAAGTGAACCTTAAGTAAGAATATAGTGAATAAACGAATTTCATTTAGAATACTTGTTGTTTTTATTTTATTTTACGAGCCTTAACATCTAGCTTAAGTTAATAATGCAAAATCAATTTAATGTTTGTGAAAAATTTTGTGTAAGCTATTCCTGTAATCTACGTAGATACTTCAAATTCACTAACGCAGCATAAACTTTTAACACCGACGCAGGTGCACTGACATGTCACTACATGATTTTGCACATTCGACAAACATTGAATAAAATTCATCATGCCCTGCTCATTATACCCTGTTCGAGCGTCGCAGTTAACACACATATTCACATACTTTCAAGCCGACTTAAGACGTAAGTTTTGAACTTTTATTCGTTTATTTCTATTTACTCGATATTATCCATAAAAATGACCCTAATAGTTTTCTATTTTGTTTCAGATTATGACAGACATTGTAATAAATAATAACAGTGAGACTCAAGATGGACTTTTTGGAATTAATACCCAAGACCTTCTTTTCCACTGTGCGCAGAATCCATTAGAAGGCTTTGACGAAATTTTTCCAATCACTAATCAGAAGAAATCGTCTCCAAAACGTCCAAAACGGAAAACAAAGAAGACACCTGGTGAAACTAAGAATCTTCGCAATAGTATGCGGCGATCATCATTTGTTTTAAACCGTGAAGCATACAAAGGGAGACGTTTGATTCAGATCAAAATAATAGACATTAGTGGTGATAACAGTGACACTGAAAGTGATGTTGTAATATCGGCTCAATATATAGTAAAAGATTTTACGGACAGAATATTAGATCAAACCGAAAAAGTGATTAAAAATATATCTGAAAATATAATAAGTGATTCTGACTGATGAGACGCATAATTGAATAAAATTATTTTTAAATAGATCAGTTAAATTAAATTAGAAGTGATTCTTAAGATGTTTAATCAAATCAGTAAGTAGTATCTCCCTGAATGCATTGTACTATTTAATTCATTAAATTTAAGATATGTTTTAATTTTCGATATTATATTAAAAACCTATTCAAATATCTGCTGTATTTTAATTCCTAAATACTCACCACTTTAATTCGTTAAAATATAATTTGGTAGAATAAAACAACAACCAGTTTAGGCAATAATTATTTTATTTTATTTAAAACATTAAATTAAATTCTTAGCTTACATTGAATAAATGTATATTATTATTATCATACCACTTTTTTAAGCACAATACATTTTTTAATGCACACATTTTCGTGTGTTGTACACAATTTAAATTTATATTAGGTTTTTCATAGTCGTGATATAATTTTAAAAAATTAGGACATCCTTTTTCTCCCACATCTATTATTTCACAGTTCTCACAAAGGCCTTTGATCCACATAACTTTCTCAGTTCCTTTTGTTAACACTTTTTTCTTATTCAAATATGGTATTATAATTCTTTTGAATTCCCTGTAGTCAATGTGGCCTTCACTCCAGAAATATCCTCGATTTGCTTCTATCCACCGCACTTGTTTCTTTTCTTCGATCGATAAGTTTTTAAATGGATAGGGGGGCTTGACAAGAAAGGTTTGGGTATTTTCTTCGTTTAAAATAGACAATTCTTTTATAATAAAATTATTTTGTGTATCTTTGAATCCTTGTACATCCACGAATATATATTTTATTCTGCAAGGATTCATATTTTAAGATATTTTTTTTACTATATTACTCAACGGTCTGTACTCGATGATGGAATCGTTTAAAATAAGACAATATGCAGCTGTCTGATCAGGTATTTCTGAATGACATTCAAGTTCCACACGTACGCTAACTACAGGACCTGACTTAAGGTTTTCGCTTTGTCTAGAGCAATCGATTACAAACAGCGGTGCTTTTTCTTTGAATTCAGAAGTACTTAGCAGTGGTTCACTTCTGCGTCCATAATAAGATGTCTGAAACCTGACATATTGCTCATACAATAATGAATATTTATGATCATCAAGACTAATATTCAAGTTTTCATATGGAAAATAGTTAGAGTTAAGATATACTTTGACATCTCTTAAATAACAAGGGTCGAAATTTGATATATCGCGATCAGCTAAATTTTTTCTATTTGTTTGTAAGCCTATGATTACATATCTTGGCTTTTCAATCTGTGAGGACGTTTTAATTGACCAAGTATGCTTAGTTGTTTTAGGTAATAAGGGATACTCATATAAATCCCAATTTCTAAAAGCCAAATATAGAGAACGATCCTTTTCCAATAACTTTAGTAAATTAACTTTTTCTTTATCTGATACCTTGACGTGTGGAACGCGCCAAACTAACTTATTTATTATTATATCTTCAAGAACCTCACCAGATGGAACTTTCAAAGAATTCAAATTTGTATTACTGCGTAATAATATCAGTTCATGTTTACAATTCATAATTATTTTCTTATAATCTTCAGCAAAGCCCAAAATATTACTAAGAGGTATTGAGGCAGAAAAACTATTTCCATGGGTTGTTTTTGTTCCATTTATATCCCAACCCCAAGCTTTTGCTATCTTAGCTTCATTTTCATTAAATGATACTAAACTCTTCATTGTTGTAGTCATTCCAGCATTTTTGATTCTATCTATTTCAACTCCATTTAGTTCATAACGAATATCTTGAAAAAGAAACAGTAATGGATTGTTTGTGAATTCCACAGCAGTAACTTTTAGTTTTGTATCCTTCTTTATGATGTTTACTGTTCCTTCTAAATAAAGGGTACTTGCTGATGGTAGTATGTATAAATCCTGCTGATTGATAGGTATGCGGATTTCATCATTCCTGTTAAAACTTGTTACGTAAGGTTTATATGAATGATATTCGATACCGTCTATGGTGTTATCGTATGCTGGTGAACTTGTTATATCCAAAATGTTCATTTTAATAGACCAATTAATTTCAGGAACTTTTTATTTTCCCTGGTCAATTTAATTTTTTTCTTAGTTGTTCCTTTTCGGATTGTTCGATGAGTACTGATGTGTTTCATTATTGAATTACTACTTTTATTGAAGTCGATCATCTTTTCCTGATATGCAAATATAATTGAACTTCTTCACCGCGTAGATTTATTAAATTATTATTAATATCTAATAATCTAATATTAATAGTGCTGACGTCAATTTGATTGACAGGAAAATAAATTATATTCTTTGGCACTTCTATTATTCGGTATCCTGGAGGCACGTTAGGAGCAAATTCATAAAGAATATGGCTTGGTTTTCCATTAATATATGATCCGCTCACTATATCACATTCGACTCTTACCACTGTTGTCGATAAAATGTTAACTGGGAGTTGCGACTCGTGTATTATATTGGCTTTAAGAGTTTTATTACCAAATCCTAGTAAAGTTCCTGGAGAATTAGCTTTTTCAAAATGGATATCTTTAGAGCAGAAGATAAACGATTTCAACGTGTTATTATTGCAAAATAAATTAAAAGCGACTCCTTTTTTTACGTTTGACTTTAGATAATCAGAAATATCTTGCAGTTCGTAAGTGCCTTCTGGTATGTCTACGACTTCGTTATTGTCATAATAATATTTATGGTTTCTGTTATCAATGTTAGGTATTGAATTGAATGTTGAGAAATATAACAGAGCACACTCGTATTCATCATCAAATTGTAAAGCTGGATAATAGGTAGTGGATAAAATAGAGGTGTTGCCTGTTATTGACAGCGTGAAAGACATTTTAGAAATGATGGTAATAAAAACACGTTTATAAATATATAGTCACAATACTTTATTAGAACATTTTATACAAATAGTATTAGCATAACATTTTTTCCAAAATTCACTTAGGAACTTTAAACATAAATGACCACAATTAGATGTATTAAAACGTTGATATCTACAATAATTGTATGTTATATTAAATTTTAAATATCTTATTAACTCAATTGGTGGCTTTAAATCACCAAAGCTATCAAAATACTCGCAATAGTTAAAATGTTTTACATAGGCTACCCAATGGGTTCCTTCATTCTCTGAGCTATCTAAATTAACAATCGCACACTCAATGTCCTTAGGCTTTGGCGGCAATTCATTTCTCATGAAAACACCTCTAAAGTAAGGTATGTGTTTAGTAGCATACTCTAATATGTCTATATCAGTGAGAGCACGCTTGGGTAACCTTTCTATTAGTTTTTTGAACTATTTACAAAAAGACCATTGCCTTTTTTATATGGTTTTATATATAAGCCTTTTCCTAAGGCGATACTTTCCATCGTTTTATTATGACGTTGGGCTTCTTCCAAATTCTTTTTAGCTGCTTTATGATCATTTACAGCTTTAGTAATACCTGCTGCACCTCCAACCAATGCACCTAGAGCAGACAGTCCTGCGAATATTGGTATAAGTGGTAAAATACCACCTGTTTTTGGTAACGGTATTACACGAGGCAGACACACTCCTTTTTTATTTTTTATCAGTTTTTTCGCAGCTGAATATGCAGCTTTAATAGCTCTAGAATTGCTTTTTGGTTTTAATTTTTTCAGTCGTTTATGTATTGTAGAGACGATCGATTTAAATGTTCTCACGCCAGCACCATGCTTCATTTTGGTTTTCATCACTTTGCTCACAAGCCACGAAGACAGTTTTTCTCCTCTTCCTGCATTTTTCGATTTCATCCGTTGCTTTGCCATATTTAATAATTCTAAATCAGCTCTGTGTCGATCTTCCAATTTATTTGAATTATCGTATGCTATATCGTGTCTCATGCAAGCATTATCAAGCTCATTAACTCCTTGATCACCTCTCAATAATCGTTTTCTTAATCTGGTACCAGGTCCACAGTAATTGTACCCAGGTAAATGCAATTCAAATGGTAAGTTATTTATGATGCTGTTAACGAGTCCACCACCATGCATAGCTGAGTTATAAATGAGATAAAATATCTAAATAGACTTAATTTTATATACTTAGGTATGTAACTCTATAGAAAAGATAATCATACAATTGCTCGTTTTTCAATCCAACTGTTTTCAGTACTAGGTAGACCTAACCACTTTACGAATAATTTATTACCTTTTTTTCTTATAACCTTTTCAATTAGATACACATTAGGACACTTAGTTTTTTGAAGTTCTTGTTCATAAAAACTTCCTAAAATTGGTTGATAGTGTAGATCTTCTATGGAATAAGTGATAGGTTTAGAACCATGAACTTTTTTAATCAAAAACAATTCCGTAGACCAGTTTGGGGTGTATCCTTTTTCAAAGTTACCTTTATATTTACTTATACGAACATGGTCACCAACTTCTAATTTTCTGGTCTTTGACAGACAATTAATTTCCTGTGATTTGATTATATTTCTCAATACTTCACTTTGGTTTGATTGGTTAACATCGTTTGGTTTATATTTTATTGTTCGATGTATTGTGTTATTGTATGTTGCCATAACACTTTCTAAAAGCTTTCCAATCCATTTATAACTACCATTCAAACTAAAATTTTTATACAACTTGTTCTTGAGAGTTTTGATTAGTCTTTCTACTATAGAAGCCTTTTTTATGGAATATGTAGAGTAATGATTAATTTTATTTTTTAGCATAACTTTTTTAAATTCATCGTTATAAAATTCTGTGCCCATGTCAGTTTGTAAGTTAACTGGCTTTCGATAATTTTTAAATAATAGCGAACTAAATGCATTTGCTATTTCGGATTTAGTCTTCGTTTTAACAGGGATAGCCCAGGAAAATTTAGAAAAACAATCTATTACAACAAAAATATACCTATATCCATTATTACAACTTTTTATATTTTGAAAATCCATAAGATCAGCTTGCCATAAATCATCAATTCCTCTTAATATTACAGATCGTCGAACAAAGTTTTTACGAGCTGTTTTATGAATTTCATTTACTATTTGTAGCTTACTCATTTCTTTGATTTAATGATTTGGTCTAATTCAGCCTTTGTATAATAATCTGCTTTTAAATTCTCAATGCCTTTTTTAACATCTGCTTTTAAATCGTTGAATATTGTATCGACTTCTTGTTTTTTTACAAACAATTGAGATTGGCTGTCTACGTATTCCTTGTTCACAGCATCGGTATTTTTCAATGGAATTGTAATCCCAGTCAACCTTGTATTTTGTAAATCGAACTCTCCGGTTTCAGTTCGCATCAAGACTTTATCAAAATTTTCTAAAAAGTCTGGTAAACGCAATCGTTTATGAATATGATGTCCAAACTTATCCATTATTGTGAACTGATGGGTGTTGTTGACAAAGATCAAATGATACTATTTTTAGAAATGTATGCTATTTATTAAGGTATAATGTTGCTTTCGCGCAGTTCTTCTATAATAGATATTATTTCATTATCTAACCCAGTGTTACCAGCATCTTTTGAAGCAATCAATAGTTTTAATCTTTCAACCAGTTCATTAGGATTGTCCCAGTAAACGTAGTCAACATTTTTCTTCCACTGTTTCAACAGAGGTAGTCCTTTTCCTTGATGAAGTAAATCAGGTTGACTACTGTCAGTGCTCGCTGAAACTTTACGCAACTTAAATAGCGGTTTTATTATATTCAAGTATTTTCGACCTCTGTTACTTCTGATTGGTTTATTTGGATCGAATTCTCTTCGGTGCACATTTGTTTCTAGTAACATTATTTTATAATGTCTCAAATCTTCATCAGTTATTGCAGATATATTAGGTACTTTTTTAAACAGAAGTTCCTTTATACCAGGAGTATATTTGTACTTGTTTGCACCAACTTGAATATAATCATCAAAAAGAGTTACACGCGAAGATCCCATCATGTGTTTACCTCGTTCATTTCTCACGCCAAACGGAACATCTTGTAAAGTTTTGGAAGACATGGACCACGAAGAAATTTCTTGATCACTTGAACCTGATTGCACTGATTTAAATGATTCCTCATTTTCTTCATTATCAGATTTTTCTGAATTCTCATAGCTTTCATCTGAATCATTAGAGTCTCTTGGACTAAATACGTCGAACTCGATGTTAGAATCTCTCTTAAGAGTTTTGTCCTTGTCTAATGGACTTGAAGTTTCAAATTGTACTCCTTTAGTTTGGGAACACGTTTTAGATTTTTCCACCATTTCATTAAGAGGACTTGTAATTGGTTTGAAAACAGATTCCAAAATACTATTGTTTTCCATTTCAATATCTCGCATCTTTTTAACCTTATTTTTAACAGCTGCCGCAGCCTTTACAATTTGTCTCTTTAGATTTTTTTCCATATCTTTAAATTGAATTTCAATTGATTGAACTATTGTCAGTGTTCTCACGAAAGTGATAACATATGTTTTTACTTCAGCTATTTATAGTAGGCTAGCAATAGAGTATAATCAGAAATACAATCGTGTTATATTGGCGAATACTCGCCTACAAATTGGACACTTATTACCAATGGAAAAAGCACACTTTGCACAAGCCGCAGCATGACCACAAGGTAAAAAACAAGTGTTAAGCTCTTCTTCTAAACAAATTTTACAGATTATTGAAGATGATGTATTTACTATCAAAGGTAGATCATCCAGTGGAGTCTGTTGGCAATTTTTTTTAATTTCTTCGTATACATAATTTTTCATGCTCTTAACGTAGTCTTTTCCTTTCATTACTAAAACATACGGACATGACTGGAACCAGCGCGCGTGCTCTACCCATGGTTGATCTTCGGAGTTCCAGTCTTTAAGCCTTCCATCGCAGTAAAAACAAATAACTCTGTCGTCACAGCCTGCATAAAAAAATCCTGCTTCAGCCATTTCTTGTGGTTTTTGTGTTAATCCTCGAGGCCAGGTATCGAAACTTCTTAAACGTTTGTATACAGTGGAGTATATACGGTTCACAGGATTATTAAACATGATTTCTATATTTAATTATTAAGTTTACTGCTATTAGCTGTTTACTTTTCAACACCTCGACAAGCATTGACATATTTACGACATACATACTAATGAAACACAACAAACGTATCGAATTTCTTTCGGTAACATCCTTTGTTTTTTTCACAATCCTTGTTAATCACTACATAACTGTAGGGTTCTTTCCATATATTTGCACACATTTCTCTAAATTCCTGCCACGTCATATCTGTATTGACGTGTTCATCATAAATATGTCTCATATTTATATCATCTTGCTTAAAGAGAACAATTAAATTTGCATTATCTCTCACTAACTGTTTTGGTATTTTGCTATAAGTCTGATTTAGATAAAAACAGTCTATATATTTATGTCTTCCCATTGCAAAATAGTCGCGCATATTATTTTGATTCTCACACGCTACGTCATCGAATATAATTATTGAGTTACATTTTGCTGCCTCTGGAGTAAGAACTTCTTCATTTTCATGATACTTAGAAAAAGTAACACCAGGAACCATTCGTAATACCTGTTCCAAATACATGTATCTCGGTTGATAAAGAGTTTTTGAATAAACATAAACATTTTTAAATTGCAAACCATTTTCATGTAAGATGAGTCCGATAGCCAAATTAGTTTTTCCACAGTTCGACGGGCCACATATTATACATCGTATTGTATTTGGTAAAAGCTTTCCATGACGAAAACTGCGTTTTTCAGAATTAATATTTATATTTTCGAATTTTAATGATATTGGCTGCTTAACGAACTTCATTGCAAGAGCGCTTTTCGCAGAATGATAAGTAATGTTTAGTAACCACATTAATAAACATTATAATTTTCACCGGAGGCTTTGAGAGTTCTAAAACATGTTGATCAAAATTATTACACCGGAAGCTTTGAGAGTTCTAAAACACAAGTGGCGAGAGATAATCAATTTTTAGTTATTGGGTGTTCTACTCCAGCTACATCTGTTGATTAAACGATATACCCAACTGCAACAAGTGAGCGCAGCAAGCGGAGCGAACGCAGTTGGGTATATCGTTTAATCAACAGATGTGGTTGGAGTAGAACACCCAATAACCACCTACTCCCGGGGATTCTTAGCACCCCCTGCCCCGCCGTTACCGTAACCGCCGCCTTGGTTAGGAATAGCGGAGCGACCGGGAACTGGGGGCCGTTGTAAAATTGTGCTTGCCATGCAGATTTTGCCCAAATAATCACCACGCGCTGGGCAGCCGGGTTGGGTGATCGCAGGACGTAGCTTCTCGCACCGGTGACGCTGCTGCCCGTCACCGGCCTGTGGTATTTAGCTACGTCGTTCTGAATGGATATACCGCCATTTGTCGTTCGCCAGAGCCTCGTTCGCTGATCGGCAGGATGCACCACGTGCAGGAGAGGTTGGCTGGGAGCAATTAGGTGGAAGTGTGCCCCCTTACATCCCATCCTATACATATACTATATTTAGCCGCAATAGCCCAATGGATAAGGTGTCCGACTGGCGATCGAGAGGTTGTGAGTTCGATCCCCACCCATTGCGCTATTGACATGAACCCACTCCAGATACAAGCATATTTAGCTTAGTTGGAGAGGTTAACAGAATACTAGTAAAGTGCAAACCACATTGCTAGTAAGTTTAAAAAATATATATATACTATACATAAAGTATAGTTCATATATATATATATATATACATAAAGTATAGTACATATATTGCACTGGCAGGTTTTTGGACAAGGGCATACTCCCACCTAATTGCCTTTCATTTGGGCCGTTTTGTTGTACAAAGCAATTACAACCTGTTTAGAGCATACAGATTAAATTGAATTTGTCAAAACATCTGCAGTGCTTAAAAGTGTTGTTCTGGTATTGGTGATTAAAATAGTAATTATAAATTTCAGTGGAGCCACAATGTTGCAATGATAGCAGAAGTCCCGGTCATAGCATTGTTGCCAAACATGTGTGTACAATATGCATATTTGAAGCCAATGAGGTAAGACTTCTGTTCTCTCTCTTTTCCTAGCTAGTTAAAAACGCGTTATGTAGTGCTACATATTTTATGCAAACGTTAAGGTAAATAAAATTATGTTTTTAGCATGATAAGTCTCGTATTGCAATATAACTGACACTCACCAAAATAATACTCAACTCAAGACTAGCATACTTATTTTTAAATCTAATAAATCGTTGTATAAATAAAACCGGCTAAGTCGAGTTGGACTCGCCCACCGAGGCTTCCGTACCAATGTTGGTTAGTACTTAATTACTAATTTAGCTAGACCTCTGAATTGTATGAGGGCTCATATAACTTAGAGAGCTATCTTAATTGGAAAAACTATGTATGTATGGGGACAACCTTTAATTTCAAACTGTTTTTATTTTTTGGAATTTTTCCTTTATTTGTGCTGTAAGACCTTGCTTCTTGCCAAATTTCATGATTCTAGATCAACGGGTAGTACCCTATAGGTTTTCGACCCAAAACCTATAGGGTACTTCCGGTTGACCTAGAATTGTCAATTTTAGTCAAAAGCAAGGTTCTTACAGCACAAGTAAAGGAAAAATTCCGAAAAATAAAAAAAAAGTTGAAAATTTAGGTAAATTGTGGTACTTACACGTTTTTGCGAAAATATAAATTTGCCCATATCTTTTTATCGTGTTGACTCAGGACCTTGATTTTTATACACCTAATAGGGACCTATATATACCTATAGACCTCAGTATCTGGTATTAATTTCAACTTGCTAGGTCCACTCGTTCCTGCGGAAATCGGTGGTGACACACGGACAGACGGACAGACAGACAGACGGACAAGAAAGTTATCTTATAAGGGTTCCATTTTTACGTTTTGAGGTATGGAACCCTAAAAATCTGATGAGATAACCATCTCACACCAGTTCGGCTATAGTCTCACCGCCTATACTTACCAACAACACTGTGAGGTCTCACAGTCCTCGCGAACATGTAAGGTTGATCAAACCAATTAATACATTACTTGTGTCAAATTCTATGTTGTGTCTATGTTGTGTTCTATGTGTTCATCAAAATCTTCATGAACATAGCTGTAATACTCTTCTCTCCTTAAGAAATCTTAATGGTGTAGCGAAGGTTAAAAGGTACTTAATAAGTGCTCATGTCATGCAAACGATCATGGTTTCAGACTTCAAACAGGCGGCACAATCTTAGCTGGTAAGCTGGCTTTGGAGCGTGGCTGGGCAATCAATGTAGGCGGTGGGTTCCACCACTGCAGCGGTGACCGTGGTGGCGGGTTCTGTCCATATGCTGACATCACACTGCTGTTACGATGTCTCATCATGACCGATATGATACAGAACGCTATGATTGTGGACTTAGATGCTCATCAGGTAAACTATTTTTAATCAAGCTCCTGAATAAATACTTCTCATTCGTTCCACTAAAAGTTTCACGGAGTGTTGCGCAACATCTGTAGTGATTTGGTAGCTGAACCCAGCTCCTAAATATGTGTTATAATATTTTTGTTTAATTAAATTTCTTATAGACTAGCATTTTACCACTATCTCACCTGTTGGGTTAGAGACTATGTGGTCGAGTATGGTAGCACGCTAGGCATAGAACTGGTTCTCAAGGACAGCTTCCGAAACACATATCCACCTTATTTATAGTAGGCCAGGTATTTAGAACAGGTATTTTCTAATCTTATTATTATTTATATTCATGTGAATATAAAGAATAAGCGCAATAATAAAAGTTTATTATTGCAAACAGTCCAAAATACTTGGCCACTATCTTCCCTAATGTTTGTTGTCGTCTGTAATTAGAAGGCGTATTTATTTAAAAAAAGTTAGTTCTTGGATACTTAACAGATGGCTTTCATAATGAACGCTGACAACCATTGATCTGTTTGATGTTTATAACGCTTTCTTTCCTTATAACTCTAACATTTTTAATTTTCGACGACTTTTCCTTATTTGAATATAATGAATAACAATAAGCAAAAGTCGTTATTATCATTAAAAAATAATAAACAAACAGACATCTCAGTAAGTTTGCATCAAAAGCCACCTAGCGAGTGTAGTAGAACATTTTTTTTTATGAAACCTTTATTTTTATCTGGACACTTTTGTTACTGTCGCTTCAGTATTAACTGACGAAGTGATGGATCCTTGCACTGAGCTCGGTGGCGTTTCTTGGGAAAGGTTTTATGGACTTAAATGACAGCATCGTCACTTAACATTCGGTGAGATATTGGTCAAGTGCATGTCTTTCACCAATAAAAAATTACCCCTGATGAATCAGTACAACAGTAACACGTACATTTCAGGGCAACGGTTACGAACGGGACTTCCTAGGTGTCCCTGAGGTGTACATAATGGATATGTATAACCGGGACATTTACCCACGGGACAAAGAGGCCAAGAAGGCCATCAGGAGAAAGGTGGAACTTCACACCAAGGTTGAAGATCTCGAATATATGGTCAAGTTGAGACAGTGAGTATTGATTTTTATGATATTACAATTTTTAAACTAATACTAATAAATAATAATAATACTATTTTTAAACTACTTTAAATAAACTAAGATAGTTTAAAAGCTAAACAACCGACTTCCATGCCCTGCGAGGTAGTTTCAGTAGCAATTTTGAGACGTTTGTCGTCATATCTCTGGAGATACTTATCAGATCTCGATGAAATTACAATGAGGCCACCTCGGAAATATACCATACGAGTGTGAGTCCGACTTGCACTTGGCCTATCTATCTAATACTATAAGAATCTTTGTCCTGACATACTGACTGACTGACTCACTGACAGACAACGCACAGCCTAAACCACTGGTCGTAGAGACTTGAAATTTGGAGGGTATATTTGTCTTAGTATGTAAGTTTGTACTAAGAAAGGATTTTCAAAAATTCACCCCATAAGGGGATGAAATGGGGGTTCAAAAATTGTATGGAGAAACAAGATTAGATAGTCTTTTCAATCCGAAACTTCACACAAGTGCTTCAGTAAAAAAATAAGAAAATACGTGTTTCAGGTTTTTTTGAAATTCCACCCCTAAGAGGGTGAAATGGGGTAATAAAGTGTGAAAATCAGTATTGTTTCGGATCGCGCTGAAATTTGGCATGCAGATAGTTATTACGACGTTAGTTCCCTCTGAGAAAGGATTTTCCAAAATTAACCCTCGAAGGGGATGAAACGGGGTTCAAAGTTTGTATGGAGAAACAAGATTAGATAGTCTTTTCTATCCGAAACTTCACACAAGTGCTTCAGTAAAAAAATCAGTAAATACGTGTTTTAGGTTTTTTTGAAATTCCACCCCTAAGAGGGTGAAATGGGGTAATAAAGTGTGAAAATCAGTATTGTTTCGGATCGCGCTGAAATTTGGCATGCAGATAGTTATTACGACGTTAGTTCCCTCTGAGAAAGGATTTTCCAAAATTCACCCCTGAAGGGGATGAAACGGGGGTTCAAAGTTTGTATGGAGAAACAAGATTAGATAGTCTTTTCTATCCGAAACTTCACACAAGTGTTTCAGTAAAAAAATAAGTAAATACGTATTTCAGGTTTTTTTGAAATTTCACCCCTAAGAGGGTGAAATGGGGTAATAAAGTGTGAAAATCAATATTGTTTCGGATCGCGCTGAAATTTGGCATGCAAGTAGTTATTACGACGTTAGTTCCCTCTGAGAAAGGATTTTCCAAAATTATCTCTCGGAGGGGATGAAACGGAGCTCAAAGTTTGTATGGAGAAACAAGATTAGATAGTCTTTTCTATCCGAAACTTCACACAAGTGTTTCAGTAAAAAAATAAGTAAATACGTGTTTCAGGTTTTTTTGAAATTTCACCCCTAAGAGGGTGAAATGGGGTAATAAAGTGTGAAAATCAATATTGTTTCGGATCGCGCTGAAATTTGGCATGCAAGTAGTTATTACGACGTTAGTTTCCTCTGAGAAAGGATTTTCCAAAATTAACCCTCGGAGGGGATGAAACGGAGCTCAAAGTTTGTATGGGGAAACAAGATTAGATCGTCTTTTCTATCCGAAACTTCACACAAGTGCTTCAGTAAAAAAATAAGTAAATACGTGTTTCAGGTTTTTTTGAAATTCTACCCCTAAGAGGGTGAAATGGGATGGAATGTGATACACACAAAAAAAAACTGGCCAAGTGCAAGTCGGACTAGCACTCGTAGGGTTCCGTAACACAGTAGAGTATTCTATAACTATGATTTTTTGCAACTACAAATATAACTTTGTTTTTCATAGTGTTTGTATGAAAAACAAAAGTTATACTTGCGGTCGCTATATCTCAACAACTACTGACTGTATCTGGTTCAAACCAATTTCCGTTGAAAGTTTTTGTTGAGATCTACAGATATATATAATATATTTTTTCTAGATTTTTCACTCCCTTACTTTAGAAGTTAGGGGGGGGGGGGGGACACATTTTACCACTTTAGACGCGCCTATCTTTTAAATGATTTACTTTGAGATAAACTGTCAAGCCTGCTCATAACCTGTCATAACTGCCAAGTGCAAGTCGGACTCGCACTCGTAGGGTTCCGTAACACAGTAGAGTATTCTTATTTTATTTTTCGCAACTACAAAAATAACTTTGTTAGGGTTCCGTAGCCAAATGGCTTAAAACGGAACCATTATAGATTCGCCATGTCTGTCTGTCTGCCAAGAATACATTTACCTACCAAGTTTCAAGTCTGTAGTCGTAATAGTTTCGGAATAAAATGGCTGTGACATACGGACGGACAGACAGACAGACATGGCGAATCTATAAGGGTTCCGTTTTTTGCCATTCGGCTACGGAACCCTAAAAAAGACGATTTGAGAAGCTCCTTTTTTTTTGGAAGTCGGTTGCAAATAAATTCGTTCACAAAAGGAATAATACAGACTTCAAATGCCGCGCTAGTCATTTTCAGTACTAGGTTTATGGTGTTTATCTTCATATCTCTGCAGAACTAAACATATCTCGATGAAATTTAAATGGGATCATCTGTTATACTCATTCAAATAAAAAAACGATTTTCCAAATCGGTTCAAGCGTCTTCGAGTAATCGGTCAACATACATAAAACAAACAAAAAATCCGACGAATTGAGAACCTTCTCCTTTTTTGTGAAGTTGGGTTCTCAAATAAATACAAGTTTACAAAAACAACGCAAGGAGTGTTGTACGAAAAATAAGACTATACTATTTTTAACCGACTTCACAAAAATGGAGGAGGTTCTCAATTAGTCAGAATATAAATATATATATATATATATATATATATCTTTTCTATGTATGTTCGATTTGGAAAATCCTTTTTAAGCCGTAATACGTAATTTTAAACCTTAAATGTACGTATTTATGTATAGTATAGCTCTGTAGGTAGTAAGTAACTTCGGCTGCCGCGCCACGGGCCACGCGGTCATTACCGTCCCGCTCGGCTCGGCGTGTCCGCTAGCAAACGAGGTCGCAAGTCGAGTGTGGAGCGCGCATGCGCGAAATTACAGCGCGTTCCCCCGCGCCTGTATCGTTACCGGGGGTTCCGCGGCGTGTGTAGGCGGAGCAAGCGTGGGAAAAAAAATCTCAAGCGGGCTCTTAAATAGGTACTTGAAATTTATAATGCCAGTGAAATCACACCGTGGCTTGTGAAGTCGTGAGACAGGAAGGATATCACTTCGACTTCACTCACTTGTAATGTTTACTTGTCGCTGCGCGCCGCGCCGTGTCTCACGTGTTCACTGTTTGTTTATTAAAACATACCTTTGGTTTTTGCTTAGCTAATAAGTATCGCGTGAATCAATTCAATAGCACAATATCAAATCAATTCAATATCACTGCGAGTGCGACATGTAACAGGCTGTAACATGTTTTCACGCGTGATATAACAGTGATAATAAATAAAACTGGCCAAATACGAGTCAGACTTTTGTCTCGCACACGGAGGGTTCCGAACCGCAGTATAATAATATATAAGTATAATTTATATTTTACCGTGTCAATATCAAACATGCTTATTAACTAAAAAAAAAACAACTAAAGTTAAACAATCGTTCATAGATGGCGCTATAGTAAAAAACCCGTTTTTCATATGGGGATCCCCTTTAATTTTTAACTTTGTTCTGTTTTTAGTATTTGTTGTTATAGCGGCAACAGAAATACATCATCTGTGAAAATTTCAATCGTCTATCTATCACGGTTCATGAGATACAGCCTGGTGACAGACGAACAGACAGACAGACAGACAGACAGACAAACGGACAGCGGAGTCTCAGTAATATGGTTCCGTTGGTACCCTTTGGGTTCGGAACCCTAAAAATAACTTCTCGAAGTGATAGTGAAATAAAATGTAGCTATAACTTCCATGCCTAATGTTTAGATGTTTGGCTAATCTCCGAAACTATACGTCCGATTAAAAAAAACTTTTACCAAAATATAGCACGGTCTTCCAGGATGGACATTATTGGACATTTATTATCGACCATAAAACTGACGAGTAAACACGTTTCATATAAACGCTGCCTTAACGGTAAGCGATAAATGAAAAGTTTCTATGGAAAAGTTGTAGAGCTTATTGAGACCCATAAAATCGCGAGGATATATGTATCTATTGACATTATAATAATATCATATCTAGCAGATAAGTTTCTAATATGCTATGAGGGATCAGGTACCGGTGTTACCGGTCCATAATATTGTGTTAACATTTGCAGGAATTTGAAAGCAGCCTTGAATGAGTTCAAGCCAGACATTTTGGTGTACAATGCTGGGACAGACATCCTCGATTCAGACCCTTTAGGCCTCATGAGGATTAGCCAAATTGTAAGCATTCTTATAATTGTTATTAATGTATCATATTTACAGCAATTAACAACAAAACCATTATTTAATTACCTTAAAAACATATAAACGCCTCTATAGAAAATTTGATTGCATTAAAAATAATCGTACAGTCTAGTTTGAATGGAGTCGACTGACTATAATATGCTCCAAGTACTTATTGTGTAGAAGAGATTATCCGTTAATTTACAATTCGTCGGTTGATACCAGAATTCCATGGGCAACTCTGGGCGTACTCGTGCTAACGATCCAGTGTAATAGTGGCACAATGGATGCATAGGAGGCCTTAATTTGAGTGGTCATTCGAAGTATTCGAACTTCCGAATTCGGGGTTGAGACCAAGTGTAATGGCGTCATAAATACATACACATACATCAAATCACACCTTTTTCTCGTATGAGTAGGCGCAGTCTATTTTTTTCCACATGCTACGATCCTGACATATCTCTTTCGCTTCTTCTACTTTCGTGAATGCTTTTATACATTCTCGCCTTTTATAGGTGCTTTTGAATTGGCCTTTCTTTAAAACGTCTCCGATCTGGTCGTGATACGTTCACCTAGGTAGGCCTCTACCGGCTGGCCCATTCACACTCGTCTCATAAATCTTCCTTCATGCCAATACAGCAACTTATCTTTCCCAGGGCATTATAAAACGCGATGAGTTCGTGTTTGAGATTTGCAAGGAACATCAGATACCCATCGTGATGTTGACCAGTGGCGGTTACCTACGAGCCACGGCCAAGATCATAGCCGACTCTATTATGAATCTACACAGTAAAGGACTTATTGGCATCAAAAAGAACAGAAAACCGTCAAATTGAGTAATGTTTGGTTAGAATGTGAAATTTTAGTTCCAAAGAAAATCTGTGTATAAACGTCAAATTTTGTAGCTACACATAATATAGTCGGCATAGCAGTGGTAAAGTATAAATCGTGTATAGTATAGCAAACTTCGCAGCTAAATCAATAGGTATAGCAAGTGACTGTATTGACTAGCATAGCAATGATCAAATTATTTATTGATTTCAATACTGACTATGAAAATTGTCCCGTGGTACAAAAGCAGTTAGTAGTAACACGGGTAAAAAACCGTACTTACTAGTAGCACAGATTATATAATAGCACGGACGTACCACCCAGTGGACTCCGCATGAGAAAAACTATGAACTAATTCGCAAGCGAAATATTTTGCGGGGGGGTTATAGGTAATACAGCACTGTGATTGGACAACATCAATTTGACTCATAGCAATAAATCATGCTTAGTGTTGGGACAACGTGACACTACCTCGTCATTATCGATAATTTCATCAGTCATATGAAATATAGCGTGTGTGAGAAGTGTGTAGAAGTGTAAAAGTATAATGATAGAGACGGACAGACGGAAGGACAGATAGACAGACAGACGGACAACAAAGTGATCTTATAAGGGTTCCTTTTTTCCTTTTGAGGTACGGAACTCCAAAAATGTTCGTTTGCTTGCTTACACACTAAATTCTAACTTGTTTCTTACCACTAAATTGGTTATTCACACGCATCAGTATCACGTATCAAGTAACTTAAAATGTTTTTATCTACTTGACCTTTATTTATGTACTTATCTGGCGTGATTGAATAGCAAAACAAACAAACATTCCAGCTTTCGCGTTTATTAAGTACATCAGTAGGACAATTTGGATTAACAGCATATATATACATATAACATAGTTGAATTGAGCATTTTCAATATCTATCAGTAATCATTGTCGATAACTTTCCGAAAACAACATAAAAACATCACTAAAAGTGCACAAGTACCGCTGCGTACAAGGGCGGAGCGAGTACGAAAGATATAAAGATGCCGTTGTAGGAAAGGGATAGACTGATACAAAGGGCATCTGTGACCAGTATATGTTGAACTATGAATTTTATTTACAAATTGTTAATAATGAATTGAATTTTACTTATCGGTGAAAAGAAACGTTGTCCTTTGTAAAATTTAATGACCACTTTATAGCGCAATTCGGCATATTTAACGGCTTTTTCGTTTTTTGAACAATTAAAATAGTGCGTGTGTACGGTTCTGGTATTTGGTCCGAACTGAAGTAGCCGCTCAAGGATGATATTATAAATACCCCATTGCGCCTATGTGTTTCGCGCGGGGGTGATACAACAATAGGTGTCCACTGGGTGGTACGTCCGTGTATAATAGTTTATAGTAGTAAGACTGCCTACTAGTAATACGGGTAACGAAGGAATCGTAGTTCAACATCGAGCATAAACTCTACTAATTTTGTATTGGCCGAATCAATAATCATTGATGGTTATTGCACTTATTTCTATCGATGTATTGTTGCTGCTGGTATATCAGTTATAGTAGTTTATTCGAGATGTATTATAATATTGATCGAATATTCATCGACGAGGATAGCAATAGTCGAAAATATATACAGAGTGAAATTATAATACATATACATCGATAAATCAGTTATTCATAAATGGACTGTACTATTGTGATTAAAAAGAATATATATATTTACCTATTTATGTGACTTAAGCTAAATCTTCCTACTTAGGGAATAAAATCATATTTCTGAATATTTTGATCTCATCGTGCCAATTAATTGGAGGCAAATTTGATTTGCTCATTTGTTTTCCATGATAATTTATTGTGATATAATTAAATCTATTTATTTCTTTTAAATCGTGTATATTTTCAAATAAATGATATTTCTAATGTTCTATGTATATTATTTCACTATGGTCTAAGATATCATTTTCCCAGTCTCTACAAGCTAAGCGAGGAATATGTGCGAGTGAAGCGAGAGGAGCATTCGAGGGATAAATATGTGCGAGGGACACGCGCGAAGTCTCCCAGCTCCCAAGGGAGATTCACGGGAGATTCTCCCAAGACTTCGGTCGTGTCGTTCGCTTGCGGAGAGGTGACCACTCCGCCGTCACATGGGAAAACATTCTCGCACCGCTTATCTGTGTGCACACCGTTTCATAGCTCCGTTACGTATCCTTGCACATCTCTGGTGGAAACGCATAAAGTTTCAGATATCGATGATGGGATGATACGGAGTCATGACTTCATGTATGGTTTTTAGGGTTCCGAACCCAAAGGGTACCAACGGAACCCTATTACTGAGACTCCGCTGTCCGTCTATCCGTCTGTCTGTCTGTCTGTCACCAGGCTGTATCTCATAGACGGTTGAAATGTTCACAGATGATGTATTTCTGTTGCCGCTATAACAACAAATACTAAGAACATAACAAAGTTAAAAATTAAAGGGGTCCCCGTACAAAAAACGTGTTTTTTTTACTATAGAGCCATCTATGAAGGATTGTTTACCTTATTAATAATATTACCTTTGTGTTAACGTTCACTTAGTTGGTGTTAAAGTTCGTTAGATATTCATTAGATGGCGTAGGGGATCCAATTCCATTTAAGAAACCAACCAACAGTTTTTAACGAAATTGAAGGCAAAGCATTTTATTCGCCTGATGGTAAATTAAAAATCCATTATTGCAAATCTTATCAGGGGTGAAAGTCTACAGGAACAGCGATGAATTTTGGTCGAAGATGCAGTTATGTAAGTGTCTAGTAGCGTCTCCCTCTATTAGACGGTTGCGATGACAAGACGCATCAATCAAGCATCAATATAGAGACTACAGCGCCAGTTGAGACAATTTTGGTCTTAGTGACCATGCTATTGCATACGAAAAGTCTTTAGAAGATACATACGAAAAAAATATTCACACAGTGAAACAAAGTAGATATATATTACTAATTATTTTATTACGCGTGCAGTATCACAAACTCACAATTTTTCAAGGACATCACTACAACCAAGTCGCTACACATGAATCCCAAAATAATTTACTTATAAGTCCTAGCAAGCAATACAGTGACTCTAATATTAATCAATTTAGTAAATTAATAACTCACACCCTTGCAACACATCTAATATAAAGTGTGGTATACACTAGAGATTCTCGAATCGAAGCGATTTTTTTTAATGATATAGGTAGCAAACAAGCCTACGGCCCACCCGATGGGTATGGGAAGTGGTCACCATCGCCTATCTGAGGACACTTGCAAAATACCCCGTCACTCATGCGTTGCCGACCTGTCAAGATTCTATTAACGCCCCTTTTGAAGGATTCCATGTTGTAGCTCTGACAGGCAGGCGGGCTTCTCGCCTTATGTAAACCGCAATGGCCCATGACTTTTCCTCTCATTATTTTGTTCGTACTAATTTCCAGCGCGCGAAGCGTTGCGGCGAGTTTATTCTACCGCACTGTAGAATAAACTGAAACTATCATATTTCAGCGCAATGCGAGCACTTCTATAACACTACATACGTCATAGAATATGCGTGCAGTAGAATAAACGCACCGCAATCGCTGTGTGCGCTCGACCTTATTGGCTGTGGGACAAGTAGGTACCCGATACGATGTTATCGCCCGCATCTAACGAGAAGCTTGTAACGTTACGGAGCGCCTACCTCTCGTTACGGGTAATGAGGGAACCTAGACAAGGGAAACTACAAAAGACGGGTTATAACAGTTATATTCCTATTGATTCTACAAAACTCTACGATACTTAACTTAAATAAAACTTAGTGTTCATCACTGCACTTCGGGTCCTTTATATCCTGGTAAAGGTAAGAGTCCCCGTCATCCACAAATCATTTCAGTAGTAGGTATTATAGCATTTCAGAAACATCGGTAGGTATTTCATGATTGCGGCAGGCATTTGCTGTAATTGCGGACTTGCCTTCTCTGACTTAGCAACCGCAACCGCCGCAAAAGGTACTTCACGCTAGCAAGCATTTCCAGCAGACTTACCGATACGCTCTCTGTGTCGTCTTCGTTTATATCCAGCTTATCTCCAGCATTAAAATTCACTAGGAGGTCCACAAGCAACTGCAAGAGTTGCTTTCCATTCAGAGCATCGAACTTTATCAAGTCATATGTTCTTCCCAGTGTAGAATTAAACTCCTTCACTATGTATTTCATCTGCTCAGTCATTTTGCTGAGAAATATTTGAGTTTTATGTAAAAATACGTAAATAACATGAATCTTTGTTTTGATCGTGTGCCATGGCAACGTGACCCGTTGATCCCCCTCTAATTCTTCGTATGTACATTTCCTTGTATAGACTGACTTCTCAATATTTTTCGGTCATTCGTTTTTAAATTTTGAAAACGTTCCGTCATAAAGAAACAAATCGTTTTAATACAAAAGAGTATATGTATGACATATGAAAATGTATGAGGTGATGAAAGATATGCCACATTAGTTGGGGGGATAATGTGGCATTTCGTAAACCACCTATTTCATTTTCATATCATACATATATATTTTATTCATTTATCTTTTATATTAAAACGATTTATGTTTCTTTATGACGGAACGTTTTCAAAATTTAAAAACGCATGACTGAAAAATATTGAGAAGTCAGTCTATACAAGGAAATGTACATACGAAGAATCATTCAAAAAGTAGAAAAGTAAGTTTTACGTGAAAAAGAAGAAAGGAAGGATGGAAGCTCGATGGAGCAACATTTTCGTGAACACTTTTCTTTCGATTTAAGATACAAGCGTGTTATCGAAATAGATAACGATTATGTTGCGTTATTATCACAGACTACAGAGGGGGGTTGGTTATTATTCCGCCGCGAACAGGTGGTGAAGTCGTACGGGTGGCACACAGCGCTACAAATTGATAGTCGCGATGGCTGCCCTAAGGGGGACCAGATTATAGATGGACAGTTACATGTATCAGACTGTGGGTCACCATGGCATTGGTCTGTATGCGGAGGCTATGGGGCTGCCGTTGTACCGGGAGACCATATCAGGGTCAGCGGTGGACCAAGGAAGGAATTACAAACCCACGGGAAATGATTTGTGGATGACGGGGACTCTCACCTTTACCAGGATATAAAGGACCTGGAGAACAGTGATGAACACTAAGTTTTATTAAAGTTAAGTATCGTAGAGTTTTGTAGAATCTATAGGAATATAACAGTTATAACCCGTCTTCTGTAGTTTACCTTGTCTAGGTTCCCTCATTACCCGTAGCGAGAGGTAGGCGCTCCGTTACGTTACATTTTATCTTTAATCACCTCATACATTTTCATATGTCATACATATACTCTTATGTATTAAAACGATTTATGTTTCTTTATGACGGAACGTTTTCAAAATTTAAAAAGAATGACGGAAAAATATGGAGAAGTCAGTCAATTAGAGGGGGGTCAACGGGTCACGTTGCCATGGCACACGATCAAAACAATGATTAATTTTATTTACGTATCTTTACATAAAACTCAAATATTTCTGAGCAAAATGACTGAGCAGATGAAATACATAGTGAAGGAGTTTAATTCTACACTGGGAAGAACATATGACTTGATAAAGTTCGATGCTCTGAATGAAAATCAACTTTTGCAGTTGCTTGTGGACCTCCTAGTGAATTTTAATGCTGGAGATAAGCTGGATATAAATGAAGACGACACAGAGACCGTATCGGTAAGTCTGCTGGAAATGCTTGCTAGCGTGAAGTACCTTTTGCGGCGGTTGCGGTTGCTAAGTCAGGGAAGGCAAGTCCGCAATTATAGCAAGTGTCTGCTGCAATAATGAAATACCTACCGATGTTTCTGAAATGCTATAATACCTACTACTGAAATGATTTGTGGATGACGGGGACTCTCACCTTTACCAGGATATAAAGGACCCGAAGTGCAGTGATGAACACTAAGTTTTATTAAAGTTAAGTATCGTAGAGTTTTGTAGAATCAATAGGAATATAACTGTTATGACCCGTCTTTTGTAGTTTCCCTTGTCTAGGTTCCCTCATTACCCGTAACGAGAGGTAGGCGCTCCGTAACGTTACATTTGGGGGAACCTAGACAAGGGAAACTACAAAAGACGGGTTATAACAGTTATATTCCTATTGATTCTACAAACACTCTACGATACTTAACTTAAATAAAACTTAGTGTTCATCACTGCACTTCGGGTCCTTTATATCCTGGTAAAGGTGAGAGTCCCCGTCATCCACAAATCATTTCAGTAGTAGGTATTATAGCATTTCAGAAACATCGGTAGGTATTTCATTATTGCAGCAGACACTTGCTATAATTGCGGACTTGCCTTCCCTGACTTAGCAACCGCAACCGCCGCAAAAGGTACTTCACGCTAGCAAGCATTTCCAGCAGACTTACCGATACGGTCTCTGTGTCGTCTTCATTTATATCCAGCTTATCTCCAGCATTAAAATTCACTAGGAGGTCCACAAGCAACTGCAAAAGTTGATTTTCATTCAGAGCATCGAACTTTATCAAGTCATATGTTCTTCCCAGTGTAGAATTAAACTCCTTCACTATGTATTTCATCTGCTCAGTCATTTTGCTCAGAAATATTTGAGTTTTATGTAAAGATACGTAAATAAAATTAATCTTTGTTTTGATCGTGTGCCATGGCAACGTGACCCGTTGACCCCCCTCTAATTGACTGACTTCTCAATATTTTTCCGTCATTCTTTTTAAATTTTGAAAACGTTCCGTCATAAAGAAACAAATAGTTTTCATACAAAAGAGTATATGTATGACATATGAAAATGTATGAGGTGATTAAAGATATGCCACAAGCTCTTTACATTTATTAGGAAATATTGTAAATTGCCATGTTAGGCGGAAGTCAACGACCTCAAAAGGTTGAGCTACAATGGCCTACTGTTACAAATATTAAGATAGTGTAAATTAATATAATTTTATCTGGTAGTAGTATTGAACTGAGAGTAATATTCGTCTGTGGGTACGTTGTTATTGACCACTTCTTTATAGTATTTCTCCTTTTCCTTCTGCTGCAACGCGATGAGTTGGTTCTCTTCCATGAGCTGACGCGCGATCTCCCTGCACATTTGTAAATAATGTCAAAATAAAATTTTAAAAAAAAACTCATAAATTGATACTCATGAAGTACGTAGGTAATACTTTTTCAAAAATAGTTAATTACAAAATGTTCCAAACTTACTAAGTTCACATACACAGAGTAATTGAAGATATTTTTTTATGTATTAAGTCTAAAATGTGGTCAAAATTTCGACAAGGTTGAAAGCTCGTACAGAAAAAACCCAGTTTGAATGGATTGAAACATTGTTTTCTTAAGAATCGTGGTTTTTCCCTGGAGAAAACCTACCCTAAGATACTCCTATTTTAACAGTTCTACAGGAAAGTACATTTTCTTTGAATCCCTCACCTCCTCTTCCTCTGGTCGGCGATATCCTGTCTAGCCACCTCTCTCTGAATGGACTTGGAGAGAGCCTGCCACTCTGCATTCATTTTATCTTCGGCGTCACGCTTGGCCTGTTTATAAAAGTTCAGGCAAGATGATGTAGAAAGTGTAGAGATAAATAGTAAACGCGATGGTATTTTTTTTTGCATATAGTTTGCAGGTAAGCTACTTTTTGGTAGCAAGTCAGGCGGAACATCAATATAATATTTTCCTACTACCTGCAAGGATCTCAAAGCAGACCACTCGTCAGATGGACTGACAACGTTTAGTCCGCATCCAAAGTTTCAACGTAGAGAAAAGTAGCTCAAGACCGGATGAAGATGGCTTGATAAAGAAGAAACATTTATTCAGCAGTGGATAGATAATTTCAAAATTTTACAGTGGAAGGAAATCCACGATAGATCAAATATGTATTGTGAACTGAGTACTATGCAGTATGTTATGTTTTATGTATGACACCAGTTATCGTACCTTAGCTGCAGCCATTTGTTCTTTTTGCGCTGCGTAGAACTTCTTCAGTTCCTCTTGATTCATTCCCTTGTACATAAAACCGATGGCTCTGTAATTGATTTTAGGATTGTTTCATTGGATTTAACGAAATTCATAGGAATTTAATGGTACTTACGTAAGAAATAGTTTAGCGCAGTACATCACTACATATTATAAAACAAAGTCCCTGCCGCGTTTGTTGGCGATAAACTCAAAAAGTACTGAACGGATTTTCATGCGGTTTTCACCAATAGATACGAGTGATTCAGTGGGCTGGTGATATCTGTCGTAGAAGCGATAACCGTTGGGGTAGACGTGTTTTAGAGTGGAGACCACGGCTCGGTAAACGAAGCGTAGGACGCCCTCCAGATAGGTGGAGCGATGATATACGCAAGCTGGCTGGCAGCGGTTGGAGACAAGGAGCTGAAGATCGAGCTCAGTGGTGTATCATAGGAGAGGCCAGTGGAGGACGTGTACTGGCTGCTAATGATGATGATGATTGTATTGTAAACTGTCGCAACTTGTCTTCCGATCTTTTTTTTTTTAGGGAAAAGTAACAGGACATGCACGACGCTCGCCTGATGGTAAGCGATGACGTCTACCTATGACAAATACAGCGGAATATATACAAATATACTTACAAAATTCTGGACTGCCAGAATTTTGCATGCCGCTGCACTGCACCTGTTGCCTTGAGACATAAAGATGTCGAGTCTCACATGCCCTGTAATTTCACTGGACAAGTGGACACCTTGCCAATTCAACCGAAAAACATTCCTATTTCACGGCGGAAAATTAATTGGCAAAGTGGTGGTACCGCCCCAGGCGGACTAGCAGAAGTCCTACCACTACAATCGAATACGATCGATCTGGCTGGCATCGAACATTATGGTGGCACTTAGCAAACCGATTTATTAATCGATGTATGTATTTGCAATAGTAAAAAAGTAGGCACCTGTTACCGCCGAGCGCGCTCTTGGCAACATCAGGGTTTTCAGTGAGCATGTCAGATGTGAGGTTGTTGTACATTTCCGCAGTATTGTCGGCCTCTTCCTGCTCCTTCATTATCTGATCTAGCTGTTTCTTTTCCGCAGCCTAGAATCAAATTAGACGTTAAAACATGTATACTTGTATATAAGAAAAGATACAGCAACTGGCAGTAAAAATAAGTTAGTTATTGTTAACGACCGTAAGACAGCTCTGCTAGGTACGTGTATAGCATACTTATTCCTTCTACTCGTACAAGTTCAGAGGTGTGTATGACGCCGCGACTATGACAGTCTTGCGTCTAAATACAAAATCAGCAGACTGAACATATCCGCTTACATCGAGGTGTGAGACATGGAGACGATATTATACAAATATAAAATATCTTTATTGACATAATTTCTGGTTATATGTTTTTTGAATGATTTTTCCCCCAAATTGTTCACAACCGCTCTAGAGGATATCTCCAGCTAAAGTCCAGTCGCGGAGCAGGAAGAATTTCGTACAATGACCTGTTATTACCTGTCTCTGTCACTCCCGCGTAAATATAAATAGTCTCGCTCGCCCAGATGCAATGGCCGCCGTCCGAAACAGGTCATTGTACGAAATTCTTCCTGCTCCGCGACTGGACTTTAGCTGGAGCGATGATATATGCAAACTGGCTGGCAGCGGTTAGAAACAGAGCTGAAATTTAAGTTCAGTGGCGTGCCATAAAAGAGGCCTTTGTCGAACAGTAGACGAATACTGGCTGATGATTATATATTATATATAGGGAATGCAATCTCGTTCTCGCTAGATCTCGACGTTTTTCAGCGAGATTGATCTCGGCCGAAAAATGAGCGAGATCTCGCGAGTTTAACGAGATTAGACTTGAATATAAACACGTCTTATTCGAAGCGAGGCCAGCGCAGCAGCGCGCGAACTGACACGGAGCTGCGATCGGTTTCGATGCCCGGGCGACGGCTGCTTCATTGTACACTGTAGATTTATATTTTCTTTAATTGATCATTATTATTAAAAGACTTTTGTTTGATATTAGAAGTGAAGACCGATTGTTTATTTCATTTCTTATTTGATTAGATTTGTTCACGTCAAAGTTTACTAATTATTAAAATTTCATTAAGTTTACTACTTCTTTGATGTCATAGAAGCAGCTTCTTTGAAGCCAGTCACATATAACTTAATGTTGTCAGGGATCAAATTACATACTTGTATACACATGTTGAATACATTTTTTAACAATGCTATAGCTTTATTTAAACAACTCAAAAATAATTACCTAATGACAATATCAAAATTATATAAACTACAATAATAATATCTACCTATACTATAAATAAAAGACAGAACCTAGGTCGCTACCTGCCGGTAATGTTCCCAAAAAGCTAGCGACGTTACCTCGTTGTATAGCTAGGCTAATACTTGGCCAAGGTAAGCGCCAGCTCTTTGGTCACGGGTGATGTCAATTAGGCGTCTGAATTAGTTTACTACTTAAAAGTTTATTAAAAAGTGATAGATACGTTAAACAATGTTAACTACACAGGTAGTTAGGTAGGTACCTACCTAAAAGTTTATTGGAAAGAATAGTAAGTATAAATAAATGTTTATTACATATACCTATAATTCTTATTATTTTTTTTTATTTATCAAATATAGTGATTATTTGCATATTCAAACACACAAAACTGCCAATCTTTTTCAGAGATTGTTATTCATAAACTCGCGAGATCTCGCCTGAGCCCCAATCTCGCGAGATAGCATTCCCTAATTATATACAAGTATATTATAATTTACATACAAAATCTTCGGAAATTTCAACTATGAAATGGTTACAAGAAGCAAGCATTAAAGCTTCTAGATGGTGTTCGGTCGGACTAGACAGAATATGGTTTGGCTAAACCAGGTTTGCATATTTTTGAGCCATGATGAAGAGCTTAAGGACTATAATAAATATTCGAACACTCTTTGTGATCAATCCATTGGATCATTAGGTACTCTTCATATGATCAAAATAGTGTGATCATCAGATAATTAAAAGAGTAAGCTTGAACTTTAACATTTACCAAAGCCTCATTGTACCGCAGGTTGGCCTGCCCCAGGCGGTAGCGACACTCTGACTCCATCTTGTCTAGTTCACTTGCACGGGCGTCTCTTGCTTTGATCGCCATCTGCAAACATTTCAAACTAAGTAAGTTTATCTGTTTTTATCAAAAACAATTAAAAAGTACGATGTTTTCACGATGGAAATCAGATATGGATTTTTTAATACTTATGTATCAAATAGGCTAGCGTTTGACCACTATCTCGCCTAGTGGTAAGCGATGATGTGGTCGAGGATGGTGAAAACGCTAGGCCTAGAATGGTCAGACTATTCAGGCACATTTTCTCCTTGGTGGTGTCACCATCATCTACTTTTGGTAGCGAGTCAAGCGGAGCATTGATATAAATGTTCCTACCACATCGCGGTGTAGATCAAGTGGTTATTGACAAGTGTAGCGCCGCGATTCTCTTAGAAGTTCTCTGATTAAAAATTGAAGAAAAGCTAAAACTAAATTTTATTTTACCATGTAAGCAGCTTCAGCCTTCTTCCTTTCCTCCTCCGCTGCCTTCCGTTCCTGGACTTGTTGTTCCAGCCATGCGTTCTTCTGGGCTGCCATTATCTTCTTACGTTCTTCATAGTCTAAGTCTTCTCCCTCAAACCTGATTGGATCGACAATGTGAAAAAGTTGAAGTTAGTTTAGCATTACGACTACAAAAAAAAAGTGCGTGTCGGACTCGCACACTTAGGGTTCCGTACTACAGTACAATATGAAATACCATTGAACAAAATTCGGCTGGGCAGCATGGGAAACTACCTCGTGCCTTCACATCGCCAATCCCACAGTCTCAAGACGAAAGTCTTCAATCATGGCGTCCTACCAGTTATGACATACAGAGAGCCGAAACGTGCACACTCACGGTTGGTCTGGTCCACAAATTTAAAGTCGCTCAGCTATGTACTATGGAAAGAGCTATACTCGGAGTTTCTCTCGATGATAGAATCCGTAAGGAGGTGATCCGACAGAGAACCAAAGTCATCGACATTGTCCATCGAATAAGTTAGCAGAAGTGGCAATGGGCCGGTTTCATTAGCCGTAGAACCGACAACTGCTAGTTAAGGGTAATCGAGTTCTTGAGTGTTGACCGCGAATGGGAAACGTAGCGTAGGACACCCTCAGACTAGGTGGAGCGATGATATTTGCAAGGCGGCTGTCAAGTGCTGGATGAGATTAGTCTAGGATCGGGCTCAGTGGGGTGCGGGTCGGAACACCTCCCCGTGATGTACCCTGGGTATCGGCCGACAACTTTTTCCAGTCAACTGGGTTAAGTTGTCGACCGATAGCGAATTTCCGACTCGAGAGGCTTCTCCGCGTGTCCCTCTAATATTTAGCAGAGGGCGCAGTGTGACGGGGCAGGGCGGGCTCGGTGGTGGGAGCCGCCCGGTGGTGGGTGTAACGTAATGTAATGTAACGTAACGGAGCCCTGGATGTGGATGGAACCTAGAAGGGAAAATATGAGCACAGGACACACATATTAAAGATATATTGACTACAAAACACTACGGTACTTAACTTAAACCAAAAACTATCACCGCACTTCGGGTCCATTACTCCATTATCCTTTCCTGGTATGAGTCAGCAAAGTCCTTGGTCAATAAACTTGGAGTAAGTCATGTTGAGCATGGATATCCTGTTCTCAATGGAAGTCAGGATATCACAGTGTCGATAACTAATAAAGATAACTGGTGGTATCTGCATTCTGACTCCCGTCTTGGCAGCTGAGCTTTGACGTTCTTCAGAGCATGTGCATGCCTCCGCTCTAGCGTCAGAGACACTCGGTTCAGCATCTTCATACATCTCATTGAAGGCTCTGGATACAATTCCGTTTTAGCGATTTCATCGTAAAAGAGATAATTCATCGTAGAAGATTTTCTACCATAACCATTGGAAGCGTATATGTAAAGTACTCTGTGATTGGAAGACCCATCAATTTCATTTTCTCTTGCTGCTTACAGAATCTTGTTTTCTACTTTTTACATCATTATTCGTACATTTTTTTTTCGTCCCAACCCAAAATCGAATCCCCTAGACTGACTTCCTCCTCTAATCCGTCATAGTTTTTCCTTTTTCAAATTTGAAAACGTTCCGTAATATGAAAAATAAATTATTTTAATACAAAAGAGTATATGTATGATATGAACATGAAATAGGTGGTTTACGAAATGCCACATGGGTCTGTGCATAATGCTCCGACTTAGTGGCGGGGCCGGTAACGGCTGCAAGAGGGCTGCTCGCATGTTTTTGTCATGCGAGGACGGTGGACGGTGTGCGAGTAGGGGTAGTTGCCCTTTGCACACCTGTCATGTGAGGAACGGAGGGTGTGGTGAGTTTGAGGAGAAGGCGGGCCACACTCCTCTTAGGCTGTGGGTCCGATTCACTCGGGCCGAGAAGTGGGGCCGGTGACGGTCGTCGAGTGGGGTCTCGCATGCCATCGGCATGCGAGTTGAACAGCGGACGGTGTGCGAGTAGGGGTATTTGCTCTTCGCACACCTGTCATCAGAGGGACGGAGGGTGTGTTAAGTTTGACGAGAAGACGAGCCACACTCCTCTGTCATTGTGGGGGTAACTGTTGGAGAGTCGGGGGACTCTCCGGTGGATGACGGCTCACCCCAGGTTTTTAGTGCGGTATCCTGCCTTATAGGCAGCGAGTCCCACATAATCATCTCAAAAAAAAAGGATCGTTCTCAGTGGCGTGTCATTAGAGAGGCTTATGTGTATGAGAACTTATTTTGAGAGGGTATACTTCTTGTTTGGTCCCACCAATTGTAAAATTCATAGAGTTCACAAAAGCACGCTCACAGACAATTACAGAGATAATCCTTATCTCCAACACTAAATGCCTCACTCACCTAGCACTTACTGATCAAACACCTTAAATAATTAATACATACCATGTAATCACCCACCAAAATACTTTTCCATTGGCACACAAGCTGCAATTCTTAAAATTTAATTAGGTTAATATTGGTTTATATCTAGTGTTTACGAAAAAATACAATCTTTTTTTTGTCAAGACAATACTTATAGTCTACAATATAAGGCTCTATAAGTACTCACATAGAACAATCCGCGGGAGGGCACTGGTGACCTGTACTACAGGTTTTTCTAAACCTATTTCAGGCACCAGTCTTTCACAAAGATAGGTTGCTATTCATGTATATAAAATTAGCCAATAATGTAAGTATCTAATATTTAAGAACCTTTTGTGAAAGATAATAAACGATTTATTTATTTATTTTAGTTCTGATGAGTATCTCCAGAGATATGGAGATAACACCTCGAACTTGTTATACGTGACGTTGGTTTTTAAAGATCATAAATAATATTTTTTTAGAATAATATATAAATGACGTGTCACATGACATGTTTACCTACTACCTACCTGTACCACACAGAAGTCTTAAATTATTAAGACTTCTGTGCTGTACCATGTTCATTTAATCGACTTCTCCATTGAGCAAGTTCATAATACCTAAGTATTCGTGTATTCGACACTTACTTTTGCGCACTGGACAGCCCAACCGGTTCCCCATCAGCGGCTCTCGGAGGCAGCTGTTTCTTCAGAACGTCGGGGTCATTCAGGTCGAACTCTCGCCGGTCTTCGCAACGTTGGTATCTCTGTCGGAACGCATCTGTCTCCACGTTCATGCGACGACGTTCCTTAGAAAAATTTTAAGGTTTAGAACTATTATTTTCTAAGTATATTTTTTGTCAACTTTATACTTAACTAGCTGCACCTCGCAGCTTCAACCTACCTAAAAGTATCCTACTATGTGGTAATCCAGGTTAGGTATATACTATCTGTATGCGAAGTTTAATCCAAATCCGTTGAGCCGTTTTTGCGTAAAAAAGTTAAAAACTTCCATTCATCCATCTAGTCTAGGTATACCGACCGACTAATATTAACTTAATATTTATATAAAGTTACCTTGGTGACTACTAATATGATTTTTAGCATCTAGCATGTTACATGGAAACATTTTCCTTGTAAATATTGTCTCTATATATATATTCCTCGATCACCTGGCTGGTACTATTGACACCAGCCAGATGCACTTGCTACGTCATTAATATCTTAATATCTTAAAATGTTGACTCTATATAAAAGCATTTCGCATTTAGGGCTGAGAGGCTATCATGTAAGTACCTATATATTTATAGTAGCGGTATGTAGGTATATATATGCCTACATTTTTTGGATCAACTAGTAACGTCGTGTATACATTGACATCTTCAACTATCGTCGTCATATTTCAACCAATTCACACAAAACCTTAACGAATTATACACCTAAATCTTGCTGCTGAATCACTCCGTTTATTGGTGAAAACGCATGAAAATCCGTAAGAGTAGATCAGTAGTTGCGAACAGACAGACAGACACGGCGGGGGACTTTGTTTAGTGATCTAGCTTTCCTTAAGCTGGGCTATACCTCCATCTCCCTGGCCTCTAGTACGACAGCCAGGTTGCTGTCCTTGATCATTTGGTGGGCGAACGCCAGATCCCTTCGTTGCTGCTCCGACTGCTCGGCATTCTTCTCTGCCCTTTGCCGCTCCAAGAACGGGACGTCCACCTGACAAGAAGAAATGTATCTTGACAAACTTAATGTTATTTAAGGCCCCTGACAAAAAAATATTGATAGCTTGCCCTTCGAATTGGAAAATATTTATATTTCAAGGTTTAGTAACAGACAATGTCGTGGTGGTGACTAGTAGAAGTCTTGCTACGAAAAATATTTTTTTTAAATTTTGTATAGGCTACCGTTTGCTCACTATCTCTCCTGTTGGTAAGAGATGATGCGGTCGAGGACGGTAGCAAGCTAAGCCTAGAATGGGAACTGTCTCTCAAGGAAAGCTGCTGGAACACATTAGATGTTTGGCGACAGATTTTGTAACTTGATGATGGTAGCTGGCCAGGAAAATAGATAGTGTCATACCACCATGCGGGAGTTGGAAGTTTTTTGATGATGAAGACATAGACCTAAGGCAAGAGAATACACGCTAAGAAGACTATCCAACTAAAGTTTTCTAAGCACTTGTCGCATGATACTAGTACGCCAAACCAAAAAACCTTTTTTTTTTCACCTTTCCCCTTTGCTTAGAAAATTACAAAGTAAAAAGCGTCTATTTCCTTAAGAGAACTCATACTTCTTTTATTGTGCTCATTGTATCTATCTTATGAAGGTATTATAGGTATTCCAAGAATATGTGTCAATTAAGTACTATTACATTTAAATAAAATACTTTATTGTGTTTATGCACGCTACAAAGTACAAAGCGAGGCATAATAAGAATATTTTCGTAGAGCGGCCCACCCGTTAATGACGTAGCACGTCGTAGCGTTTCCCGTAGCCAGTGGCAATAATGAATGAGCGAATATATCGACTGCCAATAGATTTATTACTAGGGAAGTTTACTAGGGATGATGTCTATTAAGCTATATATTGAAAATATACTATAAAGTTATCGATTTCCAAAAACATATGTTTTTTTGTGCCAAAATAAACAACAATGTGTGTGTGAAACATCAATGACCCGAAAAGAAAAGTCAATTAAATCGCGTAAGCAAAATGTAGCACCAACAAAAGTATCCGACCGGCCTCCTCCAACCTGTATCGGGGGACATGACAGACAAGCACTTGATCGCTATTTCACCTGATGTTAAGTGAAGTGAAGATGCGGCTTAAGATGGCATCGTGCCTTCCTGGAATTAAAAGACATTGAAACAGGCAAGCGGCCCACCTGACGGTAAGTGGTCATTGCCGTCTATTGAAATCTATTGAGTTGCTGTACAACTGACTTCAGTCCAATCCACAAAGCGCATGGCACGCGCAACACCCACCAAATAAAGACATGGCAACATGTCTTGGTCTCTCATGGTGGGTGATTCGCGCTGCAGCCGTACCCTACCACCAGTGGTCACTCATTTAACCATACCCAGGGATCCCTTGTAGGATGAAGGTACAAGCCTACGGACGTAGGAGTCCTGAGCGTCTGACCACTGCAAAAGGTAGTAAGAATGGAGATAAAATCAACATTATTACTACTGTTTTTTTTACACCGAACTGGGTAGCACTTGACCACTATCTCACCTGATGTTAAGTGATGATGCGATCGATGATGGTTTGTAGCAGACGCAATAGATGGCCAGATCAGGTAGAATCGGGTAAAAGGTTCAAAGCCATACCCCAATCTTCCTGTTCCTTGCATTGAAGATCCTGTCCCGTCTTTCAAGTTCGCACTGTCGCTTGCGCTCTCTATTTTGAGCCTCCTTCCGGTCTTGCTCGTTACATATTTGCAATTTCAACATTTTGAACAAAGTAAAGTATTTTTAAAAGAAATACAAAAATTCGCGTCGAACACGCCTGAGGCGAACGATCAAACAAAAAATAAATGACGTTGTCATGGAGACAATATATTATAGCAATATTTGAAGGATATGAAATAGGTCGTATTTATTTGTATGTTAGTCGGAAAGTATAAGTTCTAATATATAATAGTACTAGCTACACCCCGAGGCTTTGCCCGCGTTTAATCCCGGTTTTCTTATGAATCATATATACTACATATATACTAATATTATAAAGAGAGAACATTTGTATTTTTGTATGTTTGTAATGATTTGGCTCAAAAACTACTGGATCGATTTAAAAAAATCTTTCACTAATATATAGAATGGACTTTCGGAATGAAAATAGGCTATATATTATCCCGTTTAAATCAAAGGTACGTTCGTGGAGACCTAATTTGCAACCCTTAAAACGGTCGAAAAAACACGTTTCTTACGAACGCTGCTCAATTGAAAATAGATCGAAGAATATTTTCTATGGAAGAGTTGTACAACATAATAAGACCTACAAAAAAGTCCGCGACAGCATATGTCTATCTCTTAAGGTTGACTCACAGTAACCATTTTAATCTTTAATTTTTTGTTAAAAAATATTACATAACTTCCAGGGCTATTTTCAAGTATATAGTATTAATCCTTATCCAAATAATTACGTTATTTAGCTTGGCCACATATTATAGATTAAAATTGTCCTTTACAGTATATAATTCAAATGAAAACTCTAGAAGATATCACGGATTTCACATACACGCATCGCAAAATTAATAAAATATCTGCAGTGAAACCACAGATTAGGTCATAGTTACTACGAAAATATTATTATAAGCTTAGCGATGCTGTAGATCCCCACCGATCTTAATTAATTTGAAGTCAATATAGTAAAATAATATGTTTTTACTGTATAAAATTCTATTGTATAATATAGTTATGATTTATATATAAACCACCCCGACTGATCTATGTATAATCTTTTCAATAAAAGCATTCCAATGACTCTAAACACGACATTTAAAATCTGAGCTCTAAGTTGGTGTGGATTTGAGTATTCTGTAGAGTACAGGATCAGGTCAATGCTTCCATGTTCTTACAATATCGTTGAAGAAGAAGATTTTCGAATTGATCAGACCTATGAAAGTTGATTTCATAGCGCAATTAACTAGAAAAAAGCTCATAGTTTTATAACGATTGAACGAATTTTCATGAATCAAAGCTACTACTCACATACACTCTCAATGAAGACATCTATCAAACAAAAAAAAAAACATTAGTAAAATCAAAATCTGTTCTTCCGGTTGGGTGCTAAGATGCTACAGACAGACACAGATACACACGTTAAACGTATAATACTCCTTCTTTGATCCCATGATTTGATTGTTTTTGATTCAATGATCCCACTACCTCTGTACGAAAACCCATGATTCATGAATGCACATAAATCTTTCATGGGTATATAGCTAGGATTACAACCAACGACCGTCGGGTCAGAATCAGGGTAACTATCCTTTACGCCATAGGGCCGTCCAATATCACTACGTAAGTATTATAAATCAAAGTCCATCACTGCGTCTGTCTGTCTGTTCGCAATAATCTCAATAGCTACTGAACGGATCATCACGCGGTTTTTACCAATAGCCAGAGTGTTTATGAGGATGGTTTAGGTGCATAATTCGTTAAGGTTTTGTCACAGAATAATGAATAGTGTTTTGTGTAAATTGGTTGAAATATGACGATGATTGTTAAATATGTTAAAATTTTATATTTGATGCAACAAACAGATGCAAATGTTGTAGGCATATATGTTCTACCCGTGCGAAGCCGGGGCGGGCTGCTAGTCAAGTAATAAAGAAGTTAATATAAAGTTTTACATGTAATGTACATTCCTACTAAGCTCTTTTCGCCCGGTTTCTATATTCAATCGATCCGGATTTCTTAGAGCCTTTGCACATCACTTATTTTTATTGCGCTGCCGACTCTCGTCGAACGCAATCGGGATGTTTAGCAAACATAAGGCCGCCGGCACGTCTTTAGTTTTTTAGTCTTACCCATTATATTAATATTTGTATGTGCTAATACGCGTAGATAACACGCAGATAATGCGATCATCAAAAAGCGCGTGTCAGTGCATTAAAAACATGTGGTGTGCAAAGGCCTAAAAGTGGAGACAGCGTTTAATAATGGTAAGCGACTATGGGATAGCCACGCCACACGCGCCTTTATAAATAAACAGTAACCGACTGCTATATAACTAAATTCACCCGAAACTTTTGGATATAATTACTTTTATCATAAATACCTAACATAAAAGAACATTTATAAAATGTAATTCGTACTAAACCTGACCCTTATGTAAAGTTAACATAAGTAATATCACAACAAACCACCAACCGGATTTGCCAGCTAAGTGGATTAGGATTGGCTCAGTAAACAGTAAACAGCTGAAAACTCGCTACGACCACAGAATAATGAATAGTACAAGCTACGACAAAAGAACCAATTTTCCGACTGGCAACGCTGAAAATGCGGATAAAATCCAAATCAATCCAAACATGACCAAAACGTAGTGCGGTCCAGTGAAGTACGAGTATATTTATTGCTGGCACTAGCTAACTATAAGTATCAATATACTCGTATAGTACTCATACGAATACTAATTCAAATCGCGCCTTATTGAATTGTATATTATCTGACCGCGAGCTGATATCCACACAAGGACCGAACCGAACCGAAGTACGAAGCGAGCCGACTCCGTCATTCGCACGGAGCACATTGAATATACACGGATACGATACGATACATACGGCCCTACGGGTCATTCGCTCGATTCACGCCGTAGTGAAAGGTCGTGTCGCGCGCGTTATTTCCACAACCTATCGAATACCGCATCGCGATTTCGCAACGCTAAAGTAAACAAAGTGTATAGTGGTGACATTGTGATCTAACATTATCTGTGTTATGTGACATGACTAGTGTTTTGAAAAAGTCTAAGGGCAGTAAAGGTAAATCGGAATCGATGCAAGAGGATCTCCCGGCGAGATGGGGCAATGCCTCCGGGAGGAACTCCGAAGATGTGGGGCATCTGGTCAAGTATATTGATGACAATGTTATCGGCAAGGGGAACGCTTTCTGTGGACCTTTTGGAAGGAGAAAAGGTGAGTTTTACATAATTTATTTTTACTTCTTTTCTACTATTGTTCAAGAAGTAACTTGGTTTGAGTTTCATTCGCTAATCCAGAAATGAAGAAAAAATGCTTTAATTACCTTGTAAACATCTACATAACATTGTATATAAAATTGCACAGGTTCAAATTAGCAAATTGCTTAGATTATCTTACCTACCTAGAAATAAATGAACATTTTGTAATCTAAGTTGAGGCACAGAAGAAATAATAGTACATACAAGGTAGTAGAGGCAGCGAGATTATTTCATAGGTACTTACTTATGTATTTACTAATGAATTTATTTAAAATTGCGTATTCAAAATCTTTTATGTACAATATTGATAATTGAGTAACTAGCTAGTTCTGACGGGTATCGTGCAGATATGCAATCTTTATTTAAACAAACGAACTCTCCCACGAAACATATTTTCGTAGATAAAGGGGGATTTATAAATAGTACAGCAAAGCAATATGCAATTACGTGAGTTTATAAATCCCATAATATAAATTCATATTCAAAATTTCAAAACCATTGTACAACAGTGCAGTGATATTAAATTTGGATTTATTTCAATGGTACGATCTATGAATTAGGTATGTAAAATAAAAATACTTGAAGCAGCGTAAAATGGGGTGCAGGATGCACCTAGTACCTACGCTGACCTAGAGATATACCTTGTACAAAATTCTATATGAGTACATCAATTTGGATAAGATGCTAGGAAATAGTATAAAATTAAGTAACAAAAACATATTAGTAAAGGCATTTTTAGCAGCGTTTGAATCGCAAACATATGAATGTTAAACTTCCCTATCGTTACTAACATATGTTTTGCAATAGCATTAATAATTTGCATAGAATGTGTGATTATTATATCACATGTTTAATGCATAGTTGTAGTATTGTAACAGCCGTGCTCTAATCTCTCGGCTGTAGTTCGGATGAAGGTCACAGGAGACGACATTCACACATGTTTTAGCGGTTTATATGGAAGGTATTTAGGTATGTACTGTAGCAATATAACTACAATAATTAAGATAGTTAAAGAGACTTTAACAGTCGGGACACATTAATGGCTTAACGAATGGGGATTAATGTGTCCCGACTGTTAAAGTCTTTATATTCCATATAACAATGTATAATTTATTTTATGAGTGTATCGACCGAGAAAGAATTTAAATGGTATAGTTTTTTGATATCCCTAAACAGAAGTCTAAACTACTAGACTTACTTGTTTTTTTCTTTTCAGTTCGTTTTTTAACACTTCACTTTATGCTCAGTCGGGTTTTTTGATTTTTTAATTTAATGTTTTATTTTACACTTTTTAGTTAAGTAAAGGACGGCAAATTCCGTAATCTTCTCATTTCATTTAGAGAGTTTGTGTCATGTGGATTATTGAGTAGTTTCTGGGGATCTAAACTACTTATTACTAGTCCATCTAAAGATCTAACCCGGCTCAATGCTACATAGGCTTGACCTTTCGCAAAAATGCGTGAACTAAAAGGAAGCGACTATACCAAAAGGAAGAGGTTGTTTGTTACCTCAGAACTCCATCAATTCTTAACCGATTTAGAAAATTCTTTTTTTCTTTGAGTTAATATGATTTTTGTTTGGTCTCATTGTAATTTTATTGAGATCTGATTAGTAACTTCAGAGATAAGCACCGCAAACTTGTTACTGAAAGGGACTAACGCGGCATGTAAAATCGTTTTTTTTCGATTTGTACGATCATAAATTATTTGTTATAAATATATTTTGAATCTCCATTTTAAGACCTTTAATTCGATACGCCACTCGATAGGTTTTGAAAAAAAATTTTTTTTTGAACCCCAAATTTTGGCGTCTGAAATCCGCCATTTAGAATTTTTCAATTTTTTATGTTTTTGTTGACACTCGCGCTAGCATGGCGAATCTATTGACGTGCCAATTATCAAAATCGGCCCACGCGTTTGGTCTCAAGTGTGCCACAAAGGAACAAACATACATACATACATACATATATAGACTGATAAACACATTACCTCTCCTTTGCGTCGCGCAGTCGGTTTAAAACTAAAACAACTGACTTCCATGCCCCGCGAGTCAGTTTCAGTAGCAACTTTAAGACGTTTATCGTCATATCTCTGGAGATACTTATCAAATATTAATAAAATTACAATGGGACTACCTCGGAAATGTACCCTACCGATTAAAAAAAGAATCATTCGAATCAGTTCACAATCGACGGAGTAATCACGTAACGTAAATCGAAAAACAAAAGAAAAAAACATTCAAACGAACTGAGAACCTCCTTCTTTTTGGAAGTCGGTTGAAAACCAGCTTGAATAAAATATTTTATTTAAATTTGAAATATTTTAGGTATTCACAATATACCTACTAAAGCTTAAAAAATTAAATTAATTAAAATAAAATTAAGTGCCACAATATTGGAACAATTTTTATTGGCCTGCATACACTAGGACACATTTATACACCAGTATACATATACGATATACACCATATACAGATACATAAATAAATATGCACTAGTGCAAACGTATATAGTGACACGTAGTAAACTAGGTACAAAAAAAAAGCCTTAAAATGGGATAAACTAGGCAACTAGGTACAATGAAATCATAATAATATATTAATTGCCGTATGTAAAGATATAATGTACATAAGTAATTCTAGCATAGTAAATAATGCTTGCAATCCTTTGTAGAAACAAAGAAAATGAAATAAAGAATTATAATATTTCATAGTGCAGTATGGAAATAAAGGGAAAATAATGTTTAATTTACTATGCAAAACGTGACCACTGTTTATTTATTTTCTTCGTATGCATGAAACTACTTACCTACCTACATTTCTTATCAAATATGCACATACGTAGACAAACACTCACCTATAAAAGAAAAGTAGGTCTAAGTAACATTATACACAGAAACTGAAATGTATGTGATAAACAGCTATAAGAAGATAACTGGTTACAATACTTATCACAGAAATTATAAATGACTAGCAGCCCGCCCCGGCTTCGCACGGGTAGAAAATATATGCCTACAAAATTTGCATCAGTTGGTTGCATCGAATATAAAATATGAACATATTTAACAATAATCGTCATATTTCATCCAATTTACACAAAACCTTAACGAATTATGCACCTAAACCTCCCTCATAAACACTCTGGCTATTGGTGAAAACAGCATGATAATCCGTTCAGTAGCTATTGAGATTATTGCGAACAGACAGACAGACGCAGTGATGGAATTTGTTTTATAATACTTACGTAGTAGTATTGGACGGCCCTTTAGCGTAAAGGATAGTTACCCTGATTCTGACCCGACGGTCGTTGGTTCTAATCCTAGCTATATACCTACCAATGAAAGTTTTATGTGCATTCATGAATCATGAGTTTTCGTACAGTGGTAGTGGGATCATTAAATCTACCAAAAAGTAGCTTACTACAAAGGAGCCCGGGCCCGGTCGCGTAATCGGGAGAACGGTCGGCTTTGATGCCGTGGTACCGAGTTCAAACCTTACCGTGCACCAATGGATTTTTCCATCGAAAAATTTATGTGCGCTTCTCACAGTGGCCCTCCGGTGAATGAAAACATCGTTAAGAAACCAACAACCCCCGCATGGTGGTAGGACACTATCTAGTGTCCACCTGGCCAGCTACCACCCTCAAGTTAGAAAATCTGTCGCCAAAAACATCTAATGTGTTCCGGCAGCTATCCTTGAGAGTCCGTTCCCCAGTCTAGGCCTAGCGTGCTTACCATCTTCGACCGCATCATCACTTACCAACAGGTGAGATAGTGGTCAAACGCTAGCCTATAAGATATAAAAAAAAAGGTGAACATCTGCCGCCGTAACTTTAAGCGTTCCCCGACGCAAAATGTAGGGGTAATATACGTTTAACTTGTGTATCTGTGTGTCTGTCTGTAGCATCTTAGCGCCTAACCGGATGAACCGATTTTGTTTTTATTATTGATAGTTTTTTTTTGTTTGATAGATGTCTTCATCGAGAGTTTTCTTAGCTTTGATTCATGAAAATTCGTTCAATCGTTATAAAACTATGAGCTTTTTTCCAGTTAATTGCGCTATGAAATCAACTTTCATAGGTCTGATCAATTCGAAAATCTTCTTCTTCAACGATATTGTAAGAACATGGAAGCATTGACCTGATGCTGGGACATCTAGACTATACAGAATACTCAAATCCTCACCAACTTACAGCTCAGATTTTAATTGTCGTGTTTAGAGTCATTGGAATGCTTTTAATGAAAAGATTATACATAGATCAGTCGGGGTGGTTTAAAATATTATATTATTATATATATCATTATTATTTTATACAATAGATCAAATTATTATTATATTATATTGACTTCAAATTGATTGTGATCGGTGGTGGGGATCTATGAATAGCTAAGCTTATAATATTTTCCTAGTAACTATGACCTAATCTGTGGTTTCACTGCAAATATTTTATTAATTTTGCGATACGTGTATGTGAAATTCGTGATATCTTCTAGAGTTTTCATTTGAATTATATACTGTAAAAGACAATTTGAATCTATAATATGTGGCCAAGCTAATTAACGTAATTATTTGGATAAGGATTAATACTATATACTTGAAAATAGCCTTGGAAGTTATGTAATATTTTTTAACACAAATTTTAAGATTAAAATGGTTACTGTGAGTCAACCTTAAGAGATAGACATATGCTGTCGCGGACTTTTTTGTAGGTCTTATTATGTTGTACAACTCTTCCATAGAAAATATTCTTCTATCTATTATCAATTGAGCAGCGTTCGTAAGAAACGTGTTTTTTCGACCGTTTTTTTGCCGACTTAGGTTGCAAATTAGGTCTCCACGAATGTACCTTTGATTTAAACGGGATAATATATAGCCTATTTTCATTCCGAAAGTCCATTCTATGTATCAGTGAAAGAATTTTTTAAATCGGTTCAGTAGTTTTTGAGCCAAATCATTACAAACATACAAAAATACAAAAATACAAAAATACATAAATACAAAAATACAAAAATACAAAAATACAAAAATACAAAAATACAAAAATACAAAAATACAAAAATACAAATGTTCTCTCTTTATAATATTAGTATAGATTAAATGAAGCAGTGCACTAAAGCGAAATAACATAATAACGGCAAAATTGCAACCAAACATTTCATAGACACGTGAAAACGGCGAAAAAGGTATATATGCATAAATTGTTGCACGATGTACATCTATGTAGAAAAATATTGTAGACATAATAAAAATAAAATACAACACATAATGCCAAAATTCCATCTTTTATTTTTATTTGTAGAGATTGTATCTGTCAATGTAAAATTTAGATCTCCGTCCCCCGTCCCGTCGGTACGATGAAATTTTGGATTGTGTTTAACAATTTACAAAAATAATTTACAATACTCCAAAAATATTTACTTGTAAGTCGCCTCATCTACACGAGCATATTGTATTGGAAAAACTGTTATAATTTTATATTAGAGTTTTTCCAATGGGATGTTCTCGGTAGAACAGGCAATTTTACAATACAATTTAATCTATTAACAAAAATTTACTTGAACAAACATGTCGACACACTCAGATAAAACTGAGCAAAGCTGTGAGTTCAGCTGAACATCCGTTGTTCTTAAAATATTTAATTGTGATTCCCTACATCCTGCCGTGTTTAGTGACTACTAATCGTATGTCATGTCACTAAATTGTCTTTGAACTTGTTATAGGAGACGTCGTATAAATAAAGTGTGCTATTTTTGCGTCCTATTTTGAACGGACGTCTTTAGGCACTCATGACGCAAAACTGTGTCAAATCAAAATGTTAGGTTCCCAGCTGTTAAACCTCGTTCTAATTGGACCGATTGGACGTAATATTGTGTAACATTCTTAGGTATACCTACCAAGGTCTTGAAGATTGGAATATTTTTTCAGTATCCTACTATATTTATAGTTTTTTAACTCGCTGCACCCCGCGGCTTTGCCCGCGTTCAATCCTGGTTATAAATCTTCCTTTTTAATCTATCTATTGATTACCCGTTGCGTAGTTTAAAACAGTGTTTTTGAAACTTTTTTATGACGCGAACCCCTTGGTATAAAAAAAATCCACGACCCTCTACCCTGCACTGTTTATAATCTGTATTTTATCTAGCCATGATCCAATAGGTACCTATCACATTTGTATGAGTCACATTGTTTTGATTATTGATTGATTCTTGTTGATTTATGTTAACATACAAATTTTTCTCTCAACTCTCACTCAAACTGTTTTTCTCTTCTTTAACTGAGCCTTTGCGACACCCCAGGTGGTCGCGACTCACACGTTGAAAAACACTGGTTTAAAAGATCTAAGCATACAGACGGCGGAAACTGACTTTGTTTTATACCATTTAAAGATTTGATATTGAGATATTCCGCCTTCGTCCTCGTCAGTTCTACATATCGAATCCAGGAAGTACCTATAGTTTATATTAATAGTTATACGCGGTGTCTTGACCAATATACGTCGTGTATAACAAGGTGCAGCTGTCTAACTACATCTTCCTCTATTCCTCTATTAGACGGCAATGGCTGAATCATAATTAGTTAATGTCTAGGAATGTCTAAAAAATAAATGTGTGTAATATAAGAAATGTGTGAATGAAGGAGAGGGAGGCCTTGTCCTGCAGTGGAAGAATACAGGCTGAAAAAAATATATTAAAACCTTCGTGGTACTCAGATACTGTTTGAAGCAACTAATCCACCAATTTGAATTCGCTTTGCGAAATATGGAGATAATATCCACCAATATTTTTTATTAACTATTGGTGGACTTACTGAATAAGTAATTATTCGAAATATAAATTATGTACGTTCCTAGATGTGACAGAGAAACAAAGTTATTAACAAATCTAAAGGTTAGGCGAAATTAAGTAGCAAGATACATAGTAGAAACCATTGAAAGAGATGAGTTCAAAAGGGGAGACAACGCCTCGGAAAACAGTGCAAAGGGTATAATAACTATCTCATTTTATCTTGTTATCTAGGAGTGAGCAAACTCCAGCTTTTCAAATACGGACTGTCTTAGGTAGACTGTCTTACGTGTTACAGTAAACTCCCTGGGTGCTACTGATAACATTGTTGTGTGAGTTGTGTTATAGATAATATGATCGTGGTGCTATTGTCAGTGTAACCTATTTCCTTCAAGCATCGATGCTGCAACTCGACGCATAATACCTGCCCCATTTTCCCGACCCACATTCTCCAATCGCGTGACATCGCACTTGACATAGGCGCCAAAGTGCCAACATTCCACTCGCACCACAGTTATATGTGGCACATTAGATTTGGCACGATCATGTCGCTAAACATTGATTATCAATACCTATGTCAAATAGACAATAGCATCGTAAATATAATATAATGCTTAATCATTGTTGATTATTTTCCATGATGCAGCTGATAAAGTATTGATAGTTGGTTATTTAGTTGATAAAGATTTTAATAAAGAGCTTAGTGTTTGCTACGCTAATATAATAATACTTAAGTATCTAAAAAGTAAAACAAGTAAGCTGCAATTACGAAATGTAGGAGCGTGCTGGACCGATGGGAAACCCAATTTTCTAACATATTATGAATATTAATAATATGTGTCATACTTATCTTATATATCATAAAAGAGACAGTCAGTTTGTTTATGACCTCTGCGTGACTAAACGGCTCGATCGATTTGGCAAATATTTTGCTAAGAGATAGCTCATAGAGTAGAATAGTACATAGGTACATACACATATACAATAGTACATACACATACATACATATTTTTGATAAAAGGGTAGCCGCGGGTCGCCTCTACTCAATCTTAAATCATAACCGTCTTATGATAACAATCTTCTAATACTATAAGAATCTTTGTCCTGACATACTGACTGACTCACTGACAGACAACGCACAGCCTAAACCGCTGGTCGGAGAGACTTGAAATTTGGAGGGTATATTTGTCTTAGTACGCAGGGGTGTACTAAGAAAGGATTTTTCAAAATTCACCCCTTAAGGGGATTAAATGGGGGTTCAACGTTTGTATGGAGAAACAAGATTAGATAGTATTTTCTATCCGAAACTTCACACAAGTGCTTCAGTATAAAAATAAGTAAATACGTGTTTCAGGTTTTTTTGAAATTCCACCCCTAAGAGGGTGAAATGGGGTAACAAAGTGTGAAAGTCAATATTTTTTCGGATTGCGCTGAAATTTGGCATGCAGATAGTTATTACAACGTTAGTAACCTCTGAAAAAGGATTTTTCAAAATTCACCCCTGAAGGGGATGAATCGGGGTTCAAAGTTTGTATGGAGAAACAAGATTAGATAGTCTTTTCTATTCGAAACTTCATACAAGTGCTCAAGTAAAAGAATAAGTAAATACGTGTTTCAGTTTTTTTTTAAATCCACCCCTAAGAGGGTGAAATGGGGGGTATGAATATCAAAGTGTGAAAATCAATATTGTTTCGGATTGCGCTGAAATTTGGCATGCAGATAGTTATTACGAAGTTAGTTCTCTCTGAGAAAGTATTTTCCAAAATTCACCCCTGAAAGGGATGAAACAGGGGTTCAAAATTTGTACGGAGAAACAAGATTAGATAGTATTTTCTATTCGAAACTTCATACAAGTGCTCCAGTAAAAAAATAAGTAAATACGTGTTTCAGGTTTTTTTTAATTACACCCCTAAGAGGGTGAAATAGGGTAACAAAGTCTGAAAATCAATATTGTTTCGGATTGCGCTGACATTTGGCATGCAGATAGTTATTACAACGTTAGTTACCTCTGAAAAAAGATTTTTCAAAATTCACCCCTGAAAGGGATGAAACGGGGGTTCAAAGTTTGTATGGAGAAACAAGATTAGATAGTCTTTTTTATTCGAAATTTCATACAAGTGCTCGGGTAAAAAAATAAGTAAATAGGTGTTTCAGTTTTTTTTTATCCACCCCTAAGAGAGTGAAATGGGGTAACAAAGTGTGAAAATCAATATTGTTTCGGATTGCGCTGAAATTTGGCATGCAGATAGTTATTACGAAGTTAGTTCCCTCTGAGAAAGTATTTTCCAAAATTCACCCCTGAAAGGGATGAAACGGGGGTTCAAAGTTTGTATGGAGAAACAAGATTAGATAGTATTTTCTATTAGAAACTTCATACAAGTGCTCCAGTAAAAAAATAAGTGAATACGTGTTTCAGGTTTTTTTAAATTACACGTCTTAGAGGGCGAAATGGGGTAACAAAGTGTGAAAATCAATATTGTTTCGGATTGCGCTGAAATTTGGCATGCAGATAGTTATTACAATGTTAGTTACCTCTGAAAAAGGATTTTTCAAAATTCACCCCTGAAAGGGATGAAACGGGGGTTCAAAGTGTGTATTGAGAAACAAGATTAGATAGTATTTTCTAATCGAAACTTAATAAAAGTGCTCCAGTAAAAAAATAAGTAAATACGTGTTTCAGGTTTTTTTTTAAATTACACCCCTAAGAGGGTGTAATGGGGTAACAAAGTGTGAAAATCAATATTGTTTCGGATTGCGCTAAAATTTGGCATGCAGATAGTTATTACGAAGTTAGTTCCCTCTGAGAAAGTATTTTCCAAAATTCACCCCTGAAGGGGATGGAACGGGGGTTCAAAGTTTGTATGGAGAAACAAGATTAAGTACTTAAGTAAGTAAATACGTGTTTCATGCTCTTTCGAAATTCCACCCCTAAAAGGGTGAAGAGGGTTAACAAAGTCTGAAATCAATATTGTTTCGGATTGCGCTGAAATTTGGCATGCAGATAGTTATTTTGACATAGGTTAAGAAAGAATTTTTCAAAATTCACTCTTCAAGGGGATGAAGCGGGGGTTCAAAGTTTGGATAGTCATTTTATTCGACATTTCACACAAGTACTTCTGTAAATAAATAAGTAAATACGAGTTTCAGACTTATTCAAAATGCCACCCTCACAGGATAAACTGGGGTAACAAAGTCTAAAAATCAATATTGTTTCGGATTGCGCTGAAATTTAGAATGCAGATAGTTATTATGACGTAGGTATCCGCTCAGAAAAGATTTTCTAAAAATCCCTCCCGGATACGGAACGGGGAATCATAGTTTGTATGGCAAAACAAGATGAGATAAAGTACGTGTTGTAGGATTTTTCGAAATGGGGTAGGCAACAAAGTCTGAAACTTTGGGTTATTCGGGTTTTATATATATGAATCCCGAATTGCCTTAGTCACGCGATAACATGAAAACGGGTGAACCGATTTGGCTAATTCTTTTTTGATGCCTTTATTGATAGAATCGTTTTTACAAAAGAAAAGTTTTAAGTATATAAAAGAAGTTTTTAACGCGGGCGAAGCCGCGGGACACTTCTAGTTTAAAATATAATCACAAATCATATCAAAGTATTTATGATAATTCTAGGCCTATAGCGTGTTCACCTTCTTCCCCCTCATCATCGCTTAACACCAGGTGAGAAGGAAGTCAAACGCTAGCCTATATGTTAACGACCTACTTGTTACCCATTACCAAGTTCTAAAATTCCCATCGCCAACAACACTTTCCTCGATTTTTGAACTTTTAAGAAAAGCTCCAGTGAAAGGTTATTTACCCAGGAGTCCTAGAACCGGTTATGAGGTCGGAAGAGACGGGAGCAAAACCCCGAGGCCCTACCTCAATGTTTTGTACATTCTTGCTTCTATCTTACTACTCAGGAACGACCGGGATTGTTGCGCTATTTGGATCAGGCTGAAGTTGTCTTGCGCTTTGTCTTATCCCGTCTCTTGTCGCAATTTTATAAAACATTTACATAAACCTTACATATTTCCATACAAACTTTCATCCCCTATTCCCTATTGTTATTTTACACTCTTGAAAGTAAAACTTTTACAAACTTTGAATGTCATATTTATTTATATCGAATCAACAGCCTAAATAATAAGTTTCAAGTTTCTAGCTTTAAAAATGACGATACTTTCATACAACTTTTCATCCCCTCTTTCAACCCCTTACAACCCTCTTTTCGCATTAAAAAGTAGCCTATGTCCTTACTCAGGCTAGACTATCTGTGTACCAAATTTCATTTAAATCGGTTCAGTAGATTTGGCGTGAAAGCGGGACAGACAGACAGTCAGACAGAGTTACTTTTTCACTTTCAAATAAAACCCAGAGATGGCGCGCTAGCGTAGATTTTAATAGCTCTCCTTTAAATATTGCCTGAGCTTGATGAGATCCTGCATCGGTATTTTCCGCGATATTGTAACTGATGCACTTGCTTCGTGATTAAACATCTCAGAAGTTATATTATAATATTAGTCTGGATATACCAAATCAGAAAATTGTTTTATTTTAGTGTCCTGTTGAAATACATTTTGTACTCATTAATTTTAAAATGAGAATTTAACGTGACTTACGCGATGGCTTCCGGATGAAGCCGAGTAATTTAATATGAACATGAGTTTTTACCCGACTGCGCAAGAATGCCGGATATGATTTTCGACTGTATGTATGTATGTGTATTTTAAATAATATGCTAATAGTTTATTTCGAAATATTGTTACAATATATACTAAAAGTTGTGAGGCAATTTTGATCATGTAAGTTCTTGAGTATCTGTTGCAACAGCCTCTCCCGAAGGTTAGCAGTTAGCAGTATTTGCAGAATTATTATAAGCAAGTAGATCTTATACTAATATACATATATTATGTTTCTTGAAGTGTTACACACTTTATATTTTTGTTAATTGTTACACACAATCCAAAATTTCATCGTACCGACGGGTCTCGAATCCGTTATCCGAGGGGTGCGGGTGTGTAACACTTTAAGAATCATAATATTTGATTAACGCAGTGCAACATCTCTCGTTGGATTTAAAAACTGTCATGATTTCTTCCGAATGATAACCTTTCGAAATATTTTGATTATTTTTAGGGTTCCGTAGTCCTGACAAGGAACCCTTATAGTTTCATCATGTCCGTCTGTCTGTCTGACTGCCTGTCTGTCCGAGGTTTTGCTAAGAGACCGTTAATACTAGAAAGCTGTATTTTTGTGGGGGTATGTATATATATTACGCCGACGAAGTGCTGAAATAAAATTTTGAAACATTTTTTTTTTAGGGTAGCTCCCTATCTGAGAAGTGGGGATGAATTTTTTTTTCATCGTGTAACCCATCGTCTGGGGTATCGTTGAATAGGTCTTTTAAAATGACGTAAGGGTTGCTAATAACATTTTTCGATTGAATACTCCATTTACGAAATATTAAACTTTAAAGTGCAAATTTTTGTTCCAGTAGGGCGTCCCCGCCCCCCCTCTAAGAGCTAAATAACTGGTTTGAAAAATCTGGAAAAAATCGTGATAACAGCGCATTTCATGAACTTTAAAGAGAAACTATAGCGGTTGAGATAACTTTATTAGTTTAGCAGTAATAGTCGTTGAACTTGGGTGTTGGATAATTTTGTACCAATTACAAAATCCTTAGAATAAATCCTTTAAAGTGACAAAGACGGAGTACTTAGTTGCTTGTTTATAACGGGTAAAGACTTGCATTGAATAACAGGCTACTACGGAACCCTACACTGCGCGTGGCCCGACACGCACTTGGCCGGTTATTTACGGTTTGACTCGTGCAATGTCTTTCGGTCATCTAACGGACAGTCGACCATTCATCATCATCATTATCAGCCAATTTCCGTCCACTGCTGGACATAGGCCTCTCCCATGGCATGCCACTGAGCTCGATCTTCAGCTATTCGTTTCCAACCGCTGCCAGCCAGCTTGCGTATATCATCGCTCCATCTAGTTGGAGGGCGTCCCACACTACGTTTGCCGAGCCGTGGTCTCCACTCTAGAACTCGTTTACCCCAACGGTTATCGGTTCTGCGACAGATGTGACCGGCCCACTGCCATTTCAGCTTGCTAATCCTCTGAGCTATATCGATTACTTTGGTTCTCTGACGGATGACTTCGTTTCGAATTCGATCCTTCAGAGAAACTCCGAGCATAGCCCTCTCCATAGCTCGCTGAGCGACTTTGAATTGGTGAACTAGTCGCACTGTCAGTGTCCACGTCTCGGCTCCGTAGGTAATAACAGGAAGGACGCACTCGTTAAAGACTTTCGTCTTCAGGCTTTGTGGTATGGGCGATGTAAAGACTCGACGAAGTTTTCCGAATGCTGCCCATCCAAGCTGTATCCTTCTGCGAGCTTCCTTCTCGAAATTGTTTCTGCCCAATTGCAAGATTTGCCCAAGGTAGACATATTCGTCAACAACTTCGAGAGGGACTCCATTTAAGGCAATCGGTTCCGGAATAACATGTTCGTTGAACATGATCTTGGTCTTATCCAAGTTCATCCGGAGACCGATGCGCGCAGAAGAATCAGCGAGGGTGGTCAGCATGTATTGCAGGTCCTGCACGGTTTCAGCCATGATGACGATGTCGTCCGCAAATCTCAAGTGTGAGAGGTAATTGCCATTGACATTTATGCCCCGTCCTTTCCAGTTCAGCGTTTTGAACATATCCTCTAGAGCGTTTGTGAATAATTTGGGGGAAATAACGTCTCCTTGTCTAACTCCTCGATGTAAGTGGATATGTTCAGTCTGCTGATTTTGTACTTGGACGGTCATAGTTGCGGTGTCATATAGACCTCTCAACACTTGGACGTATCGCCAATCGACTTGGCACCGTTGCAGAGACTCCAGAACAGACCAGGTTTCAATGGAGTCAAAGGCTTTCTCATAGTCCACAAACGCTAAGCACAGGGGCTGGTTATACTCTTCAGTCTTCTGTATAACCTGCCGCACTGTGTGGATGTGGTCTATGGTGCCGTATCCTCCTCGAAACCCAGCCTGCTCGGGGGGTTGAAATTCGTCGAGCCTACGCGCGAGACGATTTGTGATGACTCTAGAAAACAACTTATAGACATGGCTTAAGAGCGAGATAGGTCGATAGTTCTTCAAAAGGGTTTTGTCTCCCTTTTTGAAGAACATAACAACCACACTCTTACTCCATGTCTTCGGAGTTCTCCCCGAAAAGAGGACGGAATTGAAAATACGCTGAAGCTGTAGTAGCGTAGGAGTTCCACCGGCTTTTAAGAGCTCCGTTGTAATTCCATCCTCTCCGGGGGCTTTTACGTTTTTAAGCTGCCTGAGAGCCATCACAATTTCATCTAGGCTGATTTCTGGCAAATCTTCGGTGTAGTGGCGGGTCAGAGTGGCTCTAGGATCCTCGATGCCGGGTTGGGGAAGGGACGCTTGTGAGGTGTATAATTGGCTGTAGTCGACCATTGCACGTGAAGAAATGAACGCGAAGAAACTCACGATTTTTTCTATATTGAAAATACTTGGATTGTGAAATATTGGATATACTATGGTATATCCACCATAAATCGGTGGCGCCTTTTAGTGTCTCTGGATGTCCGATTATAAAATGGGGATGGTGGAATCAAATCATGCAGTTCCATTGCACACTCTCCGAAATGTATCCGATAGAAAACCGATAAACAAGCGACTTTGCGGCGATGCGCGAGACTCTGGAGTCTCTTGCTTACTAATAGGTCATCGCTGATGAGTTTTTTGGCTCTCCTCTCAATAGCTTCCAGTGTCTCCAGCTGGTATTTAGCAGAACCATCCCAAATGTGAGAACAGTACTCCATACACGACCGGACTTGTGCTTGGTAAAGATTAAGCAACTGTCTCGGAGTGAAGTACCGTCTCACCTTAGCCAAAATGCCAAGCTTTTTTGAGGCTAGCTGGGCTCTAGATTCAATATAAGAGCCGAAATTGAGAGTTGGTGTCAAAGAGATGCCAAGAAGCTCGAGATTGTTACTTATCGGAACGGACACATCTCGGAAAGTAGAAGCCAGTAGAAATGGGCTCCGTTTAGCGGAGAAAAGACACGCCTGGGTTTTCGCAGCATTGAAATTGACCAGATTGGCATCGCCCCAATCAGAGACTGCCTTCAAAGAAAAGTTCAAGCGTTCGACCATCGCTTCTCTATGAGACTGGATTTGTAATGCACTGGTTCGTGCGTTGGATGTATAACTCTCTACAACAGTGCTGTCATCTGCGTACCCAAAGATACCGGGTTTAAGCAGGTCATTAATATGCAGCAGAAAAAGTGTTGCAGAGAGTACTGATCCTTGAGGGACTCCGGCATTTATGGCCAATTGGTCGGAAGAACAGCCATCGATGACCACTCGAATCGACCGATCCCTTAAGAAATCTGCTATCCAAACACATAAACCAGTGGGCAGGCCGTATGAAGGAAGCTTGCTAATAAGGCTATCGTGCCAAACCCTGTCGAAAGCCTTCGAGATGTCAAGAGACGCCAGCGCCTCGCCGTGGTTCTCGATGGCTTCGCTCCAGATGTGCGTGGCATACGCTAGAAGATCCCCAGTAGACCGGTTTCGGCGAAACCCGTATTCTCGGTCACTGAGGAGATCGTTCACTTCTAGGTATGCCAGGAGCCTATGGTTCAGTACACGTTCCATAGTCTTACAGAGTATGGAAGTGACTGAGATAGGCCTGTAATTGACAGGGTCTGCACGACTACCCTTTTTCCGCACGGGTTGCACGTTTGCTTGCTTCCAGGACTTAGGCACTTGACCAGTCGTCATAGACAAGCGAAAGAGGCGTGTCAAAATAGGAGCCAACTCAGGCGCACACGTCCTCAAGACTACAGCTGGTATACCGTCTGGACCACTAGCTTTGTTCACGTCTAGATTGCGCAACGCTTTGCGTACTTCAGTCTGACGAATGCGGATTTCCGACATAAACGTCCCGCAAGTCGGCAGACTAGAAGGTACAGCATTGCCAGCATCTAAACGTGAAGACTCCGCAAACAGAGTAGCAAATAAATTCGCTTTCTCTTCAGCCGAGTGTGCTAGTGATCCATCGGGTTTCAGTAGTGGAGGCAGTGAGGGACGGCAGAAGTTCTCTTCGATCGACTTCGCCAGGGACCAGAACGCTTTGCTACCCGAGGGGTAAGAAGCAAGTTTGTTCCCTGTTCGGCGTATGTGATCGAAGCGAGCCTTCTTGAGAGCCTTTTTGCAGGACTTGGCGGCTAAGTTAAAGGCTTTCTTCTTTTCGCGTACATCTCTAGTCTTGCGGGTTCGAGCATCAGCCCAGGCTAAGTAAGCTTCATGTTTTGATGCTTCTGCATCTCTACATTTGGCATTAAACCATGGACGAGCTTTGCTTGACACCGGAACGTCAGAAAATGGTATGAAATATTCCATACCCTGACGTAACACTTCTGTCACAGCATCTGCGCAAGCTGAGGGATCGCTCGAAGAAAAACATACCTGCCGCCAAGGATAAGACGCGAAAAAACAACGCATCTCATCCCAATCTGCTGACCTGTATCGCCACACCCGCCGGGTGCCTTTTTGGCTGGGATCGGGCGGGGAGTAGACGGATACAGACTTCACCAGACAGTGGTCGGAGCTACCTAAGGGTGATGAAACCGACACCGAGTAGCGGTCTGGTTCTGTTGTCAGCAGAAGGTCCAAGCAATTGGCTGTATGGCCATCAACGTCCGGTATCCTTGTTGCTCCCTGGACCAACTGAGTGAGGTCTAGCGTTAAAGCAAGCTTTCGCATCTCTCGACCAGCGTGGTCTGTGCTCTGGTGTGGGTATAGCCAGTCTTGATGATGGGCGTTGAAATCCCCCAGAAGCACTAATTGAGCAGAAGGATACCTCTGTTGGGCCACATCAGCCGCCTCACTGAGGTGGTTTGTGAGCCTGTTTGTCGAACTACTTTCGAAATAAGTTATCATAGATGGCGCCACCAATGCATAATTGGGTTAAAAATGCAATCCACTAATTTCGTCGTATCGATAGTATCGGACCGTGGCTTAATTGGCAGAGCACCAGGACATGTTATCCGGGGGGTGCAGGTTCGAGTTCCGTCGGTACGCTGACATTTTGTATACATATATATAATTTATATAAATGTATAAAATAAATTTATATATATATATATGTATATATATATATTATACCTTTATATATAGTCAAAGTCCATTCAATTGGTTATAATACAGTTGTTACACGCAATAACTGTAACAAATGCAAAACGTCGTAGTTTAACATAATCGACTAACAACTGTTGAGTCAGTGTTCAGGATATTGGTGTCATGTTGCCACCAATAAAAATGCATAATAACAACAGTTGGACTTCACGTGTCCCCTCACATGTTACTGAGTGTTTGTTTGTTAGTCATAGCACTATTATTGTGTGTATCTATGACTCCTAGACTTGTGTTGAAAGGAAATTACTCGTACCTACATTTAATATATGGAATAATGATGTGGCAACGATATTGGATTCAATAGGCACTGATTCTGACTTATGATAGAAGTTTAATTTAGGTTATTTTTCAGCCACTTTCTTGTTAATAAGTTGTTTTTGTGTTTATTGTCACTCACAGGAGGGTTATTACACTACTTGTTACATCGACTTCATAGCAATTAGACCCCTAATCATTATTGGCGCGCGGTACAATCAATTCCGCAACTGGCCGAGGTATGCGGTCGCGGGGAACTGTTTGTGATTGGCGCTTCCGACTAGTTTTGACGGGCGGACAAAGTCATAAATCTCAGATAGAGATGACCATACCAAATTACCGTAAAAAAATATCGATAAAAGTTAAATACACTATCGACATGGACGTATATAGTAAAAATAATATATAAGTATACAAACATCAGGTGCACTATCAAGGTTTGGAGAAATCATAATATATGAGTTAGCTACAGTAGCCGTCAGCCTAAAAACATAATTTTGTTATTATGCTATTTAGCGTGAGAGCAAAATTAATATTAAGGTAGGAATGTACTTTACCTGACATCGATTTTAGGGGCGGGAAGGGGAGGGGAAGAGAGGGCGGGATGTGTAGAACCCCCCCTTTGAAGGAAAAGTTGCGGACCCCCCCCCCTCTTTAGGAGATATGAGTATTTTAAAATTCTGAGGTTAAGTACTAAAAAATGTATCAATAATTCGATTTTAGGGAGGGAAAGGGTGGAAGAGGGGGGGGGGAAGGAGTCTGTCCCTAATTTCAAGTTTGTAGCAAAAAATGAAGGACTTTCATACAAACTTGCGTGAGCCTTTAGACCTCCTTAATCCGATCTTGTCGCAAAATCCGTTCTTAGTGAATGTTAACTTATCACTTCTGGCCAATTTTCAAGTTCGTAACAATAAAACTCAGATCTTTTATACAAACTCGCATAAGCCCTAACTAACCCTAACCTAAGACCTCCTTAATCCAGCCCTGTCGCAAAATCCGTTCTAAGCGAACGTTTACTAAATATCTCTGGCCAAATTTCAAGTTTGTAGCAAAAACATGAACCTTTTCCATAAAAAAAAATGCGAGTGCCCTTAGACCCCTTAATCCGGCCCTGTCGCAAAATCCGTTCTGAGCCGACGTCTACTAACTATAAACTACCTCCCTGCCAAATTTCATCTTTGTACGTCCAGCGGTTTTCGAATTTCGTGATCAGGTTACTCATCACGAAATTCGATTAGATTTAGCTTTTATATAATATATGTCATATAATATATAATATTATATATATATATATATAATATATAATATATAATATTATGTCATTAAAAATTATGCGTTAACTGTTATGGTAAAGTAAAAACTACGTAGAATTTACGAAAACTTGGAACAATTTTAATACTTGACACAGGCTAAATACACAAATCGTGTGGAGCCATATTAAAACGTACTTACTCTGTAGATCTCCATAAATGGTCTGTGGGATCAGGAGACACTTCATCCAAATTTACAAATTATACCTAATTGTAAAATGAATGTCGATAATATTCCTAGTTTATCGATATGTATCACTGCAGCAGAGGCGCAACACTAAATCCACACAAAAACGGGATAGAACTATTAAACATCGCCCGTGACAAAAAGAGAGAGTGATTAAAGACAACTGCCAACCGACAAATATTAGCTGAGTTTTGCCTAAAATGTATTTTTGAAGATTAGATACATTTATTGACTTACTGGTGAAATGTTATACCGTTTGCCTTAAAATTTGAGTTTGTACTGGTTTTTCCACACCATCTTACACTGCAAGGAGCCATCACAACGACTTTTTAAGAAATTTAAGTATCTGAGTGCGGAGGTGTTTACAGGTCACCGTACTGGTCGAAACTAACATCGCGTTTGTGGGCGTGGATTTATATAAGACTTATAAGTCCGAATATTTAGCGGAAAGTGCTCTCCTTTACTTACTTAAGTAATCAAATACGTGTTTCAGACTCTCTCGAAATTCCAACCCAAAAAAGGTGAAGTGGGGTAAGAAAGTATGAAATCAATATTGTTTCGGATTGCGCTGAAATTTGGCATGCAGATAGTTATTTTGACTTAGGTATCCGCTATGAAAGAATTTTTCAAAATTCACTCTTCAAGGGGATGTAGCGGGGGTTCAAAGTTTGGATAGTCATTTTATTCGACATTTCACACAAGTACTTCTGTAAATAAATAAGTAAATACGAGTTTCAGACTTTTTCAAAATGCCACCCTAAGAGGATAAACTGGGGTAACATAACAAAGTCTAAAAACCAATATTGTTTCGGATTGCGCTGAAATTTAGAATGCAGATAGTTATTATGACGTAGGTATCCGCTCAGAAAGGCTTTTCTAAAAATTCCTCCCGGATACGGAACGGGGATTCAATGTTTGTATGGCGAAACAAGATGAGATAAAGTACGTGTTGTAGGATTTTCCGAAATGGGTTAGGTAACAAAGTCTGATAATTTGGGTATTTCGGGTTTTATAAATATGAATCCCGAATTGCCTTAGTCACGCGATGAAGTCATGAAAACGGGTGAATCGATTTGGCTAATTCTTATGTGATGTCTTTAATGATAGAATCGTTTTTACAAAAGAAAAGTTTTAAGTAAATAAAAGAAGTTTTTAACGCGAGCGAAGCCGCGGGGCACTTCTAGTTATTGTATAAATATATATAAATATTCATGTATTATCATATAAATATATAAAAATAATATATAAACCATCAAAATGCCCCACTCAATAATCTGCCAAAGAGACGCAAGGTAAGGAAGGGGCGCGGGCGTGGCGTCTTTTAAATTAGACGTTCATACAAAATTGTAAGGAAATCTCACGATGCAAAACATATACACTGTGTATAGAGTATGGGGCAGAGATGCGTCTTTGTCCTACGTTTTACATCTGTCTCTTCTGTATGTCTTGCGCAAACGTGTCAAAGACAAGTCTGATTGGTGCCAAATTAAAAATGTTATGGTTTGGACAAATAGTGGACAACTGTGTGGTTGCACCTTTAGAAAAGCCGTAAAGCGCAACTTATACCTAAGGTATAACTTATGTTGTTTTAAGTTACTTCAATCTAAAAGCATCATGTCAAAGTCGGTACTCTGCGTCTGGAAGTCATGACAGAAACATTAATTAGAATCATTTCCTCTTTCCCTGTGTCGCCCTCATGGCTAGACGGGTGGGATTTGGCTAAATAATGGGGGCTATATTTACTGTGACAACTTGTTGCTTTTACGACGCTTGATGAAACTGCCCGGCCGGCCGCCGTCCATTGAGCTGAATTCATTCGACACACAAAAGTTTGAAGTTAGACGTACCAAGATTATTTATTCTTTATCTTCTAAATTCTCATATATTATATTATATCAGTAAATAATCTTTTATATGGCCTGACTTTATATTTTTATTAAGGCCTATTCATCCAACAGTGGACGGAACTTGGCGGATGATAATGATGATGACGATGATACCTATTCTGTTAGTTGTAGCGGTCTTTAACGATATTTAAATCCGAATTATATTTTATAAGGACAATATTGCACAATGTATAGTCCAGCACTGTGCCTTTTACCTTTAGACATTTTAAGAAATTAAAGTCTCATTCGTCAAGCATTCACTGGAATACTTCTCGGTTTACTATCAGCATGGTATGGTGGTAGGACACTGTATAATCAATATTTAGCTTGTCACCATTCAACCACCCATAATCTGGAAAATCTGTCGCCAAACATCTAATGTGTTCCGGCAGCTGTCTTTAAAAGCCAGTTCCCATTCTAGACTAAGTTATAAAAGAATTAACAGACCGGTGCGACAAGCGGTGCTAAAGCTATACCGGAAAGATGTCTCAGGTAATATAAAAAGTGGACATAGTGCTTTTACAAAAAATAAAACTATGGACCAGTATTGCCAGTTCACAATACACAGGAATAATAGTATACCTACTCGCGAATGAATCTCATGAATTTATATAAATACAAACCAGTCTATGAATATTGAAGCCAGTGCCAGACCTGCCATTAACTCGTTATGGACTGACACTTGACATCTGATTGCATTTGATGCAACATGATAATGGAATACCAAACTTAGTCACGATGCGTAATTTAATCTAATAAGTACAATGGCTAACTTGTGACAGTCGACTAAGACAAAGCAAGTGCACAATAAGTGTAAAATAAGTTATTCTTTTTAAAATACTAAATAATATTTACACCTATTCATTCTTCTTCAGAGTAGAGACCGAGAGTAAAATTTTGAGGGCCCGGTGGCGTAATCGGGAGAACGTTCGGCTTTGATGCCGTGGTACCGAGTTCAAACCGCCGCGCACCAATGGATTTTTCTATCGAAAAATTTATGTGCGCTTCTCACAGTGGCCCTCCGGTGAAGGAAAAACATCGTTAAGAAACCAACAAAACCCCCGCATGGTGGTAGGACACTATCTAGTGTCCGCCTGGCCAGCTACCACCCTCAAGTTAGAAAATCTGTCACCAAACATCTAATGTGTTCCGGCAGCTATCCTTGAGAGCCAGTTCCCATTCTAGGCCTAGCGTGCTTACCATCTTCGACCGCATCATCACTTACCAACAGGTGAGATAGTGGTCAAACGCTAGCCTATAACGTATAAAAAAAAAAAAAAAAAAAAAGCCTCCTCCAAATGTTTCCATGTTTTTCTCTGAGTTGCGAGTCTAGTCCATATCGTCCCTCCATCTCATGTAGGGTCCATATCGTCCCTCCATCTCATGTAGGGTCTACCTCCTTACAATCTTTGGGTATCCAATTTGTCGTGATTTGAGCCCAACGGTTAGGCTCAAGTCTCTGAATATGTCCTGCCCACTTTCACTTCAGCTTTAGGATTTGTTGTACTACATCTTTGGCTTTTGTTTTACGAATTCGGTTAAAAAGTAGACGCCTGGATCCATCATCAGGCCCTCGTTTCTAAGTCCAAACTTTTGGAATAGACAAACGGAATCAAATGAGCACAAATTCGAGGGGTTTACCAGTAGAAGCCGAAGAGTTCCACTGTCCACCTCCTGGTTCCATTATCAGATCAGCTCCAAGATACCCAAATTACAGTATTGTCATCCGAAATAAACAGAATATTGTCAGAAATAATAAATCTTAATTTAACAGAATATTGTCATGCACATACAAATCATTTAAAATCGTTTACAAAATAGAAAAATCCATGCCGAGCTAGTAATTTTCAGTAAACTAAATTTGAGGGGTTTATCTCCATACCTCTGAAGATCCTTATCACATTTTGATAAAATTAAAATGGCAATACACAGGCAGCCTACTGTAACAAAAAATAATTTTCTTTATCGGTTTATAAATGATGAAGTACATCATCATCATCATCTTCCTACCCATATCCCACTTAAGTGGGGGTCGGTGCAACAAGTCATTCTCTTCCATTTGGGTCTATCCGCAGTCATTTCCGCATCCACTCCTTTAACATTCATATCTTCTATCACACAATCCATCCACACTTTTTTTGTAGCTGCCTAGCCTGTGTAAATGATGAAGTATAAACATATTTAAAAAATACAGGCAAATGGAGAACCAAAGTCCGTTAAAAATAAAGAAATAAGAAAATTTAAAAAAAATGGTGGAATTATTACTCGACGAAAGTTGAATCTAACTGGCCAAAGACGGGCCTGTCCAGTGAACTCGCTTATCCACTGACCTTTCCAGCCCACTCGATAGCGTGTGGATTAGATAAACATTTTGCAGAAATGACATTGAGATCGATTTCCATTCAATTTGACCTTGTTTCATATATTCGCGCAAAAAAATAAACCGTCCAAGTGTGAGTTGGACTCGCGCACTGAGGGTTTCGTACAAACTTGTAGATATTATTGCTCTAACTAAAAAAGTAAGTAACGAGGTTAAAGAACAACTTCGCCGTTAGATCCGCGGTTATTGCCACAGCTGTAAATAATAATAAGTTTGTAATAGTAATTTTTTTTTCAGATATTTCTTCACATGTGCTTCTTGCCAAATGTAATAAATCTAAGTACCCTAAATAATTTTGAATTTTGAAAGTGATCCTATAAGGTTTCTTTTTTCCTTTTGAGGTACGGAACCCTATAAAAGATTATACTTTAAGCACTTTATGATCTTGAATTGAAACTGTTTTCATTCGATTTGCACAATAATATAAGTTTTGGCATCAATTATTGAAATAATATGGGTTATAGTTAAAATATTATTAATAAAGGTTTTATTTGAAATATTTATAAACGTAGTAAGTATCTAAGTTGCCTAAAAACATATACAACGATATTTCTAATCTTAGAAGACTAATTTTATTTGTACAAACAAACGTATACCTATGTAATTTGTAACGCAAAGTAAAAATCTACGTAATGGAGTGAAAATAATTTTCTTCAAAAAATATTCTTGTATTCTCTGCGTGTAATAAAATAAAATAGTCGATCGCTTTTGCTTAACAACTGCTACAGCTTAGATAACAGTTTCTAGTGTATTTGTCTGTATTTGATAAAGTCAGGCCATGTGGTCTGGTAACCACAGTTTGATTAGTAGTGTCTATAGACGCTGCCACAGTTTTATCAGCAGTTTCTTCGCCTCTACATTAGTGTCTGTCACGGTATCAGCACAAATAAGATAATAGTTTTTGGGTATAGTAATTAGCGACAATTTCTTTCGGCGTTTGCCACATATTCTACTGTTTTGCCACAGTTTCAGCAGCAGTTTCTACAGCCTTTGCCACAGAGTCTACAGAAGTATATTTGTCACAGTTTCGGCAAAAGTGTTCTTCATTGTGCTATTTTTATTCGCACACGTAATTTAGTATTCGACCATGTGGACGTAATTATTAACAGTGACACGTCCGTATTTTGAATTGATAATTTGTTATTGTGTTTTGAACGGTGCCACTAAGACTATAGGAAAATTCTTAATTTTCGCAACAGTAGTTAGGTTATTTAATGTTATTGTTTTGTTTTTGCTGATGTCGTATTGTAATTTTGTTAACAGGCGAGCTGATGTTGTCGCTATTCAACATATTTTTTTTTAGAATGCTAAATATCTTTGCATAACGAAGTTTAGGTTTTTCAATCCAGTTTCATTAGCTTATATAATATACTGGTGGCTTTTGATACGTACCGTCGAACCTATTACAATATTTTTTTGAGTCAGTTCTCATTCTAGGCCGTGCATGCTACCATCCTCGACCGCATTATCACTTACCAACAGGTGAGATTGTGGTCAAACGCTAGTCTATAAGATATAAAAAAACAAATGTAAAAAATATTTCCAAATTTTATCACAATAGCTAGGCTAAATCTAGACATAGGAAAATTTATTAAGTCTGGCTTTCGACAAACAATTTTGGCACTGCAATGTTTGCGTGTAACTTCAACATTTTCTAAATTTGGTCTGGCAAAATCTATGTTCCATGTTTAATATGATAATTTTTTGAATATATGGTTAGATATTTTGTATTCATTGTAGAGCTTAGAGTTTGGATTACGCATACAATTTATATTTTTATGCGAGAGTTGGACGCATTATTTATCATTGTCCGTTCTAGACGTCGTATAATTATTTGTTCTGTGGCATTACTTGAGTTTGAAAATGTAACATCCTGCAAGGAGTACATCCTAAAAAGCTATATTAGGTTGTTTCCAAGAGTAGCTATTTACACCTCTAAAATATAATATACACAGTTAATATAATCATTTTTTAATAACAAGCAAATTGTTATCGATTAAAAGAAAAACATCCAATCAATGCATTGCATCTTAAGTGTACTACGCATTTTTGTTTTATTGAGTAGAGATAAGATTAAAGTCACAATTTATACGTTAAATCGCAGATTGTATGCAAGGTGATGAATTAAATTACATTAATTGGTCTTTTATATTACACACGATTGGTGTTGGTACTTAGGTACTGTCATGTATTGGATTAGAATTGTTAAGTTTTATGTGTTACTTACCTAATTTTATGTTACAGATTCATGTCATAAAGTTTTCAAGTTAGTTGTTCATGTTACGCTCAAGTCGTGTCCATGTGCTGATGTCTTACCTTCAGTCACAAAATAAATAATAGTACAACCTCAGTACCGATGTCGATTCTTAACTTTACGTTTGCGTTTTTGAGAGAATACAACATGCCAGTTGCGATGCTTTTTCACGTTACGATTTTTCCTATAAGACACTCGTAAAAGTTCACCGACTGTTCATGGTTCAAACGAATTGGAAGATTGTAGTTTTTTCACGGAATTGTCAAACGTTTGACTATTAAGTATCTCACCAGAGTGCCTAGTTTAGTACGATTTTCTTCGTTTTGTATAGTAATTATAAAGCGCCAGCTATGTGTCGTAGTCTACGTTTTTTTTTGTTCAATCCTAATCTGTGTAGGTATACTGAAACGTGATCGAGTAAGTCAACTAATCATATAAAACTCACACTTGCCACTCTAATGAACTAATTTATGATTTTCACCGCAACTTATGTTTAAGTTTAAGTCGCCTCCTATCTTATCAAATGTGCCAGCTAAATGTTCATTCATTGATGCACCTATAATACCCGTTTAATGTTGATATATTACGAAAACCTTGGATCTTATAGCCTTGTTATTGATATTGATAATTTTAGTACAGTGGATACAAATATTTAGCCAATATCATTAAGTCACGTCAGTTTAAAGGCACGGTCTATTGGCGTAACGTAGAGGCTTATGGCTTTTATTTTGGAGAGCTTTCAAATAACTAAGTCACACGAGGTCGTTCTGATTAGCAAGGTTAACTCTACGGGTTGGAATGTCCAAAAATTCCAATCTCAATACATACAAGGCAAATGTTCAAGCTTCTAGGAGTCTACAGGAGTCTCTAGGACTAGCGGATGAGGCTGAGTGTAGCCTCAAGTCAGTCAGTGAATAAACTTGTCAGGACAAAGATTCATAGAGTATAAGATACGAAATATTTATATAGATTTTTGTAAAGGGTCTTCAAATCGCAAGTGAATAGATATGTTCTAGGTAAGCGTGCTACATCATCACTTAGCACCGGGTGAGATAGTGGTCAAACGCATGTCTACCTGGTATAAGAAAAGAAAATTTCATCTAAAAAACAAATTTCAATTTCAATTAGTTTCACGTGGAAAACACGTGTCTGTAGGTAGTTTATAACAACAATTATCAGTGGAACAACTTATAGATAAATTAGTTATGACAAACACTTGTCCCGACGATAAGCACGGCAGACAAAATGACGACTTTAATATCACTATTAAATGATATGAACATATTCTTTACTTACATATATATTATGTGAATATATGAAATATACAATAAAATATATATAAAGTAAAATTCACATTATTATTAGAACACTAATAACTTAATGAATAGTACAAGTGGTATTATTATCTTCTATTATCTTCTATGGTATTAGCCTAGCTATACATCGAGGCAAAATCGCTAGCTTTGTTGGAGCCGTTAGGTGGTCATCGTATTGAAACCCAAATATTAATTAATGTTTTTTTTTAAGTTTTGTACTAAGTAATATTCAGATTCTTACGTAAAAAAAATTATATAACCCCTAACTCACAACATTCCAAAATGCCAGCATCTTGCTATATATTTATAATAATTTCTTTTTTGCGAGATCTCTACTAAATTGCTACATATCGGGACAGCTAGTGTTTACTATATTTTATCTCGTCTCTACGCGAATGTTTGATAACAGAGTCAAAGACCATGCTCATGCAAGATTAGGGAGTTATAGATAAGATGTATCTCGCTGTTTGTAAACAAGACCACCACTTTAAATCGCTAATTAAGCCTATAGTTTTTTATTTAGCAGATCAACTGATTATTAGGTATATCTACTGTAGGTACTTAATTTTTAATTTTTAACCGATGTCATAAAAGAAATAGGGTTCCAAATTTGCCTGTATTTTTATGGTTTTTGTGTCTGTTTGTAACTTAGGTAATTTTATATTATTTCACCGCCAAACCACAAAATAAATAATGGTACGAGTAGTTTAACGTCGACAAATTTTAATAATAATTATTTTTATGAGAAGGGCATAATGTCTTGAAAGTATTTCTCATACCTTCATCGACTAGAACAAAGTTATATTCAAATGGCTAAACAATTTTTAAGCATCATAGCTAAGAATATGCCCGAAGAAAGGCCTTAAAACAATATCAAAATTGGTTATTTCGTTTGCGAGCTACGATGGCACAGACATACACGCAAAATTACAGAGACATACGTCAAACTCATAGTACATAGGTACTTAGGTTTTCGTACCCAAAACAAGGAAACAAGGAACCCTTATAATAAGGGTTCCTATAAGGCTTATAGGATAACTTTGCAATAACCGTTTGTCCTTTAACCAAGTTTGGCAAGTTTGTACAGAACCCTCGATGCGCAAGTCCAACTTGCACTTGGGCGGGTTCATTTTTGGGGTTAGATATAAACTGTTGCGAAATTTTAAAAAATTAACTACGATTTGCAATCACGATTAGCCAACCCTTTATGTACAAAGCTAAACGGAATAGGAAACGATAGGCATAACAAATAACAGGAAAACATGAGCTAAAGGAAAATTATACTAGAGTCTCAATGTCGGTGATTAACTCACAAGTTTGCATGTGGCATTTGATGTTTTGAGGTCAGATACTTATCTAATAGCATATTATCTATATCATACAGACTAGCACTTGACCATTACTTTACCCGACCACCAGTGACTAAATAATTAAAATAGTTATAAAACTAAAACAACCGACTTCCATGCCGCGCGAGTCAGTTTCAGTTGCAAGTTTGAGACGTCTATCGACATATCTCTGGAGATACTTATTAGATCTCGATGAAATTACAATGGTACTAACCTTTGGATGTCCCTTTCCAACAAAAAAATAATCATTACAATCGGTTCATAAATGACGAAGTTATCCGCGAACACATAAAATATATATATACGGTCGAATTGAGAAACCTCCTCCTTTTGTTTGAAGTCGGTTAAAAAACAATAAAACTAGCGGCGGGGGACTGTTTTATTAATAACTAGCTGTACCCGCGACTTCGTTCGCGATTCCTACAAAAAACTTAACAAAACCTTAACGTTAGTGTGGCTACACTTAATTTTTTATTCGTCTCATTAAGTTTCAAATCTATGCCTTACATTATGATTAGGCTAAGAGAAGTTATATCTGCTACGCTGTTATTTTTTTTAATGTAACAATTCATGTCTTAAATTAAATAATCCACACTAAGCATCAATATATGGGCACTATTGCATTGCCCAGTTTTGTAGATAGGGTTACAATTTTAATGAATATGTTTTTTAAATGGAATACTTAACATTTTTAATTGCATATATTATTACATATATTGTCTAACGAACATTTGGCAAATATTGTACTTTGGTATGTAGATAACAGCGTCGTTATAATGTATCAAGCCGCACAAAAATCCAGCCTCATAGAGAAGCGCTCGTCCAACCTTTGATCTCCTGCATTTAAAGATATACCTATAAAGACAATTACTAACCGCCTTGATATTCTCGGCATCTCATTAAGCATCAACTCTTTATTTTACTTTTATATCACTACATAATATAAAACAAAGTCCCCTGCCGCGTCTGTCTGTCAGTTTTCGGTAAACTACAGAATTTGCGGTTTTCACCAATAGATAGAGTGATTCATGAAGAAGGTTTATGTGTATAATTCGTTAAGGTTTTATGTAAAGATTAATTCATACTCGACGCCACAAAGTGATGCAAACAGATACAGGCATATATGCTCTACCCAGGCATATGTGCAAAGCTGGGGCGGGTCGCTAGTTGAATTTAAAGTTTAGTCAGCCACTTGGCGTTTTGACTAAAGTAAGACAATATTTTACCCGGGACAGCAGTTTAATCTATATCAAAGCGATGGCTGGTGGTTATAAAAAAATCCAGCTAAGTAGATTCTTAAAACTATTGATAGCAGAATCGAAAAACTCATCAACGATGACTCCAATAAATTCGACAACCGGGGATAGGCTTATTAAAAACGTTCATATATAACCTTTAATAAAAGGCACCTTTCAATTTCAGCCGGGCTATTCACAATCATTTGAAAAAAAATCGGATTCAGAAACTACCTCCCCTTCGACTTAGATCTTTGCAATTCACAATTATCGGAACGGAGACACTTGCATTTCAATTCGTTAAATTAGGGATTCTAAATGGAAATGTAATTATGTAAATAATTTTAAATGACACCTTCAATAAATTCGAATGTATCCGATTTAAATTAGTGTACGGTTACTCATAGATACATTTTTGACCATCTTCATAATAAAAGTTAACACACTCGTTTTTTGTAAATTATTATTATGATTATTTTTTAGCACGAAATAGTAAATTACTTTCTTGTTTGTCTGTCGGTCATTCTAGGTGTAATCTGACGACTTCAATTTCAAAAACTTTCCAATTAGTTATCCTGCTGAATGTTTCAGGGAAGCTAAACTATCGATGAAAATGCATTCTATAGCGTGGTTTTTAGATCAATTTTAACCGACATTTATTACTTTGTCTAAAGCATGTTATAAGTTTTTCGGGTATTTGTCTAAAGAGAGTGAACTTAAACAATAGAAAGTCTTAACTGGCTAAAAGCGGACGGAGCGGAAGTCGGACTCACACTCGTAGGGTTCCGTAACATAAGCGTTTTTATGAAAAACAAATTTATATTTGCGGTTCGGAAAATGTGCTATATCTCAAAAACTACAGCATATTTTTTTTAGATTTTTCACTTTCTTTGATTAAAAGTAAGAGAGGGGGGGACACACATTTTACCCCTTTAGAAGTGTAAAACTTTCAAACGAATGACTCTGAAAAAAAATGTTTTAAAAACCTCAATGTCATTTTCAACGACCTATCCAAAAACATACCGCACTTACGTGCGGTATGTTTTATGTTAAAATTGATTAAAATGTTTGAAGTTATACTTCTTTTGGCGCGATAGAGAAAAATGATGAGAGTGAATTTTTACGATGCGCGCGCACACCGACACCCAAATTTAACATCGTGATGTTAGTTCTAGTTGGTACGATGCGCGCGCACACCGACACCTAAATTCTACACCGTGAAGTTAGTTCTAGGTGGCATGACTATGTTCAAGTTGTATATGTCATATTTAACGTCATATTTTTACGTTAATTAAACCTTTTTTATTTAAATAAAATCTTTTTGATTAATTTTAATATTTATCGTTAATCACTACTGCATATTAGTTATTTTTTTTCCATACGCCACAGAAGTATAACTTCTAACGCGTGTACATAAGTACACACACTCTTTTTTTTTTAGTTTCTGTTTCGATATATGGGGAGCCCCCCTAAATCTTTATTTTTTTAAATGTTTGTATAAAACTCGTAAAGCTGTTCCCAGAATACATCTACCTGCCAAGTTTCAACTGTGTAGTCTTAACAGTTTCGGAATAAAATGGCTGTGACATACAGACGGATATACATACGAATCTAAAATGGTACGAAACTGCACAACATTTCTACCTAATAGAACTACGCCAGCGATACGAATTCAGAAGCTGGGTAACCCGACGATCCTGTAATACATGTGTAATACATACGTATGTGCAGTTATAATGTGTAATGTAAAGTAAAACATCGACTGGCATAGCAATTTGTCAACTACATCTCATGTTTCAAATGGAAACCTACTTCGGTTATCTTACTTAGCTTCGCTTAGCTCTCATACATAGTTGGCTTTGAGTAACTCAAAGATAGTTGGGCGCTAGTTTCGTTTCGCTTATTTTCCAATGAGGCCTGTGTTTAATCCGCCATCGGCAGAAGTACGATCGAGTGACGTTTGCCGAACTCAGCTGATCTCCTTAATAAAAGAGAGTGCGTATGCCACCATCATCCGAATATTTTTCTCAAAGATTTATTACTTTATTAATGTTATTTCTTGAGAGAGAATCGATTAGCGACATGCTTTTATTCGCTTGAAGGCTGGTTCGCGCGAGTCACAACTCAAACCACCTTTTGCCACACGAAGTAGGAGCATTATATCGATGTTCCGCCTGACTTGTTGACATAAAATAGCTTTTTACCATCAAGGAGAACATCTGCCGGCGTATCCTTACGGTGTCCAGCAACAAAAAGCCCTTCAGCCTATTCAGGACCATTTTAGGCCCAGCGGATTCACTATCTTCGATGACATCATCGCTTAGCACCAGGCGAAATAGTAGTCAAACGATAAGCCTATCAGCAGGGTTATTCTCAATCATTCGAAAGCAAATTCGAATTCGGAAACTACCTTTACTTCGACTTGGATCTTTGCAATTCACAATGCTCCGATTGGTTAATTTTGATATTTCAGTTAGAAAAAATCAGTGATTTATTGGAAAGGTTTCCGCGCACAACAGCTCAGGGATCAAAAAAAGAATAAATAAATGAAGCTTCCGAATCCGAATATGTTTTCGAATGATTGAGAATAAGCGCAAAATAACTAACAAATAACTACAAAAACATTACATTTTCGACAAAAATTCTCACATGTTGAGATTCGAACCTACAGCGTTTGCTTCTTAAAGCAAGCTCTGTTCCACCTGATCCAATTATTTACATTATACAGAGTGGCGAATTTAAGAATAACAATGTAAATCTGCACGTATGATTACGGAACCAGGAACGATTCCCGTATCCTGTTTTTTTTTTTTCATGAAACCTTTGTTATACATATACATTTGATCAAAGTATCATTTGAGAAGTGTTTACCTAATAGATTGTATAACATTTACATAAAAATATCCTGTTTTTCCCGTGTCCCACCAAAACCTTTATGTTTTTCAGGATAACCAATATTCTAAAAGTTATTCCATAGTATAAGCTATGCTCACTTTAAGTTTCATTAAAATCCGTGTAATAGTTTCGGCGTGATGATTTTTCAAACGGACATACATACAGACAAAAATTTTAAAAATTATATTTTCGGCGTCTATAGCGTTCATAATGCTTCCCCTAATTTAAATTTCAAAAAAATATTTAATGTACAGTTTTCGCTTAGTTACTGTTTTATTATAGTATATATAAAATAAAATAATATTAATAGATAGTAATAGATTTGCAGTGATAGGTAGATATAGATATATAATTATTTAAAACGGCTTTACACTCATGGGTTAAGATATCGAAATTACTCCATACACGTTTTGGACATTTTTCACAGGAGTCAGGCCAACCGCGCGTACCTCGCGCGACGGCATGAACTGATTTCGGCACGTAACTGATATTCAATAACTTTACTTGCTATTGCTAATCTAAACGTTATTGTTCACAGGTAAGGCAGCGATCCTATCACTATTTCGTCATATCGTAAGTCATTTTTGAGTACCTACCTTTATTGTGTAACAAGTATAGATTTTCTCATCTGGTGAAATGAGATGAACATGATGATAATTGTCTTTTTAGATATAGCGATGTTGATTTAAGATATTATTATGCGATTGAGTATAAGCTTGGTCCAATATAAGTTCTAATTAATATCTAATAAAAATAAATCAAAAATAATTGTTATCTATATCTTCAGATATATATTGAAAGAAACGCCTCAAACTTGCATCTTAAAATGATTAGCAGGGCTTTGAATGTTTTTAATAGAGGATTTTCAAGGAATTCATTGAATTGTGATCTCCAAATCCAGTGGATGTCCAGTGATATCCTTGCGTATCGTGCATTAAAATTAAAATACCGTCAGAAGGCAGGATAAGATATTTATTTAGTAGTTGACGAAATTGCAAGTTTTAGGGTAAGCTGTCCCGCTCTTAAACAATATTAAAATCAAAAGCTTTAAACTACAGTACGTTAAAGAATACTTAAAAATGCTCCGTAGTATTAAACCAATCATCTATCATACGAGTATAAATAAAACGTTGACTTGTCAGTTGTAAACGTCCTCAGTTAGCTGGTTGACAGAGTTGCATAATAATGGCGCGGAAATGAACTTGAACATGCGATAGAAAAGTTGTTGGTCATGACAGTGACTACATGCCTTTATTTAGATGTAAAGCTCTGGGTCGAATTAGGAACAGTTTACAATGTGAAACACCACTCATCTTGCTCGTTCATATAAAACTGACCTCACTCACATAATGCGATTGTCATTTTCAGTAGCAATATTGAGGTGTTATATCAATATCTCCGAATCTTCGGATAAATCAAATTATCTACTCATAAAACATTGACTAAAAAAAGATAAGATACACCTCAATGTTACCTTAGTTATATCTCAAGGTACCGGGCGCAGTGTGTTAACGTGCAAAATTGAAAATATACCAATATTTTCAATTTTGCACGTCAACAAACTACACTGCGTTTGCAGTTTTGAGTGTCAAAGTCCAGGCAGACGATATCGACCATCAAGTGAGTGTCTTGCTCGTCCAATAGGACATTATATTTTATGGTTAGATAATAATCTAACCAATATTATTTAAAACTTTTTTATAATTGAATGTAAGCCCTAATAAAGTCGAAAAAAGAAAGCCTGCTTCACATCATTAAAACTCACATATTTTAAACTACTCATGTAGCTATTAAAGTTAATAAACAACCAAATTGATATTAATATTACAATAAGTAATGCGTCATTTTAATAAATTATCGTCCCGCCCACATCGTCTGAACGTTTGGTGTGTGTTTACGGCTTATGTTAGCCAAAAATGGCACATTTGTCATGATCATATTTCGTTTGTCTGCGGATGGCATTACGCTGTACCATATTTGGCAACGCTTCCGTTTCGTCGAGGTTTAGGGAAAATTAAATGTCAGCTTCGAAGTCAAGATATTTTACTTGTTATTGAACTGTCGACCTACTTATTTGCTGTAGTCGTTAGTTTTAAAAGGTCAAACATTGGTTTGAATTTAGAATAGCTATGCTGTTACCATCGAGAACGTGATAGTTATTATTCTAACTGGCATTTTCAGCCATGATCGAAGACTGAAGTTACTACGATTTCGTACATTTCATACCTAGAGCTGCTCCTTGATTATCTTTCGATATATTTCGATGTGCTTCTTTCAATTGAATTTAATATACCTACTTTTTAAACCATTGAATATTTTTAACTACTTAAACACTTGAACGGATCTATCGGCTGAAATTTTTCGTATAAGGATAGAAAAGGAAAAATTGGGTCAACGGATTATATAAGAAAGCGTGTCCAGCTTTGTTAGATTTCTGATGCTGATGATAATATGGATTAGAGGTACCTACTAACGATGACAGGTTTTAATTCATCTTTAGTCCTATGTTCTTTTCTTTTACATAAATACGTCCATATTGATCCAAACGAATAGTAACCCATAAAGGCAAAAAACTTCAAGAATTTACTTAGTTCAGGATTATTACATTTATCCAAAAGCAGTAAAAGCAGCAAGCAGCAAGAAGTTTAGCAACAGGAATATAAATGATCTTGCAAAAACACATTCTTAGAAAAAAATAGAACGTTTTCCTCGTCCAATTAGTTAAACGAAAATTAAAAAGAGAATTGAGAATGATTAGTTTTTGCTAATTATGAGCTGATGTAAATATGGGACAAAGGTGGATGGCCTGTCAGAAATGTAGTATTTTTTAAGATATGAAACGCGATATCTTGGCTCGAGACGATAAAGTGAGAAGGAGTGAACGTGTAATGCATTTTTAAACAATAAAATCTCGGTCAGTCATTTACGACTCATATGAACTGTCAGAAAGTTGATTAGTTCTCAGTTTCACCACTTATTTGTACTATTATTTATTCTGTGGTTTCACGAGGAAAAGTAAAAATAATTTGTCAGAAGTATCGATACCTTCATTTTATTGTTCTTATCTACTTGAATGTAACCACAAATACTTTTGCGATCACGTTCTTTTGCTGTTACTGAATTAATTGATACGTAACTACGCGTCAATCTGGCAAAAGATTGAAAGATCCCAAGAACTTTACAGCTTTTGTTATTTGATTGGCTGATTCAGATAGTTTAAAGTATCACCTCATGTAGATCTATTGATTGAATCTTTTAATACATTGAAGGCTGTCATCATCGCAGTTTCTAGCCACTTTCTCAGCGTTATTGTTCCTTTTAACTCTTGCAGCTTTATTAACATCTTTTTTCATTTCTATGCACTTGTCACATCATTGTTTCTAGCCTTTATTCGTCCCATGAGTAAGTCGTTACCAAATGATAACACCTATCTAGGCTAATGGCGTAGTAGGCGTCTCATTCAATAGGATAAGTATAATGTATGAAACTAAATCAATTTATACACCCACGGCATCGGTCCATATATTTTAAACCGAGGCGTCTAAGTAAGTACCTCTATCGATATCTTCACATTGAAAGTAACGGAATATTTTTTTAGCTCATGAAAAAAATATTGTGAGTTTTTTGCAGTGAGTGATTATATCTAGAAGTAGCAGTTTGCAGAACTTTTTTCTACTACACTATAGCTGTGTTACTAAGTAGAACTAATAGTTACAGATGGAAGTTTCTAGCTAGCATCTACATCAATTTATCAAAATATCTGCCATATCGTCCCGTATGCGGCAAAAAAACAGCGGTACGTACACATTGGCTCGGCACAAAAAACATTATAAAAACTTGTGCAAATGCTTACTGCCAGTCATTCGAGCTTCATATCAAACTGGATCGATGTGATCATGTTCCTATTTTTGTTAGATGCACAGAGTAACCAGAGTGTGAACCGAGAACACTAAAAATCAGTATACATATTTTTTTATCCCGTAGCTTTTATTAAATACCATTTACTAAGTATCTTCAGTACCCACTAGCTTATTGTATTTAGACAGTTATCAAACACTGATCAGCCTTTGCAAATAATGAGATTCTGATGGGTTTGAATTGAATACAATAATTTTAAATCAAGAAAAAAATAAGAGATTTAAGTACAAGATTTGTATAATGGTCTATCAAACCGTCCTCATAGAGTAATACATAAATACGTTCGTTACTTAAAAATATATATGGCTAACTAGGGTTAAACTAATCACTTTTTTTTTATTTTTTATACGTTATAGGCTAGCGTTTGACCACTATCTCACCTGTTGGTAAGTGATGATGCGGTCGAAGATGGTAAGCACGCTAGGCCTAGAATGGGAACTGGCTCTCAAGGATAGCTGCCGGAACACATTAGATGTTTGGTGACAGATTTTATAACTTGAGGGTGGTAGCTGGCCAGGCGGACACTAGATAGTGTCCTACCACCATGCGGGGGTTTTGTTGGTTTCTTAACGATGTTTTTCCTTCACCGGATGGCCAAAAGCCACTTGTTAGGCACTATCTTGCTAATTAAAGAAAACAACCGCATACGCTGTCACAAACAACTCTAATAGTAAGTACTCGCCTACTCACAAAAAAACATGAACACATGTCCTGCAACGAAGCAAATTGCAAACACATTCATCATCACTGGCAAAAAAATTCTCCATCATGTTTTGAGAGTTCACCGAACCTAGGCGTCAGTGTGTCTGCTGTTTTCAACGTCAGAACTAATAATAAATAAGGTTTTTGCCAACAAAATTGCTGTAATTAAAACTGACATGGTCACGGACAACCACGGGTGGTGTAGGGTGTCAGCCGGCTTCATCAAAGGTTGACGACATCTGTCAATTCTGACCAATTGCTAGGTTATTGCCCTGTTACTATATCCTGCCCGCCATGGGATTATTCGTCACTTATAATAGGAGTTCAAAGTTAAGCTTGATAGTTTCGACAGGTCAAGTAAGACCACCACTTTCACGCATATGTAATTTGATTGTTTTATAACATTTGCGACTTCTGAAGTGAAGCATTCATCATCATCATCAGCTTATACTAGTCCTCTACTGGACAAAAACCTCTCCAATGACACGCCACTGAACACGGTCCTCGGCTACTCTCATCCAGCTCTTGTCAGCCACCTTGCGAACATCATCGCTCCACCTAGTCCTACGCCTCGTTTGCCGAGTTGCGGTCTCCACTCAAAAACTCGTTTACTATTAAATTACAAAAATAATATTTATATTCAACAATAGCCGAAGAACCGACTACTGGTGGGTCACCGGTAGTCGGTTCTTCGGCTATTGTGAACGGCCCATTGCCACTTCAGCTTACTAATTAAAGCATATTACTACTTCGTGCCTATTGCGGTGGAGACCCTGGGTTGTTGGGGAATTGAGGCAAAAAGTTTGTTCATGATGTAGGTCACAGGCTTAGGGACAGTACAGGTGACTCCCGCTCCGGATCGTTCCTGGTGCAAAGGATGAGCATCGCCATTCAGCGTGGAAATGCGGCGAGTGTGATGTGCACCTTTGCACCCGAAGCGCTCAGGGGCGGGTTATTTGACTAGGTTTAATTTGACATGATTATAATTTACATGAAATTGCTATTGTCCTATTAATTTGTTTTTGGAAAATTTTACAAAATAAAAATAAATTTTGGAAATTAAAGCATTATACAAATTGAAATGAATGAATATTTAATAATTGTATTATATTCACAATATTTTTCTGAAAATATTGACTTATTTTGAGCTTATTTTTTAGGTATGTGAATTTTAGAAACATAAGTAGGTACGAGTATTACAGTCCCTTATTCTATATTATATCCCTATTTCATTTCATTTCTTTATTTCAAAAATACGCCTTAAATCGGTGACCTTCAGAGTCTTAAGCTCCCGTATTTGATCACCTCCATCTTTTCATCAGACGACGTTTATAACCTATCAGAGACAGTAATAAAATTTCCAGACAAAATAAGAGGGTATGTTGAAAATAGTCGCACATTATGGAATGTATGTGTATTATGTATAATTTTTGCAGACAGCCTGCCGCCACGGTCGACGACCTTACATTAACGGTTACATTACTATGTAATAATGGTAGACACGTAGTTGATTTGATATTTTAATTTGATAAGCTCATGTGGTGATGCCATTTTGATTCGTGAGATAGTGTTCAAGCTCTTTGAATAGGAGTATGTCGTCATCAACGATTTATCATTCTTTACTGCTTCTACTCTGAACTTCCACTAAGTTTTGGAGTGTGATTGCCTAGATAGGCTACAAAGAAAGCATTACGTAATCGACAATCTTAGTTTGTTTTTTTAACTTTTTTGTTCCTTGAGTGACATTGCTATTTATGAGCACTGAAGCACGCAAGCCAAGTCGACACGCCTAAAAGTTTTTTTTTAGTCATTATTTTAAAGTTGGAGTTTGCGAAAGGCAAATAAATATAACTTGAAACACATAAGTTGCCTCGATGTTTAATCTCGGTAAGTCTTTACTAGTTTTCATGTTTAGTTTTTTTTACTAAAAGATAAGCAAGCGTTTGACCACTATCTCACCTGATGTTAAGTGAAGATGTGGTCGACGATGTATCATTGGAATTTTCAAAGAAATCAAAGATTTTTTAAAATAATTTAGGACACAATTAAAATCTATTAATACTTACTTGTTTTTCAATACTTTTACCATTTTCTGTGAAAAAATTTGCCAAGCTCTGTTGAAGATCGAAAATAATTTCTTCACTCGACCCGCTATAAAAAACGTAAACAAAACTGACCTAAATAAGAACAAAACAAAGAAATATCAGTCTTATTTCTGGAAAATGAATCGTGTAAAGTTAATGTTCATAACATTATTACGAGTACGTTAGATATGCTTGTGGTTTTGCTTCGCAATAAAATACTAAAGTACATAATATACCGAGGCAGGTACATTAATAATAACAGAAATATAACAATTTTAAGTGAGCATAAAATAAACATAGCACACACTTCAAAAATAAAAATCCTTAATGTACTTACAGTAATAAAACTCGATAATATTTCGATAAAAAAAAAACAATCAATCAACGACATCAATAATAACAGAAATATAACAATTTTAAGTGAGCATAAAATAAACATAGCACAGACTTCAAAAATAATAATCCTTAATGTACTTACAGTAATAAAATTCGATAATATTTCGAAAAAAAAAAAAACAATCATTCAACGTTTCTTATTATTTAATTCTTCTGCGAATTGTTGATCTGACAATACTTATTGTAAAATTTCCATATCAATTTCGTCGAATAATCGTCGAAATAGTTTGCCAAATATATATCGACAGTTGTTGGGTTAGAAGCATAGCCAAAGATATTCTAAGTATAGCCAAAAGACGTGCTCTCATGTAATTCGTTCTAACATCTTTATATACATGATATTTTAATATGAAATTTCTTGTGATTGGCTATTTAAAGAATGACAACAACTAGATTAGGACTTCTATGCTTTTTTAAAAATATCTAGGCAGGCGTTTGACCACTATCTCACCTGTTGTTAAGTGACGATGTGGTCGAAGATGGTAAGTACGCTAGGGCCTAGACGGGGAACTGGCTCTCAAGGATAGCTGCTGGAACACATCAGATGTTTGGCGACAGATTTTCTAACCTGAGGTTGAACTAACTTGACTTTTGATATTTGACCGTTGCCTTCTCACCACATTATCAGAGTACTAAATTGATGTAATGTGTATATATCCTAAAAAAAAATTAGAAACCATCACCTTCTATAATTTCCTATCAGAGAATAGTATTATGAAGATTGTGACGAACACATAGCGGTGGACTTGACACAAGTCAATAATGTATTGATCTGATCCTGAAACACTGCGCTCGCGAGGATTATGACAACTCATAAGTGTTATTTGTGAGTACGGGAGTGCGGCCTCATAGTGTTGTTTCTGAATACGGGGATAGACACGTTGGCATAGTCAAATCTATCCTTATTTATAGCATGGTTGTTTCCATTCTCCTTCGTCGCATGCCAAAATGTACAGGGTGCGCTAAAATTAAAGAGGAATGCGACGCCATTTGTTTGAATGGATTTATGGCCTATATAAACGTGTTCCACTTGATTACTTTTGATATACGAATGCGAGTATTATGTCACTAATAACACGGTTACTGTTTTTGTTGGTCGTTTGATGTGTTTTTAAGTAAGTTAGTTCTTGTTTTATAATAACTTAATAGTTTAAACCAACAACTAACATTTATTTATAATATTAAAACGACACCTCCGGTGTGGGTTGGGTTGGTTTTCTGATTAAAACTTCCCTTAATGTGTAGATTTTCGATATGTTATTCTTTTACATACATCCATAAAATTACGCTTTTTTTCCCGTTGGTGTAGGTAGACATTACTTTTTTCGAACATGCTACGATCCTGACATACCTCTTTCATTTATTTCACTTTCAAGAGCGCCTTCATGCTCGCCGGTTATACTTTTAACATGGCCTTTCTTTAAAACGTCTCCTAGCTGGTCTATTATTATTTTCTAGATCTTTATTAATCTTTAATGTAATTGTGTGATATTTGCGTCTGTGCAAATCGATTGCAAGCTTTTTAAAATGCGAATAATTAGTCTTATCCCATATTTTTTTAAACATATTAATAAAAAAAAAAACTGTAACTAATATCCTAATTTCTTGATGATTGCACTATATTTAAAGTTATTCTGTACATTATTTTGTCTTATGAATTTTGTTTTATTTATAACATTATTCATATTCAGTTTTTACAGTAATCTTTTATAAATTTCGTCATTATATCCCCCTGTATAAATCAAACATAATAGACAATGCACCCGTTCTCTTCGTGTATATCCTTCAAAACATCCAACATTGTGTTTATTATAGTCATTGTCAACACGCACCATGCTAAATGATACATCAAACGATTGTTCTGGGTGACTTGATATTAAATATCGCTGTGCAATTAGTTTGAGGCCGAAGATGTTGGACTTAGTGTTATTCATTAAGACAAGCTGATGAGCTGATACTGAGTGGTTTATTTCATTAAGTAACTATTGTTCTAGCGATTATGACAGTTGACACAATAGATGGCTTTTAAAAATAAAAATAGTGGTCTGACACAGTCTTATTGTTTTGTTGTCTGACACAGTATTATTGTTTTGGATAAATCTGACAGACCTCATGTTTTTTTTTAGTTTGATTGCAATTGATGTCTGTACCCCTTCTTATATTTTTGACATAAGTATGTAATTAATGTAATTAATTTAACTGCGTGGAAAATTTAGTTCCATAGACGACCTGTAGCAGTTTTTTAAAAATAATATAAGGTAACAGAATAACCACTTAGCTCGCCTAGTGGTAAACGATAACGTCTACCTATTACAGATACAGCGGCATGTAAAATTCTAGATAGCCAGAATTTTGCATGTCACTGCACTGCGCCTGTTACCTTGAGACATAAAGATGTTAAGTCTCACATGCCTTTTTAGGGTTCCGTAGTCCTGACAAGGAACCCTTATAGTTTCGTCATGTCCGTCTGTCTGTCTGTCCGAGGTTTTGCTAAGAGACCGTTAATACTAGATAGCTGTAATTTTGTGGGGGTGTGTAAATAAATGACGCCGACAAAGTGCTGAAATAAAATTGCGAAAAATATTTTTTTTTAGGGTAGCTCCCCAATATGAGAAGTGGGGATAATTTTTTTCTTCGTCGTCTACCCCGTCGTGTGGGGTATCGTTGAATAGGTCTTTTAAAATGACTTAAGGGTTGCTAATACCATTTTTCGATTGAATGCTCCATTTAGGAAATATTAAACTTTAAAGTGCAAATTTTTGTTCCAGTAGGGCGTCCCCACCCCCTCTAAAAGCTAAAATGCTGGCTTGAAAAATCTGGGAAAATTCGGGATATTAGCGCATTTCATGAACATTAAAGGAAAATTATAGCGGTTAAGATAGCTTTATTAGTTTAGCAGTAATAGTCGTTCAACTTGGATATTTTGTACCAAATTCAAAATTCTTAGAAGTGACAAAGACGGAGTACCTAGTTGCTTGTTAATAACGGGTAAAGGCTTGCATTGAATAACAGGCTACTACGGAACCCTACACTGCGCGTGGCCCGACACGCACTTGGCCGGTTATTTTCTTTTTCTTTCTTTTAATTTCACTGAACACTTTTCCATTCCAACCGAAAAACATTCCTATTTCACGGCTGAGTGTTACCGTTCCGTCCCAGGCGGACTAGCAGAAGTCCTACCACTATAATGAGGTGCTTCAAATCGAATCATGCATCAAATACAGCATAATAGCCTATCAATCAAGGGTACTAGTAACTATAGTAAGCTAGTGTGCGATCATTAATAATGAAAAGGTATCATATTAGGTTTATAGGTGCATTATACTTTCCTTGACCAGCATAATGTATAGAGCACAGTAATTAGCGTTTATTCGCTATTGATGCTCACAACTTTATATAATGTACCTAATACCTATAGTACAAAGACCTAGCGATACACTGACAGTCATTGACAATTCATCAGTTCAGTTAGTCCATTCATAATTCAATGGGTTCCCAGAAGATATCTCATTTCCTACTACATTTGTGTGCGTACCGTCTTTCTTCATTGTCTGATGCATTGCCGCTATACTCTTAGTCTTTACATATTGATAGCGATATCTTTGCAATGGAAGCTATCGTATGTGCTGGTACTGCAAGAACCGCGAAATGTTAAATGTTGTTTTTAGTTTGGGATTTATAAAAAAAAAAAGTTGCACCATACTAGACTTTGCATTGTGGAATATTGCTGTAAATACAACAATAATTTACCTTTCAAATTAATTTAGTTTCTAGAATCTCAGAAGGCTATTTCTTTATGTATTATGTTTTTATTGCTTGTCGAAATTGGCTTTAGTCCCTCTGAGCTTTAATAATCTATATTATCATCTATACGAGTACCTATTTAAAATCTAAATTCAGTCCATTATTTTTTCCCTTAAGTATGTTCTTATTTACTGTCATTTATTGGGATTTTGTTGTTTGTGTATGATCGATAAATTAATCACTTACACTTTGCCACTACAAAATCCCTCTAAAGATAGTTAATATGAAAGCACTAATTTATCTTTGAAAAAGCTTTGAAATAAATGTCCCCATCACTATATGTATTTAGATCATTGACGTATGTATAAGGACACGAAATACCTACAAAAAAAAGGTGGACACCTAAGGGTAATAATGGAACTGAAAATGGCTGACATTGATTGTCCATTGGTCCATTGCTGGGATCGTGTCATTCAAGGTCATCAATGGAGCGATAGACAATCAGTGGCAGCCATTTTAGGTTCCATTATGACGTTTAGGTATGCACCTCTTTTTGAAGTTATTTCCATACAGACAAATATATCGCGGCGCCTCCTTGTTTATATGTATTTCCTACCTCCATAAGTTAGATTCAGTGCAATTCTTGAACGGAATGAGCAAATTTGTCACATATGAACAATGAAGTCTCTGCCACAGATTAATCTAATACAGATTGTGACACAAAGGTGAAGTTCATTACTTTGATAGATGGTGATCGTGATAGTGTTAGACTTGACAAAGAGCTCAATACGCAATTTCTCAAATTGCGGAAGACGAGAAATATATGCAGTAGGCAGGCACGCCCTTTTCAAGTCTGCATCGCAATAAGTGTTCTCGAGCAAGGATGTACGTATAAGTAAATCAACGTTTATTATAGTTGGTCGCTATGCAATTACACAAATTACTTAGTATTATGTTATTTACCACTTATTTTGTGAAGTTTTTAATACAACATAGTATTAAAATACTTCGACACTCGCTAAATACACTAATCGTGTGGAGCCATAATTAAATAAAAAAAAAATAAACATATTATATAAAAAATCAATTGCTGTTCGTTAGTCTCGCTAAAACTTGAGAACAGCTGGGCCGATTTAGCTGATTTTGGTTTTGAAATGTTTGTCGTAGTCCAGGGAAGGTTTAAACGGTGAGAAAACTTGAAAAAATTGCGAGGAAGATAGCAAAAACTAAAATTTCATTTTTCCCATATAAAATGTTCTACTTACTTTCCTGTCAAACATTTGACGTTTGTCCCTTCGGTACGGCAGGGTTAGACTCTTTTCCATTCTCGAATTGAAATTTGAAGCTCGTATTAAATTATGGGTTTTGAATTGACAGCATAATATATCCATATTACTCGAATTATCGCGTAGATGTAGGTATTTAAATTTTAATATTTTAAATTTTGATAGTTGTCCGAGGTTGTCATTGTTGGTTTGATCAGACATTTTTGTCATTGTATTGACATATTTTGATGGTTGTCATTATGGCACTTCCATACATGGGTATTCGCTATTTGTGTATAAAAACTGATAAAAATAAAATAATATAATAAAAGGGGTCCCTCTACAAGAAACGTGTTTTTGAGGCTTTTTATGTTCGATCTTACAAACCTTAATAGATAAAGACTAGAAATTTACTCATGGTTGCAATGGCTACAAGATCAAATAATAAAAACTAAATTAAATTAAAAATTAAAGGGGGGGACCCCCCTTAATTTTTAATTATACAAGAAACGTATTTTTCCGGCAAATATTATTCAATCGGAACCCTGCGTGTGCGGGTCTGACTCGCACTTGGACAGTTTATTTATATTCGCGGTACGAAGTTCGCCGGGTCAGCTAGTTTAAAAAATAAAACATTTAAATTATATTTACATAGAGTGCCGCTGGAAGCAGGGCAGGGCCCAATATGTTATTTAGTAGTTACTATTATGGTAGTACGTTTATGTTTTAGTATGTTTTTACCCGACTGCGCGACGCAAAGGAGAGGTAATGTGTTTATCAGTCTATATATGTATGTATGTTTGTTCCTTTGTGGCACACTAGAGACCAAACGCGTTGGCCGATTTTGATAATTGGCACGTCAATAGATTCGTCATGCTAGCGCGAGTGTCAACGAAAACATAAAAAATTGTAAAATTCAAAATGGCGGATTTCAGACGCCAAAATTTGGGGTTCAAAAACATGTTTTTTTTCAAAACCTATCGAGTGGGGTATCGAATTAAAGGTTTTAAAAGGGAGATTCAAAATATATTATAACAAATAATTTTAGATCATACAAATCGAAAAAAAAAACGAATTTACATGCCGCGTTAGTCACTTTCAGTAACAAGTTTGCGGTGCTTATCTCTGAAGTTACTTATCAGATCTCAATAAAATTACAATGATACCAAACGAAAATCATATTAACTCAAACAAAAAAAGAATTTTCCAAATCGGTTAAGAATTGATGGAGTTCTGAGGTAACAAACAATCTCTTCCTTTTGCTATAGTCGTTTAATAGTACAACTGTAAAGTAAGTAAGCTTAAAAAGCAATACCCTATCTATTTCACGCATTTCGGTTTTTTGTTCTTTTTTTTCCATAATTGTAATAACAGTCATAGTTATACATATTTTGTGAAGATTTCAAGTCTCTATCTATTATTAGTTTACAAGTTCAAGCACAAAACGCCGAAAAATACACGTTACTTGTATGTAGACCACACTGTGATGTAGACCCCCTTTAATATTTAATTTTATTTTGTTTTTAGTATTTGATGTTAAATCCCCCATTGTAATACATACTTAGTAGTGTAGACGCACAAAACCTTATATTTGCCAAAAAAATGCGTAAGCATATTAGTAAATATAATAGTACTGGAATCCTGCTGGCCCCATTTCATAAACAATAAAATATTAACGCTAACGTCAATATATATATATTTGAAATGTGCAAATTGGTACGTATATATACCAACTTCTATTCTAGAATTAACTAAACATTAAATTAAAAAATCAAAAAACCCGACTGCGCAAAAAGTGAAGTGTTAAAAAACGAACTGAAAAGAAAATAAACTGGCCAAGTGCAAGTCGGACTCGCACTAGTAGGGTTCCGTACCACACTACAGTAATTTATAAGATCGAGCAAAACATACTACTATCATTTTTCGCCTGCAAAAAATAATAATTAATAAACATTTTATTTCTTATAACGCCATCTAACGTCTAACAAAGGAGTTAGAGATCGACATTTCAATATAACGCCATCTATGGGACGTTTACCTAACTAAGCGTTCATAGATGACGTGAAATGCCGAAGAAAACACATTTCTTGTATGGGGACCCTCTATTATTTTTAACTTTATTCTGTTTTTAGTATTTGTTCTTATAGCGGCGACAGAAATACATCATCTGTGAAAATTTCAACTGTCTAACTATCATGAGATACAGCCTGGTGACAGACGGACGGACAGACAGACAGACAGACAGACAGACAGACAGACAGACGGACAGCGGAGTCTTAGTAATAGGGTCCCGTTTTACCCTTTGGGTACGGAACCCTAAAAACAAGTAAGTCTAGTAGTTTAGACTTCTGTTTAGGGATATCAAAAAACTATACCATTTAAATTCTTTCTCGGTCGATACACTCATAAAATAAATTATACATTGTTATATGGAATATAGAGACTTTAACAGTCGGGACACATTAATCCCCATTCGTTAAGCCATTAATGTGTCCCGACTGTTAAAGTCTCTACATTCCATATAACAACGTATAATTTATTTTATGAGTGTAACGACCGAGAAAGAATTTAAATGGTATAGTTTTTTGATATCCCTAAACAGAAGTCTAAACTACTAGACTTACTTGTTTTTTTTTTCTTTTCAGTTCGTTTTTTAACACTTCACATTTTGCGCAGTCGGGTTTTTTGATTTTTTAATTTAATGTTTTATTTTATTAGTTATGTTTTAGTTAGTGCCTCAGATATAACTTACTATTTATATGATGAAATCTCTCAGGTCGAAATACGCCCGGTCCTTTGGAAAGATGGTAGAAATTATTATGTTATTGTTCTGAGCTTATTGACGTCTGATTTCAACTATTTATATTAGTATTACTTGTACTCTTATTTATTCTGTGTCTGAGGTTACATTAATGTATATCCGTTATTTTCGATTTTTAGTTGAGTACTAAATAAATTAAACAATAAAATCTTTTTTAAACATAAGCATTTTGTAAAAAACATTATGTCAAATGAAAATGTTCTATTGATAGCAATAATAGCAAAGCAATAATAGATAGGTGTGTTAAAATTTTTACAAACTATCAAACAACAACGACAGTAATCTATATTTTTTTTGTGTATGTTACGCGATAATCCGTCAATTATGAACCGATTCGAATGATTATTTTTGTTATCGGTTAGGTACGTTTCCGAGGTAGTCCCTTTGTAATTTCATCGAGATCTGACAAGTATCTCCAGAGATATGACGATAAACGTCTCAAACTTGCTACTGAAATTGACTCGCGGGGCATTGCTGTCGGTGGTTTTAGTTTTTAAACTATCTTAATTATATCATATTAAAGAATTATCGCTTAAAATCAGATAAACTTTTATATCTTTATCGAAGAGAAAGGTAACATATTACTAGATTTTATAAATAAATAAGTAGAATCGACATTAATTATTTTATTTAATATCTTATCATTGTATTTTTGCAACAATTGCAACTAATGGATTTGTGTCGCATTATTATTGCAAGTCTGCAATTTCCGAACGAATATTTTAACGACGGTATTTTGTGCATATGTCTAAAGATATGTCTAGATCTTTTTAATTATTTTCCACAGGAGAAGCAATGACGAAGTAAAAACAGCAGGAAAAATAACCTACAATATAATTGCCTTAGATTGACATCAATTCCTTATAACTGTAGTTATTGAGATTCTTCGCGAATGTAAAGGTTTTTTCAAATGTTTCTTTTAATAATTCATTTGCGGTCGGCAAGACGGAAATGATTGGAAAATTCCAATATGCCATTGAATATGGATTAATTGTCTTTATGAAGTGCCGCCCGCTATAGAATGAGTAAAATATTTGCTCGTTTATTAGATTTCCATTTTCGTATAATTTTAACTTTTTTTAATTAATATTTAGAATTTAAGATTATTCTGATTTACACTATTTTGCTCTATGGATTCGCTTGACCGCTTCATAAACGTATTGTATATGAAGACAATTTGTTATTTATTGATTTAAATCTGAGTATGTTCGTTGTTTTAAAGTTATATTTTAACTTCTTTTTTTTTCAATATTTCCTATATTGTTGTTATCTAATTAGAAACTTTTTAATTTTTGATGACTGTAATAATTTTCGTCAATGCGATAAATGCCCACTGGAAAGAGGCGTATAATGTCGTTATTAGACGCTTCAAAACCTATAAACTAAAAAAATACAATAATGTAAAAAAGTAATGTAAAAATATACACAAAAATAGTATAATAATACTAATAATAATAATAACGTAATAAGTACTTAAATAAATAATGTAATAATACAATAAGGTAAGAAACAAATAGTTAAAGATGATATCACTGATCATGAAAATATTAGGAAATCCAAAAATCTTATAAGGATCCTTGTCAATTTTTTCCTTCAAAGGTTTGTAACACAAATCTGTAATGTAGGTAATATGCTGTCAGTCACGGTTCCACTGCTGCAAACCGGTCCTTCAAGATCGGTAGCCGTTGCGTAAACTGACCACATGGAAATAGGCGTGAATCTGTGGCAAGAATCGATAGGGGCATGCATTGGAAACAACTATCTATATACAGGTAGAAATATGATGGAAGTTCAGTGGCGTGTGATGATTGGATGAACATGATGGGAAGGCTGTGTAACAGGAAGAAATACCAACCGTGGTAGGTGAATATGTTACCTTTTCAGATTACTTTTGTGAGGTGTATGTATGTAACTGTATAGTTCATGATATTGTTTATGACAATAATTTAGGATCTAAAAATGAAATCTGTTAAAAATACTGTCATGTTAGATAATGCTTCTTCAAGAATTGTGAAAAATAAATGTTTATACTTATGTATTTACTGGCACGGTTAACGTATTTGCCAAATACCAGCGACGCTTAAACCGTATTCAATATAATCTAGATACAGAATTTGAATTGAAGAAATTAGAATTTTGACAAATTCATAGAGGACATCACTCAAGTATTGTCAATAATATGTTGGTTTGAATGACCTTAATCCGATGATCCGAAAGCCTATGCTTTCGCGAGCTCTGTGATACCTTATATGTATATGTGTTGTTTGTGAATACGGGGCTACTAGACAAGAAAATGAAGTTATATATAGAACCTATCTTCAGAGTATCATCATTTTATAACATAAAAACTCGAAGAAGCATAATACCCATCGTCATTCAGAGAAAACTATCATAATTATATTTACACCCCTCAAACGGTCTTACACCTATGTGTAAATTCAAGACGGTAACAATGCTAATCATTTCGACTTGTTTTTAAAATCTAGTAGGTTAATAACATTGGTATTTTTATTGTATTCTGCGTGCATCTGATAACGTCATTATTGAAAACAGGACCTCGACAATTACTGCAACAAATCCTTGATTTAGATTTTCAATCTTAGTACTTTGAAATAATCATTGTTTGTTAAAGTTAATTCACATAATTCTAATACAAATTAGTAAGTACTGTATGACTGAAGTAAAATTGTTTACTAATAACTGAAATTAGGTGCCTACTACTATTCAGTATCATTTGACGAGGCCAAACTAGCTACTGCAAGCCAGCTAAAAGAGCACATTGATCAATCTAAGTGTAGAGTAGCACGTTTGCCTATATATGTACGAGCTACTTGCGACATAGGTAATGTATGTACCTATTGGGAGACATAGATTCGAGAAGTACATGCAGGACTAAATGAAGGCAAACGAATGACGGATGGAGAATGGTGGATGACGGATGACGCATCTTTACAGGCGTATAGCTCCATTTCCCTGTATATTCAGCGTTTGTTCGCGTTCATCCGGCTCTGTGTGTACTCTATATAAAAAACTCTATTTTTACATTAATTAAGGTATAGTTTAAAATCATTTGCCATAAAATCCAGTCCAATAGATAGAATTAAAGATAATACATCTTATGACATCTTAATTCAAGATAATCCAACACCAATAAAAGAAATCAATGAAAGTACAAAAATAAAATTGACAGACAACATAATACTAAATTGACAGATTGATAGATGAAATGACTCTATCAAAAGACAAAACAATATCCAAATAAAGAAAAGGAGAGCAAAACACAACCATAACTGACAGGGGATAAGTTAAGCTTGTTATCTTAAATCCTTATACGTTGCATCTGTACAAAATCTTATATTACCTTGTATAAAGTCTGACTCACGATAATATACACTTGAATGCAAGAAATACCATCATGAAAATGTAGAACGAGATAAGTTTGTCCCACTATAAGTTCTTCTAGGAAGCGCGGATTGTGTCTCACGGAACTTGTCGCTAGATCTAGATTATTGTCTTGTCTCTGTTTGTTGTACACGCTAGACGTTGGTTTTGTTCTATGAACATGATATTTGTTTGCACAAGGTGTGGGTGGAATTGTCATGTTAACCTTTAAAGCCATAAGCGAAAGTATTACAGCTCAGGTACTATTGTTTAATGCTGAACAGATGTCTGAGAAATCCATTATATACAAAGTCAATTTCATTTTTGTTTTTTATTCTTTGATTATAGAACACAATCTTTAGCTAGGTGATTTCATATGAACTCTATTATAATCTATAAGAAGTATATCTGCATCATCTGATTATAACCCCATACCCTAATAAGGATTCCCATTTGACGTATGATGACATTGCTTCAAGGTAAATGAACGTTTCGCTGTAAAGATATATGTAAATCACTTTGCTCTACCATAATCTCACGACACGATCAATATCACTATGTAAAGTGATTCAATTCTGTCTCAGTATTTCCAAAAATCTTATCAGTTCACGAATCATCCATTACCGACTGAAGTGAATAAAAGTAAATATTTGCAAATCTCTGACGTAAGGCCACTGTAGCGCTAAATTTGGACTGGTATCATTAACATCATTTGCACAATGTTTTTATAGCATCTTAGTTGCTGAAGTATGTTTGAAGACGGGTGATTTATACATGCGCGCTCACATTCAATGCCTGCTTACATTGTTGATTATGACTCAAATGTTGTCAAAGAAAAACTTTTTTTGGGATTCGGACAACTTCTGTGTCTGCCATTTGTTGCAAGCTATTCAGGTTTATTTCGGAGGACTTCTTTTAAATATCTGATTAGTTATAGGCTTATATCTGGATGACCATCGCTCGCCTGATGGTAAGCGATGATGCTTTCGAGGGTGGTGAACACGCCAGGCCTAGAATGGTCTAGAACTCTCAAGGTCTGTGCTGCTGGAACACGGTAAGGTTTTGGCGGCAGATTTTGTCCTTGATGGTGGTAAGTTTCTTCTTGGTAGCAACTTAGCAAGTTAGGCGGACATTAAAATAATGCTTCTACAACCTGTTGACGTGCACCCATTGATGGATTAGAAGGAAGCAGTAGAATATATTTGGATACTTAAGAGCTAAAAAGTTTGTGCAACTGCGTGTCCTAGTTTGCAATGTTTTTTTAGATATTTCATAGTCCTTAACAAGTGAATTATTTTAGGAACAAAAAACTCGACTGCGTGATAAATATTAAGTGATTAAACTATTCCAACGTCCAAAAAAACATATTTTTTCAACGCGTGACTTATTTTTCCTTCCTAATAGTCGAACCGTAATGTTCATCATATTTTGAGATTAATTTTGATGGACCCAGTGTCACTCTCAAGACTAAGACAAATCTATTGACACCACTCACATAAAAATACGACAAGCCGTTTAGGCTCTAGGGCGTACCAAAGAAATATATATACATACATTATACATACATACATAGATATATACTTACATACATACATACACTCGAAAAACATAACCCTCCTTCTTTCGCAGTCGGGTAAAAAGTACAAAGTTATAATTTACACGTATTTTAAAATAATAACAGAATGTCGTTCAAGCACCAAACCAGGTATTAATGTCATCAAAATAATAAGATAAAATCATGGAGGTAGTACATTCATATCGATGGATAAAATATTGTTAGGGATAAAGATCACAAAAATAATGATTACGAGAGATCTGGCAATATCATGTTTTATTAGTTATAACGAAAGATAACACTGTAGATTCTGCACGGTATTACGAGTTAAATAGAATGTAGTATGCTCCTTTCATTCACTATACTCATTGAACACCAAATACCTATGTTTGTCTTAGTACACCAACCTTGAATAAAAAGCAAATAGTTATTAATATTTTCTTTCTCTTTCACTATATTTTGAATATTACATTATCATGACATCTATCTCCGATTATATTTTCTATACCTGCAACATCACATTATTTTGCATATTGTCTAATGATTTTCTTGCATTTCTCCGTGTTAAACTATCTGTCTATAACTCGACTCGAACATTTTACTTATTACGTTTTTTTTTTATTTTTTTTTATTGTATATAAGCAAGCGTTTGACCACTATCTCACCTGATGTTAAGTGAATATGTGATCGACGATGTAGCACGCTTGCCTAGAAGATAACTGTTCACTCGCGCGATTTGAAGACCCCCAGATTGTACTTATTGTATTGTACTACTGTACGTGTGTATCTTATAACTATTAAAGCCTCCTTGTGGCTTCGTCCGCGAAATATAGCTTTTATTACTCGCGGATAAATAATGTACCTTTTCATAAGTAGAAGAATTTTATTAATCCGGTAGTTTTTTAGTTTATCCAATACATAAAAGAACAAAAAAACATATTTTTTGATATTATTAATATTATAGTACAGACCATCAGTTATTATAGAGTTTGTTATAATTTCCGTAAAGTAGCCAAATCAATTTTCTAATGACATTATAATTTTCGTAAAGTAGCTAAATTAATTTCCTAATGAAATTGTTGATTTTGTTTTCATTAAAGATCGCAATAAAAATTTTGTCATACATGTTTACTATTATATTTTCAACAATTCTCAGTTCTAGAAGGAGGAACTACGAGTAGTAAGTAAACAAACTAGCGCACCGAAACATTCCTATCACAATCATAACTTGAGACGTTCACGTGTCCATTATCTGAAGATTTACAGTTTTGTTTACTAAGTAGGCTAGGCAGTCTGTCCTATTCTGTGTGTTTACTATGGAACAAGGGGGGTATTGAAGTATTGGGTTACATGGGAGGGACAAGGATCTCGACACGTGGACACGTTTTTCATGTAAATATGCGATTCTTGGTATGGAAAAAAACAGCTACTGTTTGTGTGCTATATTTGTATCAACTTCAGTGTGAAGTTTGTGCGAGGAAATTTAATATTGCGTTATGTTTTTGTATTACTTTAGTGGTACATATTACTCTTAGCTTTGATAAATCCATTGTTGAATTTCTACTTTCCATTGTTTGGATCTTTACCATCTCAGATCTATTTAATTGTGTGCAGTCTTTACTTTTTGGCTAGTAGTTATGCGCTTGCGACTTCGTTCATGTGAATAAATCTAAGACATATTCAATATAATAGTAGAAATGTTGCAATAATATTATATAGCCTATTCTTGTACAAAATTTGTACCAAATCGTTCCAGCAGTTAGACCGTGAAGAGGTAGACAAACGGTTATACAAACTGACATTCGCATTTATAATATTGGTGTTGATTCAAAACAAAACTCATCATTATGCAAAGCGTTGTTGCAGGCACTATTTAGTATTTTTACTGATTTTGCACAAGTTTTTAAAGACAACTAATTTGAAGAAACAATTTTTTAAAACCATAATGTCTCGGCTACAATTTTATAAATGGTGTCACGACTTTGTTACAATGTAACATTCAAAGAAGAAATTAGAAATACGGTACCAAACTGACAAATGCAGATTTTATTGTATTTGTTTGATTGCAGAAAAGTAAGGGAGGAGAAAAAATTAGTTCGTGTACTTGCTGTATAAACCATTTTTATAAATCTGACGTGACATCCATCAGGATTGATGATATTCCACATGGAGACGTACTCTAGTCTCTATTATATTTTATATCAATAATTATTTTTAATTCTAAAGGATGATGCAGATTTTTATTTCTGATCTGAGCAGCTAGTTTAACTTCTAGCCGGCTACCATCGTCAAGTTGGAAAATCTGTCACCAAACATCATGTGTTCCGGCAGCTGTCCTTGAAAGAATATTTCATAATCTTTTTCAGAACAATATATGCCCATGAATAATAATTTTTTATCAGTAAGTTAAAGTGCCATTTCAATCTTGTCACGTCCGTGTGTGTTTTATTGTTGAAGTAATAATCCTCGAACTGACCTATATTCAAGTTTTCCACTGTGCTTGTACATGAATCACTGGACTTTGTGCTCTTTCTGTCACATAGTTACTCAAAACAATACAATTATAGCCGTCACGATACTTAAAGATTATTTGAATCTTCTAACATAGATATATGCAACAACACGTATTAGAAGAAAGAATACGATAGTTTTGTGGATTAGATTAAAGTCAGTTGTCCAGCGCCTCGTCTCATTGCCGTCTTCCAATTAAAGCTAAGCACGATTCTACCTCTGACCACATCGTCACGGTAATATAATTAAAATTATACTACAGTGACATCGTCACCACGCATTTGATAAGATCCACATCAGGTGAGATAGTGGTCACGTGTTTATATCTGTCAGCAATAAAATAGTATTAGATCGCAGCTGTTGAATCTCACTAATAAAGTCTATGAAACATCACTATCACGATATTAACGTACTTCTTGGCACCGCTCGCATCGACCCTAAAGTATTATTAAGACGTGCAAAAATTCATAATAGAATTGAACAATCACAGTTCTTAGAAGTGTTTATACTGATGCAATCGAATCGCATTGATCAACGGCGAAGTAAGGGAGTACCGCAAGGAATCTAACTGAGACACTTTTTGTATTCTGTGATATCGGATAGCGTTGTTACACCGGCAGCCAAAGAATGCACTATAAATATTATATAATATAATAATGTGGTACAAAACATAAAATACGTTGGAATCTAGTAATCAAAAGAAAAAAGTATGAGTACGAATGTGAAATGCCGCGAAGCACGTGTGTTCGAAACGTGAATGACTATCGAATTGCTATGCGCGGAGTCGAGTTACTTACTCTGATGTTTACAAAACGCAACAAACTATTTCACGAATTGCGGCTATACGAACTACCTTTTGTTATTATATGAACCAAAAATGTTCTAAAGGTAAGATTATTTTGTTTGCAGTGACCTACCTCAAATTTTAATGTGCTTCTTAACTTGTTTAACTGATACATAACTCAGTGTAGTGTTCAGTTATTTCATTTGAGCCGCATGCCTAGTTTTAATTAGGCCGGTATTATGGCTAGCTAACAGTGACCAAGGTCAATGTAGTATTAAAAATAAACCGGCCAAATGCGATTAAGACTCGCACACTAAGATCAAGCAAATGTACCGAAAGAAACATGTCCCTTGTATCATATTACTCCCTTTAATTTTTAACTTTATACTGTTTTTGTCATTTATTGTTATAGCGGTCATAGTAATTTCAAGTGTCTACCTTTTACGGTTCTTATCTGCAAAAATAGTAGTTGTAGTACCGGCGAGAATAGTAGTTTTGCATATTTACGTTATTTCAATTAAGCGCTTATTACCTTTGAACAATAGCCAAGCTTTATTAGTTGATTTGTCTATAGAATAGCCAAGAAAGCGGAAAATCACCAGCACCTCACCGCTAGATGGAGTAATGCCAGCTTTCACTATCCAAACTAATCTTTGTTTCGCAGGCGTCGGGTCGGATTATAATGGTTCGCTAATTTGTTCAAGCTATTTGCACAAATTAGGTTAGTATTTTACCTTTATTATTCGCATATTTTGTGTATGTTTGATTTTTGTTTTGTATCTATCAAAAATGTCATGTGCAATATAATAGAAGCTATAGCAAGTTTATGACAGTTTTTTTTAATCTGATAATCTAGCTACCGTTTGACCACCGTCCCACCTAGTGGTAAGCGATGATGAGCATATGTTTGAATAAAGGTTAATAAATTGACCGCAGTAGTGTTCACAAAATATCCGATAATTTTGACAATTCGACAATTTTTGACAATTTCAAAATTAAACAATTTTTTTCTATTCGCATAACTATTTCAACAATTCATCTTCTGTTATTTTGATTCTTCATACACGTACTAAATCAGTTCACAAGTATCCAATACCACTTCAGCCACGAAATTCTTTTCCACAATGCTTCTTTTACACCAAAGTCGAAAGACATATCCATTCAATCCACTTTCTTCTCTAAACGCTTCACTTGCATTTCCTGTCGTAACTATTTATATTTTTCTTTTATCTCTTTTATTAGTGCCTGTCCCAAATAGTTTGTAGGACGATTCAAGTCAACCACGAAATGGGGTTTAGCAAACTGAATATTTTGTTGTGGTTCCCACTTTTTGGAATGAGTCCAGAATAGATACGCGGAAATGTGCAGTATATTAAATAGTGATGTCGTTGCGATATAGTCACGAAGGTTTATCACATTTTATTACAATTTGTTACATTTTTATTATCGTTCTAAAATTCAGTAGTATTTTATTGTCTATTGCATTTTTTAACTTGTGTAAACAAAATGATTTACGCGATATTTTATGAAATTTTGAAAGGTTTTGGGACGTATTGATAAGAAGATATTTTTGATGTTAACACTTTAACTGTAAAGCAAGCAAGTGTATGTGAAACATAGTTAATTTAAGTTTGAACTAAACAGAACTTAAACTGCTAACCATAGTGAGTTAAAACAATAACCGTAGCTAGAACTGCAGATATAGATTAAGCTGATACTAACACTATTCAAAACTTCATTGGAGTACAATGACATTTTTTTATATATCATATAGGCTAGCGTTTTGACCAAGATCTCACCTGTTGGTAAGCGATGATGCGGTCGAGGATGGTAGCACGTTAGGCATAGAATGGGAACTGGAACAATCCTACTAACAACAATAAAATATTTTGTAAGATGCCAACAAGAAAAATATTAAATCAAACATACTTATTCATATTCCCACACTCTCAAAAATCCTTTTAGAGCCTTCAACAATGTAAAAAAACAAACCATAAAACCTTCAAAAATATTAGGCAGAATGCGTATAAATTTACCCATAGCAACTGCGTAGAAGCCATTGAAGGTCCCTCATTCCCTTGGGCTCAACATTTCCGGGTTCGTTGCCAAGGACGGGAGAAAAAGGGACAAATATAATACCCAAATTAGGAGAGAGAGGGAGATGGGTAGAAAACAAACGTGACCATGAACGTAATTGTGACCCAGTGCCAAACGATCAATACAGGAGTAGGATGAAGGAGATGACGAAGTTTCGGATGCTGATAAAACAAAGGCTGTTGTTATTGCTGCTTACCCAGCTGCGATTCTCTTCGACTAATATATAAAACGAGTATTGGTAGATGAAATGATCTGGAATTGGTAAACATAGGTAGGTACAGAATATATTGCAGGATAGGTACTCTCAGACTCAGATATGTAAATAAGCCTTAATTCGGAAATAAACCTTAATTCTGGACACATAATCCACATAATAAATCCAAATGCGTTTTGTACATTGGGACTAAAGTCAGCAGTCTAGTAATGCTATAAATGCACCATAGATTTCGTAGTTTTCGTCTTTCAATTCTATGCTTTAGATGCTTTGGGTTTTAGAGGCAGAGCTTGCTTTTAAATTCGATTTAACTCAAGGTACAAAAAATAAATGTACAATACTAAAAATACAAGCAAATTTAAATTAAGCTAACACTCTAGTACACCAAATATAAATGGTACATATAATAATGCCGTTAGGTATGGCAAAAACATAACACGTCTGTTTTTATATCCCACGCACATACCACCTACTTAAAGTTATCTTCTTACTAAAGATGGCAACATAAACCTGTTTTAAACAAAATTATTCGTAGCATATGCAAATATGAATAACGCGCTACCAATGTGATTTAAATCTACAATTATGCGGTAAGGTGATGTAATTGAATCTCTTGCCTGCATAATTTTTAGAAACCTCTTGAATGATTTAACCTTGCCTATCTTTTTGTTGCTTATATGCAATTATGTAATATATTGTAATCCGTTTGATGGATAGTCGATAAGAATAGCCAGAATTTAAGTGGTTAAATACATGCCTGAAATATGCTTGTGGATTTTAGATAAGTTTATACTTTTTTTTTTGCGCAAAAAGTAAAAATCAATTCAAAGTAGATGGCGAGATGAGCTAGACTCCTTTTAAAATGACTGGTAGTCTATAGCTGCCGACCGGGATCAATGGGTAGGGAGCCTTTGCCCAGCGGTGGGACAAAACCGGCTTAAAATAGTAATAAAACAAAACAACGGGTTGCACTCCGGAAGTGCCGGCAGAAGTGAAAACTTGAACTAATATTCAACCGAACGCACAACGTTGATACAACGTTGATACGTTGTGCGTTTGGTCTACTCTCCCTCCGTCTTACGAATTTTCGATTAGGTCACGTGTTCTGACGCGAGTTTAACATTTTTTACCCATCCCAAAAAAGTTCACAACTCCGTTATATAAATTTTCACTTTAATAATTGATAGGTAAACCTAAATGAACTGATAATTTTAAAAGTCGTAAGAAACAAAAGAAATTCTAACCGGTTAATCCATTCACCAAAACGACCAGTTCGAACCGGTTACATGTTTTGCAAATGAAAACTGATTCTCCAAGGTGCGTGGAAATACGCATTGCTGATAAGTCATAGTAGCAATGATGTAATTTTTTCTATGTACACAGTTGGTTCACTAAAGTGTAGTGAATTTAAAGTAAATGAAGCACACTCACTATTTAAGATATTGCGCGAACGCTATTCGATTAGTTGGATGGAGCGATTTTGCCTCGTTCTAAAACTAAAAACAATAATAAATATATATTAGTATGTAGTATTGGCACAGAATAATGAATAGTACAAGTAGTATTGGTAACGTGAGTTTCCTTTAAATGAGTAAGATCAGGCAATGAGTATGCGGCTCATGTATCACTGACCACTACTTCAATATAAGAGTTTGTGGAATATTCCTATGGTTTTAGTTAATATTTTATTTTAAAATAATGGTATACCTACCTCTACAATAGTTTTTGTATCTAATCATAACATGATTTTTAGGGTTCCGTACCCAAAGGGTAAAACGGGACCCTGTTACTATGACTCCGCTGTCCGTCTGTCTGTCTGTCTTTCTGTCTGTCTGCCTATCCGTCTGTCACCAGGCTATATCTCATTAGCCGTGATAGTTAGACAGTTGAAATTTTCACAGATGGATTATTTCTGTCGCCGCTAGAACAACAAATACTAAAAACAAAATAAAGTTAAAAATTAAGGGGGTCTCCATACAAAAAACGTGTTTTTAAACGCCACCTATAAGACCTTCATAGGTGTCATCTGGGTGTTAACAACTCATTCGTGTTTGTTAAGCTAACAACCTTTCTAATTAGTTTCGGCAAAATGACATAGATGGCGCTAGTAAACGAGCGCCCCGTCTTTCTAGATCGCGATCAAACAAAATATTCTTGGTAATAATATCAATTAATCAAATATATGAGGTTGAAATTCTGTTATGTTTCGTATTGTACGGAACCCTCCCTAAGTGTGAGATAAGAGACGCGATTCTGACTCGCACTTGGCCAGTTTTATTAAGCTCTTTGTCGTACAAGCAGAGTACAACCTTGTACTAATATTTATTCTGTGGTACAACACAACTAAGAGCTTAAAATATCATAATATAAAATACGTAATAAAAGTTTGAAAAGGAATTGTTTTCAATGTCTTTAATTATAGGTATTTTAAATATTTTTAGGAATGTTAGCTGCTAACTTAGAGACAGTCAACAAATTATACAAGTACAAAGTACAAGTATAAAATTGTAGAAATTAGTAGCTTAGCTATACTAGGTTAGACTGGTTAAACCACACAGATATGAATAATAAGGTATTTATTCATCATCGAATTATTTATTACCTTGGTAATAATTCGGTGATATTCATAATTCTGTAGGTTAAGCTAAGTAAGTACCTATACTGGCGCTAGTCTAGTGATATTTTATTACATACGTTAATTATTACGCTACTGTAAGTGTAATGAGACGGTAATTGTAGGAAGCGTCATGCCTTCATAACATAATGTTTGTGTGACTCCCACATATTACGCTCTGCTACGTTACGTTACGCTAAATTGTCGTAATTGTTAAAATGTGTTGTTTTCGTGTTCATTCATAGAATTAATTTGATTAATATGCCTGTTTGTGGGTCTGGGACAATAAATTTCCATTACATCAGCGAATATCTGAACTAGGTACCTATAAGAATAATAGGGTTATCTACTATTGTGGAGTTTTTTTTAGTAAAAATGAAAAAGTTTACTATTTTATAATATCCTAAATTATGTAGCTATACACTATCTGCGACCCACGGATTTGTCCGCGTTGAAACGTGTCCTCGATATGTCTCTATGTGTTAATCCCAAGGTATTAACTATTCAACCAAACCAATTGTGGGCCCAGTGCCGTAATCGGAACGGCTTTGATGCCAGAGGTTAAAACCCCGCCGTGAACCTATGGATTTTTCTATCGAAAAATGTATGTGCGCTTTTCAATAGCCCTCCGGTGAAGGAAAAATATCGTTAAGAAACCAAAAACCCCCGCATGGTGGTAGGATACTATATATTGTCCGCCTGGCCAGCTACCACCCACCCTCAAGTTAGAAAATCTGTCACCAAACATCTAATGTGTTCCAGCAGTTATTTTTGAGAGCCAGTTCTCATTCTAGACCTAGCATGCTTACCATCTTCGACCGCATCATTTACCAACAGGTGAGATAGTGGTCAGACGCTAGCCTATAAGATAAAAAAATGTATATGAGGAGTTTAGAAGCTTATATGCTATGAGGGACAGATGGACAAATGACAGATTGTATTTATTCAAGTGTGGATGACTTAAATACATACAAACCGGTCAAAATCATAACAAACCTCTTGTAGTCGTAAAAAAATTTACCTACCTACATTTGTGTCAAACAACCTTTCGATGACCCGCTTACCTTTAGATTATCAAATATTATCGTGGCATAAATAGTTTAAATGATATTTTTATAAGTTGTTAATATCAGTTTATAGATCGTGTCCAATTCTCGTTTTAATTATTTAAATAGCTTGACTAGACTGCCATTATGGTCGGCGCCTAGTGTCAGTTACAATACCTACCATTCTGGATGCCATTTTGAAAAAAAGCTCTGTGTTTTGAAAACTGCTGTTGGGGTGGTTTTAGTTTACTAGGTCTTTTTTAAGAATGTAGGTTTGCTAAGCTGACATATCAGTTGTAAAATATTAATATGTTTTGTCATTTGAATATTTGCGTGAATTACATTATTAAAGATATAACACGTATACAGTAAAAAAACCTAACTGGTTTTATTTACAAAATGTCTTAGTTTATCAGAACTAAGCTTTAGTATTCTATAACAATAATGAAAACTTATATAAATACGTTTGGCATGAGATAGATATTCATGTAGTATGTAGGTTTTAGATAACTTATTGTTGTCAAAGTCACAAGCGGGCTGCTATCACTAGCAGTAACCATAACAACGAAATATGGCTACAATACATGAAGCTGTTCCTATTATATAACATCTTCTGCGTCTTGGAAACGATACTAACAAATCGAATCATTTATCGAAGTATCTTCGATTCACGTGAAGACACTACGTCTAGAACACGGTGAACATAGCAGTAGGCCACGTGTTTGGCATAAATTCTCCGCCAAGGTCGGGCGTACTCTTGAGATCCACAGACTAGAATTCTTGCTCGTTTGTTGTTCTCTGTAGATATGTTCTCTGCAAGAAGGTTGCATGGAGGTTGCATGTACAACATCTTGACGACTAAAACGTCGTCAAATCATGTTTATGTTTCTTTCCACGGAGAATAGACTCTACTCTTGGTAGAAGGAGAGCGATCTTTCCACGGAGATTAGACTCTCTGTCATTATCCGTGTTTCTTTCTTTACGTTGATTTTAGAGTTTGACAGAATATTGCAAACTGTTATAAGGTAAGTTGAGTGAGTGGTACAGCCACAAAACCTTTGTCTAAACAGCAATATCGACCCTGTAAGCTACAGTTAGGGCTTAACCTTTTTGGGGCTGCTCTTGAGATCCACAGTGATCTCTTAACAACCAGTACAGTACGTACGAATATATTTTTTAAATGTATTAATGGCTACTGCTATTTTAATATACAAATGTACATTATTATTATGACGCATAATATCACTTATTTTAATATATGTTATTGACTCGGTTAATATACAAAAGTATTTCTAGTTGTATTTTTCATAGTTACACGGATAACATAAAAGAAATAAAATAGGTACATTAAGGGCCAGTTTCACCGGTTCCTGATAGCGAAGCGGTTGAAGAAATCTAATAGATTTTTTGACAGCTTTATGACGTCATGTGTCGGATAACTATCTACTTAACGCATTATCAGGAACCGGAACTGGCCCTAAATGTACCTTTTTTATTTCTTTTATGTTATCCGTGTAACTACTATTTCCTTCGATTCATTAAAAGGCGGTAACTGACAATAATTGTATGACGTATAATATAAGAAACAATAGTGTAGTAATTGCGTCGCAATAATTTTGCGCGCTAAAATGAAATTTTTTAAGCAAACATTTGTAACTGCGAAAACCACAGAATAATGAGAAACTTCATCGTAGCGAAAACAATGAACATATGTTTGATGTTGTACGATTGTAATAACTAAGATCAAAGGTGTTAACCCCCTTCTGTAGTCTGTGACGGTGTTCAAAAACTTCCTTGTTTTTATTAAATGGTAGATAAATTGTTAAACACAATCCAAAATTTCATCGTACCGACGGGACTTGAACCCGCAACCTCCGGAATAACATGTTCCGGTGCTTTGCCAATTAAGCCACGGTGCGAAGTATCGTTACAACGAAATTAGTGGATTGCATTTGTAGAAATCATTACAGTTTTCAAATCCGACGAGAGATGTTGCACTGCGTAAATCAAATATTATTTTTCTTTGAAGTGTTTCACACTTTATATTTTTGTAAATTTACAACAATATAAAGTGTGTAACATTTCAAAGAAACATAATAAATGGTAGATAGCATCTTATGTTTTATTTTTTATTTTCACCGGTTTCAGTTATCTGACAGATGACGCCATATAAAAGTTGTCGAAAATTTGTCAGATAAGTTCTTAATAGAGCTTCAGGAAACGGTGAAACTGTCCCTTAGTATTGTTTGTGAATAAGGTTGTAAGAGCCAGTTTTTACCGGTTCCATTTATACCTGTTAGGAACTTATCTGACAGATTTTTGACAACTTTTATATGGCGTCATCTGTCAGATCTGCCCTTTTCTAAAACCGCTGAAAATGACCCTAAACGTTCCAAAGTCCGGATACTATTACTATATGACGTCAACAGATTTTAATTTTGGAACCCGAGCCTATAAAAGTAACCGATCGTTGTCGATTTTTTGCTGCGTTTTCCTCACCAAGGTCACGATGTGTGGATGCGATAAAACAGATTTATATTTATTTGCGGTGATAAATAACGTCGCTTTCATTGCTTCTGGTGTATAATAGTATAATAATCATAGCACAGAGAACTTTGTCTCACTAAGAGTTAGTGCACTGTTGACATTATACAGTTCATGATTACGTTACGCTCGAAGTGGGTCGACCTAAGCAATTTTTAATCTTATACCGGAACATCATTCCTGTACATAGGCACATAATAGACCTCTCTTACTTAGTCACTTTAAATACCTACTTGGAAACAAAATGTCGTCCTTAAAATACAAAATCCAAATGCGACAATACGATCCTACACTAATTATTTCTTTTCCAAACAGGGGAAAAATATTCGGCAAACCAATCACATACGTAGGAAATAGCATAGAAAAATCAATAACTTCACAGATAATAATTACACACCAATTCCAATGATATTTCTATTTAATTTTCTCAAATAGGCTTCAGCGCAAGTGCAAGCGTTTAGAATTCGTTTCATGAACCTCGAACATGGCGGTTACTAAAGTGGCAAAAAATAATGTCCCATTAAATTTCTAACACACAAAATTACTTCTTTTTTATGTGTTTTTAAGACAAATAAATCTTTAATTTAAAATATCAACAACAGCCTAAGCGTGTCTCTCTCTACTGCGGTACATAGGCCTCACCTATGGCATGCCACTGAGCTCGATCTCCAGCTCTTTGTTTCCAACCGCTGCCAATGCTTGCATATATCATCGCTCCATCTAGCTGGAGAAAATTTAAATATACTGCAGAAATGTAGTTTCTTGATCTTATTATGACATGATTCCAGCCGATTTATCCGAGGGTTATTACAACATTATGCGTAACGTAATGGTGGTCTGGCGCCAATAAACACGATATTCGCGGGTGTTCTTAAACGATAACACGCAGCGTTGACTTATGAAGCGGTGTGTTTTTGTTGTTATCGAAGTTAAAGGGGTATTACACCACACTGAATCAGGGTCTTTTATTCAACAACCCTTTATTCGTTTTACGTAGGAACAGGAAATAGCTTCTAAATGACACATTTCTCGACATTCTAGTGACGCACTGAATTGCGGTAGAGCACTAAGGATCTAGTGTCCAACTGGCTAGCCATCCCAATCAATATTACTTATTTAAACCAGTTGTACACTCACGGGTTTCGTTAATAATATTGGTTGCTACCCCAATCAATATATCAAATTATAAGTTGGAAAATCTATCCCCAAACATTTCATGTATTCCGACAGCAGTTTTAGAGAGCCACTCTCAATTCTAGGCCTAGCTTGCTATCATCCTCGCCGACATAGGAGCGCTAGTTATAGGAGCGATAGTGGTCAAAACACTACCTTTAGGCTGGAAAAAAAGAAAGGTCGTACGGTGGCACTATAAAAGATGCTTCCACATCAACCAACGATTATATCAACACAATCTTGTATAGTTCAGTGTTGGATTCCCGATCTGATGATCAAGGTCTCTCTATTTTTACTACATGTATCGTCACCACAGTATACTTTTACACAACTCGAAAAAAAAATTACAACACGTTGGCATCACACGTGCGGTTCGACTTGTCTTATCTCAAGTCGATTTCGTGTCTATTATTGTCGGTGCTTTAGATTGTGTAAGCATTTTATTGTTATTTATATGTAATTCTATTTGTTTGTGACATTCTTTTTGAACTTCGTCTAAAATGTATTGAGATTGAGTTGTTCTTGTTTTGAATAGATAGGTAGAAAAACATCAAAGAATAAGCGCATAGTTTCAATCGCCACACCTATGGCTTATTGGTAGCTACATTAATATCAGTAACTGATAAGTCATAGATCATAACACATAAAAATACTCTATTTTTCTGTACTGATACCATTACATTTTTAGGGTTCCGTACCTTAAAAGGAAAAAAGGAACTTTAACAGGATCAGTTTGTTGTCCGTCTGTCTGTCTGTCCGTCTGTCAAGACCCTTTATTTCAGGAAGCCGTACATGTATCAAGTTGAAACTTATATTAAGAACTCGGGTCTACGGCATCTTTCGGCTGTGAAAAAATCAAAGCTGTAAGCCAACGCGATCAAAAGATATATAAGTATATATGTAGCATTTTTTTCGCATATTTTGCGATTTCAAAAGGGAATCAAACCAGCTACATCAGACCTTGATTTTCTGTAGAAACACATTTTTCTCTAGAAGCATTTTCCAAGGAGGAAACGGGGGAATACATTTGTATGGAAAACTACACCCTGCGTTCACTCTTAATATTGAATTGCGGAATGCAGTGTACAGTAAATATTTATCCGGGAAAGTGGACCTTTCCCTTGTATCTATAAGCTTTTTGCCCATTAAGAATAATAATCGCTTAAGATAAAAATTATTTGCGCGCAGACCTCAACAAAAATTAAATAAAAGGAAGTTTGTGTCGTTGAGGTCTTTTCCAAATACAGACCTGACCCAGCCCAATTTTTTCACAGCCAATATTAAACCTAATTTTTATTATATTTAAAACCATTATTGTGTAAAGAGATTAACATATTTACTCAACCGTTTGTAAAACATATTATTTTGCACAAGTCTTTGCACATTTAGTTATCGGCTTGAATAAACAGACTGAACAAACTTGTTGGTTTTGCTTATATAACAGCTGATATTCGCACATAGTGTCCTTGAGAACTATATTTACGGATTATAAAGGTAGATATTATACATTTTTATTTAAGATATATAGATATATACAAAGGTGTTTAATTAATATTATTAAATATCTGGAAGACCGCCACATATATTTATATTATATTTTTTGCCACATAAACAGAAAAATATGACTCTTCCCAACATTTATTGGCGAATAATAATATTATTATTTTTATTTGAAAGCAACTAACTGCTAACCCTAAAGCTACTTCTACTCGCCAATAGATGTCGGGAAGAGTCATATTTTAGGTTGATTATCGATAAAGTTGATAATTAAAAACACGAATAAAACAACATTTTCTGAAAATGATTCCTAGGTAGATCGATCTATCGCCCCCGAAATCCCCTGTATACTAAATTTTACTTAATCGTTGGAGCCGTTTCCAAGATTCAGATTCAGATTCCGAGATTAAAGATTAAGAATGATAATGAAGATTCATAGATGGCGCGATATCGTAAAAAACACGTTTTTTGTTTTAAACCCTTTAATTTTTAACTTTGTTCTGTTCTTAGTATTTGTTGTTATAGCGGCAACAGAAATACATCATCTGTGAAAATTTCAACCGTCTAACTATCATGAGATACAGCCTGGTGACAGACGGACAGACAGACAGACAGACAGATAGACGGTCAGCGGAGTCTCAGTAATAGGGTTCCGTTGGTACCCTTTGGGTTCGGAACCATAAAAAGGATGAAAGGTTTAGAAGTAGATACCATGGAATATAATATTTTTTCATGGTCTCTACATTCAACGTCTTTGGTCAATATCTACAAAGGTTGTTCGGAAAACTCCTGTCAAAATTATTCATCAATCACTTACCGTTTCATAATACTTATACCTACACTAGCTGAGCCCCACGGCATCGCCTGCGTTAAAAACTACTTTCACTCATTTAAATCTTCTTTCGTAAAAAAACCTTGTCCTGACAATTACGAACGCAACAAAAAAAACAAACAAACAACAAAAACAAACAATACAAACGCAAAAGCCAAATCTGTCCATCCGTTCTCAAGTTACGGCTTGGCCAAGGGAAATAGGGATTAATTTTTATTTAATAAGATATTGGGATTTAAATTATCTGAAAGAACGTTAGGTACTCGTGCTGTTATTTGCGTTTTGTCTGTCACTGTAAGACTATCTACATAAACACGGCTATCTAATCAGGTCGAGCAAATTGTATGATTTCTTATATTTGCATGGCTTGAATACATGTCTGGTATGAAGTGGATTTCGCGTAAGTTAGGTTAATATTTTTAGTTCTTATTTCGATGTTTCATGCATACATTAATACAATTATTTATTGACTTGAAAAATTTGTTTTTATATCTGATAAGCTAGCTTTTGGCTACTATCTCGCCTGGCGGTAAACGATGATGTAGTCGAGGATGGTGAACTCGTTAGGCTTAAAATATCGCCCAGACTTTCAAGTGCTCTCTATGCTGCCGGAAGGTTTTGGCGGCAGATATTCTCCTTGATGTTGGTAAGCACATTTTCTGGTAGCAAATCAAGCTATATCTTAATTTAATGTTAAAATTTTATCCTTCTAATACCATCCAAAAGACAAAAAAGAATAGTCAGTCTAGGAAACCGTTTGCTTTTACACAACACGAAAAATATAAATACTTAGCAATTAATAATATGGAAAATCTTATTTTTTTTTTATAAGCTAGCTAACTATAACTAGCTAAGGCTAGCGATTTTACCACTATCTCACCTGTTGGTGAGTGATGATGCGGTCGAAGATGGTAAGTAAGCACCTAGGGGAATGGGAACTGGCTCTCAAGGATAGCTGCCGGAAGTGCCGGAATACATTAGATGTTTGGCGACAGATTTTCTAACTAAAGGGTGGTAGCTGGCCACTTGGTCAGGCGGACACTAGATAGTAACCTACCACCACGCAAAATAGTATAGCTCCATTATTTAAAATAGGTAAAAAAAAAACCAACGATGGATCATAATAATAAGTGCGATTTCTGAACTAATTCTAACTATCAGACTAAGCCGATGTGAATATTGATGTAAATATTCGCAAACAGGCTTGGCGCTTTGTGTTGCTAATCTATTGAACGATAAAACATTTCCTGTTTGGTTAGGTATGTCTACTTCTTGTTTGCTATGAAATAAGTAATAAGTTGATATTCATATATACCTGCTGCATATATATGCTACATGGTACCTACTAACTTACTAATCAACGCCAGTCGCCAACATTATAAATTCGAAAGTCGCCAGATTTTTGGGAACATACTGGCAGACGGGGTGTTTTTTGTTAATTGATAACATTTTAATGTCGTTTACATTTTCATTATAGATAAAATAGTTTTTAGCATAATTTATTTTTAATTATTAGTAAGTGGTTCTTTTTTAGGGTTCCGAACCCAAAGGGTACCAACGGAACCCTATTACTGAGACTACGCTGTCCGTCTGTCTGTCTGTCTGTCTGTCTGTCTGTCCGTCTGTCACCAGGCTGTATCTCATGAACCGTGATAGTTAGACGGTTGAAATTTTTACAGATGATGTATTTCTGTTACCGCTATAAAAACAAATACTAAGAACAGAACAAAGTTAAAAATTAAAGAAAAGTTTAAAAATAGTTTTTTACGATAGCGCCGCGCCATCTAGATGATCATTAAAGATGGCGCTATCGTTTCTACCTTAATCTGAATCTCGGAAGCGGCTCCAACGATTAACACTTTGACTGCGGCACTTTTTCGCGTATTTTTTCATTTTTTAAATTATTTTTTTATTATTTTTTTCATAGGTGTAGCATCAAATAAAAACTAAAATCCAACAGCAAAAGGTCACACGCACCCCTTGTGAAAAAAATGATTTAAAATAAACATATATATTTTTTTTAATTTTCCTTCGATACCAAAAATCGAAAAAACGCACGGTGTGTGTTTTCAGCAGCGAACGAGTTAAATAAAATTTAGTATACAGGGGATTTCGGGGGCGATAAATCGATCTAGCTAGGAATCATTTTCAGAAAATGTTGTTTTATTCGTGTTTTGAATAATCAACTTTATTGATAATATAAACAACTTAAACAAAATAACTTAAAATATTACTCTTCCCGACATCTATTGGCGAGTAGAAGTAGCTTTAGTATTACTGTATGGGTAAAGCAGTTAGTGGCTCTCAATTAAAATAAATAGTATTATTATTCGTCAATAGATGTCGGGATATTTGTCTGTTTAAGTGGCAAAAAATACCGAACAAAGCTCGGTCAACCAAATATTTAATAATATTAATTACTACTATTACTATTACTACTATATATACTATTACTATTACTACTATATATATTATTACTATTACTACTATTCTACCTTTGTTTTAACGTTTACTTAGTTGTTGTGGTTCGGAACCCTCCGTGTGCGGGACAAAAGTCTGACTTGCACTTGGCCAGTTTTATTTTATGAATGTGAGTTGGTTTAAAACATTCCAATGTACGTTTGACGCCCGCGACGGGTTTGCTCTCCAGCTACCCTCATTTTTCGGTTCCGTAGTTCGATAAAATAGCTACCGGAGCTGACAGTTCTCTCACGATCGCTGATGCAAGTGGCACGCTGCTCTTGCATCCTCCGAGACGATACAGTGAACCTATCCAACGGTGAAAATTCTATTACCGCAAGACGAAGTATAGGGCAATCTACAGACTGTGTGAAGGACTGAAGTTCTGTGCAGTGCTGATGAAATAAGGACAGCCGCCATTGTATTTGTGCTAAAGGCGTTACAGTGGTATGTAAAATCAACTTTTCGTTCTTTAAATCAAGTGCCAAACCTCCGGTGTATTTTTCCTCTTTCTCACCGCAGTTAATTAATCATAGAACCAGCACCCGCGTGAAGATATTTTGCCTGATTTTGTATTTATTTTCACCAGTAAGTTTATCAGAGTTGTAAATAATGTACTTTTGCTGTAATTATATTTAAAGAAGCTATTGAATAGCCTAGAAACAGTCCACGATTTTTTTTAAGCTTAAGTAATTTTGAAATATAGGCCAGATAAGACTTCTATAGATATAATTAAAATAGGTAATTGAAACCAATTGATCGACATAACAATAACACTTGCAAAACAATAGTAATATCTACTCACGTGGGCAATCATGCGCTTGTCACAGTTAATTATAGTAGTTTCTATTAAACTTGTGTGTAGAACTATTATTTATTCTGTGCTTCTGTATTTATCGGTGGTATTAGTCCATACATAATTATATTGCAATAGCCAAGTTTCATTTTATGGTGTTGAGTGGAACGTGACTGTAATTGACACTTCATATTTTGTTTACACCTTATAGACAGTATATTTACGATGTTTTAAGTACAGTCCGGCAAGTATAACTTGGCGTGCCTGTGCGCCACTGTGCTTTTACTTTGTACTTTGATAACAGTTTCTCTTAAACCACTTTTTATTACTTTTGGCATTATTGAACTATTTTAATGTAGCAGATTTATCAACAATAATGTCGCGGTAATCTCTCAAACGTCAAACTCACAGTTTCAATTAAAAGAATTAGTTCCAAAAACCACCACCGCCAAGTTATACTTGTGGCACTGTAAGTAGTTAGTTTCCGATCTGACAAGAACTTGACGGATTGTTCCTGTTTTCCAATTAATCTGTCCTCTTTAGTGGATAAACAGAAAAAAAGTTCATGCTGTCCACTTGCTACGAGCAGGGGAACAGCGTGAACGTTTTTTTTACAGTTTGTCCACTTGCTACGAGTAAGGGGACAGCGTGAAATGTTTTTCACCACTTGACCGCTGTTTCATCGGATATAAATTGACCACCACGTAATAGATGACAGACCCACACCATACCAATAGTGTTAATATTTTACATTGCTTCGACATGCTATGTACTTACTTTTCAAATGTTCTAGGTTTTCAAATTCATAAATATTAAATAATGCGATGTATCTCGTGTTTAGGTATTTTTTCCTCGCACGTCATACTTTTATCTCCGTATAATTGAATAGTGGGTGAACTGTGGATATGGGTCATGTTCGTCTTATCTCTTCGCTTGGTTTATATACAATGAGTTTCTTGAATACAAACATGTGGTTATGGTCGGAGCGAATATGCTTGCATTGTTTAAACGCCATGTTTGTTTATGTAACGTACGTAGAGTTCTCAGAGCGCCGAATGCGATTTTTTTAGATTTATTCACGCATTCGATCACGTTAAAGTAAACGCTGATATCTATGGCAATTAATATGTTACCTATTATCCACACTAGGTGACGCTTTTTTATTCAGTATTCAGTGTTCATTCATTTGCAAAAACAGTGTACAAATAATTAGTCTAAAACGAATATAATTATGGTTACTGACACGTACCCTGTACTATTTAGGGTATTATTATTTCATTATTTATTTATATAAATCTGCGTTTACGTTAACGTGAACCAATAAGTCGAGTATGGAAACCAATAAACCAATAAGTCGAGTATGGAACTAAATAAACTAGGCACTCAGTTCAGGAATGAGAAAGCTTACCCACATATAGCTAATAGATTCGAGATAGTGGTGGTGATGGGCCTCCCATACAACACAACATGTTTTGAGCGTTTGTTCTATCCCAAATACCAAATGTAAAATGCCGCACAAGTTTCTTCCCTACGCTTTCCCTCATAGGATTTATCTGGGTTGCTTCAAAAGAAGGGATTCATTCAGATTATTTTTTCAAAAGAGTAGGCAGCGGCACCTGTATTGTAAGTGTCAATAGTATATACTTTATATACTACTTTATATCTTACTATGCGTTTAATTAGTAGAAGGTCTTATATTAATTGATAATTGAATATGCATAGACATAATCGAGATACTAATATATAGTTAGGTATGTACGTCCATTCAAGCGTTAAGTGCATTGCAGGCTATTAGTAGCATAGCTTAGTCGATAGAGCTATTGTGTGAGCTTCTTAGAGAAACAACTAAAAAAAATTTGCATGCATATAATTAGGAAACAAACAAGCTAACGGCATGAGTGATGTTGATGTTGAAGAAGTCACCGTAGCCCATGAACACTTACAGAAATAGAGGCGTAGCTGATGCGCTGCCACCTTTGTACATAAATACATAAAATCACGTCTTTTTCCCGCAGACACTACTTCTTTTCACATGAGCATGTGGAAAGAAGTAGTCTCTGCCTACCCCAACGGTAAAAAGGTGTGATTTTATGTATGTATGTATTGTTTTGATGTTGATTGTAACAACTTCTTGATAGCCATACATCTGAAGCATCCAATGGAATATTGCAACAAATTAATATTAAATTGTTTGTTAATGAATGGTTATGATGAGTTTTACCTATTTAGCGTAGCACTACGATCCTGACATAACTCTTTCGCTTCTTCCACTTTCATGAGCCCCTTCATAGATGGTCGCTGGTTATAGGTATTTTGACTTTGCCTTTCTTTAAAACGACTCCGATCTGGTCGTGAACTCGTGTTCGCCTAGGTCGGCCTCTACCGGCTGACCCATTCACACTCGTCTTATAAATCCGCTTTGTCTTCTTTCGCCTTTTTTTTAACCTTTATCTTGAATGAATAGGTATTTAGGAAGCTTTTGGGTAAGCGCTCACCATCCTCGACCGCATCATTACTTAATATCAGGTAAGATGGTGGTCATGTACGCTACCCATTTTCGCATAATAAAATCTTAAAGAATCCAATATTGTATTCTAGTGACTTCGTGAAGAATCATGCCACATTTTATCGTTTGTGAATTCTTGCACATTCGGATAAAAATGTTTTAAATAATTAAGATAGTTTAAAAACTAAAACAACCGACTTCAATGCCCTGCGAGTCAATCTCAGTAGCAAGTTTGAGACGTTTATCGTCATATCTCTGGAGATACTTATCAGATCTCGATGAAATTACAATGGGACCCCCTCGGAAACGTATCCTATCGATTACAAAAATAATCATTCGAATCGGTTCAGAATTGACGGAGTAATCGCGTAACAAACATACAAAAAAAAAATGAAAAAAAACATACAGACGAATTGAGAACCTACTCCTTTTTTGTGAAGTCGGTTAACAATATAAATGTTCACCCATTTACATTTAAAACGCTAATCTACTGTGAAAAACTGTGTAATAGTATATCGCTATACCTACCTTCCTATTTGCGAATCCATGACCTTGGTTTATCGATAAACAGTTACGTTACATACGTAGCTTCTGTGTAATATCGATAAAACCCTTTTAGAAATGGATATTTTGTGTATCAAAAATTATGATAAGATTTAATTAGATTAAGTGATAACATTTTTGAGGGCCAGTGGTGTAGTGGGAGAATGGGAGGTTTTGACGCCAGAAGTACCGAGTTCAATACCCGCCGTTCACCAATGGATTTTTCTATCGAAAAATGTATGTGCGCTTTTCATAGTGGCCCTCCGGTGAAGGAAAAACATCGTTAAGAAACCCCCGACCCCCGAAAAAAAGAAAGAAAATACATTTATTCAATACTGTACACAGAATAGAGGAAACTAAAAAATAAACAAAACAAAAATTTAATGGGTATAGTGCCGAAAAGGTCGAGACTCAGCATAATGCGGAGTGCCTACATAGTACACACCCAGCGCTGGCTTTCAGTCACGACCTAGAGGTGGCGGAAACACAGTTCTTACACCCATATGCATAGTCGGTTCCTTAAGATTTCCTCCACTCGACTTTAGTCGAGGTAACCTCAAGGAATTCTTGAAAACACCCTTGAAATCAGTATGTTCAGTTACGTCTTCACCCTCCAGTGAGGAACCTCTAGTAAGGGCGAATCGAGGTTGAGTGAAGGAATGACGTCATTAATTTATTTATTATATTATTATTATACATATTAAAACTTGAAATAACCTAAGAAATAACTTTGAAAGCGCTGATAACAAGCTTTGAGGAGACCTTAAGGTAGATCGCGACGTACCTTCAGTTTGACAGTTCATTACTCGACTCGACTGAGGAATTTGCTCAAGTCGAGGAATTTCTTTTTCTTTTTGCATACCGATTTTATCCTTGAGGTTGAGTCAAATCACATTCGAGTGGAGGAAATCTTGAGGAACCGACTATGCATATGGGTGTTAGTGTCGGAAACTACTATTTAATATATTACATATCATCCAAAAACACAAACATACAATAGATACTAGTATTTACGAATATATATATATATTCGTATATGAGTATTATATATCCTAACTAATATTATAAATGCGAAAGTAACTCTGTCTGTCTGTCTGTGTCACTTTCACGCCAAAACCACACAGATTTAAATGAAATTTGGTACACAGATAGCCTAGAGCCTGAGAACGGACATAGGCTACTTTTTAATGCGAAAAGAGGGTTGTAAGGGGTTGAAAGGGGGGATGAAAAGTTGTATGGAAGTATCGTCATTTTAGAAGCTAGAAGCTTGAAACTTATTTTGCAGGCTGTTAATTTGATATAAATAAATATAACATTCAAAGTTTAAAAAAAAATTACCTTCAAGGGTGTAAAATAACAATAGGGGATGACAGTTTGTATGAAAATATGTAAGGTTTATGTTAATGTTCTACTGAACCGAATTAAATGGAATTTGATACACAGATAGTCTAGAGCCTGAGAAAGGACATAGGCTACTTTTTTAAGAGAGAGGGGGAGGGAGGGGGAGTGGGGGAAAGGGGAGGGGGAGAGGGAAGTGAGGAGAAAGGGGTGGAGGGAAGAGAGGGGAGCGGATGGGCGAGGGGAGGGGGATTTGCGCGGCGTGGTACGGTGCGGTGTAGGTGGGATACGCATGTGTCTTATTTGTAAAATAATTAGCCTAAATTTTTGAAAATGCTACCCAAAGACACTAATCCACGCGGACGAAGTGGCGGGCACAGCTAGTATATATATATAATACATATAAATACATACATATTATAAATGTAAATATATACAAATATATCATACTATTATATATATAATATAATATATAAAATAAACATGCATAATGGAATAGATACTTAATATGAATTAATTAATTAAGAAATATTTTAATAATACCCCCGCATGGTGGTAGGATACTATCAAGTGTCCGCCTGGCCTTGAGGGTGGTAACCCTCAAGTTAGAAAATCTGTCGCGCCAGATATCTAATGTGTTCCGGAAGCTATCCTTGAGAGCTAGTTCCCATTCCCAACTTCGACCGCATTATCACTTACTAACAGGTTAGATAGTGTTCTGCTTATTTATCTTTAATGAAATTGCAGTTGTTTGTCTGCAAAATGCAATTATTTTTGATTGACTATATATTAGGTGGGAGGTACTTAGTTCGTATGAAACCTATTGTTCACATATTCTGGAATTGTCTAATTTTTATATTTATTTTTCATTGGTGCCCTACTAAATGGTGGTGTCATATAGATTTTAAATATTTAAGGGTTCCGTAGTACTACAAGGAATATTTATTATTTAATGACTATGCAATGATGAGTGTACAATGGCTGGTTATGCAATGCGCTATACGCTATGCAATGCGCTATGCGCTACGCAAACCATGGACTGAGTAGGTCCTAGGTTGTTTAATTACCTACGCATAAATGCGATAAATAACAACAAAAGAGTTTCTTATAACCTTAACAATGAAACAATAGTCCACTTGTATTCAATTATTGGCGATATTCATTAATATGCCGGCCACATTAATGATAATAACTTGTGAAAAGTCTTTGTTATACATAGACCGGCTTGCTACGAATAATGGATTGATATTTCGACCGAACGTTGAACTATTGTAATTTGTAGGTATTTTAATGTGTGGCTGAATGCAGTTTGTGTTGCTAGGATACTCTAAATTTTAAAACATTCTATGTATTTAAAATATCACTTACTATGTTAAGTTGATAAGCATGTTTATGGCAAATGAGAAAATAAAAATGTAGGTAAATGTTGCCTAAAAATCTTCTAATCACGACTTATTCAAAGATGAGCAGATATGATTTTTTAAATATTCTTCTTTAATTTCGACTATGAGTTTAATATAGACTGCTGCACATTATTATTGCTGCATATTTGCAGCATAATATTTGAAATAGGGTATCTTAGGTATCTATTGATGTCTTTCTTCTTTTCTTTCTAATCCTATTCCTCTGCAAGATTGCGAGCGCCCACGATTTGATAATTTTATATCATGCCGCTACACAGTGGTTATTTTGGTTATCTATACTATAATTATAAAGAGAGAACATTTGTATTTTTGTATTTTTGTATGTTTGTAATGATTTGGCTCAAAAACTACTGGACCGATTTAAAAAATTCTTTCACTAATATATAGAATAGACTTTCGAAATGAAAATAGGCTATATATTATCCCGTTTAAATCAAAGGCACATTCGTGGAGACCTAATTTGCAACCTAAGTCGACAAAAAAACGGTCGAAAAAACACGTTACTTACGAACGCTGCTCAATTGAAAACAGATGGAAGAATATTTTCTATGGAAAAGTTGTACAACTTAATAAGACCTACAAAAAAATCCGCGACATCTCTTAAGGTTGACTCACAGTAACCATTATTATCTTTAATTTTTTGTTAAAAAATATTACATAACTTCCAGGGCTATTTTCAAGTATATAGTATTAATCCTTATCCAAATAATTACGTTTATTAGCTTGGCCACATATTATAGATTAAAATTGTCCATTACAGTATATAGTTCTAATGAAAACTCTAGAAGATATCACGGATTTCACATACACGCATCGCAAAATTAATAAAATATTTGCAGTCAAACCACAGAAAAGGTCATAGTTACTACGAAAATATATAAGCTTAGGTTTTCTGTAGATCCCCACCGATCGCAATCAATTTGAAGTCAATATAGTATAATAATATGATCTATTGTATAAAATATTAATGATCTATATATATAATATAATATTTTAAACCACCCCGACTGATCTATGTATAATCTTTTCATTAAAAGCATTAATTACAATGACTCTAAACACGACATATAAAATCTGAGCTGTAAGTTGGTGAGGATTTGAGTATTCTGTAGAGTCGAGGAGATGTCCCAGCATCAGGTCAATGCTTCCATGTTCTTACAATATCGTTGAAGAAGAAAATTTTCGAATTGATCAGACCTATGAAAGTTGATTAAAGCTCATAGTTTTATAACGATTGAACGAATTTTCATGTTCAATCAAAGCTATAAACACTCTCGATGAAGACATCTATCAAAAAAAACTATCAATAATAAAATCAAAATCGGTTCATCCGGTTGGGTGCTAAGATGCTACAGACAGACACACAGATAGACACGTTAAACGTATAATACCCCTACTTTAAATCAAAATCGATTCATCCGGTTGGGTGCTAAGATGCTACAGACAGACACACAGATACACACGTTAAACGTATAATACCCCTACTTTTTGCGTCGGGGAACGCCGTAAGGTTACGGCGGCAGATATTCTCCTTGGTGGTAAGCTACTTTTCAACCGACTTCCAAATTTAAAAAAAAAGGAAGTTCTCAATTCGTCTGTACGTTTCTTTTTTCTTTCTTTTTTTGTGTGTGTATGTTACGCGATTACTCCGTCAATTGTGAACCGATTCGAATGATTATTTTTGTAATCGGTAGGGCACATTTCCGAGGTGGTGCCATTGTAATTTCATTGAGATGTGACAAGTGTCTTCAGAGATATGACGATAAACGTCTGAAATTTGCTACTGAAATTGACTCGCGGGGACTTGAAGTCAGTTGTTTTAGTTTAAAAACTAAAACAACTGACTTAACTATCTTAATTATTAGTAGATTTAATGATCCCACGAAAACCCATGATTCATGAATGCACATAAAACTTTCATTGGTATGTAGTATGGTATGGTATGTTCATAGGTATATAGGTAGGTATATTGGTAGGTATATAGCTAGGATTAGAACCAACGACCCTCGGGTCAGAATCAGGGTAACTATCCTTTACGCCAAAGGGCCGTCCAATATCACTACGTAAGTATTATAAAACAATGTCCATCACTGCGTCTGTCTGTCTGTACGCAATAATCTCAATAGCTTCTGGACGGATTATCATGCAGTTTTCACCAATAGCCAGAGTGTTTATGAGGAAGGTTTAGGTGCATAATTCGTTAAGGTTTTGTGTAAATTGGTTGACATATGACGATGATTGTTAAATATGTTAATATTTTATATTCGATGCAACAAACTGATGCAAATTTTGTAGGCATATATGTTCTACCCGTGCAAAGCCGGGGCGGGCTGCTAGTTTATTATAAATAAATAATAAACGCAGAGCACCCCACTCGTAGCACTCGTAGATACCGTAGCGTCGTAGCATGGACAGTTTGTTAATCCACAATGTGTATAATACATACATACATAAAATCACGCTTTTTCTCGTCGGGGTAGGTAGACTACTTCTGTATATATAATGTGGATATATATATATATATATATATCCTCATTATACATAAGACAATATATATATATATATATATATATATATATATATATATATATATCACGATAGATATATGGATCACACCACTTAAGGTACAAATTAGGTCTACCGATGAGATATTTATCCTCATTATACATAAGACAATATATATATATATATATATATATATATTGTCTTATGTATAATGAGGATAAATATCTCATCGGTAGACCTAATTTGTACCTTAAGTGGTGTGATCCAAGGTCTGTGATCAATGACATAAATGCAGTACCAATTTAATATTATATTCCAATCAAAGAGACTCATAATAACGTTTGTTTCAAAACACTCGTCAAAAATGAGCGTTTACTGGCAACACATACTGTTTAATTAAACGCAAAGGTTATAGTTTAGGAGTTCAAATTGAGTTTTTTTTCGTTACAATAACAGGCAACAATGGACACGCTCGCTTAATTTTAAAATGGCGGTTGATATACCAAACAATTAGAAGTGACATGAAATGGTACGCACTTTACTCGGGTCGTTGATCTACGCACGTAGGTATTGCAAAGTTAAATTACCTGTCACTTGTTCAATTTAAACGTAGGGTCTAATTTAAACTTTCAAATTATCCGTGAGTAGTTACAAAAGTACGTGTAAATGATGTGTAAAATTTGTAGATCGAGATTTACTCTACTCATATCCCAGCACTAGGACCACATGCGGCGCGTGGTCTGACATGCACTTGGCCAGTTTTTGTATACGGCGACGACGACGAACACCTGGAACTAGTGTCGGAAGATGCGTGCACGGCGCTGACCGGTGTGTGTGTGTGTGTGTGTGTGTGTGTCGCAGCACGGCTGAGCTCGGCGGCGTACCACGTAAATTATGGTATTTTTATTTTACTATGACTGGGTGATTTTTTAATTTTTTTATATCTTATAGGCTTACATAAGGGTGGTAGCTGGCCAGGCGGATATTAGGTAGTGTCTTATCGCCATGCGGCTGTTGTTGATTTCTTAACGATGTGTTTCCTTCACCGGAGGGCCACTGTGAAAAGCGCACATAATATTTTCGTCAGAAAAATCCATTTATGCACGGCGGTTTGAACTCGGTCCTCTGGCATCAAAGCCCGATTACGCCACCGGGCCCTCAAATCGCACTTTACTTTATCGTGAAAACGTTGCAAGTGGCTTGCAGCATTTAGTGGAATTTAAGTCAGAAGTAAGAATTCAAATTATATCCGGCAAATATAAGCATACATTTTACACAAACTAATTTAGCATCGAGCTCGAGAGCAAACATAGCTCCCCGACCACGGTTATCTGACCCTGCAATTTGAACGAAATATTGCGGATTCGGAAGTATAGTACTATCTCTGGATTAACGTTCTATTTCAACTGCTAAATGCTTTTTTTATTGCATTTCGGCAAACCATGCTTTGACAAACTCTAGCAAATAAACGTCTATTACCTTCGAGATTTAAAGGTAAAAGGCGAAAGGCTCTCCCGATTTTCATACAAAAGTATAATACAATATGAGTAGGTATTATGTAAGTCTTTACATATGAGAAATTATATTAACCTACATAATTTGATAACTAATATGGACATATTATTAAATTTTTTTCGTTGTTATAACTTGAATTTGACTATTATTCAAAATAATTTGAATCATTCAATTAAATTATGTAGGTAGGTAGGTAAATATAATTTCCAATATAAACACTTGTGTAAGACTAATAGATGTAATTTCAGTGCAAGGTTTTGCTTCATCTACTTATTTGTGCATTATACTTTTGTATGGAGATCGTACCCTCTTAATCTGAGTGTTGTCCACCTTACTATTATTTCATAATCAGGTGCTAAATTGTGTTTTTTTTGTCCACAGTGGTATACTGCGACTACAGTGGATCAGGTCGAGCATTACAATGGGTAGAGGACTACATAGCGAGAGACGTGCTGCCAATACACGCCACAAGATGCACGGGACTCAGCTTTACTTCAGGACAGAGCGAGATTTACATGTAAGTACTAAATACTTCCGTCCTTCCCTTTTTAGTGTCAGAATCGGTCAGTCAGTAAATCTATTAGAATACAATTTTGAACCTAAAAGTGTCCATATATGTTGATATAGTGACTAACCGGTAAATTGCAGAAGTAGGTACCTACCTACTTTTCTTATAAGTACCTACCTATTGTGGTTTCAGTAGATTAGCTGATAGTATAAGATCTAAAATCAAAACCATTTCTTCTAGCAAAATGCAACTCCAACATATTAATACTCGCATACTAAAAGCGCTTCACCTAAAACAACTCATTTTCCTTCCCCAGGACAGAATCAAAAGCCCTCATCAGGAGTACAGTAGGGGCTCTCCCTGAAGATGTGGTGGTGATAGGATCATCGCTGACGAGGTTCCTGCGAGCCTTGAGGCCGCAGCAAGTGATCCTCTTCGTATCCTCACGGGAGACCGAGCGACAGATAGCACCATGGAGGGAATATGGTGCAGAGGTATGGAAATATTTAAATCTGGAGTTTATACTGATCCACATTAACTAAGAGTTTTTTGGAAGGTACCCGACTGTAAAACCTAATAAATTACCCGCGTTAAAAAGTATCCCTTGCCCTAATCTTTTTTATGGGCTATCTCTATGCAAAATTTAAGCTAAATCGGACGAGTCGTGCATCCACGAAGAGGGGACAAATAAACTGACATCAGCGTCCATAATATGTTGGTTTGATACTTATGCTAACTGGTGGCTCAACGAGCTGTAAACTTCGCGAGTCTGTTTTTGTATGTTCACATGCACCTTAAAACAAAACCCTCCGATCCCTTGAATTTCATCACATGAAAAGATGTTCGTACAAAAAATTGCGTCTTAATAAGGGTCACAAAACGTTTAGAATGTTTGTCACTTTTGAATATTTTTCGTAATGGCTGAAATATCTTTGTTCATTTACGTTTTCAAACCATAACCCCGCCATTTTTTAAATTGTTCAAAAACTAAATCGACAACAAAATTTGCTAGTAATTATCGAGCCTTCTCACGCTCACAAAATTTCCACGAGAATCGATTGAGAAATGCGACATGTAGAAGATAAATACATCCGGACATCCGCCGGACCGCGGCGCCGGACATACGAAATATTTTTTGCCCTGGCTGAAAAAGAAACCTTCTCTTCGCTCGATCAATTAATACTTTAAGAAACAAGAAGAAAAAGTCGTTACTGTTATAGTTATAAAAGTTGTAGTGTGCCAATAACAAGGTGCTATTGATATAACACATTTTAACATTGCAAACTAGTTCAAACATAAACATATTCTCAACATCATTTATTAGCTAGGTACGTGCCAACAAATGAGTAATCATATTAAACGAACAAATTTCCTTCTGGAAAATATAAAAAAATACTAAATACTAAAAAAATACTTAGTGGTTTTAACAAGCAAGTGCTTTATTATGGCAAAGTGTCTGATCGTGCCGTATCTGTTTAAAGCGAGGGTTTCAAGTATGAGATAATTCTGTTAACGTCAATGTTACGGAAAGTTTATTTACCAATATACCATATCTTGGTTCATTTGACGTAGCTCTAGCTCAAGAAGATTAAACCTCTTTTAAATGAAGTTTTCAACGAAAAATCTTGCTCTGAAAATAAGGTCATTCACCTCGGTTTTACTTCTATCCCGCTTAGTGTGATAGATAGAATTGCCTTGTACTCTGGTTTGATCACGACCTATTTCGGAGTAACTATAGGTTTTGACATTGGAATGACTTCAACACTGCTTGCGTAGCATTACGTGCATGGATTCGTGATTCGAGTTGTGTCGGGATATATACCTGTTTCTATTACAATGTTTTACATTTCTGTGCCTAGCGTGTTCACCATCTTCGATCACATCATCGCTTACCACCAGGCTACAATTAAATATGGGAGACCTCTTACTTCCTAATACCTAGACGTAAACATATCAGATCCGCCCGTTCGTTAAAAAGTTGAAACAATCTGTCGCCAAACATCTCACGGTGTGTACAGATAAGCCAGTGCCCATTTTAGACTTAGCGTGCTACCATCCCCAACCACATCGTCACCAACCAACAGGTAAATTAAATCCTAGCCTAATAAAATTCACCTTGTCCGTACAAGATACGGCGTAATAGAAAAACACAAAAGACATAGGTAGACTGTGTAGACCCTGATAAATCTTATTTCTGACTGTTATGCTATTGATACAAGTAGGTTTCAAGTAGGTAGTCGTGTTTTATCTTTATTGCGAACGTTACGAGGCCATGTCCTTCGATAACGTGGTCTTGTTACGTAAGTTCAAGGTGGAGGTTACTTTGTAAGGGTAAGGACTCAGTTGTATATAGGCACAAATAAAGCAGCTTAACGATTCATTCGATAGTTTCTAGTTCTTATTTTTCAATGTTCTGATGTTTGTTGTAAGCATAGATTTGTAATTTATACCTAATATTGGTGGCAAATTTGTGAAAGATACTTTTACCCGACTACCCGAAGCAAATGGGAGGATTATGTTTTAGACCGGTATGTGTATGTATGTATGCATGTATGTATGTTCATCTGTTCCCTTATAACTTCTAAACTACTTATCATAATTTGACAAATTAGGTGTCATTGGAAGAGTCTTTTTTGTCCGCTGGTTATAGGCTATGTGACGTCACATTACCACCTTATCGTGTAGTCCCACCCTATCATGTGTGATATAATTGAACAAGGATTTTTAAATGAAGATAGGGTTTGGAACATCATATTTTTGTCAAACGTACCGTTTGCGAAATATATTCCCTCAAAATGGAGGGCTATTAGCTAGGCTAGAGGTATTTGTTGATCGGTATATATGTATGAATGTATGTATAGTTTTTTGCAAAAACCCCAAAATACAAATTAAATAAGTTCAAAAACGAAAACCCGACTAGGTACTGAAAAATCACGCTCTTAAAAGTATGAAACAAGAAAATATTCCTCATCTGAAATTGTTATGTACAAACTATTCGATATGTATCGTTTATTAAATAAACAACTTACATATAATACATATTGTATTGCATTTTATATATATTCATAGTGGTGTACAGAGAACCGTGGTCGTATTTAGCAGAATGTATTGTTTTGTTTCGGTAGGTGGCATACGACGAAAATATGTTTTTTTATGGTTTACCACAATTTCGGTATTCTCTAAATTCAATGGTATTGTAAGAACATGGTAGCTTAATGACCTGATGCAGGGGCATCTGTGAAAGTGAAAAAGTTTATTAATGATACTTAGGTATTATAAAAAGATACAAAATAAATGTACAAAAACTTAAGATTTATGCGAATAAATCTTTGACAAAAGTGTCACTAATCGGCCCCACCTTAGCATAACTTTTGGTCTAATGACCAACGACAGACACCCTCAGTAAATATGTAGACTTTACTGAAAGCTATGTCTTTTTTTTTGTATAAACGCAAATGTTTTGCGCATTGTGCTATTTCCCTACTCTCGTGCACGTTCCTCGGCACCTAATAGATTATGATAATCTCTTGGAATCTGCAGAATACCCCTACTACTTACCAACGTAAGGCAGTGATGTCGTGACTGGGCGCATTGGAATGGTCTCAACTCTCAATGAACAGATTATAAATAGATCAGTCGGGGGTGGTTTTAAATTTTTAATTTAATCCGACACCTATTGGGCTATTGCCGCCTTTAGTTTGATCGCTGATTATCTTTTGTTTGTTTGTAACTTTGAAAGGTGACTAGATCGTCAGTGTTCTTAGCCATGCTTCAAGAGAATCTTGTTCATCCGTTTGAAAATCATCAACTCTTTCTATTGTCTTGATTTTTTTATTTGTTATTAATTAAATTAAACGATATTATTCTACGTACACTCGATTTGCATATAGAAGTATAAAATGTACTCGTATTCAGTGGCGTCTACGTCAGACGTGTTGTGATTCGTTATCAGTGACTGTGGCGTGGTTATCATGCACCACGCTCGCTCCCACGTGATGCAGTTGTAAAGGCAAGGCTAACGTAAACATATGCAATGTGCTGTTGCATATGAAAATAATTTCAGACTGGCCGTTGTATTGAGCCGGAAAAGAAAACTACCTATTGTTTTTAATTAGGATTGTATACTTCACAAACGAAGGAGGCAGGTTATGTATATATTTTTTTTATTTCAGATATGCTAGCTTTTGACCACTATCTCGCCTGGAGATAAGCGATGATGTGGTCGATGGTGAAAAGATGGTGAACACATTAGGCCTTGATTCTGACTCTCAATTGGTGGCATGGCATTGTTACTTTATAATTTTTTTTGTTAGCTTAGAACTCTGGTATACGTGGGCTGATTTGGATAATTATTTTTCCGTTCGATAGGGTATATCTGCTGTGGTGTCCCATATTCATTTTACATTTCAAGATCTTAGGGCAATCTCTAGAGATATGCTTTCGCTTCATAAAGCGAATCGCCTCAGAACACCGACTGTCAAAATCCCTTTTGCGGCATATGTACCTACGAGTAGTCCCTTGTGCGATCTTACTAAAACCCGTGCTAAAACTGGTTCATATCTTATCGTTTATCTGGTTCATAGGTACCTAGAGGGTCGTAGTTTTCGATAAGAATAGGACGAAACATGCTCACAGTTACAAAAAGTCATAAATATACCGATCTTTTAATTTAAACACCGATAAGACGCCAGGTGAATCAAGTAGGCGTTTTGTAAGTGATTATAACTTCATATTCCTTCTTTTGTTCTTTATCAAAGAAAGCCTTGAAAATCTCAATCCATCACATCAGAAATAGTTTCACGCACACCTAAGCTCTATTACATAAAAATTGACCCTGCATTCTTCCACAATTACGCACAAATCCCTATTGCCCGAATCCAGTACACATAATGAAATACCTTTTAGCTCCAAGAGTTGACCAACTACGTAACTTCTTCTTAGGCTAATTCTATTTAGGCTGGTGCCATAGAACTATGCTCAAAAACATCAATCTACTATTGGCATAGATTAAAGACATTTGATTGGTTAAAACGCGCCTGATGAGGCCATTCCTTAAAAATCAACCTCATTCTTCTTGAAGACTCAAGATTTTTTCAACATCAATGCAAAGTTATCGGACGCTTAAGATGTCACTGCCAACAGTGACATCTCAGTATGTTCGCACCAAAAGCCACCTAGTAAGTGTAGTAGAACTATTTTTTTAATGAAAGGATCTTTCACCAATCAAGTGGCTCCATTCTATGCTACTAGCTCAGAATACAGAAAAGAAAAACAGAAGCTCCTTCCAACCGTAATATCAAGCGCGTGTCCAAAAACTGACCCGAAAATCCGTGCGCGCCTCCCCTGTGAAGTTACTAGCTAGAATTTTTACAGGAACAGAGGTAGGAACGACACAATATGGCTTTATATAATTTAATTAGACATTTATAAAACACGTTATTCTGATTTTAAGTGAGTTGACGCCTTCTGGTTTATTCAGTATTCTGAGGCTAAGATTAGGTCCATGCTTGAGAGTCGTTCTATTATACCGGCCATAAAGCCTCAAGTCTGTCCAAAACTACGCACCCCTATTGCCCGAATGAATTCAGCACACGTAATGAAATACGAATACAGGCCTCTAGCTGGCCAAATACGTTAGTCACATCAGGGCCGCCCGGGCCCTTGGGGCGGCTGTAAAAACAAGGACGGTGCCTAAAGGCCTCTGGACACGATGTTTTCGCCTCAAATAAAGGGCTGACGTAATCGCAAGCCACAAAAATAAAGACGGACGGAGTTGTCGTAGCGTAACAAGTACGTTACTTGTGCTATTTTATTGTTCGCAAAAAGCCTGTTTTACTTCCTTGTTAAGATTATTTGAATTTGAATATATTTGGAATAGATACTGTTGTCGACGAAGCTCAAAGGATTAGCAGGCTGAAGTGGCAGTGGGCTGGTCACATCTGTCGCAGAACCGATAACCGTTGGGGTAGACGAGTTCTAGAGTGGAGACCACGGATCGGTAAACGAAGCGTATGACGCCCTCCAGCTAGGTGGAGCGATGATATACGCAAGCTGGCTGGCAGCGGGTGGAAACAAGGAGCCGAAGATCGAGCTCAGTGTCGTGCCATAGGAGAGGCCTATGTCCAACAGTGGACGAATACTGGCTGTTAATGATGATGAGATACTGTTGTTATATTTCAGGTTAAAAGTCAACTTGTTTTGTATTTTGTTACCCATAGATATTCTGAGTCGGCAGAAGTCAGGTTGTCTCCTTAGTATGCAGTAGATAAATTGTAGGGCGTGCTGAAATCATTACCTCTGTATTTTTGGGTACATTCAGTATAGTGTCTCATTAATAGGGTATTATTATAGACATTCTCGATCGCATCATCACTTACCAACAGGTGAGATAGTTGTCAAATGCTGGCTTAAATGATATTAAAAAAAAACTTTAAAAAATTACAACCATACGAGCGTATACCTTGTTCTGCCTATTTTACACGTGATAGGCAAGCGTTTGTTCACTATCTCACCTTTAATTGACGCTGTAGCACGCTCGCCTAGAAGATAACTGTTATGTTTACCTGTTTCATACAGTCAAAAATAAAAAGCTAATATGTAAATTAATACATTTCGTCGATTGATTTAAAAGTATAGTGCAACCTAGAGCACGTACGTTTAAAACAAACCTTTCCAAGTTCTGTATTTCTAGTTATTTATAAGTAATCGGCAATTTAGGGCATTCATCTTCGCTCAATTTTAATGCACCATTATCGGTCAACATTTTAACGAATGTCATTTATTTCCATATTTTGTGCTCAATAATTGACACTATAGTACATTACTGATTTGAAGAGTCATGCATGTCGTGAAAAATGTAATTAACTTTTAAAGGGCGCGCGGTTAATTTAAATGTGACAGGTAGGCGTGAAAATTTTACTTCTTTTGATTTACTGCTCTATGGGAAGGTTCGGAAAATTAGTATTCGTATCGTATTAAGCCTAATAATGTATTGTTTTAAGATAGATGACTGGATGTTTTTTTTTGTTATCTTGGCTTGTGTGTGGTGGACTACTTAGTTCAACCACAGAATATGTAATAGTAACATTCAAACTACATAGGTTATATTTTTTCAATTTATTTATTTATTTCATAAGCATTATGATGACAATTATTTAGCTAGCACAATTTAGTATAAATACATTAGGATTATTAAACATTATATTAATATGATTGCTAAAGCTACATATCTCTGCGCTAGACTAGAAAGAAGCCTGTATTGCAGAGGTATGTTCACCCCCATTATAGTGACAATATTCTAAGCGTACGTTATGACCGTTTCGTGCTTATTTGTAAGTAGTATTACTATGAAATGTTAACATTAAACAATTAGGTTAAATAACTTGATTATTTGGTAAGATTTAACTAAGTGAGTGTGTGTGTGTGTGATTTGTGTGTGTTGTGTGTGTGTACGTGTGTGTGTGTGTGTATGTGTGTGTGTGTGTGTGTGTGTGTTGTGTGTGTGTGAGTGATTTATGTATGCTTGTATTTCTATCATTTATTATTGAAAGTTTATCATTTATATTTATATTTTACGAAATCTACTTTTCATCTTAGCACTGATAGTAGGTTTTCAGTTTCATCATAGGTGTATCTCTTGAGGATGTTTGTGACCCTTATTTTGAATTTGTAGTAGTTAAGGTCTTTAATGGTTTCAATTTTAGATAGCTTATTATAGATGTAATTATATATAGGAATATAATAAAATAAATATATAGGATATACTACATAGGTATAGGATAGACTCTAATGCACATGCATTAGAATCTATCTGCAACCAAACTGCATCATAATGGTACCTAGTTATATTAATATAAGAACATTTTTGCGATAAATTTAGGTCCAAACATATTCTAAAGACTAAAACTATGCCAGATTAAATATTAATGCACAAAAAATACATTAGTGCGTGTAATATAATTTGAAAAAGGTAGTATATATGCATTTAACATAAACTTGTCATCAAGTTAAAAGTTAAAAAAATACGTCCTTTGAAATATATTATTGCCAGTATTTGCGACAACCGTAACACACCCATACAAATACTTTAATACGTTTCATAATAAAAATAAGAACACAAAGCGAAAATGAAGGAAATGTAAGCCATAAATTAGCGCAAATTATATCAGCCACTCTTTTGTAGGGACGTTGGAAACTGTCATTTTCTTGGAAATTATAAACAAATATTATGTATAAAATAAAATTTTAGATTTACTAAAAGTTATCAAGAAGCGTAACAATATCCCTCATCATCATAATTACTTATCAACCGACTTCCAAAAAGGAAGAGGTTCTGAATTCGTCTGTATGGGTTTTTTTTTAAATTTTTTTGTTGGTGTATGTATGTTACGCGATTACTTCGTGATTTTGTTGTTTTGTGATTGTGAACCGATTCGAATGATTCATTTTTTTTTTATCAATAGGGTATAATTTCGACGTGGTCCCATTGTAATTAAATCGAGATCTGATAAGCATATCCAGAGATATGACGATAAACGTCTCAAACATGCTTCTGAATCTGACTTGCGGGGCATGGAAGTCGGTTGTTTTAGTTTTTAATTATAATTATTACTTAATTATTTAGTATAGTGTAAAGTGATGAGAAAAGTACGCCCGTTAGATGGCTAGCAATATTAAAATATAAAGATTGCTTATCAACCACATGTCGGGACATTCCGGTTTCCTTCGTACATTTTCCCCCTTGACAGAACGGTTACGGAACGACCATTGATGAGATGAGAGTTTGGGAGAAAGATATTTGATCTTTACTTTAAACTAAAAACTCAGCATATAAAATTGCATTAACGTGGCCCCATGTGAGTTTGCTAGCAGAAAACTTGCCACTGAGAAGTGGGTTAGTATAGTTGTTACCGACATCCCTAATGGACTAGGTTAGTGGGGACAAATGTTTATTTAATACATTAATCCCTAAAAGAGAAACGGTGTGTGCTTTAAGACTACACTACAGAAGTGAAAACTTCATCAAGGCAAGGTATACGAATAATCGACTCGAGCTGACGTTACCCGAACTCGAGCCGACTTTACCCGAACGAGCGTTACATAAGCGAGCGTGACGACTCAGTATCATTCAATACGCATAAAATAAAGTGCAAGCGCCTAAGAAGCTTTCTCTTCAAAAATAACCGTAAATAAAGAAAAATCTCGACGTAAAAGTAAAAATTGTAATATTGGTAAATTGAGAAAACAGGACGTGAATGTATTTTAAGAGCTTAAACCATTTAAACCAACGATAACCAACACTAAAGAGCTAATTTCCACCGGATACTATATCGACCCACTGAGATGTAAATTATTTATATCGCTTGTTTTTCTGTCTGTAAACAACCAGATGTGAGAAAATATTTTTTAAATGCAGTCAGCAATAATATTTTGTCAATAAATAAAAACAGTTACTTCCGGTATGAATTTAAAATTAAATGTAGGTAGCAATGTATTTTTTAAGTTGGGCAACAAACAACTAACCAAACTACAAATTGTTTTAAATACGAAAGTCAGTTTGTGTATTTGTTTGTTTGCTTTGGTTATCTACTTGTCTAGATAATCAAAGTTTGTTTTTTACCTCTTCACTGCCTAAGCGGCTTGACCAATTTGGCTGAAATTTGCCCATAGATAGCCAATAGTGTAGAATATTCATTGGGAGGGATATCCTATTCGCCACGCTGGGCAGGTGGGTCGGCGATCGTGATGATGATGATACATTTTATCGCGGGCACTTCCGCGGGGCGCAACTAGTTTTTACTATCAATGAATTTTATAAAACATACTGAAAACAATATATAAATCTACAATATCAGTTTTATAGCCTGTTATTCAGTCATGAATAAAAAGCTATGATAAATTATTTTTCAAAAAAAATAAAACCGACTTCACAAACAGGCACTCAAAAGCGAAAAATAAATTACTATATACAATCATTATAAGCGCTCCCACTTATCTATTTGAAGTCGGTGCCAGCCAAGTCTATTGGATAGTAGACAGAAACTATGTATGTAGTATTAGTAAGTAGGTAGATACATGTAGGTAGTATCTATCTACTACCTATTAGACTTGGCTGGCACCGACTTCAAATAGATAAGTGGATAGCGCTTATAATAATTATTTTCGCTTTTGAGTACCTGTTTGTGGTTATGAAGTCGGTTTTTTTTTTTAATAATAATTTATTTTGCCCTTTTTAGTGCAAAACAAGTTTTAATTAAATTACATGCATATATAAAATTTCGTGTCTGGGCCGTTATACACTGACGGATATGTACTTTGTGAAAATTTCAAGTATGTACCTATAACGGTTAAGAAGATACAGATCTGTAAAGTGCGCACATATAGACACACGGACGGACGGACGGACGGACGAACGGACAGCAAAGTCTCAGAAAGTGTTCATTTGGTACCCTTTGGGTTCAGAACCCTAAAAAATTGACTTCAAATTCCGCGCTAGTGAAAATATTCACTAGTAATAATGATGTCATCAAGGTATCAAAGGACAATGTCCAAAATGGCCCTGTGCAATAAAAGCATCAGACACACACGATAATTAATTGTCTATTTTATTACAATAATTCCAAATACTTTTATAACACGGACTCGTAGTATTCCAAAATGAATATTCAAAAGTATTATTTGCTATTATTAACTTTAATCGCCGCCATATGGCCACCATCTTCGCCAAACGTCATGTCATGGCAAAAATATTAGGTATTCCCAAAAACGTTGCACTCTTATAAGACTTTGCCCGGTAGAACATTCCTGTGAAGACAAATTAATTCTCCACACCTTTGTTTCTATCTCGCTCACAGTTGCCGTAAGAATATCTGTCAAAAACCAAAATCAACGAGAAGAAAGATGTAAAAACATTATTCGAGGTCATATTTTTTAGTCTTCAAAAGTATATGCAATAGCATCCTCCGTTGTGTATAATCTTCTTGGGACTCTTCTTCTAAAACCAGTACATTCTCCTATATTTGAGGTATTTATCTCCATATCTCTGGAGATACTAATCAGATCTCGATGAAATTACAATGGGACCACCTCGGAAACGTACCCTACCTATTAAAAAAGAATCATTTGAATCCGTTCATAATTGACGGAGTAATCGCGTAACATACACACAAAAAAAAGGGAAAAAAACACAGACGAATTGAGAACCTCCTTCTTTTTTGTGAAGTCGGTTAAAAATACGACTTTATAACTTAAATAGGCCACTTTGTACATAAACGGTATGGACATGCGATCGCAGAAGGTATTTGGATCGCAAGGTTGTCGACCTCAATGTTTTTTTTTAAATAATTGACTTTATTAGTAGCAAGAAGGTTTATATAGAATGCTTATTATGTGAAGTAACGGATTGGCTTGACTTCTAAGCGAGAGGTAGCCGATTCAAACCCTAGCACGGGTGTTCTTCCACAGGAGGTAGAAGCATAATTATTATATCGATGTTTCGCCTGACTAGCTAACAAAAAATCTGCCGCCATAACCTTACGGTGTTCCGGCAGCACACATCCCTTGAGAGTCAGAAAATTCTAGGCCTAGCGTGTTCACCATCTTCGACCACATCATCGCTTATCATCAGGCGAGATAGTGGTCATAAGATTTATTTAAAAAAAAACACGTAAGAATGTATCGTCACTAAACAAAAAGTGCGTTGAAAATTCAATATCATTATTAACCAGCCATAATCTTTACAGGTAATAAAAATCCCCGAGACCAAAGAAGGGTTCATCGACCTGAACAACCTAGAACAGAGATTGCAGCAAAATTCTGGCATCGGGAAGAAGATGGTCGGTTTCTTCCCAGCAGCTTCCAAGCTTACAGGAGTGTTTGCTGATGATGTAGCCACCACGCTTCTGCTGCATCAGTATGGAGCTTGGTCGTTCTGGGACTACACGTAAGTGACATCTATCTAGTCTTAGCAGAAGTTCGAGCAAAATTTAGTATAAATACAAAATATTAGACTTTATTACAAAGACAAAATATTAGACTTTGTTATAAAGACAAAAGATTAGACTTTAGTAAAAGACAAAAGATTAAAATAAGACAGAGACAGATATATTTTTATCCTGTAAGTAACCAACAGGACAAACAACCACGGTAAAATTGTAATATTACCGTGCTTGTGCACGGAGGACATATCATTTTCTACCAGTCCCCCTGGACTGGATGTGCATAGAAAATTGTGTCGATGCAGTGAAAAACTAACAGAATACTGACAAAATGTTTTTATTAATACGTTTATTTTTTTTGATACGTTATAGGCTAGCGTTTGACCACTATCTCACCTGTTGGTGATGATGCGGTCGAAGATGGTAAGCACGCTAGGCCTAGAATGGGAACTGGCTCTCAAGGATAGCTGCCGGAACACATTAGATGTTTGGTGACAGATTTTCTAACTTGAGGGTGGTAGCTGGCCAGGCGGACACTAGATAGTGTCCTACTACCATGCGGGGGTTGTTGGTTTCTTAACGATGTTTTCCTTCACCGGAAGGCCACTGTGAGAAGCGCACATAAATTTTTCTATAGAAAAATCCATTGGTGCACGGCGGTTTGAACTCGGTACCACTGCATCAAAGCCGACCGTTCTCCCGATTACGCCACCGGGCCATAGAAAAGATAATAATACTACGTATAGAACGGACACTCTGTTCCCCCCACCAATTCCGGGCTTCCTCACCCCGCCACCGACTTGGAGCTGTCGAGGAGCTGCGCTGAGCAAGGACGCCACACGCGTACGACTATTCAACAATTACTACTCACGGAGAGAAGAACATCAACTTCATACATTTATGTTGGGACCAGTAGACACTGGAGGTTCAAATTTACGTAGGTTCTTATTACGTAGGTATATAATAAACACTTAATTATATTAGTATACCTACCTACATATTCGTATTTTAGAATTCATTTTCATAAATGAAACAACGATATATATATATATATATATATACTCGTGCGTAAATAACGCTTAATTTGTAAAATATTTAAAAAAACTTTCACGTTTAAACATTTTTATAACACAGCAATTGGGAACTTGATGTAGGTATGTAGTATTTATATTCTCTTTACTTGATGTTGCTCTAACGTGCGAGCACGACACACGACATTGTTTCGTACAGCTCTGGCTGGCCGCCCAACACAGAATAAAAAATAGTTACTGTGGTGCAGTTTGTTCTATGCAAGTCGACTGGACCTGGAGATGATGGTTTACGAAATAGCGAATAATATTTTTAGTGTCAAAAGCTTTTTGGGTAAGTGTACAACAAAAAAATATTCATACGGTCAGTACGTAGTACGTATGTACGAAGTAACTATTATATAATCTGTGATACGGTGATTACGGGCGACAACCTTAGACATCACGCACACAAATGCACGTATAGAAAAACGACCCGTGTGTAGTGTCTGTGTCGGTGTCACAGTGTCGATCGTTAAAACGCTAGTTTGTATGAAGATTTAGCGAGTGTCCGCGGTGTGACCGGGCCCTCAATTTACGTTTACGCTTCTTTTAAGAAAAAAAAAACTTATATTCAGAGTATAGTTCAAATATTTAACGTACTAAGTTCATAATATCAATACAAACAAAAGAACAAAGAAAGCTAAATTAAACAGAAGTTTACAGAAGGTACAATTAGAAAATTGTACCTAGGTCAATCTTAAAATTAAAAACGAGTGGTGCTGAATAGGTCTTGTAATCGATACCCTTCTTCCACTCAGGCTAGTGGCTCCAGCATCAGCAGTGGACATGAATCCAACATTCCCAGGAGTGGAAGAAGAGATGGTGAAGAAAGACGCCGTGTTCTTCAACTGTGAGAAGTTTGTGGGAGGAGTGCAAGGACCTTACGTGGCTGTGGTCAAAAAAGATGTGTTCAGAAATACGCCTATTTTCTGTGAAGATATTGAGGTAAGCAAAACACAACTCCGTTCCTTAGATACTACAGTATAATCTCATATCTCAATACATTTTTCGGAGCATTTTCGGAACATATCAGATGATTGACCACATATTTTCTAACTTGATTGTGGTAGTGGACAAAGCGGACTCTTAATTATGTATCCGCCTTGTCCGCTACCATCAATAATAGGGACCACCATGTTAAAATATAAATCAACTCAAGGCCTCAGAGACGATAGCATAAGACATTATTTTGTGTGCAGTATGTCATAGTTAAGTGTGTAAATTTAGCCTATAAAAGTGTAAACATGTGAAAACTACTTTAAATTTTCATAGAAGTTCATTTTCTGAGCGTCTTTAATAAAATAACAACTAGTTACGCTCTACGGCGGACACGAATATTATGTCCTAAACTTCTCATAAACTTTCATTAACAATTTTTAATATTGCCTATCCCTTTGCAAAATATCGACCAAATTTGACAGAGCCGTTACAGTGTGTATAGGGGAAAACAAACTCAATTGAGCAATTATTACATTGGTTTGTGATGATTATTGTGACTCATACATTGTAGAATGAAATATTTTAAGTCTCTATACACTGTCACAGCTACAATAAATACTACCCAATAAACAAAAATCCTCTACTCCGTCAGGTTTTAAGTGAAAGAATAGAAGAGATGAAGACAACAGACGTGGTGAGGACCGCGATTGTAATGCAGCTTCGAGATGCGGTCGGTCTCCAGAACATTGCTGAGAGACAAGACAATATCAGCAAGTAAGTGTTCATAGATAGTTATATTGTAAAACTGTGGTTATACGTAGTAAGAGGACGCGGTGTCTTATAGACTTTCATGCTACGAATAAATAATAAGTCAGGAAATGTAACTGAGTTTCAAAAATGACCCAACAACAGTCATGTCCAAGCAGGCGGGGTTTAAAGTCGTGTCCAGCGCGTCATTAGTCGGATATTTGTCTTGTTTGACTCAACTGTCATTACAGCACATGCGCGAACCAATCCCTGCTTTCGTTCCGAATTTAAATCAATCTCCAAGCCAATCATTTGTAACTTTGAAAGTGATTCGTATTTTGAATCTACGTCGGTTTGGTTTGAAGGAGGGCCGCCCCTTTTTGTGTGGAATTTGTTTTGAATTAGACTTCCTGACTTATTATTTATTCGTAGCTTTCATGAAAGTAAGTAAGGAAGCCACGTCATGCAAAACATACCTATGAGGACGGGGCGCAAACGTTTCTTTGTTTTACGTTTCTTTTGTCTGGATTGTGTCTAACTTATCGTCTTTCTTCCACCTTAGCTGGACAAAGAGAGATTTTCAAACGGCGCAGCCAATACACATTGCAATATTGTTGAGATTCTGCTAGAGAATATTCAACGCAAAATACGCCTAGAATATTTGTTTGAGACTAATTGTATAAGATTCTTTTTGAGTCATCATCATCATCATCGTCAGCCTGTATCAGTCCACTGCTGGACATAGGCCTCTCCCAAGATGCGCCACTGAGCCCGATCTTCGGCTCTTCTCTTCCAGTCACTGCCCACCGCTTTGCGTATGTCGTCGCTCCACCTGGTCACAGGACGTCCTACGCTACGTTTGCCGATTCGCGGTCTCCACTCTAGGACAAGTCTGCCCCAACGGTTATCAGTCCTGCGGCAGATATGACCAGCCCACTGCCACTTCAGCTTGCTAATCCGTTGAGCTATGTCGATAACTTTAGTTCTCTGGCGAATTACTTCGTTCCGGATTCGATCCCGCAGAGAAATACCGAGCATAGCTCTCTCCATAGCTCGCTGAGCGACTTTAAACTGGTGGACCAGTCGGACTGTGAGTGTCCACGTCTCGGCTCCGTATGTCATCACAGGTAGGACGCACTTGTTAAAGACTTTTGTCTTTAGACACTGTGGTATAGGCGACGAGAAGACTCGACGGAGTTTTCCGAATGCTGCCCAGCCCAGCTGAATTCTTCTCTGGATTTCCTTCTCGAAGTTATGTTTTCCTAGTTGGAGCGTTTGCCCTAGGTAAACATACTTAGTGACAACTTCGAGTGGGATTCCATCTACGGCAATCGGTTCCGGAACAACGTGCTCGTTGTACATGACTTTGGTTTTGTCCAAATTCATCCGGAGACCGATGCTACGAGAAGAATCAGCTAGGCCATTCAACATCCTTTGTAGGTCCTGCAGCGTCTCTGCCATAATGACGATGTCATCTGCGAATCGTAAGTGAGAGATGTACCTGCCGTTGATGTTAATGCCACGATCTTTCCAGTCCAGCGTCTTAAACATATCCTCCAAGGCGTTAGTGAACAGTTTCGGGGATATGACGTCCCCCTGTCTCACTCCTCGACGCAGGTGGACATGTTTAGTTCGCTGGTTCTGTACTTGTACAGTCATCGTTGCGGCATTATATAGACATCTCATCACTTCGATATATCGCCAGTCGACTTGGCAACGCTGCAAGGACTCGAGAACAGACCAGGTTTCGATTGAGTCAAAGGCCTTCTCATAGTCCACAAATGCTAAGCACAGGGGCCGATTATACTCTTCGGTCTTCTGTACAATCTGCCGCACCGTGTGGATGTGGTCTATGGTGCCGTAACCGCTTCGAAACCCGGCCTGTTCCGGAGGTTGAAACTCGTCGAGTCTTCGCGCAAGACGGTTCGTGATGACCCTTGAAAACAGCTTGTAGACATGGCTCAGGAGCGAAATCGGGCGATAGTTTTTCAATAGGGTTTTGTCTCCTTTTTTGAAAAACAAAACCACCATGCTTCTGTTCCATGCCTGTGGAGTTCTCCCAGTAAAAAGAACGGAATTAAATAGCTGCTGCAGCTGTTGAACTGCTGGAGCTCCTCCGGCTTTTAAAAGCTCCGTTGTGATTCCGTCTTCTCCTGGGGCTTTTCCATTTTTGAGTTGTTTAAGGGCCATCACGATTTCGTCTCGGCTAATTTCGGGCAGATCTTCTGTGAAGTGGCGGGTTAAGGTGGCTCTAGAATCCTCAGTATCGGGTTCGGGCCTTGAAGCATGCGATGCGTAGAGCTTGCCGTAGAAGTCTTCAACTTCCGACAGAATCTCCGCCTTGGATGCGACGATGTTCCCCGTTGACGTTGTCAGCTTTGTGAGGTGGCTTCTACCCAGAGGCTGGACGAACACTTTCGACCCCCGATTCTGCTCAATTGATTCTTTAATCAAGAGCGTGTTAGAGGATCGGAGGTCGCGTCGTACCAGCTTCTTTATGGATTTGTTGCGCACCAGGTTAGTTGACAAAGCTGACAAAGGGTCTGTTCGTCTCTCTTCCATTAGCCGAAGTGTTTCTGCCGAGAGTTTGGACTTTTTGCCCGTACGCTTGCTCTCGCAAAACTTCGTCCCTTCATCCCTGAGGATTTCCACCACTTCTTCGAGTTTCTGGTCTACGTCATCTGTGGTTTCCAAGGCAGCGAATCGATTTTCCAATTTTAATTGGAATGTTTCGGACCCAACAACGGTTTGGAGTAGGTTCGGACGGAGCGTAGACTTCATCAATCGGAATCTCTCGGCTTTAAAGTCGATATCCAGAGTGCCTCGTACAAGTCGGTGATCACTTCCAGTATTAAACCTAGTGATCACTGAGACGTCTCTGAATATGCGCCGTTTGTCCGTAATGATGAAGTCAATCTCGTTTTTAGTCACAAAGTCGGGGCTTTGCCACGTCCATTTCCTTTGGGGCTGTTTCTTGAAGAACGAGTTCATCAAGAAAAGCCCCTCTCTCTCGAGGAAATTGACGAGCATTTGTCCCCTGTGATTCCTACTCCCAAATCCGTGTGGTCCTATAGACGATTCGCCGCAAGTTTGTACTCCCACTTTGGCGTTAAAGTCTCCCATGACAACGTTGTAGTGAGCCTTGGAGGTGGTGTGTAAAGCTCTGGAGATATCTTCATACATGCTCTCCACCTCATCATCCAAGTGTGTCGAGGTCGGTGCGTAGACCTGGATAACCTTGAGGCTGTACCTCTTGGTTAACTTAATTATGAGGTACGCTACCCTGGTCGACACACTGGAGATTTCTACAACGTTGTCACTGAGAACCTTGTTGACCAGAAACCCGACGCCGCCTTGGGATGGCTGATCTCCTTCTCTGTAGTACATAAGATGGCCCGATTCTAAGGTTATGGTGTCCTCTCCCTGTCTTCGGACTTCACATAACCCCAGAATGTGCCATCTTATGTGTTTCAGCTCCTCCTCTAGCTGCGCCAGATGATCGTCCAGCCGAATCGTGCGTCCATTGTACGTTGCGAGGGTCAGTTTGTTCTGGCGGCCTACCGTAACCCGGGGATTCTTAGCACCCCCTGCCCTGCCGTTACCGTGACCGCCGCCGTGGTCAGGAATAGCAGGGCGGCCGGGAACTGGGGGCCGCGGCTTATTGTGACTTTCCATTTTATGCATGCATCCCTTGGGAGGGATATGCCCTAATCGCCATGCTGGGCAGGCGTGTTGGCGATCGCAGGACGTAGCTTCTCGCACCGGTGACGCTGCTGCCCGTCACCGGCCTGTAGAATTTGGCTACGCCATAGATATGAAATGGTTATACCGCCATTTGTCGGTCGCCAGAGCCCCGTCTGTTGGTCAGCAGGATGCACCACGGGCAGGTGAGGTTGGCTGGGAGCACCGAGGTCGTATTTGTGCTCCCTTACATCCCTTACATCTTTTTGAGTAAACAATAATTATTTGCATGCAATACAATATAATTATTTATATGTTGTCCTCTTTTATAGATTTTGCACACATTACATCGACCTCTAAAACTCTACTAAGTAATTCTATAATTATTATTGAGTGAAGAGTGGGCGTTTTGATGAACGACATGTCTACCTTTAGCCATATTTCCCTCCAATATTACATCATCTATAGCGCAATAGGAAATGTTGTCATCACCAGTAATCATCTAGGCTTTCTATATCATTGGCCGGAAAATAAAATCTTGACAAGTCATTTGAAATCGAAATAAATACGAATTTATGCAAACAAACTACGAAAGCTAAACAGAAATAAACGATTACGCTATAGCTGTTCTAATTGACACAGAAAGAGATTTATTTTGCCTATTTATCAACTTGTTCAACCTTGCGACGTAAAAATACGTTAGTGTTGTTACAGACTCTATCAACTGATTTGTTCACGGAGTAATATTGAACTTATCATCTAACCCCCTACACAAAAAGAAGGGGTGTTATAAGTTTGACGTTTATATCTGTGTATGTGTGTGTGTGTGTGATGAATGAACCGATTTAAATATAGTTTTTTTATATATTTTATTTTATAGATGTTTTAATCGAGAGTGTTCTTAGGTTTGATTAATAATAATGAAGATAGTTTAAAAACTAAAACAACCGACTTCCATGCCCCGCGAGTCAGTTTCAGTAGCAAGTTTGAGACGTTTATCTTCATATCTCTGGAGATACTTATCAGATCTTGATGAAATTACAATGGGACCACCGCGGAAATGTACCACCGATTTAAAAAAGAATCATTCAAATCGGCTTACAATTGACGGAGTAATCGCGTAACATACTTTAAAAAAATAAACCATACAGGTAAATTGATAACCTCCTCCTTTTGGAAGTCGGTTGAAAATCCGTACAGCCGTTTTAAGACTATGCGCTTTTTTATGATGCTATAAGATTAACTTTAATAGACCTGATTTCTTCGAATTCTAAATTAGGTATCCTCTAACTTACTTCAATGATATTGTAAGAACTATTCCATCATAGACTGTCACTTAACCTCACATAAAATGTTGTTTGTTTGTGCTCAATAAAAATGCTGATGAACGTTCTCGAAAATTGTTTACATTGTCTAATATTTATTGCAATTTATTGCAATGGTAGTATATAAGTAGTATTATCTCACCAGCCTGTAGTAACTAGTATACTATCTATGGCCTAGATGTTGTGTTCCATTTGGCAATGCTATTTTAATTCTTTTCTTTAGTAGAGTTTAAACCTTAGTATCGCCTTTAAAATGACGCTTAACTTGCTCCGGCCCTGACTGTTTAATGTTTTCGTTTAAATATTTGCAAATCGGAAGCAAGGCAAAGGAAAATCACTGACTCTGAATGAGATGTGGAATGCGCATGTCGTAAACATTGTGTGTTGACATCAATACATCAGATGTTTCATTGAAAATGCGATTAATTAATTTCAGTTTATATTTAAGGTACAAAATAACGGTGGCATTCAAGTGCTCTTACGATTTAACGTTAATTATGAGAGCTGAATGAATGAAAAGTGTGAATAATTATTGTTTCATTTATGTGTCTACTTTATATTAGTGAAAAGTTTAAAGTTATGACTTTGATTGCAAACTTTTCACTAATACCTTCCGTCCATTCCATCGTTATACTTATCATGAAAGTCTTAGTCATTTTAATATCAGATTTACTTACCTACTTATTCATCACTTCCAAAAAGAAGGAGGTTCTCAATTCGTCTGTGTATTTAATTTGTTTTTGTGTGTTTGTTACGCGATTACTCCGTCAATTAAGAACAGATTCCAATGATTTATTTTAAACGATAGGGTACGTTTCCGAGGTGATCCCATTGTAATTTCGTCGAGATCTGATAAGTATCTTCAGGGATATGATAACCGTCTCAAACTTGCTACTGAAATTGACTCGCGGGGCGTGGAGGTCGGTTGTTTCAGTTTTTTAACTATCTTAATTATGGAAATTTTAAAATGTATGACTTCGATAGTAAAGAGTGCAAGTAAGTAGAAATAATTTGCAAACGTCGGAGAAAGAATGAGGTTATACTTATTTTTCTTCGTTACATAATAGTATTTTGGCATAGTTGAAAAGATGGTTACATACATACAGTAACAATCACACCAAAAGCTACCACTGATTCGAGCGGTAGATTTACGATTAGCGATATATGTATAACTATTAGTTTTCAATTTTAAATAATAAAATCTTTTACAGTAAGTAGCTCTTTTATGTATAATTGAATAGATTCAATATCTTGAGAAACTACACCCACATTTTTTAGCTGTTGCCCCCTCCTATAGTCCGCTCTTGTACGCCATCTTTGAACAAGGTGAAGGAAAATCACCGCGTGTCAACAGAGCTTGTTTACATTCGCGCATAGAGTGCGCTTTGGCAGCGATTTAACGACATCTATTCAGTAAACAATTCAATGTAAAATCAATATTTGAACTTTGGATTTGGAGGAGTTATGTTCAAAGATAAGAAGTAACATAGTTCTAATGTCATTTGTATTAGAAATCGGGGTAAAATATTGCGAGAAAGGATATATGGACATGACTAGCTGTGCCCCGCGCCTACGCTCGCGTTAAAAAAGTATCCTATAGCCTAATCTAAAATACTGTTTATACCTGTGCCGAATTTCACGTCAATCGGTCCAGCCATTTGACCGTGATGGAGTCCCAAACAAACAAACAAATATACAAACTGACTTTCGCATTTATACGATTGGTGTTGATTAAAGTAAAGTGAATAAAAATACTTTATTGTTAAAATACTTTAAATGAATCAACTTCAGCAGCAGGTTTTATGTCCATATCTGTAAAGGTACTCATCAGATATTGTCGGACCACCCCTTAGGTATATCTAAAAATTAAAATTAGGTAAAATGGTCGTAGAATTGGAATAACACAAACGTACAAAAATTCAGACAAATAGAGAACCTCTCTGTTGGACATCGGTTAAAAATTAAAGCAAACTCATCTCCACCAATAAATCGTATTTGCCTAAAATACTCTAACTCTCAAGGGCTGTGTAATGTCGTATCACCGTAAGGTTATGGCGGTAAATTTATTCCTTGATGGTGGTAAGCTATTATTTTGATAGCAAGTCAGGCGGAACATCGATATAATATGCTCCTACCAATTGTAGACGAACACCCATGCTAGGATTCGAACCTACAACCTCTCTTTAGAAGTCAAGCCATCTACCCTTTACGCCAACGGGGGCTCTCTTTTATTCGGCGTCATCTGTCAGATAACTAGGTATTTGAAACTTTATCAGGGACCAGTGCAACTGGCTCTAAATATGCTCCATACAAAAATAGCGTCCAACCACTACATACATTCAATTACTCCCGATTCAAAATAGATATGAAAAACACGAGTAAGATGTAATAGCTGATAAACAACTCCTCTCGTGGAAAATTCTTGGAAACATTGGCCCAAATGCGGTACCTACTTCTCAGAACCAAATGCGTTCAGCTGAGATCTTCCGTGACCTTTTATATAAATTATTTGAAGAAAGTGGCATTTACTATTAATGAGATTTCCCTTAAGATATTGTTTTATTTTCCTGGTAACAAAGACATCTTCACTTTGTAGGTCAATTTCAAGGTATATTTATATTTATTTTATCTGGTACTTTGACCCCCCACTCGCCCCCCTCCCATAGATAAATTTAATTTATGTTAGCGTTCACGCCAAACGCAACTTCAAAATGTTTGACAATGACATATGGTACACAGGTGGTAGGAGCTTATTATATCGATGTTCCGCTTGACTTGCTACCATAAAGTAGCTTACTACCATCAACGAGAAAATCTGCCGCCATAAACTTACGATGTTCCGGCAGTCCACAGCCATTTGAGAGACAGAGTATTCTAGGTATTCAACATCTTCGTCCGCATCATCGCTTTCCACCAGGCGAGATGGTCCAAAGCTAGCTTAAAAGATAATACTAATCAAAAACTTTGCGAATTTCTTGACTGTTATTCTACTTAATATAAAATATGTAAATTCCTATATAAACCCTACTCGACTAGTTATTATCGATCATTCTGTAAAACTTTCTAATATTTCCTTCATGACCACCTCGGCACATGCAATGCAGTAGCTAAAGAATTTTAATAATTCAGCAGGTGACCCATTAGTTTTGCATTTACTACCTTTATACCTAGTTCTAAGTGCTCCAGTGACCTATAGTATTATACTAGTAAATGTAGGGAGGTTTATCGAGAGTTTTGACTTTAAATTATAGTAATTTGATATTATTAGCTGATTATTAAATCATTATCATCAGTTTAATACTAGTCCGTAGGCTCGCCACTGAGCACGACCCTTTTTTTTTACCCAGGAAAATCCTTTATGGATACCTCTCGCCCGGGGGAGCGAGATAGTTATGTGGGACTCGCTGCCTGAAGGGCAGGATACCGCACTAAAAACCTGGGGTGAGCCGTCATCCACCGTGGTGGGGCAAGATGGGGTTGCGCTAGCATTCACCAACTTGCCCCGGTGGCAGACCCAAATGGGCCTCTGCCGCTGCGGAGGGCTGACCCTGCTCACCAAGGTCAACCCTTAACCGTTATGTGGCGAGTGCAAGCCGTTGGAGAGTCCCCCGAGCCTCCAACAGTTACCCCACAATGACAGAGGAGTGTGGCACCTGGCCTCACATCCTCCGTCCCTCTGATGACATGTGTGCGAAGAGCAAATACTCCCACACCGTCCGCTGTTCGACTCGCATGCCAGTGCCAGTGGCATGCGAGACCCCACTCTTCGACCGTCGCCGGCCCCACCACTCGGCCCATTGGACCCACGACCTGGTACACAAGTGCACCCCTCTTTTACAGAGGAATGCGGCACGCGCACTCCTGTGCAACGCCCCACACCCTCCATCCCTCAAATGTCTAGTGTGCGAAGGGCATATACCCCTACTCGCACACCGTCCACCGTCCACCTCGCACGCCAAAATGGTATGCGAGAAACTCTCAATCGGCCGTCACTAGCCCCTCCACTTGGCACGAGCATATGCTCGGCCCCACCACTGGGCGGCTCCCACCACCGAGCCCGCCCTGCCCCGTCACACTGTGCCCTCTGCTAATATCAGACGGACACGCGGAGGAGCCCCTCACGTCGGAACTTCGCTATCGGTCGACAACTTAATCCAGTAGACTAGGAAAAGATGTCGGCCGATACCCAGGGTACACCACGAGGAGGTGTTCCGACCCGCACCCCACTGAGCACGATCCTCGGCTAATCTTATCTAGCTCTTGCCAACCACCTTACGAACATCATGGCTTCCCCTAGTCTGAGATCTAAATGAATGACATTGACAATGACATTTGTTGTAGATTTGATTTGCGTTTGGCGTTAATGCTAACATTGCTACTAACAGAAATGCATGTTGTCTATGGTGATGTTGTACAAACGCTAGTCTCAGAATGGAACCTATTTATTCATCTTAATTCTATATTTAAATGTGTATAGTTCTGAGGCTACAGTACCGTTTGGCTTAGTTAGGCTATTATGTGAGAGTTGGCGCCAGCGATACAACGCTCTGCCAATATGTGTACGCAAACATGGTCTCTACGAGTGTAATAAAATACCGTTTACCTGCGACTACAAGCTACACATATTTAGTTTTATGACCATTTGATCTAGCAATTAGTGAGTCTGACCACGAAGCCGAAGGTCGTGGGTTTGATCCTTATACGGAATAATCGTTGTGGGATCCGCAGACAATAGTTCCGAGTCTGGGTGTGATTGTGTCCATGATTAGTATGTTTGTAAAGTCCCCCGGGACACTAGGTTTCCTAGTGCGGGTAGTTGTTGAAAATATGAGTATGTAGATTGAGATTGATTGATTGAGATGAGAGGTACAGATGAATGTCTGAGTAAGCGGTTTCACTTTTTTACGCAAAAGCTAAAATTTAAACAAATAAGAGTGTAAGATCTAGATAGTGGTCAAAACACAGACCTAGGATCTACTACGATGGTCATAACACATGCTTATCTGGTATACAAAGTACCTAGGTACCAGGTACGCATAAATCTGACAACCTACAGTCTTACAGTCCGAGGTCCGATGTACATAATTTCAATACAAGACACAAAAATAGATTAATTCTACCTCAATTCAGGTTGTGGAAAGTTAGTGGTTCTTTTCTGGGGAACTGTATACGATTTTATAATAAACTTCCTAAAGATATTGATCAACTGTCTATAAGCAGATTTAAAACCTTTGTAAAATCCAATTTAATGAAGAAATCGTACTATACAATAAATGACTATATGAATGACAAAAATGCTTGGCCTGAATGCCCCAAGCTCCAAGATATAATATAAATTGTATGATAATAGAATTACTTATTGTACATTAAACATTTATTTAATATGAATTAAAAAAAATGAATTAAAATAAGTGACAAGCCCCATAGAGTTTCTTGGTGTTTCTTCTCTGATGGGAGTACTTCCGAAACACCAGTAGATTCAACAGTCAATCAGTTTTCATCTTTTGTTTGCAGATCTAGGGTTGCCTGTTACGACGGTATTATGCGGCTGATAGTCGGACAATCAGTTCCATTCGGAACATGATTTGTACTGCAATTAGTCTGCGTTTTATTTATCTATTATGTTTCATTATTTCACAATTTTTTGGATAAAAATTGTCTGAAGTACTGAAACATGCACTGGGTTGCGGGTGCACGTAATGGTACGGTTGGCAACCCTACACTAATAAGGGGAATTAAACATGTGTTTTAAGTGTGACGTTTGACGTCTAGATGAAAGCTGAATGGCTCAATACCTTTGTTTTTTTTTTTGTAAATTCAAAGCGTTATGTTTCTGTTATATCTATATTTTTTGTTGAATATGATCTATTTAATGTTATTTGACGTGTGTAAGTGCTAATTTTTAATTTGCCCATATACTGAATAAATGCTTTGACTTTGACTTTGACTTTGACAGTTTCTGTTACAGGCACATCATCTCTCACATTCTCGCATGCATTTTGCTTGTTCAGTTACTCAATATCAATTAAAGTACAATATCATAAATGTTAATGCCGTATAATAGACTCGTATTTTTCCTTATAGAAAGTTTCCATATTTTCTAATTCTCAATGTCACATTTTCTGCATTTCGTGACCTTTTAAATCTGGGTACCTACATTTATTTTGAACAAAGCACTGTTTGAAATAAACAGTGGTATTTGTAAGTTACAATTAGTTTAACAAACAAGCATTGGTCCTTGGCTTGGAATGAGTTTGTCCTTCTGCAAAGTTTTATTAAGTATTTAGTTAGTTGTAGTAAGTAGGTCAAAGTTAGGTCGAATTAATGGGATGAAATTAAATGGATAGGTTTTATTTCGTTTCTGTTTCTAAGTTTAGAATTTCGGTCATTCCTAATACAGCAAATAGCTTTCGGTTACATATAAAATATTTTATATAGATACTTACGATTTCATTACTAACAGCCAGTATTCTTCCACTGCTGGACATAGGTCTCTCCTATAGCACGCCACAGCTCGATCCTCCTTCAGCTCCTTGTTTCCAACCGCTGCCAGCCAGCTTGCGTATATCATCGCTCCACCTAGCTGGAGGGCGCCCTACATACGTTTCCCGAGCCGTGGTCTACACTCTAGAACTAGTCTACTCAACGGTTATCGGTTTTATGACAGATCTGACCAACCCACTGCCACTTCAGCTTGCTGATTCTTTAAGCTATGTTGATATCTTTGGTTCTCTGTCGAGTAGCTTTTTTTAAAATTCGAAAAGCACCTTTTCCGAACAAAAAAAATATTTACGAATCCGTCTATTATATTATATGTCCGAACATACATTAAAAATAAATAATAGTTTAAAAAAACTAAAAATACGCTGTTATAGAAAATCCAACTAAAAAATAGAAAATAAATTTTAATAAATTTGAATTAAAAATAGTGTAAGAAAAAATGATTTTATTGTAAAAAAAAAGCGTGGGGTGCATGGTATCAATAGTTCCAAATATTTTATGAACAGATATGACTAGAAGGGTTATTTTGATAATATCCTGAAAAGCACCCCACGCTTTTTTACAATAAAATCATTTTTTCTTACACTATTTTTAATTCAAATTTATTAAAATTTATTTTATATTTTTTAGTTGGATTTTCTATAAAAGCGTATTTTTTTAGTTTTTTTAAACTATTATTTATTTTTCATTTTTTAGTCGAATTCTTTTTTAAATTTTTTATTTATTTATTTATTGTCATCGGTCCTTAATAAGTATGCCAAATTTCGAGTTAATCCGACGTTTTGAAGGGGGTTAAAATCATGTTCAAAGATTCCGTTACATACTAACATACAAACATACATACGTCTGAAGCTAATAAAAGCGTATTAAATATCTAAATTGAGAACCTCCTTCACTTTGAAGTCAGTTAAAATGCACAAAAAGCTTTAGAGGAGTTTTAAATTGTATTAGCCTTCATTATTAAAAAGTTTAAGAGAACGTTAGCTTCCTAGGAAGTCTAAACTAATAACTAACTAATAGATTACAAACGTCTAAAGTTCAATATTCCTATCATTGCTACTGGATAAAAACAGCTTCTACGTCACTCGAGTGCCTGCCACTTGTTGCCGACGATGTTTTTTATACTTCCTGGTTATTTGGCAGGATGATATATGAGCGTATATTGCGAATATTGAATGAATTACTCGCAAGACGATTTAGATAATTTTTTTTTGAGTTCCAAATAGTTCTGTAGACGCGTGTAGAGTTCGTGGTTTGGATGGTTTGATGTTTTGAGCGTGATCAATTTATATTGTGTTTATTTCTTAGGTGATGCTGTGTTTTCTAAGTTTTTTTTTATTGTGGCCAGATAAGTTTTTATCGTGGGACTGGGCAGTAATTTAATTACTTTTTTATAAGGTGTTTTGGGATGACACGGGCAAAGTAGAATCGTTCTTGCTTGGATATGGAAGACGGCAGTTGACAAGGCGCTGGATTGACTTTAGTCCAAGTCACGGAACTATCCCAACCCTAAAATCCCTAACATAAAATTCCTAATTAGCTGACATCATGCGTCATGTTGGACTTTACTCAGTTGCACGGAGGTATTTTACTTCTATGTCCGAAGATTCCCATATTCCATCCATATTATTTGTATATTCTTTATAGAAATATTTCTCAAGATCTTTATGTAAACATTTAATTAAAGGTACGGCCACACCACGGCGTCCTGCGTCCTGCTGGCGCTATCTTAGTACTTTTCAATTGTTTTCTGATCGCGTTTGGTGTGAACCAGTCGGTACAAATACTACCGCGCTATCTGATCGCCGCCTAGATCGCGCACGCAGGACGCTACAGTGTGTCAGTACCTTAAAATAAGCTGCATGTATAGATCATTCAAACAAAAAAATATTATGTGAATCAGTCATCGGAAGCCCAAGATATGAGTACAATATAAGTAAAGAGAAGTCAGTCCAAATCAATGGCCACAACAATAATATTCATTGACGGCAGCTTACATAATTTTGAATAAACTTAGTAAGCGTAGGAATATGTTTGTCAACGATGTAAAAATATTCACCTTTTAACACTCATATATTGACTCTCTCGCAAATTTCGTGATAAGTATGCATCTCAAAATAATATTCCAGATTTCAGATTATGTCACCCAAAAATACAAAAACATTTATCATTCAAGATGTAGAGAAACGAGATGCAAACGACGCAATTTCAGAATTTCACATGAAAAATCAGAATCATTTTATTAAATTCTATATATATAGAAACAGAATACATAACCATAAAATTTTAAACATGAAAAAACAACCATTGATAAGTACTAAGGTATTACAAATAGGTTCGAACAATAACTATTTAACCATGTTACGGTATTAAATTGAAAAAAAAAACTCAGACAACTCACTTTTTTGGTATTTACTAGTGTTTCATGCTGTGCATCGTATCTTCTAAATGAAGAAAAAATAAAGAATGAAAGACTACTGGTGACACTGTAAAGACTAGAGAGGCATAATTGATTATTGAATGAATGGGTAATTAAATGGGGTGGCTCAAAAACAGGCTTGCGTAGACCCCCGTCCACGCAGAACAGTGCCGAGGCTTCTACAATTGTCAAATTATTATTTATATTAATAAATATATTGTATGTAAAAATGTATATAATTTTGGCAGTAAATTTATTTTACTTTTTACTTTCTTAAAAAATGATCAATAAGAAAATATATGTCTGCAATTAAGATTTATATAGAACTCGAAGTGTCCCGCGGCTTCGCCCGCGTTAAAACCTTCTTTTATTTACTTAACACTTTTCTTTTGTAAAAACGATTATATCACTAAACACATCAAATAAGAATTAGCCAAATCGGTTCACCCGTTTTCATGTTATCGCGTGACTAAGGCAATTCAGGATTTATATTTATAAAACCCTAAAAACCTAAATTTACAGACTTTGTTACCTACCCCATTTCGAAAAATCCTACAACACGTACTTTATCCCATCTTGTTTCGCCATACAAACTTGGAATCCCCGTTCCGTATCCGGGAGGAATTTTCAGAAAATGATTTCTGAGCGGATACCTACGTCATAATAACTATCTGCATTCTGAATTTCAGCGCAATCAGAAACAATATTGATTTTTAGACTTTGTTACCCCAGTTTATCCTCTTAGGGTGGCATTTTGAAAAAGTCTGAAACTCGTATTTACTTATTTATTTACAGAAGCTCTTGTGTGAAATGTCGAATAAAACGACTATCCAAACTTTGAACCGCCGCTTCATCCCCTTAAAGAGTGTAATATGAAAAATTCTTTCTTAGCGGATACCGAAGTTAAAATAACTATCTGCATGCCAAATTACAGCGAAATCGAAACATTACTGATTTCAGACTTTGTTACCCCACTTCACCCTTTTAGGGGTGGGATTTCGAAAAAACCTGAAACACGTATTTACTTACTTAAGTACTTGTGTTAAATTTCGAATATAAAAGACCATCTAATATTGTTTTTCCATACAAACTTTGAACCCCCGTTTCATCCCCTTCAGGGGTGAATTTTGGAAAATCCTTTCTCAGAGGAAACTAACGTCGTAATAACTATCTGGATGCCAAATTTCAGCGGAATCCGAAACAATATTGATTTTCAGACTTTGTTACCCCATTTTACCCTCTTAGGGGTGGAATTTCGAAAAAACCTAAAACACTTGTGTACTAATTTATGTCCTGAAGCACTTGTGTGAAGTTTCGAATAGAAAAGAGTATCTAATAATGTTTCTCCATAGAAACTTTGTACCCCCGTTTCATCCCTTTGAGGGGTGAATTTTAGAAAATCCTTTCTTAGCTGATACTTCCGTCATAATAACCACCTGTATGCCAAATTTCAGCGCAAACCGAAACAATATTGATTTTCAGACTCTGTTACCCCATTTCAGCCTCTTAGGGGTGGAATTTCGAAAAAGCCTAAAACACGTATTTACTTATTTATGTATTCAAGCACTTGTGTGAAGTTTCGAATAGAAAAGACTATCTAATGTTGTTTCGCCATAGAAACTTTGAACCCCCGTTTCATCCCTTTAAGGGGTGAATTTTATAAAATCCTTTCTTAGCTGATACTAACGTCATAATAACCACCTGTATGCCAAATTCCAGCGCAATCCGAAAAAATATTGATTTTCAGATTTTGTTACCCCATTTCACCCTCTTAGGGGTGTAATTTCGAAAAAACCTAAAACATGTGTTTACTTATTTATGTCCTGAAGCACTTGTGTGAAGTTTCGGATAGAAAAGACTATCTAATCTTGTTTCTCCATACAAACTTTGAACCCCATTTCATCCTCTTAAGGGGTGAATTTTGAAAAATCCTTTCTTAGTACACCCCTACGTACTAAGACAAATATACCCTCCAAATTTCAAGTCTCTACGACCAGCGGTTTAGGCTGTGCGTTGTCTGTCAGTGAGTCAGTCAGTCAGTATGTCAGGACAAAGATTCTTATAGTATTAGATTATAGTTCTAGACACAAATCTGCTATATCCGTATCTTAAAACAAGTAGTTGCTCTTATAATGAGCATGCTCATAAATTGAACTTGGCACTGTACAATTTGACGTGTCGCTTCAGCGACTTTTTGTATTTTGAAACCAACAAATTTATTAGTAAAGTAATATTGACAAAGGATACTTTGTATCTCAATAAGACTAATAAGTCGACCATTGCTAAGTTATTAGCATACAATATTTATGACCCTGTTTTACATATTGTAACAGATCACAAAGACGAGCCCCAACGTAGTGGTGTTACTATGCAGGGTAATTGTAGCGTAGTAGACTTAGTTAGTTTAAACTAATGTCTAAGACAATGGGGAGGCCTGACTCAATCAACATTTTTCATCAGAATATACAAGGTCTCTCCAGCAAAGCCTTAGAGTTAGAATTATTTCTCAATTATTATAAAGTTGACATAATGTGTATTACTGAACACTGGTTTGTGAAAGGTACTTTGTTACCAATATTAAAAAATTATACAATTGCCAGCACATTCATTAGACAAAAGGCAATTCGTGGTGGCTCACTAATATATGTAACTGAAAATTGTAACTTTAAAGAGCGTAAAGACATAGTAGCTTTGTCTGTGGAACGATGTGTTGAATTATCTTGTATAGAGCTGGGGCAACATATAGTCATCTGTGTATACAGACCTCCATCGGCTGATTATAAAATGTTTGAAACAATTATGGAAGAAGTAATGAGCAAAGTCTTCAACACCTCTAAATCTTTAATAGTTTGTGGCGATTTCAATGTTAATTTAATTGAGCAGTCTCCGCTCAGCGACAAATTAAAAAATTTATTTCTAAGCTTCAATCTGAAGCATCTTTTTAATCAGCCAACAAGAATCACTAGCTCGTCAGCTACCTGCTTGGACAATGTGTTCTGCAACTGTGAACCCGAAAAAATTGCAATTTTTGATAAACTTGGCTCGGACCATCTGGGACAAAGTGTCACTTTTTCATGTAAATTATCCATCAAAGGCCAAGAACATTTTTACAGGCCCATTACCACCAAACGGGTTGAACAGTTTGTGGATATCATTGACAAGCAATTAATGAACCTAAGATTTTCTGAGGATCCTGATGACCTATGCAGTGCTTTATTTCAAATGTTGGATGCAGAGTTCAATGATATTTTTAAAATTAAAATGGTTAGAAAGGGTGCGAAGGTTCGTTTCGATGACTGGGCAACTCCTGGTATTTATAAAAGTAGAAACAATTTGTATAACTTGTACTCACAAAAAACCATTAATTTACATAATACTAAATTCATAAATCACTTAAAATTGTATTCAAAAACTTTTAAAGTTGTTTGTCAGACAGCAAAATCACTGCATCTAAGTAGAAAAATTAAGCATGCCGATGACAAAATAAAATCAACATGGAAAGTCATTAATACAGAAACTGGAAAAATTAAGCAGAGGGACGGTAAAATTATGTTAAAAGTTAATAATAAATTAATCATAGATAATAATGATGTCGCTAACACATTTGTTGAGTACTTCTCACAAGTACCTATTATTACTACTCAGCCTTTAAACTCTTCCCCTAAGGATGCTTTTGTTTTACTATCGAAGTGTGTGAATGTATGTGACTCTATGTTTGAGTTCAGACACATAACTTCAATATCAATTATCAAAACTTTTAAAATGCTCAATCAAAAGAAAACCGAGGATCTGTGGGGTATGTCAACCAAAGTACTTAGTTATATTATTAATGCAATTAGCCCTCACTTAGCGTTTATTTTTAACAGATGCGTCGATGAAGGTGTCTTTCCTGATGTAATGAAAAAAAGTAAATTAATTCCCCTATACAAATCAGTGAACAAAAATGACCCTTCAAACTATAGACCAATCTCTATATTACCGGCGCTCAGTAAAGTTTTTGAAAAAGTTATATTAGACCAGCTTTTGGCACATTTTAATATTAATCATCTTTTAAATCACAAACAATATGGTTTCACTAAGGGGCGTTCTACTACTGATGCTGGAGTAGATCTTCTTAAACATATATTTGATGCCTGGGAGAAAGCACAAGATGCTATCGGCGTTTTCTGTGACTTATCTAAAGCGTTTGATTGCGTCTGTCACAAAACGCTAATTTGCAAATTAAAACACTACGGCGTTAACGGAAAAGCACTTGATCTGGTCTCATCCTACCTCAGTAATAGAATACAGATGGTTGAGGTCAATGGCGTCAGGTCATCTGGATCCCTCATAAAAATGGGAGTTCCGCAGGGATCGATCTTAGGACCATTTTTATTTCTAGTTTATATTAATGACTTGCCGTCTTTCGTGCAAAACTTATGTGACATTGTTTTGTTCGCGGATGATACATCCTTAATATTCAAAATAGATAGGATTGCGCCTGGATTTGACGATGTTAACAAATCAATCGCACAGGTTTTGAATTGGTTTACAACCAATAACTTATTACTGAACGCCAAAAAAACTAAATGTATTAAATTCTCGCTGCCAAATGTAAGAAAGGGTGTCATTAATAGCAGGATATTAATAAACGATGTACCGATAGAATTTGTTGAATCCGCTACATTCTTGGGCATCACCCTGGATTCAAAACTACAATGGGGTTCTCAATTATCGGCTCTGGCAGGTAGATTGAGCTCCGCTGCATACGCAGTACGTAAAATCAGAAACTTGACTGACGAATCCACTGCTAGATTGGTTTACTTTAGCTACTTCCATAGTATAATGTCCTATGGCATTTTATTGTGGGGGAAAGCCGCCGAAATCCAATCTATATTTGTTTTACAAAAAAGAGCTATTCGATCTATATATACCATGAAGTCGCGAGACTCACTTCGTGAAAAATTTAAGGAGATTAAAATTCTCACAGTGGCATGTCAATATATATATGAAAATATTATGTATGTACGCAAAAATTTGAATGAGTATGATAAGAGGTCCGATGTACATAATTTCAATACAAGACACAAAAATAGATTAATTCTACCTCAATTCAGGTTGTGGAAAGTTAGTGGTTCTTTTCTGGGGAACTGTATACGATTTTATAATAAACTTCCTAAAGATATTGATCAACTGTCTATAAGCAGATTTAAAACCTTTGTAAAATCCAATTTAATGAAGAAATCGTACTATACAATAAATGACTATATGAATGACAAAAATGCTTGGCCTGAATGCCCCAAGCTCCAAGATATAATATAAATTGTATGATAATAGAATTACTTATTGTACATTAAACATTTATTTAATATGAATTAAAAAAAATGAATTAAAATAAGTGACAAGCCCCATAGAGTTTCTTGGTGTTTCTTCTCTGATGGGAGTACTTCCGAAACACCAGTAGATTCAACAGTCAATCAGTTTTCATCTTTTGTTTGCAGATCTAGGGTTGCCTGTTAGGACGGTATTATGCGGCTGATAGTCGGACAATCAGTTCCATTCGGAACATGATTTGTACTGCAATTAGTCTGCGTTTTATTTATCTATTATGTTTCATTATTTCACAATTTTTTGGATAAAAATTGTCTGAAGTACTGAAACATGCACTGGGTTGCGGGTGCACGTAATGGTACGGTTGGCAACCCTACATTAATAAGGGGAATTAAACATGTGTTTTAAGTGTGATGTTCGACGTCTAGATGAAAGCTGAATGGCTCAATACCTTTGTTTTTTTTTTTGTAAATTCAAAGCGTTATATTTCTGTTATATCTATATTTTTTGTTGAATATGATCTATTTAATGTTATTTGACGTGTGTAAGTGCTAATTTTTAATTTGCCCATATACTGAATAAATGCTTTGACTTTGACTTTGACTTTGACTATACATTACGGTTTCTTTAAGGCCGGTACCTATATTAGAACGCTATTTAAGTACAGATCCACTCCCAAGCACAGAATGAAGCAAATTGATAGTTTGATTCTAGTTAACCAATGAAATGGCTTTATTCTACCCTCTAAGTACATTGGAAAGACATGCTTGATGTAGGTATATACACGATACACGAAAGATACACGCTGCTTTTGTGCTGAACCTCAACGATGAAAGATTTTATTATCAGTTATCCTGTGTAGTAATACTCACAATTCAAATGTTTCTTCAACAAGATAAAAATAATATTTACAAAAGTCGCGTGGGGCATAATCGTGTTAGTTTTCCCATAAAATTATTCACGATCTATTTTGGCTTATGTAATGTGTTCGCAGACAATTTTCGCGCTTGTTTCATGAATAATTTACGTCGTTTATTATAAATTCTACGCGGGTATCAACAAATGGATAGTTTTTTTGGCGCCATCTATTGATCTTTTTATTTTTGGTGTCTCCTGAATTTTCTGTTTGATGATGTGATGATATAAATAAGTAAAGGACATAGATCAACAGTGTCGTCTGAGTCGTCTCGTCTCACTATCTTCCGAAGCTCCTATCTAAATGGTTTTGGTGGCGAGCGGACGAGTCGGGACGACCGTCGGAAATGTTTTTCTTACTTGTACTATCATTTATTCTGTGTTCTTACTAAAATATCGTACTTTTATAGTAAACCTAAAGTTCCTTAACACGAGAACATACGATATAATTTAGCGCTGTATAATTAAAACGCAATTAAAGACGACCTCAACAAAATACTACAAATTATGCTATACTCCATACTTTAGAATCTGCCATGGTTATGTGTGTTTAGATACCTAGATACCACATCGTCTTAGAAAAACGGCGTTAATTTATACGTCAGCAAAACTTAAGTTCCCATAGTAAAGGGTAATTTTTAGTTAATTATTAATTATAAGGAAGTATTATAGTTTTAAAACACCCAAGTCAAAAGTACCTTTAACCGGCGAACATGTATGAAGGCGCTCAAGAAAGTGGAAGGGAAGAAGCGAAAGAGGTACCTATGTCAGGACCGAAGCATGTGAAAAGAAGTAGTCTCTCTCTGCATACCCTAACGGGAAAAAGGCGTGATTTTATGTATGTATTACAGTATAAATAGACATCTATAATGTTTACCCTTTAATACAAATAATTTTGTCAATCTCTCGGCCAGACACCAAGATCTAAGCCCCTAGATAAACATAACGAGTTGAAAGAAAGTAAAACAAACACCTTCAAACAAAGACAAACATGAGACAAATTAGCCGCAAGTCCACGATCTGGGTCACTGCAGCGTTTGTGGACAGAAATGGGTCACGCAGTCAGACCAACTGGGCTACGGGTTGAGAAGCTTACTCACTATGTCAATATGTGCGTGGAGAACAATATAGTTCAAGGTATTTCTAAAAGCTCTGATCTTCCTTTGTAGAATAACTAGCCGGGGCCCGCCGCTTCGCCCGTGTATAATAGAAGTATCTACAATAAAATAAAAAATGTCAATATAAATCCAGCTACCACCCCCAAGTTAGAAAATCTGTCGCCGAACATCTAATGTATTCCGGCAGCTATCTTTGAGAGCCAGTTCCCATTCTAGGCCTAGCGTGCTACCATCCTCGAATTATCACGTACCAACAGGTGAGATAGTGGTCAAACGCTAGTAGATGATATAAAAAAAATATATGATGTGTTCATCCCGGTTATAAAGTATCTGTGTGCCAAATGTTATTGAAATCCGTTCAGCCGTTTTTGTGTGAAATAGTAACAAACATCCATTTCTTTACTCAAAGTTAACTAAATATAAAAAAAATTTAGGACCACTCCCGACTGATCATTGTGTAATCTGTTCATTGAGACCATTGCAATGAGCCCAAACACGCCATCTCCATCCATCCATCCAAGCATCCATTGATTCCAGAAGATGCCCCAGCATTAGGTCAATGATACCATGTTCTGACAATATCATTAAAGAAAGAGGATACTGAATTTCGAATTGATCAGACCTATGAAAGTTGGTCTCATAGCGTTATCAACTAAAAAACCTCATTGTCTTAAAACGGCTGAACGGATTTTCATGAATCAAAGCTAAGATCACTCTCGATTAAGAAACCTATTAAACCAGAAAAATCTGAATCGGTTCGTCCGTTTGGGTGCCACGATGTCACAGACACACAGATACACACATCAAACTTATAACACCACTTCTTTTTGCGTCGGGGTTAACAAGTGTTGCTCAAGCATTTTGCACTGTTTTCCTTGTTTGCTGGATCATTTCACTGGATGCTGCATCGCGCAAATCATATTTTCCGCGATGTTAATAACAAATGTAGGCGACAAAAGAAAAAAATATATAGTTCATAGAAAGCCAGTGTAACTATAGTGTAACTATCTTTTTATGATTCTCATTGCACTAATATTCTCATTCCCAAAATAAATTGATGATAATACACAATTTATACATTACGCATTCAATTCTGTCAGCCTTGAATGAAAATACTACCTCAATAAATCATAGTGGTCACAGATCGTACGGTGTACAAACATCTTTATCTGACCAACACAAATAGATCGGGTTGCCAGGACGAGAATTGAAGTATTTGCAGACTTTGAAGAACTACTGAATTACCTATTAACTGACTATTGGGTGGATACAAACCTAAACTGAACTTCGCTAGCGCAACGTTTTTGGTTAGATATATTTTTATAGGTTTTTTTTTTCGACTGGACTGGTATATTTTAGTGTTCTCTTAGGTCACAATCTTTACTATTTCCGGTATCGCTAAAAATACAGAGGGAGTCGGGACATACAGTTTAATATCGATAAGCCGTAGTTATGTAGGTATGTCGAATGTGATGTGTGTGTATGAATCCGTAGACTTAGGATATCTACATTTATTTATTCAGCTTAGTTAACTGCACAAAACGTACACACAAAAAATAATTACAATAACATATATTTATTTGTAAATTGTTAAACACAATCCAAAATTTCATCGTACCGACGGGACTCGAACCCGCACCCCCCGGGTTACACTTTAGAATCTGCCATGGTTATGTGTGTTTAGATACCTAGATACCACATCATCTTAGAAAAACGGCGTTAATGTATAGGTCTGCAAAACTTAAGTTCCCATAGTAAAGGGTAATTTTTAGTTAATTATATATTATTTATTAATTATAATATTATTTGTTATTTATAATAACATATATTTAACTGATTACACAAATAAAAAAAACTTCAGATAGAAACTAAAAAATATCAGTGATTTCTTTTCAACGTAGTTGCTGTAAAGGCTGTATATACCTATTATAATTCCTGTAATGTAATATTCTTGCGGTCCATATTTTATCCAAAACTAAATTCGTGGGCCGTAGTCTAGTAACCATGGACAAATACTTGATAGTATAGACACAGATATAATACAATTGGTGGTAGAGCGTACACAGCGAGTCATAATCTGTTAATTAATATAGATATAAATAATATATAATATGTCGCCAGCTTTTTGGGTACCCTACCATGTATCTACGGAATTTAACGACCTTAATTCAGTTTATTATTTGTAGATTTTATTTTATATAGTCTGTATTAGACTTTTAGGAATAGTTTATATTGTATAAATAGTTGTATATATAGTTTTAAATTAAACTGAAATAAAAGATGATATATCAAAGTAAAAAAAAGATATATATATATATATATATAAATAATAAAAATCAGTCGTCTCGTGACAATGTTCCATGCAACTTATAAGTCCCGTATTTTAATATTTATAACTAATTAATATAGAGGCCAAAATAACTTAGTTATTTAATTAACAGTATTTAATTATTTATATTGAGTTTGAATATTTTCCATTTTACACACTTATACGTCAGAATAAAAAAAAATCTATTGTTACGCACTCAGTGCACACGGGCTTACAACCTAGTTAGGTCCTCGCATTCTTATTCTTGTCAGATTCAACGTGATTTATTGTTTGTTGTAAATGTAATGTGTATAATAAACCTTTTGGCAATAAAGATTATTATTATTTTATATTGATATAATATCGCTACCACTAATATAATTTCTGTTTTACAATATGGGTATGTTCATAAAACAATGAATTAGTACATTTCAAAACATTATCTTTTTTTTTCTCATTTAATTCAATTTCAAGCAACTACGGTACAAAAATTGTTTTCTATTAACCTTAATATAGATCAGTGGCAAACATTACGCGACAAATATACGCAACAATTAATGTCTTGTCATATCGAATTTACTGCGAAAACGTTTACCCGGATAAAAAACGAAACTATGTCACGAATCTCAAAGAAAAACCATTATCTATTAAGTCGGGTCTACAATATGTATTTTCTTTATTTTTTATGCGATAGGTACAAAACAATATTCTGTCTTGACCATGTGTGTAAGTATTGCTTTGTTGTATTCATTACCTTGTCCACATCATTAAAAGTTAAACAATTTTGACTGGTTTTTTTTGTGGTTTCATATAAAATTATAAAACAATAGTAAGTATATTAGCAGTTTATAAACCATACCTGGCCAATGGGCGAGACATATTGCTATGCTTAACTAATAATATATAACAGTTAAATTTATAATATTTTTTAATAAATTAATATATATTTTTTTTTAAATAGTAATGTGCCGAAGATCGGGCTCAGTGGCATATTTTGGGAAAGGCCTATGTCCAGCCGTGGACTGATACCACAGCTGGTACCGGCTGATTTTCATGATGATGAACTATAATGTTAAAAAACTTAATTGATTGATATTTCATAGTGTGTACTCGGCTTTACGTCTCGAACTGCTGCAATAAAACAAGTAGGTAATGTTTTCATGTCATTTCTTGTAGGGCGATAAACTCATTTAGTTCTAAATAAAAATCAGTAATCATGTTTCAAATATCGGAAACACGAAGAGCTTTAGCATAATTATCTGCTAGTGGTATATGTATGGTCTTTTAAACTCTTATCTCTTTATTGTAGGTGTTATGGTAACACTTATAGGTTAGGTTGCTTAAACCATAGTTTAGGGGGTTTTCATTGTATTTTTTCCTCAAACTTGTGTTCTACCCCGAGTTCGTGTATGTGGACTATTGAATAGGTGCAAGTGTAGGTAAACAGAACAATGTGGAAAATCATGCCTTTTGCGTTCTCACCAAAAATTTAACTGAAAGCCGTCAGTAAAGTCTACTCTTTACTGAGGTATATTTCTTTCACTCGAATTGAATGTAATTTTGACTTTACGACAAAAAAGTTGTGTCTTAATAATAGTACCAAAAAATTTGTGAAATATTCATAATCTTAGAATCGACAAAAAAATGCCATAAAATTATCGAACCTGCTCACAAAACTCCACGAGAATAGGTCGAGTAATGCGACTTGTAGAGGAGAACAGATATCCGTAACCCTAGTACGAGTTTTTATACCAAACTCGATATCATATATCGAACAAATTTTGTATGAAAAATAGTACAGCGCCTCTAGTGGTAACTAAATTTAGTACACTGCACTAAATTAAAAAAAAAACACTGCACTAAATTTAGACCAATCAGGGAGCCAGAATAAGTCGAAAACTATGTGAGATCTATCAAAAGCGTTAACGATAAAAACTCGTACTAAGGGTACTGGACATACAAAAGCATTTTTTTTCAAGCTGGCCCGGAGTCCTTTGCTTTGCTCGGTCAATAATTATTCGAAATCCATACTTAAAATAAATAAACTGCGTAGTGAGTAAGTGCGAAATATCTCCGTAATACATTTTAAAAATCTTACATTGAAGCAGTTACCTATTCACGTTCAACATGTTTTATAAACAACCTTTTAAATGACAATGTATGAGTTAGGTACAACAATTGATACTAAAAACCAAAACAAAGCGTTGTTGTTTGTGCCTAACCTACATATCATTTCATAGCACATTTTTTTATTTTTTGAGAGCCAGTTTCAATTCTAGGCCTAGCGTGCTTACCATCTTCGACCGCATCATCACTTACCAACAGGTGAGATAGTGGTCAAACGCTAGCCTATAAGTTATTAAAAAAGAAAATGCTCAGTGCTCCAAGCCAACCTCACCTGCCCGCGGTGCATCCTGCTGACCAACGAACGAGGCTTTGGTGACCGACAAATAGCGGTATAACCATTTCAAAATAATGGCGTAGCTGAATACTACAGGCCGGTGACGGACAGCAGCGTCACCGGTGCAAGAAGCTACGTCCTGCGATCGCCAGCCCTCCTGCCCAGCGTGGCGATTAGGGCATATCCCTTCCAAAGATGGAAAGTCACACACAAAGCCAAGGCTTCAAGGCAGTGACTGGAATAGAAGAGCTGAAGATCGGGCTCAGTGGCGCATCTTGGGAGAGGCTTGCGTCCAGCAGTGGACTGACACCGGCTGATGATAATGATATTTTATGCAGTGCTTATTTGTGCCCATCGCGGTTAAGAACATCGGTGTTGGAGGACCGAGCAGGGACCTTATAGGGGATATAGGGCAGAAATTTATGTAAAAGACAGCGACTCCCGCTCTAGCTCGTACCTGGTGCAAAGGTTGGACATTGCCATCCAACGCTCTTCTGTGCCAACGCGGAATGGCACCATGGTAAGTTAGGGGTGGGTTATTTTCATAGATACTAGATAGTATTTGAACTTTGTTATTTAAGAGAATTTCTACATAAGTTTCTTTGAATATCTAATTATTATCCTAGTTTTTTATGTTGTGTAAATTTTATGCAGGAAATAAAACGTACCTTCAGTTCGTTCAAGTTCTAAGAAATGGCGTGTGAAGCGGTCGTTAAAGCACATAAAGAAAACATGACACGTTTTGAAACTATTATCACGATAACGAACATTTGATGCAAGTGATTGACGTATTTAATACGATAGCACATAATATATCTATGATTTAAACTTGAGAGTTAGGGCCGGCCACATATCTTATTATATTATTGACGACTTTTATTATGGCGTATTATGTCAGATAATTATCTGAAACAAACAAAATAAACTATCAATATTTATAATTTAAGATCGTTTAAAAAACTAAAAAAACCGACTTCAAACGTCGCGCCAGTCAAACTAGCCAGTAGCCAGGTATCATGTCATCGAGGTATATAAATGCATCGTAATACAAATTTTGATATTAAATTAAAAACCGCTCGACCGCTTTCGTGAAAATTTATATGGGACCACCTGGGAACGGTACCATTAGAAACAAAATAAACTGGCCTAGTGCAAGTCTGTGCACTCGTAGGGTTCCTTACCACACTACAATATTTTATAAGATCGAGCAAAATGTACCACTATAATTTTTCGCCAGCTAAAAATAATAATTAGTAAACATTTTATCAAAACAGAGTTGTGAGCCGCGTGCTTATCTATACTAATATTATAAAGAGAGAACATTTGTATTTTTGTATTTTGGTATGTTTGTAATGATTTGGCTCAAAAACTACTGAACCGATTTAAAAAATTCTTACACTAATACATAGAATGGACTTTCGGAATGAAAATAGGCTATTTATTATCCCGTTTAAATCAAAGGTACATTCGTGGAGACCTAAATTGCAACCAAAGTCGGCAAAAAAACAGTCGAAAAAACACGTTTCTTACGAACGCTGCTCAATTGAAATCAGATAGAAGAATATTTTCTATGGAAGAGTTGTACAACTTAATAAGACCTACAAAAAAGTCCGCGACAGCATATGTCTATCTCTTAAGGTTGACTCACAGTAACCATTTTAATCTTAAAATTTGTGTTAAAAAATATTACATAACTTCCAAGGCTATTTGTTGTCAAGTATATAGTATTAATCCTTATCCAAATAATTACGTTTATTAGCTTGGCCACATATTATAGATTATAATTGTCCCTTACAGTATATAATTCAAATGAAAACTCTAGAAGATATCACGAATTTCAAATACACGCATCGCAAAATTAATAAAATATTTGCAGTGAAACCACAGATTAGGTCCTAGTTACTACAAAAATATTATTATAAGCTTAGCTATGCTGTAGATCCCCATCGATCACAATCAATTTGAAGTCAATATAGTATATTAATATGATCTATTGTATAAAATAATATTCATCTATATATATAATAATATAATAATTTAAACCACCCCGACTGATCTATGTATAATCTTTTCATTAAAAGCAGCATTCCAATGACTCTAAACACGACATTCAAAATCTGAGCTGTAAGTTGGTGAGGATTTGAGCATTTTGTAGAGTCCAGGAGATGTCCCAGCATCAGGTCAATGCTTCCATGTTCTTACAATATCGTTGAAGAAGAAGATTTTCGAATTGATCAGACCTATGAAAGTTGATTTCATAGCGCAATTAACTAGAAAATAGCTCATAGTTTTATAACGATTGAACGAATTTTCATGAATCAAAGCTAAGAAAACTCTCGATGAAGACATCTATCAAACAAAAAAAAAAACTATCAATAATAAAAACAAAATCGGTTCATCCGGTTAGGTGCTAAGATGCTACAGACAGAGACATAGATACACACGTTAAACGTATATTACCCCTACATTTTGCGTAGGGGAACGCGTAAGGTTATGGCGGCAGATGTTCTTGGTGGTAAGCTACTTTTTGGTAGATTTAATGATCCCACTACCACTGTACGAAAACACATGATACATGAATGCACATAAAACTTTCATTGGTAGGTATATAGCTAGGATTAGAACCAACGACCGTCGGGTCAGAATCAGGGTAACTATCCTTTACGCCAAGGGGCCGTCCAATATCACTACGTAAGTATTGTAAAACAAAGTCCATAATTGCGTCTGTCTGTCTGTTCGCAATAATCTCAATAGCTACTGAACGGATTATTATGCGGTTTTCACCAATAGCCAGAGTGTTTATGACAAAGGTTTAGGTGCATAATTCGTTAAGGTGTTGTGTAAATTGGATGAAATATGACGATGATTGTTATATATGTTCATATTTTATATTCGATGCAACAAACTGATGCAAATTTTGTAGGCAAATATGTTCTACCCGTGCGAAGCCGGGGCGGGCTGCTAGTTTCTTATAAAGCCATCTAACGTCTAACGCTATCTAAGTGAAAGTTGAAAACACAAAGGTGTTAGGGATCGGTATTTCAATATAACGCCATCTATGGACGTTTACCTAAGCGTTCATAGATGGCGTTATATTGAAATGCCGAAAAAAAAACACGTTTCTTGTATGGGGACCCCCTATAATTTTTAACTTTATTATGTGTAGTAATTGTTGTTATAGCGGCAACAGAAATACATCATCTGTGAACATTTCAACTGTCTAACTATCACGGTTCATGAGATACAGCCTGGTGACAGACGAACAGACAGACAGACAGACAGACAGACAGACAGAAAGACAGACGGACAGCGGAGGTTCCGTACCCAAAGGGTAAAACGGGACCCTATTACTAAGACTACGACTAAAAATAATTTTTAAATTGGTTCAGGCATCTTAGAGTAATCGGTGAACATACATTACAAAAAGATTCCGACGAATTGAGAACCTCCTCCTTTTTGTGAATTCGGTAAAAAAAAAAGATCCCATCTATATTTTCGTTACATCCCTACCTGCCATCGAGGTACATGTAAATATACATCGATGCTACCTGCTTACCTTTTTCTATTACTACTTATCTACTATTGTTTTTGTGGTCAGTTGTGTTTGTGTAAAATGAAAAAGAACCGCCTTAAATCTAAGTCAGTGGCATGTGTTGGCAGAGTAATTGTGTCGTTATGTGGTACTTGACTCTGACTTATTATAAATTATGTTTTAATTACATAATACCCTAAGGTTATGGTTTCCCAGCAAGTAGTAACCTGCTCGTCTCTTAAACCCTTTTAAATCATAATTAAGAGTCGAAAATATTATCATTTAACCGGTGCTATTATAAACAGCGGTAATTGTTCATAACCATCATCAAGCTGTTGTTATGGATTTATTTCTGTAACAATATCAAACACGGCGCGGCGCCTGCGCACTATCCAGTTACTCTGCTTCTGCTACCACTACTTCTGAGCCGTTACCAAAGAGCAACATAATATAAGTAGGTATACTGATTACATATAACGTAGTTTACACGCTTAGACGTAGACGTTTTATCACGTTTTCTTCTCTAAACTTAACTTAGTTTTCAGGGAGTGCTGTACTAGCAATTATATGCAAAATAACCGGCCAAGGGCTTGTCGGGCCATGCGCAGTGTAAGGTTCCGTAGTAGCCCGTTATTCAATGCAAGTATTTAATCGTTATAAACAAGCAACTAGGTACTTCGTCTTTGTCACTTTAAAGGATTAATTCTAAGGATTTTGTATTTGGTACAAAATTATCCAACACCCAAGTTCAACGACTGTTACTGCTAATATTTCGTAAATGGAGCATTCAATCGAAAAGTGATATTAGCAACCATTAAGTAATTTTTATAAGACCTATTCAACGATACCCTACACGATGGGGAAGACGACGAAAAAAAAAATTCATCCCAACTTCTCATGTAGGGGAGCTACCCAAAAAAAATATTTTTCAAAATTTTATTTCCCCACTTTGTCGACGTAATTTATATACATACCCCTACTAAATTACAGCTTTCTGGTATTAACGGTCTCTTAGCAACACCTTGGACAGACAGACAGACAGACAGACAGACAGACGGACATGACGAAACGTCAGGACTACGGAACCCTAAAAACGAAAAAAACAAACAAAAGCCATCGAGAAGTCCTCTAAAATGTTGGATTCGAAAGATTACAAAAGTCTTCCTTAAGTTGATTGCCAATTATTATGTTATGCCTACGAGGATGTCTTTCGAACGTCTTAAGAATTGTATCTTAATTATCAAAAACGTTGTACCCCTGTTTAATGAAAATTGCGCGAACGGATGAACGTGGAATTTGACACAGTTAAAGTTTATATGAAGAAAAAGTGCATAAAGCTATATATATCATTTTGTATTATTTTGGTTGATTTTAGACCACTGGACGACCAGAAATAAATGTTTCAGACATACTTACACAAAGTATGTCGTCTCGTCAGTTTACATAAAGACTGTTAGACGCAAATGTCGGACGGAATAATTACCTACACCTTGCTACAGCAATAAATTGACTTACTTAGACTACAATGGCTTTCTTGTTCCTCTTGTAAACAATAACATGAGTAATCATAAGTACATACTATACAAAGCTAATCTAGTACTTGTTTAAGTACGTACTGGATTTTGTTGTATTAAATGTTAGATTTTGCACTTTCTGCCAAAGAAAATCTCTGTAGCAAATGGCTTTGTTCTTATCATCATCTTAATTAACAAACTGATCTCTGATTTGTTAGAGAATTTGATTCATTTTGATTGTCACAATGTAGCGCCTCAATCGATTTTATATACTTATTTAATTTTATCCTGGTATGTAAGTGTAGAGGGCATCTGGTAGTTCGCCTAAGGTCATTTTGTCTATTAGTCAGCCGTGAAATAGAAATGAATTTCAGTTGGAATGGCAAACTATTCAGTGAAATTACGGGAGGGCGTGTGAGACCATCACTATGTATCAAATCAATGTAACAAGTGCAGTGCAGTGCCGCGCAAAATTCTGGCTACTAAAATTCTGGCTTCTAATGTTTGGTCTGCCACTGCATAATAGGTAGTCGTCATAGCTAACCATCAAGCGCGTAGTGCTTGTCCTGATACCTTATACTGTAGCAAATCATACTCGGTAGTTATCGTACGTAATAAGGTAATATTAGGCAGCACATAGTCGTTGAGAGTCAGAGTATTCTAGGCCTAGCGTGTTCACCATCTTCGACCACATCATCGCTTACTGATATAGCATATCATAGTGGGTATACAAGCGAGATAGTGGTCAAACGCTAGCCTATACTATACGTTAAAAAAATAAAAGAAGAAATAATCCCTTGTACACGTATCAGCGCACCGCACACACAGCACATCACAAAGAAAGATCAAGTGCTTAACTAAGCAGAACTTAACCTACCTTTATATTCCGAAGAAGCCTCCTAGGGTTAGTATATCGGGGTAACTTAAGGGTGGGATGAAACTATATAAGCCCTTTTGCATCTACTACATTGAGATGAGATATTTTATTATAACAGCAATAGGTGATCATTAATTAATCGGGTGGTGTATTCTCTAAGCGTTATTAGATGGGTCGACCAGTACCTACTTATATAATTTTGCCATAGAAGGTAGGATGGTATAGGTCTTGATCATGAATTCATGATGGTATCGAATCGATGTGTCCGACAGAAAAGGCAGGTAGGTGGTGGTCATAAGAATATGTGTGGAACTGAAACGGTTTAAGTTTTCCTCGCAACATTTGACTTTATCGTATGAGCTCATATATTTTTTGATCACGCGGGGGCTTGACCACCGAATAATGTATAGTACAAGGCTTGACTCCGTTTGAGCACCTATAGAATGTATGTAGATGATATACAAATTGAAATGAAAATAGATAGTTTAAAAACTGAAAAACCGACTTCCATACTGCGCGAGTCACATTTCTAGGATACTTTTCTTATCTATAAAATTGAAATGGGACCAACTTGGAAATTAACCCTATCTATGACAAAAATAAAATTTCAAATTGGTTCACAATTAGCGTTCACTACTTCTTTTTGGAAGTTTGTTGAAAATACTTTTGAGACCAGACCTTAAGTAAGAAATATCGTAGATTTATTGGACCTTGTCCAAACTCCCGGCAGCTTTGAGATCAAACGAGATTCTTCAGAGTGTTTTCTGAATTCAAATGACTTATAATAAAGGTTACTCAAGTATTATAACATCGTTCAAAATGTAATAACGCTAGTTTCAAGTTAAGTTAGGTACTTAAGTTAGGTAATTCCGAATATTAGTTTTAAATATTATATTGTACAGTTTTACAAGTAGTCTTCATGTCATTGTTTTCTCTCTCTATCATTATTCTATTCTTCTATTATCAAATACAGTACAGGAATTACATTTTTTTATTAGAGTCGATTCCAAAATAATAACCAAATAGCATGTTTGTTTAAAGTGCCGCCGTCGTCTAAAACCGGAAGTATGCATATCACGCAGCCTGCGTAGGGGTGGTTATTTCAGTATTCAATGTCGCGTACCCTTGTAGTGATGTCAGGGTGGCGTCATCGGGGGTAGTAACTAGTGATACTGAATAACTATGGTTCTATATTGTGGAGATATGATGAAGCTTTATTTTTCTTTTGTACGAATAGCTCATAGTAGCCAATAAATGGCAGTTGTAATTCACTAATAAGATAACAAATAAAGGCATTTTATGAACATGGTAAAGATAGTTTTATAGGCTAAGCAGGCACTACGAATTTGTATAGTTGAGTATATTAATCGCCAATCTGTGATCCAATATACTAGAGTTCGCACTGACTTTTCTTGGTTTTTAATTGCCAAGACACTGAGATATTATTCAAAATATGTTTGTGCAATTGATAGGTTTATGGTATGTAGATCAGTATGTAGATAGCCTAGCTAGACCCTGGAATAACATATAGAATACATTTTATCCCGATCTTCCCACTAGAACGATTTCTACGCGGGTAATACCGCGGGGCACAGCAAGTAGCAGCATATATAAGACAAAGCTGTTACAACTGCCACCGCTCTACGAAGTTGGCGATCTTCCAACACACTTGTGTGTAGACTGTTGTAGAGTGTGGAGACACACTCGTTCCAAATAGGCGAAGTTCGGATATCTAGCTCGCCTATTGACATGGGTCGTGTGACCTCATTTCGTTCGTTAGGACCGCTGTTAAAGTCGAGATGTCTTCATGAGTAGCTCTGTAGGTCGCATAAGACTCAAAGGTCATAGTGATGTATGTCTATGAATAATGGTGTTTAGTATAAATATCATAACAGTAATTATTATTGATACTGTGGTTGTATCCCAGGAAGCGCTGTTTCAAGTCCCGTCGGTACGGTGAAATTTTGTATTGTATACAGTGTGGAAATTAAACTCAGGCCCTGGAGGGAAACTACTTTAAATCCTTAAGCTAGCTCATTTTACTTAAAGGAGACATTCCTTTATTTTTGAAAAGAAACAAATCTGCATTAAAAGATTTTTTAAAACTCGCTTGCTTCGCCCGGGACTCGAACCAACTAAAATTAAAAAAAATAAACACTCTTTATTTTAATATACTAATCGGTAGTATTAATATTCAGGATAAAGATTCTCTAACAAACATTAGGTCTTAAAAATAAAAATAATCGTTAAATCTAACATCAACTTTATTTTACTATCAATTTTGTAACACTTAAATTATTTAACTGATAAATTGTTCGAAATGAGCCCCGTCGTTCCGGCTACACAACATTAGTCGCCGTTGAAATTCATTTCTTGTAGCCTTCAGCAAAGTGTTGTGGTGTATGCCCTTAATAACATTTCCCGCCTCGGATCATGTAAGAAGGAAATGTGCATAGAGGTATTACCACCATTGAACAATTTTCTTATCGAAGATTTCAACAAGGTACTTAACGATAAATTAGCAAGCGTGTACTTCATACGAAGTCTTTGAGTGTTGGAGAGATAACAGAACTGTTACGTGTCTTTTACTTGTTAAAAGTGAACAGTAACCAAACATTTTTTAGAGAAACTTTATCCTGAATATTAATACTACCGATTAGTATAATAAAATAAAGAGTTTTTATTTTTTTTAATTTTAGTTGGTTCGAGTCCCGGGCGAAGCAAGCGAGTTTAAAAAAATCTTTTAATGCAGATTTGTTTCTTTTCAAAAATAAGGAATGTCTCCTTTAAGTAAAATGAGCTAGCTTAAGGATTTAAAGTAGTTTCCCACCAGGGCCTGAGTTTAATTTCCACACTGTATATAATAACTGTCTTGTCTTGTCTACAAAGGTTGGTTGTCCAGCACCTTGTCTCACTGCTGTTTTCCATTTTCAGCACAGAATACTTAATTTCTTCCAGAAGCACGGTTCCTCTTAAGGATGCATCGTCTCTTTCTATCAGGAGAGACAGATTGATGACAATGCGGCTTAAGATGGTGTCGTGTAGTACTATTTATTGTTCTGTGGTATCTTGTGCTTTTCAGCTACTGATTTTAGTCCGATCCATACGAAAAACATAAAATGCTTGTCAGTTACTAATTAATAAAGCCAGACCAGAAGCTGTTAAAACTCCCCTCTATATATTAAATTAAAACCTGCCTAGATTTATGTTTAAAACATCGTAAAAAGGAGACGTGGTACTCACTCTTATGCCATGTAAACATAACAGCACAGAAACAACTACATGAAAACACGAATTGCTAATGTTGAGCTTGATGTGCATGAAGAACAGAGGAAGGCATTGTTGCTAATTATTTAAATGCACATGGAATTCTGTACGTGCTACACAAACGCCAGTTCGATTGTAACTAAGGAAAAATTAGGTTCGTAAACCTAATTCATACAGTCCACGTTGAGGAGCGGGGTACCTTATCTCCCTTTATATATCGATGGTTTAATTTAAACACTATCGTATCGATTGAGACGGGCTGGCGTCAGTGCTAGGGTGAAGAATAGATATTGAGAGTGTCTCTTCAATGCTCTCAAGTCTCGAATGTTTTTTTAAAAACTTGGAATAGCTTTCTGCTGGCAGTTTCAAGAAAGTCGAATACTGACGACAGACGAAAACATTTTTGAGTATTGTTCTTTGCAACATCTACAATATTTTGATATACTTTCGCTCTCAAGTAGACTAAATGTATTTAGCTACAAAATATTCTATATGAATACTTTGATCTCTCTTTCCAATTGCGCACTTAATCATTTTCATCAGAAACCTTACTATCAACAAACCATCAATTGATTTGATAGAAGCCCAAAACGACCAACGCCCAATTATCTGCGTGCCAAGTTCAAGGTGAACCAAACATAGTACCGTACACACAGATTATAAAATAGTTACTTCGTAAACCGCACACACCACCACCACAGAATGCAATAATAGTTACTCTGTAAACTATACCTCCTATCTTTCGAAGTAAATATCCGTATTCAAGAAGATTTTGAGTAGTGATTATTAGTTTGAATTACACTTTGCGTACGCGTGCTCTGTGATACTTCATAGTGTTGTTTATGAATACGGGTGTTTAACTCGTAGATAGTCGTATTTGTTCTATATTCATTGTTCATGACGTCACACGTCCAACTTGTGGCTGACATATCCGGAGACTGTGGACAGCAACAGTAGAACCTGTTCTAGTGGACAGGAAATGATGACGTCATATTTCTAGGGCTGGCATAATAGAAGATGTTATGTACTCGTAGGTTACATTACTTTTTATAGATCGGTATATACCAGGTAAATTTATTTAAATAACTTAAAAATAATTAAATATGTACCTAAAATTATGTAATTCCTTTCATAAATAATATCAACATCAAGTCATTGTTGTCATCCTACGTTCGTAGGCTTAAACCTTAGTGTATCCTACATTGTGATCCCTGGGTGGTAATAAATGAGTGACCATTGGCTGTTGGTTCGGCCGTGGCTAGAACCACCTACCTACAGAGACATGTCACCAATCGGTTCAGCCTCTATGGAAGACGGGTTGGGATATCCAGTAACGTCTCGTCTCACTGCAGTCTTCCAATTCTAGACCAGCACTATCCATCTTAGACCGCATCTTCACTGAACATCAGGTGTGATAATGGACAAGTGCTTGTCTGAAAAAAATAACCATTGATATTGCACACATGATTTTTGTTTACCTATTTTATTTATATACCTTTTTATACCTGTATAATCTCCAAAACAAAACTCTAGTAAAGAACGAAACGAAACTAACTAAAGAGATCGTTATTAGCGACAATACCGCCCATTGCAACACTATATAATTAACATATATACACTACTGTTTGTTATCGGTACAAAAATAATGTTATGCATCTATCTAAACCGTTGAATGCAAAGGTACTCTGAACTACTTTACCAGTTTGTATTGACGTTTGCCTTTACAGGTTAACTGGTTAAGATTAGACCTTGGCAGTGCAGTTTATGTGCTAATAACTGTTAGCATAAATTACGTTACAGTGCGCTGTTAAATCTATTTGAATTGGTAAACAGAGTTGGTAGCGAACATGAGTGTGTTTAGCTGACGGGTGTTATTCACAACACACTATTAGTATCAGAATATAATTAGGCTAGAACTTCGAAACCGCTGACGTGGAATTTGATTTAAAATAGATTGTGTTATTTAAAATGAAGCAGCATTTGATACAGAAATTAATATAAGTATAAAAGTATTTATTGTAAGCATAAATGTCTTTGCTGACTGTCCAAACCCGTTCATCATACATTAAACGAACTTCTAGTGTGTAGCAGTCATAATTACATCCATGCTGATTTTTTGATTGCCTAACTAGCTTTCCTCTATGAAATGCGGCCTACTTAGGCTGGCCATCAAAAGTGTTGTTTTGGGATCTTAACATCATGTCGCATAGTGGTCAAACGCTTGACTATAAGGCATAAATAAAAACTCAAGCATTTCATTTTCTGTGGCCTTCGCACTATATATGCGGCCGCTCACAAGTCACAACCTACACCCTTTTATACAGATTAATTGCTCATAGTATTAACTCTTTATAACTATTTAAACATCAGCGGTCTTAACACTACAATAATCTTGTTACAGACAAGTCCTGTCCCACATCAAGAACATACCAGAGCTGATCTTACTCGGTAACGTGTCTCCGAACGTCCGGAGGCTGCCCATCTTCTCCCTGATGGTGAAGCATCCTCGAGGCACCTTTCTCCACCACAACTTCGTGTGCGCGGTTCTGAACGATGTCTTTGGGATACAAGCCCGTGGAGGGTTGAACAGCAACATGAACTATGGATCTGATGTGTTGGGGATTGACAGTCAGCTGCTAAAGGAGTATGAGAAATTGTTGGATGTTGAAGTGTGAGTACTATTGTTTTATAACTTACAAACAAGATCCTTACCAGTTATTCATCTTTTATATATCTGATGAGATAGCTGAGCTATCTAATGGGTTCACTATCTCGCCTGGTGGTAAGCGATGATGTAGTAGAAGATCGTGAACACGCTAGGCCTAGAATAGTTTGACTCTCAAGGGCTGTGTGTGTTAAGTACAATATTTAAACAGTGTTTAATTATTGTACTTGACACTTTTTTCAGTATGTATGTTGCCTTTCACAAGGAAGGTACACCGACAAAGTATCTACAAAAGTACAGTTAATTCACATTAACTTAATAAAATATGTTGTTTAAAATAAGAAATCTTTCTGTCACTACATTTAATTCAATATGTCACACAGTTTCCGTGTAAACGGTAAATAAAAATTTCAAACCTAGCGCGAGGACATCACAACAATATTAAGGGGAACGCGGGGTGGGTTGCACCAACCAATTGCAAATAGAAATATGACCCTTCAAAAATGTTAAAGAGGAGATTTGAAGGCTTATATTTCTTTTTTCAATTGGTTGGTCAAAATAAGCAAACGATAGGGGCGTAGCTACAGCAGACTTTGATTTTTTGTAGAAACAAACTTTGCTCTAGAAGCATTTTCCAGGGAGGAAACGGGGGAATACATTTGTATGGAAAAGTGAACCCCACGTTCCCTCTTAAATATAAACATGCATTGTTGCACGTGGTTTTGGCGGGAGATTTGACAGCTGTCTGTTCCTCGTCGGTTCCTTCCTCGGTGTCGTACACTCGGGATTATTCTACCAATACTCGCTATACCTTTATAAAATTTCTGCTGAATCGAGCCGTTCCACTGTAAAAGGAAACAATTAATAATGAAGTAGAAATAAATTCACTTCCCTTGCTGTCTTTCTTTATCAAAACCCCAAAACTGATATCAAACAGTAACCCATACTAACTGCAATACTGAGTTACAGTACTGGCAATAAGTAAGTAGTTTTACAAGGCCTTCCAATGACGCCATCATTTGTTTCTTTATCAGGGTTTCCTCGCATGCAGTTCACGTGTTCATCTCCACAGTGTGAACTTTAAATACTACCTGTGTACATTGAACAATAGTTACCCATGTTTGAGTAAATATTTGAAATGACTTTGAGATTATCTCAAATATGGTATCCTTATAAGCTGATGTAAGACAGATGTATACATACGCTATATTTTGATCCAGAATACTTCTAATGTAAGATATAACATAAGATAATAAAGGTATGTGTCAATTTCATTCTTTACTCCAGTGCAATTCAGATTGTTTTAATATTGAAAACCGCCGTAAGTGTCTACTAAAACCTAAAACCTGCCGCATTAGTATCAGAAATAATAAAATAGCGTCACTGTGTCAGATAATGTATTACCAATATAACAATATAATATGTTAAAATGTACTCACAATATGTAATAAACTTATTGTTAAATAAATTATACATAAGTGCGTATGATAAGCAAGTTTATTTTAAAGTCAAATATTTTACGTAGAAACGCGCTCTCGATAATGCATCAACTTTATCTGGCTTATCAACTGTTCATCAGTTCTTATCGGCTCAAGATTTTTCTTTTCATCGAGGAAACAAAAAATCACAATTTTGTTTGTAACTTTTATAAATCACACTCAAAACCAAGCGGACAACAAATGAAATTCCCAAAATACCACTTGACCTACTGACCTCATGAGTAAATGTAATTAGTGCACCTGACCCTATTTTGAAACATAGTACGGAATTTGTTATCATGTTGACGCATCTCTATCATCTTTTCGTACTTTTGGAGAATGCGGAAAATGGCTGTTGGCTTTTGTGGCGGGTAAATATCTGTCGATTTTGAACGAGGCACGCACATAAATAAATCTGTACAATAGCGAAAAGGTTGGAACAGCACAAAAATAACTCGTAGTACTTTACGTTTCAGAGTATAATATTTCATTATTACCTTCACTAATTCTGTATGATCAACGATAAATGTTGACGAAGGGGTACCGAAGCCTGGAGTTTTGACTACACTTCGTAATTTCTGAATTCTTCTTCTTATGTAACAAAAACAAGAAACTTCAAGTACCTAGACTCGGAGTTTCGCTAAAAAAATAAATGACTTTTGGTCAGTTCATAGCAAATAATTTTACAGCGGAATTGGGTCTATCGGGTGCACAGAGTTCGGATATACACTATCTGGTGTAACGTTGCTAACAGAATGCGGTAATCAATAATAATCGGTTACTTCTGGCTTCATGTTTAGTATTTGGAAGTCTGCCAGCTGCCAACTGACAATGGTTCTAGATGTGAAATGAAAACGACTGGCTTTTGCTTCTAAACACTTGAACATGCAGAGCGGAATGTAGATGCCATAAAGTAGCCGAGATTTTTTGCTTCGAAGTTCAAGACGTTGCGTTACGACTATATTCTGGCGTTCAATTGTAAGCTACATTTTCTCCAATCCAGCAAAATAAAAAGTTAAATTTATAAATTGTTATCTCAGTAATATAATTACGACAAATAACGTGGACGCACTCGTAGATGACTAAATTACATTTCTGGATCTCGGTAGTTATCTATTAAACCGAACGCTTCATCAAATTAGACACTTAACACAGACCACGTTCATATCTTATTAGACAAGCACTAATAGTATCTGAAGGCCAAATGATTAACGGCTGAATGTTCTGATTTTTTGCAGGCAAAGGGAGATTGCGCGAGTTCGGAAAATGAGCGATGTAAAATCACCAGAAGTTCCTCTTCACAATGAACATTTAAGACCTGGGTTCTGCAGAATCTCCTTACCTTACTTCATGTCTGAGAGTGAGGTGGCGTTCGTTCTAGAAGCTCTGAAGATGGTGGCCACAGAAGGGTGGAAAATTCTCCCGCAATATGTTGTGAACCCTGAGACAGGTCACTGGAGGCACCACACCTGCTCAATACTGAGAGACAGGAAGTCGCTGCATTCACTGAGGTTTCACGACGGAAAGATGTCTTCACATGAGAGGAAAGTTTCTGGTTAGTATCTTTATCAAGGACAAATATACATACGCATTCTTCTTAATTCTTAAAATATAATTTTAATTATTAATTTTAATGTATTTCCAGGTCCAGGTATTTTCCCCCAAACATACACAGAATGTTTACAAACCGCACGAAACCTGTTCAGCAGAGCGAGAAAGCTTGCAATGAAATGCTCAACAGCAGAACCAGAAGTGAGTTTCAATCCGCGCATTGACTACCTCAGATGGTTCATGCTGCCTAAAGAAGCGCACGATCTACTTCTAGGTAAATCAGGAAACGTAAAACACATTGTGCCCTTCGACCCGTCGGGGTACACGGGGGCGAGAAAGAGTCTCCACTTCGCAAGGTCTTCCATTACTTCCTCGCCAATTCTGGGATCGTCGCCGAGACACTTTAGCTTATCTGCGATTGACGACTGCCAGATGTATAGACTGAAGCAAAAACAGAAGCTATTCTACTCAAGAGAGTCTAGTCTTAGAGAGACGCACAAGGAAGATATCGTCACCCCGCAGCCGGTGCAGTTCGCTGTCGGAGAGTCGGTGTCACCGCTTCGACTTGCGCCTCAAAACTCTAAGCCTCTACTGATCAGGTCGAGGTGCTACAGCTTGGGATCCGACAGCCCACCCGCACAACTCAGCGCACAAACGAAAATGAACCTGGGCTTGAAAGAAACCAGTCCCAACAACGTCGTCGATAAAGCGATGACCTTCTGCAATTGTGGAAGTCAAACGGATCTACTCTCGTTGGACGACCCAATGATCTCACCCGGCAGAGCGTTCCCGTACAGTGCACAGAGCAGCACATCGGTATCCGACTGCAGTCAAGTCGGACGCACATCCCCCTCCACCTCGATAACGTCGAACACCTCCGAGGACATACAAGCGTACGTCAAGGAGATGACAAAGGAAATAGCCACTGAAATCAAATCGGAAATACGTGAAGTCATATCCAAAGTTGACGATATACTGGAGAATTCGGATGCGGTCGATCAATCGAATTTGAGTATTAACTCAATATCTAGTCAGAACGAGAGAAACTCCGTTTCGGTAATAGACGTAGCGGAATATTTGATGGGCATGTCGAGATCGATGGCGTCGGAGGTGAAAGACGAGATCCGAGAGATGGTCAGTCAAGTGGATGAGATGATATCTCCAGATTTTCACTCGTGCTCGAGGAAAAGTTCGCCTCCTCAGCAGGGTAGGAGAAGAATAGGTTCTGGGCCTGAGTTGGGGTTAGATTTGAAGCCGACGCAGTGTTTGCGTAAGTGTCCGACGAGTCCGGTTCTACCGAATTATGAAGAGGACGATAGGTACTGCAAGCGTTCTCCTCAGTCTCCAATAAAGTCTGCTCAGTGCACGCCCTCGCACGAAGCTTCGGGGCCGAACAGCATTTCTTTCAACTCGAGCGAGACCTCTACCCCGGACACTATAATCCAAGTGGTGACGACGTCTAATTCTCCCAACATGCCGAAATCTCTGAGCTCAAACAAGTTATCCGACGACGAGATCAGCTGCAACGATGTCTCCTGCCGACATTGTATCAAGAAGACTTGGTGCCAAAATCCTTCAGTGAGCTCGCAAGACAGCGGGATCAACATGACCTTCACTGATACTGAATCTTTCTTAGACTTCGGTATGTTTTATTCAGACTGTTTATTATTCTCAAGTAGAACGATGCTTGGGCGTAGGTCCACTATTTTATTTGACGCGATTTAATTGGCTTCAGTTGGCTTAAAAAATCTATGACAAGAAATGGATCTGCGCTTGAAGATTGTTCTACCAGCCCCAGTGAGTTTTGTATATATTATTTATCATATATCATATCATCATATATATTATTCATCAATTTACTAATTTTACAGAGTCAGTCACTACACCAGCTTCTCCAATAATTGTAGTTCTAGTCTCAATAATGTCAACAAGGCGTGATTGTTTTTTAATGCATAAATATTTCTTCATATAAATCTGGTACTTACCTGATTTTGTCCAGTTTGTGTAAGTCTACAGTATAGTAGTTAATATGCTGCACGTGTGTTTTTGTTACACAGGAATGTTTAGTAGATACTTTACTTGGCAAGAAATATTCCTTCTAAACAAGCACCGCTCAGACATTTGGATTAATCCAACTACACTCGTTGTGTGAATGACTCGTTTGACTATTTAGACTATTTTGTGTTATTATGACAACTTTTTTACGGTAGTGTTCTGACAGAAGGATATATGTTTTTTTATTCATTAAAGTCAAGCGTTTGACCTTCTCGCCTATTCACATTTCACTTGCGACTTGAAGACACATTTCCGAAAACATAGACATATTTCTATAGAATAAGGTACAGGTGTCTACCTATATCGATATCAGTTTCAACTTATATTCACCATAATGATGAACAACGTAAATAAGTCTTCCCTATTCTACGATTTCCTTCTCCTCCTAGTACATCAATATCAAGAAAGAAAGAAAAATCGTTTATTTGGCAAAACTCACATGATAACTAATTTGACTAAGTTTTATAATAATGTAAAAAAACAAAACAGATTGAAGTGATAATAATACTTAAATCAAAAATTTAAAACCACCCCCGACCGATTTGTATACGTATAATTTTGTTCATTGAGACCACTTGAATGAGCCTAAACACGACTCCTCAGACGAGGAGTTGAGACTATTCTGAAGATTCAAAGAGATGTCTCAGCATTACGTCAAGTTTACCATATATATCAGCCTATATTATTCCACTACTGGACATAGGCATCTCCAAAGTACATACAATTTAGAAATTGTGAATTGGGTAACATAAAGAAAAAACCCCGGCAAAAATTGTCGCATTTAAATTTTATCATTTAACTAAATTAACTCAAAACTTGACCCCGTCAAGCGCTTGACCAAAAGGCACCTTACCTGATTTAACCCTCAAAATTCTTCTTCTCTCCAGATCCAGCAAAAGGCCGCAAGCTCCAGAGTCGACTTCGAATGTGCCAGAAGTACGAGAAAAGTGAAGTACCAGACATCATCGAGGGTGTGCCGGTTTGTTCCGAGGAGCTGGCCCGGCAGACCAAGAGATATGAGAAGGTGGACGAAGGCAGGGTCGTCTTCCAGATACCTGATGACAGTGACAGACAGAATAGGTGAGATTTGATATTTAGATAACATTATTCACGAAATAGTGAATAAAACAAAAATAATGTATTACCGAAATAATGGGAAGCTTTCTTATCTTTATAACGTGATATTTAACAGCATAAATTTTAGTACGCGTGCAAACCTGTTTTCAGAAGTAGCTCTGTGTGTACTGTGTAGAAATAACCGGTTACTAAAATAAGCGTTTTTAAAACTGCTTACGCGCAATCATGAAGCTACGTATAACTAGTTACGCGAAAAACCGATTACGACCCACCTCTATGTTAGTGGCTTATTTTATCTTTGTTTATAAAAATACCTAGATAAAATGTTTACATTATTTTATAGTCTGTTGATATAATAGTCGTCACGAAGTTACTTTGGTTATAATCATAAACTAATTAACTAAATTAATTAACGTGCGTAAAAAACACAGTTAGCTTATTCTCATACCTATTTATAATTACGCTAGGCGGACTAACTACTAAAAAACGCTAAAATATCATATTAGTTTATGTCACAACATAATATAATCTAGAAATTAGCATGCATTTTGTGAAAAAATAAAATGATGCAAACTCACAGTCGGTACATACTTACTTATATAACTACTAATAATTCTGCTATTTTAACTTGAATGCTGGTGTAGCTATGACGGAACTTAGATAGTTATTTAAATTAAATGTTGGGCAAGATTAATGGCCTATACCTATATTAAAGCTAATTTAATATACAGGATGGACTTTTGAGATCGGACGGTAACGGATAGGTATCGTCTTAAACCTAACGGTGTTCCGGCAGCATAGCCCTTGAGTGTCAGACCTTTCTACGCCTAGCTTGTTCATCTTCTAATGTAGCTAGAATTAAACCAGAATTTATTGATGTCAATCATAATTAAGATAAAAATCTAATTAAGATTAAAATCTAAAAAAATCTACTTCCTACTACTAAGTTTAAAACGTTTATCGTCATATCTCTGGAGATACTTATCAGATCTCGATAAATTTAAATAGAACCACCTTGGAGATGAACAGATTTGTATGATTCTTTTTTTATAACTATGGGTATGAAAAAAGATCATTCAAATCGGTTAACAATTGGCGACATATACGACACGACATAAACATACAACAAAAACACACACACACAAAATCTCCTCCTTCAATTTTAAAGTTGGTTTTAAATACTGCATAGAACGCTCATTGCCTGCCCTTACGGTCAGATCTTGAAAATCCACCCATAGTATAGTGCAACTGTCGCGATTTACCCTACATTTTATTTAACTCTATAATACAGTCTTCAGTTACCAACCAGCCTTGCACTTGCTGATATAATTAAAAATACCCTGACCCGTATAGGTGAATGCACTGCTTGTCTTGCATCATTTACTCTTGGCAAAGAATTAACAACCGCACCGAGCCGTGGGCCGCATCTGGCAATTGCTCAAAACTTCTTTCCTTACTGGCGTGTGGTCTCTTATTTCGCTTAGGCAATATAGAGTATATTCATAAAAGAATAATACATCGTTTAAAAACGACAGAATCAATTTCTGGTTAATTTCTGACAGACAAGTACCTTACCGCTAGCGCATGAAGTGAAACTTATGTCAAGTGAAGATGCGGTCTAAGATGGACTCCTGCTTGTCAGGAATCGGAAGGCAGCAAGCAAGTTCTGAGTCGAGGCGCTGGACAAATTGATTTGAGTACAATTTGCAGAGCGCAACTATCCCAATCCATCTTCCATTCTGGCTGCGAACATCATGCCGGAACATGGCAAACTGATTAGCGAAATGCCATCGTCCGATAGGTGGTTCAGCCACGGCCGAAGCCTACCACCAGTTGTCTCCCATTCAGCACCGCCAGGGTTCACGTGTAGGGAAGCAGCAAAAACATGCAGGGCAGTCTTTGGCGACTGCCGATAGAAAGTGAAAACTAAGTAACGTGTAAATTGTGTCGTCGAGATAAACAGTAAACAGTACATATAGCTCATGCTACGAGCTCATGGGAAGCGTGCGGTGACGATGACGAGAGTTTCACGCTTTTTGTTCACCAATAAAGTATACATATATACACAGAATACATATAGGCGGTAATAACTCAATGGATAGGGTGTCGGACTGGCGCTCGAGAGGTCGTGAGTTTGATCCCCACCCCACCCATTGCACTATTGACGTGAACCCACTCCAGACACAAGCATATTTAGCTTAGTTGGAGGGGTTAACAAGAATACTAGTAATATGCAACCCACATTGCGAGTAATCTTTATAAAAAAATAGCTCATGGAAAGCGTTCGGTGACAATGACGCGATTTCTATGACTTGTGTTCACCAAAAAAGTGCTCAACGAGCCTAAAGAAGGTTTCACTTCTAAAATATAGTTAAACCAGGTACATACTAACCTTACCCAACATTCTAAGAGACAATTAATTGTAATTACAGAACAGCAACAACACCTGTAGAATGTAAACGTTCAAGTCGATGTTCGAACGCGTCCTCAAGTTGCTCGGACCGTAGCTCCAGGTCAAGTGGGTACGGAACCGACCAGAGGTCCTCGCACGAAGAACGCTGCTATTATGATAGGAGGTACGTTCTTACACCAAAACCGTATAGACGACTTGGCCTAAACTTTGTTAATTATAAAGCTCAGTTAAAACTTTAGCAAAAATTAAAAACCTTCTCGAAATGGCTCCCATGCATACAAACTAACAAATTATTTATTCAAAAGATAAATGTCGCACGCGCACAACAGACTAATCTAAAAGACAATTTAAAGTTTATGTAGTTGGTTACACTTACTTTCGGTAGCCGAGAGTTACATGTAATGTTCCAAAATATAATATGATAAGATTTCATTGCGCTCTTTTTAACACTAGACGCAAAAAGAAGGGTTGTTATAAGTTTTACGTGTGTATCTATGTAGGTATTATGTTTGTCTATGGCATCTTAGCACCCAAACGAATGAACCGATATTGATTTAGTTTTCTGAGTGTTCTTAGCTTTTCATGAAAATCTTTACACGCATGTGAAAGAACAAGGTATTAAATTTAATATCTTAAATTTCGAAAATGTCTCGACAACTTTCCTAACAGCTTGCATCTTACAAAGAACTGCATTCTGTATTTTTAATAGAGCTCCAACCAGCCCCTCTAGACTAAATCAACTATCCGATTTGCCATTATTGTGGAGAAAGTAATTCCCTTACATTTTGAAGTTGCGTTTAGCGTGAATGCTAACAGAAAGTGGATTATGTCTAGGGAGGCAGATAATAATGAGACCTAAAAGACAGCGGAATGTTTTACTTGGTCTAAAAATATTGTTACAATATTGTCTTAACAACATTTGCTGTCTATCTCTTTCCAGCGAGTCAGAATGCCGTACATACAAGTGCTGGGAAGAGCAGGACGACAGCAGTGCGTGCAGCGATACTTCTCTCACTGACTTTACGTGTGATGACGAGGGAAAGTGGCACTGCCCGCCTAAGGCTATCTGGAAGGCTACTGTTGAAGTAAGTACAGTTAACAAAGTGCTATCCTTGTCTTACCTTTAAAGTAAAACAGAGACCAATAGGTACTTACCTGTTATAATTTTGCAGGCCATCCATGAGTTCAACATGATCAGACCTGGAGACAAAGTGCTGGTGTGTCTCTCAGGAGGTCAGGAATCCCTGGCGCTGCTTCATACCATTCATCAGTACCAGTTCTATGCTAGAGCTAAGGGAATGCATTTCAGTATTGGTAAGTCAGGTTCATTGTCTATCTTCTTGAAAAAACAACTATAAAAATATAAGCGGCAATAGCCTAATGTATAAGGCGTCGGCCTGACGATCGGAAGGTTATGAGTTCGATCCCCACCTATTGCACTATTGACGTGAACCCACTCCAGACATAACCATGTATTTAGCTTAGTTGGAGTGGAGGGGTTAACAAGACTACTAGTACATTATTGTGTGATTTGACGCTCAGAGTAACAATACTTTAGTAATTGTTACTCTGAGGATTTGACGCCTTCTGGTTTATTCTGAAGCTAAGAGTAAGCTAAGACTAATAACTATGACTAATGCTAGGAGATATCCTAGCATCAGGTCAATGCTACCATGTCCTTACAATATCGTTGAAGTAAGAGGATACCGAATTTCAAATTGATCAGACCTATGAAAGTTAATCTCATAGCGTCATCATCTAGAAAAAGCTTAAAACGGCTTAGCATTTTTTTATGAATCAAAGCTAAGAACACTCGATTAATTCAACTATCCAACAAAAAACAACTAAATCAATATCGGTTTATCCGTTTGGGCTCTACGATGCCTCAGACAGACACACACATACACAGTAAACACACGTCAAACTTATAACTGCCTTTTTTTTGCGCCAGGAGTAAAAAAGACGTTTTATTAAATGACAGGTAAAAATTATCATGTGTATTTGCATACAGGTGCTCTATATGTGCATGAGCCGAAGTCCGAAGTCGACCCCCTTCACCTGATGGCTTACTGCAGGACGCTGGGTGTCAAGTTCATATACCAGGACAAGATCGAGAACGACGTCACTGATCGTGAGTAATGAATCTTTGTTTGAATACTGTACTGCTGTTTGAATACTGTACTGTTGTTTGAATACTGTACTGTTGTATGAATACTGTACTGTTGTTTGAATACTGTACTGTTGTTTGAATACTGTGCGTATACCAGGAAATGTTATCACTGATGGCCACAAATAGTTTTACAACCACCCAGTGGCGTAGCGTTCGAGGGGACATAGACATGGCCCCGGGTGACTTACGAAAGGAGGCGGCAGACAGTGCCGCAATTTATTCATAAAAAAACAAAAAATGCCTTTCACATGGTATTGTAACAAATTGACTTTGGCTGAATAGTTTAAAGATTGCCTTAGCCCCGGGCGGCACGATCTCGCCTACTCTCTCTCTCTACTCTCTCTACGCTACTCTCTCTACGCCACTGCAAGGTTCTCAATTGATACTGTCCATCCAAAGGTTGTCCGGAAGAGATCGATCTTAGCAATAAGACCGCCCATTGTAATAACATTGCCATTAAGTTGTTTTATGGTATGTTACTTTATGATATGGTATATTTGTTACTTTGCCTGGTTTTCAGTAAAGAGTATTTCTATTCTATTATATCTTTGCTAACAGGGCGTAGCAGCATGTCAAAAATCTCATCGCTTCCCCGCTGGTCTTCCCACGGGACCCGTAGAGTGACCTACACAGCTATGCGAGCTCACGGCTACGGCGTAGCAGCCGTAGCACAAACATTGGACGACGCCGCTCGAGCGTTCCTTACAGCTGCCTTCCATGCAGCTTCGTTGGCTACGTTGAAGCCGCATTATAGAGTCAGGTAATTAGATATTACTACACGTTGCTTAACCGACCAATTGGTCGAATGGTTGTGTGACAGTGGACATGAATCTAAAGGTCGTGGTTCGATCCTCACACGGGACGGTTCTTTGTGTGATCCACATATCTGTCGCCAAATCTTATAGGATATTCTTCTAGGAATATTTGCATATAAACATTTTTTCTATTTGGATAAGAAAATAATTATTAAAAATTGCTAAAAAAAATGCGGATAATTCAAGGTACTTAGTTAAAACACACGCTATTGGCACATGAGTAAAGAAGGCTATTGGTCAGATCAAAAAGTGACGTCAAAGTCTACAATGCGAGTTTAGAAGTGTAGCGAAAAATCCTCCATGGTTGACTATTATTATAGACTATGACGCCAAGCGCGCCAACATAGTGGGCGTTTAAAGTGCCCGTATCTGTTTGTAATTTTTTATATATATTATTTTAACCTTATTTGCTTTTTTAGCGCTGTGTACTTTTTCTAATCATATAACGATATAATCTATCATATAAAAAAATACATGCATATTTCCAGGGAGCATGAAGTGCGCATAATCCGTCCGTTCATCTACGTGCGCGAGCGCGCCGTGCAGGCGTTTTCATGCGCGCGACAGTTGCCTGACTTCCGTGCTCCGCGGCAGACCAGCCCCGACCACAGCGATGACAGTGGAGACCATGGGTAAGAATCTAGTATCATGCTAGAATCTGTGCATAAAGAGAACCGTCGGGGCGTTACGATGAACTTAAATTCAAAGGTAGCTAAGAAAGAAAGGTACATACATAACATACCTAGAAGCACACGATAAAGATAAGAGTAGGTACCCACCAAGTATTAAACAGTTTTAGTCGTACTAGTAATGACAGCAGTGTTGTCTGCCTGCAACAAAAACAGTAAATTAAAACGACCGTCGACTGACGCGTTCTCAATTTCTACGACGGTTCCCTTTTTGCAGAGACTCTAGTGGTCTCATTTTGTTAGGCTCATTCCCACTAGTTCAACTGAACAGTTCAACTGTTGAACTAGTGGGAACATTTTTTTCCACTAGTTGAATTGCGGTTGGTTTTCTTTAGCAGTTGAACTACTGGGAATAACTATTGAAGTTTCATTCCCACTAGTATAACCGAATAGTTGAACCATTGAACACACAAAATGGAATTCAATATACCATTTTCTTCTAATCGAATTGATTGGTTGGTCAGATAATTATCGTGAAGAAATGTTGTTCCTAACCAACTGAAACCAAGAATCGTCTTAAATTATAAGGTACCAGGGTCTCATAACCCACCAAGAGGTGTCTTTTCCGGTTGTTGCAACATACAAAAAAGGAGGAGGTTCTCAATTCGTCAGATTCTTTTTTTTTGTGTACGTTCACTGATTACTCGAAGACGCCTGAACCGATTTGGAATTTTTTGTTGGTTTAAAAGGGTATATACTTCCCAGGTGGTCCCATTAAAATTTCATCGAGATATGTTCAATATCTCCAGAGATGCCCTCGCTCGACGAGACCAGCGAACCTCACGGGTCCATAAACATAAACTCCTCAAACTGGGTATTGAAAATGACTAGCGCGTCGTTTGAAGTCGGTTCTTTTAGTTTTTAAATTATATATCCTTTCACCTTGTCCAAGAATCAATTTTTTTCAATTATTTCATGAAGCAATAAAAAAATACTTTACTTTTTAACAGACTTCATAAAAAAGGAGGAGGTTCTCAATTTGCCTGTATTATTTTTAACGTTTGTTACCTCAAAACTCCTTTATTTATTAACCCTTTAGATTATTTTTTGAAAGCTTCCAGTTTGGTCCCATTGTTATTTTATCAAGATCTGATGAGAATCTCCAGAGATATAAAAATAAACACCTTTCACTTAGTACTTAAAGTGATACCGTGGCATTAAAGTAGTTTTAGTTGGTTTTGTAAACTATCTTAAAGTATTTACTTTACTTACCATATCGGCTGTCCTTATCTAACATTTTAATCTTTAGTATAATAATTGGTCAACAAACTGACAAACCAAACTGACTTTCGCATATTATATTGGTGGTAACGTTTTAACACTCACATCTGTAGATCAAAACGTCGAACTTTTCTTTTTACACTTCACCACTATCTCACCTGAGCAAAATTTCCAACCAGGTGATTAATTTCATTTCTAATTGCAGCAAAGACATGACACACCTGGAGCGTTCAGTATCTGAACCTTGCTCGGCATCACCTAAGGAGGCGACCACCTCTCGACGGTCACTCGACGAGACTAGCGAACCTCACGGGTCTATCGAGTCTACCGAGAGTACCGACCCAGTGGACGCTGCGAGAGATATATTGTCCAGCCATGAACAACAGTACCCCTATCTGTTCGCCAGTTTGAAAAACGCCCTGCATCCGCTGTTCAGTGCCAGGTGAATACATAAATACATTCTACTGATAATTTGGTTTGATAAATCATAGACACAAATAATCTGAGAGATTCTCTGATGACTGCTCTGCAATTGACCAGGCTAGTACTGGCACCATATCTATCTTGCCATTCAAATGACAAACTAAATATTGTTCTATTGCGGTTGATGCACGGCAGGTTGCGAACCCATAACCTTTAGCGAAGCCGACACCACTCTCCCAATACACCACATAGGATTCTAAAAGTTATGGATATACCAATCACAATTTTACCAGATAAGTATTGGCACTCTGTCTACATTCAAATGGTCCATACAAAATGTACCGACCCAGTGGACGCCGCAAGAGATACACTGCCCAGTCATGAACAACAGTTTCTCCCCCACTCCCCTACCTTTATATCATTGATTGTCAACAACAATGAGCAAATTCTTCGCTCCATCTCAGTGGAAAGCGTCCAACAGTAAATATGTATAATAATTAATATAACAAATGAAGTCTATCCGTATGTAGTCTATCAATTGTTGGCCAGTTTACCTATGTAACGTGTAAACTAACCAGCAATTAATCAATGCTAGAACCAAAATGGTTAAGCATTTGGATTTTACTTGTCACATATCCAGTGGCGCCTCTCAACACTTTTATTTAATTTACAAACAAGTAGGCCAATTTTAATGTGAATTTTTTATTATATCGCCTTTTTTATCTCCTAATTTTTTCGTCCATTTATCGCGTGTCGCCGACATGCATGTCGCATTACAGCCGGTGCTGATTGGTGGATATGATGTATGACATTTAGGTCCAGCTGTGATTAGCGGACGCTTCGGCAGCCATATTTGTATGCATGCTAATGTGTCATGTCAACTGCTGTCATAGTAGCTAGCTACGAATGGCCTATATTAACATCAGGTGATTGTGATCTCTGTGATTGTGAACTCTTTTCGGTCTCCAATTATAAATAAAATTTTTCTACAAGCAATATACCTTGTATTATATCCATTTATAGCAATATTCTATACAACTTACCTAAAAGAATCTTCATCTTCCTCAGGCCGATCGAAAAGGACCAAAAAGAGCATAGACATCGCAAGAAATCGGTGATTCAAATGAAGAACGGCGCCCCAGTGTACGACTCCGAGGAAGGGACCGACGAGGAACCAGTGCCATAAACAAATGTCAAACCTCCCGCCAAAACCACGTGCATAGACAATGCATGTTTCTATTTAATATTGTTGTGATGTCCTCGCGCTAGTTATGGAATATTTATTTACCGTTCTTAGCACGGAAACTGTTAGACATATTCAAATTAATGTTATAATGACAGAAAGATTCCGTATTATAAAAAGCATATTTTTTAAGTTAATGTGAACTAACTGTACCTACAACGAAGGCAACATCAATACTGAAAAAAAACAGTTATTAAAGGTCGTTCTTAATGAGGCTTTTAAAAAAATTAACTCATTTATCTGCCAATGTATCGCATTTATTACAAAAGTAAGAATTTTCAGGGTTCAGTTCTCGTCCAGTTATTAGTAAAATAACAAACATATCGTGCAGGATATTGCATTTTTTATAAAATATAATTAATGCTAACTGCACGGTAAATAATATTACCGTGCTAACTGTTAGCGTATATTGTATTTTATAAATCATGAATTCAACGTTTTGTTGTAATGCAGTTGGTAATGTGAAAATCAATCACGATAACTTAAAATTTTGATTTTGCTAATTACTGGCCGAGTACCGAGAATTGGAAGAATTGAACCCTTTACCCTAAAACTCTTGTTTCGGTCAAAAATGCGATGACAGTGACAGATAAATGAGATTCCTTATTTTTTGAAAATGAATCATAACGAATAAATGGAAAGGTATATAGCTAGAGTGGGGACACCATAAAGACCAATGTGATTAACTCAGTGATCATACTTGTGATCAGTATATTTATAAGCATGTTAATGTTGATGGTCTAGATGATAAGATCATGATCATGTAGTGGATGACTTATTTTTTGACGTTAGATTTAGGGTTGCCATGTTAATAATTATTTCTACTAAAATGGTAATATAGTACAATTTATTTAAGCGAATGGAATTGAAAATAATGTGCATTTGTTACTGTCTGCTAAGGAATAGATGTTGAGAAATATATTTTTATGTCGCATGTGTTTTGAAAATGAGAGTTATATCGATGAGACCTATTTATTCTTTATAATTCTAATCAAAATTTGATGTTATTGTATGAAATAATGTAATAATGTGTTCTGATTGAATAAAGTAATGTACCTATAGGTATTAGTGTCGTAGAGAAGACATAATTATATAGAGATATAATAAAACCATCAAGAAATGTATACTTCTTCTTATAGGTTGAGTGTCTCACATTGATATTACGTTGCCAAATGGTGTACAAGTAAAATAATATGCATGAACACACATGCATATTCTTGTGAAAAACTAAAAAACTAATAAAAAAGTAAGTTTTCATAATTATTTAAATGTTTGTTTCTTATTCTACGTTTTCTGTATATTGGATATCGATAATATCGACAATTACATATTGACGACATATTCCATGATTCAAAAAATTCCTAGCGACATACAAAATTTCACCTAATTAACTGATTCCACCAAACACCTTTAAGCATAAACAAAATATTGGCGCTATGAGTTTTAAAATTATAACTGGTTGAATGTGAGACAACTTACCCTACATATATATTAAGTGTTCACGTGGATGTAGGCGCTTTTTATACGATGTATCTGTTCTTTGTAATTTTTGTATTATTTTTTTCTACTTGCAATAATGTTACAACGATTTATGGCTACATCAACATTCAGGTTCCATTTTGTTTTTTTTCCATTTTCAGATTGGAATATGGCTGCTGATGTTAGATTGTTATAATTATTCATAGATATTATCCTCTTTCTATCGTAATCGGGTAGCAAAAACGTTTCTTGTACTCATTTTATATTGTTATTAGAATTTAAGTTAGTATTTAGAAGTATATGAATTTTCTCATACGTTGCTGTTATTTTATTGATATATTAAGTAAGTGTAAGAGATTAAGATTAAGGAAAATTCCTAAACTACTTAGAGTGGGCTAAATATATTTGAGTGAATTATAATTATTATATTATAAAAGAACAGTCCCATACATTGCTTCCATGATTGAATTGTATTCATATATACATTTTTTCGTCTACTTTAATAAAGATTATGTTTTAATATTTGTGTTTTTATGTAAACCTTCCCATGTACTTACCCGATAACAACTTGCCTATTTTCATAGCCTCTTAAGAATTTTACAAATATGTAATCAACACCAATATTATAAATGCGAAAGTCAGTTTGTTTATATGGGACATTGTCACGGTCAAATAATAATAATAATAATAAGCCCCCCTCAATCCTACCTAACGTCCGAGTCGAACACCAGACCACGTGGGGGGCGAGCAACGTTTACTTTTGAAACTTAAACGGCTAAGGGTAGGTCGGAGAGGAGAAGAGGAGGAGGAGAGTAAGATATAAATAGGGGAGTAAATAGGAACGGAAGCAAGGAAGCCGAAGACGCGGCTTAATCTTATACTGGGTAGTAATAAGGTTTATGTGTAGGCTAAAAGGTGCTAACAGCGATGGTAAAGTGACGAAAAGTAAACAGATACGGCAGGAAGTGCATATGTAGGCAAGCGGTATAAACGAGAACAAAAGATAGTCAGTGAAGCAATGGTTAGTAACGATAAGAAATCAGATTGGTTAGATTACATAAAAAAGAGGCACAAGTGGACATAAAAGATGACGATGATAGTGATGATAAGTGACGAAAAGTAAATACGTTGGTTAGGAAACATAAAAAGAGGCATAAAAGATGATGATGAAGATGGTAAGTGACAAAAAAGAAATAGGCAAGTCAGGTAACACAGGGTGATGGCGATGGTAAGTGAAGATAAGTAATTAGGATGGTTAGGAAAAATAAAAAAGAGGCATAAAAAATGATGATGGAGATGGTAAGTGACGAAAAGGAAACAGGCGTCAGGTAACACAGGCAAGAAGTATAGATGGGAATAAAAGATGGTGATGGAGATGGTAAGTGACTAAAATGAATTAGAGTGACAAAAACTGGCATTAGAGATGTGAACAGTATAGGATTATTGATACAGGTTTTATTTCTATCTAAGATGGATCGAGTAAGGAAAATAAGCCATGTTAAGGCTCTTGGGTACAATAACCCTATGAGGTTTACATGGAACAATCGCCATTAATGTGGGATGGTGGTTTTGGGTGGCGGCGGAAGAGTAGCTAGGCTAGATACCAACGGCGGCGCCCACGGGCTTAGTGAGACAGCTCACTGCATATTCATACGTACAGGACCAAGGTGCGTCATGAGTTATTTTGTCCTTAGCTGCATGAAAGGTACAACATTACAATGTCCCCAAGTGCCCGGCGACTCCGGAGGTGATGCTGATGACAGTAGGCAGGAACTCCCCGTAGTCAGGGGCGAGATGAATCTCCGGGCGGGATCGATTAAATGTCAGACGACCAATGCTAGTTTAACGGATACCGATGCTTCTGAACTTACTTCGACAACAACGGCCGCGGATGTTGTACAGGAGGCAAGCGCCGACAACCCTGTGCCCGCCAAGGCTAATCGTGCACGCAGAAAATGGACAGAAGAAATGAATATCTTCATTCTGCGCAGATATTTTATACTTACATCACTAGAAGCAAATGTAAGATCGTATCTCCCAGAACTGCACAGCAAGTTTGTGGAAAGATTCCCGGATATGAATGTGAGTAGACAAAGAGTAGGAGACCAAAGAAGGGCAATAGTTCACAGTGGCTTATTGAATGCCAAACAAATACAGACATTACGAAAGGAAGCAGAAAATCATCTCAAAAATAATCCAAGTAATAGTTCACATGAGACACCCTATAACAATTATAGCCAAAGAATGCGGTGGACTAACGATGTTAACGAATTTATCTTGAAAAGCTATTATAGAATAACCGAAGTTGAGACTAAGAAAACCGCATACCGACGACCTTTACACCAACATTTTATTACAGAATATCCACACCTTTCTCATATTTCCGAACAAAAAATTTCCGATCAGCGTAGAGTCATAATCAATAATAAATTAATTAGTGATACAAGAATTCAAGATATACGGGAGGAAATTGCAATAGAATTAAACGTACAGGCTATACATACCACAACATCACTAAATCCTATAACTGCTGAAGACACAATGAGAACTTCTCAAAGATATATCGATATACAATCACCAAATATACTTAAAACAAATACACAGGAAAAAATATTACCCGAATTACCCAGAACTGTAGATGAATCTCCTGAAAAAGACCTAGAAAACGAAACAAACGATCTTACAATACCAATATTAAATTCAAATTCTTCACTAACAACAAACGTAGACACTTTACAGTACAGTACTGATGATTACGATTTACCAATCCAGTTAAGAACAGATATAGAAAATACATTTTTGGAGTTCATTGATAAATTTAAAAACATTAACCCAACGTCTAGACCAACAATACCAAAGCAAAAAACATCCAAAAAGTTAGCCAGTATTGTACATTTCGTAAACCAGTCTGTTATACCCAAGCACATTTTACTAGACGCTTGTTTTAATACAACTCAAAATGCAATATATTGCGCTGCTATTACTGTTGCTAGCTATAATAGTAATAAACCGCATATCCAATTAACCAATGATAGTAATAAAAATAACAACCCCAGGACCCGAACTACTCCTAAATGGCAAAAACATTTAGAAGATAGGATATCGAAATTACGAGCAAAAATTGCTAGACTAATAGAATATATTAATGGAAACAATAGCCCATCACTACAACGCCATATAAACAAAATTAAAATAACTTATAAAATTCATTCACAACATGAAAACGAAAACACAAGCTTATCCCATTTTTTTGATACCCTTAAACAAAAGTTAAGCGCACTTGCCAGTCGTCTACGGCGTTATAAGCAAACTTCATTAAGAAAACAACAAAATGCATTATTTAATAACAATGAAAAACTCTTTTATAGAAATATGGTAGACAAACAAGACAACAACCAAAACAGTACATCAGAAATGCCTGAGGCAGAGAACCTACATACATTTTGGTCTGATATTTGGTCAAAGCCCGTAGTACACCGACACAACGAATGGATTGAAAAGAATCAAGAACTACTGAACGATTTACCTAATATGCAATTTGATGACTTATCTATAGACACTTTAAAACTAGTTATAAACAAAACGCACAACTGGAAGGCACCAGGCGCCGATAAAATACAAAACTATTGGTATAAGAAATTCACTTCAATACACCCCTTGCTACTTAAGCACCTAAATGAATTTATCCATAACCCCATAACTATGCCTGACTACATTACACTAGGAATGACATACATGTTACCTAAAGACAAAAACGACTTAAAAAATCCAGCTAAGCATAGACCTATAACTTGCCTCCAAAACATATACAAAATCTTAACATCTTGTATCTCGGAGTTAATCTATAAGCATGTCAATTCCCAAAATATTCTGGCGGAACAGCAGAAATGATGTAGAAGAGGCAGCCTGGGGTGCAAAGAGCAACTTACGATTGACGCAGTAGTATCTAAGCAAGCATTATCCAGAAAGAGAAATATATTTACCATGTATATTGATTATAAAAAAGCATACGACTCTGTACCACATAGTTGGCTGATATACATATTAGAACACTACAAAATTAATCCAATAATAACAGTCTTCTTAAAACATGCAATGACAACCTGGAAGACTAAATTAAAGCTATACAACGATAATACTTGCTTGGAAACGGATACCATAGCCATACGTAGAGGGATTTTTCAGGGAGATTCTCTCAGCCCACTATGTTTCTGCCTAGCTCTAAACCCACTGTCCCAACTGCTTGATAATAGTAGCAAAGGATATAAAATAAAATATGATACAACACAGCACACCCTATCCCATTTAATGTATATGGACGATATCAAACTGTATGCTTCCACTTTAACCGATATAAACACTCTTGCAGACATAACACAATCTTTTTCATCTGACATACGAATGCAATTCGGCATTGATAAATGTAAAATTCAATCAATCCGAAGAGGTAAAATAGAACAAAACACTTACCCTCTCCCTGACGGTGAAATAATAGAGCCAGTAGACAGTATCAATGGGTATAAATATCTAGGGTTCCACCAGTCCCAACAAATTCACCAAAATCGAGTAAAAATACAAATCGAGCAGCAGTTTAAAGCACGTCTAAATAGGATTCTCAATACACAACTAAATGCACATAACACTATTAAGGCAATAAATACTTTCGCTGTTCCCGTACTGAAATACTCATTTCGAATCTTGCATTGGTCACAAACTCGCGTTAAAAAATTGCAACGCCTTATAAACACAACAATGACAAAGAACAGAAAACATCATCCACGATCCTGTAGCGAGAGGCTCACCTTACCAAAACACGAGGGAAGTCGAGCTCTAATAGACATCGGAAACCTTCATAACTCACAAATAACATCTATCCGGAAATTTTTCCACCATCAAGCTGAACACTCTTCTCTTCACAAAGCAATAGTGCTTGCAGACATTAAATACACACCCCTAAATCTAAGAGACCGTACACTACAAAAGAATGAAACTATAGTTACAGTTGACAACAAAATTAACACCTGGCTACAAAAATCTTTACATGGAAGGCACCGCCGCGATTTGATAAGCCCTAATGTAGATAAAGTTGCATCTAACACGTGGCTTAAACGGGGAGAATTGTTTCCAGTAACAGAAGGATTTATGTTTGCTATCCAAGATCAGACAATACATACGCTGAACTATAGAAAACACATAATAAAAGACCGTTCCCTCCAATCAGATCTATGCAGACATTGCCATAGCAGCTCAGAGACAATACAGCATATCACAGGTTCATGCAGAGCCATCACTCAGTCAGACTATAAACACAGACATGATCAAGTCGCCGCAATCATACATCAATACCTCGCATTCAAATTCAAACTTATAAATGAAAAGACAGCTTACTATAAATACAAGCCTAAAATAGTATTAGAATCAAGAGATTACAAAATGTACTGGGACAGAACCATTATAACTGATAAAACAATCCACTACAATAGACCAGATATTCTTATACAAGACAAGAAAAATGAAAAAGTATTCCTTATCGACATAGACGTACCCAATACAAACAACCTCGTTACTACACATACAGAAAAAATTGCTAAGTATACCGATCTGTCCATTGAACTCAAAACCCAATGGAGACTAAAAACTGTTAAGACTATTCCCATAGTCATTTCATCAACTGGCATAATCCCGCGCTCTCTCCTAACTAACCTTAAAGCTCTTGATATCCACGAGCTAACTTATATATTACTTCAAAAAGCGGTAATTCTAAATACGTGCCGCATAGTCCGCAAGTTTTTGTCACAGGACTAATATCATAGACCCACCATTTTCGTTTTGGTTAAAAGCCCGCGAAAATGGTTTAGCACCTCGGTAACGAGAGATTAAATAATTAAACAGAAATAATAATAATAATAAGGCATGCCGCCGTCCCGGAGAGTCACTCAGACATATCGTTTCCGGTTGTTCTCATCTTGCTAACTCCGAGTACTTGCACAGACATAACGTCGTAGCCAGGATCATCCACCAGCAACTTGCAATTCAATACGGCCTTGTCGAGTCTGAGGTACCGAACTATAAGTACACACCTGCGCCAGTTCTCGAAAATGGTCGTGCTTTGCTTTATTGGGACCGATCGGTTATCACGGACAGGACTATTGTCGCCAATAAGCCTGATATCGTGATAGTCGACCGGTCCCAGCGGCGGGCAGTGTTGGTCGACATCACTATCCCGCATGACGAGAACCTCGTAAAGGCTGAGAAGGACAAGCTTAGCAAATACCTTGACTTGTCTTTCGAGGTTACCGCCATGTGGGATGTTGACTCGACCATCATTGTACCGATAGTTGTTTCTGCGAACGGTCTAATAGCGAAAAGTCTCGACCAACATATCAAGAGACTTTCGCTAGACGGCTGGATCAAGGGCCAGATACAGAAGGCGGTACTTCTTGACACGGCACGCATCGTCAGGAGGTTCCTCTCTCTGCAGCCCTAACCACCGGTAGTTTGGGCCCTGCCCCGCTACCGGCGGCACCCTAGGTTTAGGGTTTTTTATAATGTTTTATGTTTTTATAGTTATTTTCTTTATTATTTTTATATGAAAATATTGTAACAAACCTATACCTAAGAAAAAAGAATAAAAAAAGTGAATAATAATAATCATCATTTATTTCAGGCAATACAAAACCCATATTTGTCTTAAAACAAAAATGTAAACACTGTATAGAGGTGCCAAGTAAAAATACAAATACGAATAAAAATACAAAAAATAACCGGACAAGTGCGTGTCGGGCCACGCGCAGTGTAGGGTTCCGTAGTAGCCTGTTATTCAATGCAAGTCTTTACACGTTATAAACAAGCAACTAGGTACTCCGTCTTTGTCACTTTAAAGGAGTTATTCTAAGGATTTTGTAATTGATACAAAATATCCAAGTTCAACGACTATTACTGCTAAACTAATAAAGCTATCTTAATCGCTATAATTTTTTTTTTAAAGTTGATGAAATGCGCTATTATCACGATTTTTTTCAGATTTTTCAAGCCAGCAGTTTAGCTTTTAGAGGGGGGGGGGACGCCCTACTGGAACAAAAATTTGCACTATAAAGTTTAATATTTCGTAAAAGGAGCATTCAATCAAAAAATGGTATTAGCAACCCTGAAGTCATTTTAAAAGACCTATTCAACGATACCCTACACGATGGGGTAGACGGTGAAAAAAAAATTCATCCCCACTTCGCATATCCCCTATATGCGAAGTGGGGATGAATTTTTTTAGCTAGCTACCCTAAAAAAATAAATATTTTTCACAATTTTATTTCAGCACTTTGTCGGCGTAATATATATACATACCCCCACAAAATTACAGCTTTCTAGTATAAACGGTCTCTTAGCAAAACCTCGGACAGACAGACAGACGGACATGACGAAACTATAAGGGTTCCTTGTCAGGACTACGGAACCCTAAAAAGAGTCGTAGCACTACTAGTGCTGAATCACTTTTTGTTCTGATCCATATCACAGAATAATGAATAATACAAGTATCCATATGCACAGAGATCCAACGCTTAAACACAGGACCCCTAATATCGTCAGAGACAGCCACGAGAATACTGTTGGTGGAGTGGCGCAGACTATGCCAGAACGAGGCCACCCTAGACCTGATCACAGCAATAATATCGTTTAAAAACTAAAAAAGAACCGACCTCAATGCCGCGCTATTCATTTTCAGTACCAATTTTGAGATGTTTATCTCAATATCTCTGGAGATACTTATCAGACCTCGATAAAATTACCATGGTATTATACTTGGAATATCTCCTTTCGAACAAAAAAAGAATAATCCAAATCGGTTCATAAACAACGAAGTTATCCGCGAACAAACATAAACAAAAAAAAATATATATACGGTTGAATTGAGAAACCTCCACCTTTTTTTGAAGTCTGTTAAAAAAGTCTGGTACCCCCGCCTCAGCAAACATACTCAAAGCACTGCAGTACCGCGGAAGCCTCATAAGAGCCCGGAATACGTCATTATACTGGACTCTTATCCAGTTCATTGCTTACTGCGTAAACGTTACCCACATCTGGCAGGTATACATGCATAAGTCAAACGACTGGACTGATTTAGTACAGAAATAGCAACTACTATGGATTAGGCTATAGGATATTTTTTAATAGTTCATAATAGTTAGTTATAAATAAAATATCTAACTGAAATATTTAACTGTAATATTTAACCGAAACACTCAACTGAAATATTCAATTCAATTATGTTGAATGTTTTAATTGAATATTTCAGTTGAGTGTTTCGGTTAAATATTACAGTTAAATATTTCAGTTAGATATTTTATTTATAACTATGTGTTCAAATCGCGAAAGTTTAAAGTTTACAATTCATAATAGTTGTCTGTAAAAACAAAACAAAAAGAAATTTAGCGTCTGATTTCTTAGCGAGCGGTTGGTAGCCTGGAAGAAACTCTGACGCTGGGTGTGGATCTATATTCAAGAATTATTAAGCGATTGCTTAGTAAAAAGAGGCTTTTGTAGGTAGAGTTAGTAAACCCTATCAATCCCAAATAATTGTTACCTATGATATATTCTGAAATTGATTAGCATGCAATTAATTCTGATATTACGTAGAACTACTTTATTCAGGGTGCGAGTATTTTTTTCAGTAATTTGTTTTAGTCAGTACCAACTACCAAGTATATGTATACTATATTTTATTTAGTTTAGTATATATATACTTTATTTAATTTTGCTTTGGTTCGTCTTCATTTATTCTAAATGTAAATAACTGAAATAAAACGCGTTGTGTAAAATTGATACCTAAATAAAAATAATAACTTACAGTGCAAGATAAAAGAGTGGAAATTAAATATTTAAGAACTAACTACTACTCTTACAGGTAACACCAAAAAAATTGTATTTATTGCGTGACTACTGAATTTTGATACTTGTTTTCATTCATTGAATAATGCAGGTAAGAAATAAGCATATAAATAAATAAAGAACAATTTGTATAGATATAATATATATACTAACTAAAAGCCGAGCTTTGTGAGGGCGCGCGTAGTTTTTCTGCCTGGTAATAATTTTAAAGGCAGTTTTTTTTAAATATTAAATTGCGAATCTGCCCGACACCGGCAAAAAATTTGCCAAAAAACCAACCACTCCAACAAATGCATAAAATTTGCCATCATATTATTGAATTATGGCATAAAATATGGCATAATAATACCGGCCAAGTCGAGTTAGACTCGCCCACTTGGTTGGTACCAATTAAGCTAGACCTTTAAATTGTATGAGCGCTCATATAACTCAGAGGCCTATCTTGATTGGAGTGAACTATGTATGTATGGGGACACCCTTTGATTTTTCAACTTTTTTTTATTTTTTGTTTGTTAAATTATATAATTTAAAAAAGGAAAAATTAATGTTTCCTTTATTTGTGCTATGAGATCTGGATTCTTGCCAAATTTCATGATTCTAGGTCAACGAGAAGGAACGGAAGAACCCTATAGGTTTTCGACCCAAAACCTATAGGGTACTTCCGGTTTACCTAGAATTGTCAATTTTGGTTATAAGCAAGGTCTTAGAGCACAAGTAAAGGGAAAATTCCGAAAAGTAAAAAGTTGAAAATTAAGGTAAATTTTGGTACTTACAAGTTTTTGCGAAAATCTAAATTTGCCCATATCTTTTTATCGTCTTCACTCAGGACCTTGATTTTTAACCACCTAATAGGGACTATAGATCTCAGTATCTGGTATAAATTTCAACTTGCTAGGTCCACCCGCTCCTGAGAAAATCGGTGGTGACACACGGACAGACGGACAAGAAAGTGTCTTATATGGGTTTCTTTTTTTACCTTTTTAGGTACGGAACCCTAAAAATAAAGTTAACCTTCTCATTCGAACTTTTACAAAGGCCCTAGGGGTAAGCTAAGAAAATCTGCACTCGGAAGATATTTGATTTATATATATATATAGGACATGTAGATAAATATTTATATTCTGAAAGTTTGAGATCTGTAACTCAATTGTTTTTTTATCTAAAGCAGAAAATGTAAAAAACAGAAAAAAATGTTTTTCAAGACTGCAGCAATTAATCCAAATTTGTATATATCTTTAAGACTAATATTCTATTATAACAAAATTAAAAGCTTTATAACATTATATGATCATAGAAAAATAAAAAATATTAATGTTAAATTTAATTTTTTACCATGATACAATTTTGGCTCAATAACATAATTCGTACCTTTAATATTTCCCTATAATAATGTATATCTATAGACATATCTATAGACACCCATAGGTTTGATGATCTTTTTTTTGTTTCCGTTCCATGTATGGGGGAGCACCCCCTTAATCTTTTATTTTTTTATTTTTGTACAAAAATCGTAAAGCGGTTCATAGAATACATCTACCTACCAAGTTTCAACTGTGTATTCTTAGGAATTTCGAAACTATTATACTAACTATTCCCAAATTATTAGTAGTTTCGGAAAAAAGTGGCTGTGACATACGGACGGACAAACAGACATGACAAATCTATAAGAGTTCCGTTTTTTGCCATTTGGCTACGGAACCCTAATAAAATGTCATAATAATACTTTGTTCCTTCAAATATAGCTAACTAAGATTGAATAATAAAATTGATAATTGATATTTGAATGTTTTATTTATTTACTTTCACAATAGAAGCTATAGTTGTTATTTTGAAAATTAATATTATTTTTAATAGATGATGTCTATGTCATATATATATGTACATAAATAGCAGAAAAAGGCAATTAAAAGCGAGCATGTAATGTATTATTTTATTTTTAATGTTTTTTTTTACTATGTCGTACTTTAAAAAAAAATATTACATTAAACGAAATTGTTTTTTTGTTTTTGAGCCAAAATTGTATCATGGTAAAAAATTAAATTATCATTTTATTTTCTATGATCCTATGATGTTATAAGCTCTTAATTTTTTTATATAATAGCTATTATTAGTCCTAAAGATATATATTTGGATTAATTGCTGCAGTCTGTCTTAAAAAAAAAGATTTTATTGTGTTTTTTACATTCTTTGATTTAGAAAAAAAACCAATCGAGTTAGAGATCTCAAACTTACAAAATATACCTATTTTATTAGTACCTACATATCGTGTAAATATCAATAAAATATCTTCCGGAGGCAGATTATCTTATATATTTATATTATAACCTTATAACCTTATTATATACCTTATTACCTTATTTAGCTTATAACCTTAGGGCCTTTCCAACCAAATAAATGCATAATAAGAATGTTATACTTTAAATAGAAACAGAAAATTGTCAAAATTCTATTTATATTTCAAAATTCATAAAGATCCTTGAAATCTGCCACTTTTTGGAATCGTAAGCGTAATCCGCATCATCACTTAAAAACAGGTGAGATAGTGGTCAAACGCTAACCTAGAAGATATTAAAAAAAAAAATCTGCCAGAGTTAAAATTTAGGTCCTAAATCTGCCTAAATGGCAGATATCTGCCATAAATGGTACACTAATACCAAACGTCATTTGGATGACAGATGTCAATTCTTTAGATTTCTTACAGATGGCGTTAGTAACCAAACATTATGTTCGCAGCGAAGTTAATTCTTTGATCTTCTAACGGTCCCACCCTCTCTAAAAGCCAAACTGCTGGCTTGAAAAATCTGGAAAAAATCGTGATAATAGAGCATTTCATGATATTTAAAGTAAAACTATAGCGGTACAGTACTTTATTAGTTTAGCAGTAATAGTCGTTGAACTTGGGTGCTGGATAATTATGTACCAAATACATAATCCTTAGAATAAAACCTTTAAAGTGCAAAGACGAAGTACCTAGTTGCTTTTTATAACGGGTAAAGACTTACATTGAATAACAGGCTACTACGGAACCATACACTACGTGTGGCCCGACACGCACTTGGCCGGCTATTTTTAATGTTAGTAAAATTATATATTTTTTTACTTATAACACATCTACAAATCAATAGGCGTGATAGTTTATCAGTAAAGTGCACCACAAAAGTGCTCAGGTTGTGGGATAGTGTTAGGGCTCGCTTCGCTCGCCCTGATTAAATTTATATAGATACTTATAGGTTTCCATTTAAATAAAAATTCATGTCTTGCAAATCTTATATTTGCAAAAATAATACAAGTATCAAAAACGTTTGTGTCTAACTGTGTTGCTACATACAAGATACAAAAGCAATAGTGGCCCCCTATTTATTGTCAACTCATTTATGTCGCACTGTAATGGGTTACACACCGATATGATTCGCATCTAGAAATGTTGCGTCTTTGACTGTTCTGTTTAGATCAGTAGTAGGTATCACTTTCAAAGCATAGGTTCCTTTTAAAAAAATCAAGCAAGCATTTGACAATTGAATAATAGTATCTAGGTACTATTATTTATTCTGTGACCTAAATTAGGAGTGACGACAAGACATATAACGTAATCTATAATGATACCCTTTATATATAAAAATCAATAGCTGTTCGTTAGTCTCGCTTAAACTCGAGAACGGCTGGGCCGATTTAGCTGATTTTGGTTTTGAAATGTTTGTCGTAGTCCAGGGAAGGTTTAAACGGTGAGAAATATTGAAAAAATTGCGAGGAAGATAGTAATAACAATAATTTCATTTTTCCCATATAAACTGTTCCACCACTTTTCTGTCAAACATTTGACGTTCGTCCCTTCGATACGGTAAGGCAGACTCTGTTCTACTCTCGAATTAAAATTTGAAGCACGTATTAAATTAATATATCCACATTACTCGGATTATCGCGTACCTAGGCATTTAAATTTTTATATTTTGAATTTTGATGGTTGTCCCAGGTTGTCATTTTTGGTTCATTCTGACATTTTTGTCATTGTATTGACATATTTTGATGGTTGTCATTATAGCGTTTCCATACATGGGTATTCGCTATTTGTGTATAAAAACCGATAAAAACAAAATTAAATTAAATAATTAAGGGGGGGTCATACAAGAAACGTGTTTTTGAGGCTTTTTATGCTCGATCTTACAAACCTTAATAGACAATAATTATTATTGGTTTGTAAATATAAATATCCAAATGATAATATTATTTCTAATTTTGAATGTATTAACTTACGTAGGCAATTAATTAATTAATAATTTATTATTGAATGTAACATGAATTGAATTGAAATAAAATCATTTAAAATGTACAATGTAAATATAAAATTTTTGAAATAAATGTCTTTATTTTTATCTTTATCTTTACAAAGACTTGAAAATTTACTAATGGCGTATATTGCAATGGCTGCAAGATCAAATAATAAAAACTAAATTAAATTAAAAATTATAGGGAGTCCCTTTTAAATTTTTTAATATACAAGAAACGTATTTTTCCGGCAAATATTGTTCAATCGGAACCCTGCGTGTGCAGGTCTGACTCGCACTTGGACAGTTCATTGATATTCGGGGTGCGAAGTTCGCCGGGTCAGTTAGTTTATTATATTTACCAGAACGAAGAGCTATGGCCTATCATACTTATCCTTTACATAACCACAGAATAATGAATAGTACAAGACATTACTTGCGTGTGTGGATATATAACTATCTTCAAAATAAAACCACCAATGGAGTTGCTTACATTTAATACATTTACTAAGTATTATATAGGTACTACGTACGTACACCGAATGCTATGCATGTGTGCGTGCCCGCATTTCAATACACTTACACTAATGAGTATTACAAGTACTAAGGATTTATTCACGACAAAAGCTTAAATTCCAAAACATCAGATGTGATAAATTACTAAAAGTTACCTTATATATATATAGACAATCAGAGACAAAATATCCTAAAATAAGCTAAGAATGATTACCTAATAATTTACTAAACATTTCATTTCATGACGACACAATATTACGATTCAAACGCGATTATATACTTATATGCCTACATCATTTTTATAAGTTTGATTATATCTACGATAAATTATCGTTAAATGTAAGGTATAGGGGAAAACTTTTTTTTAATTTTGTGTAGTAGTTGCATCCTTCTTAACTCCCCCAGCGCTGCACGCGTTTCCTCCTGCGAAAATAACTAAATATTAAAACCATAATCGTAATATATTATATTGTCGATGGTGCAAATAATAATAAAATCTCTAGTTATACACTACATAAATAAATAAGAAGCTCGCATATGCCTGAGTAACTGCAATGATTGGGCGTTTTCACATTGGACGATAACTGTAACTACTCGATAACTGCACGGTATCGTTGGACTGGTAGTTTGATACAATTCTGTCGACGACACAGTGTGAAAGCGATTGTATCAAACTACCAGTCCGACGATATCGTGCAGTTATCGTACACGATAATATAACTGTAACTACAGTTACAGTTATCGTCCAATGTGAAAACGCCCATTGGCCTATTCTATCGAAAATGGTTTTGACTGATTTCAAAGTGTGGTGGCGGGACTCGATCTCGATGTTTTTTTTTTTGGTATTTGGCGTAAACTTCTAAAAGACAGGCAAAAGTGAAAGAAGTTGGGAAAGACCATTGCCCAGTTAAAAAAACATAAAAGGTAAAAAAAAACCCTGGACCAACGGACGCTAAAAGTCTATAATGGCTAATGTTTATATTTTCCAGGAAACTAACTATGTTTCTTTTTTTTTATTTTTCGTAATAGGCCGACTTTTGTGAAAAATTGCAAAGGACAAGTGCATGTTCGACCACGCGCATTATAGACACATGAGTAAAGAAAAGGAACAGAGACAAACCTTCTAAATGTCATATGTCATGAAATGTCATAAATGTCATGAAGTGTCACGAAATGTCACAAAATGTCACAAAATGTCATAAAATGTCACAAAATGTCACAAAATGTCACAAAATGTCACGAAATCTCATGTTATGTCACAATATGTCACAAAATGTCATGAAAAGTAAGGAAATGTCATTAAATGTCATGAAATGTTACAACATGTCATGATTGGTCACGAAATTTCATGAAATGTCACGAAATGTCTATAAAAAACATTCATAAATCAAAAATAAAAAAAATATTTTCCCGCCCTAGGGCGGAAAATACCTACTTTGCGCACACTTATCGAGGAACATCACTTTACGAATAGATGGGATGAAAAATAATATAATATAACGCGACGCGTCGCGAGCGACAGCCCTGAGTTAAAGCACCAGCCGAGCCACTATAAACAGGTTTCACTTCGTACGTGACAGGCGCCACACAGGCCGCTAGTGCTCAGGCACACACGCGCGTCTACGTCATCATCACAGCGCAGTTGTATGAAGCTTTGTCTCTGTTTTTTTACTCATGTGTTATAGGGTTCCCAAGTAGCTTGTTACAAAATGCAACTAAACCTACTTCTGTCGTGAATTTTTCACATAACCTAAACCAACCATTTAGTTGTCAGGAAAGGGAGAACTTATCTTGACTCTAAGAAAAACTAGCACTTTAACGCTTAATATTGACAAACGGATGCCTGAATCGAATCCCTGAAGCTTTTTTCACACACAGGCCATATTTTAAGAAAGATCTATCCAGCAATACTCGATACCATAGGGTAGACGAGAAAAAATAGCTACCCCCACTACTTCACATTTAGGGGAGGTACCCCATTAAGTTGATATCTATTTTTTTATTTTGCCACTTTTTCGCCAAGATTAATATGCCAAATTACAGCCTTCCAGTACTAATCGTCACTGAGCTAGGTGGACAGAAAGGTCGACGGACATTGCGAAACTATAAGGGTTTCTTGGTCACTGCGTGGTACGGATCCCTGAAAATGATACTTAATTGGTTGCTTTCTGCTTTAACCTTCACTTCACCCCACTTTGTTTGATCCAGGGTTAATAATCATTATGTAGGTATACATTACCCAGCTGACTGAGCGAAACGGAGTAGGTAAATGATATAGAGGAGGTTCTATAGGAGGCCCATACATCGAATTACCATTTCGGAGTTGGCCTCCTGGTCCTATTGTTTTCAAATATAGGTTTATTGGTTGCTTTAGATCAAAGTTGATAAGATATACTTATTCATAAGCAACCATTAGAAATACCTATGATTGTTCAGAAAGAAAGCTTTTTATATACGTTAATTGTTTGCTCCGCTTATTACATCTGTACACTACAACGGGCCTAAAATGTCTGCACAAGCAAAGCATTTATTTTAGCCGTTACTCTTTGAAATCAATCAAATGACAGGTAGCCACAGATAAAAGAACAAGTAACCCACCTCTCGTTGGTATTCTCCGCGTTACGTGCATAGATGAACAGTCTGTGGCAAAAACATACTAACAGAGTACTCATGGCAATGGTTAAGTTAGCGGTGAGCCTGCAAAATCTAACTAAAGGCTTATTTTTACATACAGTGAATGTGTGCACCTACTGATATCTGCGCATAGAATGGATTTGATGCCAGTAGATTTATTTGCAGAGTGTATATCTAAACTCATAGATGTAAGTGTAATCCAAGGTCTGTGTGTAAACCGGTGTGATTGTTTTTTCAGAGCGTATGCATATCGAGTTTCCAGGTGATTGATCAAAATATATTTTGCTGAACGTATGTGTGTTGCTCAAGATTTTATTTTTTGATTAAAAATGTACACTTACACACGTCTAATATCATTAAATAGGTTATATGAATAATTATTTTAAATATAGTTATAAAAGCATAATTTATCGCTTTGACTTTAAAAAAAAACTAAAGTAATAAGCCATTCAGCTTTCATACAAACATCGCCGTCGAATTACTAAAAAATCATTCCCTTTAATGTAGGGTTGCCAATGGCATAACTAATTATATCAAGATTTTTTGCAGAGCCTATACTTAGCGGGGATTTTATTTTGCACAGTGAATGTATCGCGCTAATCAAAGATATTTTTTTCAGAACGAATGTGAACAAAGTGATTCATGATTTATTTTGTACAGCGTAAGTAGTTAAACTGGGTAATTCAATAAGTTATTTTTTGTAGAGTGTATGTATATTATAGGTATTGGATGATTCGTCAAGAATTTTCTGTAAAGCGTAATAATCACTAAGGTCATATAGGTATCAATAATAATCAATATAGGTACACTAGGTGATTCACCAACATAATTCAGTACTTTTTTTTTTTGGATAGCTTAAATATGTACCTATCTGCCCGGTATACATACGCTCTGCAAATGTGTAGGCATTTCTAATTGAAAGTCTAAATGATCTTTGTATGATATTTTTGTTAATTGTTTATTCTAATAAACAATTGAATAAAATCCACAATGGTCGCTATTATTTTACTTTAGTGTCTAGTATCTACAATAGGTAACATTTTAAGGTTAGCAGTTTCATATTATTAGCGCGAAAGCAGTTTAAAAAAAATTAAAAAAAAAAATTAAAGGTTGAAGTGCTCTGCAAAATAAAAAAAATTGATACCAATATTTTAAATGGTGATGTTGATAGAACTCAACTCTTATATAATAAGTATAATAATACTCTAAAATAAACAGAATAAGAGCTACAAAATATTATATGTCTGTCACTTGTACATAATGGAGAGTTTTAAATGTTAAATAAGGGGCACTATAGTCTACCAAAGCCTCCTAAAAGCTACTTTTAACTATAAACTAACTATATTTTGGCAGATATAACAAAAAATATCCAGTAAAGGGAGACTATCTGACCCAGCCATACAGGCTTAACAGTACCTAGTGCAGGGCAAAAAGGTTCACAAATGTACCCCTAGCTTACATTGATAAACCTAAATAGTGCTCCATAATTTTGTACCAACATTGTTACAAAGATATAAACGCTGTTGCAGTATAGAAAGTAAACGAATGAAAATGTCTTTAATCGGCATATAAACATGAACGCACGCGATGTCGATTTTAATTATCGACAGTTATTGTTTTCCGTTAGTTATTGTAGTTAGTTAGTTTATTGTATAGTTTCAAATGAGCGAGAGTTTATATAATAAAATTTGGAATCCATTTAGCAATAAGTTACTGTGTACTATTAAATAAGTAAGTAAAGGTATGGCTACACGGCGGCGTCCTGCGATCTGCGGGCGCGATCTCAGTACTTTTCAATTGTTTTCTGATCGCGTTTGGTGTGAACCAGTCGGGTACAAATACAACTGCGCTATCTGACGCAGGACGCTGCGGTGTGTCCGTACCTCAAAGATCGCAATCGTAAAATTGTGTCCATCATAATTACAAAACCACAAAAAATACAATTAGTAGAGTAGACACAGTTCATTAATTCTATTAGAAATTCAATGTTTTTTTTTAAATTACCTACCTACAAGAGACATAAGTTTATAGACTGACTATTTTCATTGCATCGTCTGGAAGCCTAATGTTTAAGACGTATTGGACAAGCGATTAATCCGAACTTATAAAGCGTAATATTGTTTTTTTATAAATGACAAATTTCCACAACACAAAGCTGTTTAATTATAATTGTTCTGAATTGAAATTTTGCGACAGTGACAGCACATTTTATATTCCGTATGTGCGCCAATTTTATATAAAGTTATTAAGAAAAAAATAAACTGGCCAAGTGCAAGTCGGACTCGCACTTGTAGGGTTCCGTACCACACTACAATATTTTATAAAATCGAGCTAAAAATACCACTATAATTTTTCGCCAGCAAAAAATTTACTTTGTCATTCATAGTGTTTGTATGAATGACGAAGATATATTTGCGGTTTTGAAAATGTACTAAATCTCTAAAACTGCTGGCTATAATCTCGTTCAAACTAATTTGCGTCGAAAATTTTTATTGGGATCAACAGTATATTTTTTTTAGATTTTCACTCTCTTATTTTAGAAGGTAGAGGTGGGGGGACCCACATTTTACCACTTTGGAAATGTTATCTTTCAAACCATTGACTTTGAGAAAAAATAGTCTTTGAAACCTCAATGTCCTCTTTAAAGACCTATCTATAGACACCTTGCACGTATAGGTTTGATGAAAACATTTTTTTTAGTTTCAGCTCCATACATGAGGAGCCCCCCTTAATCTTTTATTTTTTTAATTGTTGTATAAAACTCGTAAAGCGGTTAACAGAATACATCTACCTACCAAGTTTCAACTGTGTAGTCCTAACAGTTTCGGAATAAAGTGGCTGTGACATACGGACGGACGGACAGACAGACATGATGAATGTATAAGGGTTCCGTTTTTGCCATTTGGCTAGGGAACCCTAAAAACGCCTCATTAATTATGGTTCTCGTTGGAGTCTTAAAGGTTCCCAAACATTTCATCAATAAAAATAAATTTTCGTGCGTTTGAAATGCTGACTATAGCTAGGACTATCGCGCCCCTGCCTACCATTCTGCTGACGTTGTCACTTCTACAGAACTTATAAACTGAGAGAACGTAAAAAGCGGCTACGTACTGGTCCATGACTAACCGGATGTTGTTGAGCTCTTCGAGGGCCCGCATTTGCAATTCGGGCCGCATTTGCAGTTGTCGCCGCAAGCGACCGCGTCCCCAGTACATGTCTCTGTGGACAAAATATGATACCATTGTTAGTATTAGAATAATAAAATCTATATGATAGAAGCTCGGTAATATAAGGTAGAAAAATAATAAAAAAATATAATGAGAAAAGTTAGGCTTATTACAACATAGGAAATGGTTCACCTGGAACCTAAACTAGGCTACTTGTGAATTAATAGTAATTATTCTGTGACTAGGCTCGAGACCCGTGTGATAGGCTCCAGGCCTCTTCCGTCTGATGACAACAGATTCAGATTGTCTATCGTTGATTGATACATTGGATGGGATTTTATATAATACTATTGATAACTATAATATTATTAAATTGAATACAATTAATTCAAAATTATTATGTTCTTATTGATGAATTATTCTAAAATACTATTGATACTGGTAGCAGCTGCATTATTTTTAGAAACACATATTATGCGTTACATTTTTATTGTATTTTTTTTAATATAAAATTAGCAACTAAGACATATTTGTATTTTTGATCAAAAATACTTTAAATATTATACAGACTCTGTCGTCATAACTAAAGCTACAAGGGAGAGCAAAATGCAATGCAGAAGCCCAAGATTTTTTTGTCTATAGCCGATTGGTTTGCCCCTATCTCCACCTGCGCGGCCTACCGTAGATGCACTAGATTTTTTTTTCATTGCGCTAGTAAAAAAAATGAATTTTAATACTGTACGATTTCTGGAGATGAAAGCCACATGAAAGCCTTAAAACTAGTTATTATTGCTAAGAGACCACGGCTGCCCTTCCCTGCTAGCCCTGTACCCTTAGTACGAGTTTTCATCCTAAATGCTTTTGACAGATCTCACATAGTTTTAAACTTGTTCTTGATTGGTCTAAATTTAGTGAAATGTAGTAACCACTAGAGGCGCTGTACTGTTTTTCATACAAAATTTTTTCGATATACGATATCGAGTTTGGTATGAAAACTCGTACTTAGGGTACCGTCAAACTATCGAAGAAAACAAAACACATACGCGGCCTTATGAGCCATTTTCCTTAATAATAAAATATAGGTGGCTTTGAGATGTTACAGTCAAAAAAGTGTAAAAAGCAATCCTTGTTTATTTTTTGGAAAAATTAAAAAAAGCAAAGGTACAATATAATCGATACTAACAAAATGCTATAAATATGAATATGACGGTGCATTGAGTTTCGAGAGTGGCATCAAGCCTCACAACTCACAACAAACTAAATCAGGGCGATGTAACTACGCATACGTATTTCTGCACCCTCTTCGTTCATTACAATCACCATCGGTTTTCGACAAAACGGGCATTTTGACTTGCTCAGTGTCTCATGTGCCCAGGTTAATAGTGTTGTATGATGTTATCGATAATGGCAAGATGAAGACTGGGTTATCTCACTCGAGTCTATAGATCTATAGATTTTTAAAGAACATGAATTAACATAATTAGTTAATCTTGAATTATTCTTGAGTTGAAAGCAATCACAGAAATATTAACATTTTTCCGATATTAATATTTCTGTGGTTAAAATGCTCTTGTGCTACATGATTTTAGCCACCAAAGAAAACTGACACGCTAAGAAAAAAACTGTTTCATCAAAGCCTACAAAAGTTACGACTAAGACTGTACCTAAATTAAAATTCTTAGCGTAGGTACATTTTGTCACCAAGCTTTTATTAAATCAATGGCGTCGGCATGACGATCAGACAAAAAAATCAATGTTGACCTGATATTGCCTTGTGTTTAGAAACACTATTTACCTATAGTTTTTAAACACAAGGCAAATAATCCATATTTCTGTAGAGTATACAGTAGAGTGGTAGTCATGTGCTCGTAGCACATTGGCTTTGGAGAGTGGCATTGGAGAAAAACAACACAACCAACAACATAATGAATTGAGAACGTCCTTCTTTTCTAAAGTCAGTTAAAAATAAATCTTTAAAAATAAATTTGTTACAATTCTCTCTCGAATAGACTCGCAAAAATCAGATAAAGAGTTTTCTTAACTGACTTAAAAACATTGATAGGACCAATAATTAGGTAAAGCTTATTTAATTAATCTAACTAAGAATCATTCTGATTTGCATTGTTATCTATATTTTCTAATGTAGACCGCACACCACTAAACACAACATTAGTCACAATAAAATCACCAACTGCGTCACAAAAAAGCCATAACAAAAATACCGGCAAAACAAAAACAAACGCTGCACTAAAATCACCCAGCACAAAACCTGTTCGGAAATAAAAACTGGTTAATTATAAAAAGTGATAATAATTAAATAGCTCACCCTTGCAAGCTTCACAAGGCGCAGGCATTTTCGTAATGCTAGTCTAGACTAGGAGCCGGTGATCGATTCGAGCAGGGTGGAGTGAGAGACGTGCGCAGTCGACAACGCGGCGGACGGGTCTAGCGGCCGCGGGTCAATAACTGAGCTACGTGGATCGCACGATCCGATAGTGCAGGAGCTTTCACATTTTGCACTTAGGAGGAGATGCAATGACATTAAGGTGAGGTTGAATCCGATTACTAACGCAAAGTAATTAAAGTAAACTAAAATTAACTCCAACTTACAACCAAGTAAAACCAACTCTAAACTTTAGAGTTTACTACTTTGACATTAAAGTTGAGTTTTGTGTAACTTGACTTACTTAGATATGAACGAAAATAAGAACTGTGTCTAATTAATAATGACTGATAAAGGAGCTCACTACCAAATTAATGGTTACAGGCCGGTATTATAGAAGGTTAGGTACTCTAAATCGACTCTAAGCCCAGAATGAAGATATTTGGTTGTTTTTTTTAATCTCATATATAAATAGGCTACCGTTTGACCACTATCTCACCTGGTGGTAAGCGATGAAGTGGTCGACGATGGAGAACACGCTAGGCGTAGAATTGTCTGACTCTCAAGGACTGTGTTCTAAAATGCTCATAGTAAAATATTCATAATACAATTATTTGATTTTATTTAAACGGAAAAACCTTTCCAACTTTCACATAATAAATCAGACCGAAACATTTGACCGCGAACTCTTCGACTAGAATAAGATAGTTGAGCAATTTATAGCCCCTCCAGTAGTTACAATAAAATGATCGGAGGGCCGTCTACAAAAACAAGCGGGCCTTAGAACCGGTTCACCAACCTCCCTTGAAAGCCAACCATGGCTCGGAATGCTGACTTTACCCATTTATATTACAGCTTGTTGTAGCTTTTTATATGTGACAGACAGCACTTGACCATGATCTAATCGTCCATTTATTCAATTATGTTCTCCTATGAGAAGACCACGGCTATCCTCTGAACACCACTATGAATATGTATGAGATACAATAAAATATTTATAACTTGTAAGTATCCAATTATCGAATAATTTCTACATAACGATTTCAGATGAGAATTTTTTCTTGTTTCATACTTTTTAGAGCGTGGTTTTTCAGTAGTCGTAGTAGGGGACGCGTTGAGCATTTTGTGGGTGAACTGGGTGGAACTCGCGTCATCGTCACCGAACGCTTTACGAGAGCTATATGTAGGTATACTGTGTATATAATATGTGTACTTTTTGGGTGAACAAAAAGCGTGAAACTCGCGTCATCGATGGTGAACACGCTAGGCCTAGAGAAGACTTTCTCAAGGGATGTGTGCTGCCAGAACACCGTGAGGTTATGGCAGCAGATTTTCTTCTTGATGGTGGTAAGCTACTATTTGGTAACAAGTCGGAACATCGATATAATATGCTCTTACACCTGTGGAAATCTATATGTCTCAGGGTTCTCGAAGCTACAGATTAGCGCAGTACTTTGACTCGTAAAATTCTAGTGCTAGTCTGCCTGGGGCGGTCCCACCACTTTGACAATATATTCAGCCGTGAACTATGAATGTTTTCGGTGTTAATGGCAAAGTTTCCAGTGAAATTACACGGCTATCTCATCTGTTGGTAAGTGACGATGTGGTCGGCGATGGTAACACTAATCCTAGAATGGGACATTTAACGGATAATAGATAATATAAAATATCATATGTGATAAAATTAAAATCAGACGCCATGACAAGAAGCTGACCTAATATGTTATTACGCGCCGTGATGATAGATGGTAAAACGAAGCCTTACCTATTTAGATAAACAACTATTTGTAACAGACTTAAAAATAAAGAGGTTTCTCCATTTAGTTGGTACTGAAAATTAATAGCGCGGCATTTGAAGTCGGTTCTATTAGTTTTTAAACGATCTTATTTTAGAATTAGTTTCATTTTTTACATATTTTATATTACTTTTAATCAGATTTTATAAAAAGTGGTCTTAAAATGGTCACCCAAATGAAAATAAGAAACTCTTTTCCCGTAAGATGTACCCTACAGTGACGATACACAAGAATATTAAATAACGGTATAATGTTTTTTTATTAAAGTTCATTTACCTGCGGTAAGCGATGAGGTACTAATCGCGAAATAACCGTATTTACCGACTTTACAAAATTAGGTTCTATGTTCGTGTATGCCTATCTATTTTACTTTTTTTACATGTAAGTACAGCCATAGCTTAGTTGTTTATACACGTATTTCAATAATAATAATAATTATTATTATTTTTGAACTAGTTTCTATAGGTGGTAGGAGTACCTATATAATTATATCGAAGTTCCACTTGACTTGCTACCAAAATGTAGCTTATCAACACCAATATTATAAATGCGAAAGTCAGTTTGTTTATTTGTTTGTTTGTTTGTTTGTTTGTTTGTTTGGGACTTCTTCACGGTCAAACGGCTTGACGGATTTGTCTGAAATTTTGTACAAAGATAGTACATAGGGCAGAATAGGATATAGGATACTTTTTTTTTGGCTATCGAGTCAGGGGGTCCAGATATTTTTAATTGAATTTTGTAAATATGAGACTTCTTCTCGAATAAATGGCTTGACCGATTTGCCTGAAATTTTGTATGAATACATGTCATAGGGCAGAATAGGACATAGGATACTTTTTTTCTGGCTGTCGAGTCAGGGGGTCCAGATATTTTAAATTGAATTTTGTAAATATAAAATCTCTTCTCGAATAACCTGAAATATTGTATACAGATAGTTCATAGGGTAGAATAAGATATAGGACACTTTTTTTCTGGCTGTCGAGTCAGGGGGTCCAAATATTTTTGACTGAATTTTGTAAATATAAGACTGCTTCTCGAATAAACGGTTAGACCAATTTGCCTGAAATGTTGTATGAATACATGTCATAGGGCAGAATAGGATATAGGATACTTTTTTCTGGCTGTCGAGTCAGGGGGTCCGGATATTTTAAATTGAATTTTGTAAATATAAAACCTCTTATTGAATAAACGGTTTGACCGATTTGCCTGCAATGTTGTATACAGACAGTTCATAGGGTAGAATAGGATATAGGATACTTTTTTTGTGGCTCGAGTCAGGGGGTCCAAATATTTTTAATTTAATTTTGTAAATATAAGACTACTTCTGAAATAAACGGCTCAACCAATTTGCCTGAAATTTAGTATGAATACATGTCTTAGAGCAGAATAGGATATAGGATACTTTTTTTCTGGCTGTCGAGTCAGGGGGTCCAGATATTTTAAATTGCATTTTGTAAATAACCTTTTCTCGAATAAACGGCTTGACCGATTTGCCTGAAATGTTGTATATAGACAGTTCATAGGGTAGAATAAGATATAGGACACTTTTTTCCTGGCTGTCGAGTCAGGTGGTCCAAATATTTTTAACTAAATTTTGTAAATATAAGACTTCTTCTCGAATAAACGGCTAAACCGATTTGCCTGAAATGTTGTATGAATACATGTCATAGGGCAGAATAGGATATAGGATACTTTTTTTCTGGCTGTCGAGTCAGGGGGTCCAGATATTTTAAATTTAATTTTGTAAATATAAGACCTCTTATCGAATAAACGGCTTGACCGATTTGCCTGAAATGTTGTATAAAGACAGTTCATAGGAAAGAATAGGATATCGGATACTTTTTTTCCGGCTGTCGAGTCTAGGTGCCCAGTTTGGCAAATGTGTGGCCTACTCTCGGTCAAACGGGTTAACCTTTTTAGCTGAAATTTTGTACACAGACAGTCAATACGACATAGAAGGACAACGAATACTTTTTTTTGGCTGGCAATTCTAGCGGGTGTCTAGATTTTTATAATGGAATTTTGTGAATGTGTGGCCTCTTTTCGGCCAGACGGCTTGACCGATTCAGATGAAATTTTGTACAAAGAATAATAGTATAGTATATTATAGGGCATAAAAGGGCAAGGAATACTTTTTTCGGAAATTAAGTGTGGGTGCCTTTATTTTTTGTTAACTTTACATAGACTTTGCATAATCATAAAAGTTTGACCTTAGGTCCATCTATAATGACTAAACTTAATATGTGTCCTAATAAGGCCATAAAACTGTCAGGGTCATTAAAAGTCATCAAAATTTACGCGATAGCTTTGCTTGCCCAACGTGTTTTATCTGCTTTGTGGGAAGTATTTCAGAAACATTCGTGTTAACAGCCACAATTAACCTTAGGGTCATAGGTGTTGACTTAGTAGGTCATCAAAACTAAAACTGTCAGGGTCATAAAAAGCCGTAAAAATGTTTCGCGCTCGCTTCGCTCGCGCATTGGTAACGCTCGCTGCGCTCGCGCAAACATTTGTTTTGTCTACTTTGTAGGTAATATTTCAGCATTTTTTGTATTTTAATAGCCACATGCATCAAAACGAGTCATAGATTAAAACAGTACAGCCTTCAATAACGATAAAGATTATTAACCTTAAAATAAGTGGATATCAAGTTTTACCTTAGGGTTATCGGTAATGACTTAGTAGGTCATAAAAGCTGTCAGGGTCATAAAAGGTCGTCTAAATTTTTCGCGCTCGCTTCTCTCGCGCAGTAATAGCGCTCGCTGCGCTCGCGCAAGCATTTGTTTAACCTACTTTGCAGGTAACATTTCAGCAAGTTTTGTATTTTAATAGCCACATGCATTAAAACGAGTCATAAATTGAAACAGTACAACCTTCAATAATCATAATAATTATTAACTTTAAAATAAGTATCAAGTTTAACCTTAGGGTCATCGATGTTGACTTCGTAGGTCATCAAAACTAAAACTGTCAGGGTCATAAAAAGCCGTAAAAATGTTTCGCGCTCGCTTCGCTCGCGCATTGGTAGCGCTCGCTGCGCTCGCGCAAGCCTTTGTTTTACCTACTTTGCAGGTAACATTTCAGCAAGTTTTATATTTTAATAGCCACATGCATCAAAACGAGTCATAAATTGAAACAATACAACCTTCAATAATCATAATGATTAATAACATTAAAATATGTGGATATCAAGTTTAACCTTTGTGTCATCAGTGTTGACTTATTAGGTCATAAAAACTGTCTGGGTCATAAAAAGTCGTAAAAAATTTTCGCGCTCGCTTCGCTCGCGTAGTGATAGCGCCCGCTGTGCTCGTACAAGATTTGTTAAATCTACTTTGTAGAAAAAATTTCAGCAACTTTTGTATTTTTATAGCCACATGCATCAAAACGAGTCATAGATTGAAACAATACAACCTTCTATAATGATAAAGATTATTAACCTTAAAATTAGTGGATATCAAGATTAACCTTAGAGTTATCGGTGTTGACTTAGTAGGTCATAAAAGATGTCAGGGTCATAAAAGGTCGTAAAAATTTTTCGCGCTCGCTTCGCTCGCGCAGTAATAGCGCTCGCTGCGCTCGCGCAACCATTTGTTTTATCTTCTTTGTTGGTAATATTTCAGTTACTTTTATATATTAATAACCACATGCATCAAAACGAGTCATAAATTAAAACAGTACAACCTTCAATAATCATTATTGTTGTTAACCTTATAATAAGTAAATATTAAGTTTAACCATTGTGTTATCGGTGTTGACGTAGGAGGTCATTGAAACTGTCAGGGTCATAAAAAGTAGTAAATAAATTTCGCGCTCGCTTCGCTCGCGCAGTTATAGCGCTCGCTCCGCTCGCACGAGCATTTGTTATATCTACTTTGTAGAAAACATTTCAGCAACTTTTGTATTTTAATAGCCACATGCATCAAAACGAGTCATAGATTAAAACAGTACAGCCTTCAATAACGATAAAGATTATTAACCTTAAAATAAGTGGATATCAAGTTTAACCTTAGGGTTATCGGTAATGACTTAGTAGGTCATAAAAGCTATCAGGGTCATAAAAGGTCGTCTAAATTTTTCGCGCTCGCTTCTCTCGCGCAGTAATAGCGCTCGCTGCGCTCGCGCAAGCATTTGTTTAACCTACTTTGCAGGTAACATTTCAGCAAGTTTTGTATTTTAATAGCCACATGCATTAAAACGAGTCATAAATTGAAACAGTACAACCTTCAATAATCATAATAATTATTAACTTTAAAATAAGTATCAAGTTTAACCTTAGGGTCATCGATGTTGACTTAGTAGGTCATAACAAATGTCTGGGTCATAAAAAGTTATAAAAAAATTTCGCGTTCGCGCTAGCACTTCTTTCATTAACTTTGTAGGTAATATTTCAACATTTTTTGTATTTTAATAGCCAGCCACATGCATCAAAACGAATTTATAAATTGAAACAGTTCAACCTTCAATAATCATAATGATTATTAACATAAAAATAAGTGGATATCAAGTTTTACCTTTGTGTCATCAGTGTTGACTTATTACGTCATAACAACTGTCAGGGTCATAAAAAGTCGTAAAAATTTTTCGCGCTCGCTGCGCTCGCGCTGTGTTAGCGCCCGCTCTGCTCGCGCAAGCATTTGTTATATCTTCTTTGTAGAAAACATTTCAGCAACTTTGTATTTTAATAGCCACATGCATCAAAACGAGTCATAGATTAAAACAGTACAACCTTCTATAATGATAAAGATTATTAACCTTAAAATTAGTGGATATCAAGATTAACCTTAGAGTTATCGGTGTTGACTTAGTAGGTCATAAAAGATGTCAGGGTCATAAAAGGTCGTAAAAATTTTTCGCGCTCGCTTCGCTCGCGCAGTAATAGCGCTCGCTGCGCTCGCGCAACCATTTGTTTTATCTTCTTTGTTGGTAATATTTCAGTTACTTTTATATATTAATAACCACATGCATCAAAACGAGTCATAAATTAAAACAGTACAACCTTCAATAATCATTATTGTTGTTAACCTTATAATAAGTGAATATTAAGTTTAACCTTTGTGTTATCGGTGTTGACGTAGGAGGTCATTGAAACTGTCAGGGTCATAAAAAGTAGTAAATAAATTTCGCGCTCGCTTCGCTCGCGCAGTTATAGCGCTCGCTCCGCTCGCACGAGCATTTGTTATATCTACTTTGTAGAAAACATTTCAGCAACTTTTGTATTTTAATAGCCACATGCATCAAAACGAGTCATAGATTAAAACAGTACAGCCTTCAATAACGATAAAGATTATTAACCTTAAAATAAGTGGATATCAAGTTTAACCTTAGGGTTATCGGTAATGACTTAGTAGGTCATAAAAGCTATCAGGGTCATAAAAGGTCGTCTAAATTTTTCGCGCTCGCTTCTCTCGCGCAGTAATAGCGCTCGCTGCGCTCGCACAAGCATTTGTTTAACCTACTTTGCAGGTAACATTTCAGCAAGTTTTGTATTTTAATAGCCACATGCATTAAAACGAGTCATAAATTGAAACAGTACAACCTTCAATAATCATAATAATTATTAACTTTAAAATAAGTATCAAGTTTAACCTTAGGGTCATCGATGTTGACTTAGTAGGTCATAACAAATGTCTGGGTCATAAAAAGTTATAAAAAAATTTCGCGTTCGCGCTAGCACTTCTTTCATTAACTTTGTAGGTAATATTTCAACATTTTTTGTATTTTAATAGCCAGCCACATGCATCAAAACGAGTTTATAAATTGAAACAGTTCAACCTTCAATAATCATAATGATTATTAACATAAAAATAAGTGGATATCAAGTTTTACCTTTGTGTCATCAGTGTTGACTTATTACGTCATAACAACTGTCAGGGTCATAAAAAGTCGTAAAAATTTTTCGCGCTCGCTGCGCTCGCGCTGTGTTAGCGCCCGCTCTGCTCGCGCAAGCATTTGTTATATCTTCTTTGTAGAAAACATTTCAGCAACTTTGTATTTTAATAGCCACATGCATCAAAACGAGTCATAGATTAAAACAGTACAACCTTCAATTATGATAAAGATTATTAACCTTAAAATAAGTGGATATCAAGTTTAACCTAAGAGTTATCGGTGTTGACTTAGTAGGTCATAAAAGCTGTCAGGGTCATAAAAGGTCGTAAAAAATTTTCGCGCTCGCTTCGCTCGCGCAAGTATTTGTTTTATCTTCTTTGCTGGTAATATTTCAGTTACTTTTGTATATTAATAACCACATGCATCAAAACGAGTCATAAATTAAAACAGTACAACCTTCCATAATCATAATAATTATTAATCTTAAAATTAGTGGATATCAAGTTTAACCTTTGTGGTATCGGTGTTGACTTAGGAGGTCATAAAAACTGTCAGGGTCATAAAAAGTCGTAAACATTTTTCACCGTCGCTTCGCTCGCGCATTGATAGCGCTCGCTACTCTCGCGCAAGCATTTGTTTTATCTACTTTGTAGGTAATATTTCATCATGTTTTGTACTTAAATAGCCACATGCATCAAAACGAGTTTATAATTTTAAACAGTTCAACCTTCAATAATCATAAATATTATTTACCATAAAATAAGTGGATATCAAGTTAAACCCTAGGGTTATCTGTGTTGACATAGTACGTCATAAAAACTGTCAGGGTCATAAAAGATCATAAAAAAAATTTGCGCTCGCTTCGCTTGCGCAGTAATAACGCTATATAGCATATAATAGCGTGTTTTAACAGCCTCATGCATTAGACTGACTCAAATACTTAAACAGCAAAACATGGTAAACCTTGCTTAGGTTTACCAAGTAATGATTAATGCCTTTAACAATAGACGATATCGAGTTCGACCTAAGAGTCATCTACAGTGACTTGATTGTTAGGTTATAAAACTGTCAGGGTCATAAAAAGTTATAAAAATGTTTGCTCGCGCAGCTATTTACCTTAATTATTTTGTAAGAAATGTTTCAGGAACCTTTGTGTTGAGTCAAACAATTAAACAGCACAACTTCGTATACCTAACCAAAATGATTAATGACTTTAACAATAGAGGATATTGAGTTCGACTTGGGGTCATTTATGGTGACTTGGGCTAAGAGATCATCGATCTAGACCTCAAAGGTCATAAAGACACAATAACGCGGGCGAAGCCGCGGGTAACAGCTAGTTACTACCATAAAGGAGACTCAGACAGCACACAGCCCTTGAGAGTCAGTGTATTTCTAAGCCTAGCCGTTTTACTATCTTCGACCACATCATCGGTTATCAGCAGGCGAGATAGTGTTCAAACGCTAGCCTATTGGATAAAAAAAATCGTTATAGTTTAAAAATGGTGCCATATTAAATTTCTTAATTATTTAACCTCTCTAGGTTAAATAATTAAGAAATTTAATATGAAATTTAATATTTCGGTAGAAGGGGTTCTCTAACCCCTTCTACCGATATCTTTAATAAATTATCTTTAGTAAATATCTTTATGAAATCTTTAACCTCATCCCGCCATCTCGCTTTTATCATCGTTCTTCTCGACACCGCGAGAGAGCTCATCCACATATTGTTGACACGTGGACATCGCATACGGTACGTTTTATGCGGTCGTTTCTTCCGCGGACTTGCAAAATGTGGAACGATCTCCCACCAGAGGTTTTTCCGCTACGGTACAACATGCAGCGATTTCAAAGAGGGGTTAAAAGAGTCCTCTATGCAAAAGGTAGGCAAAGCACGTGCAATACTACTTCTGTTGCAGGTTTTTATAGGCGGCGGTGACCACTTTCGATCAGGTGGGCCGCTTGCTTGTTTGTCAACTTTGACATTAAAAAAAAAAATCCTTGAGCCTTCAAAGATATACCATGAAACTCACAGACAAGACCTTATGAAGAAATAAAGTTAGGTCTCCTATACATTACGACAAGTAAGTAGGTACGAACAATATTGAGAAATTAGGTGACTTATTAAGCATAAAGTATATATCTATCTGGATCTTCAGTATCGTAGTAGAATCAATAAGTACTTATATTTTAAAATTTTGACACAAATATATACAACGCATGTATTTTTTTTATGTCTGATAGAAAACCAGTATTGAAAGCCCCATTGGCTTATAGGCTAGAGTCTAGACTAACTTATAACTTAACTTCTAAAGGTACGACCACACCGCGGCATCCTGCGTCCGCGTGCGCGTTCGTGATCTGATTTTCAATCGTTTTCTAATCGCGTAGATCGCGTTTGGTGTGAACCAGTCGGTACAAATACTATTGCGCCATCTGATCACCGCCAAGATCGCGGTCGCAGGACGCCGCGGTGTGGTCGTACCTTAACGATTCTACGTGTTCGTCCACCGGTGGTAGGGACTTATTATATCGATGTTAGGGTTGTACTATTCATTATTCTGTGGTTAGGGTAAGGACTTAAGGAGATAAAAAGGCAAGTTCCCGGCGCAGACAACCGGTATCGGACAAACTGGTAAAATCAAAGACATTACAGAATTGCTATCATTTTCTGCATCCTGTTCCTCTTTTGCGAGCGCGAGCGCATCGAGCGCAATGATTCTGTCGCCAAACATCTAATGTGTTTCGGAAGCAGCTCTTGAGCGCCAGTTCCCCATTGTAGGCCTAGAGTGCTACCATCCTCGACCACATCGTCACAACAGGTGAGACAGAGATTAAACGCTATCCTATAAGGATATCGTTTGATCATTTAAAAAACTAAAAGAACCGACTTCAAATGCCGCGATATTAATTTTCAGTACCATGTTTAAGGTGTTTATCTACATATTTCTAGATATACTTATCAGATCTCGATGAAATTACTATGGTACCACCCTTGGGATATCTCCTTTCCAAGAAAAGAATCATCAAAATCGTAAAAAAAACATAAAAAAATATACGATCGAATTGAAAAACCTCATTTTTTTCAAAAAACGTGTCGAATTTCGATCATAATAAGTTCAATAATAGTCGAATATAAATAGTTATACATAATTATATGCCTTTGCAACATTCTGATAGAAACAAAATAATGTTATAGTGAAAACAAAATGGCCGACTTACCTGCTAAGCCCTATGCAGTTACAGCACAACATCACTAATTCTGTTTAATATAATTAGCCTTAATAAAAATGTCCTACAACACTTAAAAATAGAAACCAAGATATATATAACCTTTAGACTTTAGATATAATATATTATATAGGATATAGTCAACATTTTCTAGGCACCCTAGACTCTGTCTAGACGCGCATGTGCAACTTGCATTTGGAGTAGTATCGATTAATATGCGATGCCTTGTCTAGTCCTACATAATAAAGACTCAAAAAGTTACATTTTCGTGATACTAAGTAAGCTCATAGCTGATTTGTAAATGTGGAGAAAGCACGCAAATATGGGATACTGCATCCAGAAATACTCTATTCGCCACACCCATATATACAGCAAGAACAATATGAGAAAAGACTTACATTTCTTCTCGAGACACCCGCTGTCCTCGTACGGGAGGGCGATATTCCGCATCTTCGCCGTCCATTCTTCAAGCAATGTTCTTCTTACACCTTTTTAGAAGATTTTCGTGAGCTATTCGTTGCTGCTGGGCGGGCGGATCCAGATGAAAAGAACGCGACTGCGCCGCCACACCGGAAACGGATGCAGGAATAGAGCAGATAACTTCCTGATAACCTGACACATCAATCGGGTGTAAACAGTGATTTATGGCTGTAACAAAATCATGGGAATTTATTACTTTTGCGATACAATGTTTTGTTATTTCATATAACTATTGTTGGTCGGAGATACATTTGTGACGTTGTAATTTTGAACAGTGTTGCGTCTTTGAATATGTAGTTGGTGTCCAATCGTGCAATCAAGTGCAGTTTGATTGATTACTTTATTGGATGTTTGAAGTGTTTAGTCTATGAGATGTTCGTCGAGGTGGCGATCTAGAGGTTAGAAGGTTACATTGTTTATTGTTTCTTACAATATAAACAATATAAAATACAATTTTCTTAATTGTATTTTATATTGTTTCACGCTTAGGGATTGTACTGTCGAAATTGTTGCTTAAAGTAATCGTTGGGTTGTAGGTAATGACGCATTTATTGTATTATGCTTTCAAGAGGCATTTATATTAGCCACTCATGACGCTACATAACAATAATTACTTAAATTTGAAATTTAAAACCACCCCAACAGATTTATTTACAATCTTTTCATTGAGACCATTCCAATCAGCTTAAACACAACATCTCTGCTGTAAGTTGTTGAGTATTGTGCAGATTCCAGGAGATGCCCCAGCATCAGGTCAATGCTACCATCGTCTACCACGTACTTCACTCATTGAAGTAAGGGGAAACAGAATTTCCAAGTGATTAGACCTTTAAAAATTGATTTCTTAGCGTCATCAACTAGAAAAAAGCTGATATTATTAAAATGGCTGAATGGATTTTCATGAATCAAGCTAAGAACGCTCTCTATTAAGACACGGTCAAACAATAATTTATGATCGTACAAAACGAAAAAAACTGACTTCACATGCCGCAATAGTCAAAGTACTGGCTAGTTATAATCATGTCATCTAAGTATACAAATTTGCTTATATTGCTTATCTCTATATCTCCGGAGATAATTGTCATAGCTCAATAAAATTTGAATGGGATCAAACGGGAGGCATATAATCTCTCAAACAAAAAAAAGTTTATTATTTATGTCTACAAGTAAAGCCAAATACATTTTTATATCTTTGGTTAAAAATATACTTTATTTTTTCATCTAATTTTACCTAATAAGTTAAGTTAAAGTAATAACAAATTATTTGTCTACTATTCTACTAGCCTAGTATCTTATACAAAAATAATATTAGGTATTTTTTCAAATTAAAATTCATAATCAATTAATTTTGTTTCTTGTTATTTTTAACTTATTTGCGTAATAATGAATCATATTGATAACAGATACCGTTTCCTGTTTTACATAAGTTTCATCGATTGCGGGGTTATTACTATAAATTACGTACTTGTTTGTTTATCGGTATATATGTATTAATATTTAAAAAGTCCATAGTTCACAGCACAGTCTTCTCATGGCTACGTTCAATGCAAATTGATCGAAACATTGAGATAAGTTAAATTATGGATTTAGCGCGAAAGTCCCGTCATTGTTATATTATCTATGTATTACCGTGGTCCCGTATTAGAATATAATTATGTGTATAAATCACGAAAGTTTAAACATTACCTTTTGAAGACGGGTTGGGGACCATCCATAAAGTACGTCACACGTTAGAGGGGAGGTAGGGGGTCGACGAAGTTTGATATTATGACACTGGTGACAATTTTATAGAGAGAGAGTTAGATGTAAAATTTTAAAATAAATAGGTGACGTCACACTAGGGACAACTAGTGTGACAACTCCCAACAATGTGATCAATTGTGGCGAGGACGGGGGAGGGGTCAAAAAACCACGAAATTAGTGTGACTTACTTTATGGATGACCCCTTGGGGTAATTGTGCTCTGAAGTGGATTGGACAAAAGTCAGTTGTCCAGTGCCTCATTTCATTGCTGTCATAGATTAATGCTACTGTCAAGCACTTTTCATTTAGCGTCAATCTTCACTTAACATCAGAAGACATAGTGAACAAACGCTTGCTTATTTGCTATAAAAACGTGTGCTTAGGCTGAATGCTTAGACTACATAGTCCTTCACTTCATCAGATGAGATAATGGTCAAGTTCTTGCATGTACGGCATTACAAAACACTTTGTTCATAAGAAAAAAAAATGGAATCCAAGCAGCAATTCGCATGTAATCCGCCATTACGCTGTCTGCCGTTAAAATTACGCTGTTACAAATGATACAAAGATAACTGCAGCAATTACTTATACATTTCTAATTTGAATCTTATTCTTACTTGGATAAACTTGTATTTTGTAGGTTTAGTAGTTTTCTCAAGAAGGTTCGTCGACCTTTTCATGTTCTGCTCAGTCTTACTGCAGATCGTTTAGACTCTAATTTATATACTTACTGTCTTTTATGTTTTTTTTTTTATCTTTAAGTGACTTAATAAGCAAAAACGAATAATACCCGCGAATAGAGCAAATTCGTACTATCTAGATCTTTTGCTATTTTCAGAAGCCCTAAAAATTATATAAGTGGTAGGACTTTTTTTTAAAATATTTTATAGGCTAGCGTTTGACCACTATCTCACCTGTTGGTAAGTGATGATGCGGTCGAAGATGGTAAGCACGCTAGGCCTAGAATGGGAACTGGCTCTCAAGGATAGCTGCCGGAACACATTAGATGTTTGACGACAGATTTTCTATCTTGAGGGTGGTAGCTGGCCAGGCGGACACTAGAATAGTGCCCTACCACCATGCGGGAGTTGTTGGTTTCTTAACGATGTTTTTCCATTACCGGAGGGCCACAGTGAAAAGCGCACATAGGTACATTTTTCGATAGAAAAATCGATTGGTGCACGGCGGTTTGAACTCGGTACCGCTACCTCTGGCATCAAAGCCAACCGTTCTCCCGATTACGCCACCGGGCCCTCAAACTGTTCTTAACTGGCCTTAACTGACTTCTGTTAGGTACCTCCACTTTACTAATAAATTCAGTCGTGAAATATGAATGTTCTTCCGTTTGAATGGCAATGTGCCCAGGGAAATTACAGAGCATTTATGTCTCAAAGTAACAGGCGACGTGCAGTACCAAGCATAATGTTGAATATCCAGAATTTTGCACGCCGCTGTATCTGTAATAGGTAGACGTTATCGCTTACCATCAGGCAAGAGTCGAGCTTGTTGTATTTATCATTAAAAAAACTGCATTTATTTAAATACTAGCTGTACCCGCGACTTCGTTCGCGATTCCTACAAAAACTTAACAAAACCTTGACGTTAGTGTGGCTACACTTAATTTTTTATTCGTCTTATTAAGGTTAAAATCAATGCCTTACATTATGATTAGGCCAAGAGAAGTTATATCTGCTACGCTGTAATTTTTTTTTAATGTAACAATTCACCTAATTTAAATAATCCACACTAACCATCAATATATGGGCACTATTGCATTGCCCAGTTTGGTAGATAGGGTTACAATTTTAATGACAATGTATTTTAAATGGAATACTTAACCAATGTTTAATTGCATATACTATTACATAATATACTGTCTAACGAAAATTTGGTATGTATATAACAACGTCGTTATAATGTATCAAGCCGCACAAAAATTCAGCCTCATAGAGAAGCGCTCGTCCAACGTTTGATCTCCTACATTTAAAGATATACCTCTAACTACAACTAACCGCCTTGATATTCTCGGCATCTCATTAAGCATCAACTCTTAATTTTACATTTATATCACTACATAATATAAAACAAAGTCCCCTATCGCGTCTGTCTGTCAGTTTGCGATAAACTACAAAATTTGCGGTTTTCAACAATAGAAAGAGTGATTCATGAGGGAGGTGTATGTGTATAATTCTTTAAGGTAAAGATTAATTCATACTCGACGCCACAAAGTGATGCAAACAGATACAGGCATATATGCTCTACCCAGCAGGGCTCGCATGGCAAGGGGACTATTTTGTCTTTCCACATATCCGTGTTTTGTTTGGCAAATTATAAGTAAAGTTTTTCGACAATTATAAACGCCCTGACTTTTAATCAATTATTTTTTAAAACTTTTTAATACGAAACAGAATCAAAACTCGGGGTTAAACTTCACCAAGCGTTTAAATTGTTGTGTTGATCTCCTGTCAGTGGCGAAAATAGGGAAATAATTTTGTCTTTCCCCCGGGACCATGCTAGCCCTGCAGGCATATGTGCGAAGCTGGGGCGGGTCGCTAGTAGAATTTAAAGTTTAGTCAGTCACTTGGCGTTTTGACTAAAGTGAGACAATATTTCACCCGGGACAGCAGTTTAATCTATATCAAAGCGATGGTTGACGGTTATAAAAAAATCCAGCTAAGTAGATGCTTAAAACTATTGATAGCAGAATTGAAAAACTCATCAACGACGACTCCATTAAATTTGACAACCGGGGATAGGCTTATTAAAAACGTTCATATATAACCTTTAATAAAAGGCACCTTTCAATTTCAGCCGGGCTATTCAAAATCATTCGAAAAAAAAATCGGATTCAGAAACTACCTCCCCTTCGACTTAGATCTTTGCAATATAATTCGTTAAATCAGGGATTCTAAATGAAAATATGATTATGTTTATAATTTTTAATGACACTTTCGATGAATTTGAATGTATCCGATTTAAATTACAGTACGGAGAGTACTCATAGATACATTTTTGACCATCTTCATAGTAAAAGTTAACACATTATTTTTTTGTAAATTATTATTATGATGATGATTTTTTAGCACGAAATAGTAAGTTACTTTCTTGTTTGTCTGTCGGTCTTTCCAGGTGTAATCTGACGACTTAAATTTCAAAAACTTTCAAATTAGTTGTCCAGCTGAAAGTTGCAGGGAAGCTAAAATATCGATGAAAATGCATTCTATAGCGTGGTTTTTAGATCAATTTTAACCGACATTTATTGCTTTGTCTAAAGCATGTTTTAAGTTTTGCGGGTATTTATCTAAAGTGAACTTAAACAATAGAAAGTCTTAATTGGCTAAGTGCAAGTCGGACTTGCACTCTTAGGGTTCCGTAACATAAGCGTTTTTATGAAAAACAAATTTATATTTGTGGTTCGGAAAATGTGCTATATCTCAAAAACTACTGACTTCTAACCAATTTTCGGTTAAAGTTTTATTGAGATCCACAGGATATTTTTTTTAGATTTTTCACTTTTTACACACACATTTTACCACTTTAGAAGTGTAAAACTTTCAAACTAATGACTTTGAAAAAAAATTGTTTTAAAAACCTCAATGTCATTTTCAACGACTTATCCAGAAATATACCGCACGTAAAGGTTTGATAGAAAAATATGTTTAGTTTCTGTTCCCATGTAAGGGGAGATCCCTTAATCTTTATTTTTTATTTTTGTATAAAACTCGTAAAGCTGTTCATAGAATACATCTACCTACCAAGTTTTAACTGTGTAGTCTTAAAAGTTTCGGAATAAAATGGCTGTGACATACGGACGGACAGACGGACGGACAGACAGACGGACAGACATGACGAATCTAAAATGGTACGAAACTGCACAAGATTTCTACCTAATAGACTACGCCAGCGATACGAATTCAGAAGCTGGGAAACCCGACGATCCTGTAATATGTGCAGTTATAATGTGTAATGTAAATTAAACATCGACTGGCATAGCAATTCGTCATCTACATCTCATGTTTCAAATGAAAACCTACTTCGGTTATCTTACTTAGCTTCGCCTAGCACTATTCATTATTCTGTGGCTTAGCATCATACATAGTTGGCTTTGAGTATCTCAAAGATAGTGGGGCGCTAGTTTCGTTTCGCTTATATTCCAATAATGAGGCCTGTGTTTAATCCATCATCGGCAGAAGAACGATCGAGTGTCGTTTGCCGAACTCAGCAGATCTCCTTAAACTTAAGATAACAAAAGAGAGTGCATATGCCACCATCATCCGAATATATTTCTCAGAGATTTATTACTTTATTAATGTTATTTCTTGAGAGCGACATGCTTTTATTCGATTGATGGCTGGTTCGTGCGAGTCACAACTCAAACCACCTTTTGCCACACGTAGTAGGAGTATTATATCGATGTTCTGCCTAACTTGTTGACATAAAATAGCTTTTTACCATCAAGGAGAACATCTGCCGGCGTATCCTTACGGTGTCCAGCAACAAAAAGCCCTTGGTATTCAGGATCATTTTAGGCCTAGCGGATTTACTATCTTCGATGACATCATCGCTTTGCACCAGGCGAGATAGTAGTCAAACGCTATGCTATGCCTATCAGGGTTATTCTCAATCATTCGAAAGCAAATTCGAATTCGGAAACTGCCTTTACTTCGATTTGGATCTTTGCAATTCACAATGCTCCGATCGGTTAATTTTGATATTTCAATTAGAAAAAATCAGTGATTTATTGGAAAGGTTTCCGCGCAAAACAGCTCAGGGCTCAAAAATCGAATAAATTTAAAATTGAAGCTTCCGAATCCGAATATGTTTTCGAATGATTGAGAATAAGCGCAAAAATGTCGTCGATGTTTTCGATTGTCGAAAATGTAATGTTTTTGTAGATATACAAAAACATTAAATTTTCGACAAAACTTCTCACGTGTTGAGATTCGAACCTACAGCCTTTGCTTCTTAAAGCAAGCTCTATTCCACCTGATCCAATCATTTACATATGCATACTGGCGAATTTAAGAATAACAGTGTAAATCTGCACGTATAATTACGAAACCAGGAACGATTCCCGTATCTTGTTTTTTTTTTAATGAAAACTTTGTTATACAATTGATCAAAGTATCATTTGAGAAGTGTTTACCTAATAGATTGCATAACATTTACATAAAAATATCCTGTTTTTCCCGTGTCCCACCAAAACCTTTATGTTTTTCAGGATAACCAATATTCTAAAAGTTATTCCATGGTATAAGCTATGCTCACTTTAAGTTTCATTAAAATCCGTTCAGTAGTTTCGGCGTGATGATTTTTCAAACGGACATACATAGAGACAAAAATTTTAAAAATTATATTTTCGGCGTCTATAGCGTTCATTAAGCTTCCCCTAATTTAAATTTCAAAAAATATTCAATATACAGTTTTCGTTTAGTTACTGTTTTATTAAAGTATAGTAATAATAATAAATGATGACCCTACCTAACCTAGTTTAAAAATATTTGCATAAGCTAAACTCCACACAGACGGATTAGCATTATAGCTATCAATAATATAAGCCGTGATAAATAGAAAGCAGTCTTACAAAAAAATATTGTTAAATGAGTACTTATTCAATATTTTTACTGAATTTTACAAACTGCGTAAGTATAATCCAGTATTTAAGTGACGTATAAAAAAAATAGTATACATAATAGTTTTTTTTACAGTGCTCTTGAAAACGCTCTATCAATGATTGCATCTCTGACGATCAGAGACCTTATTTTATATCTGATAGGCAGACGAGATAGTGCTCAAACGCGGTAAAAAGTGGCCTATCTCGTGATGGTAAGCGATGAGGCGGTCGAAGATGCTGATCACGTATTAAATGTATGCTGACGATTCATTGAGAAATGTTGTTAATACAATATCGTGACTTGTTGAACTGTTGTTCGTATTAAATAGTACTTTAACTTATACATAAACAGAATTTCTGTCATACTCGTGTGACAGTAAGTTAGACAAAGTTCGACAACCCTATGTTCGTAACAATTACTTCATTATAACTTCACGGTGGTGCATTGGGAGAATAGTCAGCTTTGACGCCAGCCAGCGCTGAGTGGGTTCAATTCAAATCCCTGACAGTGAGCGCTGAGTGGGTTCAATTGAAATCCCTGACAGCGAGCGCTGAGTGGGTGCAATTGAAATTCCTGACAGCGAGCGCTGAGTGGGTTCAATTCTAATCCCTGACAGCGAGCGCTGAGTGGGTTCAATTCAAATCCCTGACAGCGAGCGCTGAGTGGGTTCAATTCAAATCCTTGACAGCGAGCGCTGAGTGGGTTCCATTCAAATCCCTGACAGCGAGCGCTGAGTGGGTGCAATTGAAATTCCTGACAGCGAGCGCTGAGTGGGTTCAATTCTAATCCCTGACAGCGAGCGCTGAGTGGGTTCAATTCAAATCCCTGACAGCGAGCGCTGAGTGGGTTCAATTCAAATCCTTGACAGCGAGCGCTGAGTGGGTTCAATTCAAATCCCTGACAGCAAGCGCTGGGTGGGTTCAATTCAAATCCCTGACAGCTAGCACTGAGTGGGTTCAATTCAAATCCCTGACAGCGAGCGCTGAGTGGGTTCAATTCAAATCCCTGACAGCGAGCGCTGAGTGGGTTCAATTCTAATCCCTGACAGCGAGCGCTGAGAGGGTTTAATTCTAATCCCTGACAGTGAGCGCTGAGTGGCTTCAAATCCCCCATGCGCATTTCACCGCGGCCCTCCGGTGATAAAAAACATCGCTGAGAAACTCGGGCTTGGTAAGCTGGTAGGATACAAGTGTTGGACAAGCTGGTATCAATCAAGTAACGCGTGGTAGGACATTACCTAGTGTCCCCCTGGCCAGTTACCACCCTCATGTTGAAAAATCTGTCGCCAAACATCTAATGTGTTCCGGCTGCTGTTCTTGAGAGCCAGTTCCCATTCTAGGCCTAGCGAGCTACCACCCTCAATTGCATCGTCATTTACCAACAGGAGAGATAGTGGTCAAACTGTATTTATGATATTCATAAAAATATCTGTAACGGAACTGAAAATCGCTCTCGCAGCGGTACTTGTACTATTGATTATTCTGTGGCAGCGGCAACCTTTTTTGTAATAAGTGTTATAAATGAAGGTCTTCTCTTCCTGATAATAAAGGTCACGACCACGGCGTCCTGCGTCCACGTGCGCGTTCGCGATCTGATTTTCAATTGTTTTCTGATCGACGTAGATCGCGTCTCGTGTGAACCACTCGGTACAAATACTACTGCGCTATCTGATCGCCGCTTAGATCGCGCATTTAGGACGCCGCGGTGTGGTCGTACCTTAACTGATTTATTTTTATTATATATTTGTTACATTAGTTTATTATTGACTTTAACTGATTACTCTTATACATACACCGAAGGTATGTAGGAATATTGATATTAATTTACAAAATCATCAACGACATCTAGAAATAACCACCTTGCGATGTTCAAGTAAAGACGAAATTATTCATTTGTACTGTGAATCATCCATCGCAAAAAAGCTAATAGCAACCTTAGGATCACAAAAACTGTTGATATAATCCTTGATCAAGAGTTTGGTATCTCATTCGCGGACGAAAACTAAATTATGATTATGAAGGAACGGAATAAGGTTTCTGAGAAAAGGGGCAAAAAACATCAAATCTTTTACCACTATTTCATGTGTTAATGGGATCTACGATGTAATCATGTTTGTCTGAAATTGGAAAACGGCTGTGAGAGGAAGCGCTGGAGCCGCTGGATAACCGAATCCAATTTAAAGAACGTCAACGATAACACATTTCCCATCGGCAAACCGATTGGAAATGTGTCTTTGTTCGATAGGTTATTTAAAAAAACGGTCGCGGAAGCCTACCACTGTTGCCGTTAATATTTTGTGCAGTACGATGTATACAGAACGTGGGAGTATATACTATATAGGATATCTATACTATATATACTATATAGGATGTATACAGTAGGCACATGTAGGGCATTTATTGAAAAGATGATTTGATAACATGGAATAATTCTATTGTACATTGTATGGCAAATAAATCAATATTTAAATAATAAATGTCGACACAAGCACTTTGTTAGGTACCAGAACTTAAAAGATCAGTACTATGCAGCATTTTCCAAAATTCAAATGATAAAACAATGAATATCTTTATTTCTGCCCCTCCAAGAATAAACTGAACGGATCCCTGTTCAGTGTAAGTACCCGGGCAACGACCCTGGCTTGCGAGACTAATTGCTGCAAAAAACTGTGATATCTCGTGGAAGACAACAATAACTAGCTATTATTATATTCTAATATCACGGTTTTTTTAACTAAACCAAAATATGTATTTATTTTTTAAATACGTTTTTAACACAGAGTTATGTCCATGTAAAGGCCTAAAGGGAGAGGAAGAAATTAAGGAAAATATAATAAAGAAGAAAATATTTTTACAATAATTTATTTTTATTAAGTCTAATTAACATTTTCAACATTCATTCAATAAGTTACTCAATAGACTTAAATTAATTAATAGTTCAGTGCGACTTAAATTAGGTACCTGCTTAAGTTAAGTAATACTAAAATTATAATAATCATTCACAATAGGAACTTATCGTGCTCAATGCCTACCAATTTTCATTGAAAAAACGACACCAAACTGGCAACTAACAACTGACACCGAACCATTCCAATCGAAAAAAAATGTTGCATGCAGTTTCTCCATTGAACTAAGATAAGCTATCCGATATTAAAATCTATTGTAAATCTTTTAGGTATTAGAAATGGCGAAATTATATTAATGTTTATAATAAGCTAAGAAGTGCAAAAAGTATGTCACGACTTCCATCTTCAAAAAATCTTCAAAGCTTTAAACAATCAATTCAACCCATATCTGTCAGCATCATTGTTTTTGTATATTCTCCTACTCGGTCTTCACTCGAGGCTTAGAAGACCCCATCATCATTCTTCTGACCACGGTATACACAACCCAGACTACCAAGTACAAGTGTGAGTCGGTGCTGATCATTAAATAAGTCGCCAGAACTGCTATAACGATCCCAATAGCATTGAACAGTAGAGGTATTGTCTTGAAGTTCTGCTGACTACACTTTAGACAGTTAGGCGGACAAATCGACTTCATCTCCTTACATTCTTTGCAATCTGGTGGACATATGTTGAGTTGGGAGGTCATTCTCTTGCAGTCTAAGCAACCAGGCGGGCATATTTGTAGTCCTGGTTTCATGTTTGAAGTATTTTCAAAGGAGTTTTTCGAAGGTGTTGGTGGTTGAATTTGGAGCTTCTTTGGTTTCTGTGGCGGCTTCGCAGTGAAGGTCAGGGTTTCTGCAAAGATTACAATTATTAAGGTTGGTTTACCTATAATTATGTCATCTTTTTAATCTGATCTATAATCTTTATAAATCTCAGCTTTTCACTAGGTAAAATATGGTATGTGACAAAGATTAAATTAATAACATAGCAAGTCAAATAGATGCTTGTAAAAAAAATATTTGAATGTAACTTCTTAAAAACTGTTGCTTTTATTTAATTTGGTGTGTAAGTGTGTATGTATTTTCGTATGTGTACCTATATATTAGTCAAATCTTGGAAGCTTAAATTAGAACTAATAATTCTTACAGTTCGATTGGACTCTTTGGCACACTTATTTGAGTTTGGTGACAGTCAAATATTATGGTACTGTCGAGCTAACCTGGTGATGGGCCAGGCTGTAAGGACTGGAACTTTATGATGGAATATAATGCAGGATAGTCAAATGTAGGCTGGTAAGTATTGTTATTATAAGTACTTTTCATTACACAGGATAACGTCTTCACAAAACGTGTTTTAATAAAACATTTAACTTTAGGCGTGGTGCAAGATGGGTATTTTAAATAGCAACCTTTAAACATGTTTCTATTTTATCAGGCGTTAGGTAAATTGCAAATTTTATACAATGTTATATTTTTAACTATTGTAATTTGAAGAAATATAAAATTACATTTGAACATGTTGGTCACTAAAATACAAATAATCATGCTCTAGATCTTAAAAAACAAAAGTTTCAACCTCATATATTTGGTTAATTGATATTATCAAGAATATTTGGCAACAGAAATACACCATCTGTGAAAATTTCAACTGTCTAACTATCACGGTTAATGAGCTATAGCCTGGTGACAGACAGACAGACAGACAGACAGACAGACAGACAGACAGACAGACGGACGGACAGCGGAGTCTTAGTAATAGGGTCCCGTTTTACCCTTTGGGTACGGAACCCTAAAAACATACAGACGAATTGAGAACCCTTTTTTTTTGGAAGTCGGTTGACTGTGTTACAGAACCCTACGAGTGCGAGTCTGATTTGCATTTGGCCAGTTTACTTTAATTGAAAGGGTACATGTAATTCGTAGTAGTATCTCCAGAGATATGAAGATAAACACCTCAAACAAAGGACTGAAAATAACTAGCGCGGTATTTGAAGTCGGTTTTTTTCGTTTTGTAAAGAATCTTAAATTACATAAAATACATAAATAATAATACCTTCAATAACAGTTTGTGTGATGGTAGCCATAGCTGCGTTTCCAACTGTTTTTCGGATGCGACTGATATCAATAAAATTATGTTTAATCTTTAAATATCGATCTCGATAGAAGATTCAAGATCAGTGAACAAAAATGTAGGAAGTTTCCAAAAAAAGTGTTTGAGGTGTTCCGCGAAGATAAAAGGTAGTCGTGCGGAACGAAGGCAGTCATTGCGAAGATTATGTTCCGGAATCGGGAGAAAAAAAAGCTGGTCAATTGTCAACTTGTTTACTTCGGTGATTTTCTAATGGATATCTTTTTTTGTGGGCCCGGTGGTAGTGGAAAGATGTATATCGGTCGGCTTTGATGCCAGAGGTACCGAGTTCAAACCCCGCCGTGCACCAATGGATTTTTCCATCGAAAAATGTATGTCCGCTTTTCACAGTGGCTCTCCGGTGAAGGAAAAACATCGTTAAGAAACCAACAACCCCCGCATTGTAGGACCACGGTAATATTTTATTATATTACCGTGGTATAATATCTAGTGTCCGCCTGGCCAGCTACCAAGTCAGAAAATCTGTCGCCAAAACATCTCATGTGTTTCGGCAGCTATCCTTGAGAGCCAGTTCCCATTCTAGGCCTAGCATGCTTACCATCTTCGACCACATTATCACTTACCAACAAGTGAGATAGTGGTCAAACACTAGACTATAAGATATAATTTAAAAAAAAGATAATGTATATAAAATAATCTTGATTTATTTTTACAGCTCATATCAAATCAAGATATCAATTTACATGATAAAATCACGCCCCTTTCCCGTTGGGGTGGGTAGGGAGAGACTATTTTTGCTCCATATCTTGACCTGATATACCTCTTTCGCTTCTATCACTTTGATGAGCGCCGTCATATAAGACACCGATATACGACCGTATGATAATCATTGGAAACACGCTTTTATTTTTTATTTCCGTATAAATAATACGTGTTTTAAATTATCTACAACATGAACATTATAATGTATTAAAGATATTTCTTCCGTTATTAATACCAGATATATTTATTTAATATGGAATAAATATCTTGAATATAGATATAAACTTCATGGTGCAGATAAAAAATTATGTCGCTGTGCATCGCAAAAAAAAATAAAAATAAACGTAAATTTTCAAAAATGATAGGAGTGAGTACAATTTCAAAATGAGTGCACCTTTTAAATAGTACCCATTCATAAGTAAACATGTACATTTATCAAAGGTACAGCCAAAGATTGGAAATCTTGCCGGTCTGTATTTCTCGATAACTCTGGTGCACTGCAGATGTTTTGACAAATTCAATTTAATCCGTATGTTTTAACGATAAGGTTGTTATTGCTCTGTAGAACAAAACGGCCCAATTGAGAGACACCAGGGTAGGAGTGTGTCCTTGTCTAACAACCTGATAGTCCCATATATGTTCTATACTATATGTATGGTATATATATATAAGTTATCCATACAAAAGAAAGGGACAAACTCCGTTCAAGGTCGTTCTCATAGGGGCCGGTGTACGGGATCGAGTTTTATATGTAGCACTTCTAGCAGGTCTGTGCGATAACTATAGTCCGGCAATCTTGTGCGCGACCGGCCTGCGGAGTGACAGACGGTGGCGGGGACAAGGGTCTTCAAATCGCGAGTGCACAGATAGGTATTTTATAGGTTAGTGTATTACGATCGTCGATCGCATTGTCACTGAGCTAGTAACCTTTTTTTTGTTTGCCTATATGGTTAAACAACAATTATGCACTTTATTTTTATAATATTGGTTAAAGGTCCTTTATAATAAATACGGGCCAGCGACATCGATGCTACGGGCACTCAATTCCGATCACTTTGCGGAATAAAATAATAGTACTAGGAAAGAGTTCTCGCTAGAGAAAGATCAAAATAAATACACACTACGTAATAAAATATACCTCCACACACGACAGTAAAGGAACACATCTGTCTGTCTACGGCTACGGCGTAGTTAGTCTGGAATAACATTGCGGCAGGTAAGTACTTAAATCTTTATAGCCCAGCGAACATACGAATCATACGATCGAGTTGTATGTACTTACATATTTAAAATAAACTGGCCAAGTGCAAGTCGGACTCGCACTAGTAGGGTTCCGTACCACACTACAGTATTTTATAAGATCGAGCAAAAAATACCACTATCATTTTTCGCCAGCAAAAAATAATAATTAATAAACATTTTATTTCTTAAAACGCCATCTTACGTCTAACAAAGGTGTTAGGGATCGACATTTCAATATAATCTATGGGACTAACCTAACCTAACCTAACTAAGCGTTCATAGATGGCGTGAAATGCCGAAAAAAACACGTTTCTTGTATGGGGACCCTCTATTATTTTTAACTTTATTCTGTTCTTAGTATTTGTTGTTATAGCGGCAACAGAAATACATCATCTGTGAAAATTTCAACTGTCTAACTATCACGTTTCATGAAATACAGCCTGGTGACAGACGGACAGACAGACAGACAGACAGACAGACAGACAGACAGACAGACAGACAGACAGACGGACAGACGGACAGCGGAGTCTTAGTAATAGGGTCCCGTTTTACCCTTTGGGTACGGAACCCTAAAAAAGATTCCGACGAATTGAGAACCTCCTCCTTTGTTGTGAAGTCGGTTAATAAAGGGTGTTTAACGAAATCCCAAAAAGTATAAGGCACATTCTAAATTCCTTTTTTTTATTATCCTTGTGTGTGTTCTCACTCGATGGGATTTTTACAATTTTAACGGTTCTGTAATACATTTTAGTAAGAGCATCTGTTGTGGGTCTCTTGGTTTCAAAGATATATAGGCTCGAGTGGAAGGTTTTGACCTAATTAAAAAAAAAGCGTATATGCTAGCTAGTGTTTGACCACTATCTCACCTGTTGGTAAATGATGATGCAGTCGAGGATGGTAGCACGCTAGGCCTAAGATGGGAATTGGCTCTCAATGACAGGTGCCGGAAGAAATTATATGTTTTTCGACAGATTTTCCAACTTGAGGGTGGTAGCTAGCCGCTAGCCAGGTGGACACTACAAAATGGTCTACATCCATGGCGGGAGTTTCTAAAACCGACTCACGTGACATGTGAATCCGTTTCATTTTAAAGTATTTAAAATATATTATGTGAAACTGTATAAATGGATGGAACTGTATTGGATACCTAAAGTGGAAAAAATTTATTGGTAAATAAACGAGAATGTGGAAAAACATCCTTTTGTTAAATGTTGATAATATTAATTGGTTTATCGAGCCTGTTGTTTACCTTTAACATTAAGCTAAATTGTTTTTATAAGACCAAAACATGCATCTATGTTTCAGTCCCATTCACACACTTTATTAGTAATGAGAATGGTTAATTACAGTTGTAACAGCTGTTTAAATAATAGCGATGGTATATTAGCCGTATAGTAGTAGTATAGGCCATAATTAAGTGCATTGTCTCCACATACAATTTAAAAGCTGTAAAATCTAGCTAATTTTAAAGTCTCACTTCTCAATACAACTCTTTTTCACCCATATTCACCTAGTATGTATATCGGCTCATTGGCATTGGCATTAACCGATGAAAAAAGAAGATTCTCAATTCGACTGTATGTTTTTTTTAACCGACTTCAAAAAAAGGAGGAGGTTTCTCGATTCGCACGTATATATATATTTTTTTTATGTTTGTTCGCGGATTTGTTGGAAAGAAGATATGCCAAGTGTGGTACCATGGTAATTTTATCGAGGTCTGATGAGTATCTCCAGAGATATTGAGATAAACACCTCAAAATTGGTACTGAAAATGAATAGCGCGGCATTGGTGGCGTACGTAATTACGTAATAAGTAGTCATAGATGGGGCCACCAATGCAAAATTGGGTTAACAAATGCAATCCACTAATTTCGTCGTAACGATACTTCGCACCGTGGCTTATTTGGCAAAGCACCGGAACATGTTATTCCGGAGGTTGCGTGTTCAAGTCCCGTCGGTACGATGAAATTTTGGATTTTTTTTTGGATTTTTTTGAATTTTGAAGTATTATACACTACATGTCACAGTGCGTGCGACTGTGAGCGCGCGAAAATAAGCCTATTTTTTGCAAGTTATTGCCGACGGCCAACGAAATTGCGGGAAACAATGTCGCCACCTACAACGCCGCTGCAACACGAGGGCCCAAAAACGAGCTCAACTTCACTTAGTGACACGGAGACAATGGAGAAAATGATAACTAAAGCTAGAGGTAAAAGAAAAAGAGAGGAATTTGACTTTAGTAGTTGTATGGCGGAAATGAAAAAGATGTTTGCGCAATGGCAGGAAAAGCAGGAAGAGAAATTTTTAGCGATGCAAAAAATTGTGGAAGAATTTAGAGAGAATTGTAATCAGTTTAGTGCCTCGTTCGACTTTATTATTAGTCAACATGAAGACTTGAAAGTCAAAGTTGAAGGCCTAGAAAAGGAAAAAGTCCTCCAGACTGCACGGATCCAATCGCTCGAAAATGAATTAGAGAGGCTCCAGCATAGCTCAAAAAATGCTTGTGTTGAATTCAGAAGTGTCCCCACTCCTGACAACATATCTGAGTCAAAAAAATATCTTCTAGACCTAGTCATCAAGGCAGGCAAAACGTTCAACCTAGAACTCCAGCCTTCGGACATTAGGGACGTCTACCGCACCAGCGCGAGACCTGGAGCCTGCAAGCCCATCGTTGCCGAGTTCACCAGTGTTATAACTAAAGAGCATTTTATTACCGCCTCTAAGGCCTACAATAAGAAGTTCTCAGACCACAGAGACCGCTTTAACACTGGTCATTTGCAAATGGATTTCCCTAAGACAGCGGTTTACATCTCGGAGGCTCACACACCCAGAGTGAAGAAGCTTTATTTCCTAGCCAGAGACTTTGCACGATCACACTGCTACTCATTTTGTTGGGTAACGCACGGTAAAATTTATCTTCGTGCCAAAGAGAACACACCAGCTGTACGCGTCAACAGTCAAAAGGACTTAGACAATCTTGCTCATAAGAAGTGACTAATTTGTTCCTATTTTGTAGTAACTACGGTTATATATTGCCCATATATTATCATGAATAGTCTAATTCAATGCATGTTTTTTGTTTTTATAATATTTCAAATACATAAATACACACACACTAGCACACATTACTTTCATACGAATCACTTCATTTATACAAAAACATCTAAAATAACAACACAAAAACTACCATACTGTAATTACAACTTTAATAAAAGTAACAATCATCATCTAAATATTAATAGCAATAAAATACTGTTAATAATGGAGCGCAACTACATCGGAACCAGTTTCTTATCAGGAAACGGTACACTAGAACGGACCTTCACACATATAATATTTCTCAATGGATAGCACTAATGAACTCATTAATGAAATCGAATCTATTAATGTATCAAATTCTTATTTATGTTTACCGGAAGAGTGTAGGGAATTAATAAAACATTATAAATTATCATTAAATATTTTGCACTTAAATATACGTAGTATTGATCGCAATATAGATGAAACGAAAGTTCTTTTAAAAAGATTAAATATTGATTGTGACATAGTTATTTGTACGGAATGCTGGCTTAGCAAGACGCCTTATACGCCTACATTAAACGGTTATTTAAGTTACAGATCGGGATATAAAAACCAAAACGATGGAGTGGTTATTTATTGCAAGTCAACACTTGAATGCACTGTGACGGAACCATCTTTGATGGATGCATCATGTTTATTGTTAACAACCAAGAAATCTCTTGCCGTGCTAGCAATTTACCGATCCCCGTCAGTTGCTAACGCTGGTCCCTTCATAGATAGTCTAAATGGAATCCTAAGTACGCTGGCCACTTTTCAAACAGTAGCCATCGTCGGGGATATTAACATAAATATAGGCCCTCAAAATAGTGACAGCAATTCAAATGACTATTTAAATATGACTGCTTCGCATGGCATGCTTCCAGCCCACTCTTATCCTACACGTTATTTAAAATGCCTAGATCATGTGATCTTGAGATCTTGCTGCGAATCAACTACTTTTGTTATAGACTGCTCAATAACCGATCACTCTCCATTACTATTATCGAATTCACTTTACCGTAAGAATACCAAAGCTATTAGTTGTAAAACACGCCTAGATCTTTCAAAGATACTGAAAACTATTCAAGATACAAATTTTAACCCAATTTATAACATTACTGATGCAAATTACGCAATGGATATGTTAATTAACATTATCTCTTCAATAATCCTCAATAATAGAATAACCATTAAGGCCTCTAGTCGAAAAAGAATTCTTAAGCCATGGATTACACCTGGTCTTTTGAAATGCATAAGAAACCGTGACAAATTACACAAAAAATCTAAGGCTGATCCAGACAACTTAATAAATAAGACCACTTATGTTCGTTACCGTAACTTTTGCAATAACCTTCTGAAGCGTTTAAAATCAAACTATGAAAGAAATGAGTTACAAAAAGCCAAAGGCAATGCCAAGGCAACCTGGAAAACTATAAAAAAGATCGCGAACTTGAATCAAACTCCATCTTCCGCCTCGTCACTATTACAGCCATCTGCTGATCCGTTTACTTCTGTTAATACAATTAATGATTATTTTATTAATATTGGAAAGGAATTAGCGAATAATGTTATTTCATATACTAGCCCACAATCCAATTCGAAATATCAATGTCAGTCGTACTTAAACCAAAACACGATGGCTCTCTTTGATACTGATTGCGCAGAGGTAGATCGCATTATTAAAGGACTTCGTAGGGACTGTGCAGTTGGTTGGGATGGGATTTCAGCACAAATTCTTATGGAGGCACGTCACGTTCTTGTCCCTCCACTCACATATATCTTTAACGTGTGTTTTGCAACTGGCATCTTTCCCAGGGCACTTAAAAAGGCCATGGTTATTCCTATTTTTAAGAGTGGAGATAGAGACAGTGTTACCAATTATAGACCAATTTCTATTTTGAGCACAATTTCCAAAATTCTTGAAAAGTTATTAAATTATAGACTTAACTCTTTTTTAAATAAACACAGCATTCTCGCTAATAGACAATATGGTTTTCGTAAAAATGTATCAACAGAGGATGCAGTATCTGATCTCACGAATAATATAGTCAAATACCTAGATAATAAGGACAAAGTAGTAGGTATTTTCCTTGATTTATCAAAAGCATTCGACACTGTCTCTATCCCCACCCTACTTCTAAAGATGGAATACATTGGCATCCGCGGTATAGCGTTGGATATTTTTCGGAATTATTTGACTGATCGATTACAGTGTGTCAAAATCGATGGAACTATCAGTGATGATAAATCCTTGTGCTTTGGAGTTCCTCAAGGAAGTATTTTGGGGCCCATACTCTTTCTAATTTATGTCAATGACCTCTGTCAACTCGATATACCCCAATGCGAAATATTTTCCTACGCAGATGATACTGCTCTTGTAATACGAGGCAAAACATGGAGTGACGTAAAAAATCTTTCTGAACAGTCTCTTCATATAGTTCAAAACTGGCTTTCTTCAAATCTGCTAACCCTAAATCTACAAAAAACTAAATTTATAACATTTTCCCCAAGCTCACAGTCACAACCAAAATCTTTTTCAATAGTCGCACACAAATCTCGAAACTGTCAGCCGTGCAATTGTACTACCCTAGCAAGAACCACAGACATAAGGTACCTAGGGGTACAAATTGATCAGACCCTAAGCTGGAAACCTCATATAAAAAATCTAACATCCAGAGCAAGACGTCTGATATACGTATTTAAAAAGTTGAGATCATCTGCTGATACTGAAACTCTTAAGATTGTCTACTACTCACTAGCGCAATCTATATTGTCATATTGCGATACTGTATGGGGAGGTACCTTCCTATCCACGCTGCTGCCACTTGAGAGAGCTCAAAGAGCAATAATAAAAGTATATCTTAAAAAACCAATTAGATATTCTACCTCAGTTTTATATCGTGAAGCCGATCTGTTGACGGTTCGACAACTTTTTATTTTGCATACCATACTTCGCAAACACAAAAGCCTGCCTTATGATCCAGATATAGATATAAGTGGAGCAAGGAGGCCATCTAGAGTGTGTCCCTTCAGTTTCCATAAGACGACACTAGCTTCCAGACATTATATGGTGCAATCAAACCTTTTGTATAACAGATTGAACAAAATGTTTCACATTTATCCTCTCTCACTTGACAAAGTTAAAAAAACAGTAATTGGAATGGATAAAAACGATGTCATATATAGAAACGGAAAAAATTATTAAACCTGATGTATGATGTTTAGAAAGGTAAACTACTCGTTATAAACACGCACGCAAACACACACACGCACGCACACACTCATACACACACACACACACACACACACACGCACGCACGCGCGCATGAACATAAGCATGCACAATATGCATGGTTTTTTAAAAAATAATAAAAACAAAATTAAAGAAATTGGCTACATTTGTAAAAATATAATTCAATATAAAATAAATTGTAACTGAGTCCTATGTAATACGGGGGCTTTGGCATCTGTAATACAGTTTTATTACTAGCTCAGGTGCCAAAAGACTATAAAAAACACATTTATCAGGTACAAAAATTAAAGAGGCGTTAAAATTATATAAATTCCTAGACCTAGTTAAGATTTACTACTAAGATTAACAGATGTGTTTATCTAAGTCTTTTCTTTTGTGACAATAAAGATATTATTATTATTATTATTATATATTATCTACAGTAATTTTAGCTAATGAGATAGTTATCAATATTGTAAGAGTGTCACCTAGCTGTTTTAGGCAGAAAAATTGCCGAACTTTCAATAAAAATTCGATAAAAATCTCGTAATCATATCTTATACCTGCGAGTATATAATTTGACAGTTCTTTAAAAATTGAAAATGTGAGGTTATAACCAATAATTTTTTCATTAAAAATACTTTGATTACACGCAAATCATTCACCGTCAAGCATGATTCTCTCACAGTCTAATCTCAAAAAATGCGCTTATCAACAATCTCATTAAATTTGAATTTGTATGCTCGTATCTACGAGCATACAAATAATAACTATTTATTTATTTTTCTATCCAATATCGTCTATTATCTTGACCATTTCCAGTATAATAGATGTTAGTTTTTCATCAGCCTTGATCTAGTTTACTGCAGTTTTTATAATATTTTTGTGGTACTATATAATGTAATCGACGAGATCTAGTATGCTAGTTGAAGTTGTAACTACTGCAGTCAACATGCCCTCTCCTTGTGAACCCTGCAAAGGTAAAATATTTTGTCTGTCTAAATCACATCATTATTTTTTTTTCTCTGTTTTTAAATAGTTATACATTTACACTCACACCCATACATACATACGAAATACATTTACTATTACTCACATTTTTTGAAATATTTTGACTAGCTAAGAACCGCGGCTTCCCTCGCGTTATAAACTTTCTGTGTGCTAAATTTCAGCCAAATCCATTCAACTGTGTTTGACAAACAAATATCTAAAACATTCACACAATTTTTAGAGTACCGTACCCCTATAGTTTCACCATGTCTGTCCGTCTGTCTGTTTGCTTGTTTATAAAGGTTCTTTTTTCTTCCAGACTCCTGCAAAGACGGATCCTGTTCAGAAGACTGCTCCTGCAAGGATAAGGGCTGCAACGATTGTTCTTCTACAGGTACTTTATATTTTCGCTTGCTATTAAACAGATTGGCAAAATCCAGTAGCGTATAGAAAAGGATATGCATTATAATGCGGTTGTAGATGCAGAAAACTATAAGTGTTTAGTTTAGATCTTTGTGTTTATGGTGTTGCCTTGTATGGCAACATAAGGCAACATCACACCTTCGAATAACTGATTAGGTACTAGGGCGTTTAGAAAGCATGTGTTTTCTATGTTTTCACCACTGTAAAATTAATTAAAGTAACTACTGTCTTAAAGCACATGCTTTTGCTAATTCATTCGAAATTCTAATAAGTGTATTAGAATTTTTTGGACATAGTGGACACTTTATTATATAATAAGAATCGATTGTCGCCTAATTTGATGACGAACTTGAAAAGAAGCAAAATGACCTTCAAGTCCAATGACCATACAATCTGCAACAGCACCAATGAACGAATTGACCGGGAATTAAATAACTGAACAGCACAGTAACAACATATCCTAAAATTAAGTATTCTGTGTCTGCGCTCTTATTGTGTTTTTCTAAACTGTATCCCATCGTCATTTAATATCCTATTAGAGAGGCCCCGCGGCTTTGACCGCGTTAAAAATTCTGACTAACCCCTATGTGTTAATAAAGGTGTTAATATAATATAAACGATTTGTGTGCCAAATGTTACCCAAACCCGTTCAGCCGTTTTTGCGTGACGGATGCTTGTAATAAAGCATCCGTCTTTTTATCCATACTCACCAACATTAGTTAGTATAAAAGCGTCTAGATGGCGCTGAAGCATTTTCCACTGTCCTCTTTTTATATTATTGCATCTTCCAAAAGATATTTTCAGGGATGTTATTAACAAAATATATTTTCAGGGATGTTATTAACAAAAGATATTTTCAGGGATGTTATTAACAAATGCACTAGCTTCGTCATTAGATATCCTAAAATTGGAGCTCTATAGAAACCTTTTCTTATTTATTATATTATTAACCGACTTCACAATAAAGGAGGAGGTTCTCAATTCGACGGAATCTTATTTTTTTTTTTTTATGTATGTTCACCGATTACTTGAAGATGCCTGAACCGATTAGGAAAATTATTTTTTTTTGTTTCAAAGGGTACCCTTCCCAGGTGGTCTCATTTAAATCTTAACGAAATCTGCCAAGCCGTTTTTAATATATCAACATTTGTATTACGACGGATTTACTTATCTCGACGAGCTACTCGTACTACTAACTACTGGCACAGATTATGTAATAGTTACTACGTCTACTGGCTACTTTGACTAGCGCGACGTTTGAAGTCGGTTCTTTTAGTTTTTTAAACAATCTTCAATTATTTTGAAATATTTCATGTCATAATGTTATTACAGGGGGTTGCTGCTAACATTCAATGGACGGCCAAGAGCGTGCAGGTCGCCACCGGCGGCGCTTCTCCATCACCAAGTTCCTGGAGGTGTGCTTCCCAGCTTCCTTCAGCATCAGCCTGGTTCTCACTGTCTTCTTGGTCTACACTGTCTTGTTAGTATGATCGCGAGATAGTTTCATCTAAATAAATAGACGTAGATTGGATACGTTCTTTTATTTTACCAATTTTATTTTTAAGCAACGGTAAGTGTGCTCGCATTCTCAACCATATCGTATCTTACGAACATGCGAGATAGTGGTGGAACGCTAGCCAATAATAATTAAGATAGTTTAAAAACTAAAAAACCGACTTCACATGCCGCCCGTGTTAGTTTCAGCTAGTAGGTACTATTATGTGTATACTATGGTTTCAGTAGCAAGTTTAAGATGTTAATCGCCATATTTCTAGGATAATTATCAGATCTCGATGAAATTACAATGGCACCATCTTGGAAATGTACTCTACCAATTGCATAAGAATCATTTGAATCGGGGGAAAAATTTTATAACAAACCTACAAAAAATAAATACTAAAACCTCCAGACGAATTGAGAACCTACTCCTTTTTCGCCTGCATAATTATTTTTAAGTGACTTCACAAAAAAGGGGGAGGTTCTCAATTCGACGGAAACTTTTTTTTATTTTTATGTATGTACACCGATTACTCGAAGATGCCTGAACCCATTTGGAAAAATTCATTTTTGTTTCAAAGGGTACCCTTCCCCTGAAGTCGGTTCTTTTAGTTTTTTTTAGATTATTTGTTTTTTATACTACTCCGCCCTATTGGAATGATTCTTTTTTCATTGATAGGGTATATCTCCAAGGTGGTCCCATTGTAATTTTATAGAGATCTCCTGAGATATGGAGATAAACAACTCAAACTTGGTACTTACTGAAAATTACTACCGCGGCATTTAAAGTCGTTCTTTATATTTTATAAATGATCAGAAAACATCCCATCATTCATTTTATTATCACCCCACAGATTATATTTTATTAATAGTGGCTTTACTCAGATTCCTAAACAGAACGGAATGGTAGGTTTTAGGAATTGTATGAGGAAAAACTGGTCAATATTTTCAAAGTAATTAATATGAGATCAGTCAATGCTTGACAATTTTAAACAATGACAGAGAAATAATTCTACGGCAATGATGTAAGTGTATATACAGGAAAGTTTACTTTTTAACCGATTTCCAAAAAGGAGGAGGTTCTCAATTCGTCTGTATGTTTTTTTGGGTTCCGTAACCAAAGGGTAAAACGGGACCCTATTACTAAGACTCCGCTGTCCGTCTGTCTGTCTGTCTGTCTGTCCGTCTGTCACTAGGATATAGCTCATAGTTAGAAAGTAGAAATTTTCACAGATGGTGTATTTCTGTTGCCGCTAGAACAACAATTACTAAAAATAAAATAAAGTTAAACATTAAAGGGGGTCCCCATACAAAAAACGTGTTTTTAAACGCCATCTGTCTAATTAGTTTCGGCAAAATGACATAGATGGCGCTAGTAAACGAGCCCCGTCTCTCTAGATCGCGACCAAACCAAATATTCTTGGTAATATCAATTAATCAAATATATGAGGTTGAAAATCTGTTATGCTTCGTATTGTACGGAACCCTTAGGGAGGGTTCCGTGTGCGATAATAGACGCGATGCTGACTCGCACTTCGCCAGTTTTATTTAATATATGTTACGCGATTACTCCGTCAATTGTGAACCGATTCGAATGATTAGGTACTTTTTTAATTGGAAGGGTAGAATTCCAAAATGGTCCCAGATAAATATATCTAGAGATATGACAATAAACGTCTCAAACTTGCTACTGAAACTGACTCGCGGGGCATGGAAGTCGGTTGTTTTAGTTTTAAACTATCTTAATTATATGCAACAATAATGAACGTATTATTTTATCAGTTTTATTAATTATCGTGTTGTTATTTTAATTAAGGTAAGACCACACCGCGGCGTCCTGCGTCCGCGTTCGCTTTCGCGATCTGAATTTCTATTGTTTTCTGATCGTCGCGCAGATTCCGATCGCGGGGCATTGAAGTCAGTTGTTTTAGTTTTTAAACTATCTTAATTATTGATAGATTTAATGATCCCACGAAAACCCATGATTCATGAATGCACATTAAGAGGACGCTCCCTGCAGAATGCTATACTTTGCCTAATGACAGTAAATCAACCAATAATATTAATGAAGTCAAACTTAAATATTAGATTTTTCAATGTTTTTTCTTTCGTTTCACAGAACAGAAACATAATTGAAAATAATTTGCTCGATAGTTTATTTTTTTGAAAGTTATGCCTTTTTTTTCATTTTTCTTGTTTGTCTCTCAAACAGATTTAGTTACATATACAAAATAAATACTATCAAATGTAAAACATGGTTTATAAGAATCTCCCAGGACAATTTTCTTCAAAACCAATTCATATTCTCATAATTAATTAAATTAGTTTTGCGACTTACGTCCTTTACTTCTGTGCAAGAATACGGTCAATAGGTTGATTGCGATATTGTACCATATTCCCGGCGCGTTACGTATAAAAATATACTTGCAAGTGAGCAGCACTCGAAACATATTGAATCTAGAGCCAGTCGGCCGCGAGCCTCTCCGAGGTGAGGACGCGCGCGCCGACTTCGCGTGTATCTGCGATCTTTCGAGATTTTTTAATAATAGTAAATAAGGCCTTACAAGGATAAGATTCAAGACAGACCTTCAAGATTCAAAAATGTACCTACTAATTATTTTTGGAGCCAAACAAGCACCTGTCATTTACCTAAATATGTTTACCCATAGTAACTATGAAGTAAGCAAGGCATCGACCTCTGAGGTCACAGATTAGAACATAATTACCAAACGTGTTGATGTTTCGCGCGATTATATGTGGGTATTGTTTTGGTTGTAGGAACCAAACGGCTGGACCGATTTCAAAGAATGAGGTATTGAACTACTGAGTTTTATCCTGAGAAATATAATATAATACATATAATGCAAAACCGTAAGGCAGTTTCTTATTTGAATTTAATACAACATAAAGATTGTTTTATAATTACAACTGGATTATAATTGTTCTCTCACAAACACTATAGGTATTTAGACGTTTTTAATTTTATTAGTATTTCGTTATTGTAGTACTATCATAAGTAAGATAAAAACTAACAACGAAAATTAGTTTGAACGAGATACCTACAATCAGCAGGTTTATGCAGGGATATGGCGACCGCAAAGATAACTTTGTTTTTCATACAAATATGTAAAAATGTAGTTGCGAAAAATCATAGTTATAGAACTATAGAACTACTGTGTTACGGAACCCTACGAGTACGAGTCCGACTTGCACTTCGTCAGTTTATTTAGTTTCGAAAAATCATGGTTATAGAATATATTACTGTGTTACGGAACCATTACTGTGTCGTATGTGATGTACCGGCGATTTGAGAACCTCCTCCATTTTTTTCCTCCTTGTTTTTATGGTTCCGTAGCCGAATGGCAAGAAACGGAACTCTTATAGATTGGTCATGTCTGTCTGTCCGTATGTCACTTTTTTCATCTTTAAAAATAACAAAGGTTTTTAAAACCATTTTTTCTCAAAGTCAATCATTTGAAAGATAGGCACGTCTAAAATGGTAAAATGAATGTCCAACCCCTCCCCCCCCTCCCCTCCTCTTACTTTTAAAGTATGGGAGTGAAAAATCTACAAAATACATATGCTGTAGATCTCAATAAAAACTAACAACCAAAATTGAAATTGGTTTGAACAAGATACAGTGAGCAGTTTTGAGATATAGCGACCGCAAAGATAACTTTGTTTTTCATACAAACGCTATAAGAAACAATGTAAATTTTTTGGTGGCGAAAAATTAGTGTTATAAAATATTCTACTGTTAGGGAACCCTACGAGTGTGAGTCCGACTTGCACATGGCCTATCTATCTAATACTATAAGAATCTTTGTCCTGACATACTGACTGACTGACTCACTGACAGACAACGCACAGCCTAAACCACTGGTCGTAGAGACTTGAAATTTGGAGGGTATATTTGTCTTAGTATGTAAGTTTGTACTAAGAAAGGATTTTCAAAAATTCACCCCATAAGGGGATGATATGGGGGTTCAAAACTTGTATGGAGAAACAAGATTAGATAGTCTTTTCAATCCGTAACTTCACACAAGTGCTTCAATAAAAAAATAAGTAAATACGTCTTTCAGGTTTTTTTGAAATACCACCCCTAAGAGGGTGAAATGGGGTAATAAAGTGTGAAAATCAGTATTGTTTCGGATCGCGCTGAAATTTGGCATGCAGATAGTTATTACGACGTTAGTTCCCTCTGAGAAAGGATTTTGCAAAATTAACCCTCGAAGGGGATAAAACGGGGGTTCAAAGTTTGTATGGAGAAACAAGATTAGATAGTCTTTTCTATCCGAAACTTCACACAAGTGCTTCAGTAAAGAAATAAGTAAATACGTGTTACAGGTTTTTTTGAAATTCCACCCCTAAGAGGGTGAAATGGGGTAATAAAGTGTGAAAATCAATATTGTTTCGGATCGCGCTGAAATTTGGCATGCAGATAGTTATTACGACGTTAGTTCCCTCTGAGAAAGGATTTTCCAAAATTAACCCTCGAAGGGGATGAAACGGGGGTTCAAAGTTTGTATGGAGAAACAAGATTAGATAGTCTTTTCTATCCGAAACTTCACACAAGTGTTTCAGTAAAAAAATAAGTAAATACGTGTTTCAGGTTTTTTTGAAATTTCACCCCTAAGAGGGTGAAATGGGGTAATAAAGTGAGAAAATCAATATTGTTTCGGATCGCGCTGAAATTTGGCATGCAAGTAGTTATTACGACGTTAGTTCCCTCTGAGAAAGGATTTTCCAAAATTAATCCTCGGAGGGGATGAAACGGAGCTCAAAGTTTGTATGGGGAAACAAGATTAGATCGTCTTTTCTATCCGAAACTTCACACAAGTGCTTCAGTAAAAAAATAAGTAAATACGTGTTTCAGGTTTTTTTGAAATTCTACCCCTAAGAGGGTGAAATGGGATGGAATGTGATACACACAAAAAAAAACTGGCCAAGTGCAAGTCGGACTAGCACTCTTAGGGTTCCGTAACACAGTAGAGTATTCTATAACTATGATTTTTTGCAACTACAAAAATAACTTTGTTTTTCATAGAGTTTGTATGAAAAACAAAGTTATACTTGCGGTCGCTATATCTCAACAACTACTGACTGTATCTGGTTCAAACCAATTTTCGTTGAAAGTTTTTGTTGAGATCTACAGATATATATATTTTTTCTAGATTTTTCACTCCCTTACCTTAGTAGTTAGGGGGGGGGGGGGGACACATTTTACCACTTTAGACGCGCCTATCTTTTAAATGATTTACATTGAGATAAACTGGCCAAGTGCAAGTCGGACTCGCACTCGTAGGGTTCCGTAACACAGTAGAGTATTCTATAACTTTTATTTTTCGCAACTACAAAAATAACTTTGTTAGGGTTCCGTAGCCAAATGGCATAAAACGGAACCATTATAGATTCGCCATGTCTATCTGTCTGCCCCCCTTAAGCTTTTATATTTTTTATTTTTGTACAAAAATCGGAAAGCGGTTTATACATCTACCTACCAAGTTTCAATTCTGTAGTCCTAATAGTTTCGGAATAAAATGGCTGTGACATACGGACGGACAGACAGACATGGCGAATCTATAAGGGTTCCGTTTTTTGCTATTTGGCTACGGAACCCTAAAAATGATTTTTGGAACCTCAATGTCATTTTTAAAGACCTATCCATAGACACCACCCCACACGTATAGGTTTTAAGATTTTTTTTTTGTTTCAGTTTCATGTATCGGATACCCCCCCTTAAACTTTTATATTTTTTATTATTGTATAAAAATCGGAAAGCGGTTCAAGAATACATTTACCTACCAAGTTTCAAGTCTGTAGTCGTAATAGTTTTGGAATAAAATGGCTGTGACATACGGACGGACAGACAGACAGACATGGCGAATCTATAAGGGTTCCGTTTTTTGCCATTCGGCTACGGAACCCTAAAAAAGACGATTTGAGAACCTCCTTTTTTTTGGAAGTCGGTTGCAAATAAATTCGTTCACAAAAGGAATAATACAGACTTCAAATGCCGCGCTAGTCATTTTCAGTACTAGGTTTATGGTGTTTATCTTCATATCTCTGCAGAACTAAACATATCTCGATAAAATTTAAATGGGATCATCTGTTATACTCATTGAAATAAAAAAACGATTTTCCAAATCGGTTCAAGCGTTTTCGAGTAATCGGTAAACATACATAAAACAAACAAAAAATCCGACGAATTGAGAACCTTCTCCTTTTTTGTGAAGTTGGGTTCTCAAATAAATACAAGTTTACAAAAACAACGCAAGGAGTGTTGTACGAAAAATAAGACTATACTATTTTTAACCGACTTCACAAAAATGGAGGAGGTTCTCAATTAGTCAGAATATAAATATATATATATACTAGAAGTGCCCCGTGGCTTCGCCCGCGTTAAAAACTTCTTTTATTTACATAAAACTTTTCTTTTGTAAGAACGATTCTATCATTAAAGACATCAAATAAAAATTAGCCAAATCAGTTCACCCGTTTTCATGTTATCACGTGACTAAGGCAATTCGGGATTCATTATAAATGGGGTAATTTTTTAATTTTACCCGAAAAACCCAAATTTTCAGACTTTGTTACCTACCCCATTTTGAAAAATCCTACAACACGTACTTTATCTCATCTTGTTTCGCCATACAAAGTTTGAATCCCTGTTCCGTATCCGGAAGGAATTTTGAGAAAATCCTTTCTGAGCGGATACCTACGCCATAATAACTATCTGCATTCTAAAGCTTCCTCAGCGCAATCCGAAACAATATTGATTTTTAGACTTTGTTACCCCAGTTTATCCACTTACAAGGGCATTTTGAAAAAATCTGAAACTCGTATTTACTTATTTATTTACAAAAGTACTTGTGTGAAATGACGAATAAAATGTACTATCCAAACTTTGAACCCTCGCTTCATCCCCTTGAAGAGTAAATTTTGAAAAATTCTTTCTTAGCGGATACCTAAGTCAAAATACCTATCTGCATGCCAAATTTCAGCGCAATCCGAAACAATATTGATTTCAGACTTTGTTACCCCACTTCACCCTTTTAGGGGTGGAATTTCGAAAGAGCCTGAAACACGTATTTACTTACTTAAGTACTTGTGTTAAGTTTCAAATAGAAAATACTATCTAATCTTGTTTCTCCATACAAACTTTGAACCCCCGTTTCATCCCCTTCAGGGGTGAATTTTGGAAAATCCCTTCTGAGAGGTAACTAACGTCATAATAACTATCTACATGTCAACTTTCAGCGCAATCTGAAACAATATTGATTTTCATACTTTGTTACCCCATTTCACCCTTGTCGGGGTGGAATTTCAAAAAAACCTAAAACACATGTTTACTTATTTTTTTACTTGAGCACTTATGTGAAGTTTCGAATAGAAAATACTGTCTAATCTTATTTCTCCATACAAACTTTAAACCCCCATGTCATCCCCTTCAGGGGTGAATTTTGGAAAATCCTTTCTCAGAGGTAGCTAACGTCATAATAACTATATGCATGTCAAATTTCAGCGCAATCCGAAACAATATTGATTTTCAGACTTTGTTACCCCATTTCAACCTCTTAGGGGTGAAATTTCGAAAAAACCTGAAACACGTGATTACTTATTTATGTCCTGAAGCACTTGTGCGAAGTTTCGAATAGAAAAGACTATCTAATGTTGTTTCTCCATAGAAACTTTGAACCCCCGTTTCATCCCTTTAAGGGGTGAATTTTAGAAAATCCATTCTTAGCTGATACTAACGTCATAATAACCACCTATATGCCAAATTTCAGCTCAATTCAAAACAATATTGATTTTCAGCCTTTGTTACCCCATTTCACCGTCTTAGGGGTGGAATTTCGAAAAAAACTAAAACACGTGTTTATTTATTTATGTCCTGAAGCACTTGTGTGAAGTTTCGAATAGAAAAGACTATCTAATAATGTTTCTCCATAGAAACTTTGAACCCCCGTTTCATCCCCTTCAGGGGTGAAATTTGAAAAATTCTTTTGGTAACTAACGTTGTAATAATTATCTGTATGCCAAGTTTTAGCACAATCCGAAAAATATTGATTTTCACACTTTGTTACCCCATTTCACCCTCTTAGGGGTGGAATTTCAAAAAAACCTAAAACACGTATTTACTTATTTTTTTACTGGAGCACTTGTAAGAAGTTTCGAATAGAAAATAGTACTCGTATCTAATCTTGTTTTTCCATACAAACTTTGAACGCTCGATTCATCCCCTTCAGGGGTGAATTTTGGAAAATCCTTTCTCAGAGGGCGATAACGTTGTAATAACTATCTGCATGCCAAATTTCAGCGCAATCCGAAACAATATTGATTTTAACACTTTGTTACCCCCATTTCACCCTCTTAGGGGTGGAATTTCAAAAAAACCTGAAACACGTATTTTCTAATTTTTTTACTGAAGCACTTGTGTGAAGTTTCGGATAGAAAAGACTATCTAATCTTTTTTCTCCATACAAACTTTGAACCCCCGTTTCATCCCCTTTGAGGGTTAATTTTGGAAAATCCTTTCTCAGAGGGAACGAACGTCGTAATAACTACCTGCATGCCAAATTTCAGCGCGATCCGAAACAATATTGATTTTCAAACTTTATCACCCCATTTCACCCTCTTAGGGGAGGAATTTCAAAAAAACCTGAAACACTTATTTACTTTTTTTTTACTGAAGCACTTGTGTGAAGTTTCGGATAGAAAAGACTATCTAATCTTGTTTCGCCATACAAACTTTGAACCCCCGTTTCATCCCCTTCGAGGGTTAATTTTGGAAAATCCTTTCTCAGAGGGAACTAACGTCGTAATAACTATCTGCATGCCAAATTTCAGCGCGATCCGAAACAATACTGATTTTCATACTTTATTACCCCATTTCACCCTCTTAGGGGTGGAATTTCAAAAAAACCTGAAACACGTATTTACTTATTTTTTTACTGAAGCACTTGTGTGAAGTTTCGGATTGAAAAGACTATCTAATCTTGTTTCTCCATACAAACTTTGAACCCCCATTTCATCCCCTTAAGGGGTGAATTTTGGAAAATCCTTTCTTAGTACACCCTTACGTACTAAGACAAATATACCCTCCAAATTTCAAGTCTCTACGACCAGCGGTTTAGGCTGTGCGTTGTCTGTCAGTGAGTCAGTCAGTCAGTATGTCAGGACAAAGATTCTTATAGTATTAGATATATATATATATCTTTTCTATGTATGTTCGATTTGGAAAATCCTTTTTAAGCCGTAATACGTAATTTTAAACCTTAAATGTACGTATTTATGTATAGTATAGCTCTGTAGGTAGTAAGTAACTTCGGCTGCCGCGCCACGGGCCACGCGGTCATTACCGTCCCGCTCGGCTCGGCGTGTCCGCTAGTAAACGAGGTCGCAAGTCGAGTGTGGAGCGCGCATGCGCGAAATTACAGCGCGTTCCCCCGCGCCTGTATCGTTACCGGGGGTGCCGCGGCGTGTGTAGGCGGAGCAAGCGTGGGAAAAAAAATCTCAAGCGGGCTTGAATTTCGATCAATTGAAAAAAAGTAAATCGCGTCCGCGCCTGCAGATCGCAGATCGCAGCGGTGTGGCCGTACCTTCTTAACCTTGGGCCTTAGAATTGTCCTTTTTAGAATAATCTGACCCTTGGGCTATAAAAATATGTATTAATTAATTCAGTCCGACCGAAATACATTTGACATTTCGTTGTATCGTAAACCCTACTAAACGAAAAAATCCCGACCGATAATTTGACAAGAGTTTTATCGTCATTTTAGGTCAAAAATATCTGACCTTTTTTTCGTAGTAGGTCATCGGCAAATTCGGTCGTGTTTCGGTCGGACCCGAACTTTCGGATGTGTCATTTTGGAGTTGGCCTCCAGGCCTTGTGTCCCAGTCTATCATACGGGCTATCCCTTAAATAATATAACATTTCGAAATCGGTCCAACCGCCTTGTCATAAATAGTACAAACTATGCCAAGCAAACAGACAAAGGTACATGAGATAAAGTGTTACTTTTGAAATTATAATATTAATATGAATTACCTAGTATAATTATTTTTTTAATATTATACGCTAGCGTTTGACCACTATCTCGACTGGTGGTAAGCGATGGTCGAAAATGACGAACACGTGCTAGGCCACTGAATAAATAATAGTACAAACTAAGCCTAGAATAATCTGACTCTCAAGGGCTGTGTGCTGCCGGAACCCCGTAATGTTATAGTGGTGGTAAGCTACTTATTGGTACGAGTAATATGCTCGTACCACCTTCGGATTATATTCAATTTTACCATTATTTCGAAATGTGTAACAAGGAATACATTCAATAAACTGCATTATGTTATCTTAATACGAGGTAGGTACCTACTCGCATATCTACCGTGGTAACACGTTTATATTTAGTACCTATTCTGTTGCTTGTTTTGTAATACACGAGGATAAAGTCAAATTTAATAATTGAAGATAGTGTACATAATATCGTTTAAAAACTAAAAAAGAACCGACTTCAATGCCGCGCTATTCATTTTCAGTACCAATTATGAGATGTTTATCTCAATATCTCTGGAGATACTTATCATACCTCGATAAAATTACCATGGTACCACACTTGGGATCTCTCCTTTCGAACAAAAAAAAATAATCAAAATCGGTTCATAAACGACGAAGTTATCCGCGAACAAACATAAAAAAATATATACGGTCGAATTGAGAAACCTCCTCCTTTTTTTGAAGTCGGTTAAAAACGAAGAAAACTGGCTTAAAATGCCACTTGAGTCATTTTTTTTTAGAGTTAAATCTCCATATCTCTGGAGATACTCATCAGATATTGATTTTTTTAAATTATTATTTTTTAAATTTATATTATTTTGATTTTAAATGGATAACACGATTCCATATCAGACCGCATCGTCACTAAATACCAGGTGATTGAGAAGCTTTTCTCGTTACTTTCCTATATGCTAGCGTTTGACCTGGTGGTAAGCGATGATGCGGTCGTAGATCTGGAATACTCTAATGGTACGACCACACCACGACGTCCTGCGTCTGCGTGCGCGTTCGCGATCTGAATTTCTATTGTTTTCTGATCTCCGTAGATCGCGTTTGGTGTGAACCAGTCGGTACAAATACTACTGCGTTATCTGATCGCCAACGCCATCTAGATCGCTCACGCAAGACGCCGCGGTGTGGTCGTACCTTAAATCTCAATGGCTGTGTGCTGCTGAAACACCGTAAGGTTATGGCGGCAGATTATCTCCTAGATGGTGGTTAGCAGCGTCTTGGTTGTAAGTCAGGCAAAACATTGGTATAATATGATCCAACATAAAAAGTTGAGACTAACTATAAGTTCAGTATTCCGATGAATATTAACATTTATCATAACTTGACCACAGTAAATCCGAAAAAGCCTTCAAGATTAAGGGCCAGTTTCACCGGTTCCTGATAAAGCGTTAGATAGTTATCTGACACATGGCGCCATATAAAACCATATAAAACCAGCCATATAAAACCTGTCAAAAATCTGTCAGATTTCTTTATATTAGCGGTATCAGGAACCCGTGAAACTGGACTTGTACTATTAATTATTCTGTGACTGGACCTAAATCTAAGAAACAGGATTGTTTGACTTCAAAGAAAGGTTTTGGGTACTATATTGATTTCTTATCTCTGAATAAATGTGAAGGAATATATGCCTTGTCTACTAATTATTTAGATGTATATTTAAGTGTTTCAAAGACGTAGAAGTAACAACATTTTATCGTGAACAACAACTTTATTATTCAATCATAACATGATAAGAAATAATGTTGAACAGTTTTTGAATGTTGACATATCTTTCTTCATCTTGCTTAACAGCAACCGCCTGAAAAAAATGTAAGTATTATTATATTATAGTAGGTAAATAAATACAAAGTATTCTAGCGTTCTAACCTGTTTTAGTGTGCTACCATTCTCGACCACTTAGGTCTTACTTACCATCGGGTGAACAGTGGTCAAACGGTGGCCTAAGCTACGTTATACTTAAAAAAATAGGTATACTAAATTATAAAAAACACTAAAACAATTTTAAGGTAGGTTAACTTCGGCTATTTTCAATTAGGTTTTACCCCACTGAAGATTAAATTTGAAAGAATATAGAAGCAATATCAAAATGTCTATCTCCAATTCGGGAACACTGGTATTCCAAAAAGCTCCGGTGAATGAAAAACATCGTTAAGAAACCCCAACCCCCGCATGGTGGTAGGACACTATCTAGTGTCCGCTTGGCCAGCTACCCACCCATCCTCGAGTTAGAAAAACTGTCGCCAAACATCTTATGTGTTTCAGCATCTATCCTTGAGAGCCAGTTCCCATTCTAGGCCTAGCGTGCTTACCATCTTCGACCGCATCATCACTTACTAACAGGTGAGATAGTAGTAAAACGCTAGCCTATATGATATAAAAAACCTTTCAGAGTTTTCTCACCATTAAAATTAAAATTTTAAAAATGCAAGAATTAAAATTTAAAATTAATTGTTTCTATTTTTAACCGACTTCAAAGAAAGGAGGAGATTTCTTAATTCGACTTTTTTTTTGTTCGCGGATAACTTCGTCGTTTGTGAACCGATATTGATTATTCTTTTTTTGTTCGAAAGGAGATATCCCAAGTGTGGTACCATGGTAATTTTATCGAGGTTTGATAAGTATCTCCAGAGATATCGAGATAAACATCTCAAAATTGGTACTGAAAATGAATAGCGCGGCATTGAAGTCGGTTTTTTTAAGTTTTTAAACGATATAATTACGTAAAATAATAGTTTTTCAGTAAATAATAACTTATTTATGTTTTTTTTTAACCCACAATATTATGTTCAACCTTATAATTTGTAGTTCTACTCTTTATGGTGTGGTGTGTTAAACAAATATTAAACAAATATATTAAGCAAATCAATGACAAATTCACCTTATTTGGAGGTACATTCAGTAGAACAGTTGGTTTCACATTTAGTACCGCACTCGTCCTTACAATCGTCCTTGCAAGAATCTGGAATATTCATAAAATAATAAATTTATTTACAAATGATAAAGTTAAAGACTCAATTTTTCAGCTTTATATAAAGCGTAGTCGAATGCAGATCGAATGCCGTCGATACGACGCACGCTGTTGCAAAAGATAATTCAAATGTAACGCCATTTTGAAAAGCTGTTGTACCGAAGCCGCTGTTACGAAAATCTTTTTAAATGTGGTACGCTAGATCGATAGTCACGATTAACCTACGATTACACAACATAATAATAAATGTAAAAAATAATACACTATTCTGAGAACAATAATAACTAATCAATAGTTTATCGGCTGAAACACAAAACCCTATTTTATTTAAGATAAACATATAATCTATATCAGTTTACATTTTATGTAAGCTGTATTGATGTTAATTTTTTTCTTTTTTTAACTTTACTAGCAATATGTGATGCATATTACTAGTAGTCTTGTTAACCCCTCCAACTTAAGCTCAATATGCTTGTGTCTGGAGGTGGGTTTACATCAATAGTGCAATGGGTGGAGATCGAAAGCACGACCTCTCGATCGTCAAGCCAACGCCTTAGCCATGGGGCTATTGCCGATTGAATTTGAAATGAATTTTAATATATTTTACCTTTACATGTTTTAAAATTATCGTGAATTTGTAACATTAACAATACCTTTACATGGTTCACAAGGGGCAGGCATTTTCAAAACTTTTGTTGAATAAGTTACTTGAAAAATAACTTTAAGAAGTTGCTTATTGCAAAGATCAGATCACACTATGACTTGTCCCCAAAATGTAAGGTTTATATACTGAAGAAGTTCTGAAAAACTGTAACAAGAACAAGTGCAAGGTGACTTAAACCTTCGATTTTTTACGGATGCACTTCTTGATTCGGCACGGTGATTTGGTCGATTGGTTCCAACAACAAAGAACACAACCACAGAAGATATAATAATACTAAGTATCACATCAGTGACTGTAGTAAAGATGAAGATTTTATTCATTACAAAATCTACATAGTTTGCTTAGTAGAGATCGCGTGGAAACAATGTACTTACCTAATTTTAGAAAACTAGAACCTTAACATCAGGGCCCTAGATAAAATCCAATTTCCTGTTTCTATTCACGGTAACGCAAGTTCAACATGTATGGAATGACATGTATGTTTCCGCAACAAAGATTCCCATACATTTTGAACTTGCGTTAGCGTGAATGGGAGCACGGAAATTGGATTTTGTCTAGGGGCCCAGGTGAGATAGTGGGAAAACGCTTGCTTATCTATTAAAGCTTATATATAAGTGAAATGCTTGTCAGTGGTGTCCTTCTGGCCAGCTATCACCTTTACAAGATAGAAAAATCTGTCGCTAAACATATAATTTGTTACGGTAGCTGTACTTGAGAGCCAGTTTTCATTCTAGGCCTGGCGCGCTGCCGTCCTCGACCACATCATAACTCACTAACAGGTGAAATAGTAGTCAAACGCTAGCCAACACCATATAAAAGAAAATCCAAACACCAACACTGATGTTATCGAATTAATAAAAAAAACAATCATTCACGCTTTGAGTAGGTATCCTTAAATTAAGGCTTAAATATTCCAAATTGACAAGTTTTTGATTCAACAGCAAACAATGAAATATTATATTTTTTGTGATCAGAAAAAAATATATGATGTAGTTCAAGAAACAGTCTTAATTATTTAATGATTCAAAACACGATATTTACGACTTCACTCGATCATAAAAAAATACATAAACAAAGAAATTTAAATAAAGTTTTGTGTATTACTTAAACTCTTAAACTCTGACTTAAAAAATATACCAAAAAATAGTAAAAGTAGATTAAGAGGCAATTTAATGGATAGTTCTTTTTTTCAAAATAGTTCTTATTTGTTTTAACACAATATTATATAACAAAGCGACCAGGCGCCTCTCTAAAGCAGTCCACGAGGCGTCTTCGAGGTAGGACCTGTGTCACTTTTGCTAGCTAGCTGACAGTTCCCCCCTATGTGATCGGAATAACCGTCACGGGGACGGAGGTATCGCTTAATACCTACTGCGCTGAAATATAGTGGCCTCAAGACACTTATTATAAAATCGAACGAGCATTCAATTTTATTTAAGTTACTTGCTTAATTATTATTTTGAATTAATGAACACCATTTTCAATACATTCGTTCAACTTGTCATTTTAATTTGTATGTTTTGGTTGCACTTTGAATTTATTGTTAATAATGTTCACCGTTAAGGTAGTTAAATGTTTTGTGACTATCAATTTAAAGGACATTTTTTAGTAAATAGTCCAGTAAAATCAGTAGTTCAGTACTAAATGCATTTCTGATTCATCATTCAAGACATTATTTTGTGGCTGCTCGCTCGTCCGACTATATTCGTTATATAATTTATATTTGGAAAATTAAAAATTACACATGAGTTTAACTGTAACAAATAATAAAAAAATAAACAATGAAGATTTATGAAGATAGAAAATGTAAGTGCAATAATAATTTAAGATCGTTTACAACGAAAAAAACCGACTTCAAACTCCGCGCCAGTAATTTTCATTTTTTTAATATACATCTCTTTCTAAGTTTGAGATGTTTATCTTCATATCTCTGGAGATACATATCGGATCTTGATAAAATTTAAATTGGACCACCTCTGAGATAAAGTCTGCTGCGACAAAAAAGAATTATTAAAATCGGATCACAATTAGCGGAATAACAAGATACAGAAAAAAATATGAATTAACCTCCGCCTTTTTGGAAGTCGGTTAAAAATGCTTTTAAAAACTTTTATCTATTCAAACGCACTCAAAACGTTATGGATACCTAGTACTCCTTCTCAGTTCCACAGAATGGTTCCCGAAATCTATCCCCCTAAACAAAACACATTTCTGTTAGAGTTCACGTCGAAAGCGACTTCAAAATATAAGGGAATGACATTGACATTTGTTGATGGAAAAGAAATGTCATTCCCATACATTCTGAAGTTGCGTTTGGCGTGACCGCTAACAGTTATTGTATTTTGTCTAGGAATGCTGGTGGTTTGTGTTTTTTGTATGATGTAAGACAACAGGACGAGCGCGACGCTCGCCTGATGGTAAGCGATGACGTCAGCCTATTACAAAATTCTGGTTATCCAGAATTTTGCAATTGTAATGTTAATGTAATTTTGCTGGACACTTTTCCATGCCGACATGACTAGCCGAAGTGCTACCACTACAGTTAAGTAGTATTAAAATCATCAAGACAATTTCGATCGATTTGTTGCATCTCAGATCATGATACAATTTAAATGGGACCACCTTCAAGATGAACCCTACATATGTAAAAAATGATCATTCAAATCGGTTAACGATCAGCGAACAAACATAAAAAATCATACAAACGAATGGAGAACCTCCTCCTTTTGGAAGTCGGTTAAAATAAGTACTTGTGGGTACTTTACGCACTATTAAGGATTGTTTGTTATCAATTTACTCATGTACCTGTTACAGATTCAGTAATTAAGGAACCATGGCACTCCGATTGCATTCCTGGATGCGAATGCCACACCGTTCTTATTGACAGTAAGATCTATACTTATATTGCATGAGAAATACAAATAACATAATATATTTTTGATATCTGATATTTATATCAATCCGCCAAAGAATGGAACTCCTTGCCGGTGTCTGTGTTTCCCGATAGCTACAACCCGGGGGTCTTCAAATCGCGAGTGAACAGGTATTTACTAGGTAAGCGTGCTACATCGTCGACCGCATCGTCACTTAACATCAGGTGAGATAGTGGTCAAACGCTTGCCTATACAGCATAAAAAAAAATCTAGTAACATGCTTTGAAAGGAGAATTCAACATCCGAGTAGTACCGCAGTTTGTTTGTAAATATGACTGATATTATGATATGCAAAATTTTCCTACACCCACCTCTGTGGGTGTAGGAAAATTGTGTTTTAAAAGTCGTGTTTTATACGTGTGTATCTCTATACACACGTATAAAACACGACTAATAATTTAACCGAAAATTCTATAATTCACTAAGGCTGAGTTGCACCATCATAATTTAACCGTAATTATAACTTTTAACCGGTCGGTGTTTTTATATGGATTTTGACAGATTTTTGACATTTGTTACAGTTAAAGTAAGATGGTGTAACTCAGCCTAAGTGACAGATGTTTTATGACTCTGTAGGTGACTTTTTAGGGTTCCGTAGTCGTGACAAGGAACCCTTATAGTTTCGTCATGTCCGTCTGTCTGTCTGTTCGAAGTTTTGCTATGGGACCGTTAATACTAGAAAGCTGTAATTTTGTGGGAGCATGTAAATAAATGACGCCGACAAAGTGCTGAAATAAAATTTTGAAAAATATTTTTTTTTTAGGGTAGCTCCCCTATATGAGAAGTGGGGATGATTTTTTTTTTCATCGTCTACCCCATCGTGTGGGGTATCGTTGAATAGGCCTTTTAAAATGACTTAAGGGTTGCTAATACCATTTTTCGATTGAATGCTCCATTTACGATATATTAAACTTTAATGTGCAAATTTTTGTTCCAGTAGGGCGTCCCCCCCCCCCCCCCTCTAAAAGCTAAACTGCTAGCTTGAAAAATCTGGAAAAATTCGTGATAATAGCGCATTTCATGAACTTTAAAGAAAAATTATAGCGGTTAAGATAACTTTATTAGTTTAGCAGTAATTGTCGTTGAACTTGGGTGTTGGATAATTTTTCACCAAATACAAAATCCTTAGAATAAATCCTTTAAAGTGACAAAGACGGAGTACCTAGTTGCTTGTTTATAACGGGTAAAACTTGCATTAAATAACAGGCTACTACGGAACCCTACACTGTGCGAGGCCCGACACGCACTTGGCTGGTTATTTAAATACAAACCATCAAAATGTTTGTATTACGACTGATATACCAGTCAAATATAGTGATACTAATTTAACATCAATCAACTATCTACGAATGTACCTATATTCTAACAAATAAATGTTTCATGTAATTTGAAAACACCCTTATTTTTGCGTCGGGGTCTAAAATAGAGTTCCTAGTATAGAATAAATCCGTTTGATTGGTTAAAATCGCGCCTTTATAGTTCCTGAGACTTACTTTAGTATTTCTATTCTACCATTCTAAGATTAATAATTAGGACGGTGGTAGGACACTATCAGGTGTCCACCTGGCCAGCTTAAGTTTACCACCCTTAAGTTAAAAAATCTGTCGCCAAACATCTAATGTGTTCCGGCAGCTATCCCTAAGAGCCAGTTCCCATTCTAGGCCTAGCGTTCACCATCCTCGATAGCATCATCACTTACGAACAGGTGAGATAGTAGTCAAACGCTAGCCTATACGATTAAAATAACTAATAATTTATGTAATTAATTTCAGGTACCTGCATCAATTAATTATCATCATATAAAACTTATTTTTCTGATGTTGGCATACTAACAAATAGTCCTCTAAAGATGGTTCTTTATATTCTGAATTGTTATTATTTATTGAATTCTATGTTACTGGAAAATAAATAAATACAACATATCCTGATTTTTCATTTTATTATAATTTAATATAGGTATAACAAAGGAAAATAGTCATAAAATAATGACAAAATAAAAAAATGCAATAATCGAATGTATGTAACAAATCTTAAGATAGTTCCTACATAACTGATAGAATTCATTCATCATATTGTAATACTTGGTAATGTCAAAATCAAGTATATAAAAGTGTTGATTTTGATAATAACTGACGGAGTACTGAAAATTGGCCCGTTTACACAGATTATATAATAGTTACTACGTAAACTAAATATAAAGATTGGAGACAGGTGTCAGAAAAAAATATACGCGTCGACTTGATAACCTCCTCCGTTTTTTTTTTCGTCGGTTAAAAAGGTGTTACTTTTTTAAACACATTGAGAAATTGATCCTGTTTTTGTCAAACTACGATAGAAGCGATTAGTGTATCCTTACTATATAAATAATCATTCGTTTTAATTATGCATTTGATTGATATGACTTGATATGCATTTACTTCTGATCGATCAAACAAAAAAAATTGCACTAAAGGTAAATGCTCTTAATTTTTTTCAAAACAATTTGATTAATTTCTAGTAGGTAGTCTTCTAGTCTAAGATATTATAAAAAACAATACTATATTCTAGGTAGGTATCATTTGTATGATGTTTCTACTTTTTGCCGGCATCCTTAGTCTCGGCGGTGGCCTTTTTGCATGAGCAGGTGCACGAAGCGTCGCACTTACAAGATGCACCGCATTGACCGGCGGTACATTTGCAATCTGTAACAAAGATGTACCTAATTAAACAAGAGGTTTATACTAACGATAACATTTAGAGTAGAAGAAAACCAAATAATTTTCCACAGGTGGTAGGAGCGTTACATCGATACTCCGCCTGACTTGCTACCAAATAAATAACCTCCTGCCTACATCTGTACTACATACAGTACGTACGTACGTTTAACAACTAAAACAACCGACTTCCATGGCCCGCGTCATTTTCAAGTCAATTTCAGTAGCAAGTTTGGGACGTTTAACGTCATATCTCTGGATACACTCATCAGATCTCGATGAAATTTAAATGGGACCGACTCGGAAACGTACTCTACCGATTAAAAAAATAATCTTTCAAATCGGTTTACCATTGACGGAGTAATCGCGTAACATACACGGAAAAAAAGGAGAAAAAAGACATACAGACGAATTGAGAACTTGCTTCTTTTTGGAAATCTGCTGGAAAGTAACTTACTACACAATCTGAAGGATAAAATCTGCTGCCAGAACCTTACGGTGTTCCGGCAGCAAACAGCCCTCGAAAGTCAGACCATCTGAAGGATAAAATCTGCCGCCAGAACCTTACGGTGTTCCGGCAGCAAACAGCCCTCGAGAGTCAGACCATTTTAGGCCTAGCGTGTCCACTTACCATCGTCGCTTACCACCACCATTGGTGAGATAGTGGTCAAACGCTAGCCTATCAGACATAAGTAAAAATAAATTAATAAAATGGGACTTTCTATAACATAGTACTAGCTACCACACAGACCCGCGACATTGCATATATAATTAAATAACTCAGAATTATGAACGTACTTTGTACCAACCAACACTGCAAAAAAGTTTCTATTAAATTTATAAGCATAATACCACAGAGTATGTAATAGTTACTACGTAAATAATACTTTCCGTTGTTAGTTTGGCTACACAGTACGTTCATAATTCGGGTATCATCAATGTAGGGAAGTGCCAACTCTTATAACGTACGTAGTAGAGTGATTCAGTACTCTGTGCTACCACACACAAGTTGGAAAATCAGTCGCCCAACACGGTTTGTTCCGGCAGTTGTCCTTGACAGCGGGTTCCCATTCTAGACATGCCATCCGAGTACCCGAGTCAGTTTCAGTAGCAAGTTTGATATGTTTATCGCCATATCTCTGGAGATGCTTATCAGATCTTGATACAATTTAAACGGAACCACCTTGGAGAAAAAAAAAGAGAAGAAAAAATAATTATTCAAATCTGTTCATAAATGGCTGAGTAAACGCGAAACAAACATACAATAAAAACCATACAAACATCGATGTATATGTATTAATGTATTACGTACCTCGATGAATACAAACGAATTGAGAACCTCCTCCTTTTTAGAAGTTAGTTGAAAAACCTTGAACACATCGTCAGTTACCAGGTGAGATTGTGGTCAATCAATAGCTTATATGCTACATCTACGATTATCGGCATTTAATCAACATACTCAGATAATTGATCATTAAACAATGAATTAGTTGCAGTGAGCCTTGGCATCAAATTTCAATTTGAAGCGTAACATACAATTAACATTGTTAGGTTAGGTTCGGTACAACTAACGTTCAAACGTTAGTTGTACTTATTTTCAACCGATTTCTAATAAGATCGTTTAAACAACTAACAGAACCGACTTCAAATGCCGCGCCATTAATTTTCAGTACCAAGTTTGAGGTATTTATCTCCATATCTCTGGAGTCACTTATCAGATCTCGATGAAAGTACCACCCTTGGGATATCTCCTTTCCAATAAAAAAATAATCATCAAAATCGGCTCATAAACGACGAAGTTATCCGCGAACAAACATTTTTTTTAAGTCGGTTAATAAGGTTGAGGTTCTCTTTTCGTCTATTTTATTTCGTGTATTTGTTACCCGACTACCTACTCTGCCAATTGTGAACTCATTTCAATGATTCTTTTTTTTTCATATATCTTTTGGGTGGTTCTACGGATTAAATTTGGCAAACAAATAGTATATGACCTGGTAGACACATAGGATACTTAATGACACGGGCGAAGCCGCAGGGCACAGCCAGTTTTAAATAACAACAAGAAATTACACATGGTAACATATTATTTATAATTAACAGCGCATCGTGGTTTCACCGCGTATTTCGCGTACCCGTAATACTATGAGGATAAAATATAACCCATGTTACTCGCTGATAATGAAACTTTCCATTAGTGAAATAATTTTTGAAATCGGTCCGGTTGTTTTTGAGTTAAATCGTAACAAACAAACAAAAAATAAAATATTTATTCTTTATAATAGGTATTAGTTTAGATGTTCTAGTAGAAATCCTATTGGCCTACCATTTGCTATTAGGGAGTTCTGGTCCCTACGTCCCGGTTTAATTATCAGATAAATTTAATGGTATTCAATTTAATGTAAACAAGCAGACAACCCGCCTGATGGTAAGTGGTTACCGTCGCATATAAACAACTGCAACACCGTGAGTTCTGTTGATGCGTTGCCGATCTTACTAGCGACTCACCCCGACTTTTTTACTAGCTTTTTATTACCTTCACCTGTATGTTTGTATGTTTGTAACCGACTTCTTTGGGCGCGATTTTGACCCACTTCAAACGGCCAGATTTCGTTCAAACTTTGTAGATTTATCGAGGACCGATGACAATACACTAATTTGATAAAAAAATTATTCCATTTATCAACTAAAAAGTAGATAATAAATAATAGTTAAAAAAAACTTAAAAACACGCTTTTTATAGAAAACCAAACTAAAAATTGAAAATAAATTTTAATAAATTTAAATTAAGAATAGTGTTAAAAATTTCAATAAATATAAATTATTAATAGTGTGAATAAAAAAAAAATATATTATTTTTAAAAAAGCATGGGATGCTTTTAAGATATTATCAAAATGACAATCACTCTACTCATATCTGTCAATAAAATATTTATAACTATTGACACCATGCACCTCAGGCTTTTTTTTAAATATTTTTTTTTATTCACACTATTATTAATTTATATCTATTGAAATTTTTAACACTATTCTTAATTTAAATATATTAAAATTTATTTTCTATTTTTTAGTTCGGTTTTCTATAAAAAGGTGTTTTTTAGTTATTTAAACTATTATTTATTTATTTATTTGTGGATATCCTGTTTAAAAGATCACCCATTCTGTAGCTAGATGGGAAGATCGCGGCGGGAGGTTCATTCCACATGTTGCAAGTACGCGGTAATTGCCTTGTCACTGAACTTACATAAGTATACCAAATCAGCTCAATCGGTTTAATCGGATACAAGCAAGCAAATGGTTGACAGTTTGCAAATGATAGACAACTTTAAATACATAAATGTTGCAAGTTAAATAGAAGCTTGTGAGAAGATACCTATGTTTAATATCGAAATGATCATTAGGTATAACATCTCTATGTACAATCATTAATAATTTACGGTAAAGAAAACATCGGTCGTTAAAAACAACAGTTATTAGAACAAACCTGTTATTTTTCAAAACAGCGTTTTTGTTATTACTACAAATTATAAAACAAAGTCCCCCGCCGCGTCTGTCTGTCTGTTCGCGATAAATTAAAAAACTACTGAACGGATTTTCATGCGGTTTTCCCTAATAGACAGAGTGATTCAAGAGGAATATTTATGTCTATTATTTGTTAAGGATTTGCATAAATTGACTAAAATATGACGATGATTGTTGAATATGTTAATTTAAACACACTGATACGAAAAATTTAGACATATTGTATGCTCTATCTTTGCAAAGTCGGGGCGGGTCGCTAGTTAATGATATTTGAGTATAAAGTCAGAACTTAAAACAAGTTATACATTTTCAAGTACTTTTTCCTTCAATGTACGCAGGATTTAAATTTAATAAAATGTAAGTAGGTAGGTATACTGTGAGTCGGTGATACTTGAAAATGCAATAATCATGCATGCATAGCTATTTGTGGTTTGAAATATATGCTCAGCCCCCTGATTCTCAATTATTCGAAAGCAAATTCGTATTCGGAAACAGCCTCTACTTCGACTAAGCTCTTAGCGATTCACAATGCTTCAATCGATAACTTTTGATACCTATCTGAATTAGAAAAAAATCTTCGATTCTAATGAGCTATTTAGTCGCGGAAACCTTTCCCATTAGAATCTAATGGTTTCCGCGACTAAATAGCACATGGAATAACAAATATTCGAGATTCAAATTGATACTTCCAAATTTTAATTTATCCGAATGAAACGAAAATCAAGGGGTAGGTGCTGTTATTAACAGGCAAAGTACTAAATATAGCAGGTTTTATTAACTGGTTTACCCTCCGTATAATCAAAATAAAAAGAAAACAAATGATCAATCGATAAAAGAGTGCATTAATTAAAAACAAAACACAATCTAAAAAGTTTTTAATACTTACTGTCATTACAACCTCCGCAAGGCATTTTCGATTTTCAAACTGGAATAGTTAATTAAAAAGAAACAATGGCTTTCAAAAGCGCGCGTCGAGTATTGTCGCTGAGAGACGTATGCGAAATAATCACTCAATGCGAAGTTATATATCGGTCCACTTGTTATCGACACTCGACAGTTTTAGCTGCAGCGTTTACGCAAATAATCTTGATCCTTCGGAACTCAAATATTGATAGCGTGTGCAACTGCATCGAGAAGCAGATATTTTTATCTGTTCTTGGTCGTATTGAGTTAAATTTAAGTTATGGATAGTTTAATGGATGTTCATATTGTTTTTAAGGGATGTCATTAATTTATTACTTATCAGCCTACATTAGTAAAATAGGCCCTTTTAACTGCACGCCATTTAGCACGATTATCGGCTACTCTCATACAGCGCTTGCCAGCCACCTTGCGAAGATCATCGTTCCACCTAGTCTGAGAGCGTTCTTCGATTCGCTTGTTAGTACACGGTCTATCTTAACTATAACCGCCGTCCGGTCTATAACCGCCAAATAATCTAATATTAATTCAACCCAAGCGTCCCATATAGGGAGGGGGGGATTCGGCTGGAGAATCACAAATATTCACAAATACTTAACACATATATAATATAACTAGAAATGCCCCGCGGCTTCCACCACGTTAAAAACTTCTTTTATTTACTTAAAACTTTTATTTTGTAATAACGATTCTATCATTAAATATATCAAATAAGAATTAGCCAAATCGGTTCACCCGTTTTCATGTTATCGCGTGACTAAGGCAATTTGGGATTCATATTTATAAAAACCGAAAATCCCAAATTTTCAGACTTTGTTACCTACCCCATTTCAAAAAATCCTACAACACGTAATTTATCTCATCTTATTTCGCAATACAAACTTTGAATCTCCGTTCAGTATCCGGGAGGAATTTTCAGAAAATCCCTTCTGAGCGTATACATACCTACGTCAAAATAACTATCTGCATTCTAAATTTCAGCGCAATCCGAAACAATATTGATTTTTGGACTTTGTTCCCCCAGTTAATCCTCTTAGGGTGGCATTTTGAAAAAGTCTGAAACTCGTATTTACGTATTTATTTACAGAAGTACTTGTGTGAAATGTCGAATAAAATGACTTCCCCTTGAAGAGTGAATTTTGAAAAATTCTTTCTTAGCGGATACCTAAGTCAAAATAACTATCTGCATGCCAAATTTCAGCGCAATCCGAAACAATATTGATTTCAGACTTTGTTACCCCACTTCACCCTTTTAGGGGTGGAAGTTCAAAAGAGCCTGAAACACGTATTTACTTACTTAAGTACTTGTGTTAAGTTTTAAATATATAAGTTATTTTTCAAAAAAAATAAAACCGACTTCATAACCACAAAAAGGCACTCAAAAGCGAAAAATAATTTACTTAAAATTATTATAAGCGTTACCCACTTCTCTATTTGAAGTCGGTGCCAGCCAAGTCTAATAGGTAGTAGATAGATAATACCTACATGTATCTACCTACTTACTAACCTACTTACTACTACTACATACATAGTGTCTATCTAATATCCAATAGGCTTGGCTGGCACCGACTTCAAATAGAGAAGTGGGTAACGCTTATAATAATTTTAAGTAAATTATTTTTCGCTTTTGAGTGCCTTTTTGTGGTTATGAAGTCGGTTTTATTTTTTTTGAAAAATAACTTATTTTACCCTTTTTAGTGCAAAAAAAGTTTTAATGAAATTACATGCATCTATTAAATTTCGTGTCTGGGCCGTTACACACTGACGGATATATACTTTTTGAAAATTTCAAGTATGTACTTACCTATAACGGTTAAGAAGATACAGATCTGTAAAGTGCGCACATATAGACACACGGACGGACGGACGGATGGACGAACAGACAACAAAGTCTCAGAAAGTGTTCATTTGGAAGCCTTTGGGTTCGGAACCCTAAAAAAATTGACTTTAAATGCCGCGCTAAAGTGAACATATTCACTAGTAATAATGATGTCATCAAGGTATCAAAGGACAATGTCCAAAATGACCCTGTACAATTAAAGCATCTGACACACACGATAATTAATTGTCTATTTTATTACAATAATTCCAAATACTTGTATAACGCGGACTAGTTGTATTTCAAAATGAATATTAAAAAGTATTATTTGCGATTATTAACATTAATTGCCGCCATATGGCCAACAGAGTACTGAATCACTCTACTACGTTATAAGAGGCACTTCCCTATATTGTGGATACCCGAATTATGAAAGCACTGTGTAGCCAACCTAACAACGGAAAGTATTATTTACGTAGTAACTATTATATAATATGTGGTTTTATGCTTATAATTTTTTTTTGCTGTGTTGATTGGTACAAAGTACGTTCATAATTCTGAGTTATTTAATTATGTATGCAGTGTCGCGGGATTGAAATGGCCGCCATCTTCGCCAAATGTCATGTCATGTCAAAAAATATTAGGTATGTTTAAAAAAGTTTGCACCCTAACTGGACTTTGCCCGGTAGAACATTCCTGTGAAGACAAATTATTTATATTTATATAATTATTTATTATAATTATTAATATATAATTATTTATTGAGGGCCCGGTGGCGTAATTGGGAGAACGGTCGGCTTTGATGCCGTTGTACCGAGTTCAAACCGCTGTGCAGCAATGAATTTTTCTATTGAAAAATATATGTGCGCTTCTCACAGTGGCCCTCCGGTGAAGGAAAACATCGTTATGAAACCAATAACCCCCGCATGGTGGTAGAACATATCTAGTGTCCGCCTGGCCAGCTACCACCCTCAAGTCAGAAAATCTGTCGCCAAACATCTAATGTGTTCCGGCAGCTATCCTTGAGAGCCAGTTCCCATTCTAGTCCACTTCTCTATCTTCGACCGCATCATCACTTAGCAACAGGTGAGATAGGGGTCAAACGCTTGCCTATAAAATATAAAAAAAAATTATCCCCACCTTTATTTCTATCTCGCTCACAGTTACCGTAAGAATATCTTATATGCAATAGCAACCTCCATTGTGTATATCTTCTTGGGACTCTTCTACTAAAACTAGTACATTCTCCTATGTTTGAGGTATTTATCTCCATATCTCTGGTAATACTAATCAGATCTCGATAAAATTAAAATGGGACCACCTCGGAAACGTATCCTACCTATTAAAAAAAGAATCATTTGAATCCGTTCACAATTGAGGGAGAAATCGCGTAACATACACACAAAAAAAAAAAAAAACATACAGACGAATTGAGAACCTCCTCCTTTTTTGTGAAGTCGGTTAAAAAGACTATCTAATCTTGTTTCTCCATACAAACTTTGAACCCCCGTTTATCCCCTTCAGGGGTGAATTTTGGAAAATACTTTCTCATAGGGAACTAACTTCGTAATAACTATCTGCATGCCAAATTTTACTTTGTTACCCCATTGCACCCCCTTAGGGGGGGAATTTCAAAAAACCTGAAACATGTTTTTGGTTATTTTTTTACTGAAGCACTTAAGTGAAGTTTGGGATAGAAAAGACTATCTAATCTTGTTTTTCCATACAAACTCTACCCGAGTTTTTTTGAAACTCTACCCGAGTTTCAAAAAAACATCAAACACGTATTTACTTATTTTTTTACTGGAGCACTTGTATGAAGTTTCAAATAGAAAATACTATCTCATCTTGTTTTTCCATACAAACTTTGAACCCCGGTTTCATCCCCTTCAGGGGTGAATTTCGGAAAATCCTTTCTCAGAGGGAACTATCGTCGTAATTACTATCTGCTTGCCAAATTTCAGCGCAATCCGAAACAATATTGCGTTTTCACACTTTGTTACCCCATTTCACCCTCTTAGGGGTGGAGTTTCAAAAAAACATGAAACACGTATTTACTTATTATTTTACTGGAGCAAAAAGTAAACTATACTATTATACTAACTGAACCTAATTATTCGCCTTGACTACAACAGCGAGGAATTAGGAGCAGGTAACTCACGTCCTTAAAGGATCAAAATTCTAGTACGCCGTATAACCAATTCACACAATTACCTAACTGCGCAGTAAAATCACGAATAAGCGATGTTTATGTCCTTTCACATAAATTTCAACCATTGATCATTATCTTCTACAGCTTTATTTTATCACCTACAAGAAACCGGCAGTGAACAAGAAATAATGCTATAAGAACGTGCCTTACTATTACATCAATAAAAATGTAAATTATTTATGTTGCGTCCATTGCGCACGGTTTCAAAACACCCAATAATTAAACCAATACAAACGCAGCGATAGATATTAAAATGCAGTTGCAATCAGTATTGCACTAATATAAAAGTGGCAGAGAGTAAGACATGGCATACATTGCTGTTTAACTTTAACTTGTGTTAGCTTCAACAGCTGTTTAGCTGGTCATGTAAAGCGGTCTAATTGTTAAAGTTGTTGTTTTTAAATGAATGTAGAGTATTAGGGCCGTGTGTTGTTTTGCACTCGGTCTACAATAGGACATTGTTTAAACTAGTTGCATCTCGAGTACGTACTTGGGCGTACAAATAAATGGTTATTGAACTCCGAGAAAAGGACTTTATATCTTGAGTAGTTTGTCTAGGCGTGGTCAAGGTTATATATACGTGATGAATAAATGATAGTATCTTTGCATAGAACTTATTGACCGAACGACGAAGCGAACGAAAAATGCTTACGTATGTCTGTCCGGCGGATTTCCGACTGTTCTCCTACATACAGGTCAGGGTAGCATCTCTCAACCGATTCTCGTGAAATTTAGGAGCAGACCGTTCGATAATTAGATCTTTTATTTTATTTATATTCAGCTTTTGGAATTTTTTCAAAATGTCGGAGGTAAGGGGGTTGAAAACGTAAAAAAAACATTTCAGACATTTCAAAAAATGTTTTAAAATGTCACATAACTATTTTGTTACTCTTATTAAGTCGCAACATTTGTGTTTATATTTATGTGGTTACACACAATCTAAAATTTTATCTTACCGACGGGACTCGAACTAAATTTAATTAATTTCGTCGTATCGATAGTATCACACCGTGGCTTGATTGGCAGAGCACCTGGGCATGTTTCCCAAGGGTTCAAGTCCCGTCGGTACGATAAATTCAAGGGGTCGTGGTTGCCTTTTTAACCGACTTCACAAAAAAGGAGGAGGTTCTCAATTCGTCTGTGTTTTTTTTTTTTTTTTTTTGTGTGTGTGTTACGCGATTTCTCCGTCAATTGTGAACGGATTCAAATGATTCTTTTTTTAATAGGTAGGATACGTTTCCGAGGTGGTCCCATTTTAATTTTATCGAGATCTGATAAGTATCTCCAGAGATATGGAGATAAATACCTCAAACATAGGAGAATGTACTGGTTTTAGTAGAAGAGTCCCAAGAAGATTATACACAATGGAGGTTGCTATTGCATATATTTTTGAAGACTAAAAAATATGTCCTTGAATAATGTTTTTACATCTTTCTTCTCGTTTATTTTGGTTTTTGACAGATATTCTTACGGTAACTGTGAGCGAGATAGAAATAAAGGTGGGGTTAATTAATATTTTTTATTTTTTTTTATATCTTATAGGCTAGCGTTTGACCACTATCTCACCTGTTGCTAAGTGATGATGAGGTCGAAGATAGAGAAGTGGACTAGAATGGGAACTGGCTCTCAAGGATAGCTGCTTGAACACATCAGATGTTTGGCGACAGATTTTCTAACTTGAGGGTGGTAGCTGGCCAGGCGGACACTAGATATGTCCTACCACCATGCGGGGGTTGTTGGTTTCTTAACGATATTTTCCTTCACCGGAGGGCAACTATGAGAAGCGCACATATATTTTTCGATCGAAAAATTCATTGGTGCACGGCGGTTTGAACTCGGTACCACGGCATCAAAGCCGACTGTTCTCCCAATTACGCCACCGGGCCCTCAATAAATAATTATATATTAATAATTATAATAAATAATTATATATAAATATAAATAATTTGTCTTCACAGGAATGTTCTACCGGGCAAAGTCTTGTTAGGGTGCAAACTTTTTTAAACATACCTAAGATTTTTTGACATGACATGACGTTTGGCGAAGATGGCTGCCATTTCAGTCCCGCGACACTGCATACATTATTAAATAATTCAGAATTATGAACGTACTTTGTACCAACCAACACTGCAAAAAAATAATTTATAAGCATAATACCACAGATTATATAATAGTTACTACGTAAATAATACTTTCCGTTGTTAGGTTGGCAACAAAGTGCTTTCATAATTCGGGATTCAACAATATAGGGAAGTGCCTCTTATAACGTAGTAGAGTGATTAAGTACTCTGTTGGCCATATGGCGGCAATTAATGTTAATAATCGCAAATAATACTTTTTAATATTCATTTTGGAATACAACTAGTCCGTGTTATAAAAGTATATGGAATCATTGTAATAAAATAGACAATTAATTATCGTGTGTGTTAGATGCTTTAATTGCACAGGGCCATTTTGAACATTGTCCTATGATACCTTGATGACATCATTATTACTAGTGAATATTTTCACTTTAGCGCGGCATTTAAAGTCAATTTTTTTAGGGTTCCGAACCCAAAGGGTACCAAATGAACACTTTCTGAGACTTTGTTGTCCTTTCGTCCGTCCGTCCGTCCGTCCGTCCGTGTGTCTATACATATGTGCGCACTTTACAGATCTGTATCTTCTTAACCGTTATAGGTACATACTTGAAATTTTCAAATAGTATATATCCGTCAGTGTATAACGGCCCAGACACGAAATTTAATAGATGCATGTAATTTAATTAAAACTTGTTTTGCACTAAAAAGGGTAAAATAAGTTATTTTTCAAAAAAAATATAACCGACTTCATAACCACAAACAGGCACTCAAAAATGAAAAATAAATTACTTAAAATTATTAAAAGCGCTACCCACTTATCTATTTGAAGTCGGTGCCAGCTTAGTCTATTGGATAGTAGATAGATACTATGCATGTAGTAGTAGTAAGTAGGTACATGTAGGTTAGTAAGTAGGTAGATACATGTAGGGATTTATCTATCTACTACCTATTAGACTTGGCTGGCACCGACTTCAAATAGATAAGTGGGTAGCGCTTTTAATCATTTTAAGTAATTTATTTTTCGCTTTTGAGTGCCTGTTTGTGGTTATGAAGACGGTTTTATTTTTTTTGAAAAATAACTTATTTGTTATGAAGGTTGGTGCTCCGTTTCAGTTTTAAGCTATGCAAAGGCAGACTCGTGACAGTCGCGATACAGTTTTACAAGAGGTCTACAACTCACAGAGCCACAGTACCTACATAATAATAGCACAGTTTCATATATGATTGTAAAACTGTGATAATATGTGTCCGCAGATTTGCTCGAAATGTATTCTATGTTAATCCAGGTTAATCCTTATAACTATACAATAAATGTCACTTTCCCCTTTCTCCTGGCTTAGCAAAGCCATTTCAGTGTTTTGGCAAAATAACGATAAGGTACTCGCGTTCTCTTGGTCCTAGAAGTTCGAATCTGGTGACCACGGGTTTGTCTTCTGAAAGATATGAGGACTGCGTAGTCTGACTGGTAGGTTTATCAATCAGATCTATACCAATCAGACTACGCAATCCTCTTCTAGTTTCTTTATTCCACGCGTGGTCAATGAATAACTACAGAGGACTCAAAGGCTACACACGCACTACGACTTTATTAATTACGAAATAAAGTCGCATTATTACCTGTGCTATTGCGTACAAAATATAGGTGAGAACGATTTTTTTCGCAGTGTGCGGACTGTAGTTGTTACATTGACACGATAATTGTTATCTACATTATCATGACATTGGTGTTGTTCAAAGATTGACAAATAAAAATCGCAACGAATAACAATTTAGAGTAGGTAGGCCCCTAGCTAGGCGAAACAGCCAAAGGTCCTCGCCTCACCGTAGGTCCTCTAGGTCCTGTAGATTTCCACACATAATGGTTTTAAGTTGTTTCTTAACTACGGCCATTCCTGTGGTTCACTAGCATTGCAATTAACTTATTTAATGATGGATAATAACGAATGGTTACTCAAATATTGGTCTAACCAATTTTGTTTCATAGTTCTCTTGCAAAAGAGTGGTAAATATTAGCGCGGATTTGGCCACGAAACTTTTATTAATATAGTCCGTGGTTTTCCGTAATAGAATATTTTCTAAATGCTTCCTTTTATTTAACTTCGATTGTTCGTTTACTTATCTTTCAACTTAATTTGTCAGTTTTTGGGCCTCCGTAGCCAAATGGCAAAAAACGGAACCCTTATAGATTCGTCATATCTGTCTGTCTGTCTGTCTGTCCGTCCGTATGTGACAGCCACTCTATTCCGAATCGTGTATTTTGTGAACTCTTTACGATTTTTATACAAGCATAAAAAAATTATAGATTAATGGGGGAGGGGGCTCCCACAAACTAAAAAAATTAATTCGTCAAACCTATACGTGTGGGGTGGGGTCCGTCTATAGATAGGTCTGGAAAAACTCCATTGAGGTTCCTACAACCATTTTTTTCTCAAAGTGTATCATTTGAAAGATAGACCCCTCAAGTAAGGGAGTGAAAAATCTAAAACGATATACCTATATGCTGTAGATCTCAATAAACACTTTCAACGAAAATTGGTTTAAACGAGATATAATCAGCAGTTTTTGAGATATAGCAACCGCAAATATAACTTTGTTTTTATACAAACACTATGAAAAACAAAGTTAATTTTTTGGTGGCGAAAAATTTTATAGTTATAAAATACTCAACTGTGCAACGGAGCCCTACGATTGCGAGTCCGACTTGCACTTGGCCAGTTTTATTTTATTATTGTCGGTACTACCACAAAATAAATATAGTTGGTACTACTTGGCTCGACTGTATAAAATGTATTAAAAACTATTTGATAAATGTTATGGAGCATGACAATAAAACATATTATAACAATGTAAAAAATAAAATATCAGATTATTAAAATTGCCAAGAATTTGAGCAATACAAAAGTATGTACTCGTATGTATATACAATTTATACCATAATTATTACAAGCCGATTAGTAGTTTGCTATAGGTATATAATAAACGAGTACATTATAATAAACGAATAGTGCCTGCTAAATAACAATAGGCATAGCTTAGCTGCGATTTGCTACCTCAATACTTGAAAACGTAGAATAAGACGAGTAAAGGGATTCCGTTGCTCTGAACTATTAATTTATTTATTACAGAAATTCTACTACATTCGTTTATATTGTATTGTTATAAATAATATTATAATCTTTTTTTTCAATTACAATTAGTTTGTATGTTTTTTTAGGACTTCTTCACGGTCAAACGGCTAGCCCAATTAAGCTGAATTTTTGCAGGGATAGCCAGAATTATGGATTAGTTAGGTTATAGCCTATAGGATACTTTTTAACGAGGGCGAAGCTGTGTGGAACAGCTTATATTTATATAATTTATCTATTTATTTATTGTGTTTCATTATTTCACAATTTTTTAGATAACAATTGTCTGTAGTACAGAAACATGCACTGGGTTGGGGGTGCACGTAGTAGTGCGGTTGGCAACCCTACATTAATCAGGGGAATTAAACATGTGTTTTAAGTGTGACGTTCAAAGTCTAGATGAAAGCTGAATGGATGGATATATTTGTTTTTTTTTGTAAATTCAAAGCATTAAGTTATGTTTCTGTTATATTTGTAATATTTATTATTGAATATGATCTATTTAATGTTATTTGACGTGTGTAAGTGCAAATTTTTAATTTGCCCATATACTGAATAAATGCTTTGACTTTTATTTAACAAGTAAGGAAGAAAGAACCTACATCCGGCATGACTGGCATTCCTCTCTATTCAGTAATCTAATTCCGTATTGAAGAAACAGAAAACAATTTTATCGCGTGATTCATTATATTTCACCTTTACTGAAATGGGAGCCAATGAATCAGACAAGCCTCGGTAACGGTACGGGGAAATAATGCGCTATCTAGAGATAAAACTACTAAGTACAAGTACTCGTATGTGCGTTCGCATACTATAAACGCTATAATATTGTTTAGAGCCAGTTCCCATTCTAGGCCCTAGCGTGCTTACCATCTTCGACCGCATCATCACTTACCAACAGGTGAGATAGTGAAAGTGAAGATGTAAAAAATATATATAAATGTAATACCCATCATCATTATCATCATCATCATCATCATTGTAGTGGTAGGACTTCTGCTAGTCCGCCTGGGGCGGTACGACCACTTTGCCAATTGATTTTCAGCCGTGAAATAGGAATGTTTTCGGTTTACAGGGCATGTGAGACTCAACATCTTTATATCTCAAGGTAACAGGCGCAGTGCAGTGACATGCAAAATTATGGCAGTCCAGAATTTTGCATGCCGCTGTATCTGTAAAAGGTAGACATCAGGCGAGCGTCGTGCTTGTCCTGTTACCTTATATAATTTTAAAAAAATCATCATCATTATCAGCCAATTTCCGACTGTTTCCACTGCTGGACATAGGGCTCTCCTATGGCACGTCACTGAGCTCAATACCATAATTATTACCCTTTCATAGATAAAATTTAGCTAACATGTTAAAAGGTAGGACTTCGTTAGGCTAGACCGCGTGTAGTGGTCGCAATAGTGGGAGGAAGAGAGAGGGGTGGGGAGGGAAGGGGAAGTGGGGGGAAGGGGAGAGGGAAGTGTGGGGAAGGGGATGGGGAGGGGATTAGGGGGAAGAGAGAGGAGTAGGGGAGGGAAGGGGGAGGGGAAGGGGGAGGGGGAGGGGGAGGTGTAGGGGAGGGGTAGGGGGAGGGGGAGGGGGAGGGGAGAGGGGTAGGGGGATGGGTAGGGGGAGGGGGAGGGTATGGGTAGGGGGAGGGGTAGTGAGAGGGGGAGGGGGGATTAGCGTGGCGTGGTACGGTGCGGTGTAGGTGGGATACGCATGTGTTATTTGTAAAATAATTAGCCTAAATAAAATTAAAAATGCTACCCAAAGCATTACTCCACGCGGACGAAGTCGCGGGCACAGCTATTACAGCATAAATCTAAAGAAACTCGCATTAGGCACTCGGCCGTGAAATGGAATTTTATTTGGGTTAGATTGGGCAAACTGTCTAGTGAAATTACGTGATAGTGAGATTCAACATCTCATCATCATCATCATCATCAGTCTGTGACAGTCCACTGCTGGACGTAGGCCTCTCCCAAGATGCGCCACTGAGCCCGATCTTTGGCTCTTCTTTTCCAGTTACTGGCTCGGGGGCTTGGCTTTTTGTATGACTTTCCATCTTGGGAGGAATATACCCTAACTAATCGCCACGCTGGGCAGGCGGGTTGGTGATCGCAGGACGTAGCTTCTCGCACCGGTGACGCTGCTGCCCGTCACCAGCATGTAGTATTTAGCTACGCCATAAATTTGAAATGGTCAAACCGCTATTTGTCGGTCGCCAGAGCCTCGTTTGTTGTTCAGCAGGATGCACCACGGGCAGGTGAGGTTGGCTGGGAGCACTGAGGTGGTATTATATTATTTGTTTGGATGGATGTCGAAACCACATAAATTCCCTATGTTTTTAACATGTCTTCTCAAGTTAGAAAATCTGTCGCCAAAACATCAAATGCGTTCCGGCAGCTATCCTTGAGAGCCACTTACCATTCTAGGCCTAGCGTGCTATCACCCTCGACCGCATCATTACTTACCAACAGGTGAGATAGTGGTCAAACGCTAGCCTATATGACACAAAAAAAAATAGTTTTTCTAAAAAATAAGAAACTAACTTATACGTTTCAGTAGGTTCCGCACTAAAGGCCACCTAGGGAGTGAAGTGGAACTATATTTTCTTCATTTTTTCCAACGCGGCAACGGTAACAGGCGCAGTGCAGTGACACGCAAATTTTTGTCAATTTGCCACAGAAACGTGCCACAGTTTCTGTTATAAGCAGACGCCATCGCTTACCATCAGGCAAGCGTCTTGCTTTTCCTGTTACCACATATCATAAAAAAACACGAATGATATAAAGCCTGAATAAATAGACATAGTTCTGGAACTAGATTAATGACTGGCTGCGGAGAAGTTTTTCTTAATTATTTCTGATTTTTTTTTCTTGCATTATAAACCTCATATTTCGCGTTTTGCTCACAAATTAACCAATTTGCTGAAATAAGTGCGAGTTTCACAGTTTCTTATCGAAAGTGTTCATTGGTTTTTTGTGTTAGAAGGTAACAAGACAAGCACGACGCTCGCCAGATGGTAAGCGATGACGTCTACCTATCACAGATATAGTGACATGCAAAATTATGGACTACCGCAATTTTGCATGTCACTACGCTGCGCCTGTTACCATAAGACATAAAGGTGTTGAGTCTCTCATGCCCTGTAATTTCACTGAACACCTTGCCATTTCAACCGAAAAACATTCCTATTTCACTGCTGAAAATTAATTGGCAAAGTGGTGGTACCGACCCAGGCGGGCTAGCAGAAGTCCGACCACTACATCAAGTTGTTAATATAAAAAATATATTTTATATTATACTGTAAAGTGTCGAATATATCGAAGACACCCGACTTTTCTAATGCTTAAAGGTACGGACACACTGCAGCATCCTGCGTGCGTGATATAGGCGGCGATCAGATAGTGCAGTATTATTTGTACCGACTGGTTCACACCAAATGAGATTAGAAAATAAACTGGCCAAGTGCAAGTCGGACTCGCACTCGTAGGGTTCCGTAACACAGTTAAATATTCCATAACTATGATTTTTCGCAACTACAAAATTAACTTTGTTTTTCATAGTGCTTGTATGAAAAACAAAGTTATCTTTGCGGTCGCCATATCTCTAAAACTGCTGACTCTATCTCGTTCAAACCAATTTTCGTTGTCAGTTTTTATTAAGATCTACAGTATATATTTTTTTTAGATTTTTCACTCCCATACTTTAAAAGTTAGAGGGGGGGGGGGGACACACATTTTACCACTTTAGACGCGTCTATCTTTCAAATGATTAACTTTGAGAAAAAATGATTTTAGGAACCTCAATGTCATTTTTGACACCCCACCCCACACGTATAGGTTTGAAGAAAAAAAAATTTTTTTGTTTCAATTCCATGTATGGTATGCCTTAAACTTTTATATTTTTATTTTTGTATAAAAATCGGAAAGCGGTTCACAGAATACATCTACCTACCAAGTTTCAATCCTGTAGTCCTAACAGTTTCGGAAAAAAATGGCTGTGACATACGGACGGACAGACAGACAGACAGACAGACAGACAGACAGACAGACATGACGAATCTATAAGGGTTCCGTTTTTTGCCATTTGGCTACGGAACCCTAAAAAGTACTGAGATTGCGCCCGCAAATCGTAGGACGCCGCTGTGTGGCCGCACCTTTAAGGTATTTTTATGATAACGGCTAAATTTATTGAGGTAACAAGTAAATCAATTCTATGTATAACTAGCTGTTACCCGCGGCTTCGCCCGCGTTATTTGTGTATTTATGACCATTGAGGTCTAGATCGATGATCTCTTAGGCCAAGTCATCATAGATGACCCTCAAAGTTGAACTCAATATCCTCTATTGTTAAAGTCATTAATCATTTTGGTTAGGTATACGAAGTTGTTCTGTTTGTATGTTTGACTCAACACAACAGTTCCTGAAACATTTCTTCTTACCCGCGGCTTCGCCCGCGTTATTTGTGTCTTTATGACCATTGATGTCTAGATCGATGATCTCTTAGGCCAAGTCACCGTAGATGACTCTAGAAGTCGAACTCAAAGCGAAAATTTTTTACGACTTTTTATGACCCTGACAGTTGTTATGACCTACTAAGTCAACACCGATGACACAAAGGTTAAACTTGATATCCACTTATTTTAAGCGAGCGCGAAAATTTTGACGTCATTTTATGACGCATGTGGCTATTAATGTACAAAAGTTGCTGAAATGTTTCCTACAAAGTAGATATAACAAATCTTTGCGAGACCGGAGCGAGCGCTTTCACTGTGCGAGCGTAGCAAACCCTATCTGTGCGCGAGCGAAGCGAGCGCGAAAAATTTTTACAACGTTTATTACTCTGACAGTTTTTATGACCTAATGAATTAACACTGATGACACAAAGGTTTCACTTGATATCCTCTTATTTTAAGGTTAATAATCATTATGATAATTGAAGGTTGAACTGTTTCAATTTATGGCCTAGTATTGATGCATGTGGCAATTAAAATACAAAAATTGCTGAAATATGACCAGCAAAGTAGACAAAACAAATGTTTGAGGAAGCGCAGCGAGCGCGAAAAAATTGTATGTCTTTTTATAACCCTGACAGTTTTTATGACCTACTTAGTCAAGACCAATGACACAAAGGTTAAACTTGATATCCACTTATTTTAAGGTTAAAAATCATTATGATTGTTGAAGGTTGTACTGTTTCAATTTGTAAACTCGTTTTGATACATGTGACTATTAAAATACAAAAAATGCTGAAATATTATCGACAAAGTAGGTAAAACAAAGGTTTTCGCGAGCGCAGCGAGCGCGAAATTTTTTACGTCATTTTATGACCCTGACAGTTTTTATGACCTACTAAGTCAACACCGATGACCCTACGGTTAAACTTGATATCCACTTATTTTAAGGTAAAAAATCATAATGATTATTTAAGGTTGTACTGTTTCAATTTATGAACTCGTTCTGATGCATGTGGCTATTAATATACAAAAGTTGCTGAAATGTTTCCTGCAAAGTAGACAAAACAAATGTTTGCGGAAGCGTAGCGAGCGCTATCACTGCGCGAGCGAAGCGAGCGCGAAAAACATTGATGTCTTTTTAGGACCCTGACAGTTTTTATGACCTATTAAGTCAACACCGATGACCCTTAGGTTAAATGTGGCTGTTAAAACACGAATGCTTTTGAAATACTTCCCACAAAGCAGATTGGGCGAAGCACGTTGGGTGAAGCAAAGCCATCGCGTAAATTTTGATGACTTTTAATGACCCTGACAGTTTTATGGCCTAATTAAGGCATTTATTAAGTTTAGTCATTATCCATGAACCTAAGGTCAAACTTATGATATGATTATGCAAACTCTATATAAAGTTAGGAAAAAATATAGGCCCCACACTTAACTGCCGAAAAAATGTATTCTTTGCCCTTTTATGCCCTATTAAATGTAAGTGTACAAAATTTCATCTGAATCGGTCAAGCCGTTTGGCCGAAAAGAGGCCACACATTTACAAAATTCTATTAAAAAATATAGACAACCGAAATTTCCACCCAAAAAAAAGTATTCGTTGCCCTTCTATGTCTTTTTGACTGTCTGTCTACAAAATATCAGCTTAAATGGTTAACCCGTTTGACCGAGAGTAGGACACACATTCACAAAGTTCAATTTAAAAATTCTTGGCACCTGGACTCGACTGCCAGAAAAAAAGTATCCTATGTGATTCTATGCAATATGAACTGTAATATACATAAAATTTCAGCTGAAATAATCTAAAAAAAAAGCTAAAAAAATCTAAACACTCAGACTCGATAGCAGAAAAAAGTATCCGATATCCTATTCTGCTCTATGAACTGTCTTTATACAACATTTCAGGCAAATTGGTCAAGCCGTTTATTCCAGAAGAGGTCTTATATTTACAAAATTCAATTAAAAATATTTGTACCACCTGACTCGATAGCCAGAAAAAAAGTATTCTATATCCTATTCTGCCCTATGACATGTATTCATACAAAATTTCAGGCAAATTGGTCACGCCGTTTATTCGATAAGAAGTCTTATATTTACAAAATTCAATTAAAAATATCTGGACCCCCTAACTCTATGGCCAAAAAAAAAATTCTTATATCCTATTCTACCCTATAAACTGTCTTCATACTAAATTTCAGGCAAATCGGTCAAGCCGTTTATTTGAGAAAAGATCTTATATATACAAAATTCAATTTAAAATATTTGGACCCCCTGACTCGATAGCAAGAAAAAAAATATTCATTATTCTTTTCTGCATTATGAACTGTCTTTATACAACATTTCGGGTAAATCGGTCAAGCCGATTATTCGAAAAGAGGTCCTTTAGTTACAAAATTCAATTAATAATATCTGGACCCCCTGACTCGATAGCCAAAAACAAAGTATCCTATATCCTATTTTGCCTTATGTTCTATCTTTGTACAAAATTTCAGCCAAATCGGTCAAACCGTTTGACCGTGAAGTAGTCCCAAACAAACAAACAAACAAACAAATAAACAAACTGACTTTCGCATTTATAATATTGGTGTTGAGGTGTTGATGTTGATGTATGATTTATACGATGCCAGTGCTGGCAGTTAACGGCTTTTGGCCGCTACACATAAAGCATTAATGACAGACCATCACTGGCCTACCGTCATATAAATCAGCTTTAACTGACGAGAGCTGCAAGATGCGAGACCACAATTAATTGGTCAATAATACTATCTCATGACCTGTTTTTTTAAATAATAAAATTTGTCACAACTAAAGTTTTGTTCACCGAGTAAATACGCATTGACGTTAACACATATCTTATATTGTAAAATAGTTAAAACTGAGTAAGCTTCCAAAATTTCCCATGTATTTGACACCCATTTATTTATATCAAGCATAATTAGGTTACGCTCCTTTACGCAAGCGTAGACCTCGAAAGGCCCTAAAGAAGCAGCACCACGATTAGGACAAAGAATTTGGCACACCCAACGTTCCTATTTGCTATCTTATCATATCTCTAAAAGATAAAGCCGTATCATCGGGCACACAAAGTACCATCGCCACAGTCGCACAAAAGGTACGCACCTGCCACGTTGAAAAAAATAAGATAATGTGATTTTTATAATAGTGCTATAGATAAAACGATGGGGGTCAAGAAATTAGGATTTTTAGTACTATTAGTTGTAAGTGTTTGTGGACAAGATTCTATCGCAGATGACAAAGTGAGTGATAATGTGTTAGCGACAGAAAATGCAGAGGCCGTGCCTCAAACTGAAGTACCAGTGAAAGAAGATGCAATTTTAGAGGAAGAGTCTCCAGTAGAAATATTACCAGGATCGGAACAGTTGGAAGTGAGAAGTGGGAAATATCAGCTTAACGATGGACTAGTGGGAGATACTGTCAATCTAGAAGCGGTTGATTTTAACTCGAATAATGGGGAAAGTGAAAAACAACTGCTCTTTCAAGACCCTACTTCCACGCTTCCTACTAACAACGAGTATGGTAAGTCACAAGTAAAGAGAAATTAACTTTTAAAATAAATTAATAAACCAACAAAGGATTTCAATTTTAAACCTATATCAGATACAATTGATATGTCTGTTTTCAATTTCGGATAGAGAAGTACTTGACCACTACGACATCTGATGTTAAGTGACGATGCGTTCGATGGTAGCTACGTGGTTGTGATACCTGAACTTTAGTCCAATCTATACAGCGCAATTGTCCCAACCCGTTTACCATTCTACCGAAGACTATGTCGGAACGGAACCACGGCGAGCCAGTTATGGATGATGGTTACCAATCTAGCACTAGCGGTCATCCATTTAGCACGACCCAAAGATTGAGAGATTGTAGAGTAGGTATAGGGTTGTTTTTTCAATTTCAATATTATAACAAAAATGTATAGATGTATAACAAAAAAGAAATATATTTCGAGTGTAAGTTAAACCTAGAAGCGTCAAAAATAGAGTTTTTTGAGCTTTAATCTTTTACACTTATTGACACAAACTGTATTGATTTTTAATAAGTGAGTACGTAATACGGTTTATCTTTTGCGACACTTGACCTGTATTTAACTGATAACTGTGCAAACAACACCAGCCTATACAGCGGTCCTTTTACCATCTGTAATGACTTTTTAGATAGTAGTAGTACTTTTAGATAGCACCTTCTGATGTTTTATTAAATTTCAAATTGCTAAGTATTAAAGATCAGCCTCCTTATGCTTGACTTTGATAGGGATTGAAACTTAGACGTAATATAAAAGGATGGTGCACTGCAGATGTTTTGCCAAATTCAATTTGATCCGTATGCTCTAACAATGAGGTTGTAATTGCTTTGTAGAACAAAACGGCCCAATTGAGAGACACCAGGGTGGGATTGTGTCCTTGTCTAACAACCTGCTAGTCCTATATATGTTCTATACTATATGTATGGTATATATATATATAAGTTGTCCATACAAAAGAAAGGGACAAACTCCGTTTAATGTCGGTCTCATGGGGGTCGGAGTACGCGATCAAGTTTAATATGAAGCAGGTCTGTGGATTAAAATGAACGTACATGACAGAGGTAGATACAGCCTGCATAGCCGCGTCCCCGTCTATTTAGTTCACTGTGTTCATTCAATAATCAACTATCGAACCCAAGCATAAGCCCCCAGAGTATAACATCAGTAACAAACTTATTTATTTAATCATACAATGGAAAATATTTTTGATTCATGTGAAGCGAGCGAAGCGTCTCAGTTTTGAGATTGGCCAAAAGTGCTTTTTTTTATTTCTACCGATTTTGACGAAAATTTCCTTGATTTATTTAAATTTTTAGACGATCGCGATTTTTGATTGGGAGGAAAATAGTGCAGGAGGGGAAATTGGGGAAGATTGCTGTATAGCGTTATTTATCAATCAAATTCGAGTCTTGAGAAGCACAGTCAGGACTTCATTCTTCACAAGATGTTGTAAAATAATTTTCATAAGGGGGTGTGGAGGGGAAAAACAGGGGAAGTTTGCTGTATCGCTATATATAGAAAGATTTCAATCTTTGAATTTTTTTCGGAAAATCTATACCTTATCTATACCAATCAGACTTCACAGTCTTCGTCGCCTTCACGAGACGAACCCGTAGACACCAAATCGACTTCCTAAGACCAAGGGAACGCGAGTAATCGGTAAAAATAATACCCTTATTTCGTTCAGAAGTCTACATAGGTTTATTGAATGGTTATAAGGGGCTCGCGAGGTCTACTAAGCTGTTCTCATGACACCACTAGTGACATGAAGTACGGGACAACCATGACGCTTGACAGGTGGAACCAACGACGTCTGTCTAAAACCTAATTAATGGCACGCGAAACTTTTGCTTTGCAGATTTTTTTTATATAATACTAGCTGTGCCCGCCACTTCGTCCGCTTGGAATAGTGTCTTTGGGTAGCATTTTAAATATTTAGGCTAATTATTTTACAAATAAGACACATGCGTATCCCACCTACACCGCACTGTGCCACGCAGCGCAAATCCCCCTCCCCTCTCCCTCCCCCTCCCCTCTCTCTTCCCTCCATCCCCTTTCTCCTCACTTCTCTCTCTCCCTCCCCTTTCCCTCCACTTACACACACAGACAGAGCTTACTTTCGCATTTATAATATTAATATATATAATAATAATAATAATTAGGAAGTTAGGATTAGGATAGGATAGGCTAGCGTTTACCCATTTTTAACCAACTTCACAAAAAAGGACGAGGTTCTCAATTCGACAGATTTATTAAAATATTTTTTTAATTTGTTACCTCAGAACTCCATTTAATCATAACAGATTTGAAAAATTCTTTGTTTGTTTGAGATATTATGCCTCCCGTTTGGTCCCATTCAAATTTTATCGAGATCTGACAATTATCTCCGGAGATATGGAGATAAACAATATAAGCTAATTTGTATTCTTTGATGACATTATTATTAATTTGACTATCTCGGCATGTGAAGTCGGTTTTTTCGTTTTGTACGATCATAAATTATCGAACATGCACATGAATGTATGTTTCAGAAAGAACAGAGAGGCTGTAATATGTTTATCTATCAAAACATAACATCAATATTTAGAGATTAGTGAAACTGTAAAACCAATAAAAAAAAGCATATCATGTAGGTTTTGAAGAATGTTCTGTTTAATGTTTTTGTACAAAGATCATGCATATAAAAGATCATACATCATATATGAGTCATCACTGAAAAATATTGAAAGGTCGAACTGTTATTATTCTCCTGAAATCGGTCATATTGTCTCATGGAGCCTCATGGTATGTATGCAGAGAATTACGTGTAATTATGTGTCATAACACTGACTCATCTGAAAACCATTATGTACTTAAGCTTCACGTTCATTCAAGTATATAGCGTTGTTTACTCTACTACAATTAACCTTATTGTCATCATTTAGAAGATCTGATAAAATATAAGCATCAATCAATATAACGAGAAGAAGTTATTTTCAACCTTCTTTGGCTTTAAATTTAACTATTTTCAACCAACTTCCAAAAAGGAGGAGGTTCACAATTCGTCCGTATGTTTTTTTTTCTATGTATGTTACGCGAATTCTCCGTCAATTGTGAACCAATTAGAATGATTATTTTTTACAAGCTGTTTTTTAGTTTCATCTGTCCCGATGTTTGTCATTAAATCTTGCAATTAAATTTGATCCACTTTCCGGTTACCGATTGAGCTGAAATTTTGCATACGTGTGTAAATCGCGTGACAATACAATATTATGATGATATGGTGCTGATCTGATGATGAAGCTGGAAGGTGGCCTGAGATACTCCTAAACTACTTATGTTATACCCGTCGTGTTTGGGCTCGTTGGATTTGTCTTGACTTACTCTTGTCCTAGGTTATGTAAAAGCTTATGTTTAAAAAGGTTTTCTTAAAATATTTCTTGTTTATTTGGTAGGGTACAGTTTCAATTAGTTTTTAAATTCAGTAATTTTATCGAGATGTGATTAGTATATTTATAGATATATGACGATAAACGTCTCAAACTTGCTACTGCAACTGACTCGCGCGGCATGGAAGTCGATTGTTTTATTTTTTAAACTCTTAATTATATGCAACAATAATGAACGTATTATTTTATCAGTTTAACTATTATTATCTTAACTATTATTTTATTTTTCCATCATCAAAAATGTTCTTGATCCGGTTTTTCTTATCATATTTTTCACATAATTAGTTTTATAAATGTGTCGACTCTGCCTTCGTAGTAAATTATATCGCATATCATTTTGTAGGTAATCTCAGATAAGGGACACCTTTAAACAGGTTAGTTAGAGAATGCACTCTGTACTGAAATAATTTTACATTGAACCTTTTTAACCGACTTCAAAAATGGAGGAGGATCTCAATTCGTCGCAATATTTTTTTATGTATGTTCACGGAGTACTTTAAGACGCCTGAACCGATTTGGAATTTTTTTTTAGTGGTATGCTTCCCAGTTGGCCCCGTTTAAATTTTATCGAAAAAGAGATAAACACCTTAAACTGTTTTAAAGGATCTCAAATTATCTGACATGTTTCTTTGCTGCGTCTGACTATCAATATTTAGATTTGTGGTCTGGCATACATTCTGTAAGAAAACGTATTTGTATCGCTAAATACCACAATTTACCTTTTACAACCTCGTAAGGAATCAACTTTAGGCATAATTAATTTTCAACAATGGTTCAGAAGAAGTGGTTAAATTAAATAGCTTAGAAAACGATAATTTTTCATAACGGCATCACTCTATTCCCTAATTTACTGAACACCCTAATTTACTGATTTCCAGAAAGATACGTGTAAGATTGCACCTTGTTACCCTAGATTAATTAGACCTTGCTTATCAAACGCTCTGTCATTAAAATACCTGAATAAGGTAAATACATTAAAAACCTAGTGCGAACGTTCATATGCATAGATGCTTCCAAATTGTGAATAGATAAAGGCTTTATCAACGTGGTTAAACAATATGCTACAAAAGTAATGAATGTTGAAATTAAGCATGATTTAATCGCTAGTTGACAGAGGGATTTGTTTTTGGGTCAAAATGAGGTCGTTGCGACTATTTTGGTCTGAAGTCATAAAGAAGAAGAATTTGATGCATTATAAAGCTAATATTATAGGTTATTACTTACACTTTATAAGTGAATACTAACATCGTATTTAAGAAAAAGTGAAAGGAATGTAGCGGCCTAGGATGAAATTGTGCTTGTCTGGAATTGAATAAATTAAAAGTAAAAAATATTTTTAAAAACAAGCTTTTATTTGGGACAATGAACTAAAATGTTAAAAATAAATTCTAGTAAGTATTTGGTGTGTAGGTACTTACCTATATTCTTAAAAGCTTGAAGCACTACCCGTTTTTCAGGCTAGGTAATTACTACACTTCAGCGCCTCAAGCTTTTAAAAATATAGGTAAGTACCTACGCGCCAAATACTTACTAGAATTTATTTTTAACATTTTAGTTCATTGTCCCAGATAAAAGCTTGTTTTTTAAAAAAAATTTACTAATAATTTATTTCTAACTTTTTAGTAGGTAGGTATAGATACCTACTACCTAAGTATTTAAGAGAAGGCATGATGTTTTAAAATATTCCACGGATTGATTGATGTGATTATGGGTAAAGTGCTCTTCAAGGTTGATTTTTCAATCGACACGGTGGGGCTATGTTGCTTTACAACAGAAATGCCATGGCCACCTTACAGCTTCATCATCAGATCTTAGCTATCATTTAAGTGTAAAGTGCTCCTCAAGACGAATAATATGAGCCCAAATTCACTGGGGTTACGTTATTTTATCACAGAGATGCCGTGGCCACCTTCCAGCTTTATCACCAGTCGCTAAATATCATCTAGGTGTAAAGTTCTCTTCAAGACGAATCAATCGAGCCCAAACTCGGTAGAGTTACGTTGATTTATCACAGAGATGCCGTGGCCACCTTCCAGCTTCATCATCAGACCCTGCATATCATCCAGGTGTAAAGTTATCTTCAAGATGAATCAATCGAGCCCAAACTCGGTAGAGTTACGTTGATTTATCACAGAGATGCCGTGGCCACCTTCCAGCTTCATCGTCAGACCCTGAATATCATCTAGGTGCAAAGTTCTCTTCGAGACGAATCAATCGAGCCCAAACTCGGTAGGGTTATGTTGATTTATCACAGAGATGCCGTGGCCACCTTCCGTCTCCATCATCAGACCAGCTCCATGGTACCATATCATTGTATTGTCACCGAAGATACATAAGTGCACCAAATTTGAGTCTAATCGGACATCGGGAAGTAGGTCTAATTTAGCTTCCAAGATTCCACCCGAACATACATAGTGACATACATACATACATTGCAAGTTAAATAAAAGATTGTAAAAACGGCAGTAAGTTAGGGCGCTGGCTGGACAATTGATGTAATGGTAGTAAAATCTTAGTATAGCAACAATTAACATAGAATCGAGCCCTTAGAGAGCCCAACTGGCGTAAAGGATAGATGGCTTAACTTCTAAGCATGAGGTCGCCAGTTCAAATCCCAGTACGGGTGTTCGTCTACAGCTTGTACGTGCATATTATATCGATGTTCTGCCTGACTTGCTACAGAAAGTAGCTTACCACCATCAAGGAGAAAATCAGCCGCCATAACCTTACGGTGTTCCGGCAGTACACAGCCCTTGAGAGTCAGAGTATTGTCTAGGTCTAGGTCAAGACGGTTTTCACAACGTTTGACCACTGATGCCGTCAAAGAGGGTTGCACACTAGAAACACATTCGATGTTTGGCGACAGATTTTTCTAACTTGAGGGTGGTAGGTGACCAGGCGGACTCTAGACAGTATCGTACCTCTATGCGAGAGCGGTTACTAGATTGATACAAACTTATCCAACACCGGTATCCTGCCAGCTTACTAAACCGGTTTCTCACCGCTATGAAATTGGCATTGGCGCATTGGGAGTTGAACCCGCAACTACCTCTGGCGTCAAAGCTGACCATTCTCGTAATAGTCACAATGCACCAATGGGTCCACAATGATAATAACGATGAGTAGTTGATGATCTTAACGTAGACACAAAGTGTAGCAATATTATGCTTCAAACAAAGAGGCTACAGTAGGTGACATCACCATACTCGGAATCAGTCCGATACAGATAACTTATCATTAGGATAAGCGTCGATATTGTACCTACCTTATAATGTGAATGGAAACCAATAATATTCACTTATTACTCACTAAATAACAATGCATTCCTCTATTGAAAATTTATTTTTAATTCCGTTGATAGTGAAATCCGTTTAAGATATACTTACCTACAACTTAGCTTACAATAAGTTATTTTTCAAAAAAAATAAAACCGACTTCATAACCCAAAAAGGCACTCAAAAGCGAAAAATAATTTACTTAAAATTATTATAAGCGTTACCCACTTCTCTATTTGAAGTCGGTGCCAGCCAAGTCTATTGGATATTAGATCGATACTATGTATGTAGTAGTAGTAAGTAGGTACATGTAGGTTAGTAAGTAGGTACGAGTAGATACATGTAGGTATTATCTATCTACTACCTATTAGACTTGGCTGGCACCGACTTCAAATAGAGAAGTGGGTAACGCTTATAATAATTTTAAGTAAATTATTTTTCGCTTTTGAGTGCCTTTTTGGGTTATGAAGTCGGTTTTATTTTTTTTGAAAAATAACTTATTTTACCCTTTTTAGTGCAAAAAAAGTTTTAATGAAATTACATGCATCTATTAAATTTCGTGTCTGGGCCATTATACACTGACGGATATATACTTTTTGAAAATTTCAAGTATGTACCTATAACGGTTAAGAAGATACAGATCTGTAAAGTGCGCACATATAGACACACGGACGGACGGACGGACGAACAGACAACAAAGTCTCAGAAAGTGTTCATTTGGTAGCCTTTGGGTTCGGAACCCTAAAAAAATTGACTTTAAATGCCGCGCTAAAGTGAAAATATTCACTAGTAATAATGATGTCATCAAGGTATCAAAGGACAATGTCCAAAATGGCCCTGTACAATTAAAGGATCTGACACACACGATAATTAATTGTCTATTTTATTACAATAATTCCAAATACTTTTATAACTCGGAGTAGTTGTATTCCAAAATGAAAATTAAAAAGTATTATTTGCGATTATTAACATTAATTGCCGCCATATGGCCAACGGAGTACTGAATCACTCTACTACGTTATAAGAGGCACTTCCCTATATTGTGGATACCCGAATTATGAAAGCAGTGTGTAGCCAACCTAACAACGGAAAGTATTATTTACGTAGTAACTATTATATAATATGTGGTTTTATGCTTATAATTTTTTTTTGCTGTGTTTATTGGTACAAAGTACGTTCATAATTCTGAGTTATTTAATTATGTATGCAGTGTCGCGGGACTGAAATGGCCGCCATCTTCGCCAAATGTCATGTCATGTCAAAAAATATTAGGTATAAGGTTTAAAAAAGTTTGCACCCTAACAAGACTTTGCCCGGTAGAACATTCCTGTGAAGACAAATTATTTATATTAATATATAATTATTTATTGAGGGCCCGGTGGTGTAATTGGGAGAACGGTCGGCTTTGATGCCGTAGTACCGAGTTCAAACCGCCGTGCACCAATGAATTTTTCTATCGAAAAATATATGTGCGCTTCTCACAGTGGCCCTCCGGTGAAGGAGAACATCGTTAAGAAACCAATAACCCCCGCATGGTGGTAGAACATATCTAGTGTCCGCCTGGCCAGCTACCACCCACGAGTCAGAAAATCTGTCGCCAAACATCTAATGTGTTCCGGCAGCTATCCTTGAGAGCCAGTTCCCATTCTAGTCCACTTCTCTATCTTCGACCGCATCATCACTTAGCAACAGGTGAGATAGTGGTCAAACGCTTGCCTATAAGATATAAAAAAAAATTATCCCCACCTTTATTTCTATCTCGCTCACAGTTACCGTAAGAATATCTTATATGCAATAGCAACCTCCATTGTGTATAATCTTCTTGGGACTCTTCTACTAAAACTAGTACATTCTCTTATGTTTGAGGTATTTATCTCCATATCTCTGGTGATACTAATCAGATCTCGATAAAATTAAAATGGGACCACCTCGGAAACGTATCCTACCTATTAAAAAAAGAATCATTTGAATCCGTCCACAATTGATGGAGAAATCGCGTAACATACACACAAAAAAAAAAAAAAAAAAAAAAAACATACAGACGAATTGAGAACCTCCTCCTTTTTTTGTGAAGTCGGTTAAAAAGTATGTTTAGAAAGGTTCAATTTTTCAAATTTGTTTTATCTTTTAAAAATAATTTTGAACTATTTAGAACTGTGTTACTTTCATGGATTTAACCCTAAGTAGTTGATGAATTAGTACCTAATCCAAATAAATGAAAATGTATACAACTCTATGCTCTTTTAATTCTAACTGGAATATATCGGCGATTCATTCATTCACTATATAATGTTGCTGATCTAAATTTATTAAATTAAAGATATGTGATCTAAATGATAAAATATTATTTATTAAAAGTTAAAGCGAATCATTGTGTTTTTTTTTTGCGATAATATTTATTATAGCTCTTTGGCCATAATAAATATTATCGCTCCTCAGATTTTTCGTCGAAAATGACAAATGTAAGAAATCTGAGGTATGAAAGCGGTATAGATGTCGCAGCCAACCAGCTTAATTAGACGGTCAATCAACAGCCTAGCCGTTTTACTAAACAGCGCCGTTCAACTAGCGGTCTGAATGATATTCAGCCATTTAAAGGTCTTCTGTCTTCATTTAAACGCCATGGCGTCGGTTCTGGTGACGCGCGGCCGCTGCCGCGACTCCCCACCTCGCTACGCTTGTCGGCGCACATCACGTGGTTGTCACTGTTCTCTAGTGTGTTGCCTTAGTGTCAAACTAAGCCACTTTATTAAATGTGATTACAAACGCTTCTGCTGAATATCATTCAGGCCGCTAGTTGAAAGAGGCTAGGCTGTTGTTTGAACGGCTTAAAGCTAGTTGGCTGTGACACAGACATCAACCGATAACAAATTAAACGAAAACAAGAGGTTTGTCAGTTTTAATCAGTATGATCAGATAGTTACAAATCACTGGGCTCATTTTGTTAGCCATCGGTTGAGTCTCCAAGATCTGATATTTTTTTTTGGGAAACGCCTTATTGCCTGCCTACGCTAAAACACGTCTTTTAGATTCAGATTTTGAGATGTTTTTTTGTTCTTTTCTAGCTCATATAGACGGTCGCGTTCTACCCTCGACCACCTACCAGAACAATGGACAACCGTACATCATCTCGCAGCAGCGTCTCACCCAGATCAGGGGGAACTTCATGTATTGGTTCTACGACCAGGGCGGCAATGACAACATCGGAGACTACCAGAGGGATATCCACACCAGCACACCACAGATCCATAAGAACTTTAACTTTCAGCTGCCGTTCTTTGGGTTTAGATTCAACTACACTCGAGTAAGTACTTTTATAAAAGATATAAGCAAATTTAGATACTTACACTAAGAATTCGATATCTTTCTTCGAAGATGGGAGTGGTGCCACCAAATTTCTAAATTACTTTTCTCCTGAAGCCAATGATTTAATTAAAGAAAACCAGCAATACATGTTTTGGAACTGAAAGTCTGTAACATCTATTCAGTCAGCCATATTTTTTATTTAACGAATGCATGTATATTTTAAAATTATATTTATTAACTTAATCACTCTTCAAACTTCTCAAACCTTATTTAATACTGGTCTGAAATAATGAAACTTTAATAACTTCTAATGTATTTTTTAATTTTATATATATAAAGTTTACTCGCAATGTGGGTTGCACATTACTAGTATTCTTGTTAACCCCTCCAACTAAGCTAAATAGCTAAATATGCTTGTGTCTGTTCGGTTCACGTCAATAGTGCAATGGGTGTGGTGGGGACCGAACTCACGATCTCTCGATTGCCAGTCCGACACCCTATCCATTAGGCTATTGGCGCCTTATATACTTGTTGTATACTTACATCGTATATATTTTTTATTGTTTTAATAAAAATGCGTAACTTCAAATTTAATCATTCTTGATAGTCTGTTTTCTGCTATTTATTAGAGAATAGGTGTACATACAATTTCTGTTTCCAGTTATCAATGAACGGCTACATCTACTTCAGCGATCCACCAGACCACTACACCTATCCGCTGTCCTTCCCTGTCCGTGACTGGCCTACCATCAACGATCCTTCCTTCATCGGCATATTCTTCAGCAAGTGCAGGATTGGTAGTCAGAGACCTGAGGACCCTGACCAGAGAAGGCCTGGTATTTACTTCAGAATGGATAGGGATCTACAGGCAAGTCTTCGTACTCACCACATAATTTATTGGTTCAAAACTGTCGAGTCAACAGAAAAGGACGTAACTTCTCAACTATTATATGTATTAAGGTTGTACAAATTGTCCGAGTGACTAGAATTTTTGCTGTCAGAGTCTTATAGGCACCTAAAGCTCTTTGAATTTGGCAAATTTTCTAGTGAGTATTTCGTATTTCAATTTTTTCCATACGAACATGAATCAACGCAGAAATATTTCGCAATTACCATTCTTTGTCGTCTTACTGCTTTCCAAGAAAATCAGTACAGTACATGCTTCTTTATAGAAATTATCCTAATTGAAAGTCTCACTTACTTTCCATTCACCATTCGATTCCTGCAGACTCGAACCGATCAGCTAGGAGTGGAGATGCGAGAGCGAGTCACCTGGGATATCCGTGAGGGTGTCATCGGCTCCGAAAACTTCTTCCCCAAGCATGCCATCACCATCACTTGGAAGAATATGTCCTTCGCTGGTGGTATCGACAACTCTTTGTTTATGGTAAGTTTGTATAAGGTTTTCATTGTAATTATGTCTATTGTAAATGTGTGTCGTACGTTTTAAGCATTTAGTAGTTTTACCATTCAAAGGTCGATAATACGATACAGACTTGACTAACACATATAATTTAATTGGTTTTCTAGGTAAATTGGTATCAATTTTTCCAAAACTTTAATGCCAAATAGTTCTAGTCAACTAGACTAATTAACTAGGAGGTCATTTTGTCAGGCGCAAAGACTTTTCAGTATAATTTGGCCATTATATAATATTTAGTATCGATTTAGTACTATTACTTCACCGGATACAAAATCATTGGCCATTATATTTTCCAGACAAACACATTCCAAATGGTGTTAGCTACAGATGAAGTATTCACATACGCCATCTTCAACTACCTGGAGATCAACTGGAGTTCACACACGGAAGCCGGAGGTGATACTACTACTGGAGAAGGCGGTGTTCCGGCTTATGTAAGTTAAACTTACGTACATTAACTACTTTAATATTTAACTATTATTTTGAGTTGTCATTATTGGTGATCATATTATTGTCTAGGAGCCTCTTTTATAAATAGCGACATCTGGAGTCATCATCATCTTCTTACCCTTATCCCACTTAAAAAAGATGTTTCAACAAGCCATTCCCCTTCTATTAAGCTCTACCTGCTTCAATTTATGATTATGTATTTATTACCTTTTGAAATATAGAGTAACGAAACTAGAATGTGGGACTATGCTTACAGTCACTGTTCGGTGCTAGAAGATTAGTTCTACTAGTCTATTCTCCGTGATTAGTTCCATTAACAACAAGTAACAGTACAATTTTGTCATGAACCGTATAAATCATTATTATACGATTCATGACAAATTGTATTGTCTATTTACCAAATTTTTTTTTCAACTTTCATTTGTTACCTACATGTTCTTTAACTTAACTAAAATACATTGTATGTAACTTAAAATAAAAATGTACTATTTAATAACTTAATAAAACTAACATATTAACTGTGACTAATAATAATGAATAGTAGGGAATATGCATGATTTTTTTTATATTTTTTATTCACTGATTACATCCATTTAACACAGTAAAAAATGAAATAATACTGAAAGTGTTCAAATTAAGCTAAAAAAAATAGTTTTAACATTGAAAAATATGAAGTATCTAAAACGCTGCCAAATTTTCGCGCGCGTTTGTGACGTCACAGTGCACCGCACGGTCTCCACAGATTAAATATTTTTATTAGAAATAGTAAGTATTCGTACAACAGTGTATAGTATTTCTATAAAAAATATTTAATCTGTGGAGACCGTATGGTGCCCTGTGACGTCACTTTCTAATTGACAAGAGGTGATGTGTTTTGCAAATTAAAATTTCCCACGCTTTTTTTGCATTTTTCATATAGTATTTTAACACATTTATCAGTATTTTATTTACAAAAAAATGTTTAACAAACAACACCAGAACAATAATGATTCGAAAATAAATGATTTCAAGTAAATGTATATTACATGCATATTCCGTATTAATTGTAACTCATAAGTAATTTTTCTCTGCGATACAAGATATCTTCTTAGTGTAGGATCTGCACATCTAGCAATGTAATTAAAACAATTATAAAAATAATTGTACATAAACAATTATTTTCACGAAGAAAATTGTTATTTAAATTGAATTTGTGTGTCTATTTATTGTGTATTTACATTTTTTGTTTGTTTGTGTTTATGAATTCCATCAAATCTCCCGCAGATTGGTTTCAACGCTGGCAACGGTACCCAATCATACGAATACAAGCCATACTCTCAAGCGTCGGTTCTTCGAGATTTGACTGGCAGAGGTTGGGCGAATGGCTTCCCTGGACGACATATATTTAGGATCGATGAGAAAATACTTATGGGAACTTGTAACAAGGATATTGGTAAAACATTATATTCTTCTTCGTAAAGTAAACTTTTTTTTTTTTTTTAATTTAATGCATAAATAACATTTGTACAGTTACAAGAATCACTTTACTACAACAAATCTTATTCCATGCTAGCTGTCCGCCTATGGAACGAACTTCCTGCAACAATAAGACAAGCCCAATCTCCACAAGCTTTTAAAAATATGGTATTTAAACACTATTTTTCCCATAGTTGATTTTATAACTTATTTATTAAGGTAGTATGTATCTATGTTATGTATTATGTCTGTGTATATGTGTAAGTATTAATTTTAAGTATATTCATATATATGTTAACTTATAGCTGCACACCCCCCCAATATTATAATTTGGAAATCCTCTCCATCCAAAGGTTGTCTGGTAGAGTTCGCTCTAAGCGATAAGACCGCCCATTGTACTACCGATATGTTATGTTCTTCTGTTACTTTTGTTTGTTTTTTGTTCTTGGTGTGCAATAAAGTATTATTCATTCATTCATTCATTCATTCATTCATTCATTCATTCAAGAATCACAATTTGTTAATCTTTCTGCCGTTCTATTTTTAACATTTTAAGTTTTTCATAATAAAACACAATCAAAAACAAAGTCTTAACGATATTTCGGAATTCATCTGATCCATTTCACAATTATTAATATTTTTGTGATTATGATCATTAATACTTTCTCTTAATTTTTGTATTTTACCCGTTATATAACTTTAGATTTTTTGGCAATTATAATTTACTTCTTGTTTACAGACGGTGCTAATCTTCCTCTCATGTTTGCCCCTGAGAGTGGTAACATGCTTGGTGGTACCATTGTCAACATCACCGGACCTTGCTTCAACCCGAACGACAGAATTACTTGCAGGTATGAACATTTAGTCGTCATTAGTATCATCAACTATCATTCTATTACAATCACTTACCTGTCACAATCTAATTGCTTTTAGTTTAACCCTCAGTTAAAGGGGAATTTATAAAGAGTGATGATGATGTTGATAAGAAAAATTTTTTTGACGTCTTATAAATCGATGATGGCCGGCTGCACGCACGAAAAAGTGTCACGTTCCATGTGCAAGCGAGAGCGCGGAACAAGCCATAGAGAGGCACGGATATCTTACAACCAATTTTTTTTTTAAATATAGGAATAGACACAGGAATTGCCTCTCACGCAACATGAATTCATATCAAATAATACACAAAATGTATTTTACACATATATGTATTGCCAAATTCGGATTGTTATTATAGACGCTTAGTAGAAAAGTCAGGTGCCTAACGCACCTATGCTTAATGGAAGGAACCTAAAATGGAATTCTGATTGCAAAAAATATTCCTCTCAATTAATAGTTTCCATGTTTCCTTTCAGATTCGATACGGAATCAGTGATAGGTGCAGTAGTGGATGTGAATCGAGCGATTTGCGTCCAGCCCAGGTTTTGGCACAACGGGTACGCTAGGTTCGAGATCGCGATCAATAATGAACCTTACAAGTGGAAGGGGAGATATTTTGTTGGTAAGTTCTAAACAGGTTCCTATTTTACTGTTCATATTAGCTATTTTTAATTTTGTAAATTTTAAACTTTAGTGATTTACACACATAATTATATTGTAATAGAAGACTTATCGTGCTAAAACATAATTTTATTTACCTCGACGTTTCGATCAAGTTACATTGACCGTGTTCACGTGAAGACTGGAAGTTGTGATCAACTGAGAATTTGGCATCAACATTGTTATGATAGAGAGTTGTTTGGAACTCCCTCATTTGATCATTCATCGGAGTTGCAACTTAATCGAAACGTCAAGGTTGTTTCCAACCGCTGCCAGCCAGCTTGCGTATATGATCGCTCCACCTAGCTAGAGGGCGCCCAACACTACGTTTACCGTGCCGTGGTCTCCACTCTAGAATAATAATATTACCTAATTAATGTATTAATATATTGTATATCCTTTTTTACAGAAACGCCCGCAACAGCCACAGAAAAGATCTTCTTCCAAGACAACTCAGTCCACGAGAGGTACCCTCCAGAGGTCAGAATAACTTGGGACCGTTTCAACTTGACCACCAACCTCAACGTTCAACTACAAATCTCCCTCTGGGGCTACAAAGAAGTCACCATCAGACCTCAACTGGAGTACATAGATATGATCGAAGTTGGCGTCGCCAATACTGGAGAGTATGTGATCAATCCACAGAATTTCAGGAATAGAGAAAATATCATGCATAATGATATGCAGTTTGGATTCCTTCAGATTAATTTGACGACGCCTGAGGTATTCAAAGGAGTTTCGATTTCTCCGTAAGTATTCACGTTATCAGCCCCAATTTTAATGTTATTTTTTTATTTTTTCACAAGTGAAATAACATTGGTAAATTCATTTAACATTATGTTTTTCTACTTTTTCAATCGAAGCCTAGCCTGAATTAATTTAGGCGATCTTGTTATAATCATTTTCTCAGCGTGAATTATTTTCTATTGCTATGATTGTTATATTTTTATCTTATTTGCATATATTATAGCTTTTGAAGTCAACATCTGCATTTATCTCATCTTCGTGATCTTCAACATCCAATTTTTTGAAATTTTAAACGATGTTCATTTGTTAATTTTTTGTATCCAATTAACTTCTGACATACAAGTACTATTTATAATCATACCAAATAATGTTTATTATGATTCATATTTAGAAATTTGTAGGGAAGTTAGTGTAAGTACAGTTTTTTTTTTTTCTTTCCTTAGTATCCTATGGAGTCGTCCGATCCCCCTCGGTTGGTACTTCGCCCCGCAATGGGAGAGGCTGCATGGACAACGTTGGCCTCAATCTATGTGCAACAACTGGTTGCGAAATGATCGATTCTTGAAGAATTTCGCTTCTCAGGTCAGTTGTCCACATTTTATCTACAATATCTAGATTAAAGTCTTAGGGATAGTTAATTCAATCTGTACATAACATTTTATCGAGCACCTACAAATCAACACGATTAAATCTAGTTATGATATTAAAAAAATAATACGCTTTCTAAAGACTTTTCAGCCATTATTCATAGGCCTTTTAATATAACATTAAATACCTTTAATTTTAGAAGACCGAAAAATAGAAGTTGAAAGAGAGGAATTGGAAGGTGATTCAGATAAAGTGTTTAAAATATGCATTATTATATGCAAAGTTTTGAAGTTATCGAAAGCAAAACGCTTTCGATAAATTTAAAACTTTTATTTAATTACCAATGCTGAGCTCGGTAGTGCTAATGAAATAAGTAGGTCTGCGAGTAGATAACAAGCAGGTCTACGAGTATATCAAATATACCTACTACTCGTATCGGAACGTTGTTTACAGCTACTACGTCTATTAGAAGACATCGATAGCCTAAAGGAGTCCCTAGACGTACAAAATTTCTTGACAAACATTTACATGCTTGACAAGCACGATTGATGACGCTTGATACAATGTCAATAATATGCACAGATTCAAAATTACGATCTTCAAAGTTAACAATATTATTATTGCCAGGTTTGGGTCTGTCCATGCACATTAGAACATGCTCTGCTCGACAAAGGTAGATTCATGCCAGACTTGGACTGCGACAAAGATACCAACCCCACATGTAGATACCACTGGGGTGGAATACATTGCGTCAGGAGCGGTGCACCCAGGTAAAAACTTTCTTCTACCCTCATTTATTGTATGTAGATTTTTTTTTAAATTTTATTGAATACCCGCAAAATCAATCGATAAAAAAGCGTCACTGAAATGGAAGTCATTGTGTTAGTTGCTGACGCTTTCTATCATAGCTTGCCGTTTCATAGAGAGCTGCATTTAGAAAGTTGTATAGCTTCATCTCATTCTTCAAAAAAAACTAACATCTGTCGGTAAGTTACTATCAATGTAAGGAGTTAGCACGGCACAAAAAAAATTGCGAATCAGAATGATCAACGACATGGGTTGTTTTCATCTGTGGACTGATTGTATGCTATTTATGATGAATTAGTCCACCACAATAATGCTTATGCGACCAAATAAACGCACCGAAGAGTAGGCTTTAACGCAAAATAATGGTATTAATACAGTATGATTCCTTTTAAACAAGAAATTTTATCTTGCAGTTCGGAAGGATCCGGCCAACAATGCTGTTATGACAAGAACGGTTTCCTCATGCTGTCCTACGATCAGATGTGGGGATCGAGACCTTCACGGTCTCATGACTTCGGGTTCACGCCTTACAATGAAGCTAACAAGGTATGTAAACTTGGAAATATTCACTGCATCTTTTGTTAGTTGTAATTTTTTTCTACTTAAAGCAATTTTAGCTAGGGTTTACCACCATATTTCCTTTAGTTAGTGACAATGGGTCGAAGACGGAAGCATGCTAGGCCTAGAATGCAGATTGGCTGTCCAAGACATTATTATTTTTATTGAAACAAACCAGTGTCTAAATTTATGAACGCGGCTGGTTTTTAATTTTTCTCTAGACATTTTGAGTTTATCAAAAGCTTTTCGTTTTACTAAATGCTTAAGTACTTAACTTGACTACATCACATTGTGGTAGTTATTTGTTCTATCTAATAATGATGCCAGAGCCACATTAATGGGAAATGCCCATTATTATAAAGCCTATTATCGCGATAAATATTGCGTTGAGATTTCATGAGAATAGAGTATTTTACTCTATATGAGAAAAATCTAAAAATGTATTATTGAGATAGCTTAGGTAAAGCGCAGTCGGAAAACGTTCGTTTTAGTTCATAAAATAGCAAACTACATATTAAAATTCTATTCAAAGGCTTCAGCTTTTTCAATCTGTTTAATAACACCATTAAATAGTAGTCGCCAGTAGTCGCCATGTTATTCACACGGCTAAGGAAACTTAGAAGTTTCAACAATCATATTACTGCATTTGCTTACTAGCACACTGACGTCATGACCACAAAGCAATATGGCGTCCACTGCGTCTAGCGTTTTCGTCTAATTACGCGCAAAATTTAAATGCATTTTCATGGCACTTAGTGGTTCATTAGAACTATAAAATCTAATTGAGACACTTTTCAAAAATGGGGGTAATAACACAGAATAATGAATAGTAATACCACAGAAAAGATAATAGTCCTGTAATACCCTATTAACATAAGTGTCGTTGTCGCAGGTTCCGTCGTTGTCTCATTGGTTCCACGATATGATCCCATACTACCAGTGCTGTATGTGGCAAGAAGAACAGGCTGTCGGATGCGAGACATTCAGGTAATAGTGTACATTATTTTCAACCGACTTACAAAAAGGAGGAAGTTCTCAATTCGTCTGTATGTTTAAGTATGTTACCCGATTAATCCGTCAATTGCGACCTAATTTGAATGATTATTTTACAGGAAGGGTTCATCTTCAAGGCCCCATTTAAATTTTATCGAGATCTGATAAGTATCTTTAGAGATATAACGATAAATCTCTCAAACTTGCTACTGAAACTGACTCGCGTGGCGTGGAAGTTTTTTTTTGTGTTAGAAGGTAACGGATAAGCACGACGCTCGCCTGATGGTAAGCGATGACGTTTACCTATAACAGATACAGCGGCATGCTAAATTCTGGACTGCCAGAATTTTGCATGTCACTGCACTGCTCCAGTTACCTTGAGACGTAAAGATGTCGAGTCTCACATGCCCTGTAATTTAACGGTTCACAAGTTTCACGTGTTTTAGTTTTTAAATCTTAATTATGATGTTAATTAATTGCCAGTTTCACCGGTTCTTGATAAGCCTATTAGGAACTTATCTGACAAATTTTGACAACTTTTGTATGACGTCATGTGTCAGACAATTATCTGACACTTTACAGGAACTGGTGAAACTGGCCCTCTATGTTATTAATCGCTATTTTATTGCTAAAAGGGAAGCGTCTATTCCAAACTACCTTACCGTTAGGAGTAAAAATAAGGAATGGACGTTACTGCATAATAAAAACAGGTGGTAAGGTAAGGTACCTGGCGATCGAGATATCGCGAGTTCGATCCCCATGATGTTGATGATTGTACTTTTTCCCCCACCCATTGTACTTTTGACCCACTCCAGACACAAGCATATTTAGCTTAGTTGGAGGGGTTAACAAGACTACTAGTAATGTGAAACCCACATCGCTAGTAAGGCTGCTAAATAATAATAATAAAAAAATTGTATATACGAGTAATAATTTACAAAAACAGATACCTACTACATAATATATATTTAATAAGTACCTTTTGTATGTTATCTCAGGTTTGAAAGACGTCCATCACAAGATTGCGTGGCGTATCAATCACCAGGAGTTGCTGGTATCTTCGGAGATCCTCACATTATCACCTTTGACGATCTTCAATACACCTTCAATGGAAAAGGTAGGCAATGCCAGAATCAATCAGGGAGATAAAATTATTATACTTTATTAGGTGCCTTGCAAATTTGTGAAATTTGATTTGTTGGTCGCTAAAACGGAAAATTATTTATGTCGATTGTGATATTATAAGTTACAGCCTACGGATAAATTATAAGTCAGGAAATGTAACTGCGTTAAAAAAATGACCCAACAAAAGTCATGTCATGTCCAAGCAGGCGGGGTTAAAAGTTGTGTCCAGCACGTCATTAGTCGGACATTTGTCTTCTTTAAATCAACTGTCATAACAGACATTGCAACACATGCGCGAACCAATCCCTGTTTTCGTTCCGAATTTAAATCAATCTACAAGCCAATCATTTGTAACTTGGAAAATGATTCTTATTTTGAATCTACGTCGTATTGGTTTAAAGGAGGGCCACTTTTTGTGTGGAATTTGTTCTGAATTACACTTCCTGACTATTTATTTGTAGGTTACAACCACTTCAAAAATGGCGGCACTGCATGGGTATATTATAAATTATTTCAATGGGATACATTTTATTATATATCAATTGCATTCAGTTGAAGCGTTATTTTGAATTTTAAATATTGATTAATCCGTGAGCAGTTTAGTAGCGGCAACCTTTCCAATTAGAATCAATGTTTTTTTCCAACTGAAATATCAAAAGTTTTCGATTGGAGCATTGTGAATTACAAAGATACGAGTTGAAGGCGAGGCAGTTTCCGAATCCGAATTTTCAAAAGATTGAATAGTTAAACCAAAACCCCGCCACCCCCTTGGTGGGACTTTTGCATTCATCACCGAAAATACGTTGACTGATTTGTCCACTAAAGATTGCGTCGTTAATTAACATCGAGTGAGATATTGATCAAGTACTTGTCTGTGTCCAATACATTACAATGTGTTGTTCAATAAAAAGCTGACCTATAGTTTTATTTAATTGACCAATTTGGACAGTTAAATCATAGGTCGCAAGTCGAAGTCACTGAACTTCTGGTAACCTAGAAGCCAAGTACCTACCTACCTACTGGTATATATTAAAGGCTTTTTTGTATATCTGATAGACTAGCGTTTGACCACTATCTCGCCTGGTGATAAGCGATGATGTAACCAAAGACGGTGAATACGCTAGCTAGACCTAGAATGTTTTGACTCTCAACGGCTGTGTGCCGCCGGCACACCGCAGATTTTCGCCTTGATGGTAGTAAGCTACTTTTAGTAGCAAGTCAGGCAGAACATCGATATATTGCTCCTACCATCTATAAACGAACACCCATGAATGCAAAAAATATGCACTGGTACGATTTGAAACGGCAACCTTTCGGTTCCAAGGCAAGCTTATATCATATCCTTTACTTCAAAGTGCCGTCCAACAGCAACATTAATATTCTTATTTTACAAGAGTTATAATAAAGGTTTCTCCATGCAGGTGAATACGTCCTGGTGAGAGTAGACCATCCACAGCTGAAGTTAGACGTGCAAGGAAGGTTCGAGCAAGTTGCGCGGAACGTTCACGGTCCAGTAAATGCCACACATCTTACCTCTATTGTTGCTGCGTCTAATAACTCTGTTCCTATTGAGGTAAGATAGTTACTATATTCCTTCTTTACTTATTTTTCCATGTCTGTTGCTTATTATTATACTATGTATTTCTATACATGTATCGTGTTGTAACACGCCGAAGCTTTTACAATGGTACTTAGATAGGTACCTACTATGATCTATGTATGGAGAGATAAAAAACTATAAAGAGATGGTACATTTTATGATGGCTATGAATTTGTGCTGCTTGATGTCTGATTTCTGGTTTATCGGATGAGGTACGGCACTCGTTATTATTTTATTATTATTGTATCTGCAGAAAATAAGTGCTATCAAAAATTTTGTATTCATCGGGATCAAAAACACAGAGATCGAAGAGTGCATTAAAACAAGAGATTACAAAGATTAGACTTAGAAAAAAAGTGGCAGAATATTTCATAGACAACTTCCAACCAGTCAACCTTGAAGAATATCCTATTCATCATCATCAGCCTATCTCTGTCCGCTGCTGGACATAGGCGTCTTCTGTGGCATGGCACTGAACTGGACGTTTACTGTCGTTCCATCTAAGTGGAGGGTGTCCTATAAGTATTACGGTTGCCGTATTGTGGTCACACATCTTTCTCAACAACATCACTCCTACTATCCTACTTCCTACTAATATAATAAAGGCTAAAGTTTGTGTGTACAGTGCGACATAAAAGAGTTGCCGATAAATGAGGGCGCCACTACTGCTTTTGTATTTTGTATGTAGCAACACAGTTAGTTAGAAACGTTTTTGATACTTGTATTATTTATGCAAATATAAGATTTATACATTTTATAGTATCTATATACATTTTAAATATTTATTATTTCTATACAAATTCTTATTTATTTATTTATATGCTTATTTCTTACTTGCATTATTCATTGAGTGAAAACTAGTATCAAAATCAGTAGTCGCGCAATAAAGCGCGCAATAAATACAAATTTTTTGGTGTTGCCTGTAAAAGTGACTGGTTAGTTCTTAAATAATTACTACTATTTTAATTTCTATTTATAATTTCTACTATTTATGTTGCACTGTATGTGTGTTACTTCTTCACGCTAAAACTACTCAACCGATTGAGCTGAAATTTTGTATGTAGATAGCTTAGACCCTGGAATAATACATAGGGTAGTTTTTATCCCGATATTCCCACGGTAATGATGTCTACGCGGGTAAAACCGCGGGGCACAGCTTTTTTTTATATCTTACAGGCTAGCGTTTGACCACTATCTCACCTCTTGGTAAGCGATGATGCGGTCGAAGATTGTAAGCACGCTAGGCCTAGAATAGGAACTGGCTCTCAAGAATAGCTGCCGGAACACATTAGATGTTTGGCGACAGATTTTCTAACTTGAGGGTGGTAGCTGGCCAGGTGGACACTAGATAGTGTCTTACCACCATGCAAAGTATGTAATAAATATACAGCTAGTATATACTAAATGTTTCTGTCTAGGTTCGTCTACGTCCAGAACATTCACAATGGAGGTACAGACTCGACGTGTTCGCTGACAACAAGCGTGTTTACTTCGACAGGTCTGCGCTCAGGGTCCAGTACTTCCCGGGTTAGTACACATCCTTTTAGTGTGATATTCTCATTTTTTTTTCTTAACCTGTAATGTCCCACTGCTGGGCAAAGGTCACCCCCCATAGCCTTCCACAAATTCTGATTAGTCTGATTATTATTCTGATTATTTTTACGATATTCATACATAAAATCACGCCTTTTCCCCGTTGGGGTAGGCAGAGACTACTTTTTTCCACATGCTACGATCCTGACATCCCTCTTTCGCTTATTCCACTTTCATGAGCGCTTTCATACATGCTCGCCGGTTATAGGTACTTTTGACTTGGCCTTTCTTTAAAACGTCTCCGATCTGATCGTGATACGTTCGCCTAGGTCAGCCTCTACCGGCTGGCCCATAAACACTCGTATTCAATTATGTTTATGATTTTAATATTATCGCCCAAATCCCGCAGGAGTGACAGTATACCAGCCAATGTACATCCTGAACCAGTCTGAGATCGTGATCATGTTCTCATCGGGAGCCGGGGTGGAAGTCGTCGAAAACAGGGGGTTCATGACTGCGAGAGTTTATCTGCCTTGGAGTTATATGGTAAGTTCCGTTAATTTTATGTCTGGCAGGCTCATTTTTACAAACTTTTACCATAAAGTACCACCAAAAATGAGGCAATCTGCCGCCATAACCTTACGGTGTTCCGGCAGCACAAAGCTCTTTAGATTCAGAGTATTCTAGACTAAGTGTGTTCACTGTCTTTGACCACATCATATCATTGCTTACCACCAGGTGAAGAATTCTTGAATGACCCAGCCCTTTTGTCGCCGGTGGCGTCAACAAGGCGTGGAGCAATTTTCTTAAGGAAAGTGTTGGTGCTCTGAGCCCAAGGGCCAAAAGTTTCAACACCAAGCGGAATAAATATGTAACTACTAGATAAAGATCCATATTTACGCCGCTTGGTGTCTTCGGCAGCTTCCGCCGCGGCTCCAGCTCTCTACACTGTCCCACTGAGATGGGACGGGGACATAGTGTCGATACAAAAAAATTTGAAGGAAAATAACGTCGAAATGATTTCTCTGTCTACAGAATCAAACGAAAGGTCTATTCGGGAACTGGTCTCTTGATATAAACGATGACTTCACGAGACCGGACGGAACGAGAGTTACGGTGGACTTAAATAACTTTCAATCGGCGCATAGAGACTTCGCTCAACATTGTAAGTTTATACAATTATTAGGTTCTCTTTTTTAAGGGGTACGATTTCCATACAAAAGTATAACGCACAAATATCAGTAAATGGAGCAAACACTGGCACTGAAATTACATGTATTGGTATTTGTTATATTATATTTACGTATCGGAAATTATATTTTTCTACATAATTTGATTGAATAATATGACATTATTTTGAATAATAGTCAAATTCTAGTTCAAACAATAAATTATTAGTTGAATAATAGATGCATATTACTTCTTTCCTCATGCTACGATCCTGATACTTCTTTAGATTCTGGAACTTTCATGAGTGCTTTCATACATGCTGATTAGTAGTAGGTATACTATTGAGTGCTCGACACAAAAAAATATCTTATCTTCTATTCCTAATTAAAATTACTTTTCAGGGCAATTAACGGATCGAGAGCAACGAGATATAGGAGTGGCAATGTTCGTAAGAGAATTCGGTCGAACTGCCGCCTACTACAACGATAATCAATTTATACCGAACTTTATACGAGAACCGGCTGATTTCCTACCGGCCAATCGATCGCAGGACGTGGCGAGGGCGATTGAAATCTGCCAAGATTCGTATCAATGTCGATACGATTTCGGAATGACTCTCAATCGAGATATGGCTGAATTTACGAAGAACTATCTCTCTTCTATCGTAAGTGACATTTTTGCTTATACCTACTTCAGTCTGTCGAAAATAGTAGTCAGATACTCTCAGGACTTGTATAATGAATGGCCCTCAATTGAAACTATCTGGCTTCTATTGTAAGTACTTTATTCTTTTGTTAGTACGTTAATTAATTTAAGTAGATGGTTGTGAAGTAGGGAATAGCAGAATTTTGTATATTTATGTTAAAGTCGATACGATTACGTAATGACCCTTAATCGAGATGTGGCTGAGCTTCCGAAGAACTCTCTATTTTCTATCGTAAGTAACTTTTATTTACATACTTTCTTCATTCTATGTCACTGATATATGTGACGGAATTTTGCAGATGCATATCAATGTCAGTACTTTTGTCGGATGATCCAACAATCGAGATATGGCTGAGTTTATGTTAAGTTCCTATAACTCTCTATAGGAAAAGATGGGTCTAACAAAGTCTTAACCATTGATGAAGCAACTTTGATTATCTGACTTCAATTTAAAGGACTAATCTAGGAATTTCTTACAGTACATTGTAACTTGATGACAAGCATATGATTTTGATTTGTATGAGTCATATCATATAATTCCCCTATTAGATGAACAGGTAACAAGTATTATAGGGTCCCTATGCAATGTCAATCACAGTATTCCCACGGTTCATACAAAAACTATTAAAATGCATGATGTCATGGTAATTATTATTAATTACACAGGTTTTTACAATAGGTAAACATTGTAAGGTCGTTAATTAAAGTTAAGTTATTTAAACAATTGTACAACTTTTTTCCCAACTTTCATTTGAAAAATGTCCAATATAAATTTTCCTAGGCATTACAAACAAATTGAAGATCTTATTAGATATAGAAGATATGTAAAGATCTTATCTGAAAATACTCCACAAGTCGTGTTAAAATAGTATATACGGGATCAAGTTATAGCTGTCAGCAGTTTTGAATTAAAATCTTAAATTGTTTAAAAACTAAAAGAACCGACTTCAAATATCGCGCTAGTCAATGCAGTACCAAGTTTGAGGTGCTTATCTCTTAAGATACTGAACATATAGCCATACAATTTAAACGGGACCTGGGAAGTATAACATTTTGCAAATTAGTGCCTAGAGTAATCCGTGAAAATTCATAAAAAAACAACAGGTTGCACTCCGGGAGGGAGTGCCGGCAGAAGTGAAAACTTAAACACGTCATTTTTGAATATTTTGAAATGACACCTCGCGCAAGCGCCCTGCGCTCCGTCTTACGTATTTTCGAACAGGACACGTGACCTGACGCGAGTTTAACATTTTTTACCCATCCCAAGAAAAGTGCACAACGCCGCTAAAGAAGTTTTCATTTCATAAATATTCGGACGAATTGAGAACCTCGTCCTTTTTTGTTAAGTCGGTTAATAATTATCCCAATGAGTCATCGGATGCCACAGTTATGATGAGTACAAGATTTTTACAAAACGAAAAATGACCGACTTCAAATGCAGCGCTAGTAATTTTCAGTAACAAGTTTGAGGTGTACATCTCCATATCTTAGGAGATACTCATAAGATCTCGGTAATATTACAATGGGACCATCTTGGAGTTGTGCCTCACCTATCAGTTAAAAAATAATCATTCGAATCGATTCACAAACATACAAAAAAAAATTACAGACGAATTAAGAAGCTCCTCCTTTTCTTCCAAGTCGATTGAAAAATAAAACATAACCTTTCCTTTTCGCCTTGCCGTTGTTGGGTATAAAGAGCATAAGTCAAAATGGAAAACCAAAGACCTACTTGGTGCGCGGGCTCTTTTCCGCAACTCGGCCGTATGTCGGCCCTTTATGCGTGTGGTTGGTGGCTCATTAGTCCAGCCATCCGATGTCTGCGAGGAAGGCCAGCAGCTCGCTGATGCCGGCGCAGGCATCTCGTATCGTCGTTGGGGACCCGAGGAGCGTCCGACGTTGTGCATCCACGCTACTGCACTCCACACATGCGCGGCTGTCTCCTCGGCCTCGATGCATCCTCTGTACAGAGGGCTGTCGGTGACACCTATAGTAAATAGGTGTTTGTTTAGTGAGCAGTGACCCGTGATTACTCCGACTATTTGTCGGAGTTTGTCACGTTTAAGGTTAAGCAGTTTTCGGGAGTATCTGGGATTTAATTCCGGGAAAGCCTCCTTCGACTGCCTACATTCCTTTAGGCCTGCCCATTAGTCCTGATGTTGTTTCCTGATGTATACACGGATCCAAGCTTTGATTTGGCTGAATGGTATAGGTATCATTATTATAGGTTGCATTGGTTCTACTCCTGCGGGATGCAGGTTAGATCCTCTCCTTGCCAGTTCATCAGCCGCATCATTACTTCTGGATCCGCTGTGACCTTTGATCCACTGAAAAGTAATGCGATTGTGTTTACATACCTCTTCTAGTAGTTGGTGGTACTGCATAGTTAGCCCTGATGAGTAATCGTACCTTTGCAAGGCTCGTAGCACAGCTGCACTTTCGGAGAGTATTCTGATGGTTTGATCATGTACCTGCCGTTGTAGTACCGCTGAGGCCGCCTGGATTATACCTACACATTCCGCCTGGAAGATGGAGTTTTGTATACCCAGTGGTGTTGCTATGTGGATGTTGAGGTCGTCCGAGAACGCCCCCGCACCTGATCCTGTATTCATTTAAAGCCACAGCGTATATCCTCACTTCGTGTATGTTAGAATTGTCACTGGGTTCTTCGTGTATGTAGTTGTATAGTGTAGTGTTTAGTAAAGTTGAACTGTTTAGGTACCCTATCATTTATCGACTTTAACATCACATTTGTGTTTACAATTTCATCGATAATCTGTGTGTGGGCTGCTAGGTTATCTTGTTCCAGAAGGTTTAGTGCTTTTAACCTATAGGCGGAAGCTGCTGCCTCCTGTTGGATGTGTTAGTCCAATAGGGCCTCAAGAGCTGTAGTTGGAGTGGTTCTCATGCAGCCCGTAACCGCTACACTCGCCAATCTTTGGAACTTTTGTAGTTTGTTATTGCATGTGTTTAATTTTGTTCTGGCCACCATACGAGGGCGGCGTAAGTAACGGACGGTCTTTTGACAGTGTTGTATTATAGCCATAGAGTACCATCTTTGAGCTGAGTCCCCATGTTTTGCCCAACATTCTTTTGCATTGCCAAAATGATATGGTGGCCTTTTACTTAACTAAACCAAAGACCTTTACGAATACCAATCCAGACTTACAATATTATAAAAACGTTTGTAACTCTGTCACTCTTTCTGTTTGTTACCTAATCACGCCTAAACGGACGATCCGATCTCACTGACATTTAACAAGGAGATACTTTATAAAATGAGAAACCTACGTTCGGTTACTAAATTGTTGATGTGTCGTGAACGGAGTCGCGGGCATCAGCTAGTAGATATTATATAATGAGTCCTTACCTAAATCCCCACATCGAATGAGTAGGTAGTTGCATGTTACGATGAGTTGTACTTGTGTTGTGTTGTCCCCTGACCTACCATTGTTGTTGCAATTAATTGCAACTTTCAAGGTCTTCCATGGGAGCTTATGTGTGGAAATCTTCAGTAGTTAGTCTTAGATTGAACACCGATGTGTTACTTGCATCTAACACATCATTGAGGTAGGTAATATTTACCAAAGTCAATTTAAAAAATATTATTTTTTCTTTTTTGCGTGTCGGAGGTTAACTGAAGATTTTACATACATTTTGTTTTAACGTTTATTGAATATGATAAACTAAATGTTATGCTACGTTATATTATGATAAAAAATAAAATGACTACAAAACATACATTTAATGTTTACTAAAAAGTTAAAAAAAGAATGATATCGATGGTCCGCCTGACTTGCTACCAAAAAGTAGCCAACAACCAACAACAAGGTGAAAATTTGCCGCGATAATCTTATTGTGTCGTCCGGCTGCACACCACCCTTGAAAGTTTTTAGTTTTCAAATTTTTTTTCATACTACTAGGCCTAGCGTGTTTAACATCATCGCTTACCACCAAGCGTCATAGTGGTTAAACGCTAGCCTATCAAATATTTAAAAAATGCACTGAAAGCTCAATAACCATTGTCTTTAGGTATACCAAAAATTAACCACCCATTGTTTCACCTACTAAGAAAAAGCTTGTTTTTTTTAGACGAACATAAAAGAACAAAACAATCGAAGAGTCATCAGCTGTGGTATCTTGGAAACTCCTAGATTTGGAAGGAAGAGTAACTTCTTCTTCACACCGGGGACCAGGGTAAGTGGTTCCATGTTAACTTTGATTCGTCCGTAACGCTTGACTTCCTTAAATAAAATACTAGTAGTAAGTTTTGGTCGTGACTTGAACCACCAACCGGACAAAGACATGTAGCCAATTGGTTTTCCAAGTTTGGGAATGATGTTCGGTGCCAGCTTTACTTTTAGCTACGGTGTTACTAAAAAAACTATATCTCAATAAATATAAAGGCTTTTAACATCTGTGTTCAGCAGATCATGCAAGTTTCAATGTACTTACATACCTACCAAAACTATTAATCTAGGTCTTTTACTAATTTTTTTTACTAATGTTTGTTACAAGTTTATATTTAACTTGTGGTCAAACGCTAACCTATATGATAAATAACAAAAAACTTACCGTATTAGTACGTACGCATGTGTGGTCAAATCTAGAAAACTAAATTAGAATTCTCACTTCCTAACGTTCCATTGTTTTAACGTCCACATTTCCGTATCTTCTACAGAAATATCAATAATAAGGTATTTTTAATAATTCTGTGTACCTACCCAACATTGCTAATATATCCAACAATATAAAATCCCTTTTCCTTAAGGCCGAAATAGAATTTTCCTCGGTCGTGATGACGTGATCAATTGTCTGACTCTCTTTTTCCTCTGATAGGTAAATTTCGAGTGCAACCAGGATTTCATTCTGATCGGTGACAAACGCCGGGTGTGCGAAGACAACGGGAGGTGGAATCTGCCGGATTATGGCTATACTGAGTGCCTACGTAAGTACATTTTATGTTTTGTAATCGTGATCATACCAGGGTTTTATTGGGAAGCTGCACAGACCTGCTACATATTAAACTCGATCGCGTACACCAGCCCCCATGAGACCAACCTTGAACGGTGTTTGTCCCTTTCTTTTGTATGGACAACTTATATATTACCATACGTATACCATATATATAGTATAGAACATATATATGACTATCAGCTGTTAGACAAGGACACACTCCCACCCTGGTGTCTCTCAATTGGGCCGTTTTGTTCTACAAAGCAATTACAACCATAAGGTTGTAATTGCTTTGTAAACACCGAACAATAATGTTAAAGCATACGGATTAAATTGAATTTAAATTTGTCTAAATATCTGCAGTGCACCATCCTTTTTATTACGTCTATGGGAAGCTGTTAGATGTCACTCATGATGACCATAAAGCTTGCGCTTACCCCAGTCAACGTATAAGCCTAGCGATTCTACGAGGTAACGTCGCCAGTCGCCAGCTTTTTGGGAACATTACCGGCGTACAGCGACCTAGGTTCTGTTTTAATTAATAACGTTTTAATGTCATTTATATTTTTATTATTAGTTTTTTAGAAATATTTTTTGGCAAAATTTATTTATAACCCAGATACTTAATAGCTGTCATGATCATATTTATAATCTTTCGTTCATTTGTTTACCACATCGTCACATAAGATCAGCATAGGTATTCTAATTGAAATCGAGTACATTGGAATTTAATATCCTCATTTTGAATTAACCCGTGAGATGTTTCAGTCGCAAACATTTTTCTACTAGATTTCCTGACAAAAGTTTCCGATTGCAGCATTGTTAATTGCAAAGATCCGAGTCGACCAAAATCATTTGAAAACAAATTATTAATGGATTTATATTGTTGATAGCCCTTCTGGTATCATCTTACCTAATGAAAATTAGATGTAATAGGTAAAAGAATGCTTGCTTTTTTTGTTAGTTCAGTTAGTTAGTTAGTTTTTGTTAGTATTTTTTACAAACTGTACATAAAATCAAATTGATATACAGGTCGTCATTTATTAAATTGTTGAACACAATCCAAAATTTCATCGTACCGACGGGACTTGAACCCGCACCCATCCCCCCCCCCCCCCCCCCCCCGGATTACACGTCCAGGTGCTCTGCCAATTAAGCCACGGTTCGATACATCGATACGACGGGCGGTGCGGGTTCAAGTCCCGTCGATACGATGAAATTTTGAATTGTGTTTAACAATTTACAAAAATATAAGTAAACTAGCTGTGCCCCGCGGCTTCGCCTGCGTTACAAACAACTTTCATTTATTAAATTTTTTTTTCATAAGAACCATCTCTTGACGATAAAAAACACGACAAAAAATAATTAGCGAAATCGGTCCAGCCGTTCACGCGTGGTGCCGTGACCAAGGGCAATTAGGATTCATTTATATATATAAGAGATATACACTTAAAAAAACATAATACTTTATTTATTACCTTCCATTTAAAACTAAATTTATTTTTTTAGGCTCAACAGTACCTACCTACTGTAGTCGGTACCTACCTACTTACTGGGACAGGTTTTATTAACTAGTTTTGTTTTTCTTTGTGTCACAATACAACAATGGTCTATACTTATATTATCTATAATACCCATTTTATGCTGTTTATGTTCAATCATCGCCAGTATTATATACCTACTCAATACAAAAGACACTTTCTTCGGCATTCATTCCCATAACATTGACATTGAGTGTTTACCACGCAGGTAACCAAGAGTACTCCCAACGGGCTCTGTTCGTAACCTGGGCCATCATACTGGCAGTTATTCTACCGATAGGGCTCCTCATCTGCCTCATTTGGTTCTGGTGCTGCTTCAAGCCCAAGACAGAAGGCAAAGAGGTGTTCCGCTTCGAGGACTTCCCGCGATCCAAATCCGCGTCTAGACTCAACCTCAGATCACAATCAATGGGAAATATCACTGACACTATGAAATCCTCCACCATGAGGAGCGATTCAGACCTTAAACCGAAACTACCAGACACGCCTACCGACGAAGCTCCATTGACTAGATCGGCAATCATCGGCAGGTCGGCCCCGGCTCCCCCCGGCGAACCATTAGACGGCGACAGCTCAGGCATAGGCTACCCAGATTCTGCCAAAAGCGAGTCCGGTAAATCGGACAAATCCAGTCTCAAAAAGCGTCGCGGTTACGACAAAACTTACAGAACCAATGAACCTCTCCCCAACGCTCCCGAGGTAGATTTTCCCGAGAAACCCTGGGACTTGTCCGAGGAGGATCTATTATCCATCACTTCCCCGTCCGATTCGGAATCAAACCGGGACTCGACCTTGACCCGTCCGGCTAAAGATATAGAATACGTGAGTCAACCGCGTCAGACCGGCCGTCGAGCTCTGCCAAGCGATTCCGGGTACTCCACTAAAGATGGATCGGAAGACCCGTACGGTGGTAACAAATACGGGGGTCAATACAGTCCTATTCCATCCCAATATTCTCCTACTTATTCCGAGATTTACTCTCCGCCTATCAGCCCTACGTCAGATATCAGTCCCAGGAACACTTACAATAGTCCCGGACTGCCGGATCCTCCTAAAAGCGCCCCTGCTGACGAGATAAGGACCTTTACTATGCCTCCTCAGAGAGGAAAGTCGGTGGAGACTCTGATAGATCCTCCAATGACCACTATAGCCGAGGTGCCGACGCTCAGCCCTCGCTCTACCATGGTTTAAGTTTCCGTCCGCGTGTCTGATGCTTTCAAGTTACAAACCCACCTTACCTTTCTGTAGGTATCTTACTAGTACACTATTACTTATTCTGTGCTAGTGCCGTGCCTACTATAAGTCAAGACTATTTCTTTCACTGCCGGTAAAATGACAGTCTTGAGAACATTATTCTTTTAAATATAAAACTAGATAGGTTAATCACGAATAGGTTTTAGATTTTTGCACTTGTAAAAGTATATTTAATTTTTTTATTAGATAGATATATTGTTGTCCAGTGATTTTTCCCATTGTTGTTTCATGTTTAATGTAAATTCTATTAAATATATTTTATGATTATATTGAATTCGTCACGTGAAGAGGAAATTTCTGTTCCGGTAGAATAACTTCTGTGTATGTTCGGTTTTAATAAGAAAGCAAGAAATACCTAATTTTGCTACCACTTAAGTGGAATAGAAATTTTCTCTGGGAAGTGATGTGTTTTATTATCCTAAATCTGTTGAGGTTATTACTTGCTTTCTTATCTTGTGTACACACGTACGAAATTGGGGTCAGAGCAGGTGAGTGTATCAATTTTTATATTTGTTGTAGAGATAAAGGGTTTGGAGTTGCGTGAGCCGATAAAACTGTACCTATCTGATAACGTGGTATTGTTGGTAGATAAATTGCGCTTTAATGTTGCATGTACCTAATGTACCTATGCTTGTCTATATGTATCCGAGGATATAATGTTGCCTTATTTATTTAAAATCCGTATACCTACTAGAAGGTATGGGATTATGATATGGGGTCATAAATATTTTATTATATTGAGCATGGTTTTAAATAATGATATCAGACTACCTACTACTAGTAGGTACCGGTTAACTATTAATCGAATTAGGTAAGTATCTATATAATAAATTAATAAGATTACTATGTAAAATTTTTATAATTATGTATAGGTAGGTACACGGTTAGCTAATTCGGTTAGTAACTAGAAAAAAAATTAAGATCTTTTAAAAAATAACCTACTTCATATGCCGCGCTAGTCATTTTCAGTAGGTATATGTTTATCTCCATATCTTTGAAGATTCTCATCAGACCTCGATTACTTTAGAATAAGACCAAACAGGAAGTAGGTACCCTCTAAAACAGAAAGAGTTTTCGAAATTAGATAAATGACGGAGATCTTAGGTAATAAACATAATAAAACAGTCTAATTGAGAACCACCTCTTTTATTGAAGTGGGTGAAGAATGACTACATTCTCTAAGTACTATCCTATAAATAAAAGCTACTAAGTAAGTCCTACTAAGGATCTACTAAGTAGGTAGAGTAAGTCTTACTCTATACCTAGTCGTTGACAAACATTATCCTTTCTCTGCGCTTTTATGGAGTCAAAAAAAGAGTCTATAAAGATGATATACTTATATTTATGGATAGTTATTATACTCTTTGATACTTATAGAGCTTTTAAAAATAACATTTGCAGTAATTTCTTTGCTAATATGCTACAAGTAGCAAAAAAAGGGGCACTGCTGAAAATCAGCGCTGCAGTCACTGTAATGATGCATTATGCTGTGCATGTGCCCTTTTCGTAGCCAACTATTATTAACTTCCCGATATTGTTACTACTTACTAACATTTTGTTATGTGGTTATGAATAAATGTATTTTCTTTCTTTCTTTCTTTCTTCCTTATTGATAATCTGTAGTAAGGTACAAACCATTTGTTACCATACCATTTTCATCTACCTTATTATTGCCTAAATATCTATACGTATATTGGAGAAACTAACCAATCCCCTCCACAACCAGGTACACAAGAGTACTCGTCCCGTACTCTGGGCGCGACATGGGGCATCATCAGCGCCATTATGGTGCCTATCGCCATCATCCTCATCTGCATCGGATGGCGGCTGTTACTGCGTCGCAAGCAGGAGGAGAGAGAGGAGAACGAGTTCTTGGCTATCAAGTAAGTTTCATTAACGAAATCTTTTAGAATAGATATATAATCCCTTGGAATAGCTACAAAGTCTTTTGGAATAGCTACGAAATGTTTTAGAATAGCTACGATTTTTAAGGATAGCTACAAAATCTTTTAGTAAAGCTACGAAACCACAGAGCTACGATATCTTTTGGAATAGCTACAAAATCTTTTAGAATAGCTTCACAAGAACATTAATTTTACCATTATGGCGTGCATATCTAGATAATTATTATCTAGATGTGCACGCTTGTTGAGAACATAGATCTCGTGTGTACATACGCTACGAGACAGTAGACATTGATGTTGAGACCATAGATCTCGTGTGTACATACGCTACGAGACAGTAGACATTGATGTTCTCAACGAGCGGCCCCAATTAAAAAAAATATAGGGTGGATTTTTGAGATGGGACCGTAAGGGCAGGTACACTAAAGTAAAGGCAGGCAATAAATCACTCTAAGGAGACTCTCCATTATTTTTTATCAAATTTTGACCTGCATTCACAGAATTTGGAAAAAAAATTACAGCCAGCAAGAAAATGGGCAATTTTAACAGACACTTTTTAATTGCCAATCTATATGGTTACCTACTTATAAGGATCAACAAACACTCTTTTGGACCAACTGAGGATAGGGTACTAGAACAGTCAGAAATAGCAAAAACTTTTTCTATATATTATATATTATTATTCATTTTGTAGGAGATGTAAAAATAATCAATTATTGCAAACATGCTTTGATGCCAATCGATCCAGTTACTCTATTGGACAAGTGGGCTTAGATAGAAATAAAACGAAAATTCCAACTTACTTCTCCAAATTCTGGCATTTTTAGTACTCCAACACATAGTGTTTTAATATATAACCTCCTTAAATATATTGGCATCCAAAATAGTTACGAAAATTATTCATTTTTCCATCTTCTATTATTAAATTATCACGATAACCCGACATAATCAGTAGGTCATCTGATGGTAAGCGATGACATCTGCATTAGTATGCAGATGACATCGCTTACCATCAGATGACCTACTGATCATGACGTATACGTAGACGTAGTCGTCTACGTAAAAACTTACGTTTTTTGTTCGACATAGCCTTAATAAAACTCAAAATCCTAACATTCCAGATCGCGTCCAATCGACCCGGATGAATCAATGAAGATAAATTCCGATGACGACAGTATCCCATACAAGAAGGACTCAGAAGACACACCCGAGCCCACCGACCCAGTAAGGGTTGCTGAAAACTATTCCGACCCAGTGAGGGTAGCTGAAAACTATTCCGACCCAGTGAGGGTAGCTGAAAACTATGCCGAACCAGTGAGGGTAGCCGAACAACCGTTTACTTACGGACAAGTGCCCGCGCCCGCGGCGTCAGAGTTCCCGCCTGATCAATCTAGGAGGCAGTGGGCAGGAGAAACTGAGATTAATTAACTCGGTGTTCTTTAGATAGTTTTTAGTTTTATTCAGTCTAATTTAGTAATTTAAGTTTAAAACTTGTACCTTTTTGTAACTTTGTTAAGAATGCTACATAGACAATAAATAGTTCTGCATATAACATTATATTATTTCGAATAAAAGTCAAAGTCAAGTTCAAATAAAAAAAATGGAATAATATGTTTATATTATTATATTATAATGTGTAATATTGTATTATTATTATTCTTCATCCAAATTATTTAATTAAATATAATTTCCCATATTATGTGAAGACTTATAATTTGATAAATAGATCAGTTCAAATTTTTTCTCCATTTACTCTCATATTTGTGCGTATATTATGTATTGAAATTGTACCACCTTAACACGTTAATGTTGCCTATTATTACCAGCTTACCAGTTTATAACCGTGACGATTTATTCGTAGCCCTAAGCGCAGATAAAAGACTGCTAATAATCTATGGTTTTCTTACGTTAATCCTCAGACTAATTACTAAATATTCTGAGCGTTGATCACAAGTTGGAGACTTTACAACTTTTTTTATTTCATTTATAAACTTAATGTTGGCTTTTATTAAGAAACATAGACTTTGTTGTACTTGTTAGAAATAGTTAGGAACTACCGTAGTTTTTTTTACTTAATCTATCTAATAAAATACTAATTACTTAGTACTAGATATTATTTAAGTGTTTTTAAGCAATCCCACCATTAAAATACAAAAAAGAAAACAATAGGTTAGTCGACGAATAATTTATTTAGACCAAATGTTTACCTACTTAAAAAAGGATGGAGTTTTCAATTCGGATTTTTATTTTAGTCCTAGGTAGGTAGGTATATTATTTTGTATACTTATATGACAAAAAGGCCTAAATAGACGCTACGATCTTAAATCATAAATCTAAGACTTGACCCTCTAAATTGCGCTGTTTTCTGTTTTATGTTAACAAATTAATTGTAATACATACTTTTGAATAACTAGTTGTTTTATTTATGTAATTACTGGCTAAATTATTACGTAGATACTTAAGTGCCATGATGCTTAACCTACGAAATATTTCATAGATGGATTAATGATTAATCCTTTACATAATAAAAATCACTCAAGTTTTAAAAACTATGACTTTCTGTGCAAATTGAGCAATTGATAATCGAATTGCGACAGGATATCGCGAGATGCCCAAAGCGCAAGCAGATCGCCGCCGCAGGACGCCGCGGTGTGGCCGTACCTTTACAGGCGGAACGTATTTCCCTTTGATATTATACATGTCTTGCCACAACCCCCCTCTGTACTCTGTGATTGCCACAGTTTTACATGGTATTGCCGTACTTCGTGTCGTCAGGAATCTAAGTACCTACTTTCGTACCTACCTTACTTGTACTATTCATTATTCTGTGCCGTCCAACACTACACATGTTCTGGCAGAATAGTCTATACAAATGTAACAGCCACTGTTTGGTTGGGGATATACGACACTGCTCCCCCATCAAGGGCGTCGCCGGGGGGGCAGGGGGGGCAGATGCCTCCCCCTAGAGATCAAATGTAGCTAGCCGCAAAGCGACCAAAGTGCGAGCAATTGACTTCCTTACCTATTAATAAATTCCGCATCGCATGACAAAACGTAAATAAATTCAGAAGGCAAAGACTTCCAAAGTGTAACGCTTCATGCTCTCGGCGTTCATATTTATTGTCCTCTATAATATTGCCCCATTGCCCCCCCCCCCCCCCCCCTTAGTCATAAGCTGGCGACGCCCTTGTCCCCCATCATCCCTTCCCTGCGCATGAATCGCCGCACTTGATTAACACTTTTGGAATTGCCAATAAGCGAGAATATTTGTTTATTCGGCATTCCGATAGGCACTGTACTGACGACAGAACAAATAAGATCGTTTAAAAAACTAAAAAGAACCGACTTCAATTCCGCGCTATTAATTTTCAGTACCAATTTTGAGGTGTAAACACCTCCATAGATCTATACACCTCCAGAGATATGGAGGTAAATCTCCATATCTCTGGAGATACTTATCAAACCTCGATAAAATGATTTTGATTTTTTATATATATATATATATACATTTATATATATATATATATATATATATGTAGTACATATATATACTAGCTGTTACCCGCGGCTTCGCCCGCGTTATTTGTGTCTTTATGACCATTGAGGTCTAGATCGATGATCTCTTAGGCCAAGTCATCATAGATGACCCTCAAAGTCGAACTCAATATCCTCTATTGTTAAAGTCATTAATCATTTTGGTTAGGTATACGAAGTTGTGCTGTTTGAATGTTTGACTCAACACAACAGTGCCTGAAACATTTCTTCTTACCCGCGGCTTCGCCCGCGTTATTTGCGTCTTTATGACCATTGAAGTCTAGATCGATGATCTTTTAGGCCAAGTCACCATAGATGACTCTCGAAGTCGAACTCAAAGCGAAAATTTTTTACGACTTTTTATGACCCTGACAGTTGTTATCAACACCGATGACCCTACGGTTAAACTTGATATCCACTTCTTTTAAGGTAAAAAAATCATTATGATTATTGAAAGTTGTACTGTTTCAATTTATGGACTCGTTCTGATGCATGTGGCTATTAATATACAAAAGTTGCTGAAATGTTTCCTACAAAGTAGATATAACAAATCTATGCGAGACCGGAGCGAGCGCTTTCACTGTGCGAGCGTAGCAAGCCCTATCTCTGCGCGAGCGAAGCGAGCGCGAAAAAATTTTACGACCCTTTATTACTCTGACAGTTTTTATGACCTACTAAGTTAACACTGATGACACACAGGTTTAACTTGATATCCTCTTATTTTAAGGTTAATAATCATTATGATTATTGAAGGTTGTACTGTTTCAATTTGTAAACTTTTTTTGATGCATGTGGTTATTAAAATACAAAAAATAATGGAATATTACCTACAAAGGAGATAAAACAAAGGTTTGCGCGAGCGCAGCGAGCGCGAAAATGTTTACGTCATTTTATGACCCTGACTGTTTTTATGGCCTACTAAGTCAAGACCGATGACACAAAGGTTAAACTTGATATCCACTTATTTTAAGGTAAAAAATAATTATGATTATTGAAGGTTGTACTGTTTCTATTTATAAACTCGTTTTGATGCATGTGGCTATTAAAATACAAAAAATGCTGCAATATTACCTGCAAAGTACACAAAACAAATGTTTGCGGGAGCGCAGCGAGCGCTATCACTGCGCGAGCGAAGCGAGCACGAAAAAATTTTATGTCTTTTTATGACCCTGACAGTTTTTATAACCTACTAAGTCAAGACCGATGACACAAAGGTTAAACTTGATATCCACTTATTTTAAGGTAAAAAATCATTATGATTGTTGAAGGTTGTACTGTTTCAATTTGTAAACTCGTTTTGATGCATGTGGCTATTAAAATACAAAAAAAAATGAAATATTACCTACAAAGGAGATAAAACAAAGGTTTGCGCGAGCGCAGCGAGAGCGAAAATTTTTTCGTCATTTTATGACCCTGACTGTTTTTATGGCCTACTAAGTCAAGACCGATGACACAAAGGTTAAACTTGATATCCACTTATTTTAAGGTAAAAAAATAATTATGATTATTGAAGGTTGTACTGTTTCTATTTATAAACTCGTTTTGATGCATGTGGCTATTAAAATACAAAAAATGCTGCAATATTACCTGCAAAGTACACAAAACAAATGTTTGCGGGAGCGCAGCGAGCGCTATCACTGCGCGAGCGAAGCGAGCACGAAAAAATTTTATGTCTTTTTATGACCCTGACAGTTTTTATAACCTACTAAGTCAAGACCGATGACACAAAGGTTAAACTTGATATCCACTTATTTTAAGGTAAAAAATCATTATGATTGTTGAAGGTTGTACTGTTTCAATTTGTAAACTCGTTTTGATGCATGTGGCTATTAAAATACAAAAAAAAATGAAATATTACCTACAAAGGAGATAAAACAAAGGTTTGCGCGAGCGCAGCGAGAGCGAAAATTTTTTCGTCATTTTATGACCCTGACAGTTTTTATGACCTACTAAGTTAACACTGATGACGCAAAGGTTAAACTTGATATTATGCTCTTATTTTAAGGTTAATAATCATTATGATTATTGAAGGTTGTACTGTTTCAATTTATGGACTCGTTTTGATGCATGTGGCTATTAAACTACAAAAAATGCTGAAATATTACCTGCAAAGTAGATAAAACAAATGTTTGCGCGAGCGCAGCGAGCGCGAAAATTTTTTCGTCATTTTATGACCCTGACTGTTTTTATGGCCTACTAAGTCAAGACCGATGACACAAAGGTTAAACTTGATATCCACTTATTTTAAGGTAAAAAATCATTATGATGATTGAAAGTTGTACTGTTTCAATTTATGGACTCGTTCTGATGCATGTGGCTATTAATATACAAAAGTTGCTGAAATGATTCCTACAAAGTAGATATAACTAATCTTTGCGAGACCGGAGCGAGCGCTTTCACTGTGCGAGCGTAGCAAGCCCTATCTGTGCGCAAGCGAAGCGAGCGCGAAAAATTTTTACGACCGTTTATTACTCTGACAGTTTTTATGACCTACACTAACACTGATGACACAAAGGTTTAACTTGATATCCTCTTATTTTAAGGTTAATAATTATTATGATTATTAAAGGTTGTACTGTTTCAATTTATGGCCTCGTATTAATGCATGTGGCTATTAAAATACAAAAAATTCTGAAATATTATCTGCAAAGTAGACAAAACAAATGTTTGCGGAAGCGCAGCGAGCGCTATGACTTTGCGAGCGAAGCGAGCGCGAAAAATGTTTATGTTTTTTATGACCCTGACAGTTTTTAGGACCTACTAAGTCAAGATCGATGACACAAAGGTTAAACTTGATATCCGTTTATTTTAAGGTAAAAAATGATTATGATTATTGAAGGTTGTACTGTTTCAATTTATGGCCTCGTATTGATGCATGTGGCTATTAATATACAAAAGTTGCTGAAATGTTTACTACAAAGTAGACAAAACAAATGTTTGCGCGAGCGAAGCAAGCGCTATCACTGCGCGAGCGAAGCGAGCGCGAAAAAATTTTATGTCTTTTTATGACCCTGACAGTTTTTATGACCTACTAAGTCAAGACCAATGACACAAAGGTTAAACTTGATATCCACTTATTTTAAGGTAAAAAATCATTATGGTTGTTGAAGGTTGTACTGTTTCAATTTGTAAACTCGTTTCGATACATGTGGCTATTAAAATACAAAAAATGCTGAAATATTATTTACAAAATAAGTAAATCAAAGGTTTTCGCGAGCGCGAAAATGTTTACGTCATTTTATGACCCTGACCCAGTTTTTATGACCTATTAAGTTAACACCGATGACCCTACGGTTAAACTTGATATCCACTTATTTTAAGGTAAAAAATCATTATGATTATTGAAGGTTGTACTGTTTCAATTTATGGACTCGTTCTGATGCATGTGGCTATAATATACAAAAGTTGCTGAAATGTTTCCTACAAAGTAGATATAACAAATCTTTGCGAGACCGGAGCGAGCGCTTTCACTGTGCGAGCGTAGCAAGCCCTATCACTGCGCGAAAAATGTTTACGATCATTTATTACTCTGACAGTTTTTATGAACTACTAAGTTAACACTGTTGACACAAAGGTTTAACTTGATATCCACTTATTTTAAGGTTAAAAATCATTATGATTATTGAAGGTTGTACTGTTTCAGTTTATGGACTCGTTCTGAAGAATATGGCTATTAAAATACAAAAGTTGCTGAAATATTATACCTTCAAAGTAGATCAAACAAATTATTGCGCAAGCGCAGCTAGCGTTATCACTGCGCAAGCGAAGTGAGCGAGAAAACGTTTACTTTTTATGATTCTAACAGTTTTTATAACCTACTAAGTCAACACTGATGACCCTTAGGTTAAATTTGGCTGTTAAAACACGAATGCTTTTGAAATACCACAAATCCCACAAAGCAGATTGGGCGATGCACGTTGGGTGAGAAAAGCCATCGCGTAAATTTTGATGACTTTTAATGACCCTGACAGTTTTGTGTCCTAATTAAGGCACTTATTAAGTTTAGTCATTATCCATGAACCTTAGGTCAAACTTTTATGATTATGCAAACTCTATGTAAAGTTAGGAAAAAATATAGGCCCCACACTTAACTGCCGAAAAAATGTATTCTTTGCCCTTTTATGCCTTATTAAATGTATGTGTACAAAATTTCATCTGAATCTCTATAATAAAAATATAGACAACCGAAATTTCCACCCAAAAAAAGTATTCGTTGCCCTTCTATGTCTTTTTGACTGTCTGTCTACAACATTTCAGCTTAAATGTTTAACCCGTTTGACCGAGAGTAGGACACACATTCACAAAGTTCAATTTAAAAATTCTTGGCACCTGGACTCGACTGCCAGAAAAAAAGTATCCTATGTGATTCTATGCAATATGAACTGTAATATACATAAAATTTCAGCTGAATCGGTCAAGCTGTTTAGCTGATAAGAGGCTACACATTCACAAAATTCATTAAAAAAAATATAAACACTCAGACTCGATACCCAAAAAAAAAGTATCCGATATCCTATTCTGCCCTATGACATGTATTCATACAAAATTTCAGGCAAATTGGTTAAGCCGTTTATTCGAGAAGAAGTCTTATATTTACAAAATTCAATTAAAAATATCTGGACCCCCTAACTCGATAGCCAAAAAAAAAGTATCCTATTTCCTATTCTACCCTATGAACTGTCTTCATACTACATTTCAGACAAATCGGCCAAGCCGTTTATTTGAGAAGAGATCTTATATTTACAAAATTCAATTAAAAATATTTGGACCCCCTAACTCGATAGCAAGAAAAAAGTATTCATTATTCTTTTCTGCCTTATGAACTGTCTTTATACAACATTTCGGGCAAACCGGTCAAGCTGATTATTCGAAAAGAGGTCCTTTAGTTACAAAATTCAATTTATAATATCTGGACCCCCTGACTCGATAGCCAAAAAAAAAGTATCCTATATCCTATTCTGCCTTATGTTCTATCTTTGTACAAAATTTCAGCCAAATCGGTCAAGCCGTTTGACCGTGAAGAAGTCCCAAACAAACAAAGAAACAAATAAACAAACTGACTTTCGCATTTATAATATTGGTGTTGATATATACGGACGAATTGAGAAGCCTCCTCCTTTTTTTGAAGTGAGCCCTAACACTATCCCACAACCTGAGCACTTTTGTGGTGCACTTTACTGAAAAACTATCACGCCTATTGATTTGTGCTTTAACATAGTAATTGAAATTCACATGTAGATGTGTTATCAGTAAAAAAAAAATATAATTTTATTAACATTAAAAATAGCCGGCCAAGTGCGTGTCGGGCCACGTGCAGTGTAGGGTTCCGTAGTAGCCTGTTATTCAATGTAAGTCTTTACCCGTTATAAAAGCAACTAGGTACTTCGTCTTTGCACTTTAAAGGATTTATTCTAAGGATTATGTATTTGGTACAAAATTATCCAGCACCCAAGTTCAACGACTATTACTGCTAAACTAATAAAGTTATCTTAACCGCTATAGTTTTCCTTTAAATATCATGAAATGCACTATTGTCACGATCTTTTCCAGAATTTTCAAGCCAGCAGTTTGGCTTTTAGGGGAGGGGGGGGACCGTTAGAAGATCAAAGAATTAACTTCGCTGCGAACATAATGTTTGGTTACTAACGCCATCTGTTGGAAATCTAAAGAATTTACATCTGTCATCCAAGTGACGTCTGGTATCAGTGTACCATTTATGGCAGATATCTGCTACTTAGGCAGATTTAGGACCTACATTTTAACTCTGTCAGATTTTTTTTTAATATCTTCTAGGCTCTAGGCTAGGTCAAACGCTTGACCACTATCTCACCAGCTAGGCTATTCTGTAAGCTATCTCGACAGCGGAATCCACGGTGAGATTTGAAATTTCGTATCACGAAATTCAACCGTATTACGAACGTGATACGATTGAATTTCGTGGTACAAAATTCGAATCTCACCGCGGATTCCGCTGCCGAGATAGCTTACAGAATAGCCTAGCTGTTGTTAAGTGATGATGCGGATTATGCTTACGATTCCAAAAAGTGGCAGATTTCAAGGATCTTTATGAATAATGAAATATAAATAGAATTTTGACAATTTTCTGTTTCTATTTAATGTATATTTTTTTCTTTAAATTTCTTTTTTTTAAATTCTTATTATGCATTTATTTGGTTGGAAAGGCCCTAGGGTTATAAGCTAAGAAAATCTGCCCCCGGGAGATATTTTATTGATATTTACACGATATGTAGCTACTAATAAAATAGGTATATTTTGAAAATTTGAGATCTCTAACTCAATTGGTTTTTTTTTCTAAAGCAAAAAATGTAAAAAACAGAAAAAAAAAACAATTTTTTCAAGACAGACTGCAGCAATTAATCCAAATATATATCTTTAGGACTAATAATAGCTATTATACTAAAAAAATTAAGAGCTCTATAACATCATGGGATCATAGAAAAAAAATTGATAATTTAATTTTTTACCATGATACAATTTTGGCTCAATAACAAAAAAAAAATACCTCGTACCTGTTACGGTACCTACCTACACCTATTCCGCAAGCGCTGCATATTACAGTTCTCAGGAACTTTCCATCAACGCTGCAGTTTACGCCATTGACGTCAATCGGTGGCCTACGTGACTGGCGGAAATGCAAGCGCTGCACTTTTGCCTCGTGGCGCCCTCGGCCCCGCGCATTGGCCCGCACTTCGTAACACACTTCGTTCGAAGACAGTCGTTTTAGTTTTATTATAATATTAATATTTTAACATTGTACTTTTTTGAAATAAATCTTTCAAAGTATTTCGGTTTTTTTAAATCCTTCGGCGGCGTCCAACTTCATTGGCGCAGTCGGTAGGATAGTTAGAAGCAGTGCGCGAATCTGTAGCTTTCTAAAATCGAATCTGCGAACTTCGACTGTGCTCGCACTTTCAAGTGCCATTGTCTAACGTCCGAACTTGGTAGGTTCGCGGCCGAGGATACACTCAAACTTCAGTGGACCGAATGTAAGTACTTTGAAATTATTTTGTCTATTGTGTTGCTTCCTTGTTACTTGTTCCTTTTACCGTTTCCAAAATTTTTTATAAAGGTAAAAACGTAGATAGATCTGTCTCCTCCAGACAGATCAGTAGAAATAAGGAATTAGACTTAGGTAGAGAATTAGGATCTCCGGAACGTGAGAATAGTTTAGGTAATAGCTCAGGCAATATGGACCCTGACACAATTTATAAAGCGTTGCGTCCAGTACCGGAATTCGATGGTAATCCGAATGTGCTCACACGGTTTATTCGGATTTGTGATGAAATCGTGACGAAATATATTCTCGATGACGAGAACGCCATTTTGACTAATTTATGTGTGATAAATGGTATACTAAATAAAATTACCGGTAATGCAGCTAGAACAATAAATTCAAACGGTATACCAGAATCATGGCAGGATATTCGAACATCCTTAATAAATAACTTTTCCGACCAAAGAGACGAGACAGCACTTATAACGATCTGTCACTACTTTCGCAAGGAAGTAACACCCCTATTGAATTTTACGATAAATGCCAGAACCTTTTCAGCACCATAATGACTTATGTCACTTTACACGAGTGTGTAAAAACCACAGTTGATGCAAAGCGTGACTTATATAAAAAATTAACGTTACAATCTTTTGTACGAGGTCTTAAAGAACCTCTAGGGTCTCGTATTCGTTGTATGAGACCCGCAACAATTGAAAAGGCACTGGAATTTATTCAGGAAGAATTAAATGTGTTATATCTGCAGCAACGGAATGAGTACGTGGAAAAGAAGGCTCCGCCTTTGCCGCAGCCTCAGACTTTTGCTGCGTCTTCTAAATTTAATTTAAACCCTATTAATAATTCTTTTGCTATGCCTAAACCTTTAAATTATGTGCAACCCCAAACTAGCTGGCCGAAACCGTTATTTATGCCGCAGCAGCACCCACAGATTAGTTATCGCCCACCTCCGTTTTATCAGCCCGGTTTTAATCACCAAGATTTAATCAGCCGCGTATGCCTACTCGCACTCAACAAATTTTCAGTGCACCGCCACCTAATTACAACCCCCAAAACGCGTTTAGATTTTTCCCTCCGCGCAATACTTCACAGACTATGCCAAAGCCAACGCCTATGAGTGGAGTTAGCCATTTTATACCAAAGGCGCTTCCGCCTACAATGTCGGGACACGATTGGCGAAAATCTGGGAATCCGCCACCCTCGAATTACTTTAAAACACGCGAGATGAATTATAACGAGGTTGCCGATAATACTGACTATTATTACTATGACTACACTGACGCCTATCCCGATGACCAGACTGACTTTGGCTATTACATGTATGACCAGGACGACGGACAGTACCATAGCGCGACAAATGCTATAGAAGCTCCCCAACCTTCTACTAGCCACGACCAAAATCAGTCGGATTTTCACAAGGGCCGTACCGACCCTCCACCAAAATAGAGGTCAACCTTCAATCCAAAAAGGAGTTGAGGTATATTCAAATGTATGATCCTCCTCTTAAATTTCTTATAGACACCGGGGCGAATCAATCGTTCATAAGCCCCGAGGCTGTGGAAAAGTTTTTCGCACATGTACCTCTGAATTTTGATCCTTTTGAGGTCACAAATTCTTGCGTAACTAGCAAACACGAACATTCCATCACGCTACCAAATTTTCCAGAGTTTGTCGAATAAAAAGATATTAAATTGTTCGTCTATAAATTTCATAGTCACTTTGATGGATTGTTGGGCTTAGATTTATTAGATGGAGCTCAAATTGACCTTAAACGTAACGTTTTAGTCACAGACCGAACTGAAATTCCGCTTTCTCACTATACATGCAGAAAAGCGAATTTCCAGGAAATAATCCCGGCAAATTCGTCTCGATTAATAAATGTACCAATACACCACCCCGACGGTGACGTATACATTTGTGAACAGGTTATGTGCAATTGCATAATTCATGAATCCGTGACGACTGTAACTGACTAGACCGGTATTGTAGAAGTAGAAAATCCTTCTAATATGGACATGACTATACAATTCGACAGGACTATTCGAGTTAAACTTTTTAATATGGAATCTATGACTAATAACTCGGACTCTAGGCGCGTTAGCGACGTTTTATCGCGACTACGTACGGAACACCTAAATACGGAAGAGAGAATTAACTTGGAGACATTATGTGGACGCTACGCCGATGTATTTTACATTGACGGAGAGGCTCTGACTTTTACCAACAAGATAAAACATCAGATTAAGCCGACAGACGAACAACCAGTTTATACGAAAAGCTACCGCTACCCTTTTGTACATCGCCAGGAAGTTAGAGATCAGATTGCTAAGATGTTAGACCAGGCTATTATTAGACCCTCTGACTCTGCCTGGAGCTCTCCCATATGGGTTGTCCCGAAAAAGGCTGACGCATCTGGGAAGCAAAAATGGAGACTAGTTGTAGATTTTCGTAAACTCAATGACAAGACTATCGACGATAAATATCCTATACCGAATATTTCAGACGTCCTTGACAAGCTAGGTAGATGTCAATATTTCACCACCCTTGACCTTGCATCTGGATTTTACCAGGTTGAAATGACCCCAGATGATATACCTAAGACGGCCTTTAACGTTGAACATGGGCACTTTGAATTTTTGAGAATGCCCATGGGGTTATAGAACAGTCCATCAACTTTTCAAAGGGTGATGGACAACGTGCTTAGAGGCTTGCAGAATGAGATATGTCTAGTATATTTAGATGATATCATCGTTTTTAGTACATCCTTGCAGGAACACATGTCAAATTTGGAGAAAGTGTTCATTAGATTACGAGAATCCAATTTTAAAATCCAGATGGATAAGTCTGAGTTTTAAAATTGTAAACAGCCTACTTAGGGCACATTATCAGTCGAGACGGTATAAAACCGAATCCTGATAAAATAAAGGCTATCGAGAGTTATCCTTTGCCAAAAACACCTAAAGAGATAAAACAGTTTCTGGGACTTCTGGGGTATTATAGGAAATTTATCCCTGACTTTGCACGAATTACTAAACCTATGACTAAGTGTTTGAAAAAGTCCAGCAAGATAACTTTCGACTCTGACTATACAGACTGCTTTGAAAAATGCAAGACGTTACTGACTAACGACCTGATACTTCAATATCCAGACTTCAGCAAAGAGTTCATTCTAACAACAGATGCTTCTAATCTAGCTATTGGTGCCGTACTCAGCCAAGGATCTGTTGGTTCAGATAAACCTATCTGTTACGCATCTCGTACTCTCAATGACAGTGAGATAAACTATAGCACGATCGAGAAAGAACTTTTAGCTATTGTGTGGGCTACAAAGTATTTCAGACCCTATCTTTTTGGACGCAAATTCCAGACTGACCAGATGGCGACTTAAACTGAGCGAATACAACTACACGATAGTACAAAAAGGGCAAATATAATACAAATGCAGATGCCCTCTCTCGCATTGAAATTAACAATGAGGAAACAGATTCAATGGTAGCAAATCCTTCTGAAATGCCACCCTCTAATGTTGGTTCAACAACGGCTTCAGCCCATACCAGTAACGAGAATCCCATTCTCGAAGTTCCAATCACTGACAAACCCTTAAATAAATTTCATAGACAGATATGTTTTACCATATTAGGTGACATTAAAAGACGAACGACAGCGACAAAACCTTTTGACACACATACTCGTACTCACATTCAAGTATCCGAATCCAGTCTCGAGCAGGACGTGATTAATGCAATAAAAGAATACGTCAATCCGAAAGTTAAGACCGCCCTTAAGATTACACCGCCCTTAGGAATGTGCTCTATCATTCCTATTATTCAAAATAACTTCAAAAGCTCCTCTATGAATTTAGTCTTAGCAAAGACTGAGTTAGAGGATGTAAAGGAATACTTGAGGCAACAGGAAATCATAAAGCATTATCATGAGGGTAAAACTAATCACAGGGGAATAAACGAAAGCTATCTGGCTCTTTCACGCAAATACTTTTGGCCAAAAATGAAAGAGGAGATAACTAAGTACATAAATGAGTGCACTGTGTGTGGTCAAACTAAATATGACAGACACCCAGTTAGACCACAATTCAACGTGGTACCACCAGCCTCCAAGCCATTTGAGATAGTGCATATGGACCTTTTTACAGCGCACAATGAGAAATATCTGACCTTTGTAGATGTATTTTCTAAATACGGGCAAGCTTATCACCTACGTGACGGGACTGCCGTCAGTATCCTACAAGGACTCTTGACTTACAGTACTCATCATGGACTTCCACTGACTTTAATAACTGACAATGGAACCGAATTTACCAATCAGATGTTTGCTGAATTTACGCGACTTCATAAAATTAACCACCATAGGACCCTTGCTCATGCCCCTAACGATAACGGGATGATAGAAAGATTCCATTCGACTCTTTTAGAACACTTACGAATAATGCAACTTAGACAAAACGCTAAACCGACAGTTAACTTAATGCCCTATGCCATATTAGCTTATAATAGCTCCGTGCATAGCTTCACTAAGTGTAGACCACATGACGTTATTCGAGGACATTTCGATCCTAGAGATCCTTTTGACATTGACATGACAGAACACCTAATGCAACAATACATTATAACCCATAGAGACCAGATGAAATTAGTTTATGACCAGTTGAACGAATCAGCTCTTACAAATCGTACGCATATCATAGAAAGCAGGAATAAGGATAGAGAACCTGAGGTCGAATACCAACCCGACCAACAAGTGTTCATAACTAATCCACAAGCTAGTCGAAATAAACTCGCGACTCGTTATACTCAGGATACCGTATTAGCCGATCTGCCAATCCATATATATACTTCTAAGAAGAAGGGCCCCATTGCAAAATCACGACTTAAACGTGTGCCTAAAACCGCGAAATTGTTACAGGATGATACTCCTCGCATTCCTCCACCTGACGCTGGCGCACGAGATAAGACTTGAGAATCTTGACAATGGACCTGGTATACTCCCTTTTAAACTCGGACAAGCTAAACTTGTCACTCACTATCATTCCTTTTTACAAATCATTGACCTTACTAATATTGAGGACAGACTTGACTCGGTAGATTCTCAACTTCGACTTTTTGCTAATAAATTAGACAACGACACCCTAAAACTTTATGAACTACAGACTAATTACCTCACTACTAAATTAACTAAAATTAGAAATCAGCTAGACACATTAGAGCCCAATAAATCGCGTACTAAAAGAGGTCTTATAGATGGCCTTGGATCAGTTGTTAAAAGCATTACTGGTAACTTAGACCATATGGATGCCGAAAAATATGACAGAGCACTTAATAAACTAGAGAGTAATGATGATAAGTTGATGTCTGAATTTAATGAGCACATAAGCCTCAATAAAATTTGGATATCTCAGCATACCATCTTACTAACTAAAATAGCAGAGAACCAGGAGAAGATTAATAATAGTTTAGCATTAATGTTAGATAGGAACGCCCACGATGAGGCTAAGTTAGTTAGATACGCTAAGCTCGCTCAGCTACTAGGTATAATTAGCGAGAACGCTGAGGATTTGATTTTAGAATTAGATAGAATAGAAAATATTTTAGCGTTTATTCGTGCATCGAGCACTCACCATAGCATGCTAAGCATAGATAACTTACGTAGTATAATAAATAGGTTAAAAATAGTATATGAACCAGAGCAAGTAATAGACGCGGACTTGAGAGAGTACTATAACATTATAAAATCAGGATATTATTATGCAGGTAGTAAAATAGTTATAATTTTCAAAATCCCTATCATATCATCAAGCACTTTAGAATTTTATAAACTATCCTTAGTTCCTAATAGAAAGTTACAGACTATTATCCCTCCTTACCCATTCCTAGCAACCAATGGCAAGAATTTCATGTACATTGCGGCAGAATGCCTGAAATTCAATCATCAGTATCTATGTGAAGAAGACGGCTACCACCCTCTGCGAGCGCATCCAGACTGTATCCAGAACATTACAAATCATCAAGCCCTGGACAGGACATGCCGGCCTACCAAGGTTACCCTGGACAAGGAAGCGATGGAGCAGTTAGACAACCAGCACTATACACTTGTCTTCCCAAAACCCACGAAAGCAGAACTACAATGTGGACGACAGGAGTTCCTGACCCTACATGGAAGCTACCTTGCAACTTTGCCCCTGAAATGCTACATACGCACTGAAGAATTTACAATTATTAATACCAATGACCACATTAAAGGACAGCCACTGCTTCTAACGGAAATACCACAGGACTACTAAAAGAAACCATAGATATACCTCATTTAAAACTAAACTCAATCAACCTCAACGGACTTCACGCCATCGAAGATAAGATCCTGATGCAGCATCCAGTCGAGATAAATCATACAGACATCTCCTTGTACCACACTACACTACCTCTCTACGGAACACTTCTTCTAGCAGCAATAGCTATCTTCGCAATCATCTTACGGCGATATAATATTTGTACGAGACAAAATCAACCCAAAGAGGCCAGCACAGCACCTGAAAATCATCCTTATGAAGATCCTGAAAAAGCCAAAGGACACCATTCGAAGTCAGCAACATTTTCGCTCAGAGTGCTCAAATAGTTGCTGATCTAAGGGGGGAGGTGTTACGGTACCTACCTACACCTATTCCACAAGCGCTGCATATTACAGTTCTCAGGAACTTTCCATCAACGCTGCAGTTTACGCCATTGACGTCAATCGGTGGCCTACGTGACCGGCGGAAATGCAAGCGCTGCACTTTTGCCTCGTGGCGCCTTCGGCCCCGCGCATCGGCCCGCACTTCGTAACACACTTCGTTCGAAGACAGTCGTTTTAGTTTTATTATAATATTAATATTTTAAGATTGTACTTTTTTGAAATAAATCTTTCAAAGTATTTCGGTTTTTTTTTAATCCTTCGGCGGCGTTAATTTACCTTTAATATTTCCCTATAATAATGTTTTTTTTCTTTTAAAGTTCGAAATAGTAAAAAAAAAACGTTAAAAATAAAATAATACATTACATGCTCGCTTTTAATTGCTTTTTTCTGCTATTTATGTACATATATATGTATTACATATACATATATTATTAAAAATAATATTAATTTTCAAAATAACAACAATAGCTTCTATTGTGAAAGTAAATAAATAAAACATTCGAATATCAATTTCTTCAATTATTATTCAATCTTAGTTAGCTATGTTTGAAGGAACAAAGTATTATTATGGGTCAAAGTATTATATTAGGGTTCCGTAGCCAAATGGCAAAAAAAGGAACTCTTATAGATTTGTCATGTCTGTCTGTCTGTCCGTCCGTATGTCACAGCCACTTTTTTCCGAAACTACTAATAATTTGGGAATAGTTAGTATAATAGTTTCGAAATTCCTAAGAATACACAGTTGAAACTTGTAAGGTAGATGTATTCTATGAACCGCTTTAAGATTTTTATACAAAAAAATAATAATAAAAGATTAAGGGGGTGCTCCCCCATACATGGAACGGAAACAAAAAAAAATATCATCAAACCTATGGGTGTCTATAGATAAGTCTATTGATATACATTATTATAGGGAAATATTAAAGGTACGTTTTTTTTGTTATTCAGCCAAAATTCTATCATGGTAAAAAATTAAATTTAACATTAATATTTTTAATTTTTCTATGATCCTATAATGTTATAAAGCTTTTAATTTTTTTACAATAGCATATTAGTCTTAAAGATATATAAAAGTTTGGATTAATTGCTGCTGTCATGAAAAAAATTTTTTTTTCTGTTTTTATCATTTTCTGCTTTAGAAAAAAAAAACAATTGAGTTACAGATCTCAAACTTTCAGAAAATAAATATTTATCTACATGTCGTATATATATAAATCTAATATCTTCCGAGGGCAGATTTTCTTAGCTTATGCCCCTAGACCCCTAAGCCTTTGTAAAAGTTTGAATAAGAAGGTTAACTTTATTTTTAGGGTTCCGTACCTAAAAACGTAAAAAAAGAAACCTTTATAAGACACTTTCTTGTCCGTCTGTCCGTGTGTCACCACCGATTTTCTCAGGAGTGGGAGGACCTAGCAAGTTCAAATTTATACCAGATACTGAGATGTATAGTCCCTATTGTGGGTAAAAATCAAGGTCCTGAGTGAAGTCCTGAGGACGATAAAAAGATATGGGCAAATTTATATTTTCGCGAAAACTTGTAAGTACCAAAATTTACCTTAATTTTCAACTTTTATTTTTTGGAATTTTCCTTTACTTGTACTGTAAGACCTTACCTTTAACAAAAATTAACAATTCTAGGTCAACCGGAAGTACCCTATAGGTTTTGGGTCGAAAACCTATAGGGTACTTTCCTTTGACCTAGAATCATGATATTTGGCAAGAAGTCAGTTCTCATAGCACAAAAAAAGGAAAAATTCATTCAAAATAAAAAAAAGTTGAAAAATCAAAGGGTGTATACATACATAGTTCACTCCAATCAAGATAGGCCTCTGAGTTATATGAGCGCTCATACAATTTAGAGCTTAATTGGTACCAACCAACGCTGGTACGGAAGTTTCGGTGGGCAAGTCCAACTCGACTTGGCCGGTATTATTATGCCATATTTTATGCCATAATTCAATAATATGATGGCAAATTTTATGCATTTGTTGGAGTGGTTGGTGTTTTGGCAAATTTTTTGCCAGTGTCGGGCAGATTCGGAATTTAATATAAAAAATAACTGCCTTTAAAATTATTACCGGGCAGAGAAAACTACGCGAGCCCTCACAAAGCTCGGCTTTTAGCTAGTACTAGCAGCCCGCCCCGGCTTTACACGGGTAGAACATATATGGCTACAAAATTTGCATCAGTTTGTTGCATCGAATATAAAATATTAAATATTTAACAATCATCGTCATATGTCAACCAATTTACACAAAACCTTAACGAATTATGAACCTAAACCTTCCTCATAAACACTCTGGCTATTGGTGAAAACCGCATGATAATCCGTTCAGAAGCTATTGTGATTATTGCGAACAGACAGACAGACGCAGTGATGGACATAGTTTTATAATACTTACGTAGTGATATTGGACGGCCCTTTGGCGTAAAGGATAGTTACCCTGATTCTGACCCGAGGGTCGATGGTTCTAATCCTAGCTATATACCTACCAATGAAAGTTTTATGTGCATTCATGAATCATGGGTTTTCGTGGGATCATTAAATCTACCAATAATTAAGATAGTTTAAAAACTAAAACAACTGACTTAAATGCCCCGCGAGTCAATTTCAGTAGCAAGTTTGATACGTTTATCGTCATATCTCTGAAGATACTTATCACATCTCAATGAAATTACAATGGGACCACCTCGGAAACGTACCCTAACGATTACAAAAATAATAATTCGAATCGGTTCACAATTAACGGAGTAATCGCGTAACATACACACACAAAAAAGGAAGAAAAAAGAAACATACAGACGAATTGAGAACTTCCTTCTATTTGGAAGTCGGTTGAAAAGTAGCTTACCACCAAGGAGAACATCTGCCGCCGTAACCTTACGGCGTTCCCCGACGCAAAAAGTAGGGGTATTATACGTTTAACGTGTGTATCTGTGTGTCTGTCTGTAGCATCTTAGCACCAAACCGGATGAACCGATTTGGATTTAAAGTAGGAGTATTATACATTTAACGTGTCTATCTGTGTGTCTGTCTGTAGCATCTTAGCACCCAACCGGATGAACCGATTTTGATTTTATTATTGATAGTTTTTTTTTGATAGATGTCTTCATCGAGAGTGTTCTTAGCTTTGATTCATGAACATTCGTTCAATCGTTATAAAACTATGAGCTTTAATCAACTTTCATAGGTCTGATCAATTCGAAAATCTTTTTCTTCAACGATATTGTAAGAACATGGAAGCATTGACCTGATGCTGGGACATCTCATGGACTCTACAGAATACTCAAATCCTCACCAAGTTAGAGCTCAGATTTTAAATGTCGTGTTTAGAGTCATTGGATTGCTTTTAATGAAAATATTATACATAGATCAGTCGGGGTGGTTTAAAATATTATAAATATAGATCATTATTATTTTATATAATAGATCATATTATTATACTATATTGACTTCAAATTGATAGCGATCGGTGGGGATCTACAGAATAGCTAAGCTTATAATAAAATTTTCGAAGTAACTATGACCTATTCTGTGGTTTGACTGCAAATATTTTATTAATTTTGCGATGCGTGTATGTGAAATCCGTGATATCTTCTAGAGTTTTCATTAGAATTATATACTGTAAGGGACAATTTTAATCTATAATATGTGAGAAAGCTAATTAATGTAATTATTTGGATAAGGATTAATACTATATACTTGAAAATAGCCCTGGAAGTTATGTAATATTTTTTAACAAAAAATTAAAGATTAGAATGGTTACTGTGAGTCAACCTTAAGAGATAGACATATGCTGTTGCGGACTTTTTTGTAGGTCTTATTAAGTTGTACAACTCTTCCATAGAAAATATTCTTCCATCTGTTTTCAATTGAGCAGCGTTCGTAAGAAACGTGTTTTTTCGACCGTTTTTTTGTCGACTTAGGTTGCAAATTAGGTCTCCACGGATGTACATTTGATTTAAACGGAATAATATATAGCCTATTTTCATTTCGAAAGTCCATTCTATATATTAGTGAAAGAATTTTTTAAATCGGTCCAGCTAGGCTATTCTGTTAGCTATCTCGACAGCGAAATCCGCGGTGAGATTCGAATTTCGTACTACGAAATTCAATCGTATCACGTTCGTAATACGGTTGAATTTCGTAATACGAAATTCAAATCTCACCGCGGATTCCGCTGTCGAGATAGCTTACAGAATAGCCTAGCAGTAGTTTTTGAGCCAAATCATTACAAACATACAAAAATACAAATGTTCTCTTTTTATAATATTAGTATAGATTTATTATATTACCGTGACCTATGCATATGAATCCACAGGCTCTCGAACTAGGTTCTTCGAGATATATAGGTAGGTACATATGCATAGGTACTGTAATTGATAGCAGTCTTGAGAGCCAGTGGCTTGGCAGAACGCTTGTCACTTCAGTGTTTTGGATGGGATGCTAGCCTTAAGTGAAAGTTGCTATAATAACTTTTTGTTTTTAGGGTTCCGTACCTAAAAACTAAAAATTCAAATCAAATCATTTATTTGGTAGAAAAAAACTAGGTTAATTAAAATATAATATTGCTTGTAGGAGTCCCATTACTGTCTGAGCTGAGCCATTAAGCATTTAAATATATATTAATTTAATAAGAAACGTAGAATCCGTTTATTATGACTCCGCCTATATTGACCAACCGGTTATTATGACGTAACTATACTACGAAGTTTGGTTTTCATATGAAATTCTTTATAAATAGTCGGATATAATGACTTCCCACTTCCCTTACAGTGACATGTCGCTTATTATGACCCACTTTTAATACAAAAATGTAAATTATGTCCGGTTATAATGACCGACATGATTCTGTACACCTTCGGTAATGTTCGTTGATTCCCGACGACGTTCGGCACGTGGCTCGTTTTTGTTTTGAACTATGTTTATGTATTAAACTACTTAAGTACATTCATATTTACATAAAAAAGGTTTTTCATTTCACAAAACGCTTTGTATGACGTCCGCTTATTATGACTTGTTTGTCAGTTCCTTTCGATGTCATTATAAACGGACTCTACTGTACTAACTAACGACTGATAACAATAACACGGGTCAACATGAAATTTGACTTTGATTGCAAAGCATTAAATTTCGGTAGTTTAGGTCGTAATTAGACGGAAAAAAAATATATGGCATGAAAAACTTTGCTTTTGTGCTTAGAAGACTGATTGAACGAAATTTTTAAAAATCTCGGATTTTAATTTTTGATTGAAAATAAAACTATTGAAATAAAAATGTTTATTATTTTTATTAAGTTTTACTATCAAATTAGCTTACAGAAAAGTGGAAAATAACTTAAAAGTGCACACTTTTACTTTTTCTTTTATGTTCATAGCTACTTTCTCTCAATAAACCCCAAATATAGTCGCCCATCATGTTTTCATTGTATTGGCCTTGATAGCGTTGTTCAAAATTCATGATGTCCTGATGGAAACGTTCTCCTTGCTCTTCGGAATAGGCTCCCATATTGTTTTTAAATTTATCCAAATGAGCATGCAGCATATGTACTTTTAATGACATCCTGCAGCCCATGGCCTTAAAATTTGTAAGCATATAGTAAGTGGTTAGCATATCGTGACGACATTTTAAGTTATTCTGGGCTTGTAAATAACACCTGATGGTTGTTTATCACTCGGGTGCCATCTAGCGGCACAGTGTAAACGTTAATACCCCACTCTCACCGCGCGGTCTTTTTAAAAATATTAAAATCAATTAAAATTTATGAAAAAATTGAAAAATGAGTATTATTATTATAACTATCACAAAAGCAAACTTTATACCGAAAAAAGGTATTTTCTTTTCGTTTTTGTGCATAACTAACTGGAAAATAATAGTATAAACTTTAGGACAAAGAACGAAAATTTTTTTGTAGAGTCGTGTAATCTTTATTATTTATTACTATAATAAAACAGTAACTAAGCGAAAACTGTACATTGAATTTTTTTTTTTAATTTAAATTAGGGGAAGCATTATGAACGCTATAGACGCCGAAAATATAATTTTTAAAATGTTTGTCTGTATGTATGTCCGATTGAAAAATCATCACGCCGAAACTACTGGACGGATTTTAATGAAACTTAAAGTGAGCACAGCTTATACCATGGAATAACTTTTAGAATATTGGTTATCCTGAAAAACATAAAGGTTTTGGTGGGACACGGGAAAAACAGGATATTTTTATGCAAATGTAATGCAATCTATTAGGTAAACACTTCTCAAATGATACTTTGATCAAATGTATATGTATAACAAAGTTTATATGATAAAAAAAAGGATACGGGAATCGTTCCTGGTTTCGTAACTATACGTGAAGATTTACACTGTTATTCTTAAATTCGCCATACTGAATGTGTAAATCATTGGCTCAGGCGGAACATAGCTTGCATTAAGAAGCAAAGGCTGTAGGTTCGAATTTGGTGAGAAGTTTTGTCGAAAATGTAATGTTTTTGTAGTTTATTTTGCGCTTATTCTAAATCATCCAAAAACATATTCGGATTCGGAAGCTTCATTTTGAATTTTATTCTTTTTTTGATCCCTGAGCTTATTAATGTTACGGAACTCTACGAGTGCGAGTCCGACTTGCACTTAGCCAGTTAAGACTTTTTATTGTTTAAGTTCGTGCTCTTTAGATATATACACGAAAAACTTAAAACATGCTTTAGACAAAGCAATAAATGTCGGTTAAAATTGATCTAAAAACCACGCTACAGAATGCTTTTTCAACGATATTTTAGCTTCCCTGAAACTTTCAGCTGGATAACTAATTGGAAAGTTTTTGAAATTTAAGTCGTCAGATTACACCTGGAATGACCGACAGACAAACAAGAAAATAACTTACTATTTCGTGCTAAAAAATCATCATAATAATAATTTACAAAAAAAGAGTGTGTTAACTTTTATTATGAAGATGGTCAGAAATGTATCTATGAGTACTCTCCGTACTCTAATTTAAATCGGATACATTCAAATTCATTGAAAGTGTCATTTAAAATTATAAACATAATTATATTTCCATTTAGAATCCCTGATTTAACGAATTGAAATGCAAGTATCTCCGTTCAGATAATTGTGAATTGCAAAGATCTAAGTCGAAGGGGAGGTAGTTTCTGAATCCGAATTTTGTTCAAATGATTGTGAATAGCTCGGCTGAAATTGAAAGGTGCCTTTTATTAAAGGTTATATATGAACGTTTTTAATAAGCCTATGCCCGGTTGTCGAATTTATTGGAGTCGTCGTTGATGAGTTTTTCGATTCTGCTATCAATAATTTTAAGCATCTACTTAGCTGGATTTTTTTATAACTGTCAACCATCGCTTTGATATAGATTAAACTGCTGTCCCGGGTGAAATATTGTCTTACTTTAGTCAAAACGCCAAGTGGCTGACTAAACTTTAAATTCAACTAGCGACCCGCTCCAGCTTCGCACATATGCCTGCAGGGTTAGCATGGCCTTATCCCCGGGGGAAAGACAAAATTATTTCTATATATATTATGTAATAGTATATACAATTAAACATTGGTTAAGTATTCCATTTAAAATACATTGTCATTAAAATTGTAACCCTATCTACCAAACTGGGCAATGCAATAGTGCCCATATATTGATGGTTAGTGTGGATTATTTAAATTAAGAATGTAACATGAATTGTTACATTAAAAAAAATTACAGCGTAGCAGATATAACTTCTCTTGGCCTAATCATAATGTAAGGCATTGATTTGAACCTTAATGAGACGAATAAAAAATTAAGTGTAGCCACACTAACGTTAAGGTTTTGTTAAGTTTTTGTAGGAATCTAACGAAAAGGGTAAAAATATAAGTTCAAATTAAATCACAATATTTCAAAATTCAAATTAATAATTATTACAAACTAGCTGACCCGGCGAACTTCGTACCGCGAATATAAATAAACTGTCCAAGTGCGAGTCGGACCCGCACACGCAGGGTTCCCAATGTTCCAATTGAACAAAATTGCCTGACCCCCTTTAATTTTTACTTTAATTTGCCTAAGAGTAACTTTTTATGCTCTCACCCCGATCACGACCTCAGGGCTAGTTGGTGATGGTTTTGTAAGAGCGTTTTTTAACCATCTAATTTGATGGTAAATAGTTGCAACCGGAGTGAAACAACTGAGGTCGTGAACGACACAGTTGCGCTAACCGAGTGCAACGCTCTGAGGTCGTGAACGGGGTTAGAGCGTTTGGTTGCACTCCGAGCGTAGGTCAATAACGACAAGTCCTCCGGAGAAGGTTTTTTTGGTTGTTTTGCAACTCGCTTAAGGTCCGGACTCCGGAACGACCATGGATGTTTTCACTCAAATTGTGACTTTGACATTTTGCGCACTTGGCCAGTTTTATTTCATTTTTTTTTTTCACGTAGTATTATTATCTTTTCTAACAAATTTGCATTCGAGACCAAGACGTAACATGACGAGACATTAATCGTAAAAACAAACGAAAAATATTCAGGAATAATAAAAATAAATAAGCATAACCTCAAATTTCGAGTCTGCGCAAAATGTCAAAGTCACAATTTGAGTGAAAAACACCCGTGGTCGTTCCGGACCTTCGAGCGAGTTACAAAACAACCAAAAAACCTTCTCCGGAGGACGTGAACGCAGCCCAGAGCATCGCTCTCGGTTAGCGCAACTGTGTCGTTCACAACCTTGGTTGTTTCACTCCGGTTGCAACTTTTTAACCATTAAAATGGGCGTTTTCACACTGGACGATAACTGTACCTACACGATATCGGTCCGATATTAGCGGACTGGTAGTTTGATACAATCACTACTAAATGCTTTCACACGGTGTCGTCCTGTACCGTCGACAGATTGTATCAAACTACCAGTCCGCCCGCCCACACAGATATCATTACCCTTAGTACGAGTTTTTATCGTAAACGCTTTTGACAGATCTCACATAGTTTTCGACTTATTCTGGCTCCCTGATTGGTCTAAATTTAGTGAAGTGTAGTAACCACTAGCGGCGCTGTACTGTTTTTCATACAAAATTTGCTCGATATACGATATCGAGTTTGGTATGAAAACTCGTCTAAGGGTACATATATACAATAGATAACGCCTAGTATCACGATTTGTATCGAATCGAAACCGAGCGTGCCAACTTTTTAACACCTACTGTGACGTCACAGCCGAAATTTAGTGATGGGAAATCCAAACAGATTCAAAGACACCGATGCCGGCGATGCTCCTCCGTCTCGCTACGATTCCAACAATTCAACTGGAACCGCCGCCGTGATCATCTCACTCATACTCATACATTTTTATATATCTGTGATCCCTCCCGCTCGCTGACTCCGCGCTTGCCCCCGCCGTCCACGCCAGCAATCACCAGTACAGTATAATAATATAATATAAAAATATATTAAATTTATTAATGATATTTCTTTAAAAAACAAGGGATTATTAATACAGACATGCATGGTAAGAAATAGTCGTGATTTTTTTGGTTCATCAAAAACTTTTGATAACCTAAAAATCACTAATCGATTAACATCAATGACATCGATTTTCTGACAGACGAATGATATTAGACAGACGAATGATATTAAACGGAGTTATAAAATAAAGAATATTTGAATTGAATCCCGCTCCGGCTCATATTTACCTGGTACAAAGGTTGGCCATTGCTATCTTACGCGGAATGGGTACCATTGCACACCGGGCACAGTTAATAGGGCTGGGTTATTTTAATTTTTGATAGTGTGAATAATTTTAAAATTTGTTTATTAATGAAGTTTATCTTTGAATATGTATATTTCATTTAATTTTAAAATACTATTATTCTTCTTAAAAAAATGCTTCTTATACTTTGCTTACAGGTACCTACTTATAAAGATGTAACTTGCATATGATATGTAACTTATGAATAATCATATTTTACGTGCTGTGGGCTATCGAAACAAAAAACATCGTGAAATAAAACCAGAGAAAACATTTTAGAACCCCAAAGAAGAGTAAAATTGGAACAATTATTTCTTTATGACCTTGTTTTTATTAACAACTAGTAAATTATCTTTTTTTATAATGGTTTATATCATTCATCTGTCCGATATCAAGTAAAATCGATTATTGATATATGTTGTAGAACGAACAACACTAGTCGTGAAATTTGACAGACGAATGAGAAATTGCCTGTACCACGAAGTCGAAGCGATCGCGAGTATCGCTAGTTCCCATATTCATCGTCTCTTAACACACAATTGACATTGACGCTATGAATTAAATTTGACATTGATTATCACTATTCCTATTCGTCTATAATGAATATTGAAATTTTATTGCTTACTTACTATTCGTTGTTGTGTTTGTATTCCTAATGCTATATTTTGAAAGAATATGTTTAAATTGTTAATATTGCAACTATTATTGTAATCCGTTGTAATTAGGTACAGTGAAACTTGGTTAAGTGGGACCTGGATAAGTGAGAAACCTCCATAACTGGAACTCATGCTGAGGTCCCAACACTTTGGCACTGAATTACCTCTGTTAGTGGGACGAGGTAAACCTCTATATCTGGGATTTGTTCTTTCGATTTATCATCATAGTTACCTCTATAACTGAGACAGCGAGTAAATTTTATATGCATAAACCTCTGTAACTGAGATAACATTGTTTGTTTACTCATTCTTATTCTACCCACAAATTCCACACGTATTTCCAAGTACGTAAGTACACATTTTGAGCTTCAATTACCTTCAGTTTTAGTTTCGCTTTACTATCATACAGATGTTTATTTGAAAAATGTCAAAACGAAAGCTACAATCGTTATCATTACGTGAAAAACTGAAGTTAATATCCGTTTATGAAAGTGGGAAGACACGCGAAGAAGTTTGTGCCGAATTTAATGTGCCAAAATCTACTCTTTGTAGAATAATTCAGAGTAAACATAAAATTGAATCACAATGTTCTGAAGGACAAGGAAAACTAAAACGTGTACGTTTATCAGAATATCCTGAACTTGAACAGTGTTTGCTAACATGGGTTAAGCAACTTCGTAACAAAAACGTTCCGGTATGTGGACCGATGATTAAAGAAAAGGCACAAGATTTCACGCGAAGGCTCGATATTCATAATTTTTGTAGCAGCAATGGTTGGATGGAAGGGTTTAAGAAAAGAAACGGTATAGTTTTCAAAGCAATTTGTGGAGAAAGTGACGCTGTTGATGTTAACAAATGTAGCCAATGGATTGAAGACCTACCAGTTCTATTACGCAATTATTCTGCTGATGATATTTTTAACGCAGACGAAGCGGGTTTATTTTATAAGTGTCTACCAGATAAAACTTTTACCTTAAAAGGTGAGTCTTGTCATGGCGGGAAACTTAGTAAAGAGCGCATTACAATACCTCTAGGTGCTAACATGTCAGGAACTGAAAAGTTGCCTATCCTATTAATCGGAAAATCTAAGTCTCCACGATGTTTCAAAGGAGTTAAAACTTTGCCTGTGAATTACCAAAATAATAAAAAGGCATGGATGACATGCACTATTTTTTCCGATTGGTTGAAGAATTTAAACCTAAGCCACATTAAACTCGTGTATCTGCCTCCGAATACGACAAGTAAATTGCAGCCAATGGATCAAGGCATCATCAACAATTTCAAAATTTATTACAGAAAAGAAGTTGTTCGACATGTTATTAAATCTATAGAAGACAATCAGTGCCCACAAATCGATGTTCTTCAGGCGATGAGGTTTGCTAAGAAAGCTTGGTTTTCTGTGACCAAAACTACTATAGCAAACTGCTTTAAAAATCTGGATTTAAATCTGAAGTAACTGTAGCTGAAAGCGTACAAGAGGAGGACGAAAATTTAGAAACTGATCCTGAAGATTGGAACTTAGCCATCAGCAACGACAATAATCAACAACCAACATTCGAAGATTTTATAAACGTCGATGACGGTTTAATAGTTTCAGGAGAACTTAGTGAAAGCGACATTGTTCATGCCTTCTCGTCTTCTTCATTGGAAAATGAAGAAGAAGACGATGAAATGAGCGCGGAAGTAAATTTAGTAAACATTTCTAAACGCGAAGCAGTAAAAGCACTAGAAACTTTGCACAGTTATTTTGAAATGTCATCAATTGGTGACCAAAGCATATTTGATAAAATGTATAATATCGAAAAACATCTGATGGCTGATACTTCCAAACGACAAACTAAAATGACAGATTTTTATAATTGATACATTCTGTTTCCATATTCGTACATATTACGTGTAAAAACGTGCTTGAATATTTTTGTTGATTACATTTGTATGATTACCTTTCAGTACATACTATATTTTTTTTATTAAAACTCATTTACATACATAACACGTTATTTTATTTAATGATCGCACCTGTATAGCTGAAATAACCTGTATTCTCACCTCTATTAATGGAACCCTCTGTAAATGAGACAGATATTTATTTATACCTGTATATCTGAGACACTGCGTAAGTGGAATACCTCTATAAGTGAAACGACATTGCAGGTCCCTTGATGTCTCACTTAAACAGGTTTCACTGTACTTAGTTTCTTATTATTGGATGCCCGTAAGGGTGAACTAATTTTTACTTTATTGCAATAAGACCTGGCATATTATTAATGTATTAGTTACCAATAAAATTATTCTGATTCTGATCATGACACAACGTCAGATCAAACGCTCAAAGCAAACGCAGCAATGTAATGTAAATAGTTTTACTTAACGTTAATCTATAGTTAATTAGATATATTCTTGGAATAATAGCTTGAAATATTTATAAATTAGTTTTAAATTGAATTTACGCATAATATAATTTTAAAATAACTTATCTGTGATAGGAAATATGACCTTGCCTTTGAGGGCTCGACATTTTTGGGCTTTCGCAGTTAATTATCACGCAACGAGGCATTTTTGTAGTTTTCGCGGCCGTCCGGCTGCAACAACAGACGCGCGCAGACCACAATGTACTCTGTGGCGCAGACTGTAAGTAGCAGCGGCCAGCCTGGCCGCTTTGGCCGGATTCGGACACGGGAAGTACATACATTTGCGTTATCTATGTATATATATATCTGTGAGTCCGCCGATATCGGACCGATATCGTGTAGTTACAGTTATCATCCAGTGTGAAAACGCCCATTCGATGGTTAAAAAACGCTCTGGCGTTTGTGACAGTAAATTTGGCGGCAAAAGCTGTAATTTTTATTACAAATATAAGTGCCGGTGAATGTGTGCGAGTGTAGAGAAACAGCACAATGTATGTTGAAAAACATGCTATTAAATCATGGATTAAATATTAAGCGGATGTGGTATTTATATAATAATAATAATACGAGAAGGATAAAACTATACAATCACTAGTATGATACCAAATTACGTTGTTCATTTTATCTTATAGCTGGCATATGTATCACGTGTTCATTGTTTTAGTCGGGTTATATTGCTATAGCTATTTCGTTCGCATACGTTAATGTTCTCTCTACACATTATATACTTTCTCTATGTATTAAATCTAGTGAAAATCTTTAGTAAAGTCCACACTTTTACTGAGGGTATGACTTGGACTAAATTTAGACTTCTACTTGACTTAAAATGTGACTGATCCATCTTTATGACTTGAATTTTCAAAAACTTTTTTTCATACTTGACACTGGCTAAGTACACTAATAGTGTGAAGCCATATACCATAATAAAATTTAAAAACTTAAATTGTGAATCAGTGTTGTTACAATAGTGCGATAGTGTTATCAAACATATCGAATTCTGCAATACTTATCGATAGAGAAAATTAGGCGATACTATTGAACTTTGTCAATACTATCGATACCAACGAAATACGATACTATCGTTAGTATCGATAATATCGATAGTATCGCGTCAAAATAGTCGATACTATCTATGACCTATCGACGCCTTTTGATAGTATTGGTTTAGTAACTATCGATGTATATTCATTACTATGAACTGGGAATAAAACAACACCTGGTCACAGGGAATCGCTATCTGGTTATCCTCTCAATGTCAATTACTGCACCCGAATAACGGTAGCGCGTGAAACAAAGTATTGTCATCAAGCCAATACTATCGAGATCCATACCTTAGTTAGTATTTGATACCAACGATAGTTTTTGTAGTAATACTATCGATAGTGTCATTACTATTGATCTTGTGCAATAGTATTACTTAGTTTTATCAATCGATACTATTGATAGTATCTCAAGGGTCGATTGTTTCGATAGGGCTATCGATAGTACGACTGATTTTCTAGGCCACGATAGTATGACCGTGGGGCTGATCACGAAAACCATTGAATGAACGAAATGACCGGGACGCAGCTATGTTGTATAGCTCCGTCTCCATCATTTAGTTAATTTCGTTCATTCAATGGTTTTCGTGATACGGAGGCGTGTCACGACGATTTCACGATACTATCGATATGATAGACTTAGTCCGAGTAATAGTGTTCTGTGGACTTAATAGACTATCGCAACATCACTATTGTGTATTTGTGAGGATTGTTTGCGAGTGAAATTAATTTAGAATAAAATAAATAAAACATGAATTCTTATTAGTTAATAAGTAATAATGACTCATTACAGTACTAAGTCAATATTTCCAGTGTTTTCACAGTGTTCTTAAAATCCTCAGCACCGCCGCGCGACAATCAATTATTGCCCTAAATCGAAGGCACAATTTGCATCCGCGCCAACCAATTTAATCTGAATAAAAATGTAACCATTGCACTATAAATCAGCTGAAACCGTAGCCGCAGATCATCAATTACCTATAGATAAGAATTAAACCGCTATGTCAGTATGAGAAGTTGAGATGAAATGCGACTTGGAGGAGAACAGCCCCTGATTCTCTCTCAATCATTCAAAAACCTATTGGGAGTCAGAAGCTTCATTTTTAGGGTTCCGTACCTCTAAAGGTAAAAAAGAACCCTTATGATAAATCCGTAAAATCAAGATGATAATCCGATCGCGTAACATTGTGTCCTGTTTATTTTTGCGGCCCTGGCTGGGAGTACCACTTGGAATATGGGTGGCGTTGTCCGTGGTGTACTACTGGTGGCTTTTATCCAGGATCCATGTGCTGGAAAGTCAGAACAAGGCCTACAAGAGTCAGGCTCAAGTAAAGCAGTCACAGGCCGTTATGAGACAAATCCAAGTCCAATCTGGAAGCGATTATCAAGTTCCTATTGTGAGTAATCTATTTATTGATATTTTACTATCGGAGCAGTTCATTACAAAGATCCAAGACTAGCATGTTGGCAAATATTCTCAAATTTAAATACAAGATACGTACATATACTAAACTACCACATGTATTTTCATTGTGTATGTGTAATTGTATTATTTTTATTTATGTTCATAAATTGTATGCTACTGCCATGTTTTGATTTTATACTTTTTTCCATGCTAAGGTTGGCTGGAAGAAATTGCTGTAAGCGATAAGACCACCGATTGCCTTACTTGTAACGTAATGGTACTTTGTTTTAATTTTTAGGGGCCAATGGTGTAGTGGGAGAATGGTCGTTTTTGTAGTGGTCAAATGCTAGCTAATGCCAGCGACATAAAAAACTAATTTGATGTAATAAACAAAGTTTGTACATTCTGCAGGGCTAGCATGGTCTTATCCCCGGAGGAAAGATAAAATATTTCCCTGTTTTTCGCCACTGACAGGAGATCAACACAACAATTTAAACATTTTGTAAATTTTAACCCCGAGTTTTGATTTTGTTTCGTATCAAAAAGTTTATAAAGAGAATTGATTAAAGTCAGCGGGCGTTTATAATTGTCGAAAAACTTTACTTATAATTTGCCTGCTCCACCAAACAAAACACAGAAAGGTGGAAAGACAAAATAGTCCCCTTGCCATGCTTGCCCTGCTGTAATAAGTATTCATAATCTACAAAGAGTATTTCTGTTGTATTGTATTTTGCATAATTTAAAACTAAATATATAAGTAAGCCTTGGATCATAATGTATGTGTATAAGATGATGTTGATAAAGTCTGCTCTTCACGTTTGCTGCTGAAAACACACACCGTGCGTTTTTTTGATTTTTGGTATCGCAAGTAAAATTAAAAAAAAACTATAATACATTTTTATTTTAAATAAATTTTTTCACAACGGGTGCGTGTGACCTTCTGCTGTTGGATTTTAGTTTTTATTTGATGCCACACCTAAGAAAAAAAATAATAAAAAAATAAAAAATATGCGAAAAAGTGCCGCAGTCAAAGTGTTAAGACCTCTGACTGTTTTATGTGTGTGTATTAACGCTTTGTGTGTGTATTAACGCTTGTTTAAAAGTTTTTTTTTAAATAATAAATAGGCTAGCGTTTGACAACTATCTCACCTCTCTGTTTAGATGCATTATTTAGTGGTATTGTAAATTCAGGTGGTTTAATTATTTAGTGTAGAGTAGACTGACATTTAAATGCCTGGTGATGCTTAACCACATTATTAACTTTATTTATGATTATTATTATATTTATGAATTTTATGTTTGTTTTGCAAAGATCTATTAGTTTTCCAGAAAATTGTGTTCTTGATTTGAAATTTTTTTGAAATTGTATATAAAGTAATAAATAATATGAAGAAACAATTCTCCCAACCTTATATTTTATGTGGAAAGAATCATCAACAGAGGCGGTTAAATATCAAAGTGTGTTTTAATATCCGGAGTCTAAGGGCCAGTTTCACCTGATAATGCGTTAAGATAGTTATCTGACACATGGCGCCATATAAAAGTTGTCAAGAATCTTTCAGATTTATTCATATTAGAACTATCAGGAACCCATGAAACTGGCCCTAAGTGATAAATTAATATCCTTAAACTCCAGATTCCAGACACCTCAGGCAGTCTCTGCGAGACTATCCACATAGCTCTGGTGTGTATGGGCAGCTGTATGCAGCATGTTACTCCGATGCTCAAGTCTTTGCTTCATCATCGGCAGAATCCACTTCACTTCCACATGATTGTAGAAGCATCGCACAATACTGTCAATATTCTGTTTGATACTTGGAATTTACCAGATGGTAAGAGAAGAGACATTTTACCTGAAGAGTTTTCCCTGAAAATATGCTGAAGCTGTACAAACATAGGAGTTCCACCAGTTTTTAAGTGCTCTGTTGTAATTCCAACTTCTCCTGGGGCTTTTCCGTTTTCAACCAACTAGTTTAGTGGTAGGGTTCATCTCTAAGGTGGTCCCATTAAAATTTTATCAAAATCTGATAAGTATCTCCAGAGATGAATTGTGCGGCATGTGAAGTCGGTTTTTTAGTTTTTAAACTATCTTCATGTTATTTAATCGGTGACTGCTTCCCATCAGGTGGGCCACTTGTTTGCTACCTTTTTCACAAAAAAATTTTGACTAGCTGTCTGGGAGCCTTGCCATCATCATCACATCATCATCATCATCATATTAGTGGTCACATTTTTGCCTATTTAGTATAAGTAATAAGCTCTAGCACAGTATTCTGCCCCAGTCCCAGCTTTATTATAGAGCTGGATATATATGGAGTGTTTCAAAAGTGAGCTCTTGGATTTGGAAACTTGGCATCTGATAAGAGAATATGAAGGGTGGGAAAGTTACATCACAGTTCATAGTGTTGCAAGGCCTAGCTAGACTCATTTTCATGGGATCTCCTAATGAGTAATGGTAACTTCTAGGGAAGGTAGGGTTTTTCTTGGTAGGAGAAACTACATAGTATCTCCACAGTTTAGGCAATAATGTTAAATATTGTGTTTCTTGACGTGTTATACACTTTATATTTTTGTACATAACAACAAAATATAAAGTGTCACTTCAAGAAACATAATGTTTTATTTACGCAGTGCAACATCTCTTGTCAGATTTGAAAACTGTAATGATTTCTTCCGAATGATTAACTTGGAAAAGTTACCACAGATGGCTCCAACATTGCATAATTGGGTTAAAAATGCAATTAATTAATTTCGTCGTATCGATAGTATCGCACCGTGGCTTAATTGGCAGAGCACCTGGGCATGTTTCCCGAGGGGTGCGGGTTCGAGTCCCGTCGGTACGATGACATTTTGGATTGTGTGTAACAATGTACAAAAATAATGTTAGTATATGAATGAAATATGATTATGCATAAAAAAAAATATTATTATTATAAATATTATTATGCATTGAATCGATAACATGTTTCTTAACTAAATGCAACAACTCAACCCATGAAGAAGTTTATCTTTGTCCTAACTTTCATCATAACATTTCCAGTAAAGTACACATGTTACAACGCCGAGATCTATCTGTCCCAAGTCGCCTGGATACAAAATACACATTACTCCGGCGTCTTTGCTCTGCTGAAACTGCTGTTCCCTGATATCCTGCCTCGGACCTTGAACCAGGTAGTGGTGCTGGACTCCGACCTGACCTTCATGTGTGATGTGGCTGAACTGTGGGCGCTGTTCAAGAACATGAGTAGTGACCAGGTAAACATTTCTCGACATCAGATGCATTAGGTCAGATGTACAAAACTGTTACTTTACAGAAGAGTAAAAGTAAAATTTACAAATATTTTTTTCGTTATTTTTATCTTTTGATGCACAAAGGCTTATCTGCTGATGCGTCCAGTATGTGAGACCAAACATTTTAAATGCATAAAAGTTAATGTCGACATACGATTAATTAAACTTTGTAACAAGCACTAAAGTACTACCGCGTGGATTCGAATACTTTCTCCCTCGCACACACACTATCTGTCTCATCAAGCGCCGTCTTCCCCACTACAAGCCTTCCCGCGACGCGGCACCCCCTCCCTCACCGATGCGACTGTTATATAATCGGTCCACCGGCCGCGTTCAGTCAGTAATCAGTTAGCTAGCGACCGAGCTAGAGCGATAGTCGCCTGCAGTCCTCTAGCGAAAGTCGAGTAGGCAAAAGAGTGCGATAGCCACCTGCAGTCCACTCTGGCGCCTTAGACTAGGTACCTAACGTAGCTCGTCACCTATAAGATAGGAGTGCGATAGCCTCTGCAGTCCACTCCGATACTTCCTAGGGAACGTAGGAGTTTTCTTTAAAAAAGTTAAAACCAAAGAAGAAAAGACCTCTGTAGAACCGGAAGCTGAAATAAAACAGATTGTTGAAGTCATTGGCGTTTTTCTTCGACACCACACCCCTACAACTTTTAATTATTTGGTGTATAAGGATGGAAGTATAATAGTGCGTATCTTCAAATAAAGCATAATGCTTTAAAAAAAATTTGGTTAACGCTAGTAGCTTTATTGTTATTAGAACGAGGATTTTGTAAGTATTACTTTACAGGTAAGCAGAAATAATATTAACAAGCTTTTTTCTTCATATTTATCATTTGATGCATGAAGGCTTATCTGCTGATGCGTCCAGTATGTGACACCAATAATTTTAAATACATAAACGTTTATGTTGAAATACAGCTCATAAGACTTTTAATTATTTGGTGCAAAGAGCTCAAAAGTCAAAGCATTTATTCAGTATATGGGCAAATTAAAAATTTGCACTTACACACGTCAAATTACATTAAATAGATCATATTCAATAAAAAATATTATAGATATAACAGAAACATAACTTATTGCTTTGAATTTAAAAAAAAAAAGTTTGAGCCATTCAGCTTTCATCTAGACGTCGAACGTCACACGAAAGGTGGTTCGATTTCCATACAAAAGTATATTGACAAACACGAGTAAATGGATCAAAAAATTGCAATGAAATCACATCTATTGGTCTTTATACAACTCTTTACATACGCGAAATCCAATCTTACTGCATAATTTGATTAAATAATATGCAATCTAGGATCGAGATTTTAATTCATTTTTGTCAATATGTGAGTGAAGTTTTTACAGTGTCATACGCTAAACTCATTAGTGTGTATTGCTGCGATTGTCAGACGTTGCCAAACCGTGCGCTCGCTGAAAAGGCGACGTTGCCAGACCGCTGACATATAGTTTGTGGCCTTCAAATATTTCGTCGGTTTATCGGTTAGGTTAGGCTCTAACAAACTCAAATTTAGTTTTATTTTGTTTCTAACCGACTTCAAAAAAGGATGTTTCTCAATTCGACTGTATATATTTTTTTATGTTTTTTCGCGGATAATTTCGTCGTTTCGGAACCGATTTTGATGATGTTTTTTTGTTGGAAAGGAGACATGATGTATGTATGATAAATCTTCAGAGATATGGAGATAAGCACGTCAAACTTGGTATTGAAAATTAATAGCGTGGCATTTGAAGTCGGTTCTCTTTTTTTAAGTTTTTTTTTTTAATAGATCTCTTCGCTTAGTGTTTTTTGGAAATTTTGGACCATATTGGCATTTTTTGTTTTTTTTTTTTGAAATTTCGATATTTTTAACCGACTTCAAAAAAAATGTTTCGCAATTCGACCGTATAGTATTTTTTTATGTGTGTGGATATTTTCGTCGTTAATGAACCGATTTTGATAATACTTTTTTTGTTGGAAAGGTGATATCCCAAGGGTGGTACCATAGTAATTTCCTTGAGATCTGATAAGTATCTCTAAAAATATGGAGACAAACACCTCAAACATGGTACTGAACATTAATATCGCGGCATTTGATGTCGTTTCTTTTAGTTGGGACTACCTGGGAAGGGCCTTTGAAACAAAAAAAATATAGAATTCCAAATCGATTTAGGTATCTTTGAGTAATCGGTGAACATCTTTGAGTATTCTGGCTGAATACTCAAAGGAAAAGGCTTCCGTTTTTTACCAATCGGCTACGGAACCGTAAAAATGAGATTGATTTTATTATAACGGACAAGAAGCGTTTATTTAGAGATGTCACAGTGATCAGGATCACTAGGTTCAACACCGTAGTATTCACCGACTGGTCTTTTCATCGCCCTTATACGAATACGAAATAGTCTCAATACGAAAGTATTTAACGTGTACGTCCTGCCTGTTATTACTTACGGAGCCGAGACGTGGACACTGATAGTGCGACTGGTTCACCAATTCAAAATCGCTCAGCGAGCTATAAAGAGGGCTATGCTTGGAGTCTGTCTGAAGAATCAAATTCGGAATGAAGTCATCCGTCAGAGAACCAAAGTTATCGACATATCTCAGAGGATTAGCTAGCGGAAGTGGCAGTAGGCTGTTCACAACTGTCGTAGAACCGATAACAGTTGAGGTAGACGTGTTTTAGAGTGGAGACCACGTCTCGATAAACGCATTAAAAGTATCTTTTTCGTAATAGTGTAAGGCGCCCTCCAGCTATATGGAGCGAAGACATATGCAAGCTGGCTGGCAGCGGTTGAAAACAAAGAGCTGAAGATCGAGCTCAGTGACGTGCTGTAGGTGAGATAGGCTGATGATGGTGATATTTTAGAGGCCAATTATAACCAACAACAGCCTTTCATTCATAGATAAACCGATCCGATCCTGTCAGACCATCTGTCAGATCATTCTCAAATACGTCTTTGTATACCAATAAACGGACTATAACCATATTCATTATTCTGTGCTATAACTAACGGAACAACTCTTTAACCGACTTCACAAAAAAGGAGGAGGACCTCAATTCGACGATTTTTTTTCTTCATGTTTGTAACCTCAGAACTCCGTCAAATCGTAACCGATTTCAAAATATATTTTTTTTCTTATTTGAGAGATTATGCCTCCCCCGTTTGGTCCCATTCAAATTTTATTGAGATCTGATAATCATCATGGTAATATTATGATATTACCGAGTAATCATCTCCGGAGATATGGAGATAAACAATGTAAACAAATTTGTATACCTTGATGACATGTTTATGACAACTTGCTATTTTGACGATCGCGGCATGTGAAGTCGGATTTTTAGTTTTGTACGATTATAAATTATGTTGGCTATATTACCGAAACACACATGACATCACTATTCTAATTTAACGCGACGAAGATTCTATAACAAATATGTTATCAAAATTAGTGACATTTTATAAAAAATGTGTTTTACCAGAGATTGTACTGAGGAGAGTACGACTAATTGACTAAATTGTTTAGATATTTTATTTGTGGTAGGACCAAAGAAGTAGTATCAGGCATATAGTTTCCTGATGTCCGGATTAGCAAACTGAAATGGCAGTGGGCTGTTCATATCTGCCGTATAGGAGCCATAACCGTTGGGGCAGACTGGTTCTAGTGTGGAGACCGCGAATCGGCAAACGTAGCGTAGGACTTCCTGTGACCAGCCCCCTTAGACAAAATTCAATTTCTGTTACCATTCACGCTAACGCAAGTTCAAAATGTATGGAATGACATTTATGTTTCCGCAACAAGGTTGTCATTCCCATACACTTTAAAGTCGCGTTAGCGTGAATGAAAACAGAAATTGGATTTTGTCTAGGGGCCCAGGTGGAGCGACGATATTCACAAAGCGGTAGGCAGTGACTTAGGAAAGCCCTATGTCTACCAGTGGACTGGTACCGGCTGATTTTGATGATGATGATACCAGCGCCAGATCTCGAAAATGGTCATGCATTGCTCTATTAGGACCGTTCCATTATCATTTAAGGACAGGACTATTAGCGAATAGCCTCGATCAACATCTCAATAGGCTCTCGCTAGACGTTTGGTCAAGGTTTAGACACAGCGCCTGCTGTGTCTAAACCTGGACACGGCACATATAGTCAGGCAGAACTCCTCACTCTGCAGCTCTAACTATTGGTAACTTGTTGCCTGCGCCGCTGTTTAGGTTTTTAATTATATCTATTTATTATTTTTATTTAAATATTGTAAATGAAAATAAAATATTGTCGTGTACAATATTTTTGAAATACTTATAAAAGGAAAGTATACTTTAGTAAGTAAATGAATATACCTTACATCTGACTTACTGTTTTTATTTTGTTTGTAATTTATAATCAGCAAATGCCTTCTACTCGCTCTCTGAGTCACATAGGCTACATTTTATCGCAAATAAAATTTTATATTAAATAATCTGTGATACGAAAATACTTTCGTGTGTGTGCGTGATCAGTCCTGACGCCACGCGTGTTTACAAATAAAAGTATATAGAGAGTGTATATATATACTTCAAATTTAGCTGAATAAATTAAAATTTATACGCTTTACTGGCAAAATCAATATTTTTTATTTACCAAGCACTATTTCAGTCATTAAAAAATTAAATTCATCAAATAAGAGTATCAGCGCCATCTATTGGCGCTGTTGTGGTTAGCTGACGACGAGCAACCACCTTAAAACACATGTTTAATTCCCCTGGGAGTAAGCTGGAAGTAAACATGGAACTTATGGCTCCCAGGCATTTCAAAAAGTCTGGAAATCCGACTTTATGCATCTGTGTATCTTGTCAACAGTGCAAGATAGAAATATCATGGTCAGATTGTTACAAACAGAGACAACAAAACCTTAATATCGCTGTATTAAAAAGTCATTTTGGCCGGATCTATACATCCGACTTAATGCCTCTGATGTCGAGATTTATTATTATTAAGCTTCTGTTTCCAATGCAATATTGAATTGAATTTGTGGTCCTGGTAATTTGGTTGTTTTTTAATTTTTGCATGATCCCATTCAGGTAAAAGCCTCCTCCATCTTTTGCCATTTGTTTCGTTCTTTGGCATCTTTAATCCAGTCCTTGCCTGCTATTTCTATTATCAACAGGTAAACATTATCACATTATAAATGTTTACACTGTAAACTTCATTCTGTAAACTTTACAGACTGAACATGATTTGAAGGATTAAAAAAAAAAAAATTGTCACTCACTGAAAGGCCATTTTTACCTTTCTTTAGACCTGGCTTTAGACTTTAAACCTCCCTGTGATTCCTGGGTGATGCTAAATGGGTGACAATGACAATTGGTTAAGATTTGGGCTGTAGCTCAAACCTTCTACTGAACAAGGACATTTCGCCAATCAGTCCGCCGAGTGTAGGCATGATGCTAGTACTAGCCAGCTTAGCAGACTTGATGGGATAGTTGTAGTGTAGTAAAATACATGTTAATAGTTAACATTATCACCAAATTTCGAGTTCATAGATCATTGGTCAAAAAAATCTTCAGAACTAAATTTTGTAAAAAAAACTGACGTTAGTAGCTTCTCATTCCTTTTATTCCCAATATTTATTAAGACAAAACTCAACGAGTTCTAAACAACTATACCCCATTTGATGGGGTAGGTCAACAATACATTGTTTTCGCCCGATTTAGCTTTTTTGACAATTTGTATTGCTTTAAGCCAACAAGATGCTTATACTGTGAAAGTTTGAAGACTGTAACTTCAACCGTTTTACTGTGAAACCTGTGCGATAGACGACAGACAGACAGATATGTGAATGACAGCATTTAGGCTCCGTTTTAACCCTTCAAACCCTAAAGATGAATACTTGCATGTTTTAACACGCCATCTATCGGATTTGTTTGGAACTTACGTACCGACCTTACCCGAACGTGACCCGAACGAGCGTTGACATGAATTCGATTTAACCCGAACTCAAGCCGACTATATCCGAACGAGTGCGTGTGACGGTTCAGTCTCATTCACTACCCACAACATACAGTTCACGTCGCGCCTAAAAAAGTTTTCATTTCAAAAACAATAATGTATAATACCACATAATTTTCCAGATGATAGGCCTAGTAGAGAACGAAAGCAACTGGTATCTGAACAAGGACAACACAATGCGATGGCCGGCGCTCGGGCGCGGGTACAACACCGGCGTGATGTTGCTCGATCTCAAGAAGATGCGCAACAAGGACTGGTCCAAGCTGTGGCATGAGGCTATCATCGATAACCTGGTGCAACTCAAATACACCAGCTTGGCTGATCAGGTATTGTGCAATCACATAAAATAGGCTATTACTCCCATTTTTGATAAGTGTCTCAATTAGATTCTATAGTGCTAATGAACCACTTAAAAAATAACAACATTTTTATTCAATCGTTAAGTGCCATTAAATGCACTTAAAATTTGCATTTTCAAAGCTGGACGCAGTGGACGCCATTTTGCTCTATGGTCATGACGTCAGTTGGCTGTGTAAACAGATGCAGTGATATGATAGTTGACAGTTGACACTTCTAGGGTTTACATAGCCGTATGACGTAATAACATGGCGACTACTATTTAATGGTGTTATGAAACTCATGGAACAGATTAAAAAAGCTGAAACCTTTGAATTTAATTTTAAAATTTAGTTTGCTATTTTATGAACTAAAACTAACGTTTTGCGACTGCTTTTGTCTAAGCTATCTCAACAATGTATTTTAGATTTTTTCTCATATAGAGTAAAATACCTTATTATTATTGTTTCCAAAAATGTATATCTATAGAATAAAGTGTAAAAGTAATAAATATCTTTTAAAATTCTCTTTTGACTGTAATTCTGTACTAATCTCTGCCTTGATGTCCCATAGTCGAATCTGTGTTTGTTGCATGCGATGTTCGAGCCTCGACCAATATGTTGTGTTCAAGCAGTAGGCAATGGTTTGTGAAAATTGTATGCAAAACTAAAACTAGAATTTAAAATGCCTACCTTCTTGGTTTCTCCAAGGTTAGTTGACGTTCCGTTAATTGATCCATAGACAACGTCACACATTTTTATATTTAGGTATATTAGCGCGCTTTGAGTGCTAGTATGCGGCGTGAGATGCTGCTATCCAACTACATAACTGCATCCCACTCTAACAGTGCGTTTTGTCTTTTAACAGTGCAAATAGATAAAAACTTGCGCCACTTTTCAACCGACTTCCAACAAGAAGGAGGTTCTCAATTCGTCTGTATGGTTTTTTTTCTTTTTTTTCTGTGTGTATGTTACGCGATTACTCCGTCCTTGTTTTGTTGGTGTGTTATTGTGAACCGATTCGAATGATTATTTTTGTAATCGGTCGGGTTCGTTTTCGAGGTGGTCCCATTGTAATTTCATCGAGATCTGATAAGTATCTCCAGAGATATGACAATACACGTCTAAAACTTGCTACTGAAATTGACTCGCGGGGCATTGAAGTCGGTTGTTTTAGTTGATAAACTATCTTATTTATTAAAAAAAATTTTTGAACCTTATTTACAAGTCGTACGGTGTAAGTACATCGACAATGTAATATTTTTGCAGGATGTGATCAATGCGCTTTTGAAAATGAACCCCCAGTTTGTGTACAACATAAGCTGTCAGTACAACATACAAATGTCCACGCGCACTCTAGCTAAGAGTTGCTACGGGGAAGACGTTACTAATATCAAGGTAAATATTTATTATTGTGAAAACTAATTGGCGGGTTACTTGATAGATACAATATATGAGTAAGTAGTAACCTCATTTCGATGGACTACTACTGCACAGCAAAAAATGAGCATTCGAATATAGGTTTTAGCTTGTACTCTGTATATATCAGAGATGTTAGGGTTATCCATACCCGAAACCGATATCAAAGTTTCGAGTTATTTCGGATATTCTACTCTATTCTGTTCTGTTCCTTTCTATTCTGTTCTATTCCATTCCTCATTCCATTTATGTTATACTAGCTGTGCCCACGACTTCGTCCGCGTGGAATACTGTCTTTGGGTAGCATTAACTAATAAGACACATACGTATCCCAGCTACACCGCACCCTACCACGCCATGCTAATCCCCCCTTCCCCCCTCCCCTCACTTCCATCTCCCCTCCCCCTCCCCTTACTTCCACTTCCCCTCCCCTTCCTGACTTACCCTACCCTCCCCTTCACTCCCTCTATTTTTCGCATTAAAAAGTAGCCTTTGTCCTTTCTCAGGCTCTATAAGTACTATCTGTGTACCAAATTTCATTTAAATCGGTTCAGTGGTTTTGGCGTAAAAGTGAGACAGACAGACAGAGTTACTTTCGCATTTATAATTATTATTATATTAGTAAGGATATCATAGTATTTGCTGCAAAATAAATGTATTGTTTCTTTATCTTTTAATTTCCTTATACAAATAAATTATTATCAATCAACAGATAATCCACTGGAACTCCCCATCGAAATACGACATAAAGATTCGCGACGCAGAATATTTCCGCAGCGTCCATCAATCATACGTCAACTTTGACGGGAACTTGCTCAGAGAAAAACTTCATCGATGCGACCAGAGCGACGCAGTTACTTACAAGGTAATATATAAGTTTACCCACGGTATATGTATTTTGTAAACATTTTTTTCTGCCGATACTTACGGGGGACGAGGTAAACACGCATTGCACTCACACAAATCACTCACTTTATCGATCCCGCAGTATTAAAAATACAGCGTATTTACGCACGCTCATATGGCCAATAATGGCTATATGGCCAGCAGAGGGGTACACCTTGCGTTAACATCTCCATTGATAAATGCTCGAAGCTAAATGATGGTTAATTTGTGTAAATAAATAGCAAGACAAGGCAATGTAAAAACTAGTTTAATACTTTGGAAATAAATCAAGGTATACTAATTGCGTCCTGCGGCTCGTTTTAACTAGTAGCTATGCCCGTTTGCAGTAAACTTAAATCAAATCAAAGCATTTTTTAAACATGTAGGCAGTATTAATATACGCACATATACACGTCAAAATAATTCAATCAATCCAGTTATCAGTTTCAGTAAACATAGCAAAAGCAGAATTTAACGCTTTGAATTAAAAAAAAAAAACAAACAAAACAAAGTAATGAACCAATCAGCTGTCATCTAATCGTTGACGTCAGACTATTAAAACATTAATAAAGTAGGGTTGCCAACCATACACGTACCAGTGTGTTTCAGTACTTCTTAGTTTGTTAAAATATCACAAAATAAACAAATCTAGCTACCAAAATCTCACAATATAGATAATATAGGATCATTAAGCTATCTGCTAGATATATTTTGAGATTTTGATTGTCGGTGTTGCTTTAATTGAAATATTTTGAAATCTTATGCGATTCTTAAGTTGAGTGTGTTAGCTTACTCATGATGATGACAATGGTGGGTGGTAGCCGGTAGTCTAGTAATCTACCATAAACTTAATATGTCTGGAGCTAAATATTCACTTGGAACTACTTCCAAAACTACCTGCCTATACTTCAGCTGATAGGTAGGACTTATTAATAAAATATAAAAGTCAGGACATCACCGAGAAAGCATTTTATTTGTACCTTCATCATTATAACAACAGTTTATGTACCATCAGTAGACTCAGGACCATTATAATAGACAAAAGAACAAAGAGAACAGCAATATACCAATAAGTATTTAATGTTAAGTCACAAGGCTTTATAACAAGTTTCAACAAGACATAACACATGAAAATCACTACCGATTTAGACAATTTATATAAAATATTATGGGGTTTCCCCCAAAAGGCCTCCACCACCCCTCATAGCCTTTCCTTACCACCCTCAACGAAGCTAAAACACTATCATCACCATTCCTAGGTGAAACCATCATTACTATAAACATATCCTAGAAAAAACCACATTCTAGCCATAATTATTCTATACATTTTGTAATACAAATACTAAGCTTCATTGAGTTGGACAGCACTTTGTCGTCTGAACGATATTCCCAACAGAGTAAAGGTGACGATGTTAGCCCGAAGGCTGCTCGAGCAAAAGTGTCTCAATAAACGTTTTTACCGCCCTTTTAAAGCATCAGTCAAACAGAAAACCAAGATGGCGGCTCTGACACATCTTGTAAGGTTTATACTACCCTCAAATGTATAGATCACAGTATTAATACCCTTATTTGAAGCAATATTAATAATTTATAAATTAAATCATCATCAAACATTGATCATACATACTATTTCCCACCGAGCTATCATAATCTTGTAGGTGATGGTGAAATTTACCTTAATTTAATAATATTGTAGCAGTTTTTCATTGCCTGAAAACACGGATAAAACGACGTTATCTAAAAATGAAACCTAGCTAGATCGATTTATCGCCCCCAAAACCCCCAGCATACTAAATTTCATGAAAAATCAAAATATCAAATATACCAGTTCACATTTTAAGATATTTTATGACGAAGCAAGTGTATCAGGTGGCAACATCATACATTTAGGAAATGTTTACGAGGAGAGCTATTCAACCCACTCTAGCGCCATCTAGATGCTTTTATCTTAACTAAACTAAAATTGTAAAAATGAATGATTTGATTTTTGTGTTTCGATTTAACTCAAAAACTTCTGGACCGATCGAAAAACTCAATCACTAATGGTAAGCTACATTATCAGCGAGACTCTACATTCTCACGGGAACGGGAACTACGCGGGTGAAACCGCGAGGCACTGCTAGTAATATATATATACATATATACGAGAATTGCTCGTTGAAAGGTATAAGATCGTTGTTTATCTGACTTCCAGATGAACTACTCAGACCTGTGCATAACATTCCGTGTAGCGACCCGTATAAAGCTGCGTACACACGTGCACGCGCGCACGTTCCAGCACTTGGCGGACAACTTCGATGTGACGCTCGTGTCGCAGCTCTCCATGGACCGTCTGCAGTTCCTACACACGCTCGCCACGCATTGGGAGGGTATGTTACTCAGATATTTACATCCTTAATCAAGACCAATAGTATAAATGCTAAAGTCAGCTTGTATATTTGTTTGGGACTTCTTCACGGTCAAACGACTGGATTGATTTAGTTGAAATTTTGCATAGCCAGTACTATGGATTAGATTATAGAATACTTTTTAACGCGGGCAAAACCGCGCACAGCTAGTAATATTATGAACGCGAAAGTTTGTATGTATGGATGTATGTTTGTTTCTCTTTCACGCTAAAGCTATTGAACCTATTGAGCTGAAATTTGGTATGTAGATAGCGTCGACCCTGGAATAACACACTTATTATCCCGGTATTCCCACGGGACCGATGTCTACGCGGGTAAAACCGCGGGGCACAGCTAGTAGCTTTGTATTACTTTATGTAGGGTAGTTTGTTACTTCAACTGAAGTTTATTTCTTTTGAGGACCCCGCAATAAACTTTAAAAATCTACAATATTTTTAGATGGAGAATCTGTCGCCAAACATTATGTGTTCTGGCAGCTATCCTTGAGAGCCAGTTCCCATTCTAGGCCTAGCGTGCTACCATCCTCGACCGCATCATCACTTACCAACAGGTGTGATAGTGGTCAAACCTAAGTACCTACTTTACCGCACGCTCCGTTGTATGGCACCGTGCGTATCCTTCACGGTTTTTTTTAATTCAACCATGGAGTTTACATTGTGAGAACAAATAAGCTGAATAATAGCACCTCCTTGGAAGCGCTTTTGATTAATACGTTTGGCTCACTTTAAAATGAAAGAGAAAATGAGACGAAATATGTAGTTATAATTTTTACCACGCGTGGCGCTATTTGCAAATTCGCGCCATTTTCATATTAGAAACGTCAAAGTTTGTTGCTACGACTTTCCGACTGATATTTATAAGTTTGTTTCATTACCAATTTTGTACTGTTTCTCGCTAATGTGTTGAAAAACGTTGTATGACATACGTGCGTTAATTTTCGCAAACTCGCGACTGTGGTAATGGTTACATTTGTCTACTCGTTTGTAAAAACCAACTTACCGCACTAGTATCATAATAGTACATTATGGTACAAGGGTGTAATATTGGTGATTACCGCTGAGGCTCCATTGAGACCCGAGCCGTTAGGTGAGGGTCTTAAAAGAGCCAAGGACGGTAATCATCAATACACACGTGTATCATACGACGTTCTTTAACGCACTTGTGAAGAAAATAATACTAAACAATCATTGTATATACTAGGCAATTGATATTTTACGTTGGAGTTTTCGGGTAGTCAACTTTCCATAACGTTAAGGGCTTCACATCTTATATCGGGCGGTGTACAACATAAATCATTTTCTTCATAACTAGTACTCTTAGACATTTTAATAAATAAATAACTATAATTTCATGAGTGTAAACGAGTTGTGAAAAATGTTTCGCAATGACGGGAAAATTAATTAGTTTTAGTTTAGTGTTTTAGTTTTAACAATGGCGATCGGCCATAGACTTTTCGGGGGGCTATATTGCTCGCGTCCGTAGGATTTGCCCTCGATATCCTACACGTGTCCCTTGGGTGGCGCCAAAAGAGCAGTACTTTTCAAGTGGTAGGCTTAGGCCGCGGCGTGTTACCACCCTCCAGACAAAGCCATGCCGCCAAGCGGTCGCTTTACGGCATGATGTTTGGTGAAGCTATTTGTTGGGAATACGGGTCGGATACAGTTGCGCTTATTTTAATAACAGATTGTGACACATTGGAGGATATTTCAATAAGTGACCAGTTTCGGAAAGCAGCGGGATCCGAGGCACGGTTCTCCGCTGGCCGACCGCAGATAGTTGGGGGCCCAAGTAGTGAGTCAGCCAATCCCGAAAGGCTGCCCTGCCATCTAGCGAAAAATCCCGGGGGTGCGTCATCGTGCCGGTTGGCGACCGGACGAGAAGACCCGATGGACACCTCTGGGGGGCTCGGGCGTCCCCGCGGTCTTCGGAACTGGTTTACTAAGATGATTTATCTAAATGTGTATCACTGTGTTGGTAAATGAGCTTCTCGATCCACTTCCGTGTTCCCAACCTACCTTCACTCCCCTTTATTTATGGCAAGGAAAAATAACAGAAAGTCGGTTTCACAGCGGAAGCACGTCCTCTCTCTACAAGTGCATTTATCTAACATCCGAGGCTTGCCCTCAAATATCAATACAGCCCACCACCATCTCGAAACTGCTAAACCGCACCTTCTGTTCCTCACGGAGACGTAGATTAAATGTCCAGCTGATGCAGCATATCTAGCTTACCCAGGCTACGTCCTAGAGCATCGCTTCCGGGCGCGTGCTGGAATCTGCATGTATGCTCGCGTTGACATTTGTTTTCGGCGTCTCCGTGATCTTGACGACCCCAAATTTTCCACCATGTGGGTTTTGGTGGACACTAGTATGGAGAAAATTCAGGTGTCTACCGTTCGCACAGCGGAGACGAGGAGGCAAGTAGGCTCACTAACTATCTCAGTGAGGCGGCCGATGTAGCCCAAAAACGGTATCAATCAGCTCAATTAGTGCTTCTGGGGGATTTTAACGCCCACCATCAAGACTGGCTATACCCATACCAGAGCACAGACCATGCTGGTCGAGAGATGCGCAAGCTTGCCTTGACGCTGGACCTCACTCAGCTGGTCAAGGAAGCAACAAGGATACCGGATGTTGATGGCTATACAGCCAATTGCTTGGACCTTCTGCTGACAACAGATCCAGACCGCTACTTCGTGTCGGTTTCATCACCCTTGGGTATCTCCGACAACTGTCTGGTAAAGTCTGTATCAGTCTACTCCCCACCCGATCCCAGCCCGAAAGGGTCTCGGCGGGTATGGTGATACAGGTCAGCAGATTGGGATGAGATGCGAAGCTTTTTCGCGTCTTACCCTTGGCGGCAAGTTTGCTTTTCTTCGAGCGATCCTTCAACTTGCGCAGATGCTGTGACAGAAGTATTACGCCAAGGTATGGAGTATTACATACCTTTTTCTGACGTCCCGTCCGGCTCGCTCTTGCTTTAATTCCGAATGTAGAGATGCTGAAGCGTCAAAGCATAAGGATTACTTAACCTGGGCTGATGCTCAAACCCGCAAAACTAGAGATGTTCGCGAAAAGAAGAAAGCCTTTAACAAACCCGCTAAGTCTTGCAAAAAGGCTCTCAAGAAGGTTCGCTTCGACCACATACGCCGAACTGGGAACAAACTTGCTTCTTACCCTTCGGGTAGTAAAGCGTTCTGGTCCCAGGTGAAGTCGATCGAAGAGAACCCTTGCCGTCCCTCACTGCCTCCACTGCTGAAATCCGACGGATCACTAGCCCACACCGCTAAAGAGAAAGCAAATTTGCTACTCTGTTTGCGGAGTCTTCACGTTTAGATGCTGGCAATACTGTTCCTTCTAGTTTGCTGTCATGCGGGACGTTTATGTCGGAAATCCGCATACGGCAAACCGAAGTGCGCAAAACGTTGCGCGATCTGGACGTGAATAAAGCTAGTGGACCAGACGGAATACCAGGTATAGTCTTGAGGACGTGTGCGCCTGAGTTGACTCCTATTCTGACACGTCTCTTTCGCTTGGCGACTGGTCAAATCTTGGCCTAAGTCTTGGAAGCAAGCTAACGTGCAACCCGTGCCCAAAAAGGGTAGTCGTGCTGACCCTGCCAATTACAGGCCCATCTCAGTCACTTCCATACTCTGTAAGACTATGCAACGTGTACTGAACCACAGGCTCCTAACATACCCAGAAGCAAACGATCTCCTCAGTGACCGACAGTACGGGTTCCGCCGAAACCGGTCTACTGGGGACTTTCTAGCGTATGCCACTCACATTTGGAGCGAGGCCATTGAGAATCATGGGGAGGCGCTCGCCGTCTCTCTTGATATCTCTAAGGCCCTTGACAGGGTATGGCACGACAGCCTTATTAGCAAGCTTCCTTCATACGGCCTCCCCACTGGTTTTTGTATCTGGATATCAGATTTCTTGAGGGAACGGTCGATTTGTGTGGTCATTGATGGCTGCTCGTCCGACCAATTGGCTATAAATGCCGGTGTTCCTTAAGGGTCAGTACTCTCTGCAACGCTTTTTCTGCTATATATTAATGACCTGCTAAAACCTGGTATTTTTCGGTATGCAGATGACAGCACCGTTGTGGAGAGTTATATGTCTAGTGCACGAGCCAGTACAGTACAAATCCAGTCTCATAGAGAAGCGATGGTTCAGCGCTTAAACTTTTCCTTGAAGGCAGTCTCCGATTGGGGCGATGCCAATCTGGTTAAGTTTAATGCTTCTAAAACCCAGGCGTGTCTTTTCTCCGCCAAACGGAGTCCATTTCAACTGGCTCCTACTGTCAGGGATGTGTCCGTGCCGATAAATTACCAACTTGAGCTTCTTGACATCTCATTAACACCAACTCTCAATTTCGGCTCTTATATTGAGTCTAAAGCCCAGATAATCGTCGATAAGAAAAGAGATGTAGATAACAACTGTCTAGCAGCATCTCATTCTAGCAGACGTTGGCGATGGCAAGACGTATCGCTATCAATGTAGGGACTTCCACCCCAGGTGTCATTATGTGCCTAATTGCGGTGAAACAAAAGCTACTTTATGAGCAAGTGTGTTAAAAATAACTATAATAATAACTATGAGAGGATAATGTAGAAATAAAGCGTAGTAATAATATATAAAATATTGCTGTTGTTACAGGACCAATGAGCGCTGCCGTCTATCTGTCAGACTGTGAAGTGGCCACATTTAACAGTTTCATCAAGGACAATTCCAATTCTTTGAGCTCGAGACAGAACATCGCGTATCATCTCGTTTTTAAAGACGATTCTGTAAGTAAATTTGTTTTATAATATGTACGTATATGTACATAAGATAATAGGTATTAGTAATTACATACTTATATTAATTGCTTGTTAGTCTACTTTGCTTATTTAGTTATATTACGTTATTGTTTTTAGGTAGGGTACAATAAAACAATGTTTCAAAAACCAATTTATGAAATAAAGCAATTTTGTATTTTGTTATGTACCTAAATATTGTATACATTTTATTATATTATTAATCTGATGGTTGAATCGTGATATTAGGGACTAGAACTCTCTGGTGGTAAATGACAGGACTGAATTAAATCTAGTAAATGTTTATTAGACTTCAATAAAGGAGGTTTTCTAAATTCAAAGGATTTTTTAAAAAATATTTGTTACTTTAAAATTTCGGAACGTATAAACCGATTTTTTTTTGTTTGTAAGGGTCCGTTTGGTCCCATTGTAATCACCATCGCGGTTCGATGAGTATCTACAGAGATATGGAGATAAATACCTCTAATGATTAGCACGGCACTTCAAATCGGTTTTGTTAGTTTTTTAAACAATCTTAAATGAAATATGATGAATACTTTCCAATGAGATATGAGTACTTTCCATTACACATGGAGCTATTTCTAAAAATTATCAATAGCTATTTATGATACTAGTGCGGTAAGTTGGTTTTTACAAACGAGTAGACGAATGCAAGCCCGAGATGAAGTCGAGGGCTTACCATAGTCACGAGTTTGTTAAAACCAATATCCGCAGGTGTGTCATACAACATTTTTCAGTAAATTTGCGAGAAAACACTACAATTTTTAATAAAATAGGTAAACATAAATGAAATAATCAAAAAGTCGATACAAACAATCTTTGACGTTTCTAATATGAAAATGCCGCGAATTTGCAAATAGTGCCATGTGTGTTAAAAATTAGAACTACACCTTTCGTCTCATTTACTCATTAGTATTAAAGTAAGACAAATGTATTAAGCAATCGCTTTCAAGGAGGTGCTATCATTCAGCTTATTTATTCTCGCAATATGAAACTCTTTGGTGGAATTCCTATGTAGGTTCTACCGTTTTACGAAAATTAAAAATAAACCGTGAAGGATATACGCACAGTGCCTTACCACAGATTTTATAATAGTTACTACGTGCCATACATCGGAGCGTGCGCTACACGCCCCGCTGTATAGTGTTTAATTTTTAACTTTCGAACGATGTATACAGGCTTCGTAAATGCACTTTTTGAGCAAATGTACTGAAAAATATGTTATCTGTCATCAGGTACACTACCCAGTAAACTACCTCCGTAACGTGGCGTTAGAAAACGTGAACACACCGTATGTGTTCTTGATGGACGCAGACTTCGTGCCGATGTCCGGCTTGTATCCACGCCTGCGAGCCGCCGTGCAACTTGTCAACCCATACCCACAGAAGAAGGTAACATTTTTATTTGCAAGTACACTATCTATTCTTATAGTTTTTATCTGTATATCCTTTTCATCCCATCTTGTGGAAAAAAATTGATTGGTGCTTGATGGATTTTAGCTTTTGAGGTGACATTACATTTCGTCTTATTAGTGTTAATCGTGAGAGTGACACTGGGTAATTGAATATATCAAAATTATAAAAATTAAACTTGACGATTGTTGGAGCCATATTATATGTCTTCAACTTTTTTCTCTCTCGATACCTATCGAGTTATTTAAATAAAAATGGCTTTTATGAATGACTTACAAAAATATATACATCTTTGTTATTTTGGACGATGTATTTTTTTAGTATCATTTAAGAACTATTGTACCAATGGATGTTGATTTAAATATGTATACCCATATTCTACAACGTGTAACATAATACGCGCAAGACCTCGGACACCCCAATTAGAATATCGAATCCTAATATAATAGCAAAAGCGTAAACTCATTTCGAGGCATGTAATCATTTTGTTTTTAAGATATTAGATATACCAACTTACCACAAAATTTGTGGTCGCACTAACACATTACTTAGTAAATAAAACTTTTCTGTCACTCTCGTATCACACTTCGCGCGCACATAATAAATATAAAAATATTCGCTTAACACTAGCACTGATATTGAGGTTTTCGCAATTACAGCAGACAACTTATTTATCAGTTTATACTTGCTAATTTACTGCGATGCTGAATTTAATCGATATTAAAAGATTTTATACCAAAACATGTAATATAATCGCATGACAGTGTCATAGCGCTCACGTCACCTAGAAGATTTGACTGTTGTCATTTCGTGAAAAACATAATGAAAGTTTTTATTTAAACTAACACCACAGTTACTTAATAGTTACTTCGAAACGAACACTACAATTTAGTACGAGTAGAAATGAGTCTTGCTGAAGGAAGGAAACAAATCTTTAAGCTGCTCAACAGCGATGGTCAAGTGGTGACAGATCAATCGCAAATTTTAAAGATTACGCAGGAATTCTATGAAACTCTACAAGACCAAATGCTCACGCATCCTAAGTCCCTAAGTCCGGAAACGCATAAGGAAGGCAACCGCATCCCTATTCAAAACATTGGATCCGAGGATATACCTGATGTATATCCTGATGAAATACTGCTTGCCATTCACCAGATGAAGAACAGACGAGCGCCGGGTGAAGACAGCATTTTTCCGGAAATGCTAAAAAATCAACAATCGTGAAGTATGCCATGCTAGCCTAGCTACACTATTCACAAAATGTATCATGGAAGCTAAAGTACCTACAGCATGGAACAATGCCGTTATCACTCTCATTCATAAGAAAGGAGATATAAAGAAATTTGATAACTACAGACCAATTAGCCTGCTATCACACGTGTACAAATTGTTTTCTAGAGTCTTGGTCAACAGACTTGAGAAGAAATTCGACTTCTTCCAACCACGTGAACAAGCTGGTTTCCGGTCAGGATTCAGCACCAACGACCACCTGCAAACACTAAAGACCGTAATTGCATTTTTGCAATGAATACAGGAAGCCCATCATACTTATCTTCGTTGACTACGAGAAGGCATTTGATTCCGTGGAATGGTGGGTTATAGAAAGAGCATTAGCCAAATGCAGAATAGATGAAAGATATATCCAAATTCTCAATCATCTCCACCAGAACGCGACTGCATGTGTATCCATGCATAAGAAAACAAACAAATTCAACTTAGAAAGAGGTGTCAGACAGGGAGATACTATCTCACCAAAACTGTTTACACTCGCACTGGAGTACATATTTCAACAGTTGAACTGGGTCGAAAAGGGGTTGATGATTGACGAAGAAAGACTCTCAAATCTCAGATTCGCTGATGATTTGGTACTAGTAGCTTAGAATGTGCAGGATATGATATCCATGCTTGGCAGCTTAAAAGAGGAATCCGAAAAAGCGGGTCTTAAAATTAATACTGGCAAAACTAAGATTATGACCAATATACTAGATGCCACAGACTACCACCTCCTTGTGGAAACAGTGTCGTAATATATTTATTTGGGACATAAAATCACTTTAGGCTTTGAAAATCAAACTGCAGAATTAGAGCGCAGAATCGCACAAGCCTGGGCTGCATTCGGAGCCAACAAGGAAATAATACGTGGCAAGCTACCGATACACCTAAAAGCTAAAGTCTTCGAGCAGTGTGTCATGCCGGTGCTTACGTACGGCACAAAAACCATGACCCTTACCAAAAAGTCTGCTGAAAAATTTAGAGTTGCCCAGACAGGAATGGAGAGAGCTATGCTCGGAATTACTCTGCGTGACCGCAAGTGCAACGAATGGATTCGGAGCAAGACCAAAGTTAAGGATGTCATAGCAACAATAGCGAAGAAGAAGTGGACGTGGGCAGGACACATTGCCAGAATGGATGCGAGTCGTTGGGCAAAACGTGTCCTTGAGTGGAGACCCAGGGCCGACACGAGAGGTCGAGGACGGCCACCACAGCGTTGGGTGGACGATATAAGAAGACACGCAGGACGAGATTGGATCAGTCGGGCTCAAGACCGTCTGACATGGAGAAGAAGAGAAGAGGCCTACATCCAAGAATGGATCACCCACAGGCCGCCATGATGACGATGAGAAATGAGTCTTACGTGTTTGAAATAAGGTTCAGTTTTCTAATTCAAACAACCGATGGAATCGTTAGCCTAAAAATAAATATAATTTCAGATATACTAATTACTGATTCGGTGAAAATTAAATATTAATAAAAACCACCAAATCGGATTCAGTAGCCGATTCTAAACAAATTATTTTCAGGTCTTACGTTTAATATGTTACACGTTGTATATTAATTTTACATAAATATGTAGTACTGTACATCTTATATGTGAAATGTAATTTGGAATAAGAAATGCTAAATAAACTGGCCAAGTGCAAGTCGGACTCGCACTTGTAGGGTTCCGTACCACACTACAGTATTTTATAAGATCGAGCAATAAATACCACTATCATTTTTCGCCAGCAAAAAATAATAATTAAGAAACATTTTATTTCTTATAACGCAATCTCACGTCTAACAAAGGTGTTAGGGATTGACATTTCTATATAACGTCATCTATGGGACGTTTACCTAACTAAGTGTTCATAGATGGCGTGAAATGCCGAAAGAAACACGTTTCTTGTATGGGGACCCTCTTTAATTTTTAAGTTTATTCTGTTTTTAGTATTTGTTGTTATAGCGGCAACAGAAATACATCATCTGTGAAAATTTCAACTGTCTAACTATCACGGTTCATGAGATACAGCCTAGTGACAGACGGACAGACAGACAGACAGACGGACGGACAGCGAAGTCTTAGTAATAGGGTCCCGTTTTTTACCCTTTGGGTACGGAACCCTAAAAACAACAAAACATTAATTTTTCACGCAGTCGTAGTTCTTTTGGAACAATTCACTTGTTCAATCTGTCTATCCTTAATTTTATCACAAATGAGTTAAGCGGCCTTTCATGTTACACTATACACACCATATGTGTTTTACATCGATGCGGACTTTTTGTACCGATTTCATTAACAGATCTTAAGTTAAATTTAATAGACAAACATTCTTGAATAAATATGTGTAGCCTAACCTAAATTTTAAAAAGATCAATAAACATTAGCTGTTACTAAAAATCACACTAAAAAAATACGCACAAAGTAATAAGGAGAATGTGGCGAAAAATACATCCACATCCGACTCCTTCAGAATCAAATCGTATCAGTTTAGTTGATTATTGTATTTTTTTAATTCCAGTGTCTAGTAGTCCCAGCGTTTGAAACGCAGCGTTACCGCGCGTCCCCGCCACATAACAAGCAAGCGTTACTATCTCGACTGTCCAATGGACACACCGTGGGTGACGTGGCTCCCTTCCGTGCTAGAGAGTGGCCCCGAGGACATCGACCCACTAACTACTCGAGGTGGGCCACCTCTGACGAACCTTACGAAGTAAGTACTATCTGATAGTATATGATAGCCGTACAATATTAAATAAAACTGGCCAAGTCGAGTTAGACTCGCCCACCGAGGCTTCCGTACCAACCAACTTCTCATACTAAAGGAAAAATTACAAACTTAACTTTGCAGTTCGATCCATAGAAAATATACTGCACTAACCGCAAATAATACATTTGTAATAGTAAATTCACTTGTTTTTTAACCGACTTCAAAAAAAGGAGGAGGTTTCTCAATTCGACCGTATATATATATATATATTTTTTTATGTTTGTTCACGGATAACTTCGTCGTTTATGAACCGATTTTGATTATTCTTTTTTTTTCGAAAGGAGATATCTCAAGTGTGGTACCATGGTAATTTTATCGAGGTCTGATAAGTATCTCCAGAGATATTGAGATAAACATCTCAAAATTGGTACTGAAAATGAAAATTGAAGTCGGTTCTTTTTTAGTTTTAAACGATATTATTGTTATTAAACTACATATTTACGGTTTTCAGATTTAAGTGGTTCAAGACCTTGCTTCTTGCCAAATTTAATGAATTTCATTCTAGGTCAATGGGAAGTCCCCTATAGGTTTTGATTTCCTTGTGAAATCGCAAAATATACGACGGTCATATCTCTTGATCGCGTTTACTTAAAGGTTTGATTTTTTCACAGCCGAAAGATACCGTAGATACAAGTATTATGTATAAGTTTCAACTTGATAACTCTAAGCATTCCGGAGATAAAGGGTCTTGATAGACGGACAGACAGTCAGACAACAAAGTGATCCTATATGGGTCCCTTTTTTCCTTTTAAGGTAAACCCCATAAAAAAAACAAATTTCACCAATTTTGTCATCAATGTTTAGGTAGAGTGGCAGTCGGACTACGAGCCGTATTTAGTGGTACATCGAACGGTGCCCAAATACGATACAAGGTTCTCAGGCTTCGGATGGAATAAGGTAATCTCTTCCTTTTAACTTAGAGTCTGTGCAAAAAGAGAACCGTCGTAGAAATTGAGGTTGCGTGTTCTAATTTTCTGTTTTAATTCTTTGACAATGTTTAATATGTACCTTCCTTCCTTACCTTTGAATTTTAGTTCATCGTAACGCCACGACGGTTCTCTTTTTGCACATAGTCTAACATATTATTTTCCCCCCGACTACGGCGAAACAAAAAGGAGGGTTATGATTTTAAACGATGTTTCAGTGTGTGTTCATCTGTTCATGATTATATATAGACCCAAATGGAATATAATAACATGTTGCACTGACCCCACTTAAGTGGGATAATAAGATGATGATGATTTGTCAATTAAAACGGAAGAGGGTGACTTATTGCACTGACCCCACTTAGTGGGATAATTAGATGGTGATGATTTGTCAATTAAACTGGAAAAATGGAAATGGGAGAAGGGTAGGAAGATGATGACTTTTTAATTAAAATACATAATTGGTAAAATATTGTGTTCTAATTAGTCTGTCTCCTCTCCAGGTATCTCATAGCGTGGAGCTCCGTGCCCAAGGTTACCGTCCGGTAGTACTACCCGATGCATTCGTAGTACACACCCCGCATGCGCCCTCTCTCGACATATCTGCGTTTAGAGCAGATCCTCATTACCGTATGTGAGTATAACCAGCACCATATATGGAACCCTAGTACTAATAATTAGAGTAGACGAGTTCTAGAGACAGTTCTACAGATCGGTTAACGTAGTGTAGGACGCTAGCTAGGTGGAGCGATGATATACGCAAGCTGGCAGCGGTTGGAAACAAATAGCTGAAGATCGAGCTCAGTGGCGTGCCATATGTGAGGGCATGTACCTATTTGCCCCTCTATTTTGTCCCCACTGGTGACAAGTGGCATAAAGTGTCACCTGTAGTGACAACTGGGACAGATTTTATTCCCAGTTGTCCTTAGCTTCGTCCTCAGTGGTGACAACTGGGAACAGGTTAGGTTAGGTTTGAGACATCATCATGGTTACCCTTGAACTCGGGCTTTGCTCGCTTAGGTTAGGACAACTGAACAAAATCTATCCCAGTTGTCACCTGTACTGACCTGAGTTTTTCCCACTTGTTTTTCTCACTAGTGGGGACAAAAAAGAGGGGACAACTGAAAACATTCGCAGGTCTATGTCCAACAGTGGACGAATACTGTCTGTTCATCATCATCAGCCTATCTCCGTCCACTGCTGGACATAGGCCTCACCTATAGCATGCCACTAAGCTCGATCTTCAGCTCTCTGTTTCCAACCGCTGCCAGCCAACTTCCGTATATCATCGCTCCACCTAGCTGGAGGGCATCCTACACTACGTTTACCGAGCGGTGGTCTCCACTCTAGAACACGTCTACCCCAACGGTTATCGGTTTTACAACAGATGTGACCAGCCCACTGCCACTTCAGCTTGCTAATCCTTTGAGCTATGTCGATAACTTTGGTTCTCTGACGGATGACTTCATTTGGAATTCGATCCTTCAGAGAGACTCCAAGCATAGCCCTCTCCATAGCTCGCTGAGCGACTTTGAATTGGTGAACCAGTCGCACCGTCAGCGTCCACGTCTCGGCTCCGTAGGTAATAACAGGTAGTATGTTTCTTTGAAGTGTTTCACACTTTATATTTTTGTAAATTGTTAAACACACGGGGACATGAACCCGCAACCAATGAACCCGTCCCGTCGGTACGATGAAATTTTGAGTTGTGTTTAACAATTTACTAAAATAACAGGTAGGACGCACCCGTTAAAGACTTTCGTCTTCAGGCTTTGCGGTATGGGCGATGAAAAGAATCTACTAAGTTTTTCAAATGCTGCCCATCCCAGCTGTATTCTTTTGCGAGCTTCCTTTTCAAAGTTGTTTCTACCCAATTGCAAGATTTGCCCAAGGTAGTATTCGTGAACAACTTCGAGAGGAACTCCGTTTAGGGCAATCGGTTCCGGAATAACATGTTCGTTGAACATGATCTTGGTCTTATCCAAGCTCATCCGGAGACCGATGCGTTCAGAAGAATCGGCGAGGGTGGTCAGCATGTATTGCAAGTCTTGCACGGTTTCAGTGCAGTTAGAGAGGTGCTCGCCGTTTATATTTATGCCCCGTCCTTTCCAATCGAGCGTCTTGAACATATCCTCAAGAGTGTTGGTGTTCACCAACACTGTCTGTTAATGAAACAAAATTAAATAATTAATTTATATTGTATTTATTTCAGCTGCCTAGCGCTGTTGAAACAAGAATTTATGGACGATTTGAAACGTAAATACAACGTCACATTCGAAGAACACGACACCAAAGCGGACCCCTTGTACCTCGGACAAGCTAAGAGTATATTACTGAATCAACGTAAAAACTAACATTATATTGGATGGTCGATTTATATGAAAACAAAGTGAAACAATAATCTAAAAGTCAAAATCCATAATTATAATATTTCAATTATTTCCAATTGAAATAAAAATAGATATTTGTTACATTTGAACTATGGATAGTGAATGGAAAGATATGGAATGCTATAAAAAGATACGGTACATTGAATCATGATTATTGTAGGAGGTGATTGTGGTCTGGTTCCTGGTCTATGGGATGAGGTACGGCACCCGCCAGTTATACACTGAATGGGCCCCCCATAAAGGCGGACCGTTATGTTGGCGCCGAGGGGCAACATATATAATTTATTATTAGAACTTAGTTAAATTTCAGAAATCTCAAAGCATGTGAAAGTTATTATAGTTGATATTACCGTTTTTCTCATGTTATTAATTTTATAAATTGCTACTTTATAACATAATATATACATACAGTAGGTAAATATTATATATTTTTAATTAAACGACAGAGTAAAATAATAACTATTTCCTGGAAGAATTGCGCACACAAACTTAAAATATAATTTTATTTTTTTAAAGGCGGTTAAAATCGTAACGGTTCGATTATGTATGAATAACGTCTGAATTCTTATAGAAGTGTATAATTTCATTGACTAGATTTTTATTTGTTTGTTTAGATATATATTAAATTAAATAAAAAAACCTTCAAATAGGCAAAACATTTAAAACTGTAGACTATTTCAGGCTATTTATTGTATGCTTTTATAAGTGTTAAGTGTGTACTCACTTTAATATACGGTACGATGAAATTTTGGATTGTGTTTAACAATTTATATCAATTTAAATAATCACATTATATTGTAAGATAATAATAAGCTAGTTGCACGAGTAAAAATAAGTTATAAATTAGTACCTACGTATATCTAAATATAGTACATATATTCGATGTTAAATTTTTACATATATTTTTATAGTAACATATTTGTTTTAGTCAAATTAGGCACGTATCGTACTACCAGAACAGTTAACAAAATCTAACAATTTTAACTGAAAATCGCGGTCCTTATCACATAAGCTTAGAATGGTTAAGGCTAATGCACACACGCTACATTAGTATCGGCGACTGGCGCTTAAGTTGCTATTCAGAAGATCGATGACGCGTCCGAACACTTGAATAATAATTAATTCTTATTCAAATGCCTCATTTGAATTTTGTCTTTTAAATTTATCCTTGTGCTATTTGGTCGAGGGAAACCTTTCGTTATAGAATCACTGTTTTTATCGAATTGAAATGTCAAAAGTTTCCGCTCGAAACATTGTGAATTGCAAAGATTAGAGTCGAAGAAAAGACACTTCAAATCCGAATTGGTTGGAGTTTTTCCATAAAAATCGATTTTCATACAAGGTATGGAAATTTTATGAGGAGTGAAATTAATACAAGCGTTAACTCAAAATCGTTACGTTTAATGTTAATGTCAAAATGCCAATCTTTCTACGTCATATTCAAATAGTAACACAACAACTACAGTAATATATAAATAAGATAAGATTGTAAACTATATTGGTTGTTAATATTGTAAAATAATGAGTATCCTTTGTGTAATTAGTTTAGTTTATGTGTAGGTCAGGTACTGTAACATAGTTTGTATATTATATTAGTTGTGTTGTCTTTAAATCATCTGTGTAAAATTCTGATCGATTCTCATTCCTGAACACCGACCATATTTTTATTTTACCGACACTCTCCACGTGCTGTATGAAACTAGCATGAACGGACATTGGCAGAATTGTGACAACAAGCCACAGAATCCATAAACTAAGAAACTAACTAAATTGTATTAAAAGTAAATAAACTGGCCAAGTGCGAGTCGGACTCGCGTAGGGTTCCGAATGAAAAATAATGCCGGAAAATAAGATTTTTGTATGGTACCTCCTTTAATTTTTAATTTAATTTCGTTTTTATTGTAGCTATAGCTACAGCTGCTATATCATCAAGTAATAAATATTACAATAGGTGCTATGGTATAGCACCTATTGTAATATACACACTATGAGTAAATTTCAAGTCTATCTAATACGGCTTGTAAGATCGAACATAAAACGCCTGAAAAAACACTTTTCTTGTATATTATTTTTAACATTATTATGTTTTTAGTATTTGTTGTTATAGCCGCTATAGTAATACGTAATTTGTGAAAATTTCAAGTCTCTATCTATTACGGTTCATAAGTTCAAGCAAAAAACTCCGAAAAAAACATGTTTCTTGTGGAATTCTTGTATCTGTAATTTTATTTTTTTGTGTTTTTATAGTACATTTGTTGTTGAATCCCCCCATAGTAAAACATACGTCGTAAACATTTCAAGTATGTACCTATTACGGTTAAGGAGATACAAGCCTGTAAAGTGGGGACAGACAGACAGACGGACGAACGACAACGAAGTCCTTTAGTTTTTTTAGTTTAGTTTAGTTTTGGGTTCGGAACCCTAAAAATAAAGTGATATGGTACCAATCATGATTACAATAGAAGATTAGAGAGAGAGACTGTACTTTTTTTTAACTCTCACTAAGGAGAAATCTCCACTCGTGCGTCGGAGCTTTGACACTCACTTTTTTCCGGACAATTGAGAATACAAATTCTGTAACCTGCGAAAAAAACTCGAGCTAGCGTGATAGTCGCCATTGTTACAGTATCGATACAGTCGCTTAATCCCCACAGTTGTTATAAGCGAGTCACAAAATCGCCGGTCGCCGACACTAAAAGTCGCGCGTGTGCTTTGGACCTTGGCTTTTAGAGTTTGATTTGTGAAAGACCCAACGGAATACTATTGCGTCTTTTTGCCACGTAACATTTTTGATCAATGTTATAGAATTTATTTTAGAATAAAATATTATTTACCATTTATACATAATAAAATGTTAACGGCTGTGAAAATCTTGCTGTAGAATTTACAATTTTGTATATATTAAAATAATTAATATGTCAATGAACCAGTGGTAGGTACTATATTTAATATCAATATTAAGTAGAAACACACCTTCGTTACAGCATCAGTAAAATCTTGTTTGATAGCAAGATAGAACAAAAATAGTCAAGAAATTATAATACAAACATTCAAATACAATTTTTTGTATACTCCTGAAAAGTCCTCTATACTCTGTAATTATTTTTACTACCTTCCGCTTTACTTTCATGTTTAAATAAAAATAATATTGTCTTTTCATTATTACCAATGAGCAGGAGCGAATATATTATTTAATAATTCAATATTAATAATTTAAAATAATGTAAAGATGGTGTATGTTTAAAATACTTAGTTACACAAAATAGCCAGTTTTACCATTATAATGAAGTTTTCTGAGAATGAGAAATGAAGAATTGAACAATATTCCTAAATAAATAAGCTATATTTCCTTTTTTACCAAAGATTTCTTACTGCCCGAAAATTGGTCATTTAAGCCAAACTTATTTAATTTGGTTTGTATTTTTTTTATTGAAATTGTAAAATATTATAATCTATTTGTATATGCTCGATGTTGTTGTATTATTTTAAAGTATTATTTCGAATATTATTTAATTTTAAAACACCTGAATTATGATTAAAATTTATTATTTTATGATGATGATTTGTTATTTTGATGAATAAAAATCAAATTAATTAAATATTGCTGCGTTTTATTTTATTTACTTAATTTGCCTACATTTTAACAAAGTTAATACACTAAACTTACGAAAAAAAAGTAAATGACTTCTTATTTCAAGAAAAATATTTAATAAGCTTCAGAAGAAACCATCCTAGACTCTGCATTAGTAAAGAAATTGTTGCTATTTGGATTTTCTTTAGTTGTTAACAGCCATAACAATATAATAATTTGGAAATCCATGTCTTGAATATCTTTCTTCAATGTTGTCACCGCTTTTTTAGCCGTCACTAAAGGAGAGTTATCGTTCATTGAGGATCCCTTTGACTCGGTTCTGTGCTTTATAGTCTCTACTTTAGCGGTCAATTCGTTCAAAGTGTCTTGTCTCTCAGTTACCCCTACACTCACTTCCTTATATTCATTAGTGACTTTGTTCAACTCGTCCAGCAAGGAACCATATTCGAGAACTAATGGTCCGAATTGCTCATTTAAAATATTCTCCCTCGCCGCTACTTTGTCCATTATAGAACTGATGCTAGAATATAGCTTGTTTAATTGAGATCCAGTTGTTTTAAACCTTTCGAAAAGGTCGTCTCTGTAGCTTCTCATTTGCGCGTGCCTCGTTCGCCAATCGCGTCCGTCCGCCGATATTTTCAATCGCAACGCTGGAGCGACTCTTTCCAATTCTAATTTCCATGCCTCCCAATCGTGAACCTTATTCGCCAGGTTATTCGTTTCTTTTTCCTCTGTGAATTCGCTTTCCGATTCCTCGGAATATATGGCCATTTCTTCTTCGACTTTGTCTAATATGATTTCTGTTTCGTCTTCCACTTGATCGACGTCGTCTGCGGCCTCTTCGGTGTCAGGGATGTCTACTATTGGCTTTTGCCATTCGAAGTTTTCTTTGGCCAACGCTTCGTTCGCGAGAACGTTTAAGATGAAGCTTACTTGATCGCCGAAACCTTGCTTTAGTTTGTGCGATGAGAAGTCTATAGCTATATCCTTTTCTCGAAGGACGTCGATAATGGAAGCGGTGATAGAGTTCGGATCGTCTTCTTCGTTAGGTTGCTCGAACTCTTTGCCTGTTTTTCTGATGAGCCAAGCGGCCGTGGAGGCGAACACGTAGAATTGCTCGCCGGGGTTGGTCGATGTGATGAAGTAGTACCGGCTCATGGGTTTCATCTTGATTTGAGGTCGGAGCTCAGTGTCGATTTTAAGAATTCGCAGTTTGTCTATCAGTCGCAAATCCATTTTCGTGTAGAAATAATATTTTCTTCGTAATGGTTTCTAAACGTCAGGGTAGTGTGTTGACATGGTTATCAGTTATTGTTTGGATTCTAGTTACTATGGTTACGGATCGTTAAAAGTTTTAAAGGGGGTCCCTAGACGCTCATAATAGCTTGACACGCATTAACGTGCGTGACAAGCACGATTGGCATTGCAAAAATATAATTTTTCGACGCGCATAAAGAGGTGTTATATAAGTTTGACCTGTGTGTTTGTGTGTCTGTCTATCTGTGGTACTGTAGCTCTTAAACGGGTGAACCGATTTGGATGCGTTTTTTTTTATTTGTAGAAGGGTTTTTAACGGTGGTTTCTAAACATGTTTTATCAAAATTGGTTCAGTCGTTTAAAGGTTATCAGCTCTTTTGACAAAGAAACAGAATATTTTCTCCGGACCAGTGCGTTCGGTGTTTTTCTTCTATACACGTACCTAACTACGATCTACTTATATTATAATTAATGTAAAGTTTGTATCCATGTTAAATTTATTCATTCACGCAAAACGGCTGAATGTATCTAGATGATATTTGGCACACAACGTTTATAACCTGGATTTATAGCACATACTTTATAGGATAGGTACTTCTTACTTTTTGTAAGTTTCTAGGTATTTTTTTACTTCTGACGGAATAAGCCGTGGGGCACAGCCTAGTAATAGGTACCTCTTTGATTATATACGAGTTTATAATCAAAGAGGTAGGTACCTATACTAAATGTGAAATTTTTTGTTTGTTACTCAATTACTCAAGTGTTCCTTGAATGTAATTTGGTACACATTGTTACTGATACATATATCCGCAATAAGGTTTATTGTTTTTAAGTAATGTCTTGTTTAATTCAGTACATTTATTTTCAACCCACTACCAAAAAAGAGCAAATTCTAAATTCGTCTGTAAGGTTTTTTGTTTGTATGTTACGCGATTACTCCGTCAATAGAGAACCGATTCGAATGATTATGAGTATACGGGTTCACGGTATCTCTCATGTTGACAAGGCAGAAAATTGCTGTGAAGACAAATTAATTCACCCCGGGTTTGCTACCATTCCACTCACACTTACCGTAAAAACGATTTGTAATATACTGTCAAACACTAAAATCAACGTGAAGAAAAGAGCAAACACATGGTTTGACGTAATGCAATGTCATAGTTTTAGTCTTCAAGAGTTTATTCTACGTGCAATCTCTTTTGAGTATAATCTTCTTGATTCCATTCCATAGCTTTAATTTGGCATAGAAAATGTCCATGTACCGCCATGTACCTACGATGTTACTTAATTGCTTTAATGATGTCCAACGAATGTAGATTATCTATTGTAAGTCTGCCGTGTAATTATGATTAATTAGATCTGTTAAGGGAACTCCTCCATTTTGTTCTCCTCAAGGCTCAGGGAAGCGCTTTTTGGCACCGGTTTTAATTGCACACATTTTCTTGATTAATATTTACCGAGTGTAAGTATATTTTATGTGACTCATCTCTGTTTGCAATTTAGGCTGAGATTTGCAGGTCTGACTGCAACAGTTAATAACAAAGGAAATCATATTAGATAACGGTGTTTTAGGGTTCCGTGAATCAAAAAGAAAAAGGGACCCTTATGCCCTCGGCTGCAAAAAACTTAAACTTGAAAGTCAATGTGATCAAAAGATGTGACCGTTCATGTCGCATATTTTCGCATATTTTGCGATTTTACAAGAGTATCAAAACTTATTCATTTCATTTTCTGCAGTACCTACTAACTACTAAGTTTGAGGTGCTTTTCTCCATATCTCAAAAGTCAAAAGTCAAAGCGTTTATTCAGTAGGTATATGGGCAAATTAAAAATCTGCACTTACACACGTCAAATAACATTAAATCATCATCATCATCATCAGCCGGTGTCAGTCTACTGCTGGACGTAGGCCTCTCCCAAGATGCGCCACTGAGCCCGGTCTTCGGCTCTTCTTTTCAGTCACTGTCCACCGCGTATGTCGTCGCTCCACCTAGTCACAGGACGTCCTACGCTACGTTTGCCGATTCGCGAACTCCACTCTAGGACAAGTCTACCCCAACGGTTATCAGTCCTGCGGCAGATTTACCAGACCAGCCCACTGCCACTTCAGCTTGCTAATCCGTTGAGCTATGTCGATAACTTTAGTTCTCTGGCGAATTACTTCGTTCCGGATTCGATCTCCGCAGAGAAATACCGAGCATAGCTCTCTCCATAGCTTGCTGAGCGACTTTAAACTGGTGACCAGTAGAACTGTGAGTGTCCACGTCTCGGCTCCGTAAGTCGTTACAGGTAGGACGCACTGGTTAAAGAGTTTTGTCTTTAGACACTGCGGTATAGGCGACGAGAAGACTCGACGGAGTTTTCCGAATGTTGCCCAGCCCAGCTAAATTTTTCTCTGGATTTCCTTCTCGAAGTTGTGTTTGCCATAATGACGATGTCATCTGCGAATCGTAAGTGAGAGATGTACTTGCCGTTGATGTTAATGTTACAATCTTTTCAGTCCAGCGTCTTAAACGTATCCTCCATGGCGTTAGTGAACAGTTTCGGGGATATGACGTCCCCCTGTCTCACTCCTCGACGCAGGTGGACATGTTTAGTTCGCTGGTTCTGTACTTGTGCACATTAAATAGATCAACATTAAATAGATCATATCAATAATAATTATTCTAAATATAACAAAAACATAACTTATTGCTTTGACTTTATAAAAAAAAAACAAAAGTAATGAGGCATTTAGCTTTCATCTAAACGTCGAACGTCACACTTAAAACAAATGTTTAATTCCTCTGATGTAGGGTTGCCAACCGTGGCTATTACGTGAACTCCCAAAGTATGTTTCAGTACTTCAGACAAATTTTATCCAAAAAATTGTAAAGTACCTCTGAAGATACCTACTTATCAGATCTCAATGAAATTATAATGGGACCTTGGAAGTGTACTCTACCAAATAAAAAAGTAATTATTCGAATCGGTTCACAATAGACGGAGTAATAGCTTAACATACAAAAATACAAAAAACATACAGACGAATTGAAAACCTGCTCCTTTTTGTAAGTTAGTTGAAAATAAAGAATGTGTACTGAATGAAACAAGACAACTAACCTTATTGCGGATGAAACAAGACAACTAACCTTATTGCGGATGTAGAAATCCTGACGATATACATACAGTGTGTCTGGTTAAAGACTAGCGATACTTTAGGTACTTATTTTTGTTTTTTTTTATTTATGTTTGAGGGCCCGGTGGCGTAATCGGGAGAACGGTCGGCTTTGATGCCGTGGTACTGAGTTCAAACCGCCGTGCATCAATGGATTTTTCTATCGAACAATTTATGTACGCTTCTCACAGTGGCCCTCCGCTGAAGGAAAACATCGTTAAAAAACCTACAACCCCCGCATGGTGGTAGGACACTATCTAGTGTCCGCCTGGCCAGCTACTACCCTCAAGTTAGAAAATCTGTCGCCAAACATCTAATGCGTTCCGGCAGCTATCCTTGAGAGCCAGTTCCCATTCTAGGCCTAGCGTGCTTACCATCTTCGACCGCATCATAACTTACCAACAGGTGAGATAGTGGTCAAACCAAAGAGCAATAATTACTAAAGTACAGAGCGCGGCTACTCGAGCTCGAACAGTAAGCACGGGTCAGAACATCGTCGCTGTCCACCGGCAAGTGGTTCGCGCTTCGTCGACTGTCGACATTCTGAGTTCGAGCGGAGTGCGTTTAGTAAGATCTTATTTCGTTTTTGCCGAGAAAATGGTGAAATGCGCGGTGCCAACTTGTCAAAATGACACAAGGAAACACACGAAACTAAAATGCAACATAACATTTCACAGGTAATTCAGTTTTTCATACTTTTAAACAGATATACTATTATATGATAGCGGGGGTGAAGTACACGTGAGACGTGCGGTTGCGAGTCGCGTCCCACTACACCGCCCGCCGCTTCGCCGGTGATGCATTGAGTAGTGATGTGCGTGGTGTCGATATTATTTGCGACATTTTTTACGTTCAAGCGAAGTCGAAGTAAGGAAATATTCCGATGCTCTAAAGTGTTAATGTTGAGATTTTGGTGTGGTTAGCTTTATATTAGTTACAAGCTGTGCCCCGCGACTTCGCAACTTCGTCCGCGTAGTATTTTTAATTATTTAATCTTATTATATTACAAATAAGACACATACGTAGCCCACCTACACCGCGCCGTACCACGCCTCGCTAAGCCCCCTCCCCTCCCTCTTCTCGGAACACTACGAGTGCGAGTCTGACATGTACTTGGCCAGTTTATTAGCCGTTGGGCTACGGAACCCTAAAAACGGGTTAGTATGTAAATAAGCATTTCTTTTCCAGGTAACATTTTATATTATTTCATTTATTATAACATCACAATAATATTATTTTAAGTGCTCTTAGGTACTCTTAATTACATTAATACTATCTCTTTCGTGCATTTAAGATACTTATATAATGACTGAAAAATCGTAGGAAAAAACAAACAGCGTATCTTGAGATTAATATATAACATTCCTCTCAGTGTATAAATATCCTATATTCATTTTTGTCGTCACGTGTCACCCGCTTCATCGATAAGCGCGCGGGTGTTTGCAGGCATCCCTACGCAAGACCTATATATCAATGTACGTAGCTATAGCACATCTGCTTACAACTCTCAGCAAGGTGGCGGGCTCATAGCCGCGCTCTGTACTTTAGTAATTATTGCTCTTTGGGTCAAACGCTAGCCTATAAGATATTAAAAAAAAACTTATAATTTCGATATTTTTATATCAAAAAACACTATTTAAAAGTGGTTTTATTGGTTTTAGGTTTAGGATTCCAACAAACGTCTTTTGTGCTTGCGCATGCGCTATGTTCAAACGACAATATTTTAAAAGTAATAGACATACAGCCGTCAATTTTGTATTGTATAATTGTATTGTAGCTTAGACAAAATCTATCGATCTAGTAAAAAAATAATGGGAGCCATGACGCTGTTTTTGCAGTAATTCACAATGATTTGTCGAATTGGATTGTTATTTTAATATTATTTAATATGTTTTTGTTATTTTTTTAAATGTTTTATTTTATTATTTTAAATCCGGTAATGTGAAACATTATTTCGTATTTTTTGACAATATTGTTACCTGTCTAATAAGCCTATTTTTATCTTAGTGGGATCAACACTTTGAGAGATATGATTTTTTTGTAGAGAATATCTCTACATAAAAAACAAAATGGCTGCCACATTGAGGTGAGGGCATCGACGTCATTGCTACGACGTCGATGGGTGAGGGGGTTTGGACCCGACTTTATAGTGTTTTTTGATATAAAAAATGTCGAAATATAAGTACCTAAAATATCGTTAGTCCTTGACCAGACACATTGTATAATATATATAATATTAAACATAAAGATTTTTCAATGATACCCCACTTTAAACATTTAACTTTACCCTTAAGCTATTATAACCCTAGTTCGTTAGACTTTTTTTTTACCGTCTTCGAAAAGGAGCAGGTTCTTAAATCGGATGCATTTATATAAAGAATTAGGATTAGCAAATTTGTTTTGTTCGGACGAAGTTTATTCCGAATGGTCCCATTAAAATTTCATCCCATTATAATTTCGCTAAGATCTGATGAGTATCTCTATATATAGAGATAGACACCTTAAACTTGGTACTGGAAATGACTAGCGCAACACTTTCAAAATGTTTCATCCGACTTCCAAAAAGAAGGAGGTTCTCAAATCGCCTGTATGTTTTTTTAGGGTTCCTTACCCAAAGGGTAAAACGGGACCCTATTACTAAGACTCTGCTGTCTGTCTGTCTGTCCGTCTGTCACCAGACTGTATCTCATGAACCGTGGTAGTTACACAGTTGAAATTTTCACAGATTATGTATTTCTGTTGCCGATATAACAACAAATACTAAAAACAGAATAAAGTTAAAAATAATAGAGGATCCCCATACAAGAAACGTGTTTTTTTCGGCATTTCAATGTAACGCCATCTATGAACGCTTAGTTAGGTAAACGTCGCATAGATGCCGATTAAATTGTCGATCCCTAACACCTTTGTTAGACTTTAGATGGCGTTATAAGAAATACAATGTTAATAATTATTTTTTGCTGGCGAAAAATTATATTGGTATTTTTTGCTCGATCTTATAAAATACTGTAGTGTGGTACGGAACCCTACCAGTGAGAGTCCGACTTGCACTTGGCCAGTTTATTTATGTATGTTACGCGATTACTCCGTCAATTGTGAACCGATTCGAATGATTATTTTTTATCGGTAGGGTACGTTTCTGAAGTGGTGTCCCATTGCAATTTCATCGAGATCTAATAAGTACGAGTATCTCCAGAGATATGACGATAAACGTCTCAAACTTGCTACTGAAACTGACTTGCGGGGCATGGAAGTCGGTTGTATTCGTTTTTAAACTATCTCAATTATGTAACGTTCTTATTAAAATTATCTTTTCACAATATGCCATTTGATTGTGGCATGGATTAAATATTAAGCGGATGTGGCATTTAAATAATAATAATAATATGAGAAGGATAAAACTATACAATCACTAGTATGAGAGAGCGAGATGAACAACAATTTTTTATCCTCTACCTGCGTATGCGATTAAACTGTATGCAGCAATGTTTGGATACAAGTTCTAGTGCACCCATTGGCTCTCACCCGCTGTCATGTATAACCCGACCAAATTACGTTGTTCATTTTATCTTATAGCTGCCATATGTATCACGTGTTCATCGTTTTGGTCGGGTTATATCCCTATAGCTATTTCATTCGCATACGCTAATGTTCTCTCTACATATATATACTTTCTCTATGGCCGATCTTGATTATTCTTGCCTTTCTCTATGGGTTGTGGCCATATTGAATTTCAATTGCTGTCAAATCTTTAGCGACATTCGCAAGATTTAAGACCATAGAGAAAGTTACGCTTATGGAAAGCACCACAAAATAACAAACATACATACATAGACTGATAAAATCACATTACCATCCTTTGCGTCGCGCAGTCAGGTAAAATAATAGGTACCCTAAAGGTTAAACCGCACAAAGCGACACTGCACAGCAGCGGCGCGACGCGACACGTAGCGACACTTTTAGGTATACCGCACTTGAACTGCAGTGCCGCGACAGTTTGCAGCACGGATAATAGACTATCTTTATCCGTCTATCTTATCTGTTTATCTGTCTTTATCCGTGGTTAAAGGGCCTTATTCACGGCTGTACGTCAGCTCAAGGCCGCGGCGCTGGATGTAGCATACTGACTGTCGTGCGCGCATCAAGCGAGCAGAGTAAATAGAACGAAACATGTTTTAAATTACAAATGTATATTATACGTATATGTTAAATCGGCTGTACAGCAAGTCTATACACCATCAAGCCGCACGATGCTGGACTGCTCTGACGTACGTCCGCGTTATTCACTGTCCATCTGCACGACGCTCGCGGTGGTGGGGGTGCTCGCTGGATGCAAAATCGGTCGTGCAAGTCCAGCAAACAATTAATAATAATTATCGACGTACGTCAAGCCTATTCACGGTACTTTTGCATCGTGCATCGTGCATGTCCTTGAGCTGACGTACAGACGGGATGGATCGTGAATAAGGCTCTAAAGCCCGTCACAGACTTAGCTATAATATATATTAATATTTTTATAGCTAGGCTATATATTACTATATATTTTCTACACTAATTTTCGCGTGACCGCACACTCAGCTATAATATATATTTCTGTGACGTCACCAAGCGATACCGTAATATACATTATTGCATATTACTATACACTAAGACGACCATCAATTATGAAGGCATTATGAAGGCTAAATATATATTTCTCAGTGTGTGGTAGCTTGCTATAATATATATTATAGTACGGTATATTAATATATATTATATCTAAGTCTGTGACGGGCTTAACGTAGTTTAGGTATACCGCACTTGAACTGCTGTGCCGAGACAGTTTGCAGAAAATGTTGTCTGTCAGTCGTTCGGCAACCTCTGAGGAAGATGGAAGAAACAGCTAGGCTATTCTGTAAGCTATCTCGATAGCGGAATCCGCGGTGAGATTCAAATTTCATACTACGAAATCCAATCGTATTACGTTGGTATACGGTTGAATTTCGTAATACGTAATTTGAATCTCACCGCGGATTCCGCTGTCGAGATAGCTTACAGAATAGCCTAGCAGATTTGAACGTTATTTTGAGTCAGGTGGACGAAAATGACTTGGATATTGTAATAGTATCTTTGCTTTGTGAGGAAGAAGAAAGAATGGAACAAGAGCAAGCAAAAAAGAAGGCAAAAATATGGGTTCATGACGTTTCATATTCACGATATGAAGAAGGGGAATATCACACACTTTTGCCGCGGCTTAAAAAGGATCGGAAAAGGTTTCATACATACTTTAGAATGTCTCAAAATAAATTCGACGACTTGTTACAAATTATGAAGCCCCAATTAGAAACACAAGATACACTTTTCCAAAGCGATAGGTGTGGAAGAAAAACTCATGGTTACAAAGTTTTATTTATTTCTTAATAATAATAATATAATAATAATAGCCTTTATTCAGACATCATTTACAATGAGGATTACAATTTGATTCATTATTATTTTAATTGAATAAAATACTAATAATGTATCTACCACTATGTATATATATATATATATATATATATTATGAGATTCGGAATCAGTATCAGATTTTGGTATCAGATTTGGAATATGAAAACCTACGGACGAACCTACGAACGGCGCGGTGTAGTTGGGATACGAATGTGATTTATTAGTGAATGCTACCCAAAGACACTATTCCACACGGACGGAGTCGCGGGCACAGCTAGTAGTAAATAAAGTTCTTTTTTGTAATAATCTCTTAATAAGTGCGCGCCGCGTCACGTCGCGGTGTGAGCCCACCCTAACTTGAATAAAATGAAGTGTCGCGTCGCTTGCTATACCGCACTAGCGGCAGCGGAACTACACGACGCGACACCACTCTGACACATATAGTAATCTGTGCGCGACACGGCGCGTCAGATTTGATGAGTTGGTCAATTTTGTCGCGCAGTGTCGCGACGCGTAGTTCCGCTGCAGCGTATTGCGATATACCTCATACAATTTCTTACAAAGAATATTTTGCCGCTATGTGTCGCGTCGCGCCGCTGCAGTGAAGTGTCGCTTAGTGCGGTCTAGCATTAACATGACTAATGAAATGAAACAAATGAATGTATAACAAAATCTTCCGTTAACACTGACTCATTTGACTTAATCATGGGTTACAAAATACACCACATATTACTAGCTAAAAATTGGTAGGTACCTAATTATTGCTATATCGAATTTATATAAGTTATTATGTGTTAATTAATACGCATATAAGATGTTTATAAACTGCACGTACCGTGGACTTATCTATACGTAGAAGGTCGTATGACTAAGCACGTGATACACGGATAGAAATGACGGCAAGGGTGCATTTGTGACATGATTGAGATTGTGGGATCAGCATGGTGATGTATCCTTCCCATGAAAAAATAATCATTCGAATCGTTTACAAATTGGCAGAGTAATTGTGTGACAAACATCAAAAACAAAAATAAACGTATCGACGAATTGAGAACCTCCTTCTTTTTAACCGACTTCAAAAAAGGAGGAGGTTTCTCAATTCGACCGCGATTTCGCGTCCGATTCTCAATTTCGCGGAGAACTTCGACGTTTATGAACAGATTTTGATTATTCTTTTTTTGTTAGAAAGGAGATATCCCAAGTGTAGTACTATGGTAATTTTATCGAGGTCTGATAAGTATCTCCAGAGATATGGAGATAAACACCTCAAAATTGGTACTGAAAATTAATAGCGCGGCATTGAAGTCGGTTCTTTTTAGTTTTTTAAACGATCCTAATATTAGAAGTTTTGTTTTAATATCTTATCTATAGGATAGCTTTTGACCACTATCTCGCTTAGCTACCACCAAGCAATGATGTAGTCGGATATGGTGAACACGCTAGACCTATAGATTTAAGATTAGGAATTTAAAGTAACTTTAAGCACGCGATGTCGATATAACGCTAGGCCATGGTATATTATAATATTAGCGTGGCTAGGCCTTGAATATTCTGACTCTCAAGAGCTGTATGCTTTCGTAAGATAACGAAATTATTTTTATTTTAAAATTATCGTGAATTTGTAACATTATTATACAATACAATACAAATATCTTTATTTCGGACAATTATAATTTGTATATTATTGTTATATTATGTTGTATAGTATTATTGTTTATATACCGGCTGTAATTCACGCGGTGAGATCGCGATGTGCACACCGCGTGACCTCACTCCCGAGGAAGAGCGACGGACTCGCTCGAAACCTAGGTCGAGAAAATTCTACTAACGGTACGTGAATTACAGCCGGTATATAACAATAATAAGGCAATTATGCAGTTTGGTAGGACGTCGCTGCCGTAAGATTATGGCGGCAGATTTTCTCCTTGATGCTGGTTAACTACTTTTTGGTAGCAAGTCAGGCGTAACAAATAAAAGCGTATTATACCGATGTTTCGCCATATACTAATATGCTTCACAAATGGGTTTAACCGAAGAGGGTGTGCACTGTGATCCACAATACAGTCTTCTAGGAGTTCTAGTACTAGGTACAAAGGTCCAGGATAATTACGATAAATCAGATAAACAAGCAGCAATAGCCCAATGGCTAAGGCGACGGTCGAGATGTCGTGAGTACAATCCCCACACATTGCACTATTGACGTGAACCCACTCGAGATACAAGCATATTTGGCTTAGTTTGAGGGGTTAAGAGCCCGCTTGAGATTTTTTTTCCCACGCTTGCTCCGCCTACACACGCCGCGGCACCCCCGGTAACGATACAGGAATTGGTTTTGAAGAAAATTGTCCTGGAAGATTCTTATAAACCATGTTTTACATTTGATAGTATTTATTTTGTATATGTAACTAAATCTGTTTGAGAGACAAACAAGAAAAATGAAAAAAAAGGCATAACTTTCAAAAAAATAAACTATCGAGCAAATTATTTTCAATTATGTTTCTGTTCTGTGAAACGAAAGAAAAAACATTGAAAAATCTAATATTTAAGTTTGACTTCATTAATATTATTGGTTGATTTACTGTCATTAGGCAAAGTATAGCATTCTGCAGGGAGCGTCCTCTTAACAAAATACTACTAATGTGCGACCCACATTGCTAGTAAGCTAAAAAAATATTATTACCTACTATCCACACTTTTTGATATTCATACTTTTCGAAGCCAGTTTAACCAGTTTGCTGGTAAATTTGCAGATCTGACAGATACCGCCATACTAAATTGGTAGTTTATCTGTTAGAAAGATTACAGATAGTCAATCAGAGACTCTATCAGAAATCGGTGAAACAGGCGCATATTAAAGATTTTTATTTTATTTTGCTTAGAAGAAACAGTATAAAAGTGTTGTTGGACACGTTCTTAGTCTCAATAATGAGTAAAAAATGTAATTACTTATTAGTATCAAATCAAAACTAGCTAGCTAATGACTAGCTGTGCCCCGTGGTTTTACCCGCTTTCACATAGTTCTTGTGAGAATAGCGGAATAAAAAGGATACGCTATATGTTATTCCAGGGTCTAGGCTACATACATACAATCGGTTGAGTTGAGTAGTTTTTTTAGTAGTTTTAGCGTGAAGGAGTAACAAACATAGGTATACACTCACACACTTTCGCCTTTATAATATTAATAATATATAGCAGGAAGGATAGTAGGATATGCTATTATATATATTGGAATATCATTTTAAACCGACTTCACAAAAAGGAGGAGGTTTTCAATTCGACGGTTTTTTTAATGTTTGTTACTTCAGAGCTCCGTCAAATCTTAACCGATTTGGAAATTTCTTTTTTGTTTGAGAGATTATGCCTCCCGTTTGGTCCTATGAAAAAAATATCGAGATCTGATAATTATCTCTGGAGATATGGAGATAAAATATTATAAAACAAATTTGTATACTTCGATGACATGGTTATGGCTACTGGCTACTTTGACTATCGTGACATGTGAAGTCGATTTTTTCGTTTTGTACGATCATACATTATCGAAAAAAATCCACGCTTTACCACATTCCCCGCCGGGTGGCCGATATATCGTGTCATCGCAAGTCGCCGTAGTGAGTAGACACACCCGTGCTCACCTTGTAACGGTGCTACATGTTTACGTGCTACTTGCAAGCTAGACCAACTATTAGGAACTATCACATATGCACTTTTGTCGTTCAAACAAAATACGATACCTACTTAGTTTAAAGGTTCCTTTTTTGGTGGAAAATTCCCTGTTTACATGACAAAAATGTGAATAGGTATGTATGTTCTATGTACCAACTAAACAATGTCTTTTTGAGGATTTCTTACAAATGCCAAAATGGTCATAGAATTATCTTTGCTAAACTGCCTATGTGCTTGTGTTCAATGGCAATTTTTTTTTCCCGAAAATCAAAGAAATGTGGACCTTAGGTACAAAAGATTTCCCGAAAGGAGACCCCGTTGATGTCTTTTAAAGAGACTGTACATGCATATTACAACTTAGTAGAGACAAGAATTGACAAGATAAGTACACACTTCGATTGAAACCATTAAAAAACAAATGAAAAACAAAAAGAAGTTTCCCAATAAAGAGTGTCTTTATCTCGTATTACTGGCACGATAAAATTAGAACTGCGGCACTGGCGCGAGCGTCTGCACAGTCGCGACTCAGCGCTTGCGACGCACAAACCTCGCGGAATAAAAACTTTTTCAGTTTGTTATTTTTTTAATGTTTTTCTGGCCAGTGTTACGAAACGTTTTGTGCTAGTGCTATACTTGTGTACATTATCTGTGGTTACACTCAGGATATTGGCCTGGAATGTGATTGAACAAAACAAATAAACATGTAAGTTTTTGCGAAATTCTAAATGGTACAAACACGTGTCGTTGCATCCGGCTATCGTGGGCAACTTTCGTAAGAAATGCTGATGTGAATATGCCCTTAATGAAGTTGGTGATACGTACCTTGGGTAGATTTTTTATTGGAATGGGATATGGTAGGAAATAAGCTGCAGTTTTAATTTTTAAAATTTATTACTATTAATATCATTAAAGAAAATAATTAAATTAGTTTGTTCTTTGAGTGTTTAATATTACAATTTAGTGACGAACTCTAAACCTACATATATTATTTTTATGCTTTACAAAATAGTTATAAAAATAATAGTGAAAGCAGTTCACTGCTTGACGTTGACAAAGCGTTAGTGAGACCAGACAGAATTTGCTATTAAGCTCTGCGACTGTATTTTAGAAACAGCTGATAAATTTGAAAGCCAATATATTGTACCCAGATTTAAATGAGCAGACAACGCACCAGTATTAATTGCCCCTGGTATTGAAGGTGTCAATAGGCGCCGGTAACCACTTACCATCAGGTGGGCCGCATGCTTGTTTGCTTCTCTATAGCTATAAAAAAACAACAAGCTGTTTTTAACCGACATGAAAGGAGGAGGTTCTATATTCAACCCGTATGTATGTATGTATGTATGTGTGTGTGTATGAATGTACCCATGTTTGAATGTCCGCAATATCTCATGTCTAAAAAACTTCTGATCTGATTTTGAGGAGGTTTAAGTGTATATTTTTCAGGGAAGGTTTAGTATGTAACATATTAGGATCTTAAGGATATCTCCAGTGATATGGAGAAAAACATCTCATTCTTACTACTGAAATTTTTTTGCACAGCATAAGAAGTCGGATTTTTATCACTATTGAAACTGTTTTAATTATATTAATTTTTTGGAAGAAAACATTTTAGAATAAATACGTTTTAGCAGTCATGTATACGCTTGATATAAATGTTGTACCAAGCAAATATGGAACTTAACACCGGAAAATAGTACTAAGTACCTAAAATAAATAAGTTAGTAGGTACCTATATAACAAACTAAAACACAGTACTTTTTCCCGTACTGTGCTTTAATTAGTAACAATTGGTTGACTAAAGTAGGTATATCATGGTACGTATTTTGCTTTTTTAATTAAAAGAATGAAAAACAGGCAATGACCTTGATGGTTATAATTTAAAATATACTTTTAAAATTAAAAAAAAAATTAAAACTGACTTCACATGCCGCGCAAGATATATCCAGCAGTTTATACAACAGTATTATACAAACATCTCTAAAAAATATATAGAAATAACGATACCCCATCCAAATTGGATTAGTAATTTTTGAGAAAATTTGCGGACATACAAACATACATTTATCATACACACGAGTCATAAACGACTATCAAATAGGGGTGTGTATGCATGCAGAACATTTTTAATACATAAGTATACCTAAGAGCAATTATTACTAAAGTATATTTATTGCTCTTAGACATATACTTACTTACAAATAAATTGCAAATGACTTTATATATGTTGGTTATACAACCGTAGCAAAGAAAAATTGTTAAGAAGTAAATTATCCTTGTAAATTGTTAAACACAATCCAAAATTTCATCGTACCGACGGGACTTGAACCCGCAACCTCCGGAATAACATGTTCCGGTGCTTTTGCCAATTAAGCCACGGTGCGAAGTATCGTTACGACGAAATTAGTGGATTGCATTTGTTAACCCAATTATGCATTTACAAAAATATAAAGTGTGAAACACTTCAAAGAAACATAATATTAAATTATCCTTGTATATAAAGACGAATTGGATTTTTTTTTTTGTTTCAATGGGTACCCTTATCATTTGGTTCCATTTAAATTCTAACGAAATCGGTCAAGCCGTTATAATATATCAACACTTTTATTACGATGCATTTGTGTACTTCGATGACATCATACTGGCTGCTGGCTACTTTGACTAGCTCGACTTTGAAGTCGGTTCTTTTAGTTTTTTTAACGATCTTAAATTATTGTGGTACGACTTCTGCTTCTCCGTAGATAGTATTTTGATAGTTACTGAAATGATTTTGACTGAAATGACATTAATTTTCACGAAATCGGTAGAGCACTTTTTTATACCTTATAGGCTAGCGTTTGACTACTATCTCACCTGTTGGTAAGTGATGGATGATGCAGTCGAAGATGGTAAGCACGCTAGGCCTAGAATGGGAACTGGCTCTCAAGGATAGCTGCCGGAACACATTAGATGTTTGGCGACAGATTTTCTAACTTGAGGGTGGTAGCTGGCCAGGCGGAAACTAGATAGTGTCCTACCATCATGCTAACTACACTTTTTAATATATCAACATTTGTATTACGATGCATTTACAACCTCGATGATATGCTACTTACTGCAGGGTACTTTGACTAGCCCGACGTTTGAAGTCGGTTCTTTTAGTTTTTTAAACGATCTTAAATTATATTCCTTATATTGCTATTTAATTGCATTACAATTTCATCGAGATCTGATAAGAATCTCCTAAGGCAAAAGTCGATTGTTTTCGATTTTAAACTGAAAAGGCTCTGGCTTCTGATATCGCGCGCAAGGTCAACAGCTTATCTACATGTACTTACCTATATTATTATAAAAATTATCGTCCAATGATGCATATTAACTGGTAATGGGAAATTCACTCAGTTTAATGCAATATCGATTAGATTAACAACTTGTCGACTTTGTTGATAACGCGATAACAGTTGGTCGCGAGTTTTAGGACTTTGTCTCATTAACTAGTAACGTAGGACACCTTAGACTGAGAAAGAAATTGATGAACAACTTACTGTGACAAGGTACTAAGCCTGAAATTGTTTGTTTAATTTAAACGTCATTTGTAGAACAGACGGTGAGGTGTTTAATAACGTGAAAAACAATGGGCAAAAAGAAAAATTCTATGACTTAAATAAAATGGCACTTAGTAAATTATTCAATGTAGTAGAGGTGATATCAAAGTACTATTATAAATTGTAATCGTGTCATTATGAATATAGGTAATTTTTTATTTGAACTTGACTTTGACTTTTATTTAACACAATTTCAGTATATTTAATCAAATTATGTAAGTATATATAATTTCCCATGTGTAAAGACTTATTATAAGACCAATAAATGTGATTTATGTGCATTTTTTTGCTCTATTTGCTCATATTTTTAACCGACTTTACAAAAAAGGAGGAGGTTTTCAATTCTACTCTATTTTTTATTTTTCATCTTTGTGACCTCAGAACTCCGTCTAATCTTGACCGATTTAAAAACATATTTTTTTGTTTATTAGATTATGTCTTCCGTGTGGCCCCATTCAAATTTTATCGATTTATTATAATTATCTCCGGAGATATGGAGATAAACAATATAAGCAAATTTGTATACATAGATAACATGATTATAACTAGCCAGTACTTTGGATATCGCGACATGTGAAGTCGGGTTTTTCGTTTTGTACGATGATAAATTATTTATTATACTTTTGTATGGGAATCGAATAACCTTTAAGTTTTAAAAGTTTGACATTATCTGCGCTGATTGTTTAGCTTGGTACAGATTTGGCATAACTGGGCTATAAATGTGTTGCGCGTCATTTCTCAAAAGATACAGTCAAATTCTCATAGGTACATTTTAATATAATACCTACAACTTTTTGAGCCGCAACAAAAATTTGCCTACAGTTGTAGACAGTCTGAAGGGCAAACAGAACGTTCTATTTCCAACCTTTTTGTAAACGAAAACTCAAAGAAATAAATCTGAACACTTTATGAACATTCTCAGAGACATCAATAAGGAAATGTCTCGAGTAAACAAATCTATTTATTTTCTTTGTTCGTTAAAATTATTTTTCAATTTCAATTCTTAAGTCTACTTGTTTTAATGGAAAATATCGGAGACTGTCATTAATTTATTGTTGTTAAGTAATGTCTTGAGTTTCTTGTCCAAAAGTTGGCAAAAATACATATAAAGGTACTTGTAATTATTACCTTTTTTACCGACTTTACAAAAAAGAACCTTTTTACTCAATTTGACGGTTTTTTTAATGTTCGTTACCTCAGAACTTCGTCAAATCATAACCGATTTAAAAAAATAATTTTTTGTTTTATTTTAATTTAGTTTTTAATTTTATCGAGATCTGATAATCATCTCAGGAGATATGGAGATAAACATTATAAACAAATGTGTACACTTTGATGACATATGATACTGGCTACTTTGACGCGATAGTCAAAATAGTCAGTAGCCATAAGTAGCCATGTGAAGTCGGTTTTTTTGTTTTCTACGATCATAAGTTATTGTATAAGATATTTTACTTTCTTGTATTTTAAGTAGCTATGAATAAATGTTTTTCTTTCTTTTAATCAAAGAGACCTGGACCGATTTAGAAAATTGTTCTTTTGTTTGAAATGGTATACTTCCCAGGTGGTCCCATTTAAATTTCGAGATCTGAGTATCTACTCAGATCTCGATGAAATTTAAATGGGACTAGTAATTTTAAAACATAAAAGAACCGACTTCAAATGCCGCACTAGTAATTTTCAGTGCCAAGTTTGAGGTGCTTATCTCCATATCTCTGGGTGCGGCATTTGAAGTCGGTTTTTTTATTTTTTTAAACGATCTTAATAATAACATATCTAAATCTCTTCATCTAATTTATAGAGAATCGAATAAGAAAATATAAAAGTGTCAATAGCCCAATGGATAAGGTTTCGGACTGGCGATCGAGAGGTCGTGAGTTCGATCCCCACCCATTGCATCATTGACGTGAACCCACTACAGACACAAGCATATTTAGCTTATTTGGAGGGGTTAACAAGAATACTAGGAATGTGCAACCAACTTTGCTAGGAAGCTGTTTAAAAAAAAATGTTTAATATAGGCATCCTAAAGCTTGTAAATAATATTGCATTAACTTACTTACTTTAATCTATACTAATAATATGAAGAGAGAACATTTGTATTTTTGTATGTTTGTATTGATTTGGCTCAAAAACTACTGGACCGATTTAAAAAATTCTTTCACTATTATATAGAATGGGCTTTCGAAATGAAAATAGGTTATATATTACCCAGTTTAAATCAAAGGTACATTCGTGGAGACCTAATTTGCAACCTAAGTCGACAAAAAAACGGTCGAAAAAACACGTTTCTTACGAACGGTGCTCAATTGAAAACAGATGGAAGCATATTTTCTATGGAAGAGTTGTACAACTTAATAAGACCTACAAAAAAGTACGCGACAGCATATGTCTATCTCTTAAGGTTGACTTACAATAACCATTTTAATCTTAAATTATTTGTAAGAAATATTACATAACTTCCAGGGCTATTTTCAAGTATATAGTATTAATCCTTATCCAAATAATTACGTTAATTAGCTTGGCCATATATTATAGATTAAAATTGTCCTTTACAGTATATAATTCAAATGAAAACTCTAGAAGATATCACTGATTTCACAAACACGCATCGCAAAATTAATAAAATATTTGCAGTGAAACCACAGAATAGGTCATAGTTACTACGAAAATATTATTATAAGCTTACCTTTTCTGTAGATCCCCACCGATCACAATCAATTTGTAGTCAATATAGTATAATAATATGATTTATTGTTTAAAATAATAATGATCTATATATATAATACAATATTTTAAACCACCCCGACTGATCTATGTATAATCTTTTCATTAAAAGCATTCCAATAAAATTTCCTCTAAACACGACATTTACAATCTGAGCTGTAAGTTGGTGAGGATTTGAGTATTCTGTAGAGTCCAGGAGATGTCCCAGCATCAGGTCAATGCTTCCATGTTCTTACAATAACGTTGAAGAAGATTTTCGAATTGATCAGACCTATGAAAGTTGATTAAAGCTCATAGTTTTATAACGATAGAACGAATTTTCATGAATCAAAGCTAAGAACACTCTCGATGAAGACATCTATAAAAAAAAACTATCAATAATAAAATCAAAATCGGTTCAACCGGTTGGGTGCTAAGATGCTACAGACAGACAGACACACAGATACACACGTTAAACGTATAATACCCCTTCTTTTTGCGTCGGGGAACGCCGTAAGGTTACAGCGTCAGATATTCTCCTTGGTGGTATGCTACTTTTCAACCGACTTCCAAAAAGAAGGAAGTTCTCAATTCGTCTGTATGTTTTATTTTCTTTCTTTTTTTTGTGTGTGTATGTTACGCGATTACTCCGTCAATTGTGAACCGATTCAAATGATTATTTTTGTAATCGGTAGGGTACGTTTTCGAGGTGGTCCCATTGTAATTTCATCGAGATCTGATTAGTATCTTCAGAGATATGACGATAAACGTCTCAAACTAGCTACTGAAATTGACTCGCGGGGCATTGAAGTCAGTTGTTTTAGTTTTTAAACTATCTTAATTATTGGTAGATTTAATGATCCCACTACCTATGTACGAAAACCCATGATTCATAAATGCACATAAACTTCATTGGTAGGTATATAGCTAGGATTAGAACCAACAACCGTCGGGTCAGAATCAGGGCAACTATCCTTTACGCCAAAGGGCCGTCAAATATCACTACGTAAGTATTATAAAACAAAGTCCATCACTGTGTCTGTCTGTCTGTTCGCAATAATCTCAATAGCTTCTGAATGGATTATCATGCGGTTTTCACCAATAGCCAGAGTGTTTATGAGGAAGTTTTAGGCACATAATTCGTTAAGGTTTTGTGTAAATTGGTTGAAATATGACAATGATTGTTAAATATGTTAATATTTTATATTCGATGCAACAAACTGATGCAAATTTTGTAGGCATATATGTTCTACCCGTGCGAAGCCGGGGCGGGCTGCTAGTTAATTATAAGTTGAGTACGTCTAATATGCAGAAAAATAAATACATATTAATTAATATTTTTTTAAAGAAGAAAACCTATCTTTATTATTATTTTCTTCTTTTGCCAAAATAACGTACCTACTAGTTCACTTGTATTATTCTTTATTCTGTGCTAGTTCCTACATCTGTAATACCTAATTCTTCAGTATATAAATTATCTAAAGGCGTTGAAATCAACTTACGCTACAAATACCCTGTTTAATTAACCAAAAACTGTAATAAGAAACAGTCAACCGGTAGGCGCGGCTCCGTGGAAATTTTGTTGACACCCGCCGAGTGTGCTAATAGTTGGTAATACACACGACATCATGTCTTTTTTAAATATTTAAAATAAAACTACCATAAAATATGTAAATATTGACGTCAACGTGACGTGAAAGTTACGTGAAACTTTATGGTTAGGTAACTTTGTATAATATTATGTTAGAGATTGGATTTATTTAGGAACATTATAAATAATTGGCAGATGGCCCAACGGGGAAGTTGGCTCTACGATACGTCACAGTGTGTGTATTAGTTACTATGATATGTGTTATAAAAATATGTCTGTGTCTAAATTTATTTTAGTTCAGCGTGGGCAAGTATGCTTTATCCGGAAAATAATAGTTTTATCAACACCAGTGCTAAAGTAAGTTTGTATATTTCTTTGTTTGTTACCTCTACACGCACGAACAGCTCGACCGATTTTGCTGAAATTTTGCTCAGGGATAGCCAGTATATTAGCTAGGGATATTTCTTAATGCGGGAAAAGCCGCGAGGTACAGCTAGTTATACCATAATCTGTCGATGGTTTTCAAAATATTTATTGAAATTTCAGGGAGTGTGGTTCTGTCTCAAAATAATGGGCAAAAGTAGTAGTGAAGAATTAAATCCTGGCAAAAAAAATATTACAAATTTCTGCGTGCCACAGTGACTGTTATAGGCAGACGTCATCGTTGACTATACGATTTTCTTGATTGCTTTGTTTTATTATAATTTATCAAAGAAAAAAAATGGGGGATCGATGGAGAGATGATAAAAAAGTTAGAAAAATCTGTCGCCAAACATGTAATGTCTTCCGGCAGCTGTTCTTGAGAGTCAGTTCCCATTCTAGGCCTAGCCTGCTACCACCCTCGACCACATCATTACTTAGCAATAGGTGAGATAGTCGTCAAACGCTTTACTAAATGACATAAAAACAAGAAAGTGATCTTATAAGGGTTCCTTTTCTACCTTTTAAGGTACGGAACCCTAAAAAATATGGCTGGCAGCGGTTGGAAACAAAGAGCTGAACATCGAGATCAGCGGCGTTCCACAGGTGAGGCATAGGCCTACCTATACGCCATATAATCCAGCAGTGGGCAGAGATGGGCTGATGATTATGGTGATGATGATGAAAAGTGGTGGAGGATATACACATGACTAAGTAAATTATTACACGGTAGACATAGAAATATGGAGTAAAATTTTGTCTTTACAGAAAGCGTAAAATTCTTTTCACAACATAAACTATTACTGTTTCATATATTTTTCTAACGCAGATGCACAGAATTTTACCTAAGTCTGACAATTGTTTATTTAAAGTATAAAGCATTTTGCTATCCGTAGTATGATAAAGTTGTTTGCATATATTGCAGAAGTATAACTCTAGTAGGTAGAAGCCGATCCAAGCGAACGTATCACGACCAGCCAGGCTATTCTGTAAGCTAGTTTACGCATCTCGCAAGCGGAATCCGCGGTGAGGCGTACTACGAAATTCAAATCGTAACACGATTGTAATACGGTTGAATTTCCTAACACGAAATTCAAAACTCACTGCGATGTTCGCTTCCGAGATTAGCTAACAGAATAGCCCTACAGATCAGAGACGTTTTAAAGAAAAGCCAAGACAAAAGTACCTATAACCGGCGAGCATATAAGAAGACGCTCGAATCGAAAGAGGTATGTCAGGATCGTAGCATGTGGAAAGAAGTAGTTTCTACCTACTCCGACAAAAAAAAGACGTTATTTTAATATATGTATGTAGTACTCTAGTATGTAGTAGTATGCTCATCTGTGTCTATAGCATTATTACGAGTAAGTTTGACCAAACTTTTCAATCTATGTATATCAAAAGTCAAAACGTGACGTGCAGTCAGGTTTATGTTCCTTACCTCGTTACTGACACGCGTACGCTGTATGTTGTTAAATCGAGATCAGCTGATAGAGCCAATTTCAACGTATATTTGGCAGGAGAATGCCCGCAATATATACTAACAATAAATAAGCTGGGGTTCAAGCATCCAGAATACCTACAGTGAGTCATCTTTGGCATCATAATAATTCACAATTTAAATTGGCGATTCGCTTAATATGCGTTCACTGCTTAAAACATGTATTTTTCTCAACGGAAATTTCTTTAAAAGTTAAGCAAAGTTTAGTAAGTAAGTGTTTTTCAGATTCCATAAAAGGTCAATTTTTGTGTGCGCTGCGCTCACTATTTTACGTATTTATATGATTTTAAGTAGTTTATAGAATAGTTTGTTTTTATTTATATCATTTAGGCTAGCGTTCGATCAGTATCTCAGATGTTGGTAAGTGATGATGCAGTCGAAGATGGTAAGCACGCTAGGCCTAGAATATGAACTGGCTCTCAAGGATAGCTGCCGGAACACATTAGATGTTCGGACTTCGGCGACAGATTTTCAACCCCTTTTGAGTAGACCTTTACTAGAATTTATTATTTATTTATAGTTTATGGTTATACTAGAGTATATAAGCCAATTGCATTATTTGTATATTTATTGAGCAATTATTTAATGAAGTTTAAACTATGATGGTAAAGTGTACAATATGCTATGAAGCTATTTATGGTATAACGTGGTTTTGCAGTTTTAGACAATAATAATATTAAAGAGTTTGTTTTTGAAATTATGTACTCTTATCAAGAACAGTTCGAAGTAACATTCCAAACTAACGTAAAATGCCACGTTAACCTACGTTCGGTGTTCTTGTACATAAAACAGCTTGCCCTACAAGGCTGGGCTACAACTGGCCGCCATTGTCGATGTGATGACAATAAAACCTATACCTACAATGTAACCCGCATGTATCGTATGAGGTTTTATCAAGAAACGAGTTTGGAAAGCGGACGTCGAACCCGCGTTCGTAAACTCGCCTATCAGAAGCTGGTTTTTGTCACAAGCATTTTGGCTTCGTTTAAATTATCAAAAAGAAAAAGCGAACCTGTTTGGTGATTCATGAATGCCAAACTTTTTAGTAATGCCTTCTTTGAGCATTATTTTTTCTTTTCGTTTGCAGCCAGTTTCTTAATGGCGGGATGTGCGGGATTCCAGCCAGCCACTTTAAAAACCTGATATTTTGAATGATGCCGCTATGGATATTATGACTAACTCGCATTTTATAATAGTATATTTTTAGCGTTTATGATAAAATATAGATATTATTATTGAGATACTATTCTTGGAAATGTACGTAAGTTGTTTTCACGAATATATAGACCACGAGTATACATGTTAATTTAAATGATTTTATAATACCTTTACCTTTCAAAATATGTACCTTTTGACTCTTCTTTTCCTTATTTGTTTTGAAGATTCTTTGTGCATTGTGTAATCCTGTATGTTGACTTTTAAAATATGTTCAGTAGGTATTATAATATTTGCTGTATAAGTCTGTTTAAAATAACGAAAAATATTTAACCGATAACTTAGCCTTGCTTTAGCCAATTTCGACCTCCAACCTTGCATTTTCCAATCACCTTCGAAGTAACATAAAGATTGCGCGAGGACTCTTATTGAATATGTATAATAGACTCATCAGTAATCTCTACGTCATGGAATCAGTATTTGATCCCCGGATGGACTCCTACAAACAATAGTAAACTCTAGGTATTGTTATTAGCATAGATACCCATCGATTTGATGACGATAATCGACGAGATTTGCATTACTGACGCGTACGTACGGCGTACCATCTACGATGCCAATTTATTGATCCAAACAATTCAAATTAAATCAGTCGACTATTGTCTGCCACGATCTTTATTCACTGTGCCTTAATTAAAAATAATAACAAATATCTGTGATTCAGACATAAATAAAACGGAAGTGATAGTAGTAGATTTCAAATTTCGAATGATTGATTTACATTGTGCCAGTTGTTTTTCAAGTGATTTGGAACGTTCTAGTTGATTTCGTGGAAATCAATTTTTAAACCAAAATCCAATGTGGCCTCGATTACAAATTACAATCCTACTTGTATGATCTAACGCGTGAAGTTAGAATACTGAAATAAGTGTAAGAGCTTGATTTTCTTGTGAATTGTACTGCGTAATCGTGATTAGTGTAAACAATTTACTTATAAAAGACAATAATTGATATAAACAATCTGAAATGAGTCCACTATGTATATTCAGGAAACTAAACCGCGAAATGTAAGTAAAATGATCGTCTACTTTCTATTCATCAAAAGATTCTATGGAGTAGAATAAGCGATTAATTTTATGGTATGGTATTGAATGAATATTGAATCTATAAAATAATGTGAATAATTTGTTAATATTACCTACCTCGCTATTTACTTACACCTGGCTGCCAATGCATATAAAAGAAAATTGAAGACAATAGAATAAGATATACTTTGTGTTAGTTACCTATTTAGTTTATTGACCAAATAAGATAAATCCAAATTGTTATTCATATGTTTTTATTAATTTATATTCTACTGAACAAGCAGAGATAGTCCGCTTGATGACTAGCGGTTTCTGTAGGCAATGCAAATGCAGCACGTTGGGAGTTGTTAATGCGTTTCTGTGATGGATCTACATTGAAAAGTTACCACTTTTAAGACTCACTTCATTTTCAGTGGGAATAAAAGCAACGGGAAGGACATTCCACATCATAAAGGTGAAAGAGGTCAGAAAGATGTAGTGTCAATTAATGAAAATAGACCTAATATAAATGTCAAAATAAATAAATAACTTATCGTCTAAGTACTCATACTATAATATATTACATCAATTTTGATTTTTGAAAGCTCTTAGCCCGATACTCGGGATAATTAGACTATATAATTTATGATTGTCAAAATTGTCACTAGCCATAATCATGTCACCAAGGTATACAAATTTGTTTATATTGTTTATCTCCATATCTCCGGAGATGATTATCAGATCTCAATAAAATTTCAATGGGACCAAACGGGAGTCATAGACTCTAAGATTTGAAGGAGTACTGAGGTAACAAACATTTTTTTTAAATACAGTCGAATTGAGAACCTCCTCTTATTTTGTGAAGTCGGTTAAAAATGACAAACGTTAAAAATGTATACACATAGTAACAGCCTTCCACACGACCTAGAGAATATGATTGCGCGAAACATTTGTTGTTCAACACCCACAGTTCAATACAAAATTATAGCATCTCGTATTAAAATATTCTTATTATTTCGCCATCTTTCGACTGTATCAATAGCGCGAAAGAATTTCACCTTGAGTCGCGAAAGCTAAGCGAAATACATTGTGCACTGAAAAGAATCTTAATTATAGAGACATAAAGTTTAAAATTGATCAAAAGATGGAACAAACTTGGAGTGATCGTAAACATTCGATCGTTTTGTCTGAAATGCGACTGGCACGAAATAGTTCAATAGAACACTGGGATAGTAGTTTTACTGGCGCATGCGGATGTGGCGATGTAAACACCCTAAGTCATATATGAAATAATCGATTCTTCTTTCTTTACATAAATATTTCATAACAAGTTCCTAGTTAGTTTATAATTTGTATCTTTTTTTCTAAATATAATGAAGAGTTTACCCAAAAACCCAATTACAAAAGGACATCATGTCACCCATTTGAATGATCATGATCACAAAATATCACCAATATAATTTTTCGTTCTCAGAAATATGCGTAGATGGGAGTTTGCCTTCTCTCTCTACGGAAATATGAATATATTATTTATATTTCTGTGCTGACAATAGATTAGTTAATTGTGTACTTTTTAGGTTGATTTGTGGACGAGTAAACAAGTGCAAGTTTCTTATAGTTTTGTGCTGGCTAAATACACAACTTAAAACCTAAATAGACACTAGGTACCTGCTGAGAGAATTACAGGACTATATTATATATATTACTGCCAAGGACTGGAATTACTTGCCGGTGTCTGTGTTTCCCAGTAACTATAACCCGGGGGTCTTCAAATCGCGAGTGAACAGGTATCTTCTAGGTAAGCGTGCTACATCGTCGATCGCATCGTCACTTAACATCAGGTGAGATAGTGGTCAAACGCTTACCTATCTAGTATATAAAAAAAAATATATTTAAAGTCTGAAAAATAAGCAAATGCGTATTGCTTACTAACAATGTACTAATATAGTAACAATTTAGTAACAATGCGGTCTTGTGTGAGGGGTTTTCTTAAAAAAAACATGAGTAACGGCACTGTGCAGTCTCAACAGCATAAAGCGATGGCGCACATCGGTACGTCTGCTATACAGAGTGTTTGGTGGGTGGACCGACAAATTTTTTTGGGGGTTGGGGGGGTCATGCCCAAGTTTTCCCCGGTAGATCCGAAGTCCTAAGTGTCACGGTGACCGGTGTGCTTGCAAAATAACCCTATGATCTGTCACTATCATCATGCTGAATAAATCTGTCAAATCAAACATCTTATTTTATTTTCATTTTCATTTCTTCGAATAATGTCTATTCCGCTTTCATTCCTTTTCTAACATTTGTAATTTACAACGACCTTTACTAAATCATCACCACCAATATAATAAATACGAGAGTCAGTTTGTATATTTGTTTGTTTGTTTGGGACTTCTTCACGGTCAAACGGCTGGACCGATTTAGCTGACATTTTTCACAGGGATAGCTAGTACTATGGATTAGGCTATAGGATACTTTTTCCGCGGGCGAAGCCGCGAGGCATAGCTAGTACTTACTTAATTAATATTTTCGCTAGAAATAAAATGATAAACAACTATAGCTATCTTAGTAGGTTCGTTTCAAAAGCTACCTAGCGCACTCGCTAAAAATAGCTAAAATAAAGATTCATGTAGAGCTTTTTTTTTTATAAAACACGGCACTGGGACCAATCTCTGGACAACAGACTTGATCTATCCACGCAGCGCAACTATCCTAATCAGTCATCTAAATCGGACAAGGAAAAGCTAAAATAGATAGAATAGATTGGCATTAGGTAGGTACCTAAGATATAAGAAAATGAGGACGAGGTCAGCTTTAAAGTTTGACGCTTTTTGATGCATCAACTGACCTAATTCATCAAGGATTTTAGAACAGTTAACTGTTCATACAGTAAGCTCCAGTCAAATCTACAATTTTTAATGGCTTCATATTATAAGTGCATTTAACCAGAATCAAGCCAAGTTTATGTAACGTTTATGTCGAGTCCACTAGTATGACATGTTTACTGAAGACTTTAATTATAATATTTTCAGTAGCACTGACTGACTATTATTAAAAGTAAGTAAATACATAATTGTAGTGTTGACGTCTACCGACAAATACCATTTTCCACCGACTTCCCAAATAGAAGGAGGTTCTCAATTCGTCTGTATGTATTTTTTTGTGTATGTTACGCGATTACTACTTCAATTGTGAACAGATTTGAATGATTTTTAGGGTTCCGAACCCAAAGGGTACCAACGGAACCCTATTAATGTGACTCCGCTGTCCGTCTGTCTGTCTGTCTGTCTGTCTGTCTGTCTGTCTGTCTGTCTGTCTGTCTGTCTGTCTGTCTGTCTGTCTGTCTGTCTGTCTGTCTGTCTGTCTGTCTGTCTGTCCGTCTGTCACCAGGCTGTATCTCATGAACCGTGATAGTTAGACGGTTGAAATTTTCACAGATGATGTATTTCTGTTGCCGTTATAACAACAAATACTAAGAACAGAACAAAGTTTAAAATTAAAGGGTTTAAAACAAAAAACGTGTTTTTTACGATACGATACGATACGAAATTAATTCACATCGACGCAGCTAGATGGCAGCACAGGAAAAATTAGCACGCGCAAGCGTTTCATTTGTTAAATTTGTGGGCCTCGGTCGATTTGTTTTCTTAGTGAAAGTTTACGAAAATGTACAGTAATGAATATTAAATCTTTAATTTTAGTACTTAAAGAGCTTCAATTAGTTAGAATCATCAAAGTTAGTCGTACGAATACTCGGTCTTCCAGATATTTAATTATTTATATTAATTACCTTTGTGTTAATATTTACTTAGTTGGTGTTAGAAGTTCGTGGCGTTCGGATTTCGGAAATTCGGAACCCTCCGTGTGCGGGACAAAAGTCTGACTCGCACTTGGCCAGTTTTATTTTTTAATCGTTAGAGTTCGTTTCCGATGTGGTCCCATTGTAATTTCATCGAGATCTGATGAGTATCCCTAGAGATATGACGATAAACGTCTCAAAATTGCTACTGAAACTGACTCGCGCGGCATGGAAGTCGGTTGATGCAGTTTTTAAACTCTTAATCATATCCTTATCTTAATTATATCCATCGACATTTCACAAAATTTAGTAAACATATACCATCAACTGCGCTTACTCGATTTCTTTCCATAAAATAAAATTGAGTAAATGGGTGAAATGCAGAATAGATGTACCGTAACGAAATCGTTATTAAACTGAGATTGTAACGAAACAGATAAATTGTTACGAAACTGATAATGAAAGGGTGAGATCACAGTTAGTATACTAAATAGTCATGTAATATATCATATAATAATCACATATACAATATCAAACAAAAACTAACATTTAAATATTATATCAAAAACTCATATTGTGGACGAAACCTTAGTGCAACGAAACTGAGAGCTCAGTTTCGATACGTAACGAAACGTTACTAAACGTTACGAAACTGAAAAAATAAACTGAGAAATCCTAACCTCAAAAATATGTCCTACCAAAATTGCTATTGATTTGACAATAACTTGTATCCCAGCGGTAATTATATGTCTTACGCAAGATAAATCAACAAATAATTTATGAATTATACTCACCGGAAATAGGAAAATCGCGTTAGTAACCCTGATACTGATATTTAACAAAATGCGTGTCTGATACCACCCACGAACTGCGAAGCAAAAAATACAGCCATCTTACTGTCAATATTTTGACATAGCTTGAGAAAGTGTTGCCATTTTATAAAACTGCAATCTAATGTTAGAATTGTTGTTGTATTTGTGACCAAAATTGCGTTACTATCCCTGAGTTACGAAATTAACAAAAATGGAGACAAACATTAAGTACGCTAAATCTTATATCTAGATCGTTTCCTTTTTGCACAGCCTATTTCAATTTATTTATTTAGATAAGAAGTGGTGATTTTAACCAAAAATAAGGTCATAATTTGACCTTATTTTTGGCCTTTTTTATATGATTTGAATTTGACCTTTAATAACTAAGAAAAATTTGTTTACTGATATACAAAATTGACAAATAGTGGAGAGACATTTCAAATTTGTATGAAAGTTATTTAGTATTATATTGAAAAAAATATATAATTCTTGCCTGATTGCGCATCAAAGAAATAAAAAAAGGGGCTTTTGGACAATAAATACACTACTCAGTATTATGAAAATAATTTTAATTACGAAACGAGAAAAGACGGTATCTTATTTCAAACTTACGGGACAACTTAAATTGTATCTATGTACATCTATTCTGCATTTCACCCAAATATCATACGCACTTTTCAACCGACTTGCAAAAAGAAGGAGGTTCTCAATTCATCTGCATGTTTTTTGTTTTTTAACCGAATTCACAAAAAAGGAGGAGGTTCTCAATTCGACTGTATTTTTGTGTTTATTTCCTCAGAACTCCGTCAAATCGTGACCGATTTCAAAAAATCTTTTTCGTTCTAGAGATTATGCCTCCCGATTCGACCCATTCAAATTTTATTGAGGTAAGACAAATCTCTCCGGAGATATAGAGATAAACATCTCAAACACATTACATACCTTGACGACATATGCATTTATATACCTTGACGAAGTGATACTACTGGCTATTTTGGCTATCGTGGCATGTGAAGTCGGTTATTTTCGTTTTGTAAGCAATCTTAAATTATTGTATGTATGTTACGCGATTATTCCGTCAATTGTGAACCAATTCGAATGATTATTTTTTTAATCGGATAGGGTACCTTTCCGAGGTAGCCCCATTATAATTTCATTGAGATCTGATTAGTATCTTCAGAGATATGATGATAAACATCTCAAACTTGCCACTGAAACTGACTCGCGGGGCATGGAAGTCGGTTGTTTTAGTTTTTAAACTAAACATAAATAAATCTTAATTATTTATTTATTACTGATCCAAACAAATAACGTTACTTTTTGTTTTTGTTACTTTGGATTTATTAATACGTAGATAGGTCTTAACGTTAGTTTTTCCTAATTTAATTTGTCCTAATTTTTTGCCGGGTACTAAGCATATGTCTTTAATTCATATACGGTTTTTTCCCTAGAATTAATAATTTGTGTACAATTGTTTCAGATCGTCAGATATGATCCACGTTGACGAAACAGATCCTGTTGGAGGTGAGCTAATATTCTAATTTAATTGTCTATTAAATACAAGTCAAGCAAACACTCCCTTAAAACTATTTTCAAAACAACAACTCATTTAGATATGTGTGAAGTGTTAATTAAAGAAAACATTAAGTCCGGCCATCGATGTATATGTACTACGTGTACCTCGATGGGTCCGGCGCACATATGGCGAAGCGCACCGCAGAGCATTTTTCACTTTCTATCTTTTTTCGGCATTATTTACCTTGAAATAAAAATTCAAAAAAAGGAACAATATAAGTCGATAATAGATTGACTTCGAAAAATGTTCTGCGCTGTGCTTATCCAAATGCATTCAATAGGTTCAACGCGTGATTCGATTTTATAGTTTCCAATCTCTATAGGTGACATGTCGTGACAATTACTGTGCTTCGTCTCAATCTCCTCTAAGATAAGAACAAAGAAGTGAAATTAAAAATAAGATCTCTAACACCAACAAATAATGTCTATCGATAAAGCGATCATCATCTTTTATGCCACAAATTACACCTAGACAAAGAACGACAAAGCTTTCAATTATCAATCCATATTTTTGCTTGCTTTAGGGGTGAGGGTGAAATACATGTAGGTACGGCCGTATTCATGAACATTTTGACCAACGCATAGCGGTAAATTTGACACATGTAATGTCAATAATGTAATTGGTTAGATTGACACCGTGATTGACACTATGCGTTCGCGAGCACTGATGGTCGGTTTCTGAATTGTTCCGAGGTTTCTGAGTACATTTATTGAGAGTTTATCTATTCAATAACGGTACAATTGATTAGTTTAAACTCTCAATAAATGTACCTCAGAAACCGACCATGAGACAACTGTTGTTTGTAAATTATGCTAAGGACAAATCACAATTAGCAAAAATAATACATTACCTAGTTACATAATATTATAATATTATGCAAAACGGCAGACTGACGCCATTGCAGTGTCGATAGGCGCCAAACTGTCATTTCCTTGAGTGGAGACGTCTGAACGATATTATGTTTTTTTTTAATAAGTTAAATTATTAATCTCGTAAACTGACGCTGGTTTTAAACGTTTTAAATTTTAATCGTTTTGTTTCAGAATGTTTGTATTTTTAACAAAGAGGTTATCATAATATGACCACTATATCACCTGTATAGTAAGTGAAGATGTGGTCGAAAACGGCAGCACTTCCGGATATACGAAAGCATTTTTGTTCAAGCTGAAACAGAGACCTTCGCTTCCCTAAGTCAAAAACTGATACACCATTATTATCAAGTAACTTGAAAGAAAGCAGAGCAATTTTTTTTTTTCAATATTAACGTAAGGACAATGACTCCACGTAGTTTGTACACAATACACCTTTCTCACTAACCAAACCTTAGCGCATTCAAATAAAAATAAACAAATACAGTTTTGGCAGACGAACGGAATTCGTTTATTTTAAACCCGAGCGAATATGTTGTATCGTCTATAACGGGTTTATGGTGACAGTTGCTTAAGAGATCGATTGTTCCATTGAAATATATTCATAATATACACAGTTTTGAATCGTTATGTAAAATTGACTTGTTTCATCACGCCTGGATTCGATTGAGTTGAGAAATTTCGTAAACCTATCTAGTCTAGTAGTAGTCTAAAAAACCGGCCAAATGCGAGTCGGACTCGCGCGCGAAGGATTCCGTACATCAAAGTGGACGGCTATAGAGGAAGAAGAAGACCGTAAAAAGTGCGGATGGACTGTGTAATAGAAAATATGGATATACAAGGAGTGAATGCGGAAATTACTGCGAATAGACCCAAATGGAAGAGAATTATATGTTGCACCGACCCCATTTAAGTAGGATAGGGCTTCCCATAGGGGAAGGAAAGGAAGATGATGATTCAATTCAACCTCAAATAGAAGGAGATAGCTGCATCTCCTTCTATTAGAGGTTTGCGATGACAGGACGCATTGATATCAATGTAGAGACTTCCAGAGGTGGAAGTCTCTACATAAATAGCGATGAATTTCGGGCGGTGACTGTCCTGAAGGAATGAGATGCATAATAACTATGTAGCTGCGTCTCCCTCTATTAGACGTTTGCGATGACAGGACGCATCGATATCAATATAGAAACTTCCACCCCAGGGCCGGTAGTCTCAACTACATGAATAGCGATTAATTTCGAGCGATAATCGTCGATAAGAAAAGAGATGCATACATACAACTGTAACTCCTTCTATGAGACGTTTGCGTGGACAGGACGCATTCGCTGTCAATGTAGAGACTTCCACTCCAGGTAGTATTGGAGAAATCCTAATGCGCTAGTAATGCTTTACCATCAGGCAGCTTGCTAACTGAATTGAAAACAAATCCGGATTCCAAAACTGCCACTCCTTCAGATATCTGCAATTCACATGCTCCGATCGGACTATTGAAATTTATAAACCTGTCAAGTTTTTCAAATTGAAAGGCATTTATGCAATTATTTTATAGTAAAACTAACAACTCTTCCCGGATCCGCACAGGTGAAATTTATATTGTAACTAGAAGTGCCCCGTGGCTTCGCCCGCGTTAAAAACTTATTTTATTTACTTAAAACTTTTCTTTTGTAAAAACGATTCTATCATTGAAGACATCAAATAAGAATTAGCCAAATCAGTTCACCCGTTTTCATGTTATCGCGTGACAAAGGCAATTCGGCAATTCATTATAAATGGGGTAATTATTTAATTTTACCCGAAAAACCCAAATTTTCAGACTTTGTTACCTACCCCATTTTGAAAAATCCTACAACACGTACTTTATCTCATCTTGTTTCGCCATACAAACTTTGAATCCCCGTTCCGTCTCTGGGAGGAATTTTGAGAAAATCCTTTCTGAGCGGATACCTACGCCATAATAACTTTCTGCATTCTAAAGCTTCTTCAGCGCAATCCGAAACAATATTGATTTTTAGACTTTGTTACCCCAGTTTATCCACTTAGAAGGGCATTTTGAAAAAATCTGAAACTCGTACTAACTTATTTATTTACAAAAGTACTTGTGCGAAATGACGAATAAAATGACTATCCAAACTTTGAACCCTCGCTTCATCCCCTTGAAGAGTAAATTTTGAAAAATTCTTTCTTAGCGGATACCTAAGTCAAAATACCTATCTGCATGCCAAATTTCAGCGCAATCCGAAACAATATTGATTTCAGACTTTGTTACCCCACTTCACCCTTTTAGGGGTGGAATTTCGAAAGAGCCTGAAACACGAATTTACTTACTTAAGTACTTGTGTTAAGTTTCAAATAGAAAATACTATCTAATCTTGTTTCTCCATACAAACTTTGAACCCCCGTTTCATCCCCTTCAGGGGTGAATTTTGCAAAATCCTTTCTCAGAAGATACTAACGTCATAATAACTATCTGCATGCCAAATTTCAGCGCACTCTGAAACAATATTGATTTTCACACTTTGTTACCCCACTTCACCCTTGTCGGGGTGGAATTTCAAACAAAACCTAAAACACGTGTTTACTTATTTTTTTACTTGAGCACTTATGTGAAGTATCGAATAGAAAATACTGTCTAATCTTGTTTCTCCAAACAAACTTTGAACCCCAGTTTCATCCCCTTCAGGGGTGAATTTTGGAAAATCCTTTCTCGGAGGTAACTAACGTCGTAATAACTATCTGCATGCCAAATTTCAGCGCAATCCGAAACAATATTTATTTTCAGACTTTGTTACCCCATTTCACCCTCTTAGGGGTGGAATTTCGAAATAACCTAAAACACGTGTTTACTTATTTATGTTCTGTAGCACTTGTGTGAAGTTTCGGATAGAAAAGACTATCTAATGTTGTTTCTCCATAGAAACTTTGAACCCCCGTTTCATCCCTTTAAGGGTGAATTTTAGAAAATCCTTTCTTAGCTGATACTAACGTCATAATAACCACCTGTATGCCAAATTCCAGCGCAATTCGAAACAGTATTGATTTTCAGACTTTGTTACCCCATTTCACCCTCTTAGGGGTGGAATTTCAAAAAAACCTGAAACACGTATTTACTTATTTTTGTACTGAAGCACTTGTGTGAAGTTTCGGATAGAAAAGACTATCTAATCTTGTTTCTCCATACAAACTTTGGACCCCATTTCATCCCCTTAAGGGGTGAATTTTGAAAAATCCTTTCTTATTACACCCATACGTACTAAGACAAACATACCCTCCAAATTTCAAGTCTCTACGACCAGCGGTTTAGGCTGTGCGTTGTATGTCAGTGAGTCAGTCAGTCAGTCAGTCAGTCAGTCAGTATGTCAGGACAAAGAATCTTATAGTATTAGATGTTTTGTTATTTCTCAAAAAAAAATTGACATCTTTAAAATCATCGTCATATTTCAAACAGTTGACATGAAACTTTAACGAATTATACACTTCTACCACAGTATAATGAATAATACTAGTACTTCTACCTTTCTCAGGAATCACTATAGATAAATGAAATCCGCACGAAAATCCGTTCAGTCGTTTTTGAGATTATTGCGAACATATATACATATAGATTATAGACATCCGCGGCGTGGGACTTTGTTTTCTAACATGTGAGTAGTCATAAATATAATTAGGCTACAACTCGTGTACAGAGTTGTAGCCACTATTTACGGTTATCATAAAAACTAAACTGGAGAGGAGAATGGCAAGCCAGATTAACATGAATTAATGTCATCGAACTTTGAGATTAGTACCTACCTTCTACTATAAATAACGTATGCTAAAGATTGATTAGGTACTTATCTTCTTCGGATCAAATATCCTTTATAATGTTGTTAGTTGATTTTGGTAATTTATTTTCAATTTACTGTAGTCTACGTTGACGTTACTTAAAAAAATATTTAAATTATTTGTATCGTAAACATTTTTTATTATTATAAAAAAGTCTTACTTTACACAGTTACTGCAATAAAGAACATTCTATTCTATTCTATTCTAAAGTTAAGCCAAAAGTTTAATAAAAGTTTAATCTTAATATAATAATACCTTACGTTATACATTATATTTTAAACTTTGTTAATTTTAAGAAAGACCCATCTAGTGTCCTTAACCGACCGGCCCCACCGGAAGACCAGCGTTAGTTCTGATACTAACATTATGCTGAGTTGGGGCCGATTGGTGACGTATTTTACCAATAAACGTTTTTCGTTTTTCATTTCATTTCATTTAATCGAACAAGTGTCCTAAATCACGGTAATTTAATAAAATATTACCGCGCCTAAGTCGAACAAAAAATTATTATATTCTTCCAAATATAGTTATAATAGTTACTGCAGTGTAGGTATACCCACAAAATTTGATGCCAATGTATTTGTTTATAATCTTCGTAGGTTGGAACCTTGGAACCTTGGTACCCACATCTTTAGTCAAGTCAAGTAGCTATAAAATAAACTAACTAACTACCAACCATCGCCTAATTTAGTTAGCTGCACTGCACTGTGATTCAGAGTCGTTAGTCACATGAAGTTTCTATTTCCCGGCTAAAATGAGCGAGACAATGATTAAAACATTTAAATCGAGAGCACGTGTGTGTTCACACATTCGACGCATTTTGCCAAGAATTTGAGATTAGTACCTACTCGTACGTGTAGACCAAGGGCGAATGTCTTTGCCCGACAGTGCGTCCGGCCATTCATAGCGTGTTGGTGTTGTATGGATGGTTACTTCCAGTATATAAATTACTAGCTGATACCCGCGACTTTGTTCACGCACACCAAGAATTTAGTAGCCTATGTTCATCCTCATGCTATGAAGTATCTCCTTGTTAAATTTCAGTTTTAATTTAATTTATCTTTTATGTAATACTATAAGAATCTTTGTCCTGACATACTGACTGACTGACTGACTGATAGACAACGCACAGCCTAAACCGCTGGTCGTAAAGACTTGAAATTTGGAGGGTATATTTGTCTTAGTACGTAAAGGTGTACTAAGGATTTTCCAAAATTCACCCCTTTAGGAGATTAAATGGGGGTTGAAAGTTTGCATGGAGAAACAAGATTAGATAGTTTTTTTTATTTTAAACTTCACAGAAGTGCTTCAGTTAATAAATAAGTAATAACATGATTCAGGCTTTTTCAAAATTCCACCCCTAAAAGGGTGAAATGGGGTAACAAAGTCTGAAAATTCATTGTCCAAAAAAAATGCATTCGAGCCATAACTGGTGCCGGACCATTAGACTCATGCCGGCCTCTTTTCAAAAAATTAAAGGTTCTGACTTTGGTTGGTTTATATATAATGCAGCCTGGAGTTTTCGTAAAAGAACATTCGAATATGTTTGACACATGTCATAGCTATGCTGAGACTGCATTCTTGCGACAGACAAGAAAAGATCCGACCAAACTCAATCTTATTAACAGTAAAACTGCTTTGAAGAGTAAGAACTGCAAAATAATGACTATAAAAATGTACAATAATATACCAAAAGAAATCAGGGAACTCCCGTTTATCCATTTTAAAAGAAAACTGCATAATTGGCTTATCAGCAATTGCTTTTATGACGTTAAGGAATTTCTTGAATATAATTTGAAATAGGTTGTTATTGACATTTAAAATATTCTTAATTACTTAATTATTATATTTAAAATATATTGTAATTACATCATTAAATACTAAATTCATTTAAATGCACCAACATTTGTATGTCAATGTTTAGGCGAAATATGCTGCACAAAATTTTATTGTCATCTGTTGTTACCATATTTCAGGCAAATAAATAATTTCAAATAAAATAAACAATTTCATTTCATTTCAAACCAATATTTTTTCGGGTTGCGCTAAAATTTGGCATGCAGATAGATATTACGACTTTTTCTATTTTTTCTATTCAAAACTTCACACAAGTGCTTCAGTAAATAAATAAATAAGTAATAACGTGTTTCAGGCTTTTTCGAAATCCAACCCCTGAGCGGGTGAAATGAGGTAACAAAGTGTGAAAATTAATATTGTTTTGGATAGCGCTAAAATTTGGCATGCAGGTAGTTTATTTTGACGTAGGTATCCGCAAAGAAAGGATTTTTCAAAATTCACTCTTTAAGGGGATGAAGCGGGGGTTCAAAATTTGGATAGTAATTTTATTGAACATTTCACTCAAGTACTTCTGTAAATAAATAAGTAAATACGAGTTTCAGGCTTTTCAAAATGCCACCCATGCTCTATGAGGGTGAAGTGGGGTAACATAGTCTGAAAATCAATATTATTTCGGATTGCGCTGAAATGTAGAATTCAGATAGTTGTTATGACGTAGGTATCCGCTTAGAAAGCATTTTCTAAATATTCCCCCGGATAGGTATTACTTATTATTTTTAATTATATATATACTATATATATAATTATATATAGATATATATATATAATTATATATAGATTTACTTAAGTACTTCTGTAAATAAATAAGTAAATTTTGCAAAGGGTTGGTAAAAAAGTCTGAAAATCAATATGGTTTTTCGGGTTTTATAAATATGAATCCCTATTTTCCTTAGTAGTCACGCAATAACTTGAAAACAGGTGAACCGATTTAGCGTTTACTTCTTTGATGTATTATTATGACAGATAGGTTTTTACACAATAAAAGTTTTAAGTAAACAAAAGAAGTCTTTAACGCGGTGCTCTAGTTTAATATAAGTTTTAACTTGATACTTCTACGCATTTCGAAGATGAAGGGTCTTGACAGACGGACAGACGGACAACAAAGTGATCCTATAAGGGTTCCATTCTTTAAAACTTTAAAAATATTATAACATTAAGAAATATTATTAACGTGCAATTCTAATGTCACGTGTGGGTGCCATTTTATCAATTTATCCATTGTGTAAAACAATTCCGATAGTATAAGCACCGTTATCCTTGATTCGCTTTTATGCATTATGTTATAGGTACTACTACATTGACAATTATTATTTATTTTTAACCGACTTCACAAAAAAAGAGGAGGTTCTCAATACGACTGTATTTTTTTAAATGTTTTTTAGCTCAGAAATCCGTCAAACCTTAACCGATTTGAAAAATTCGAAAAATTTTTTCTCCGATTGTTCCAAATGTTTGCTCCGAGTTTGCTTTGAATTTTATCGAGATATGTCAATTACCTCCGAAGATATGGAGATAAACAATATAAACAAATTTGATACCTGGACGACATGATTATGACTAGTGGATATTTTCACTATCGCGGCATGTAAAGTTAATTTTTCGTCTTGTAAACGATCCTAAATCATTATAACATTCCGATAGGGATTTGTGAAAGATGATGTTAATAAGTACTAGGTATTGAAATAAAATAAAAACAGTTTATTTATATATTACAAAAATTGTATAAATAATCAGAATAAGTAATTCGTTATATTAAACTTTCTTTTCTAAACTCTCTTATTAAACTTTTCATGCGCGAGCCATTTGACGTTGTTTGATGAATGATAAATTGATGAGGCATTTTACATTATAGATGCCTACCATTTTTTTCTGATAGGTTAGTGCTTGACCTTGAGGATGTGATCGGAGATGGTCAATATGCTAGGCCTAGATTGGTCGGACTCTGAAGAGCTGTGTGCTGTCAGAGCACCCAAATCTTATGACGGCAGATTTTCTCCTTGAGACACAACAACCCCTCCAGGGTTGTTGTGTCTTTTCGGTAGCAAGTTAAGTGGAACATCGATATAAAATTGCTCCTACTTCCTACCCTTGTGGAAAACATGCAGTGTATTTTTGACAAAGGACAGGACACACTTTCTTTTTGTGAATACTTTCCATTATTTTTAAATAAATTTTGAAAATTTTTGAACTGCTTAAAATGTGCTGCAGCGCACAAGGTTTCGCGCAATAATCCAACCTGAAAATTACTGACAAGCACCTAGTGTACATGAATGGATTATAACATCAATAATAACTGCCGTATTGTACCCGTACTTACACGTAGTACACAAAGATCTATCCAGACTAATATTATAAAAACGTTTGTAACTCTGTCACTTTTTTTGTGTGTATTCTTTGTAACCTGTACCCTGAGTTTTCATACCAAACTCGATATCGTATATCGAACAAATTTTGTATGAAAATCAGTACAGCGCCTCTAGTGGTTACTACACTTCACTAAATTTGGATCAATCAGGGAGCCAGAATAAGTCGAAAACTATGTGAGATCTGTCAAAAGCGTTTACGATGAAAACTCGTACTAAGGGTACTAGTCACGCCTAAACGGACAATCCGATCTTACTGAAATATAACAAGGAGATACTGTATAGCATGAGGATGAAAATAGGCAATTTTTGTTAAAATAAAATCAAGATTTACACATGATCACACAAATGTTGATTGACAGAGTTTTACAGTGATATAATTATTAGTGTCCGTGTCCCGTGAACGAAGTCGCGGGTATCAGCTAGTCTATCTATATAAGAATGAGATCGATGAGTAAGCAAAGGTAGATGAACGCGCGGCGTCGCCAGTGCATTCAACTCACACTGACAAACGCGGTGTAAGGTTAATCTAAATAAAAACGATTGTTTTTCATCATTACACACGTCAAGATAAAACTACTGAGATTCGCCCACGTTAAAAACGTATCCTAGGTGGTAGTCTAGGACCTAGGATATAAATTATGCGTGCCAAAAATTATTACAACATGGAACAAAAAAACACCTAAAACATAGTTGTATGTTTAGGGGTTTGTATGTTAGTCATAAAATGTATGTATTTAAATGTAATTAAAATTGAAGTAAGTATATAAATATATATATATTTTAATACAGGACTAAGATTCAAGTTTATAAGCGCGTCAATGTAAAAAAAAATAGTTCCAATACTCTTGTTAGGTGGCCTTTAATTTAATGCTGAACCTACTGAGTCGTTTGGTTTGTTTATTATTTTTTAGTAAAAATATTTATTATTATTATTGATTGAAGCAATGGTCGTTGAAAATTGCTTTACTATTAATTATTACTTAGTAATGTTGAAAATATAGGAGAATGAAAGCGGTTTAGACATCAATCGAAAACGAATGAAAAGAAAACATGAGGTTATTCCAATGTCGATGGGTTTGTCAGATTTAAAATGTCAGATCATTGGGTTTCTTTATAAAAGCCATCCAAGAACTAACCTTTTTTTTCGAAAACGTCTCATAACATATGGTTAATCGGTCTACAGTAGCATCGATTTCTGATAGAAATCCCTTATACTTATATTTTCCTATGGTTTTTAATATTGACATATTCATTTTCGCATTATTGGCGATGTACTTATGGTAAATAAATAGTAACTAAATTGCAGATTGTTGGTATTTTCGTACTTTAAGGTAACATCGCTAAAGAGGAAATTTACAGATAATCTCTCAACATTTTATACCATAACGTTACATTAATGAAATGAATATATAATAAAGTGTTAATAAGTATTTACATGACTAATATCACATTCAATAAATTCAATTAAAAACATAAGCAAGAAATGTTTTCTTAATGATATCTTCAAAAAATAAAAGTAGGTAGAAGAACCAAAGCGGACACCTATAAGTATGGAATATGCAAAAATCATGCACATTAGTTTACTGATTTGATTTAAAACTCAGTTGCTATAAACCAGTGTTAAAATGTAGTCCTTTTTCCTGTTTAAAATGCCATTACAAACAATGTTTTTACTTATACGTAAAGAAAAACATTAAAACATACGGCTAGTGTAGTGCAGAGAACTTGCAAGACTTGCAGCAAACGCGGCAGACTAAACAATAGCCACGCCAAAACAACGAAGGCGCCTACAAAACAGTTTTTTTAACGTATGCCAAATGTACTGTATTTATAATGACGCTCTACAATGACAAAGTTATTTTGATAATACAGTTAAATTAAATGCAATTAATAACAATATCACATGTAATAACCAAAACAATTGGCCGCAAAAAAACATTAGGTGTACAAAAAACTTGTTTTTAAAAAACATTCATTCAGGGCATTAGTCAATAAACACAGTAGGTATATCTGACGTTAGGATTATTTAAATAAAGTAACAAATCACTAAAATATGTACTTTCTCCTTATATGGCGAAATTTTCGAAAAAAGTAGGTACTTATGAAATAAATTTTAACTTTTTCTTTAAAAAAAAAACATGTTAGTTAATGGAGACTCAACGGCTTTGAAAATGAACACAATTGTCTGACACTGTCATACTGACTAAATCTGAGAGACCTCATATTTTATTTTTATTTGTTTTTGATGTGATGAGACTGCTTTCATTGCTTACTTTTCTAGCATTCGTAATTCTCGACGACCTTTTTAAATATTTTCACCTAAAAAATAATAAACAAAATTCTCTGTGACGCTTTTGACAGTGTTATTTCAGTAGGCTTGCGTGAAAAGCCTCCTAGCGAGCGGGGGGATTATATTTTAATAGAAGTGCCCCGCGGCTTTGCCCGCGCTACTTCTTTCATTTACTCAAAACTTTTCTTTCGTTACAGTGATATTAACTAACCTAACCTAAACTTTCTTTAAAAAAATTAACCAAATTGGTCCACCCGTTTTCGAGTTGTGGCGTGACCTAGATAAATAGGGATTCATTTTTATAAGACCCAAAAAACCATATTGATTTTCAGACTTTGATACCCCATTTTACCCTGATAGGGGTGGAATTTCGAAAATGCCTGAAACATGTATTTCTTATTCATTTACAGAAGTACTTGTGTGAAGTTTCGAATAAAAAAGACGATCTGATCTTATTTCTCAACACAAACTTTGAACCCCCGTTTATCCTCTTAAAGGGTGATATTTGGAAAATCATTTCTTGTCGAATACCTACCTAATAATATCTATCTGCATGCCAAATTTCAGCGCAATCCGTTTAATGGTATGAGCTGTGTGGTGATGGATAAATATGTCACTCAGTCAGTACGTTTGCCTTTTATGTAATACACATACATTAATAAAAACTGGAGGCCTAATGTCGAAAGCGCGATTTAATGTGACTCTATCAAAACTTATTATTATATACTACAGCCGCACCACATTATTATAACTATTTATATCAATTATTTTGTTCTATAATAATCCTCATTGTCTAATGTGTTTTTCGATAAGTAATTATTATCGGCTTTAGATAATATGCGTTGAAGCTATCAATGTAGAATTAGTTATACCCAATTATAGCCTACAAGTAACTATTATATAATCTGTGCTACTAAGTCACAAATAGAAACACATTATAAATGCCAAAGAGAGTTTATTTGTTTTTAAAATAAAGTTTTACAAATTGTGTATTTAAAACGCAAACCGGTTTTAATTATTACACTTAATAATAGGTTATTGAATATACTCATGTGTCTACAACGTGTTACAGAAATCGTTATAATAATGGAGTGGGGTTGTTTTATTTTATATTATGGGTTATGGCCTTCCGACACTAAACCTATCCTCGTAGTTGAAACTTTTGTTAACTCTTTGATTACTTCATAATTACATTTTGAAAGTTTTATCAAAAATGTCGTGCGATGACCCTGTCAGCTGATACAATATATACAGAATATAGAGTAATACTAATATAGAGTAATAATAGTAATATAGAGTGAGTACAGTGTCAATGTGAACAAGGAAAAGACGCGCTCCGGCGCAACCGGCTAACCAATCTCTACGATTGGTCGGCGGTATTTAAAAAAACTTTCGCGGCTTTACGCGTTGCTAGACAACGCACCCGGGCACAGAATAATGAATAGTACAAGTTAGTAGGGATGCCTCTTCAGACAACAATATTATTAATTTTCAAATTTATATGAAAAGACTCATCATCGATTCAACATTTTGCAAATATATCATGTGGACATATTGCACAAAATGTTTTATTTCGACTTTTTGTAACACGTATAATTATATTATACCCACCCAAAATATAAAAGCAAACAAGTAACTGGGCACGGATTAGCTATGCATCTTATGTCTGCCTATACAATTTAAGCGCCAAAGTTTGTAAGATACTAAATAGTATTTTTTATTAAAAAATAATTTTAAAAAATTGTTTACAGAAATCGAGGCACCATTCCCGTCCCGCGATGTTGCAATCAAAAGAAGCACCGACGTCAACGACTACTATGAAATGTTATCAGAAATCGGCAGGTGAGTCACTAAGACGATTAAATGATTAATACTGAATCAACAATGAAATAAGACGGTTCAGATAAAATACATACGAGTACCTACCTACCCGAATGATTTAATTTACAAGTTATTTGAAATTAATACTATAATACCGGCTTTACACTCGCGCTTCGTCCCTCGCCTCGTGGCTCGCTCGTCCCTCGTGCGAGGCTCGTGTTGATCGATGGTAAATGAGTTGCCTGTTTACACTCGCGTGCCGAGTTCAGTCGTCTTTGTAAACATCCACTCGCGTGCGACGCGAGGTCCTTTGACTCGTGCCCCAAAAACCGCTCCGGACGCGAGAGCCGCGAGTGACGAGGCGAGCTACGAGCGTCTGTTCACACTCGCACCTCGCCCCTCGCCTCGTGCCTCGCCTCGCGACTCGTACGCGAATGTAAATGTGGTATCGAGAATTCCTCTACTGAACTCCTTGACCAAATGTTTTTAATTTTCTTTTTCTTAATGGACATTAATATTTATTACCCACGACGGAACGGAGACTGTATATGCGTTTGGGGTGAGAGGATGTTTGTTTGTTTGTTTGTGTGTGTAAATCTATGATGCCATTTTTCTCCAAAACTACTAGTCCGATTTTGATGCAGTTTTCAATTATGGGTTCGGGTGTAATTGGTGCATGTTTTTAGATGGGTGTTACGGTGACAACTCACCAGATGGCGCTGCAGTAATCATTTGTTGGTGCAAATCGATGTTGGCATTTTTCTTCGAAAGGACTACACCGATTTTGATGCAGTTTTCAGTTATGTGTTCGTGTTTGATTGGTGCATGTTCGTAAATAGGTGTTACAGTATCAACTCACCAGGGGGCGCTGCAGTAACATTTGTTTGTGCAAATCCATGTTGCCATTTTTCTCCAAAAACTAGTTCGATGTTGAATTTAAACGGTCCATAATTAATCAGTGGTGGTTCTTAGATAGATGTTATGACGTTAATTTTCTAAAGGACATTGTCGTGGGTGTTTATTCAAAATTTTAATTTTGTTACTTGTTGTTATTAAAACCAGCCAGATACGAACAGTACAACTAAAGAGGTTTCCCTTCAATTATATACATACAAAATACGAAAAATCTTTTTCCCCGATTTTTTATGTCTGTATCTTTACGTTCTTCAAGATCATTCTAAAGAGCCTAAACACGACATCTCAGCTGTTAGTAAGTTAGGTGAGCAGTTGAGTATTTTGCAGATTCCAGAAGCTGTCCCAGCTTCAGGTCAAGGTTACCATGTTCTTGAAATATTATTGAAGTAACAGGATACCTACTGACTGCATTTCAGTCTATGAAAGGCACTTTCATAGGTCTTCATCAGACCTATGAAAGTGGCTTCATCATCTGGAAAACAGCTCATAATCTTCAAACAACTGGACGTATTTTCTTGAATTAAAGCTAAGAACACTCTCTTTCCTATTACAGGGGCAAGTTCGGCACGGTGTACCTGTGCAGAGAGAAGAGCACAGGTCTCGAGTTAGCAGCCAAGCTGGTGTCAGTGAGCAGGAGAGATGAACGACGGAATGTGGAACGGGAAGTGGATGTGATGAGGCGACTCCGACATCCTAGACTGATACAGCTGTATGATGCGTACGAGTGGGGGAAATATATGTGTGTCGTCCTGGAGCTGTGAGTATCACCTTGTTACTTTTCTACTAGCCAAATATCTTGTGTGTTATGACAGCTGAACTCGAGGGCCAGTTCCTACTAGCGTGCTACAATCATCGACCACGTCGTCATTTACCATTAAGGGGTGATCCATTGGCGATTAAAACCGCCGGAACGCCAAGGAACTCGCGAGGCAAAGGTCTAAACCGTCAATGGAGCACTTAAAAGTCTGCGGACTTAAAAACTGACGGATTTGCTCGCTGGCTCTTTGTGATGCTTGAAATTCTATCTGCAAATATATATCTGCATGAACAGTTGTTATTGGTAGACGCATTTGATTGGATATATGAGCTGTGATTGGATGATTTAAACTAAGCTTGGGAGCCTGCGTACACCGGCCGACGGCAAAGCATTTTAAATTTGCCAGCGTAAATTTGGACGTATCCAATGGCAACTAGGCATAAATTCCAAAGGCCTGCTATCATCGCCGTACGGCAGCGCAGAGTATCGTAGAGCATTTGACGGTGGCTAGCGAACTTTAAAATGTATGTAACTTCCATATTTGTGATACGCACGAAATTCGTATGAAATTATCTAACTACAACATATATTCGTCCTACAAATTTACGATGCCAAATTAGGAAATTTCTTGCCCCGCTATCCGCTAAAGATCGAAACCATTGCTCCCTAGATTTCGCGGTCAAGTCACATGTATTTATCTGTCTAATATTCTTGAACATATGTTTATGTTATTATTACTTCAAATTTCGAAATATTTCAATTAAACGTTTTTACTCCAACTATTGTTTGAGAGCTGCAATGAATTAGTTTTCCACATTCAACGGATTGGCAGGGAGCCCAACTAGCGCTGTTGTAAAGCGGTCACATTTTCCCATTACAACTGCTGCATTGCCTCATACTTATTTCAACAACTATCTTGTATTCATTAGGTACCTACCTACTACTGTAACGGTGCTCATAGATTTGGCAGATTTTTGACAATCGGCAGATGTGAGAGTGTGAACAAACAAAATCTAGTAAATGTGTTCAACAGCTGACAATCGATATCGTCAGCCCGGCCTGTTGCCATAAAAGATAGATAAGTAGATATCTTGACTTCTAACTCAGAGGTCACCGGTTCAAATCGTAGCCGTGCATTAATTGGTGCTGGACTACAGGTGGCAGCTTTGGCAAGCACAAGGCTTGTCTAGGACTAAACATAGATTCTAATTTAAACTGGAAAAGCCACATCAGTTACATAAATAATAAGATATCATCATTTCTCTATGCTCTTTCAGTATTATCAAACATATCTAACAAGGCAACTGCACTTAATGCATACTATGGTTATATAAATATATATTATTATTATATATATTATATATATTAATTATTATAATATTATTCCATAGCTTAGATGAGGATAAATCCTCATCTAAGCTATGGAATAATATTTTGGGGCAACTCTGTTGATGAACAATTAACTTTTTTACTACAAAAAAAAATGTTTACGGTGTATTTTCAATTTACATTACACTCAGACTCTTCGCGATATTTTTAAAAATTATAATTTGCTAACAGTAACTGGTCTCTATATTTTAGAAATATGTGTGTTTGTGAAAAATAATAAGGAATATTTTTTCAATGTGGAGTCTGTTCGTGCAGGTAGTCAACGTAGCAGGTATAAACATAATATATGTATCCCACAAAGTAATAATTCAATGTATCACAAAAGCCCATACATAAGCGGCATAAATACATACAATCACCTTCCCTTACATCTAAAATTATTAGACGGAAAACAGTTTAAAAAAGAACTAAAGAACTGGATTATACCTAAAGCATTTTATAGTCTTAAGGAATATTATGATCTCAAAACATATTAAATACCTGTAATTATATAAATAGTTGCAGTATAATAAATAGTAAGTTATCTAAGAAATGTAAAAAGTAGTTATATATATACATAAGATTATTAGAACGAGTAGAACATATTTTGTACCTACCTAGTTATTAAGAATATAATCATTGTATTACTTACCATAAACATTGCACGCCCGAAATGGGAAAAACTGTTGAAACGCATCTAACATAAGACCTTGTTTGTACCCATGTACTTACTTTACACAGTTACTGCAATAAAGAACATTCTATTCTATTCTATTCTATTGTCGATTTGTATTCTGCGTTTGTTTACTTCACTAATGTCAAAACCGAATTAACATTTGGCGTCATTTGCAATATGCGTTTTCCTATAGGGTGATTACTTTTGCCCCACCCAGTACATTAAAAGATGAGAAAAATCTTATAACCAAGATACTAACATCCACATGTTCAGGGCCTTTCATTATAAAATCGTCAAAAAGTCTTTGTTTAGATTAGTCTAGTAGATACTACGTTTAATATTTTCAATTGCGATTTAAGTAGGTAGTACCTACATCAAATGAGAAGCCATGTCCAAAAATACAATTATGTTTTCAAGACTAAACAAACGAATATATCATCCCTTAAATGCATTTTAAAGTATGTAAACAAACCCGCAAAGGCAACTGGCATTTATATTCGCAAAAACACCTTTTAAAAACAATGCCCACACTAAATACGAAGTCAATGAATCACCCAGGCCAAAGTCACGTCGCAACGGATTAGCGAAATGCATATTCAGAGTATTGTGCCAAAAAGGTAGACAACCTATTGTAGTAGACCCACAGACCTGCTACATATTAAACTTGATCGCGTACACCGGCCCCCATGAGACCGACCTTGAACGTAGTTTGTCCCTTTCTTTTGTATGGACAACTTATATATATACCATACATATAGTTGGAACATATATAGGACTAGCAGGTTGTTAGACAAGGACACTCTCCCGTCTCAATTGGGCCGTTTTGTTCTACAAGGCAATTACAACCTTATAGTTGAAGTATACGGATTAAATTGAATTTGTCAAAACATCTGTGTGTCTGTGTCACCATCCTTTAATATTACGTCTATGAGTAGACCTATCGTTCTAGCAATAAGGATTTAAGCGTAATTCGAAGGGAAGCAAGCATATCATGCACCTCTATCTCGAGCTATTATTTATAGCCACTATTATTTATTCTGTGCCGAGATCAAGAGTACGTAGTAGTAATTATTCTATGCCAAGAGCTAGATATACTCTACTGTTCATAGAGTGACCTTCGCAAGGAATTACTAGGTTTCCGAATGTCGAAAACTAAATAACTATATTAACTACCTAAATAGTTTTTTAATTAGCAATTTTTTTTTAGGGTAAAAGGTAACAGGACAAGCAATATTAAGTATTTGTCACATTTTATTGTTGCTCGTATATTATTTTTAATTTGTTTTGTTTTTACATACATTTTAACACAACTTTTACAAAAAATAGTTGTAGTGGTAGGACTTCTGCTAGTCCGCCTGGGGCGGTACCACAACTTTGCCAAATAATTCAGCCGTGAAATAGAAATATTATTCGGTTTTAATGGCAAAGTGTCCGGTGAAAACTGAAATTACAGGACAATGAGACTTAACATCCTTATGTTTCGTGATAACAGGCGCAGTGCATGCAAAGTTCTGGAAAGTCAGAATTTTATATGCCACTGTATTTGTTATAAGTAGAAGTGATCGCTTACCATCAGGCGAGCTTCGTGCTTGTCCTGTTAACAAAGTGTATAATGACTGTCTTATAATAAATGAATGTTCATTTAAAACTATGATAAAGCAAACACTTACAATGATGACAAAAATCAATGATGACATGTAAATGTAAGACCCAAGAACTGTATCTTAGATTGCCGAGTAAATATACTAAAAAGGTCTATTTCTACCACTAAATCTCAAGTACGTAGTATTGTTATCTTTTCTATGTCTGAAGATCACCATATTTGACATTTTTAATTAAAAAATATTTACAATTAATTTTCTTCTGGAGCACTTGCCTTTACCACGGCGCTGCCTCTACAGTTTTTACTATCTATGATTCAGAGTTGGTACTCATGTCACAGACTATGTAATAGTTACTACGTTTCACGTATCTATTTTGCTCAAAGCTGACCTTTCTATCAATCTCGATGATATATAGAAAAGCGTTTGTTTAGATGAAATCACACGGCACTTCTGCGACCGGACAATTTTAGACATTGCTGAGATTTCCGTCATCGAGTTTATTTCCATCATGAGATATCTTAAATTTATTTTCGTAATATTTATCATACGATTTACGTAGGTGTTACGTTAATACTGAATCACTTGCACCGCAATTAATTCTCACTTCTAAATTGGTCACTCATTCAAAAGCCTGTGCAAAATCGTTACGTTTCTGAATCACCAGATGCCTGGTATATCTTCTTTTGTTTAACTCTCAATGTAGGCTAAGGGCAAAGCAATTCTCCTTTTCCGTAACTTCAACACGGCCACGTTAATTGGCGCTCTCTTCTTTTTTACTTTCTCTGAGCTGAGAGTCGTTTCGTGAGTGCAATTTGTTGGTTGATCAACCTCGATTTTTGGCGCTGTATTGTTAGGTAGGTACATACATACCTCTGTTATCTAGATGACAAATCAGTGTGCGGTTTTCCCTGGTACGCTCGTGTCCTAGAAAACATTTATCTCTACTGCTAATAAATAATAAAGCAGCTGGCTGCTATTAGCATCACTCATAATGGCAACACTTTCGAGTATTTCGTGCTATGGTGGAACAACCAAAACCTGGCTTTCAACTCTACCAACAATCTAAAATTATATTATTATTAGTTACGGTGTGTTTGAAGTAGATAGTTATTTAATTATTTTTTTATTATGCTTTACACAATTAAATCATCATTGATAGATGTACTTCCATAAGTAAATCAATGAAATAATATTTGTAGCGACAATTTCATAGACATTAATTATTTTTATATATCTAGCATTAAAATAGCACTTATTTAAAATTCAGTTTTCTTACCTCTGAAATAAAACAGAGACGACAAGCGTCTTCTAGTCCTGTAAAATTAATAAAATTTTACAGGACATTATATATTACATTATTTAAAGATGCCGATAACTAGTGGTCCAACCCTACGTCCGTACGTCCTTCCACATTTAAAAATAGTGTATGAATAATCCAGGTGTTGTAAATGTAGTAATTGGGTCGTTGACAGAGCCGTGAACAGGTGTTCCACGCCTTTTGGGCATTCATTATCGTAGTTTCACTTTTATGTAGTGACATCATCTGAATCCAGCATTAGATGGCGTCAGAATATATTAAGAGAAATGTCATTCACATCGGTTCTCAGACACACCTTGGAAAACTATACTTACCATAATATTCCGCATAATATTTGCAGATTCTGTTATGTAACGGTAACCATTTATATTCAGATTTTTTATAGAAGTCATTAAATATAGAAACTGATGCTGGATGGCTTTTTGTTTAAAAACATTTATATGACACAAATTATAATTATACGAGTACCTATATAATAATTAATATTAGTTTCCTTCGCTTATTTATATACTTACTTACGTTGAGCTATGTCTCGTTTTTAAGCATGCCCATTCTGTCAGTTGGTTGCAATTAGTATAGTTAAAAGCCATAAGAAGAAGAAGTAGTATAATTAAAAATAATGTCAAGGCTTGGTTTGTTCTAAATTTAAATATTCCTGTGCATACCAAAAAAAAATTTAATATTTTAAAATATACCTACACCTAATCCTAAGAATTAATAAATACTACTTAGTTTTAATGCAACCTCCTTGGCCTAATCCAATGTACAAATTGCATTGATATTTTGATAGACGTGGCTCCCAGAAGAAGGACATGAAATATGTCCGAAACTGGCCGGAGCAATTCCAATAACAAAACCCGTTAGTGCCATGTACCTAAGTACACAACCATTAAATAATAATTGTGTGATTCTCACGATACGTTCAATAATCAAAAACTGTAATAAAGTCTTATATTAAGCACCACATTATAAAGAGCCGATTTAATTATTAACAGAAAATGTTTTTAAAAACACACTAAAGAACGTCCTGAACAGAACCGTCAAAGTGAATGTTTGTTTTATTCTTAAAGAAAATATTAATTAAATAATTTAGCGCAAAGGTCGTCGAAAGTTCCAATATATTTAACAAAACGTTAGGTTACTCTAAATCAGATCAGCGACATGTCACAGGTGAAAGTAAACTCAAATACAGATGAGTCAGAGTAACTTTCCTATCATTCGGAAAGTAATACAAAATTTACTGTTATTCAAACATCAGGCGATTTTCTTATCGTCTGTGGTTGGCCGCTAAAGAAACTGCATTGGCCATTGTATTTGAACCACGGAGAATAGACTAGTAATTTGAACTTTGGATATTTGGAAATGGAAAACCCACTGATTCATTATAAACCACAGTACTACATTAATTGTCTGCCCTTAAATGTTGTATCCATATAAGGATTTTTGTATAGTTCGCCTTAGGTTTTCATCGCCGCTTTTTCAGTCATTCATTCATGAAATAGACAGACAGACCGCATCTTTAAATCAAGTATTTATTTGCAGAAATACAGTTTAACATTTAGGTTCTTAAAAATATGTTGTTTTGTGCAAGTAGTATTATGCCTGCAAGCAGACGCGCAAATATTTTAATATACTTACCATTCATATTTAAATATGTCAACGTGTAATACATTTAAGCTATTCAGTCACATTTTTGTTTTTACAAAATTCAATTAATTCTTTAATGTCATAAAAGCAGTTTCTTTGAAGCCACTCACATAATGTTTTATTAAATTTATTACCTTCTAACAACTTAATGTTGTCAGAGATCAAATTATATACTTGTATACACATGTTGAATACATTTTTTTGATAAATATGTTTGTGACAGGATGGTTGATATAATAGATTTCCTTAACTTAACATCAGGTGAGAAAGTGGACAAGTGCTTAAAGGATGCGTCCAGGATAAAAAAAAATTACTTAGGGCACAGGGCCCCTAGACAAAATCCAATTTCCTGTTTCCAGTCACGCAAACGCAAGTTCAAAATGTATGGGAATGACATCTTTGTTGCGGAAACATACCTAAGTGTCATACATTTTAAACTTGCGTTAGCGTTAATGGAAACAGGAAATTGGATTTTGTCTAGGGGCCCAGGAAACTACGGCGCCGGCAAGCAGTTTGCAATATTTCAAAGTGCTTACTTAAGTAGACACATATGTGAATATAGTTCAGTGCTAATTCAATCCCACAATCCACATTGACGCGGACGCCTAATATAATTCAAAGTCAAGTGCGTGCCGTAAATGGCGTGGATATAAACTAATTAGGTAGTACCTACATTATAGTATAGCCAGCCAGTGGCGTCAAGTCGCGTCAGATGTGATATTACGACGCATAGTTGGCAACGCGCCATCCAGACGCCATGTTTGCTCCAACGCGAATGCGAACATCGAATTGCGTCAATTTATTAATAAATTAAAAATATCAAATAATTTGTTTTTAATTTAATAGTTTTGTTTATAAGAACTTTAAAAGGACTCACTTCACATGCCGTGTTATTATTTTCAGCTGGTCTGAGTATGATTCTCTGAGGTATTTCGCTTACATAATATCTTTGAAGATATTAAAGTATCTTTATAAAATTTAGGTATATTCTCGACCTTGAAGCCATACCACTAACCATATGCTATGCAATATACATGCCGCGATAGTGAAAATATCCACTAGCCATAATCATGTCATCAAAGTATACAAATTTGTTTATATTGTTTATCACGATATCTCCGAAGATAATTATCAAATCTTGATTAAATTGGAATGTCACCAATGGGAGGCATAATCGTAACTTAAAAACAATATTTCAAATCGGTTAAGATCTGACGAAGTTCTGTGGTAACAAACAAAAAACAGTAGAATTGAGAACATCCTCCTTTTTTGTGAAGTCGGTTAAAACATACGTTCACTACATTTTTGTGAAGACGCGTTATAAAAATTTTGTACTCGTAACAGATACAGAAATAAGCATATTCAATGATATTCTGTTGTAGCGAAACTGCAAATATCGGCATTATTTACACACCTGACACACGTATGAAGCTTGCGTCAAAAACACACTTAAAAATATATAGGTAACCTCACGAACGAGAGACAAACTACCTACCTATGTTATCTACCTACGTTTTGCATTACGTCACTGGAGTTAACCGAAATATGGCGAAGGACTGCGCAGACGTTGACTTGACGCGTTGTTCATTCAAACGTTCTAAATTTAAATTTTAACGAAAACATGACGTTTCAACTGAAGTAAACAAACACAAAACTATTCCATTTAACAGGCTCTTATTGGCGGAAAATTCCTTTACTATTTTAAGCTTCAAAATATGCGATATTTTCACGGTAGGGAACGTTTTCTTTTAGAAATAGGCCAAGGCAGACTTTTTTGTTGTTGAGCAATTATTTACTTTACAAAATATTTTTATGTTCGTAATTAAAGATTGAGAAAACTACTTTATAATGTACGTTTTAAAATAATTCGCCCGGCCTTCGTTTGTTAGTATAGACAATTTGAATTTTATTAATATTCATTATTCAATAATTATACCAATGCCCTCAAACTATAATAGTCTGAGTGATGATCAGATGCATCAAGCCATCAATCTTCTTCGTACACACTCAATCTGGATCGCGATCATTGATTTTGATCACAGATAGCGATCGAGATTGAGTGTGTACCCACCAATGTATTCAGATCTAATCCTGAGTTCATTGACCCAGGTAGGTACTTAATTAAGTTTTATCCTTGTTTCCTCGCTTATATTTATTTACATTAAATATTTTTGCTCCTTATTAATTTCAATTTTATTTTTTGTAACAAGGTAACTAAATAATTTTGGATAAAGAACAAGTGCCAATCGATTTGAATTAACACGGACTTGCCAACTAAGACTTGACATTGCTTTCTTTACCCTTAATTTTATTTTTTTTATTTTATTTTTTACCATTAAACAAAATAAAATATAAGAGATCTATCGAAGTATTATACCCACATCAGAGATATTCCCACTAGCTAATCGGTGCTTGAAGTGAAATCGATCCAATATAAATTCAAAATAAGGTTTGACTCGACCTTGGTGGTTCTGTTCCCAGTTATCCGTTTATTTTGGCGCCAACAGCCGCCATGTATGTGTCGAAGCTCATTATTTTGTCCGACGACGGGCGGGCGACCGGTCTTTGACAGTTGGCAGCGTTTCCCAATGGTACTTTTCGCGCGCTTTTTTATTTTAATCCTCATAAAGTCTCATGCATTAGGCCATATTATCTTGCTATATTTAATTGATTTGTGCCCTATACCACAGATTATACTAAGCTCAAACTATGCAAAATGCAAACATTTTAATAGCTTTTAGAGATTCTGTCCAAATCCTAACATTGTAAAGAAAATGTCTCATATTAAACTTAGCTTAGGGTCGGAAACATACACGGTAAACTAATTTTATGTCGTTGCTTCGTAATTGTCGTAAACCAAACGTAGAGCGTTTTGTTTTTAATTTCCCTCGCTTTTGATGTAGGTAATGTTTATGAATGACGGAAAATCGTAAACTTTGTCATTTTAAAAGCTGTAGACGCGATTTTACTTTTTCTATTTACACACTCAGACGGAATGTAGGATAGGAATTTAATATTCCACCTCCACCGAACTGAATTATGAACTACCTACGTTTAATATTTTTCGTATTTATTGTCTTCTTGTTCTTGTTTATAACTGGCAACATCGACCATTACAGGGCCGTCATAGGGATAAGGTGGGGGCTAACCCCCATCCTACTAATAAGATCATGTGGTTTAGATCAAATAGACCAGGGTGACGCCGGGCAGTTTTAACTAGATAGGGCAACGATATTGTACTTACTTAATTATGTGATTTTGTGCTGACACCATATTATTTATTCGACACTACTTTATGACACTATTTTATAAACATCTATATCTATTATACAGATAGATGTGATCACATTTCTTTTCGCCGTTCTTAGAACCTTATCTTAAAATAATTAATTACCTACATGCTGTTATATAAAAACTTCATCATAATCATAACTTGTAGTATTCATTATTCTATGATCATAATCAGCCTGTGTCAGTCCACTGCTGGACGTAGGCCTCTCCCAAGATACGCGATTGAGCCTGATCTTCGGTTAATTGGGAGGGGTATACCATAATCGCCACGCTGGGCAGGCAGGTTGGCGATCGAAGGACGTAGGTCTTACATACGTACCCTACGTACGAAGCTATAAAAACTTGTTTGTGTAAATACCTATCCTTAATTCCAGTATATTTTCTGTTTTAGCATAACAGGTGGAGAGCTATTCGAGCGCGTCATAGATGAGGACTTCGTGCTAACTGAGCGAGCTTGCACGGTCTTCATGCGGCAGATATGCGAGGGCATAGAGTTCGTGCACAGACAGAATATACTGCATTTGGACATGAAGGTGAGACACAATACATTTACTTCCTCTCACAGATTAATTTCAAATGATATTACTTATTTACTTTATTATTAGTCTAAAGCTTAAGCTCAGTGGTTAACTATTTACTAAACTGCTACTACTCCTTATAAAACAGCCATGGCTACATCAATTTGGTGAACTTATGCTTAGCTTTGTTTTAAATTTAAACTCTTTTACTTTTTTAATTTTAACGTTTTAAGAGTTTTTCGCGGCTATACAAGTCCACGATTCTTAATATACTTTCATTTTTAATGGATAAAAGCTCATGCTATGCTTAACCCAAAACATTCAAACTTAACGAAGGCTATGTTTAAAACCAATCCTATTCAAATTCTATCTTGATTTTATCGATTTTCGCAATAGGAAATTAAACAATGAAGGCGCTAAAATATATGCAAAGCAGGGCCATAACTGAAGTGGTAATAGGTACGTACATTAACTAACAACATTTACATGACTCATAGAACCCGTTTAGGAACAATCTCAGCTCCAATATTTTGGCAACGAGACGTGAAGACATGAAGTCCGGAATCCGACAATAAAGTCTCATTAATTCCTTTACGATCTACCCACTATTACATAACAATGTCTGTCAGTGATACCTACATTCTTGGCACAAACCGAATTAGTACCTACCTAAACAAATTGGTGCTTGTATACACATGTGATTGAGTACGGACAAAGTTAAATGAGTTATTTAGGCACAGAACAGATAATAATACTACGTTTAGGTCTACTTAATAATGTCTCCAATTATAGCACTAAAATATAGATACAAGGTTTGTCAAAACGTTTACCGTATAATATCTACTAAACATAATATCGAAAGGGTAAGAGAGAATATTCATATGAAAACATTTCTTCTGTCAAACAAATTTTTCTTCTGTCTGCCGGTGCTTATGTCTTTCAATTTAATCTATCTATCTATACTATAACTATATTTAAAAAAAAAATTGTACTATAATAATACAGTAACTAAGCGAAAACTGTACATTGAATATTTTTTTGAAATTTAAATTAGGGGAAGCATTATGAACACTACAGATGCCGAAAATATAATTTTTAAAATTTTTGTCTGTATGTATGTCCGTTTGAAAAATCATCACGCCGAAACTAGTGGACGGATTTTAATGAAACTTAAAGTGAGCATAGCTTATACTATGGAATAACTTTTAGAATATTGGTTATTATGTTTCTTTGAAGTGTCACACACTTTATATTTTTGTAAATTGTTGAACACAATCCAAAATTACATCGTACCGACGGGACTCGAACCCGCACCCCCCGGATTACACGTCCAGGTGCTCTGCCAATTAAGCCACGGTTCGATCCATCGATACGACGAAATTAGTGGATTGCATTTGTTAACCCAATTATGCATTGGTGGCGCCATCTATGTCTACTTATTACGTAAGTTAATCATTCGGAAGAAATCATTACAGCTTTCAAATCCGACGAGAGATGTTGCACTGCGTAAATCAAATATTATGTTTCTTTGAAGTGTCACACACTTTATATTTTTGTAAATTGTTAAACACAATCCAAAATTACATCGTACCGACGGGACTCGAACCCGCACCCCCCGGATTACACGTCCAGGTGCTCTGCCAATTAAGCCACGGTTCGATCCATCGATACGACGAAATTAGTGGATTGCATTTGGTTATCCTGAAAAACATGAAGGTTTTGGTGGGACACGGGAAAAACAGGATATTTTTATGTAAATGTTATGCAATCTATTAGGTTAACACTTCTCAAATGATACTTTTATCAAATGTATGTGTATGGCAATGTTTTCATGAAAAAAAACAGGTTACGGGAATCGTTCCTGGTTCCGTAATTATACGTGCAGATTTACATTGTTATTCTTTAATTCGCCATACTGTATATGTAAATGATTGGATCAGGTGGAACAGAGCTTGCTTAAAAAAGCAAAGGCTGTAGGTTCGAATCTCAACACCTGAGAAATTTTGTCGAAAATGTAATGTTTTTGCAGTTATGTGTTAGTTATTTTGCGCTTATTCTCAATCATTCGAAAACATATTCGGATTCGAAAAATTCATTTTTAATTTTATTCTTTTTTTGATCCCTGAGCTGTTTTGCTCGGAAACCTTTCCAATAAATCACTGATTTTTTCTAATTGAAATTTCAAAATTAACCGATCGGAGCATTGTGAATTGCAAAGATCCAAGTCGAAGAAAAGGCAGTTTCCGAATTCGAATTTACTTTCGAATGATTGAGAATAACCCTGCTGATAGGCTTAGCGTTTGACTACTATCTCGCCTGGTGCTAAGCGATGATGTCTTCGAAGATAGTGAATCTGCTAGGCCTAAAATGATCCTGAATAAGGGCTTTTTGATGCTGGACACCGTAAGGATACGCCGGCAGATGTTCTCCTTGATGGTCAAAAGCTATTTTATGTCAGCAAGTCAGGCGGGACATCGATATAATGCTCTTACTACGTGGCAAAAGGTGGTTTGAGTTGTGACTCGCACGAACCAGCCATCAATCGAATAAAAGCATGTTGCTAATCGATTCACTCTCAAGAAATAACATTAATAAAGTAATAAATCTTTGAGAAAGATATTCGGATGATGGTGGCATTTGGCAACGCAGAGTGCGTTTGTTATCTTAAGTAAAAGGAGATCAGCTGAGTTCGGCAAACGACACTCGATGCCGACGTTCTTCTGCCGATGATGGATTAAACACAGGCCTCATTATTGGAATATAAGCGAAATGAAACTAGCGCCCAACTATATTTGAGTTACTCAAAGCCAACTATGTATGAGAGCTAAGCGAAGCTAAGTAAAATAACCGAAGTAGGTTTCCATTTGAAACAGGAGATGTAGATGACGAATTGCTTAACCAGTCGATGTTTTACTTTACATTGCACATTATAACTGCACATATTACAGGATCGTCGGGTTTCCCAGCTTCTGAATTCGTATCGCTGGCGTAGTTCTATTAGGTTGAAATGTTTTGCAGTTTCGTACCATTTTAGATTCGTCATATCTGTCCGTCCGTGTGTCACAGCCATTTTATTCCGAAACTTTTAAGACTACACAGTTAAAACTTGGTAGGTAGATGTATTCTGTGAACAGCTTTACGACGTGCGGTATGTTTTTGGATAGGTCGTTGAAAATGACATAGAGGTTTTTAAAACAATTTTTTTTCAAAGTCATTCGTTTGAAAGTGGTAAAATGTGAGTGTTAAAATTGAAAAATCAAAAAAAAAATATCCTGTAGATCTCAATAAAACTTTAACCGAAAATTGGTTTGAAGTCAGTCGTTTTTGAGATATAGCACATTTTCTGAACCGCAAATATAAATGGGTTATTCATAAAAACGTTTATGTTACGGAACCCTACGAGTCCGACTTGCACTTCAGTTAAGACTTTCTATTTTTTAAGTTCACTCTCTTTAGATAAATACCCAAAAACTTAAAACATGCTTTAGACAAAGCAATAAATGTCGCTTAAAATTGATCTAAAAACAACGCTAGAGAATGCATTTTCATCGATATTTTAGCTTCCCTGAAACTTTCAGCTGGATAACTAATTGGAAAGTTTTTTAAATTTAAGTTGTCCAGAACCTGGAATGAACGACAGACAAACAAGAAAGTAACTTACTATTTCGTGCTAAAAAATCATCTTAATAATAATTTACAAAAAAAGAGTGTGTTAACTTTTTTTATGAAGATGGTCAAAAATGTATCTATGAGTACTCTCCGTACTATAATTTAACATTCAAATTCATTGAAAGTGTCATATAAAATTATAAACATAATTATATTTCCATTTAGAATCTCTGCTTTAACGAATTGAAATGCAAGTATCTCCGTTCCGATAATTGTGAATTGCAAAGATCTAAATCGAAGTAGTAGGAAGTTTCTGAATCCGAATTTTTTTATGAATGATTGTGAATAGCCCGGCTGAAATTGAAAGGTGCCTTTATTAAAGGTTATATATGAACGTTTTAATAAGCCTATCGGTTGTCGAATTTATTGGAGTCGTCGTTGATGAGTTTTCAATTCTGCTATCAATAGTTTTAAGCATCTACTTAGCTGGATTTTTTTATAATCGTCAACCATCGCTTTGATATAGATTAAACTGCTGTCCCGGGTGAAATATTGTCTTACTTTAGTCAAAACGCCAAGTGGCTGACTAAACTTTAAATTCAATTAGCGACCCGCCCCAGCTTCGCACATATGCCTGGGTAGAGCATATACGCCTGTATCTGTTTGCATCACTTTGTGGCGTCGAGTAGTAATTAATCTTTACATAAAACCTTAACGATTATACACATAAACCTTCCTCATGAATCACTCTATCTATTGGTGAACCGCAGATTCTGTAGTTTATCGCAAACTGACAGACAGACGCGGCAGGGGACTTTGTTTTATATTATGTAGTGACATAAAAGTAAAATTAAGAGTTGATGCTTAATGAGATGCCGAGAATATCAAGGCGGTTAGTTGTCGCTATAGGTATATCTTTAAATGTAGGAGATCAAACGTTGGACGAGCGCTTCTCTATGAGGCTGGATTTTTGTGTGCCTTGATACATTATTACGACGTTTTTATCTACATACCAAAGTCCAATATTTGCCAAATTTTCTTTAGACAATATATTATGTAATAGTATATGCAATTAAACATTGTTTAAGTATTCCATTTAAAATACATTGTCATTAAAATTGTAACCCTATCTACCAAACTGGGCAATGCAATAGTGCCCATATATTGATGGTCAGTGTGGATTATTTAAATTAAGACATGAATTGTTACATTAAAAAAAATTACAGCGTAGCAGATATAACTTCTCGACGAATAAAAAATTAAGTGTAGCCACACTAACGTAGGTTTTGTTAAGTTTTTGTAGGAATCGCGAACGAAGTCGCGGGTACAGCTAGTTATTAATATTTTACTTACTTTAGGTTACTTTTTATCTACCTACTGTGTTTTTGGAATCAGTGTTAGATGTTGTATATCTATAATTTTCGCTCCCAGACTAATATAACTTCAACTTTTATTAGCATTGAAAGAGCTCTGTGTATCTACGATTCTTCTTTTGGACTTCATCCAAGTAATAAATCAGTGATTGCGGAAAGCTTGCGCGGGAGTTTACGAGTGTCTGACATCGTGACTCTTCCATTGTTTGCTTTATTTGCATATATAAAAGTAGCTTTTACTGCGACACTAAAACTGTCGAATAACAAGAGATCCTTGAACTAAAAGTACCTACATAATTTAGTTAACATCTTTATTCTTTGTTTAAAAGTTTCTTATAAGTAACTTCATTATTAGCTATATTTAGAACTATATTATATAGTTAATATATTATAGGTACTATACCTACGAAAAAAAAAATACGTCAGGCTAGTCAAAATCAAATTAATTAAACAGTAATTATAATTAATCAATAATATAGAGTGAGTATTATAGTTATACTAGCTGTGCCCTGTAGCTTCACCCGCGTTAAAAAGTATCCTATGCCCTATGCCCAGTCTATCTTATTATCTATCCATGTGCAAAATTTCCGCCAAATCCGTTCAGCGGTTTTCGCGTAAAAAAATAACAAACAAACAAATATATATACAAACCACAATACAAACTGACTTTTTCTTCTATAATTTTTGTTAAAAAAATAATATAAAATTTTAATTTTCATAATTTCAGTATAAGTAGGTATAAAATGCCCGAAAAGCCATTGTTTCAGTTTTAAAACAGTGAAATGTTTGAAGAATCCTTAACATGATGCGCTTCTTTTAGACTGATATTTCTTCGTCTAAATAAAATCTAATTCGGCCTCATTGATTAGAGATGTGATCAACTAAATTAGTAGACAGGTAATAGATGTACTCGTACAAAAGGAGTTAAGAGGGTACTCAGGATGTTAGTTAATAAATAAAATGAAATCCTAGGTATATTACTATGAAATACATATTAATAATTGTAAGATTACACATTTCACCAAATAGGTTGTTGTTTTCACCAAATGGTATGGAAAAGTGTTACAAAACAATAAATGTCAATAATTATATTATACTCTCTCTCTTGCAGTCCTTATACAAAAAACACGTTCTGAATGAACTAACTTAAGTTTCCTCCCACAGCCAGAAAACATCCTCTGCCTGACAAAGACCGGTAACCGCATTAAGATCATCGACTTCGGGTTGGCCAGGTTCTACGACCCTGAAAAGAAGCTCCAAGTTCTCTTCGGGACTCCAGAGTTTGTGGCACCGGAGGTGGTCAACTTTGACCAGATTGGATACGGAACTGACATGTGGTCTGTCGGCGTCATTTGCTATGTTCTGTAAGTAATTACATCCAATACGTACGAGTTAACAGAAAAAATGCTGCTTATAACACAGTGAAACTATTTTAGTAAATGAGGTGGGATGTAAGGGAGCACAAATACCACCTGAGTGCTCCCAGCCAACGTCACCTGCCCGTGGTGCATCCTGCTGACCAACAAACGAGGCTATGGCGACCGACAAATGGTGGTATAACCATTTCAATATAATGGTGTAGCTAAATACTACAGGCTGGTGACGGGCAGCAGCGTCATCGGTGTAAGAAGCTACTTCCTGCGATCGCCAACCCGCCTGCCCAGCGTGGCGATTAGGGCATATCCCTCGCAAAAATAGAAAGTCACATACAAAGCCAAGGCTCCAAGGCAGTGAGAGAAAAATAAGAGTTATTTACTCGTTTAAAACTATCCAGGAATCACGACCTTAACTGCTGAGATACGTAATTCTTATCAGTTAATTGCTGCCGATTATCAAAGGTCACGATCTAATTACATTACTTATTTATACCTAGCTAACTACTAACTACTAACCTTAGGTACCTTTTTAACATACTTACTGCATTAATTTTAGATTATCTGGATTGTCACCGTTTATGGGAGAGACAGACATAGAAACAATGGCAAACGTCACAGTCGCCAAGTATGACTTCGACGATGAAGCTTTCAACGAAATCTCAGAGGATGCCAAAGATTTCATCAGGAAACTACTCGTGAAAGACAAAGAGTAAGTTTGATGTTTTTGTAACTTTAGGTGTAGACTTTTCGTCGGTAAACCTCGAGCATAATAGTATTTATGTTAGACGTAGTGGCAGGACAAATCGATAATGCAGGCCTATGACAAATCGAGAATGAAAATTTGTTCTTGGTTCTAATTCTAAAAAAGCCTAAGTAGAGCTGAGGCTAAGCAAATTCTTAGACCTGTATAAGAGAATTATGCTAAAGCGTGGATCCACTCTAGCACAAAATGGGCCTATTTGATTAAATATATCGTGTCTAGTAAACCAATCAATAATTCGTCCACTCCATGCCTAGAGTGGATCGGTGCTCGATAGCGTTCTTAAATACCAGTTTTGTACCGACCGCTCTACAGAGGGTTTACTGTACTTGTAATAGCGTCAAATGAGCTATTTCATGACACAGTAAAATTAAGTAAAATGTGGTGGTATTTCAAACGTGATGTATTAGCATTTAAATAATTTTAGCACCATTTATGTGTTATACAAAAATACCATATGCCCAAGGAATATTGAGTTTCAAGTTACAACCATTAAAAAAACAATATGATTCGGGCATGATCAAAAAGTGTCGTATTTCATAATTATAGTATAGTATAGTGCCATAGAGGCAAGTATGTCAGCCCCTGCAAAATTCTAAGTACGCGCCTGAATTGAATTTTGGCCAAGTGTTATTTTGCAAACGAGCGTTTTTATTTACGTCTACAACGCACGCCATTATTGCAGCGGATTTTTGTTTAATTTTTATTTTCATATTGGGTCTCTTTAATCTCATATCAGTGTATAATAATATTAAAAAGCGATTTCATGATGAAAGACTGTGACATTTAGCATTACATTTTGCAAGCCTATTGATAAAGACCCTTCGTTATTGCTATCCAACACTGAAAAAAAACAGTGACTAACAACCAATACATGAACATTGCACGATTAGATTGTACTACATAATATATAACATTTAGAAATTGTGCTAACCATTGTATGTAATTAAATCCTGAGTCTTATGCATGGGCAATATTTTTTGTATGGGACAGCTGTCAAAATTTTGTTGTTTACGTACCTTTACATAGACTGATGTTTAATTGGCTTTATCCGACAATACAGATATAAAAATAAAAGTAATTGATTTAAAACCAGTGTCAAAATCCACGTATTTTGACCATACAAAGTTGACTTACGTAAATAGCATCCGTAATGTCCACAACTTAATTTTATTCTACGAATTATGCCATTTTGAAATAATCTTCATGCTATTACTAAATGTTTCAAAAGCGAAAACTGCCTTTTTAAATGTCCAAGCCGAGTCTAAGCTTTCCTACCCTACCTCTGTCTCTTAGAAACCATCAAACACATTCATCTCACTATCTCATAGCCCATGTATTGCCAAGGTGTTGGGGTGATAATAACGAGGGTCTTTGTCACAGGTCACGGCCGAGTGCCACGGAGTGCTTACGCCACCGGTGGCTGGTCAAACGTCCGCCACCCAAGCAGGAGCCGGCGCCTCCGCTACCCTCGCCTAAACACGAGCTCGACGTCGCCAAAGACAATCTTCGTCTCTTCGTCGAGAGGTGGAGCGAACATCCGAACTCGCCCTACGTCTTCGATAACGAAGCACACGAAATCACTACCCTTATGAACGGCTGCGAAAGATCTTCCATCGGAGGATGCTCCCCGTCACCTAGAAGTTCTCTCAGCAGTTCGCCGGATGTCGTATTCGATGAAGATGATTTAGACCCACCACCCTTGAGAGAAACCTTCCCAACTCAGAGATACAACCCAGTAGAAAGACGAGCATCGGACAGCAGCTGCTTCTTACACAAAAAACACGACGTCTTAGTCAGAAAAAACTTAGCAGAGGAAATAAAGAAACTATCGGACCATCTATTTATGCTATCCACTATGAATACAGATTTAGCAAATAACAATAGCACTAAAGAACTAGATAAAAATGTAACAGAAACCAAGGAAATCAAAGAGGAAAAGCTGACAAATGGCTTCAGAAGACAGACTAAAGTTACCAGAACGATGACAAACGGAGATGCTTCCAAAGAAAGAAGGATATTCACATCGAAATCTACGAATAAAATAACGTCCGCGTTCTTAACGGAGAGAGAACCCGAGAAACCTATGACGAGTAGAATGCCCTGGGTAAAATCTGCACCGATCAGATCGAAGAAAGTGACCAGTGCGAGCCGAGATGTCCCAGACCAGCCTGTTGAAAAGCGGAATACGTTTTTTAGCGAATTCGATAAGAGACGAGAAAAGATAGACAAATTAGTCAACGGCTCAGAAAATGGAAGACAATTGCCCTACAGAAGAGGGGACGAAAATAACGCTCACAGGACGAAGGATCTCCTTTTACACCTTTTAGAGAGATGGGGAGAATCCGACGTAGAGGGAGAAAGGACTGCAGGAGGAACTTCAAACGGAGGAAGGCACCAGTCCATATCGTTAGAATGGTCTTCGTCAAACCAGGTGGCACAAAATTCCATGTCTAGTCTTCACGCCTTCTTCAAAAGGCAGACCTCGGATGAAAAGACTCAGCGGCAAAAATTAAACGAAACGCAAAAGTGACTTTAGTTCGGATAACAATACAAAACAGGGACTTGTGCCATGACACGATGTTACCAAAGTAACGGAGATTAACTTTTTACTAGTTTCGGTTGTAAAGCAATATAAATTATTCTAGTCTTCAAAATTTTGTATGATACCCGTTCGGTAAGCAAGACTGATGGAAACTGGTGGTAAAATACGACAGCTTGACAACAATGACAATAGACTTTAAGTTTTTTACTCTTTGTATATGTGAACTCTGTAACTTGTTCAGAAATAGGACAATTTTTGTCAAAATTTAGGTAAGTTACTTTACGAATTTTGTTCCTTAATTTGTACTTATGTTTAATTAATAATAATAAATATTATTTATTGTTAATGCAAATGTTGTTAAAATATAACGCTTCAATAAATAATTTGTCGTATTTATTAAATTCCTCCGCTCAACATCTTAGTCAAGACGATTTTATTACTGTTACTGTTAATCAGTGATAAAATCTTGCGAACACTGTTAAGTGACATTAACTCTTGAATATATCAGTCTGCCCCACAGGTCTACACTTACCAGCTGTGTAACTTAGAGGTAATTGACCGACATATATGGTCTTGTCTAGTTAGTTCCTTGAATACAAATGTCCAATAAAATTTCTCGCCATATCTTATCAACTGGTTTTTAAATATTGTGTTTTGAGAGCTTTAGTCGTTGTTTGAGAAATTCTTCTGGTCAAAGCCAGGCTTAAGCCAATTAAATGTTTCTCTAGAGACCGTCTGCCTGCCTGCAATACGCTGACACACCCATGGCTCATTCAATCAGCTCTTTGTACTGAACTACACGTTACCAAGACCAAACTGAAGCGCTACGTCATCAAGAAACGTTGGGCGAAGGCCGTTGCTGCTGTCATAGCGTTAAAACGTATGGGGGCCAAGTTTGAAGACGCTCACGAAGATAAGGAAGGAAGTCCAGCAGTAAAATAGAGTGAAAACTATCTTCATAAATAACTTATATGAATAGACTAAATTCAAGTTTAGATTAAGCTTTTTAGGGGCTAAATTAATAAAAAACGTATTGGCTTAGGCTCAGTAAAAAGTTCAATTACATTCTTAGCAGACCTCTATGCTTAATTTAGCTTTATTCGCTTTATCTGGACGTTTGTACGGAACCCTCGGTATGCAAATTCCAATCTGCAAATGTCCGGTCATTTTTTAGGGTTCCGAACCCAAAGGGTACCAACGGAACCCTATTACTGAGACTCCGCTGTCCGTCTGTCTGTCTGTCTGTCTGTCTGTCTGTCTGTCTGTCCGTCTGTCAACAGGCTGTATCTCATGAACCGTGATAGTTAGACGGTTGAAATTTTCTCAGATGATGTATTTCTGTTGCCGCTATAACAACAAATACTAAGAACAGAACAAAGTTAAAAATTAAAGGGTTTAAAACAAAAAACGTGTTTATTACGATACGATACGATATGAAATTAATTCACCTCGACGCAGCTAGATGGCAGCACAGGAAAAATTAGCACGCGCAAGCGTTTCATTTGTTAAATTTGTGGGCCTCGGTCGATTTGTTTACTTAGTTGAGGTTTATTTGCACAGGTATAGTGTACAGTATTGAATAATATATCCACAATTTTAGTACTCAAAGAGCTTCAATTAGATAGAATTAGCAGAAAGTTAGTCGTACCATACGAACACTCGGTCTTCTAGATATTTTAATTTTATTAATTACCTTTGTTTGTGTTAATACTTACTTATTAAATACTTAGTTAGTGGTGTTAGAAGTTCGTGACGTTCGGACTTCGGAAATTCGGAACCCTCCGTGTGCGGGACAAAAAGTCTGACTCGCACTTGACCAGTTTTATTTAATTATTTGATGTTTTTGTCAAAGCGACTTACTCTTTCAATTCAATCTATTGAGAACTGAAATTGGTTATAGTCTAGCCATAACTGCTGTACACTCCCTGAGGTATGCGCGGCGAGGTGGCCCGGGAGCCGGGGAAACAGAGGCAGACTGACGGAGCGCATGAACCCCTCCCCCCCCCCCCCCCCCGTCTCGCCGCGCGCTTACCCGCGTCCCCCCCGTCTCGCCGCGCGCATACCTCAGGGAGTGTACAGCAGTTATGGCCAGACTATAGGTAACTGACGGATAAATTTCATCTAATTGATCATGAAATTGACGTTGATATTAAATTCATTGAGTAAATAATGAAACTTCTTGCTTCATTCTAACTTTAATAAATTAACCACTGTAACACGGAAGGAAACCTTTGCAACTTTATTGTTTCCATTTTCAGCACAATTATCACTGATAAAAAAAATAGTGTAAAGGAGTGTGTTTAATCAATATTAATTGTATGTAATGTATATTCTAATCACGTGCCATGTCATGAGAGGCATTTTATATATGTTAAGTTTTTGACCACGGAATAGAATCTCCAGCGTCTTATTATCGATAGCGTCTATTTAACGCTCGTTTATGTACGCTAGCTAGCCCGTTAATGTTTCTTTCCTTTCTACCTATATCCATTGAGATAAATAAATCATTGCCTATGGGCGTTTTCACACTGGACATGAACTGTAACTACACGATATCGGACGATAACTGTAACTACCAGTCCGCCGATATCGGACCGATATCGTGTAGTCACAGTTATCGTCCTGTGTGGAAACGTGTGTTCCTAGGCAAATTCATAGATATAGGGATCTATGAATTTGCCTAGGAAATGCTAGCAAGCAAGCTATGTAATAATTAAAATGATCGAGTTTCATATCTTTTATATTTGTATTGGAGACACGACTTCATTGGATTGGATATTGGCTTGAAACGAAATTATGACGACATACCGGCCGAAGAACCTTCAATGTACGTAGTAGGTACATCCTAACTAATATTATAAATTCGAAAGTAACTCTGTCTGTCTGTCTGTCTGTGTCACTTTCACGCCAAAGCCACTGAACCGATTTAAATGAAATTTGGTACACAGATAGTCTAGAGCCTGAGAAAGGACATAGGCTACTTTTTAATGCGAAAATAGGATGATAGAAAGGGGGATGAAAAGTTGTATGGAAGTATCGTCATTTTAAGAGCTAGAAACTTGAAACTTATTTTTTAGGCTGTTGATTCGATACAAATAAATATGACATTCATAGTTTGTAAAAGTTTTACCCTCAAGGGTGTAAAACAACAATAGGGGATGAAATTTCTATGGAAATATGTAAGGTTCATATGAATGTTCTACTAAACGGATTTAAATGGAATTTGGTACACAGATAGTCTAGAGCCTGAGAAAGGACATAAGCTACTTTTTAATGCGAAAAAGGGGTTGAAGGGGGGATGAAATGTTGCATGGAAGTATCGTCATTTTAAGAGCTAGAAACTTGAAACTTATTTTTTAGGCTGTTGATTCGATACAAATAAATATGACATTCAAAGTTTGTAAAAGTTTTATCCTCAAGGGTGTAAAATAACAATAGGGAATAGGAGATGAAAGTTTGTATGGAAATATGTAAGGTTTATGTGAATGTTTTTCTGAACGGATTTAAATGAAATTTGGTACACAGATAATTTAGAGCCTGAGAAAGGACATAGGTTTCTTTTTAATGCAAAGAAAGGGTTGTAAGGGGTTGAAAGGGTGGATGAAAAGTTGTATGGAAGTATCGTCATTGTAAAATCTAGAAGCTTGAATCTTATTGTTTAGGCTGTTGATTCGATATAAATAAATATGACATTCAAAGTTTGTAAGGGGAAAGGGGGAGGGAGGGGAGGGGAGGTGGAATTGAAGGGAAGGGGAAGGGGAAAGGGTGAGGGGGAAAGGGGAGGGGAGAGGGAAGTGAGGGGAAGGGGGAGGGGAGGGGAGTGAGAAGAAAAGGGAGGAGGAGAGGAAATTGAGGGGTAGAGGAGGGGAGGGAATAATAAATAATTAAAAATGCTACCCAAAGACACTATTCCACGCGGACGAAGTCGCGGGTACAGCTAGTATACAATATACATCCATGCCTTCAACGAACAGCGAAAAGGATATGCAGCTACAAACTTTGTAGCTTGTAGTACCTACAAGGACGGCGCGGCGCTACATACATAGCACGGTAATAAAATAATAATTAATATTTAATATATTATAATATTACCGTGTACATATCCCAATGTAGCCATTGGGCTATTGCCTTGCTGCTTATAATGCGTCGGCCTGAAGATGGAGAGATCGTGAGTTCGATCTCCCACCCATTGCAATATTGACTCGAACCAACTCCAGACACACAAGCATTTTTAGCTTAGTTGGAGGGGCTAACAAGATCACAAGTAACAACCCACGTTACTGTAAAATAAATCAAAAGTAAAAATTTTTTTTTAAAACAAGCTTTTATCTTGGACAAGGAAATAAAATTGAAAAAATAAATTCTAGTAAGTATTTTGCGGATATATATATATATATATATATATATATATATATATATATATATATATATCATCATAATGATCAACCGGTATCAGTTGACCGTTTTGCGATTGTCGTCGCTCATCATACCTATACAATTTTTTTTTTACAAAAGACTTTATAATATATTTATATATAATATTATATTGTAGATGTATTTTATATTGCAGCTATGTAAAATGTATACGAGTATTCTATTCTAAATATTTTATTGGTACCTATACATTATTGATAGCAACCTGTGAATCCGACTTGTCAATAATTTATGATCGTACAAAACGAAAATACTGACTTCACATGCCGCGATAGTCAAAGTACTGGCTAGTTATAATCATGTCATTCAATCATGTCCGGAGATAATTGTCAGATCTCGATAAAATTTGAATGGGACCTAACGGGAGGCGTAATCACTCAAACAAAAAAAGAATTTTACAAATCGGTTTAAGATTTGACGGAGTTAATATGAGGTAACAAAAATAAAAAATAACAAATACAGACTAATTGAGAACCTCCTCCTTTTTTTGTGAAGTCGGTTAAAAAGGTAATGAAGTACCTATGTAAGTCATTTTAAGATCTAGAAACTAAATAAACTACATAGGTTGCTTAATATATACTTGTGTATATATAGTAAACATATCAAACATTATTTGTAATATATATTTATACCTATATTTTCGAATACGTAAGTAGTTGTAGGTGTGACCTTCTCTAATTGCTAGAATAGGGATGTTGCCTAGGTCAAAAAATAGTAATTTGAATTAGTCCGTCATGCGTCAGTTGGAATAAAATAAAATATTGGACACGTAATTTTTTATTTTACAAGTCAATAGAAATTGTCAAAGATCGATCGAGGCTCGTGACGTCACTAACCACTAGAAAGTAGTACACTTTTTAGCGGTTTGTGACGTCACGCGGAATTTCAACGCTCTATATGTACGTCATTTTTGTTTAACTGGAAAAATAAAAAATAGGTACGTTTCCAATATTTTTTGATAATGTACCTAAATGACGGACTAAACAATTTTTTTTAGTAAACTAGCCTATAGGTATTGATAAACCGTAGGTTGTGGGGATGCCAATTTATAAAACTTGGGATGCCAAATTTATACCTGCATTTTTCATTGCACTTATATATAAATGTTCGGCTAATAAGCTCAGAGATGATTTATTATAACGTTCGTATCATGAAACTTATGAATTAAGCAATTGGTATTTATTTGTAATATATTTCATCTCGAAAGATCTGCATAATAACAATCTCTTTTTACAACGACCAATGTTTTAATGTATGTAACATAGTATTAAAGAATAGGGAATATGCATGTGGTATAAATTTACCTGAAATCATTTATTTTCGTATCATTATTGTTCTGGATTGTATGTTAAACATTTTTTTATAAATAAAATACTTACCCTTAAATTGGTTAAAATATTATATGAAAAATGCAAAACAAGCGTGGGAAATTTTCATTTGCAAAACACATCACCACTTGTCAATTGGATAGTGACGTCACAACCTTCACTGCTGTCACCACAGGCTAAATCTTTATCATAGAAATAGTACGCTCTGTTGTACGAATACATACTATTTCTATTACAAACCTGACCTGTGACCTGTGACGTCTCAAAGGCGCGCGAAAATTTTGCGGCGTTAGTCACCTCAATTTTTTCAATGTTAAAACCTCAGAAGATTAAAACTATTTTGTGTGAATTTTTTGAACACTAATCATTTTTTACTATGTTAAATGGATGTGATCAGATAATTAAAGATATTTTTAAAAAACATGTATATTCCATATATTGTTGTGGTTTCAATAAAAGACAATAACTTCTAACTTGAGTGAAATATTAATATTAGATTAAGTCTGTAGATAGATGATAATTATTAACTAAGGAGTTTTCGCAATTAACTAGGATACAAAAACATATATCTGAGTAAAAGAATCTTGAAATGCATTTATTGACTGTAAAATTATGAATAAACGCTATAATCTTAGATCTTTGAGTTTTATTTTATTTCTTCATTCCAAACTAGTCCTAAGTACCACTAAGGTTAAGATGTCGATGAGCTTGCTTATCCGTGACTGGAGCGGCTAAGGTGCTCAAGCTCTCCCCTCGAAAATTGTCCCAAATTCACCCTGTAGATAACTTTATATCTATGTTCTGTGGTACAGACTTCACACCAGGCAATTTTTGTTGTTCATACAAATAATTTATGATCGTCGTACAAAACGAAAAAACCAACTTCTCATGCCAAGTAAGTTAAATTAGCGAGTACTCAGTATCATGTCATCAAGGTATACAAATGCATCGATTTCGAGTTTATGACGGCGTGAAGTTAGCACCCGGGCAAGCACGACGTTTAGCACCATGGCTACGCTCGGGTGCCAACTTCACGCCGTGCAATAATCTTCTATTTGACGGAAAAGCGTAGCAAGCGTAAAGTGCGGGTTTATGTCACACTGACAGCTATAAAATAATATTCGACACTCGTCACATAAGTAGTCTTGATTGAATTATTGAAGTGCGTGAAGTCAGCACCCCTGCGCTCGGGTGCTAACTTCACGCCGTGCAATAATAGACAACTGAAGTCACACGTATCGTAATATACTTTTATCACTAAATCTCCGCAGATTATCAGATCCCAATAAACTTTGGGACATAGGAATGGGACCAAACTCAGAGGCATAATCTGTGCAACAAAAAGTGTTTTTCCAATCGATTAAGATTTGACGGTGTCCTGAGGTAACAAAACACAGTCGAATTGAGAGCCTCCACCTTTTTTGTGAAGTCGGTTAAAAAAAGATTATATCCAAGTACTTTATCGATACTGAGTAGGTGCAGGTAAGTACATGTCTCTATTTGTCACGGAAAAACATTAAGCGGCAATAGCCCAACGGCTAAGGCGTCGGCCTGGCGATCGAGAGGTCGTGAGTTTGATCCCCACCCAGTCAGTATATATTGTTACTCTTTGCCCCACCCATTGCACTATTGACGTGAACCCACTTCACACATAGCATATCTAGCTAAGTTAGAAGGAAGTAATGTTCAACCCAACCCACTTAAAAAATAATAAAACAAAAAAATTCAACCAGTCATCAAGATCAAGAAGCCTCCTCCCCCTACAGCGCTGTTCAAACGAAAATCGTTAAATACCTGAGTTTTATTTTGTTTTTCTATATTTTATACCACTATTTCGCCTTGTGGTAAGCGATGATGTGGTCGAATATAGTACGTGTACTATCTTCCGTATGGTTATGGCGGCAGATTTTTCTCAATTCAGGCTGATAATCGCTACGCTACGCTCCGACAACCTATGGAAAATGTGCATATCCTAATCCATTTGTAAAAGGGTGTACTAAAACGCAGAAAGCTTTTTATACTTTTTTTATTGAACCGTCTGATGCTATTGCACTCTCAGGCAACACAACAATGCAATACCAAAAGACGTGAGACGTAAAACTTTAACGGTAAGACTTCTGGTATCTGGCGCGCGCTCCCGGACCGCCGAACTTCTTGGGCTCGCAGCGACGAGGGTCGGCAACCAGCAAACTCCTGTCGTATTGGACCAGGATGTCTTTGATCTCCTTCTTCGACGCTTCGTCTACAACTGTAAAGAAGAGAAAATTTTGTTAATATTCATATACGGCAGTAAAGACGGTATGGTATTTTTAAACTTAAATTCATATTAAACAAAAAAACATGGTAAATATCCCGTAAATAATACTTATGATGGTATTATTGAATGATCTAAGACTGAAGATGACTGTATTTCAAGGTATGAATGAAATATTACACAGAAAAACCAATCAATCAAGGAAATGTATATAAATTAAAACCTTCCTAACAGGTATTTATTTGAGGGCCCGGTGCCGTAATTGGGAGAACAGTTGGCTTTGATGCCAGAAGTACGGAGTTCAAACCGCCGTGCACTAATGGATTTTTCTATCGAAATATTTATGTGCGCTGTTCAGTGGCCCAGTGAAGGAAAAACATCGTTAAGAAACCAACAGCCCCTGCATGGTGGTAGGACACTATCTAGTATCTGCCTGGCCAGCTACCACCCTCAAGTTAGAAAATCTGTATCCAAAACATCTAATGTGTTCCGGCAGCTATCCTTGAGAGACAGTTCCCATTCTAGGCCTAGCGTGCTTACCATCTTCGACCACATCATCACTTACCAACTGGTGAGATAGAGTATTGGTGGTCAAACGCTAGCCTATAAGATATAAAAAAATAAGGAATGCTGTTTGCCTTTATCATAATGAAAAAATGTAGTGTGAAGTAAACAGATTGTATTGTGTGCATCGACAAGTTTTCCAATCAGCAGAGTTCCAGCATGATGTTTGATACCATGTAGTATGGATGACGGTTTGGGATAGTAGCGCTAAGTGGACAGGACTACAGTAGACTTGCGCTTTAGGCTCAATGCTCACTGGATTGGCAGCGACGAGACGATTAGTTTTTAATAACAAGACATGATAAACCTTACGAACAATGTTACAAGATATAGAAACGCTTGATAGAATGAACAAGGTGTGGCGAAGCCTCCCTGCTCAAGTACTCTCGCATGGTTTATTCTATCTAGCATTGCTATATCTTGTAACATTGTTCATAAGGTTTATAATGTCTTGTTATTCGAACTGATTGTCTCGTCGCTGCCAATTCAGTGTGCACTACACCATTGTGTTGAGCCTTACACCATTTCCAGACAAGCACAAATCCGTTTTAGACCACATCAACACTTAACATCAGGTCACCACTATTGTGGTAAAGTGCTTCTCTATCAAGAATGAAAAAAAAAAATCTTGTTTCATCATGGATACCTAAGTTTCAACAAAGCTAAAGAAATTTACGGCTTAGGCTACATAGGCATTCAAAATAAAATGTTAAATGCAAAAAGTTAAATGTTTGTACCGGTGAAATGTTATACCATACTTTGGACTATAAATTAGAATCCCAAATTAAGCTACAATTATAATTAAACAAAGCTAAAGACATTTCTTTTGGCTTAGGCTAAACAGGCATTCAAAATAAGACATTAATATTGTTGTACTTTAAATATAATTCTGTAGAAAATGTTGAATTTCCTGTTAATACATTACAATAATATCGTTTAAAAACTAAAAAACAACCGACTTCAATGCCGCGCTATTCATTTTCAGTACCAATTTTGAGATGTTTATCTCAATATCTCTGGAGATACTTATCATACCTCGATAAAATTACCATGGTACCACACTTGGGATATCTCCTTTCGAACAAAAAAAGAATAATCGAAATCGGTTCATAAACGACGAAGTTATCCGCGAACAAACATAAAAAAAAAAAAAAAAAAAAAAATATACGGTCGAATTGAGAAACCTCCTCCTTTTTTTGAAGTCGGTTAAAAATATTAAATATTACAAAGATAATTTAATGTAGTGTACACTTCAAACTAGCAAGGTATCAAGAACACTTGCCGTTTGGTAAATGTCACAGTTTATCTCCCTTCTCTGAAATGACTGAATCATAAGTGAGATGAAACAGTTTTGGAAAGAAGGGACACTTCGCTGAGATTTGAATCTGGGACCGTAAGATCCATAAGCATGGTTACTACCAACTACGCTAGGAGGCATATAATTTTATGGCAAAAGTTAGTGACACATGTCATTAATGATTCCAGGCTTCAGATAGACCATATATAAATTGAATCTCATCAAGGATCACTTTGTTGTCTGCCTGAGCCATTTTGGAGTTTTACAAAATTGACTTATGATTGAGTAATTTTTTTTGAATTGAGTAGGAACTAACAGCAGGTCATTTTGATTTCTATCCAATTCCGACAATAATCTAATAACAGAGCAAGTCAGGAAGGACTATACTCTATTTTGTCAACATTTTGACAACAAAACACTGACGTCATGCTAGGGGTGTCTTATGCATTTCCTCTGCCTTTAGCCATTGCAGCACCTTTATTATTAGAGTCTAGGGGTGCTAGCAAACACTTAAAATGGTGAGGGTGGTGATTTTAAGGGTATAACTGTGAATGTATTTGTAACTTTTTGGTAATGATAATGATAGAGGTAATTATAACTAAACTTACATTTTTGGTAAAAGGCAATTAGAGCCTTTGAGATGGCCTGCCTGATGGCATATACTTGAGCTACATGACCTCCACCCTTGACAGTCACTCTGATGTCAACACCAGCAAACTTCTCCTGGAATTACAAACACATACATGTTAAAAAAGGTTTCAATATACATCAAGATTAGAACAATAGTGGGATATGGTCAGATAAAAATGTTCACTTCACATCCTAAGATCAGGTTCGGAATAAGGTCATCATTTAATAAATATGTACGTAAATTGTGTGGCTATATGAGTTCTAATTAAAATTAAAAATTGGTAATTTAGTATGACATTCAGCACAATGTTAAATGTTTGTACTTTGGACTATAAATAAACATCCCATATTAAGCTTGTCTTAGGAAAAACTGGACCTGGATAAATCTTGTCCAAGCAAGCTTTTCGTTTATTTGTATTGATAACATACCAATATAAACAAGGAAATCCAACCATTTTGTTCCAGTACCAGATGCTTATTTTTATCAACCTTTTGAGCGCCGTCACATATATACATGAAAAGGACTAGTACGCCAGCGTCTTCTATAGAAGACAAAAATCATACAAAACCATACAGCTTGATGTACAGGGCACTGGAGTGCTTTTGTAGCGTGGCGCTCAATAGGTTAAATAAATGCATTTGTATTAAATTATGAATATACATACCTCTGCAGTTGATCCACAAAAAAACATGCAAAGAAACATGTAGTTCAACGTATATAACACAAAAAATACATTACAATATTAATCAATGTCATAAGAATAACAAACAACAAAAAACTACAAAAGCAACAAATAATCATTCATAATGTTAGTGCAAATTTACTCGTGCAGCATAGTATGTGAAATGAACAAGGTTATCAAACTTTGCCTAAAACTATAAACAGACACTACACAACTCATGCAATATTCTAAGGCCGGGTGGTATTCTATAAAGATACTTGGGCACTGATCCACTAATAACATTAAATAGTGAACTAGGTGCTGTTTAACCAATCATATGGTCTCATTGTGCATTAAGAACATATCCACACTTAGACACCAATATCATTAATGTGAAAGTCCATTTGTATAATTGTTTGTTTGGGACTTCTTCACGGTTAAATGGCTGGACCAATTAGCTGAAATTTTGCAGTGACAGCCTAAAGTAGCCTGAGTATTATGGATAAGGCTATCGGATACTTTTAACGGGAGCGAAGCCGTAGGGCACATCTATAACACTGACTTATGATTTTCTGAGAATAGTAACATATTGATATTCTGCCTGAAATGCTACCAAAAAGTAGCTTACCTCCACCAAGGAGAAAATCAGATACCAAAACATTATGGTGTTCCAGCAGCACAGTCCTTGGAATGGAAGGATGGGACCTTGCTTAGGTGGATAGTGGTGAAACTCTAGGCTATCAATACAAAATAAAAATACAAACATCATGCAGGATGTCTGATAGGCAACATTTGTCAGTGTGTATTGGACTTGCATGCTTAAAAATTATGTTGTATATATAATCTACTATAACAAGATCTTATAGTAAGTATGTTAGTCTCTAAAGGCATGCAACCAGCAATTAAACAACTATTCAAACTAAGATCTCAATAGCCATTTTATACTTTATATTTTAAAGTAAGAGGTCGGACTCTTATGAATCTGAGATTAAGTCTAGGACTTACCTTGCCAAGTAGTAGGATGGGTTCCTGAAGTTTGTACTGCAGCAGACGGGGCTCCACCAGATCGAGGGGGCGCCCGTTGACGCGGAGCACGCCGTGTCCGCGCTTGCAGTATGCTACAGCTGTAGCGGTTTTCTAAAACATACAAATAAAGGATATTTACCGGCCCTTTATATTATTGGGTGTCGGTATATTGGCGGCTATATGGAGAGGTCCTATCTCTATACTGAGTGAGCTAGGGTGTTGGTAAAGTAAAGTCACTGAACACTTATAAACTGTTTATTCCTTTTTATATAAAAACGTAAGTTACACTGATATTATTTATCTATATAAACGTTGCGTGTGCGACGTGCGCAACCGTGGCGAGGGATAAGGGACGACTAAAGAGCTCGCCTCGCCGTACGGCCCGTACTCGCGGTAGGTGTTACCACGACCTAAACTGTGTCACCACAGATATATATTTTAAAATTCATGGAAAAATTTCAATTTCAAAATTACTATGATATCCAGGATACGATAGTGTGTGTGCGTTGCAATCAAGTATGTTAAATACGAGGACTATACCATTTTTCACCCAAATTTATTACCTACAGATCAAAGTTACGATAAATTCACTGACCGCCTAAATTTCAGAGGTTATGTTGTTGAATTCTACATGAAAACAAAAGATACTAGCGCAATAAAACTGGTGTGAGGGTAAAGATGTAGCTCCCGTTTAGACCAACCCATGCCACACATTTGCTGGGATGGCTGGTACAACGGAATCGGTCATCTGCTTTCTTATAACGACCACAGTACGATAGCCGTTCAGCGGTCAAGGCAAGAAAGACATACGCACAAAATTGTAAGCTAATCACAAATTAGCAGCACACTTACAATAATTACAAGCAAATTATTGAATAAATACAGAAAACACCACTCGGAAAAGTGCACAACACGTGGACCCGTCAATACTAACCTTTCGTCCAAAGACCTGGACGGCCTGGATAGGATCACGTCTCGCCTGCTAAAAAAGAAAATATTTATAAGTCAATATTTCGATAATTCCATGCACATTGGCTGAATTTGATCACATTTTTCACTAAATTTTTGTTGAAAAATCGACACAAACCTCTTGCACGGCAGCCATTTTGACAGAGAAAGAATGATTGACTGAACAATTCACAGATTATGAATGAAAGAAAAGAACGAACATTCAGAAAGAAAACCGATGAATTCGGATAATTAAATATAGTTGTCATATAGATAAAGTTACTTTATAGTTTATACTACGACTACTTACCGATAGATGGCGTTAAAATAACCTACTGTATTTTACTTGACCTTGCACTAGATGTCACTTTAAGACAAAATATATGACTATATGCAGGTGATGAGTCAACCACTACCAGCCCATCTACAAAACAACCTACAACTTTACTATTGGATATCGCAGTCGCTAGAGCTCGTATGGCGCGCATGTTTTGTATTCTACAAACGTAATCGCCGGTGTTGAGTCGTGTGGAATGCGACAGTAGTGTTCAATCGTTCACAATGAGCCGCGAAAAAGTTTACGTTCTCGCGATCAAGTGTTAAGTTAGAACTGTGTGAATAAGTTATTATTAAGAAACGTTTGAATAACTTACTTGGACTTATTTTGTGATATTAGACCTGGATTTTGCCATATTCCATGAGTTGCAAACATTTAATAATTTGAAGGTATGTATGTAAGCGTGAATTTAATATTTTTCGTTTCAATACGTTTAATTTGGTATGCAGGTAGTTTACAAAAAAAAATACAAATGTATTACCACGTGCACAGAGTAATTTAAAAGTGGTAATACTATTTTTTTTTTGTGGTAGGTACTATTGTGTTCTATTATAACTGAGTGTTCGATTTCCGGTAAATATTATTTTTAATATCGGACAAACTGTATAATCATTACTTAATTAAAGAATTCGTGCAATGCAAGTATCTACAAATCGTATGTAATGGTTTATGTATATAATTTGATGCCAATTTATTATTCATCTAGCGAAATTATTAGGTAGGTAAAATAAAGAATACCATTTGCCAATGTAGTAACAAGTTTAAGTAAATAGGTACTTACTAATTTAATCGAACCTATATGAAAATATTGACAAGTAAATAATTATGTAGTGGCGAAGAGTGATCTAAAGTACTTGTGCTATTCATTATTCTGTGCCTAAAGTGATTTATTGAGTTTCAGTTTATGAGTTATACAAAAACTAGAAACCTACTTCATGATTACTGACAGTTTATTAAAATAATAAGAAAATAGCAATACTCATTGCAATACTTGACATTCAACATAAACGCACTCAAATTACCTACCCTCATTGTTGTTTTTTTACAAAACGCAAGTTGTTTAAAAGGGTGCGTCATAAAAACTCAAGTGGAATGATTCACGCTGGAATGTGACAGACTCCAAAACAATTTATTGGAAATATAGGTAAACGATACTATACAATACACACTGGGTCATCATTGTGGATTATCCCTAATCCCTATGAGCAACGGGGAAAACTCGACCAATGCATTAGTTACTTAATTAAGTAGGTACTTGTTCTTAAATATATTTTCTGTACTCAGTGGTAGGTATTTATTTGTAATACATTTTTGTGTAATATACCAGTACAAAGGAAAGTGAGGCTTTTACTCAGCTGTGGGACACAATTGTTATGAAATCGTTGGACACACCATAATAATAAAAAAAACAGTACAAGCAAGGCACTTTGTCTAACAGTAAGTTAGCAGAAATTATATTGCTCGCAAAACTGTCAAAAAACTGACAAATGTCAGAATTTTGTGCGTCACCGTACTGCGACCGCCATCAATAAAAAATCTAGATGTTGATTCTCAAATGTCCTGTAAATTCACTGGACACTTTGCCCTTCCAACATTTTGTCCTATTATTAGAACAGACTAAGTTGTGGTACCGCTTCTTCATGCGGACACGCAATCTTTAATTCTATTTACCTATACTACCACTACAATACATAAAATTAAAAACCTAGTCGAAAAAGAATGTACTACTTAGGCGCGTACAAGTCTATGTACAAAAATAATACAGAAATATTTCAGATGATGTATGACGAATTATTTAATTCTTTGAGTAATTTAGCAGTAGCATTTCCATTAATATCAAAACCTTTCCTTCAAATACGTTTGTATTTACCTAATGTAGTTTCGAGAAAGCAGCTGTTTCAATTTGGAATTCGGATTTATCGAATTGTGTACCTATATGTAAAAATGTAAAAACACAGATAATTGCAAATATGTAAGCTACCGTACGTTGTCTTTCACTTCTAAGTACTACTTAGATGCTTATTAACAATAAATTTAAATGTAAGTTGCGTATAATGTAGGTATGCAGTATCTACTTAATACATGCAACGCAGTAGGCACCTCCATGCACCGTGATCGATCAATTTTTTAATTTCAATTCGTAGACCATTGATATGGCGGTTTTTAAGGACTTTGGCGATACATATTCAACCGACTTAAAAAAAATCAGTTCAAAAACTAAAACCCGACTACTGAAAAATCACTCTCTAAAAAATATGAAACAAGAAAATATTCTCATCTGAGATCGCTATGTACAAACTAATCAATATGTATCGTGTATTATACAAACAACTAACTTGTAATAAATATTTTATTGTATTTCATATATATTCATAGTGGTGTTCAGTGGATACCCGTGGTTGTATGTTACTTTGCAGAGAGTATTGTTTTGTTACGGTAGGTGACATACGACCACGGCTATCCGGACTGTCCTGCCTAAAGCGGGACGGTATGTACCTATAGTCATATTATATTTATTCCGTGGTGTAGTGCAAATAACGTTTCGTAACCGACGAATTAGCTACTATAGCCGGTCCTTCTGAACTTACCAATTTCATTTGCATACCTATTCAAGGATTTGTAAAAGTGACATCTCAGTTCCCATCGCATCGGAAACCAGTCAGTGAACATTTATGTACATATACTTGTTACCGGTTTTCTAAAATAATAATCTAAGATTTTTTTTAATTCCCGAGGTTATTTTGTTTCTCAAGTACATGGCAACAATTGTAGCGAAATTATAGTACCTAGGTAACTAACTATTGCTATTAGATTACTTAAGACAATGACAAATCAAATAATTTTAAATCTTAACATTGCTAATGAATTCGAAATGTATTTTATTTAATTCGACATGATAATTTAATATTTTATTACTTTTCTTAAATTGTAGGTATATTGATTGATTTAGTTTTTAGTATCTTTTATAATAACTGTGCTCGAATACTCGAACAGCAGGCCCTAGTGAACTACATTGTACATTGTAGGTAATTAGATCTTTGTAACCTAGGACCATGAACTCAATAAATTTCATTTCATAATTAGAAAAAAATCATCATAAGAAATGATATGAAATGATATGAACATTTCATATCATTTCATTTCAGATATTTCGTGCAACTTATGGAATAATGTGTTTTAATTTGAAAAATTATTCATTTGGTGGACCGTGAAAGCTTTGATTTGTAATATACCTGATACCTCTATAAATAACCTACATCAACCCTTGCGTTTCAAGGAATATAATAAATCATTCCACCACTTCACAATTAAAAAAAAAAAAAACAATTTTGATAAAAAAAAACTTGACAAATTAAATCAGCATCAAAAGTGACTAAAAAAGCTGAAGTGAAAATTTAATTCCTTGTCCAAAATAATTTAAACGCATCGAATTATAACCTATTCGATGTTTAAACGCAATTTCGAAACAACTGTATCAGTGAGCCCTAAGCGATAATTTATATTTTTCTAACCCAACAATTGAATCGCGTGTCAATATAACAAAATTACATTCAAAGAGCGAGGTAGATTTATTGTATTTCTTGTGTACTGAATTCTTGCCATCTATCTAAGGCAGCCAGTTAAGGGGGTACGATTTCCATACAAAAGTATAATGCACAAATATAAGTAAATGGAGGGAAAACTTGCACTGAAATCACATATATTGGTCTTTTAGAAGTATTTACGTGTCGGGAATTGAATTTACCTACATGATTTGATTAATCAAGATGAAATTATTTTAAATAATAGTAAAATTCAAGTTAAACAAAAAATTATTGATTGAGTAATATGTTTATATTGTTCATATAAATCATGTAGATTCCCCACATGTTAAAACTTATACAAGACCAAAAGATGTGATTTCAGTGCATATTTTTGCTCCGTTTACTCATATTTGTGCATTATAGTTTTGTATGGAAATCATACCCCCTTAAATAATTTGTGTAGGTCTCTCACTCTGTTTATATAGAACAACCGTTGTGTGACCGAGTAGGGCTTCCTGCTAAACACAGGCTTATGAGGTCGCTGCTAATCCTAATGTGGAATAAATGGAGTGTACACGAGCTCATGTCACACTTGCCATTCATTTTGTGTTAGCAAAATATGGTTGGACGATACGGTCTCGCACAAAGGTGTAGTTTCGCTCACACTACATTTTTTTTTCGGAAATCAAAGCTACAGAAGCCGGTGTTTGACCACTATCTCGCCTGGTGGTAAATTTGTAAAACAAGTGGTAAAAACAATGATGCGATGATGTCATCGAATTAAATAGGTTATAATTCGATGGATGCGGTCGAAGTTAGTGAACACACGCCTGAAAATGTGTGATAAAGATATAGGGCAGGTGCAGGGCTATTCACAAACAAAACAAATGCGGATTCGAGTGGTTTCTACCTCGACGCAGGTCATCTGAAAATTTTGATATTTAAATTCGACAACATCAGTGATTCTAATCGGAAAGGTTTCCTCGACCAAATACTTTAAATTGTCAACGAATCCACAATTTAACAAACACTTAAAATCTTGGTTGCTTACTAATTTAGGGCTTTTATACCTTTTATGTTTTTATTGAGTTTTATCAAAATTAATTTAGTTACTCTAGGTATATATCTATCAATGTATAGTAACATAGTATTTATTACTAAGCATACCTATTTATAAATAATATTACGTAAGTAGAACTAAAATTAAAGATACTACATATAGTTATTATCGCATTCATAAATACTATTTATAATATTTTACGCCTGAAAAGGGCAAACTGTTGATACTACCATGTATCGAATTTACCATCTACTTGTACAAAGTTTCAACAATAAAGATATTTTTATTTTGATTTTGGCCCATTAACCAATATTTAAAATTTAAAATAACGCTACCTAATTCGAATGTATTCGATTGAAATAAGAATGCCATGCTGATATTTAATTCGCAAATCGTCATCTCCGAAATTGATATTAAGATAGCTGTGCGGCTGGGCCACAGTTACTTGCATGTAAGTACATATTTTTCCCTGGCCTTCTACACAACTTTAGTTTTGGAAAATAATAACTGTAGCTTGTAGTATAATATATCTATGCGTAGCCTAACAACAACCTTCTTTAAAAAAGTTGTTGTCATATTGACCGGCTGCTAAAAGTAGCCGAGATTTTGATACAAATGCAAAAATGCTTTATTGGAAGAAGTTTCATGCACAAATTGTAGATCGAATCCCTGCCTTTTTGCTTTCTTCACTGAATAATTAATACTTTATACTTTTTAACGTACTGCTTTATTACAAAACCGTGTTGCAAAAAAGCAGTGTCTTCCCCAGATTTATGTTCATTAGATGTAGGTACATAGGTTGATAACACTTTTATAGGTCTAGAATTTCTTGGCGTTCAATTTAAGGTGGTAACTAACTTCAACTAATTCATAACTAGAATTCCGAAAAAAATTAGAGCATGTTCTGGCATCCTTTGTATCAACTCCCAGTATTTATTAATTCACAATCGATCAACAAAGTTCATTGTGACTGTATATAATAAAAACCATTAATATCGAATTTTCCTGTAAAATCATTGTCAATACACATGAATCATATCATGTGAACTGTTGTGTTGTATTTACCCCTGTTTTTAGTATTAAATGTGTAAGCGTAGCTACTAAATCTTAATATAAATGGGGAATTAAATTACACAAAACATTACACACATAAACATTTGTAAATACTCTCATGTAATATTCCCATATAATATATTAGCTAATACATTAGTAATATTATATACAATAACATAAACGATATATGTATTTATTTATGCCTTTATACTTTTATTTATGCTATTACTCTTATTCTGCCTATTTACCATAGAGGTACATGTAAACACATGTAAACCAGAGGCGCCAATCCTAAGCTGACTTACGTACCGAGCGGCGCGCGATCGGGCGTGAGGAATACAAACTTCGCTAAACCTGTGGCTAAACTAATCGAGATGTAGATTCAGCACTGCTATTTATTTGAACGTAGAGCTAGTTCTACATCTGGTACGTAGTACATATACTTCGATGCTATTTACCTAATTCGTTATAAGTTTCGACCATGTTTACTTATATACGGTCGAATTGAGAACCGCCCTCCTTTTTTTGAAGACGGTTAAAAAGTGAGTGGTAACTGGTAACATTACTATGGGTTTTTAGTTAAACTATTATTTATTCTGTGATATCGTGGTCAAAAATATAGTCTTTGTGTGGAGATAAGACAAAACATTGGACTATGCATGTACAGTCTTGGAAGTATAACTTGGCGTGCCTGTGCGCCACTGTGCTTTTACTTTGTACTTTGATAACAGTTTCTCTTAAACCACTTTTAATTACTTTTGGCATTATTGAACTATTTTAATGTAGCAGATTTATCAACAATAATGTTGCGGTAATCTCTCAAACGTCAAACTCACAGTTTCAATTAAAAGAATTCGTTCCAAAAACCACCACCGCCAAGTTATACTTGTGGCACTGTAATGATAGTCATTGAAACTGAATGTTACTGTAGCATTGTCTATGTTCAACCACAGACTATATTATTAGGTCACATAACACAGTTTTACTTTGTTTCATAAAATAAACGAGGAAAATTAATTCAATACAACTTATAGGTAGGTAGATCTGTTCGTAAGTGGTCGATTTGCGTCAACGCAATACCACAACAATAAATAATAGTTGGATATACGAAGAAATTACGCACTTGGTAATTTTGTTAAAGTTGACCACTTCCATTCATGAATGGATTGACAACTTCTATTTTTGGCCTCTGGTCACAATACGAAAAAACCGACTTCACATGCTGCGATAGTCATAATAGCCAGTCGCCATAATCATGTCATCAAAGTATACACATTTGTTTATATTTTTTATCTACATATCTCCGGAGATGATTATCAGATCTCGATAATTGGAACCAAACGGGGGGGGCAAATTCTCTCAAACAAAAAAATAAATTTTCAATTCGGTTAAGATTTGATGGAGTTCCAAAATCACAAGTTCAAAATGTTCAAAAATCACAAGTTCAAAAATCACTCTTCTTAAAACAAACGCACAAGTTTCTGACAGTATAAGCATAGAACGATGTTCTTCAAACGAGGATTAGTAAATAAGTACCTACTACTGGGCCGGTAGTCTCTACATGCATAACGTTTAATTTCGACCGATAATCGTCGATAAGAAAAGAGATGCAGGTATTAACTGTCTAGCTGCATCTCTTTCTAGCAGACGTTTGCGATGACACGACGCATCGCTATCAATGTAGAGACTTCCAGCACTGGATACTGAGTTCTTTTTTCTTCGGTTACTAACGCAACTGCTACACCAACGACACGGTAATATAATAAATTATAATATTAATCGTATATATTATTATATTAATTATAATATTATAATATTACCGTGCCAGCAAGGTTGCTGATAAGTTTTCTTTTTGATTGTTAACTTCCTGGCAGGATGAACACCGCTTTTATTTTATTTTTTTAATGCAATGTGGAATGCTTATTACTAGTATAGTCTTGTTAACATCTCCAACTAAGCTAAAGCAATAGTACGGTTGGCTACCCTACATTAATCAGGGGAATTAAACATGTGTTTTAAGTGTGACGTCTAGATGAAAGCTGAATGGCTTAATACCTTTGTTTTTTTTTGTAAATTCAAAGCAATAAGTTGTTTCTGTTATATCTATAATATTTTTTATTGAATATGATCTGTTTAATGTTATTTGACGTGTGTAAGTGCAAATTTTTAATTTGCCCATATACTGAATAAATGCTTTGACTTTGACTTAGATTAAATAGAATGCTTGTGTCTGCAGTGGGTTCACGTCAATAGTGCAATGGGTGGGGATCGAACTCACGACACGACCTCTCGATCGCCACGCCGACGCCTTTATTACTTTTGTAGATTTTTATTTTCTCTAGAAGCATTTTTCAGGGAGGATACGGGGGAATACATTTGTTTGGAAAAGTGCAACCCGCGTAAGCGAAAACGGCTCAATGATTTTGGTTGAAATTTAGAATGGAGGCCGGCTGAAAAAACCTCGGCAATTAGAATTTGAAAAATAACATCATTCTCTAACTAACTCTAAAACACTCCGTGTAAATCTAACCCTAAAACATACAGTGCATAAAATAAGCACTAGTACAAGGGCTGTAAATCACAGGGCTTCCTTTAATGACATTAAAACGAGCATAACCAGAAGCTGTAGAAATGTAGAAACATGCATCATGTTAGGTCGTAATACTCGTAATCAATAGACAGAGAGGTGTTTTCTAATTTATTTTGTTGACAGCCACAAACAATTATTGAAGGTTAGAATCTATTTAAACGCTTTGTTATCTCTTTTCTGTTTCGTAGAATAAAATTAAAGCGAAGCCATTTTTGGAAATTAAAGATATTTTTTTTTAAATATCAAATATAATATTTTCTTTACTTATACATTTTATTTTCAATTATCTTTTATACTGCAGTAATTGATTTTTCTTGTTGGACAATCGACTGGGATTGACGTAGTAAGTATATTTGACGTAGAAGATTATCAGGTCATATATACAAATATTTAGATATTATACTAAAATGATATATAAATCTTCAACACATTTCGGGCATTCCATGTTTGATAGTCCCGATAAACATTTTTATTATAACGTAAAATATGTTAACCTACTTCGTAATGATAAAGGTTTGTTTACACTTGATAGTGAAAGTGTGCCTGTTACGACGGTATTATGCGGCTGATAGTCGGACAATCAGTTCCATTCGGAACATGATTTGTACTGCAATTAGTCTGCGTTTTATTTATCTATTATGTTTCATTATTTCACAATTTTTTGGATAAAAATTGTCTGAAGTACTGAAACATGCACTGGGTTGCGGGTGCACGTAATGGTACGGTTGGCAACCCTACATTAATAAGGGGAATTAAACATGTGTTTTAAGTGTGACGTTCGACGTCTAGATGAAAGCTGAATGGCTCAATACCTTTGTTTTTTTTTTTGTAAATTCAAAGCGTTATGTTTCTGTTATATCTATATTTTTTGTTGAATATGATCTATTTAATGTTATTTGACGTGTGTAAGTGCTAATTTTTAATTTGCCCATATACTGAATAAATGCTTTGACTTTGACTTTGACTCTGTGGAGTGTGCTATCTACCTACATTTCCTTTAGCGCGCTGTTCAATTTTGATTGATCGTTTGATTGTTACCAATGCAATGCAATGCGAATTATTGGTGGTGAATAAAAACATACTACATAGTAGACAAAAACATATGTAAAGTTAATAAAATAAACTGGCTAAATGCAAGTCGGACTCGCGCTCGTAGAGTTCCGTAACACGTAGTGGACTATTTTATAATTTTTCGCCACCAAAAAAATAACTTTGTTTTTCATAGTTTGTATGAAAGGTGTAAATTGTGTGAAATGTCAATGCCATTTTTAAAGACCTATCTATAGGGGATGTCTATAGATACGAGTAGGTCTACTATTCGCACGTAAAGGTTTGATGAAATTTTTTATTAGTTTTAGTTCCATGCAGCATAAGATTAAGTGGGGGATCCCACTTAATCTTATGTTTTTTTATTTTTGTACAAACATTTTAAAGCGGTTCACAAAATACATCTACCTACCAAATTTCAACTGTGTAGTCCTAATAAGTAGTTTCGGAATAAAGTAGCTGAGATATACGGACGGACAGACAGACTGATAGACATGACGAATCTATAAGGGTTCCGTTTTTTGCCATTCGGCTACGGAATCCTAAAAAGTGATGACAAGTGCTTAGAACTGTCCAATTAAGTTCAAATTAAATTAGTGCATATAAGAATATATCCCTAACCCTTTATATGTTTTTCGTAGTTAATCGTACCTTGTAGGCAAACTACAAAGTACAAGTATAGAATTCACCGAAGCTTTGAACCGTATGTCCTAAATTTTAAACTACTAAAGGTACGGACACACCTCAGCGTCCTGCGTGCGCGATCTAGGCGGCGATCAGATAGCGCAGTAGCATCAGAAAACAATTGAAAAGTACTGAGATCGCGCCCGCGGATCGCAGGACGCCGCGGTGTGGCCGTACCTTAAAAGCATAATAATAAAATATACATTAAAGTATGTGACGTGTGCAAAATTGAGGGTTTTTTTTTCAATTTGTCCCGTGATAAAGAGACAAACATAACAAAACATTCGCTATCACGCCTGTGACGATAAACAACTTGTGTGACGACAAACATTACATTAAAAAAATATCATTTCAAATGCGAGCGGTTTTCTTCAATTTATTTATTTGCAAATGCAAAAATTACAGGGCATCCAAACCCTTATATTTATATTCATATAACAATGACCTAGGTACTTATAGCTAACACTATTCTTGATGAGATCAGAAACAAAACATTAAACAATCACCATTAAAATACACATACTTAACAAAAGAAACACCTCCTGCATTATGTGGTAAAATAATTTAGGTTTATAAAATAACATACTCTTATCGGACTAAGAATAATTTCACGCATATTTACTACTAAGAATAATTTCACCAGCATAATATTTTATTCTGAAGTTTGTTATAGAACAAATTAAAAAAAAAAAAAAAATAGATTAAAAATAAACAATATTCCTAAAAAAATTTTGTTTAATGCCAGCCTGCCAGGCCAGCTTAGAACGCCTTCTATAGAATACTAGCTGTGCCTAGCGACTTCGTCCGCGTGGAATAGTGTCTTTGGGTAGCATTTTTAATGATTCAGGCTAATAATTTTACAAATAAGACACATGCGTATCCCACCTACACCGCACCGTACCACGCCACGCAAATCCCCCCCCTCTCCCTCTCTCTTCCCCCCACCCCCTTTCCCCTCAATTCCCTCTCCCCTCCCTTTCGCCCCACTTCCCCTTGCCTCCCCTACCCCTCTCTCTACCCCCCACTGACCCCTCCCCTCCCATCCCCCTTTCTCCTCCCCTCACCTTCCCCTCACTTCCTACTCCCCTCCCCTTCCCTTTCCCTCACTTCCCTCTCCCATCCCCTTTCCCCCCAATATCCCCACCCCTTTCCCCCCTCCCCCTCCCCTCCCCTCCCCTCCCCTCCCCCTCCTTTCCCGCCTTCCGCCTCCCCCTTCCGCCTCCCTCTTCCCCCTCACAAACTTTGAATGGCATATTTATTTATATCTATAGCTTTAAAAATGACAATACTTCCATACAACTTTTCATCCCCCCTTTCAACCCTTTCTTCGCATTAAAAAGTAACCTATGTCCTTTCTCAGGCTCTAGACTATCTGTGTACCAAATTTCATTTATCCGTTCAGTAGAACATTCACATAAACCTTACATATTTCCATACAAACTTTCATCTCTTATTCCCTATTGTTATTTTTACACCCTTGAGGGTAAAACTTTTACAAACTTTGAATGTCATATTTATTTATTATCGAATCAACAGCCTTAAAAATAAGTTTCAAGCTTCTAGCTCTAAAAATTATGATAGTTCCAAACAACACGTCATCCCCCCTTTCAACCCCTTACAAACCGTTTTCGCATAAAAAAGTACCCTATGTCCTTTCTCAGGCTCTAGACTATCTGTGTACCAAATTCCATTAAAATCGGTTCAGTAGAAGATTAACATAAACCATACAATTTCCATACAAATGTTCATCCTAACTATTATATATTGTTATTTTACACCCTTGAGGGTAAAACTTTTACAAACTTTGAATGTTAGAATTATTTATATCGAATCAATAAAAAATAAGTTTCAAGCTTCTAGCTCCTAAAATGACGATACTTCCATACAACTTTTCGTGAACCCTTTCAACCCCTTACAATCCTTTTTTCGCATTAAAAAAGTACTTGCCTACGTCCTTTCTCAGGCTCTAGACTATCTGTGTACCAAATTTCATTTAAATCGGTTCAGTGGTTGTAGCGTGAAAGTGAGACAGACAGACAGAGTTACTTTCGCATTTATGACATTAGTGAGGATTTGCGCCACAAAAAAATACACACAAAAGTGTGTTTGCGCTCTGTGGATTGAACCACACCTGCACTACAATAAATAATGTACTGTGATTAGGCTAAAGTATATACATATTGTATCGATGTTCCGCCTGACTTGCTACCATAAAGTAGCTTATCACCATCAAGGAGAAAATCTGCCGCCATAACCTTACGGTGTTCCGGCAGCACACAGCCCTTGAGAGTCTGAGTAAATTCTAGGCCTAGCGTGCTCACCATCTTCAACCACATCATTAGTTACCACCAGGTGAGATAGTGGTCAAACGCTAGCCTACAAGATATTAAAAAATAGTCAGTCAGTTACCCAGCACCTCGTCTCATTGCTGACATCGATTTCCAGATAAGCATGATTCCTTATCGTCACTTAACTTCAGGTGTGATAGTTACGTAGTAACTATTATATAATCTGTAGTAAAAGTGCTTAAGCGCTTGTCTGTCCGTAATAAAAAAACGTATACTGCTTACTATACGGCTACTCATATAAGATCTACTAGTCGCGTCACTATGCTATAAAAATAAAGCTATAAGAAAAGCATGGAGCGCCATCAAAATTCCAACCTCATTAAGTAAATAGGTCAACATTATTTAAAACCTCTATGAACGTTTTAAGTAAGCTTATCTAAGTAAGTTAAGTTCACCACAGGGCAAGTGAAGTGAAAACTAGTAGGCGTGGCTTATCATGTCAAGTTACAACAAGTGAGGTGGTCCTAAAATGCTGCATAAGGAATTTAAGACGGATGACACCATTATTAGCTACTTATGTTAGTTCAACATTCACACCTCTATTACTAGCTTGGAACCCGCGTTCCCTCACGCGGGGTGCACTTTTCCAAACAAATGTATTCCCTAGTAGCTCGATGGTACCATATTATTGCATTGCTACCGAAGTACGCAAGTATACCGAAGAGTGCAATGGAATCGAACGTCACGAAGTGGTTCTAATTTAAACCTATTCTAGACGGATGCAATCCAGCGATCCAACCAAGGCTGACTTTGGTTGGTGGGAACTAAGTTTCAATCCGCGGATTGTGTTTTGGCTACACGGATTTAATCCACCCGCCAACACGCTAGCGAATCAGTCGCGAGTCGTCTTCTAGCTTCCAAGATTAGACCCTCACAAATATACATAGGGTAACATTTATCGGGGTGCACTTTTCTATACAAATGTATGCCCCCGTTTCCTCCCTGGAAAATGCTTCTAGAGCAAAATTTGTTTCTACAAAAAAATCAAGGTCTGCTGTAGCTACGCCCCTATCATTTTCTTTTTTTGACCAACCAATTGCAAAACGAAATATAAGCGTTTTAATTTCCTCTATAAGATTTTTGAAAGGGCATATATTATTTCCATTTGTAATTGGTTTTTATTATTATTATTTTTTATTATTATATTATATTTGTTATTATTTTATGTCGCTTCTAGGTTTAACTAACTTACACTAGAAATGTACAACTATTTAATTATTTTAAATAAAGAACTTTTGAAACTGAAACTAAAACAAATTGATGCAAAAAAAATTTAAGTCTATATGCTACACCCGTGCGAAGCCCAGACGGATCGCTAGAAATATATAAAATAAAAACTTATTCCATATTAAAGTTCAAGGAAAAACCACAACAATAATCACACGGTCGGAAAGTATGTCAATACATGCCGATGATTACATAATCCGTGTGAATCTCATCAAACCATCGTAAACTATCGATAACATAATATACCTTAGTTACATTTTAGTAAACCAGTCTTTCGAACAGGTTTTCTAGTGATGTGGAATATGATGTCTTCTACAAACGCGTACTGATAAAAAAACGCATACTTTTTAACCGACTTCAAAAAAAGGAGGAGGTTTCTCAATTCGACCGTATATATATATTTTTTTTTTTTTTTTTTTATGTTTGTTCGCGGATAACTTCGTCGTTTATGAACCGATTTCGATTATATTTTTTTTGTTCGAAAGGAGATATTCCAAGTGTGGTACCATGGTAATTTTATCGAGGTATGATAAGTATCTCCAGAGATATTGAGATAAACATCTCAAAATTGGTACTGAAAATGAATAGCGCGGCGTTGAAGTCGGTTGTTTTTTAGTTTTTAAACGATATTATGTGTGCTTGGTTTTAGTAAAGTAAAAGTAAGGTTTAGTTAAATTAGATATAAATCCTAATTGTATAATTTATAGGGTACCATAATCAAAAGGTACCAACGGTATGGGAAATAGGATCACTTTGATGTCCAATTGTATTTTTTTTTAATGGCGGTAAGCCACTTTTTTCGTAGCAAGTCAGGCGGAATATCAATATAATATGCTCCTGAATTGATTGCTCCTATTTCCTGGACTACTAGACACTTTACATTTAGACATAATATGTAGGTCATACATACTAATTATGTCTAAGGGGACCCTTGCACACGGGCCACGGGCCACAACCACAAAACGCCGCCACAGGCATATTTCCTATAGTTTTCATACATTTATCATGTAGCGTGTGGCGGCCACCGGCGTCAACCGTGTGCGGCGAATCCATATAAAATGTATGAAAACTATAGGAAATATGCCGGTGGCGGCTTGTGGCCGGTGGCCCGTGTGCACCGAGGGTAATGTGACCGACATGCCACATAAAATTCAACATTTAAGGAATTCGGTTATTCTCGTTTTGGAAAAGAAACGATCTTAATTATTTATTTAAATTTGATATTAAACTATGCTTATAACTAACTGTTATCTTTTCTCTGACTAAATTGCCTTTACCAAACTTAATTGGTAACCAAGAACATCACTAGCGGTGATCACTCATAACCTCTCAAGTCAACTTAGCATCAAATTATATAACTTGATCTATATTACTTGAAGCAGAAGCTAAGTAAGTTTTAAGTTTATAGCTGTTTATGTAAAGAATTAAACAGTTGTACGGCCGGTATTGCAGGTTTTACTTCCGTTCATAGAGATTTCTAATTGGTGATTGAGTTGTCGCTAAAATGTCACATTTCATATTTTCTAAGCTTTCGCAGATGTTCTTAATTTAGCGGATATGGGATGTTAAACTCCGAGAGTACCAAGTACCGGAGCAACCAAGTCAGAATATCTGTCGACCACACCGCGGCGTCCTGCATCAGCGTGCGCGTTCGCGATCTGATTTTCAATCTTTTTCTAATCGCCGTCTAGACCGCGCAAGCAGGACGCCGCGGTGTGGTGGTACCTTTTCACTCCGTGACGCGACGGAGTTATTGTTGTGTTTGTTTTGTTTTTGTTTTTTTAACTTTGGTTTATTATTTAAATGGGTAAATATTGCATGAGTGTAGATAAAGTGTATGAAACTGCACATAACTAGGTATTAAAACACTCCTTGATATAAAAACCTCCCCTACGGCTCGGCTATACACACTCTTGCGTTAATACCCCTCACTATAGAGCAATTTCATAAACAACTATTTTGTGTTCTCCCCAAAACTCCACGGCAAGCATTCTGCAAAGCATCCATCATTTTGGTTGATGGCGTGACTTGACGGACACTATAATCACAGTTTTACAATCATATAATAATGCAAACTCAATGAGCGTAGTAACAAATACATAACTTTCATTTATATATTTTTTTTTAATTCTAATAAAACTTTTTTTTTAATATAGAACTATATAGAATAACAGCACTTGACCACTATCTCACCTGATGTTAAGTGATGATGCGGTCGTAGATGGAGCGCGCTTACCCAAAAGATACCTATTCACTCGCGATTTGAACCCCATATTGTATTTAGCCGGAAATACAGACTCAGGCAGAGCATTCCATTCCCTGGCGGTTCGCATGATGAACGAAGATGCAAATCGCTTCGTTCGGGTAGATGGTATATCAACCATAAATCGGTGGCGCCTTTTAGTGTCTCTGGATGTCCGATAATAAAATGGGGAAGGTGGAATCAAATTATGCAGTTCCATATCACACTCTCCAAAATGTAACCGATAAACAAGCGACTTTGATGAAACATCACCAATGAGCTTCTTGGCTCTCCTCTCAATGGCTTCCAGTGTCTCCAGCTGGTATTTGGCAGAACCATCCCAAAGGTGAGAACAGTACTCCATGCACGAAACTAAAATATTACAGCACACCCATGCTCATTCTGAAGTGCTCTGAACATTTGACAAATTAGTTAATTTCTAAACGTATTCGTCATCCAGACTTTCAATATACTTTCTAAGCCACGTGCTTTCGTAGACACTACCTTATTAAGAAACCAGCGGTTCTGACAAAAGGCTCTACAATTACTCAAACAATACCTTAAATTATTTCTAGAAATACTATCAGTTATTTCAATCGTCAATATTATGTGGAGATAGCGATGTCGTTATGATCAAATAAAAAGTTACCCTATAAATGTGCATTTTATCCTTTTAAGGTACGGAACCCTAAAAAAGCAAATCAAAAATTAAAATATAGTTAATTAGCTGTGTTCCGTGGCTTCGCCAGCGTTAAAAAATGTCGGTCTAATACATAATACTAGCTATCCCTGTGCAAAATTTCAGCTAAATCGGTGCAGCCGTGAAGACGTTCCCAACAAACAAACGATTATACAAACTGACGTTAGAATGGATAATATTTGTGTTGACTAGCGTTGATATTGCTTGTTGATGATATTATTGACACATCACAGCAGAAATTGCGTAAGTCATAATATGACGATTTTATTTTAGTTACATTGGTTTTTCTGTATTTAATATCAAAGAAAAATTATTAAATTACTAATTAGGAAAAAATACGTAATATACGTGTGAATAGGTTTAGTTATATAGGTGAGTGAAATTAAATATTTTGTTTGGTCACAGATCACGAAGCCTGTTCAAACTAATTTGAATGCATGTAAAATATTTAAAAAATGTATATATTAAATGTCATAATTTTTTTTTATAAAGATTACTCGCTATGTGGGTTGCACATTACTAGAAGTCTTGTTAACCACGCCAACTAAGCTAAATATGCTTGTGTCTGGAGTTGATTCACGTCAATAGTGCAATGGGTGGGGTGGGGATCGAACTCACGACCTCTCGATCACCCTATCCATTGGGCTATTGCCGCCTAATATGTATGAATGTATACCAATTAAGTACTTTACATACAAATGTTACAAAATTTATTATTCAATAACTTAATAAAACTGAAATATTAACTATGACTAATAATTAAAATAAAAACAACAAATAAAAATTTGAATTTAGGTAACCTTCTGCTGGTAGAGTACCCAAAAAGCTGATTATACTGAAAATTACCTCTTTGAATGGTGAAACTAATACGTTACCCGAATTAAATTAAATGAAAAAAATATATACACATACAAGTTTAAAGTTGACAATAAATTAAATTAAGTTTTAATAATCTAGGTAGATACACCTTAGGCTTAGTTCCCCCTAAGCACAGAATAAATAACAGTACAAGTACCCGTAGGTAAAGTGCTAAGTGGTAAATCCCACAAAGGTTGTATGACACATTAAGTAAGTAGATGTAGCAAGATTCATCACAGGATGAGGTATAATATTACAAGTTCATATTACAGAGTCAGCATTTAAACTATCTCACATGGGTGGTCATACAATGGACGTTATCTTCGTTTGATGTCCGGTTCACTGTGTGTAGTGTAGTGACAAATAAATAAAGTTAGGTAACCATTTGTATTATTCTGTCGGTACAAAGCGACTGTCAATAATAGTATATTTTAACCCGACTACGGCTAAGCTAAAAGGAAATATTATGTTCTTAATAGTATGTAATAAAGTAAAGTAAAAATGTGTTTATTGACATTGTTAAACACTATCCAAAATTTCATCGTACCGACTAGAACGGGACTTGAACCCGCAACCTCCGGAATAACATGTTCCGGTGCTTTGCCAATTAAGCCACGGATTATTATCTTTTCTATGGCCACGGTGCGAAGTATCGTTACGACGACATTAGTGGATTGCATTTGTTCACCCAATTATAAATTGGTGGCGCCATCTATGACTACTTATTACGTAAGTTAATCATTCGGAAGAAATCATTACAGTTTTCAAATCCGACGAGAGATGTTGCACTGCGTAAATCAAATATTATGTTTCTTTGAAGTGTTTCACACTTTATTTTTTTTGTAAATTGTTAAACACAATCCAAAATTTCATCGTACCGACGGGACTTGAACCCGCAACCTCCGGAATAACATGTTCCGGTGCTTTGCCAATTAAGCCACGGTGCGAAGTATCGTTACGACGAATTTAGAAGATTGCATTTGTTGACATATTCTTTACATAGTATAAAAATCAAAATCGCTTCCTACCTCTGTTATGTCCCGCTGTCTGTACGCTTAGATCTTTTAAACTACGCAACGGATTTTAATATGGTGTTATTCAATAGATAATATGGTTCAAGAGAAAGGTTATTAATTTCTTTATAACTAGGATTAAACGCGGACAAAGCCGCGAGGTGCAGCTAGTATAGATCCGTTTACAAAACAACAAAAAAACTACTTCAAATGCCGCGTTGTTGGCTATCCTGTAAGCTAGTTTACACATCTCGGAAGCGGAATCGTAAATTACGAAATTCAAATCTCACCGCGGATTCCGCTTCCGAGATGTGTAAAATTCAAATCTCACCGCGGATTCCGCTTCCGAGATGTGTAAACTAGCTTAATCCGCGGATTACGCTTCCGAGATGTTTAAACTAGCTTACAGAATAGTCCTACTGGTCACAAGTACCCTAGCTCTTTAACATTCATGAGGACATGACTTTTTCCCTCTTCTAAAAGAGATACCATAAACCTAGGCAATCTTATTTATGACTGATACTTATAAATAATTAAATAAATCCAACGTTGGCTTGGTCGTCCATTTTCGCTGACTATTCATTGCAAATGTGCTAAGCCATAGATATGGCGGTTTTTGTGGACTTCTACGATACATTTTCATCTTTATGTAACTGATGTATTTCCATTATAATTTGAACATATTTCTCGCATATTAATCAGTTATCAATCGCTCCAACTTGTATCTTCGTACATATGTTTACCCATATTGTTCCTAAAACAAATATATTTTATAGCACAGTGTGACCTAAACCCGCACTTTACGCACGCTTTTTGTACGGCGTGAAGTTAAGTCACACATATCGTAGTAACTATTATGAAAAATAACGATTCTCGTGTATTTCTTAAAACGCTATGAAAGTATTGTCTTCGTCCTCACAAACCATAATTGAATATAATATATCTGCTAAGTAGTGCTTTTAATAAAAAAATTTTTTAAACCACACTTTTCTCCTATATATCTGTTCGCATCGTTACGCCATTGTCTTTGAAAACCCCTAAAATCGTATATTGAATATAATAATAATAATAAATTTTAAATTTCTAGGTTAGTACGTACTTTATTATTTAAAATCATCACAGTTTTTGTTTATAAGAATAGATTCTACAAATTGTTAAGGAAAAAATAATCAAAAAAATGTAGCAGAAAAATAAATTTGTCATTTATCAGTATTTGTATTACAGTTACAAACATTAATTCATGAGCCTTAAAAACTTGTCTTCTTGTGTGCTTATGGCATACGTATATCAATCAATTCATGACAGACAATTTATATGTGTCCAGTGTCCATCCTTTCTTGTGTGACATAAAACAAGGAAGCGTTCCCTGTTCTAAAAATAGAAATTTTTAATTTTCACCATGTATCTGGTCGTCGACCATGTAATTTAATAATTGGGATGAGATGAGTTGAGATAAATGAGATTTATTACGATACAATAATAATAGATAGATAGATAGATAAACTCTTTATTGAACACCAAGAAACTTAGAACAAAATTTTTTTGTTAACAATAGTGTCAATGGGCGGTCTTATTGCTCAAAGCGATCTCTTCCAGACAACCATGCATGTATAGGTTTAAAATAGAACATAATGGATGGCGGTGGTCATAAACTATTTTGTAAAAATATATGAATATACTACCTACAATAAATACCTATATTATTACACGTAAATACTATTTATGTATTACATAATATAGTATAATAAAATACATTGTATATATATATAAACACACATATATATAAATATATATATATATATATAATTTCAAACAATATACATACATAAGTACATGCATATTATCAGTGATATAAGATAAACAACTAGCAGCAGATTACTCGGAGAGATAGTGTTCTTTTACGCGACGTTTAAAAACGTCCAGAGTTTGTATACGTCTAATTTCTATGGGCAAAGAGTTCCATAGATAGACTGCGTTAACAGTAAAAGAATGACCATAGAAATTCGTATTGTGCGAGGGAACTTTTAACCTTAAGTTCTCTGATGACCTAAGTGTGCGTAGGGGATGGGATAGGTAAAGGTATTCGAAGCGTTCTTGAAGGTAGCGCGGAGAAGCAGGATTGAAAAGGATAGAGTAAAGGAGTGATAGTATATGGGCATCCCGGCGACGGCGAATAGAGAGCCACTTGAGCTTAGAGCGGTATTCGGAAACATGATCGTATTTTCGTAAGCCGAAAATAAATCGTATGCAAACATTTTGGAGTCGCTCAAGTTTATTTGATTGCTCTTGGGTCAGATCGAGATAGCAGACGTCAGCGTAGTCTAATATAGGTAACAAGAGAGTTTGTGCAAGTGCAATTTTAGTGGTAGTGGGTAAGAAGTTACGCAGCCTACGTAAGGAGCCTGCAGAAATAGAATAATATAACAATAACAATTGTAGACGTTTTTGTCCACTATTATTTTCCTTCGTTTAATATGACTGGAAATTTGCGATGCAATATACATTAATTATATGAAACTGAAATGAATGATTTCAGTGAAAATAATTAGAGAAAAAAAACATTTCTGGTGTTTGGAGTTAGTATGAACCTAGGAAGTATTGACCTAGGATTCACAGTGAATCCTTGGTCTGTGGTATCAACTGTGTTTGAGGCTACATTTGTGTACTAATTGGTATTTAGTGTCAATCAAATTGTGACCAGTAAAAGTACGGCCACACCGCGGCGTCCTGCGATCTGCAGGCGCGATCTCAGTACTTTTTCATTGTTTTCTGATCGCGTTTGGTGTAAGCCAGTCGGTACAAATACTACTGCGCTATCTGATCGCCGCCTAGATCGCGCACACAGGACGCTGCGGTGTGTTAATGAGTACCTAGATTAGGTTAATAAGTGACTGAAGAGCCCCTTTAAAGCTGTATTTAGCATTCTGACAAAGCCTTAAGCTGATTTTCTTTACATTTTCATATACATTGAATACATTTTGTTGAATTTTCAATGTTTAAAAAAATGTGTAATTATTGTTGCAAATTGACGTGACCAAGTGTTCAAGTATGTTTCAATGGTATTAAATAAACAAATCTGAATCTAAAAAAAAACAGGATATGAGCCTCGCAGATTTACCCACGCAGCATATTATCTTCCTTCCAAATATCATCCAAATCCGTCCATCCGATTTTAGTGTAAACAGTTTGTGTGTAAACAGTTGTAAACAGCAATAATAATAATATCGTTTAAAAAACTAAAAGAACCTACTTCAAATGCCGCGCGGTGTTTATCTCCATATCTCTGGAGATTTTTATCAAACCTTGATGAAATTCCCATGGTACGCCACTCGGTATATCTCCATTCGAACAAAAAAAAGAATATTCAAAATCGGCTCATAAACGACGAAGTTATCCGCGAAAAAACATAAATAAATATATATATATATACGGTCGAATTGAGAAACCTCCTTTTTTGAAGTCGGTTAAAAATGGAAAAAAATATCCTCACATACACAAGGCCCAATTATTTGCGGTAATATAGTTGATCTGGTAGTCAATATTCAACAGCAATAAAATTTAAGAATAAAATATCTAGAGAAAGCGTAAACAAGATCATTTTATTATTAACGATGTAAAATCTTGTTACGGAAGTAATATCATAGACTTTGCATATTTTGTAATGATTAAATGAAAGGAGTTTGTCAAGGTAGTGTTATGTAACTTAATTAGTACATTAATAAAAAATGCAAGAGACTTATTTACATTTTAAATCAAATCCTGGCACAGACTCAATACGATCCGCTACAATCAATAAGGCCCGTCATATACATACGAAATTCCATTTCGAAATTTCGAACGCAGTAAATCCATGCTGGGGTGGAAGTCTCTACATTGATATCGATGCTTCCTGTCATCGCAATCGTCTGCTAGAATGAGTTGATCAATGTAGAGACTTCCACCCCTGGGCCGGTAGTCTCTACATTAATAGCGATGAATTTCGAGCGATAATTGTCGATACGAAAAGAGATGCAGATAAAAACTGTCTAGCTGCAACTCAATCTAGCAGGCGTTTGTGATGATAAGACGCATCGCTATCAATGTAGAGACTTCCACCCCAGGGCCGGTAGTCTCTACATGAATAGCCATGAATTTCGACCGATAATCGTCGATAAGAAAAAGAGATGTAGATAACAACTGTACAGCTGCTTCTGCTGATCTTCTTCTACTAGACGTTTGCGATGATAGGACGTATCGACTATCGCTATCAATGTAGATACTTCCACTCCAGATCTAAGGACCTACCACACACGTACGGTAGTTTTCCGTTCGAAATGTTCTCTTCGAAATTGAATTTCGAATGTATGTGGCCGGTAACGGAATCCTGATTCGATATTTTGATTCGGAATTCCGTTTGTATGTGGCCGGCCTAAGAAATTCATCGCACGTTGCTGATTGCACGTTATTACCGACTGAGATAAATTTTTTTTTTAATCGATTTTGATACACTTTTTGTCAAGTCTTGAATACTCGTATTGTTATGACGTAACTATACATACGTACTGGTACATGTATTGTATGAAGGGAATTTTGAAGTGTCCCACTGCTGAGCAAATGTTTCTTTTTTCCGACTGACCGACTGATTTCCGAACCGACTTCCACAAAGGAGGGGGTTCTCAATTCTTCTGTATTATTATTATTGTTTTTTTTTTATGTTAAGCGATTAAACCGATGTGTGAACCGATTCGAGTAAATCTTTTTTTAATTGGTAGGGTACATTCCAAGGTGGTCCCATTGTTATTTCATCGAGATCTGATAACTATCTCCAGAGATATGACGATAAACGTCTCAAACTTGCTACTGAAACAGACTCGCTCGTGCGGCATGGAAGTCGGTTGTTTTAGTTTATAAACTATCTTAATTATCTTATAGGCTAGCCGCTAGCGTTTGACCACTATCTGGCCTGGCGGGAAGTGATGATGTAGTCAAAGATGGTGAACACGCTAGGCCTATTGATACTTATAAATTATACCTGAATATTTACCCTGCCTTTCTTTATACAAATATATACATATAGGTACACATTATTAAAACACCAACGGCTCTTTTTTGTGCATCAAGTAATAGATACCTACTTCTTGTAACAAACTTTGAGAATCCGGTATTACAACTCACTTTACCATTATGATATTTTCTGTCAGCTACTACAATACCAATACGTTTAGATCTTGACATTCTCGTTAAAATCCCATTACGTTTTGAATATAACAATCGTATATCGAATAATTTATAGCGTATGAATTAAATGGCACATTGAGTGGCACATAAATAACATTATTTATTTATATATCTTGTGACCAATCTTATTGTACATCATAATAGTCGTGATATTTTTGAAACAATATCATTTTCTAAAGTAATTATTTATTACCCATGTAAATAAAACTAATATAGTATATTAGTTTATTAGAAGGTGTTACCTTCTTAAAAAAAATAGCACAACGTCGAAGCAAACTCTCATTATGGATATTGACGCAGCCTTTCAAAACGATGCTAACCCATTTCTATGCATTTTAACCGACTTCACAAAAAAGGAGGAGGTTCACAATCTGTCGGTTTTTTTATGTGTGTTCACCGATTACTCGAAGATGCCTGAACCTATTTGGAAAATTCTTTTTTTGTTTCAAACCTGGGGGACCCCTGGTGGTGGTCCCCCATTTAAATTTTAACGAAATCGATCGAGCCGTTTTTGACTAGCGTGACGTTTGAAGTCGCTTCTTTTAAGTGTTTAAACGATCTTATATTATTGAGGTTATGCAAACATTTAATGTTATTTTTGCACATTGTTACATATTTACAAACCAAAATTTCGCCGTCAGGCGGGACTCTAACCCTCGATTGTATATTAATAAATTATTAAGTACCTACAAAAATATAAAGCGTAGATAACACTTTAACAAACATAACATTATGGTATAATGTTATTAATTATAATTAAAAATGTGGAACCAGATTAAACAAGAATCTCATCATATCCATTTACTTATCCGCCGTCTTACTATATTATAATGACTTTTATAATGATATTATTGTATGGTAAGTGAATGGGTGCGCTGGTAAATGTTGTATGGGAATGCAATGACTCACCAGCTTGGCTTGTTGGTGACAAGACACTCAGTAAAAGCTGTTATGCATTGCTGTAAAGGAAAATAATAGAGATTGTTACAACCGTACCGTATAATCCTATCGATGAAATATTTTTTAAATATCTTATAGCTAGCTTTTGACCACTATCTCGGCTGGTGGTAAGCGACGCTGTGGTCGAAGATGGTGAACACGCTAGACCTAGAATACTCTGAATCTCACGCTATGCTGCCAGTAAACCGTTACTTGTACTATTCATTATTCTGTGACACCGTAAGGTTATGGTGGCAGATTTTCTCCTTGATGGTGATAAACTAAGTAGGTACTTTTTGGAAGTAAGTCAGACGGAACATCGATAAAATATGCTTTCATCAAACCACCTATAGATATCGTGTTGTTAGGTGATTCGGATTTCATGCTTCCTTTTTATGTTAACATCTGTGTCCATCAAATTATTTATATATTGTAAGTCAAGTCTATAAAGATCGAAAATAAAGTATTCAATGGTTGGACTATTCAGTTGTACTACTACACTTAACTATTCAGTTGGGAATGAAAGGACCATGGGCAAAAATGTATGGGCTCCGTCCCCACCAGCCAACACCAACATAGCGCGATGCGACGCGAAGATGCTTCTGGTTTCGCGCGGCGCAACGGGAAGCCGCGTTATAAAATATTGAACTTTATCAACTAAATAGCAAGAAACACATTTCATTGGCATAATTCGGTCGCGCCGCACGTCACAGCCTGAAGTCTGAGCGTCGCAGTCTGAACAGACCCGTAGATACCATGAGAACCCAATGCATTTGGTCAACGTCAAAACAATATCATCATGCCAAGATACGTCAATTGGGCTACATTTAATTTTTGTTGATGAATGGGGACGATTCCGCCCATGGTCCTTTAAATAGTTATTCCCTATAGTTCAACTAAATCTATAGAGACAATCATCCGCAGTTGAACTAGTGGGAAAACGATTCCAACTAGTTCAACGGCTGAACTGTTTGGTTGACTATTGGGAATAAACCATAAGAGCGCATAATTTAAAGCAGATTTTGCGCGGATACATTTTCGTTCGTCAAATAATTATGCAATAAAACAGTAACAATAATCATCATCATCCTTGTTATCAGCCAATTTCCGTCCACCTCTGGACATAGGCTTCTCAAAAATAATCTAAAGAATAAATAAATATCTCGAAAATCTTGACTGGAAATCGGACACTTTCCTAGAAAATGTACTGATAGTATCTTGATTCTAACCCTTTCATTTCCTCTACAGATACCTACCACTTTCCGGGAAGTCGTCACGCCTCATCTGACAGGTGAGCTAACCAGTTTATTGACTGACGGAAACTATGTTAATTATATACATTTTTTATATATTTACTGCCCCTAGAATTTTTGAGATTTCACGATGAAATTAACAGGTTGGACATGGAATTGAAATTAACAGGTTTTATCTGATAGGCTAGGGTTTAACTACTATCTCACCTGGTGGTAAAAGATGATGTGGTCGAAGATGCTAGGCTAAAAAACTCTGACTCTCAAGGGTTGTGTGGTGCCGGAACACCTTAAGGTAGGCGGCGGGTTTCCTCCGTGATGGTGGTAAGCTACTGTTTGGTAGTAAGTCAGGTAGAACATCTATATAATGCTCCTACCACCTGATTAACTTATCAATAATATACTTTAAACTTGAGTTATGATTCTATGTCTTGAATGATTCACTAACCTGTAAAGTTAAATTTTAGAGCCCCCTGATTCTGAATGATTCGAAAACCTATTCGGATTCGGAAGCTTCATGTTTAATTTTGAATGTTGATAAATCCGTGAGCTATTTTGTAGCGGAAATCTTTTCAATTAGAATCACTTTTTCACACTTTTTCACACTCACAATTTTTTCGAATTGAAACATGAAAAGTAACCGATTGGAGCATTGTGCAAAGATCCAAGTAAAGGCAGTTTCCGAATCCGAATTTGCTTTCGAATGATTGAGAATAACCCTGCTGCAAACACCTAACCTACGTTTGGCCATTTAGGACAACCCTTTAGGCCATTCATCCCTGTTTATACTATTGAATAAAGTGGGTCTGGGAACATTTCGATGTCTTCGACCCTAACTTTTGAATTGGTTTTCCATAACATTATTTTCTTACACAAGGCTCAAGCCGCCACTTTGTGAGAGCTTCACTCCCGTTTTCGAGAAAATGTTGACAAATGCACTTTACTCAAGAATTGTCTCTGATTTTATATTTCTGAATAACTCTAGGCGTTCGCGAGCCCTATAAGAGCATTGTTTATAAATATGGATGTGTCTATCTAAAGTAATATTTGTATTTAAATTACAAATAATATTGTTTACAATTTCATAATATCCAAGACATCGCGAGTCAACATTACATAACGATCTTGCACTTGAGGTAGGTACTTGAACATATTGTTCATTGCTTTCTAACTGCTTGATTCAATGCCGTTCCCACGTGAGAACAAAATCAAGCAATTATATATTCTCAACGAAATTAAATTTTAATAATTGCTGTAAATGTAGTGAAAGTGACAGGCATGAGGACTTGTCGCCATTTTTAGCCGACTTCACAAAAAAGGAGGAGGTTCTCAATTCGACTGTATTTTTTTGGTTATGTACCTCAGAACTCCGTCTAATCTTAACCGATGTGAAATTATTTTTTTTTGTTTAGAAGATTATGCCTCCCGTTTATTCTCATTCAAATTTTATCGAGATCTGACAACTATCTCTGGAGATATAGAGACGAACAATATAAGCAAATTTGTATTACTTTGATGACATGATTATAACTAGCCAGTACTTTAACTATCGCGGCATGTGAAGTCGGTTTTTTCGTTTTGTACGATCATAAATTATGGTGTCATAACAACGTCTGCTTAAAAATTCATCTACTTTAAGTAAAACATTATATACATCTTATTTATTTTTCAATTCCTGATATAAGTACTTTTCTTTTCTTTTCTTTAAAATAAAAGCTAAACTAGCTTAGTGGGTTGCACATTACTAGTAGTCTTGTTAACCCCTCCAACTAAACCAAATATACTTGTCTCGGGTTGGGTTCACATCAATACTGCAATGTGTGGGGATCGAACTCACGACCTCTCGATCACAAGGCCGACTTAGCCATTGGACTATGGCCGCTTTATTATTTCTCACTTAGCATTATTATTTCTAATGGATTGAGAAATAAAAGCTTTTGCTTGTTGGGTTAACACGTTAACACGTAGTGTCACGCATAACACATGCAACGGGGACTCATCTCATCAGAGTGTAAGACAAGTGGAATGTGGTGCTGTCAGTGATGTACATAGATCCGGCCATTCAAGGGAACCAGAGATTGTCTTTAATGCATTCTTCTTATTGCAAATAATAAATTCTTCATAAACACTTGACACTGCATTAATGTCTGTATACCTTCGCTTGTCGTATTACACGCTGCTCAGAATGTACGAGTATCATAACACTTACAAAAATTACATTATAAACTACACTTACATTCTACTTCTTAAAAAAACATGTTTGTTAGAGACTCAACAGCTGGCATTCAAAATAATGTCATACTGGATGTTTCTGACAAAGCTATCATGGTTTCTTTTCATTCGTTTTCGATCAGATATTGATGTCTATTTTCACCCGACTGCGAAAGAAGGAGGGTTATCTATGTTTTTCGAGTGTATGTATGTATGTATATTTCTTTGGCATGCCCTAGAGCACTGACTTTGGTTTGCTACTCAGTGCCCTAGAGCCTAAATGGCTTGTCGTATTTTTATGTGAGTGGTGTCAATAGAGTCAATAGATTCGTTTAGTCGTGAGAGTGACACTGGGTACATCAAAATAAAAAAAAAACAAAATTAAGGAATTTTGGCGCCAAAAAGTCACCTAAAAAAAATTAATGTTTTAAAATAGTGGGGTATCAAAAGAAAGAATTTTTAACAGTGATTACCAAATATATATAACTTACATGTTTTATTGGAGTTTGGAATGGAAAATGCTAATAAATCCTTTTTTTACGCGGTCGGGTTTTTGGTACTTTTAATAAATTCACTTGTTTATTGGGTTTACACCGCTTTTATTCCCTGTACTTATTTCTAACATTGAACATTTCGACGAGCTTTGCTTTAATCAATTGGTAAGTAAGTAATAACTAGAGATGCGCCGAGTACTAGTTTTACCGAGTAACCGAGTACCGAGTATTACTCGGTTTCGGTTTCGGTCTCTTTTGCCTGTGAAAAGATCAAACTTGTAAGTCAACGCGATTAAAAGTTATGACCGTTTATGTCGCATATTACGTCGATTTCAAAAAGGAATCAAAACCTATAGGGTACTTCCCGGTGACTAGAATAATGTAATTTGGCAAGAAGCAAGGTCTTGAAGCACTTATTAGGAATAAATAAAAACCGAAAATATGTAGTTTAAAAACAAAAATAAAGTGAATTTACAAACGTATTATTTGTGGTTGGTGGAATACATTTACTAAATATGTTTTCTAAAAATCGTTACGATCGAAACTGCAAAGTTATTTAAAAGGACAAACTAATTGTCTTAAAACCTGTTGTACGGAAGCCTCGGTGCGCGAGTCAAACTCGCACTTGCCCGGTTTTTTTTAAATGAAAACATTAAAAGGTTAGATTACCATGAGTCACAGAGTAACCATTTATCACCCAGTTCCGTATGTTACCTGAGTTCTAAGAACATCTGACATTCTCCATCTTCATGAATGGGGAGCGTCATCGATGAATCATACGATGTACGATGACCTCGTTTTTTTATTTTATTTTGATAAGTTTGCGTGTAATCTGTTCGACGATTAGAGGTGCCTTGGATTGGACACGAATCATTTGGTTTCTCTGATGATGCTATAAGAGTAAAAGTTGTTTTTATAGGCGTGAATTTTGCGAATGAAATCCGTGTAAATTTTATGTCGTTTCACGTTTACCGAATATCAAGACATCTGCATTGGTTCGGCCTTCGCTACCTTCGGTAGACACGAAGGTCTCTGCTGCTGTTTGATCGATATTAACCTACTTCAAGAAAACCTCCATTGAATTAACAAGATGACACAAAAACAGCTAAGAACACACGTATCGTAATATACTATTAATGCATTAGTATTATCGAGGAGAAGCGTTAACACCTTAACACAGATTTTCTTCCTAGCTTGGTCTTAACGTGTCTTTGAAATGTTACCTTGATCTAGCAATCCACTAGCGCCCCTAGCGGCAAAGTCACATGCTATACAAGGGGTATATTCTATTTATATTGAGATAGTGGTCCAGTGATCACATTTTTTTCATCTTATAGGCAAGTGAAGTGGTCAAACGACCACAATCTCGCCTGGTGGTAAGCGATGATGTGGTCGAAGATGGTGAAGACGCTAGTCCTAGAACATAGAATACTCTGACTTTTAAGGGCTGTGCGCTGCTGCAACACCTTAAGGTTATTACGGCAGCTTTTTTTAGTTATTTATTTATTTATTACAAACAAAAATACAATGGTTCAAATTAATATTATCTAAAAAACCTGAAAAAAAGGTTTTGTCTTAGAAAATAGGCTCTCGCTTAAATACTACTAGTACTACTTAAAACTCGCTTAAATACGGCAAGAATTAGAGATACTTAAATAAGCTTAAATAAATTATTAACAAACAAAGATAAAATATATGTACATAAATAGGGTAGATCCAAATCCATTTTATTCGAATCTTCACAAACACGCACATCTACCCTCAACTTTCAAGATGCGGTGGACAGGGTGTCCTTGTTAAAGCTACTAACACACTGAAAACATTAATGAAACTTTATTATTAATAGTAATTTCGGGATATTTACCATGTTTTTCTTTTGTTTTGAGTTTCCGATATTTCGGTGCTGTTACAAGCGCCATGTTCACGGACGAACTCCATGTTTTTCTTTTGTTTTGAGTTTCCGATATTTCGGTGCTGTTACAAGCGCCATGTTCACGGACGAACTGGTGGAGTTCGTCCGTGAACATGGCGCTTGTAACAGTACCGAAATATCGGAAACTCAAAACAAAAGAAAAACATGGTAAATATCCCGAAATTACTATTAATAATAATGTCAGTGACCATGAAAACTTAAAAACTTATATTAATGAAACTGTTTTCATCGTAACTAAACAAATTAAATTAACAACAGCGTGTCATACAATTTATTCTCTACCTCGTTCTGTAATGAACTTACCTCACCGGATGAGCTGGGATTGTTAACAGAACTGGACATTATTACATTTATTATTGAATGGAAATCTGTGTCATTGTGTCACATCAACCATCTACGTACTCATTTAATTCAAATCTGACATTACAATACAGCTCAATTATGTTCGAAAGAAAGTACGAGTAGTTGGTGTAAGGTAAATTATATTTAAACGAATCAGCCAAGTGCTTACTATATCTTGTACAAGCCAATTTTCTTTGAAAGTGTTTATTGTGTGAGATCAAATTTTTCACTCCCTTATTTTAAAAGTTTTTTACCACTTTAGAAGTGTCTATCTTTCAAACAATTGACTTTGAGAAAAAATTGTTTTAGAAACCTCAATGTCATTTTTAAATACCTCTATAGACATCGAGCACGACATCGATGAAAGACATTTTTAACCGACTTCAAAAAAAGGAGGAGGTTTGTTCGCGGATAACTTCGTCGTTTATGAACCGATTTTGGTTATTCTTGTTTTGTTCGAAAGGAGATATCCAAAGTGTGGTACCATGGTAATTTTATCGAGGTCTGATTAGTATCTCCAGAGATATTGAGATAAACATCTCAAAACTGGTACTGAAAATGAATAGCGCGGCATTGAAGTCGGTTCTTTTTTAGTTTTTAATCGATATTATTTTTAGTTACAGTTTCGTGTATGGGGAGCCCTTATTTTTTTATTTTTGTACATAAATCGTAAAGCAGTTTAGAGAATACATCTACCTACCAAGTTTCAACTGTGTAGTGCTAATAGATTCGGAGTAAAGTGACTGTGACATACGGACGGACAGACATACAGATTACAGACATACATGATGAATCTATAATAAGGGTTCCGTTTTTTGCATTCGGCTCCGGAACCCTAAAAAACCTAAGGCTAAGTGAGCACCAAGATTCGAAAATAAGTTCTTGGTAGTAAGGACTTTAGTTACGTAGTAACTATCATATAATCTGTGACTTTAGTTTAGACTAAAATATTTAAAAATCATGACAGAATTGTAATAGATAGAGAATAGTAAACAGTAAAACCCATTGCATAATTATAATAATAACAGTCAACCCTTTGCTATTCTATTTATGTCACCCCTTACTTACATAGAAGACAAAAGGCCACTATTTCTATTTTACTGTTCAGAAAAAGAATAGATATAGAATGACCCTATTCTACTTACCTACCGTCAGCTAGCTTATTTCGAATAGGTTTGATGTACTTGTTTTGTATGTTCCTTTGTAATGGATAAACTAAAATGCTACTGGACCAATTTTAAAAATTCTTTCACCTATATCGAAAGCTTTATTATTAGCGAGTAACATTGGGCCCACATGGAAATTTCGCGGACGAAGCTACGACGGGGGTTTGAAAGAAAAGTTTTTTTTTAATTTCAAACAGACACAAGACACAACACTTGATACATTATAACAGTAACGATTATTTGTATCGTTACTGAGGTATTGCGATTCTCGAAAAATTACGATTCGAACCTGCTACACTATTACTATTCGAACCTATATCGTACGAATCGAATATCTAAATAACTTGAAAACTATTAAAATACCACATAAATCGACACCAATATTATAAATGTAAAGTCATTTTATATATTTGTTTGTTTGGGACTTCTTCATGGTCAAACGGCTGGACCGATTTAGCTGAAATTTTGCACAGGGATAGCTAGTAGTATGGATTAGGCTATAGGATACTTTTTAACGCGGGAAAAGCCGCGGGGCACTGGTAGTATAAAATAAATTAGAAGTTAAACACTTTTGTAAACACAAGCTTTTCGTAAAGACGTTATCGTGTGTATCAGTGGCACTCTTCCGGCTCCATCTGCAGACCCTCGTCATCACGAGTAATAGAAAGTACACATAACAACAAATCCATGAGCCTAAACTCGGGTGTCTTAGTACTCTGCACCTGGGAGTTCCAGTCCCTACATCCAGGCTCCATCGTGAGATCACCTCGATGGTATCATAATATTACATTATCACCAATTTTACATAAGATAAGTATATCAAATTTGAGCTCCATCGGATATGAGGAAGTGGTAGAAAAATGGTTTGCAAGATTTGAAAAAACCGTTTCATACCATATATATGTATGTTGTATTGTAACATACATCGCAAGTTAAATCATCATCATGATCATCTACTAATCCACTGCTGGACATAGGCCTCTCCAATTTTACGCCACTGATCGACTACTCTCATAGCAAGTTAAATAAAAGCATGTTATAATAATACTTAGATAAAAATGTAAAACCACCCCGAACTGATTTGCATATCTATAATTTATTCATTGAGACCCATTTTGATTTTTTTGACATTCTGCGGTCAAAGGGCTACGAATGTTGCCATCGTAGTCTTATCGACCAAAAAAGAGCAGATAATATTTAAACGGCTGAACGGGTTTTCATGAAACAAAGCTAAGAACACTCTCGATGAAGACACCTATAAAACAATAAAAACTAAATCAAAATCGGCTCATCAGTTTGGGCGCTACGATGCCGCAGACAGACACACACATATACATAGATACACATGTCAAACTTATAACACCCCTTCTTTTTGCGTCGGGGGTTAAAAATAGCTAACAGTAGAATCAGTTAGTTGCCTTCCAAACAACAAAAATACTCAATTTGGAAGTACTATGATTATTTATAATTCACTGCATGGTCGCAGATTGGTCACATCTCACATCACATCATACACACGGGAAAGTAAGTCCGATGTCTCATTTTCGTTGTTTTGTCTATAATATGTAAATAATGATGTTTTGATCGCCGTGGATGTGTCGATGAGCGCGGGAAACGAAAACGTTATTATGTTGTTTAATGGAACTACTCTATTGGTTTTTGTTGTTATGGAATCAATAAAGTCGATAATTTAATATAGTTACAAAACGAAAAAAAACTACTTTACTTGCCGCGATAGTTAAAATAGCCAATAGTATCATGTCGTCAAGGTTACATACCATGTGTATGAGATGTTTATCTCTATATCTCCGGAGATAATTGTCACACCTCGATAATATAGATAGATAATAATAAATCGGTCAATCGGTCGGTTTTGAGGTAAAAAACATTTAAAAAAAACAGTCGACATGAGAACCTCCTCCTTTTCTGTGAAGTCGGTTAAAAATATGTCACTTCTATAATTTTTGTGTAATGTTGGGACGAGAAGTCTCCTATTACAGAAATTGGGTTAACAAATCTTAATACTGAGAAGAGTCAAAGACTTAGCCCTATAGTAAAACTATTATGGCTTTAAAAAATTGTTGACGTAGTTATGGCCTTTTAGAATTACGATGTAGTATGTAAACATTATAGCCATAGATGTAATTATCCAATAGATGGTCTTAAAATCTGTCGCTAAATATCTAATGTGTTCCGGCAGCTGTCCTTGAGAGCCAGTTCCCATTGTAAGCCTAGCGAGCTACCATCCTTGACTGCATCATCACTTGCCAACAGTTGAGATAGAGGTCAAACGCTACCTCATATAATAAGATCGTTTAAAAAACTAAAAGAAACGACTTCTCTATCCTCCTTATCTAAAAGCTCGATTCCATTTTCTTTCTTCCTCTAACTCCCTTTCCCTAAGGTCATCAGAGAACATGCTCCTCGACACTCCGGCTCATAGTACGAATTTTTATGACTCATCATTCACTGTCCAAGCCGTGCGCCTGTGGAATGAACTACCTATTGTTATAAGACGTGCACAATCCATAGATAGTTTCAAAGAACAAGTTCGCAAATTCTATCTCTCTTCTGTCAGATAACTTTTCCTATCATTTCGCAACAGATATAATAATATATTGTTTATGTATATGTAAGTTTATGATGTGCATATGTATTCGTATATAAAATTATTATATGTAACGTTTTTATGTAGTCTATAAATATAATCATTCTAAGTAAAATGTTTAAAATACACACCACCGTCCTTATTCTATCTATAATGTTAAGTCCATCCAAAGGTTGTCTGGAAGAAATCGAAATCGAAATATCGAAATCGAAGAATCGAAAAATATATATACGGTTGAATTGAAAAACCTCCTTTTTTAAAGTCGCTTAAAAGAGTTTCTATTGCGTACATAGTATAGTATTGTCTATTGGCTACTTAACACCTATGAAATGTTAATAGACATGCTTTGTCGCCTTGCTTGCCCTCAATACGTCACTCTTCTACACAATGGAGTTAGCATGACCAGCATGGCTCACTGAGACATTACGGGTTGCATAAGAACTAGTCTGTTCTTTAAAGCTTCTGTGTTCTATTCGACGATGATTTTTAATTTCAACCGACTTCCAAAAAGCAGGAGGTTCTCAATTCATCAGTTTTTTTTTTTGTGTGCATGTTACGGGATTACTCCGTCAATTCTGAACCGATTCGAATGATTATTTTTGTAATCAGTAGGGTGCGTTTCCGAGGTGGTCCCATTGTAATTTCATCGAGATATGATAAGTATCTCCAGAGAAATGACGATAAACGTCTCAAACTTGCTACTGAAATATTTATATTAATATTGAGACTGCAAACAGCCTTGGTTTCTTAAATTCTCATGATTGAATTTGGTCTAATAAATGTATCTAATATGTAAGACTACAATTTTTGACTAACTATTATATAAGTACTATTTGGTTATGTTAAGGTACGGCCACACCGCGGCGTCCTGCAATCTGCGGGCGCAATCTCAGTACTTTTCAATTGTTTTCTAATCGCGTTTAGTGTGAACCAGTCGGTACAAATACTACTGCGCTATCTGATCGCCGCCTACACAGGACGCTGCGGTGTGTCCGTACCGTAAATATTGGTAAGTATTATCACGTATACATAAATTAAATGTGAATAACTGGTTGCTAGGAAATTTCACTCTTTTCATGGCAAAAAAAAACTACCAATAGGCAGTGACAGTGGCTGTTAACAGTGTAAACGGGATCAAGAGCGCTAAACGTCCAAAATCGGTAGTTCAGAATTAAAACTCGTTTAACTGTAACTGCGTTCAGTTTGTAGTGGTGAAATGCTAAATGCCGGTTTAATCTCAGTTAAACACATAAATCAAGATCAAGTCAACCTGATCGCGTTTATATTCACTGGTGAAATCGGCCCTTAGTTTCAGTTTAGCGTTGTATAAATTGTCAAATTTTTTGTTGATAGTAAAGTCGAGTCAATACACAACATAATACAAACTCACATTTCAAGTCAAGTTGAAGTCAAGGTCCAGTCCAAGTCATACCGTCAGTGGCCTCAGTAAAGATACGGTCTTTACGATTACAGTGGAATTTTGGCGTGAACCCAAATATAATGTTTATTGTGCTGCTTTGCTACACAACACACATTCACCGGCACGTAATGGTTAGTTAAAATAAACTGGCCAAGTGCAAGTCGGACTCGCACTCGTAGGGTTCCGTAACACAGTAGAGAATTCTATAACTATGATTTTTCGCAACTACAAAAATAACTTTGTTTTTCATAGTGTTTGTATGAAAAACAAAGTTATACTTGCGGTCGCTATATCTCAACAACTGCTGACTGTATCTCGTTCAAACCAATTTTCGTTGAAAGTTTTTATTGAGATCTACAGAATATATTTTTTCTAGATTTTTCACTCCCTTACTTTAGAAGTTAGAGGGGGGGGGGCCCTCCCCGCCCCTCTAACTTCTAAAGTTAACACACATTTTACCACTTTAGACGCGCCTATCTTTTGAATGATCAACTTTGAGAAAAAAGGATTGTAAGAACCTCAATGTCATTTTTAAAGACCTATCCATAGACACACACACCTATATATATATATATATATACACACGTATAGGATTGAAGAAAAATTTTTTTTTTGTTCTAGTTCCATGTATGGAAAACTTAAACTTTTATATTTTTTATTTTTGCATAAAAATCAGAAAGCGGTTTACAGGATACTACCAAGTTTCAATTCTGTAGTCCTAATAGTTTCGGAATGAAATGGCTGTGACATACGGACGGACAGACAGACAGACATGATGAATCTATAAGGGTTCCGTTTTTGCCATTCGGCTACGGAACCCTAAAAATAGTCTTAAAAATTATTTTAAAATTATAAAAATATTTTATTGCATTTATAGTACAGATACATTGTATTACGTCCCTAGCCACCAAACTAGGCGTTATCAGCCTGTAATTTTACTTCCGTTGAAATGACTTACGTTGTTATGTACATGACACAATTTAATACATTTTAAGAAATTACTAAAAACAATTTTAGTCTTATAACAGTGACATGTTTAAACGTCCTAGCGTCGACAATTCGTAATCCACATAATTGTAGACTAATTGTTGACCTAATAAAAAGTAACGTAAAAGCACTACAGTATAAAGGTATACTTGGTATCAAGTCACGCAGCGACGCCATGTTGAAATTCAAATGAGTCAGTGCAGTATGCCGATCACGTTGAATGTAGTAGCCACGACTGAACCCGGGCTACTCAGCAGCTACTGTGTTACGTGGACACATGAGGAAGTCATATTTATACCTTTTATAATATCATTAAATTGTAACAAAATTCCACACGTTAAACGACCAATCCATAACGACCAGGCTGCACTCATGGCAGATCAATAAAAATTATGTCAGTTACTTTTCTCCATTGATAAGAGACAAAATTATTGAAAATTGATTACCTAATTCTAAACCCATAATTTGAATCACTAGAACTACTCGTATATATCGGTACGGATACTATGTATAAAGTTACGGAAGATTATCCTTTATGAATCATTGTTTTGTCACTCGAGTGGTCAGTAATAGGGATAAATGCATACAGTTAACACTTTACAGTGCTGAGTATGGTAAATAGGTTATTACCTACTGTCAGTAAAACACCTTCTTCCAATTGAAACATCGTGTCATGGGCGCAAACTTCGTATAATATTCATCCGACCAATGTCGGTACATCACAAACTATACAATAAATGTCGAGAATTTAGAGGTACTTTTACAACAGCGACTTTCTAGTTTAAACGCCAAGACCGAACTGAAGCCCGACTGCCAACACTCTACCGCGTTAACTTTCTTGTTTCCTTTTTAAGGTTGGCATCCATGCTTAGAGGCCACAGACAATTCTCATTCGCGGTAGTTTTGAAGTTGGCAGGTTGGCACCATCGATTGACACTGACAGTGTGAGTCAAAACGTTTCTAATGGCAGTTTCACAAAACATAAGTCAAATGAGCACAATTCATTAGAAAGAGAATATAATAGAAAAAAATGTCGGATGGCTGTTGAAAAAATAATTTCTTGAAAATTAAAACTGTTGGAGAATAATTTTATGGCTTTGAAATAACTGGAAATATTCTGGATCTGCACCTTACAAGTTTTGGTTAGTGTCAGTAATAAAATCAAATCTCAAAATTTTTATTTGATAATTGCCTTTGAATCATTTATTTGTTTTAGGGTAAAAAAAAAAAAAATCATATTGAATGTTTGCTTAGATTTTCTCATTTTTCCTCGGAAAAATGAGCACTAGCTCAGATTTGTGGAGTGATCCTCCCGATGAGCCCCCGGATTCCCCCATGATCACTCCTTCTTCCGACAATAGTAGGAAAAGATCCCGTGACCATATATTGGAAGATAGCAATATCCCAAAAAAAACATCTATTAACCCAGCGTCTTCTACTCAACATGTATACACAGTTCCTGAATTTAAACTCACTAAAGATATTCGGTTCGATGAGACGGACTTAGGCCCGTATGTCGTCCATGTAGCGAAGATGGTCTCTGACCCTGCCTCAGGTTCATCCATGAGGCTTCTTAAACTAGCTCAATTCCTATTCAAAAATAAAGTTTGCGGGATCGCCAGTGATGGCATTAAGTCCATTGGCCGTAACAAAGCGTCAATTGAGTTTAACTCCCCTAAAGATGCAAACGTCTTTCTAGACAACCCAATTTTAGAGACTAACAAGTTTGAAGCTAAAATTCCGGTTTTTCAAATTACCAGATCAGGAATTATAAAGGGCATTCCAGTAGAGTGGTCTATGGAGGAATTAATAGAAGCTCTAAGTTGCCCTCCTGGATGTGGCCCTATTCTAAAAGTGCGGAGACTTAATCGAAAAACGTTTGTGGACAGTAAACCTCTTTGGGTCCCCTCCCAGACAGTGTCAATCACAGTTAAGGGTAGACTTCTCCCCAAAAAACTATACTGCTTCAATGCAGCAATATCAGTTGAGACATATCAACTTCCGTCTATCCAATGCCTAGCTTGTTGCAGATTCGGACATATTCAAACTGCTTGTCGTTCTAAATTACGGTGTTTTAGATGTACTCAACCTCATAATGGCTCTTCGTGCTCTGTAGTAGTGGATGAAGCTACATGTATTTTTTGCTCTGGGAGGCACTTTGCAACTGACAAAAAATGCCCTGAGCATGGCAGACAAAAGTTAATCAAGTCCTTGGTATCGGAGGAAAACATCTCTTATAATGAGGCAGCTGCCCGAATACCCACTACACATCGACGCTTATATGCGGAAATGGTTAAGTCAAATTCTACTCCATGCTCCGATAGAGTTCAATCTCAGCTTTATAATAATGATGCTTCAACGTCTTATAAAAAAACAGTGGTTACTCCTCGCCGCCCTTCCCCAGCTCTAGGCAAATCATATGACAAAGCTGCTCATGATGCCATAATTGCTCCTCCCTCTTCTTCAATGACCAATGGTTGTTGTCTCAGCTCGGAAGGTTGTTCATCTTCTCCTTCTGACAACCTTCTTGAGTTGATGTCTTATACTTTACTAAATATGATATCCAAATTTGATGATGCCCTACCGAACAATATCCTGCAAATACTGCAAAAAATCTCTTCATTAACAAATTTTAAAAATGGATCGGTTCCTTCAATGGAATGTCAGAAGTGCTCGTCTCAGAAAGTCTGAACTGATTTATTTGTTAAATAAGTATAAACCCGTCGTTGCGGCAATCGCTGAGACATGGTTTAACCCAGGCTCGATTTTTCGCCTGCCTGGATACGCATGTTTCAGGGATGACCGTGACGACGGGTGGGCGGGTTGCGCCCTACTTGTTAAAAAAAACTTTTCATATTCTCTTCTCCCTCTTCCACCTCATAGTAGTAGCATTAATGCTGTTGCTGTGAGATGCTTAAATATTTCTTTTCTGTCTATTTACATTCCTCACCCTAATTCTTCTATTATTGCAGAACTTTCTCCGATTTTTTCTGCGATCCCTCCTCCTGTAATTATTCTTGGTGATTTTAACTGTCACAATACTATGTGGGGCTGTCATGTTTCAGACTCATTTTCTTCGAATCTCATTGATCTCATGGATGATTATAATTTATGCCTTCTTAATGATGGCTCCCCTACTCGAGTTACTTCGCCACTTCAAAATCATAGTGTGGTGGACCTGTCATTTTCTACTCCTTCTCTGGCATCTCAACTGTTTTGGTCTGTTCTTCCAAACTCTCATGGAAGTGATCATTTCCCTATTATAATTTCGAACTCCTCTCTAAGTTCAGTTCCGCCTCCCTTACCTCCTCTTTTAAAATACAGACTTGCTAATGCTGATTGGAAAACATTTTCTTCTGTACTTCATGACAAAGTGTTTACATTTCCAACTGTTGATGACTGTAATTATTTATTTATATATTCAAAGTTTGTTGATGCTATTATATCAACCGCAGATTTAATTATTCCTTTAAAAAAAACTTGCTCCAGAATCTCTTCTCCTCCATGGTGGGATTCAGAATGTACCTCTATAGTTAAAGAACGCAATGAGGCTGCGAAATATTTTAATGCAAATATTAACTTAGAAAATTTCATTCTGTTCAAAAAAGTTCTAGCAAGGTCTTTAAGATTAATATCAAAGAAAAAAAAAGCATCTTGGATTCAATTCTGTGAAAGTCTGTCTCCACGATCTCCTCCTTCTCTCGTTTGGAGAAAAATCAAAGCGTTTCGATACTCTAGAAATGATTCTCGTCCCATTACTTCTAATGATTCTTCTTGGTTAGAAGGATTTATTGACAAATTAGCTCCTTCATTTGTTCCTTCCAAAGAGCTGATACCTTCTCTTCCTAACAATCTTTCTTTTACATCTATGGATGGTCCTTTTTCTTATGATGAGCTTTGTGCTGCGCTATCGCATCTTAAAGACTCTGCTCCAGGATTAGATGGAATTCCATATTCATTTATATGTCGGTCATCCACTTTCACCAAAGAATATCTTTTGAGTATCCTGAACAAAATATATGAAAAATGTGATTTTCCTGATGTCTGGAAACATCAATTAATTATTCCAATTTTAAAACCAGGCAAAGACCCCAAAAATCCTTTGTCTTATAGACCAATAGCTTTATCATCAGTTATGATAAAAATATTTGAAAATCTTCTCAAAAACAGGCTTGAGTGGTTGTTGGAGCATCGAGGAATCCTATCCAAATCACAATATGGATTTAGGAAAGGTTTTGGTACTATCCATAGTCTTAGTATATTTACATCAGATATTCGCCTTGCTTTCTCTAGAAAGGAAAATTTGATTGGAGTCTTTTTGGATATTACAGGGGCTTACGACAATGTTCTGCTCCATACTCTTAGACAAAAAATGATTCAGCTTAATTTGCCAGCTAGGATGACTCATGTTATATTTAGTCTTTTAATCGGTAGGCTTATTTCTGTAAGGTTCCAGAATTATGTTTCTTCTCCAAGATTAATCTGGAAGGGTCTTCCCCAAGGATCCGTTTTAAGTCCTTTATTATATAATCTGTATACTTTTGATCTACATCTAAGTGTAGATTCGTTTTGTGATATTCTTGAATATGCTGATGATATAGCTCTTTATTACTCATCAGACTCTATGTTGGATATAGTATCACGTCTTAATTTAGCTCTAAGATATCTCAGTGACTGGTTAAGCAATCATGGCTTATCTTTAGCTTCAGATAAAAGCAATGTTGTTGTGTTCTCTAGACAGAGATCCATCCCGGACATTCAAATTTGTATTGGAGATGATTGTCTTGCTGTTAGTAATCAAGCAAAATTTTTAGGTCTTATTTTAGACTCGAAGTTATCAGGCTCTCCTCACATCAATTTCATAAAAAATAAGTGTGAAAAGAATGTTAACATCCTTCGTGCTTTGTCTGGGGTGTGGTGGGGTTCTCATCCCTTCAGTCAAAAACTATTATACAATGCTATCATCAGAAGCCATTTTGATTATGCTTCATTTCTTTTAGAACCTTGTAGTAAAATTTCAATGAGATCTCTTGATTCTATTCAATATAAATGTCTTCGTATCATATCAGGAGCCATGAAATCATCTCCTATAAATGCGCTTCAAGTGGAATGTGTTGACCCTCCTTTATTTCTTCGTAGACAATATTTGAGTGATCGTTTTTTCTTTCAAGCAGCTCAATTTTCATTTCATCCATTATTAAATAAGCTTCATTCTCTTTCTATCCTTAATCGTACTTCGGATTACTGGCGACATAAAGATCCATCTTGTCTTATGAATTCTTTTGATAAACTTTCTAATATGCCCTCCTCATTATTTAAATTTCCTATTCACCCTCTTTTTAGTGTTCCCTATGATTGTTTGATATATAGACCGAACATTTTATTTAATTTTGGTATAGATAAAGATTCTCCGGGTGCTGATAAAATTTTTCATGATACCTTGAACCGTCAATGGGCCAATTGGATGCCTATTTTTACAGATGCGTCTAAATTAACTGATAGTGGTTCAGTAGGTTCTGCAGTTTGGATCCCCAAATATAGAATAGTTCTAAGTTATAAATGCCCTTCTTATACGTCCGTTTATTCTGGTGAATCAGTGGCTCTTCTAGAAGCAATTAAATATGTAGAGTCTCATAAATTAAATAAATCTATCATCTTTTCTGATTCCCTTAGCTGTTTGCAAGACATTGATAAGTTTCCATTCCGTTCTAAAGATTTATTACACACAAACCTAAAAATAAAAGAAATTCTTTATAAATGCCACACTTCTGGAATTGAGGTAGCTCTTGCCTGGATTCCAGGTCATTGTGGTATAGAAGGTAATGAATGTGCTGATATGTATGCAAAGCAGGCCGTTGAAATGGGCCTGGACACTTATTCTAAATTGTTTTCCAAAGACCTCCGTTCTTTAGCTAAAAAACTTCTCTATGACAAGTGGTCAATAATTTGGAGCAGGACTAGAATTATCAAAGGCAGATATTACGGTGAAATTCAACCTGAAATCCCAATAAAGCCATGGTTTTTTAAATTTAAAAAAGCTAATAAATGGGTTTCCTCTACCATCATTCGTTTGCGTCTTGGTCACGTTTGTTCTCCAGTTTTTCTTGCCAAAATTAGGGTCAGAGACCATTCTCGCTGTGAGTGTGGTTTAGATGAAGGAACTCTAGATCATATATTTTTCTGTTGTCCAAAATTATCTTTCTCCCTATATGATGCCATAAGCCCCAAAATCCTCGTTATCCAATATAAAATATCTCCTTTCATATGTATTTACTCCATTTGTATATATTTTAAGTAATTTTATTAAATGTAATAATATTCGCTTATAAATTTCTATTTTAAATGCAATGTTTCTAAGCAATTATAAGTTTTAAGATCATATTTATTTTTTCTTTCTTTCTTTCTTTTGTCGGTTTTTTTTTCTTGTAAATATACTGTACACTGGCCATACTTTTGACACTGGCAGAAAAACGCCAAGCAGCGTTTAAAAGCCATAAGAAGAAGAAGAAGAAGAAGAAGACACAATTCATTATTAAAATACATCAATATAAGTAAATTTAACTTATAAAAATAAGAAATCATGACACTACCGATATTACTTTGCATATTACCATCTATAAAACATCTATATTTTCATCACTATTTTAAAATTATTAATGACGTCGACGTATCGTATATTTACAGTAGCAAGTGAAATTAGGGGTTTGGGGGGAAAGTGGAAAATTGTGTGTGCTCTCATTGTATTTTTTTCCTAAAATTTGTGTTCTTCCGCGAGTTGATGTGTAATAAATGTGGATTATTAACTATTAAGTGCCGGTGAATGTGTGCGAGTGTAGGGAAATGTTGTTGTTGTTGTTGAAACACAATGTTGAAAAACATGCTACTTGCGTTCTCACCAAAATTCCACTGAAAATCTTTAGTATTTTTTTTAGTATTTTATCTTTAGTCCACATTTTTACTGAGGGTATGACTTGGACTAGACTTTGACTTCAAGTTGCCTTGAAATGTGACTTTGACCCATCTTTATGACTTGATTTCTCAAAAGCTTGAAGACTTTAAAACTTGACACTGGCTAAATGCACCAATCGTGTGGAGCCATACTGAATTAAAATAATATCGTTTAAAAACTAAAAAACAACCGACTTCAATGCCGCGCTATTCATTTTCAGTACCAATTTTAAGATGTTTATCTCAATATCTCTGGAGATACTTATCATACCTCGATAAAATTACCATGGTACCACACTTGGGATATCTCCTTTCGAACAAAAAAAGAATAATCGAAATCGGTTCATAAACGACGAAGTTATCCGCGAACAAACATAAAAAAAAAAAAAAAAAAAAATATACGGTCGAATTGAGAAACCTCCTCCTTTTTTTGAAGTCGGTTAAAAAAAGTGATATCAAATTCCTAAAAAAGTGAATTTTGTTTTGAATGTGATGGAAATTTGAATATGTGTTACAAAGGAAAATTAGAGACAGTTATGAGAATAATATTTGTGACATTCATGTTTGAATTCATGTCTTCGCTTTAACGTCAGTTTGTACCGATTGTACGTGTACACGTGTATATTTATTGAATGTATTACGTACTTCAAAAACAGCCATTAGTTTTTACTGCGACACTGTTCATCCAAGGGTTTTCTAAGGGTTAAAGGGTTTTAGCGATAAGACCGCTATTAGTTTTTAACCGACTTCAAAAAAAGGAGGAGGTTTCTCAATTCGACCGTATTTTTTTTTTTTAATGTTTGTTCGCGGATAACTTCGTTGTTTATGAACCGATTTTGATTATTCTATTTTTGTTGGAAAGGAAATATCCCAAGTGTGGTACCATGTTAATTTTATCGAGGTATGATTTGTATCTCCAGAGATATGGAGATAAACATCTCAAAATTGGTACTGAAAACTAATAACGCGGCATTGAAGTCGGTTCTTTTTTAGTTTTTAAACGATATTATAATTTATTTGTAATCTACGGTACGATCACAGAGTTTTTTTTTTTTTGCTGGATAGGAGATATCCCAAGTGAAGTATCATGGTAATTTCATCAAGGTCTGATAAGTATCTCCAGAGATGTGGAAATAAACACCTCACACTTGGTACTGAAAATTAATAATAGCGCGGCATTTGAAGTCGGTTGTTTTAGTTTTTTAAACGATCTTATTTTTATCACGAATAAAAGTAATTAGACCTTCTAACTGTCTATTATCATCAAGTTTCTTAAACGCAACGTAACTTCTTAATCCTGTTATTACTACAAAAGAAGGCCTACAAGTTTTATCAATGTAACATAAGTAAGAAATTACTTAAAATTTAGTAAAGAGGCTTATGTTTACGAGTAAGCTTTTAAGCAGGTTAAGATGCATTAGTAATAGATATATTCTATCCGGAACGAAGTAATTCGCCAGAAAACTAAAGTAATCGACATAGCTCAGCTCAGGATTAGCAAACTGAAGTGGCAGTGGGCTGGTCATATCTGCTGTAGGACCGATAACCGTTGGGGCAGACTGGTTCTAGAGTGGAGACCGCGAATCGGCAAACGTAGAGTAGGACGCCCTGTGACTAGGTGGAGCGACGACATTCGCAAAGCGGTGGGCAGTGACTGGAAACAAAGAGCCGAAGACTGGGCTCAGTGGCGTGTCTTGGGGGAGGCGTACGTCCAGCAGTGGACTGATACCGGCTGATGATGATGATGATGATGATATTCTATCTACACTATCTAGTTATTAATACCTACGTTTTCGATCGATTAAGTTCTTGAGGTCCAAATGTATCATGCTTAAAGGATCATCAAGCTGAAGTGGCAGTGGGCTGGTCACATCTGTGGCAGAACCAATAACTGTTGGGTAGACGTGTTTTAGAGTGGAGACTATGGCTCGGTAAACGTAGTGTAGGGCGCCCTCCAGCTAGGTGAAGCGATGATATACGCAAGCTGGCTAGCAGCGGTTGAAAGCAGCGCTGAAGGTGAATATCGAGCTGCCATAGGTGAGGCTTAAGTCCAGCAGTGGACAGAGATAGGCTGATGATGAAGTCCTTGAAGTCAGCAGATACGGATATATTAAAAGCAGTCGTGGAGGCTCAGTTCTTTACTTCTTACTCTATTTTTGAATTAAACATCTTTTATATTTTCTCACGATTATTATCCCGCTAAGTTACCACCTGTACAGAAAGCTGCAAATACCTTGATGCAGAATCGGTAGTAGGTACAGACTAAAAAAATTGTTCAGAACTTTTATATTATTCTTAGCATTATTGTATTATAAATGTACCTTACCAATGCACCTTGCAAAGATGTATATACCATAGAATGCACATACTAATATTGCAAACTGGTAAGTCTATCGACTACAGTTTTAGATTATTCACAGGTGTTCTAGGATGATAGGGGCCGGTTTCACGTAACTTTACATGCAAATCACAATTTATTGTATACTTTTGTTGAACTGAACAAACTTATGTTGGTTATAGGAGTAATATAATATAGTATAAGTATTTATAGGAAGTTAATTTACTTTTTTTTACTAGATATTTAATTGATATTGCCATCACCGATCATGATATATTAAAATTTTAAATATTAAAATAAGAAAATTACTATGTGAACCAAATCTTCAAAGTTCGTTATACTTACGCCAATTAACGATAAAATCATTTGGTAAGTAACCAATTTAATTCATGGAAAAATTAAACAAATAAAAAAAAATGTTTTTTATTCTTGTAAGCTTTATTAGTAGTTTAATTTTAATATAGTCGCTCTATCTCAGTACACTATTAATTTTCAGGTAGATCGCAGTTCCATAATGCTGGGCTCTGCTTCACCACAATAACAATTAAACAAGTCTTGTAATAAATCGGTATACAAACAGGTGATCTTTCCACTCCACTTGTCGCATTCCAATGAATCAGTCGATTAATTACTCATACTAACTGTTGTTTTTCTATAAAACAGTGCCACAGATAACGAGCTATTGTATGGTTGAACGCTAACTGGGCTAATGTACTGAATGTGCTAAAATGTTGCAGTAGTGTTGATTAATGGACATCGATATTTCACTTCTGTGGGTTTGGATTTGTGAAACTCGTCTTTGTTATAAAAATGTTTTTATAAATGTTCATCCTGAAATGAATAGAACAAATAATCAAATTCTTATACGTAGGCCTAATTACTATCCTAGAATGATAACATTACTAGGTTACATATTATTCTAGTATACTAACTGTTATATTTAAGACAGGGAACACTATCACCTGGTGATAAGTGACGATGCGGTCTAAGAATGCATTGCACTTGTCTAGAAATGGAAAACAGTAACGAGACGAGGCGCAGGACGCTGACTTCAGTCACAGTACATTATACTTGCTTGCTTCTAAAAGGCCAATCGACAGAGCGGAACTATTGTTGTTCAAATTTATCATATACATTAATTTTGTTTGTGGTATTGGCCCTAGAGCCTCTTTAATCTATGAGTACGAGAGTAGTGTTTAAGAATTAAGGTAAACCTAAATAACTCTTAGATTATTTAAGAAAATATGTTTTCAATGACAGATATAATACCTAATAATGTATTGTATCGCATCTCAAGACTAATCTTTTATCAAATACGTAGGTATACATGCGTTAAGATTAGATAAAATGTCGGTGTAAATAGAAAGATGAAGGACAACACAAATAAAACTATTCATCTTTGAGTTTATCTTATTAAAATTGCAAGTTTTTATGGAATTCTTGTAAATCTTACTTACTGGGGAATCCTATAAATCATTGTTTGCCTATTAGCAATAACAGTGCCACAAGTATAACTTGGCGGTGGTGGTGTTTGGAACTAATGCCGCTCTCTTGAAACTGTGAGTTTGACGTTTGAGAGATTACCGCGACATTATTGTTGATAAATCTGCTACATTAAAATGGTTCAATAATGCCAAAAGTAATTAAAAGTGGTTTAAGAGAAACTGTTATCAAAGTACAAAGTAAAAGCACAGTGGCGCACAGCCGCGCCAAGTTATACTTGCCGGACTGTAATCATTCTTTTACTTACAAGAGTTCGACCACCATCTCACCTAATAGTGGACATAAAGTTCCTTTAATGTACGGTATTGAGCAGTTAACTCATAAGTAGGTATCTTAGTGAGTAGGATAGGAACCTAGGTAGTTACTTACATGTTTAAAATCTATACTTACCTATAGTGAAGTGAAAAATTTGGATCTCTTTGCAAGAATATGTGCGCACGATATTTGGCATACCTACTAGTTCAAGTTTTGGTATATGGAGAAATAGTGTAACGAGCTAAAGTATAATGTTTTACTAATTATAAACTTTAAAATTGATGATAAATACTGATTGGTCGAATTTTGACCATTACGTTACCACAGGTTTTCTATATTCTTTAATACAAACTCAAAAATGTAAAATCTCTGCAGGAAAAATAAATATGGCAAACCATTTTTAGGGTTCCGTACCCAAAGGGTAAAACGGGACCCTATTACTAAGACTCCGCTGTCCGTCTGTCTGTCTGTCTGTCTGTCTGTCTGTCTGTCTGTCTGTCTGTCCGTCTGTCACCAGGCTGTATCTCATGAACCGTGATAGTTAGACAGTTGAAATTTTCACAGGTGATGTATTTCTGTTGCCGCTATAACAACAAATACTAAAATACAGAATAAAGTTAAAAATAATAGAGGGTCCCCATACAAGAAACGTGTTTTTTCGGCATTTCACGCCATCTATGAACGCTTAGTTAGGTAAACGTCCCATAGATGGCGTTATATTGACATCTCGATCCCTAACACCTTTGTTAGACGTTAGACGGCGTTATAAGAAATAAAATGTTTATTAATTACATATTATTTTTTGCTGGCAAAATATGATAGTGGTATTTTTTGCTCGATCTTATAAAATAATGTAGTGTGGTACGGAACCCTACGAGTGCGAGTCAGTCTTGCACTTGGCTAGTTTATTTTTACTATCCATACATCCATATCCATACTAATATACCTATTACAAAAAGGTTTGTAACTCTGTCACTGTCTGTTAGTAACCTAATCACGCCTAAACGGATGATCAGATCTTACTGAAATTTAACAAGGAGATACTTCATACCATGAGGATGAACATAGGTTACTACATTATTTGTGTACATGAAAGAAGTCGCGGGTATCAGCTAGTACGTTATAAAAATATCAAAATTTTCAATATCAAAGAGTACATTCGAATCTACCCACAATCATTATACTTACATGGAATAGGAATAAATCTACAATACTAAAATTTATGTCGCTGAGAACTCTATGGAAAAAAATCTAGGCTATAATTTATTGTCTATGGGAAGTAAAGTACCCAGTGTACGAACAATGAGAAGACACTAGAATAGGTAATGAACCTTAACAAGAACTATCTGTCACAGAGCTAATTGTTTTCAGATTGGAAACGTTTTTATATAATTACCTACTTCATTGTAAGTTTTTTACTAAGTTCATTTAAGTACATTAACTTATGGATATTGAACTGAAATAAAGACTTAAAAGTTTTTGCATGACAGTAAGTTTTATATTCTATAAACTTGATGCTACCACATTAATTACTCGAAAGTGACATTTCCAAAATTATAACGAATGTAGAACCTCCTGTTTGGAAGTCAGTTAACAATTCTTGCTAAATAAAATACTAATGTCACTTAAACATCGTATTATGAAAACAAAAAAATCATGTGGCAACACAGAACAACAGAACAGTAGTGTCAACTGCCTTACACAGAGATGTTTTCTTTTTCTAATCAGGTTGTTGGCTAAGGTAGGCATGTCCATTCAGCCATATTGTCTATGTAACCGGCCAGTCACCACGTGAAGTCTGACATTCCAGGCCTGTGATTAACACTGCCTTCTTTGGATACCACTGGACAAAGAGAATACCATAGCGGTTAAACGATATACTTAGTTAGGTATGCTATAATCAATAATAACGTCATCAAGTAGCGGTCTTAGTTTTCCTATTGCTAAACAAAAAAACAATGCACAGATTTACAGTTGAGTACAGAGAATTTGACAAGAGATTAGTTGATTTATACGTTGATTTGAGTGCCAGTAACATTTTAACAAATTTACCGACTTTTTAAGTTATAAAAAAGTAACTTTCAGTAACTGTGTAAAGTAAAAAGTAACTGTCACAGTTATGACTGTGACAGTTACTGCGAATCCCATCTATCAAGTGTCACGCCACACCATTAGAAGCGTAGTTGTAAGCTTAGAGAAATAATATACTTAAGCACACCCACACCTTGAAAATATTAGCCTCTTTATGACGCAAAAAAATTAGATTAATTTTCTAATTTTCATTAAGTCACCTCTACATACATATTACTAGCGTAGGCTCCACACGATTACTGAATTTAGCCACTGTCAAAGTATAAGAATAGTTCAATTTTATGTAGATTCAAGACAAGTCGTAATATCGAGTCAAAGTCACATTCAAGTCCACTAGAAGTCATTAGTCCAGTTTAAGTACCTACAGTAAAGATGTTAACCTTACTGAAAGCTTTCAGTGCAATTTAGGTGTGAACGAAAAATAGTATGTTTTTCAACATTGTTTATTCCAATACTCGTACATTTATACATTCACCGGCATATAATGGTTAATAACCCATATTATTACAAATTAACTTGCGGAAGAACATAAGTTATGAAAAAACAAACAATGAAAGCACATACACTTTTCTCGTTCCCGCCAAAACTCAAACGTTGTTTTTTTTTTTTTAGTTTTATTATGGCTCCACACGATTAGTGTATTTAGCCAGTGTCAAGTATTGAAATTCTTCAGGTTTTTATTAATTTTAGTCATAGAGATGGGTCAAAGTCACATTTCAGGTCAGTTTTCAAGGAAAAGTCTAGTCTAAGTCATACCTTCAGTAAAGATGTGGTGTTTACTGAAGATTTTCAGTGGAATTTTGGTGAGAACGCAAATAGCATGTTTTACAACATTGTGCAGTTTCCCTACACTCGCACACAATCACCGGCACTTAATGGTTAATATTCCACATTTATTACACATTAACACGCGGAAGAACACAAGTTTTAGGAAAAAATACAATGATATCACACATACTTTTCCACGTTCCCGCCAAAACTCCCAAACGTTGTTAATTCCTGTTTGCGACAATAAAAACTTCTTTACTATGAAAAACTAGACGATAAATAAAATTACCCGCTATTTTCTTAAAAAAGTTAAACGTCAAACGGTTGGCACGCTTGCGGAATTAAAGCTCGCCATACACGGGCAGACATCTGCTCGCGAACAAGTAAATTGTTAATTACGTGTATTACGACAATTTGCAGCTGCTTGCCGTTACTAAATGTCAAACATTTAATCAATTCATTGCCAATGACAAACGTCAAGGTCGGACCGTTTGATCCCGATCAAGGTAATAAATTGCGCATATAATATGAGTAAGCCTGCATTGCTGAAAATTCGCAGTATTTTTTCAGCTTTATGACAAAATTCGAAAGACATAGGCAATTATTGCATATATGTTAGTTACTATTTTATATATTGTAAAATTTGTAAAGTAATAGTAAAATATCGGAGATTGGTTTTCCCGCTACAATCATAACAATACAATCTATTTATAAAACTCGTATACAACCATGATCTAAACCACAGATAAAAAATACTTACAATGACTTGAAGCAACTCAATTACCGCAAGCGTTCTAAATATAAAATTAAAAACAAATGAGTGGCACGTGGCTTGGTCGTTTTTCTAAAGGCGTGTTCACAGGGTGTGTTATCGGCCATATGCCACGACGCCGACGCGTGCCCTATGGAGCGTCTCACCACCTCTGCATTCAGCCAACCATGTCCTTCGAACAGCTGACGAAGAAATTAACCTAGTACTGTACTGATAAGTTACTTGGTGCCTGTTTTAAGACAAAAACGTATTTCCTTACATACGAGTAATTAACGTAGGTAAGAAGAGCAAAGAAATGTAGAACTTTGTGGAACTATCGTTAGTTTCAAACTATTCCTTATGCTGTGCAGTCTTAAAAGATCTTTAGCTTTAGACAGTGGCTTTTTTTACATTTTTTACAGAAATTCAAAGAAACACAAACAACACCATTGATCAGAATATAAACGCGATATACGTATCGAATCTCAATGACTAAAGATAACACGTCGCGTCTGATGTTACATCGTCTTTTGGAATGTATTTTCTGTTTTGCATCAAAATCGAGGTAAACAACTTGACCGTCGGTTAATAACTAGTCAGTAAATTCAAAATACATTTTATATCATCAATCCTTGATAAAAATACTAAATTAAACGCACTAGAGTGTAATATAATTATATTGCGAAAGTTTGTAACCGGTGAAGTTATTAGGATGTTGGTTACTCCTTCGAGCTGGAACAGCTACCAGTTTTGGATTAAATTTAGAATGATGGTGTCTTTTAGGTACTCTGAATTCAATAAGTGGTAGGAGCATATTATATCGATGTACCACCAACGATGTCCACCTGGCAAAGAGAATACAATTACTTGCGCCTGACTTGCTACCATAAAAGTAGCTTACAACCATCAAGGAAATAATCTGCCGCCATAAACACCGTTAGGTTTTAGTGGCAGATTTTTGTTGTTATGTCATGTTCCGTAAGCACACAGCTGACACAGCCCTTAGGACGAGGAGTATTCTAGGCCTAGGCCATCTTCGACCACATCATTGCTTACCACCAGGATTGTACTATTATTTATTCTGTGCACCAGGTGAGATAGTGATAGTTATCAAACGCTAGCATAAATGATATAACACTAAAATAACTCAGGCTAGTTTTTATCTCGGAAAAACCTTGGGTAATATCGCAGGTTTTCTAGTAAAGGCAGCCAACTATGCTGAATGAAACAGACAAGCATTTGACCACTATCTCATCTGATACTAATATTGCTAACTGACGATGCTGTCTACGGTAGTATCATTAATTAGTATATTGCTTGACTTGACTCTGAAGGCGGCAATAAGACAGGACTATTGACACATCCGACATAGGTCCCATATCATTTCATATAATTAATTTATCATTTATGTACATTGTTCACTAATCACGTAAGTCAAAAGCAAAATAAAAATAACTAATAGCATATTTGCTATAAAAAAATTTAAATTTATTTATGAAATAATGTCATCAGTAATAAAGTTACACATACACATTATAAATGATTTGTCAATTTTAGATAGCTTTGTTGTTTGTTAGCATTACTGATTTAGATTTATTTCTTGTGTAGGTACAATTTACATGATTATAACAGTTTGCTTTATTTTTATCTAAATATCTAAGCTAATTATCTAAATACACTATATTCCTTTTAATGTAGGAGAATATTTCGATCCTTAAAGCGCCTGTCTCAACCCGTATTTCAAAACGTCTTCAAACCATTCTTCAAAACGTTTATTGCAGCGGAAATCTCAAGTTCTGAGTTAACATTTGCAACTCAATAATGTATGAACATTGAACAGCTAACTAAAATAAAATTTGTTGACGTAGAAAGGGTCTGTCCATATATTTGTCTCCTCTTTAGTGGATGGTAAATGCTGCATGTTATATAATACCAAATAACTTTCACTATTTGTTTGCATTCCACTGGGTGCGGAAGTCCCGTCTCTAGCGTATCGATTATATCGATTGGATACAATATCGATACTTTCAAATGCATTAAAATACAGTAAGACACCGACAGATGTTAAGGAACCAGTAAGGGCCTTAAATTGGGGTACGCGATTAAAAAGGGAGCGACAGGCCCTTAAGGTTATACAGAGTGTTTGGTTTACGCAACTTCTCTCGTTTTATTCCATCTTTTTTTAAGCTGAATAGCGTTGTGAGTGATTGAAAAACTAAGCTCACTAAGTAGCTTACCACCATCAAGGAGGATATCTGCCGCCTAAAACATACGGTCAGTTTCGGTGTTCCGGCAGCACAAATTTTGACAGTCTAACCGATCTAGGCCTAGCGTGTATCATGATCTTGGACCACATCATCGCTTACCACCAGGCGAGGTAGCGGCCAAACGATAGCCTAACAGAAATTAAAAAAAAACCTTTTGTTACTATTATTTTTGACTGCGAAAAAATTGGCTAAATCTATTTTATCTAAAAAATCTATTTTTCTAGTATATTTTTACGAATGTAACTGCTGAGAAGACTTAATATAACAAGAGCACTAATATTTATAATTAAAATAATCATCGAGTTCTTAACCTTGACAGAAATTGGATACTTTTGTGATGTGGGATTAGGACTAAGAATAGTCTCATTATTATTCCAATAGAGAATTTAAACAGTTAAACAGTCGTTTTCCATGTTAATTTATGACTAAACATTAGCAAAGAACAAGGCATCTTGTGCTATTGTGCAAAACTAAAACAATGCTATATGGTCATAATGACGTGGTAATAAATAATTACTTTTAATGAACAAGTTCTATGTACTTATTAATTTCAATTGTATAACAACTAATTGTATTATAGTGCATAATTTCTATCCTGTTAACTATCACTATTTCATTCAATTTATAGATTTCTGTGTGTAAAATAAAATAACTTAGAATGTCGTTATAGTCATTGGATATTTAGAATGTTAATATACATGACTCATATAAGAGTACGACACTATATTTGTTGTAAAAATATTATTTTGGCAGTGGTTTACCATATTTGTTCAGCTGATACATTTGTAGTTATTTTTACTAGAACTTTCATTTCCATTGAAATTATAAGATGGCGGCATAATTATGCCAATAACCCACAGAAATATAAATAATAATAATTATTATTATTAATATTTCTTTACAATTACCTAATTAGTATGAACTTTAAACAAATTTATTTTTATTTTACCTAATACATATTATCTTATTTTGCTACCATTAATTAACAGGCTATTTCTATTATTTAAGTTTCTTTTTTTTATGAACGACCTTCACTGATATTTTTTAATTTCTTTGTGATACATTTTTCATGTTTCAAGCTAAAATATCCGAAGCAAACTGTTTCATGTAATCAATAAAAAAACAGTAAATTATAAAAAATCACCATGTATCTTCGATCACACGGAGGGAGCGCCACCCCTTGCGCATACACAGAAAATCATCACACCTGGCCGTAACCATAGAGATCAAATCACTACACATCAATGTGTAAACTTTATCGCATAAGCAATAAAGCCTATAATTTACCGACATAATTACACAATGCTAGTATTACACTAAAAGTGTAATACTAGCATTGTGAGAATCTGGTTGCTTGATGTAGTGTTCCGTAGATGTTATGTGTACAATAATTATGCGTTAGTTTATTCATCTTCTACATAACTCGCCTTTTCTAATTGAAATCGTACAAGTAATCACAAATTAACCTGTACCTTCGATATCGTATATCGACAATTTTTGTATGAAAAACAGTACAGCGCCTCTATTATTTTTCCTACTTCACTAAATTTAGACAAATCAGGGAGCCAGAATAAGTTGAAAACTATGTGAGATCTGTCAAAAGCATTTACGATGAACACTCGTACTAGGGGTACTGATGAAATATGGTTATAGTTTAAGGTGGTCATATCACGATAGCATAAGACCGTACATTTTATCGTGGAAAAATCCTTTATTGTAATAAAAGTGGATTTCAGCGTTGAACAAGTTTGAATTTTTTTTATAGGATATATGCTAGCGTTTGACCATTATCCCACCCGATGCTAATGTGTTAATTTAAGAGACTTATCTGTTGGGTGTATTTAATTTATACCTAAGTACTCATAGTTATCTAACTCATAGATTTATTGTGAGTTAATGACAATATATTAACTAATTCAAATAAGAAATTTCTATTGCCTTAATGATAATAACAAACCTAAATAATGTTCAAGCGCCTACCTAAACTGTAAATAACTATATATACAATATAAGCTACTCCTAAAACTATAATACAGACTATATAAAATCTACAAATAAAAAACTGAATTAAGGTCGCTGTCCGCTGGTAGGGGGGTACCCAAAAAGCTGGCGACATTACCTCTTTGAATGGCAAGGCTAATTCGTTGGCCGAGGTACGCGCCAGCTCTTTGATCATGGGAGACATCTATCAGACGTCTGGACAACTCCTTTACAAAACCAACTAAATGTGACTGTAAACAGATTCCAGGTTTTGCGTGCCACCATGCTCGTCCACATCGTCATTTACCAACACGTGAGATAGTGGTCAAACATTAGCCTATATGATATTTGAAAAAAATCATTAGGCACTTACAAATTAAAGACACTCACAGCACAGACAGTACAAGGCAATAAGGCTTCTTTGTCTGGTTAAGGAACTCTAAAAACTTGTAGTGATGACATGAACGATTGGTTCGTGTGTAGTTAGTTAGTATAACGGTTTTCTTTGTCGATAGTTTGATATGTGGTTAATATCGGGTTTAACGTATTAATCGTGCGTTGATGTGTTGTGTAACTAACTTTTAAACTGATCGTGCCTTGCATAGGAAAATCATGTCTCATTTAGTTAAACGTAACTTCTGATTACAGCTATGATTACAGCATCTTTAATTTAAAATCGTGCATTATTATGACTGTTATTTGCATAATTATTAAATAATCATTGAAATTTTATTGTCAATTATTAACATGCTGTACCTATATTCTAAAATTAAATAAGAATTTCTCTTCCAATTCACACTTCCTCTATTTTAACGAAAATAGAACTGGCAGTCAATATCCGCCCTTTATAAGCAAAAAACATTCCATTTTCAAAAGTTCCGAATCCGATACGCGATATTTTTTTATACCGAGCATGGCTCAGGGCGCGTGCCGTATACATCCAAGCGTGGCGTATGGACGTGCATGGGAGGCGAGCAGATGACACGCGACCGTTACGGCCAGGTGCAGTTTACATGTTTGTGTCAAATCAAATAGTTCTCTGCTATTCTGTTTATTTTACACGTTTATCAGAAATTTTGCTAAGCAATATCAGGTATTTGATTATTTTTTATGACTTGCGACAAAAAATTCGCATATACGTAGGTATGTATTATATATATGTATTATAGCAAAGTGCGCTATTAATTTTAAAACTGGGATGTTTTACAAGAGTTGTCTTGTCTTGTAAAACTATCTACTTCGATACATATTTTGTGAAGGTTTTTAGTAGGTATGCGAATAATAAAAGCACCTATTCATAACATGAAATGCCGCGCCGGCTATTTTCATTTTCATTCCATATCTCTGAAAATACTCATTACAATGAAATGGAAACGAACGGAAATTATATTCTCTCAAACAAAAAAATAATGTTCCAAACCGGTTCATAAATGACAGAAAACTGAGGTAACAAACATAAAAAAATACAGACGAATTAGAACGCACCTCCATTTTTGAGAGGTCGGTTAAGCATTAAATTATACATGCCTGGCGTCTGTCAGACATAAATATAAGAGAGCTGAGCGATTGTCATGAAGTCTAGCAGTTTACTACAATGAGGGTAGTAAGATAAAACTACAGGTGTATGAATTTGCAAAGGTTAAACTTCTCGTTAAACTATTCGTTAATATAATTGCCATGGTATTTAAAGGGATAAAAGCTTATCGATCCTATTTAACCTTTTGCACTTCAGATAGACATCGGCTAGGAAGGAATTAATTATAGAATATATATTTTATATCATATATGATATAAATGGCTGATGGCTAGTGTTTGACCACTATCTCACCTGGTGGTTAGCAGTGTTGTGATCGAAGATGTTGAACACGTTAGGCCTAGAATACTATGAGTCTCAAAGGCTGTAAGCTGCCGGAACACCGTAAGGTTATGGCAGCATATTTTCTCCTTGGTGGTGGTAAGCTTCTTTTTGGTAGTAAGGCGGAACATCAATATAATATACTCGTAACACCTATGCCCGAACGCCCTTGCTAGGTTTCGAACGCGCGACCGGCGACCTCTCGCTTTCCTTTACGCCAACTTAGCTCTGACATTAAATCGTATCCATAAAATATATGCAAAACACTGCATATATTATATGCAAAGCGTTAAATTTTAATATGCATTGTCATGTGAATGAGATTATTTTTGTACTATTTACTTTTATAAATAAATACTTAAGTGATCACCGCTTTTTACAAATAAATAAACTCCTGACAAAGAACTATACAAAACAATTTACTAGTAGGTTAAGTATTTCTGATAATCTAATATTGCGTTAAAGATTGAAGATCATAGAACGAGCATTTTGTTTTAATAAAAAGTTCTGTTTTCACAACTAACACATACTCTACCAACCTCATTGTGTATTGGCAACATTTCTTTACGAATAATTTGATTTGTGTCCGTCTGTAGTATCTTTAATGAAGCGTAGTAAATGGAATATTAGAATAACTCGGTCATGCTTTCTCGTTATACCTAATTTGACCGTTTGTTAAATGCGTATAGTTACCTTCGAATAGTTACGGTTAAAGTAAGATGGTGCAACTCAGCCTTAGTTTACAAGTTTTTATAGGTAGGTATATCCCATCAATTTGTCCATGCGTCACATTCAAAGTCAATGTCTCGATCACATTGTTCCCATTCAAGCGTGACTACCTATGTACTAGGCTATCAGAAAGCAGAGGAAGTCTTCAAGGGCCCCACTTATCGCTACATGAAGGTTGAGACCAAAGAGAATTTAAATAAATACCTTCCTTTAAACGTACCTACTGGCTGAAAACTTTCTAAAGGTTCGCGCGTGAATAGTAATTCTATATTTAAAAATATCACACTGGTTGAATGCACTTCCAGAGCGAAATAGATTGCACATTTGCGCTCTAAAAAAGAACGATAAACAAATGATCGCTTAATTTTTTGTAATAATTTTTACGTGTAGAACTTCCGTTAAAAAATCGTTATCCCGCATGAGGGCAGCAACCTTGCACCAAGGAAATAGTAACACCTAAACCTCCTCATATTTATGGGCGTTTGGTCCCAGATTAATCAAAATATACATAGATCAATAAAACCATAGACAGAATACACTTTATTGTACTTCAGAAAGAACAATAGTTTTAAATGTTTTCGGATGTAATATCCTACTCCTACTAATATAATAAAGGTGAAAGTGTGTGTGTGTGTGTTTGTTACTTCTTCACGCTACTACCAAAGAAAAGATAATAATACTACGTACTACTGAACCGATAGTTAAAGGGTGCGTTTCTTAAATGCACAGGGGCCTTATTCAGTACGACCATTTTAAAGTCTTACCGTGCCGTGTTACGTTATCTCCGCGTTATGGTATTCTCTATGCCAATTAAAACGCGGTAGGGTAAGGTTATGAGCGCGTTTTGAGCTGTCAAAATATCGTGACATATGAGGACGTGTAACGCGCGCGTTTTGTATAATTTACCTATCGTGTGCCATTCAGAATACAATATTTCAATAACGTAACATGGCGCGTTAAGGAACGCGTTATCTCATTGGTCATACTGAATAAGGCCCCAGGTCTACATTTCGTACTACTACATGCGCATAGCCCTCACGCACACAGCGACGGAACGAACACGAGTCAATAAGATCATCTTAAGACATTTATAGCTGAATGGTAGTAACAGTAGCTAAATGGTTCGTTAATTTCATTAATTCAAACCAAATCAACTGACTTCCATGCCGCGCGAGTCAGTTTCAGTAGCAAGTTTGAGACGTTTATCGTCATATCTCTGGAGATACTTCTCAGATCTCGATGAAATTATAATGGGACCACCTAGGGTGTATACCCTTTCGAACTAATAAATATTTTTTTAAATCGGTTCATTATTGGCAACAATATCGAAGAACATACATATAAAAAAATACATACAGACGAATATAGGACCTCCTCCTTTTTTGGAAGTCTGTTAACAACTTCAAACAACAACTTTAACAACTGTTCAACCTATTCATAGACAATTGCTTGAGAGATTTGAAAGAAAGTGTGTACGGATTAAGAATGAATGATTTTTAACCATCAAATGCCTCCTATACGCTGATGATCAGGTGATATTAGCATCATCGGAGGAGGAGTTGCAAAGAATGGTTAATATTATGCATGACGCCTTAAAAAGCAAAGGGATGAAAGTGAATGTAAGCAAGACCAAAGTAATGGTTTTTGAAAGAGAAGAAATAATGACTGATTGTTATGTGACGATTGAAGGAGAAAGAGGAAGGAACAAGTGAAAGAGTTTGTGTACCTGGGTTCTAAGTTTACGAGAGATGGTAAGTATGAAAGTGATATTGAGCGAAGAGTTTTGGCTGGAAACCAAGTGAGTGGGGCACTTCATAACTTTATGAGAAGTCAGAACGTGTCTAAAAAAGCACGACTGGCTGTACATAGGGGAGTGTTGGTTCCCACACTCATGTATGGTAGTGTATGCTGGGTATGGCAGAAGAAACATGAAAGTAAAATTAATGCTGTAGAAATGAGAAGTTTGTGAAGTATGATCGGAGTGACTCTGATGGATAAGTTGGAGAACAGCGTGATAAGGGAATGTTGTGGTGTGGTAGAAGATGTAGTGACAAAGATAGAGAAAGGGATGCTTAGATGGTTTGGACATCTAGAGAGGATGTATGAAGAAAGATTGACGAAACAGATTTATGACGACGAGACGAGTGTGAATGGGCCAGTTGGTAGAGGCCGACCTACGCGAACGTATCACGACCCAGATCGGAGACGTTTTAAAAAAAGGCCAAGTCAAAAGTACTTATAACCGGCGAGCATGTAGGAAGGCGCTCATGAAAGTGGAAGAAGCGAAGGAGGTATGTCAGGATCGTAGCATGTGGAAAGAAGTAGTCTCTGCCTGCCTCAGCGGGAAAAAGGCGTGATTGTAAGTAGGTAAGTATGTTAACAACTTATATATCTATAAACAAAAGCTTAAATTTAAGTGTTACAATGTGCGGTCTTATCGCTAATAGCGATATCTCTTCCAGACAAACTTTGAATGGAAAGAATCTAAAAACTGTCAACAACATGGTGCATCTAATAAATGTTTAGTATACCTATACATATTACTTAAATTAAAACCATATCTTCTGCGGTTTAATTGTATATTTCAGATTCATTCCATAGAGTTGTCCTACCGCAGTATGAATAATAGAACAAAGGTAGTCCTACATATTTTCAGTTTCGACAAATCGACATGGTACCTACTTAAGTAGGTAGGTCTATGTCCAGCAGTGGACTGATACTGACTGATAGTGGCTGATTATAATGATGAAGTAGGTACTAGGTAGGTAGAGTTCTAATATATCATCGTTCGAAGTAAGATTCGTGTAATGCACGTTCAGCATGCAAGCCAATTAACGGTCACTTATTAATGAGCTAACGTTACACAACACTATTTCGTCAAGGGCCGACTGATTAGAGACCTAATGCTAATGACTGCGCAGTTTAAAAAGGTTATTTTATTAGTCTGGCATTCAGGACATCTTTTACCTGCCAATGATGCACCAGCGAGAAGTCGATCTGCCAGCTTAACGGGGTTTGGATTTGAATCCACTACCTTTGGGGTCAAAGTCGACCATTCTCCACTACCATGCGCCTCTCAAAGACATCAGAAAAACACCTTTTTACACCAGAAACATCGTTCTCATACATTTTGAAGTTGCGTTTAGCGTGAACGCTAACAGAAATGTATTTAGTCTAGGTCTGCGGGTGAGAACGCTAGCCTAAGTTAGTATTCATATGATTTATAAAATCTTGTTCAAAACCAATTATTTATTCTGTGGCAAAACCACATGAGTAAAGAAGGAAATGACACTTGTTACAACAACTACAGTCCGGCAAGTATAACTTGGCGTGCCTGTGCGCCACTGTGCTTTTACTTTGTACTTTGATAACAGTTCCTCTTAAACCACTTTTAATTACTTTTGGCATTATTGAACTATTTTAATGTAGCAGATTTATCAACAATAACGTCGCGGTAATCTCTCAAACGTCAAACTCACAGTTTCAATTAAAATAATTAGTTCCAAAAACCACCACCGCCAAGTTATACTTGTGGCACTGTAAGTACTTGAGTTTTGGCGGGAACGTGGAAAAGTGTGTGTGCTCTCCTTATATTTTTTAACTAAAGTTGAATCGTGTGTAGCCATGAAGGAACAGAAAAAAACTAAGTACTTAAACGTAGTACTATTATTTATTCTGTGGTACTTATATGTAAATAGACCGGTATTATATTTCGGACGAGTGGTACCAGTTATTTTTACTTAGGAGAACGTGTAACTGCGAAATCTTCTTAGAAATATGATGCAACGGTATATCACTTGACAAATTATGGTACCTACAAAAGTAGTTACTATCGAATACAGTAAATAACACTTACGCTAAAAAGATTTGACCATCGGAAATTAGTGCACTGAATTACAGAATGTATCTTGTCTTATATCGTATCTTATAGGCTAGCGTTTGACCACTATCTCACCTGTTGGTAAGTGATGATGCGGCCGAAAATAGTATGCACGCTGGGCTTAGAATGGGAACTGGCTCTGAAGGATAGCTGCCGGAATACATTAGATGTTTTGGCGACAGATTTTCCAACTTGAGGGTGGTAGCTGGCCAAGCGGACACTAGATAGTGTCCTACCCCCATGCAAATGTGTGACACATAAGTATACAATACAATACAACATTCTTTATCGTACACCAACTATAAACTAACTTTATAAACAGTAAACACTTAAAACTACAGTACAATGGGTGAACATATCGCTAAAAGCGATCTCTTCCAGTCCAGTTCCAGATATAATTAGATGAACACTTGTCACAACATAATAAATACGAACGTTAAAACTAAAAGGTACGGCCACACCGCGGCGTCCTGCGTCCTGCGTGCGAGATCTCAGTACTTTTCAATTGTTTTCTGATCGCATTTGATGTGAACCAATCGGTACAAATACTACTGCGCTATCTGATCGCCGCCTAGATCGCGCACGCAGGACGCTGCGGTGTGTCCGTACTTTAAATGATTTAATTTTTTTTTTAATTGTTAAATTTAACAATTCTAAAAATAGTTACGTAATTATAACGAGATAGCTTTTTCGATAGACGCGGCGGTCTTAGAGTGATCCTTACCTGGTAAAGTTTACCAGAAAACTTTGATTATGTATAAATACGGGCAGTGACATATACTTGGTACTACCATGGATTGTAAAACTGTGGTATTACTATGTACCTATTATATGAATCATCGATGTGTGGTACAGTGGTACTTGGAAACAGTAGAACCATATAAAACTAAAACACTAAACTATAATATTCGGTCTCCGAAAATATGATCATGTGTCGACTACCGCACATGCGCAAAACTCAAGGGGCTACGTCACGGTAATATTTATTATATTACCGTGGCTACGTCTTCGTCGGAATCATAGACGAAATATAAAAGGATGGTGCACTGCAGATGTTTTGACAAATTTGATTTAATCCGTATGCTTTAACAATAAGGTTGTAATTGCTTTGTAGAACAAAACGAAGAGCCAATTGAGAGACACCTGGGTGGGAGTGTGTCCTTGTTTAACAACCTGCTAGTCCTATACATGTTCTATAATATATGTATGGTATATATATAAGTTGTCCATACAAAAGAAAGGGACAAACTCCGTTCAAAGTCGGTCTCATGGGAGCCGGTGTACGCGATCAAGTTTAATATGTAGCAGGTCTGTGGTCGGAATACTCACATCCTTTCGCTTCTACTGGTATACTGTTCAATCCCTCCACTCCTCCTTATCTCAAACCCCGATTGCATCATCTTTTTTTCCCTTTCACTGAGGTCATCAGATACCCTGCTCCTTGTCACTCCAGCACATAGCACAGAATAATTAATAGTACCTAATACGTACACATACGAGTATGTAGTATATATTTCTATGACTCCTCTTTTTATGTCTAAGCCGCGCTTCTATAGAATGAGCTGCCAATTATCGTAATGGTTATATGGACAAAACTAAATACACACTTAACTGAATACCTATCTATTCAAGTTACAATAAGGTATATAACAACCGTATCGTCACTAGTACTTCAAAACTTAAACCTATTACATTCTAGTACTTTATCCCTATACATAAACCAAATTTGCCTTACTTGATACGTAAGTAAGTGGCAGAGTTTTATTATGACAAGGTACTTTATCAGCGTTAGATAGTTATTTATTTAATTAGGTATGTCTTGTGAATCAGGCTTGCCTGAGTCATTTGTAACCGCAGACTTATGACCGGGTTCCATAGGTACTCGTAGTAGGTAGCTAGCAAATTAACAATGCCTCGCTAGAAAAATATAGAAAAATAAAATGAAATACCGTCAAGAAAAAGAGAGTAAAAGAAAGCTCTTAACAAGATCTCGTCAGCATTGCTATTGGCTATTAGAAAATAAATTCTGAATCGAAAATTAGGTAGATCTTTGCAATTTACAATGTTCCAAGTGTTTTTTTTTTAAATATCTTTAACGTTTGACCACTACTCCGCCTGGTGGCAAGCGATGATGTGGTCGAAGATGGTGAACAGGCTAGGCCTAAAATACTCTGACTCTCAAAAGCTGTGTGCTACCGGAAAACCGTAAGATTATGGAGGTAGATTTTCACCACTTTTTGGTAGCAAGTCAGACGGAACATCGATATAATATGCTCCTATCACCCGTGGAAAGTGATTCTAGTTGATGGCGAACTAATAGCTTACGGATGATTCAAAATTTTTAATTACGCTCCCTTTTAAATGTACTTATCCGATTAAGCAGAAGACCAGGCAACTACACCTGTCAAACGATGCGGACAACTGGACAACCGACTTCAGCCAAAGCCAACAAGTATCTATCTATATGTATAACTAACTATCTTGACTCGTCATCCTAACATCAGGTTAACTAGATAGTCAAATTTTTATCTAAAATCTACGTATAATAATAAAACACAAAATAAATAACCTTGCTGAAAAAATTATATAAAATTTTTTACCGACTTAAAAAAAAGAGGTTTCTCAATTCGACCGTAGGTATATATATATATTTTTTTTTATGTTTGTTCGCGGGTAACTTCGTCGTTTATGAACCGATTTTGATTATTCTTTTTTGTTGGAAATGAGATATCCCAAGTGTGGTACCATGGTAATTTTATCGAGGTCTGATAAGTATCTCCAGAGATATGGAGATAAACACCTTAAAATTGGTACTGAAAATTAATAGCGCGGCATTGAAGTCGGTTCTTTTTAGTTTTTTAAATGATCTTATTATATGATTTTGAGATAAGAAACAGAAGACAAGCGATTGACAATGATCTCAGTGATGATAAAAATAATCTTGCTGTGGATTGGACTGAAGTCAGTTAGTTGTCCAGCGCCTTGTCACAGTTCCGTCTTCCATTTCCAGATATGCAACGATTCCATCTTCGACCGCATCTTCACTTAAAATCAGGTGAGATAACGATCAAGTAATGGTCTGTCAGACCAGACTGGCAGACATCAACACCATTATTATAAATGCGAAAGTCAGTTTATATATTTCTTTGCGACTTCTTCACGGTCAAAAGGCTGGATGGATATAACTGAAATTTTGCACAGGGATAACCAGTGGCCAGTATGGATTAGGCTATATGATACTTTCTAACGCGGGCAAAGCCGCGGAGCACAGCTACTTAATTTATAAGTTGTCATTATAGCGAAGTGCTAACCGAAGACGAAAAAAAAGTAAAAGAATAAGGAGTGATCATTAATTTTATTGTAAGTAATATTAATCGTCTAAAGAGGACAAGCAAATGTTGAGTAAATAAAATTTCACTCATTATTTAATTTAATCATGGCCGTGAGCTACATTTGTCATATATTCGATAAATTAGTTTACTTTTCGACTGACGTTTACTTTAGGCTTTGTTAAAATTTACTTTCATTTAAAACTTCAAAAGAGTCACTTACTAGTAAGAGGATTACACTCAATTATACCTTTTGCAGTTCTTTATTAACATACTTTTAAAATAATTTGAAATTATCTGTCTTTTCCGTATATTAGCACAGAGAACGAATCAAACATTTTTCCTCGAGTCATCGATAAATCGCTTAATATTTTAAAAACAATAATGAAAAGTACAAAAAAACACATATGCCGAATGGGTTACACAAATATCAGCAAAAGTTTATTTTTCAAGAGACTAAGAGTTGTTTTATCTATTGCAGAATGATTTGAATGAATGAATTTTAAAATAAATCAATAAAATATACCATTAAACCTAAGTATAGGAGCATAGCATATTGTCCCATTACCTATTCCGTTATAATGAAACATTGACATAGAGCTTTGATCAAAGCATAGAGGGGAGCAAATCACGGTCAGTACGAGCCCTTGCATCTCACACAATGGGCAATGCAACGGTTTCAAACATCTGCTCAACCCTGGTGAACTTAGGGGTATTATTATATCAGCTTTTGATGGAAACGTCTCGCCTTAGTGTTGAGATGTCGTCGACGATGGAACACGCTTGCTTGGGGTTTGACGCCATCTGCGATCTGTGCTTTAGGTATGTTTTTTAAACGAATTGCAAGGCCAGGCACGAGAATCATTTTATTTTTTAGTACAAACGTAGTTGTATATTTACTGAGATGCTACTCACCTAGAACTGGGCCTCAAGTATTTTTTGTACATATTATTTTCAATTTCAATAGCAACACAATCAACACACAATAAAGCAAGAATTCCCATGCCTATCAAACAAAAACTATACAAATACACCGAGCAATTTGGCCAACCACGGCGTCACGCGCCAAGAAGCACGCGACTTAACTCCTCATAATGGTCTAAGACATTACTTACGTCATTCGGGACCGATCATTACACCCGACACCTTGGATTCCCACGATTAATCTATTGATTTGTTTTGTTGCAGGATGTCGAATTTTCAACGAACGCGCAGCAAGGTCTGGTGGGGTGACGAGCCACCAAACGTGGGCAGCCCGGTCGCACAACCTAATTGGAATAACCGACCGAGGGAGGAATCGGAATGGGAGCCGCAGCTGCCTCACTGGATAGCAAACCAGCCCGAGGGACAGAGGAACAACAGCGCCGATAACGTTGCGCAACCTGCCGTGCAGATAAATCAGTGGCCTCTAAGGCACGGCAGCCCCGGCAGCCACAAGAGCCAAGATTCCGGATTCTCAGATTCAGATAGCTCGCCGCCCGTTTCACAGTACTTCCCCTCCCCAGAGTGTAATGACTCCAACAACAAGTCGTCGAGCAGCAGCGATTCAAACAACAACGAAAATATCACAGTGAAACAAGCTATAGATTTCCAAAGCACACCACAGCAAGATGTCGTCGACAGTCCGAAAGCTCCAGATATCATCAGCGATGGTGCCCCCACGCCGAAACCTCGAAATCGAAGTTGCAGCGTCATACAGACTCCGTACGATCTTCAGATGTACTGTGAAAATCATCACGATGAAGAACACATGCAATTATTTAAAGATAAGGAAGACGATGTAAATAATACAGAACCAAAATATCACACACCGAAAAATGTAAATAATGAAAAACTTAACAAATCTAGATCTAACGTAACGAATAACGTCAATATAAACAGCAAGGTGGGCAATAAAATAGATAAAATGACGCCACCGAAACCTGTACATAGAAAATTATTAACTCCAAACAAGAATGCAATACAAAAAGATACCAAAGAAGTACCTGATAAAAATATTAATGTAATAAGTCCATCAAAAAAGTATCCAGAAAAATCTTTTATATCGTCTCGGGAGAATGAGAGCTCAAACAGTATCAAATTAGCTAAAGTCAAAGATTTGGAAACCAGCAAAAACAGATCTGAGTCCAGCAAAAGCTTCGAATATATAAAACTTTCTGATAACAGTAAAATAGCTGTAAACAATCAGCCAAGAAATCGTACTCCAATATCGAATGTTACTTACGTGCCAGTACCGAGGTCGTCCATTGCTAAAGGAGATTACAAACGTAGTATGTCACATGAAGATGAAACGCCAATCACAACAACTCCAGTATTCCAAAGGAATAGGTTAAACAAATCTCTGAACTTCGAGGGTCAGAGACTAGATCAACAAATATTGGACATTCAAGAAGGATACCACTCGCTCGGATATATTGACGAAGATATCGCTGAAGAAGTAGTAGAAAAAGAGGATGTTCACAAGCCCGCGAAAGCTTTGTTAGGAAAAAATATTATGGATAGCCTTCACCTGAAACCTCAAAAGAAAGTTGGTCCCAAATCCAAACATAGAATAGGGAACAAGCCAGAAAAACGAGATACATTCAAATTATTCTCTAAGAAGGAAAAGCCATCTCCAGTGGAAAGGCACGCCGGAGGAACACTCAATGGTAGTAGAGTTCCTTCTCTTGGGCTTCCGAGAACGGACGAGCAGATGAGCAATTCTTGGGTAGTCGTTACTTACCCACAGCAGGAAATGTTGATTCCTCATTATAATGAGAGATTAGTCGGTAGCGAGAGTGACATGAATTTGAAAGCGAGAGAGACCGAAGACAGCGAGCCCATTCCCAAAGAGCGAAGTGTTACACCACCCCCGCAGTTCCAAGATGAAACAGACTTCAAAACGGATAATGATTTGTCAAATGATTCCAAAAGAGAGAAATTAAAAGTTGAAGAGCTGTTTGCGGATGTTCAGATGAACATGGCTTGCACGTCTACTCCAAAGATGTTGACTCCTTTCGAATACATGAATGGTTTACAACCGAAGAGTGAAAAAAAGGCTCTTCGACGCGGTAATTTACTGGACAACTTTAATGGGTGAGTATTAAAACTTTTAGAAAAATAATCATCTAACGGTATCAGGTAATTTTATCAGTTTCTAACTAACTTTCGTATTTCAGGATTGTTCTCAACAAGCAAAATGAGATTTTATACCGAGAAAGGAGTATAGACCAGACTTGCCTGGAGCGTCTATGCGAGAGGAAGCCTGAACCGGTGCAATACTGGCTGTGCGACCTGGTCAGTTCTTGTGAGAATGAGTGTATGACCACTCTGCAGAGCAAGCCCTTAGGAGCTGAGATGAAAGCACTGGTGTCGGCCAGTTCTGCCACTATTACTGGCAACATCAAGAAGGTGCAGACGCATGGACAGATTATCGTGCATCAGTATAGCGATGTGTTAAGGTAAGAGATGTTTATTTAAGTTTTTCTAGTTGCTGTCATTAGAATTTTATATGCAGGAATTGACAACAGCCTCATTTGCGTATAAAATGAAGTCCAAAGAAAACGATGAGAGTAAGACTGTATTATGAATTATGACAGGTTTTTTTATGTTTGTTTTAGCTTGGTATTATATTACAAATCAAAATATCCCCAAAGATTGTACCTGACCTGGATCCTGTCTTAGATCTTAAAGTTTTCCATTCAACTTCCTATCCTAAACAAGTTAAATTAAGTCATTAAAAACATATAAATTACGACTAAGAATAACGTTATATAAGAAAGTTCTAGTATAGTATTAACTCGGTTTAAATAGATGATATAAGATGATAGGAAATAGGAACCAGTTTACATTAAATTAGTAATTAATCATGCATAACTGTTATGCTAAATAACTATAACGTATGCAAATGAGAGTTCGCTTTTACATTATGTATGTCTTGGACTAGTTTATTCCCTAGATACATGGATTTGAATGTGTTTAGGGAAAAGGAAGCGCGTTTGAAATAGGTACTTTCATAATAATTGTTTAATAATGTAGTTAGTGGTAGGTCTTCGCTAGTCCACCTATTTTTCTACTTTTTAGTTATTTTATCGTGGAATAGAAATATTTTTAGTTCATAAAGCAAATGGTTTAGTGCAATGATTGGATATTATTTGGATGTCGCAGTGCGCGCGAGGCCACAGGGTAACCAGCGAGCGCTGTGACGCAAAATTCTGTTTAATACAATACAAAAAAAAACAAATGAATTATTTTGGAACAAAAAACTCAACTGCGTGATAAAAATTAAGTGATTAAACTATTCCAACTCCAATATAACATACAAGTTATATATATATATATATATATATATATATATTCGTAATCACCGTTAAACATTCTTTATTTCGATACCACACGCGACGTATTTTAAAAACATTTATTTTTTGTTAGTGTTATTGTTTTGCTAATCCGAATTTGCTAGTTTGCGATAAAATAGACTTCAACGCGTGACTTGTTTATTCCTTCCGAATAGTCGAACCGCAATGTTCATCTCGTTATTTTGAGATTACTTTTTGGCGCCAAAAATCCATATATATTTTTTTTTATTTTGATGTACCCAGTGTCATTCTCACGACTTAGACGAATCTATTGACACCACTCACATAAAAATACGACAAGCCGTTTAGGCTCTAAGGCGTGCCAAAGAAATATACATAAATACATTACATACATCACTCGAAAAACATAACGCTCCTTCTCTCGCAGTCGGGTAAATATACAAGACAAATAGAATAACAATACCTAAATTCTTTCAGACAAATGGAATCCAGTAACACAACCGAAGATCAAGTATGTCTGCTGGTCGCCAACATCAACGAGTTCGTTCTCGCCCACAGCATCACTCTCAACACTAAGCCGCCGGGAGAGACACCTGAGCGATGGGACAGGTGAATAATATACTACGCATTTTTGTATTGAAAGAAAGAAAGTAAGATAATTCATCATAATCAGCCGGTATCAGTCCACTGCTGGACATAAGCCTCTCCTCCTCATAAGTCACTGCCCACCGCTTTGCGAATGTCGTCGCGCCACCACACAGGGCTTCCTACACTACGTTTACCGATTCGCGGTCTCCACTCTAGAACCAGTCTACCCCAGGTTATCGGTCCTACGGCAGTTATGAACAGCCCACTGCCACTTCAGTTTGCTAATCCGTTGAGCTATGTTGATCACATTAGTTCTCTGGCGAGAAGAAGATAATTAAGAGTTTAAAAACTAAAACAACCGACTTTCATGCCTCGCGAGTCAATTTCAGTAGCAAGTTTGAGACATTTATCGTCATATCTCTGGAGATACTTTTCAGATCTCAATGAAATTACAATGGGACCACCTCGGAAACGTGCCCTACCGATTCAAAAAAGAATCATTCTAATCGGTTTTCAATTGACGGAGTAATCGCGTAACATACACAAACAAAAAAAACAGACGAATTGAGAATCTTCTTCTTTTTGGAAGTCCGTAGAAAGATCATTTATTTTGCAACAAGACAAGCAAGTTTTACTGCTACCCTTATTAAAACATATTAGAGTCTGTGCAAAAAGAGAACCGTCGCAGAAATTGAGGTCGCGTGTTCTAATTTACTGTTTTGTAGCGTTGACATCACTGCTCTGTCATTGCCAGTATACGACTAAAAATGTGTGATACTCAGTAGGTACCTACTCTTATCCTTATCGGGTGCTACTAGGTAGGTTTGTGCCTTCTTTCCTTACCTTTGAATGTAAGTTCTTCGTAGAGCCACTAAGCTTCTCTTTTTGCACAAACTCTAATGTAACATACTGAAAAAAAAACACATAAAATTGTTGCAAAACATGATCCCACTAAGCAATATGTTGCTCATGCTGGGCATGACCAACGCCGGTCTTACGTTGGGACCACGTTGAGCATAGTGGGCAGACATGATTTTTTTTCGGTTTGAACGGCAGAATCCAGTGAAATTACATTTAACAATTTACAAATATATAAACTGTGAAACACTTCAAGAAAGAAAATATAAGAAGATACTTTGTAGCATGAGAATCAACATAATGTTACTTGGGAAAACACTGCTTTTTTGCAACACAGTTTTTCAAACTAAAGCAAAAAGGCAGGGCCTTGAATCTAAAAATATACCTGAAAACCTTTCACAATAAAGCATTTTTGTATTTGTAGATCCGAAGATAGGGCTCAGTGGCGCATCTCGGGAGAGGCCTACGTCCAGCAGTGGACTGACACCGGCTGATGATGATGATGATGGTGTATTTGTATAGGCATATAAGTGAACGAAGTCTCGGGTACCAGCTAGTTAACCATAAACCCATGTTGCAGGATAAAGAAGTCCCTGCAGGTGTACCTACAGAAATTGGTGGACGTTGGTGAGGATGTGAAGGTGGAACTGAACGAGAGCAACCCTGAGTGGCAGGTGGTGGTGAAACACCTCGACACACTCATCGGAATCTTCCTGGAGACCACCAAGGCTGTTCTTGTACAGCAGATGAAGGTAATGAACCACCGATAAAAAGAGGGGTGATATAAGTTTGACATGTGTATTACACTAATTGTTATATAGTCATACCAAACATTTACTAGTATGTCAATTAAAAAAATAAATTTTAATTCCATTAATCGTAAAAATATCACAAATCATATTCAGTGTTAGCACTTCAGCAGTCAAGGGAGTCAGTCAGTCAGTCAGTCAGTCAGTCAGTCAGTCAGTCAGTCAATGTATTCAGAGAGTTCATGACCAATGTGTATGTAATACGTCTTAAAACGGTTCTAAATAATAAGTAAAAATTTCATTTTATATTGACAGCTTTTGAAGCTCCTAATACTTAAAACTAGGATAAACTGTACTTGGTTTCACTGTACTTTAAATTTTAAAAAATGTTCTCAATTTCTTCCAGACCCTGGTATCAATAATAGAGGAGCCACCCTCAGACCTGATCCTGAAAAGCACGCTGACATCCATCGGACACCTAGCCATGCTCAGCGAAGGTCCAGAACCATCCATCCACGAGAAGTGCTCCAAGATCCTCAAGGAGATCACGGAGCTTCCCTTCGTGGACTGCGGAGTTCCCAGGGCTCTGCTGACGGCTATTATAGAGACCAGTAAGAGTTCTATTAAAGCGCTTTCTTTGAGAGCGCTGGCGACTGTTTGCGTTACCGGAGACGCTGTGAAGCAATTTGAAGAGGTAAGCATTTTAAAGTTATCATGATCATCATCATCAGCCTGTGACAGTCCACTGCTGGACGTAGGTCTCTCCCAAGATGCGCCACTGAGCCAGATCTTCGGCTCTTCCTTTCCACTTTTTTAAAGTACGTGCCACCAAAGATGAGACCTGACAAACCACGTGGTTTATATTGATTTATTGGTATCCTTAGCGGTATGACGTCTGAGGCAGGAAAGGACCTGGCGTCATCGAATCGGCTCTTTCCGCGGCCCCGATGACGCCCGATCACTTTCCGCCTCAATTCTTATACACCGCTAAAGATATTTATGTATATTTTAGATACCATAAAGCGGTGCGTCTGCTTGCTTGCAAACTGTCAAATACTTTGAAAAAGTTTCATTATTTACTATAATGAAACTTGTGAACAAAGCTCATGCAAAAAGTATTAAGTACCTACTACCTATCTCAACGTAATAATCGTGCGTAAGCAGGTATTTTTTGTTTGTTCCGGTTTGACTCACAAACACTTAAATTGTTTTTTTATACCTACCACAATTTCACAAAGTACCTAGGTACAAATCACGTTGTCTATGAAGTATTTTTGCTGTTATTGAACCCTAGTTCCGTACCTCAAAAGAAAAGGAACCTTTATAAGATCACTTTGTTTTCCGTCTGTCTGTTAACTTTTTTCTCAGGAATGCGTAGAGGTATCATGTTGAAATTTATATCAATTACTTGGGTTTACGGTCTCTTTTGGCTGTGAAAAAATCAAACTTGTAAGTCAACGTAATCAAAAGATATGACCGTTTATGTCGCATGAAACTTGGCTTAAACCGTAAATATGCAGTTTAATAATAAAATAAGGGAATTCACTATTGCAACCTTATTATTTGCGGTTGGTGCAATACATTTTCTATGGATGGAACTGCCAAGTTAAGTTTGTCCTTTAACCTAGTTTAACAACTTTTTGTGAGGAAGCCTCGGTGCGCGAGTCCAACTCGCACTTGGCCAATTTTTTTAAGAGTAATGTTTTAAAGGAATGTTTATAGAATTTAGGTGATAGCCATCCAGTGAACAAAGTTGTATCGCCAACCGATGCGTCACTAACTTTTTTGTTCCATTTTAACGAGATCCAATGTGACTCTTTAGAGATAAGGATTATAGTTGCCTATCAAGTGACATTTTAATATTCTAACTTAGGTAGTACCACAGCTATACACATAAATTGTAAAACTGTGGTCCAATAGGCGGCGGATAATATTCTAAAATTAGTAGCTTCTATGATGATGAAAACTTATGAAGTATTAAAAAAACATTTATTGCCAGTTACAAGAAAACACATTGAAATGCTCAACACACACAATAATTCAAATTGGAAATTGGAATAAACTCAGCACTATACTATATTTGTTTTTTTAGGGTGGTGGCATCGAGATTCTATCGGACATACTCGCTGATCGTTCTAACCCAGAACCACAGATGAGGGAAGCTATCACAGTCCTCACACAAATCACCGCTCCTTGGCTCAGAGGGCACTACGATCTGACTCAGCTACACCTATACCTTAATAACATTGTTGAACATATTACTGGTAAGTTTAAAAAATGACCACTTTAATGTAGGTACTTGTTAAAGTTTCGTTGCGTATAATTTCTGGGAGCGGTTGATATTCAGTGATAAAATCGTTGTTTGCATTTGTACTGTTATACATACACGTATGGTATGTATTAATCCATTCCTATGAGTGATAAAGTTTTCTGAGATTTTTATCTTTCAATTCTTTTCTATATTTAGTACTTTTTATATGTATAGTAAATAACAACTGTACACTTTTGTCTTTGTAGTGACATCTAGAGTCAAGTAGCAAAGCTTATTTAGATGAGCGTCATCTAGCGTTAAAAAGCTTGCAATCTTATAGTGATAGATGTCACTTTTACAGAAAAAAAAATAACGATCGACATTTTATTGAATGAACAATTTTATTTTATATGTATTCTGTGGTAATAATATAGACAAATATCGCAGGGTATTGGCGGGAAAGTGAAAAAGTGTATGTGGTCTTATTGTATTTTTTCCTAAAAGTTGTGCTCTTCCGAGAGCTTAATGTTTATTATAGTGAATCATAAATGTGGATTATTATTATCCATTGAGTGCTGATGAATAAATAATGTGTACGAGTGTAGGGAAACTACAGAATGTTGAAAAACATGCCATTATACACACCAAAATTCAAATAAAAAGCCAATAGTAAAGTCCACATTCTTACTGAGGATATGATTTTGACTGGACTATGGAGTTGGACTTTAATTACTGGACTGTGACTTCATTTCAATGTGACCTGGACTCGACTCTAGTATCGTATAAACTAAAACTGGAAAATGTTTAATACTGCACTGCCTAAATACTGATTTATCAATTGATTTACCTAAATTGATAACCGCGACATAATATACAGAATAATAAATAAATATAGATAAATGACTTATTAGGCCATAATTTGCAGGTATTCTATCCCGCACTGATTGCTGTCAACTACTTCTGCTTTGTACGGCGTGTCTGGTCAACTTAGTGCGAGAATTGGAACTGGAGCGTAAAGAGGAACCAAAATCCGACATCGTTGAAGTTATAACGAAGCATAAAACAGTGGAGCGATTATTGGACGCTGTAAAACGCCGCGGTCCTAATATATCGGTGTTTTTACAGGTGAGGCTCTATTTATGTCATATCATATATTGAATTTCTCTATGTTGTTCTCTATGCTTAATTTACTAATTCTTAAAGTGCATTTTCTTTGAAATTAATTTTAAACTACGTAACGAGATAAATGTAGAGATTTAGTTTTAAAATTATTGGCCTGTTAAAACTAGGTAGGTGCATTTAAAATTTTGATAGTGGCGTGGAGGGCTATTTAGAAAGCCGATTTAGATTTTTTTGTAAAGTTATACAGAGTGGAGGCAACTTCCGTTACGGTCTTATCTCAAAAATCCACCTATTTATTCAATGTGATCTATTCTTAGCTTAGCTTTTTTTCTATGCTTAGATGATTTTGATTTCAAATCAAATTTCTAAGTGTTTAATAGCAACCACACAGAAATATCAATAATTATTATACCAACAAATCGAAAATTACATAGTGTCAAACTTATATGAGTAAAATGGCTCAGCAATACATTATTATCTTTTCTATGGCAATACCTGAAGGTATTATTGGGCCGTATTAGGTGAATACTCAAAGATTAGAGCCTAATATTTTATATGTTACCATATGTAATACCTGCATTATTATCATCATAATCAGCCGATATCAATCCACACTTAAGACAAAACAATCTTTGACTTCTTTAGTAAGTATTATGAACTATTTTAATATTAACAAAATGTAAATGTCGGTAATTAGATAAATGTGGAGTAATAATTTAAAATATATAATACCTAGTTATAGTAGGTAACCGTATCCCCCTAGACGAGTATAATACCTAATTTTAATTAATTATTGTACATTCAAAAAGAACAAACTGTTGGAACTATAATACATCATAAGAAATACTATTCTATTCTGTGTTTGTTTCAGGAACAAACAGCTTCTCTACTAGCGTCTCTGTCCCGCATCGCGCGATGCATCTACTCGCTATCGAGTAACATCCCGGCTAGCGTGGCGTTAGTTTGTTTCACCCGCGCGGCGCCCGCGCCCTCGCCGCGTCCCGCAGAGTTGCGTGCTCAGGCGAGGTTGCACTGTCACGCTACTGAGGCTATCTCTAGGTAACTACATCAATAAACATTATACTTGTTACTTTAAAAAATCCACTTATTACCTTTTTACTATGCTGAGAGTATATTCTTCAGAAAATATCAGCGTGCGATTTGCGTTTAATGGTGAAAATCACCAAACTGAGATATTTTCGGATCCATAATATTATAATTCAGACATATTCGCACCATCTCTCCAACAGGTGAGATAGTTGTCAAACGGTAGTCTATCCGATATATGTATAAAAATACTATTTTTGGCCTATGATTTATTATTAATTCACCATATCTAAGTACTCTTAAGTAGGTACACTAGGTACCGATATATTTATCATACTATGCATAGATTTCTAAATAAAATTGGTTAAATTATGAATGTCTACTCACTCCTTATTCTAAGTAACACTGATATGCCCCCATTCAATACTAAACAACAAATTTCTTCCACAGACTATCAGTAATGCCGGACGTAGCTCATCAGATAGTCCAACTCGAGGCAGTTCCGCATCTTATCCGTTTAGTTAGGGTGCAGAGAACTAGACCTCACGTGGAGTCAAACCCGGACCAAACGCTCATACACTGTCTTAAAGCCTTAAGAACCATCTACAAGCACTGCCCTGAAGCTTTCAGAGATCACCAGAAAGATGTAGATGAAATGATCAGGCCACATTTAATGGAATCGCTTATGCTCTTCTCGGCCAAACAAGAAAGTTATGTTTAAGATAAGTTCACCGGTTGCACTAAAAGAATCGCTTAAGGTTCTCAAAATATCTAAAAGAATCGCCTAAGGTGCTCAAAATATCTAAGAGAATCGCCTAAGGTGCTCAAAATATCTAAGAGAATCGCCTAAGGTGCTCAAAATATCTAAGAGAATCGCCTAAGGTGCTCAAAATATCTTAAAGAATCGCCTAAGGTGCTCAAAATATCTAAGAGAATCTCCTAAGGTGCTCAAAATATCTAATCGCCTAAGGTTCTCATACAAAGGCAACATCAATTTTTCATCATTTTGCACTTAGACTGAAGTGGTTATTAATATAACATTAATAACATTTAATAATGTAAATTTAATCGGAGAATATAAGGCGATGATAATGTTTAGTGCAAACGGACATAAAACTTGCTCATTTGTAAATAATTTTATTCGATCTTTGTTTATTTCGGAAAAAATATATCTTTGACTGATTAATTTTGTACGTTGACTAACTTTTAAAATCTAGTTGGTAACTTACCAAAATAAAATATGTAATGTAGGTACATCGAATTTGTAGTGAAAAAAATTGTACGTAATTAAAAAAGCGATTTGTTAAGATATTGAAAACTGAAGTGTACATAAAGTTTTTTGTGTTTTAAAGGATTGTTATGACAATGCACTATGCTCTATTCAAGTTAGATTTCAATAAAATGCACTACAGAAGTCAAATTTGATGTCGGTAGAATGCACTAATGTAGTCAAATTCGATGTCAATAATTTGAATGCATTCGACATTGTTCAAAATGTTGACAAATAATTTGACTAAACGATAAAATACATTTACTAGAAGAGTCTATTCAAAAGTGCAAGTTTTTAAATCTAATACGGCACACTTCCATAAAATATCGCTGTGCATACTTTTGAATACTTATCTACCCTACTTACACCTGCCAGTTGAAAAAATGAATTAATTTGAATTAGGTATTAGGTACCTACATTGATTTTTTATACGTCTACTTAGCCGTATTGCGCCTTGATACAATGCCATACATTCCACTTTTTTATCAAAAGTGTTATTGTATATAAAAGTTTATTATATAATATTGCTTTGTAAATACCGCTTTACGGTAGAGACTATTTATGTTGATTTACATATTTTAAACTGAGGCCATACGCGAAATTATCTATTGCTAGTCTTATGTTTAGATTTAGAAAGATACTTATTTGTTAATAAAAAGAACCACCAATGCTTTTTCTAAGTTTTTGTCTTCACCCAAACGCTCTATGAATTTAGTGGCTAGATTTTGAGGTTTTTTATTAAATTATCTATTTTGGATAGGTACCTACTATACATTTTTAGGTCGTCCTGTTTTTAGATTTTGGTTAATTATGCCTGCTTATATTTTAACGATAAATTGAAGGGCAATTCTGATTTCTGACAATTTTGTTGACATTATTTCGGTATAAAATGTATCTATTTACGTATACAATGTAGGGTAGACCCTACATATATTTACCTACCTACTTATTTGGAATGAAATATACTTAATTTTAAGTTATTAAACATTGTAATTGAAGACATTTGTATAGAAATTCGTATGAAATTAGCAGATTATGCAACACTGTTACACGGTTATCAATAAAGTATATTAAAAAGTAAGTAAAAAGCGGCAATAGCCCAATGGATAGGGTGTCGGACTGGCAATCGAGAGGTCGTGAGTTCGAATCCCACCTCACCCATTGCACTATTGACGTGAACCCACTCCAGACACAAGCATATTTAGCTTAGTTGGAGGGGTTAACAAGAATACTAGTAATGTGCAACCCACATTGCGAGTAATCTTCATTAAAAAAAAAAAAAAAAAAAAAAAAAAAAAAAAAAAAATTATACCCATTTAATTATTGTTTTATTACCCGAAAAGTTCAACACCAATGTAGGCAATGTATGTGGGCTATAAAGGTTTGCGCACATTGAAGGCGGACCGGGCCGCGCTGCGACGTATCACATTGCAAAAATCAGCATTTATTACTTTAGTACATTTTGTATAAAACATAGTGAGTACTACACTAGGCAGGCAGCCCTGCAACGGCTGAAGCGCATTTCAGACCACGCTATACTATTCTGCTATCTCTTATGCCACGTAAACATAATGGAACTAGAAACAACTTCATGAAAACACGAATTTTTAATGTCGATTTAATGCTTGATGTTTATGAAGAAGGCATTGTTGCTAATTATTTAAATGTATCTGCGATAATTGCACATATAATTCTGTACATGCTACACAAACGCCAGTTCAATTGTGACCAAGGTGAAATTAGGTTCGCGAACCTATTTCATACGGTCTACATCAGCTATACTCAACCTGCGGCCCGCGGGCCGCATGTGGCCCGCCGGGCCTTTATCAGTGGCCCGCGTACAGTAAGAGATAATTGGAACTATTTTGAATGTCGCGCCCATTCGCGACGCGTCGGCGAGTGCACGCGCTGAGTAAAAAAAAATATTGTAACTACCTTGTCTTTTTCCACTATTAAAGTTATTTTGAAAAACTTAATTTTTTTACTCCTAAATTATTTTTGCTTGCGGCCCGCGACATCATGACTAAACTGTGTTTGTGGCCCGTATAAAAAAAAGGTTGAGTACCACTGCTCTACATCAAGGAGCGGGGTACCATATCTCCCTTTTTATATCGATGTGCTATAGGTACCTATAGTACAGCATGACAAGCGAATGACAATCAAACCGGCTCATATATAGTAGGTATAGCTAAGTGTGAACGTGTTCTAAATAAATGTATGGTAAGCGATATATTTGTGCTATAAGCTATTATATTATAGCGTAGTCTGAAATGCGCTTGAGATAGATATAGGCGGTTAATTAGGCGGCCGCTCTGGCTCGTCTTAGTGTACGCCAGCCTTAAGGGTCGGTTGACATTGACGCTGTCTATGCGAAGCTCAGAACCACGGAGAATAGACTACTTTAGCTGCGAACCTACAAATAAAACTGTGACTTCCACAATTTGCCGTCTTCGATTGGGTCATACATACATGTACTCCTGTTCACTTAGCCAAACTAAGGATCAGGGATCACTCAATGTGTGAATGTGGTCTGGAAGAACGGAGCGTGAACCACATATTTTTTTAACTGTCCTAGACTTAATTGCTCCTTGTACGATCTTCTTCCTCCTGGTATTCCTCGTCTAACTACATTTAAATACTTCCTATCTCTAACCTTCTCTCCTCTAGTTAACCCTCTGTTATGTAAATTCATTAAAATAAATAAGATTAGATTGTATACTATATTAATTGTTAATATTGTAAAATAATAAATAAGTATCACTTGTGTAATTGGTTTAGTTTATGTGTAGGTAGTGTAACATAGTTTGTATATTATATTAATTGTGTTGTCTTTTGTTTTAGATTAAATCATCATGGTGTGTAACATTCTGGTCGATTCTCACTCCTGGACCATATTTTTATCGTACCGACACTCTCCACATGCTTTATGAAACTAGCATGAAAGGACATTGGCAAAATTGTGACAACAAGCCACAGAAGCCATAAACTAAGAAACTAACTAACCTTTCAAAATCAAAATAACTGTGAAAAAAGAATCTGTACCTATAATTTGTCTATAATTATAGAAACATATTTCTATTTTCATTAGTTTGATCTTGTTCTAGGTATCTACTTTCAAAGCAGGGGTAGGTTCTAGGTACCTACTTTTAAAGCAGGGGTAGGTTCTAGGTATCTACTTTTAAAGCAGGGGTAGGTTCTAGGTATCACTCCTCCCGCGGACACTGTACCGAGCAGTCGCGTTTACTAACGTCCCATTACCTCTATTCATACGTGTGAACAGGCATTCCAGTGCAGGAAGAAGACGCGTATATTTCCGTGAGTCAACTTCAATACCTTAACTCACTTATCTACAAATCCGGGCGGGCATCCCTACCATCACACCCCCGTAGTTTACCTTACCTGCGTGTGAGTGTAGTTACCTGCGTGTGCGACGACCACGCCTCTAAGCAGCGCTAATTACCGACGGCACATTTAGGCCTACGCTTTAATAAAGCCCACGACTTTGCGTTCTAAATACAAATAATGTCGGTACAACGTTCACCGCCTGGCGGTGGTCAGCCACAGTTGGGATTGCCGACTGTTACACATTATAATTCGGACTCAGCTCTGCATCGAGTCGTAAACACAAGCCCTGCAGATAACTACTTTAACGTTACGAAGAGGCCGAAACGTACATTCCTGTTCAACCCATTTCGCATATGGCGGAAATCAAAGAAATGTTCAAGGCGATGAATGATCTGCAAGACCGCAGGTTTGATACCTTAAATGCGTCACTGATGACTATTGTGTCCCAGAATCACGAAATACATAACGCAGTCGCTATACTTACCCAACAAAATCTCGAACAACAATCGGAAATAAAAGACCTTAAAAAAGAGAACCACGAACTTAAACAACGAGTTACCAAGCTCGATAACCAGCTTGAACAACAAGACCGTACCTCGCGGAGTGGTACTATAGAAATCCGGAACCTTCCTAAGTCAAGTGGGATGTCCAAGAAGGATTTGACCGTTGTTGTGAAGGATATAGGTTCAATCCTGGGCCTAGAAACTCCTATCGAAACCTCGGAAATAAGAAACATATACCGAGACAAGTCAGAGACAATGGTAGTCGAATTTACATCGACGGTTCTAAAAGAATCGTTTCTATCATCGTTTCGATCCTTTAATAAGGCAAAAAAAGAAAAGAAGGAACCATCTTTAAACTCTGAACTAATCAAAATTCCGGGACCACCCCAGCCACTTTACATTTCTGAATCACTGACAAGAAAAGCGAAGCGAATATTTTATGTGGCGCGGGAGAATGTTAAGAGTAAAAAACTAGTAGCCTCATGGACATCGCATGGTCGTATTTTCATTAAAAAAGAAGATGGAGCCCTTCCCATACGCGTAGATGAAGAAGAGGATCTTTTACATATTCTAGCGTGACTAATGATAAGCCTACGGATAATATTTTTAAATGTATTGTCTATACTATGTCTAATAAGCCAAAACCTATTACCTCAAATGCATGCATCGTGTTATCACTATATGTTATTTATCTTTACATTTTTACTTCACCGTTACTTACTACCTCACTTAACACACATCCAAATCACCTCACCCACACACACAGATCACCACAACATCGACTCAGTATTAGTATTTTCTACTGCTTCATTGTCTGCGGTTAAAGTCCAATATCACAAGTACATTCTAAAAACGTCAATTGAACTAGGTCAAAGTACATTTAATATTAAAACTGCATCTTTCCTGTTATTACGCAGAAGTAGCCGTGATAACAGTACCATATTTTACGCTATTAAATCTGAGTAATTATGCAGGATATAGATAGCTTATACTTAGATCTAGATTCAGTTCACGTAGCAAAAGAAATAATTTGTGATGTAGACGACGTTAAGAAACATCTGTTATCCGACCATAGCACTATTAATATCCTCTCTCAAAATATTCGCAGCATAAACTGTAACATGCCAAACTTTACAACCCTCCTACATAGATCTAACGTCTCATGGGATATCCTAGTCCTTACTGAGTGTTGGCTTCAGTCCTCAAAAAATGTCCCTAACTTAGACAGTTATTCCTGGGTAGCCACAACCATTCATAAGACCCAAAATGAAGGTGTCGTTATATATTATAAAAAGACATTGCACGTCGTTTCTGAAGAGCCTCAGTTAAGCGATGCAAATTGTCTTCTCTTAAAAATAAATTCAGATACATGCATAATTTGCATTTATCGCCCCCCTAGTTACCTAAACATCGCTAATTTTATTGACTCGCTAGACCAACTATTGTCTAAGCTGAATAACTTTAGGAATATTATTCTATGTGGCGACATCAACATTGATATCTCACCAAACACTAGGGATAACCGCTCCTTTGACTATCTGAATGTCCTTGCGAGTTACGGCATGCTGCCGGGCCATACTTCGCCCACACATGGACGCACGTGTCTCGATCACGTCATAATAAAAACAAAACTTTACGCGATTACAATCATCTTAGAAACGTCAATCACAGACCACGAGAGTGTAGCACTAAGTTTTGGGCTGCATTCGCAATCGGACACGAACCCAAATACAAGTCACCGCCTTGACCTTGAAAACCTTGACATCTCTATGCACAGTTTAGACTTCCGATCGATATTAGCCTGCTCGGATGCCAATGTTGCTACAGATTTGCTAATTAGTTATCTTTCTACAGCAATAAAAAAAAACACAAAGATAATTAATAACCGAAAAAGAAAGAGAATCAGTAAGCCATGGATTACCAAAGGCCTAATACGCTGTATGAGGCATAGGGATAGGCTTTATAAAAAATTTAAGAAAGATCCTGACAACGAAATTCTCAAAATTACGTATAAGCGATTTAGGAACTTTTGTAGCACATTAATAAAAAAAACCAAAAGAAAGTATGAGAGAGAGGTGCTTGAAAATGCCAGAAATGACAGAAAAAAGCTTTGGGTTGCCATTAAAAAAGTTAGTGGATCTAATAAACCGATTGATAGCTCAACCTGTTTATTAAACGAGGATAATCCTCAGCAGAGCATTAACTTTGTAAATTCTTTCTTTGCAAATGTAGGTCGAAAACTTGCTGAACAGATTTTTGTTACTCCTAGCCACGGGCACTCCTGCCCGGATCATTTTCTCGATTCCCCTCCCAAATCTTTTGCTTTTCTCCCAACTGATGAAACTGAAATCTTTCATGTAATAAAATCGCTAAAAGACAGCAATACAGTGGGTGTGGACCTTATCTCATCCAATATAGTCAAAAGGTATTTATCTCTTCTTACTCCTTCAATCACACACATTTGCAATCTGGCTTTGTCAACAGGTGTTTTTCCGAACGCGTTTAAAATAGCCCTTATTAAACCTATCCATAAAACTGGTTCAAAAAATTCTGTTACTAATTTTAGACCTATATCCATCCTCCCGACGCTATCCAAGGTCCTGGAACGCATTATAAACCGCCGCTTGGTTAATTACCTTGAAAACAACAATCTACTCTCATCGTCGCAGTACGGATTCCGCCGAGGTAGGTCCACATCTGATGCTGTTCATGACCTTGTACACTCAGTAGCGGTAAGCTTAGATGAGAGACAGAAATGTCTGACGGTGTTCCTTGACCTTGCGAAGGCATTTGACACCGTCTCTATTCCACACCTGTTGACTAAGTTGGAACGCTTGGGAATACGAGGTTTACCTTTAAAATTGTTCGGAGACTATCTGAACCAAAGGAAACGGAAAGTTACGATAGAAAATTGGATTAGTGACGAGCTGATCATGGAATACGGCATTCCCCAAGGAAGCATTACTGGTCCAACCCTTTTCTTGGCTTACATTAACGACCTCTGTCGACTCCAACTCCGTGGTGGTAAGATCCTTACCTTTGCCGACGACACAGCCCTCTTTTTTAGTGGAGATACCTGGGAGGAGGTATTCAATATCGCCCAAGAAGGGTTCAATAGAGTAAACTATTGGCTACAATCTAACCTGCTGACCCTAAATATAACAAAAACAAAATTCATAACCTTTGCTATTAAAACTAATTTACTTCCCCCTCCTTATCTTTCCATTTACGCTCATAAATGTGACCCGAGTATCCTTCACTGTTCTTGTCCAAAGCTTGAACGCACCGACAATATAAAATATCTTGGTGTGACGATCGACGAAACCCTCACCTTTAAACCCCACTTAAATCTATTAGTTTCCAGATTGCGTAAACTTATTTATATTTTTAGTAATCTTCGTCATGTCGCACATCGAGATATTTTAAAAATGGTCTATTATGCACTGGGCCAATCAATCATAGAATACTGCATCACCTCATGGGGAGGTTCTGCCAAATCTCATCTGATTCAGGTTGAGCGGGCACAGCGTGCCATTCTAAAGGTGAGTGCAGGGCTACCGTTCAGGTACCCCACAGTAGATCTATATAAAACCTGGGAGGTACTCACAGTGCGACAGATATTTATATTAAATACTGTCTTAAAAATACATTCCAAGCTACCTTTCGATCCTAACCTTACTCTAAACAGGAGGAGAAAAGGAACAGTTTGCGAAACTATAACCCGAAATACAGAATTCTCCCGAAAATTCTTCACTTTTCTTGGACCTTTCCTCTATAATAAGTTAAACACTAATCTTTCTATATACCCCCTGTCTACCTATCGTTGCAAACAATCTGTCATTAAATATCTACAAACATTAAACTATCAAGACACGGAACTTTTACTTTCATTCCTGGCCTAAACTCATCTACTTAAATAAATAACTCCCAATAGAAAATAACATACTTCCTAAACCGACTTACCAACTACTGACTCATAAACCTACTCTGATAACAAACATTATTTCACACACATAAACACACGCACATAGACAAAGACATTATCTACTCTAACATAATATATCACGCCACACACACACACGTCTGCACTTATACCTCAAAAATATACACATATAATACCTCTCACGTATGCATGCATTGAGTCATACCTACTAGTAAACTTCCTATTTGTATTATTATCTATATTCTTTCGATTTGTTATACTAGTTGCAGTTATTAATTACTTACATAAGATTAGTCAACTTTCACGGAACTTGAAAATAAGATCATTGTCAGGGGGAGTGCTGGTGACCCGTATTTACAGGTTTTTTTTAAAACCTACTTCAGGCACCAGTCTCTCACAAGATAGTGTCCTCTATTTGAGCATTAGACTAAGTACCTATTTTTGTAATAACTTGTGAGAGATAATAAATGAATTGAATTGAATTGAATCTACTTTCAAAGCAGGGGTAGGTTCTAGGTATCTACTTTTAAAGCAGGGGTAGGTTCTAGGTATCTACTTTCAAAGCAGGGGTAGGTTCTAGGTATCTTGTTTTAAAGCAGGGGTAGGTTCTAGGTATCTACTTTCAAAGCAGGGAGCTGTAATTGAAACTAAATTAAATCAATCAATTACTGAATTTAAACATTTCATATCTTTTATTCAATACAATTCGTATTCAATATACAAATCTGATTCATCACTTAAAAAATAACACTAATATATACCTATTTTGTTAAAAAATATCTAATTTGACCTCGACAGCTGCACCGCTTTTGCAAAGTTTTAAGCGTAGGATATTCTTATTATATTTTTTATTTCATAAGACAGAGACAGACACTATCTAACCTAAGGCTGGCCGCACACGGGCCACCGACCACAACCACAAAACGCCAGCGACTTATTTCCTGTAGTTTGTAGCGAGTGGCAGCCACCCGCGTCAACCGTTGCGGCGAGACCATATAAAATGTATGAAAACTACAGGAAATTAGGTCGGTAGCGGCTTTTTGTGGTTGTGGTCGATGGCCCGTGTGCGGCCAGCCTAATATTTGGAATTCCAAGGTATGAGAAACACAAAGGTATAAGTAGCAGATAGCTATACGAGGCTATACCCTAATATTGTCACATTAAAATCATCATTAACGACACAGCAAATTTGGAACACTATATATCACAATTTCCCACAAAATGTCATCCGTAAGATTGTTTTACATTTTTAGAGTGGACTATATCGACCGTTGTCTCATGACAAGGTCTAAGATCCATGTCATATACCCCGAGGCAGAATTTGTGCTCCGTTGCTTTGAAGAAGTCCAACCCTCGCCCAATCTTGATTATCCAACCTGAACTTAGTCTGAAATAAAAGAAACATTTACAGAGTATGTAATTTTAATATTTTAACATCGTTTATTTGTTAAATTAAAATTAAAATTGTCAGTAGCAAGTTTGAGGTGTCTTTCTCCATATATCTGGAGATACTCATCAGATCTCGATGATTTTACGATTAACAGTATTCACTTTAGAAGAAAAAAAATGAATATCAGTTCACAATTGACAGAGAAATCCGTGAACATACATAAACAAACACACGGACAAACTGAGTGCCTCTTCCTTTTTGAAGTCGGTAAAAATGCCGCGCTGGTACGAAGTTTAAGATTCCACCCGAACATACATGGTGACATACATACATTGCAAGTTAAATAAAAGCTTGTAAAATTAAACAAAGATAACATTAGCGTATGCGAATGAAACAGCTAAGATATAACCCCGACTAAAATGATGAACACGTGATACATATGCCAGCTATAGGATAAAATGAACAACGTAATTTGGTCGGGTCATGTATAACCCGACTGGGTGAAAACCAATGTGTGCACTAGAACTGGGAGCCAGTGCTGGTGCCAGTTTGTAAAATCGCATACGCAGAGAAGGATAAAAAAATGTTGTTCATCTCGCTCTCTCATACTAGTGATTGTATAGTATTATACTTCTCATATTATTATTATTATTATTTTAAGGACAAGTCTATTTTAATATACTCTGTCTAGGATAGAAACATATTTATATTTTCATTACTTTGTTCTAGTTCTAGGTATCTACTTTCTAAGCAGGGAGCTGTAAATGAAACTAAATTAAATCAATCAATTATTGAACCGAACCGAATCCGTATGTTCATACATAAAAAAACACACAGACAAACTGAGTGCCTCTTCCTTTTTGAAATCGGTAAAAATGCCGCGCTGGTACGAAGTTTAAGATGTTTATCTTATCTCTGGAGATACTCATCAGATCTCTATGAAATTATAATGTACGAGTAACAGCACTTTTGGGAACTTCCCGAATAGGGCTTGTTTATTTAGTATTTTTATGATAATATGGTAAAAGGACAATCAAGATAACTGGTTATAAGCAACAACATATAGGCAGAGGCTGTGATGCAAAATTCTAGCTTCACAGAACTGCACTGCACTATACCACAGAATACATAATAGGACTATACCAGGCATGAGACATTAATATGCTATCTAAATGACGACAAAAATATGTTTATTAAGAACTTTGTAAACTACATAGGTAAGTATACAAATCAATTGAGTAATTTTTTTATAAGAAAAACCTTACTAGCAGTGAGGGTAACACATTAACACATTACAACTCTGCTCCTACCCGGCAAAAAATGTTCATTTAAATATAAGCCTTATGGTGTTCACGGTAGACAGACTTTACATTAACAACACAAAGAGCAGACAGCGCTGTGTTGGACTAGTCGGCGACAACCTTAACCCGTCTCAACTAAGCTAAATATGCTTGTGACTGGAGTGGGTTCACGTAAGTAGTGCAATGGGTGGGGATCGAACTCATGACCTCCTGATCGCCAGGCTGGCACCTTAGCCATTGGGCTATTGCCACTTATAATAGGGATGTTGCCTGGGTCAAAAAATAGTAATTTTAATTAGTCCGTAATTTCAATTATCATAAAATATTGGACACGTATTTTTTTGTTTTACAAATCAATAGAAATTGACAAAGATAAAGAGCGTCAAAGTTCGGGAGTGGGGGTTAACCGCTAGAAAGTAGTATACTTTTTAGCGGTTTGTGACGTCACGCGGATTTTCAACGCTCTATATCTTCGTCATTTTTTGTTCAATTGAAAAAATAAAAAATACCTATCCTATATTTTTTGATAAAGTAAATGACAAACTAAAAAAAATTTTTTAGTGAACTAGCCTATTGATTGATTAATTGCTGTTTATAATAGTTTACTTACGTGATTTGTCTGTCATGCAGCGTCTCAGAATATTTAACAGTAAGTCTGATTTTGTACTTTGTGAGGTCGGTAGATAAGTCTCTGAACCATTTTCTCTGGTCGTCCTCAGATTTATTATCCTTTGACGTGACAAGTTCCACATGGCGTAGGTTTGCACATGATCTTGTGAGCAGCTCGCAGAGACGGAGGAAGTTTTGACACTGGAAATACAGATTTCTTACAGGTTTCTTACTAATTACAGATGTAAGTGTAAGCAAAGGTTAAAGAAAAATAAATATAATAATGATTAAATAAGATATGAACTGCTCTAGCTAAGTTTAAGTTCAGATCGGACCATTGTTTGTTAGGGCAAATCGTTATCTCAGCTGCCTTCATAACACCCAAAAATGTATCAGGCGCTATTTAAGGTTCATCAAGGTAGTAACTTCATTACTAGCCACATAGATACTAGACACATAGACCCTATGGATTGACTTTGGAACTAAATTTGACTGTATTAACAGTTTTTGCAAAGTGAAGTTCTTATCGATCGATATTTTTTTTTGTTTCATAATGGCTCCATGCGACTAGTATATTTATATTGATCAAAGTACAAAAATTGGTAAAGTTTTTGTAAATTCAAGTCGTTAAGTTGAGTCAAAGTCAAATTTCAGGTCAACTTGAAGTCATAGTTCACGAATTGATGATCACCCCAAAATGCATCATCATCAGCCTATACTCGTCCACTGCTGGACATAGGCCTCTCCAATTTCACGCCACTGAGCACGATCCTCGACTACTCTCATCCAGCTCTTGCCAGCCACCTTGCGGATATCATCGCTCCACCTAGTCTGAGGGCGTCCTACGCTACATTTACCGATTCGCGGTCTCCACTCAAGAACTCGTTTACCCCAGCGGTCGTTGGTTCTTCGGCTTATATGGCCGGCCCATTGCCACTTCAGCTTGCTAATTCGGTGAGCTATATCGGTGACTTTGGTTCTCTGTCGGATCACCTCGTTACGAATTCGATCCTTCAGAGAAACTCCGAGCATAGCTCTTTCCATAACACGCTGAGCGACCTAAAATTTGTGGACAAGTCCAACCGTGAGTGTCCACGTTTCGGCTCCGTATGTCATGACGGGTAGGACGCACTGATTAAAGACTTTTGTCTTTAGACTCTGTGGGATTGGCGATGTGAAGACTCGACGTAATTTCCCATATGCTGCCCAGCCCAGCTGTATTCTTCTATTAGCCTCTTTCTCGAAGTTGTTTTTACCCAGCTGCAGATTTTCCCGAGGTAAACATACTCCTTAACAACCTCGAGAATACTGCCCTGAACTGCGGTTGGTTCCGGACTCACATGCTCATTGAACATGACCTTGGTTTTATCCAAGTTCATCCGGAGACCAATGCGTTGAGAAGAATCAGCTAGGCCATTCAACATATGTTGCAGTTCTTGCATCGTTTCGGCTACAATGACGATGTCATCTGCAAATCGCAGGTGTGAGAGGTACTCGCCGTTTATGTTGATACCATGTCCCTTCTAGTCCAGCGTCTTGAACATATCCTCCAATGCATTTGTGAACAATTTGGGGGATATAACATCCCCTTGTCTCACACCGCGATGCATGGGGATAGATTCAGACTGCTGGTTTTGGACTTGGACAGTCATGGTAGCGGCATTGTAAAGACCGCTCAGCACTTGGATATATCGCCAATCGACATGGCACCGTTGCAAAGATTCCAGAACAGACCAGGTTTCGATGGAGTCGAAGGCCTTCTATAATAGTCCACAAACGCTAAGCACAGGGGTCGATTATACTCACTGGTCTTCTGTATAACCTGCCGCACTGTGTGAATGTGGTCTATGGTGCCGTATCCTCCTCGAAACCCGGCCTGTACCGGTGGCTGGAATTCGTCGAGTCTTCTTGCAAGACGGTTCGTGATGACTCTTGAAAACAGCTTGTAGACGTAACTCAGGAGTGAAATAAGTCGGTAGTTCTTCAAAAGAGTTTTATCACCCTTTTTGGAGAACAGCACCACAACACTCCTGCTCCAAGCCTCTGGAGTTCTCCCATCAAAGACGACAGTATTAAAGATATGCTGGAGCTCCTTCATTATAGGTATTTCACCTGCTTTCAGGAGCTCTGTAGTAATACCATCCTCTCCAGGGGCTTTTCTATTTTTAAGAGCCATCTTGATTTTGCTTAGACTAATCTCTGCCAAGTCCTCGGTGAAATGGCGCGTTAATGTGGCCCGGGTATCCTCATTTTCGGGATCTCAACTTACGAGAGAACCCTCTGCTTGGAAGCAACAATCGCACCACCGTCTGTGGTCAGCTTCGTCAGATGGCTTCTCCCAAAAGATTGGACAAACACTTTTGACCCCCGATTTTGCTCAATTGCTCGTTCAATAGATTGAGTGTTGGAGCGTCGGAGGTCACGTCGTACCAGTTTGCCAATCGTCTTGTTTAGAGCATGCCTTTCTGACGAAGTGACTGGTGGATCATCGCCTCGTTCCTTCATAAGGTCGAGGGTTTCTTCCGAAAATTTAGACTTCTTGCCTGTACGCTGTAGTCGCAAAATCTCACACCTTCCTCCCTGAGGACTCCGACCACATTCTCGAGGGCCTGGTTAATTTCAACGCAGTGTGTGGTTTCCAAGGCAGCAAAACGGTTCTCCAGATTTGACTGGAACGTTTCAGACCCCGCTATGGTTTGAAGCAAGGTAGGTCGGAGCCTGGACTTCATCAGACGGACACATTCAAGCTTAAGATTGATATTCAGAGAACCTCGGACAAGTCGGTGATCGCTACCGGTATTAAACCTGTTGACCACTGAGACGTCTATGAATATTCGCTTTTTGTCCGTTATGATGAAATCGATCTCTTTTTTTGTCATAGAATCGGGGCTCCGCCACGTCCACATCCTTTGGGGCGGTTTCTTGAAGAATGAGTTCATCAAGCCAAAAAATCAAAGCCTCTCCTTTTCGAGAAAGTTGATGAGCATTTGCCCCCTATGATTCCTGCTATCATAGCCATGGGATCCTACTACCGATTCGCCACTGTTTTGTACTCCCACTTTGGCGTTGAAAAACTCCAAAATTAGATAGAGATGAAAAAGAGATACACATACCCTCATCCTGAGCACAAAGTATATTATCGGTAACATCAAGTAAAGCAGTCACCGTACTGCGGCCTTTCCTGAATCCCGATTGTACGTCAGATAAGATGTTATTTTGCTCAAGATATTCAGTCAATTGTGTACATACCGCTTTCTCCAAAATTTTTGAAAAACATGGTAAGATACTTATGGGTCTTAAATCTTTTAATGTAAGAGGATTCGCATTTTTTGGAAGAGGACGTACGATGGCATGTTTCCAGGTATCAGGATAAGTTGAAGTGGTAATTGCTCTGTTTATTATATCCTTTATGCAGTCTATTGTATAGGGGAATGTAAGTATCAGCATATCTAGTGTTATTTTATCACAGCCTTCTGCGTTAGATTTTAAACTTTTTATTATTTTTAATAATCTGTCCAAGCCGATTTGTTCTAAATGAAACACAGCATCACTGTACCTGTGAAACTCAAAGTACGTAAGCGTGGTGATGGTGACGTCAGACGTTAGGCCTGGTATATTTAAAAAATTACTATTTATTATTGTAGGATCATTGAAACATGATGGCAAATCATCGTTAATTGTAGGCAATAAGGTATTTTTTAGGTTTTTCCAAAGTACTTTAGGTTCATTAACTTTATTGTTTATGTTAAACTTAAAGTAAGCCGATTTCTCATAAAACAGAGCTTGATTCACTGTAGACTTCAAATTCTTGTAAAACTCCTTTCCTCCAAGAAGAGGATATAAATAAAATTTACAACATTAGAACAATCTTAGGATGCAGAGTGGAGATTGAACCTATTAAAACCTCCAGACTTCTCCCTCAATGCAAGCGTTGCCAATCATATGGGCACACGCAAAAGTACTGCTCTAAGGAGCCAAGATGCGTGAAATGCACGGGCAAGCATCTGACCAGAGACTGTAATAAGCCAGCGGATTCTAAACCTAAATGTGTTCACTGTGGTGAACCGCACCCTGCTAACTATAGAGGGTGTATAGTAGCCAAAGAACTCCAAAGCTTAAATAATATCGTTTAAAAACTAAAAAACAACCGACTTCAATGCCGCGCTATTCATTTTCAGTACCAATTTTGAGATGTTTATCTCAATATCTCTAGAGATACTTATTATACCTCGATAAAACTACCATGGTACCACACTTGGGATATCTCCTTTCGAACAAAAAAATAATAATCGAAATCGGTTCATAAACGACGAAGTTATCCGCGAACAAACATTAAAAAATATATATATATATATATATATATACGGTCGAATTGAGAAACCTCCTCCTTTTTTTGAAGTCGGTTAAAAATAAGCAAATAAAGAAAAATGTCGCACCTCCCACCACGCCGCAGGCTTCAATTGTAAATAAAACCAAAAAGTCCATTGCGGTACAAAACGTAACTAAAAATATCACGTACGCTCAAATAACCAAAGGAACTCAGCAACAGAGATTACCACAGCCACAAATCCAGCAGAAAAGTTCCAACATTGACGAGAAAATAAATCAAATTTTGTCTCTTATGACCTCATTCGATAGTAGGTTGAAAAAACTGGAAAATAGCACTAAAATGGCTACAGCAAAACATTCATAATGATCAAGTCACTAAAAATAATGGCCTGGAATGCTAATGGACTACTACATCATCGAAATGAGCTACAGGTAGTCCTAAACACAGAAAATATCGATGTGTGCTTGGTCTCTGAATCACATTTTACACATGAATCCCACATCAAATTAAAAGGTTATAAAACTTATCACGCACTGCATCCCGATAATACTGCAAGAGGAGGCAGCACCATCATAATAAAGGATAACATCTTCCATTACGAAACACATAAGTTTGAAGAACAACACATTCAAGCTGTAGCTATTCAACTTAAAACTAAAAGACATCCTATCGCTTCCGCGTGCTTTGGTGAACAATAAATTGATGATAATGTTCATCAATTTATTGTCCACCGAAGCACGCGCTGAAAGTTGAACAGTACAAAAGTATACCGAAAGCACTAGGCAACAGATTTATACTGGGAGGTGATTTTAATGCTAAGAATACCTACTGGGGATCAAGACTTACTTCAACTAAAGGTAAAGAACTATTAACAGCTATTAGAGAATGTAACTGTGACGTTATATCTACAGGAAAGCCAACTTACTGGCCCACAGACCCTATGAAGATTCCAGATCTCATAGATTTTTTTATTTATAAAGACATATCACTAAGCTTTCTTCATATTCAGGAAGGTTATGATATGAATTCTGACCACTCACCGATATGTTTAACTATAAGTCAGAATATTATTGAGAAAGAAGCCAGTCCTTCCTTGGTAAATAAAAATACAGACTGGGAAAGCTTCAAATTAGATTTAGATTGTACAATTGACTTGAAAACTTCATTGAAATGTCCAAATGAAGTAGATATAGACTTGAAAAAATTTATCACTGACATTCAACTTTGTGCCTGGAAAAATACGCCAGAATACAAAAAGAAAATCAGAAGTAATTATTATCCTATAGAAATAAGAGATTTGATTGTTTATAAAAGAAGACAGCGAGAGCGATGGCATATGACAAGATGTCCAAAAGACAAAACGCTATTGAACAAGCTAACAAAAAAACTTGGAAAGATAATACAAGCTTTCAATGATGAGTCTATGAACACTTACTTGAGCCAGCTGACAAGTGATCGTTCAACTAACTATTCATTGTGGAAAACAACTAAAAACCTCAAAAAGCCAACTCTGCAGGTCCCACCTATAAAAGAAACTGACGGGAGTTGGGCCATCAACAATAAACAGAAAGCATTTAGATTTGCACAACATTTACAGTTAATCTTTCAGCCTAATGAGGATACGTACCATGACTTCACGCTTACTGAAACAGCCCAAGATGGTATCGAAATTCAACTTACAACGCCAAGAGAAGTATATACTGAAATAAAAAAGCTTGAAATGAAAAAAAACGCCGGGCTATGATTTGATTACAGGTTCTCCTGTAGATTAGGCTGTAGGCAGATTTTGTAGTACTTCTGTACTACAAAATCTGCCTCGAAAAGCGTTAGTCAAACTTATTACACTCATCAATGCATCATTTAGACTTCAGTACGTACCCGACTTGTGGAAAATAGCTGAGGTGATTATGATCCAAAAGCCTGGTAAGCCACCCCAAGATGCAACATCATACCGACCAATTTCTTTGTTACCTATAATATCAAAATTATTTGAGAAACTGCTTTTAAAAAGGTTAAAACCTATCATAGAAGTTAGAAATCTCATTCCTGACTACCAGTTTGGATTTAGGGAAAAACACTCCACTATAGACCAGGTTCATCGAATTACCAACATCATTGAAAACGCACTAGAAGATAAGAAAGTTTGCACCACAGTCTTCTTAGATGTAGCGCAAGCATTTGACAAAGTTTGGCATAAGGGGCTCATACACAAATTGAGAAGTATGCTTCCGAAACAGTTCGCAGATATTCTAGAGTCTTACTTAACACAAAGGATGTTTAGAATAAGACAAGATGACTCGTTCTCAGACTTAATGCAAATAAAGGCTGGCGTACCACAGGGCAGTGTTCTAGGTCCGGTCCTGTACCTATTATATACCTGTGATATCCCTGAGTTAGAAAATAACACCATTGCAACTTTCGCGGATGACACAGCCATTATGGCTACAGGGGTCACCCATGAAGAAGCAGTCGCAAAGGTCCAGACAGCAATCAACACCATAGTTGATTGGACAAAGAAGTGGCGAATAAAGCTTAATGAAACTAAATCTGTCCACATAGATTTTACAAATAAAAGACCTAACTACCATCCATACCATCATCACATTAGTGATACTTTATCAAGTGAACAAAGTGTAGTGATAGTGAACGCGAACGCTAAAAAAAGAACACAAGAACAAAGTGTCTTCCCCTTAATAGAGACATTAAGAAAAGTGTTAATACAACTACTTCCATACAACTTTCATCCCCGCTTTCAACCGTTTTTTCGCATTAAAAAGTAGACTGTGTATCCTTTCTCAGGCTCTAGACTATCTGTGAACTAAATTTCATTTAAATCGGTTCAGTAGAACATTCACATAGACCTTACATATTTCCAAACAAACTTTCATTCCCTATTGTTATTTTACACCCTTGAGGGTAAAACTTTTACAAACTTTGGATGTCATATTTATTTTTATGGAATCAACAGCCTAAAAAATAAGTTTAAAGCTTCTAGCTCTGAAAATGACAATACTTCCATACAACATTTCATCCACCCTTTCAATCCTTGTTTCGCATTGGAAAGTAGCCTATGTCTTTCTCAGGCTCTAGACTATCTGTGTACCAAATTTCATTTAAATCGGTTTAGTAGTTTAAGGTGTGAAAGTGAGACAGACAGACAGAGTTACTTTTGCATTTATAATATTATATATATATATATATATATATACAGTAGAGTCCGTTTATAATGACATCGAAAGGATCTGACAAACAAGTCATAATAAGCGGACGTCATACAAAGCGTTTTGTGAAATGAAAAACCTTTTTATGTAAATATGAATGTACTTAAGTAGTTTAATACATAAACAGTTCAAAACAAAAACGAGCCACGTGCCGAACGTCGTCGGGAATCAACGAACATTACCGAAGGTGTACAGAATCATGTAGGTCATTATAACCGGACATAATTTACATTTTTGTATTAAAAATGGGTCATAATAAGCGACATGTCACTGTAAGGGAAGTGGGAAGTCATTATATCCGACTATTTATAAAGAATTTCATATGAAAACCAAACTTCGTAGTATAGTTACGTCATAATAACAGGTTGGTCAATATAGGCGGAGTCATAATAAAGGGATTCTACTGTATATATAAAATATATATATATATAGTAAGCAAGTAAGAATTGAGTAGGTATTACAAATTAGTACCTGATGAAAACTTCTGATATAAGGATCCTCGACGACCACATACTCAACATCTTCATCTAAGAACCTTCCAAACAATGTCTTATAACTGTGTCCCGTAGAATTGTTCTCTATGTGGACTTGTTCATGAAACTGGCCGGCTTCCTTCTGTTGGATCACTAGTTTCTTTATTGTCTCTGCTCTGTTCATATACTCTGATACTTTCTTGCGGAGGTATGATCGGGTCGCCTCGTCTGGTTCACCTGTGTGTTCGAAAGATATTTGTGAGTCAATATACTATAAATCTTGAAAGAAACAAAAAAAATTAAGGGTTTCTGTGTTCCGACATAAGTTGTAATTGATGTTAAAACAAAAAGACATGCAATTTTAATCAAATGATAATTGCAGTAGTCATGTATTCAACCCACCTTTCATTTTATCCACCAAGATTTGAAGCCCTTCTTGATAGCAAACGAGAGCTTCCGTGTATCGTTTCTTTGTATCCAATTCCACTCCTCGTTTGAGGATATTTATTGCAGCACTTTCGATATTCATTTTGTTAAATTTACATACCGACACGAAGAAAAGACTTCTTTGAGGAAAAATTACAAAACTTCCCGTAATATACTTGCATAGTGGTTTGACTCATTGATTTTACTATAAGATAAGCGAAGCGGATCAAATCAAATGCGGTTATCTATCTGGCAAGACTAGATCACAGACTAGATGATTATTGATTGATTGAATCATTACAACCTTTGTTGTTAATAACATACATTACAAAATATGAAAATGCAATACATTATACAAATTACAACAAAACTAGAAACACAGCACTCAAGAGACTTTACAACTTGACCACAGACTACTATGATACTACGTATGACTTGACATTCACAAGAAAATTCAAGAAATCACAGATAACTATATTATACTAGCTATATGTGCAGGGCTCCGTTCACGACCTACAGACCGGCAAGTATAACTTGGCGCGGCTGTGCGCCACTGTGCTTTTACTTTGTACTTTGATAACAGTTTCTCTTAAACCACTTTTAATTACTTTTGGCATTATTGAACTATTTTAATGTAGCAGATTTATCAACAATAATGTCGCGGTAATCTCTCAATTAATAATATAATTAATTAATCTCTCGGAATTAGTTCCAAAAACCACCACCGCTAAGTTATACTTGGCGGACTGTACGCTTGGAGTGCAACCCACAGATTACTATATGTGTCAGAGAGTGCAACCTGTGCAACCAAACACTCTAACTCACTCTCTAACTCGTTTCACGAATGTGACGCTCTGAGGTCGTGAACGGGGTTAGAGCGTTTGGGACGTAGTATTGTATTTTCTTTGCGTTTGGTTGCATTCCGAGCGTAGGTCATGAACGGAGCCCAGTGTGCACATATGTCATAATAGAGTCAACAAAAAATCCCCCAACCACAGATGCAGAGACTAGAGTAAGATGACAGATGCCCGTAACTTAATTTACCGGAAATACCCAAAAGGAAATAACCCACAAACAGTCTGATTTACACAAATCGGTATTTTAAGGTTATTTTATCCAAAGAGTAACATAATATATTTTATCGAAAAGCACGTATAGTTAATGGGAATATTAACACTTAATTCATGTAAAAATATTTAAAATATATGTGAATTTTCTATGTGCAAACAGTGCAATTTTTTTTTTTAAGATTACTCGCAATGTGGGTTGCCCATTACTAGTATTCTTGTTAACCCATCCAACTAAGCTAAATATGCTTGTGTCTGGAGTAGATTCACGTCAATAGTGCAATGGGTGGGGTGGGGATCGAACTCACGACCTCTCGATCGCCAGTCCGACATTAAAGGGCCTTATTCACGATCCATCCCGGCTGTACGTTAGCTCAAGCCACGGTGCTGGATGTAGCATACTGACTATCATGCGCGCATTAAGCGAGCAGAGTAAACCGAACGAAAAATATTTAAAATTATATATGTATATTATATGCATATGTTAAATCTGCTGTACAGCAAGTCTACACACGATCAAGCACGCACGATGCTGGACTGCTCTAACGTACGTTCGTGTTATTAAATGTCCATCTGCACGACGTTCGCGGTGGTGGGGGTGCTCGCTGGATGCAAAATCGGTCGTGCAAGTCCAGCAAACAATTAATAATAATTATCGACGTACTTCAACCCTATTCACGGTACTTTTGCATCGTGCATCGTGCATGTCATAGGCGGGACGTACAGCAAAATGGACGCGGACGTACGTCAGAGCGGTCCAGCATCGTGCGTGCTTGATTGTGCTTTGCTATACAGCAGATTTAACATATGCATATAATATACATATATAATTGTCTGTATATTTAACATATGCATATAATATACATATATAATCTGTCTACAGTGAACTTCAAAGAACTTCAGTTCTGTGGATATAACTTAGTTCTGTTGACGCTCAGTATATAGCTCCCATATAAAATTATTTAAAAAATATAATTTACAGTTTTAAGTTGTTTCGATATAGTATAAAGTTGTATTATAGTGTTATTTTAAGTGCAAATCAAGATAGTTATGAGAAAACAACGAAAAAGTGTGTGATACAGATTTTGTAAACAAACCGATGAAAGGGTTTTTCGTGAATTTGTGTGGCACCTCATAAAATCTACATTGGATTCTAAACCGTGAGTTGGCAATAGCAGCTTATCTATTGAAATGATGTATTAAAATAACATAATATATGATACATTAAATTACGATAACAAATATATAATGAAAATAAAAATGCCAACAAGGAGGTATCTCTACTAAAATAGTTAACGGACATATTTGAGTATATTACAATCTACAATCTCGACCATACCTGATGAGACTATCTTAGCCTAACCAGAAGTAGTGCCGCCTTGGAATCGAGACGCACCGTATCTGGACTAAGTACATTATTTTGAGTTATTTTTTTTTTTGCATCAATACGTTTATTTTTGCAATTAAAAATGAATGAAAACTGAAAAAGTAAAAAAAAAAATATGAAAACTAGACAAGCTACTATCAAGGAATTACAATTAAAACTGAAAGAAACCCTAATCAAACTAGAAGATTCAGAAAATGTAATCAAAAAATTATTTTATGAAAGAGAAAAAGGAGAGTTAGAAATTAAAAATGTATATAAAGGAATCAAGAGCTAAAGCAACAGTTAATTAATTTGGATTTTCGACTAGAAGATACTCAGAAGGAGAACAAAAGACTACAGGACGTAACGAAAAATTGCGATGTAGGTTACACGACGTTGGAACAACTTAACAAGGAAAATCAAGAACTTAAATATCAGTTAAATTCATCTGAAAAAATTGTCACTGAACTACGAAAATGCATAAATTTGAAGGAGCATAAAAAATCGGAACTCTTGAACTCGACGCTTATTGCAACAAATAGCAATATAGACTCAAATAATATGGGCCTCAAGACTTCTACAAGTCATAACAGGCTAAAAAAGTACATTAAATTAAAACGACGTATAAATAAAACTATGAAATACATTAAAAGTAAAAAACGAAACATAAGTGTGCTCTCACTACGGAGAGAGCGAGTGACATTGAATGAGGAATTAAATAAATTTAGATCAAAATATCAGTTAGACGAAGAGAAATATTTAGAAAATATAGAAAAAATAAAGAGACTCGAAAGGGACCTACAGAACATTAACTATAAGTATTCACTTGCAAAAATTGAAATAAAGGAGTACATTTCAACTACACATTTTTTGCTTGGGTTAGAAACCAGTACGAACGAAAAGGCCCATAATTTAGTTACCAGCCCTAAGCGACTATCTATAAAAGGGATGTCAGCAGACAAAAATTCTACAACCCTTTCAACCCACACCGTTACCCCTGTTTGCAGTGCGCGCCCATCACCGCGCCATCACACAGCCCCTGTCGAGCATGTTACGAAACACAAGGCAGTTAATGATGCTCAACTATTAATTAGCGGTACTCATATTAGTAATACAAAAATCTATTGTGACGCCATAGGTACGGACTTAGGCCACAACATCAACACCAATCAACACCAATATTATAAATGCGAAAGTCAGTTTGTTTATTTGTTTGTTTGTTTGTTTGTTTGTTTGGGACTTCTTCACGGTCAAACGGCTTGACCGATTTGGCTGAAATTTTGTACAAAGATAGAACATAAGGCAGAATAGGATATAGGATACTTTTTTTTGGCTATCGAGTCAGGGGGTCCAGATATTATTAATTGAATTTTGTAACTAAAGGACCTCTTTTCGAATAATCGGCTTGACCGATTTGCCCGAAATATTGTATAAAGACAGTTCATAAGGCAGAAAAGAATAATGAATACTTTTTTTCTTGCTATCGAGTCAGGGGGTCCAAATATGTTTAATTGAATTTTGTAAATATAAGATCTCTTCTCAAATAAACGGCTTGACCGATTTCCCTGAAATGTAGTATGAAGACAGTTCATAGGGCAGAATAGGATATAGAATACTTTTTTTCTGGCTATCGAGTCAGGTGGTACAAATATTTTTAATTGAATTTTGTAAATATAAGACTTCTTCTCGAATAAACGGCTTGACCAATTTGCCTGAAATGTAGTATGAAGACAGTTCATAGGGTAGAATAGGATAAAGGATACTTTTTTTTTGGCTATCGAGTTAGGGGGTCCAGATATTTTTAATTGAATTTTGTAAATATAAGACTTCTTCTCGAATAAACCGCTTGACCAATTTGCCTGAAATTTGGTATGAATGACATGTGTCATAGGGCAGAATAGGATATAGAATACTTTTTTTCTGGCTATCGAGTCAGGTGGTACAAATATTTTTAATTGAATTTTGTAAATATAAGACCTCTTGTGGAATAAACGGCTTGACCAATTTGCCTGAAATGTTGTATAAAGACAGTTCATAGAGCAGAATAGGATATCGGATACTTTTTTTTTGGCTATCGAGTCTGAGTGTTTAGATTTTTTTTATTGAATTTTGTGAATGTGAGATGAGAGGCCTCTTATCAGCTAAACAGCTTGACCGAATCAGCTGAAATTTTATGTATATTACAGTTCATATTGCATAGAATCACATAGGATACTTTTTTTCTGGCAGTCGAGGCCAGGTGCCAAGAATTTTTAAATTGAACTTTGTGAATGTGTGTCTTACTCTCGGTCAAACGGGTTTTTACACATTTGCACACATTTACACATTTTTAAACATTTAAGCTGAAATTTTGTAGACAGACAGTCAAAAAGACATAGAAGGGCAACGAATATTTTTTTTTGGGTGGAAATTTCGGTTGTCTATATTTGTATTATATAATTTTGTAAATGTGTGGCCTCTTTTCGGCCAAACGGCTTGACCAATTCAGATTAAATTTTGTACACATACATTTAATAGGGCATAAAAGGGCAAAGAATACATTTTTTCGGCAGTTAAGTGTGGGGCCTATAATTTTTCCTAACTTTACATAGAGTTTGCATAATCATAAAAGTTTGACCTTAGGTTCATGGATAATGACTAAACTTAATAAGTGCCTTAATTGGGCCATAAAACTGTCAGGGTCATTAAAAGTCATCAAAATTTACGCGATGGCTTTGCTCACCCAACGTGCTTCGCCCAATCTGCTTTGTGGGAAGTATTTCAAAAGCATTCGTGTTTTAACAGCCACATTTAACCTAAGGGTCATCGGTGTTGACTTAGTAGGTTATAAAAACTGTCAGAATCATAAAAAGTAAAAATTTTCTTGCTCACTTCGCTTGCGCAGTGATAGCGCTAGCTGCGCTTGCGCAATGATTTTTCGATCTACTTTGAAGGTAATACTTCAGCAATTTTTGTATTTTAATAGCCACATGCATCAGAACGAGTCCATAAATTGAAACAGTACAACCTTCAATAATCATAATGATTTTTAACCTTAAAATAAGTGGATATCAAGATAAACCTTTGTGTCATCGGTGTTAACTTAGTAGGTCATAAAAACTGTCAGAGTAATAAATGGTCGTAAAAATTTTTCGCGCAGTGATAGGGCTTGCTACGCTCGCACAATGAAAGCGCTCGCTCCGATCTCGCAAAGATTTGTTATATCTACTTTGTAGGAAACATTTCAGCAACTTTTGTATATTAATAGCCACATGCATCAGAACGAGTCCATAAATTGAAACAGTACAACCTTCAATAATCATAATGATTTTTTACCTTAAAATAAGTGGATATCAAATTTAACCGTACGGTCATCGGTGTTGACTTAGTAGGTCATAAAAACTGGGTCAGGGTCATAAAATGACGTAAAAATTTTCGCACTCGCGAAAACCTTTTATTTACCTACTTTGTAAATCATATTTCAGCATTTTTTATATTTTAATAGCCACATGTATCAAAACGAGTTAACAAATTGAAACAGTACAACCTTCAACAATCATAATGATTTTTTACCTTAAAATAAGTGGATATCACGTTTAACCTTTGTGTCATCGGTCTTGACTTAGTAGGTCATAAAAACTGTCAGGGTCATAAAAAGACATAACATTTTTTCGCGCTCGCTTCGCTCGTGCAGTGATAGCGCTCGCTGCGCTTGCGCAAACATTTGTTTTGTCTACTTTGTAGGAAACATTTCAGCAACTTTTGTATATTAATACCCACATGCATCAATACGAGGCCATACATTGAAACAGTACAACCTTCAATAATCATAATGATTATTAACCTTAAAATAAGAGGATATCAAATTTAACCGTGCGGTCATCGGTGTTGACTTAGTAGGTCATAAAAACTGGGTCAGGGTCATAAAATGACGTAAAAATTTTCGCACTCGCGAAAACCTTTTATTTACCTACTTTGTAAATCATATTTCAGCATTTTTTATATTTTAATAGCCACATGTATCAAAACGAGTTAACAAATTGAAACAGTACAACCTTCAATAATCATAATGATTATTAACCTTAAAATAAGAGGATATCAAGTTTAACTTTTGTGTCATCAGTGTTAACTTAGTTGGTCATAAAAACTGTCAGGGTCATAAAATGACGTAAAAATTTTCGCGCTCGCTGCGCTTGCGCAAACCTTTGTTTTATCTACTTTGTAGGTAATATTTCAGCATTTTTTGTATTTTAATAGCCACATGTATCAGAACGAGTCCATAAATTGAAACAATACAACCTTCAATAATCATAATGATTATTAACCTTAAAATAAGAGGATATCAAGTTTAACCTTTGCGTCATCAGTGTTAACTTACTAGGTCATAAAAACTGTCAGGGTCATAAAATGACGTAAAAATTTTAGCGCTCGCTGCGCTCGCGCAAACCTTTGTTTTATCTACTTTGTAGGTAATATTTTATTATTTTTTGTATTTTAATAGCCACATGCATCAAAACGAGTTCATAAATTGAAACAGTACAAACCTTCTATAATCATAATGATTATTAACCTTAACATAAGAGTATATCAAGTTTAACCTTTGCGTATCAGTGTTAACTTAGTAGGTCATAAAAACTGTCAGGGTCATAAAATGACGTAAAAATTTTAGCGCTCGCTGCGCTCGCGCAAACCTTTGTTTTATCTACTTTGTAGGTAATATTTTATTATTTTTTGTATTTTAATAGCCACATGCATCAAAACGAGTTTATAAATTGAAACAGTACAACCTTCTATAATCATAATAATGATTAACTTTAAAATAAGTGGATATCAAGTTTAACCTTTGTGTCATCGGTGTTGACTTAGTAGGTCATAACAACTGTCAGGGTCATAAAAAGTCGTAAAAAATTTTCGCTTTGAGTTCGACTTCGAGAGTCATCTACGGTGACTTGGCCTAAGAGATCATCGATCTAGACTTCAATGGTCATAAAGACACAAATAATGCGGGCGAAGCCGCGGGTAAGAAGAAATGTTTCAGGAACTGTTGTGTTGAGTCAAACATTCAAACAGCACAACTTCGTATACCTAACCAAAATGATTAATGACTTTAACAATAGAAGATATTGAGTTCGACTTTGAGGGTCATATATGATGACTTGGCCTAAGAGATCATCGATCTAGACCTCAATGTTCATAAAGACACAAATAACGCGGGCGAAGCCGCGGGTAACAGCTAGTACATACATATATAGACAATTCCGTGTTAAACACGTGTATACCCGGTGTTCGATATGATGATTTGATACTAAAAATAGTGAGCGAAAACCATGCAGAAGGAAGTAATATTGTTATATTAATGGGAGACAGTTTGAATATCTCAAAGCAACAATTAATTCGTAATATTGAATTACTGACAAAATTACGAGTAACTAAAGCACTAAATAAAATCATTGTATGTACTTTTCCTTATAGTAGCTCTCTAAGCTTGGAACAAAATGCAAAAATTCATGGCCTCAATAAAATTGTATATAACTTAACTGCACTTAACAGAAATGACTTTATATTATTATTATTTACCTTGACTGAATACAGACAGTATCTGCCCAACAAACAGAAGATAAATGTAGCTAAAATGATAGCTTATGTTCTGAACAATAATTCAAACTGTAAAAGTCTGGATAAAAGCCCTATTGTAATTCAAATACAGACTTTAAACAATTAGATGTGAAAACGGGAAATCCTTATAATAAAGATTTCACCCAGCAAAAAAAATGTATGGTAAATTCATATGATAACAAAATTGTACCTAGTTATATTAAAAATAAAACACATCCAAATACACTTACGTTACAGCATCAAAATATTAACAGAATATCAGGCAAGTTATTAGAAATTGAATTGTATTTAGCAACCCAACCCTGTGAAATTGTATGTTTTAGTGAGACGTGGTTACGTTCTTCTAATGCAGTGCTAGTGTCATTGGATAACTATAAATATATAAGTGCATTTAATCGAGAAACCGCAGAGGGCGGCGGGTGTCCTATATTAGTGCGAAATAATATAAAGGCCAAAGAAAGGAAAGATATTGTAAGTATGTCTGTTGAGCGAACTTGTGAAATTTCATGCGCTGAGTTGGACAATCACATAGTCAGTCTTATGTATATATAGGCCCCCCATATCTAACTTTGATATGTTTTTAGATACGATTGAAGAAACACTCAGTAAAGTTTCAACCCAACGAAAATAAAATACTTTTATGTGGTGATTTTAATATCGATCTATTAGTAGACTCATCTCAAAAGAAACTATTTTTACTGTTATGTAAATCATACGACCTCAAAGAATTATTTACGATACCAACAAGAATTACACCAACAACAGCAACCTGCTTAGACAACATTTTTGTAAACTTTAAACTCATCGAAGTGAATCACATAGACAACTATCGCTCAGATCACAAAGGTCAAATAATCAAATTCACCGCTAAAAATGTTACAATAAAAAATACAATTACCATTAGGCCAATTACTCATCAACGTACGATGAACTTTAGACAGGAAATCGTTAAAGACATTGTAAATATTACGGAATCTTCAGATAATCCTGATAAATCATATGGTGAATTGTTTAGTCTAATTAATTCCAAATTTATGCAAATATTCAAACCCAGGCAAATACAGGGTTATGGTACTCTAAAATTTGCAGAATGGGCCACACGAGGAATTTTTAAAAGTAGAGATAAGCTTTATCAACTTTATGAACAAAAAAATATCTTGCCATGCACTGAAATGTCAAATAAAGTTGCACATTACTCAAAGATATTTAAAAATGTTTGTATTCAGGCAAAGTCAATATTTATACGGAATAAAATATTAAAGTCTAATAACAAGATTAAAACTACTTGGGATGTTATTAAAAAAGAAGCAGGTAAAAAAAAAGTATTAGAAAAGCCTAGTAAGTTAAAAATTTATAGTAAATTAGTAAGTAATAAATTAGAAGTTGCAAATACTTTTGAATCATATTTTAATAAAATTCCAATAGAACTGACAAAAAAAATGCGTCAACAAAAACAGCTGAGTCTTTTTTGAGAAATAATTTCAAGGAATTAACATCTACATTTGAATTTCACTCTGAAACCTCAGCTACAGTGCTAAAAGCATTCAGATCTCTTAAAATTAAGAAAACTGAAGACATATGGGGCTTCTCTATTAAAGTGCACGAAAGTATAATTAATACAATAGCTCCATACTTGGCAAACATTTTTAATAACTGTATCGACCAGGGGATATTCCCAAACATGATGAAACACAGTAAAATAATTCCTATATATAAATCCGGCTGTAAAGAAGATCCATGTAACTATAGACCTGTATCTATATTGCCATCCATTAGTAAGATTTTTGAAAAGCTTTTGTTGAGTCAACTACTTGCTTACTTCAGTATGAACAACATTATGCACGAGCAACAATATGGCTTTACGATCGACGATTGATGCTGGTGCAAAACTATTCGAATACATTGTTGGAGCGTGGGAGGAGTCCAAGGATGTGATTGGAGTATTCTGTGACCTTAGCAAAGCTTTTGATTGCGTTAACCATCAAATCTTGATTAATAAACTCAGATACTATGGTCTCAACGATAAAGCGATCTGTCTCATCACATCGTACCTTTCACACAGAAAGCAGCGCGTATATATAGGAAATGTCAGTTCTAAAGGGTGTATAGTCAGAATGGGAGTACCCCAAGGATCGATACTAGGTCCATTTCTTTTTTTGGTGTATTTGAATGATTTACCGTATACCGTACGTTCACTAACAAACGAAATTGTTCTGTTTGCCGATGACACTTCCCTATTATTTAAAACTAGCAGAACCGTAAATTATACGAGCCATATAAACGAAGTTTTAAGTGAGGTAAGTAGCTGGTTTTCTGCAAATAATCTTGTTTTAAATCCTTCAAAAACGAAATGTGTCAAATTTACATTGCGAAATATTCCTAACAGAGATAGTGACTTAATGTTAATGAATGAGTGTTTGGCAATCGTAAGCTCTTCTTTGTTTCTAGGCTTAACACTAGACCATAAATTGCAATGGGGACATTGACAAACTGGGGAGCAAATTGAGTTCTGCAATCCACGCTATCCGAGAAGTTAGAAAACTTACAGACATTAAAACAGCGAGAATAGTTTACTATGCTTACTTTCATAGTTTAATGAGCTATGGCGTTCTGTTGTGGGGAGCTGCTGCAGATATAAATGTCATTTTTGTGTTACAAAAACGTGCCATTCGAGCAATTTATAACTTGAGTCCACGTACCTCTCTTAAAAATGTTTTTAAGGATATAAATAAAATGACTGTTCACTCTTTGTATATTTATGAAAATAAAATGTTTGCGCGTAAAAATATAAAAAATTACACTAAACAAAGCGATGTGCACAGTAAGCACACGCGGAATTGTCACCAACTCAGGGTGCCGTTATTTAAATTGCAAAAGTCTAACAAATCCTTTTTGGGCAATTCAATTCGTTTTCATAATAAAATTCCAAAGCAAATAATAGATTTAAGTGAAACTAAATTTAAAAATTATATAAAAAATAATTTATTAAAGAAAGCATATTATAACAATCACAATTATATTGAAGACAAAGACGCCTATGGATTGTCCGACACAGTAATGAGTACCTAGATTAGGTTAATATGTGACTAAAGAGCCCCTTTACAGCTGTATTTAGAATTCTGACGAAGTCTTAAGCTGATTATCTTTACATTTACATTTAATTATGTTGAATTTTCAATGTTTTTTTATATAATGTGCAATTATTGTTGTAAATTGACGTAACCAAGTATTCAAATATGTTCCAATGGTATTAAATAAACGAATCTGAAATCTGAATTTTAAATATTTTTCGTTCGGTTTACTCTGCTCGCTTAATGCGCGCATGATAGTCAGTATGCTACATCCAGCACCGCGGCTTGAGCTAACGTACAGCCGGGATGGATCGTGAATAAGGCCCGTTAAGGTCGGACTGGCGATCGAGAGGTCGTGAGTTCGATCCCCACCCCACGCAGATTTAACATTTAGAGATTGTGACGCAAACACTTTCAAGATTTATTGAAAAATAGAAGTTTATGTGAATTGAATGAATGAAACACATGTGAATTTTAATATTTTTTTATCCAAAATCTCTTGCTATTTTTTTCCGCTGCTGCTGACAACATCAGAAGAACTTCTATTTTTTTGGCGTTTTGATAAAACAGGTGGCATTTTATAACTTAAAACACGTCCTCTCATCTAAGTCGTTCGGTTTACTCTGCTCGCTTAATGCGCGCATGATAGTCAGTATGCTACATCCCGGCCGCGCATGGATCGTGAATAAGGCCTTTAAGTCAAAACCATCTGGCCTTAGGCTGAATGAACGAAATTAACTAAATGACGGGGACGCAGCTATGTCGGCTGTATAGCTCCATCTCTGTCATGTTTGTTCATTTCAATCCCTATCAAACTTCGTGATAGGGCATGATTCGAAATCTGGAAAAATCGTAGGAGAAATAAAACTACATATTAATAGAAGTTGGTAATTGGTTATGGTTGGTTATTATTCTCCCCAAAGAGTAATATAATATATACTGACTCTTTGACCCAATAAAGGGGTAGTACACCACACTTAATCAGGGGTCCTAACTCCTTAATCAGGGAGGTGTAATAAGAGTAAGTCAGTAAGGCTCCTTAATTAGGAAGCAAAAGTGCGCCCGGTTCGAAGTGCGCTTGCCACCGTGCAGTGTAATAATAACACTTACTGGGAGGTAGGGCGCTCACTGCTCAGTAGCTCAGTCGATGTGGGACGAGCGCAGAGAGCGGTCGTGTGTTTTTATGATTTCTCTAATTTTAATATTTTTGATATCCAGAATTTTGCATGCTATTGTATTTGTAATCGTTAAGACGTCTTAGCTTACCATAAGGCCAGTGCCTTGCTTGCCCTGTTAGGTTGCGTACAGGCAATGTGGACACTGAATGTTATAAAACATGATATTTTAACATGTATTCCGTGTCCATATTTTTGTTTAGTAAGTATAGGTGGCATTGACGTCCAGCCGCTTCGAAAATCGCTCTCTGACGACTCCGACTGAGTTAAGGGGGTAAAATCAGTGTAGTGTAATAATGAACTTGAACTTCCCTAATTAGGAGCCACGCACACCCTCAATTAGGGATCCTGATTCAGTGTGGGTGGAGTAGTACCCCTTATAGTAATATTAGAAATTAGAATGTAATCTGTGGTTGGTTTGGTACTTACTTAGTACTACTTCTAAAGTGCCACAAGTATAACTTGGCGGTGGTGGTTTTTGGAACTAATTCTTTTAATTGAAACTGTGAGTTTGACGTTTGAGAGATTACCGCGACATTATTGTTGATAAATCTGCTACATTAAAAAAGTTCAATAATGCCAAAAGTAATTAAAAGTAGTTTAAGAGAAACTGTTATCAAAGTACAAAGTAAAAGCACAGTGGCGTACAGGCACGCCAAGTTATACTTGCCGGACTGTATTCACGATACTTTTGCATCGTGCATTGTGTATTTCCTTGAGCTGACGTACAGCCGGGATGGATCGTGAATAAGGCCTTTAATATATAGTTATCTGTGGTACTTGGTTATTTGTGACACATATAGTCATAGAGTACATTATATCTGACACATATTCTCTGACACATATAGTAATCTGTGACACATATAGTAATCTGTTGTCTGTTGAGTGTTGACGTCGTTGACAAGAAACTTTTATGAATGAATTAAAAATTTAAATATAAAATGATTCTTCACTTGATTTCTGTGTGATAAACGGATCGTTTTAACGCCTCTCTTTACGTAATATTTATGTTCTCTTTGGCCTCTCTCTTTGTAGCAAAGAAGCAAAACTAAAAGTTAACGTTTTTTTTTAGTAAAAATGTCACGACAACAGGGTCGTGTCGTATCCGTTATTCTTGAGCGATATTTCGGTGAGATAGTACAGAAAGTTGGGGACGATCTCTTCACATACGGTTCAAAACCTATTGCTCTGATTGTAAAGTCTACCGGGCTGCTTAGATCGCAGGTAAGTTTTACCTACACAGTTTGTTTTGATTCAGAGGTTATGTTTACGAACCCCATTTGAGATAGGAGGTTTGCCGGCAACACAGAAATAGGAATAATAAGGTATTAGAAGTCACATACCCTACGTAAATTGTCGCCGCACTTGTGACTTGACAGCCACAACTGTGCGGAAACTGCCCGAAATTAGCTGTCAGTATTGTTCGAAATGGCGGACGTGAAACACCTACAAAAATGGTGTGTTGCAGCATATCTAATTGTGGAAACTCTTCCACAACGTGTAATTACATAAATAAGAGGATTACATTTTACTGATAAGTGTATTTTTTTAATTCAAATGCTGTTTTTTAATTGAATATGCTGGAACAAATTATTTACTACGAGAATAATAATCTATTTGTTTTATCGTCATTTTGCATACCATTGCTGCATATGTTCTTCAACATCCAGAGCGGTACAAGCGTACGTAACAATGTAATGAGATACAAACGATATTGTCATGCTCGCAAGATTAGCGAGCAGGACATGGTGCGGCCGCAAGCGACGCGCATGCAGTTGTCGTAAGCTAGTGATGTGATTGTACGGTTATACTTCGTCAATAGTTATCGATAAAATTGTTATGTATCGATGAAAATAATAGTTATAATATTAATATGATATTCTTTGCTAAGACAAATACATAGTTATAACATTCAATGTAACATATCATCAATATTTTTTGCTTCTAAAATGTATTTAAGGTAGGTAGTGCAATGGGGAATGAAAGTTTAAATCGAAAGTTTTTTTTTTATAAAGTTAAAGTTATGAAAATTAATACATAACATTAATAATAGTTTGAGGAATGAATGAACGTGTCTAGCACGACTGGCTGTACATAGGGGAGTGTTGGTTCCCACACTCATGTATGGTAGTGAATGCTGGGTATGGCAGAAAAAGCATGAAAGTAAAATTAATGCTGTAGAAATGAGAAGTTTGAGAAGTATGATTGGAGTGACTCTGATAGATAAGGTGGAGAACAGCGTGATAAGGGAATGTTGTGGTGTACTGGAAGATGTAGTGACAAAGATAGGGAAACGGATGCTTAGATGGTTTGGACATCTAGAGAGGATGGATGAAGAAAGATTAGACGAAATAGATTTATGAGACGAGTTAGAATGGGCCAGCCGATAGAAGCCGCTCTACCGGCTGGCCCATTCATACTCGTCTTATAAATCTGTTTTGTCAATCTTTCTTCACGAAGACAAAAAGTTTAAGCGAAATGTACATTAGACTTATAGAAAATGAGAAGAAGATTAATTATTTACCAGCAATACAAGTTACAACATTTATACAAGTTATCGCAAGACCATATCGAGTTCGATATGGTCTTGCTTGTGTGTGTAGATCAAATAAATATTACAACAGTGGCTCCATATCATGTTGACAACAATGACGAAGATACTGACACTAAAACTATTTTTATTGCAATACTTAAGCATGGTGCTTAAAAACGAAATAAATATCACTATTTGCAGGAAGTAAGAAGAAAAACCAGCTGTTTCGTAGCAAATAAACCTACTACGCAGAAATTTGTTCGTATACGTAGCTATAATTGAACCCTGTTGAAGTATTTAAATTAATAATAAAATTATATATTAACAAATAGGATTGCGCCCAGCTATTTGAAATATCGACAACTTTTTAGTTTTGAGATTTGTCCAGCACTAGCTGTATATGTCAAATAAGTCAGGTCTTCGTAACCGGAAAAATTTGCAAACCGGTTAAGCCTTAAGAGGGAACGCGGGGTGCACTTTTCTATACAAATGCATTCCCCCGTTTCCTCCCTGGAAAATGCTTCTGGAGCAAAATTAATTTCTACAAGATATCAAATACATTTGTATGTAAAAATGCAACCCGCGTTCCCTCTTACATGCCTAAAACCTTTTCTTTTAAGTTTAGTTCTACCTCAGCCTCTATTTAGAGCGATACATGCAAATAAGGGTTTTCAAGTGGTTTCGTTCGAAAAACCGGTATACGTATGTATCAATTTTATATTTATTGTAGAAATGTTGGCTGGAATAGAAAATGGTAGAAAATTCATCAATGTTTGTTTTGACTAATTATACAGATAATATTATTTTTGAAAATCATTTCCTTAAATGGTTAAACAGGGTGATACAGTTTCTATTGAAAATGTATTACTTGGTTAGCTTCTTTCAAAATTCGGTTCAAAAACCATAAAATCCTACTGCCTACTAATATTATAAAAGCGAAATATTTACAGAGTTCAAATTTTAAGACTTTGGATGACACATTTTCAATTCCTTCCTCTTTTCGGGAAGAACTCCTAAGACGTGGAGCAAGAGTGTGGTCATTGTGTTCTTTAAAAAAACTAGCTAAGTTGAGTTGGACTCGCCCACCGAGGCTTCCGTACCAAGTGCTCAAACTACTCGTAGGTTAAAAGACAAACTTAACTTTGCAGTTTGAGCCCTAGACTGATGCCTGGACACTGCAACCGCAAATAATAAGTTATCTATATTGGTATAGTAAATTCGTTTATTGTTTGGTCTTAAAACAAATTTTTACTGTTTTCAGATTTTTTTTCTCTAGACCTTGTTTCATGCCAAATTTCATGATTTTAGGCCAACAGGAAGTATCCTTTATTTAACAAATGCGATCCACTAATTTCGTCGTAACGTTACTTCACACCATGGCTTAATTGGCAAAGCACCGGAACATGTTATTCCGGAGGTTGCGGGTTCAAATCCCGTTGGTATGATGAAATTTTGGATTGTGTTTAACAATTTACAAAAATATTAAGTGTGTAACACTTCAAAGAAACATAATATTTGATTTACGCAGTGCAACATCTCTCGTCGGATTAGAAAACTGTAATGATTTCTTCCGAATGATTAACTTACGTAATAAGTAGTCATAGATGGCGCCACCAATGCATAATTGGGTTAACAAATGCAATCCACTAATTTCGTCGTAACGTTACTTCGCACCATGGCTTAATTGGCAAAGCACCGGAACATGTTATTCCGGAGGTTGCGGGTTCAAGTCCCGTTGGTACGATGAAATTTTGGATTGTGTTTAACAATTTACAAAAATATTAAGTGTGTAACACTTCAAAGAAACATAATATTTGATTTACGCAGTGCAACATCTCTTGTCGGATTTGAAAACTGTAATGATTTCTTCCGAATGATTAACTTACGTAATAAGTAGTCATAGATGGCGCCACCAATGCATAATTGGGTTAACAAATGCAATCCACTAATTTCGTCGTAACGTTACTTCGCACCATGGCTTAATTGGCAAAGCACCGGAACATGTTATTCCGGAGGTTGCGGGTTCAAGTCCCGTTGGTACGATGATATTTTGGATTGTGTTTAACAATTTACAAAAATATTAAGTGTGTAACACTTCAAAGAAACATAATATTTGATTTACGCAGTGCAACATCTCTTGTCGGATTTGAAAACTGTAATGATTTCTTCCGAATGATTAACTTACGTAATAAGTAGTCATAGATGGCGCCACCAATGCATAATTGGGTTAACAAATGCAATCCACTAATTTCGTCGTAACGTTACTTCGCACCATGGCTTAATTGGCAAAGCACCGGAACATGTTATTCCGGAGGTTGCGGGTTCAAGTCCCGTTGGTACGATGAAATTTTGGATTGTTTTTAACAATTTAGTATCCTATATGTTTTAATTCCATTGTGAATTCGCATAAATCGCAAAATATGCCAAAAATGCAACTTAAACGGTCATATCTTTTGATCGCGTTGACTTACGGGTTTGTTTTGTTCTCACCCAAAACATACCGTAGATCCAAGTACTTGATATAAGTTTCAACTTGTTTTTTCTTTAAACAACAATAATTTGTGAGTCCCTGCGATAAAGGGACTAGACAGACAGACAGACGATGTCGAAGCTTGTTTGATTGACTGATTTGGCTGGAATAAAATATAAAGATACGCGTTTCCTTCTCCACGCAAGCTGGCTCGCGCCGTGCGTCTTGCATCGAACGACAGACACGTGACACGGGTTTGCGGAATAAACCGGACTACAAAGGTTGTTAATGAGGTTTTTATAACCCTCGCGCTCCTAACGAAATAATCGTAAGAACGTTATGTACCGGTTACTAACCGGAAAATTGAAAACTGGTCCTGAAATAAATTACTGTTTTCGATGTATAAGTAAGTTCACAGACAACCGTTTGTGAATGTGCTAGAACTAATCACAGAGCAGAATTGAATGTGTAACGCATTGGTAAGTTCACAGACAACCGTATGTGAATGTGTTAGAACTAATCACAGAGCAGAATTTTAAGTGTGGGGCTGCTTAAGTGTGCGTGGCTCTGCGTTTTAATATATGCGTATGTAGTAGTGATGGCATGGGTGGGGAGAATGCGCGGCGAGGTGGCGACAAGCGTTTTGTAAGTAATTGGCGATTTTTGACATTTCTACTACCTTACTATTCCTATTTCTATGGCCGGCAAAGTAATCATATCTTCTTTTAGTTGTTATACATGCATACACAAATAACAGAAGTGAATGAGTGGTCACGATAGAAGGTTTTCAATGTATTTCTGGGTTTAAGCTACATAATATACCGAATTTATGTTATGTACGACCAAGCTGTTTATAAAATTTAAAAAACAAAGTTTACAAGATGTTGTTTACTAGTTGTGTCTCGTTACACCCATGTTCCTATGTCCTACAGTGTTGCCAACGACGCCGGGACTGATATCGCCATTTTTCACAGCTAAGGTAGCCTAATGTAGCCGAATTTTAGATAATATAAATAATTGCGGTAGTCACTAACAGCAATACATGTACATTTCACTTTATTGCCTCCTAAATTTGGTTTCATAATTGCTAGGACAAATTCTGGGTATTCCCCGCCCCGTAACTAAACAACCAACCATACAAGACGAAACAATCACAACATAACCTCAAAAATTATAACCTTACAATACAACCGTCACGTGACATGACATTGACACACTAAACTCTATTACCACATAGTGTGGCCATCATTATTTAATATCACATACAGGCTGTAGGGTGACTATGATTTTTATTAAAAGCAATTCATTTGCGATTCGGATAATTTAAATGGCTTGTCCCTGAAGTAGCCTAACAGGTGACCAGTCGCCTTTATGATTTTTTCGTCGCCGATTTTACTCCTGAGTAGCCTAAATGGCGATAAATCGCCTACGTACAGAAAGTTGGCATAGGACATTATCCTATGCCAATATACTGACTTTTGTTTACTTTCCCATCTCTAGAGTTGATATAATCGTGAGTATCCCTATTGCTTGTATATGTAATGAGACCTCCCCCCGACCCCCCATGTCCCCGATAGAGAGAGTTGCTGCTCAGGAGATTTATAGGTACATTTTTTGATAAAATTTACCTTGCGGGATAAGCTTTTTTCACCCCGAAAATTGTAACAAATGTTTTTTATTAATGTCAATCGCTTGAATATAATCTATTCTATGCTTCTATGTTTCATTATTCTCAAAAATAAAATTGGTTTCTGGAATGTATTAACTTTAAATAGTCATAGTTTCAGCATAAAAACATGGCTGATTTAGATGCTTACAACTTTAAAGTTATTAAAACAACTGAAAAAAGTAAGACAAATAATCCTAGAAAATGGTGTGATGATTACAGGAAAAAATAATAATCGAAATTGGACAATATGAAGACATAGAAAAAAGCTTTTTCTATTTGTATGGACATGCACGCGCCCTATAATCCTCTTAAGTATACTCTGCAAGACACTTTCACACAAACAAAAATATTTACTTTTCATTTTATAATGCTGGGTGTGACACACCGCTTCATCTGCATTAATAAGTATCCTATATACTCAAATTTTCAGCAGAATTGGTTGATCTTTTTACAATAAAAAGGTAACAAACAAATATATAAACTTATTAAAATGTTTGATCAATTGCACACCCAGCTCCACCCACAATTAAAAATATTCTATTGTGAATAATAAAAATTATTGAACATTCATTTTTTATTTCTTAACCTGTAATGTCCCACTGCTGCGCAAAGGTCTTCCCCATAGCCTTCCACAAATCATTCAATTATAATTGCGTAATCCATTACAGACTTTGAAACCATCCAACTAATGTTAGTTGGATGGGTTTCAAAGTCTGTAACGGACATGGGTAGATTTTTTTTTGTGTTTATAGACATAGATAACCATAGTTCATACACACTTTCAGGTGGTAGAAAGTCTCCGCACGCTACTCAAGTTTGACTTGGTATCATTTGAACCATCAGTAAATGAAACCATTGCAGAATATAAACTGCTCCCGGAAAATGTCTTACTGCTCATCAGATATCCAAGGTACTCACCATTACATTACAGTTGGGGGTCATTGTTGCATTTTCCACCGACTTCCAAAAAGGAGGAGGTTCTCTATTCGTCTGTATGTTTTCATTTTTAGGGTTCCGTACCCAAAGGGTAAAACGGGACCCTATTACTAAGACTCCGCTGTCCGTCTGTCACCAGGCTGTATCTCATGAACCGTGATAGTTAGACAGTTGACATTTTCACAGATGATGTATTTCTATAACAACAAATACTAAAAACAGAATGAAGTTAAAAATAATAGAGGATCCCCATACAAAAAACGTGTTTTTTCGGCATTTTACGCCATCTATGAACGCTTAGTTAGGTAAACGTCCCATAGATGGCGTTATATTGAAATGTCGATCCCTAACACCTTTGTTAGACGTTAGATGGCGTTATAAGAAATAAAATGTTTATTAATTATTATTTTTTGCTGGCGAAAAATGATAGTGGTATTTTTTGCTCGATCTTATAAAATACAGTAGTTACGGAACCCTACTAGGCATGTTACGCGATTACTCTGTCAATTGAGATCCGATTCGAATAAAATTTTTTTTAATCAGTAGGTTACATATCCAAGGTGGTGTCATTGTAAAATCATCGAGATCTGATAAGTATCTCCAGAGATATGACAATTAACAGCTCAAACTTGCTACTAAAACTGTCTCGCAGGGCATGGAAGTTGGTTGTTTTAGTTTTTTAAATGTCTTAGATATTGCAACGGTCACTTGTGTTGCAGGACCAATATTTTTACAAATGTTTTTAAACGAAATATTTCTTATGTCGATTCCAGATACCTCCTACAAATGAAGAGCAAGTATGGCACAGAAGCTGAGCTGATCATCGAGGAGTTGCTGCAGCAGGCCATCTGCACCGCCACTGTCTTACTGGTCTCCATTGCTAACAAATATAAAGATGATAAGGTAATATCACCAACTTACAAAACTTACTGTCTATAGTTTGTCTAATGGAGTGTTTAGTTAGATCCCTTTTTGAAACTTTCTTTTTTTAATATTAAATATTTTTATAGATAAGCGTTTCACTACTATCACGCCAGGTGGTAAGCGATGATGTAGTTGATGATGGTGAACATTCTTATTCTGAGAATACAGCTCAAAATGTAATCAAATAAAATTATGGACAGACTCCTAAAAATGTTTTACTGTAACTACAATAGAAGAAGTGTGTTTTGTTTTGTTTTGTTCTAAGGCAATTGTTAACCGATTTTTTATTTAATCGATTACCTGATTTTCAAGGTTAGTACACAAATAATGCCAATGGGACCCTATTACTGAGACTCCACTCTCCGTCCATCTGTCTGTTGGAGGGCCATATCTGCTTATAAGTAGAAATATAATTTTTTACAGAGTGTGTATTAATTACCATAGCCGCCATACCATAGCCATTGAATGGGGTACAAGTAAAAGTAGTTTTTTTCTACATCTTATAAACCGTAATAGATAGACACTTGAAAAATTCAGAGTGTGTAATAATAATAATACACACTCTGCTATAAAGATATAAAACACTAAACTTTCTTATAAATATTATTTTTATCTTTATTACAGTGTAATGTAAGGAAAGTATATAGTAATAAAGTTGAAATAATTCTGAAAACGTGCCACAAACATTTTCAGGACAAGAAGATTAACATAATAAGTCTGAAAGACACATTCATAAGCCTCGTGACAGCTGCGTACATCCAGCAGGCGCCGGTGGCAGAACTAAAGGAGGGCAGCGAAGTGCCCACGTTAGTGCCCGTTGCTACCATAGTGCCCGAACTGGATACCAGGGCACTTATCGATGCAGTCAACACCGGGATCAAAGATGATGATAGTACTAGTGAGTGACATTTATTTTTCTATATTTTAATATAAGTCTCAGTTCAATAACTTCAAGATAATCATCTACTCATAATGAGACTACTCTACTGAGAATGACTCTTTGAGGGCCCAGTGGTGTAGTGGAAGAATGAACGAATGACTTTGACTCCATAGGTACCGAGTTCAACCCGGCGTGCACCAATGGATTTTTTTATTAGAAATATATATATATATAAAAGAAAGACATCGTTAAGGAACCCCCAACCCCTGCATGGTGGCAGTACACTATACAGTGCTGTGTCCACCTGGCCAGCTACAACCCTCAAGTTAGAAAATCTGTCACCAAACATCTAATGTGTTCCGGCAGCTATCCTTGAGAGCCAGTTCCCATTCTAGGCCTAGCGTGCTACCATCCTCGACCGCATCATCACTCACCAACAGGTGAGACAGTTGTCAAACTCTAGCCTATAAGATATACAAAGAATATTTTATATTTATTACATTTAAATTTAAATTTTTTATTTTCTTTAATCTTAAATACACTATTAAAATTAAACTAAACTTAAAATAAGGGATGTTGGTGTGGTAAAGTGCCAAGAACGCTGGCTGCATTCCCGCATTGAATCGCTAAATAAATTCTTTGTGTTTGGGTGAGCCAGCCCTTTTGTCACTAGTGGCATTAACAAGGCGTAGTGCAACTTTCTTGTTCCTCGGACCCCATAGACCAAAAGTTTCAACACCAAGTGGCATAAATATGTCATCTTCATTAATAGCCAGTATTCGTCGACTGCTGGACATAGGCCTTTCCTATAGCACACCACTGAGCTTGGTCTTCAGCTCGTTGTTTCCAACCGCTGCCAGCCAGCTTGCGTATATCATCGCTCCATCTGGCTGGAGGGTTTCCTACGCTACATTTACCGAGCCCTGGTCTCCACTTTAGAGCACGTTTACCCCAACGGTTATCGGTTCTGATTCAGATGTGACCAGCCCACTGCCACTTCTGTTTGCTAATCCTTTGAGCTATGTCGATAACTTTCGTATATGTTGCATAAATATGTAACTACTAGATAAATATGCATATTTACGCCGCTAGGTGTCTTCGTCTGTATAAATTATTATTCTTTTTTTTATTTTTTATTTGTGAAATGTGAAATGGACACATTAAACTAAACTATGTACCTCAATATAAATACTATTATTATTCAATATTATATTTGTATTGCAGAAGTATATTGGAAAGTGAATTACGACAGATTTCACCAGGATTTCAGAGATGAGGTCATGATCACTGCCATATCCAGAAGGATAGACGAAAATGGTGAGTTATTTATGATACTAGTGCGGTAAATTGTTTTTTATAAACGAGTAGACGAGTGTAAGCCTGAGACGAAGTCGAGTAGATTTTTGGCGACCGATTTTTCTCCTTGGTAAGCTACCTTTTGGTAGCAAGTCAGGCGGAATATGGATATAATGCTCTTACCACATGGAGAAGAGCTCTCATAGATGAATATAGAAAAATCAGTTGGTGCATGGCCATCGATTTAAACCTCTATCTATTATTTACGGCTTACGTCAGTAGGCCGTCCCATAATCATAAGTATACTTTATAGATAGACAATTTGATTCATATAAAATAACATAATTGATATCTACTTTATATATACGAATAAAAAGTTAAGAATTCTACAGTTACGTATTTTAATGCGAATTTTGAAGAAATTGAAATAATATGTAAGTAATTAAGTTACACATTTTATATTATCGTACATTTAATTTATCGTACCGTGGCTTAGTTGATCAGAGCACCTGGGCATGATTCATGATTAAATTTGGATTTAGCGGAATTCGACGGTTATTTTTAATCTACATTTCTGAAATCTGGTGAAATTTTACTCTTGATCTGGCGCCTTAAAAATCCTTATGTAGCAACACTGTGTAAACTGTGTTCCAGCGGGAGAATTAATGCGGCTCCTACTGCAACAGATGTACATAACGTCGCCAGCCTGGGCGGCCGAGTCCAACCCGACCGGCGTTCTAGAGCTCCGCTCAGCTGAGGGCACGAGGAGGCGGCCAGCGGATTCCGACCTGCTGCGGCAATACCTCGACCAGTATCTGAAGGTTCTAGGTATGTTGGACATACATACAGAGAAAATGACAAGACATGCCCCATAGAGTTTCTTGGTGTTTCTTCTCAGATGGGAGTATTTCCGAAACACCGGTAGATTCAACAGCCATTCAGTTTTCCTCTTTTGTCCGCAGATTTTCTTTCTAGGCTTGCCATTTTTATTTTTATTCAAACAATATTATGCAGCTGACAGACGGACTATCAGTTCCATTCGGATCATGATATGTGCTGTGATCGGTATGCGTTTCTTTATGTCGTGTTTCACTATTTCACTTTTTTTATTTTTTTTATATAAAAATTGTCTGAAATACTGAAACACCCACAGTTATGGACACATGTATGGTTGGTTTTAACCTACTTTAATATTTTATTTAATATTCTGTCGTAAACGATTGGATGACAGCTGAATGGTTCATTACTGTTGTTTTTTTTTTGTAATTCAAAGCGTTAAAATTCTGCTTTTGCTATGTTTACTTGATAATTGGTTATGATTTATAATTTTGACGTGTATAAAAGCAAATAGGTACTTCGTCTTTGTCACTTTAAAGGATTTATTCTAAGAATTTTGTATTTGGTACAAAATTATCCAACACCCAAGTTCAACGACTATTACTGCTAAACTAATAAAGTTATCTTAACCGCTATAGTTTTCCCTTAAAGTTTATGAAATGCACTATTATCACGGTTTTTTCCAGATTTTTCAAGCCAGCAGTTTAGTTTGTAGAGGGGCGGGGGCGACGCCCTACTGGAACAAATTTGCACTTTAAAGTTTAATATTTCGTAAATGGAGCATTCAATCGAAAAATGGTTTTAGCAACCTGAAGTCACTTTAAAAGACCTATTCAACGATATCCCACACGATGGGGTAGACGACGAAAGAAATCATCCCCAATTCTCATGTAGGGGAGCTACGCTAAAAAAAATATTTTTCTAAATTTTATTTCACCACTTTGTTGGCGTAATGTATATACATACCCCTACAAAATTACAGCTTTCTAGTATTAACGGTCTCTTAGCAAAACCTCGGACAGACAGACAGACATGACCAATCGGGTTCCTTGTCAGGATTACGGAACCCTAAAAACCGGCAAAGTAGAGTTGGACTCGCCCACCGATGCTTTCGTGCCAACTTCTCAAACGGGTTAAAGGACAAAGTTAACTTTGTATTCCGATCCATAGAAAATGTATTAAACCAACCGCATATAATAACTTTGTAATAGTTAATTCACTTTTTTTGTTGTTATTAAATTAATTAAAAATTAATCCTATATACGTGCTTGCTTGCTTCTTGCCAAATTTCATGATTCTGGGTCAACTGGAATTACCCTATAGGTTTTGATTCCCATGTGAAATCGCAAAATATGAGACATAAACGGTCATATTTTTTGATCGCGTTGACTTACAAGTTTGATTTTTTCACAGCCGAACCAGGCCTTAGACCCGATTATTTGATATAAGTTTCAAATTGATATTTCTACGCGTTCCTGAGAAAAAAAGGTCATGACAGATGGACAGACAGCCAGACAGACGGATAACGAAGTGATCCTATAAAGGTTCCTTATTTCCTTTTGAGGTACGGAACCCTAAAAAAAGTATGGGATTAACACTTTTGGTGGAAAATGGTCAAGGAATGTATTTGTCTAGATCTGCTCTGCAGGTGAGGTCGGAGTCAAGTGCTTGTCTATCTTATACAGTAAAACCTGGTTAAGTGAGACTTCAAGGAACCTGCAAATTTGTCTCACTTATTGAGGGATTCCACTTACCCAGTGTCTCAGATATCCAGGTATAAATAAATGTCTGTCTCATTTACAGAGGGTTCCATTAATAGAGGTCAGAATACATATATATTTCAGTTATAGAGGTGCCATTACTAAATAAAATAACGTATGATGTAAACTTTATACGTGAGTTTTTTCTTTATTGGGAATCAAAAAACATAATAAATGTAATAAACAAAATAAAAAAAATTCAAGCATTTTTTTTAATAAAAAGTACACAAAAGGTAAACAGAATGTATACATTATAAAATCTATCATTTTAGTTTGTCTTTTCAAATTTCAAAATAACTGTGCAAAGTTTATATTTCTTTTACTGCTTCGCGTTTTTACAAAATTTTCTTCCGAGCTCATTTCGTCGTCATAATAATAATAATATAATCTCATAATCCAATAAAGAAGACAAGAAGGCATGAACAATGTCGCTCTCAGTAAGTTTCCTGAAACAACTCAATCGTCGTCGATGTTTGTAAAATCTTATCTCTCTCTATCTCTCTAGATCTCTCTATCTCTATCTAGAATAAGAATAAGTAAGTAAACAAACAAAACGATGTTATCTCAGTTACAGAGGTTAATGCATATAAAATTTACTCGCTGTCTCAGTTATAGAGGTAACTATGACGATAAAATCGAGAGAACGAATCCCAGATATAGAGGTTTGCTTCGTCCCACTAAACTAACAGAGGTAATTCAGTCCCAAAGTGTTGGGACCTCAGCATGAGTTCCAGTTATGGAGGTTTCTCACTTATCCAGGTCCCTCTTAAACAAGTTTCACTGTATGATAAAACAGTTACCATATAACCTGACAAAATATCTGCCCTACAGAAGTATAGGTTTGATAGTAAAGTAAGAAAATACCTTCATAATTAGATCCACAAATTGCCACGTATACAAAAATAGAGTGATCCACATTTTCGGCGCCTCTCATATCCGGCCCTGTGGCGCAATGGATAACGCGTCTGACTACGGATCAGAAGATTCCAGGTTCGAATCCTGGCAGGGTCGCAATATCGTTTTGCATTTGCATTTTGTTATTTAAAGTTTGAGAATACATCGTAAATCGCTATTTTTGTGTACAGTGTGATTGCATTATAAGAAGTTATATTTTAAATTAATATTAGTAAATTTTGTTTTATTGGCTGTTTTTAAGGTCCGTTCCTCAAAAGGAGAAAAGGAACCCTTAAAGGATCACCTTGTTGTCTGTCTGTCCGTCTGTCAAGATCCTTTTTCACAAAAACGCGTTAAGATATAAAGTTAAAACTTATATCAAATACTTGGATCTACGGTATCTTTCAACTGTGGAATAATTTAAGATCGTTTAAAAAACTAAAAGAACCGACCGTCGCGCTAGTCAAAGTAGCCAGTAGACGTAGTAACTATTACAAAATCTGTGCCAGTAGTTAGTTATAGTAAGTAGATAAGTAAATGCGTCGTAATACAAAATCGGCCGAGCCGTTTTTAAAATATCAACTATTTTAAAAACGGCTCGGCCGATTTCGTTAAAATTTAAATGGGAACCTTCTTCCACCTGGGAAGGGTACCCCTTGAAACAAAAAAGAATTTTCCAAATCGGTTCAGGCATCTTCGAGTAATCGGTGAACACATAAAAAAATAAAATGTTCCGAAAAATTGAGAACCTTCTCCTTTTTGTTAAGTATATAATATAAAGGAAAAATATAAAATATAAAGGAAATCCCTTTTTTTTTAAAATAAAGTGCCTGATTAAAGGATTATTCTGATAGGATAAATTAATGATTAATAATTACCTTTATTATATTTTATAGAATTTGTGAAGTCGGTTAAAAATGAAACTTGCAAGTTAACGTGATCAAAATATATGAGATATCACCGTTTATGTCGCATATTTGCGCATATTTTGCGATTTCACAAGATAAATAAAACGTATAGGGTACTTCTCGTTCACCTAGAATCATGAAATTTGGTAAAAAAAGCAAGGTCTTGAAGCACTTATATAGAAATAAATCTGAAAACCGTAAAAATGTAGTGAAATAACAAAAAAAGCAAATATACTATTATAAACTTATTATTTGCGGTTGGTGCGTGAACAGTGTCTAGGCATCGGTCTAGGGATCGAACTGTAAAGTTAAGTTTGTCATCATCATTATCAGCCGTTATCAGTCCACTGCTGGACGTAGGCTTCCCCCAAGACACGCCACTAAACTCAATCGAATTTTTGCACACCGTATTAAAATGTAAGTGTTTGGCAATGTTGTCTAAATCTATTAATAATTCTATTAATATAAATTAAATAAAATTTAAAATGTATTGCTTCTTTTACTACTGTACTGTGTTGAATATGATTTACGTTGGTCGATAATAAACGTTTATTTATTATTAAATCTATCTAGGTCCTAGGGCCTAAGTGAACATTTCGAACAAATAATAACTAAACTATTCCCCGTTTGCACTAAACTTAAGAATCGCCTAAGATTTCAAAATATCTTAATTAAAGCAACATCGAGAATCATTATCTCAAAATATATCTTGGAGATAGGCTAATTATTCTATATTTATTTATTTTTTGAGATTTTGGTAGCCGGGCTTGTTTATTTTGTGATGTTGACAAGCTAAGGCGATTCTTAAGTTTAGTGCAAATCGGCGTGGCAATCTTAAAATATAAAACCACTCCTGACTGATTTATGTATAATCTCGGGGGATCGAGAGTCGGGGGTTAAAAATAATCTAGATTCATTCGGTATCTTTGTATTTCATTTCATTTGGTTGGTTCCATATGAACTTTAGGATACCACGCTATTTTTTTGGTTTTTGAGCTTATTACTTCTTAAAGCAACGAATCGATGTCACCGATCTTACATAAATATGCCAAACTTCCGCTCATCGGATATGAGAAGTGGTTGAAAACTTGTTTGCATTGCAATTGTATGTTTACGGTTAACTTACTTACAATGCAAGTATAAAACTTGTAAAAAGTATATAATAACATTACAGAGGAAAACGGCGTCGGTTTTATTCGTCGCAGTGGCGATGCGTCGGGCGGACAGTATGTAGTCCGAGCCAGGCATGCCGCCGAGCAGATAGCGAGCGCCGTACTAGACCACACCGTCACTGAGAGACTGGGCTCCAAGGCGGCCAGGATCTTCAGGTAACTATAATGTTGTCTCGCTCATAGAGCCGAGCAGATAGCGGTCGCCGTACTAGACCACACCGTCACTGAGAGACTGGGCTCCAAGGCGGCCAGGATCTTCAGGTAACTATAATGTTGTCTCACTCATAGAGCCGAGCAGATAGCGAGTGCCGTACTAGACCACACCGTCACTGAGAGACTGGGCTCCAAGGCGGCCAGGATCTTCAGGTAACTATAATGTTGTCTCGCTCATAGAGCCGAGCAGATAGCGAGCGCCGTACTAGACCACACCGTCACTGAGAGACTGGGCTCCAAGGCGGCCAGGATCTTCAGGTAACTATAATGTTGTCTCACTCATAGAGCCGAGCAGATAGCGAGCGCCATACTAGACCACACCGTCACTGAGAGACTGGGCTCCAAGGTGGCCAGGATCTTCAGGTAACTATAATGTTGTCTCACTCATAGAGCCGAGCAGATAGCGAGCGCCGTACTAGACCACACCGTCACTGAGAGACTGGGCTCCAAGGCGGCCAGGATCTTCAGGTAACTATAATGTTGTCTCACTCATAGAGCCGAGCAGATAGCGAGCGCCGTACTAGACCACACCGTCACTGAGAGACTGGGCTCCAAGGCGGCCAGGATCTTCAGGTAACTATAATGTTGTCTCGCTCATAGAGCCGAGCAGATAGCGAGCGCCGTACTAGACCACACCGTCACTGAGAGACTGGGCTCCAAGGTGGCCAGGATCTTCAGGTAACTATAATGTTGTCTCACTCATAGAGCCGAGCAGATAGCGAGCGCCGTACTAGACTAATTTTGCGGCCGATTTATACACTCTGTTTTTCATCCCCCTCTATGAGAAAAGGAAATAGTTAAAAGGCGCATCATGTCATGATGAAAAGTGAATTTTGCATCTCTTTCGCCGGTGTTTTTGATATATTATATTAATTTATAAACTTTGTATAAACGTACCTTTTAATTATTTTTTCAGGTTAATTCGAAGTAAAAAGTATATTGAAGAAGATGATATACAGAAAAACGCAATGTTAGTCAACAAGGAATGCAAAGAACTCACGTATAAATTGCTAGAGGAACATTTTATTAGTGTACAAGTAAGTAAACTCAATTTTATTAACTGAATTCACAAAAAAGGAAAAGGTTTTCAGATTGCCTGTTTTTAGGGTTCCGTAGCCGAATGGCAAAAAACGGAACCCTTATAGATTCGCCATGTCTGTCTGTCTGTCTGTCTGTCTGTCTGTCCGTCCGTATGTCACAGCCATTTTATTCCGAAACTATTAGGACTACAGAATTGAAACTTGGTAGGTAGATGTATTCTGTGAACGGCTTTCCGATTTTTATACAAAAATAAAAAATATAAAAGTTTAAGGGGGGGCATCCCATACATGAAACTGGAACAAAAAAAAAATTTTTCGTCAAACCTATACGTGTGGGGTATCTATGGATAGGTCTTTAAAAATGATATTGAGGTTTCTAAAATATTTTTTTCTCAAAGTCGATCATTTCAAAGATAGGCGCGTCTAAAGTGGTAAAATGTGTGTCCCCCCCCACCTCTAACTTCTAAAGTAAGGGAGTGAAAAATCTAGAAAAAATATATTCGGTAGATCTCAAAAAAAACTTTCAACGAAAATTGGTTTGAACGAGATACAGTCAGCAGTTGTTGAGATATAGCGACCGCAAGTATAACTTTGTTTTTCATACAAACACTATGAAAAACAAAGTTATTTTTGTAGTTGCGAAAAATCAAAGTTATAGAATACTCTACTGTGTTACGGAACCCTATGAGTGCGAGTCCGACTTGCACTTGGCCAGTTTATTTTTTATGTACAACCTCAGAAGTCAGAACTCCATCATTTCTTAACTGATTTGGAAAATTATTTTTTGTATGAGAGATTATATGCTTGCCGTTTGGTCCCATTGTAATTTTACCGAAATTGGACAAGTAAGTAAGAGATATGGATATCTCTAGAGATACATGTCCAATAAAAAAAAATTAAGGTGTTTATCCAGATAAACATTTAAAATAAAATAAAAATGGTACTGAAAATGAGTAGCGCGGCGTTTGATGTCGCTTTTTCTCGTTTTGTGAACGATCATATATTATTTTATGTCGAACAGACAAGCACTTGACCACTATCGCACCTGGTGTTAATTAATCATAATCATAATTTATTCATCAATTTAACTTATTACAACTTCATATGTACCTACCTTTACAATTTTAAACTAGTTTTATATTAATGTAAACAAATAATGAGGGTACATCTTGCCATTGTCAGCCGTGCTAGGTCGTACCTGTGGTACAGCTGACAATCACTTCCAACAGTGCGCTCACACCAATATATATAATTATAATTTAAGTAAATCTACATTTAACTGTTAGATTTGAAAATAAAAAATAGGTAAATTATAAATAAAATATAACTAGATAAGTGTCTCCCATATTGGCCAGTGTCGAAACTAGATATTACTCGCAAGCCGTCGGGGCTGCAGTCCTCGCATTAGTGGTTTGACGACAATGTAGGTGCGATAAGCCATTGTATTTCGCAGGTAAACGCTTAGAATGGGACACAAACAAGTGTGGAGTAGTTTCGTATATAAATAATTTAGTTAATATTATTATTTATTTTTTTACCTTTTTAATTTAAATATCGAGAATGCAATATTAAAGGCAAATAGGTTTTGGTAGGTAAGTAGAAAAAGTATAAAAGATATAGATATAGATAATTATATCACTCTCGATGTTGGCTGATAATATATTATGCATGGAAGTTGTGTGAGTGTGCGGGTGTGTGTTTTATGGTATGTTTGTGCGTGTGCGTGTGTGCGTGTGTGTGTGTGTGTTTTGAGTTGTGTCACATTTTATATATCATCAATTTTTCAGTATCATTATAATTAAGAGTTAGCAAATATTTCGTGGCATTTGCTTTACACCTATAAAAAGTCAGGGGATAGATGTTAACAATTTTATTTAAGCTTTTATACAGGAATGGACCCAAAAACATAAGTGTCTATGGGCATAAGCTGACGAGAATTTAGAGAGTTTCACTAATGAATCTTTCCTTCGTTTATTGTTATAGCTTACTAAGTCACATGGAGTAATAGTATGAGTCTTTAGAATAGCCTTCAGGATGTAAATCTGCCTGACTGTGAGTAGGTTTGTTTCACAGTATAGTTGCCTGGTAGAAAATCTAAATGGTTTGGATAACATCACCTTCAGTATTGCACGTTGAGATCTCTCTACCCGTAGCATAAAGGTTTTGTATGTACCACCCCAGACTAGGATACAATATGATATCAGAGAGTGACAGAGAGCAAAATATATCATCATTAACACTTTTTTGTCTTCTAAATGTCTTATACGCTTGAAAATTACAATTAATTTGCGTACCTTGCCAGTTAGGACTTTGATATGTTCCAGCCAAGTCAGTTGCTGATCCACAATAACCCCGAGATATTTAATAAACTTTACTTGTTGTAGTAATGGACACGCACAATAATTGTAGTCAGAACATATATGAGCTTTTATTTGATTGAAACCAGTTATGTTCGATTTATCTGCAGCAGTCTTTGAAAAGGTAATAAATTTGGTTTTACTGACATTTAGTGTGAGTAGATTTTCTCTTAGCCAAGACATAACTTCTTTTAGCCCAATTTCTGCAAGGTTGAACACCTCGTTCCATGTCTTAGCAGTAAAGAGTAGTGCTGTGTCGTCTGCGAATGACACAGTTGTGCCTTCTTTGAGTTTGAGATTACATAGGTCGTTAACATACACTAAAAATAAGCTAGGTCCTAATATACTTCCTTGGGGAACTCCATAATTAATCGGAAGCTCGTCACTTATGAATCCACTAACTTTTACTAATAGTTTTCTATTGGAAAGGTAGTTTTTAAATAATTCCAGCGCCGTTCCTCTTATGAAATGAAATGAAATGAAATGAAATTGAAATGAAATGAAATTTATTGGTATATAAGTAGACATATACATAAGGTAGGTTATATTGGGCCCCAAACTCGGCTGTGCCTGTATTTTGGGAGCCCGGATACATTTGCATGCTACATATTTTGACATCATACAATTTACATCTCGTTATAGTTCAATTATAATAGTTGTTTAGACTTTTCCATTTTCTATAGATTCTACTTTAACACAGCAAGTAAATTAGTTTTTGCTAAGAGTTATTACATAATATTTCAGTCAGAGATTATACAAAAATAATTCGCTTTGATTTATGTAACGTTAATAGATTTGTTGATGTTTGGAAAGCGCCTATTGTGTATAAATATAATTTTATGAAGGTATAGCTATAACTACTATTAATACTGTTAACATTATCTCCTAATCGATTGTTTCCATTTATATTATATTGTAATTATTTTATTTCCAAAATTATGGTTAACTATAATTTATAATTAAATCCAGTTAATTATAAATTGTATTGTTATTATTTGATTATTAAACTATTATTATATTTAATTATTGCTATTATTTATTGTTATTGTTAAGCATGCTATAATATGAAAATAATATTACCATTTTGAAAATTAAAGTTTGTTAGCTTCTTTAAATCTCTTGAAGTCTCTGCGCGCGCGTTTGTGTGTGTGTGTGTGTGTGTGTGTGTGTGTGTGTGTGTGTGTGTGTGTGTGTGTACGGTGAGTGAGTGGGTGTGCCTTTTATTTGCTTATCCGAATATATATATATATGTATGTATATAGTTTATTTTATTTCTGTCACTGCCTACAGCGATATATGAGAGGAGGTCTATTATGTTAGCGAGTAATTGTTGTTATCATTGATGTCATTATTATAATTTCTTCAGTTTATTTATTTGTTTTTTTTTGTATGGTAATTTTATATTGATGTTGATATTTTTATTGCTTCTATAAGTCTCCAGCCTTAACAAGTCTTTCTGATTCCGTATAGGACAGAGATGTCAGCCATTTCTTCAGTTTGAATCTAGAGTCAGCTGGTGAGCACTGTCTTAAGTCACAAGCTTTGCGTACCAAGTTGTAGGTAAGTATGTGTGAATACTTCGGAAGGCGTGTGGAAAACATTGTATTTGCTTTAGGCAGACTCTGAGCTGGTTGGCGATTATTTCTTTTGCTGTTAGTTTGGAGTTGTGCCGAGTAGCGATGCCTCTTGGTTACAGCGCGCATTATGAATAGCTGGCGCACTCTCAGCACTGAAGCTTCCTCGTACAGTTTATCTGTCGAATAGCGGCGGGGCTTACCTAGCATCACTTTCAGTACAGCCCTCTGGGCACGCTCTAGCTCCAACATATGAGTTTTTGCCGCTCCTGCCCATGCTCCTATACAATAGTCGATTTGAGACTGGCATAGGGCTATGTAAACAGTTTTTGCGACGTCTGGTTTTGCAATTGGGCGGAGTGATTTCATAAGAAATATAATCCTACGCACTTTTTTTGATAGGGTTTTTATATGTATTTTAAATGACAGGTTCTGGTCTATATTGACTCCAAGATATTTGGTATGGTAAACTTTATTAATTTCATTACATGGACAGGTGGCCTTGTCGGAAAAGGTATTAGTGTAGCGTGTGCAGTTGTTGTTATGGATCTTTAAGGTCGTCACGTTTGGGCAGGTTACTCTTGTGATATGGAAAGTAATGAAATTAGTTTTCTTCACATTTAATGTGAGGAGATTTAAATCTAGCCACCGGGAAAGGGCTGATAAACCTTTTTCTGCAGAATTGATTGTATTTTTCCAGTTTTCCCCATGAAAAATAGCCACTGTGTCATCAGCGTAACAGATGAGTTCAGCATTTTGCAAGTTAATTTTTAGGATATCATCCATGTAAATGGTAAACAAGGTCGGAGATAGATTGCTACCCTGTGGAAGACCATATGTAATTTTCATTACATTGCTCACGTGCTCGTTTATCTTAATGCATTGCCGGCGGTTGCTTAAGTAACTAGCAAACCAGCTGAGGGCGCTTCCTCGAATGCCAAAACATTCAAGTTTCTTAAGGAGGAGTACTGTGGAAACTGTGTCGAATGCTTTGGCAAGGTCGAGGAAGACGCCTATGCATCTCCTTCCGGCATCAAGATGTGTAGCGACAGTCTCAGTCAGTAGTTCCACTGCATCTTCTGTTGCTTTACCACGTCTAAAGCCAAACTGCCGGGCAGATAGAAGGTTATTTTTGTCTAAGTAGTCGACTAATCTCTTGTTTACAATTTTTTCTAGAACCTTTGATAGTACGCAGAGTAGAGAAATCGGTCTATAATTGTCTGGATTCCTTTTGTCTCCGCTTTTATGTATAGGAATAACTGATGCGGTTTTCCAGTAGTCGGGGAAGATACCTGTGGCCAGACTGACATTGCAGATATGTGTTAGCGGTTCTATAATGACGTCTTTTGCGTATTTTAGAATGAGCGGAGTTATGGAATCATATCCCGGAGCGCTGTTTATTTTGAGGTCTAGTATGATTCTACGAACTTCATCGGTATCTGTAGGTGTAAGAAACATTGAATTTGGACTTTTGTTAACGTTGCAGGGATGAGTCATCACCGCCAGGGCTTCCTGGGTGATGTCCAATCTAGTTAGGATACTTTCCGCTAGCTTTGCACCCGTTTGAACAAAGTGATTATTGCATATGTTTATGGAGTCTTGAGGAGAATTAACGATTTGCAAGAGTTCATGAGAATCGTTGTACTGATTTGGCATGTGACATATTTCTTTTATTTTTTGCCAAAGCTTTCTTGGGTTTTTATGATTTTCTGATAGTTGCTTATTATCGAAATCGGTTTTTATTTTATTAATTAGATTATTGCAGAAGTTTTTGTATCGGTTGTAAATATGGGCTTGTAATTGATTATTTGGTGCAGCTCGCTGTTTAAGATGTAGTCTGTCTCGGTGTCGCATGCATTTTAGCAGTCCTGGCGTAATCCACTTTTTAATTTTGATTTTGGAACGGGTAATCTTTTTATTTGTAGTATTATTACTGACACAGTTAAAGAGTGTTTGATTAAGCTCATTGACGGCGTCGTTGACGTTTTGCGATATGAAAACCTTTTGCCAGTCTGCTTTTTTCAGGTCGTTGACCATTTTATGATAATTTGTCTTGGTTATGTTCGTTGTGATTTTCTTTGACTTGTATTTGTTAATTGACAAACCCAAGATTATAATGTCATGATCAGTTATTGAGCTTTTACAAATAAGGCCAAGAGCTGTGTACTTAGTTTTTATGTAGATGTGGTCTAGACAAGCACTGCCTCTTGTGGGTTCGGTAATAGCGGGCAGAAGACCTTGTTCAGCCATTAAGCATTGGTATGCTGCATTGTCGAGGCTTGGTGACTCATCTAGGATATTTATATTTATGTCGCCTGTTACAAGTATGTTTTTTTTGTTTTGGATGCTACTTAGTGTGTCATCAAGTGAGTTAAGGAAGCGTTCCGAATTGGTAATAGATGGAGTTCTATATATGCCTACGATCGTAAAAGAGTTGGCCAGCGTTACGATTAGGCAATTAGCGTCATCAACATTTGGTTCATGTGCAAATGCAGACCAGCAAATTTTAGTATAGATCGTAACGCCACCCGATTTATTTATATAATTATGAGTGTAAAAAGCTTTGTACCCGGGAATCTGGCATATCTGTGAATTTTCTTGCAACCAGCATTCTGTAAGAATTATCGCATCAAAATCCTCGTCTAAGCGCTTTAAAATCGTTAGAAACGCTAGGAAGTTACGTTGTAGGCTGCGAATGTTATAAGTAAGCGTTTTAAAGTTACATGTTTTTGTAATGTTTTTACATAGTTCTGGGCTATCTATTATGTGACACGTTATATGTAGAGTTTCTTTTATGTCCTCAGAAATGTCACTGTTATCCATTATTATTTTTAAATGATTGTGAGAGATTTTGAAGGCTGGTGGAAAATAGTGTCAATCGTTTGGTTAAAATCGATTTTATAATGATTTTTTTATTAGATAAGTAATAATTATTTGAAACAGTTTTATGGGAGGATGTTTGTGCAATGTATTTTTGTTGTGCGGGTGATGACCGAAAGAAGTAAGTGTAAATGTAATCACCGTATGTACATTTGGTATTCGGCGTATTTTGATAAGTGGCAGAGGGTTTTTGTAGTGTGCGTAATAGTATGTATGTGTGTATGTTTATGTATATAATGTTTGTGTTTGTTTTATTTTGTGAAAAATAGTTAATTTTCATAGTAAGCAAGAGACAAATTATACAGGTCCCAGTATTAATTAAAATTAAAATAATTATTAAGATGGCTAAGTATAAAATTAAGATTCTCATTATAGTGTATATTGTATGGAGATTATTCTCTAACACGCTATTGGAGACTGTGCTGCGGGGGCGGTGCAATATTGGTCGCCTGGGTAGTTGCCCGTGGGGATAAGCGGTCCAGGTCAGCTGGGCATTTGATGACGATAGCTGGCTTTCCCTCTTCTCGCCGGATGAGAATTTTCCCGTTGTTGATCCAGCAGTACCGGTATCCGAGTTCTTTTGCCCGTCGTCTGGAGTCTCGAAATAACATCCTGTATGATTTGGACAGATGTTCGTTGATATAAATATTCCTTGTAGGGCCCAATATTCCGAGATCAGCGGATGTCATCACTATGTTTCTTCTAAGCTTAGCGGCTTTCAAAAATTCGTCTCTCTTTGCCTTTCTAGACAATCTGACTATTATAGGGCGTGGAAGACTCAAGTTTTGTCCTTTATTATTTCCGTTTTTTGCGCCAGCCCGAGTCACCCAATCAATATCGCACTCTGGTAGATTAACGCCTACTTTAGTGGCTGTGACCATTACGAGATGTTCTAAATTCTCATTGGATGTTTCGTCGATTCCTATAATCTCTAACTCATTTTTCAGAGTGGTCTGTGCCAGTTCATTAATTTGATGTTGTAGTTCCTGGACGTCGGCGCTCAATGATGAAATAATTAAATCCTTCTCTTCTATTCGCTTTTCGAAGCCGTCGAGCCTGGAATTATTTTTGCTTATTTCATCAGTAAGGTGCACAAGGCAGGATTTAATGTCTGCCATGTCGAGCCTAAGAAGCCGAAGCTCGGATACAACCGAATCGGACTCGAAATCATCGCGGTCATTACTCGGTGATGAGAGCGCCATTCGCTTTTGAGCGCGCAACGGGGCATTCGCGGTCGTAGCAGTGTCGAGCAGGTTGTCTGAGCGCACTGGAGTATTTGAGTTGCCAACCTTTGGTTCTTTTGCTTTACACATAGGGCACTGCCATCTAGGTATTTTAGATAAGTCAGACACTCCTATATTGACGCATGCCGGGTGATAAGCGCAATTGCACCAGGCGCAATACAAAATTCTTGTTGAGGTAAATGCTTCATTACAAGCAGCACAAGACGACTCCATTCTTAATTTCTTGTTTATATTTTTTGTAAATAAATTCCGGTAGGTAGTTTTCAATATTAATGAGCGGTAGGTGATATAATACTCTTGCGCAAGCGAGACGGGTTAGGCTAAGAGCGCGCGTTAGAGCGGGATGGATGTCGCAGTCGATGAGTCGGTTGACTGTTCGAAGTTGTTGTAGTATATCCGAGTTACAATTATTATTTAAATCAAACGTATTTCGATAAGATTATTATTGGCGTACCTTGCTTATGTTTCGTTATTGTTACTGTGTTAAAATAGTTGGAACCTTTGCACTTTAACCACTGACTTTTTAATTAACTTCGGGAGCGAGATGCGCACTTGTACGAAGACACGACTTATACCTATTCCTTCCATTTTTTTTCCATAGGATAGGGACAGAGACAGTATCGAATGCCTTTGCTAGGTCCAAAAATATACCAATACACTTATGTTTACTATCCACTTGTCGTACAATATAATCCGTTAAAGTCGATACCGCATCTTCCGTTGATTTTCCAGATACAAAGCCAAATTGATTGTCGGAAATAATTTTGAATTTAGTCAAATAATTTGTTAGTCGTTTATTTAACAGTCGTTCTATAATTTTAGAAAGTGCTGGTAGAATAGAAATAGGGCGATAATTATTTATACTGCCTCTGTCACCCCCCTTGTGTATGGGTTTAATAATAGCAATTTTAAAGGAATCCGGGAAGGTCCATTCGAAAAACATAAATTACAGATATGAGTAATGTAAGGAATAATTATATTTTTTTGCATATTTTAAGGCCATGGTTGGTATACCATCGTGACCCATTGCACAAGTGGATTTAAGATTATTTATAGTAGATTCGACTTCTGTACAATCGGTTGACAAGAGTCCAAAAGAGTGAAATGTGTTGTGATTTGTGGAAGATAAGATCGTCTTTTTGTTAGAATTTAGATTTAGAATTTGGTCAGCTAGATTCTTACCTAAATTAACAAAGTAACTGTTTATATAATTTAATGAGTCCTTACAGTTTTCTTTCAGAGTAAGTAGGTCTTTATCTTGTATTTCATTTTTTACATTATTTATATTACTTTTTGCTATTTTTTTTATTGCTTTCCACGTTTTTTTACTATCACTTCCAGCATTTTCTACCTCTTTTCTGTCATAGTTGTTTTTTACCTTTTTTAATATTTCTACGCAATAGTTTCGGTATCTTTTGTAAATTAATTTTAAGTTAACATTTTCAGGATCCTTACCTAAGTCTCGATGTAATTTATCACGATGTTTAATGCAGCGCAAAAGTCCCGGTGTTAGCCAAGGTTCTTTTATCGTTTTGGCGTAATTGATGATGGTATCGTGCTTATCTGGACATGTAATGTGGCAGTGAGACGAGATGCAAGTAACTTTAATACGTCACTTAACATCAGGTAATTTAATAAGAATAATATAAATTTCAATAGGTTCACAATTGACGGAGTAATTGCCTAACATACTACATACAAAATTTAAAAAAAACATCATACAGACGAATTGGGAACCTCCTCCTTTTCGGAAGTCGGTTAACAAAGTGCGTTATGTTCTATTCTGCCATATCTGGCTATCACAGCGAAAAATATCAGTAAAATCAGTGGAGCAGTTTATATTGAAGTCATAAAAGTAAACAAACTGGCTTTCGTATTTATGTAGTGGTAGTTAGTTGATTAGTTTCTCAAATGTTGATGCAAACAAACAAACAAGAATGAAAATGCTGTAATCTCAGTTTGTAATTCAATTCAACAAGGTGGTTAAACGCCTCCTTATATCCTGTAAAAAAAACGAATCCTCATAGCGCCATGACTCAAACCAGCCCAAAATAATGGCGCAAATCGGTTTGCCGAGTTTTTTTTTACTTATTATATTCAAATTCGTTTGCAATCTCACCTGATGTAAAGTGTCGAAAGTTCTGCCATACAATTGGATGCAAGCCAGATTGGGTTGCAGTACTTGCGTTGTGTGAATTGGCTTTAATACCCAAATATTTTTTGTAAATCTCTTTTTTTATCACATTAGGACGACTCTACCTAAAACCGCACCGTCACTTAACACCAGTTGATATCTTCGAGCATTTACCAATGGAGATGTTAACACAAGGCGTACCCCTCTGCTGGCCATTTAGCCATTATTGGCCATATGAGCGTGCGTAACTACGCTGTGTTTTTAATACTGTGTGCGTGTTTCAAGCTAGTGTGCGGGATCGTTAAAGTGAGTGATTTGTGTGTGTGCAATGCGTGTTTACCTCGTCCCCCGTAAGTATCGGCAGAAAAAAATGTTTGCGGATTACAACGCTAACATCTCCATTGGTAAATGCTCGAAGGTTGAGATAGTGGTCAAGATTGCAAATAAAAAAACAGCATTTGGTATGTCACATTTTTGATGAATTTTTTGAAACTTTACATAAATACATAAAATTACGCCTTTTTCCCGTTGGCGTAGGCAGATACAAGTTTCCACATGCTACGATCCTGACATACCTCTTTCGCTTCTTCCACTTTCATGAGCACCTTCATACATGCTCGCCGGTTATAGGTACTTTTGAATTGGCCTTTATTTATTCGTCTCCAATATTGATGGTTTATATCGTTTTTTTTTGCAGCCGATGAGAAAAGCCGCGTCATCCGGAGGGATGGCCAAGGCGATATACTTGTATCACATAAAGTTACAAGAGGTATGTGTGTTTGTAACTAAAGTGTTTACTCTCACTGTATATTACTTTTAAATAACTTGAGATGTAAAAAAAAAGTGTTTGTGTCAGCTCCTACGCACGACTGGAGTTTAATGCTTAAGAATTATTATTATTGTGGTCAAGGTCATGGTCAAGATCAAGGTCAAGGTCAAGAGGGCTAAATACGAAATTTGTTTCTTAAGGAGTAAACCCCTGTATACTTTGTATATACACACATACATAATTTCTAAGTCAAAAGTGCGCAAAGTACGTTGCGCAAAGAAACGTTACGTGTCACTTTTAGTAAATGCTCGATTTTACTCCTGATAAAATGTTCATACCGCGGGCTAAATATGAAAATCGTTTCTTAAGTAGTAGTAAACTAAAGGAGTAGTAAAAAGGTAATAATTTATATGCTAGTTGGACTTGCACACGAAGGGACCTACAATATTAACTAAGATCGAGCTCAAAATACGTTACATGTATGGGACCTCTTTTAAATTAATCTACATTCATCATCCGTACTACAAGCAAAATACCTTGCCTGAGGCTGCGTATCTCAATAACTACCATCTAGGGGTCTTCAAGTGGCGGGTGAAAAGTCTTCTAAAAGCGTGCTACATCTTGGGCCACATCGTCACTTAACATCAGGTGAGATAGTCAATCGCTTGCCTATTCAGCATATAAAATAATAAAACGTTAATTTGACATTACATATTTTTTATTGTGTAGCGTCAATCACACTACGAAAATGTCAAGTGTCTATAAAAGATACACCGACGGACTCATAAACTGCATCAAAGTTTAGGATTACTTTCGAATTAATTGAATAGTCCTTTTTGAGTCCGTCAGTATACAAATTTGAAACCCTATAGTTTGGTTCGTTAACTTCATAAGCCCCGTCTCAGACGGATGGGTTAACGGACGGATGGACAGCGGAGTCTCAGTAATAGTGTTCCGTGTGATACGGACTCCTAAAATGAATATAAAGAATGTTTAACAATTGTTCTCCAGACAGTAAACACGTGCGTGGAGATGTGTAACCGGTCGCTGCACAACATAATATGTCGCGCGGCGCTGTGCGGCGCGAGGCACGCGCGCCTGCTGGCCAAGCAGCGCCGCGTGCGCACCATAGTGCACGGCATGCGCGCGCGGAACGAGCCGCAACAGAACATTGATGATGTAAGTACTTTCTTAAATACTTCAAAAATGATGAGGTTCACACACACACACACCATATTCCCACATAAGGCGAAACACACTGCCCCGCGCTACGCTGCGGGGTGCGTGGTGACGGAGCCATGCGGGATGCAGATCTGCATCGTCATACAGATTTGTCCGCAAAAATCACCCAACCACGCGCGGGAGTGCGTGTTTCTCCGCATGTAGGCGCGTGATCTGCAACACTGCGCGTGAATGCGTTTTCAGTGTGTTGGACTACGTGCGTTTTCAGTGTGTTGGACTACGTGTGTTTTCAGTGTGTTGGACTACGTGTGTTTTCAGTGTGTTGGACTACGTGTGTTTTCAGTGTGTTGGACTACGTGTGTTTTCAGTGTGTTGGACTACGTGTGTTTTCAGTGTGTTGGACTACGTGTGTTTTCAGTGTGTTGGACTACGTGTGTTTTCAGTGTGTTGGACTACGTGTGTTTTCAGTGTGTTGGACTACGTGTATTTTCAGTGTGTTGGACTACGTGTGTTTTCTATATAAACACAGATACTTGCAAACCACGTAAGAACACGCACTCCCGCGCTACGCTGCGTGATCAGGGTGCAGTGTGCGAAGCGCCTTAGTGTTAATAACTCACGTCTTCTGTGCATGCTCTATTTTCAACCGACTTCCAAAAAGAAGGAGGTTATCAATTCGTCTGTATGTTTTTTTTTCTTTCTTTTTTGTGTGTATGTTACGCGATTACTCCGTCAATTGTGAACCGATTTGAATGATTCTTTTTTTAATCGATAGGGTACGTTTCCGAAATGGTCCCATTTAATTTCATTGATATCTAACAAGTATCTCCAGAGATATGTCAATAAACGTCTCAAACTTGCTACTGAAATTGACTCGCGGGGCATTCAAGTCGGTTGTTTTAGTTTTTTAACTATCTTAATTATTGTATACATCACTATATTGTAAACGAACAGCTGTTTACTAACGTGTCTTTTGAAATTATGTATTTTTAACTTTAAGTATTTTTTAAAGCACATGCAGTGCAGAAATCTGTGATATTTTCTTTGTCAATTTTCAGGACAGATTTTCAGAATTATTTTTTATTCGAAAGAGTTTTTTTTTTTACATTTAAGTTTGTCCCATTGTAAATTCATCGAGATCTGATGAATATTTTGCTAACGTGATTTACGCCTTATCGAGTATGAATTGTTTTTATAGCTAGTATATATATAAGAAGCTTCCATCATCAAGTGGCTTCGTACTATTTATTATAGCGCGTGTCCAGTTTGCTTTATTCATTAACCGACTTGACCTTGGAAGAGCCCTAAACAAATTTGGAAAATTCTTTGTTTTTTTCTTAAATTTATTCAATACTAGCTGTACCCGCGACTTCGTTCGTGATTCCTACAAAATCTTAACAAAACCTTAACGTTAGTGTGGCTACACTTAATTTTTTATTCGTCTAATTAAGGTTCAAATCAATGCCTTACATTATGATTAGGCCAAGAGAAGTTATATCCGCTACGCTGTAATTTTTTTTTAATGTAACAATTCATGTCTTAATTTAAATAATCCACACTAACCATCAATATATGGGCACTATTGCATTGCCCAGTTTGGTAGATAGGGTTACAATTTTAATGACAATGTATTTTAAATGGAATACTTAACCAATGTTTAATTGTTTATACTATTACATAATATATATAGAAATAATTTTGTCTTTCCCCCGGGGATAAGGCCATGCTAGCCCTGCAGGCATATGTGCGAAGCTGGAGAGGGTCGCTAGTTGAATTTAAAGTTTAGTCAGCCACTTGGCGTTTTGACTAAAGTTAGACAATATTTCACCCGGGACAGCAGTTTAATCTATATCAAAGCGATGGTTACAGTTATTAAAAAATCCAGCTAAGTAGATGCTTAAAATTATTGATAGCAGAATCGAAAATCTCATCAACGACGACTCCAAAAAATTCGACAACCGGGGATAGGCTTATTAAAAACGTTCATATATAACCTTTAATAAAAGGCACCTTTCAATTTCAGCCGGGCTATTCACAATCATTTGAACAAAATTCGGATTCAGAAACTACCTCCCCTTCGACTTAGCTCTTTGCAATACACAATTATCTGAACGGAGATACCTGCATTTCAATTCGTTTAATCAGGGATTCTAAATGGAAATATAATTATATTTATAATTTTAAATGACACTTTCAATGAATTTGAATGTATCCGATTTAAATTAGAGTACGGAGAGTACTCATAGATACATTTTTGACCATCTTCATAATAAAAGTTAACACACTCATTTTTTGTAAAATATTATTATGATGATTTTTTAGCACGAAATAGTAAGTTACTTTCTTATTTGTCTGTCGGTCATTCCAGGTGTAATCTGACGACATAATTTCAAAAACTTTCCAAATAGTTATCCAGCTGAAAGTTTCAGGGAAGCTAAAATATCGATGAAAATGCATTCTGTAGCGTGGTTTTTAGATCAATTTTATCCGACATTTATTGCTTTGTCTAAAGCATGTTTTAAGTTTTTCGGGTATTTATCTAAAGAGAGTGAACTTAAACAATAGAAAGTCTTAACTGGCTAAGTGCAAGTCGGACTCGCACTCGTAGGGTTCCGTAACATAAGCGGTTTTATGAAAAACAAATTTATATTTGCTGTTCGGAAAATGTGCTATATCTCAAAAACTACTGACTTCTAACCAATTTCCGGTTAAAGTTTTATTGAGATATACAGGATATTTTTTTTTAGATTTTTCACTTTTTACACACACATTTTACCACTTTAGAAGTGTAAAACTTTCGAACGAATGACTTTGAAAAAAAAATTGTTTTAAAAACCTCAATGTCATTTTCAACGACCTATCCAAAACATACCACACGTAAAGGTTTGATAAATAAATTTTTTTTTAGTTTCTGTTCCCATGTATGGGGAGCCCCCCCCCCCCCCCCCCTCTTATCTTTATTATTTTTATTCTTGTATAAAACTCGTAAAGCTGTTCATAGAATACATCTACTTACCAAGTTTTAACTGTGTAGTCTTAAAAGTTTCGGAATAAAATGGCTGTGACATACGGACGGACAGACGGACGGACAGACGGACGGACAGACAGACGGACAGACATGACGAATCTAAAATGGTACGAAACTGCACAACATTTCTACCTAATAGAACTACGCCAGCGATACGAATTCAGAAGCTGGGAAACCCGACGATCCTGTAATATGTGCAGTTATAATGTGTAATGTAAAGTAAAACATCGACTGGCATAGCAATTCGTCATCTACATCTCATGTTTCAAATGGAAACCTACTTCGGTTATTTTACTTAGCTTCGATGAGCTCTCATACATTTGGCTTTGAGCTTTGAGTATAGGTGAATACTCAAAGGCTTTGAGTAACTCAAAGATAGTTGGGCGCTAGTTTCGTTTCGCTTATATTCCAATAATGAGGCCTGTGTTTAATCCATCATCGGCAGAAGAACGATCGAGTGTTGTTTGCCGAACTCAGCTGATCTCCTTAAACTTAAGATAACAAAAGAGAGTGCGTATGCCACCATCATCCGAATATCTTTCTCAAAGATTTATATTACTTTATTAATGTTACTTTTTGAGAGCGAATCGATTAGCGACATGCTTTTATTCGATTGATGGCTGGTTCGTGCGAGTCACAACTCAAACCACCTTTTGCCACACGTAGTAGGAGCATTATATCGATGTTCCGCCTGACTTGTTGACATAAAATAGCTTTTTACCATCAAGGAGAACATTTGCCGGCGTATCCTCACGGTGTCCAGCAACAGAAAGCCCTTGGTATTCAGGATCATTTTAGGCCTAGCGGATTCACTATCTTCGATGACATCATCGCTTTGCACCAGGCGAGATAGTAGTCAAACGCTATGCCTATCAGCAGGTTATTCTCAATCATTCGAAAGCAAATTCGAATTCGGAAACTGCCTTTACTTCGACTTGGATCTTTGCAATTGACAATGCTCCGATCGGTTAATATTGATATTTCAATTAGAAAAAATCAGTGATTTATTGGAAAGGTTTCCGCGCAAAACAGCTCAGGGCTCAAAAAAAGAATAAAATTAAAAGTGAAGCTTCCGAATCCGAATATGTTTTCGAATGATTGAGAATAAGCGCAAAATTACTTACAAATAACTACAAAAACATTACAATTTCGACAAAATTTCTCACGTGTTGAAATTCGAACCTATATTGCTTCTCTAAGCAAGCTCTGTTCCGCCTGAGCCAATGATTTACACATGCAGTGTGGAATTTAAGAATAACATTGTAAATCTGCACGTATAATTACGAAACCAGGAACGATTCCCGTATCCTGTTTTTTTTTTTTTTTTTTTTTCATGTAAACTTTGTTGTACATATACATTTGATCAAAGTATCATTTGAGAAGTGTTTACCTAATAGATTGCATAACATTTTCATAAAAATATCCTGTTTTTCCCGTGTCCCACCAAAACCTTTATGTTTTTCAGGATAACCAATATTCTAAAAGTTATTCCATGGTATACATAGCTATGTTCCCTTTAAGTTTCATTAAAATCCGTCCAGTAGTTTCGGCGTGATGATTTTTCAAACGGACATACATACAGACAAAAATTTTCGCTTAGTTACTGTTTTATTATAGTATAGATAAATTTCATTGACATACATTTAGTATCTCCAGATATATGGAGATAAACATCTCAAATTTGGTACTGAAATTGACTAGCGCGACGTTTGAAGTCGGTTCTTTTAGTTTTTTTTTTACTGTCTGAAATGATTAAATGTACATAACATATAATTATATAATACATAACATATAATTCGTGCAGGTAGAAGACACGCTGACCCCGCCCGAGCTGGCCGTGATAGCGAGCGTCGAGAAACAACTCAAACAACTGAGCGCGGCTGAGCTGGAACTTGATCGGAACTTGTTTGTGCTCAAATGGTATCAGTTATATAACTAACGAGTACTTGGCGTAGACTCTGTGCAAAAAGAGAACCGTCCTAGAAATTAAGGGCTCGTCGGCCGTCGGTCGTTTTAAGAGTGTGTAATAAACAAGTTTGCTGTTTGAAATCGTTATTTATCTCAGAATCTGTGAAAGCTACCGTCTTAATATTTAGGGCAATGATACTTCAAACTTTTATCTTGCATTTGGGTATTTTTGAAAACAAAATGTTCTTGGTAGTATATATTTTTTTTTAAATACATGTTTTGTACACATTTTGCTATTTATCTCAAGAACATCATGCAATTTTTGGTGAGTTAATACTTTGTCAAGAAATCTAGAAGTATTTTAGTTTTTTAGTTATACTTTTTAATTTTTCGATTGGTTGTTTCATTAATTTGTTATTAGGTAAAAACAGTTTTATCGCTTACGTCGATAGAAAATTGCGTTGCGGGTCTATCGCTCTGTCCTTCTCACTCACAAGAAAAACATTAATGTCATCTCGCTCGACGCTCTGTTCGAAATCCGTCCCGCGGCGGCAAGGCTTGAAACCGGTTTATGCTTAACCGTTTCTTAAAGGTTTTAACCAATTATTTCGCTCGAAACAGGGCTAGAAACCGGTTTATGTATAACCGGTTTAAATACGGCATAAACCAGTTTTTTAATTATTTCGTTCAAAAACTTCTATAAACCGGTTTATTCCGAGAGAGGCACGCGTAATTACTTGCATCTTGTACGGGCTATAAAAAAACATGCTCTCGCACTTTTCGAAGTTTGCTTGCTATATATATGTATAATGTTTATGACCGACCGCTGTTTTCAATATGTGATTTACAATTACTAAAGCGTTGTTTGCTTGCGCCACTGCACACACGGCTGTACATTGAAAAGTGGTCGCTGACCATAGCTAAAACCGTTCTAAACCGGTTAATCAACGAAACTTTTGTCAAAAAGTTCTTTGCACAATATCGTTCAATAGCGGTTTATAGAACGAACGAAAACCAAAATTAAAAGTTCATATGTAGGTACTTACACCCAAACCGGTTTGAATTTTTAACCCGGTTTCCAAGCCTTGCGCGGCGGTGTTATTGCACACCCTTAATTTACTGTTTTTGTTGCATTGACAACACTGCTGTCATTACTAGTATGACTAAAAATGTTTGATACTTGGTAGGTACTTACCTACTCTTATCGTTATCGTGTGCTACTAGGTAGGTATGTACCTTCCTTCCTTACCTTTGAATGTTAGTTCATTGTAACGCCACGACGGTTCTCTTTTTAACCGACTTCAAAAAAAGGAGGAAATACGACTTTATATATATATATATATATGTATATATTTTATAGCACAGTGTGACCTAAACCCGCACTTTACGCAAGCTTTTTCGTGACTTAAATAGACGATTATTGCACGACGTGAAGTTGGCACCCAAGCGCAGCGAGGGTGCTATACGCCGACTATTTGAAGGAAAAAATATATACGGTCGAATTGAGAAACCTCCTCCTTTTTTTGAAGTCGGTTAAAAAGCGTAGCAAGCGGGTTTATGTCAAACTGAGAGCTATAAAATAATATACGATACTCGTGACTTAAGTAGTCTATTATTGCACGGCGTGAAGTTAGCACTCGAGCGCAGCGAGGGAGAGAGAACTTCACGCCGTGCAATAATAGACACACGTATCGTAATATTCTATTGTGTGTTCGCAGATAACTTCATCGTTTATGAACCGATTTTGATGATTCTCTGTTTGTTAGAAAGGAGATATTCCAAGGGTGGTACCGTAGTAATTTCATCGAGATCTCCAGAGATATGGAGATAAACCCCTCAAACTTGGTACTGAAAATTATTAGCGTGGTTTTTTAAAACAATATTATTGCACAGACTGCTTCTACACTAAACATAGAAATGTGACCGATTGTGCCTATTGCATCGTTTAAGCTGTCTCAGCTCATCTTTGCATTATTGCCTTTCTAATGAAACGGTTTGGGCATATAATGTTCCTGCCGCCTGTAGAAATGTTATGTGATATTTCCTACGTATTTTTTTAGTTCTACTATCAATTTATACTATAGTCGGCACGTTATCAACTGAGTCGTGAGGCCATAAACTTCAATAGAGATAAGAATATCGATAAACGGAGATAGATATAGGGAAATTATTTATCGAGTCACGACTCAGTTGATAACGCGCCGACTATATTAAAGTAACTTTAAAAATTGATAGAATGCTTGTTTTTGTTACCGACTGGTTTTGTTAAAAGTTGCTTCTTGTTACATAATTGTACGCGTATGTTGTTTAATAAATTTTGAGATAAAAGTATCGAATTATATCGATTAATCGATAGCATCGTTCTGTAAAAAATTAGAATAAAATCTTGTTTACGGTTATTTGTGCTGTTTTAAGTGTAAATTTATTACTACATATTATGAACCTACCGACTATTCCCACACCGCTCCCACCCGGCTAAAAATGTTCATCAAAATGTAAGCCTTTCGACGTTTAGTTACTTGTACTATTCATTATTCTGTGGTTTAGTGTAGACTGACTTTACATTGACAACACAAAGAGGAGACGGCGCTGTCTGCTTTTCGGAAAAGTCGGCGACAAGCTTAGATCCCCCGCTGCGTATATCTGTTCGTGATAAACTTAAAAACTACAGAATCTTAAAAAGAACAGATTTTCATGCTGTTATCACAAATAGACAAGAGTGATTCATGAGGAAGCTTTAGCTATATAGTACAAAGATGTTAATTCATGCTTGACGCAACAAACAGATGCATACAATGTAGGCATGTGGCCTATGCTCTACCCGTGCGAAGCCGGAGCACGTCCATAGTAATATAATAAGATATGAGTGCTCAATGGACATGGAACATTTCACAAGTAGCATGTTAAATTTCATATGAAATGCATTTTCATAAATGACATCTGCTACTTCTCTTTATTTGGTCTGTGAAGTTTAACACTCAATGAAATCGCATCGACGTAGAGAGCGAGCGAGAAGAGACGAATCATAAGTACTAAACCTAGAGCAAGCGTGTTAGAAAGAAAAGAACAAACCATATTTTGCTGATTCGTCGCCGCTAAGTATACGACGAAGAGCGCAGCGCCACCCGTGCTCCGTTTTAGAACTATATCGGTAAATTATGAACTTAAATGTCTTATGAGAGCATTTTAAAATAGACTTTAAACTAAGTGCGGTAAAGTATTAATTCACTTGGAATAATTTGTCGCAGATCTCAAAATAATTCATTTTTTAATAGCGTAAGGTACAGTATCGGTCAAAATTGGAGTAGCAGTCTCAAAAAGCAATAACATGACAGCAAAATATGCACATACGACCTTCTTCTATAAGACGTTTCGAAAGTAACACAATGAAAGAGAAAGATAGAAGAGATAGAAAGACCCATATATCGCACTCTTTCATTATGAACCAATTAGAAAGAGCGCATGTGTTCATTAGTAGAATAACTAGACCAGTTTTGCTTCTTTTATCAGTTATACAAATAATGAGGGTAGATTTGAAACAAAATGTATTGATGGCTTAAATGTATGAATATAAAATTGTCGGTTGGTGAACTTCGGTGTGGTTGAAGTTTGGTTAATAAATAACTTAAAAAATCAAAATGCAAGCAAATATATATATAATTATTAAAGACGGCGAATATTGAGGCATTGCATAGAAATGGACTAAATAAATTATATTATCTGAAATGTATAGTGGAAGCGGCATAAGTGTAAGTTATTGCTGAGTGATAAGTGATGAGAAATCGTAGTTGTGAAAGTAGATTGTTAATAAAGTGTGTTAATAAGATTTGGCGTTTTCAGACGAATTTTATACGGAGAGTTCGCCGCGCACTCTATGGGGCTTAATAATGCAAAGGTGAGAAGCACGAGACGAGAGATATCCTGAGCAGCTGTAGTGTAGTCCTGTAGTCCCCCTGGATCTAGTTTGGGGAAATTTACGCGACAAACATAACATGTGCAAATATAGTGGATTACGAAGGCTTCTTATCTGCATCGAAAACAAGAACACACGAAATATTAATTTAAAAGTATATAAAAACTAGGCGATGTGCCGGCTGTGATAATTTGTAATAAGTAATTGTGTAACTTATGATTATAAAGGATCAAGCTTCAATCCTCTTTTCCTAGAGAAAATGAATAAATAAGCTTATTACCTCAAAAAAACAATATAAGGTAAGAGCAATTCTTAGATGCTACCAATTGACAGCGTTATTTTGTCAAAGTAGATAATTGTCAATGAAGACGGTTTCAATTTAATATAATCTATCTATACTATTGTTACGTGCGGGGTGGTATTAAAATGCCAATCCGATGAGATGAACGTTTATTTCCACTTAACACTAGGTTTTACAATGTTCCACAGTAGCTGTCCAAATCGTCTTGCACAATTATCAAAAGTCCGTTAACACACACTGAGGTCGTTGGTAATCACAATCACTGATTTCACAGTTCACAACACTAGTTCACTGATAACACTTAACGATCACTTGGTCGCTATCCGCGCTTAGATAGTTACACTGTCGCTTCCAGAGATTGACTGACTCAACGCCGCGGTGCGACGCTTTATATATGACACAATTCACAATTCTAGAAACTCCTCGATCAATAAAGAATAAAAATAGCAGACAAACAAAGCAATAAATCAAATACAATAAGGCGGCTTTCCTTTGAACATCTGATGTAAACAACTTTACCATACATGCTAATTTGATCTCTAACGACTTATGAATAAGGTTCAATCTTAACTACAAAACTAGGTACATTGACTAAGGTTGGAATTCCAGGAATGTTACTTTTATGACGGTCGGGTCGGGTGTTTATAGCCCCTAATTACTCTATTGTTTCCCACGCTATTTTTGTTCGAGAAGCTTGGCGAAACTTCGCGACTCGACGATGCGATGTAACATTATCCCCTTCTTAGTTATGATCGTCCCGATCATCATTTGTTCCATGGTATCGTGTAAGTCGATCGATGTGTACTACCTTTGGCTTTCCTCTCAGGCCTCGTTTAATGCGGTAGGTAACGTCGTTTATCTTCGTGATAATCTGGTATGGTCCTTCCCAATGAGCCTGTAGCTTCGGACTTTTTCCTTTCCTTCGTAGTGGCTTTTGGGTATTGCCTTCTTCAGTCTCGGGAAATGGCCCGGCAACATCCACGGCAATGCGCTCCCATGGTGCTCCAACGTTGTACAATTTTAGTTGTCCTTTACTTCTTGTCTTTGGTCCTTTTACTGATGCGCACGCGGTGCACTTCCTGCACCAATCTTCTACATCCTCGCGGCTGTGTACCCAGTAAAATCGTTGACGAACCTTCACAAGTGTTTTCTTGACTCCCAGGTGTCCACCAGAAACTTCGTCATGAATGTGTCGTAGTAAAGATGCCACTTTACTCCCGGGAACAACGACCTGCATCGTAGTTTCTTTTCCATTGCTGCTTTCCCATTTTCGGTACAAGATTCCTTGTTCCAGAGTCAGGCTGTCCCACTGAGCCCAGTAACTTTTTGTAATTGGGCTGCAAGCTGACACGTCGCTGCACTGGGGCTTGTTTCCAGACTTTATCCAATCCAGTACAGGTCGTAAATCTCTGTCCTCCGATTGTGCTTGTCTCTTATTTTCGCCGTTCCATTCGTCATCTGTTCTGTCCATCCTGATGACTCTGACTTCTTCTCGAGACTCGTGCTTTTCGCAGTGTTTACAGTCATCTGCACAAGGTCTTCTTGACAGGGCATCGGCGTTGCTATGGCCCTTTCCACTGCGATGTTCTGTCACGAAATTGAACTCCTGAAGTTGCTCGATCCATCGTGCCACTTGACCTTCCGGGCTCTTAAAGTGAAGAAGCCATTTAAGAGCAGCGTGGTCCGTTCTGAGCGTAAACTCTCTTCCGATGAGGTACTTGTTGAAGTGCTGAAGAGTCTTCACCACAGCTAGCAATTCTCGGCGGTTGACGCAGTAGTTTCGTTCTGGTTTGGATAATGATTTACTGAAGTATGCTATGACCACTTCTTTGTCTCCTTGGATTTGTGAGAGAACTCCTCCAATTCCCGTGTTGCTGGCATCAGTGTCCACATTAAATCTTCTGTCTCTGGTAGGGTACCCCAAGATCGGCGTTTCACACAGTCGCTGCTTAAGATCTTTGAAGGCGGTTTCACACTCCAAGTCCCATACAAATGTGCGCTTTTCTTCTGTCAGCCGGTGTAAGGGTTTGGCAATTTCAGAAAAGTTCTTGACAAACCGCCGATAGTAAGCGCATAGTCCCAAAAACGACCTTACATCAGTTTTATTCTTCGGGGTAGGCCAAGTTTGAACAGCCTTGATTTTGTCAGGATCAGTTTGTACTCCGTTTTCCGAAATGATGTGTCCAAGGTAGCTGACTTTGGATTTAAAGAAGTCACACTTTTTGGCACTCAGCTTCAGGTTTGCTTCACGTAGACGGTTCAAAACCTTCTCCAGATTCTGCAGATGTTCAGTAAAATCACGGCCCAAAATGATGACGTCATCCAGGTACACCAAGCATACGTCACCCAGTAATCCAACCATTACTCTGTCCATGAGACGTTCAAACGTTGCTGGAGCGTTACACAGTCCAAATGGCATGACGTTGAATTGCCAGAGCCCATTTCCAATGCCTGTACTGAATGCTGTCTTCTCTTTATCTTCTGGACTGATTTCTACCTGCCAGTAGCCACTTTTCAGGTCAACCGTGGAAAACCACTTCATTCCACTAAGCATGTCCAGTGTATCGTCTATTCGAGGCAGGGGGTAGCTGTCCTTCTTTGTGACTTCATTAAGCATTCTGTAATCTACGCAGAATCTGGTGGAGCCATCTTTCTTTTTCACCAGAACCACTGGCGACGACCAAGGACTTGTAGATGGTTCGATGACTTTCTCTTTGGCCATGTCTCTTATCATGTCTGCGACTTGAGCTTCTTTCGCCCATGGAATCCTTCGTGGCCGCTGTCGTATTGGTCTTGCGTCGCCAGTGTCAATTTTGTGTTTGACAAGTCCGGTACGTCCACAGTTGTTTCCAGCGGCGAAGACGTCTTTAAATCTCATGAACAGGCGTTTTGCTTGTGACAGCTGAGCGAATGTTAAGTTGTCTTTGGATGATTCCAGCAGCTGTGATATTGGATCTTCCGAGGTTGGTTCCGTAGAAGTAATATCCGTTCGTCGCAGGTACTTCACTTCTTGACATTTTCCAATTATGCTGTTTTTCTTTAGATGAACTTCTTCATTACCAAGATTAAGAATTCGCACACTGGCCGTTCTGTTTGTCATGAGCAATGTTCTTGCAGTAATCCAGGTCGGATGTGTGCCCTCATCTTCGGCAATCACACATAGCACTTTTGACTGAAGTTGGAAATTTCACTCGAACAATATTTTGCGATTTTGGAGCCAACACGACGTCCTTGAAACAGTAAAGCTTACACGGTGCCGTTCCTTCAAAGAACACTTCTTGCTCAGGAAACCAGAGTACACCACGGGCCACATCCAATATGCAATGCTGCTTCTCCAAAAAGTCCAATCCCAGAATGCAATCATCAGTTATGTTGGCAATCAGTACAGGATGAATGTATGAGTGCTCACCGATGATTATCTCCATGTCGGTATCGCCAAGGACAGGAACTGACTAGCCGGTTGCTGTCCGTAGTGAGCATGCTGCAGATCGATGTTTCCGTGATATAAATCGTTGCAGGAATTCAGGCTTCACAATTGTGCGCGATGCTCCTGTGTCCACTGTGAACTTGCAGGTCTTGTTGTTCAGGGTGCCCTCGACGATTAAGCTGTTCCCGTTGCACACTTGTGTCACAGTGATGGTGGAGGCTCTCCTTTGACCAGACGGCGCCCGTCTCGCAGCTCTGACGACGTTTCTTCTGCCACTTAGGTCCTGTTTCTTCATCTTTGGGCAATCAATCCGAATATGCCCTCCTTCTCCACACCCGTAGCATGTCGGTCCATAACGGGGCTTCCTGGGTTCAGTCACCAGTTCCTGAACCCTATACGTTTTGGTGTCTCGTCGCACAGTTTCCACTTCCAAAGCATAAACCAGGGCGTTCTTGAGTGTCTGATGATGTCCCAAACGTACAGCAGCGCGTACCTCGCCATCCCTGATTCCATCCACAAAGTGCTGCAGCGATGTAACCTCGATGACTGATGGTGTCGACACGTAGGCTCGTCGGACCAACCTCTCGATTTCATCTGCCCACTGTTGTAATGTCTCTGTGGGCTTCTGGGTGCGCTCACGTAGTTGTGCCCTGTACGCATGTTCCATGTGCTTGTCTCCATAGCGCGTTTCGAGGGCTTCCAGCAGGGTCTTCAACGTCCTTTCCTCTTCAGGTATGCGTTCCTGGATAAGCTGAGCATCTCCTTTCAGCGCTAATGTGAGCGCTGTATTTGCATGCTCGTCAGTCCAGACACAGCTTTTAGACAGCGTCGTAAACTGAAATTTGTAGGCTGCCCACGAAGATGTACCGTCGAAGTGCGGCAGGTCTAGTTTGAAGGGTGAGGTCATGGTGGGACCCTGACTGCTCTGTCCAACTCCTCGCACTTTCAGCTTCTGGACCTCATTCGCTAGGTCATTCACGGTCTGCTCGTGTACGTCGAGACGCCCTTCCACTTCTTTGACGCTGGCTTCCACCTTTTTAACCTTTTCTCCCATTCCGGAAAGCCCGTTCTGCAACTTAGTTTGCAATTCTTCGGATTGACGCATAATGGACTCTTCCAGCTAACGGCTAGCTTCTTCCTGTGCTGCCTGTACAGCCTGTAGTGCAGCCTGTTGGTCTTGGCGTACAGCATGTTGTTCCTGGCGTACCTCTTGTAGTGCAGCCTGTGCAGCTTGTTGTCCTGCTAGGAGAGCGGCTAGCATGGTCTCCAAGCCCCCATCCGTAGTGCGACTCACTAACGGTGCTGCAGTTGGCGCTGTCATGGTGGGTGCCATTGGTGTCGCTGCTGGCTCTTCAAATGTGGACGTTCCTCCTTCTGCCGGGTTGCATCCATCTCCGCCTGGCGCCTGGTGCGTGGAGTACGCGTATCTTCCCTCGGAGTGATTGGCATTCCGCTTCTGACACCAATTGTTACGTGCGGGGTGGTATTAAAATGCCAATCCTATGAGATGAACGCTTATTTCCACTTAACACTAGGTTTTACAATGTTCCACAGTAGCTGTCCAAATCGTCTTGCACAATTATCAAAAGTCCGTTAACACACTGAGGTCGTTGGTAATCACAATCACTGATTTCACAGTTCACAACACTAGTTCACTGATAACACTTAACGATCACTTGGTCGCTATCCGCGCTTAGATAGTTACACTGTCGCTTCCAGAGATTGACTGACTCAACGCCGCGGTGCGACGCTTGATATATGACACAATTCACAATTCTAGAAACTCCTCGATCAATAAAGAATAAAAATAGCAGACAAAAAAAGCAATAAATCAAATACAATAAGGCGGCTTTCCTTTGAACATCTGATGTAAACAACTTTACCATACATACTAATTTGATCTCGAACGACTTATGAATAAGGTTCAATCTTAACTACAAAACTAGGTACATTGACTAAGGTCGGAATTCCAGGAATGTTACTTTTATGACGGTCGGGTCGGGTGTTTATAGCCCCTAATTACTCTATTGTTTCCCACGCTATTTTTGTTCGAGAAGTTTGGCGAAACTTCGCGACTCGACGATGCGATGTAACACTATAATAAAATATTAACTAAGCGAAAACTGTACATTGAATATTTTTTTGAAATTTAAATTAGGGGAAGCATTATGAACGCTATAGACGCCGAAAATATAATTTTTAAAATTTTTGTCTGTATGTATGTCCGTTTGATAAATCATCACGCCGAAACTACTGGACGGATTTTAATGAAACTTAAAGTGAGCATAGCTTATACTATGGAATAACTTTTAGAATATTGGTTATCCTGAAAAACATAAAGGTTTTGGTTGGACACGGGAAAAGCAGGATATTTTTATGTAAATGTTATGCAATCTATTAGGTAAACACTTCTCAAATGATACTTTGATCAAATGTATATGTATAACAAAGTTTTCATGAAAAAAAAAGAAAAAAAACAGGATACGGGAATCTTTCCTGGTTCCGTAATTATACGTGCAGATTTACAATATTATTCTTAAATTCGCCAAACTGCATATGTAAACGGATCATTGGATCAGGCGGAACAGAGCTTGCTTTAAGAAGCAAAGGCTGTAGGTTCGAATTTCAACACGTGACAATTTTTGTCGAAAATGTAATGTTTTTGTAGTTATTTGTTAGTTATTTTGCGCTTATTCTCAATCATTCGAAACATATTCGGATTCGGAAGCTTCATTTTTAATTTTATTCTTTTTTTGATTCCTGAGCTGTTTTGCGCGGAAACCTTTCCAATAAGTCACTGATTTTTTCTAATTGATATATCAAAATTAACCGATCGGAACATTGTGAATTGCAAAGATCCAAGTCGAAGTACAGATAGTTTCCGAATTCGAATTTGCTTTCGAATGATTTCAACACGTGACAATTTTTGTCGAAAATGTAATGTTATTGTAGTTATTTGTTAGTTATTTTGCGCTTATTCTCAATCATTCGAAACATATTCGGATTCGGAAGCTTCATTTTTAATTTTATTCTATGTTTGATTCCTGAGCTGTTTTGCGCGGAAACCTTTCCAATAAGTCACTGATTTTTTCTAATTGATATATCAAAATTAACCGATCGGAGCATTGTGAATTGCAAAGATCCAAGTCGAAATAAAGTTTCCGAATTCGAATTTGCTTTCGAATGATTGAGAATAACCCTGCTGATAGGCTTAGCGTTTGACTACTATTTCGCCTGGTGCTAAGCGATGATGTCATCGAAGATAGTGAATCCGCTGGGCCTAAAATGGTCCTGAATACCAAGGCCTTTTTGTTGCTGGACACCGTAAGGATACGCCGGCAGATATGTTCTCCTTGATGGTAAAAAGCTATTTTATGTCAACAAGTCAGGCGGAACATCGATATAATGCTCCTATTACGTGTGGCAAAAGGTGGTTTGAGTTGTGACTCGCACGAACCAGCCATCAATCGAATAATAGCATGTCGCTAATCGATTCGCTCTCAAGAAATAACATTAATAAAGTAATAAATCTTTGAGAAAGATATTCGGATGATGGTGGCATACGCACTCTCTTTTGTTATCTTAAGTTTAAGGAGATCAGCTGAGTTCGGCAAACGACACTCGATCGTTCTTCTGCAGATGATGGATTAAACACAGGCCTCATTATTGGAATATAAGCGAAACGAAACTAGCGCCCAACTATCTCTGAGTTACTCAAAGCCAAATGTATGAGAGCTAATCGAAGCTAAGTAAGATAACCGAAGTAGGTTTCCATTTGAAACATGAGATGTAGATGACGAATTGCTATGCCAGTCGATGTTTTACTTTACATTACACATTATAACTGCACATATTACAAGATCGTCGGGTTTCCCAGCTTCTGAATTCGTATCGCTGGCGTAGTTGTATTAGGTAGAAATGTTGTGCAGTTTCGTACCATTTTAGATTCGTCATGTCTGTCCGTCCGTCTGTCCGTCCGTATATTTAATTTAACACAGCCATTTAATTCCGAAACTTTTACGACTACACAGTTAAAACATGGTAGGTAGATGTATTCTGTGAACAGCTTTACGAGTTTTATACAAAAATAAAAAAAATAGGTCGTTGAAAATGACATTGAGGTTTTTAATATAATTTTTTTTTTTCAAAGTCATCCGTTTGAAAGTTTTACACTTCTAAAGTGGTAAAAAGTGAAAAATCTAAAAAAAATATCCTGTAGATCTCAATAAAACTTTAACCGGAAATTGGTTAGAAGTCAGTAGTTTTTGAGATATAGCACATTTTCCGAACCGCAAATATAAATTTGTTTTTCATAAAAACGTTTATGTTACGGAACCCTACGAGTGCGAGTCCGACTTGCACTTAGCCAGTTAAGATTTGTTATTGTTTAAGTTCACTCTCTTTAGATATATACCCGAAAAACTTAAAACATGCTTAAGACAAAGCAATAAATGTCGGTTAAAATTGATCTAAAAACCACGCTATAAAATGCATTTTCATCGATATATTAGCTTCCCTGAAACTTTCAGCTGGATAACTAAATGGAAAGTATTTGAAATTTAAGTCGTCAGATTACACCTGGAATGACCGACAGATAAACAATTAAGTAACTTACTATTTCGTGCTAAAAATCATAATAATAATTTACTAAAAAAATGTGTGTTAACTTTTATTATGAAGATGGTCAAAAATGTATCTATGAGTACTCTCCGTACTCTAATTTAAATCGGATACATTCAAATTCATTGAAAGTGTCATTAAAAATTATAAACATAATTATTTCCATTTATAATGCATTCTCCGTTCAGATAGTTGTGAATTGCAAAGATCTAAGTCGAAGGGGAGGTAGTTTCTGAATCCGATTTTTTTTCAAATGATTGTGAATAGCCCGGCTAAAATTGAAAGGTGCCTTTTATTAAAGGTTATTTATGAACGTTTTTAATAAGCCTATCCCCGGTTGTCGAATTTATTGGAGTCGTCGTTGATGAGTTTTTCGATTCTGCTATCAATAATTTTAAGCATCTACTTAGCTGGATTTTCTATATAACCGTCAACCATCGCTTTGATATAGATTAAACTGCTGTCCCGGGTGAAATATTGTTTAACTTTAGTCAAAACGCCAAGTGGTTGACTAAACTTTAAATTCAACTAGCGACTTCGCACATATGCCTGCAGGGCTAGCATGGCCTTATCCCCGGGGGAAAGACAAAATTATTTCTATATATATTATGTAATAGTATACACAATTAAACATTGGTTAAGTATTCCATTTAAAATACATTGACATTAAAATTGTAACCCTATCTACCAAACTGGGCAATGCAATAGTCCCATAATATATTGATGGTTAGTGTGGATTATTTAAATTAAGACATGAATTGTTACATTAAAAAAAATTACAGCGTAGCGGATATAACTTCTCTTGGCCTAATCATAATGTAAGGCATTGATTTGAACCTTAATGAGACGAATAAAAAAAATTAAGTGTAGCCACACTAACGTTAACGCTTTGTTAAGTTTTTGTAGGAATCGCAAACGAAGTCGCGGGTACAGCTAGTATTAAATAAAAATAGTAGTTTATGATATTTCGATATGTTGAAAATCAGTTATTTTAAAAACATTGTTGCTGTGTATTCTTCTTAGTTATACAAATAAATATTTCCTCAAAAACTATTAAGATAACATCATCGTGCTATTTGTTTTATTTCACATATAACATAGATCACCAATTTACCTTTATTAGCTATGTTTGTTTAAACAGATATAAAATAATACAAGCTATATTAATAATTGATAATTTTTTATATATATTTTATAGGCTAGCGTTTGACCACTATCTCACCTGTTGGTAAGTGATGATGCGGTCGAAGATGGTAAGCACGCTAGGCCTAGAATGGGAACTGGCTCTCAAGGATAGCTGCCGGTACACATACGATGTTTGACGACAGATTTTCTAACTTGAGGGTGGTAGCTGGGCAGGCGGACACTAAATAGTGTCCTACCACCATGCGGGGGTTGTTGGTTTCTTAACGATGTTTTTCCTTCACCGGAGGGCCACTGTGAAAAGCGCACATTATTTTTTGATAGAAAAATCCATTGGTGCACGGCGGTTTGAACTCGGCACCTCTGGCATCAAATCCCGATTACGCCACCGGGCCTTCAAAATTAAAACAAAATCATGGAGTGGATAGAGAATCGAACTCGGGGCCTCCTGATTCCTTAACAGTCCTAGGTGGACTATCGACCACTCGACCAAGATGCTATTAATGACTCATTCGAATTTAAGCATCCGTTACTTGTTGCGTAGCTTTCTGGACGTTATGTTAACTCAACAAAAAGAAAAAGAGTATACAGTGGAATATTGTTATCTTTATTTGATGTTTGCCAAATGTATCTGACGCTACGTTTCACCTTTTTATTCATCTGTGGTCTGGCTAAGCATGCCATCTATGCCGTACTTACGTGTTATTGTTTGCGTTGGAACATTCGACAGAAATATCGTGCAGGCTACTATGAACATTGAGGTGCTACTGGACTATTGTCCCTCGATAGTACTTTATACATGAAAATCATTGCCAGTGAAATTTCACATGTAAAATCACTGCTACTTTTATTTTTCATTCGCATTAATTATCGGTCGCAGTGCAATGACGCGCAACATTCTGGTAATAGAGTGTTGCGTGCCACAGCATTTGTTATTGGCAAATTTGTTAATTACAAGCGGCAATAGCTCAATGGATTAGGTGTTGGACTGGCGATCGAGAGGTCGTGAGTTTGATCCCCGCACATTGCACTATTGACGTGAATCCACTCCAGACACAATGCATTTAGCTTAGTTGGAGGGGTTAACAAGAATACTAGTAATGTGCAACCAACATTACTAGTAAGCTTTATAAAAAATATTGGCAGATTTCATTGCATTATGCAAACGTCTTACCTTGTCCTGTTTTTATTCTTATAATAATTAAGATAGTTTAAAAACTAAAACAACCGACTTCAATGCCCCGCGAGTCAATTTCAGTAGCAAGTTTGAGATGTTTATCGTCATATCTCTGGCGGCTATCATATATTGGACGGCCCTTTGGCGTAAAGGATAGTTACCCTGATTCTGACCCGACGGTCGTTGGTTCTAATCCTATCTATATACCTACCAATGAAAGTTTATGTGCATTCATGAATCATGGGTTTTCGTACAGAGGTAGTGGGATCATTAAATCTACCAATAATTAAGATAGTTTAACTAAAACAACCGACTTCAATGCCCCGCGAGTCAACTTCAGTAGCAAGTTTGAGACGTTTATCGTCATATCTCTGGAGATACTTATCAGATCTCGATGAAATTACAATGGGACCACCTCGGAAACGTACCCTACTGATTACAAAAAGAATAATTCGAATTGGTTCAGAATTGACGGAGTAATCGCGTAACATACACAAAGCAATTAAACAGACGAATTGAGAACCTCCTCCTTTTTTGTAAAGTTGGTTAAAAATAAAGTATAACATAATGAGATTGGAAATATTTATATCTTCTTCTTTATCTTTATGCATACCTATATACATTTATTCTACCCGTGTGTATGTGAATAAACTCCTCCTGAACGGCTGGACCGATATTGATGATATAGTGTGTGTATGTGTGCGGGTTTGACTTGGATCCTGGACGGTTTTAAATAAAAGCCACAAACACATTCTTAAAGTTTTATTTGACCCCATCAAAACTCAAGTTGTTCAAACAATTTACAACCTATAATGACGATTAATTATTTATTATAATAAAAAAAACTTTCTGACTATCTACACAACGGTCGCATCACATTAATAAAATTGAACAAAAATGGCTGATTTAAGCGAATTTAAATCTACCCTGAAATCATCCAAAATTAAATTGGAGAGTCCACAAACAGTTGTGTTGCTCTTTGCTAGTTTGTTCATAGCGTACAATAATGCTCTTTGCTCTAGCTTTATCGTTTTAAATAATTTCGCCAGTTAACATTTTGGTATGTGGTATGGAGTAGGGATTATGTTAATGACTACATTGTAAGGAGCAAGTCGTATTATCCACGTCGCTGTATTATCCACTTGGGCCGGTACCGTAGATTGTATTAACCTGCATGGCAATTCACATCAAAATCAAATTCTGATTCGAAATGTATTTCCTTCGACTCGGATCTTTGCAATTCACAGTGCTCCGATTGGCAACTTTTGACATTTCAATTCGAAGAAATTTTCTGGAATTTTTGGCGAAAGGTTTCCACGACCAAATCGAATTTAAATGTCAAAACTCCGTTCTTGTATTATTATTTATTCTGTGGTTCAGGCTACGAATAAAATAGATTTTATTTGTAGGGTTCAAGGGCATTATTGTGATTTTTTTTAAAGATCAGTCGAAGGAGAGACAATTTTCGAATCCGAATTTGTTTTCAAATGACAATATTTCGAAAACAAATGCCATGCTTGTTTCCGTCAGTTTCGTTTATAACGGGAACTTACAATTAGAGTCTGTACAAAAAGAGAACCGTCGTAGAAATTAAGGTTGCGTCGGTCGTGGGTCGTATTAATTTACTGTTTTTGTTGCATTACGCCTAAAAATGTTTTATACTTGGTAGACACCTACCTACTCTTGTCATTATCGTGTGCTACTAGGTAGGTATGTACCTTCCTTCCTTACCTTTTAATGTTAGTTCATCGCAACGCCACGACGGTTCTCTTTTTGCACTGACTCTACTACCAAATGAGGTTTGCAATCTCCTACGAAAATACATATCAAAACTAAAACATTACCAAATCTTTCCCACAGTTAAATCAAAACTTGTTTGCGTTGGACTCTCCTCGCTAATGAACACAAATGATAATATACCAACATCGTTATAGTTATCAATTAATATTAACAAGTATATAGATTATGTACGTACGTAGTTAAACACCTGTTATACAGTGACACCTAATATTTTATATAAGTATTTATTACAGAAACTTACTGTTGTGTTTATTGACAAAGACTGAAGATCCGAATCAAATACATTCATTGGTTTTACATTCTTTTCTTATTTCTATAGGTGTACGTTATTGAACAACGATATGGTATTATAAAATTACAATACTTTAGTGTATTTTAACAGATTATATGAAAACATTTAAGTGCGGGATAAAAATTGATCGCATAAACTAGCCCAAATGTTATGAAGTCGACAGGAAAATATCGAACTGTTTTCTTGAGAAATGGTACATCAGGGGTGGAAGTCTATATTGATAGTGATGCGTCTTGTCATTTCAAACGTCTGCTAGAATGAGATGCAGCTAGATAGTTGTTATCTGCATCTCTTTTCTTATCGATGATTATGGGTCGAAATTCATCGCTATTCATGTAGAGACTACCGGCCCTGGGCAGATCTTCTAGCTATTATTTCTAAAAGTCGGGGATTATGCAGGGGGCTTTTTTATGGTAAAAGGTAACAGGACTAGCACGACGCTCGCCTGATGGTAAGCGAAGACGTCTACCTATTACAGATACGCGGCATTCAAATTCTGGAAGTCCAGAATTTTGCATGTCACCGCACTGCGCCTGTTACCTTGAGTCATAAAGATGTTGAGTATCACATGCCCTGTAATTTCACTGGACACCTTGCCATTTCAACCGAAAAACATGCCTATTTCACGGCTGAATATTAATTGACAAAGTGGTGGTATCAGGCGTACTAGCAGAAGTCCTACCACTACAAAAAGGTTTGGGACCTGTGCGTGCAATGCCAGATCATTTTTATGGTCTAATCGTTGTAAGTACTTGCCTCCATAATGCAACAAATAATATTTCAAGCCAGATATTACTTACATATAACAAGAGAAGATATTTTATTTTTAAACTTAGATTGAAGCTAAGTTATATTTTTATTACTGTGGACACAACAGCTAAAGATGGCGTCCATTGAAGATGATGGCGTCACTATTTGACCAGCTGAAACTAAATAGTTCATGCAGGAGTTCTATTTGCAATTGGTTGATCAAAAAAAGCAAATGATAGCATAGCATAGGCATAGCTACAGCAGACTTTGATTTTTTGTAGAAACAAATTTTGCTTTAGAAGCAATTTTCAGGGAGGAAACAGGGGAATACGTTTGTATACAAAACTGACCCCGCGTACGCTCTTAATGTATGTTTGCAATGTTGTTATTGTTGCATTCAGTCGCTACGGGTTAGCTAAGCCAATTTGTCTGAAACTTATTTTTTTAAAGATTACAGTAACGAGGGGGATTTATCATAAATATGTATCTGATAAAAAAAAAGATTCTTAAAATAAGTTATCATTCTCAAAGTTGAATTATTATCTATAGAATTCGGTTATTCTTTTGATAAAATAATTTAATTGAATAATTTGAATGTGATCTACGTGTACTAATGTGTGATTATGTGAGTACTTAATAAATATTTTATACACAGCTGAGACATGGCACCAGTCCAGTCGCTGTCAACAAACACAACATCATCGAGATCCACTTCAAGCTAATATATTTATGACTAATATTCATCTAAATTAAAGAATTCGCAAATATTTACAATTGGATTCGACCACAGCTTGATGCCAGCCACGTTCAAAACTCTGATGATGATCTTAATGGGATTCGTTGTATCACCAAATTCTGCCTACAGTATTATACTTTACAGTTTTTATGGAGATTGAGGATACCGTTAGGTTGATGACCACTATCTCACGTGTCTCTCTCACTTCACGTCTCATGTAAATCACAAGTTATCTGACGGTACGGTATAAGTGTAAATAAGCCTGGAAGTAGCAGACGGGCAGTAAGACAAGGCTCAGAAACTGACTTCAGTCACAGAATATATAAAAGACATAAATAAAAAGGTACAAAGGCTTCAGTGCTATCTCTACATAGCGTAACTATCCTAAACCGTCGACTAAATTCCGTTCAGTTGCTAGTGTTACAGATTCAGGAAACATAGATACTAAAGTTCTCGTGGGTTTGAATCATTTGATTGATTTTAAAGTACAGAGTGCCTAGTGCGAGTTTCTTTATATTAATTTACTAACTTGATCACGATATAAAGTAAACACAGGTTTGTATGGAAATTACAATGTTGCCTATTATGCACACTAGATAGCGTTTTTTAATTCCATACAAATCTGCGTTTACTTGATCGAGTAAAGGTACGGAAACACCGCGTCGTCCTGCGTGCGCGATCTAGGCGGCGATCAGATAGCGCAGTAGTATTTGTATCGACGGGTTCACACCAAACGCGATCAGAAAACAATTGAAATGTGCTGAGATCGCGCCTGCAGATCCCAGGACGCCGCGGTGTGTCCGTACCTTAAGTAAACCAATTTATAAAACTCGCACTAGGCACTCTGACTATATTATTCTCACTACGTGAGTTATCGACGAAGTGTATCAGCCAAGCACAAAAGCTTTGACGTGAAACGTGGTATTATAGTGGGTACATAATAATTAATCTACAAAAGCTTCGCAAAATAATGGCACCCAGTATTGGGATACTATAATTAGGATAGTTTCGCTCTGTAGATTGCACTAAGATCAGTTGTCCAGCGCCTCTCGTCTCAGTGCCGTCTTTCAATTTCAGACAGATTTTAAGATTTTTTTTCAGATTTTAAAAATAATTAACAAATATCAGGGTCCTGTTAGGCGTTGTTATACAGAAGAGACGTGTCGTGGCGCGGACTTTGGTCACGTCGCTTTATAAATTATAATGTAATGGCCGAGACACGTGGCGCGATGCGGCGGCATTATACAGTTGGATTTGTTCTCACGCTAAATTGCTCCTTATTGCTTCGTAGTAGAAACTACAACGACTACCTTGCGAATGACGTGGCGCGCGCCACTCGGTGGCGGGGGCGCGTCGCCTGGTGGCGCGGGCGTTACGCGAAAAACGACTATGTGACGTATTATAAGGTTTAATATTGCGTTAATTTGACTATCCGCCTACGGTATACGTCCGCGCCACGTCTCTTCGGTATATAAACAGCGCCTTTGACAGAAAGCGGTTACGCGTTCTGCGTTCGAGCGTGCAGTTGCTTCTCGCTGTTCTAGTAGACCGACGCGTTCAGAATGCCTGCTGTCGTATGTCTATGTAACGTAACACACAACACAACGAACGTGGAACGCTGACCGCGTGTGTCTGATAGGACCCCTTAGATCTGAGATCAGGTTTATTATTTTGCATTTGCTAATTATTTAATAGTTAGTGAGCATGCTATTTTATTACTAAGTATTATACGAATTCGTCCCCGTTTTTTTTCTTACCCGTACGTTATATCATCACCAACATTCAGTGGCATTCTAGTTAATTTAGGTCCAGTTGCAGAGACCAGAGTTAACATATATTTTTATACTCCAGGGTATATATACGAATGAATTGTGTATGAGTAATTGCAATGATTTTCTCTATTTATCGCTACAATATTTTTGATAAACCAATCCTTTTTAATTATATTTCTGTAGACTTGTCGTTTTATGTTGATTTGTGCCATTCTTGTGTATTAATTAACCCTGGATATCAAATATATGTTTTAAATCTGGTCTCTGCATGTGGGCCTTAAAGGTTTTGGATACTCTTACTCTCATCTATCTTAGATAAGCTAAATATAGATTCGCTCATAGTTCTCCCATAATCTTGTGCGTATATGATTGATAATAATTAAGTTATATTTTAAACGTGCATTTCCTAATGAAATGGAGCCGATTCGATGACTACGACATCAAAGCGTGTGGTACAAATGTAATACAGTATCATCAAAATTGGTCAGTGGAGAAGTTTGTAAGCATAAGATAGAGATTATTTTCATAATTATTTTATAGATATGACCAGAATAACTGCATTCCTACATTTAAATAAAACGCGAATGCAAATCGCGATGCAATGCGACACAAATCGAACAAAAGTTATAAAAATATTTTAAATTATACTTTACGATTTTATAGTGAAGGGAATAAGGATTACAATTATTCTATAAAACTCATGTCTAAAATGATCATATGTCAATTACTAACAGTTTTTTTTTTTCAAAAGTTCAGTACAACGGACTTGTAAATTATTAGAATATTATTATTATTATAATATAAATGCAGTTTTTCTTTACTTGAGAAATCGATGAAAGGTCCCTTCGAAAAATAATCTCAATATCTTAGATTCATTCATCTTCCCGCTGACATATTTAAATGAATTATTCTTCATATTTTTGTTAGAATTAAACTATTCTATGGATATTAAAATACAGTGAAGACATTGATCTATGTGGTCTAAGGTCTAAGATATCACTTACCGCAAAACCTACGTTAAGTATCGACTATACATACTGAAGAGTTTTACAAAAGCTTTCCTATGCTATTTTTATTAAGTTGTACACACTTAATATGTGGCGAGTGCGTCGTATTCTATTTAATTTAATTAGTTAAAAGAAATATGTCCACTAATAATCGGCCTTACTTATAAATTGTGGTTATTTTCAGAGCAATTAAAAATTATAGCAAAAAGCGAAAGAAAAATAAAACAGAGTAATAAAGTTGTATCATTAAATTTATTTATAAACTAGGATATTTTACACAACTTAACAAAATACATACATCAAAATAAACAGAGCAACCAAAACAATGCCTATGTAACATATCTAAAACTGCGGCTATCGTTCAATAACACCGAGAACCTTACTTATATACGTTAATTAAACATGAATTATTCATTTAATTTTTATTTAAGTTAGTCTCGTTTTCACCATCATTTTTTTCGGTGAAAAGTTTATTTAAACACTGCCCCCTGATTCTCCATCATTCGGAAACCTGTTCGGATTCGGAATAGTAATTTTTTAATTTTGAATTTAATCCGTGAGGTTTGAGGTGGAAACCAATTAGAATCACAGATTTTTACGAATTGAAATATCAAAAGTAACCGATCGGAGCATTGCATAGATCCAAGTCGAAGTAATGTTCCGAATGTTTCCGAATCCAAATTTGCTTTCGAATGATTGACAGTAAACCAGCTGATCAGTTTCATTAACGTTTATAAGCAAGGTCTTCATTGTTTTCACTCGCTGTTCATTTATTCCCAAACATTAGCGTGTGATTTTTCAATGGCAAGATATTCACTTTTATTTTGGAACAAAACGAAGTAAATTCAACCTAGGTGGAAGAATTATATGTAGTGTACAGTCCTCATATAATACTGCTAAACTCTAACATAATGAGCCTTGATTTTTAACTGAGAGATTAATTTGTACTATCACAAATAAATTTTGCATCTTTCAAACGACGACGTTTAGAGGCCCACCATAGTCTGAAACATTATTATGTCAGTATTACTACCCTAAAGCGAGCGAGATGCGGCTATACGATAGCATCGTGCCATCTCCCTCTTTTCAGCGTAGTAAGACTGAAATAATAGTAAAGAGTTTTAAGATCTAGTAGTGGTTGAGGCCCCAAATTTAAAATATAAGCTTATAACAAAACATCGAGGCTGAAGCTGAAATAATGACGAACCTTACGCCGATACATAAAATAAACAATTTCATATATGTAACTACATAATTGCCAAAAGTCATCAAAGACTAATATAACTATGAAATTAAATAAAAATATAAAGCTCAGTATCTGTATTTACAAAAGTGTTTAGATTCTGGTAACACGTTAAACGCCAGTACAACTTATGAAACCATCCAACTATAAAACTGCGTCATCTAGCGGTGCTGTCTGTAAACTTTATGTAGGCATAGAATGTACAAGCGAGACATTTTCAAATTTATTCTAGTGCATTAACGCTAAAATTTATCTTTATAATTTATTTTTATAATATGTGAAGCACAGTCGCTATGTTCGTATGATCGTTTAGATATACATCATCGATTAGATCTAGTTACATCATGCTTAGAGTCGCTGTCGACGGGCAAACCCGGCAGACGCGACTAGTCAAACATTTCATACAGCAAAATATAGCGCAGCAAAATAATTTTGGAAAATAAAACTCCAATATTGCATGAAATTATCACAAACTGTAGTCCTCCTTAACATCAAATATAATTTGTATTTACATCGCAAATGAAAGCAATTTAATACTTTACACTCTTCTTTCACTATAATTAATTTGTCATTTATTACTTTTTATAAATATTTTTAAATTCATTTAAGATGGCCTAAATAATACTAAACATTTGTAAGTTTCCGGATAGAGTTGGGATTGTATGAAAGCTGAGTGGAGCTGGAAGGAACTATTTTATTTAAATTATAGGCGCGTTACTTAATTTCAACGAATCTTATCCGAAATATCTACTTATAATTTAAGGTACCGGCGGCATGATCCTAAAGGTCATTCTACACCATTCGACTTCAACGTCAACTGACAGATCAAAAAGGAAATGCAGTATAGGAGTATAGTCGCATCTCCCTCTATTCGAATTTCGTTCATTTAAATCGTTCAATTAATTGAATGATGTAGAAAGGTCGAGCTATTAAAACCCGCGATGTGTCACTCGACTCACTATTCTCAGTTAATAGAATCTGTGAGAAACACTTGCGATATTTTCAAAGGGAACGTTCTGTGCGTTCGGTAACCAATTTGTGCTATAATTTGAAAAGTATTGTCAATAAAGGGTATAAAGACCTACAATCGTTAAATTTCATAATCGCCACTATGTTCATGCGTTCAAAAACATCACAATTCCGGTACGGTAAGCGGTACGCATGTCCTGATTTTCTACACTGTGAACACATAAGAGTCTGTGGTCTGGCTTCCTATTCGCCCGTCCCTCTCGCCCGTTCGCCGCCCGTATAGCTCCGTCTCGCTCCACGACGGGCATTACAATATACAGCAGGACGCCGAACAACAACTGCTGGAGCCGCCTTTACTCTTCTGTCGTTGATCTGGAATTGAGAAAGGTTGACATTAAACTCTTGAACGAACTTATTGATTGATTAATGTATACTATCTATTAAATGACTTTCAAACTTCAACAATGATTTATATTCTCTAATATTAACCAAAATTGTTTGTAAGGTTCTATTCAGTCGTCAGTCGCTTTATTAACTTGCGCCATCGGTCATCTGAATGAAGCAAATAGAATTGCTGATAACCCAGGCGCAGGTTTCATAACAATAGTCAATGGTAAGATTCTAAGTCTGTATCGCCTCAGTCGTCATTATTCATCATCAACAGCCTGTATTGGACCCCTTGTCGACTTCAGACTTCTTCCAATTATTTGGTGCCACTAACCTGAGCTTTGACCCTTCAGATGCATCAGTAAACTTGATATACAAAATGCAATGAAACGAAGCTACATTTATGCGCATGAAACTATTTACTTACTAGTACGGATGGAAATGGGAGAGAGACTTACAATTGAAAAGGAGGAAGAGGATGGTTGGGACAACGGGTAGGTTTAGGAGTTGTTAGCTCCATCTGACTTCTGAAAACACATAGAAATCGTGATCACTATCCTATCCTATCAATGCATTTATTGCTATCAATTGATTTATTTTAAATGGGAACTAGCCAACTATGGTCATTGCCATTAAGATCTTTCTGTTACCCAAATCGGGCCATCGTTACGTTTTGTTTAACATCTTGACGAAACACACTAAAATGACTGTCAGTCACTAACTATCATGGGACATTCAAAAGGCAATCAAATGGGGATTTCAAAAGTAAGGCTTATTGATTGAACACGAAAATGAATTAAGGACATAAAAACAGAATTATGAGGAGTATCATATCGTTCATTATGAACTATGTATTGTCCATTGGACCTACCTGATTCCCAGCCTTCCATCTTTCTACCTTACCTTGACAGTAAAGAATGGAGTCTGCGCTGGTCTCGCTGAATCTGCATCGAGAACTGATAGTACAGGCTTCGTCAAGCAGAGGCAAAGAAAGATCCTAACGCGACACTAACCGGCATGGCTTTCACAATCATTAGAAAGAAATTTCGGTTTTAGAAACTGCCTCAGCTTTGACTCGGATTTTTGCAATTCATAATGCTCCGATCGGTAACTTTTGTTACTATAAGCATGAATGTATCTGATTGAAATGAGAATCGCTGTGCTATAATAGTTAAGAACATTATATTAAATAAAGCTTTGACGTCAGGTTAAGTAAGCTTTCTGTTCAGCAAATAATTTCTAATTCTATAATCCTGTGAGTGACCTATGAGAGATCGCATCAATTAAATAGATGCGTCGTACGAAGTTTTAGCCAGCGATCTTCTTAAACACAGATATTTCCCAACCCGGGAAATTATCAAAAATGTTTATCTTCATATCTTGTCAAGGTGTATTCCATGGCGCTGCTAGTATAAGTTAAATGTGGGTATTTTCTGTGTGAATTAGGCATGAGCAGATATGCTCGAGCAGCACGAGATCTATAACTGTGGTGCGTTCAAGCAGAGCACGAACCGACCTTAGTAGATAAGCCGCAGGATTTGGCCATCTGTCTCATCAGGTGTCTGGGGCGCTGCTTACTAACATATTATGTTACTACATTATAATACATACTACTAAATTAGATGTGGTACGTCAGAGAGTTTGGTTCCGGCGCTGTCATCACTTGAAAGTACCGATGCGCAACAATGTTACCTCGCGCCCATTGATTTTATCAATGCTCGCGCCTCTAGACCCGTGCTGGGGTGTATATTACATCAGTGAGATGTGGTAGGTACATACCGTGTTAGTTAGGCTCAGGCTTCAGAGAAGTCATCACGTCACGGTACCTTCGAGCATTTACCAATGGAGATGTTAACGTTGTAATCCGCAAACATTTTTTTCTGCCGATACTTACGGGGGACGAGGTAAACACGCATTGCACACACACAAATCACTCACTTTAACGATCCCGCACACTAGCTTGAAACACGCACACAGTATTAAAAATACAGCGTAGTTACGCACGCTCATATGGCAAAAAATGGCTATATGGTCAGCAGAGGGGTACGCCTTGCGTTAACATCTCCTTTGGTAAATGCTCGAAGGACGGTACCGATGCGCAACAATGTTACCTCGCGCATCTAGATCCATACCGGGGTGTATAATATAACATAAGTGAGCATGTGGTAGGTACATACCGTGTGAGTTAGGCTCAGGCTGTTCAGAGAAGTCATCACGTGATGGTACCGATGCGCAACAATGTTACCTCGCGCCTCTAGATCCGTGCCGGGTGTATAATATAACATAAGTGAGCATGTGGTATAGGCTCACCGTGTGAGATAGGCTCAGGCTGTTCACAGAAGTCATCACGTGACGGCACCGATGCGCAACAATGTTACCTCGCGCCTCTAGATCCGTGCCGGGTGAATAATATAACATAAGTGAGCATGTGGTATAGGCTCACCGTGTGAGATAGGCTCAGGCTGTTCACAGAAGTCATCACGTGACGGCACCGATGCGCAACAATGTTACCTCGCGCCTCTAGATCCGTGCCGGGTGTATAATATAACATAAGTGAGCATGTGGTATAGGCTCACCGTGTGAGATAGGCTCAGGCTGTTCACAGAAGTCATCACGTGACGGCACCGATGCGCAACAATGTTACCTCGCGCCTCTAGATCCGTGCCGGGTGAATAATATAACATAAGTGAGCATGTGGTATAGGCTCACCGTGTGAGATAGGCTCAGGCTGTTCACAGAAGTCATCACGTGACGGCACCGATGCGCAACAATGTTACCTCGCGCCTCTAGATCCGTGCCGGGTGTATAATATAACATAAGTGAGCATGTGGTAGGTACATACCGTGTGAGTTAGGCTCAGGCTGTTCACAGAAGTCATCACGTGACGGCACCGATGCGCAACAATGTTACCTCGCGCCTCTAGATCCGTGCCGGGTGTATAATATAACATAAGTGAGCATGTGGTAGGTACATACCGTGTGAGTTAGGCTCAGGCAGATGCTCGCGCGGCACGAGGTGCATGACGGTGGTGCGGCCGAGCGGCAGGCCGAGCGCGCCGAGCGTCACGGAGCTGTGCAGGAACCGCCCCTGGTAGATGAGCCGCAGGATCTCCGCGCGAGACACACACTCCGTCGCCCAGTCCGCTGGAAACAATCATGTACGGATTTAACTAACATACTTTGTACCTTTTTCAACCGACTTCAAAAAAAGAGAAGGTTCTCAATTCGTTGATTTTCACAGATTTTGTAACTTGAGGGTGGTAGCTGGCCATCCGGACACTTGATAGTGTCCTACCACCATGCAGGGGTTGTTGGTTTCTTAACGATGTTTTTCCTTCACCGGAAGGCCACTGTGAAAAACGCACATAAATGTTTCGATAGAAAAATCCATTGGAGCACGGCAGGGATTGAACTCGGTACCTCTGGCATCAAAGCCGACCATTCTCCCACTTACACCACCGGGCCCTCAATTTACAAAGCTGCCATTTATGGCCTCGTTACTTGGACATATTCGGAATAAAGGTCGCTCCAGTCGAAACCATCTATTTTGTAGGACAATCTTTTTTCCGAGTTTATTATCAAATTATCTTGTCATTATAAAACTATGTCATTATATTGTATTAAAACTAACTGTAAGTCAGACAATTTTGATATTCCACCAAATCGACATGTTTTATACCTGCGCACTTTATTAGATAACTCAATCGAGATTTTCCCCATAGAATACTTTATGATCGTACGAAACGAAAAAACAGACTTCACATGCCGCGATAGTCAAAATAGCCACTAGTCATAATCATGTCATCAAGGTTGTTTATATTGTTTATCTCCATATCTCCGGAGATGATTATCAGATCTCGATAAAATTTAAGTGGGACCGGGAGGCATAATCTCTCAAACAAAAAAATATTTTTTCAAATCGGTTAAAATTTGAAGGAGTTCTGAGGTTACAAACATTTAAAAAAACAGTCGACTTGAGAACCTCCTTTTTTGTGAAGTAGGTTAAAAACTAGGCGTCGAGACGCCTACGAACGGAACCTACTCAGAAAGATTCAACCTGTTATTAATCTCTTAAAAAATCAGATGGGGCTCCTGGACCATAACCTAAACACTTAATTTTATTTATTTTCTGAAAAATAACGACTATCAATATCAACATACGAGATCAATAATTAATATGTACGCTCGTGACTTGAGCTCAGTCCGCTTGAACGCTCTGTGAAGCAGGAACATTTTAAACGGGCTCTAAAAATTAATCCAATACCTTATTCCACCCTATTGGCCTTCTCTTTGCATAATTTCAGCATAATCAGTCAAGCCGTTTGACCGTCATGATGTTTGACCGAACAAACAAATAATTTTAATAATAATAACTAATTTTCGCGTTTATAAAATAGGTGTTGATGATTTTTCTTCGTCAGAATACTCATTAAAAAGTTACAAAAACGTAAAAAATTTACGTAATTCAAACTAGAATTATCCGTAAATGTACAAAAAGTAAAATGTCAATGCCTGCCCCCAGAGAGATTTGAACTCTCGACCCCTGGTTTACAAGACCAGTGCTCTAACCCCTGAGCTATGGAGGCTCACGATGAACGCGTCGTAAATGTCGATAGGAACCAAGAGCGCGCCAACTCACACACACTACGATGAGTCATATACCTACATATAATACGCTGTTTCCTTCGCTGTTAGATTTCCACGGCCGCTCATAGATGGCGCTGTTATACAAAAAAAGAAGAATCCTCCAAGAAACGAAACAAGGTAAATTATTGAAATCGTCTAAATGTATGTAGATACTTACTTGATTATACTAAGAAGTATAAAAAAATGTTTAAAAAAGGCCATAGTGGTGAGATAAGAAGCATAGTAAATCTGCCCCCGGCAGATAATTATGTTGATATTTAGAATATATATAAATTATTTATTTCCTGAATGCTTTAAATCTGTAACTATATTGTAATTAATATTTTATTTATAAAATTAAAATATTTTAAATAAAGCAATGTAAAAAGGGTTTTTAAAAAAATAGCTATATTATGTACCTATTTAATAAATATTCATGAGATCATTAAAGATTTTATTTCACCTCTGAAGTTAAAATTTTTGAGAACCAAATATTTTTTACGAAAATATTAGTTCCGTCCGTTTTGCTAACGCGAGCGGGGTAAGGGCGCACCCACACTGCGGCGAGCGCGAATGACGCGAAATGCGAACGCGCGGGTAACTGACCTTGCGTAACGATTCGCGGGCAACCGCACAAGGTCGCTAACATCTATTTACTTTTTTGACGCTGACGCACGACATATCTGCCAGCTAGTAGCCTAGTAGATGTTGAAAGAATAATAAAAAAAAGTCCGGATAAACACAGACGCACAGTGTGAAATGTCATGTGAAACTCTAAATCTAAACCTTACTTTATTGTATCAAGGAAACAGGCACACTGCAATAGTCTGCAATGACGCGCTAAGTTCAGGAATTCAGTTTTACGTTCTGCAGTCTGTTGTACTCACGGGCAAAGGTTTGTCCGTAAGGTGTAAACGGAAATCACCGATTACCAATCCAGTAATAATGTATTTTTTAGAACACATTATAAATTAATTATCACGGTTTTCGGATCTTAGGGATTGTATGGACAGAGCGGCTAGCCTGCTGGCAGGTAGGCGTACAAATAAATTATACTAGATGTGCCCCGCGACTTCGCCCGCGTTAAGTATCCTATACCCATATAGTATTGGCCTAATCCATAGAAAGTACTGGCTTTCCTTCTGTGCTATAAATGCTATAATTTCAGATAATTTTAGCTATATTTCAAATAATTTTAACTAAATCGGTGCAGCCGCTTGACCGTCAAGAAATCTCAAACAAACAAATATATAAACTGATTTTTGCATTTATAATATTGGTGTTGATTTAGTTACTACCATCTGGTAAGCTTCCTACTTGTCCTGCTACCTAACACCATTAAAAGAAAAATAATTATTAGAACTACAGAAATCAACTTAGTTTGCAATATTCAGTTAAGTCTTGAATTGTGAAATCAAAGCTTTACAGCCCCCTTATTCTGAATCATTCGAAAACCTATTCGGATTCGGAAGCTTCATTTTTAATTTTTTATATTGATAAATCCGTGAGCTATTTTGTCCGGAAACTTTTCCAATTTTATTTTATTTTTAATTTTTTTAAAATTGTAATTGTGTGGTGTCAGTGATTCTAATCACTATATTACCGTGTCACTGATATTTTCTAATTGAGATATCAAAAATAACCGATTGGAGCATTGTGAATTGCAAAGATCCAAGTCGAAGTAAAGACAGTTACCGAATCCGAATGTGCTTCCGAATGATTGAGAATAATCCTGCAGGTCACGAATTCCGCAGGTGGCACCACAGTTAACTATAAGTACACATTACACAAGACATTACATCATCATCATCATCATCAGCCTGTATCAGTCCACTGCTGGACATAGGCCTCTCCCAAGATGCGCCACTGAGCCCGATCTTCGGCATTACATAAGACAGGCGATATTACAAGTAACAAAATTAAAAAATTGAATAAACACCCACGACAATGTCCTATAAAAAACTAACGTCATAACATCTATCTAAGAATAACCACTGATTAACTACGAACAATACGAACCGTTTAAAGACAAAATCAAACTAGTTTTACAGAAAAATGGCAACATGGATTTGCACAAACAAATGTTTACTGCAACGCCCCTTGGTGAGTTGACACCGTAACACCTATTAAGAACATGCACCAATCAAACACGAACCCATAACTGAAAACTGCATCAAAATCGGACTAGTCGTTTAGAAGAAACATGGCAACATCGGTTTGCACCAATTACACCCGAACCCATAACTGAAAACTGCATCAAAATCGGACTAGTAGTTTTGGAGAAAAATGGCAACATGGATTTGCACACACAAACAAACAAACATCCTCTCACCCCAAACGCATATACAGTCTCCGTTCCGTCGTGGGTAAAAATGAACATGATTGTATACGACAGTTCCTTTTATTTCTGAATCTCAATCAAAACACAAGACTCGAGCAGCCGAGGCAGTTAACTAAGAGTATCATTGATCGCGTCGCACAAAAGAATAGCTCGTTTCCCTTCGACCGGCACAATCCTAACGAAATTCCGTCTTCATTTTCAATTGCTCGCACGAACGCCAGTAGCGAAGGAAAGAAACCGACAGAAACATAATAAAATTAGCATAACATCAAGTCTCGAGGAATCCTCCGCATAACTGACGAAATAAGGAATCTGAGTAGAATAGCTAAGTGATGGTGCTATGGAATAACAGTTAAATTAACATAAAGTTTCTATTTATGAGAAGTGCATACATTGCTTATGAAATGGTTTACTTTTGCAAATCTATTGCAGAATTTTTGATAGAAGAGATCTGGTATACCAACCGCTCATTCTTTAGAGGAAATGGATCACATCTATCAGTTGTCTGATGACGCCTATAAATGGATGGGAACTAAATGGTATAATATCTCTAGCCGACTTCAAAAAAAGGAGGAGGTTCTCAATTCGCGGCAGAACTTTTCGTGGCAGACTGCGCGGAAACTATAAGTGATATTGCTTAATGATTTTGCATGTATTATAGGTAGATAGTAAATTTATCGAGGATCATTTCGTTCTTACACATTTTTCATGTATCGTGTACGGTTTTCTTTAAAACTGTTAATAACCACGTTTCAGGACACTGTCGGGGGCGGGGGTGTAAATCTCACCCGGGAAGAGGGAGGGGCAAGAGTACTTAAATTTTAACTACGCTCTTATAACCTACATATGCCGACCCGATAGATAATAACAACTGCATAATTTTGCCAATTTTTCCATACATTGCATAATAGCTATCTAGAATGCTTGAACTATTGTACAATTTATCGATATGGGTTGAGTGTTCCTGAGATATGGAGATAAATACCTCAAATTTGCTACTGAAAATGAGTGCGGGGCATTTAGCGATCTTAATAATTCTATTATCGATCTTAATTATTTGTCAGAGTCGAGCCTTTTCCGGGTCCCAATATTACAATATGTACTTACTCGTATATAGTTTTGGACTGGACTGGGAGAGAAGAGCCCAAGATCGGGCTCAGTGGCGCATCTTGGGAGGGGCCTACGTCCAGCAGTGGACTAACACAGGCTGATGATGATGTATATAGTTTTAATATAACCATTCCCGTATTAATAATATATATAATATCTATATACTATTATCTATATTTAGATTAATCTATATTAATCTATGAATGTATGTATGTAATTTTATTAATGTGTATAATATATGTATGTATGTATTGAGGGCCCGGTGGCGTAATCGGGAGAACGGTCGGCTTTGATGCCGTGGTACCGAGTTCAAACCGCCGTGCACCAATGGATTTTTCTATCGAAAAATGTATGTGCGCTTCTCACAGTGGCCCTCCGGTGAAGGAAAACATCGTTAAGAAACCAACAACCCCCGCATGGTGGTAGGACACTATCTAGTGTCCGCCTGGCCAGCTACCACCCTCAAGTTAGAAAATCTGTCACCAAAACATCTAATGTGTTCCGGCAGCTATCCTTGAGAGCCAGTTTCCATTCTAGGCCTAGCGTGCTTACCATCTTCGACCGCATCATCACTTACCAACAGGTGAGATAGTGGTCAAACGTTAGCCTATAAAGTATTTTAAAAAAAATGTAATATATGTATCAAAACCTTAGTTATAGGTACATGGCGAAGTTATTTGAGTTTGATAACGCCATATGAAAATTGTACTTTATCTTGCAGATAAGTAACCAATCTATTCAGTTTGGCAAATCTTTTAAGAACTGAGTATTAAGCCCAGTTAATAGGATCTATGAATAAAACTTCAGAAACATTCGGCACCAGTCGACATTATCCTCGATTTATTCCGAAAATAAAATCCCAGAATCGCGTCACGTGCCCGCTGAGTCCCGGCGTCCTCTGGTCAACTCGTAACGCCCACGTTCAATATGGTTATGCCGATTATTTTGCTAAATCTGGAAAACATTCTTACTTCTAAAGTGCTATAATTCTTTCTGATCTCTTATCGTAGGATACAAGCAGGACATATAAAAATAAAAAGTGCTAGTTATATTATACCGATCACCGCGTAGGCTTTACTACGTAGTACTATTAATTATTCTGTAGTTTTATCACAGAATACTTATTATTAATTAACTATTTAAAAAAATATATAATAATTTACATAAATACATTAATTATTAATAATTTTAATTAAATAAATTTAATAATTAATGGTTTTACATTTGATTTTCGACCAAGAAACATATGCCAGATGTTATTGTATATCCATTCGTTTTTACCACTTTTTTACACAGGAGGAGGTTCACAATTCGTCGGAATCTTTTTTTATTTTCCCCGATATCTCAGACACCTGAACCGATTTAGAAAATTCTTCATTTGTTAGAAAGGGTATACTTTCCAGTTGGTCCCGTTTAAATTACACAGAGATCTGGAGAGTATTTCCAGAGATATGGAGATAAACACCTTAAACTTGGTACTGCAAAAGGACTAGCGCGGCATTTAAGTCGGTTCTTTTAGTTTTTTAAACGATCTTAAATTATTTGGTAAAATTACGGCTAATTTCGTCTGTATTTGGTCCTTAGTCTTCATCGAAAAAAATATATATTTGTGATTTTTATTATGTTCTTTAATTACGAAAAATAATTTCTATGTTTTTAAAGGTTACAGATGCAAAACATTGCTATATATGAAATTAAAAAAAAGCGGCAATATCCCAATGGCTAAGGCATCGGCCTGGCGATCGAGAGGTCGTGAGTTTGATCACCACCTATATGTACTATTGTCGTGAACCCACTCCAGACACAAGCATTTTAGCTTAGTTGGAGGGGTTAACAAGGATATAACTAGTAATGTGCAACCCACATTGCTAGTAAGCTTAAAAACAATATATGTATCTGGTTTACCGAGCTTTGCTCGGTATTGTATGTATATATTTTTGTTAAATCGAGTTTTTTGGATTTCTTTTGGCTCCCATTAATAGTTTTACTCACAAAAGAAGGAAAAAAAAATAGAAAACAAAATGGGAATAATAGTCATCTTCTGGTCTTGAACCAGGGACCTCCCGAACGCCATCCAATCGATCTTCCACCGAGCTATCATAAAATTGTCAAATGAGTCCAAATTACCCTTGGATTCTAATAATATTGTAGCAGTTTTTCAATGCCTAAAAAAACGAATAAAACAACATTTTCTGAAAATGAATCCTAGCTAGATAGATTTATCGCCGCCGAAATCCCCTGTATACTAAATTTTATGAAAATCGTTGGAGCCGTTTCCGAGATTCAGATTATGTTTATATTTATATATATACAAGAATTGCTCGTTTAAAGGTATTAGATTAAATGTTCTAATACAAGCACAACCTTAGCATAAAGTAAGTATATCCCAAGCTCGTTATTATAAACCCCCGTTAAATAACAAAGGCATAACTGATTCCCATAGACGGTATAGGAAAGGCACACCCCATTGAGCTCCCTCGATCCACCCCCGTATAGGACATTTATCAACAGTTATATATCGCGTAAATAATAATGTTACGAATTGTTTTGCAATTTAGATTGCACCGATGGTGTTTTATAACTTTTCTATCAGTAATCAAAGTAGCCCCCAGTCGTAAAGTAGATGTATGAAATCTCAGTCTCATAAATTTGGCGAGCTACGTTGGAGGAAACAAGTTTGGGAAAGAAAACCACAATGTCTACAGTATTCTGTTTTTTTAAAAATATCTTATATGCTAGCGTTTGACCACTATCTCACCAGTTGGTAAGTGATCATGCGGTCGAAGATGGTGGGCACGCTAGGCCTAGAATGGGAACTGGCTCTCAAGGATAGCTGCCGGAACACATTAGATGTTTGGCGACAGATTTTCTTGTAACTTGAGGGTGGTTTCTGGCCAGGCGGACACTAGATAGTATCCTACCACCATGCGGCGGTTGTTGGTTTTTAAACGATGTGTTTCCTTCACCGGAGGGCCACTGTGAGAAGCGCACATAATTTTTTTGATAGAAAAACTCATTGGTGCCCAGCGGGGTTTGAACTCAGTACCTCTGGCATCAAAGCCAACCTTTCTGCCGATTACGCCACCGGGCCCTCAAACAAATGTGGTAGGATATCAAGAGAGGAGAGGAGAATAGGAGACAGACAAGCACGATGCCATCTTACATCGTCACACCGCATCGTCACTTAACATCAGAAGAGGGAAAGTGCTTGTAAGTCTGGAACATATACTATAAAAATACTAATAAAACTATCCATCTAAGAAGTTTACATACATAAAATCACGCCTTTTCCCCGTTGGGGTAAGCAAAGGCTACTTCTTTCCACGTGCTACGATCCTGACACACCTCTTTCACTTTTTCCACTTTCATGAGCGTTTCGTCTTCATAGAAGCTCGCCGGTTATAGGAATTATAGATATATGATATGGTAATTGAATAAACACCAATGTTTTAATTATGCGAAAGTTAGTTTCTATTTTTACAGAATTCAATAAGGAGGTTCTAAATTCGCCTGTACGTATTTTTTATATATGTTCACCGATTTCTCTGTCAATTGTGGACCGATTTTCAAAATATTTTTTTCGAAAGAGTATTCTCCTGATGAGTATCTCCAGAGATATGGATATAGACACCTCCAAGTCGCTAATAAAAATGACTAGTACGGCATTTAAAGTAGTTTTTTTCTTTTTTTTAAACAATATTAAATTATTTGTTACCTCTTCACGGTCAAACGGCTCGATTTGTGTGAGGATTTGCACAGAGATATCTAGTAGGTATGGACATAGGATACTTTTAAACGAGCCGGGCCAAGCCGCGAGGCGCAGCTAGTTAATAAATAAAGTAACAGATAAGACACGCCCTCCAGACGAGTTGCTAACATCGTCTTTCACTCTACCGTTCTAGATAGAGACACTTTACAAATACGGCGCAAACAATAAAACTCATGCAAATATAACGTAGACGGAGTATTACTACGAAATGTAATAATATTCTCAAAGGTGAAGTTCATTTAAAGAAGAGCCAAGGCTTCATTAACACAATTAATTCAAGAACATTGTGCCCCGCGCGACTCTAACCTTGGTTGTAAAAACAACAAAACGCTACCGGTTTTACAAAACAGGGCAACATTTAAAAAATAATTATTCTTAATTATACGATAACACATTTATAAACTTGGGTGTAATTAAACGAGTCGCAGGTTCAATAACAGCAATTATAAGATGCATGTACTTCTTGTCATTTAAGGATGAAATGTTAGCCAATCAGATTTGATCTTCAAAATCTTATTGATTACTCGTCTATGATCCCAGCTAAAAAATAAGTCTCCACTCGCCACCCGGCAGGCTTCAGTCTGTACTGTGCTACAGTCTGTCTAAGTTCACGCTACTTTTGACGATAAAGTATGTCATCGGTTCCCAAAATTGCGGCATCTAAGACGGAACGCGATTTAAGCGTATGGAACAGTGCTGAACTGCTGAAATCTTCGTTCTAATATTCATGATCGAAAACCAAAATAGAATTCTTAATAAATATAGTGAAAAACATGGTAAGTCCTCCTTTAAAAATCTCGCTGTGAACGGTTGTTTCACTTAATATAATAGGTTATCTATGCTACTAATATTATAAACGCGAAAGTTTGTATGAATGTATGGATGTATGTTTGTTACTCTTTCACGCAAAAACCGATTGAGCTGAAATTTGGTATGTAGGTACATAGCCTAGACCCTGGAATAACACATAGGAAACTTTTTATCCCGATATTACCACGGGAACGATGTCTACGCGGGTAAAACCGCGGTGCACAGCTAGTAGGTCATATCTTATACCAGGTTCAGACCAGGCGATTTTTGTCGTTCAACTTCCTAGGGATGTACGATACAAAAATACCCAATTAATATTTTTTATCGATTTAATCGCGCTTGATTAGCAAATGAAATAGTTTCATTCGAAACCCTATTATCGCTGTATAATGCCAGCCTAAACGTTCTTCCAAAACAAATAATTGAGTAACGAAACGAGTACTTATAACCGGTATCGATACTAAAAGTACTTGGAATCAAAAGATAAGTACATCCCTAGGCAGTTGAACGACTAGAATCGCCTGGTGTGAACTCGGTATTAGACAGAGGGTGAGAAACCGTGGCGAAGCGTTATCCTAACTCTAATTAAAATAATGTAGGCCAGTATAAGTACTATCGATATGATAACGATAAACGATAACCTTAGTAAGGTTGACACTCACAGATGCATATCCGTCACGCCATTGAGTATAATAGGTACATATCCTTGCTGATAGTATACATTTTACGGAAATACATCCAGGTAAGATGATACAGTAACCTTGGATAAAGACAAATAAAGAAGACATTGAAAACATGTTAATAAGAGATAACAGTTGTAGTGCGAAATACTATAATAATTTATGATCGTACTAAACGCAAAAACCGACTTCACATGCCGCGATAGTCAAAATAGCCAGCGTCATATCATCAAGGTATAAAAATGTGTATATATTGTTTATCTCCATATCTCCGGAGATTATTATCAGATCTCGATAAAATGGAACCAAACGGGAAGCATAATCTCTCATACAAAAAAAAAATTTTGAAATTGGCTAACATTTGACGGAGTTCTGAGGTAACAAACATATAAAAATAATCGTCGAATTGAGAACCTCTTCCTTTTTGTGAAGTCGATTAAAAATGATTGTGTGAAATTTACGACTGGAAGGATACGTAATCTGATCTTCTAATCAAATCAATCTACTCTAATGGGTATGTTAAATCGCTTTCACGAATGATCAATTTCGTGTTCATATATGTACCAAATGATTGCCAGTAAATTGGCATGAATTTTTTTCTTCTATCGTGATAATGGCATTCACAACGCAAGTTACGATGATTGGTACTTGGTATAAATTAATAAGTTAATTCGGTGAATTCATAAGGTAGGGACATTTTAATAAATTAAGGGATGTCCCGGAAAGAATGATCATCAGCGTTTTATAGTTTCCGTCTACTGCTCGTATCGTAGTGCTGATCATAGGTAGACTTTTATCATGACTTTCCAACGAAGTCGAGCTTAATCTTAAGTGGTATAATTATTATCAGTAAACATCAGTGCTTACTTACAGTAGGGTCGTATTGTAGCTGAATTGGTACAGCGCCGCGCGTTTCCTAGGCGGCGCAGGTTCGAATCCGGTCGGTACGATGAAATTTTAGATCTTATATACAGGTATACTAGTTGTGCTCCGCGTTAAAAAGTATCCTATAGCCTAATCCATAATACTGGCTATCCCTGTACAAAATTACAGCTAAATCGGTCCATTCGTATGACCGTGAAGAAGTCCCAAACAAACATACAAACTGACTTTCGCTTTTATTATTATTGGTGTTGATAACAATGTAGATCAGCCATACTCTAAGTGTGTTCCGCGATACTCCCCTGATGGGGTTCCGCAAAAATTAAGAAAAAAAACACAACTTCTTATAAACACTTCTCTCTGGTCGACCGTTCTGACGCGGCGTATCACGATTCACGAGGCGCAGTCGAACTTAGTCGCTTATTGTAGGGTCAAGTATTTCGCTTTTCAAAAGGGTTCCGACAAAAAAGATTGCAAATCGCTTGTATAGATATATTTTTGGTAGAGTGGTAGTACAATATACTTACCATCCGTCCAGTTATCGTAGACGTGCATCGCGATGTCACCCGCTGAATCCACGGGATTGAACGAGAACTCCTTTGTCTTGCCGGAAACCAGGATCAGTCGAAGGTTGATCTGGAACAAATACCTCTTATGAGTATGTATATTTCTAAAAATATATCCTTAGTAGGATTGATTTAATGGGTTCTTCAAAAGGAAATATGCAAAAAAATATTTTGCAATGTCAAAAAAATATAGATTTCAAATACAAAATTAAAATAACATACAACTTTGGCAGTTAACATTCCGAGGTTTTTCGCTCCTGGCAATGGCTATATCCGATAGAACAAAAAATATTCAGGAGTCTAGTTCATATTATGAAAAATAAAAAGCTCGTATCATCAATATGAAAATTTTGATCATAAAATTATTTTTCTACCGTAACCATCTTTTAATTATTAATAATGTACGCCCACTTATCATAGGTACATAATGCAGGTTTTTATAGATCTGCTTAAGAAAGCAACGCTACAGGTACATGTAGAATGAGGTCAAGGTAAGTCCGACCCACATATTAAGTAGGAAGCGAACTTCTCGCTTCTCACAGGGTTTATTCATATTTTACTCTGTGTTTCGGCGATGTTTGACCTTAATAGTCGCTGCGGTACGACTTAAAGTAGGTAAAGGATTGCATTTTATAAACGTTATGTTGCAAGTATTCATAATAGGCGACGGTGACCACTTCCCATCAGGTGGGCCGTTTGCTTGTTTGCTACCTATATCCTACGAATAAATAAAACAATTAATACTTAAATTAATTAATCAAAGCTAAGAATACTGTCGATTAAGACACCTATCAAACAAAAAAAAACTAAATCTAAATCGGTTTATCCGTTAGGGCGCACACACTTACACAGATACGTAGTCCGTACACACGTCAAACTTAACTTAACTCCTAACTCCTCCTTAACTTAAGCTCCTTCTTTTTCCGTCGGAGGTGAAAAATACAAGTGAATTGAACCCCCTTCTTTTTCTTTTTTTTGTTTTTAGTCTGTTAAAAATGAAAACGTATGCAATCGCTTACGAAGCTGAAGAAGTGAAGATTTGCAACTTATTACAGATTACTTTGTTGTAAATTGTGACCTCTTCAAATTTGACATTTATTCAATCGGATTAACATGTCAAAGTCGGGGAGCTGGGTTTACTTGAGGTTCGTCCCTGGCGCATAAATATGTATGCTAATGTAAATTTCGGTGCGCTGCTACAGAAACGTCGCGTTTTTGTCGGTAGTTCAATCCGGGTTACCGCTTACACCGATTGGTGTAGGGAGAGGGGGTCAGGGCTGAGCCCTCTGCCCCTGGATTCCTCTTCGCCCATTACAATGGGCGCGTCTTCATTGCGATGATTTCGGGAGGGAGGAACCGCCAGCGGCCACTATACGCCGGTGCGATCAAGCCCTGCCAGGTTGATCCCCGTTCGGGGAAGCCCAGCGAACCGATCAGCGAACCCGGCAGCAGCTGCCGGCGGGTCCCTCCTTACGTCATCGGCATCATTTTCTTCGTCTTCGGTGTCAGTTTGGATGAAAAATTCTCTTATGCTAGGTTTCATTCCTGTTTGGCTTCGTCCTCTTCTCTCTGGCGGTCTCGCGTGGAGTGGGGCTATTCCTCGTATGTGGTCGTGCGTAGAACTGTCGGCTTTCTTGAACATCTTCTTCCCAAGGGATTTAATGAAGGAGTCGAGTTCTTCTGTTTTCAGGTCACGTCGGATTACGTCATTTCTCACGAAAGTTGGTGCCCTGACCATCTTCCTGAGGGTTTGGTTTTCCTGTGCCTGGATTCGGTTTTTGTTGCGCCTGCTCAGGAAGGGGTACCAGGCAGGGGCAGCGTACGTTAGCCTTGTTCTAACGTATGTTTTATATATCATCAACTTCGTTCTGGTGGGTAGCTTCGATGTCCATATTGCCGAAAGTCTTCCTCGTGCTCTTTTGGCATTTGAAATGACGTAATCGACGTGACTTGTGAAGGTCAGATTTCTGTCTATCTCGACTCCGAGGTATCTCACACTCTTCGTCCATGGGATTTCTGTTTCCAGCAGTTTCGCAGGCGCGGGCTTTCTTCCTCTTCCGGTGCACAGCGCTTGGGTTTTGGCCACGTTAACCGCGAGCCGCCACTTTTGCAGCCATGCAGGTAGGGCATCCAGTGTCTTTTGCATGTGCTTTACAGCGTGACCTGCATTCATGGACGCGCAGTAGTAGGCTGCATCATCCGCGTATAGAGCTAGCTGCGCCTGCCCAACGACCGGGATGTCGTCGGTATACCAGGCGTAGCATACGGGGGAGATGCAGCTTCCTTGGGGGACTCCGGCTTCTATTTTCACCATGTCCGAGAGTTGGTTCTCCACTGAGACGGTGATTTTTCTCTCGTGAAGGAAGCTTCTTAGCACTTCTACCAGTTTCTTTGGCATCTGGGTATTAGCTATTTTATAGAGAAGGCCCTCGTGCCAAACTCTGTCAAAGGCCTTCTCCATATCGAGTAGAATAGCTACTACAGCCTCTTTCCTGTTATGGTGTCTCGCCATTTCATTCACCATCTTTGCTATTTGCAACGTGGTCGAGTGCTGCGCCCGAAAACCAAACTGCTCGATCCTTGGTTGAATGTATGGTATTATGTATGGCATCAGAACCCTCTCAAATAGTTTGGAGACAGCGCTGAGAAGGGTAATCGGGCGGTAAGATTCCGGTTTCCTGGCATCTTTCCCCGGCTTAGGTAACATCACGACCTTGCCGGTTTTCCATTCCGTTGGGAAGTGGCCTGTGCGCAGGATGCCATTGAAGATTCGCGTGATCGCAGCTACCGTCTTGGGTGGGAATCTTTTTAAGGTTTCGTTGGTGATGTTATCTACGCCAGGGGCTTTCCTTCGGGGTAACCTCTGGATGGTTCGTTGTACTCTCCCCGGCGTGACAAAGATGTTTCCTTCTTCGGCTTCTTTTTCGGTGTTTGGGTGAGCATCTTGTGGAGAGTTGAAGTAGTTCTCCAGGTAGTCATTCACCATTCTGACGTGGTCTACTTCCGTTGTCGGGTTCGGCACAAATTGCTTCTCTAAAGCTTTTGCAAACATCTCCGCTCTGTCTTTAGCAATAAATTTCAGTTGGCCGTCTGGTCCAGTTAGAGGTTGCGTGGGTGGTTTCGCGTTTGAGAGCTGCTTGCATAATTTGTGGACCGACGGAATATCATCAGTGATCTCACAGAAGTGTTTCTCCCAGCCCTCAGAAGCGTTCATTTCCAATGCAGCTTTAACCTTTTCAACCAAGGCGTTTACTCTGGTTTTCAGAGTCGGGCATCTTGTTTCTTGCCACTGCTTCCGTTTCTCCCGTTTCTCCTTTATTAGGTTCCGAATCCAGGTGGGCAGAGGGTCCAGCCTCTGTCCAGCCTTGGAGGTGCGAGATGAGGCTGTGAGGGAGTCCTGGACGGCAGTGGTGAGCTCTTGTGTTGCCATGTCAACATCGTTTGAGGTAGTTATAGGGCGGGTTACCGTTCGTTCTTGTATCTCTACAGAGAACTTCTCCCAGTCTATTACTCTTCTCTTCGAGGGTGCTGTCGTTGTGCTGATGGGTTCGGTTATTGTCATCAATACTGGGCGGTGGTCTGATGGTAGGTCTGGCAGTAGGTTGTCGGTAGTTGTAAAGCCATGCGGTTCTTAGTGCGGCGATTAGTCGACTGTTTGCGCCTGGCTCTAATGCATGTTATTTCTATTAATTCACTTTATTCTCTAGTTTATCTTTACATAGAATTACATAAAACAAAGTCGCTTCCGCGTCTGTACGCTTTGATCTTTTACGGATGCGGTTGTCAACAATAGATAGAGCAGGGAAGGTTTATAACCAGGGATTAAACGCAGGTAAAGGCACGGGGTGTAGCTAGTTGTTCAATAAAATAGCAATGTCTGCAGAATTAGACAATTAATTTGCAATAAGCATAAAGAAAGGAAAAAGAAAATTACATTATAATATAAAAATTCATAACATACAAAAAATATGATCGTGTTTACAAGAGCAGCCCATTTTAATGAAAACATTTTTTAGATGAAGAGCATAAAAACTGGCCAAGTGCAAGTCGTACTCGTACTCGTAGGGTTCCGTACCACACTACAGTATTTTAGAAGATTGAGCAAAAATACCACTTTTCGCCAGCAAAAAATTATAATTAATAAATATTTTATTTCTTATAACGCCATCTAACGTCTAACAAAGGTGTTAGGGATGGACATTTCAATATAACGCCATCTGTGGGACGTTTACCTAACTAAGCGTTCATAGATGGCGTTACATTGAAATGCCGAAAAACACACGTTTCTTGTTTGGGGACCCTCTATTATTCTTAACTTTATTCTGTTTTTAGTATTTGTTGTTATAGCGGCAACAGAAATACATAATCTGTAAAAATTTCAACTGTCTAACTATCACGGTTCATGAGATACAGCCTGGTGACAGACGGACAGACGGACAGACAGACAAACAGACGGACAGCGGAGTCTTAGTAATAGGGTCCCGTTTTACCCTTTGGGTACGGAACCCTAAAAACAGACGCGATCCTGCCAGAATTCGAACCTGGAATCTTCTGATCCGTAGTCAGACGCGTTATCCATTGCGCCACAGGGCCGGTACAGGATTGATATAAATTAAGAACTACAATTCTGTGCATTATATTGTGTTATTAATTAGCGATATAAAAATATTAATGACCTATGCAGCTTTATACTAATAATTTTGCATATGCTGACCTCCGCTAGTTCTGTGGTTCTTGATTCGCTAATTTTATTTTTATTATGAAACAAGAATCTTGGTCTCGGCGCGGTAGCCATAATTTAACGAATGAAACGTCGAACAGAACTAAAACGCGCGCGAGTATTACAAATACTAATGGATATACGTCAGTCAGTATTGCAGATGTTCTTACTACCTAGGTACCTATTTTCACAAGGGACGCAGACGACGCGTCTTGCGGCAGCCATATTTCATTTTTCCCGCCATCCGGGGTCGTTCGGCCATTTTTCTTTTTGCATCCACAACGTGGCGCGAAATTTTATGCTTTCCTTTTGTGTTTCCGCTGGATTTTTGGGCACGCTTTCAAAGTGAATAGTTGCTTCCACCTTTGACCGATACATAACAATATAAGTCGATCCAGGGTTCCAGTCTATTTTCAGTTTTATTCAAAAAGCATATAAAATACTGTTTTCATCCTCGCAGGTATCCGCAGAAAAATAACGATCTTATACATAATTTCTGAGCGGAATGTCGGAGTTTTGGCGGGAATAGGAAAGTAAAAATGAAATACTGTTCAATTGTCTACTAAAGTACTGTTTATTTTCACACTCCGACTTCAATTTAACTTTAACTTTATTTCTTATAAAAAAAATGGCAACTCTAGCCGTGGTATAGACGATGCTAACATTGGTAACTTATATTTGTATTAAACATCCCACTTTTGTAATAAGTAAATGTGAAAGTTTGCATGAACTTAATGGATTTGGATGAAATTTTCCAGTCAGTTATATTAATTTATAACTCAAATTAACCAATAGGTTATTTTTATCACGGTAAATGACATGACTTACGACTACACTTTTTGACGCAGGCGAAGCAGCGGGGCACAGCTAGATAGGCAACAGGCATAGACAGACATTGGTAACGTTGCAGGCGTTGTGTATACTTTACTTTTTAACCGACTTCACAAAAAAGGTGGAGGTTCTCAATTCGTCGGAACCCTTTTTAATTTTTTTTTTATGTATGTTCATCGATTACTCGAAGATGCGTGAACCGATTTGGAAAATTCTTTTTTTGTTTCAAAGGGTACCTTTCCCAGGCAGTCCCATTTAAAGTTCTTTTAGTTTTTTAAACGATCTTAAATTATATATTACTAGCTGCCCGCCCCGGCTTCGCACGGGTAGAACATATATGCCTACAAAATTTGCATCAGTTTGTTGCATCGAATATAAAATATGAACATATTTAACAACCATCGTCATATTTCATCCAATTTACACAAAACCCTAACGAATTATGCACCTAAACCTTCCTCATAAACACTCTGGCTATTGGTGAAAACCGCATGATAATCCGTTCAGTAGCTATTGAGATTATTGCGAACAGACACAGACGCAGTGATGAACTTTGTTTTATAATACTTACGTATTGATATTGGACGGCCCTTTGGCGTAAAGGATAGTTACCCTGATTCTGACCCGACGGTCGTTGGTTCTAATCCTAGCTATATACCTACCAATAAAAGTTTTATGTGCATTCATGAATCATGAGTTTTCGTACAGTGGTAGTGGAATCATTAAATCTACCAAAAAGTAGCTTACCACCAAGGAGTACATCTGCCGCCGTAACCTTACGGCGTTCCCCAACGCAAAATGTAGGGGTAATATACGTTTAACGTGTGTATCTGTGTGTCTGTCTGTAGCATCTTAGCACCTAACCGGATGAACCGATTTTGTTTTTATTATTGATAGTTTTTTTTTTGTTTGATAGATGTCTTCATCGAGAGTTTTCTTAGCTTTGATTCATGAAAATTCGTTCAATCGTTATAAAATTATGAGCTTTTTTCTAGTTAATTGCGCTATGAAATCAACTTTCATAGGTCTGATCAATTCGAAAATCTTCTTCTTCAACGATATTGTAAGAACATGGAAGCCTCCTGGACTCTACAGAATACTCAAATCCTCACCAACTTACAGCTCAGATTTTAAATGTCGTGTTAGAGTCATTGGAAAAAGCTATTATACATAGATCAGTCGGGGTGGTTTAAAATATTATATTATATTATTATATATATAGATGAATATTATTTTATACAATAGATCATATTATTATACTATATTGACTTCAAATTGATTGTGATCGGTGGGGATCTACAGCATAGCTAAGCTTATAATAATATTTTCGTAGTAACTATGACCTAATCTGTGGTTTCACTGCAAATATTTTATTAATTTTGCAATGCGTGTTTGTGAAATTCGTGATATCTTCTAGAGTTTTCATTTGAATTATATACTGTAAAGGACAATTTTAATCTATAATATGTGGCCAAGCTAGTTAACGTAATTATTTGGATAAGGATTAATACTATATACATGAAAATAGCATAGGAAGTTATGTAATATTTTTTAACAAAAATTTTAAGATTAAAATGGTTACTGTGAGTCAACCTTAAGAGATAGACATATGCTGTCGCGGACTTTTTTGTAGGTCTTATTAAGTTGTACAACTCTTGCATAAAAAATATTCTTCTATCTATTTTCAATTAGGCAGCGTTCGTAAGAAACGTGTTTTTTCGACCGTTTTTTTGCCGACTTAGGTTGCAAATTAGGTCTCCACGAATGTACCTTTGATTTAAATGAGATAATATATAGCCTATTTTCATTCCGAAAAGTCCATTCTATGTATTAGTGAAAGATTTTTTTAAATCGGTTCACTAGTTTTTGAGCTTACTCATTACAAACATATAAAAATACAAAAATACAAATGTTCTCTCTTTATAATATTAGTATAGATTATACTTTATGTATACTCTCCGCATAACTTCTCAATTTATTATTTTGCACGCCGTGCAAATATTAGTTTTCCATTTGGAGCCGAAATTGAGGGATGCATTGTTTTCCTTAGGGGTCGTTTATTTATCGTCTGAGCTGACCGAACTGGCACTGGGGTGAGGGTGTTCTAATATTTCTATTTTTATATACACTTTTAGACGGTTCGTGAAAAACGAAACAGTAGATTTATTGCATATTCGGCTCAGGTGAACATGGGTGTTCATCAAATAAATACCAGAGAACGAAAAGGGGCGAAAGATGAATAAGTATGTATCGTAATCGAATAAGTGCCAGTAAAATTCACATACGAAGTGTTCCGTACCACTGCGGCAGCGTAAGATGCCACTTCTGAATATTAATTTAAAAAATGCGATATAGCATACTTTTTGAGGAATTTGATTTTATTTTTTTTTGTCGTCAAACATCTATAATGTGTTCCGGCAGCTATCCTTGAGAGCCAGTTCCCATTCTAATCCTAGCGTGCTTACCATCTTCGACCGCATCATCACTTACCAACAGGTGTGATAGTGGTCAAACGCTAGCCTATAAAATATAAATAAATAAATAATAATTTTTTTGAGCAACTTTTTTTATGCTGTTAAGAAAAAGGACAAGCACGACGATAAGACGATTACTTATTCTAGACTTACTTCTTACTTCTATTAGATTAGATAAGAAGATTTATAGATATAAGATCGAGCAAAAAATGCTGGAAAACAAGGTTTATCCCCTTTTATTTTTAACTGCATTTAGATTAAATATTACATATATGGACGGATGAACAGCGAATAATCTCAGTTATAGCCCATAGGTTCCCTTTGGCACGTTATGAGTACGGAACGGATAAAAAAAAACGTAACAGAAAATGTCAATCCCCGTGAAGCAATAGATCATAGACAAATAATTTCATTACTTTAAAGACCACTTTAACTGGTTACAAATAGTTATCTGAGAAATAATGGTGGAACTGTCCATAAATATGAAAATCAATATTAGCTTTATCATTTGTTAGTTAGTAACCTTAACCATACTATATAATAAATATTTTTTAAAAAAACCGACTTCATAACCACTAACACGCACTCAATGGCGAAAAATAAATAAATTAATATAATTATTATAAGCGCTAGGTACCCACTTATCTCTTTGAAGTCGGTGCCAGCCAAGTCTATTGGATAGTAGATAGATACCTCAGACTAGATATCTCATAGAAAAGGCAGACAGATTCGTGCCGAACACCCGAGTGACCGCAAGTTCAGTAATACCAAATTCTTGAGTAATAAGTTTCCGCGCTCAGTCCGGCATAGTCAATACGGTATGATTACTACGTAAGCAACGCTGCGAAGTAATACTGCACGGAAGCGTCCGACCCTGCTGCCGCTTGGTAGCAAACTGAGCGCGGAAGCGTATTACTCAAGCTTTTAGTATTACTGAACTTACGTTCACTCGGGTGTTCGGCACGACTCCGTCTGCTTTTTTTATGATAGTTTGAGATAGATACTATGTATGTAGTAGTAGTAAGTAGGTAGACTTGGCTGGCACCGACTTCAGATAGATAGATAAGTGGGTAGCGCTTTTAATAATTATATTAAGTAATTTATTTTTTGCTTTTGAGTTCCTGTCTGTAGTTATGAAGTCGGTTTTTTAAAAAAAAAAGATTTTATTTTAGTGCAAAACAAGTTTTAATTAAATTTCATGCATCTATAAAATTTTGTATCTGAGCCGTTATACACTGACGGATATATACTTTGTGAAAATTTCAATTAAGTACCTATTACGGTTAAGAAGATACAGATCTGTAAAGTGCGCACATAGACACACGGACGGACGGACGGACGAGCGGACAACAAAGTCTCAGAAAGTGTTAATTTGGTACCCTTTGAGTTCGGAACCCTAAAAATTGACTTTAAATGCCGCGCTAGTGAAAATATTCGCTAGTCATAATGATGTCATCAAGGTATCAAAGGACAATGTCCAAAATGGCCCTGTGCAATAAAAGCATCTGACACACACGATAATTAATTGTCTATTTTATTACAATAATTCCAAATACTTTTATAATACGGACTAGTTGCATTCCAAAATGAATATTAAAAAGTATTATTTGCGATTATTAACATTAATTGCCGCCATATGGCCCACACCACTGAATCAATCTACTACGCTATAAGAGTTGGCGCTTCCCTACATTGTTTATACCCGAATTATGAAAGCACTGTGTAGCCAACCTAACAACGGAAAGTATTATTTACGTAGTAACTATTATATAATCTGTGGATACCAAGCATAATAATGCTTGGTACTAAGTAGGTTCATAATTCTGAGTTATTTTATTATGTATGCAGTGTTGCGGGACTGATATGGCCGTCATCTTCGCCAAACGTCATGTCATGTCCAAAATATTAACTAACTTTGCACCCTTACAAGACTTTGCCCGATAGAACATTTCTGTAAAGACAAATTAATTCTCCCCACCTTTGTTTCTATCTCGCTCACAGTTACCGTAAGAATATCTGTCAAAAACCAAAATCAACGTGAAGAATCATGTAAATACATTATTCAAGGTCATATTTTTTTAGTCTTCAAAAGTATACGCAATAGCAACCTCCATTGTGTATAATCTTCTTGGGACTCTTCTTATATAGTATTAGTAACAAGTAAGTCGTCGAGATAAGTAAATGCGTCGTAATACAAATGTTGATATATTAAGAACGGCTTGGCCGATTTCGTTAACATTTAAATGGGACCACCTGTGAAGGGTACCCTTTGAGACAAAAATAGAATTTGCAAATCGGTTCAGGCATCTTCGAGTAATCGGTGAACATACATTAAAAAAAAAACCGACGAATTGAGAACCTCCTCCTTTTTTGTGAAGTCGGTTAAAAAGGAGTGTGAGGAGTGTATGCAGTTCCTATGTGAAAGTACTTTACTATTTTATATACTAGATGGTGGACAAACGCTAGCCTATAAGATATAAAATAATTAAGATAAAAATTAAAAACTAAAACAACCGACTTCAATGCCCCGCGAGTCAATTTTCAGTAGCATGTTTGAGACGTTTATCATCATATCTCTGGAGATACAATATCAGATCTCGATGAAATTACAATGGGACCACCTCGGAAACGTACCCTACCGATCACATAAAGAATCCTTCGAATCGGTTTAAAATTGACGGAGTAATCGCGTAACATACACACAAAAATAAAGAAAAAAAAAACACACAGACGAATTGAGAACCTCCTTCTTTTTGGCAGTCGGTTGAAAAATATATAATAATACTGTGTTATTCAGTGGTAAATGTAAAAGAAGAAAATTACTGAATGTGAAAATTGTAGCTCTCGAATTTCTACCGCATTTGGCAAACGAAATACCGCAGTGATCGGCCTTGGTCGAAAGAATTGAAATAGTTTATGTGGTGGGATATGAATATGCAGTGACTGAGAGGCTTTTTTGCATACTTGGGACCAGTTTCACCGGTTCTTAATAATGCGTCACATAGTTATGTAACACATGCCACCATATAAAGGCTGTCAAAAATCTATCACATTTCTTCACATTAACGCTATCAGGAACCGGTGAAATTGGCCCCTAATCTAGCAGCATATACATATATATATCAATTATCATATAAAGTACACTACACAGATACAAGCTTTTATCTGAGACTATGAACTAAAACGTTAAAAATAAATTCTAGAAGTATTTTGCGGGTAACTACTTACCAATATTCTTAAAAGCTTGAAGCACTACCCGTCTTACAGGTTAAGTACTTACTATATACTTCTGTGCCTCAAGCTTTTAAGAATATTGGTAAAAATCTACCCATAAAATACTTACTTCAATTTATTTTTAACTATTTAGTTCATTATCACAGATAAAAGCTTATTTTTAAAAATATTTTTACTTTTAATTTTTTTTTAACTGTATAGTAGGTATAGGTTACTACTACCTAAGTATTTTAGAGAAGCCGTGGTGTTTTAAAATATTCTACGGATATTATATGATGTGATTATGGATAAAGTGCTCTTTAAGGCAAATTAATAGAGCCCAAACTCGGTGGGGTTACGTTATTTTATCACAGAGATGCCGTGGCCACCTTCCAGCTTCATCATCAGACCCTGGATATTATCTAGGTGTAAAGTTCTCTTCAATACGAATCAATCGAGCCCAAAATCGGTGGTGTTATGATGTTTTATTACAGAGATGCCGTGGCCACCTTCCAGCTTCATCATCAGACCCTGGATATTGTTGTCTAAGCGTAAAGTGCTCCTCAAGTCAAATCAAACAAGTCCAAACTAGATGAGTTTATCTTGTTTAGTTCAGAAGTTCCTATGGCCATCTTCTGTCTCCATTATCAGACCAGCTCCATGGTACCATATATCATTGTATTGTCACCGAAGATACATAAGGTCACTAAATGTAAGTCCAATCGGATATCGGGAAGTGGGTCTAATTTAGCTTGCAAGATTGCACCCGAACAAACATATTACATACATACATTGCAAGTTAATAAAGCTTGTAAAATGACAAGTGCGGCATTACTACATTATATATGTAGTATATATACTATATACTAATGATAACAATGCAAACTACCCCAAATTTGACTGTCATGCCATTTGCCATTACCGTAAGACTATTATCTTTTCTGTGCCATTACGGAGGAATAGTTGAGTTTGTTTAGAAGATACAATTTTAGTTGATAAAGTTACAAGTTCTGCCATACTGCCAAAGTAATTATTACCACAGTTTTACAATCCATATCATCAAGTGCCATATTAAGTAAATATTTACGGTTCGAAGAAACAGCTGTGTGACAGACGAATGGACGGACGGTACGGACAGCGGAGTCTCAGTAGATAATATGGTCACGTTGGCATTCTTTGGGTACGGAACCCTAAAAAGGCGTGAAATGCAATTCGCTAGTAATTTCATGTTAAGGTGCGTACAGACTATGTAACATAGCACGTTATACAACATTGTTATTTAACATGTTGCAGATAATTTGGACACGAAATGTTATAAAACATGTAATAATAACAAGTTATTAATATGTACAACAATGTTATATTAGTAACGTGTACTCAATAGCTCTGAAGAATTGTTGTATATAATTGTTGCAGTATCCTCTTCAATTTATATATTAATTAAATCCAGACTAGCACTTTTTTGTAGTGGTAGGACTTCTGCTAGTCCACCTGGGGTGGACCACCACTAAGCCAATTAATGTAGCCGTAAAATAGGAATATTTTTCGGTTTGTATTGCTACTCGTAAGTGTCCAGTGAAATTACAGGGCATACTTCGATAGTTCCGTAACACAGTAGAGTTATTTATATCTATAATTTTTCGCCTTCAAAAAAATTACTTTAGTTTTTATAGTGTTCATTATGAAAAACAAAGTTATATTTGCGGTCGCTATATCTCAAAAACTGCTCACTGTATCTCGTTTAACCAATTTTCATGGAAAGTATTTATTGAGATCTACAGCATATATATATTTTTTTTAGATGTTTCACTCTCTTAATTTATAAGTTAGGGGACACGCCCACACACACACACACGCACGCACGCACGCACGCACGCACGCACGCACGCACGCACGCACGCACGCACGCACGCACGCACGCACGCACGCACGCACGCACGCACGCACGCACGCACGCACGCACGCACACACACTTTAGACGTGTCTATCTATCAAATGATTGACTTGGAGAAAAATTGTTTTAGAAACCCTAGATACTTTTAGACCTCTCTTCTATAGACAGCCTGCTCTATCAACGTATAGGTTCGATGAAAAAAAAAATACTTCCAGTTCCATAAATGGGGATTCCCCCTTAATTTTTTTTATTTTTGTATAAAAATCGTAAAGCTGTGCACAGATACAACCTACCAAGTTTTAACTGTGTAGTCAAAATAGTTTTCGAATAAAGTAGCTGTGACATACGGACGGACAGCCGGACAGATAGACAGACAGACCGACATAAAGAATCTATAAGGGTTCCGTTTTTTGCCATTCGACTACGGAACATTAAAAATGCAACTCGTCCCGCGCTCCCGAGTTTCATTCCCATAGCAAAGAGTAGAGTTTTTAAAGTCAATCCAGTAGTTTTTGAGTTGTTACAAACATAAATATATATAAAATAAACTGGCCAAGTGCAAGTCGGACTCGCACTCGTAGGGTTCCGTAACATTGTTAAGTATTCCATAACTATGATTTTTGGCTTAACTAAAACTACAAAATTAACTTTGTTTTTCATAGTGTTTGTATGAAAAACAAAGTTATCTTTGCGGTCGCCATATCTCAAAAACTGCTGGCTGTATCTCGTTCAAACCAATTTTCGTTGTTAGTTTTTATTGAGATCGACAGCATATATTTTTTTAGATTTTTCTATCCCATACTTTAAAAGTTAGAGGGGAGGGGACACACATTTTACCACTTTAGACGCGCCTATCTTTCAAATGATTGACTTTGAGAAAAAATTATTTTAGGAACCTCAATGTCATTTTTAAAGACCTATCCATAGACACCCCACACGTATAGGTTTGAAGAAAAAATTTTTTTTTTTGTTTCAGTTTCATGATGCCCCCTTAAACTTTTATTTTTTTTACTTTTGTATAAAAATCGGAAAGCGGTTCACAGAATACATCTACCTATCAAGTTTCAATTCTGTAGTCCTAACAGCTAGGCTATTCTGTAAGCTATCTCGATAGCGGAATCCGCGGTGAGATTCAAATTTCGTACTACGAAATTCAATCGTATTACGTTGGTATACGGTTGAATTTCGTACACGTGACGTACTCGTGACATACGGACGGACAGACAGACAGACATGACGAATCTATAAGGGTTCCGTTTTTTGCCATTCGGCTACGGAACCCTAAAAAAATACAAATGTTTCTGTATATAATATTTGTATAGAAGTATAGATAACGAACGATTATCTTGTTTATGTACTCAGTTTGAGTGTAACAACATTGTCGAGTAACAACGGCGAAACTATTCGTTGGCCGACTTCCAGCGACTGCGGTGTGCAAATGTCTGCTGCTTGGCTCCCATTCCACCAACAATGTGTTTGAATTTCGAATGTTGTGAACGGAGACTTTTAATTTCGACTCTCTTTTTTTTATACTACCTATTTTACGTATTCATTACTATGTGGAATATCCAGCAGCTAATAAAAATTGAAACCAATAAATCTGGGACTTCTGCTTGTGCTTTGTCATTTTGTTAGTTGTTACTAGATGGGAATGTTATGTAAATATTATACGTATTGATGGAATGTCCACCATGATGGTCGCGCCAGTTCTTTTGGGTGCCCGATAAAAATGGGTATTATGTATTCATTATTTCACTCATACAATATACTGTCTACCAAAGGCTGCTATAAGTCCACGGCCTTGATTCCGTTAGAGGATGAGTAAACTATGATCGATGATAAATTACACAATTAGATGGAATTACTAATTTAGCAAGGAAGACGATTGTTTGATAAGGGCACAGAATAATTAATAGTATAAGGGTTCGTGTCTGACGTCACGGAATGGCTTGCAACTGCTACGGTGCCACAGATTACGCACAACAGTTACAACATCGAGGTGTTTCAGCACATGAGTAAAGAAGGAACAGAGACAAACCTTCTAAGGAACGGACAAAATGTTTACCTATTCTTGTAGGGTTGGTACAAAAAAAACAAGAAAAATCTTCATCGTAATAAAATGCTCCTTCAAGTAAACATGACCTGCTTTTTTTATTTTTCAAGCTTCATCATTGTCGACAACGATGTATGCCGATCATGATCATGAGATGTCACGAAATGTCATAAAGTATTATTCAATGTCATGAAATGTCATAAATGTCATGATATGTATCGAAATGTCAGGAAATGCCGCAAAATATCATGATATGTAACAAAATGTCATGATATGTTACGAAATGTCATGATATGTCACGAAATGTCATGTAATGTTATGAAATGTCAAGGAATTTCATTGAAACCTCCTTAGACAGTGAACTATAAAAGAACATTCATAAGCCAAAAATTAAAAAATCACTTTCCCACCCTAGGGAGGAAAAGACCTACTTTGCGCATACTTATCGAGGAACTAACCATCACTTTTCGAATAGATGGGATGAAAAATAATATAATATAACGTGACGCCCTGAGTTAAAGCACCAGCCGAGCCACTATAAACCGGTTTCACTCCGTACGTGACAGGCGGCACACAGACCGCAGTGCTCACGCACTCACGTGCGTCTACGTCATCATCACAGCGTTGTGTGAAGCTTTGTCTCTGTTCCTTTTCTTTACTCATGTGGTTTCAGTCAGAAATAATGTACTCATAGCTGGACTGTTTGACGAAGTCTCGATTATTAGGCGCGGTTTATACAGAAGAGACGTGGCGCGGGCGTATGGCGTGTGGCATGGCGCGGACTTTTGTCAGGTCGCTTTATAAATTATACTGAAGTGGCGGAGACGCGTGGCGGAGACGCGTGGCGGCATTATACAGTTGAATTAGTGCTCACGCGAAATTGCTTCTTATTGCTCCTAGTACGACGACTAGCTTGCGAATGACGTGGCGCGCGCCAGCGCCACTCGGTGGCGGGGGCGTGTCACCTAGTAGCGGGGACGTCGCCTGGTCATTAATTTGAAAACAAATCATTATTACGGGGCGCATATATTATGAATAGCCTAAGCAGTTCAATTCTAAGGTTTTATTCGAACATGAACAACGGACATGGAAATCAATATACATACATAGAGGCACCTAATTTTAAGTGACTATGCGACTGTTCACGATCACGACTCCAACTTTCACTAGCATGCGAGTGGATTCGGCGAAAGTTGTTACCTATATAAATGTGGCATTTGTAGAAGGTCCAAGTTTAAACCTAGACTTATACGACATGAAATTGCTAAACAACAGAGTTAACTAACTACAAATACATAAGATAGAGTAAACATTACAAATAGAGTGATATGATTTTCGCGCAATTATATCGGTGATGCTTAAGCACTTTTTTTTTAAATATCTTATAGGCTAGCGTTTGACCACTATCTCACCTGTTGGCATGTGATGATGCGGTCGAAGATGGTAAGCACGCTAGGCCTAGAATGGGAACTGGCTCTCAAGGATAGCTGCCGGAACACATTCGATGTTTTGGCGACAGATTTTCTAACTTGAGGGTGGTAGCTGGCCAGGCGGTCACTAGATAGTGTCCTACCACCATGCGGGGTTGTTGGTTTCTTAACGATGTTTTTTCTTCACTGTGAAAAGCGCACATAATTTTTTCGTTAGAAAAATCCATTGGTGCACGGCGGGGTTCGAACTCGGTACCTCTGGCAATAAAGCCGACCGTTATCCCGATTACGCCACCGGGCCCTTATACTTATAGTGTTGTCAAAAATGAGACAGACAAAATACTAGACCACATTTCTTTGCAAAGATACGATCATATTAGCTTTGGTGAAATTGTGCTGTTTTCGAAATTTGTTCAAGATCGACCACAAATAGCGAAAAATTTATTATATGGGGATCACTGATACTTTTAAATTTAATTTTATTATGTTATTTGTTGTTATGATGGTATTATGACGATAGATTTGGAGAAGGAGATTATGAAGGTTTTTTGCGCTTTTACTTTTAGAATTCGGTGGATGAAACGAAGCAAAAATATTGAATTTTCTATACTTACAACAAATTTGAAACTCCAAAAAATTATTACATATGTACATTTCTTACATCTATTATCAATGTACACTCAGATAAATTGGAAATATATCTACATTAACAATAGGTAGGTACTTATAAATACATGTACAATTACATTGGAAGGGTGAAAAAAAGGAAGTAAAAATAATACTTGAGTTTAATACATAATAATCATATAAATAATATAACATTGCGGTTCGACTATTCGAAAGGAAAAACAAGTCACGCGTTGAAGTCTTTTGTATCGCAAACTTGCAAATTAGGATTAGCAAAGGTTCGACTATTCCAAAGGAAACACAAGTCACGCGTTGCAGTCTTTTGTATCGCAAACTTGCAAATTAGGATTAGCAAAGGTTCGACTATTCCAAAGGAAACACAAGTCACGCGTTGCAGTCTTTTGTATCGCAAACTTGCAAATTGGGATAAGCAAAACAATAACACTAACAAAAAATTAATGTTTTCAAAATACATCGAGTGTGGTATCAAAGTAAAGAATTTTTAATGGTAATTACGATTATCCAGACTAATGTTATAAAGAGAAAACGTTTTTAAACGAGTTCAACTTTTGAGATGTCTAATCACGAAGCAAGTGCATCGGTTTCAATGTCGCAGAAAATATCGTTTGCGCGATGCAGTATCTCATACATTTAGGCAATATTTAAAGGAGAGCTACTAAAATCTACGCTAGCGCCATCTCTGGGTTTTATTTATCCTTACTTATAAAAGTAACTCTGTCTGTCTGTTTGTTTGGCTTTCACGCCAAAACTACTAAACCGATTTAAATGAAATTTGGTAAATAGATAGTCTAGAGCCTGAGAAAGGACATAGGCTAATTTTTAATGCGAAAAGTGGTTTGTAAGGGGTTGAATGGGGGATGAAAAGTTGTATGGAAGTATCGTCATTTTTACAGCTAGAAGCTTGAATCTTATTTTTTTGGCTGTGGTTACGATAAAAATAAATATGACATTCAGGGGAGTGGAAGGGGTGGCGGGGTTGTTTAGGGTAGAGGGAGTTAAGGGAGAGGTGAGGGGGTGGGTAGGGGAGGGCAGGAAAGCTGGAGGGGAGGGGATGTGGAAGTGTGGGGAAGGAGAAGGGGAAGGGGAGGGGAGGGGAGGTGGAAATGAGGGGAGGGGAGGGGGGATTAGCGTGGCGTGGTACGGCGCGGTATAGTTGGGATACGTATGTGTCATATTTGTTAATGCTACCCAAAGACACTATTCCACGCGGACGAAGTCGCGGGCACAGCTAGTATATATATAACTTATATGTTTTATTGAAGTTTGGAATAGTTTAATAACTTAATTTTTATCACGCAGTCGGGTTTTTCGTTCCTAAAATAATTTACTTGTTTGTCTATACATTATATGAAATCACATATTAACATTGAATAGGCTAATTAATTACCGATGGATCAAACGAGGCAGCGTGGTTAGAAGAACTCACTGTGAATATATTGGACCCCCTATCTATGTTCTCCAATTATTTTATTTTCGAGAAAATTCAATTTTTAATACGCTTTTATTAAATATTATGTTTCTTTTAAGTGTTTCACACTTTATATTTTTGTAAATTGTTAAACACAATCCAAAATTTCATCGTACCGACGGGACTTGAACCCGCAACCTCCGGAATAACATGTTCCGGTGCTTTGCCAATTAAGCCACGGTGCGAAGTATCGTTACGACGAAATTAGTGGATTGCATTTTTTTTTTAACCCAATTATGCATTGGTGGCGCCATCTATGACTACTTATTACGTAAGTTAATCATTCGGAAGAATACATTACAGTTTTCAAATCCGACGAGAGATGTTGCACTGCGTAAATCAAATATTATGTTTCTTTTAAGTGTTTCACACTTTATATTTTTGTAAATTGTTAAACACAATCCAAAATTTCATCGTACCGACGGGACTTGAACCCGCAACCTCCGGAATAACATGTTCCGGTGCTTTGCCAATTAAGCCACGGTGCGAAGTATCGTTACGACGAAATTAGTGGATTGCATTTTTTTTAACCCAATTATGCATTGGTGGCGCCATCTATGACTACTTATTACGTAAGTTAATCATTCGGAAGAATACATTACAGTTTTCAAATCCGACGAGAGATGTTGCACTGCGTAAATCAAATATTATGTTTCTTTTAAGTGTTTCACACTTTATATTTTTGTAAATTGTTAAACACAATCCAAAATTTCATCGTACCGACGGGACTTGAACCCGCAACCTCCGGAATAACATGTTCCGGTGCTTTGCCAATTAAGCCACGGTGCGAAGTATCGTTACGACGAAATTAGTGGATTGCATTTTTTTTTTTTTTTAACCCAATTATGCATTGGTGGCGCCATCTATGACTACTTATTACGTAAGTTAATCATTCGGAAGAATACATTACAGTTTTCAAATCCGACGAGAGATGTTGCACTGCGTAAATCAAATATTATGTTTCTTTTAAGTGTTTCACACTTTATATTTTTGTAAATTGTTAAACACAATCCAAAATTTCATCGTACCGACGGGACTTGAACCCGCAACCTCCGGAATAACATGTTCCGGTGCTTTGCCAATTAAGCCACGGTGCGAAGTATCGTTACGACGAAATTAGTGGATTGCATTTTTTTTTTTTTTACCCAATTATGCATTGGTGGCGCCATCTATGACTACTTATTACGTAAGTTAATCATTCGGAAGAATACATTACAGTTTTCAAATCCGACGAGAGATGTTGCACTGCGTAAATCAAATATTATGTTTCTTTTAAGTGTTTCACACTTTATATTTTTGTAAATTGTTAAACACAATCCAAAATTTCATCGTACCGACGGGACTTGAACCCGCAACCTCCGGAATAACATGTTCCGGTGCTTTGCCAATTAAGCCACGGTGCGAAGTATCGTTACGACGAAATTAGTGGATTGCATTTTTTTTAACCCAATTATGCATTGGTGGCGCCATCTATGACTACTTATTACGTAAGTTAATCATTCGGAAGAATACATTACAGTTTTCAAATCCGACGAGAGATGTTGCACTGCGTAAATCAAATATTATGTTTCTTTTAAGTGTTTCACACTTTATATTTTTGTAAATTGTTAAACACAATCCAAAATTTCATCGTACCGACGGGACTTGAACCCGCAACCTCCGGAATAACATGTTCCGGTGCTTTGCCAATTAAGCCACGGTGCGAAGTATCGTTACGACGAAATTAGTGGATTGCATTTTTTTTTTTTTAACCCAATTATGCATTGGTGGCGCCATCTATGACTACTTATTACGTAAGTTAATCATTCGGAAGAATACATTACAGTTTTCAAATCCGACGAGAGATGTTGCACTGCGTAAATCAAATATTATGTTTCTTTTAAGTGTTTCACACTTTATATTTTTGTAAATTGTTAAACACAATCCAAAATTTCATCGTACCGACGGGACTTGAACCCGCAACCTCCGGAATAACATGTTCCGGTGCTTTGCCAATTAAGCCACGGTGCGAAGTATCGTTACGACGAAATTAGTGGATTGCATTTTTTTTTTTAACCCAATTATGCATTGGTGGCGCCATCTATGACTACTTATTACGTAAGTTAATCATTCGGAAGAATACATTACAGTTTTCAAATCCGACGAGAGATGTTGCACTGCGTAAATCAAATATTATGTTTCTTTTAAGTGTTTCACACTTTATATTTTTGTAAATTGTTAAACACAATCCAAAATTTCATCGTACCGACGGGACTTGAACCCGCAACCTCCGGAATAACATGTTCCGGTGCTTTGCCAATTAAGCCACGGTGCGAAGTATCGTTACGACGAAATTAGTGGATTGCATTTTTTTTAACCCAATTATGCATTGGTGGCGCCATCTATGACTACTTATTACGTAAGTTAATCATTCGGAAGAATACATTACAGTTTTCAAATCCGACGAGAGATGTTGCACTGCGTAAATCAAATATTATGTTTCTTTTAAGTGTTTCACACTTTATATTTTTGTAAATTGTTAAACACAATCCAAAATTTCATCGTACCGACGGGACTTGAACCCGCAACCTCCGGAATAACATGTTCCGGTGCTTTGCCAATTAAGCCACGGTGCGAAGTATCGTTACGACGAAATTAGTGGATTGCATTTTTTTTTTTTTAACCCAATTATGCATTGGTGGCGCCATCTATGACTACTTATTACGTAAGTTAATCATTCGGAAGAATACATTACAGTTTTCAAATCCGACGAGAGATGTTGCACTGCGTAAATCAAATATTATGTTTCTTTTAAGTGTTTCACACTTTATATTTTTGTAAATTGTTAAACACAATCCAAAATTTCATCGTACCGACGGGACTTGAACCCGCAACCTCCGGAATAACATGTTCCGGTGCTTTGCCAATTAAGCCACGGTGCGAAATGCAATCCACTAATTTCGTCGTAACGATACTTCGCACCGTGGCTTAATTGGCAAAGCACCGGAACATGTTATTCCGGAGGTTGCGGGTTCATGTCCCGTCGGTACGATGAAATTTTGGATTGTGTTTAACAATTTACAAAAATATAAAGTGTGAAACACTTAAAAGAAACATAATATTTGATTTACGCAGTGCAACATCTCTCGTCGGATTTGAAAACTGTAATGTATTCTTCCGAATGATTAACTTACGTAATAAGTAGTCATAGATGGCGCCACCAATGCATAATTGGGTTAAAAAAAAAAATGCAATCCACTAATTTCGTCGTAACGATACTTCGCACCGTGGCTTAATTGGCAAAGCACCGGAACATGTTATTCCGGAGGTTGCGGGTTCAAGTCCCGTCGGTACGATGAAATTTTGGATTGTGTTTAACAATTTACAAAAATATAAAGTGTGAAACACTTAAAAGAAACATAATATTTGATTTACGCAGTGCAACATCTCTCGTCGGATTTGAAAACTGTAATGTATTCTTCCGAATGATTAACTTACGTAATAAGTAGTCATAGATGGCGCCACCAATGCATAATTGGGTTAAAAAAAAAAAAAATGCAATCCACTAATTTCGTCGTAACGATACTTCGCACCGTGGCTTAATTGGCAAAGCACCGGAACATGTTATTCCGGAGGTTGCGGGTTCAAGTCCCGTCGGTACGATGAAATTTTGGATTGTGTTTAACAATTTACGCTTTTATTAGCTTCAGGCGTATGTATGTTTGTATGTTAGTATGTAACGGAATCTTTGAACATGATTTTAACCCCCTTCAAAACGTCGGTTAACTCGAAATTTGGCATACTTATTAAGGACCGATGACAATTCAATATTTTAAACATTTTGACCCGTTATCCTTACTAGGATAATCAGGATTAATTTTTTGTTTTCCTGAGACCCGGAGATCTGCGTCAAGACCAATAAAGGAAACTACCAGCCGCGCCGATCACCTATTTCTCGGATAAGTTACCGACTGTGCTTATGATAAAATTTTCGGAGAGGGAACCTGAGAACCGCCTATCTCATCCACGGAAGGCACCAGGCAATCAATTTACCCATTTATCGGACATAAAAAATAATAGTTTAAAAAAACTAAAAAATACGCTTTTAAAAAAATTCGACTAAAAAATGAAAAAAATATAGTTTAAAAAAACTAAAAAAATACGCTTTTATAGAAAATCCAACTAAAAAATAGCAAATACATTTTAATAAATTTTAATTAAAAATAGTGTAAGAAAAAATGATTTTATTGTAAAAAAAGCGTGGGGTGCATGGTATCAATAGTTCCAAATATTTTATGAACAGATATGACTAGAAGGGTTATTTTGATAATATCCTGAAAAGCACCCCACGCTTTTTTTACAATAAAATCATTTTTTCTTACACTATTTTTAATTCAAATTTATTAAAATGTATTTTCTATTTTTTAGTTGGATTTTCTATAAAAGCGTATTTTTTTAGTTTTTTTAAACTATTATTTATTTTTTATTGTTATCTAGTTGGTGTCCGAAACGATGCAATTGTTTTATATTTTCTAAGAGAAATTATTCGGCAGCTGTCCTTGAGAGCCAGTTCTCATTCTAGGCCTAGTAGTAGTGTGCTATCATACTAGGGCGCATCGTCACTTACCAACAGTTGAGATAGTGGTCAAACGCTATCCTATATGATATATGAAAAAAAATCAGTTTCAGTTTATAAAAATAATCAATCCAACAAAACAGACGTTCCGTTTCAATTGTGCGTGCAATGCGATCTCCTATCATTTCCAGTTCAGTGAGGAAAACATGACAAACAATCTTTTGTTTGTCATCTTTGTATATCGGGGACCGTTTCTTTTCACATAAAAATTCTACCTACCTGCTTCCTTTGTCTACGATTTCGATGCTATATCATAAGTTCCGTCGACAGCAATAAAACTATTGAAGTGAAAAAATATGAATCGCAAAGGTTTCGCGCCAATTTACTACAGATTAATTAATACAATGTTATGTTCATTATATGGCAATAGCTCTATGGCTAAGGTGTCGGCTTGGCGATCGAGATGTCGTGAGTTCGATCCCCACCCATTGCACTGTTGTCGTGAACCCACTCTTGACACAAGCATATTTAGCTTAGTTGGGAGGTGAACAAAAATACTAGTAAAGTGCACACATTGCTAGTAAGCATTAAAAAAAACAAAACAACAAAAAAAAAAAAACTTATACTTGATACTGACATAGTTAGTACTGTTGTTGCTTTAACTTAACCCGTAACGTAATATCAACCTTAATTCATAATTGTACAGCATTAAAATACTTACTGCCTATAGATAACTTCAGAGGTGGGACGAGATATTTTAGTGCTTTTAAATTTAATTTAGTTGAAAAAAGCCATAACAAAGTCCGCACCACTACTTACTATAACTTATGTTAAAATGTGAAGATGTATGGTAAGGGTTTCAAGTAGGTATCTGTTTAAATTGTTTTGTAATGTGTTTAAAGATTTGCCTATTTAAGGATGTTTTTTTTTAAATTAAATGGCAGTATTACTCGCATAGACAGTTTATCGAACTAAACTAAATATTATAAAAAGTTAAAGAAATACAAAAAAAAAAATCTTTTGAACATGTCGCTCTGAGGATTGCTCCACCACAGTGTTGGAGATATCAGCACAGCGGAGATATACATTTGTAAACGTCCTTTGACTATGCATTCAAATATTCCCATTGCATATTCAAAACGTTTACTAGAATACGCAATCAGCAGCAAGGTAAGTAAAATTAAAAACAGACAACTAGGTACACTAACAAAGTGTTCAAGTTCTAGTAAAAAAAACGGTTAAGTGCGAGTTGGACTCGCGCACCGAGGCTTCCGTATAAACTTGTCTAACTAGGTTAATGTACAAACTTAACTTTACAGTTCGATCCCTAGACCGAAGCCCACTCTGTTCATGCAAATAGTAAATTTGCTTTTTTAATATAACTACATATTTACCGTTTTCACATTTATTCCTAAATAAGTGTTTCAAGACATGATTCTAGATACCTAGAATCTAGGTCAACGCGAAGTACCATATAGATATTTATTCCCTTGTGAATCGCAATGTACGCGAAAATATGGAATATAATCAGTTATATATAGATGTGTGCTTTATCTTTTGATCGCGTTGACATACAAGTTTAATTTTTTCACAGCTGAAAGATACCGAGCATTTGATATAAGTTTCAACTTAATATCTCTACGCGTTCTCGAGAAAAAGGGTCTTATTAGACGGATAGACAGACGGACAGACGGATAACAAAGTGATCCTATAAGGGTTCCTTTTTTCCTTTTCAGGTACGGAACCCTAAAAAAGAAGGAAAGTAACTTCCTAAGTACTGGACCAAGTCCGGAACTCCGGACGCAGGAAGAACGGACCGGAGACAGGAAATAGTCGATCGTGTACTAATGACGGACCTACGGTTCAATAGGTACCCTTGGACTACCTTACCAGAATCCAAGGCACTGGCAGCACCAGTAGAAATGTAGGAATATTTTATACAATTATAATTTGATTTTAATAAGAATAATATAAAATATTCTTACATTTACTGATATGTGAAGAAACTTATGTAATTTATACAAAATATGTATTGGTATTTAGATAGAAAGAGTTTAAAATGGAGATACAGTTTTTCTTGTCCGGTGGTTAACACTACACAACACATGAATAGTGTAGGTACCTACCTACCTTCATTAATGTCAACGTATGCATGATTTACTTAATTTAGATTTAAGGTTGGTTAGAACGGATGAATTTTATGTCGCGTATTAAAAAAACTGGCCAAGTGCGAGTTGGACTCGCGTATCGAGGCTTCCGTACAACCTTGTCAAACTAGGTTAAACGACAAACTTAACTTTGCAGTTCGATCCCTAGACCGATACTTGTACACGGTTAATGCACCAACCGCAAATAATAAGTTTGTAGTAGGAAATTCAATTTTTTTGCCCTTAAACTACATATTTACGGTTATCAGATCCTTTTTCTTTATAAGTGCTGCAAGACCTTGCTTGCCAAATTTCATGATTTTAGGTCAAAGGGAAATATCCTATTATATGAGGGTTTTGATTTCCTTGTGAAATCGGAAATATGCGAAAAGTATTGTCAAAAGATAAATAAATTAATTGAAAAATCTCTTTACAAGTTTGATTTTTTCACAGCTGAATGAAACTGTAGACCCAAGTATTTGATTCAACTTGATATCTCTTCGCGTTCCTGAGAACAAGGGTCTTGACATACGGACAGACGGACAAGAAAGTGATCCTAAAATGGTTCTTTTTTTACTCTTGAGGTAAGTACGGAACCCTAAAAAATATCTTGTACGCAAATAAATACCAATTTGGTAAATCAAATAAATATCATTTCAATAAAATTTTAATAACGAACGGAGAAATATTGCATTCCAATATTTCAAATCAATTCTTTAAATTATTCTTATTTATTTTTTATTGCTGACCGACAAGCACGTGACTACTATCTAAGTTAAGTAAGGTGACGATTGGAAACGTGGAATCGTGTAAGACTGGAAATAGAAGACGACGATGAAACGAGGCGGTGGACAACCGATTCTGCTCGACCAATCCAAAAAGCGCAACTATCCCAAACCCAACTATCGTCATCTTTCTTTCAAATGCTCGGGTTTAAATGTATGTAGTGAAGGTACATCTGTTGGAAGAGAGTAATCCAAACTAAACTGGCCGCGCTGTTTGAATATCATACAAATTTCAGTGTCATGAATAAACTCATTTCAAACTAATTTTATTTCAGTGAAAGGGTACGTACAACTCAAAACAGTACCTAGTAGTAGAATACTAATTTAAAACTTTTCCTTGACCGTACTAATTTGTATACAATATATGTACATAATTTTGTCCGTAAATAGGTTGAATAAATATCCTTTTTATTCCAGGAAAGCGACATGAAATAGTAAAACCTCCCAATTGAACCCATATCACTAATAAGGCCCTTCAGAAAGCCGAGACATAAGGCACGAGTCTTCACGACAGGTATAATAATTGATAACTCAGTGAATAGAACCCGGGACATAGACAAAATATATATGCATCCACGACCCGGGATTACCGTGACCCGGTCAACAGATGAATATAATAGTTTCTATGTTACCTTAACTAATTCCGTAGCTTGTCGGCTTCATAACATCTGACCTTTGTATGTATCTAGAACTAATCAAACGAAAAGGTCACGTTCAGTGATTCTGACGTAGTATTATTATCTTTTCGATGATTCTGATTAAGATATTGGTTTTATTTTTCTCAAATATGTTGAATGAATGAATGAATGAATGAATGAATAATACTTTATTGCACACCAAGAACAAAAAAACAAACAAAAGTAACAGAAGAACATAACATATCGGTAGTACAATGGGCGGTCTTATCGCTTAGAGCGATCTCTACCAGACAACCTTTGGATGGAGAGGATTTCTAAATTATAATATTGCGGGGGTGTGCAGCTATAAGTTAACATATATATAAATATACTTAAAATTAATACTTACACATATAAACAAACATAATACATAACATAGATACATATACATTGTAACTAAATAGATATTATTAAAATAGATACATATAATAAGTTATAAAATCAACTATGGGAAAAATAGTGTTTAAATACCATATTTTTAAAAGCTTGTGGAGATTGGGCTTGTCTTATTGTTGCAGGAAGTTCGTTCCATAGGCGGACAGCTAGCATGGAATAAGATTTGTTGTAGTAAAGTGACGTGGAGTGATGTTGAGGTGTCTTCAATTGAAGCGTATACTGGGATCGAAGGTGGGATTTAGTAAGGTGGAGGAATTCGAAGCGCTCTTTTAGGTAAAGTGGAGTCGTAGGAAGGAATAGGATATTGTAAAGGAAAGAAAGGATATGCATGTTCCTGCGAAGGCGGATAGGTAACCAATTGAGCCTTTTTCGGAATTCGGAGACATGATCATATTTCCGAAGACCGAAAATGAATCGGATACAGACATTTTGCAGTCTTTCTAGCTTATCAAGTTGCTCTTCGGTCAAATCTGGATAGCAAGCATCTGCGTAATCAAGTATAGGCAAAAGAAGAGATTGTGCTAACGCAGTCTTAGTGGTGATAGGAAGAAAATTACGTAATCTTAAGAGTGAAGATGCCGAAGCAAAGATTTTCCGGCTGACTTCTGCTAGTTGAGGTTCCCAAGATAGCTGGTTGTCTATGAGTAATCCTAGATTTTTGACTGACGAGCTAAAGTTACAGGGACTCCATCAAATATGACTTGTGGTAGCCGGAACCAGTCAATTTTTGAAATCATACGTGAGCTCCCAATGATAATAGTTTGAGTTTTTATAGGATTGACTGTGAGGCCGTATGATTTACTCCAATCTCGGATACGCTTCAGATCTTCATTAGTGCTCTCTATTGCCGCATGTAACTGATCTAGAGGTGCCTGAGTATAAATCTGTAGATCGTCCGCATAAAGATGGTAGGAAGAAGATAGCTGTTGTGAAATAGAGTTAATAAAGATTGCGAAGAGAAGAGGAGATAAAACGCCGCCCTGAGGAACGCCAGCAGATAGATTGCACCACGATGAGTAGGAATCATCAATACGTATTCTCTGCCGACGTCCACACAGGTAACTACGAAACCACTCAATCACTGTCGGCGAGATGTTAAGAGAGCACAGCAGACCTAGCAGAATGTCGAAATCAACATTGTTGAACGCACTGCTAAAGTCGAGCAGTGACAGCACTGTGAGCTTTTGATTACTCATCCCATACCTGATGTCATCGGTAATTTTAGTCAAAGCTGTAGTAGTACTGTGACCAGACCGAAATCCAGATTGGAAGGGATTAAGGAGATTGTTTCTGATAAGGAAGGAGGACAGTTGTTGGTGAACTAGACGTTCTAGGACTTTCGAAAGGAAAGGAAGAATAGAGATGGGTCGATATTCTGAAAAGGACGATGGGTTGGATTTTTTGGGTAAGGGTGTGACTTGTGCCTCTTTCCATGTTACTGGAAAGCTGCCGGAGGAGATAGAAAAATTCAGGAGGAACTGGATCACAGGAACAATTTCATCAAGTATGGGTAGAATCATATTGCGACTAATGCTATCACTGTATTGTTGTTATCATGCCACGTTTGCTTTTCAATATTATTTTATTTTATATATTACTACTATATGTACGATGATTTTTCAAATCGATCTATCAATATCTAGAACCTAGAAGGATAGGAGTAATATAAATAAAGCCCGGCACACATTTGGCGAACCGCAGCGCAGAGCATTTATCAAAGTCAAACTACTACCGAATGCTGAAGTCGAAAAAAAAACGAAAATAAATTTCTCATGTCATCTCTTATAGGTACGCTCTAACGCTATAGGAGTTTTTTTGTATTTATTGATTTTCAATTTCATTTCAACGTATTTACGTTGAATTTAGACAATTAAAAATCCTATGAAAAATACAACATAACAATAAACAACAAACAATACACATTTTTACGACTATAATAATCTGAAACAAGGAAAACCTTTCCCAAATAAACTTCCGCAGCGGTGAAGTAAACATAACGATATATCAAGCTGGGCTTTACCTTCGAAACTGCCAAGTCTGCTGTACCCTCGAACACTCCTACATTCTGAGGGTCAGCCATTCAACATTGCTTTATAATATTATCTATCGTCCAAGAGCTCCAGTGCCCTAGTTGGCGCGACTCCCGCTTGCTCTTAGACACGGCTGATGACGTCACAGTACTTGCACTAATGGCCGACCCGTGAATGTCATGTGCCCCCGTGTTTCTGCTCTAAGAATCTGTGTGTCGCCATTAATTATTCTGTGGTGTCGCCTAAACATAAAAAAAAGACACGCCGTTCTAAAACGGATCATTTTTAGGGTTCCGTAGCCGAATGGCAAAAACGGAACCCTTATAGATTCGTCATGTCTGTCTGTCTGTCCGTCAGTATGTCACAGCCATTTTATTCCGAAACTGTTAGGACTGCAGAATTGAAACTTGGTAAATAGATTTATTCTGTGAACCGCTTTTCGATTTTTATAAAAAAATAAAAAATAATAAAGTTTAAGGGGGGGCATCCCGTGTGGGGTGTTAAAAATGACATTGAGGTTCCTAAAATCATATTTTCTCAAAGTCAATCATTTGAAAGATAGGCGCGTCTAAAAAGTGGTAAAATGTGTGCCCCCCCCCAACTTTTAAAGTATAGGAGTGAAAAATCTAAAAAAATATATATGCTGTAGATCTCAATAAAAACTAACAACGAAAATTGGTTTGAACGAGATAGAGTCAGCTGCTTTTGAGATATGGCGACCGCAAAGGTAACTTTATTTTTCATACAAACACTATGAAAAACAAAGTTAATTTTTTTGTTGCGAAAAACGGAACCCTACGAGTGCGAGTCCGACTTGCACTTGGCCAGTTTATTTCATCATAGTTCGCCGCCCTGAAAAAGGTCTGTCAAATTTCGGCGCATAAAGTTCCACGCACGAGTTCCACGTTTAAATTTCCACTATATAATTTTTCGCCACCAAAAAATTTACTTTGTTTTTCATTGTGTCATCATAGTGTTTGTATGAAAAACAAAGTTATATTTGCGGTCGTTTATATCTCAAAAACTACTGACTGTAACTCGTTCAAACCAATTTTCGTTGAAAGTTATCGTTATATAAGTATTGAGATCTACAGCATATATTTTTTTTAGATTATTTACTAACCTACTTTAAAAGTTAGAGGAGGGGGAGAAGGGGGGAGTGGGAACACACACTTTTTACCACTTTAGACGTGCCTATATTTCAAATTAATGACTTTGAGAAAAAATTGATTCAGAAACATCAATATCATATTTAAAGAGCTATCTATAGAATCCCGCACAAATAGGTATAATGTTTTTTTTTGTTTCAGTTCCATGTATGGGGAGCCCCCCTTAATGTTTTTTATTTTTATATAAAAATCGTAAAGCGGTTCACAGAATACACCTACCTACCAAGTTTCAACTCTGTAGTCTTAACAGTTTCGGAGTAAAGTGGCTGTGACATACGGACGGACGGACGGACGGACAAACAGATAGACAGATAGACATGACGAATTTATAAGGTTTCCGTTTTTTGCCATTTGGCTACGGAACCCTAAAAAGAGTACTTGTAGGGCCTAGCGACAAGCATGAAGTTCAGGGTAGGAAAGTTATAGAGCGAGGCCCTTAGGTTTGCATTATTGAGTTTTTATACGAAATAACCAAGTTTTGATCAGTAGTAACCGCGAAGATTATTGTGATGCGAATGTTGCGATATATGTAGATGGTAGATTATATTAGTAGCCCACTAATTTAGATACACTAAGTACGATCATACATGCCCAAAGTCAATGATAATCATTCATTAAGCAGTTGTAGGACATATCCATCGTTTAAAACATCAACGGTGCTTTACTGGATGTCCTGACACTTGGCTCTAGTAATCACAATGTAAGAATTGCGGGTGTTCGTCGAGTGCAAAGTAAATTGGATTCCAATGCGGCGAGAAGATGGGAAGCGTGCATATAGGTAACGAGGTAAGACTCTTTCAGGAAATTGAATTTGGAATTATGGTATCTCCATTTTGAATTTATGCTTTCAACATGTGAACTAGATAGGTCCATTGTAGGATTATACCGTGGATGGAGTATTAAATGGATTTGACATTTAAATAACAATAATAATATGAGAAGGATAGAATTATACAATCACTAGTATGAGAGAGCGAGATGAACAACATTTTTTTATCCTTCTCTGCGTATGCGATTTTACAAACTGGCTCCAGCACTGGCACCAAGTTCTAGTGCACCCACTGGCTCTCACCCGCTGTCATGTATGACCCGACCAAATTACGTTGTTCATTTCATCTTATAGCTGGCATATGTATCGCGTGTTCATCATTTAGTCGGGTTATATCTCAATAGCTATTTCATTCGCAAACGCTAATTTTGCTAATTAATTAATTTGATTCGCTAATGTTCATACAGTTACTAGACTATGTATTTTTACAAACTTTTATTTATCTTGCCGGGTTAGTTGAGTATGTGTGGATGTTTGTGGGGATTTAAGTCTTAGAAGCTAAATTAGAATCACTACTTTCGATTGAATTTAAATTTGGTACAAATACGTATCTTCGGCGACAATGCAATAAATATAGTACTATCGAGTTGACCTGATGATGGAGTCGGGCTGTAGGGACTAAAACTCCGTAACCTTCGATTGGACTCAAATTTGGTATAAGTACTTCAACATAGGATACTTAAACGCGGCGCAGCTAAGGTTCTAGTATGCACAAAACTGTATATTAGGCTAAAAAATCATTGCTCTGCATGCTATATCATTCATCTATAAGGGGTTATCTGTGTCATACAGAATAGAGGTTGTAGTACCGCTACAGCACCGCTACGGGACCCGGGGGACGTTTGTAATTTACCGCGCTACCGTATTTATTGTCAAGCGGGATGTGGCCGTGACGCAGACCTACCTCGATCATGTAAAAGACCTTATTTTCGAATTTCAGCATGTAAAAGCCTTATTGCGATGGGAATACGGAAAGCTCAAAGGAGTTTCGGATAGCTTTTATGTAGGTACCGCTTATTATCGTTTATTGTATACGAGGCGGCCCATACGTGTAACAGCGCACTGCACTATAATTATTTGAATCCGTAAATTGCAGGTATGCCTACTGATGTAAAATTACAGCAACCTCTACCTTCAGCGTAGTAATACTGAAATTACTTTTTTAGACCGTACGGTACATCGACGTCATAACAATTGCTATGACGTCGATGGTACGGTATCTTGGAAATATTGGATTCTTATTTGCTCACGCATACAAAAAGTTTCGCAGTGAGAGCCATTAGGTACTGACAGTTAGGCATACCTCATCGTTATTATAATCAGCCTTCATCAGTATACCCTTAGTACGAGTTTTCATACCAAACTCGATATCGTATATCGAACTTTTGTATGAAAAACAGCACAGCGCCTCTAGTGGTTACTTCACATCACTAAATTTAGACCAATCAGAGTGCCAGATTAAGTCGAAAACTATGTGAGATCTGTCAAATGTGTTTACGATGAAACCTCGTACTAAGGGTACAGATCACTGCTTTACATTACATAGGTCCCAGCTTACCAAAATATATGTTTATGTTCAATTAACTCAGTTTGCATTACAACGATTTCAATACGGCGAATTGTGACGTCATTGTGCCTAACACACAATTCCCGGAGCCGAAACCAACGCAGTGCCGAGATTGCTCTATTTCTTGTGGAAAAGACCTTCGGTTTCTAATTGAGGTCATGCCACGAAAGAGGAGAATGTACGTGATTCGAGTCTGCGGGTTTTATTTGTACTCATTTTAACTAGAAGTTAGCCGTTGTAGTATTATTATCTTTTCTATGCCGTTGCTGTAACTTCTTTTTTGAGAAATGGAAGCAGAAATCAAATGGAAAATGTAACTCTTCATATTGTTTTGCCGTTCACATGGTGAGGATTCTAATAATATTACAAATATATTTAGGTGGGCCAAACGATTAATTTGTTAATTTACCGAAATGACTGGATATGAAGATATAAAATATAGAAGCTATATTATTATTTATTACTAATATATTGCAAGCTTCAAAATCAAACCAATGCCATATTTTGTTAGTTTATATCACATTATTACTGTTAAGCAGATCTCGCTTCCGGCCGAATTAAATAAAATTTTACATTGAAGTAGCTTAATCTTATTCTAAATTGAGGTGGGGGTTGTAGGTCCTAAATTCCCTCCTCCGCTAACCAATCAAGCCAACCTAGCTCCTGTCACAGAATAATGAATAGTACATCTCCTGTACGAAGCGAAGGTAGGCGTGGGATCACTGGCATATCTTTCCCCGTAAATAAACTAGAGTTTATACAAAATGGAGTTAGCAAAGTAGCATAGAAGTAGACTTTTACTATTGCATACATTGCATTGCATACTACACCAGCCAGATCGCAGAAGAACTACGAAACTACTATTATTTAGCACCTTAGTACCCTTAGTACGAGTTTTCATCGTAAACGCTTTATGACAGATCTCCCCGGCTCCCTGATTGGTCTAAATTTAGTGAAGTGTAGTAACCATAAGAGGCGCTGTACTGTTTTTCATACAAAATTTGTTCGATATACGATATCGAGTTTGGTATAAAAACTCGTACTAAGGGTACAGTTAAATCAACGTTAATACTTGTATTGTTCGTAAATCGTACCCTAGATCTCGGCGATATAAATCTATGTCGATTATCTTACAATTACCGGACCGCATCATTTCGTCAGTAACCGTTTATAATTGCATTGACCACGGCCTTATTCCATGGACAGTTGTAATTGACACAGGCACTTTTAATTACATTACAACTCGAGAAATTCGAGATTCAAGCCTACAGAGGAAATTGCGAAACCGAATCTTGATCTCATAATTGTTTGCTGACACAGACAGACACTATGGCTTATAGACGCCGCTTGCAGCTGACGAAAACGTGATGCATTCTATTGAAATTGGTTAGTTAGATATGACCGCTTGTAGAACCATGAGTTTTAAAGTTACAATATTAGCTTTTTATATTTTGCTACCGTTTACACTGCATTTGCATCAGAGATGTGTTAGCGAGGCAACATTCCGCTAAGGCACAGAGATATTTCACAGCGAGATTTTTTTTTCGAAATTCTGTGAAGTATTGAATCTATTGGACGTAGCCGCACTGGCGGTGAAAAAATCGCGCGAGAAAATAATGTGTGATTTGTTGCAAATTGAACGCGAAGCGGTAATTCTGATCGCGGAATTTAAAACGCTAGAATAAATATCTCGCGGTGAAATATCGCTGTGCGTACAGGCCCTTATAGAAATTTTCATCAACAGAAAATTAAGTAAGCTTTTTTCTTTTTGCCTCGCACATCTCCGACAATAGTCAGATTATTGGTACGAAGGCCCTCAAACCGTCAATTTCTAAAACGGGAATGAAAGAAAGCTCACGACTGTCACGTCACGACCGAATTTATCTTTGCAGCCGTATCATGAATGGTCGTTAAATTCTTAGAATTTCAACTAGCTGTAGCCATTTGTTTAGCATTCCTACATTCACGATCCTCAAATTAGATACCCTTGTTAACTTATTATATCTGACACATACTGTTATATGTATAAATCCTACTTTGCTTTTTTTTGTCAAGACGAGATAGGTCTGTTTACAGTTTCAGAATCGAAACTGTAAACAGACCTATATCGTCTTCATTCACAGACAGATCAGATAATCGCACTTATAGTCTATAAACGAGTATAGAGAGAGTAAGTAGTATACTTACGTATTTGTCATATAATTACATTAAACATATGAACATAAAAATAGATTATAATAACACTAGCTGTACCCGCGACTTCGTCCGCGTGGAATAGTGTCTTTGGGTAGCATTTTTAATTATTTAGGCTAATTGTTTTACAAATAAGACACATGCGTATCCCACCTACACCGCACCGAACCACGCCGCGCTTATCCCCCCTCTCCCTACCCCTCACCCCTCCGGTCCCCTCCCCCTCTCTCTTCCCCCCACTCCACTCCCCCTTTCCTTCCCCTCACTTCCCTCTCCACCTCCCCTTTCCCCCAACTTACCCCTCCCCTGCTCACACCCTCTCTCTTCCCCCCCACACCCTTTAACTCCCCTTCCCCTCACTTCCCTCTTCTCTCCCCTTTCCCTTCCCCTCACCTCCCCTTCCCCTTTCCCTTCCCCTCAATTCCACCTCCCCTCTCCTCCATCCCCCTTCCCCCACCCTCTTCTCTCTCATAAACTTTGAATGTCATATTTATTTATATCGACAGCAACAGCCTAAACAATAAATTTCAAGTTTTAAAAAATGACGATACTTCCTTACAACTTTTCATCCCCCCTTTCAACACTTTACAATCCTCTTTTCGCATTAAAAAGTAGCCTATGTCCTTTCTCAGGCTCCAGACTATCTGTGTACTAAATTCCATTTTAATTAATCGGCTCAGTAGAATATTCACATAAACCTTAATACAAACTTTCATCCCCTCATCCCCACTGTTATTTTACACCCTTGTGGGTACAGCTTATACAAACTTTGAATGTCATATTTATTTATATCGAATCAAAAGCCTAAAAAATAAGTTTCAAGCTTCTAGCTCTAAATATAACGATTCTCCCATACAACATTTCATCCCCCCTTTCAACCCTTTACAACCTTTGTTTCGCATTAAAAAGTAGCCTATGTCCGTTCTCAGGCTCTAGACTATCTGTGTACCAAATTTCATTTAAATCGGTTTAGTAGTTTTGGCGTGAAAGTAAGACAGACAGACAGACAGACAGACAAAGTTACTATCGCATTTATAATATTAGTAAGTTAGGATTAGGATTAATATGCTCGTATCACGACACCACCTTTCACGGTCGAACACCTGTTTTTGACGTGAAACTTCTTTAGGCGCACTGGCATAGAAAAGATAATAATACTACGCACTGGGGTCAAATTTAACGGACGTGACGTAGCGTTGCGGTCCGAAATCAAGGGAAATTGGGATTAATTTTATATATAAGATATAAAAATCCCAATTTCCCTTGGTCATGGCATCACGCATGAACGGCTGGACCGATTTCGCTAATTCTTTTTTTGTCGTGTTTTTATCGTCAGGAGATGGTTCTTATGAAAAAAAATTACAATAAATAAAAGTTGTATTTAACGCAGGCGAAGCCGCGGGGCACAGCTAGTATTCTATAAATTGTAGGGCCAAGGATATTGGCAAAATGAAAGTAAAGAGTATCTTTATCGGTATTATAATGTAGCTAGCGAGTAGTAACGTAGTGTGTGGGGCGGGGCGCCCTATGACCAGGCGGAGCGACGACATTTACAAAGTGGTAGGCAGTTAGGTACTGGAAAAGAAGAGCGGAAGCTCAGTGGCGCATATTGGGAGAGGCCTATGTCCAGCAGTGGATTGACATAAGCTGACCGTGAACATGGCTCCGAAATATTGGAAACTCATACAAAGTAAAAATATTGCTATTATCACCATCAAATACATGTTTATTTCATTCATTCCTTTACCCATTCGCTCATTGCAATAGGGATGTTACTTGGGTCAAAAATTAGTAATTTTAATTAGTCCGTCAGTTGGATTATCATAAAATATTGGACACGTATTTTTTATTTTACAAATCAATTGAATTAACAAAGATAAAGAGGGTCAAAGTTCGGGAGTGGGCTTCGAGCATCGAAGGGAGTGGGGGGCTCGTGACGTCACTAACCGCTAGAAAGTAGTACACTCTTTAGTGGTTAGTGACGTCACGCGCAATTTCAACGCTCTATTTCGTCGTCATTTTTTGATTAATTGAAAAAATAAAATATAAATATCCAATATTTTTTGATAATGTAAATGACGGGCAAAACATTTTTTTTTAGTAAACTCGACTATTACATGTAACTACGTTATCCACAATAAACGTTCTGTTAGCAGCAGGTGAGATTTTTTTTTATGAAATCATTTAGCAGCCATGAATGAAATATTTTTAAACTTTTTACCGAGCGTAAACATATTTCGCCGGATTTTATGATCGTATCAAAATATAACGGAATGAAATATTTTACCAACCCAATAATCTGTAAAAATTGTAAAGGTTATACACGTGTATGATTTATCAATTTGTTTGTAATTCTTCTTTTATTTTTGTTATATTAAATAAGCAAGCGTTTGACCTATATCTCACCTGATGCAAAGTGAAGATGTGATCTACGAATTTACTTACATTGTAAACAAAGAGTATTAATTACATTTATATAATGTAAAATCTAAGATCATTATTTCAATAACAATGTCTATCAGCATTAAAGACAAAACGACAATATACGTGTAGCAGCTTTCTTTAAATTAAAACATATTTTTTACACTTTTTAACCCAAATTAAGGCATAACAATGTCGTGACTTAATCCACCGTTTTCTACTTTTCACGCCACATTTAACCGGAAATCAAAGCCACAATTCAAATGAGCTCATTTCCACTTCTTTTTAATAAAAAGAAAACAGTCCATTTACATTTTACCTAAGTCAGGGTGTAAGGTAATATAGAAGAGGAGTCGACTGCCGAGGCAAATGCAATTAATGGCAAATGCAATTAAATGCAATTAATTAATGCAATTAATGGCAATTAGTAAACACATTTTTTTACATCCCAACGTGAAATACACAGGGAGCGTGAGGCTTCCACGATGTTTTGTTTTCAGTCAGCACACCGCGACCGCTCATTATTTTAAGTTAACTTTGCTTATTTTTGCGAACCCACAAATTTAGGTTAAATAACGCTGGAAAGTTCTATGAAATCTTATAGACTCTAGAGGTAATAACATGTATCTTGCAGCGAAGCTAACAATGCCAGATGATCAATGTTACATATATCGACCACGTCGAATTATTTACAAATGTCAATCACAGTTTGATATTTAGAAGATTCTACAAACTATTGGGGCCGGGGTAGACGAGTTCTTAAACTGAAGACCACGAATTGGTAAACGTAATGAAGGTATGAAGCTTAGATTATATACATACATCGTATGCCTATATATATGAGGTAAATCAGTACACAATCGTATCCATAACTGCTCTTTGTAAATCAATAGGTGTCGCCACTCGAGACGTTTCCAATTGACATCGTTTCACTAAATATAGCGATGTGGTGCAAATTAAATTCACATCTCTTGACTATATTAGTGTTTATTTGTACACTTTGCCAATTAGACAGACAAACCTTTACTGAGTAGGTGAATACTGAAGACCACTTTCGGAGGAGTTATTTGATATAGGTATTTTCATCCGTTTTGTAGGATGTTGTCATCTTTGAATGTTTTGTTTACCTGAAACAAATTGAAATACATTGATAGAATACAATATTATATCATCATCATCATCAGCCTATATTAGTACTATTTTATATTTAATCACTTAGGCAAGTACTCGTATGTATGCTTTACGAATACGACTGTAAACGACTCGTCCCCATAGTAAGTATAAAATGTATTTATAAATATTAAAATACGGGACTTATCACGCTTAAAACATTAATTTTTATTTAACTCGACGTTTCGACCAAGTTGCATTGATCGTGGTCTAGTCGTCTCGTGACCACGATCAATGCAACTTGGTCGAAACATCGAGTTAAATAAAAATTAATGTTTTAAGCGCGATAAGTCCCGTATTTTAATATTTATAAAATGTATGGTGTAAGCAAGCCAACGAAGTCAGAGTGCGCAAATACATTTTTAAAATATTCATGTAACATTTTCCATCTTTGCTATAAGTCTCCTTCGTAGTATAAAGTTGGAGCTTTTAACCTTGTTCAGTCATCCGAAGTGCCGTTCGCTTAGTTTTTAATTTAACATAAGCTCTAGGTTGAGAGAGTGTTTTTTTTGTTAAAACATGAATAAGTTAATTTATTAATTAAAAGTACCATTTTGCACATAATTTTAATGAAATGAGAAATTAAGGTGAAATGGAGAGAAATGAGAAATTTAATATCTCGGCGTTATACACTGCATGTATGTACACTATGTACATACCTACCGCAATATAAATTACCGCATCATAAGGGGAAATTGCCAACAAATCTACAGAATGATGACATCGTCGACTTTTCTTCTTTTGAATCAATTTTAAGGTTTTTTGGATTACGCTACCAAGTTTGGAGATTGGTGTGCACATAGTTATAGACTACACCACGGTTCCACGTTAGGCCATTATGGCTTCGATTCGATTTCGATATACCTAAAGAATCGGCAGCCAAAGAATCACGAAGGAGATTTTAGTTGCTTTCAAAAGCGCAAACAAAATGATAAACGGGCGCAAATTGTCAAAGCAGGTAAATGTCCAAAGAGCACAGATATATATATATATTTATATATATATTATTAGAAGATTTTCAACTACCCTCACGCTGCGACTGGGCTCCGATAGTATAAAAGCGGACAGCGAGCGGGTATCATGGCTCAGTCTTCGTGTGGCCGTCGTACGGTTCGGACGTCGTTTAGAATATAGACGCTAAGAATATATATATATATATATATATACCAGGTTGGCCGCCTCTACTTAAAGTCCACGCGTGTCTATTTTTGCAGCCGGACGGCCGCGAAATCTATAATAATGCCTCGCTGCATGATGCCATGATGCCATTCACTGCAATAGCCCAAAATATAAACAATGCGAGGCATGCGCCGCACACGCCTCGATATAAATGCAAGCCTGCGAATGTTAGCAATATACATTACCGTCTCAGTACGCTACAAATAAAGTGCCTCAGTGCGAGCAAAAGCGTAGGTTGATATTCTCAGCCGAGGCGTGCGTTATGCACCGTGCGCGGTGCACGCCTGGCAAAGTCAGTGCTTGAATACGTCCACACGTAAAGGTGGATACAGCCATTGGGCATGTGCCCCGCACACCTCAATATTAATTTGCCTCGAGTAAAACATAAAACACGCATAGTGAGAGCTCGACTACTTCCACATGCGCTGCTCGCTTTGATTTTGATTATGGAGCGTTTGCCGACATATGCTGGCTCAACCTCGCACGTAGCACATGCCTCGCCACGAATATGAAGGTCCACAGTCCACACATTGCGAAGCATGTGACGCGCGCAGCGTATGCCTCGCAATGTCTGTATCCGTTTCAAGGCGTACAATGACCAAGGAGCAAAATGTCCAAAACAAAGACCAAAGAGCCAAACTTCCATAGCGTAATATGAATGATGTCGTGTTAATGAGTAAAAGCTATCCATGTTACATAAATCTTCTAAATGGAGATGTTACCAGAAATACAAATGCTGGCAACATTTAAATATGAGAATTGATGGTAAATTAAGTCCCATATCATAAATTCAAGGAGTCATACAAAATTGAAGGCAAAGTATGGAAGAATCCATCGCATTGAAATTCAGATGCGCACGTAAACAAGCAAACAGATTTTGCTTTTTATTCATGCAGATTATTGTGTTGCGTTGGTGGCGCGTGACAGTGCTACTGCCCTGTGTGATCTGCATATTAAATCTGTATCTGAGAGATAAACGGTGCATGCTGGGATCAAATTCTGACTGACACACAATATAAATAAGACTTTTGAGTTGGTGATTTGCAGTTTTTTATGATATTACATAACAGAACAAACAAATCGCTAGCCTGACGCCGCGAAAACACAACGTCTTCTACTATAATAATATCGTTTAAAAACTAAAAAACAACCGACTTCAATGCCGCGCTATTCATTTTCAGTACCAATTTTGAGATGTTTATCTCAATATCTCTGGAGATACTTATCATACCTCGATAAAATTACCATGGTACCACACTTGGGATATCTCCTTTCGAACAAAAAAAGAATAATCGAAATCGGTTCATAAACGAAGAAGTTATCCGCAAACAAACATAAAAAAAAAAAAAATATATATATATATATATATATATACGGTCGAATTGAGAAACCTCCTCCTTTTTTGAAGTCGGTTAAAAAAAAGCGGCGAAATTATCCGCGAACAAACACAATATGTATAGTGTATTTATATACAAAACATACTTGTAGTCAATATTTAATTGTATTTCAAACATATTCTTAGTGGTGTTCAGTGCATATCAGTGGTCGTATGCTACTTTTCAGAATGTACCAATTATTTTATTACGGTACATGACGGTGACATACGACCACGGCTATCCTCTGAGCACCACAAAGAATATGTATGAAATACAATAAAATATTGATAACAAGTAAGTTTTTTATATAATACACGATACATATTAAATATTTTGTAATAGAGATCTCAGAAGAGAATATTTTCTTGTTTCATAGTTTTTAGAGCGTGATTGTTCAGTAGTCGGGTTTTCGTTTCTGAATTTATTTTTTATTTTAAGTATTTTGGGGTTTTTGTTTATATATATATACATCCATACGTGTAACATACATACATACATAGCGATCAACAAACACATAACCCTCCCTCTTGCTTCTTTGCGACGCCGTGGGGTAAAAATGAGTTTTCTTGACTTCGACGGGATAATCTTGCAGACGCTACGTTTGACAAAATATAATGTGGAAAACCATGATTTTAAAATCCCTATTCGAAGATACCACACACGATGGGGTGGGGTGAAAAAATTTTTTTAGTTCTTGACTTCGTGCCCTCTAAAGGGCGCCACATTCAATTTGTGGTAACATCATATAGTCAATAACCAGCAGACAAATGATACGCGTCTAACGACACATCATTTGTCAAATTATGATACGTAGTTTAGAAGTTACGAGGGAACAGATGAACATACATACAAACATACATACATACCCACATACCCATATAACCCTCATTTTAGCTTCGCCGTAGTCGGGTAATAACAAATAGCATTGCACACAACGTGCAGTGTACGGACTACGGAGTGTCATCATCATCAGCCTGTATCAGTCCACTGCTGGACGTAGGCCTCTCCCAAGATTCGCCACTGAGCCCGATCTTCGGCTCTTCTCTTCCAGTCACCAGCCCACCGCTTTGCATATGTCGTCGCTCCACCTGGTCACAGGACGTCCTACGCTACGTTTGCCGATTCGCAGTCTCCACTCTAGGACAAGTCTTCCCCAACGGTTATCAGTCCTGCGGCAGATATGACCAGCCCACTGCCACTTCAGCTTGCTAATCCGTTGAGCTATATCGATAACTTTAGTTCTCTGGCGAATTACTTCGTTCTGGATTCGATACCGCAGAGAAATACCGAGCATAGCTCTCTCCATAGCTCGCTGAGCGACTTTAAACTGGTGGACCAGTCGGACTGTGAGACGTCTCGGCTCCGTATGTCATCACAGGTAGGACGCACTGGTTAAAGAATTTTGTCTTTAGACGCTGCGGTATAGGCGAAGAGAAGACTTGACGAAGTTTTCCGAATGCTGCCCAGCCCAGCTTAATTCTTCTCTGGATTTCCTTCTCGAAGTTATGTTTGCCTAGTTGGAGCGTCTACGGAGTGTACCCACGGTAATGTTATGTGTACCTGTTGCAATGACCCTAGAGATGAGTCTCACATGTCCTGTAATTTCACTCGACAATAGTCATTAGGTCATTAGGTATGCATGGTGGTAGGTAGGACACTATACAGTGTAGGTTCGTACGCCTAATGTTATGAACGGCAGCTGTTCTTGAGAACCAGTTCACATTCTAGGCCTACCGTGCTACCATCTTCAACCATCGTCACTAACCAACAAGTTATATAGTAGTTCGCAAAAATTGTATTAAGCTAACGATTTTTCTATAATTTAGATACTTTATAATGTACTTCTGTTTTGTCACTGGCTTATGAGAATTGGCCCTTTGCTCGAGTGTCCATTGCTTCGGGCATAAATATGATATTTGCATACGAATGTGCCATTTGCATTATATCTCTCACATCGGACTGTTCAGTACGTGTCCTGTTTAATAGCACGTCGTAGTTCCGCAACTGGGCTGCAGAAACTGTTTCCCTAATTTATGTCATTAAGAAAATCCTTTTCTATTTCTAGTCAGCCGTAATTAAGCTTCGTTGTTGTTTTCGAAGCAAACTCTTTGTTATTTTTTAGATAATGGCGTTACGTCGTAACGTAATGGTGTTTTTATTTCATTAGTAATAAAACCAAAAGTTACCGTAAAATCGAGGGACATTCTAGAGTTGTGCAAAATCTAGCTTTCACTTTTAACTTCAATTTTATTTTATTTGTCAGTAAAGTGTTTATCAATAGTTTACGTAATTAGGCATTTCGTCATTTATTAACCAATTTGGAAAATTCCCTTAAAAAAACTTTCCCTTAAACTTCCCTTCCTTAAACTAACTTTCCCTTAAAAGCAGGACTTATTTATACTGTGACGCCCTTGAGATTTTGCCATTTTTTACGATGACACCCCACCTCTCCTCCCGCTAAAATTACCTTCTTCTCAAAACGGGGCTCCAATTTGGAAATTAAAACTCTCATTTCATTCTCTACGTCGATTTTTGGCCCGTATTTGTTCTTTATTACTGCAATTGCAGAAAAGCCTGTTTCGCACAAGTACGAAGTCGCAAATTGTAACAGAACCTTTTATGCTGCAGTCCTGATGGCACGATATTCATCACACACGACGCCCCTGGAACATCGCTGCGCCACCCCAGGGCGTCGCGATGCACATTTTGAGAAGCCCTGCTTTAGAGTTTAGAGTAAGGTTACTTCCCGTTTGGTCCCATTGTACAACTTATCAAGATCTGATTAGTATCTCCAGATGAATGGTGGTAAACATCTCTTTTTGTAATTGGTGATTTATTTATGTATATATTTATATTAGTAGTATCTGTTACACAAAATGCCTGTCACGAGATCTAATAGGCGAAGACACGACAAATGTTAAGACTTTGTGGTACACTAGATATTATGTGAAATATTCAATGTTGAATTCCGTTGAAACGTTATATTCCACCGTATCTTTACATAGCATAATACTAAGTCGCTTCTCCTCTGATCGCTTAAATATTTTAAACTACGCAACGTATTTTAATACGGTTTTCATCTATACTAATATTATAAAGAGAGAACATTTGTATTTTTGTATGTTTGTATTGATTTGGCTCAAAAACTAATGAACCGATATAAAAAATTCTTTCACTAATACATAGAATGGACTTTCGGAATTAAAATAGGCTATATATTATCCCGTTTAAATCAAAGGTACATTCGTGGAGACCTAATTTGCAACCTAAGTCGGCAAATAAACGGTCGAAAAAACACGTTTCTTACGAACGCTGCTTAATTGAAAATAGATAGAAGAAAATTTTCTATGCAAGAGTTGTACAACTTAATAAGACCTACAAAAAAGTCCGCGACAGCATATGTCTATCTCTTAAGGTTGACTCACAGTAACCATTTTAATCTTAAAATGTTTGTTAAAAAATGTTACATAACTTCCAAGGCTATTTTCAAGGGGATAAGGGTGAATACTATATAGTATTCACCCTTATCCAAATAATTACGTTAATTAGCTTGGCCACATATTATAGATTAAAATTATCCCTTACAGTATATAATTCAAATGAAAACTCTAGAAGATATCACGAATTTTACATACACGCATCGCAAAATTAATAAAATATTTGCAGTGAAACCACAGATTACGTCATAGTTACTACGAAATATTATTATAGGCTTAGCTATGCTGTAGATCCCCACCGATCACAATCAATTTGAAGTCAATATAGTATGATAATATGATCTATTGTATAAAATAATATTCATCTATATATATAATAATATAATATTTTAAACCACCCCGACTGATCTATGTATAATCTTTTCATTAAAAGCATTCCAATGACTCTATACACGACATTTAAAATCTGAGCTGTAAGTTGGTGAGGATTTGAGTATTCTGTAGAGTCTAGGAGATGTCCCAGCATCAGGTCAATGCTTCCATGTTCTTAGTTGTTCTTAGTTCTCGTTGAAGAAGAAGATTTTCGAATTGATCAGACCTATGAAAGTTGATTTCATAGCGCAATTAACTAGAATAAAACTGGCCAAGTGCGAGTCAGCATCGCGTCTCTTATCGCACACTTAGGGAGGGTTCCGTACAATACGAAATATAACAGAGTTTCAACCTCATATATTTGATTAATTGATATTACCAAGAATATTTGGTTTGGTCGCGACCTAGAATGACGGGGCTCATTTACTAGCGTCATCTATGTCATTTTGCCGAAACTAATTAGATAGATATCGTTTAAAAACACGTTTTTGTATGGGGACCCCCTTTAATTTTTAACTTTATTTTATTTTTAGTATTTGTTGTTCTAGCGGCAACAGAAATACACCATCTGTGAAAATTTCAACTGTCTAACTATCACGGTTAATGAGCCACAGCCTGGTGACAAACGGACAGACAGACAGACAGACAGACAGACAGCGGAGTCTTAGTTATAGGGTCCCGTTGTAAAACGGGACCCTAAAGGGTAACCTTTGGGTACGGAACCCTAAAAAAGCTCATAGTTTTATAACGATTGAAAGAATTTTCATGAATCAAAGCTAAGAAAACTCTCGATGAAGACATCTATCAAACAAAAAAAAACTATCAATAATAAAATCAAAATCGGTTCATCCGGTTGGGTGCTAATATGCTACAGACAGACACACAGATACACACGTTAAACGTATAATACCCCTACTTTAAATCAAAAGCGGTTCATCCGGTTGGGTGCTAAGATGCTACAGACAGACACACAGATACACACGTTAAACGTATAATACTCCTACTTTTTTCGTCGAAGAACGCCGTAAGGTTACGGCGGCAGATGTTCTCTTTGGTGGTAAGCTACTTTTCAACCGACTTTCAAAAAGAAGGAAGTTCTCAATTCGTCTGTATGTTTATGTTTTCTTTCTTTTTTTGTGTGTGTATGTTACGCGATTACTCCGTCAATTGTGAACAGATTCGAATTATTATTTTTGTAATCGGTAGGGTACGTTTCCGATGTGGTCCCATTGTAATTTCATTGAGATGTGATAAGTATCTTCAGATATATGACGATAAACGTCTCAAACTTGCTACTGAAATTGACTCGCGGGGCAATGAAGTCAGTTGTTTTAGTTTTTAAACTATCTTAATTATTGGTAGATTTAATGATCCCACGAAAACCCATGATTCATGAATGCACATAAAACTTTCATTGGTAGGTATATAGCTAGGATTAGAACCAACGACCCTCGGGTCAGAATCAGGGTAACTATCCTTTACGCCAAAGGGCCGTCCAATATCACTACGTAAGTATTATAAAACAATGTCCATCATTGCGTCTGACTGTCTGTTCGCAATAATCTCAATAGCTTCTGAACGGATTCGCATGCGGTTTTCACCAATAGCCAGAGTGTTTATGAGGAAGGTTTAGGTGCATAATTCGTTAAGGTTTTGTGTAAATTGGATGAAATATGACGATTATTGTTAAATATGTTCATATTTTATATTCGATGCAACAAACTGATGCAAATTTTGTAGGCATATATGTTCTACCCGTGCGAAGCCGGGGCGGGCTGCTAGTCAATAGAAAAGTAATTTAAGTGGAATGTTTATAACTAGGATTAAATGCGAGCAAAGCCGCGGTGCACAGCTAGTGTTCCATAAATGTTTTTGTTCCGATCCCTAAAATATTAGAAAAATAAATATCATTTAAACAATTTATTTTATATACAAAGTCAACAACTTGGCATCCTCCTATATGATTTGGAAACAACAGCGAAAGCGAGCATGCGGCACTGATCGACGAATCTCCGCGTTCGCTCACTCTCGCTTGGTTGGTGTGTACCCAGCAAAAGACAGCTCATGAGCTCATCAGCTTTAATGAGTATATGAATTATTACAACACCATCCCAACACTACAGCTAGTGAGTTTAACTCAAGTAATAACTTAGAACAGGTGAACACTATTATTAAGAGTACTGCAGTACCCTAGTTGCACAGCAATCACAATCATTAAGTTAACTGTGGGCCGGGTAACGTCTTAAAGTAACTCAGTTGGTGCAAAAATAAAGCGTGAGTGATTTTAGTACTAAGTACTAAATAATTTTGTAAAAACATGTTATTTACCTTTGTTATTCTTTTTAAGGCTAGCGTTTGAAAACTATCTCGCCTGGTATGCGATGATGTGGTCGAAAATGGTGAACACTAGTGTTGTCTAGCCTTTATTTTAGCCTTTCTTTTTTTTTGGCCTAGAGGCCTCAAGGCTAGAATACTCATACACAGTGCAGTATGCTGCCGAAACACCGAAAGGTTATAGCGGTCGGTTTTCTTCTCGATGGTGGTAAGCTCCTTTTTGGTAGCAAGTCAGAATATCAATATAATATACTTATGGTAGGCGGAATATCGATATAATATACCTGTGGAAAATAATTAACACATAATAATAGAAAAAAAGAAATTTGTATCACAATATTCTCAGACGTATTTTAGACATTACCAAAATATCATCATGTAATCTTTTTGCTAATAGCTATCTAGATTCATTGTATTAATCTAAATCCAACAGTTTAGGGCTATGCCCTAAATTGTAGGAACTGATGATGTATCGATAATTAAGATTGACAGTATCAGAATTTTACTTTAATCCTTAGCCTTAACACTACTATGTAAAGGATTTTTTAAATAAATTTAGTAATTACTTTTTTCTTACTATTGTATGTTCGAAATGAACAAACTGTTGAGACATATTTTATATTTTAAGACCTTTGTACACAGTTTTCGCAATAAATAATTTCTATTCTATTCTATAATGTAATTTATACCGCTTGGCGCTTACTACTAATCCCACAAGCCCGGAAGTTAACGGTCCCGGACGACAGTAGCACTAGATGTCTAGCTGACCCACCGTTACTTCGGAACCATCATGGCCTTCGTGGCAATCGTGGGTTCATTCGAGAGAATAGACAAATGTGTTTTAATCACGTCATGCCCTGGCTAGTCCTGAGGGACTGAGTGGCTACCGGCTAGGGACTAGTTATATTCGACCTGTTGTCCATTGTTACATTTGTGTTGAGATGATCTTCGATTGCGACTCGTCTAGCCAGACTCTAGAATAAGTACTCTAGATTCTAACAAAAAACTGTTTAATGTATGTTAAACTTTTTTAGTTATGTTTTTTTTTCTTTGAATTCTGTCGAGACAAGAATTTTATAGCCTAAAATTTCTGTGAAAACTCCACTTAGACTTAAAATAAAACACATATTTTTTGTAACTTTGAACTTGTTTAATGTTTAGAATTGTGACTTACTTCAATTTCACGAAAACAAATCCAACAAAGACACTTAAACTTATTTAATAAACTTGGAATAAAAAGAAAATTGAGACGAGTTTGCATAGAAATTAACCAAGGGATGAAATGAAATTATCAAAGAAAAAACAACAAACACATAAAATGTACTTCGCGACAATTGTAAATCTAATTCGTTTATTGAGTTTAAAATTGACGACCATCAAAAAATTAAAGACTTCGCCGAGTAAAACTGAGTTTTACAACACGACCGTAATTCGAAGGAATTCCCTCAAATAACTCTCGGGTAAATAAAAAGGGGAGTATTTCAGAATCCACTCGACATTTTATCTCTCGGAGGCGACGGGCACAGTTGATTAAAGAAATTAATTGTTTATAGTCGACGAGTGAACGTGGCGAGAATAATTTTGAAGGGGACAAAAATGCTCGACAATTTCTCTACCGCCGGACAGTTTTACAAAGTTTCAATGGCATCGGGTACGTGATGTCTTAGACATACGGTACTCGGTTAGGAACTTCCGAGCTAGTTTACTTCCTAGGGACCGGACAGTTTGTTTGGGTCTTATTTTAGAACTTATATAATAAAGTTTGGTGTTTGCCCTCAGACTCGATGTTTGAAAGATGATTACGTGTTAGACGTGAAAGCCTGTGGGTAGCTTTTAGCTCTTGCGTAAACTAAGCCACTGCGGTGCCAAACTCATTGATTTATTTTATATCCACCGGATCGAACATTGTCAATCTTCTACCAATTTCAATGTGTGATGTACTGTACTGCGGCGAGACTAAACAGAAATATCAACACCTCCCGAGGGGGGATGTTTGAAGAGATGATTATAATGTATTTCTGTATCATGGCAGAAAGATACTTCGACTGGTCGTTACAGTTTTAGTGCATTAATACATAGTACGTACATAGTACACATAGCACGTATTTGTCTTGTGGTTTGTTATAGATACGATCCAGCGGTTAAAATACAATAGATTAGTTAGCGTGCACTGAGGAGTGTGATATGTGAAAGGGAAGTTCGTAAAGGAGCGTAGAATAATATCGTTTAAAAACTAAAAAACAACCGACTTCAATGCCGCGCTATACATTTTCAGTACCAATTTTGAGATGTTTATCTCAATATCTCTGGAGATACTTATCATACCTCGATAAAATTACCATGGTACCACACTTGGGATATCTCCTTTCGAACAAAAAAAGAATAATCGAAATCAGTTCATAAACGACGAAATTATCCGTGAACAAACATAAAAAAAAAATATATATATATACGGTCGAATTGAGAAACCTCCTCCTTTTTTTGAAGTCGGTTAAAAATAAAATGTATGTAATAACATTAAAATTTCGACCACTGAGAGAACACTAGACTAGTATTTGTTAATTAAACGAAGCCAAAAGTTTCGCAAAACTAATATTACATTTTGATTCTCATGAATAAATAAGATGCTACAGTCGGATTTCTTAATTCTCATATTGACATCATTAATTTTGCTTTTTAAATTCACATACTCATGTATGGTCTGAGTTAAAAAAAGGACTTCTGTTGTATTACTTGTTATCTGAATTGCACTATATTTATTATGAATAAATATATTTATTTCATTTCAAAAATAAAATCAAAAGACAAGCTAATTGAGAACCTCGTCCGTTTTTGAAGTTAGTTGATAAATATGTAAATACGAGTAGAAGTGATACGCCTCAACATAATAGTTCAGGCACCTAATATTTTGTTCAACCAACAAAATCTACGCAGTTATTTTAAAAGCGCAGACCACCAAAATTCCGCAACGCCACCACAAGCTATTCACACGGAATAAAACATATAAGTAATTCTGAATAATGTATGAGAGAACATAGAATATTAGACGAGCGCCGGATTTCGCAGCTAAATTGGAATTAGGACGCGTTGTAAAAATTACTGCTCGCTACCGTTGGACAAGTGATTTAAATGGACAGCCCTTTTAATTTTATCGCAGTTTGCCCCTGGGGACTGTAATTGTCTACCCTTGATTTAGTCTATCTGTTCTGTAAGTCCTGCCTTTGTATTTCTTAAACTAACAATGTTAGCTTATATTGTTTTATAATATATGGTTGAAAGAACTTACCTAAGTGAATTTCAACCGCTATTATACGAAATGTTCCATCCGAAGAGATTTAAATTACCATGTAGTCCGTCTTTCGTTGTATCGCATCGTCACACAGTTCAAAGCATACAAAAAAAAAAATATATACTTTGTTCATTCGTTCATGTTCACTCGCTGAACGATACTGCGTCTGTGTTCATTCCTTAACTTCATTCGTTTTAGAGTAGTAGAAACTGATTGACCGGCGTCTGCATTCTGCAACATCTGGGTTAAAAGTTGTATAAACGGGGTGGGAGTTTAAATCTCTTCGGATGGAACATTTCGTATAATAGCGGTTGAAATTCACTTAGGTAAGTTCTTTCAACCATATATTATACTTCAATGTTCCATCCTCGAGATTTAAATTACCATGTAGATGTTTAGCGCCTGTTGCAGAATAAAAGCACTCCTCATATTATTAATTTACTCAGTAATTGATCAAAATTAAATTTTGATGATAACCTAATGCATGTGTGCATGCATAAATAAATAGATTTTCCTTTATTAGTAAGGAATTAAATCAATCATTAGGATTAGACACAAGAAAAAAAAAAAAAAAAAAATTGCACAATGGCTGACCTCCGGAATGTAAAATTGGTCGTTATACGTTACCCATACAATTTGATTAGAACAGTATAATGACAGTTGTTCTTTTGATGACGTCAATAGAGACAATCAATTGGCAGCAAAGTAGAACCACGAGGCGTACTATAACAGGATAAATAATAGTACTATATAAGGTGTAAAACGTTCATATACTGCTGCAAAGCTGTAACATAGAGTAAGTTTACATACACATTTAAAGATATTTAAGCCAAAATAAGGGATATCGCAGACAACGTCTGCATACTCAAACTTTCTATAGCATCAATAAATTTGAAATGCATTAATAAATAAAATGTAATATTATTCAATATTGTCATACTTGCACGCAGTCTGAGTACTTCAACTTACAATCTATCAGAAGATCTTTTAGTGTGAAATTGTATTCTGGACAATTAAATGATTAAATGTTAGACTTGATATATTGACATGGCAAGCATATTATCCAATTTATTTTGTCAAGGTAAATAGTTTTATAAAAATCAAGCAAAACATTGTCATTGAGTATAAAACAATGATCTAAAAATAATCATTTAATTCAAAAGTGATTGATGTTTAGAAACTTAAATACACCCTTACAATCGATTATCACAGCCAGTTTAATAATTAATATAAAATCATAAACTTATGATTTCTTTTTACTTATAACAGACTCCGTTTAAAAATTCAATTTTTACGAATTTTATTCGACGCTGATTCATCTCATAAGTTTTAAAAATTTTAGTACTGCATTATAATAATCTAATATAGCTGACAAAAAAAAATACTATCGATGTTATTACTAGTAGACTAATTATATCATCATTAATGTCTTGGTAAATACCGTACATATCTACGTTTATAACGATTTGTAGCTACCGGGTTATAAATGCAAGCAAGGGTAATGTTGAGCCTCAGTGGATTTGTGAAATAATATAAGAGGTTTTATAAATTATTTCAGAAAAAATATAGTTGTGAATACGTATCTGGCACAGGCTTATCCTGTGATACAATATGGAATATAGAATTTGCCATATTATGATTTTAAAAACTTTACGGAGCTTGATAATCGATATTTCTAAATTAAGAAGCACGATCATCAATCAACATGCATGAGAATTCCAATTAGACCTGTGATGACCTTTGGTGATCTGTGAATCACAGGTTGTGATACAGTAAATACTTCTCCATAAAATTGATTGCATCAAATTTCTACAACTATCGCGTAGTTAATTACTTCATTTAACTTTAAACATCATATGTATTGTTACAACATATAGCATAACATTTGTGAAGACACTTGAACATTGTTGTTGTTATTATTATAATTATTTATCTCTATTCACACGTCAAAATTAACGATGGGCCGTTGGCTATAATTTAATATTGCTGCGGCAAGACAAGAAGTAGTTAATTTGGTAACTTAGTAAACTCACGGATTCGTAAGTATATGAGTTTATTCTCGGTTACTAACGTTGAGCTTGTGTTAATTTAATTATGAAACATTGAGTGTGTTCATCTCAAGACTTAAAAATTTGTGGAGGCAATGCATATTACATTTTCCATTCCAAATTATTTCTTATCAAATCATTGATCACACAGACGTGTTTACTACTTACTTGCTGCTTTTTGCAAGTTTTGTACTCTGAGTCTACGCACAAAATATTAAAAGGGGTAACAATAGTGTGTCACTTTTTTTTTCATAATCGGAATAACTACTGACTTCATTAACGTAGCAAAATCAAGGTTGTACTGGAGCGCTTGAGGCCGTACATTAAGCTATTTAACCATACCATAATATTATGTATTGTTTCATATTGTACTATGATATTTTCATTGTAACAAAAGCCTTATTGGAACCATATCTGACGTATTAGTTAGTACACATTATTTTACAATGTTCATGTATGAGTGTGTGTTTTCTAGTTAAATCAGGCAACATAAATAGGCCTTCTTGAAGCCGATTATGGCTATGTAAAATTACTGCAACATTACCGGTAAGTAAATCTTACAATTTATGTTAACAATAGGAAGCGACACTAAACTATAAGCTTGTATACGCTCCATTTCTTTTGTGTGATAAATAATTTATAACGTTTAACACAAACTAATGTGTTGCGCAGAACAAGGTGACTTTTTAGGTTAACGTTTAACCATTCACGTTCGCCTACATTTGCAACCAAAATGTATTATTATTTTGCAATGTATTGTTGATGAGGGTAGGCATTATTATGCATAGTCAAAGATTATTAGTCTATTATTGCTCACTTAAATCTGTGTCCTTGGGCGAAAACTATAACGATTTCTGTCAATTTGAATATGAGGATGAATAATATCAATATGCTTAATAATCCATAAATATGCTTCAATTTTATATGATTTTTGTATTACGTTTGTAAGGACAAGACGTTGTATGCCAGGACCTTTTTGGCCTTTTAGGCCTTCTCAGCTTGGTAACGCGCTGCCATTCAGCCACGGTCATTCAGGAACAGGTGGATTAAATGGAGCAATATTCCGTGGTACTTTAGACGATTCGGCATTTGCAGATTAATGTTGTTTGACATCGAGGTCGAAAAATGAAAGGTTGGTCGCACAGTCGTAGGTTTATTATTATATAAACGCACAACCTCTTGAAGATGTTAAGTTTGATAACAGTAGGTTGTATCAAGACTTAGTCATAAGACATAAGTCAACTAGGTCAGTGAAGCCAGGATATACCTTTGTTTGTGGTTTTTCTAGCCCTTTGTGCCAATAGCAAAAGAAAAATAATCACAAGATGACTCATTCTTTTTTAACCTGACTAAGGTGAAGCAAAAGGGAGGATTATGTTTCTGACCGGTTTATGTGTATTTAGTAATACAATGTAGTACAGTCTTACCCCAACGTTCAGAGATCACTGTAGGTGTTTTCAACCTCATCAATGAGAAAATTTCTTGACCGCTTTAAATCATTGCAAGATCTCATTTGGCACGACTGAAGAAGTTGGTTAGTTGACTCAAGTGTTGAATCTTCGGACCAAGAGTTTAGCGGGGTTAGAGCCATGGTCAAGGTCTTTACCGAAATCGTATCGCATACACAGGCAATATAGGTACTATAACAGTATCTAGACATATCTGGTTGAATTATTTTGTACCTTATGTTGTAGCCTTTCTTTTGCATAATGGCTTTCCCATGTACTATACGACACAGTACGAAGTACTTTCTAGGGTAGCATCGCGTACTACCACACTAAGAAAGTATAAAAACATATGAACACTTTATTGCATACCAGACAAAACCTTTATCTAGGAAAAAATATAATAAGATTTATTTAACAATGGGCATGTCTTATCGCTTAGAGCAATATCTGGCAGTCAATCTTTGGGTAGACAGGAACTAGATTCATTATAATGTGGTTGGTTGCATACCATATAATCCGCTAAGAGGTTAAATGACATATACGGGTTCTTGTTCTTGTTCTTCTTCTTATGGCTTTTAAACGCTTGACGTTTTTCTGCCAGTGTTAAAAGTAGATTAAATTAATTACTTACCTGTAATTCCGCTATGACATAATGGTAGCAACATTATCGGCAATTATTATTGCCTATCTTCATGCTCGGACACCGTAGTGGAGCAAGTTTCTGATCTCTGGTTAAGATCTGTAGAATCCAAGAATCCAATAAGTCCCATGTAGATATATGCGACACAGGAGGTAGTTTACTTTCTGAGTAGCATCGCGTACTACTACATTATGAAAGTATTAAATAAATTCCGGGATGATATCTCGTAGCACCACTTTAAGGAATTATTTTTGTTTATTGTCGGGATAATATCACGTATTACCACGTTAAGACAATAAGTAATTTACTTAAACACATTTTTTTCTTTTTAAAAATGTGGGTGTAGGTAGATTTTGCTCGAAGCGGTATTTTTTCCTCCGCATCCCAAAAATCCAGCGAAAGTTTCGTCTGATAACGTCGCAATCAGAACTTTCCAATCGTTTACCCATATTTAAGTATGAGAAACAAACACTAATTCACAAAACTTATAGCAAATACTTTTAAAACATTAAAATTGTAACAATTAAAATTGTGACATCTGGACGATGCTACACACAAAATACGAATGAAGTTAAGGAATGAACACAGACGCAGTATCGTTCAGCGAGTGAACATGAACGAATGAACAAAGTATATATATATTTTTTTGTATGCTTTGAACTGTGTGACGATGCGATACAACGAAAGACGGACTACATGGTAATTTAAATCTCGAGGATGGAACATTGAAGTATAATTATTTTAAAAGGCTTTACACTCACGGTGATATTAACAATTACTCCGACACGTTTCTCACGATAATTTGCATAAACAAATATATTGTGTTATTTTAACTGATTGTTAGGTATTTTTACCCAACTACGGCGAAGCGAAGAAGAAATGCGGGAACAAAACATTTTTTTTTCACTTTACCCCATCGTGTTTGGTATCGTTGAATAGGGATTTTAAAATGAAGGTACTAAAACCCGACTACTGAAAAATCACACTCTAAAAAGTATGATATATGAATGTATTCTCAACTGAGATTGCTATGTACGAAATATTCAATATATATCGTGTATTAAATAAACAACTTACTTGTAGTAAATATTCAGTGGATAACCGTGGTGTGGTCGTATGCTAATGCTACATTGCAGAATGTATTGTTTTGTTATGGTAGGTAGCATACGACCACGGTTATCCTCTGAACACAACTATGAATATTATGTAAGAAATACAATAAAATATTTATTACAAGTTGTTTATTTAATACACGACACATATTGATTGGTTTGTAGTGTTTGTACATAGCAATTTCAGTTAATAATACTTTCTTATTTCATACTTTTTAGAGTTTAATTTTTTCCGCAAAATCATCTTATTGATGAAGAATATTTATGCTATTGGTAGCAAATAAGCATACGGACACATAAAATACTGAGCTGTACACGTCCCACCTGATGGGAAGTGGTTACAATCAGCTACTAACATTAATTGATGATGCCTTGTAAATATTAAAAGATGAATAACAATAACATTAAAATCAACATAACTCAGATCAGTTCAGTATTTCGCTTAACATTCAATGTCGCTGCGGTTTGGATTTAATTAACTGTCCGCCGTTTGATGAGCTTATTAGGTACTTACTGTGTATGTATGTGTGCAGATAATCCACTGTAAATATTCCAAGTTCCGATTAGAGCATTAACGTCCTAACTTGCAGCAGTTTTGACAGTTAGTTTAGTTGGTCTGTTTCAGAACAATATTATCTAAGTTAACAACCGGTTCAGTTATTATGTGAAATGTTTATTGTGTTATTGTAATTAATTAATAGATTCATGGTGAATAATATACTATTGATTGAAAGGTGATAGAAAACATGCCATGCAACCTGTTTTGTATTATTCTTCAGTATCGCGGCAAGTTAATGATAAAATTAAACTCTAACTAATTCAATGTGTATCCATTGAATGATGAAGAATTATGCATATTTTACCTCAGTCGTCTATCCGGTAATTCAATAATCATCGCATCAGGGGAGAGGCGTATTAGAATAATTCATCGACTTTTTACAACATTTGTTTAAATACTTTTATTTAAATTGAGGGCCCGGTGGCGTAATAGGGAGAATGGTCTCGGCTTTGATGCCGTGGCAGGCCTCCCTCACTCGCCCATAGCTACTGCGCTTTATACCTAAACTTTTGTCAACTCCGGCGGTACTATCTGCCAGTCGGTTGTCACTGCTCACGCGCGCGCTACGTATATTATTATTCTAATGACGGGATTAATGCGCATTCGTATTCTATATTAGCAACGATCTTAGTTTTTCATAGACATTTTGCGGGTTAGACAAAAAACAAGCATAATATTTTTCATTTTTTTTATGCTAACGATACTAAAATGACAAGACGGCGTAAATTTCACTTTCTCGACTTCAAATTCGACTCTTAGTTAGGAATTTTGATGTTATTTTGTGAGGTAAATAAAAAGAATTCGTAAACTTTTTTTTTATTTCATTGAGTCAACCCTTTACTGTATCGTGCGCGCGTTGGTACATCGCGCGCTGAACGAAGTAATAACAACGCTAGGTCGAGCGCCATAGACACATTTCTGCTTGTATTGTCTAAAATAAACGTTGGTATTGGGTTTTTGTAGGGGACTGAAGTATCTGTTACATAGTAACTATTATATAATCTGTGGCCGCGGTACCGAGTTCAAACCGCCGTGCACCAATGGATTTTTCTGTCAAAAAATGTATGTGCGCTTTTCACAGTGGCCCTCCGGTGAAGGAAAAACATCGTTAAGAAACCAACAACCCCTGCATTGTGGTAGGACACTATCTAGTGTCCGCCTGGCCAGCTACCACCCTCAAGTTAGAAAATCTGTCGCCAAAACGTCTAATAGTGTTTGTTCCGGCAGCTATCCTTGAGAGCCAGTTCCTATTCTAGGCCTAGCATGCTTACCATCTTCGACCGCATCATTACTTACCAACAGGTGAGATAGTGGTCAAACGCTAGCCTATAAGATATTTAAAAAAAAACTTGAACAATAAGTGACTTAAAAAAATATTTCAAGCATAGTTTAAGCTTGGGCCCTCAAGCTTAAATTTATGCTTTAAATATTTTTGGCTCAGTATTAGAATTGATTTTGACGCCAGAGATTGAGGGTTAAAATTCCCGACGTGCACTAATGGATATTTCTATCGAAAGAAACCCCGGCATGGTGGTAGAACACTGTGTAGTGTCCGCATGGTCATATACCACCCTTAAGTTTGAAAATCTTTCGCCAAAACATCTAATATGTTCAGGTAGCTATCCTCGAGAGCCAGTACCCATTCTAGGCCTAGCGTGCTATCATCCTCGATTACATCACCATTAACCAACAGGTGAGATAGTGGTCAAACGCAAGCCTATATGATATAAAAAATATATACTTGAGAGCGAGAGTTAAGTATCGAGCCAATAGAAAATCAAAAAGCTTTTCTTCCCGCGTTTTATATATATAGATCCTTCCTTTTATATCTCGTTAGTACGAACAATGGCTTATTGCACAAGCACATGGCAGGCAATCATAAGAGCATGCCCACACATTTTTCAGCGGATGGATCAGTATGTACACTTTATACCATTGCAGCTTGTCAATGTTCCCCCAACCGCAGCAACGTAAATGCACAATAAAGGCAAACAGTTACCTAGATATATGAAAACGCCAAATGCGCATGCAGAAGGCAACGGTTGGGTTACCATGAAGAAACAAGAATAAGGACTTTGAACAAATATTATGAAGCCAGAAGCATAACACATATTTCTTAGTTTCTTCTTTCGATTCTTAATCAACTGACTTTCAAAAAGAACAATTCGTCTGTATATATTTTTTTCTTTTTTTTGTGTGTATGTTACGCGATTACTCCGTCAATTGTGAACCGATTCGAATGATTCTTTGTGATCGGTAGGGTACGTTTCCGAGGTGGTCCCATTGTAATTTCATCGAGATCTGATAAGTATCTCCAGAGATATGATGACAAACGTCTCAAACTTGCTACTGAAATTGACTCGCGGGGCATTGAAGTCGGTTGTTATAGTTTTTAGATAAAGATAAAGATAAAGATATTTTATTTGCGTAAAACATGCGTATTACAAAAGGTTGTGACAAATATAATAAATGGATCGTCATGTTTTGCCTTAACGGGCGTGCAAACTTTGCAGATTAATTAAACTTAAACTATCTTTATTATGTAATATAGGATGCAAATGCAGATAAGCCTTTGCATTTGCACCCTGCTTCCGTCTTATATGTATAACTGGATGTTCGCTGTTTTTTACCAACTTCTAGAAGGAGTTTCTCAGTTCGTCTGTTTTTTTTTATGTATGTTCACCGATTTCTCTGTCGATTGTAGATCGATTTTCTAAATTATTTTTTTACTTGAAAGAGTATACCCCTGAGGTGGTCCCATTCTAAATTCATCGAGATCTGATGTGTATCTCCAGAGATGAGGAGATAAACATCTCAAACTTTGTACTGAAAATGACTAGCGCGGCATTTGAAGTCGGAATTCTTTTAGTTTTTTGACAGACCTTAAATTATTTAATATCTTACAGGTTAGCGTTTTACCACTATCTCGCCTGGTGGTAAGATGTGGTCGAAGATTGTAAACACGCTAGGCCTCTAGGAGAATACTCTGACAATACCATTATGTTTTGGGGAATACCATAATGGCGGCAGATTTTCACCTTAGTAGTAAAGTAGCTTATCACTTTGATAGTGGTAAGCTTTTTGGTACCAAGTCAAGCGGAATATCGATATAATATGCTCCTACGACCTGTGGAAATAATTTTACATCGAATATGTAGTAAATGATTTACTGGCTAGCATAATATTATGGTAGACTACTTTTTAATTTTCAGAGTATATACGTAAAGATCTATCCCGTGAAAAGGGATGAGATGGAAGCCGTAGTGCGTATAAAGAAATGTAAGGGAACAGTAAGCACGTAAAAAGGACTGTAAGGGGAGAAGCGTTCGCAACAATGGGCCTGAGCCCTTTCTTATTAACTGCTTTATGGGACGTAATATGCAATACTGTATGTAGTTAGTTACATCTATGTATTTGTCAGGCGGCAATAGCCCAATGGATAAGGTGTCGGACTGGCGATCGAGAGGTCGTGAGTTCGATCCCCACCCCACCCATTGTACTATTGACGTGAACCCACTCTAGACACAAGCATATTTAGCTTAGTTAACAAGAATTCTAGTAATATGCAACCCACATTGCGAGTAATCTCTATAAAAAAAAATGTATTAAATTATAAAAAATCACATACTTTGTATCTTTGGCATTTCAATCTGACTCAACGTAGTAGGGTAGGTAATGTGTTTATCAGCCTATGTATGAAAATCTTTACCTGAGTCTATGTTTCCGGAAAGGTACCATCTGAGGGTCTTCAAGTCACGAGTGAATATCATATAGTCAAGCTTGCTACATCGTCACATATCACCAGGTTAATTACTGTTTATTCTGATACAGACCAAAAGCGCCATGAAAACAGAAGAGCAAACCACAAACGAGATATTGATCGATACATGTACTGTATCGATACAGTCCAATTATCGAAGCGACTCTCATCGCAGATAGAATAGAACAGGCTGAACAGGCATTAATCATCGCCGTGTTCAGCCCACTTCACACGTTGCGGCCTCTTTGTTTGCGGAATCGAATGACTCGATAGAAACATCGAGTTATTTAGCGAATTGATACATTTCGATTGGTTCTATTGTTTTGTAACATTTCACAAAATTTTTATATGCAGCATCATTATGAATATCAGTCTGTCTTAGTCCATTGTTGGACATAAAGACTTCCTGCAATGCACGATCTTTAGCATTTCGCATCCAATAACTTGCAGTTACCTTGCTACCAACTCGCCAGAGGGCGTCCTATACTACATTACGTCCTCCAAAAACGCGGGTCTTCACTTCAGAACGCCAGAACTGAGAAAGCATTGTAACGTACTCATAATATTGATATTACATAGATTCGACATATTGACTACATTAGCGTACATTTCATTACACACACAATCATCTCAAATTAATGGAAATGTTCTCATCATCATCAATAAATAAAGAAAAAAACTTCAAATTCCTAAAATTTAAAGTCTGTTAGATAATACATAACCGAAAACATCTGAACTCAAATAAGTCTAGCGATATATATATAATAACCGAAAACATCTCAACTCGAATAAATGTATCGATATTTATACCTTTCAATTCTAAAAACATTAAAACCTTTCAAATAGGTATCTATTAGGATTTTCATATTTTTGGAACAATTACACATCTATTGTTTTAAAGAGAAAACATTTGTATGTTTGCATGTTGTAACGAATAGACTCATACAATAGAATAACTACTGCACCGATTTTAAAATGTTTTTTACTAACATTTAGAACGGACTATCCGAATCAAAGTAGGATATATATATTACCCCGTTTAAATCATTGTTATATTAGTGGAGACTTATTTTGCAACCCAAGACGACACTAAAATGGTCGAGAAAATACGTTGTTTACGAACGGTTAACGGTTAAAAATAAATGAAAAATGTCTATAAAAAAGTTTTAGGACTTAATAAGACGTAAATATACAATAAAACTTAATAAAATGCTTAACATGATATTATGATGTGGATACGATGTGGATTTGATGGAAACGTCCCTGCAATTTCGTTGTCGACTAACTAAATAAATTCAATACTTTTTCAATTTATAATTGTTTTTTATAAAAGCAAATCGATGCAATTTTTCTAGGCACTGCTTTACTATTTTATTTAATTAAATGCTAAAAGTTGAAGTCAAATGCGATAAAAGCTATTTGCTACAAATATTAACAAGACTACAATATTTTGAAAGCTCATAACAAATTTTATGACGCACTTACAGATTGAGGTTAAAAACTTATAAAATATGTCCAAAAGTGTTGAAGCTTTATCTTATCTAACGATCTTTTTACGATATTGTATAGAAGTTTAGATTTTATAGGCCGAGTTGTTATTTTTGTTGCCGCTATAAAGCTAAAACGTTTAAGAACTTTTTAAGCGTTTTTTTGTAGCGTAAACTTTAAAAGTATTGTATCATTACACCTACATAATTATTACGTTATTGTAATAAAACGTATATGTGTACTATAGAACAAGTCGTGTATTACGAATATGTATTTTTAGCACAGTGTGACCTAAAACCGCACTTTACGCACGCTTTTCCGTGACTTAAATAGTCGATTATTGCGCGACGTTTAGCAACTTCACGCCGTGCAATAATTCTATTGACCTTTCTATCTTCTATTTGACGGAAAAGTGTAGCAACCTTAAAGTGCGGGTTTATGTCACACTGACAGCTATAAAATAATATACGATACTCGTGACTTACGTTGTCTATTATTGCACGGCGTAGCACGCATGCCGTGCAATAATAGACTACTAAGTCACACGTATCGTAATATACTATTTATCAACATAAAGATGTTTCTACGTGGGAGCAGTTGTCTTGTCAGTTAAATTCTCACCGTTGGTTTTTTTATAGCATACCTATATAGGCTTGCGTTTGACCGCAGTTGCTTGTAAGTGCCTGTGTCATAAAATTGTGTAACTTGATAGCTGTCATCAAGATCATTTTACTCAGTGGCGCCACCTGATGAGCGAAAAAGATGGTAGCATTCTGGGTCTAGCGTTCTACCTTCATCGCCGGCATCGTCAATTCCTGTGGTCAATTCATCACTAAAAAACAGTTGATCGGCTAAACGCAAACGCTAGCCTACCCATAATTTTACTTGTAGAAGTGGGCCCTTATTCTTACTCATACCCAATAACGTACATTTACTAAGTTTATTACCACTTTTGCCGCCTCAAAAATAATTACAATTACCTCAGCGTCGCGTCGTGTTAAAATTTATTAGGTTTACAACCCGCGCGGCTCCTTTTAATATGAAACACGTTTGCCTAATACATCCAGTTAATAGCATCCCTCCAGCCCTTTGAAGGGTTCTATGGTAACTAATTATAATTCCGTGGAACGTTCTGGAACGCCCCTGAGGGGCAGACCCGTTGATGCATGCTGATTAAAATGTTAACCCAATATTGGTATCATTTTATATTAATTTCTTTAGGCATTAGAAATTGTTAAGTTCAGTTGCAGTAAAAAACAAATAATATTATCAATATTAACTCTCTTAATTTTCCTTACACATAATTATAATACAGTATATGTACATGTTTGGGATACTGTCAGTTTGTATATTCAATTGAGAGGGAGTGAGAGCACCTATAATATTTGTTTCTAAAGAAATATATGTAATTTGTTTCCTGTAGGCCACGCGAGCGAGGCCGCGGGTAGAAGCTAGTATCTAACATATTCAGAATCAATAATTATGTTTGTACAATAATTGCAAAAATTAATTTTTGAGGATTAATCATTGCAAATTCAATATACAATTAAGTGATCAATTTTTTAATTTTAGTGATTCAACTCACTTAAGCAATTACATGTGACGTATATAAAACGTTACAATTAATTAAGTACTGTGTACGCATGATTATACATAATTCTACCGAGTAAATTAATTGAGTGGTGGTATCGTCTATTTAAATACACCTGTAACAATCGTGCAATTACAAGCATTTAATTATATTCTTCGAGTGTTTAACTTATTAAGTGCTTATTTATTTGCGTTGCTTCAATTTTAATAAATAACAAACATGTTGCGTGTTCTTGTGTGATGTAAGTAATTTATGCATTCAGGACATTAACTTGTATTTCTTGTTAATAATATTTTATCGCATATGAGTTAAAATTAAAATGCAGGATATTCTAGTACAGCTAATTTAAAAATCTTCTTAAAAATCAGACGGACTAATTACACCTTCGAGCATTTACCAATGGAGATGTTAACGTTGCAACATTTTTTTCTGCCGATACTTACGGGGGACATGGTAAACACGCATTGCACACACACAAATCACTCACTTTAACGATCCTGCACACTAGCTTGAAACACGCACACAGTATTAAAAATACAGCGTATTTACGCACGCTCATATGGCCAAAAATGGCTCTATGGCCAGCAGAGGGGTACGCCTTGCGTTAACATCTCCTTTGGTAAATGCTCGAAGAATTACACTATTAAGTATATATTTTATTTATACGAGTAGAATACTGTGAAACGTACGTGCACATATTATTCTGAAAGAGATAACTTTAAAACTGTTGAAACTTTCTTTGGTATTAAATGTTTAGTATTCGGATACTCGAAGTATCTCTGAAAGATCGAATTCTAAATGAAGTCATCTGACAGAGAAACAAAGTAATCGACATAGCTCAAAGGATTCGCAAACTAAAGTGGCAGTGGGCTGGTCAGGGTCACAGCTGTCGTAGAACCGATAACCGTTGGGGCAGACATGTTCTGGAGTGGAGACTACGGCTCAGCAAACGAAGCGTAGGACGCCTTCCAGCTAGGTGGAGCGATGATATACGCAAGCTGGCTGGCAGCGGCTGGAAACAACGAGCTGAAGATCGAGATTAGTGGCGAGCCATAGAAGAGGCCTATGTCCAGTAGTGGACGATTACTGGCTATTAATGATGATAATGGTTTAGTATTCCTAAGCAAAGTAGTCGATGAGGAAGGACAATTATTTATAATATTTCGCAATATTCAATTCTAATTGTAAGACCTACAAAGAATCCCGGCAACATGTGCGTTTTATCTTCATGCCAGCCGAGTTGGTGGGAACTACCACCATTTCTTAATTCAAGCTTACATCGACATATACAGCGAGATACTTATACCATAAGGTCATATCAGGTATAAAAAAAATAAAAAAATAAAAATATCACCAGATACTGTCTGTACTGTAATTATACTTGTCCAGTGCAATAACAGGGCTTATAAGTCTTAACTTCTACATCTTATCTCTAAGGCAACAGGCTCAGTTCAGTGACGTGCATAATCCTGGCAGTCTAGTGTTTTGCGTGCCACAGTATCTGTTATAGGCAGAAGTCATTGCTTGCCATCAGGCGAGCGTAGCACCACCTTCAATAAGAAATAAGTTAAAAAAATGTTTTAAAATACGAATAACATACGTTTCAATTAAAAAGTTGTCTCATGGCTTTATATTGCGTACCATATGTATTCATATTTCTCATATTGCATAATTTTTTGTTTTACATTTTTGTCAAATGTTAAATATTTTTAACATTTTTCTAGTTTATTTAGTTAGATTATTCATCTATATTTTGAGGAAAGTTACATTAATGATTTTTCTATCTTTATTTTTTTTTACCAATAGACCATCGTCACCAAGCCGAAACTATTGAACTAATCAAAATGAATCATATGGTCCCAACAAAATTTACTAGTCACTGAAGAGTTCCACTAACCTCATATAACCCCATTAGATCAGCTCCAAAATACCAAATTATAGTATTTTCAATTGAACTACATATTAAAAGTACATTTTAAAATTATTTTTTTAATTTTTCACAATTAGAAGAAGGTTAGAATTGACTATATATTACAAGTGAATCTAATAATAAAAGCGTGTTAAAACATTAAAATATGAAATACCTACTACTCGTCGATTTAAGAACGTCCTCCTTTTTTTCGTCAGTTAACAGAACTTGGTATCGCATCATCACGCTCTCTCATTGCGGACTGAGAGGGTGTGATGCTGATATACCTTTGTGCGGATAAATGTTAAAGTATGAAAGTTTTAATGCTTGTGGTAGACCCCCTAGAAGAGGAATACAAAACGTTCTCGCCGGTTATCTTCCCTCTAATTCGTTCCGCCAATGACCCGCGCGGGTTGATTAAAGAATTAATAGCTACCCCGTCCCCCGAGGGTCCCGGGAAGTCGTGACTAAAATTTGTCATAGGGCTAATGTAGGGTTGGGTCTTTTTGCGGGTTTAGCAGTTAGAAGGAAAGATTGCGGTGAGTGGCGACTGCTGACTCGGTCGGTATATGGAATCGTGTGAAGTTAGCATCTCACAAATTATTTTAAGAATTAAATCAACATAACTAATTGTTGGCAGTTCCTTGAGTACTGTAGAACTATGCTAATAAAACCTCATAAGGCTTTTGAAGTAGAATCAGCCGTATATTTACTTCTTAACATCTCGTTTCATTGAGGCCACGGTATATATGTGTTCTGTGGGCCATAGTTCACTTGTAATTTGACATTTTGGTATATATAGGTTCACATTTTTATGTTGTATTTATGATATGTAACTATTAATGTGTTTGTGTACTTTTAATAATATGCAATTAATTTCCCATACAATTTTTTATTGTTCAGGAATAAATCAATAGAATATTGAATAGTCTATCTAAACCATTTTTAAGAATGATCAAGTTAAATATTTACTTATTAGAATGATTTGATCATCATTAGCCTATGCTAGTCCCCTGTTAGACATGATTATCTCCGATTTTGCGTCACTGACCACGATCGATTATCTTTTAATTTCGTCAAGCTCTTGCCAGTTACCTAGTTTATGAATACATAAAAAATGAAAATCATACATAATTATGTTGATACGGCATAGAGGATGTAGACATGAGTTTATATGTTTGTATGGTATGGATGGACAAGTCTTACATAGCAGGCGTCTAAAAGTAGAACATTCAATTGACAAAACCCAAAACTTCGCAACACTGAATACTTCTATTTCCTTTATTAACGCAGATTTCTAAAACCGTCACAACAAAGGTGTCAAGAGAACGGGAAGACGAGCCTTACCTCATATCCCCATTCACTTTAATATCAAAGACGTGAGCTGATGCGGCGAGGCACATTACGCCAACCACGGAGTCACGGCTAAATCTAATACACATTTACATTACGCGTAATGGCACGTGAAGCGAACACTTTCATTCGTTCATTAGGCTAATGGCCGAAGGGAAATACGTCCATATAAATATGCTTGCTTTCCCTACCGTCTGGGGTTTTGCCGCATTTGGCTTAGTTGGCTGAACAATTCTATCCGTATACTGTGTGTGTCGTGTCTTTTGCGTAATTCATCTTGATGTGCATCCTGTAGAATGTAGACTATTAACAAACAAAACAAAGTCAGCGAAGTCAACGAAGGTAGCGGTCGTAACGACACGCTGAACAATGGTCCAATCCACATATAGCAATTATTCCAGTATTCCGAACTATCCGGTATATTCCGTGAATTACATACAGTTGCATCTGAAGTTTGCTTTGCTTACATCTGCAGTTTTCGGCAATTAGGTCACTGCATCGTTGCTACCATCATATGAGGTCGTGGACAAGTGCTGATCTGGTCTGTTTTAAATATATAAAGTACATAGAAAAAACTCAACTTTACAACTGTTCTATTTCCAAGAAGTCCATAGCACGGGTAAGATTAAGACCTAACTCCATTAAAATAAGAACAAGATGCAAGGATAATATGGCAAGTTCTCTAGACGTGACTCGTGAGGGATACATAACGTAGACCAAGTTGTGCCAACTTGTATGATACTCGTAACTCGGTGCTAATATGCAAATCTCGATACCAAAGTAACAAAGTTTCCGAGTTCATACATAAATCTTAAGTTGGATACACGCGACACGTAAGACATTTGGGTGTGAAGTGTTGAGTTGAAACTGTTCACAAACAAAAATAATCATATTTAAATCTTTGGAAATGAAATCTGAATCGCTCACTGAATACGGACGGAACTTATTGGGTATCTGAGAGAATATTGTTACGTGCGGGGTGGTATTAAAATGCCAATCCGATGAGATGAACGTTTATTTCCACTGATCACTAGGTTAGCACAATGTTCCACAGTAGTTGTCCAAATCGTCTTGCACAATTATCAAAAGTCCGTTAACACACACTGAGGTCGTTGGTAATCACAATCACTGATTTCACTGTTCACAGTTCACAACACTAGTTCACTGATAACACTTAACGATCACTTGGTCGCTATCCGCGCTTAGATAGTTACACTGTCGCTTCCAGAGAAAGACTGCCTCAAGCCGCGGTTTCAACGTCTTATATAGGACGAGAATATTTCTACAGAACTTTCCAGTATTGACTCGAAACAATAGACAAAAGACGTTCAATAAAAATCACAAACAAAAGGGGCGGCTTTCTTTTGAGCATCTGACGTAAACAACTTTACCATACATGCTAATTTGATCTCTAACTACTTATGAATAAGGTTCAATCTTAACTACAAAACTAGGTACATTGACTAGGGTCTGAATTCCCGGAAGGTTAACTTTTATGACGGTCGGGTCGGGTGTTTATAGCCCCTAATTAGTCTATTCTTTCCCACGGTATTTTTGTTCGAGAAGCTTGGCGAAACATCGCGACTCGACGACGCGATGTAACAATATTATGGTTTCTGTACTTTCTAGCCCGGTATTGGAATGGTATGGATGAAATCTACTGATGGGCTAAGCTAAATTATAACATACCAATTTTTCTACATTACATCATTATCATCAGTAGTCCGTCCACTGCTGGACATAGGCCACTCCTAGGCACATATGCATAGGTACGCCACTGAGCTCGATCTTTAGCTATTCGTTTCCAACCGCTGCCAGCCAGCTTATACGTGTATTATTAAACCACCTAGCTGGGGAGCATTCTACAGTTTCTAATGCCATCTATGACCAGGTATTTGGGCATTCCTCTGAGTTGGCAGCTCTCTTAGGCAACATAAACTATTTTAGCAGTTTTAGACTTGCTAGAAAAATTATGAATTTCAATGAAGGAAAAAGTAATCAGGAGAGTACAATCTCTGATTTTCAAACATTTCTTAATAACAAAATAATTTTCCAATTCGAAAATACATAATCACTAAATCTATATGCACATCAGGTGCCATCGAAGCTGATAGATATGGTGACAATTGGCAGCAGCATAAAACTCAAATAAGCGCAATCCCGGGCCGCAGACGGCCTATTAGTTCCAACGACTTCGACTCCGATATTGGAACAGAAATCAGTTTTATGGCGGCTAATGTGGTGTTATGGGTAAATGGGACGTCGGGGACCTGTGCAGTCGTTAACATCTGCAATATTTCGAAACTACACACCAAATGAGTCCTTATTGTTATGGTTATTAGCAGCGCTGGGATTTCCTCGAGTCCATATGAAGAAGCACGGCACATTGTCAGCCGTGAATTTGATGCCTACATGAGTTTTAAAGAATTTAAAACATCCACAACTCAGCAAGATGATCAGTGCTATGACGCACTAGCCACCTGTGATCTAAAACATTGGCAGCTATTTGTTAAAAAACATGAGTGAATTTTTTAACAGTAGCCTAGTTGTTTGAACAGTATACTTTGTAAATTAAGACACTTTTTATCCTGGAAAATAATTCCACTTACTTCCTTAAAGGAAAGTTGTGTTATATACCTCCGAGTGTTTTAGAGTGGGTGTCTCCATTGCAAAGAACTCGTTTAATCCCCCTGAGCGCGTCCAGTCGCCGGGAGATAGTTCTCAAACACTTAATGGATTTTAACTTCTTTGATGCCGAGTTTCCTTCGCTCGGATGCGAACCAATTCCGTCCCGTTAAAACTATAAAATGTTCAGCTGCTGAATTAGGCTTTATAGTGCAAGGAGTTGGTAAATTTACTAGTAATCTAATAGTTCAAGCTTAGTTTTCAGAACAAGTGTAGCAGTATGTAACCTTCGTCAATCAAATATCTACAAGCTTATCGATCCTAGAAGATATCTCTCATATGGTACTTACATTTATAACAGATAATGAAATTTGTCAGTGGAAGAGCCATTGTTATTAGGACGGATTGTTATTATATATTAGTTACTTCGTTTAACATACGAGTACAAATTACTATGATTATGGTCTGGAAAATGTATAGCAACTTAAATATTTGGGCCTTATCCAATCCAACACGCAATGTTTACACAAAATTACGAGGAATTTCAATGGGGCAATAATATCTAATATCACCTATAAGCTAACCGAGTTCAGCATAATAATATGATAATGTGATTATTAAGTCTTAAATTCGCTTTAAGGATAGGAATTACGTACGTATTCCAGAGGCTCGTCTCTCTGCCGTCTTCTTCCATGTTACTACTACATCTTAGTGGGTGTCTAGGCAGTTAGGCACTACGAGTAAATTCGTTCAATTCACTTGTATAACACCTAAAAAATTTCATAACACGATTCATACAAAAGGCCCTAAGGAACTAAGCAAAGTGGATCTGGTCCCGGAAGATATATAATTCATATTTAGAGAATATGTAGGTACTAATAACTAATAAAATATTGTTTTTCTGATAGTTTGAAATCTTTAACTAAAATGGTTTTTAACATATCCTGTATGCCACTAGGGCCTATAATCGAAAACTTTATAATTAGATGTCGAATGATTTTACTCTTTACACGTATATGATTTGTCTTTATACACAATCCATCAAAATATTTGTTGGTAAAATACTTATACGACAGATATACCGGGTGAATATAGTGATACTAATTAAATCAATACAAATACCATCTGTCAGTACCTGTTATATTCCAAAATTAAGGCTGAGTTGCACCATCTTACTTTAACCGTAACTATAACTATTAACCGGTGATTTTATATGGATTTTGACAGATTTTTGACGTTTGTTATAGCTAAAGTAAGATGGTGCAACTCAGCCTAAATGTTTCTTTTCTAACAAACACTTTACTGTACTTAGGAGTAGTTAGGAGAAACAATCAATCAATTTCAATTAAGATCTCTTCGACGACGGCCTGACAAATTAGGACTTGACTGGGGTCAGAATGTCAGATGGCAATTGAGACTGTTTTTATAAAGGCTTGACTGATCTTAATTGATGCAGACGTTACGTTCGCGAAAATATATTCGATAAGACTTTGGTACCTCGGTATTTAGTAACTCTTGTTGCAGCGTTAGAGGATGTCAAGGATGAGCTTTGGTGTAGAGGCGAAATATGTGTCGAAGACTTTTGGCTTAAGACTTTGGTACCTCGGTATTTAGTAACTCTTGTTGCAGCGTTAGAGGATGTCAAGGATGAGCTTTGGTGTAGAGACGAAATATGTATCGAAGACTTTTGGGTTTCCTATCGTATCAGCATTCAGTAAGGAACTACGGCTTGTCACTGCAGTTGTGGTCTTAATTATAAGGTAAATACTGGTGAAACTGGTGCAATCCAATAAATACGCGTTTTTTTATTTGGTTGGCCAGACTGGTCTTTAACACAAATCATTGTTAAACCTAAACCTTCCTCTTGAATCAATCTGTCTATTGTTAAAATCTGCATGAAAATCCTTTCTGTAGTTTTTGAGTTTATCGCGCAGACAGACGAGGCGGGGGACTTTGTTTTATATTATCTAGTAATGTTATGTAACGTGAGTAGTGTCTTAGAGCCTGCCTTCTAGAGGCAAACACAACATGCACTAATAATTCAAGATAGCCGTACGCAAAAGTATAAACAAAATATGTTGTAGGAGTGTACTGCACTAGATGACTGAGCTGCCAGTTAAACAAAACTTAATAATATCTGACTGACTGAATCTAATGGTAGAATTAAGTAATTATGGCTATTGCGGTGCCGGTGTTTCATTTCCCAGGTGAAAGTACCTATCATTAAGCTCTTTTTGTGTTAATTAAGTTTTATCGATTGGCCTACATTAGCGAAAATAAATTGATCCGTTTTGTACCTACCTACTTGGCATATCTAAGTATAAAGTAATAAATAACTGAACAGTTAAGTTCCTCAGTAAGGAATAAGCATTCTGGCTATTTATACAATTAATTTAATATTTTTCATTTGTGTTATGTTGTGTTTGTTATTTGACCTACGGACGTGGGTGGTCGATATTGTTTACAAATATTTAATAAAAAATTTCATACATATCATCAACTTTTTTAATTCATGATAGTGTAACTTTGACCACTATCTCTCCCGATGATTAGTACACAATTCATCAATTTATTTATTTGTTTGGGACTTCTTCACGGTCTAATCATCATCATCAGCCTATCTCCGTCCACTGCTGGACATAGGCCTCACCTATGGCACGCCACTGAGCTCGATCTTCAGCTCTCTGTTTCCAACCGCTGCCAGCCAACTTGAGTATATCATCGCTCCACCTAACTGGAGGGCGCCCTACACTACGTTTACCGTGGTCTCCATTCTAGAGCACGTATACCCCAACGGTTATCGGTTCTACGACAGATGTGACCAGCCCACTGCCACTTCAGCTTGCTGATCCTTTGAGCTAAGTCGATAACTTTGGTTCTCTGACGGATGACTTCATTTCGAATTCGATCCTTCAGAGAGACTCCAAGCATAGCCCTCTCCATAGCTCGCTGAGCGACTTTGAATTGGTGAACCAGTCGCACCGTCAGCGTCCACTTCTCGGCTCCGTAGGTAATAACAGGTAGGACGCACTCGTTGAAGACTTTCGTCTTCAGGCTTTGCGGTATGGGCGATGTAAAGACTCGACGAAGTTTTCCAAATGCTGCCCATCCCAGCTGTTTTCTACTGCGAGCTTCCTTTTCCAAGTTTTTTCTACCCAATTGCAAGATTTGGCCCTCACGGTCTAATGGCTGGACTGATTTAGCTGCAATTTTGTATAGGGATAGCCCGTACTATGGATTAGGCTATAGGATACTTCTTAACGCTGGCGAAGCCGCGGAGCACTGCTAGTGAATAATAAAAAAACACAGTGACCATAAATACTTAAAAAACGTATAATGTCCAGCGCCTTCCATTAACAGACAAGCATGATACCACTTAGGCCGCATCATCACTTAACATCTGAAGAGATTGCGTTTAAGCGTATGTCTGATCGCTTTTGCAAGCTATGAAGAATACAATGACAGAAACTTCATCATATACATCAGTAATTGAGAGCACATAAAACAAATAGCGGTCTTATCGCTAAAAGCTAAAAATGGAAACAAGCTTATCTTGCAGATAACCGGATACAAAGAGGAATAAAAAAGTCAGTCTGACACCCACATAATGTACTCGTATCTACCTATCAAAAAGATTGCAGCCGCTACAGATAAAGACGTTGACAATGATCATCATAAGCCCCAAGCTCTTTGCAAAAAGACATATACAGTTCTCACAAGGAAATGGATTCACGGGGGTGGAATAAAACGCGTTATCAGAGCAGAGCCCGAGACGTCACGGGAGTCGAACGACAAGTAAACATAAAAACTGATAAGGATAATGGGGATTTCCAAAGGGTGTTGCGGCGATTCAGGGAAAGATTCCTGGTTGTTAGGGTCCACCGATGTTATAGCCATGATGGGTATTGCGTGTAGGGGTCAAAATCATATACATTTTTTAGTATTTTCGTTTATGTCTGCAGTCACCCTCTAACAAAATCAAACAATCAGTCAGAATAACATCTGTACACACTGACATGTATATGGGTTGTATAACCTTCCACTGGTTTACAGTTCGTTTCTTTGGGCCGTAGTCAGTAAAATTGTATTTATCTAAAAAATGTATTACGGTAATTACTGCATTTTCTAACCTACATAATGTTTTAATTCTTGACAGCCCGCGCGTCGGCAAATATTGAGAATGCTTCGAAGACAAATACCTGAAAATAAGGAAAAGCAGTTGTTAGATATATTGTCTAGGTAAACAAAAAGCTAAGATAACAGATAACAAAAAACATAAAAGCACTCTGACAACAAAATAATTGAACGGATATTGAATACGTAAAGTAAACACTTCGGGCACAATATTTTCTTAGGTTTGCACGAAGGGTTATGGCGATACCTATCATAAAATCTGACCCATACGAAATGTCTACAAAAATATAGTAAAAAGTGTCGGTGCTAAGGCGAAAAGGGGCTGATACACTTCCCTATTAAATATGATAGGTCTACGTGTCATAAAAAAACATATTATTTAAGACTCATAAACGTAATGGAGGAAATAATAATATTAAAGATATGTAAAACAGTTCTTGTGAATTAGATGCTTGAAGTCTTAAAATATCACTGAACCAATATTATATGTAAATACGAAAGTCAGTATCTATATTTGTTTGTATTTTTGTTGTATTATTACCGTGACTTAATGGTCCAACAATCTGGACCGATTTAGCTGGAATGTTGCACATGTATCCCTGTAGCCACCCTGCCAGTATTGTAGATTATGTCAAAGGATAGGTTACTTATTAACGCGGATGAAGCCGCGGGGCACAAAATCCTTTGCAGTTTTCAACCGACTTCCAAAAAGAACGAGGTTCTAAATTCGTCTGTATGTTTATTTTCTCTTTTTTTTTGTGTATGTTACGTGATTACTCCGTCAATTGTGAACCGATTCGAATGATTCTTTTTGTAATCAGTAGGGTACGTTTCCGAAGTGGTCCCATCGTAATTTCATCGAGATCTGTAAGTATCTCCAGAGATACGACGATAAACGTCCCAAACTTGCTACTGAAATTGACTCGCGGGGCATTGAAGTCGGTTGTTTTAGTTTTTAAACTATCTTAATTATAGTTTCCATGTTTTAAATATGGGAGAAGCCACTGGCTCCTGAGACGCGGCTATTCTAGTTCAGGAGTCTATGGTTTTTTTTTTATGCAAATTATTTATTTCAATATAAAGATTTTTGTATTTGAAAAAAAAAGTTTTCGTAATAAAGGTTAACGCTATCGGCAGCATAGCCCAATTTAATGTATCATTACTACTCGTACGTCTTCGGGACTTTTTTTTAAATATTTTATAGGCTATTTATTAGTTTGACCACTATCTCACCTGGTGGTAAACGATGATGTGGTTAAGTGGTGTAGTAAGAAGAGTGTGTGGTGTGGTAAGAACTGTAATGTTTTATCAAACACTAGCAGCCCGCCCCGGCTTCGCACGGGTAGAACATATATGCCTACAAAATTTGCATCAGTTTGTTGCATCGAATATAAAATTTTAACGTATTTAACAATCATCGTCATATTTCAACCAATTTACACAAAACCTTAACGAATTATGCACTTAAACCTTCCTCATAAGCACTCTGGCTATTGGTAAAAACCGCACAATAATCCGTTCAGTAGCTATTGAGATTATTGCGAACAGACAGACAGACGCAGTGATGGACTTTGTTTTATAATACTTACGTAGTGATATTGGACGGCCCTTTGGCGTAAAGGATAGTTACCCTGATTCTGACCCGACGGTCGTTGGTTCTAATCCTATCTATATACCTACCAATGAAAGTTTATGTGCATTCATGAATCATGGGTTTTCGTACAGAGGTAGTGGGATCATTAAATCTACCAATAATTAAGATAGTTTAACTAAAACAACCGACTTCAATGGCCCGCGAGTCAACTTCAGTAGTAAGTTTGAGACGTTTATCGTCATATCTCTGGAGATACTTATCAGATCTCGATGAAATTACAATGGGACCACCTCGAAAACGTACCCTACCGATTACAAAAATAATCATTCGAACCGGTACACAATTGAAGGAGTAATCACGTAACATACACACTAAAAAAAAACATACAGACGAATTGAGAACCTCCTTATTTTTGGAAGTCGGTTGAAAAATAGCTTACCACCAAGGAGAACATCTGCCGCCGGAACCTTAACGTAACGAAAAAAGTAGGGGTTTATACGTTTAACGTGTGTTCTGTGTGTCTGTCTGTAGCATCTTAGCACCCAACCGGATGAACCGATTTTGATTTTATTATTGATAGTTTTTTTTGTTTGATAGATATCTTCATCGAGAGTGTTCCTAGCTTTGATTTATGAAAATTCGTTCAATCGTTATAACACTATGAGCTTTTTTCTAGTTAATTGCGCTATGAAATCAACTTTCATAGGTCTGATCAATTCGAAAATCTTCTTCTTCAACGATATTGTAAGAACATGGAAGCATTGACCTGATGCTGGGACATCTCCTGGACTATACAGAATACTCAAATCCTCACCAACTTACAGCTCAGATTCTAAATGACGTGTTTAGAGTCATTGGAATGCTTTTAATTAAAAGATTATTTATAGATCAGTCGGGGTGGTTTAAAATATTATATTATTATTAAGGTATATAGATCATTATTATTTTATACAAAAGATCATATTATTATACTATATTGACTTCAAATTGATTGTGATCGGTGGGGATCTACAGAATAGCTAAGCTTTTATTAATATTTTCGTAGTAACTATGAACTAATCTGTGGTTACACTGCAAATATTTTATTAATTTTGCGACGCGTGTATGTGAAATTCGTGATATCTTCTAGAGTTTTCATTTGAATTATATACAGTAAAGGACAATTTTAATCTATAATATGTAGCCAAGATAATTAACGTAATTATTTGGATAAGGATTAATACTATATACTTGAAAATAGCCTTGGAAGTTTAATAACATTTTTTAACAAAAAATTAAAGATTAAAATGGTTACTGTGAGTCCACCTTAAGAGATAGACATATGCTGTCGCGGACTTTTTTGTAGGTCTTATTAAGTTGTACAACTCTTCCATAGAAAATATTCTTCCATCTATTTTCAATTGAGCAGCGTTCGTAAGAAACGTGTTTTTTCGACCGTTTTTTTGTCGACTAAGGTTGCAAATTAGGTCTCCACGAATGTACCTTTGATTTAAACGGGATAATATAAAGCCTATTTTCATTTCGAAAGTCTATTCTATATATATGTGAAAGATTTTTTTAAATCGGTCCAGTAGTTTTTGAGCCAAATCATTACAAACATACAAAAATACAAATGTTCTCTCTTTATAATATTAGTATAGATTAATTCAACGTGAAGCTGTCAAACATTTTGTTTTCATTCAAGGTCATATTTATACTTATCAATACACTGTTCGACACGCAATCTCTATTGAATATAAATTATAAAACCTTCTGGATTAGGCAGAATAGTGAGCGAAGCAAGCGACACAAGCGCATATACTCTACTCGTGTCTAATCAAGGTTGACCCGGATAGGTCTTTGTCCCAGGCTTGAATGAGGGCTCGCCTGAACCTCGTTCTAATTGCAGTCGGGTAACAAGCGCCTTTGTAGTCCGGGACCATCTTTTAGGACGGAATGTCACTACTAGATAATTTTATCTTATAGTTAAAAAAACATGGTAAGTATGTAATAGTAATATGTTTAGTCAATTTTATTATAAAAACTCACGTTCATTTTAAACTTATAGATTTAAAAACGGGAATTTAACGTGACTTACGCGATGTCGATATAGCTATCGACATATGTTTCGTCCGCCCGCGCTGCACGAGCAGCGGCCCGCAGTGCGAGGTTGAACGCGTCGGCGAGCGCCCCGCACTCAAGATCCTGAAGAAGGCCTCCGGATGAGGCCGAAACATATGTCGATAGCTATATCAACATCGCGTAAGTCACGTTAAATTCCCGTTTTTAAATCTATATGTTTAGTCAAGTAAAAAAAACCTGGTATAGACACAGAATACTTTATGGTGTATAGATATTTAAATGTACATGAAATTATTTAATTGTACCTACATTTAATTGTATCCTAGAGTCCTTTCACGTGAAATTGTTATATTTCAAACGGATATCGTACTTATAAATACTATACAGAATGTCAAGTAGGCCAAGTCGAAAGTACCCATAACCGGCGAGCATGTATGAAGCTCATGAAAGTAGAAGAAGCGAAAGAGGCACGAGGATCGTAGCATGTGGAAAGACGTAGTCTCTGCATACACTAATGGGAAAAAGGCGTGACTGATTGTATGTCTGTATGATACAGAATGTCGGATTTCATATGGTCCATAAAAACTCTCGATGGAGGGGTTCATGGGGTACCAAATGTATGTTCTGCAAAAATGTATGGTTCTTGAAAAAATTGCATTTTTCTCTCACACACACACACACAACCTCAAAAAACCTGGTAAAATTGTTATTTTTTTAACTCTACGGCTGTTATAAGAAATTTAAAAAACATCCGACATCTAAGAAGGAATAAAGCAAAAAGGAATAAATAAAGAAGTCACTTAAATGTCACGTGGATGAAACTGCGGGCCTGTACTTGTATTATCATGGACATTCTAAAAAGACCTCTCATACTAATAATAAGTACGATTTTATTACGTCACTGCCTTAGTCGTTGTATTCAAAATTCATAAAACATTCACATGAAAACTTCGTTTCAAATACAAACAATGTTCACACGAAGACTTCGTATATCTTTAAATATTATTATATACTATGTAGGTAGGTACATATACTTCATGATGGAGTAACAAATATACCGATAATCCCAGCAATGTCTGCCTCGCTTCTACTAATCTACCATTTACTTCATACGTCAGTTAAACGTTCACAGAAAGCTTTGCTCAATGGTTCAGTTCAGACCCTTACTGATGAGATCCAACTTAAAGTTATCGCCGACTAGTCCAACAGCGCTCCTACGCGGCAAAAATGTTCATTTAAATGAAAGCCTTATGACGTTCATTGTAGACAGTCTTTACACTGACAACACAAAGAGCAGATAGAGCAGACAGTTGGACTAGCCGGCGACAACCTTTAGGGTTGATCTCAGTCTTCGATCGCAATTAAACTATCTTATCTCAACACTTACGAAGTGTTTGTTTGTCTTCAAAGAGTAGAAAAAACAACGGGTATTTATTGCCCTTTAAATAACGAAGTAGTTTTTAAAGTGTTTTTGATCGTTTCTTCGATGTTTCCATTGGACTTTTCATTAATTATTTAATTTGTTTCTATAGGAGAATGATCTACATAAAATAATGTACTGTGGCTACGCTTGACGATATTGAACGTATTGCTTTTTATTAAACCCCGACGCAAAAAGAAGGGGTGTTATAAGTTTGACGTATGTATCTGTGTATGTGTGTATCTGTCTGTTGCGTCGTAGCGCCCAAACGGCTGAACTGATTTTGATTTAGTTTTTTTTTTATTTGATAGGTGTCTTAATCGAGTGTTCTTAGCTTTGATTCATGAAAATCCGTTCACCTGTTCTAAGACTATGAGTTTTTTTCTAGATGATGACGCTATTAAATCAACTTTCATAACGTCTGATCAATTCAAAATTCGGTTCCGCTTACTTCAACGATATTGTAAGAACATGGTAGCATTGACCTCAGCATTAGGTCTGGACATCTCTTGGACTCAGCAGAATACTATACTCCTCACCAACTTACAGCAGAGATGTCGAGTTTTGGCTCATTGGAATGGTTTCAATAAACAGATTATAAATAGATCAGTCGGACTACCCTTTGACACGATAGTTGTAACGACTATATCCTTCTATTATTTTATATATACTACTACTATTCACATTTCTCTCCTTTCATAACATAAACAAAACCTACAATTAAAACTAATGATGTTATAGATAGATACATATTAATTCTAAATAGGTCACGTTTGTTTAAAATCATAGTGTGCTGTAATAGCAGTAGAATCACAGACAAATGTACAAGGTTCATGACTATTCATGAGAACAATTCTGTGAATTTCTTACGCCATGTTAGTTCGCTACACTTTCGATTTTGTTCTATACCACTGTTCTAAATTACAGTTTGAGAGACCGTGGCCAAATCTCTGAATAGTACATCCATTGTCAAGTTCTTAGTGCTGTTGAAAGTTTAACCGTTTCCTACAAGACGCGTGATTAGGAAGATTCAGTGGAAGGCCTTGTTCTCGCTTATCAACAAAGTTTAATTGTCACGATAAGACAGGAAGATACGTACTGTTCTAGGAACTGGCGATGGAAGGGGGAATGTAGTTAACTTTGTTTACGAAGAAGCGTGATAGTTAGATTTGATATGCATCGTGCGTAGATCTTTCTATGTTAGATCTATATGCAAAAAAAATGTAGGTGGTGTTGAAATGCACAAACAAAGTAGTGACAGGATTATTTTAGGACTTTTTTATCGATATCTCTTTTTCATCTGTAATGATGCGATCGAGGATGGTAGCAAGCTAGGCCTAGTATGCGAACTGGCTCTCACAGACAGCTGCCGGAATATACATTAAGATGATTATAAGATTTTTTAACTTGATTGTGGTAGCCGGCTGGCGGCGGCCATTGGGCCGCTTTGAATAACATTAATTAACATGAAAAACACCCTTTACATAAAAATAAGGATAGGATATTTATCATTTCGAATATGCTCGCCATGCTGCCAAAGTTGTCTATGAGATTGAATATCAAACACGCCTTGGCAATAAAAACATTCCAAAAGAGCTCTTTCGTAATCTTAATCAATCAAATTTTACATTTTTTTACATTGCTATGCGTATAGCATAGTTATAGGACCATCATAGATATATATATAGGCAATAAGATACGAGATAATATAGAAATATACTAACATATTATATACAAAATACGAGCGAAAAACATAACCCTTCCTTGGCAGTCCGGTATAAACGCTAGGCTTGACCTACTTATGCAACACAGCTAGAGTTCGATTCATTATAAGTACTTACTTTATTTGGAGCAATGTGTAATGGTATTTGTAATTTAACCATTCTAAGTATTCCAGCGTCAAGTCCCGCTTGATTCATTAACGTTTATTTATTAGATAGCTTCTGTAGAACTTCGCTCGTTTATATTAAAATTTCCTCGGCGAGTTTGCGAGTAGACATTTTTCAGTGAAACTCGGTAAAATCGATTTAGCGGTATGTTGCCAAACTGTTAGTGCGAAGTACCGGTTTTACGGTACACTTTACATTTATTAGCCTTAGTTGCATGTTTAAGGATACATCTAATCGGTCATTATAAAGCTAAGTAAGAAATATAAATTACGGCGTTATTACACGACATTGCCGGTAATATTATAAAAGATTGTTTTGGTTTTACAATTTATTTACGAATTGTTACTTTATAAGCAAACGACTGCATATAAACAGAATTAAATTATAGCATAGCTGTTCGTTCATAATAGGTGGAAGACTCCTACTACCTATTATGAACGAACACCCGTAACACAGTAGCATTATATCGATGTTACACTTGACTTGCTATCAAAAAGTAGCTTACCAGAATCAAGAAGGAAATCTGTCACCGTAACCTTACGGTGTTCCGGCAGCACACAACCCTTGATAGTCGGACCACTCTAGACCTAGCGTGTTCTGTTTACCATCTTCGACCACATCATCGCTTACCAGCAGGCGATACAGTGGTACACCTAACACTACCCTATCAGATATTTCTAAAAAAAGTTCAGTATAGACAGTTTATAACAAACATATTGTAGCTGGATTTCAGAATGCACTCATCGAGTCAGAGACTCTACAGTAAAACCACAGAAGAGATAATAGTCCGTAAAACTTACTATCTATACATACTCGGTAGGTTAGTACTTATACCCTCGTTCTCTGTCAATTATTTGAGGGGAAGACCAAAAGGAACAACTGACATGGGTCACGACCACGGCCCTCTTTGCAAGAATGCCAACATTAAATATTCAGATAAATCTGTTAACGTTTTTGAGGACATTGCTTTAAATATTTCAGCGCTTTATGGTCGAATTGTTTGTCGCGGTCAAAGATGTGAAGAATATACACGTGTCTGTCAATACAGCAATCATATTAATACATGTGTGGTAGAAGCGGCTGTATACATATCTTACACATCTGCAGAAGAGAGTCGTCAGTGATCGGCAGCCTTCGGATTTGTAGAGCGGTGTTTACGTCTAGCACGAGACACATATAATAATAAGCAATTTTCTATCAGCTGGGTTGTGACATTAGTCGTTATTCTATTTAAGGTACTTCTTGATGTAAATTCACTCGAAATTTCGAATCCAATTTAGTTGACACGTGAAAGTATAAAGGGATTAATTCACGGATATATTAACAGAAGATAGTAGAAAAGGTTTAGTTTGTTGCAATGAACTCAATCAATCAGGAATTTAGTGTTATGTCATATAATATTCAATTGTACAAATGTATGTTAAGTTTATTGGAGACACTTTACAATCAAGTGATGTGATACATGCTTGACCGCCGTGCAATCCACAGCGTAGCTATCCCAGCCCGGCTGGCACTCAACATCGTGCGGAAACTCGCGAACCGATTGGCGATATGTCTTTGTCCGGTGGGTCGTTCGAGCCACTGCCGAAGCCTACCAGCAGTGGTCACTCATTTATCAACACCCAGGAATCAAGGGTAGGGTATATTAAGGTGGGTAATGATTGGCGTTACGGGGCGTAATGTAACGTTTTACATAGCGAGCGTTCGTGCAGTCAGTACGGGGAAACAAGGCGCTCGCAGCGAGTGCTCCATCCCGCTGTCGGGTTTTTCAGCGAATCCTTTGAGTGATACGCGCTGGAGCACAGGCGAGTCAAGAATTAGTTAGCGTTACATGGATTTTTAGCACACGACGAAACGTATCATGCTCACTGCGAATGGTACATTACACACTGTAACACCGGTCAGTACCCATCTTTAAACTCTAAAAAGGACTCAATGACCTTGGTGACAATGCCTCTAATTGAGTGATTCTATGAAAAATTACATCTTTTGCTTGAAAAAGTGGACTAGTGAGTCGTGGCGCTGGACTACTGAATTTATTCTAATCTACATACCGCCACTGTCTGTTAAGAATATTTTTTTATTTTTTGAATTGCTATTCTATTCAGTGTTAATCAAATCTATTTTTACTTTCCAGATGTGAGTTGAACCGAGTTGAAACCTGCTGAAAGCTTAAACAAAGAATTTTAAACTGGCGCAAAAAATCCCGACACTCGCATAGAATTCGAGGCTAGAAATAACTTCCAGACCACAGAACACAGTGGATAGCATGCTTTTATTTTTGCGTTTACTCTCCAGTGCGGCCGAACAACGCCAACATGGCTTTCGCTGGCCATCCTACATGGCAACTAAAATGGATCAACGAATATTCAAGCTCGCCGCTCAGCTCAGTTTCATGTATTTTCAACTTCCGACGACTTTTCAAAAAGAAGGGGTGTTATAAGTTTGACGTGTGTTGGGAATTTAAGTATTATATATACTAGTTTATAAACTAACGTTTAAATAGTATCTCAATTGTTGGTGTGACGATGTGGACGAAGATAATAGCACATTAGGCTTAGAAAGGGAACTGGCTCTCAAGAACAGTCGGGACTCCCTTTACATGTTTCGCGAAAGATATAACAATATGAGGGTAGCTGGCTAGCCACGCGGACACTTGACAGTGCTCACCAGCTTACCCAACAAAGTGTAGATTGCCAACTTAGATAGCCGGGAGTTTCTTCACCGGAGACTTACGTCACAAGAATAAATAATAGTTCCTACAGTACATTACGCGATAACTCCGTCAATTGTGAACCGATTTGAATTAGGGTTCACATCCAAATGCGATGTTAAAATTTAATCAAGAACTGATAAGTATATCCAGAGATTAGCGATAAACATCTCAAACTTGCTACTGAAACTGACTCGCGCCACATGTGATGTGAAGTCGGTTTTATTACGTATACTATTATATATTCTGTGGTTTTATTTAGTTCTTATACTATCTTAAATATCGGGCTCAGTGGCATGACTTGAGAGAGGCCTATGTCCAGCTGTAGACTGATACCGGCTGATTATGATGATGATACTATCTTAATTATAATTGGCCCAAAACCTTATTATATGTATACAGAAGTTAATAAAAAAATATCATCTAGCGTAGTCCATTATCTTATCAGAACGCCACAGTAGAGCCACTTATAATATTTGTTTTGTGTTCGTGACTTAAACACGTGACGGACTGTCACTAATGTTGTAGGATTACCGCTATAACAACATTTGACTAACAAAGTAACCACTTGGTGTTAAAGCATTTTGTAAATAAACATTTGATAATACATGTCTATAATCAAAGAAATAAACATTATACATAGATATATTTGTATAAGATATTTAAGGCTTTAAGGGGCCTCAAAGTCGGATCTTATGACAATGGGTCTGGTTAATAATAACAATTTTGGGCAATCTTTGGGGTTTCTGTAAAAAATAAATATGCTGATCTTAATCATATTTTCAGTAGCATTTTCGAGCCGAATACGCCATTACGATACATTTTACGATTAAAAATAATGAATGTGTGAAGTAGCCTCTAAAATCATCTCAACCTGTAAAAATCTAGAGGCAATATTCATATTATTTGATAAAATTAATAAGAGTAGTAAGTTGCGTAGTGTAGGTAAATAAAGAGCTTTTTGTCGAGCTTTTATTAAATTTGTGTTAAATGACAAATTTTTTTTTTCTTCTTAATATTTGAAACGAAACGTCGCTTAGTCGTATGCACGGGCGCTTGTCTGCACACGGTCGATTTGTCCACATGGACACGAATTTGTTAGAGACTATAATTCAGTTCATAATTACTTATACGGAAGGCCTCTAAAATTCTGTACTCATCCTTTTTATCATTAAGTTAACAAGAATGACAAGCTGCATACATATTTAAATGTACTCGTATCAATAAATATGAAGCTGATGCGCGAAGTATTAGGTACGGATATGTAAAAGCGTACCGCGAATATGTCAAATAATCGACACTCATCGTTCCATCATACCGTAACAGTCGTTGACACGTATTTAATTAAATTCGAGCCTCACTGAGTCTGAGCCTCGCCCCCGTGAGTCTTGTCTACTTGTAACACGGGTTTCATAAAGCAACAACATCTATCTGTAAAGTGTTCCGGTTTCTAGACAACGGAAGAAAGTTACGGTACAACTTAGGTCTTTAAAATGTAACCAGCGCCCTCCCCGGCTTTGCACAGTAGAGCATACATGCCTAAGTTTTTTGCATCAGTTTGTTGCATCGAGTATATATGAAAAATATATTGGCTAAATGTATTATTATATCCTTTTTCGCGCAAACGATATTTTCCGCGACGTTGGAACCTGATGCACTTGCTTCGTCATCAAACATCTTAAAATTTGAACTTGTTATAAAATGTTTTCTCTTTATAATATTAGTTTAGATAATAGTGAAAGACCGCCATCTAAAGATAGGTAGTTTAATTTTAAATTACAGAAATTATACAAGTGATAGCGTTTTATTATTTCACAATATATTTAATTTCGCTTATTCTATTGAATATCATAATTTATCAACTTTGATCATGATCTCGAGGCCCCATATCTTATTTTCTGGGTACTTAGTGTATTAATCATAGTCACTCAAAATTTTAAATATTCACAAGTTACAAGTACCTACGATGAATAGAAATTTGTCTAAAGCCCATTGATTTAAATGTAATGTATATACATATTATTGCATATGCTTAAACCACTTTCAATATCAAATTCTCAACTCAACGTAAGCTACGCAACCGGTCCAAAAAGGCTCGCCTCGCACAAAACTACAGAGTTCAGACTATGCCCAAGACATTGATTATATATGTCTATGGCGCAAGAGCATTCTATTTATCTCATGTGAGTCCGCGCATGCGCTCAACGCTCAACCTCAACACCACTTACCACTTCAGTGAGTCAGAGCGCGTTGACCCGTCGACATCACCGGACGTATCTGCCACACCGCTTTAATATAATGCTATAAATTTACAACCGGTTCCACGTATACGGTATTGTATTCGTATTATGATCATTAAATAGTACGGTCACCAGACTGTGACCACGATAACGGTTGTAAAATGTTATTGTGACCGATATTTGCTATTACACTTTGAACGATACACAGCTCAGCTGGCATGCAATTGTTACTAGGTACTTATCGTGCACACGAGACGAAGAATGTTATTTACAAAACGCAAAGCGTGAGTTGACGGATGTATTGTGTTAAAACATTTAACTTTCTCTTCTGTCCTCGTACATGGCTTACTGTCCGCTTTCTATCGAGTGAATCAATACTGTTCATAATAAATTTCACTATCTAATATCACTCGTAAGTTGTTGAAAACAAGATAATATCAAAATTAGGAATCGTGGATAGCGTTACAAAATATTATGTACAAAATATTTTAAGTAAGCACCTAGTCACCTATTAATATCAAAGTAGAGTGGAAACAGAACACAATAATCATAAGACGTGAGACAGTAATAGTTTCCTAATAAAAACTATTCACAAATTACAGGAGCAGCTTCAAAAAGCCAGACAGACAAATAGCCAAATAGTTCCACAAAAACGTTCTAGATAAAGATGATATTAATAGGGGTTCCGAAGAGCCAAGCATCGGTTATCTTAACAAAATGTCGAGAGTTGTTCTGCAAAGGTCGTTTAAAATACTAAAAAAACCGACTACAAAAGTCCAGCTAGTCATTTTCATTGGCAAGTTTGGGGATGAACACCCCACATAACCACCAATTAACTAATAACACAATTTCTAGAGATACCTATCATATCTGGATGAGTTTACAAAGGCACCACACAGGAAGCATATATAAAAAAAACCAAGTCGGTTAATAAATGACGGAGTTCTTCTGATGTAACGAAGTTAGCTGGCATTTATTGAATAGTTCCGTTGTTTGTCTCCAAAACTCATCATCAGATCCGTACAAAATTTTAATGGGACCATTTCGAAATAAACTTCTTTCAAACAAAAGAAGAATTTTGAAAATCTGTTTACATATGACGGAGTTACGCCAGAACATACTTAAAAACATGTGAATTGCGAACCTCCTCCTTTCTTGAAGTCTGTGAAAAAATAAACAAAATCTATTGCAACCGTCGAAAGAGCTGTCAAATTCTAAATAAACGAAGCAAACTTCCTTAGAGCGAGTAGGATACGTTGCAAAAAGTTCAACAGTGAAGAAATCTTAAATTGGTCTAAGAATGGCCAAGTTAGCCATGGTGCTGTGAACGGAACGCCTACACCTGAAACTTTATACTATACAAGTTTTCCCGACGTTGTTTGAGCAAAGTATTTTAAAACTCCTTTTATCAGTATTAAAAGTACTATAAAAGCGTAATAGAAGCTGCGGCTCACCACAGAGATCTGTGGTGTGTTTCGCCAATATTTTGAGCTTTGAATTGCTGTGCTTTTGTTCGGATTTTTTGCTTCAATTAGGATTTCTGTGTTGGTTGTTTATACTTTCAAAATCAACCAATCAAGATAAAGTTTTTCAAAACTCTTGACTTTCAATTTTTGATACGTATACAATCTAATACTATAAGAATCTTTGTCCTGACATACTGACTGACTGACTCACTGACAGACAACGCACAGCCTAAACCGCTGGTAGTAGAGACATGAAATTTGGAGGGTATATTTGCCTTAGTACGTAAGGGTTAAGAAAGGATTTTCCAAAATTCACCTCTTAAGGGGATGAAAAGGGGGTTCAAAGTTTGTATGGAGAAACAAGATTAGATAGACTTTTCTATCCGAAACTTCACACAAGTGTTTCAGTAAAAATATAAGAAAATACGTGTTTCAGGTTTTTTTGAAATTCCTCCCCTAAGAGGGTGAAATGGGGTAACAAAGTGTAAAAATTAATATTGTTACGGATTTCGCTGAAATTTGGCATGCAGATAGTTATTACGACGTTAGTTACTTCTGAGAAAGGACTTTTCAAAATTCATTCCTGAAGGGGATGAAAAAGGGGTTCAAAGTTTGTATGGAGAAACAAAATTAGATAGTATTTTCTATTCGAAACTTCATACAAGTGCTCCAGTAAAGAAATAAGTAAATATGTGTTTTAGGTTTTTTTGAAATTCCACCCCTAAGAGGGGTAACAAAGTGTGAAAATCAATATTGTTTCAGATTGCGCTGAAATTTGGCACGCAGATAGTTATTACGACGTTAGTTCCTTTTGAGAAAGGACTTTTCAAAATTCACTCCGGAAGGGGATGAAACGGGGGTTCAAAGTTTGTATGAAGAAACAAGATTAGATAGACTTTTCTATCCGAAACTTCACACAAGTGCTTCAGTAAAAAAACAAGAAAATAAGTGTTTCAGGTTTTTTGAAATTCCTCACCTAAGAGGGTGAAATGGGGTAACAAAGTGTAAAAATTAATATTGTTACGGATTTCGCTGAAATTTGGCATGCAGATAGTTATTACGACGTTAGTTCCTTTTGAGAAAGGACTTTTCAAAATTCACCCCTGAAGGGGATGAAACGGGGGTTCAAAGTTTGTATGAAGAAACAAGATTAGATAGACTTTTCTATCCGAAACTTCACACAAGTGCTTCAGTAAAAAAACAAGAAAATAAGTGTTTCAGGTTTTTTTGAAATTCCTCACCTAAGAGGGTGAAATGGGGTAACAAAGTGTAAAAATTAATATTGTTACGGATTTCGCTGAAATTTGGCATGCAGATAGTTATTACGACGTTAGTTCCTTTTGAAAAAGGACTTTTCAAAATTCACCCCTGAAGGGGATGAAACGGGGGTTCAAAGTTTGTATGGAGAAACAAGATTAGATAGACTTTTCTATCCGAAACTTCACACAAGTGCTTCAGTAAAAATATAAGAAAATACGTGTTTCAGGTTTTTTGAAATTCCTCCCCTAAGAGGGTGAAATGGGGTAACAAAGTGTAAAAATTAATATTGTTACGGATTTCGCTGAAATTTGGCATGCAGATAGTTATTACGACGTAAGTTACTTCTGAGAAAGGACTTTTCAAAATTCATCCCTGAAGGGGATGAAAAAGGGGTTCAAAGTTTGTATGGAGAAACAAGATTAGATAGTATTTTCTATTCGAAACTTCATACAAGTGCTCCAGTAAAGAAATAAGTAAATATGTGTTTTAGGTTTTTTTGAAATTCCACCCCTAAGAGGGGTAACAAAGTGTGAAAATCAATATTGTTTCGGATTGCGCTTAAATTTGGCATGCAGATAGTTATTACGACGTTAGTTCCTTTTGAGAAAGGACTTTTCAAAATTCACCCCGGAAGGGGATGAAACGGGGGTTCAAAGTTTGTATGAAGAAACAAGATTAGATAGACTTTTCTATCCGAAACTTCACACAAGTGCTTCAGTAAAAAAACAAGAAAATAAGTGTTTCAGGTTTTTTTGAAATTCCTCACCTAAGAGGGTGAAATGGGGTAACAAAGTGTAAAAATTAATATTGTTACGGATTTCGCTGAAATTTGGCATGCAGATAGTTATTACGACGTTAGTTCCTTTTGAGAAAGGACTTTTCAAAATTTACCTCTGAAGGGGATGAAAAAGGGGTTCAAAGTTTGTATGGAGAAACAAGATTAGATAGTATTTTCTATTCGAAACTTCATACAAATGCTCCAGTAAAGAAATAAGTAAATATGTGTTTTAGGTTTTTTTGAAATTCCACCCCTAAGAGGGTGAAATGGGGTAACAAAGTGTGAAAATCAATATTGTTTCGGATTGCGCTGAAATTTGGCATGCTGATAGTTATTACAACGTTAGTGCCTTTTGAGAAAGGATTTTCTAAAATTCACCCCTGAAGGGGATGAAAAGGGGGTACAAAGTTTGTATGGAGAAACAAAATTAGATAGTCTTTTATATTCGAAACTTAACACAAGTACTTAAGTAAGTAAATACGTGTTTCAGGCTCTTTTGAAATTCCACCCTTAAAGGGTGAAGTGGGGTAACAAAGTCTGAAATCAATATTGTTTCGGATTGCGCTGAAAATTGGTATGCAGATAGTTATTTTGACTTAGGTATCCGCTAAGGAATAATTTATCAAAATTCACTCTTCAAGGGGATGAAGCGGGGGTTCAAAGTTTGGATAGTCATTTTATTTGACATTTCACACAAGTACTTTTGTACATAAATAAGTAAATACGAGTTCCAGACTTTTTCAAAATGTTAAGAGGATAAACTGGGGTAACAAAGTCTAAAAATCAATATTGTTTCGGATTGCACTGAAACTTAGAATAGTTATTATGACGTAGGTATCACAAAGGATTTTCTAAAAATTCCTCCCGGATACGGAACGAGGAATCATAGTTTGTATGGCGAAACAAGATGAGATAAAGTACGTGTTGTAGGACTTTTCGAAATGGGGTAGGCAACAAAGTCTGAAACTTTGGGTTTTTCGGGTTTTATAAATATGAATCCCGAATTGCCTTAGTCACGCGATAACATGAAAACGGGTGAATCGATTTGGCTAATTCTTATTTGATGTCCTTAATGATAGAATCGTTATTATCGTTATATACCGGCTGTAATTCACGTACCTACCTTCAGTCGAATTTGTGTGACCTCACTTCCGAGGAAGAGTGACGAACTCGCTCGAAACCTAGGTCGAGAAAATTCGACTAAAGGTACGTAAATTACAGCCGGTATATAACAATAATAATGTTACAAATTCACGATAATTGTAAAAGGTAGAATCGTTTTTATAAAAGTAAAGTTTTACGTCAATAAAAGAAGTTTTTAACGTGGGCGAAGCCGCGGGACACTTCTAGTTAATTATATTGTAATACAGGACTTATCGCGCTAAAAACATAATTTTATTTACCTCGACGTTTCGATCAAGTTGCATTGACCGTGGTCACGAGAAGACAAAATCTATTCATTATCAGTCTTCTCGTGACCACAGTCAATGCAACTTGATCGAAACGTCGAGGTAAATAAAATTATGTTTTTAGCGCGATAAGTCCCGTATTACAATATAATTATGTGTGTAAATCGCAAAAGTTTAAAATTTACGTATACAATTCTTGATTGGCCTTTTCGGCTTCAGGTTCGGATACAACTATGTTTTTTAAAAATAGTGTCACTAAAAAATGATACCAAAACACTTCCTATGAGAAGTATGTAGTGTTTTAGTATACTTTATAGTTGAAGCAACAACCTAAATAACTTACGAGTTTAAAGGCTTCGCAGGCGTTATAATATACTCGTATAATTCTATAATCTGAACTACATATAACCTAGATTTAAAAAAATTCAACATTTCAAAATTTCAACTAAATCGATCAAAAAGTTGTTTATCAGTGAAGCGAGAACAAACATAGGTAGTAATATCAATGTTATTTGTAATATTGAATAATAATACAAATAGGTACGAATCTATAGATAGATGCTAGTTGATTGACTAGTCAATGAAGCTCAGTAGAAACCAGTTGGATTCCAGCCGCGACCTCGGTCGACCTCTCTATCGAATCACTGGAATGGAAACAGGCAGGCAAGGGGGGAACAGAGCCCGTATCTAATATCATTCAAACAGATTCCACGAGTAATTGATTGAGCATCTTTTGTTTGTGGCGTAACTTATTTTGAGACCGACCCAAGACCTTGCCATCAAGAGTTAAATTGATAAGGGGAGTTACACTTAGTGTTTTGGTACATAAAGAATTCAGGCAATAATAAGTCATTTCGTCGGAAGGTGCGTTGAGAAAATCCAAATGTTTCATTTTAGACCGACTTGAATAAGGAGGAGGTTCTCATTTCATCTGTATACATTTTTTTATGTGTGTTCACCGATTTCTCTGTAAATTTTGAATCGATTTTCAAGTTCAATTCTGAAGTGGCCCCATTGTAAATTCATCGTGATCTCGTGACTCGTGAGTCTCTCCAGAGATACGGAGACAAACACCTCAAACTTACTATTGAAAATGACTAGCGCGATATTTTAAGTAGTTAACTTTTAACTTTTTAATTAGTAGTTAAACGATCTAAATTATAAACCACCAAGAATGTTGACTTTTTATTTAGCAGTATACCTATTTCTATAATTATTTAATGATTTATAGGTTATCCTCTTTTATTTCAAGTTACACAATTATCTGAATGTAATTATTACTTTTTAATAAGTTCACACTTCGTCAAATTACGGTAATGGTTGGCGTCATCCTCATCTTATTTTGAAATATCACGTGCCATCCCATATTTTACCCTTTTTTAACGAATTCGCGTAGTTCTTCAAGTTGGAGTGAATACTCCAACTGAACTCGTACTCGTACCTGTAGAAAAGAAAATTTAAATGTTAATTTATTGATGTAATAAAACGTCTAAAAACTGAGCTAAGTAGTCGAGCATACATATGAAGGAATTGACCAGAACTAACCTCTTATGGGACATAATTATTTTCTTGGTCAAACCTAATTTATTGAGGTAAGTGCAACATTTATATTATTTCTTTTCCGTTTTGCCAGTCTTTACCATTTGTACCAACATTCCATGCTCTTTCAATAATTACTCACACTTTACTTTCTTTGGCTTATCTCCCCCTTTCCATTCTTTGACATTCAGTTTCATTACTCTTTTGTTAACCGACTTCAAAAAAGGAGGTTTCTCAAGTTGGCCGTATATATATATTTTTTATGTTTGTTCGCAGATAACTTCGTCGTTTATGAACCGATTTTGATGATTCTATTTTTGTTGGAAAGGAGATATCCAAGGGTATCATAGTAATTTCCACGAGATCTTATCTGATCTGAAGTATCTCTAGAGATATGGAGTTAAAAACCTCAAACTTGGCATCGAAAATTAATAGCACGGCATTTGAAGTCGGTTCTTTTAGTTTCTTTAAACGATCTGATCATCAATCACATGCGCATATCGTGTACTCTGTCGATAATAATGTTGAATTATTTAACGATTCTGACTGAAAACATTTTGGGAAAGTTTAACCACCAGTCCGACTGGGAAACTTCATACGCAAACTGGTTCGAAGGGAAATGTAAAAATAATGAAGAACGGCATTAAAAGGTCGCCAAGTCACATAATAAAGAATAGTACAAGGCCAAGTGAAAGTAACAGTCGGCATAAGTAATCCATATATGAGGCAACTTTCAAAGTTTCGTAGAGTAACAAGCATTTTCAGCTATGTTGTAAGATGCCATATAACGATACTAAAGGGAGCATGGCGGACACAATGGCTTGCGATGAGCCGATTGAAAGAGCCAATGATATCTAAGAAAATAATGGAAGGACTCTATTTTGATTTTATAACTATATGTATTAGATTAATCTTTACATTTGTTATATAATTAGTATAGATAAATATAGGACGAAATATAGGATTTTTATCAATTTCCTTTAAATAATAGTGTTTCTAACACCTATCTAGTATGACCCAAGCTTGGCTGAATCTACTTGAAGCATGAAGGCGTGATGACAAGTTTATCTGCACTGTGTGCGGTCGGTCATCTGAACATGAACACAGTAGGGGTTCGATGAACTTGGATGCAAACGATAGGAGCATACTTGTTGGTTATGAAAAGTATTATAGTACCGTAGAGACTTGAAATTAAAAGGAATACGCCATGAATAATAAGTCCCTACACCACAGAATAATGAATAGTACAAGTACCTACACTGAGGAGGTAGTATTGAAATAAATCTTCTAATGCGAGGGAATGGAAGTTTGCACTTAACACATGAAAAGCCGCATCGATAACAATCTCAATAGTTTTTGTTGAGGAACATAGATTATTTGTCTAGTAATAGATATTATAACAAAAGTTTGCGAAGATATAAAGTAGTATTCATATCTTTTGACATTAATATGTACAATACAAACCATATGATTCTAGCTAATATTATTAGTGGTAGTATTATTACTGTAGCTAACAGCAAATTGATGAAAAGAGCTGAAGACCGGGCTCAATGGCGGGAATTATAAGTGGTCATGTTCAGCAGTGGACACAGGCTGTTGATGATGATTATCCGAAACAATAGCCTCAAAAAGCAGTTCAGAGCAAAGGCCTCTAAAACCATGTGGTGTTCCATACAAAATGTTTCTCTCAAGACTTCACAACATAGCGTATGATAGAAGCATGTGAGGGTTTACTTAACGTCAAGGAGCATGACGCAAAGCTCCAACTTATGACTAGATAAACCACGACAGAGGCGCCTAAATACTGGCTGAATGGCGTCCGTCCTTATCTCTGGCTACTGAACTGACATAGATTATAGAACCAGTCACTACGTCTGGTGCACTGTGGTCTGGCGCAATCATGCGGGACACTGATAGTTTCATTACTCTGCATTGCACCAACATATGTTTACGACCGCACTGCAAGATTGCCATAGGACGTTATTGCTCGACAAGTATGTCACTAATCCATTTGTAACGTTAGTGGCGAGACTAGATACTTAAATAGATATTTTAACAATGACATGCATACCTACCTAATATCGTTAATAATCACTCTAGGTCGTATACAAAACGTAAAACAGACTTCAAATGCCGCGTTATACATTTTCAGTAGAAAGTTTGAGGTGTTTATCTCCATATCTCTGAAGATACTTATCAGATCTCAATGAATTTACTATGGGGCTAAACGAGAAGTATGAGATGATAATATCGTTTAAAAACTAAAAAACAACCGACTTCAATGCCGCGCTATTCATTTTCAGTACCAATTTTGAGATGTTTATCTCAATATCTCTGGAGATACTTATCATACCTCGATAAAATTACCATGGTACCACACTTGGGATATCTCCTTTCGAACAAAAAAAGAATAATCGAAATCGGTTCATAAACGACGAAGTTATCCGCGAACAAACATAAAAAAAAAAAAAAAAAAAATATACGGTCGAATTGAGAAACCTCCTCCTTTTTTTGAAGTCGGTTAATAAATGACGGAGTTCTGAGGTAACAGACATTTACAAAAATAATTGATTATCTTCAATTTTTTAAGTTTGTTAAAAATTATAATTAAGATAGTTTAAAAACTAAAACAACCGACTTCAATGCCCCGCGAGTCAATTTCAGTAGCAAGTTTGAGACGTTTATCGTCATATCTCTGAATCTTATCAGATCTCGATGAAATTACAATGGGACTACCTCGAAAACGTACTCTACCGATTACAAAAAGAATCATTCGAATCGGTTCACAATTGACAGAGTAATCGCGTAACATACACACAAAAAAAAAGAAAAAAAAAACAAAGACGAATTGAAAACCTCCTTCTTTTTTGGAAGTCGGTTGAAAATATACGAACTTTACCTATTCATAGCTTAAAGGCTAGCGCTAGAACACTATCTCACCCGTTTGTAAATGACGTTACGATCGAGTAAAGTAACACGCTAGATAGGCCTAAAGAAAAGGTAATTTTTTTTAAAAGCTTTTTAAGATTGTCAAAAAATATGATAAATACCAGGTAATATACTATGTAGTATACATTAAATTTACATCAATTCTCTGAATTATTAAAAAAAGTAAATACGTATCAGTAAAATGTTGTTTATCAAAGTTTTTTAAGACTACAAAAAGACAAATCCAAACAAGGCAATGGACGCATTACATTTTTATGAATGTGACAGCTTCATTTACATTTTACATCTACAGCCAATCTGGGAAAATATGTATAAGCAAGAATTTAAATGCCGAAAATGTTTTCAGAATGCAAATTGAAATGGACAAACACCTAATTAAATACAAACAGTACAGTACGGAGACTTACTTGAGCCGAACAATACTTGACTGTCTGATGTTGTCATTATCATCATGTTTTGACACACAATCATGGCACAGCAAGTACATATAGGTAAGCTATTTAACCGACTTCACAAAAAAGGAAGAGGTTCTCAATTCGTCGGAACCTTTTTTTATTTTTAGGGTTCCGAACCCAAAGGTTACCAACGGAACCCTATTACTGAGACTCCGCTGTCTGTCTGTCTGTCTGTCTGTCCGTCTGTCACCAGGCTGTATCTCATGAACCGTGATAGTTAGACGATTGAAATTTTCACAGATGATGTATTGCTGTTGCCGCTATAACAACAAATACTAAGAACAGAACAAAGTAAAAATTAAAGAAAAGTTTTAAAAAAGATTTTACGATAGCGCAGCGCCATCTAGCTAGCATCAAAGATGGCGCGGCGCTATCGTCTTTACCTTAATCTAAATCTCGGAAGCGGCTCCAACGATTAAATAAAATTTAGTATACCTACAGGGGATTTCGGGGGCGATAAATCGATCTAGCTAGGAGTCATTTTCAGAAAATGTTGTTTTATTCGTGTTTTCAATAATCAACTTTATTGATAATCAACTTAAAATATGACTCTTCCCCACATCTATTGGCGAGTAGAAGTACTGTGTCAGTAAAGCAGTTAGTTGCTCTCAAATAAAAAAAAAATAGTATTATTATTCGTCAATAGATGTCGAGAAGAGTCATATTTGTCTGTTTAAGTGGCAAAAAATACCGAGCTAAGCTCGGTCAATCAGATATTTAATAATATTAATTACTACAATTACTATTACTACTATTTAATACTATTCTACCTTTGTGTTAACGTTTACTTAGTTGGTGTTAGAAGTTCGTTAGAAATTCGATAGATGGCGTTCGCAACTTCTCCGTGTGCGGAACAAAAGTCTGACTCGCACTTGGCCAGTTTTATTTATGTATGTTCACCGATTACTCGAAGATGCCTGAAATATAGAACGATTGAAAATGTCGATGATGTGCCGCGGAAGCGGCCGTCGAGTGCTAGAACCGTATCGGCTATTGTTTCTATTTTTTTTAAATCTACCAACGTTTTTTTCTTCGATATTTAGTACATTCGATATTCTGTACTTCTATATTTTATCAGTAGATATTTTAACTTTCGACATTGAAATATGTAACCAGCCGAGCAGCAAACTCGCTAAACACTTCATCATTCGACCGTCAGCGACGCCGGCGGTAAGTCATTCGCGGAGACAACGTGATATCCTAGTCGTTTCCAAGCTTATCAGCGCTAGTAGTAGAAAGCGGCCTTAAGTCCACTGGACAGTGGACTTAAGGCCGCTTTCTTTCTATGCAAAATTCAAAATCACGCTCGACGTGGCGCCACAGAATACATACCAGTTTTAGGTATCTTTGCTCCCCCTGCGTGAACTCTCGCTACCCCGTTAATCATAATGAAATAAATGAAAAGTTTACTGTTGCTCTACTTTGTAATTGATATTTTATATTGTTTGTAACGTAAAAGCTAAAAGCTAAAGGTAGGCTGAATTGTTACTGTTTCTAAACCGAATTCACAAAAAAGGAGGAGGTTCTCAATTCGACTATATATATTTTGTTTTAATGTTTGTTACCACAATAGTCGATCAAATTTTGACCGATTTGAAACATTTTTTTTAGGGTTCCGTAGCTGAATGGCAAAAAACGGAACCCTTATAGATTCGCCATGTCTGTCTGTCTGTCTGTCCATCCGTATGACACAGTAATTTTATTCCGAAACTATTAGGACTACAGAATTGAAACTTGGTAGGTAGATGTATTCTGTAAACAGCTTACCAATTTTTATACAAAAATAAAAAACTGGCCAACTGCAAGTCGGACTCGCACTCGTAGGGTTCCGTAACACAGTAAAGTATTCTATAACTATAATTTTTCGCAACTAAAAAATTAACTTTGTTTTTCATAGTGTTTGTGTGAAAAACAAAATTATCTTTGCGGTCGCCATACTTCAAAAACTACTGACTGTATCTCGTTCAAACCAATTTTCGTTGTTAGTTTTTATTGAGATCTACAGCATAATATATTTTTTAGATTTTTCACTTCCATACTTTAGAGGTTAGAGGGGGGGGGGGACACACATTTTACTACTTTAGACGCGCCTATCTTTCAAATGATTGACTTTGAGAAAAAATAATTTTAGAAACCTCAATGTCATTTTTAAAGACCTATCCATAGACACCTCACACGTATAGGTTTGATAAAAAAAAAAATTTTTTGTTCCAATTCCATGTATTGGATGCCCCCGCTTAAACTTTCATATTTTTATCATTGTATAAAAATCGGAAAGCGGTTCACAGAATACATCTACCTACTTAGTTTCAATTCTGTAGTCCTTACAGTTTCGGAATAAAATGGCTGTGACATACGGACGGACAGACAGACAGACAGACATGGCGAATCTATAAGGGTTCCGTTTTTTGCCATTCGGCTACGGAACCCTAAAAACTGACAATATTTTTTCCCGTTTTAAGTCCGTTTTAAAATGTGTCTACCGTATTACCCTCTTAGGGATGGAATTTAAATAAACCCTTTTTTTCCTTTCTGAGTGGAGAGTGGAGAGTCCTTGGTGAGTGGTCCTTTCTGTGCGGGTTATCTATAGATAGATCTTTAAAAATTACATTGAGGTTTCTTAAACTATTTTTTCTCATAGTCAATCGTTAAAGACATTTTTTATTCCATTTTCATTCCATTCCATTTCCATTCCGTTTCCATTCCGTTTCCATTCCATTTCCATTCCATATCCATTCTATTCGGAAAAAAAACGTTACGTTAATTTATCACAGAGATCCCGTGGCCTCCTTCCAGCTTCATTATCAGACCCTGAATATCATCTAGATGTAAAGTCCTCCTCACTACGAATCAATCGAGCCCAAGCTCGGTGGGGTTATGTTGTTTTATCAAAGAGATGCCGTGGCGACCTTCCGGCTTCATCATCAGACTCTGGATAATATCATCTAGGTATATAGTCCTCCTCAATACGAATCAATCGAGCCCAAACTTGGTGGGTTTATGTTGTTTTATCAAAGAGATGCCGTGGCCACCTTCCGGCTTCATCATCAGACCCTGGATATCATCTAGGTGTAAAGTCCTCCTAAAGACAAATCAATCGAGCCCAAAGTCGGTGGAGTTATGTTGTTTTATCACAGAGATGTCGTGGCCACCTTCCGTCTCCATCATCAGACCACACAAGTTGTAACTTGCATTTTAAAAATAATAGCACGATATTGCAACTTAAAAATAATAGTTTGTAATTTATTATATCATAATACCTAATATTTGTTCAGTTTTAGAATTTTATTAAAGTAGAGCAACTTTAGATACGTAACAAAGCTTGAGCAAGGTAAAGCGAGAGTAATGATAGAGCGAGAGGTACGCTCAAAATTCGGCATGGATCATACGTCTGATCGAGACGACTGCTTGGCCGCCACTGAGGAATTTTTCACGCGAGTCTTATTTATAAACTGCATTTTTTAGTTTTTCTCCATGTTATTATTATTTGAGTAATAATCAAATACGAGTGCTACTTTTTAAATGGTTATTGAATTAAATCATAGGCATTTTAAAACATAATATTTTACGTAAATGCGTCGCTTTATTATCAAGAAAAAAACAGTTTAAAAAACAACGAAATCTTAAAAACTTTACGATTTTGTAACATGTGAATTAAGAATATGATAGATATTAAGAAAAATCTATCCAGTATACATTCAATAAGAAGATGTTTTTCAAGGTATGATCTGAAAAGTTTTGCTATTTCTTTATTTATTTCCATATACTAGGTATTCAAACCTAACCCGAAATGGTGTTAGGCACGGCAGAGTCCTGTTTAGCGTTTGATTTACCAACCATAATACTTCGTGATGATCCTTAAAAAAATATGTAGCGATAACTTATGTCCAGAATATTTATGTACATCAATTTTTATTTGTTCATATAAAGTGGCTTTGCTTTAAAAAAATAGTAACGCTGCACAAATATTTTGCCGCGAGTCAATTTTCCAAGACAACGGCCTTAACCGAGCTTTGCTAACGCCGGAACTGCGACTATAACTGTGATACCGTTCTACGCCTGTCGACTTTACAGTTAAATAATAATTTAAGATCGTTTAAAAAACTAAAAGAACCGACTTCAAACGTCGTTCTAGTCAAAGTAGCCAGTAGACGAAGTAACTATTATATAATCTGTGCCAGTAGTTAGTAGTATGTCGTCGAGATAAGAAAATGCGTCGTAATACAAATGTTGATGTATTAAAAACGGTTTGGCCGATTTAGTTAAAAATTAAATGGGACCACCTGGTAAGGGTACCCTTTGAAACAAAAAAGTATTTTCCAAATCGGTAAATAAATGGCGGGAGTTTTAAGGTAACAAACAGAAAAAAACTGTCGAATTGAGAACCTCCTTTTTATAAGTCGGTTAAAATTGATTCTGTATCAATTTGTCTTCAAATAGATCTAGTATACATATCTGTGATAGTATTATACTTTGTAATGGATTTTCGCCGTCCGAATTAACTTTTTAAATTGGCGACTGATCCAATTATGGTTCCAGAGCAATGAGGTTTTATATCGAGTACCTACCTCAGTTTATATATTAGATCATTGTTTGAGAGCTGTCTCTCCAAATACTTAGTATATACCTAAATAGAGTAGCAACTAACTACTTAATTGCTTCTCTAGTTAGGTATAAGAAACTTAGAAGAAAACTTGGAGACATTTTGATTAGATGACAATTTCGTCTCGGATCAAAGTAACAGAAAGTAAATACAGACGCTAGACGTATCTGCAAGGACTGAGGAGCTAAGCTCTCAATTTGTTTATACAATGTCACCGCTTTTAGTTCACTCACTTAAGATGACTTCTACATTGCACTTGGTGTTTTTCTTCGACATTAAAACGTCTGCAACTAAGCAGTAATTAAAGCCACAGGAGTTGTGCTGCTCTTGCCTCTTTCTAAAGGCATTGATCCAAGATTCAGACAGGAATTATCTACTACGAGGTGTAAAACATTCTTATGAAATATATATTATATTACTGTGCTCAATGCTGGAGAAAAGAAGATAATGCCACAATTGAAGCTGCAATGGCCTAATGGCTAAAGCGTCGGCCTGGCGATCGAGAGGTCGTGAGTTCGATCCCCACCCATTGCACAATTGACGTATACCCACTCCAGACACAAGCCTATTTAGCTCAGTTGGAAGGGTTAACAAGACTACTAGTAATGTGCAACCCACATTATTATACTGTATTATATGTACAATATTATACTGTGTACCTGCGTTATTTGCTCCAGTGATAGCAAATCTTATTCCATGCAAGCTGTCCGCCTATGGAACGATCTTCCTGCAACAATTAGACAAGCCCAATATCCTTTAGCAACTTTCGCCGCAAGCTTTTATTAATAAATTTGGTATTTAAATACAATTTTTCCCTGAGTTGATTTTATGTTTTTATGTAGGTATATTACATTAATATCTATTAAGTTTAGTTATATGTATGTATATACATATAGAACTTTATCATGTTTGTGTATATGTATAGGTATGAATTATAAGTATAATGTTTAATATTATGTTAACATATAGCTAGCTGCACACCCCAACAATATGTATTATAATTTGTAAATCCTGCTGTCCATCCAAAGGTTGTCTGGTAGAGTAGAGATCACTATGCGAAAAGACCGCCCAATATAGTATCGACATCTTTTGTACTGTTTTTTGTTACTTTTTTAATTTTTTCTTGTTGTTCAATAAAGTATTATTTATTAATTCGTTAAAATTAAATCAAAAAAATTTTGACACAAAGTAGGTAGGCACGCATTACGGAGCCTAAGTTCGTTCGAATAAATAATATCTACAAGGCACTTGTTTTGAGGACTATCTCCGTGATGAGATTACGATACTCTGCGTATTACCATCCATTTCCACCACTTTATTTACTTTGAACCCCACTTATCAAGTAAAATGGATCTGGGTTAATCGATTCCTGTAATCAAATTACTGAACACCCAATGGAAAACGAATCGCGAGTATCGGGCTGATATAAATTACAGGTAGTCCTTTGGACGCGCTAATAAGACTTCGATCTGATTGGTTTGATTATGATCAGGGCGTTTTTCATAGAAAACGGTAGTCATTAAAATGAACGAAGTGACAGAAATGGAGCCATATAGCCTGCATAGCTGCGTCCCCATAATTTCGTTCATTCCATAATCAACTGTCAATGTTTGTGATTAGGACATGCGTTTGGAATGGTATAACTTCGAATACATATTTTACTGCAAAAATATATGTTTATAATTTCAGTATAGAAATACAGTACATAAATTGGAGCTCTCTAGTCTGTGAGATATTATGCTCCGTGTATCTTTTGCACAAAACTCAAGCGCCTTAATGCGGTCGATGAACGTCAGTAATTATACCAATTACGTTCGTCTACTTTATTTATCGTAAATAGTGCATCGTAGTAGTAGTAGTACCTTAACGGATACGTAGCGTGATAGACAACGAATTTGAAGGCTGGTAGTATTTATCACGGCATTCACAGCACAGAGTACCTAGAGTCCAACTCTACTTCTAAGTTCTGTCTAAATCTGCTTAAATTTATAATCGTAGGTAGCCTCGGCAAAATTTCAAGGCGAATGAACATTCATTTGGTTTCCAATCCACGACCTCAAGATATCAGGATTAAAACCAACAGTTGAGTTGTAAATCCGTGCCTTTTAGAGTGAAGACAAAGGTTCCAGGCAAGGATGAGCCATCGCATTTGCATGATCACTACCATCCGGGTATTCATCAAGGCGAGGCCTAAGTCCACCGTGTCATTATATGGTGGATGGAACACCCCACCCACTCGACCTGAGCCGATCGCAAACAACGTTAAGAATTTAGATTACTCCCGGGTCCCCTGTGACCCCAATAAGGAATTTGTCCACATCGATTAATTTGTTAGCCAGCTCCGTGGTCTGCTTGGTAACCATGTGAATAATTAAAGCTCGGGAACGTTATTATTTTATGGAGAGAAATCGTCTATTTTTTGCATTTTTAATCATTTCGCTTCAAATAAAATAACCACAGATCTCTTGGAGCTCTGATACAGATGGTTTTATTTATATCGCAGATTTAGAGATAGATGAAACGAATACATATCAAGATATATCAACGTTTTCATCATCATCGTATATTTCCCGTATTCGGAGTTTATGGGAGAATAGTTGAATCAGAAAATAATGTTGACAAGTAAAGCGTAAATATTTTTAAAGAATGTCAAAAAAGTCAAAAGTCAAAGCATTTATTCAGTACTAGCTGACCCGGCAAACTTCGTACCACCTAACAGACAATGAAGCCGGCTTTTGACTATGAGATATAATATGATGTATATAATATCTTGAGATATAAAATGTTATCGCTCGTCATACATTTTGTATAAGACCGTTTACACTATGCTTCAATATATGTTATATCCTAAGCTATAAAGATTTTTTCGAGCGACTGAGCGATATTTCAAGTTTTATATTTTACCTCACGTCCCCGGACAACGCGCCTCCCTCTGCCTCACCCTCAGTTTTTTTTTGTTTTTTTTTTTTTTATTTTTATTATGTCTCCACACAATTAGTGTATTTAGCCAGTGTTTGAATGAAACCATAGACAACCAAAGCTGAACTTTATATCTTACAGTGTGAACAGCAATCGCGGGATGTAATATATAGCTCAAGATGTAATTTACATTATATCCCATAGTGAAAAGCCGGCTTGAATGTCGTGTTACTAATACTGGAAAGTTCAAATCAGTGATTGTGAACTAACGACCTCAGTGTGTATTAACGGACTTTTGATAATTGTGCAAGACGATTTGGACAACTACTGTGGAACATTGTGCTAACCTAGTGATCAGTGGAAATAAACGTGCATCTCATCGGATTGGCATTTTAATACCACCCCGCACGTAACAATACCTATGAAAATTGATAATCATACCGTCATCGTCTAGAAAAAGGCTCATAATTTTAAAACGGCTGAACGGATTTTCATGATCCGTTCAGTTTTACACACTAGAATAACACACCTATCAAACAAAAAAATATCCAATTCGGTACACCCGTTTGGGTGCTACGATGCCACAGACAGACACACAGATACACACGTCAAACTTATAACAACCCTTCTTTTTGCGTCGGGGGTTAAAGAAAGAAGTAGAACCGTGCCTCAAGGATTAATCAAGCAGCTAAAGGTAAAGTAGTTCCTTGAACTGCAGAAATTAATATTTTAACATCGTCAATCGGTACCGTACCTAAGGAAAACATTGTTTATATTTTTCATACTAACCACAATATCTGGATGTTCCATTTACAACTAATTATAATTTCAAGGAAACATGAATCATTGCATGAGCAACAACGCATCCGTTGACATCAAAATACAAACATTAATAAAAGACTGAACGTCTGGAGAGCAAGCTACAATGTTATCCTTATTTCAAAACGGATTCAAGCCCAGCATAATACAAACAAGGTGAGACAGGAATTAGGTGAGAAGGAATGCAAGCTACAAACTTAAAGCAAATTACCCAAATTACCTTAAATGGGGGCAATTGAGGCTTCCTCATGTCCAACTAAGTTGTCCCTAAATCACAGAACATATAATAATACTAACTTAGTCGTATGTTAGCGTGGCACGGTGGCTGGCAATAGCTGGGTAAAACTTCTCGTATCGAAATTAAACTTTGTATGTATGTAAATGAAGTTCGGATGACAATTAATATTTAAATAGATCATTTGGTATTTTTGAGATGATCTGATGATGCAGAAAGTAGATAGTGGATTTCTGTGGACGAGGAGCTGGACTTGAATTTGCGATATCTGGATTTGAAGCCGAGCGTGTCTCCCAATTACGCCAAGGAGCCTTCATGTGCAAAGGTCAGGGACAAAGCATTTCATTTTGTTTATCGGCATTATCAAATACTAGCAGCCCGCCCCGGCTTCGCACGGGTAGAACATATATGCCTACAAAAATGTAAATATTAACATATTTAACAATCATCGTCATATTTCAACCAATTTACACAAAATCATAACAAATTATGCACCTAAACCTTCCTCATAAGCACTCTGGCTATTGGTGAAAACCGCATGATAATCCGTTCAGTAGCTATTGAGATTATTGCGAACAGACAGACAGACGCAGTGATGGACTTTGTTTTATAATACTTACGTAGTGATATTGGACGGCCCTTTGGCGTAAAGGATAGTTACCCTGATTCTGACCCGACGGTCGTTGGTTCTAATCCTAGCTATATACCTACCAATGAAAGTTTTATGTGCATTCATGAATCATGGGTTTTCGTACAGAGGTAGTGGGATCATGGAATCAAAATCAATCAAATCATGGGATCAAAGAAGGGGTATTATACGTTTAACGTGTGTATCTGTGTCTGTCTGTAGCATCTTAGCACCCAACCAGATGAACCGATTTTGATTTTATTATTGATTTTTTTTTATGTTTGATAGATGTCTTCATCGAGTGTTCTTAGCTTTGATTCATGAAAATTCGTTCAACCGTTATAAAACTATGAGCTTTTTTTCTAGTTATGATATAGTTATTAACGATATTGTAAGAACATGGAAGCATTGACCTAATGCTGGGACATCTCCTGTACTCTACAGAATACTCAAATCCACACCAACTTACAGCTCAGATTTTAAATGTCGTGTTTAGAGTCATTGGAATGCTTTTATTGAAAAGATTATACATAGATCAGTCGGGGTGGTTTATATATAGATCATAACATACATACAATAGAATTTTAAATTTTACAGTAAAAATATATTATTATACTATATTGACTTCAAATTGATTGTGATCGGTGGGGATCTACAGCATCACTAAGCTTATAATTATATTTTCTTAGTAAATATGACCTAATCTGTGGTTTCACTCCAATTTTATTAATTTTGCGATGCGTGTATGTAAAATCAGTGATATCTTCTAGAGTTTTCATTTGAAATATATACTGTAAAGGACAATTTTTATCTATAATATGTGGCCAAGCTAATTAACGTAATTATTTGGATAAGGATTAATACTATATACTTGAAAATAGCCTTGGAAGTTATGTAATATTTTTTAACAAAAAATTAAAGATTAAAATGGTTACTGTGAGTCAACCTTAAGAGATAGACATATACTGTCGCGGACTTTTTTGTATGTCTTATTAAGTTGTACAACTCTTCCATACAAAATATTCTTCCACCTATTTTCAATTTAGCAGCGTTCGTAAGAAACGTGTTTTTTCGACCGTTTTTTAGTCGACTTAGGTTGCAAATTAGGTCTCCACGAATGTACCTTTGATTTAAACGGGATAATATATAGCCTATTTTCATTCCGAAAGTCCATTCTATATATTAGTGGAAGAATTTTTTAAATCGGTCCAGTAGTTTTTGAGTCAAATCATTACAAACATACAAAAATACAAATGTTCTCTCTTTATAATATTAGTATAGATAAGCACTTATAAACGTCAATACTATGTAAATATTCGAATACTATCATTATCAGCTGGTATAAGTCCTCTGCTGGACGTAGGCCTCCCTCAAGACACGCCACTGAGCCCGATCTTCGGCTCTTTGTTTCCAGTCACTGCCCACCGCTTTGCGAATGTCGTCGATCCTAGTCACAGGATACAGTTCGAATACAACATGTTTCAAATATTAATATAATATGTATAATATGTTAATATAATAAATAATATGAATGTAGATAATTTAACTCTTTGAATTTAATAAGGGTAAACAATCTTTGGCCATTTGATTGCTACAAATCTATCGACATCGACATCTTAGTGTTCTCTGTGATGGGATCTTTTAATGGGCTAGGAGTGAAGACTGGTAGATGGTGGTAGTCTGTCAATACGTGGTGGAAGCTGCCTTTCACCACAGCTTTCACTGCCCCTAGATTCTTTTTGTTCTGTATCCGTTCTTTTTATTATTGTTCATATAACGTACGTCGACAAGTGGTAGGAAGATATCGATGATCCGCCTTACTTGCTACCAAAAATTAGTTCGCCATCATCATAGAAAAAAACTGACGCCATAACCTTACGGTGTTCCAGCAGCACACAGCCCTTGAGAGCCAGGGTATTTTAGGATTTGCGTGTTCACCATCTTCGACCACATGATCGCTTACCACCAGCACAGAATAATGAATAGTACAAGTACCACCAGGCGAGATAGTGGCCAAACGCTAGCATATCAGTTATAAATAAATATAGGCAGGATAGGCACAGATAGCGCCTGTGCCATAAAACTGATTATTGCTTCACCTATTTGTAAGTATCGCATTCATCAATTTAACGGGCACGCCCGACAATACCACAAAAGTCGTAAATCGACGATCGCATAAACAGGAATCTCCATTATGCGAACGAAGCCTTGTTTACTCCGATACAAAATCGAACGATTAGTGGCATAAAGAGAGGACCCAATAATAGTGTATTTAAAAAAAATATGAATTCAATAAGTGGCACAAAAGCGATTTTTTTTAAGCTTACTAGCAATTAGGGAATGCAATCTCGCGAGTTTGGGGCTCAGGCGAGATCTCGCGAGTTTATGAATAACAATTTGCGAATTAAGCGAGATTCGCAGTATTGTGTGTTTATTCTTGCAAATAATCACAATATTTAAATAAATTATGAAAAAAATAATAAGAATTATAGGTAATATGAAATAAACATTTATTTATACGATTTTTTTTCAATAAACTAACTGTGTATTTAACATTGTTTAACGTATCTATCACTTTTTAATAAACTTTTAAGTAGTAAACTTTATAAACTTTTATTAATTAGTCAACTTTGACGTGAACAAGTCTAATCAAATAAGAAATGAAAAAACAATCAGTCTTCACTTCTAATATCAAACAAAAGTATTTTAATAATAATCATCAATTAAAGAAAATATAAATCTACAGTAGTCAGTCAGACAGATCTATTAGAAATTAGAGCTTAAATAACAAAATCGTAGCTCCGTGACAGTTTGCACCACAGAGTACTTTTTGGTTTGCACGCTGCCGCGCTTCGAATAAGACGTTTTTATGTTCAAGTTATCCTATCTCGTTAAACTCGCGAGAACTCGCTGAAAAACGCCGAGATCTCGCAAAAACGAGATCTCTCGAGAACGAGATTGCATTCCCTACTAGCAATGTGGGTTGCACATTTTCTAGTAGTCTTGTTAACCCCTCTAACGAAACTAAATATACATGTGTCTGGAGAGCGAGAGGGTTTACGTCAGTAGTGCAATGGGTGGGGATCGAATGGCCAACACCTTAGCCATTGGGCTATTGCTGCATTACACGATAGTATCTTGATATAATTTAATTTAATTAGGTCCCCACGGTATATCTACTTTTTCTAACGAACAAATAATTTGTTAAATTGGTCAATGTTATCGTTTGTGTCGCTCTGTGGTTAAATAAAAATAAACATTATTTAACAGAAATTGGGTAATTACCTGCCTCGTCATTACAAAGTCGGTCAAAAATAATTATCGTAATAGATAATCTCGGTTATCTCACTATGCCAAAATAAGTCAATAAACTTTCATGGTGTACTTCTGAGGCACACCATATATATACCTAAATACCCAAACCCTATATACCCAAAGTTAAATAAATAGACGATTTATAGTAACGCGTTTATATATGGCACCATTTTTTAAGATTAAGTACTACATAGCTATTTTATCCTCTATCTACATATGTGATCGACGTATGCTATCCAATAACGGGTCATTATAATCAATCCCCTTGCCATTATTCGGAAGCGCTTTAATCTACCAAATGCAAACGACCAATTGAATACACAATGAATTGCAAGTGTTTCGTTTCACCACAATACAAAGCTCTGTATGCATAGCAGATATATTGTAAAGAGGTTTAAGTCATGAACAATTCCGTTGGTTTGCAGCACTTACAGTAGAATTTGTCATTTTATTCTCAATATAGCGGTAGATCTTTCCGATTCTGAACATGCAGGCGAGGAGTTAGCAGAGCTGGCTTGTGGCTCCTGGGTCAAGGTGGTCGTGTTGAGATGATCATCAGCCCTTATCAACTCCTGCTGGACATCGCTTGTTCAAATTCTTGTAAATTGTTAAACACAATCCAAAATTTCAACGTACCGACGGGACTTGAACCCGCAACCTCCGGAATAACATGTGCCGGTGCTTTGCCAATTAAGCCACGGTGCGAAGTATCGTTACGACGAAATTAATGGATTCCATTTGTACACCCAATTATGCATTGGTGGCGCCATCTATGACTACTTATTACGTAAGTTAATCATTCGGAAGAAATCATTACAGTTTTCAAATACGACGAGAGATGTTGCACTGCGTAAATCAAATATTATGTTTCTTTGAAGTGTTACACACTTTATATTTTTATAAATTGTTATACACAATCCAAAATTTCATCGTACCGACGGGACTTGAACCCGCAACCTCCGGAATAACATGTGCCGGTGCTTTGCCAATTAAGCCACGGTGCGAAGTATCGTTACGACGAAATTAATGGATTGCATTTGTTAACCCAATTATGCATTGGTGGCGCCATCTATGACTACTTATTACGTAAGTTAATCATTCGGAAGAAATCATTACAGTTTTCAAATCCGACGAGAGATGTTGTACTGCGTAAATCAAATATTATGTTTCTTTGAAGTGTTACACACTTTATATTGTTGTAAATTGTTAAACACAATCCAAAATTTCATCGTACCGACGGGACTTGAACCCGCAACCTCCGGAATAACATGTTCCGGTGCTTTGCCAATTAAGCCACGGTGCGAAGTATCGTTACGACGAAATTAATGGAAACTGTAATGATTTCTTCCGAATGATTAACTTACGTAATAAGTAGTCATAGATGGCGCCACCAATGCATAATTGGGTTAACAAATGCAATCCATTAATTTCGTCGTAACGATACTTCGCACCGTGGCTTAATTGGCAAAGCACCGGAACATGTTATTCCGGAGGTTGCGGGTTCAAGTCCCGTCGGTACGATGAAATTTTGGATTGTGTTTAACAATTTACAAAAATATAAAGTGTGTAACACTTCAAAGAAACATAATATTTGTTCAAATTCCCCACCATTTTACGGATATTCCCGAATGAGAGCTACACGTCAGTACGTAGTATTATTATCTGTTCTGTGACGTCAGCTTAAGGTCTTTTTATTAAAAAATACCTTTATTTTTAATAAGCTGAACAATATCCTGCGAACTAACTCAAACCTAGAAGAAAAGTGTTCTTTCAACAAACGCATCACACAATATAATGGTAATGATCCAGTATAAAATAAAATTTTGTGTTTCGGCATGTTTAGATTTCATTATGAATGACTTCATTGTGGTTTTCTTTGGCAATAATCTATGGATCAATTTTTAAGAAAACATTAAAACAAGTCTGTTTAAGAAGATGTAATAAAGACTACGGAATTGTTGTTTATATGTATGTATTAAGGTATGTTACGTTTGTATGATTCATATTTTTTTTAATTATGTTGTATGTACCTAGTTATGTACATCCCTAAGGTTTTCTGGAAGAGATCGCTGTAAGCGATAAAATTGCCCTACATTGTCACATTATACAGATATTTGTGTCTATAGTCTATTGTGTTATATAGTCCTGGGACCAGGTGGAGCGACGACATACGCAAAGCGGTGGGCAGTGGCTGGCAAAGAAACCGCGCGCACCTTGGGAGACGCCTACGTCCAGCAGTGGACGGACACCGGCTGGTGGTGATGATGACAGTATATTTTGGACATGTTATTTAGCTTATAGTCGTAGTGTAACAATAAAGAGTTTCTTAATATAAATATCTAAAACGATTGTTTGGTACTAATAATAATAGCCTTAAATTAAATTATTAACCTCCAATATGTTCAAAGGCTAATATGTAATCATAATCTAATAATAAACCACCGAAATTACCAGTATGCTGCATACTAATCCAGACTATTATTAGTACTAGTACAATAGATCATTTCCCATTCGCCGGGACGCAACCCGGTACCGGCCTGGGCCCTCAAAATAAAATACCGGGTCGCAATGCAACATTCACGCCTTGTTATAAAAAAAAACCTACTATCGATCGACGCATCGTAAATATTCGTAAGCAGTAGTATAAATATGTAGCAATAATTAAACATTTTTACTATTAATAATACAATTATATTATGTTACCTATAGTATTTTGCCTAATAGAACCAGCTTGGGGTTAAAACTATTAGGCTGCGTCCCCAGTAGGCAAACAGTTAGCTAAGATAAACTAAGATAGTCGGCGCGCGTAACGCTGCAAACTGCGTACCGTGAGCGCAAAACTGTGAACACTCCATTTGAAATATATGGAAGGGCGTACTAAACCGATACGCCGCTAACTCAGTCGGCGGCTAACAGTTTGCCTACTGGGGACGCAGCCTTAAGTGGGTCACGAAGGGGCAGTGTGAAAATTACCGGGCCATGACAGAACAATGTTTGGGAAACACTGCATTAGATAATTACTCCAAAATGTCCCGTGCAGTGTTAATATTTAGTAAATGCGGTTCTGGTGAACGGCGAGTCGTTACGATTTATTGTCGCCGGCATACGCCGTAATTAAACACAGGGAATAGACTATGGGTATTGAATATCAAGGGAATTCGTTTTTTAGGGTTCCGTAGCCGAATGGCAAAAAACGGAACCCTTATAGATTCGCCATGTCTGTCTGTCTGTCTGTCTGTCCGTCCGTATGTCACAGCCATTTTATTCCGAAACTATTAGGACTACAGAAGTGAAACTTAGTAGGTAGATGTATTCTGTAAACCGCTTTCCGATTTTTATACAAAAATAAAAAATATAAAAGTTTAAGGGGGGCATCCCATACATAGAACTGGAACAAAAAAAAATTTCCTTCAAACCTATACGTGTGAAGTGTCTATGGATAGGTTTTTAAAAATGACATTGAGGTTTCTAAAATCATTTTTTCTCAAAGTCAATCATTTAAAGGATAGGCGCGTCTAAAGTGGTAAAATGTGTCCCCCCCCCCCCCCCCCTCCTCTAACTTCTAAAGTAAGGGAGTGAAAAATCTAGACAAAATATATTCTGTAGATCTCAATAAAAACTTACAACGAAAATTGGTTTGAACGAGATACAGTCAGCAGTTGCTGAGATAGAGCGACCGCAAGTATAACTTTGTTTTTCATACAAACACTATGAAAAACAAAGTTATTTTTGTAGTTGCGAAAAATCATAGTTATAGAATACTCTACTGTGTTACGGAACCCTACGAGTGCGAGTTCGACTTGCACTTGGCCAGTTTATTTATTGAACAAAAAGCGTTAGTATTAAAATAGCACGACTGACTAGTAAAAAGTTGAAGGATAGAGAGATAAAAACTATTTATTTTGTACTTACTAACTATGATTGAAGTTTCCATTACGGCCTGCGTTAGACTACGACTTCACACATTTTGGGAGAGACTGGTCTGCTAGAGAATGGCCCACTTGGGTAAGTCAGAAGACTACATACATGGTAGCTTCACTCAAATATTCTTCGGATGATAGTTCTTCACTAGATCAAATACTTATTATTTAGTCCCCATCGATATATATTTATATCGATGTTACCCCCCGACGCAAAAAGAAAAGGTGTTTTATAAGTATGACGTGTTTGATCTGTGTATGATCTGTGTATGCGCGTTGTGACTGGCTGTGGCATCGTAGCGCCCTAACGGATGAACCGATTTTGATTTAGTTTGTCTTGTTTGATAGGTGTCTTAATCGAGAGTGTTCGTTCAGCCGTTTCAAGATTATGAGCTTTTTTGTAGTTGATGACGCTATGGGACCAACTTTCATAGGTCTAATCAATTCAAAGTTCGGTATTATCTTACTTTAATGTTATTGTAAGAACATAGTATCATTGACTTGATGCTGGGGGATCTTCTGGAATCTGCAGAATACTCTACTCCTTACCAACTTACAGTAGAGATGTCGTATTTGGGCCCACAACAGATAAAATAGATCAGTCGGAGTTGGTTTTAAATTTCGAATTTAAGTTATATTTTTTTATAGTTTAAGTATAATTTAAAATTATATTAATTTGAATTAAATGTATTTATCTTTCTTCATAGTCACAATAAGCATTCTTCTAACATATTCTCTTCGTTTCCAAACAAGGTTGATCCGTATACCATATACGTCACATTTGACTTTCAACATATTTTGATTAAATAAACTGCGTACTATCAACAACTAAACGTCCTACTGTTTTTATGATGTTTGTTTTGTTTTAGCAGGTACATAACATAGGTATGTATGAATGTCAGAGGACACTATGAAACAGTTGTCCAGCGGCGATTTATTGTCGCCCAGTCCGGCGCGTAATTAAATCCGCCGGGGGGTGACTATTGCCCAGCGAAATGGTGCGAAGCCAAAACATATTGAGACAAAGGGGCATTTGTTCAGGTGCATGATGCTGTTTTATCTAAGAAAAATCTCAGCTTAAGCTTTAGTAGGAACTTGTTTCGCAAACCGAGTAAAATAGTAAAGTTAAATTGACGATAAGATTTTGTGATCTTTTATACAATATAGAAGTCACAGACCCTAGAATTCAAGAAAAATATGATATACTCGTATTGTGTAAAATCTGTATAGTGTAGCGTCCAACTTCCCAACAAGCGTTAATCGCATACAGGAACATTAAGATTTGGCCATCTTACATACTTACGTCCAATTGAAATTCTGAGGAATAAAGACATTCTTACAATCTTCAGTACTTCTAGAGGTTATTCTCTAGAATCGATCATAGTTATAGCCGCTAATTTTATTTGTGTAAGACATTGTGATCTTTGTTATTGTGCACAATAATCGAAAAATAGTTTGCAGACTAAAAATAAATAATGTTGAGAAAATGTGACAACAATTACACAATACCTACTACGCTCTACAGTTAAACCAATTGAATAGAGAAAATAAAAACTGTTGAACACATTTTTCCGATGGATTCCTTAAAGCGGAAAGACGCAGTGGAGCAAATAATGGAAGGAATCGCGGCCGACAGCACTCAGATTATAAATGGAATGGGGAAGAATAAAGATATATAAAAAGGTAATATTTTTAAACATACTTATTGTCGTATACCTAACAAACAACTTCTGAAGGGCACCTTTTGTAAATAACATACAACTTTTGTTCCACGACTTTTAGTAATTAATTCACTGAGCGAGCGTAGCGAGCGAAACGTCACAGTTTTGACTAGGCCAAAAATGCTTTTGTTCGGATGTTTGTGTGTCTGTTCGCACCTTCAGGTCGCATTTTTCAACCGATTTTGACGAAAATTAGCACACGAGTTCCTTGATTTATTTAATGTTTGAGGGAATAGGAAGTTTGCTGTACTTTTCTACAGAACAGAACTACTAGTTTTTTTTCGCTCAAACCACAGAATAAATAATAGTACAAATACTCATACGAAAATACTGATATTATGTAAATAGAGTGGGAACCTCATCATCTTGATACATACAAAAATAAAACCCGCGGAATTTTGTAACTCTCAAATAAGTTAACTTAGCAAACAAATCGATACAACATTTCAATAAAAAGAAAATGTTTCATCAGCCCAAAGAGTTTTTGTGCGACTGCGTAATACCTATTTATTTCGTCTTACGGATTTACAGTTTTATCGCTGCCGTGCAAGTAAAACAAGATTTAAACTAGTTAAAAGTTTTTACGGCGCAATTTCGTGAGATTTATTGAAAATATTTTACTCTAAAGCTGCTTACAGCTTGTGTTTAGCTTGTGTATCTCATAAAACTATTTCAGAGGTTGAATGGTTTGTCTACTTGTTAGAAATCTGTTTGTATGTAAACAGATTTCATTTTGTATGTTAACAAACCAAGGCAGTCAACGATATCCGTAGGTCAAGTCCATCAAGCGGTTGGTGATTAAAGAATAGATAGAAAATTAATGTAATAGTTAACTTTCACATCGAGGCAAATGTTTAAACATTTTGAAAGTAAGAAAAAAACATTTTCTTTACAGCAAAATACAACCATAATTAATGAAAAAAACAAACAAAGAAGTAAAATAATCCATTTATACACGAAAGTTATTTGGTGCGAAACAAAACATCTCAACATAACGCTGGACACTATCATGGAATCTTTCACATACGGACACACCAACGATATAATAAAAATAAATAATAGTTTAAAAAAACTAAAAAACACGCTTTTTATAGAAAACCGAACTAAATAATAGAAAATAAATTTTAACAATTTAAATTAAGAATAGTGCTAAAAATTTCAATAAATATAAATTAATAATAGTGTGAATAAAAAAAAAATTATATCATTTTTCAAGCGTGAGGTGCATGGTGTCAATAGTTATAAATATTTTATTGACAGATATGAGTAGAGTGATTATCATTTTGATAATATCTTAAAAGCACCCCACGCTTTTTTTTAAATGTTTTTTTTTAATTCACACTATTATTAATTGATATTTATTGAAATGTTTACACTATTCTTATTTTAAATTTATTAAAATTTATTTTCTACTTTTTAGTTTGGTTTTCTACAAAAAGCGTGTTTTTTTAGTTTTTTTAAACTATTATTTATTTTCTACTTTTTAGCTGAAAAACGGAATAATTTTTTATCAAATTAGTGTATTGTCATCGGTCCTCGATAAATCGACAAAGTTTGATCGAAATCTGGCCGTTTAAAGTGGGTCAAAATCGCGCCCAATATCGGTTACAAACATACAGGTGAAGCTAATAAAAAGCTAATAATAAACACCTAGGCATGAATACAAATATTACGTATATTACAATAAAGTAAGATTAACTCTTAAATGTTGCGATTCGTTTTACTGGCCAGGCTGTCGTCATATCAAACCATTTGATCAAGCAGAGGTCTCAGTCGAAGCTCAAGCCTGTATCACCGTCTCTAGAGCCTTTTACAAGTAATCGATTGGCAAACAGAAAACGTGCGAGGCAACGAGACTCTGCTATTCGATACCCTCTACATTTGCACAAAGATATTGCACGAAACCACTCTGTGGAAAGCCTAGTGTTTGAAACTTATAGGTGCTTATAGCGAGATAGAGTTACGATTATATTACATTCTCGAAAGGCTTGTTCAAGCTGTTAACTACACGGAGAGCAAAGACTACAGAATTGACGTAGGAAATCATAAAGATTGATAAGGCTCAATAATACTCTCAGAAATAAATAGGCACAATGTAGAAATTCAGCAACCAATAAAAAACGACGACTAAGCTGTATTTCATACTCTTCTATATAGTTAATTTTAAGTAATTAATAAAGTAGTTAATATAATAATAGTTTACGATACTAAGCGAAAAATAAACGACTTCACATGCCGCGATAGTAAAAATATCTACTGGTCATTATCATGTCATCAAGGTATCAAATTTGTTTATATTGTTTATCTCCATATCTCCGACGATAAATGTCATATCTCGATAAAATTTAAATGGGCCCAAACGGGAGGCATAATCTCTCAAACAAAATAATATCGTTTAAAAACTAAAAAAGAACCGACTTCAATGCCGCGCTATTCATTTTCAGTACCAATTTTGAGATGTTTATCTCAATATCTCTGGAGATACTTATCAGACCTCGATAAAATTATTATATAGTTGTATTGAGAAACTCCTCCTTTTTTTGTTAAGTCGGTTAAAAAGATGTAGCACGCTTAGCTCAAAGATTCCTGTTCACTCGCGATTTGAAAACGCACGGATTGTACTTATCGGGAAAATCAGACACGAGCTAGGAATTTCATTATTTAGCAGTAGGAATGGTGTTAGGAAATACTAAGATGAAGTAAATGCATGCAATGGAAGAAAAATTGCATACGATGGAAGAAAGAAAGAAAGAAATCGTTTATTTGACAAAATTCAACAAAGGCATTATTAATAAGCATACTAAGAGACAATAAAGTAAAAGCGAATACAAATAGAAAATAGGTACAAATTACTCTAATGGAAATGACTACCATGTGAGGTGCTAAATATACATACGCCTGGGGATACACCTAGACGCTGGTATTCAGATAAGCCTGCAGGTGATGGACTAACGCGAAAATATTGTCATACAATTTAATAGAGTACATGTGCAAATGAACATAAAAGTAAGTTACCACCAAAGTTCATTAAGTCAGAAATTACAATTAATTATTGAAAAAGCTATTGCAATTAAACATGACAGTAATAATTAAATGTACAATGCAGCAAAATTAGTGAGGATCCTTCGGCTTCGATAAAATGAAAACTAGACGAATATTCATTTTGCAAATCAGTAAAAGCTGACCTAATTCTGTACTTTCCGGCACGGCCAATAATTTTCAAGAAAATTGGTGTTTATGTTTTCAGAAAATTGGTTCACGATAAATGTAATAACGTTGTTCGTATAAACCCTTGTCACTGAATTTTTCCCTTATCCAAACCTTTATTAGGACAAGCAGGTCAGAATTTGCCTCAAGGCAGTTTGATAATAAGCGTTTTTGTTAAATTTTGTTTCGTTGCTTCTCTGAACTGATAATAAACACAGAATAATAAAACGAATTGGCCGTTCTGTAATAAAATTTAAGTTAAACATTTCGAAGAACTTATCGAGACAAGTGTTTTTCATCTTCAGGAATGTTATAAAAGGTTTGCCGTAGAAAGGTTAGGCTCTAGTGCCCTCTCTGGGACTCAAGATTCTGTGGTAATTGATTTTATGATTCTATAAAATTTGTTTGAGGATTAGCAGGTTAAAAAATCATTATTAACATAAATTGTATGCGTTTATCTTAGGTACACGTGATTCCTAGTTGAGGCCAAAATCAGAATACCTGGCTAGAGAGACTACTACTTATTGTTTGGCTTAAACTGTGGATCAGACAAGGCCCTTAGCAAATATATGTTGCCAGTTAGCTAAGTTTTAGCTAGTTAGATCTATTAAAGATAGATAGAATTTGACTGGATCTGGATCCAAGATTCAATTATCTTAATTATGTAAAGATTAGTTTATTATCTTTAACTCACTTGCACATGCGAAAGCATAATGCGTGAATTTGAATATGGAGAAATCTCTAACAACGCGATCAGTTATTAGGAAACGCAAATTAAGTGAACGATTTTAACGTTTTATGACTGTCCATTACGTAAAGCTCACGGAACTTTCACGTGTCGGGCACAATAAGAGAAAGGAAACGCAAACCCGCAATTCACCAATGACCAGCCTGACCATTCAGATGAAACCCGGCAAATTGTGGCAATACCACAGATAAGTGTACTAGTTTCTACGTAAGCAATTGTTCGGTCACATCGCGTCTTTCAAAACAAAAGCGAGCAACGCTTGGAATTGCGTGTTTTGTTTTTCCAATAATCGGTATACAATGTAGGTAATTATGGCAGTAATTGTGGTCAGGAAATTAATCTGAAATCAATAAATGCATAATTTGATTACCCAATTGCTTATATATATTAATCGTACTTATCGTACTTTATGAAACGGCAAAAGTCAAACAGAGGAGCACTAGACCACTAACACTTATTCCTTCTCATGTAAGTTGGAACAGTGCTTGTTTAGAAATGGAATTCAAAACCAGCTGGGGCCTTATTCAGTATGACCAATGAGATAACGCGTTCCTTAACGCGCCACGTTACGTTATTGAAAAATTGTATTCTGTATGCCACACGATAGGTATTTTATACAAAACGCGCGCGTTACACGTCCTCATATGTCACGATATTTTGAAAGTTAAAAACGCGCTCATAACCTTACCCTACCGCGTTTTCATTGGCATAGAGAATACCATAACGCGGAGATAACGTAACACGGCACGGTAAGACTTTAAAATGGTCATACTGAATAAGGCCCCTGATCTCGAACATATTGATGTGCTAAGGTGTACGTATATTATTTTAACATGTTGTGTAATACCTACATCTAGTTACTCCAGTATATAATAATAAACTCCAGTATATACAACCGAATTGGCTGATATTTTGCGCTGAGGTAAGGTATTACGTAAATAACTATATAAAACTTAGATAATTATGGCATACGTTTAGCAGCTCTATTATGGATTGATAGTAAGAAACTATTGCATAATTAGGGGTATTAAAACACGAGTATGTGTGTGTTTAAAAACCGACCCGCGGGCGAGGTATGTATAGTTGTTTCGGTAATAGTATCACAGGAGTGTTTAATACCTAGTTATGAGCAGTTTCGTACACTACTTTATCTACACTCATGCTATAGGCAATTACGTTTGAATGTTTTATCACTTATAGTATATATTATAAGTATTAATAAATTCAACTGCAGTATATTGATGTGTGTCTTCTACTCTAGACGCAAGTCTAGAGTAGAAGACACCACGTTATGCGAACCACCACAATTTCACAGCACTCTGTTCAATTCACGCTAAAACAACCCCAGCACGCGAATAGATGCGCGCATGGTAATTACCGCTTAAATATTCAATTAACACATTAACGGCCGTGTGAAGTTAAGTAGGTTTACTTGTAGAATTACGTTCATTCATAACTATTGAATAGCATCACGATGTCAGCTTTACTAGCAAATAAATAAGGTTGATAATGCCATGGCCTGTTTGTAGGATGATAACGAAAGTTGTGACGTGTAGTAGCGCGTGGATGGTATTCAGCATTTAAACATGCAAGTGCAATAATTATGCATATCCGTCTATTTTTTAATATTAAACAGATGATTGAATTAAGTAGTCCACTTTTATGCCATTCTATCATCACATCGTTGGTATTGTAATGTGCATTGTGAATATTTTGTTTCTTTTGACATATAAGTGTAGACAGGCAAACTAAGCATTCGAGTACATTTATACCATTATGTATGAATAACACCTAAAGAATAATAACGATTCGATCTAATATAGTGTCGCGCCTCATTTGCTAAACAACCCACCAGTTTATTCCACTCAGCATAACTGTACTTATATCATCCAAATGAACTACTCTTAAAATTACACTAGAACTCAAGGTTGGCAATTTAGGGTTCCGTAGCCAAATGGCAAAAAACGAAAGCCTTATAAATCCCTTATAAAAACCTTATAAATAAAACCCTTATAAATTCGTCATATCTGTCTATATGTCCGTCCGTATGTCACAGCCATTTTATTCCGAAACCATTAGAACTACAGAATTGAAACTTAGTAAATAGATGTATTCTGTGAACCGCTTTCCGAGTTGTATACAAAAATAAAAAATATAATAGTTTAAGGGGGGGCATCCCATACATGGAACTGAAACAAAAAAAAACGTGTGTGTACTTATGTACACGCGTTGAAGTTATACTTCTGTGGCGTATGGAAAAAAAATAACTAAAATGCAGTAGTGATTAACGATAAATATTAAAATTAATCAAAAAGATTTTTTAAATAAAAAAGGTTTTATTAACGCAAAAATATGACGTTAAATATGACGTTCTTACAAAATGATAAATACAACTTGAACATAGTCATGCCACCTAGAAATAACTTCACGGTGTAGAATTTAGGTGTCGGTGTGCGCGCGCATCGTAAAAATTCACTCTCATCATTTTTCTCTATAGCGCCAAAAGAAGTATAACTTCAAAATAAATTTCTTCAAACCTATACGTGTCTATCTATGGATAGGTCTTTAAGAATGACATTGAGGTTTCTAAAATCATTTTTTATCATAGTCTATAATTTGAAAGATAGGCGCGTCTAAAGTGGTAAAATGTGCCCCCTCCCCCTCTAACTTTGAAAGTAAGGGGAGTGAAAAATCTAGAAAAAAAATATTCTGTAGATCTCAATAAATTTTTTTAACGAAAATTGGTTAGAACGAGATACAGAGAGCAGTTTATGAGATATAGCGATCGCAAATATAACTTTGTTTTTCATACAAACACTATGAAAAACAAAATTATTTTTTTGGTAGAGAAAAATAATAGTTATAAAATACTCTACTGTGTTACGGACCCCTACGAGTGCGAGTCCGACTTGCACTTGGCCAGTTTTTTTTATCAGATTGGCTAGTATTTGTCCACTATCTCACCTGTTGGCAAGTGATGATGCGGTCGAGAAAGGTAGCACGCTAGGCCTAGAATGGGATCTGGCTCTCAAGGATAGCTGCCGGAACACATTAAATGTTTTGGCGACAGATTTTTTTAACTTGAGGGTGGTAGCTGGCCAGGCGGACACTAGATATAATAGGGTCCATGGTGGTAACCATGCGGGGGTTATGGGTTTCTTAACGATGTTCTTCCTTCACTGGAGGGCCACTGTGAAAAGCGCACATACATTTTTCGATCGAAAAATCAATTGGTGCACGGCGGGTATTGAACTCGGACCACTGGCGTCAAAGCCGTGCAATCTCCCACGACACCACTGGGCCCTCTAATATTCTGCGAGTGTGGACTGTGGCTAGTAGTCGAAGGAATCATTTTATTTTGCAACATTAGGTGGACTGTATAAGACAGACTCAGCATGCGAGCCTTGATACATTAGGAATGCTAGTGGCATTTGACGCCCATTTGAGATCAAAGGACGCGACTGAAATTAGATCCTCAATAATATGCTATTGGATACCGTTAGTAGGTATGTACACGACTGCCAACGACACGATATACGATCACGATATAATTATTGCTGAATTATGCCTGTTTACGATATGTAGAAAGCAAAAGAAATTCTTTATAAAAACAAACATGGAGGACACAGGAACATATATTTCGCTTACATGCGGGATAAAAATTGAGAATGTGTGAATGTGAAAAAGATGGAATTATACTTTCCTGGAATTAGAAGACGGCATTGAAATGCTAGACAACTTACCACATACATGGAACAATTCTTTAAACCACTATTGCTTGCAAACTGGCTGGCGCCAAACTATTCAAAACTTTGAACCTTTGTTTCCGCCTTCGTGTAAGCCAGGTCAAAGACCTTTCAGGATCAAAATATCAACTAATTTTATATTCGTGACGGCACACAAAAAAATGCGGAATGATTTACTTTAACCTTCGACCTACACGTGTACAAGACGGATTCGTGTTTTTCCGCAAAACTTTTCCCATGTCGTTGGTTTAATTCACATCACGTAGACACCGTGAGGAAGTGACATCGGTATATTGATCCATGGGGAAGTGATGTGGATAACGCGGTAAGTAAATTCAAGTTTAATATTGCTGCTAAAGATGCATCGTTAATTGTATCAGAGTCGAGTTCGTACTTCAATAATTGAGATAGTTTAAAAACTCAAACAACCGACTTCCATGCCCCGCAAGTCAGTTTCAGTAGCAAGTTTGAGATGTTTATCGTCATATCTCTGGAGATACTTATCAGTCTCAATGAATTTACAATGGGACCACCTCAGAAATGTACCGACAAAAAAAAAAGTCATTCGAATCGGTTCACAATTGACAGAATAATCGTGTAACATACATACAGTCGACTTGAGAACCTCTGCCTTTTTGGAAGTCGGTTGAAAAGAAAATAGAAAGCTTTAAAGGATCACTTAGCTGTCCATTCATCAGTGGCTATCTATAATTGATATTGGTAGAGAAAAATGTGATGCCCACTCCAGACACAAGCATATTTAGCTTAGTTGGGAGGGGCTAACAAGAATACTAGTAATGTGCAACCCACATTGCTAGTAAGCTTTTTATTAAAAAAAAAAATACATAGGATTACAAATCCCTGGTAGCTGTATAAAATCAAGCTATTAAGTCAACGCAACATATTTTGGCCTCGATTAGAGTGTGTCACAGGTTAATTATATTTTACAACAATTTTGCAGACTTGCGCATGATAGAAGAAGTTCATATGCAAACGCCAAGCAATTTTACGCAAGGTATAGAAAGTTTTAGCATTTAATAGAATCGAGTGAATTTCTGAAATGTACCTCTAGCCTGCAATAAAAACAAGAGGCCGCCTATCTGTGGCATTAAACTCTACTAAACAAGTAAGTAAAGGATTAATTGATTTAAATATTGTTAAGGTTATTTAAGTGAACTTTTCAAGCGTACTGAGCCCGTCTAGGTCGCCAGGGTAACGACTTCAGTATGCAAACGAAATTCGGGGTTGGAGGGCGACGAATCTTTATTTCATTTTCAAAATAAATAAATCCGAATATTTTAATATATCTAGCAGACGTTGTTGATTAAATTTGAGGAGTGAAATTGGTGAGAGAAGTGATACGGTTTCATGAATATGGAGTTAGAAGTAAAAATATATTAAATCAAATCAGCCCTACGAGCCCGATAAGTAGCCGTCAATCGAGTCCTATTTGCCCAGAGCTCTTGAGTAATTAATCCTATTAGATCGAAGCCAACAAATGCGTGAGCCATCCAAAAGTTGCATATCCATGAACTTCACTCAGATTGCAAATCAATAAAATCCGGTACGAATCGGTTCTTGTGACAGGTCTAGTTGACATCGTAGCCGATAGGCCACATAGACAAGTACGTATCTAAAACATATAAAATATGTATCTTCATTCCTCTATAGAAGTCAATAGAACCTAATCTGATGTGATTAGCACTGATGATATTAAAACGTGAATAGACCGTTCAGTTACTGAAACCCTAAAAGTAATCCCAGACAGGTCTTCATTGATATTAAATCTCAGCGACAGCTGACAGAGAACAAGTATTTTTGCTTTAAAAATGTTTTATTAATAGTGTAGGCTTACATATTTTTAATATCGTATGCTACTATTTGATGTCATATGATTTAGTTTATTTACAAAATTAGACAGCTCTCAGAACAAACATGAACTACTAAATATAGTTAATCTAAATTAACACAGCCAAAAGAGTTGTTTGAACTCTCAATATGTGTATATATGTACTCAGAAACCGGCCATTAGAGATGGAACCATAGTCCACCATATAGCGATAACGCACATCAGTACCTGTGGTTGTCCGATGGAAAAGGGGTGACGGCAATATTAATTCGAGCAATGACACACTCTCCGAAATGTATCCAAAAAAGAAAACAGATAATCTAGCGACCTTACAGCTGCTCAAGGCTCTAGTCTCTTTGGCTTAAAAGCTTGTCGTTATAAGATTCTTGGCTCTCCTCTCGATTACTAACAACGGGTCACAATTAAGAAAGTTTTTTACTCAGCAAAAAATCTCAGATATATTTTTTACTCACTGTAAGACAAATTTACATTTAACATCAAGTGAGATAGGGGTCAAACGCTTGCCTATCACTTATAACAAAAATTGTACAGTTACATACATTCATCCCCCATCGATACACACACTTTCGCAGTAACTTTACAAGTACTACAGAAATTCAATTTATTAAAAGGCAATTTGTGAGTCGTTACAAATGTTGCTAAGCAATTTACTTTTGTATTTCAGAGGTCAAATGATCAGAGGCCGGTGGTTCTCTCTAAATATGAAATTGAATGGCTTCTAGAGTATATGCTCAGATCGTCGGATACCTTTGTTGTTTCCTTTTAGCGCGTTTTTGCTAATATTTTATTTAATGTTTGCTGTTTTGTTTCATGTTATTTTATGCGTAAAAGGCATGTTATCTATACTAACAATAATAATAAAAAAATGTTTTTGTACCTATGTATGTCGGCTATTGATATGATAATGTATCTCGATGAATTTACAATGGGACATCTCAGGAGTATACAATTTCAAATAACAATGATCTTATGAGGGTTTTTTACCTTTTGAGGTACGGAACCCTAAAAAGAATTATGAAAATTGGGTCATCATCATCAGCCTGTATCAGTCCACTGCTGGACATAGGCCTCTCCCAAGATGCGCCACTGAGCCCGATCTTCGGCTCTTCTCTTCCAGTCACTGCCCACCGCTTTGCGTATGTCGTCGCTCCACCTGGTCACAGGACGTCCTACGCTACGTTTGCCGATTCGCGGTCTCCACTCTAGGACAAGTCTGCCCCAACGGTTATCAGTCCTGCGGCAGATATGACCAGCCCACTGCCACTTCAGCTTGCTAATCCGTTGAGCTATGTCGATAACTTTAGTTCTCTGGCGAATTACTTCGTTCCGGATTCGATCCCGCAGAGAAATACCGAGCATAGCTCTCTCCATAGCTCGCTGAGCGACTTTAAACTGGTGGACCAGTCGGACTGTGAGTGTCCACGTCTCGGCTCCGTATGTCATCACAGGTAGGACGCACTGGTTAAAGACTTTTGTCTTTAGACACTGTGGTATCGGCGACGAGAAGACTCGACGGAGTTTTCCGAATGCTGCCCAGCCCAGCTGAATTCTTCTCTGGATTTCCTTCTCGAAGTTATGTTTGCCTAGTTGGAGCGTTTGCCCTAGGTAAACATACTTAGCGACAACTTCGAGTGGGATTCCATCTACGGCAATCGGTTCCGGAACAACGTGCTCGTTGTACATGACTTTGGTTTTGTCCAAATTCATCCGGAGACCGATGCTACGAGAAGAATCATCTAGGCCATTCAACATCCTTTGTAGGTCCTGCAGCGTCTCTGCCATAATGACGATGTCATCTGCGAATCGTAAGTGAGAGATGTACCTGCCGTTGATGTTAATGCCACGATCTTTCCAGTCCAGCGTCTTAAACATATCCTCCAAGGCGTTAGTGAACAGTTTCGGGGATATGACGTCCCCCTGTCTCACTCCTCGACGCAGGTGGACATGTTTAGTTCGCTGGTTCTGTACTTGTACAGTCATCGTTGCGGCATTATATAGACATCTCATCACTTCGATATATCGCCAGTCGACTTGGCAACGCTGCAAGGACTCGAGAACAGACCAGGTTTCGATTGAGTCAAAGGCCTTCTCATAGTCCACAAATGCTAAGCACAGGGGCCGATTGTACTCTTCGGTCTTCTGTACAATCTGCCGCACCGTGTGGATGTGGTCTATGGTGCCGTAACCGCTTCGAAACCCGGCCTGTTCCGGAGGTTGAAACTCGTCGAGTCTTCGCGCAAGACGGTTCGTGATGACCCTTGAAAACAGCTTGTAGACATGGCTCAGAAGCGAAATTGGGCGATAGTTTTTCAATAGGGTTTTGTCTCCTTTTTTGAAAAACAAAACCACCATGCTTCTGTTCCATGCCTGTGGAGTTCTCCCAGTAAAAAGAACGGAATTAAATAGCTGCTGAAGCTGTTGAACTGCTGGAGCTCCTCCGGCTTTTAAAAGAGAAAATTGGGTCACGAATTTACAATTGTAAGGTGAATCTGTGAACATGCATAAAAAAATTATATACAGACGACCTGAGAACCTCCTTCTTTTTGAAGTCGGTTAAACATTATAAAATTAGTTTTTATATAATTTTTTTTTTTTAATACTTTATAGGCTAGCGTTTGACCACTATCTCACCTGTTGGTAACTGATGATGCGGTCGAAGATGGTAAGCACGCTAGGCCTAGAATGGGAACTGGCTCTCAAGGATAGCTGCCGGAACACAGTTTTATATACATGGACATTATATTAACTTTTATCGTTTAGGCACCCTGAAATTATATTTCTCTCCTCTTCACGGCTTAACAACTCGACCGATTGGGCTGAAATGTTTCACAGGGACAGGTGGAATAGGGCATACGATACTTCTAAAAAAGAATTTATTAATAGATAAGTACAGAAAAATATAACTAAAGTAAGGAACGATTGTTGATTTTTTTTTTTCAGCTTTTGGTTGAAATCTTTCAAGCAAAGCAAGGCTCAATTTTTCATCACTTTATTGATAAGCAAGTCCTCACTCAAATACTAGTCGACCGAGCCAAAAAAGTCAAAAATAAAATATAAAAAATGAAACATGGAGGGGCCGCAGATACAATAAAATATTAATTTCGAAGAGTCAGGGACAAATTTATTTACAGCAAATAGACAAACAGGCTGGTCAAAGCAATCTGCGAAATTAAAGTCGAAGGGATACAAAATAAAATGTGATAAAACCCTAGAGTCTAAGCGAACAAGTAAGTAAGGGGCAGAGTTTCGAAATAACACGAATAACTACGTGTTTTGACAAACCAGAATGTTCTGCCGGTGTGTTATTCTAAATACAAACAAAAACTCAGTAAAATCTCACCACCACATGATCGGTATATAGCTAGGGCAGCCATAGCTAAAATAGTTCCATAGTCCAAAGCTTTATGTCTTTCAAGAATAATTTCCAATGTTACATAAAAGTATGATTCAGTAAATGTTTTGAATGAACCAAAGTACGCAAAGGGCATAGGTCACCGCCAGACTATTGGATCGATGGCGTAACGACTTATTTATGTAGGCTAGGCGGTAAACTCGTGGCAACACCAGAATTAGATCGGAAACAATGGATTAAAAAAAAAATATTTGTTAGATCTTAATCCTGCACTTGATCTTAGGCGGTGCTGTGCTTAATGGGTGACAATGTAGCCTACGGCTGAGGCTTGGTGTTCACTGAAAAAGACAAAGACATGTCGCCAATCCTTTCGCCGAGTGCCGCCATGCTGAGTTCTGTCAGTGCCAAGCAATTCGGAAATACATGAATGCTGAATGACGCTGAAAAACCAACTAGCACTATTTGGTTGTTCAGCGCCTCATCTTACTGCCATCCTTTACTTCCATGATAAGGATACACCTTAGACTCCTTAGACCAAATCTTCACTCAACATCAGGCAAGATAGTGATCAAATGCTTATCTATTTCAAGTTTATTTTTTAATTTTGTGATTTAGTCTTAGATAAGGCTTTATTATGTAAACAATTTAGAACATGCAAATATGTATAGAGGCAATGACAGTCCAGAATATATTTCACTGACACAGACGATTAGGAGGACCGACCCCAAATAAAAATGGAAACAAGAACGGATGAAAAAGAAGAATAGTCTAGTCTAAGATTAGCCTGTTAGTCTGTGATGGAGTACATGTGTTTTAAAGGTGCATACACATTTTTTCGATTTTTTTGCTAGATATTCTGTTTCAGTAAAGATTTGCTAGATTTTATCGAAAGTTTCAGACAATCTTGACGTTCGATTATCATGCGTCTATCGACAAAAGCGATCCGCATAAGATGCCTGTACGTAAGTAGGCACTTATAGAGCGGATACAAAAACTTATTCATATATGTCAAATATAACTTATTCATATTGTCCGTATAAACCAAACGTAGCTTTTGGATGCAATCCAGCTAGGTGAAGCGATATTAGTACAGTTTTATAGTACAGCTGATTCATCTGAAAGATTTACCTCAACCTTGTTATGGTTTTTAAACTTTATGAGCATTTCCAGTGGAAACAAGAACTCGACCGTAATTTAATCTCAACAGGCACGGAACTTCCTATACAATAGTATATAATAGTAAATATATTATGGAGAGGTTTTTAATTCAAGAAACTAATTCACTAAGCCAAGGTTGCTATTGGATTACGGATTTAATACAGGCAAATAATTTTTTTTGGAGGAATGTTCAACGAGTTTGTTTTAATTTTCAATAACTTCTGTACACGTTTGTTGTTTGTAGGTAAGATTTATTACTTACCTATAGAATCACTAAACACAAAAAAAATTATAATAAGTAATGAGATTGGTTCCTGTAATTATGAGGTCTATCGATCTAATCTTTGATATTCAAAACCAGAGTGTTCCTCTCCTAACTTACACATCTTTTTTTTACACAACCATTCCCTACAAAATCAAATTTCCATAAACATCAACAATGGAAACACAAAGCCGACGCTTTCTGTCCCCACAATGAAATTAATCCATTTGTATTCAAAACCAGCGTCAAAGTTCAATGAAAAAATCCGATGTGCGCAGTTTCCGCCTCCCGAACGTAAGTACCTGCAACAAAACAATACGCACGTAAATACAAACAGTCGACAAAGGGAAAACAACTAAGAACCCGCACCAATCTAACTAGACCCCAGTTCTATTATTAGACACTAGCAGCCCGCCCCGGCTTTGCACGGGTAGAACATATATGCCTACAAAATTTGCATCAGTTTGTTGCATCGAATATAAAATATTAACATATTTAACAAACATCGTCATATGTCAACCAATTTACACAAAACCTTAACTAATTATGCACCGACCTAAACCTTCCTCATAAACACTCTGGCTATTGGTTAAAACCGCATGATAATAATCCGTTCAGAAGCTATTGAGATTATTGCGAACAGACAGACAGAACAGGCAGTGATGGACATTGTTTTATAACACTTATGTAGTGATATTGGACGGCCCTTTGGCATAAAGGATAGTTACCCTGATTCTGACCCGAGGGTCGTTAGTTCTAATCCTAGCTATATACCTAGCAATGAAAGTTTTATGTGCTTGAATCTACCAATAATTAAGATAGTTTAAAAACTAAAACAACTGACTTCAATGCCCCGCGAGTCAATTTCAGTAGCAAGTTTGAGACGTTTATCGTCATATCTCTGAAGGTACTTATCACATCTCAATGAAATTACAATGGGACCACCTCGGAAACGTACCCTGCCGATTACAAAAATCGGTTCACAATTGACGGAGTAATCGCGTAACATACACACAAAAAAAAAGAAAGAAAAAAAATATATACGGTCGAATATAGAAACCTCCTCCTTTTTTTGAAGTCGGTTAAAAAAGAAACATACAGACGAATTGAGAACCTCCTTCTTTTTGTAAGTCGGTTGAAAAGTAGGTTACCACCAGGAGAACATCTGCCGCGGTAACCTTACGGTACGGCGTTCCCCGACGCAAAAAGTAGGGGTATTATACGTTTGACGTGTGTATCTGTGTGTCTGTCTGTAGCATCTGAGCACCCAACCGGATGAACCGATTTTGATTACATTATTGATAGTTTTTTTTTGATAGATGTCTTCATCGAGAGTGTTCTTAGCTTTGATTCATGAAAATTCGTTCAGTCGTTATAAAACTATGAGCTTTAATCAACTTTCATAGGTCTGATCAATTCGAAAATCTTCTTCTTCAACGATATTGTAAGAACATGGTAGCATTGACCTGATGCTGGGACATCTCCTGGACTCTACAGAATACTCAAATCCTCACCAACTTACAGCTCAGATTTTAAATGTCGTGTTTAGAGTCATTGGAATGCTTTTAATGAAAAGATTATACATAGATCAGTCGTGGTAGTTTAAAATATTATATTATATATAGAGATCATTATTATTTTATACAATAGATCATATTATTATGCTATATTGACTTCAAATTGATTGTGATCGGTGAGGATCTACAGAAAAGCTAACCTTATAATAATACTTTCGTAGTAACTATGACCTAATATGTGGTTTCACTGCAAATATTTTATTAATTTTGCGATGCGTGTATGTTAAGTTCGTGATATCTTCTAGAGTTTTCATTTGAATTATATACTGTAAAGGACAATTTTAATCTATAATATGTGGCCAAGCTAATTAACGTAATTATTTGGATAAGGATTAATACTATATACTTGAAAATAGCCTTGGAAGTTATGTAATATTTTTTAACAAAAATGTTAAGATTAAAATGGTTACTGTGAGTCAACCTTAAGAGATAGACATATGCTGTCGCGGACTTTTTTGTAGGTCTTTTTAAGTTGTACAACTCTTGCATAGAAAATATTCTTCTATCTATTTTCAATTAAGCAGCGTTCGTAAGAAACGTGTTTTTTCGAAACTTTTTTTGCCGACTTAGGTTGCAAATTAGGTCTCCACGAATGTACCTTTGATTTAAACGGGATAATATATAGCCTATTTTCATTTCGAAAGTCCATTCTATATATTAGTGAAAGAATTTTTTAAATCGGTTCAGTAGTTTTTGAGCCAAATCATTACAAACATACAAAAATACAAATGTTCTCTCTTTATAATATTAGTATAGACTATAGATATCAAATTAAGTTTGAGAGACGTAACTAATAGAGCTCTCAAAAAGTTGGTTGCTTGGAGTGAATTGCCAGGAATATCAGGCGTATGTTAAATCGCTATAATAGTACCTATTGCAACTCGATTTGTCCCTTTTGATAATGAAGATAATTAAAATAGCTTCAGAACGGTATTTTTATCGCGGAAAAATGGGGACAATTTGCACAGGTTGGTGGAAAAACGGCCAATATTATTAGGCAGATAGGCCCAAGATATAAAATGACATGTAAATACTTAACAAAGTTTTTTTTAAATACCTGCCTGAAGAATGGAAGATGCATAGTAAATAAACCAGCCAAGTTCAAGTCAGACCCGCATACGAAGGGTCCCGTACCACTGTACAATGTCTTTAATAAGATCGAGCGAAATAATGCTGAAAATAAATACGTTTCTTGTATAAGTACACCCCTTAAAACTTTTAATAACATTACATTTCATTATTTGTTGTAATATCAACCATAGTAAAACACTGAAAATGTTGTGTCTGCGGTTTTTGAAATCAAGCGACAACGCCAGAAAACAACACGTTTCATGTATTGGGACCTCTTTTGTTTTTAGCATTACTTAGCTTTTATTATTTATTAAATCTAAGTCTAAGCTCTGTGACAAATGAACGGATGGACAGCGGAGTCTCCAGTTACTACTACTAGACAAAAAGAGCCTGCTTTAACAAAAAAAAATCTTCTAGCCTCACAAGTAATAACAACAACGTACGAACACGAACGTAACAATAGCAGCTTTATTATTAATATTAATTTCGGGATATTTACCATGTTTTTCTTTTGATTTGAGTTTCGGATATTTCGGTGCTGTTACAAGCGCCATGTTCACGGACAAACTGAAGATTGCGGATGAAGAGGGTATAACGAGCAAACAAAGCGATCTACCCGCTTTTTTACTCGTTTCGGTCGTTCGGTGCCCCTACCATTTGTTATCGATGAAACTCGTTCACGACACACAAAACTCACAGTATCTTCACGCTTCTTGTTGTGGACTACATATTTTGAATGAGGCTGACACAGACCTACCACTGGACGCCAGATATTCGACAGTTTGAACCCATCCTCACGATTGAAATTTTTGAATTTAGTTATTTCAATCGCTTCTCTAACCAATCTTGGTATGTAGTGGCGTTCCGTCGAAAGTATCTGAGGGTTGTGTAACTCGATCCAGTGGTTGGTGCCAGAGTCCAATAGGTGTTCCGCGATCGCAGATTTATGTGAGTCATTGTCTCTGACTGCCTTAATGTGCTCCTTTACCCGGCATGCAACGGTGCGTTTCGTTTGGCCTATATAGGAGCTCCCACAGCTGCAACTGATCTTGTAGACCCCCGGTTTTTCTAAAGGAAACACGGCCTTTGGTGTACGTAAGAGTAGAGCCAGTTTCTTCCAAGGAGTAAAGATGGTCTTTATGTTCAATTCTGACGAAACGATATTTAACTCGGCACTAAATCCTCGATTTTACGGCGAGCTCTGGACAATTATCGTCGCAATAAATTTGAAACTTTTTAATCATCGTTTCTCTCATCAAGGGGATCGTGGATAGATTGATGATATCTCTCGCAACGAGATGACTGAGAGTTATCAATCTATCGTCGTATTGCGATAACTTCCACGACAGCTCCGCTGACCTGATGACCTAGTTTCCAAACTAAATACACTCCTACACTGCTAACTAATGCCCAGAGATGAGGAAGCTCTCTGAACACCTCATAAAACGATTTCCACTTTTATCTCCGCAAACAAGAGCTGAGTAAAAAATTAAATTGTGAGTTGATATACTATATCGATTCAGAATATTCAGCTGCACGGGGAAATTTGAATCCGTGAGTTTACATCCTAGACTTTACAGACTGCTGAGTTTCGATTACACATTTTCGACTCCCGGAACCCAAAAAATCACCGACAGTCCCAGCAACCAGAAACACGTAAATATTAATAGGCTCAATAAGCAATTAATCTCAATGGAACTAAGTAACTTTGATGGAACCTATAAAATTAGATATTTAAAATTCTTGCGTTAAAGCTTATGTTTTTCACAAGCAATAACCTAAACAAAATGGTAATAAAGTCACGATGGCATTTTGGACTAGACAACGCATATCTAGATGTTATGGCATAGGTTATAGGCAAAGATCATGTATGAATAAAGCAAGATTCTGGTACACAATAGTGTACCAGAAACAGTACAAGTACAAGTAGAGTTAAATATTATACCTAATAAGGTATAATATTTAACTCTACTTGTCCAAAGCCGATGCAGTATTATCGCTTTAATACATAAATAGTAAATCAGCATTGGGAAAGCTTAAACGGGCCGGTTAATGAGCCCAAGCGTGGGTGACGACAGAAATGGAGGCAACTGTATTTAAACTACTGTTGTATTTTAACTAACTGTATTCAAGATAACAGACCATTTAAAAAATTCCTTGGTAAATATAGCAATAGCAACATATATAAAACGGTTCACTCTAGACGTGGGTTTTATCGATCAAGAGAAAGTGAAACTTCGTTTTTATGAGCTTCCTTCATACGTCATATGAACAAATAGAGTTTACGAAATAATTCAAGAGCGACGTTAATTTTAGATATCGTTAGATCTATGGAATCTTATAAACATTAACATGCATGTCTGGTATTAGCTAACTTTTTATCGAACGCAAACAAAAGATTGATTACTTCTATAATCAATGTTTTATTTGCTTCATATAATATTTGTCGAAAAGCATTCATAGAGAATGTAATTACGAAACGGGTATGTAATTATTTTTCTCATTCATCAAATTATTTGAATAAAACATGTAATTTCATTTTAAAGTTAAATTTAGTTAATGCAGTATTCGCATTGCTCTTTAAAATTGGTACTTTTCTCATATTATTATTTTTCATACCATATGGTTGATATAATATAACAAAATTAAAACCTTCACTTACTTTACATAACAGAAAAACATTTTAGCATTTACACTAGAACTTTACAGCTAAACTCTACTTTAGTGTAACCCAATATACCTATTGGACAACGAGACTTTTCAATTCCACAATCGCAAATAAGTCAAATAAGGGAATTTAACAATGGACTCTAATGATTTATTTAATTACACATCAAACCTATGTTAAATGATGACATAAATTCCACTCCCTTACAATAAACAACAATAAATGCCATGAACGTCGACACGGACGTTACGAAAGCAATCAAAACTATCGATTGAACGGGTTTGCGAGCCGGTTTGTTTCGAAGCTTTTCTGCCGCGAGCTGTGTATATGTATAACTAAACTAAAACATACCCACAGTACACAATATACAAGGTTCGTATAAAACATTAATGGACTATACTGATTCTGGCTACTATGATTAATGAACTGCAAATCCTAGTGAATTATTAACCAGAAAGCTTGATGCCTTAATGCAAATTACAACAGTGTAGAGAAGTTTCATATCGGGGACACAATATTGTGTTAGGTATTTTTTCAAATCACTGTGAAGTGAAGCACTGTTAAATCATCATCATCATCATCAGCCGGTGTCAGTCCACTGCTGGACGTTGGCCTCTCCCAAGATGCGCCACTGAGCCCGATAAGTGAGATAAGTGGGTAGCGCTTATAGTAATTTTAAGTAATTTATTTTTCGCTTTTGAGTGCCTGTTTCTGATTATGAAGTCGGTTTTATTTTTTTTGAAAAATAACTTATTTTACAGTATATAATGTCACAGCACAGTGATGTCAGATGGCACAGTTAGAATTCCTTACTGTATTCGAGTTACTGTGACTGTAATTTCCGCAAACTAACTACCATTCAAGGCAGTGCATTGTTTCCAAACCTTTTTCAGCCGCTTCTATTACCGCGCAGGATTTGAATGCGCCCTCTTTAAATAACTGAAATCCCTTATTCAATGAACGATGGAGGATTATGACGATAAGAGGCTTTCGGGGTTTATTTTACGAGAGATTAAAATTTCAGGGCTTAATTTAATGAGGTGTTTTTTTAAGATTCCGTACTCAACCAACGAAAGGGTACCAACCTACCAACGGAACCCTATTACTGAGACTTTGCCGTCCGTTCGTCCGTCCGTCTGTCCGCCTTTCACAGGGCTGTATTACCTTAACCTTAATAGATAGAGACTTGAAATTTTCATAGAGTAAGTATGTATAACCTTGTACTATTATTTATTCTGTGTTATTACTATGACTGCTATATCAACAAATACTAATAATTTATGATCGTACAAAACGAAAAAACCGACTTCACATGCCGCGATATTCAAAGTAGCCAGTAGCCATAATCATGTCATCAAGGTATACAAATTTGTTTATATTGTTTAAATCCATATCTCCGGAGGTAATTATCAGATCTCGATAACATTCTCGGGAGACATATTCTCTCAAATAAAAAAAGAATTTTTCAAATCTGACCGATTTGAAAAATTCTTTTTTTTTTATAGATTTGACGGAGATTTGAGGAAACAAACAAAAAGAAAACGTGGAATTGAGAACCTTCTTCTTTTTTTGTAAAGTAAATTTAAACAGAATATAATTAAAAATTAAAGGGGTATCCATACAAGAAGCGTGTTTTTAAGGTTAGGTTAGGTAACTTTTAATGATTTAAAAAAACTGGCCAAGTGCAAGTCGGACTCGCACTCGTAGGGTTCCGTAACACAGTAGAGATTCTATAACTTTGATTTTTCGCAACTACAAAATTAACTTTGTTTTTCATAGTGTTTGTATGAAAAACAAAGTTATCTTTGCGGTAGCCATATCTCTAAAACTGCTGACTGTATCTCGTTCAAACCAATTTTCGTTGTTAGTTTTTATTGAGATCTACAGCATATATTTTTTTTAGATTTTTCACTCCCATACTTTAAAAGTTAGAGGGGGGGGGGGGGGGACACACATTTTACCACTATAGGCGCGCCTATCTTTCAAATGATTGACTTTGAGAAAAAATGATTTGAGGAACCTCAATGTCATTTTTAAAGACCTATCCATAGACACCCCACACGTATAGGTTTGAAGAATTTTTTTTTTTTGTTTCAGTTCTATGTATGGGATGCCCCCCTTAAACTTTTATATTTTTTATTTTTGTATAAAAATCGGAAAGGGGCTCACAGAATACATCTACCTACCAAGTTTCAATTCTGTAGTCCTAACAGTTTCGGAATAAAATGGCTGTGACATACATACGGACGGACCGACAGACAGACAGACAGACAGACAGACATGACGAATCTATAAGGGTTCCGTTTTTTGCCATTCGGCTACGGAACCCTAAAAACCGTCACTTTGATAACAAATACGTACGAAAATAAGCAATCAAACATTAAATATTGAAACATATTTAATTCATTAGTTTGTTTTTAGCAATAAAACAGGCGCGAGACATAAAGAGACAGGGACATAAAAATGGGCAAACGATCGTCCGTCCGGCTAATCTAAAAGATTGGCTTGGTGAGATAACTTCGACAAGGGTCCTTCCTACACTGAACACAGATCTGTTGATAAAAAACGTCTGAAGGGTGTCTTAAAAAACTGCGAATATTTGTGTCTTCCGGAACAGAGTTGATGTTAATAATAGACATTTTTTATTCTTTACAGATAATTTGATCAAGTAATTTCAGTGGACACATAAAATAAATTCTATTCTTAATTTCGTATTTCTGATAGCATTACTCTGACCAATTCATTGAAATCTTTAAAGCCCTTAAATTCCCTAAGGTTCCGAAATAGGTTCCAAATCCCTTTAAGTGGCAACATAAGCTCAGAATCATCGTCAGCGCAGCGAAGTAATGGAAACTCACCAAGCCCCAAACTTAGGTAAAACAAACAGAAACCTTTGTGAAATTCTCAGAAATTTCCAGAAACTATAATAACATTTGGTTATGAAGCTATGTTAGGCAGCAAGTTCGAAGCAATCAAAACAAAAGGTATTTCGCATGCTTCGCAACCGTAAATACCAGTTCGTCGATCCTTTGAAGTAAATTTATTTGTTACAGTTTAATAGTAATTAGTAATTTTCGTAAAAGGTCCCTCGGGGGTTTATGGCTCTGCGCGAATTGCCAACTGTCGATTGGTCGGTAAACGGATCCGGAGTCTATAGCAAAATGTGGATTCGACGGAGCTTTGACCCAATTCCGAAACGGGGCACCCGGGCATTTATATTCTGGGGTTCCCTTCGTGTAATATGTTGGTTTGTTGACAACCGCCTCCAGAGCGATGGATAGAGAACTTTTGCTAAATTACGAGTGAAAAGTTGGAGCATTACCTTTCGGAGTTGGTGTGATCTGTCTGTTTTCTCCAGTTGGTTGTTTGTATGAATTTTAGATGTTTGGAATTGTCTTCTACATTATTATAGCGTCTTTGTTTGCCTAACTGTATCCATTGTGTCATAGACTTCCATTTTTTTTTTAATGAATAGGTGGGTTTAGTTTACAATGATAATTCTTATAACTGGCCATCACATCCGCATCCAATTATTATAATATCTCTGCCAATGATACGACCCTGAAAAAAGGCACAATATGGCATAGCTAAAAAAGCTACTTGATTATTATACTTACTATAAAACATGGGTTATACAAGGGAAATCATTGGAGATAGCAGACTTAAAAATAGCATCGTATCAAGAAGAATGTATACGTATGGACGTATGCAATGAACGGTTAATATTTTTGAAAGCATTTGGAAGGTACGAGTACATGCTATATTTATAAGTGAAGTAAACAAGCCAGAATTACTCATTTAGAACGTACTTACAATAGGTACAATCGTGTATAATCTTGCCTAGTAAATTGATGATATATACATCCGTTAGGAACCCATTTGTATGAAGATGCAGAACAACTGTTCATCGCAATCAGCGATTTGAGATTAATAATGGAATGTACACTGTGGGGAAATGAAATCTCGGGATAGATGCGGATTTACTATCTTTGACTACAGCAGTACTGTTGTATAATGGAGGAGCTCAAATCAAACTAGACGAGTGTGTAACAAAGAAATGGAGAGATTTTAAAAAGCCACAAAGAAATTGGGCCATAAATATTATTTTTGTTTTATTTACCGGTGATGATCGGCTGCACAGTGCACTGCATATAGATACGGTATCCAATCTAAAATAGTGTTCTACGAGTATAATGCGTAAATAAGGCTGATCTATCGTGACTGTTTGGATTACCGTACTCAGTAGTACTTTTGCCGAAGATCTAGTGACAGCGTTGGAATAAAACATTTACTATTAATCCCTTATCATTGCTATGGAGGATAATCATGGTATTCCATATATTATACGTACCATCAACATAAAACGCGGTTATTCCTTTCTCTAGGGACATCTAATACTATAAGAATCTTTGTCCTGACATACTGACTGACTGACTCACTGACAGACAACGCACAGCCTAAACCGCTGGTCGTAGAGACTTGAAATTTGGAGGGTATATTTTTCTTAGTACGTAGGGGTGTACTAAGAAAGGATTTTTCAAAATTCACCCCTTAAGGGGATGAAATGGGGGTTCAAAGTTTGTATGGAGAAACAAGATTAGATAGTCTTTTCTATCCGAAACTTCTCAAAACTGCTTCAGTACAAAAATAAGTAAACACGTGTTTCAGGTTTTTTTTAAATTACACCCCTAAGAGGGTGAAATGGGGTAACAAAGTGTGAAAATCAATATTTTTTTTCGGATTGCGCTAAAACTTGGCATGCAGATAATTATTACAACGTTAGTTACCTTTGAAAAAGGATTTCTCAAATTTCACCCCTGAAGGGGATGAAACGGGGGTTCAAAGTTTCTATGGAGAAAACAACATTAGATAGTCTTTTCTATTCGAAACTTCACACAAGTGCTTCAGGACATAAATAAGTAAACACATGTTTTAAGTTTTTTCGAAATTCCACCCCTAAGAGGGTGAAATGGGGTAACAAAGTGTGAAAATCAATATTGTTCCGGATTGCGCTGAAATTTGGCATGCAGATAGTTATTACGACGTTAGTTACCTCTGAGAAAGGATTTTCCAAAATTCACACCTGGAGGGGATGAAACAGGGGTTCAAAGTTTGTATGGAAAAACAAGATTAGATAGTCTTTTCTATCCGAAACTTCACATAAGTGCTTCAGTAAAAAAATAAGTAAATACGTGTTTCAGGGTTTTTTGATATTCCCCCCCCCCGTAAGAGGGTACAATGGGGTAACAAAGTGTGAAAATCAATATGGTTTTGGATTGCGCTGAAATTTGGCATGCAGACAGTTATTACGACGTTAGTTCACTCTGAGAAAGGATTTTGCAAAATTCACCCCTGAAGGGGATGAAACGGGGGTTCAAAGTTTGTATGGAAAAACAATATTAGATAGTCTTTTATATTCGAAATTTAACACAAGTACTTAAGTTAGTAAATACATGTTTCAGGCTTTTTCGAAATTCCACCCCTAAAAGGGTGCAGTGGGGTAACGTAAAGTGTGAAATCAATATTGTTTCGGATTGCGCTGAAATTTGGCATGCAGATAGTTATTTTGACTTAGGTATCCACTAAGAAAGAATTTTACTTACTTAATTTCATATTACACTCTTTAAGGGGATGAAGCGGGGGTTAAAAGTTTGGATAGTCGTTTTATTCGACATTTTACACAAGTACTTCGGTAAATAAATAAGTAAATACGAGTTTCAGACTTTTTCAAACTGCCACTCTGAGAGGATAAACTGGGGTAACAAAGTCTAAAAATCAATATTGTTTCTGATTGCGCTGAAATTCAGAATGCAGATAGTTATTATGACGAAGGTATCCGCTCAGAAATGATTTTCTGAAAATTCCTCCCGGATACGGAACGGGGATTCAAAGTTTGTATGGCGAAACAAGATGGGATAAAGTACGTGTTGTAGGATTTTTAGAAATGGGGTAGGTAACAAAGTCTGTAAATTTAGGTTTTTAGGGTTTTATAAATATAAGTCCTTAATTGCCTTAGTCACGCGATAACATGAAAACGGGTGAACCGATTTGGCTAATTCTTATTTGATGTGTTTAATGATAGAATCGTTTTTACAAAAGAAATGTTTTAAGTAAATAAAAGAAGGTTTTAACGCGGGCGAAGCCGCGGGACACTTCTAGTTTACTATATTGACATTCAAAGGGTGACAAAAATGAGCTGGTTCGAAAAAGTGAATATTGGGTTTCATGAAATCGCAGCGTAATTTACGCTGATTAGTAATTATAGAACAGAAACCGTGCCAATTTAAAGCCTGACCTTAGTCTGCGGTTAGTCATACTCGGTGTGGAAGGCCAAGTATGCCGTACTCGTATTTTAATTCCTATTGCACATAACAATTGTTAAAAATTATAATTATGTCATCACTATCTGTGCCCCGCGGTTTTACCCGCGTAGACATCGTTCCTGTGGGAATTATGTGCTAAACTATAAAAAACTGGCTCAAGACCGTCGGTGTAATTTCTCGCTTTAATTTTACATTTAACTTGATTTTAAAGCAAAATAAAAATTAGTAGGTACTTAATCATAAGCAGATTTTTATGGACCTCGATACATTTTTTTCAACAGTATTCGGACCCCACTTAAAACTACTTGCCGACCCCTGGTCTAGGCTATCTACATACCAAATTTCAGATCAATCGGTTGAGTAGTTTTAGCGTGCAAAAGTAACAAACATACTTACACACTCACAAGCATTCGCCTTTATAATATTAGTAGGAAGTAGGATTATGTTTGTATTGTATTTATAAATATCCACACAAATTATGCTGCTGGGACTTCGACAAAGTAACTTATTGTACCATTATTTTATTATGTGCCTTATCCACGGTTTCAAATATTTCAATAATATCGACGACAGCTTTGGTTATGATTTTAAGTAAGTATAGGTCTCGCAGGATAAACGTCTCCACTCTAGAACCAATCTGCCCCAACGGACGGCAGATGTGACCAGCACACTGCGACTTGATGTTATGTCGATGTCTATCGGGCTCAGTGGCGTGTCTTGGGGGAGGCCTACGTCCAGCAGTGGACTGATACCGGCGGATAATGATGATGATAGGTAAACGTAGTCGCGCTAAACGTCTACGTTGTTAGAGTACGTTCAGATGACAAGCGCTCAACGCGCGTTTACAACAACATACATTTTATTCAGGCTGTACACATGCTAACGCGCGTTTTAATAAAGCGCGCGTCAACGCGCGCTTTGAGATCATTGGTTTTCTATGTTTCCGTTCAGTTGAGCGCGCGCTTTCGACGCGGATAACAGGCCGCTGACAGGCAGCAGCATCACCGGTGCGAGAAGCTACGTCCTGCGATCGCCAACCCGCCTGCTAAACGTATTTTAGGGTTCATAAGTATTTGAAATAAGTTTAAGTTTTAGTACTACTGAACCTAGGCGGCCGCGGCAACGCGCGTTCAACGCCTGACAAGCGCGTGTCATGTAAACACTATACAAAAATTTAACGCGCGTTGAGCGCTTGTCATCTGAACGTACTCTTATTGATACCAACCAAATACAAAACACATACTGAAAATTTAACGAAGACATCTTTATTTGGGTCGGCTTCCTAATAAATGATAATGCAATAGCGATGATAATGTCATGTTGGTTCAGTTTTTAGTCTACAACTTTTGTATTATAGTATGTATAGGTTCAACGGATCAAGGTATTACAGTCCTGTATAAGCAGTAGAGCTACTAGGTAGTATTTTTTATGTATCTGAAAGTAGCGTATCAGAACATAAAAATGCTAGTACGTTTGACCAATATTTTGTCTTATCTTCTTTTGAGTGAATTCATTGATTTTCTCATTGATAGATTGATTGGTGATGATGATTGGTGCTAAGCTACTTTTTGTTACCAAGTCAGGCGGAACATCTTTGGCTAATCCAGACTAATATTATAATAAAACCGCTTAAAAACGTTTGTAACTCTGTCACTCAGTCTGTTTGTTACCTAATCACGTCTAAACGAACGTTCCGATCTTAACTGGAGATACTTTATAGCATGAGGAACATAGGCTACTTTTTGTGAAAATAAAATCGTGATTATCATTGATTTTTCACAAATTATTGCACACGTCGAGCACAATGCACATAAATCCTTGGAGCCTCTATGTCCGTCCGTCTTTCTCTTTATATGGCGGTGGAAGGTAAAGAAGTATACCTATTTCTTAGATATAAGGTCTATATACACTTAAAAAGTGATAAAATTCTTCATGTACTTACGTGATCGAAGGCGCGGGCTAGTACTATCAGCTAGTACTCAATAAGTAATTAATTTTAAAACATACCAAATCAAGGGGGATCATAATGATCACTTTTGTTCGTATTATTGGTGAACAATTGGATCGTTACCGACATCAGTAGGTAATCTGTACTCAAATATTGTTTGTTTGCTCTCGCGACGGTTTACGATTTCATCAACTGTCTGAGGATATATGCAAATAAATGAGTAAAAAATTACACTAGATTTCAGTTACAATAGACATTTTAAATAAGTTACGTAAGTTTTGGTTTAGGCCGAAAGTTCGGTTTCAGTTTCGGCAGAAAAAGCTGTATTTCGGTCGGATACCTGAATTAGTTGAATCATATGTATATGAGTTTACGCAGAATGTTAATTATAAATTGGGTTCAGCACCTCAAAAGGAACCCTTATAGGATCACTTTGTAGTCCGTCTATCTGTCTGTCTGTCTGTCCGTCTGTCAAGACCCCTTTTTCTGAGGAACGCGTAGGGATATGAAGTTTAAATGTATACCTTGGATCTACGGTATCTTTCGGCTGTGAAAAAATCGAACCTGTAAGTCAACGCGATCAAATGATATGTGACCGTCGCATATTTTAGCATATTTTGCGATTTCACAAGGGAATAAAAACCTAAAGGGTATACTTACTTCGCGTCAATCTAGAATCATTAAATTTGGCAAGAAGCAAAGTCTTGAACCACTTGAATGACTGTAAACTGTAAATATGTATTACAATAACAATAAAAGTTAATTTACTATTACAAACTTACTATTTGCGGTTGGTTCAGTATATTTTCTATGCATCGAACTGCAAAGTTAAGTTTGTCCTTTAACCTAGTTTGAGAAGTTGGTACGGAAGCCTCGGCGGTCGGTCGGCGAGTTTAACTCGACTTGGCCGGTTTAATTTTACTGCATTTTTCAAGTTAAAGAATCCAATTATTAGTTATTATGGCTTCAATCGTTACCCAAAGTTACCTACTCATAACTGCGCCGCAAACAGCTAAGCGAGTTAATTCATTTTGCTAACTTCGTTATTCTATCGAAGCCGTCAAACACAAAGTAACTAATTACTCTTCAAGCCCAATAAAATTACAACTGATTATCTAACTAAACAAAACAATACATTTTATGGCGCATTTGAATTTGGGTCATGCAATTTAAATATATAATATTTTATTTTAAAACAATACTCGTAAGTCGCTTTAGTTCAATAATTACAATAAGATTAAGATTTATAAATAAAAAACCCGACTTCCATCTCACGCGAATCAGTTTCAGTAGCAGTTTCATTTATCGTTATATCTCTGGAGATACTTATCAGACCTGGATAAAATGTAAATGGGACCACCTCGGAGATGAACCCTAGCTATAATATCTATATATATAAAAGAAAGTCGTGTTAGTTACTACACTTATAACTCAAGAACGGCAGGACCAATTTTCATGATTTTTGTGTTTTTAGAATTGTCTTTGTCAGGAATAGAATAATAAGTATTAAAAACAGTGAATAATTGACCTAAAAAAATTATATGAGATAAAATATTTTGCCAAAATGTTCCTGGGTTTAAAAACTGCCAATCATTTGATGTTCAATTGTTTTTGTTATTCCGCCGTATTTTTTTTTTTGCATAATTATGGCTCCACACGATTAGTGTATTTAGCCAGTGTCAAGTATAAAAAATTCTTCTCATGTGTGAATAGCATTACAATATTCGGGATTACCGCGTTTTTTTTTTGTATAATTATGGCTCCACAGGTTAGTGTATTTAGCCAATGTCAAGTAGTAAGTCAAGTAAAAATTCTTCAAGTTTTTGTGAATTCAAGTCATGTAGATTTTAAAAATGTCAAATATTGTCAGTAATGATAATTGTTTGACTTATTTATTGATTGTCAAATATGCTGAAATGTATGCTTACAAGCAACTTAAAAAAGTTTATATTTCCAAAAACCATTTTTACCAATTTTTATTCTATATCTGTATTGCCATAATACATTAATAAACTTAATATGTCTTAAAGTTTGTATTCATTTACGTTAAGTTCAGCCGTACAGTTCGTTCATAAAAGCCTAAATTAAGTTCATCTAAAAGGTAACACGACATTCATTGTCTGTTAGGTGGTACGAAGTTCGCCGGGCCAGCTAGTATTGAAATAAAACTGGCCAAGTGCGAGTCAAACACCAACTAAGTAAATATTAACAAAAAGGTAACTAATATAATTAAATATCTGGAAGACCGAGTGTTCGTACGACTAACTTTCTAATGATTCTAGCTAATTGAAGCTCTTTGAGTACTAAAATTGAAGATATATTATTCAATACTGTACACTACATATGTGTAAATAAACTATAACTAAGTAAACAAATCGACCGAGGCCCATAAATTTTACAAATGAAACGCTTGCGCGTGCTAATTTTTCCTGTGCTGCCATCTAGCTGCGTCGAGGTGAATTAATTTCGTATCGTATCGTATCGTAAAAAACACATTTTTTGTTTTAAACCCTTTAATTTTTAACTTTGTTCTGGTTCTTAGTATTTTTTGTTATAGCGGAAACAGAAACACATCATCTGTGAAAATTTCAACCGTCTAACTATCACGGTTCATGCGATGAGCCTGGTGACAGACAGACAGACAGACATACAGACAGATAGACAGACAGACAGACAGACAGACAGACAGACAGACAGACAGACAGACAGACGGACAGCGGAGTCTCAGTAATAGGGTTCCGTTGGTACCTTTTGGGTTCGGAACCCTAAAAAATTATGTATATACGCGTCGACTTGAAAATTTTTTGATGGGTGTTTTTTAGTCGGTTAAAAAAAGAATCATTCAAATCGGTTCACAATTGTCGAAGTAACAAAAACAACATACAAACGAATAGATAACCTCCTCCTATGTCGTGGTCGGTTACAAAGAGAGTGCTGCTAAATAAATTTGTAATGTATTGATTTCTCTATCCACTCGAAATAGACTCCAAACCGTTGATTAATCATTCGCCTTCTAACTACATTCGCCTTGGATCGAAATTTGAGCATTAATTAGTGGATTAATATTAAAACGTCGTGTCAGTGTCGCAGTATCGATTGCGCCGGGTCAGAGGTCTGCTACGAAGGTCGCGCAATGTCGCCCGATCGATTGTCCACCGACTATACCTAATCATAATCATAGATCATTTATGTTACGTGCTATTATTACGAATCAAATGTATACAATAACTAGCTGATAGCCCGCGACTTCGTTTACGTATACCAAAAATTTGATTAATATAAGTATCATATAAGAGATCAGTGTAAAGCTCTAAAGAGCTTTACACTGATCTCTTATATGATACTCTTTAGAGATCAAATTTTATTATAAAAAACATAAACTAAACTAAAGTTTAGTTTATGTTTTTTAGCAGGCTTTGTCTAAGGTGAGACAATACTTCACACCGGGACAGTTGCTAAATCTCTACCAAGCGCAAGTCCGGTCTTGTATGGAATACTGTTCTCACCTCTGAAATGGTTCTGCCAAATACCAGCTACAGACACTGGAAGCTATTGAGAGGAGAGCCAAGAAGCTCATTAACGACGACCAACTAGTAAGCAAAAAACTCCAGAGTCTCGAGCATCGTCGCAAGGTCGCTTGCTTATCGGTTTTTTATCGGATTCATTTCGGAGAGTGTGCATCGGAACTTCATATTTTGATTCCGCCATCCCCATTCTATAATCGGACTTCCAGGGATACAAAGAGGCGCCACCGCTTAATGGCAGATATACCATTTACGCGTACAAAGCGATTCGCCTTTTCTTTCATCATACGTACTGCCAAGGAATGGAGTTCTCTACCTGAGTCTGTGTTTCCGATTAGATACAATATAGGGGTCTTCAAGTCGCGAGTGAATAGGTATCTTTTGGGTAAGCGCGCTACATCGTCGACCGCATCGTCATCAGGTGAGATAGTGGTCAAGCGCTACCTATTTTCGCATAAAAAAAATCTTGAACTGCAACGTTACATGAAACCAGAATAGTTAAAAAAATCTTGGCAAGAAACCATACACGTGTCCAACACTTAATACCTTAAATTATTAAAACCTTTAACTTATCAATTATCACATTATCAACAATTGGTCGTTATAAAATTAAGATACCCAAATATAGTTAAAGGAAGATTAGATTATAAATTATTACTTTAAAGTTCAAGCAAACAATCCGGTGCAATGACCACTGCACAAGAGAGCAAAGAGAGACAAGAGCATTTTTTTCTGTAAATGCGATTTATAAGTTGATTCAGCTATAGAAGGTATAATCTTTAATGTGTTCACTCAAAGAGTTCAGACTCAGTTATGCGATAAAAGCTTCTGTAAAATGCTACTCAAATTTAAATTTATACACTACAGAGTACAAACTTCCCTAATCCGTATCCAGAGGTCAGGTTTCCTCCAAAACGAAGAGTAGACGAAATGTGTGTCGTGTCATATGTCAACAGCTTTACCACCCCAGGTAATTTGTAGCACAGCGTGATGGAATCCAATTGGCTGTTCATAAGAGATTCGGGTTCGAATCATGAAGTCAAACTCAAACTCTAAGCTTCTCACAAAATTAAGCTTGCATCATACATTGATTCCAAACTAAACATACGAGTACCGGACTGTGACTTATGCTTTGATATGACATTGCTTAATCATTATTGTTGACAGTCAATATCTGTCCACTGTCGCCTTTTCCATGGCACGCCACACAGCACATGGCTCGAACATGTAAATTCTTATCAACCGACTTCCAAAAAAGAAGGAGGTTCTCAATTCGTCTGTTTTTTTTTTCTTTTTTTTTTGTGTGTAATGTTACGCTATTTCTCCGTCAATTGTGAACCGATTCGAATGATTCTTTTTGTAATCGGTAGGGTACGTTTCCGAGGTGGTCCCATTGTAATTTCATTGAGATCTGATAAGTATCTCCATAGATATGACGATAAACGTCTCAAAATTGCTACAGAAATTGACTCGCGGGGCATTGAAGTCGGTTGTTTTAGTTTTTAAACTATCCTAATTATTCATTCTAAATACAGTAAGTAACAATTTGAAGCCATAATAAAGTAAAAAGAACTATCGGCTAGCTGCCCTCGTGACCCTGGCCGGACTAGTCCTAATGACCTACAATCAGCCGGCTTTGCGTCATCGTTGCCTAATGTGTGACATAATACATAATACGCTCATTGCGTTCACCGGTTCACTCACCATTGTTGTTGTCAGCTTGACGAATTCATTATGAAAACATTTAAAGTTGTAACATATTGAGGAATAACTATAACTCGAGCTCCTCGGAACTCTACATAATATACTCTATAATTATCTATACCTCGGTATTCGTTGGAATTTGATCGTGACACATTATGCAATCTGTGACCAGGAGGAGCGACGTCATACGCAAAGCGGTAGGCAGTGACTGGAAATGAAGAGCCAAAGATCGGGGTCAGTGGCGCGTCTTGGAAAAGGCCTTCTTCCAGCACTGGACTAACAACGGCTTACTACGATGATAATGAGACACAACGCAAAATATCCGGACATCTTATTATTTTTTTTATTGAAAATAGGCAAGAATTTAACCACTATCTTAGTTGATGGAAATTGAAAGTATTTTGCTCTTTGAACATGTTAGGGACTCACACAGACCAGCTCTAGGTGTCACTGGCACATACTCGACAGATATCGAAAACTGATACATAATGAAAACCGTAGTAAATATCTCGGTTTTAGTGACTATGACCTAAAATGACAAAAGACCTACTTCACATGCCGCACTTGTCAGTTTCAGTAGCAAGTTTGAGATATTTAACTCCTAACTTACCTCTGGTTATTCTCATCAGATCTCAGTGAGTTGTATAATGGAACCACCGTGGAGATCAGTTCACAATTAGGGGAGAGATCGCGTAACAAACATTTTTTTAAAATAAACAAAAGAACATACAGACGAATTTAGAAACTCCTCCTTTTTGGAAGTTGGTTGATAACGAGGTCTATTAGTTAGTAGACGGTTTAAATTGTCCCCATTAAACGATCGCTGAGGTCTTCTATCCTTCCTTCCGGTCCTTTATGACCACAAAGTTATTCAAAAAATTTACATAATTTTACATTCAGGCAATCTGTTGATGGCTCGGACAGATAAATTAATTCATGGGTTCCGTACAAAGGGCATATTCGAAGTGCTCATTAATCTTCGGCTCCTGAGAGAGTCCCTTTACGACGCCCTGAAGGGCAAGCAGACACGGCGAGGAAAAATGCGCGGGAGCCCGCAATTTGTGAACAGAACACTTCTGAGTAATATCTTTCAATAAACAACGCCGGAAAGGGTCAACGGGGAAATTATAATAACAATATCTTTTTATGGCTTTTGAAATTTCATGCAGGTTTATTAATACCAGATGGTCGGCTTGAGGTTAAAAGTTATTATGATGATAAGGCAAGCTTATCGCTAGACGACAACACTTCACTCAAGATAAGATAAGATATTAAGTTCATACTACAATTCTTTCGAACAATAGATTGATAAGAATGTGATGTACATATAATTATGTTATATATCTAATCTCTATATATAAAAATAGGTGACTGTATGTATGTTCCCTATGGACTCCTAAAACGGCAAGAGCGTATTTGATGAAATTTTCAAGCAATTTCAGATTAGCCCAGCGATCGGCTCACCCGTGCGATGCCGGGGCGGATTGCTAGTTTCTTAGTTACAGAGTTTCTTTGTAGAACTTTGAACAAATATAGATAAAATCATACCAATTCGTCACAGTTAGGCGGTTGATATCATAAATGCTAATAATATGAAATTATGACTTACTTTGAATGACACGCAAAGCATGAAGAACAATTTTCATACATATTGTCTTGCTATGACTATGATTAGAATTCTGTGACTAAGCATGCGTTGAGGTAATACAGTATTGCAGTAGCATGCATTTTATTAAGTAATCAAAAACGTATGATCATATCCTATTAATACCACTGCTGTTAACATCATTTTACTAATTTGCCAGCATAATGTTCAGAGCCAGGAAAAATCTGGTAGCAGTCCACAGCTGGACATAGGCCTCTCCCAAGAAACGCCACTGAGCCTGTGGAGGGGTATAGGGGTTGTGGGTAGATTATACCGATACAGTTACGTTATCTAGAAACTTGTTATCTAGTGACTTGAATAACATTGTCTTTCTAATGTCTCGCATGCCGGCCATAGTAGCCTGGTACGATTTCCTTGTAGACCACACCGTCACATAACAACTGAGAATCTAAAAGTATGCAGCCTTATCACACCCCCTTCTTTTAGAAGTGTATGAACTGAACATTACGTGTTTTTTTAATACCTTTAGGCTAGCGTTTGGCCCCTATCTCGCCTGGTGGTAAGCGATGATGTGGTCGACGGTCGAAGATGGTAAATACGCTAGGCCTAGAATGCTCTGACTTTCAAGGGTTATGCGGCTATGCAATGTAATGGCGGCAGATTATCTCCGTGTTGATGGTAAGCTACTTTTTGTTACTTACGCCAACGGACCGTCGAAAGTTTTAGAATGTAATACCTACCTCGAAAAGATGATTGCAAAAAATCACGATAGCCGGATGTGAAGGATGTAAAAGGAAAACTGTAACAGTTGGATAGGTTTTACAAGTTACCGAGTAATATACAAGACTTTGTTTCATATTGCACGGCCGGTCACGTTTACCTGTCACGGACTACGGAACCCTACACTGCACGTGGCCTGGCACGCACTTAGCAGTTTATTAATTAATTAGGTAAAGACTAAAAACGAAGTGAAACAACATTGCACAATCAAATTAAAATTGAAATTGAAGAACTCCCGAGCTGTAAATTGTAATCTGAGCGACGAAGCGCGATGCCTAAATAAATGCCTTTAAGGACGATTCACATAAAAATCAGTTCGTAAGACCATGACGGAGTCGAGTGACCTGTTACGCTCAGTTACTTCACAGATTTTCAAGGGTGACAATTCACGAGCTTTCGTATAACAAATGGCGAGTTCCGAGACGAATATTTTATTACCTTGGGGTAGAACATCTACAGAAGAAATTCTACAGATGTTTGTTGAATGTTTCGGAAACCCTTAGTAGAAACAATTCGACGGCTAATGAACGATTTATGTTCATTAGTTGAACCGTTGAACATTTTCTAACCTAACCTACCCCATAAATAAGTGTAGGTTAGTAGGAAAATTTGGCATACCTACATAATATTCTAAATTTAGCGCGGGTGTGCCATCATATTAAATTGCGAATCTGCCCGACACTGGCAAAAAATTTGCCAAAACACCAACCACTCCAACAAATGCATAAAATTTGCCATCATATTGAATTATGGCATAAAGTAAGGCATAATACAACCGGCCAAGTCGAGTTGGACTCGCCCACCGAAATTTCCGTACCAACGTTGGTTGGTACTAATTAAGCTAGACCTCTAAATTGTATGAGCGCTCATATAACTCAGAGGCCTATCTTGATTGGAGTGAACTATGTATGTATGTAGACACCCTTTAATTTTCAACGTTTTTTTATTTTTTTTGAATTTTTCCTTTATTTGTGCTATGAGAACTGGCTTCTTGCCAAATTTCATGATTCTAGGTCAAAGGAAAGTACCCTATAGGTTTTCGACCCAAAACCCATAGGGTACTTCCGGTTGACCTAGAATTGTCAACTTTGGTTAAAATTAAGGTACAGTGCAAGTAAAGGAAACATTCCGAAAAATAAAAAACTGAAACAAAAAAATATTTTTTCTTCAAACCTATTATTATCTATTTTCTTTAAACTCAATGGATAGGTCTTTAAAAATGACATTGAGGTTTCAAAAATCATTTTTTCTCAAAGTCAGTCATTTAAAAGATAGGCGCGTCTAAAGTGGTAAAATGTCTCCCTTCCCGTCTTACTTTGAGCAGATAATTGGGGGCTAAAATGCGACATATTTAGTACCAATAACCCTGCATAATGTATGTAACCAAAGTTTATGCCCCGAACGTATCTATAGGTTTGATGATTTTTTTTTTAAGTTTCAGTTCCATGTATGGGTACTCCCCTTTGTTTTATTTTCAACCGACTTCAAAAAAGGAGGAGGTTAGCAAAAAAAATTTGACAGTTTTTTAAAAGTTTTTTTCCTACCTCAGAACTCCGTCAAATCTTAACCGATTTGGAAAATTCTTTTTAGTGAAGTCGGTTTTTGTCGTTTTGTAAACGATCTTAATTTTTTTTTTACTTTTGTATAAAAATCGTAAAGCGGTTCATAGAATACATCTACCTACCAAGTTTCAACTGTGTATTCTTAAGAATTTCGAAACTATTATACTAACTATTCCCAAATTATTGGTAGTTTCGGAAAAAAGTGGCTGTGACATACGGACGGACAGACATGACAAATCTATAAGAGTTCCGTTTTTTGCCATTTGGCTACGGAACCCTGATAAAGTGTCATAATAATAATATTTTGTCCCTTGAAACATAGCTACCTAAGATTGAATAATAAAATTGATAATTGATATTTCAATGTTTTCTTTATTTACTTTCACAATAGAAGCTATTGTTGTTATTTTGAAAATTAATATTATTTTTAATAAATGATGTATATGTGCTATATATATGTACATAAATAGCAGAAAAAAGAAAAAAAGCAATTAAAAGCGAGCATGCAATCCTTACTAATATTATTAGTCCTAAAGATATATATAAAATTTGAATTAATTGCTGCAGTCTGTCTTGAAATTGAATGATTTTTTTCTGTTTTTTACATTTTTTGCTTTAGAAAAAAAACCAATTGAGTCAGAGATCTCAAACTTTATAAAAATACCTATTTTATTAGTACCTACATATCGTGTAAATATCAATCAAATATCTTCCGGGGGCAGATTTCAGTATCTTAGCTTATACCCCTAGGGCCTTTCCAACCAAATAAATGCATAATAAGAATGTTATACTTTAAATAGAAACAGAAAATTGTCAAAATTCTATTTATATTTCAAAATTCATAAAGATCCTTGAAATCTGCCACTTTTTGGAATCGTCAGCGTAATCCGCATCATCACTTAACAACAGGTGAGATAGTGGTCAAACGCTTGTCTAGAAGATATTAAAAAAAAAATATGCCAGAGTAAAATTTAATAGCTACTGAACGGATTATCATGCGGTTTTTTTGAGGGCCCGGCGGCGTAATCGGGAGAACGGTCGGCTTTGATGCCGTGGTACCGAGTTCAAACCGCCGTGCACCAATGGATTTTTCTATCGAAAAATTTATGTGCGCTTTTCACAGTGGCCCTCCGGTGATGGAAAACATCGTTAAGAAACCAACAACCCCTGCATGGTGGTAGGACACTATCTAGTGTCCGCCTGGCCAGCTACCACCCTCAAGTTAGAAAATCTGTCATCAAAACATCTAATGTGTTCCGGCAGCCATCCTTGAGAGCCAGTTCCCATTCTAGGCCTAGCGTGCTTACCATCTTCGACCGCATCATCACTTACCAACAGGTGAGATAGTGGTCAAACGCTAGCCGATAAAGTATAAAAAAAAAACAATTGCCAGAGTGTTTATGAGGAAGGTTTAGGTGCATAATTCGTTAAGGTTTTGTGTAAATTGATTGTTAAATATGTTAATATTTGATGCAACAAACTGATGTAAATTTTGTAGGCATATATGTTCTACCCTTGCGAAGCCGGGGCGGGCTGCTAGTATACTATAACTTGGGATAAATCTCTAAGCAATTGAATACTGCATGCACTTCGTTCAGGAACAATTCCATCGTAACTATATTAAAAGAATTGATACCTTCTAAAAACACAAATCGGTTCGACCAAACTTTATTGACAGGAGCAACGATCTTTCACGAGATCACAGAAACTAAAGCACTAAAGGTTCGACTACACCACAGCGTCCTGCGTCCGCGTGCGCGTTCGCGATCTGATTTTCAATCGTTTTCTGTAATGTTTTTAATTATATTATATTATATAAGGTTAGTGTCATATAAGTATAGTAAGCATCGTAGTGTAATGTTTATCGGTTTAACCTAAAACAATTTAAACTTCAAAACTTCTGAAATATGGCTCGTGGACAAATGAGTAATCTTCAGAAATCCATATCACTGATCTTAGTTACTCCGTTCCGTAACCCAAATAGCGCTACGAAACTCCTTTCAGTAGCAGCCGGTAACATCAAAGTAAAATCAGACTCCACGTTCGGCAATATCGTAGCATTCGTGGCATTTGTAGCTACATCGCATACACGTGTTTGATACTTCGCTCTCGGCTTGTTGCAATTTCTCGCTATACGGTAACGGTAGTCTTGTTTGTCCTCTTTATACCCACTTTCGACGCTGTCTGTGTACTTTACACTTATCACGCAACCCAGTTTTGATATTTTGGATGTGTTCTAACCTAGGTTCTAACCATCAGTGTTTACAGAATTACTTTAAAAGCATAGTATTTATTGAGGAATACGAATTTGGAACTTAACAAAAAATATCATTTTAATCTAAACCAAGAACTTACTGATATTAACAAGGCAATAATTCTTCATGGAAACTATTTTCCACGGCACCATAGAAAAGATAATAACACTACGTACAGTGAAAATCAGAGACGAGTTAAGTGAAAACTCTTTAATTTCATGCCTACTGCCCTGCTAAATTATATGAAATCTCAGCCTTAATCTCACTCATATCCTTTGTTTTAGATATTAAGACAATTTCGATCTTAGAGAACGATAGTACTTTTGTTTGATAAACCAATGCTCCAAGATTCCACGTTCTCTAAAGTCTTATGTTCAGAGAAGAACGAAAAGTGAGAGGGGGAATTGCTGTTAAAGTAAAATACTAACTTGCTATTATCAGTCCGTAACAAATAGAAATACAATAAAATATTACGTTTCTTTGAAGTGTTACACACAGCACACATTATATTTTTGTAAATTGTTAAACACAATCCAAAATAGCATGAAATTTTGGATTGTGTTTAACAATTTACAGAAATACAATAAGTGTAATTTAAGTACCTTCTCAGAGACAAAGTAAGCCAAGCTGGCATCCTGCAACCTGAAACATTAAATGGAGCGCGTCGCTTTGTCCTGGACTATATAACAGACGTCACACGCGGAATGCTCATAGGAATACAGTTTACAAACTTGATAATGCATTCGTAAACAAACGGAAGCGGACCGCAGAACAATCTCCGAGTTGTTTTCAAAAGTCCTGTAATGGACAATGAAGGAGGAATTCAATGGATGCCGCAGTGGGAAATGTTTTGCCTTCAAAGAAAAATATGGCGCGTTTCCATAGAAAGATGGATATCGTTCGGATGGTTAAAGATTGCCATGCTTGTTCGCAGAAACCACACGTTTATTTTATAGTTTGATAGGAATGCTTTGCCATTCGAAATAATCAAAGTGATATGTATCTATATCTGTATTGTCGGTCGCATTGCATGCGCCGCTGACACCGCGGGTAACCCGCCAATAGCAAGCCAGTAATAAACCAGCGTTCCACGTACTCGGTTGTTTCCTTTATCGCCCATACACATCACTGGCGACGTTGTGCAAAGTACCCACGTACAAAAAAAAAAAATGTCTTATATCGGCAATTTAACTAGTTTTGATTATAAAACAGGCGAATGGGTAATTTTTCGCGGAAAATTAGTTCAGTTTTTTAAAATAAACAATGTGGTGGAAGGAAACAAAAGCGGCATTCTTCTGACGTATCTCACGGATGACACCTACCGTCTGCTATGCAACTTAGCGTATCCGGAGGAGTTGGATTCGCTTGCCTACGACGATCTGGTGAAATTACTCGACGGTCATTTCAAGCAGAGGCAGTGTTCATTTGCGGACAAGGCGAAATTTTTTGGAGCGACGAAAAACCCAGGCGAATCGGTGGGAGACTGGGTGGCGCGACTAAGGGGTCTAGCAAGTTTTTGTGACTTCGGTGCCGCCCTGGAAACGAATCTGAGGGATCGTTTTGTCCTCGGCATGGGCTCGGGTCCAGAACGTGACAAATTATTCGAGCAGAACGCGTCGACGTTGACGCTGGCGCGGGCTGTCGAACTGGCTGAGCAGGCGGGGTACGCCAAGCAGGCGAAGCTCATGATTACTACGGACGAAGTGGGCCCTATCAAGGAGGAACCGATATTTAGGGCGAAATTCCAAGGTCAGCAGGCCCGCGGCGATGCACGCGGCGATGCACGGCGATATAGCATGAACGGGGCCGCAGCGGCTACAGGATTGAGCCGGTGTTCAGTATGCGGAATGAAAAATCATACAAGTGATAAGTGTCGTTACAAAGGCTATAAGTGCTTGAAGTGTGGTGAGAAAGGTCACCTAAAGAAAGTGTGTGAAAGAAAAGCGTGCGTTTTCCATGTCGATAAGCAGTCTGAAGAAAAAGCGCAAACATCAATTTGCGAGGAATGTCAAAATTTTAATCTGAGGTATGTGACTGATAAGCCTATAAACATTGATCTCGTATTAGGTAATCAAAATGTAAATATGGAATTAGATTCAGGCTCCGGTAGCTGTGTAATTTCGGAGGCATTGTATAAAGATAAATTTTCTAACTATAAATTACAAAATAGCTGTGTTACAATGTGTTTATATGACGGACATAAAATTACACCCTTGGGCTTTTTCATAGCAGAAGCAAAATATAACAATAGTAAAAATGACCTCAAGATTTTTGTTGTTAGAAATGGAGGGCCGCCTTTATTAGGAAGAGATTTTATGTCCGCCTTTAAATTAATGATAACGTCTGGAATAAATGTCATAAGCGATGACTCAGAATTGCAAGATATTTTAAATAAATACTCTGATTTATGGCGTGATGAACTTGGTGCTTTTAATAAATTCAAAGTAAAGTTGCAACTTAAAGATAATGTTGTTCCAAAGTTTTTCAAACCACGTACTGTACCCTTTGCCCTAAAGGATAAAGTCGAAAAAGAGTTGGATAGGTTAGTACATTTAGGAATTTTAGTGCCTGTAAAGTACTCGGAATATGCAACTCCTATTGTTCCCGTATTAAAAGACAACGGCCGCGTAAAAATTGCAGGCGATTATTCGATAACATTGAATAAGGATCTTTTGGTAGAAAAGTACCCTCTACCTCGAATCGAGGAGGTGTTTGCTAAAATCGGAGGTGGGGAGCATTATAGTAAAATCGATTTAAAAAGCGCATATAATCAATTTATCCTAGAGGAGACGTCTCAGGAGCTGACCACGATAAATACACACAAAGGGCTCTTTAAATTTACAAGGTTGTTGTATGGAGTGGCTAGTGGTCCTGCAATTTTTCAAAAATCTATGGAGACATTACTCAGCGGCATAGACGGAGTTAGTATTTGGCTGGACGATATTTGCATAACCGCTTCTAATAGAACCGTTCATATTAAACGGCTAGGCGAAGTGTTATCAAGACTAAGTGAAGCCGGTTTACGCCTCGAAAAAAATAAATGTGAATTCTTCAAAGAGAGCGTTACGTATTTAGGATATGTGATCAGCAAAGCGGGTATAAGCACCAGTCCGGATAAAGTCCGGGCTATAATCGAAGCTCCGGAGCCGACCAACGTAACTGAGGTCAAGCGGTTTCTAGGCATAGTTAACTATTATAGAAGTTTTATTCCGAATGCATCGGGCGTGCTAAGTCCGCTACACGAGCTACTGCGTAGCGGCGCGCCGTGGGAGTGGGGCGAGCGGCAGCGGCGTAGCGTAGCGGCCGTGCGCCGGGAGCTGGCCTCCGAGCGCGTGCTCGCGCACTTTGAGCCCGGCGCGCGGCTCGTGCTAGCCGTGGACGCGGGGCCTACCGGCCTCGGCGCCGTGCTCGCTACGCAGGATGACGCGGGCAGGGAGCGCCCGCTCGCGTACGCCTCGAGATCGCTGTCCGCGAGCGAACGAAATTATAGTCAAATACAGAAGGAGGCGGCGGCTATTATTTTCGGTGTGAAGCGCTTCCACCAATATCTGTACGGCCGCGAAGATCCATTCGTTTTAAAAACGGATCATCGCCCTTTAGTATCGATTTTTAATAGTAAAACCGGTATACCGTGCACTACCGCTCTGCGGCTACAAAGATATGCTATTATTTTATCAGCCTATAACTACGTAGTACAGTACATTTCTAGCGATAAAAACCAGGTAGCTGATTATTTTTCCCGCGCTCCCATAGCTAGCTGTGCAACGAACGCTGATAGCGAAGATATCGACAAAGATACCTACTACGCCCTCAAGTTCCTAGATTCGTCATCTCCGGCAATCACGGCTAGCGAAATAGTGCAGATGACCGAGCGTGATGAGACACTCAGGACCGTCGTCAGGTACATGCGAGTAGGCTGGCCGCGTAAAATAAAATGTGCATCTGTGTTACCATATTTTAAATGTAAGGCCGATTTACAATTGGTTAGCGGTTGCTTATTCAGGGGACACAGAATAATTATTCCGGCGAACTTGAGAGAGAAAATGTTAGGTGAGTTGCACGAGTCACACTTAGGTATAATTAAAACGAAAAGTAACGCGCGGAGCAGGATGTGGTGGCCGGGCATCGACGCGCACATCGAGCGGTGGATAGGGTCGTGCGAGGCGTGCGCACAGACGCGCGCGGCGCCGCCACGGGACCCGCCGGCCCCGTGGCCCGCCGCCGCCCGCGTCTGGGCCCGTCTGCACATCGACTACATGACGGTGGGGCAAAGGGTGTACCTGGTGGTTGTCGACTCGCACTCTAAGTGGTTGGAGTGCATGTACATGCAGGGCGGAACTTCGACGAGTGCGTTGATTGTTAAGCTAAAAGGAATTTTTTCGACGTTCGGACTACCGGAGACGCTGGTGTCCGATAATGATGTAAAGATAAATTCGGTCGAGTTCAAAAAGTTTTGTGATTCGAATGGCATCAAGTACATGACGTCACCAATATATCACCCGCCGAGTAACGGTCAAGCCGAAAACTCAGTAAGAACCTGCAAAAAGATGTTAAAATGTATAATTAGTGAAAACCTACCGTTAAATCAGACCCACGAGCGGTTGCTTGGGTATCTGTTCAATTACAGGAACACCGTGCATTGTACCACCGGAGAAACTCCGGCTAAGTTGATGTTCGGAAGGAATCTGAGATCTCGCCTCGACCTAATTATGCCTTTTCCGGATCACAAGGACTCAGCTTCTTCCATAGTGCCCCGAAGAAGGCATTTCGAAATGGGCGACATCGTGTGGACCCGGTGTTACAATGCACGAACGGAGACTTGGCAACTGGGGACGGTAACGGAGATAATAGGTAATAGAATGTACAGGATTATTATAAACGAGTCAAAAATATGTTGTATACGACACGTCGACCAACTAATGTTGTATAAAGGAGATGAGATGCGACCCAATTGTACGACTAATGCACCCGGTGCTAACGTATCTCATCAAGCTCTGCCATCGATGATCGATGAGGTTCCGTCACCGGTATGGAGTGAGTCACCACCCGCCGGCAGCGACCGACAGGTTATCGAGCCGGCGACCGACCGGCCCGACCTAGAACCTGATGAGGCACGAGGGCTCACTGACAATGTACCAGTCACGCCAGACGTAGACGCCGATGTGTGGCGCGACTGTGAGGCAGGTATGTGTGAGGGAGGAAGCGCCGGCGACGTAGCCGAGGGTGTGAGCTCGCCACCCGCTCCCGTCAGCACGCCGCCGGGCGACGTGGACTTACCGCCGCCGGCTTCCACACTCACACGCACGCGCTCGAAACGCATCCGTGAGAAAGTAGATTATAGGAAATATTTTTGAATGTTAAGAAATAATTTATTGAATTCAGTAGGTAGGGTATGAATAGTTATTTTAAATGTGTTATTACATTATATTATTATATTTCCTCTTATTAGTATTAGTTGTTTTTTATAGCTATATGTTTTGTCACCAGGTGCCAAAAATTATGTGTGGAGGAATGATATGTATCTATATCTGTATTGTCGGTCGCATTGCATGCGCCGCTGACACCGCGGGTAACCCGCCAATAGCAAGCCAGTAATAAACCAGCGTTCCACGTACTCGGTTGTTTCCTTTATCGCCCATACACATCTCATATCGCAATGCACGCTTTATTTAGAACTTAAAAGCATTCCATAGGTCTCTTAATAACAGATATTTATTTACGAAAGCCAAAAACAGATAGCATAGCAGATTTATGTAGACAAAATTTCCAATAGGCATTCATCTCGTTTCATATACTTCTATGCACAGTTATGATAAAGCAATTTGCTAGAGTCCGAACGCATAAGCACAGAGCTTACTCGTAAAATAAATTATGACCCGAAAATCAAAGTTTTCTGTAACGGGGAAGGTGCCCATCTTGTGTTTCTCGGCCTGTTTCTTACATACAACACTGACCCTGTTTAGTATTCATGAGCCGTCGTGTGTAGTATGCGAACCACATTACCCTGATCTGGTTGCGAGTAGTTTCGGATTAGGACCCACGCACTCGCACAGAAAGGCGTTTCTCTCGAAATTAAGTAGTTTCAAGTCCTCGTTCGCTATTGCTCCGGTGCGTGAGCGGTACTTACGTAAATTGTACATAGCTAATGAACCGTGGCTTATTTTAAGTTAAGAACAGTTTTGGATTCACTTCCGAGAATCGACGCATTTCGATGAGCCAGAACAAGCCGTAATAATGTCGCTCGGTTTGATTTCTCCGGACACTAAAAGGTTCTAAAAACCTCTATAATCCAGCGAAAGCGACAAAGATCGTCTCACAGATCATTCTACACATTCGAATTCCAATATCGTTGTTCAACCAACATTTCAAATGTCAACCGACGCGACGTGTTCGAGCAAAGATGCGGTAAATTATTCACAGCTTTGGAGCAATTAGGAGCCCGTCGACTTTTCGCCCCGTCAGGGACCTCTATAAAATATGGGAGGGATGTCATTGTGAGAATAGTTTCCGTTCGTTATCTGGGAACTATTCAAATACGGGTCCTTGCCAAAACCCAATCAGTCGGCGGATTCCGTACCGCGGATTACGTGACACCCGCGACTACCATCAATATTCATGACCAGACATCGTATCGACACGATGAATAGTCGATGAGAGTGGATCGCGTCGATGCCCTGTCGATATATCGATAGTGTCGATCAGCAATCCACCGGCCACCCTTGGTATATTAGTGCTCTCGATTAAACGGTGATTCTATTGACAGTCCAAAAGTGTTGATCGTCGTGCTTGATTGTTTAGTCGATGTACTCGTTCATGTTTGTCAATGGATAATAATGAATATTTTGTTTCTTTGAAGTGTTTCACACTTTATTTTTTTTTTTTTGTAAATTGTTATACACAATCCAAAATTTCATCGTACCGACGGGACTTGAACCCGCAACCTCCGGAATGACATGTTCCGGTGCTTTGCCAATTAAGCCACGGATAATAATAATCTACATGCAACGCAAGCCTCGTATTGGTCTATTTACTGCAGCTGGTTACTACGTCTAAGCATTTCCGTTGCGCGTTACTCTGAATTTAAGTACATGAAAGGGAAGAAAAAAATTGCCAAAAATACACAACAAAGCTCGACTCAAAAAACTCTGTACAAAAAAATACAAAACCAACTGGCCATTATGAAAGTCCCAAAACCTTTGTTACAATTGTATGCAAATTTTTTATATCTACCCTCGGCGGATGGTCGGACTATCAATCTACCCAGTCCAGGTGTCGGCCCGTTGTCATGGAAACCATAGTCTTTGTGCCGCCACCTCTAAAGAATGAAGTAACTCGATTTAGAAGCCATTTTAGGGCTGAAGGTCAAACTTTATAGGCAAGGGGTTCATAACTTTTTCAAGTTATCTACTCGCTTTGTTCTTTTACTTTTGTAACAATTTATCGCACGGTTTAATAAAAGTTTCCATTTTATCAATTACGCGATAAAAATGAATGGTATTATGGATGAATTTATCTTGTGTATTTTTTTGCGAGTGTCACTGAAGCGTGCTCGAATAACCAACCGCATATTTCATGGATGTCGGCAAATTTGCAGATGCTCCGGACACGGTACGGCGAAAATGAAAAAATGTGTGTCCTATAATCTACACATTTAATAAATAACCCTGGAACGTTACGCTTTCGATCGTGGTATGTATAACGTGGATTATAGAATCATAGACAACGAAATATTTAAAATGCACCGACCCAGGGGTGGAAGTCTCTACATTTATAGCGATGCGTCCTGTCATCGCAAACGTCTTAAAGAAGGAGATGCAGCTAGACAGTTGTATACTTGCATCTCTGTTAATTGATAAGTTCTAAGCCAAACATATCAGAGTTCATGTGCGTATCGGGATCAAAGTTTACGACATTGTTTACATGGAAAGAGAAATTACGATATTCACAGATTCAGTATCTTATTGTCGTTAAGAGATATATAAATAGTGAAGCGGATAAGGCAACTCCGTGTATGGATAGCGATATTGGAGACATAAATTGAAACTTATCTCTTAATACAAGAAAGTCGAGAAAAATTGTAGACTTCACAACATTATTTGAGTATTAAATCACTAAAAATTTCGAAGTGAGTTAAAGTTTCGACATGCGTTTTAAAATATATTTGTAAAACATGCATTTAGTAGGTAGCTTACGAACATTTCTGAACGTAGCCGTAGCGCTACAGCGCTTTTTAACATTTCTTAACTAGTCAGTCATTACTTTACTTTCCTTATGTTACGAATTACGATTAGAAATGCTTAAGCAAACATTATATTGGTTTATGAAGATAAAAATCATGTACATAATTATGTAAAATTAAAAATATAAATAATAACCGGCCAAGTGCGTGTCGGGCCACACGCAGTGTAGGGTTCCGTAGTAGCCCGTTATTCAATGCCAGTCTTTACCCGTTATAAACAAGCAACTAGGTACTTCGTCTTAGTCACTTTATAGGATTTATTCTAAGGATTTTGTGTTTGGTACAAAATTATCCAATACCCAAGTTCAACGACTATTACTGCTTAACTAATAAAGTTATCTTAACCGCTATAGTTTTCCTTTTACTACTATTTCGTAAATGGAGCATTCAATCGAAATACGGTATTAGCAACCCTTAAGTCATTTTAAAAGACATATATAACGATACCACTCACGATGGGGTAGACGACGAAAAAAAATTTCATCCCCACTTCTCATGTAGGGGAGCTATCTTAAAAAAATTTTTTAAAAATTTTATTTCACCACTTTGTCAGCGTAATTTATATACATAAAAAGATCTATTAGTATTTTTATTATTTCTAAATTAATATTGCTATTGTATTACTTCATGTTTATGCTCACATTTTTTCATACCATAATCTGTTTTCGTATACGTGTGAGCCTTTAATTGGTTTTATCGTTTATATGCTGTCAATCATTTAGTTTTAATTGAAACTGTTGGTTTACCATAAATAAATAAATAAACATAATAAATCAATGAATACATACAGTTTCCAAGAAAAACTATTCACGATTTGCAATTTTTACTTGATAAAATCTGTATCTTTAAGCTTTTACATATATTTTTTCAGACAGGTAGCAGTATGAAATATATTTTTCATGACATTGGTTAGCATAGATCACACGACCGCAAAATTGTATTCTCTCTGCCGACGCACTTTGAATCCTCCGCTATGCTCTGGATTCAAAATAGCGACCTCAAAGAAATATATTATGTTGCGGCCCCGTGATACAATCTACTATGGATAACCTAATACGATTATGTACCTAAGCTCATACTCACACTGAATTATCGATACGTACTACGCTCTTACAAAAATTCTAAAAAACAGGATAATGCTTTATCGATGACATAATTAGTGAAGGCGAGGGCATTGGAGCGTCTGAGATCCATCAACGTCACACTTCTGCGGGGATGCAAGAGATTGATTGTAAAATTATTACACGGTATGATCTAGAGCGCTTTGATAAGAGCTCTTTCATATTATACAACAAAGTCCTCCGCCGCGTCTGTCTTTTCGCGATAAACACAAAAACTACTAAACGTATTTTCATGTAATTTTCAGTGAGTGATTCATCAGGAAGGTTTAGATGTATAATTCGTTAAGGTTTTATGTAAATTGGTTAAAATATGCAGATGATCGTTGAAGATAAATTAATTCATACTCTACGCAAAAAGCTGATGCGCAAGCAAAATGAAGGCATATTTGCTCTACCCGTGCGAAGCCGGGGCGGGTCGCTAGTATATTATATATCTAGTACGGCTACCGCACTGCAGTCTAACTTTATACTGGCCAAGGGAAATCAAAGTGGAGTACTAAATTGCTCAGACTAGTTCCCGTTTGCTAATACTAAAGTGTGAATCCTTGATACAGTGCTAAATAGGCCTAAAAATTGTAAAGGTAACAAAGTTACGTCATATTTACAGATTTACTATACAAGCTTTTGGAAATATGGTCTCTTTACTTGAAACTATCATCATCTTCAGCCTATCTCTGTCCACTGCTATTGGACTCTATTGCTATTGCCTCACCTATTACGCCACTGACCTCGACCTTCTTGAGCTCTTTGTTTGCAACCGCTGCCAGCCTGTGTGAGTATATCATCGCTCCATCTAGCTGCAGGGCGCCTTACACTATGTTTACCTAACCATATTATCTACTCTTAAACACGTCTACCCCAACGGTCATCGGTTCTACTTGCTAATCCTTCGAGATCGATAACTTTGATTCTCTGCCGGGAGACTCCGAGCAGAGCCCCCCTCTCCATAGCCCGCTGAGCGATTTTGAATTGGTGAACCAGTCGCACTGTCAGGGTCCATGTCTCGCCTCCGTCAGTAATGACAGTAATAATAATAAGAGGCACAGGTAGGACGCACACTTGAGGCTATATTAATTTTTAAATAAGTCTCAATTATCATCTGCTTTTTGTAAAATAATACATTAAGTTGCTTTATGGTTCGAGACATTTTCAAAAAAACTGCGTTGGGGAAAGTTTCATTGTAATAGACAATTTGTTTTTTTTTTGTGTTATGGTCCAGTAAGATTAGCATACTGATTATTTACGGATGGTCACAACAACTAGAAATCAGGTTGCACATTGGTTGACAATCTCTTACGGCATGGTAATTGCTGCTTTCTTAGTAGTTACATTTCGTTTCTAATCATTATATTAGCTTGTACTTTTGTATTTTTTCTGTCAATTCACAATACGACTTTCGGTTATTACTTTATTTCTTTTGTGACTGTTTTATTTTCAGCTTCTCAGTAATTCGTTGTGTTAACACAAAGAGCCACATACGCATCGTCAAGTTGCCATAATGGCCTAATGATCCCGAATGGGCGCAATTCAAATTCCGCTTCGCCACCATAGATTCGCCACTGCGTGTTTATTGAGAGCCTTTTCGGGATAAAATTCTAACTATCATACGTATGCATAAAATGATTTAGACAGCACTGACTCGTCAGATTCATGCAAGAAGGGTTATTTCTACTTTGCTTGGATTCATTAGCCGTTGATTATTGAACTTAATTTCTGTAACGTGGAATAAAATGCTAGGTTCCAAGATTATCTAATACTTTAACACAGAGGTTCCCAAAATTATTATCTCGTAAACTAATTTCAAAATTTTACTGCTTTCTACTATATTCCCAAAACTGGTGTAAAATGTAAAGATTAAATCTGACGATAGAATAGGTCACCTTAATGTGGCGTGGTAAAAAATGTAAAAATAAAAAGAAAAATAAAATATTTTGTCGTTTCTTTATGTATAATATAAATTATTTTGTTTGTAATATATAATTTAAAAATAATAATTTAGTATAGCCAAGCCAATTTATGTTCTTCACTATCGAAACCAGATAAATTTCTATTGCCCCCACTCTAATCCTAAATCTCCGTAATCGTAAACTTCTCTTTTTTCACGCTAACGTAGACCCCCGTCGAGTCACCTGTGGACCCCTGGGGGTCCACCTGGACCACTTTGGGAATCGCTGCTTTAACAGGTAAACATGGTCTGTAAGGGTTGGGCGTACAGACCGCACCTGCCACGAATTTTAGGCATCTTCTTTTCCGTTGTTTTTACTTATAATTAGGTGAGTATAGGCAATTTCTTTAGGTTGAGGTAATATAGCGTTGTTTCCGGCCGTAAAATAACATAATACTGCTCTAGACCGTTATATCCATTTCTAATAATAATAAAAATATAAGCTGTTTTCTTCTTTGTTCACTCAGAAGTAGGTTGGTACAAACTGTAGGCGTAGAAAATATCTTAGGTAGCCGTGTTTACACATTTCTGATAATGTTATCCCCAATACTGAGAACATCTCTCCATCATATCAAGAGGGGTGTAGAATAGAAATCAATAATCGGTTCACCTCAAGAGCATGTCGGGAAAACGTGACTAGACTAGCGACGGCAATTTTTCATCGCGAACGTTCAGCGGTTAATCTAGTGGAAAATGCAAGAATATCGATTTATCGGACGCATCCGCAACGATATGTGTCGATAGTTAATTGAGTTTGCGTGACGTTACGTTACGGCAAACGGATCGTGCTTTTGTTTTTTATCGGAGGTGTTGATTTTCATTAGGACTGTTGTTACCGATTTTAATATTAATATACCGTTAATTAAAACATTCAATTTACGGTCGTTGACCTGTATCCAGCACCGCATAAAGAGATTTTCTTTTATACTTTTTGTTTCTTGTAGTTTCCTAGAGAAAAGACGCAATTAATAAGGATGGATTCTTCAAACAGCGTTTTTTAAAAAATTCTATGTTATCTTTAAATATGTTTAAAATGTCATAACCGCAATAGGGTTTATCTGTGGCCCGTTTTCTGAAATGGGGCGTGTGCAAGTAACAAATCCAATTACCTTAAGCACCAATAACTCTAGATAGGGGAATATATGCTTTATTTCAAGCAACACTGAGTACTATTCGGGGTATAATGCTGCAAATGGGAAGTGTGGAATACCACAGTTGACTGGAGTTAATAAGTAAGAGCGATTTGAGATCCCAGTAATTGACTCCAGATTTCATCAAGCCGTTGGTAATTTATAGCTTTGTTCTATAATAGATACTTTTTCTTTTTTTTTTTCATTTTCCCAATCATGGGATTTTTTATCATTTATATCATTAATCTTGGAAAAAAGACTCCCGCCAAATTCGACGTTTTCCGCGCTTTTTTTTCTAATAGATACTTCTATAGTAAATAACAGTTTATCATAATATATATGTGAATGTAAAGACTGTAGTGAGCTTGAATGTCCCAGATTGTTTTTATCGAATTGTAAGATTGGACGGGCTGTAGAATATATTTAAGTTTTTAGACTACCCGTCTAAAAGCTTAAATATCTTCTGCAGCGAGTCCTAAACGATTTAACTAGTTTTATTAAAGGTACATAGTACCTACAAAGAATGGAAGTGTTGCTCCAATCTGGGGGCACGGCAGTGCCCCCACCAAGTCGAGCAAAAGAAAGAGGCGCGGCCGTACCATCCTTTTCTCGAAGCCATTCATGCCATTTTCAACATTTACATTTATTTAGATCTAGAATTGAAGCGTTTCCGCAAGTATCTAAATCATTTACTTGCAAGTAACAAAATTAAAATTTTGAATAAACAACCACGACAATGTCCTTTAGAAAATTAACGTCATAACATCTATCGAACCACCACTGATTATTTAAAAACCGTTTAAAGACAAAATCGAACTAGTTGGAGAAAAATGGCAACATGGATTTGCACAAACAAATGTTTACTGCAGCGCCCCCTGGTGGGTTGACACCGTAACACCTATTTAAGAACATGCACCAATCAAAGAAAAAACCATAACTGAAAACTGCATCAAAATCGAACTAGTCATTTTAAAGAAAAAGGCAACATCGATTTGCACCAACAAATGATAATTGCAGCGCCCCCTGGTGAGTTGTCACCGTAACACCTATCTAAAAACATGCACCAATTACACCCGAACCCATAACTGAAAACTGCATCAAAATGGGACTAGTAGTTTTGGAGAAAAATGACAACATGGATTTCTGGTGAGTTTTCACTTACACCTATCTAAAAACATGCACCAATTACACCCGAACCCATAACTGAAAACTGCATCAAAATCGGACAAGTAGTTTTGGAGAAAAATTAGAACATGGATTTGCACACACAAACAAACAAACTAACATCTTCTCACCCCAAACGCATATACAGTCTCCGTTCCGTCGTGGGTAATAAAATACTAATGTACTACAAAACTGCTGTCTAGATTTTATTAGTGTGGAGAAATAATATTCAGTCAGTAAGAAAAATTAGAAATGACAGAACATTTCCAAAATTTGTATATCTATACTAATATTATAAAGAGAGAACATTTGTATTTTTGTATGTTTGTAATGATTTGGCTCAAAAACTACTGGACCGATTTCAAAAATTCTTTCACTAATATATAGAATGGACTTTCGAAATGAAAATAGGCTAATCGCGTTTAAATCATGGAGACTTAATTTGCAACCTAAGTCGACAAAAAAACGGTCGAAAAAACACGTTTCTTACGAACGCTGCTCAATTGAAAACAGATGGATGAATATTTTCTATTGAAGAGTTGTACAGCTTAATAAGACCTACAAAAAAGTCCGCGACAGCATATGTCTATCTCTTAAGGTTGACTCACAGTAACCATTTGAATCTTTAATTTTTTGTTAAAAATATTACATAACTTCCAGGGCTATTTTCAAGTATATAGTATATATATAGTATTTATTTATTTATTTGGTTAAGGATTAATATATATAGTATTAATCCTTAACCAAATAATTACGTTAATTAGCTTGGCCACATATTATAGATTAAAATTGTCCTTTACAGTATATAGTTCTAATGAAAACTCTAGAAGGTATCACGGATTTCACATACACGCATCGCAAAATTAATAAAATATTTGCAGTCAAACCACAGAATAGGTCATAGTTACTACGAAAATATTTTAATTTATTTAGTTATTGATAATTAGAACGGTAACAAACCACTTACACTAATTAACACAAATTAATTACTAAAAATCATTAATCATTCAATCATTAAAGTCATACATTGATAATATGATAATATATTATTATAAGCTTAGCTTTTCTGTAGATCCCCACCGATCGCAATCAATTTTAAGTCAATATAGTATAATAATATGATCTATTGTATAAAATAATAATGATCTATATATATCAACACCAATATTATAAATGCGAAAGTCAGTTTGTTTATTTGTTTGTTTGTTTGGGACTTCTTCACGGTCAAACGGCTTGACCGATTTGGCTGAAATTTTGTACAAAGATAGAACATAAGGCAGAATAGGATATAGGATACTTTTTTTTTGGCTATCGAGTCAAGGGGTCCAGATATTATTAATTGAATTTTGTAACTAAAGGACCTCTTTTCGAATAATCGGCTTGACCGATTTGCCCGAAATGTTGTATAAAGACAGTTCATAAGGAAGAAAAGAATAATGAATACTTTTTTTCTTGCTATCGAGTCAGGGGGTCCAAATATGTTTAATTGAATTTTGTAAATATAAGATATCTTCTCAAATAAACGGCTTGACCGATTTCCCTGAAATGTAGTATGAAGACAGTTCATAGGGCAGAATAGGATATAGAATACTTTTTTTCTGGCTATCGAGTTAGGGGGTCAAGATATTTTTAATTGAATTTTGTAAATATAAGAGTTCTTCTCGAATAAACGGCTTGACCAATTTGCCTGAAATGTAGTATGAAGACAGTTCATAGGGTAAAATAGGATATAGGATACTTTTTTTTTGGCTATCGAGTTAGGGGGTCCAGATATTTTTAATTGAATTTTGTAAATATAAGACTTCTTCTCGAATAAACGGCTAGACCAATTTGCCTGAAATTTGGTATGAATACATGTCATACGGCAGAATAGGATATAGGATACTTTTTTTTTGGCTATCGAGTCAGGTGGTACAAATATTTTTAATTGAATTTTGTAAATATAAGACTTCTTCTCGAATAAACCGCTTGACCAATTTGCCTGAAATTTGGTATGAATACATGTCATAGGGCAGAATAGGATATAGAATACTTTTTTTCCGGCTATCGAGTCAGGTGGTACAAATATTTTTAATTGAATTTTGTAAATATAAGACCTCTTGTGGAATAAACGGCTTGACCAATTTGCCTGAAATGTTGTATAAAGACAGTTCATAGAGCAGAATAGGATATCGGATACTTTTTTTTTGGCTGAGTGTTTAGATTATTTTTATTGAATTTTGTGAATGTGAGGCCTCTTATCAGCTAAACAGCTTGACCGATTCAGCTGAAATGTTATGTATATTACAGTTCATATTGCATAGAATCACATAGGATACTTTTTTCTGGCAGTCGAGGCCAGGTGCCAAGAATTTTTAAATTGAACTTTGTGAATGTGTGTTTTACTCTCGGTCAAACGGGTTTTTACACATTTGCACATATTTACACATTTTAAAACATTTAAGCTGAAATTTTGTAGACAGACAGTCAAAAAGACATAGAAGGGCAACGAATACTTTTTTTTGGGTGGAAATTTCGGTTGTCTATATTTTTATTATAGAATTTTGTAAATGTGTGGCCTCTTTTCGGCCAAACGGCTTGACCGATTCAGATGAAATTTTGTACACATACATTTAATAGGGCATAAAAGGGCAAAGAATACATTTTTTCGGCAGTTAAGTGTGGGGCCTATATTTTTTCCTAACTTTACATAGAGTTTGCATAATCATAAAAGTTTGACCTTAGGTTCATGGATAATGACTAAACTTAATAAGTGCCTTAATTGGGCCATAAAACTGTCAGGGTCATTAAAAGTCATCAAAATTTACGCGATGGCTTTGCTCACCCAACGTGCTTCGCCCAATCTGCTTTGTGGGAAGTATTTCAAAAGCATTCGTGTTTTAACAGCCACATTTAACCTAAGGGTCATCGGTGTTGACTTAGTAGGTTATAAAAACTGTCAGAATCATAAAAAGTAAACATTTTCTCGCTCACTTCGCTTGCGCAGTGATAGCGCTAGCTGCGCTTGCGCAATGATTTTTCGATCTACTTTGAAGGTAATACTTCAGCAACTTTTGTATTTTAATAGCCACATGCATCAGAACGAGTCCATAAATTGAAACAGTACAACCTTCAATAATCATAATGATTTTTTACCTTAAAATAAGTGGATATCAAGTTTAACCGTAGAGTCATAGGTGTTGACTTAGTAGGTCATAAAAACTTGGTCAGGGTCATAAAATGACGTAAAAATTTTCGCGCTCGCGAAAACCTTTGATTTACCTACTTTGTAAATAATATTTCAGCATTTTTTGTATTTTAATAGCCACATGTATCAAAACGAGTTTACAAATTGAAACAGTACAACCTTCAATAATCATAATGATTTTTTACCTTAAAATAAGTGGATATCAAGTATAACCGTAGGGTCATCGGTGTTGACTTAGTAGGTCATAAAAACTGTCAGGGTCATAATATGACGTAAAAATTTTCGCGCTCGCTGCGCTCGCGAAAACCTTTGTTTTACCTACTTTGTGGATAATATGTCAGCATTTTTTGTATTTTAATAGCCACATGTATCAAAACGAGTTTACAAATTGAAACAGTACAACCTTCAATAATCATAATGATTATTAACCTTAAAATAAGAGGATATCAAGTTTAACTTTTGTGTCATCAGTGTTAACTTAGTTGGTCATAAAAACTGTCAGGGTCATAAAATTACTTAAAAATTTTCGCGCTCGCTTCGCTCGCGCAATAATAGCGCTCGCTCCGCTCGCGCAAACCTTTGTTTTATCTACTTTGTAGGAAATATTTCAGCATTTTTGGTATTTTAATAGCCACATGCATCAAAACGAGTTTATAAATTTAAACAGTGCAACCTTCAATAATCATAATGATTTTTTACCTTAAAATAAGTAGATATCGAGTTTAACCTTTGTGTCATCGGTCTTCACTTAGTAGGTCATAAAAACTGTCAGGGTCATAAAAAAACGTAAAAAATTTTTTGCAGGTAATATTTCAGCATTTTTTGTATATTAATAGCCACATGCATCAAAACGAGGCCATAAATTGAAACAGTACAACCTTCAATAATCACAATGATTATTAACCTTAAAATAAGAGGATATCAAATTTAACCTTTGTGTCATCAGTGTTAACTTCGATGGTCATAAAAACTGTCAGGGTCATAAAATGACGTAAAAATTTTTGCGCTCGCTGCGCTCTCGCAAATCTTTGTTTTATCTACTTTATAGGTAATATTTCAGCATTTTGTATTTTAATAGCCACATGCATCAAAACGAGTCCATAAATTGAAACAGTACAACCTTCAATAATCACAATGATTATTAACCTTAAAATAAGAGGATATCAAGTTAAACCTTTGTGTCATCAGTGTTAACTTCGATGGTCATAAAAACTGTCAGGGTCATAAAATGACGTAAAAATTTTTGCGCTCGCTGCGCTCTCGCAAATCTTTGTTTTATCTACTTTATAGGTAATATTTCAGCATTTTTTGTATTTTAATAGCCACATGTATCAGAACGAGTCCATAAATTGAAACAGTACAACCTTCAATAATCATAATGATTATTAACCTTAAAATAAGAGGATATCCAGTTTAACCTTTGCGTCATCAGTATTAACTTAGTAGGTCATAAAAACTGTCAGGGTCATAAAATGACGTAAAAATTTTCGCGCTCGCTGCGCTAGCGCAAACCTTTGTTTTATCTACTTTGTAGGTAATATTTCAGCATTTTTTGTATTTTAATAGCCACATGAATCAGAACGAGTCCATAAATTGAAACAGTGCAACCTTTAATAATCATAATGATTATTAACCTTAACATAAGAGTATATCAAGTTTAACCTTTGCATCATCAGTGTTAACTTAGTAGGTCATAAAAACTGTCAGGGTCATAAAATGACGCAAAAATTTTAGCGCTCGCTGCGCTCGCGCAAACCTTTGTTTTATCTACTTTGTAGGTAATATTTCAGCATTTTTTGTATTTTAATAGCCACATGAATCAGAACGAGTCCATAAATTGAAACAGTGCAACCTTCAATAATCATAATGATTATTAACCTTAACATAAGAGTATATCAAGTTTAACCTTTGCATCATCAGTGTTAACTTAGTAGGTCATAAAAACTGTCAGGGTCATAAGATGACGTAAAAATTTTAGCGCTCGCTGCGCTCGCGCAAACCTTTGTTTTATCTACTTTGTAGGTAATATTTTATTATTTTTTGTATTTTAATAGCCACATGCATCAAAACGAGTTTATAAATTGAAACAGTACAACCTTCTATAATCAAAATAATGATTACCTTAAAACTGTCAGGGTCATAAAAAGTCGTAAAAAATTTTTGCTTTTAGTTCGACTTCGAGAGTCATCTACGGGGACTTGGCCTAAGAGATCATCGATCTAGACTTCAATGGTCATAAAGACACAAATAATGCGGGCGAAACCGCGGGTAAGAAGAAATGTTTCAGGAACTGTTGTGTTGAGTCAAACATTCAAACAGCACAACTTCGTATACCTAACCAAAATGATTAATGACTTTAACAATAGAGGATATTGAGTTCGACTTTGAGGGTCATATATGATGACTTGGCCTAAGAGATCATCGATCTAGACCTCAATGGTCATAAAGACACAAATAACGCGGGCGAAGCCGCGGGTAACAGCTAGTAATATAATATTTTAAACCACCCCGACTGTTCTATGTTAATCTTTTCATTAAAAGCATTCCAATGACTCTAAACACGACATTTAAAATCTGAGCTGTAAGTTGGTGAGGATTTGAGTATACTGTAGAGTCCAGGAGATGTCGCAGCATCAGGTCAATGCTTCCATGTTCTTCCAATATCGTTGAACAAGAAGATTTTCGAATTGATTAGACCTATGAAAGTTGATTAAAGCTCATAGTTTTATAACGATTAAACGAATTTTCATGAATCAAAGCTAAGAACACTCTCGATGAAGACATCTATAAAAAAAACTATCAATAATAAAATCAAAATCGGTTCATCCGGTTGGGTGCTAATATGCTACAGACAGACACACAGATACACACGTTAAACGTATAATACCCCTACTTTAAATCAAAATCGGTTCATCCGGTTGGGTGCTAAGATGCTACAGACAGACACACAGATACACACGTTAAACGTATAATACTCCTACTTTTTTCGTCGAGGAACGCCGTAAGGTTACGGCGGCAGATGTTCTCTTTGGTGGTAAGCTACTTTTCAACCGACTTTCAAAAAGAAGGAAGTTCTCAATTCGTCTGTATGTTTATGTTTTCTTTCTTTTTTTGTGTGTGTATGTTACGCGATTACTCCGTGAATTGTGAACAGATTCGAATTATTATTTTTGTAATCGGTAGGGTACGTTTCCGATGTGGTCCCATTGTAATTTCATTGAGATGTGATAAGTATCTTCAGAGATATGACGATAAACGTCTCAAACTTGCTACTGAAATTGACTCGCGGGGCATTGAAGTCAGTTGTTTTAGTTTTTAAACTATCTTAATTATTGGTAGATTTAATGATCCCACGAAAACCCATGATTCATGAATGCACATAAAACTTTCATTGGTAGGTATATAGCTAGGATTAGAACCAACGACCCTCGGGTCAGAATCAGGGTAACTATCCTTTACGCCAAAGGGCCGTCCAATATCACTACGTAAGTATTATAAAACAATGTCCATCATTGCGTCTGACTGTCTGTTCGCAATAATCTCAATACCTTCTGAACGGATTAGCATGCGGTTTTCACCAATAGCCAGAGTGTTTATGAGGAAGGTTTAGGTGCATAATTCGTTAAGGTTTTGTGTAAATTGGATGAAATATGACGATTATTGTTAAATATGTTCATATGTTATATTCGATGCAACAAACTGATGCAAATTTTGTAGGCATATATGTTCTACCCGTGCGAAGCCGGGGCGGGCTGCTAGTACTATATATATTTATAGGTTTGGTGATAGCTAATATTTTAGAAAAGAAAGATGGTAAACAGACAAACAACAATATATAAAATTGACCGCTATGCTTTAATTTCAAGTTTGCGAAGGATAGATAGGGCAGCTATAAATAATAAATAATAGTTAAAAAAAAACTAAAAAAATACGCTTTTATAGAAAATCCAACTAAAAAATAGAAAATAAATTTTAATAAATTTGAATTAAAAATAGTGTAAGAAAAAATGATTTTATTGTTAAAAAAAACCGTGGGGTGCATGGTATCAATATTTCCAAATATTTTATGAACAGATATGACTAGAAGAGTTATTTTGATAATATCCTGAAGAGCACCCCACGCTTTTTTTTTACAATAAAATCATTTTTTCTTACACTATTTTTAATTCAAATTTATTAAAATTTATTTTCTATTTTTTAGTTGGATTTTCTATAAAAGCGTATTTTTTAGTTTTTTTAAACTATTATTTATTTTACATTTTTTAGTCGAATTTTTTATTTATTTATTGTCATCGGTCCTTAATAAGTATGCCAAATTTCGAGTTAATCCGACGTTTTGAAGGGGGTTAAAATCATGTTCAAAGATTCCGTTACATACTAACATACAAACATACATACATCTGAAACTAATAAAAGCGTATTAAAAACACATCGATAATGATGAGGATCACACACATGTTTTACTTACCAATAACTTTGAACTCTATACATATAATATTGTATTAAATGATTTCTTCATCTACGACCCAATCTTTTACCTGCAACAAAAACAATGAAATTAATTATAATAATGTACCAAGAACTAATACAAGGCTAAGAAGGTAATTATAACAGAACGGATGATTTTTTTTTACTACATAGAAAAAAAACATCTGTTTTATTCGAAACATACATTTTGCAAGACATTTATAAATATAAATGGACGGCAAACCAAACCAGTTTCAAAAATATTAATTGTTAGCAATCAAGAAACGGGAAAGACAGATTCAAATAAAAATAATTAAATATGTGCACTCATCGCGTTGCTAATGAGCTTTTTACCTAATATAATAAAGTAACATATTTTATATTAAAAAAATACTGTTATTTAAGGCAGAACATGAAAAGTCTTAATCATTGGTAAGCGCATCACTTGAGAATGGCTATTACAACGACTTTGCTTAAACTAACTTTACGGTAGTAATGGTCGGTTTCTGAGTACATTTATTGAGAGTTTATCTATTCAAGAACGGTACAATTGAGTAGATAAACTCTCAATAAATGTACCCCAGAAACCGACCATAAGTAAACTAAACTTAAGTTACCTTTAAATAGGATAACGTAAGTACTATCTGTGCTCCAGGTGAGAAGGAGAGAGATAAAGTATATAGTTTATATTGATGTTTATTTGTGTGTACCTATAATTTAATAAACCAAATCTATATTATTACAAAAATATTGGTTTTTGATTGTTGTAATTTATTTATTTGAACTATAGTTGTATGCTATGCATTGTACCATCGTGTTCTTCTGCTTTCAATTCTATCCATCCAAAGGTTGTCTGGAAGAGATCGCTTCAAGCGATCAGACTAGCGGTTAAGTTTTTTGATATTTTGTTTCTCTATACTGGCATATAATAAAGTGTTTATGTCTTCTATTCTATTCTATAAAGTATACTAAGAGTGTAATATCGTTGATTCACATATCTTGATTTAAATATGTTATGTGACCGACCCATTGGTATAAATAAATATTATCTGAATAAGTCAAAAGATGCCCCTGGCAGAGTGCTCAGGCAACATACATTTAAAACATACAACATTCACATGATTTCTTGTTCGAAATTCGATTTCCTTGTGTTAAGTTGGTCAAAAATAAATTTCAATTCACAAACCATCTTTCCATCAATCCCTGACAATAGAACAAAAAAATGTTTTACAACGACAAAGTTGTCATATGTTACCACATCATTTTCATAACACATAATACTTCTAACCAAAACAATTTTCAACACAAAGACAAAACCTACTTTCACACAAACAGACACAATGGAGATATGTTTCGTATTACATACATGTATGCTTTAATATAACAATGCCACACAATTGTATACCCTATCCTGACAAAATAAGGTTGAAAGTTTTTAAAGTGTTGAATATTAGAGTCAGTTCCATCAACAAATGTGACTAAGGCTTGTGGTGTTATGCAATCTTAGTTTAATTAAACGTTACGAGCTGGTTAAACTAGAACAGATGGTTTAATGGTGGTCAGAATTAGGAGTATTAAGTTTTAGTTGTGTTTGAGATTACTCTTGGTATTGGTTTTAATTATATTTACTTAACAAGTTAGCAGAGTGGAGTAGGTGACTGAGACGATACACTTAGATGTTTTGATGGTAATAAGCGTTAACTACTACGGGACAGCAAGAAGTGCAACATCCAGCAGTGTAAAAAATAAACCCGACTGCTGATGCAGCTATGCTGACGATATATTGTGACAAAAGTAGGCTTTTAGGGTTCTGTGTTTAAAAATGCAATACTACTTTAACACGTGTAATGCGGGGCATCCCTGAAATCTGCAGAATATTCAACTTCTTACCGGCAAACAGCAGTGATGTCAATTTTAGGCACATTGCAATTGTCTCAATGAACTGATTATACATAGATCAGTCGGGGCTGGTTTAAAATTTTAAATGTATACTTACATTTAAAATTTTAAACCACCAGTTTGAATCATGAATAATCACCAGTAAGAATAAATTTCAAAATTATTAATTATTTTTAAAACTAACATAATCTTTAACGCTGTAAAAACGATTGTCCCAATTTCATCGGCTAACTTTACGATTAGCAACGTAGTAACAGCTTATTATAAATACAGCAAGATAGAAGCAAATTATGTACTTTTAAAATGTATTCGTTAATAAATATCATGTGATATGATGATTCGTTAATACATTGAATACTAATACTGTTTTATTTATTTTTGGAGGCGGTCCAAAAATAAATAAAACAGTATTAGTATTCAATTCATTATATAAGTATTCGAACGACCACAGCTCATCACTATTTAAATAAACATTCCGTCAACACTCAAAAATAATATATGAATAGGATTTATCATTAAAAGGTCAAAAGCAAGCATTATACTCGTAGCTTAAGGAGCCCATATTACTTGTACTATTATGTATTCTGTGGCCATATATAAATCTTCAAGTGTACCAGAGACCGTAGAACATGACACGAGGCTCAGTAAATCTCTTCAAACACGCATTGCCTCGGTATGTACGGTCCACTGGAACCTGATAGGAATCAAGGACTTCGCCCACGGTACCCTTGCGGCCTTTACCTACAGGAAACTCATTCATAATCGAATTCCGGATTGGTAGAACCTTTCTTGGATATTTTAGACGTCAGGATTTTTAGGCACCGTATTTATAGGGTTCCGTACCCAAAGGGTAAAAAACGGGACATCTGTCTGTCCGTCTGTTACCACGCTGTATTTCATAAACCATGATAGTTAGACAATTGAAATTTCACAGATGATGTATTTCTGTTGCCGCTATAACAACAAATACTAATAAACTGGCTAAGTGCAAGTCAGACTCACACTCGTAGGGTTCCGTAACACAGTAGAGTATTCTATAACTATGATTTTTACTACAAAAATAACTTTGTTTTTCATAGTGTTTGTATGAAAAACAAAGTTATCTTTGCGGTCGATATATCTCAAAAACTGCTGACTGTATCTCGTTCAAACCAATTTTCGTTGAAAGTTTTTATTGAGATCTACAGAATATATTTTTTCTATATTTTTCACTCCCTTACTTTAAAAGTTAGAGGGGGGGGGGACACATATTTTAGCACTTTAGACGCGCCTATCATGTAAATGATTGACTTTGAGAAAAAATAATTTTAGGTACCTCAATGTCATTTTTAAAGACCTATCCATAGTCACACTAAACTTATAGGTTTGAACAAAAAAAATGTTTGTTTCAGTTCCATGTATGGGAAGCCCCCCTTAAACTTTTATATTTTTTATTTTTGCATAAAAATCAGAAAGCGGTTTACAGGATACATCTACCTACCAAGTTTCAATTCTGTTGTCCTAATAGTTTCGGAATAAAATGGCTGTGACATACGGACATACAGACAGACAGACAGACAGACATGGCGAATCTATAAGGGTTCCGTTTTTTGCCATACGGCTACGGAACCCAAAAAACAGAATAAAATATATATTTAAGGAGGCTCCTATACAACAAGCGTGATTTTTTTGCTCGATATTGATAACGGCAACAGGTAGACGCTTGAAATATTCGCAGAATATTGAGTTATATTATTCACTTTAAAAATTAATTTAAAATAATATTTATGGAGGGCTCTCATTAACTCCCATACAACAAACATGATTTTTTGCCGTTTCTATAGATATTGGTAGTTTTGGTACGAAACCCTTCGGGCGCGAGTTAGATTCTCATTTAGCCGTTTTTATTTTATGAAGTTAAACTTAAAACCAGCCCAGACTGATTTATGTATATAAACTGCAATTCAGACCATTGCAGTGAGCCTAAACACGACATCTCTGCTGTTATTTAGTGAGGAGATGAGTATTCAGGTCAAGGTTACCATGTTTTTGTAATATCATTAAAGTAGGTAGCAGCACACCGAATTTCGAATTGATCAGACCTATGAAAGTTGCTCTCATATCCTCATCAACTAGATAAGAGCTCATAATCTTCAAACGGCTGAAAGAAAGATGTTTCTTGTAGAAGAAAGAAGAAGAAAGATAAGAACACTTTCAATCAAGTCACCTAGCTAACAAAAAGAAAAGAATTCTAACTTAATAAAAATCAGTACAACCGTTTCGGAGCTAGAATGCCACAGGCAGACACATATATTCACGTGATACACACGTCAAACTTATAATATAACTTTAACATTTTATTTCATTAACCCCTTATTTTGTAAATTGTTAAACTCAATCCAAAATGTCATCGTACCGACGGGACTTGAACCCGCAACCTCCGGAATAACATGTTCCGGTGCTTTGCCAATTAAGCCACGGTGCGAAGTATCGTTACGACGAAATTAGTGGATTGCATTTGTTAACCCAATTATGCATTGGTGGCGCCATCTATGACTACTTATTACGTAAGTTAATCATTCGGAAGAAATCATTACAGTTTTCAAATCCGACGAGAGATGTTGAACTGCGTAAATCAAATATTATGTTTCTTTGAAGTGTTACACACTTCCTCAAGTTTTGAAGTGTTACACATTTTATCTTACTGACGAATATTCGTCGGTACGATGAAGTTTTGGATTGTGTTTAACAATTTACAAAAATATAAAGTGTGTAACACTTCAAAGAAACATAATACCCTTATTTTGTGTCGAGGTTAAAAAGGTCTTAATCATCGAGGTATATGTAAACCAGAGGCGCCCATCATAAACTGACTTACGTGCCGAGCGGCGCTTGATCGGGCGTGAGGAGTACTTACGCTAAACTAAGCGAGGTGTAGATTCAGCACTGCTTTTTATATTAACGTAGAGTTAGTTCACGACGCCACATCTGGTACGTAGTACTTATACATCGATGGTCTTAATTTATGTGTCTATTTGTAGGTGTGATCGCGACTCAACACGAGCGCACTAGAAGTGTGGTGAAATCATCGAGCTCGAGTACACACGTAAATTCTGGTATTCCCCTCAGTACATTTCCTTTTGATACAAAAAAACTTTAAATTTGAAGAAGCATTATACATTTCAAAATACTTTATTTTACACCTACTTAAGAAACAGTTAACACCTTGAAAACTACAGTACAATGAGCAGACTTATCGCTAAGAGTGGTCTCTTCCAGTCAATCTTTGGATGGAGTACTCAAATACAAATACTCAAATACTCATTTATTGATAAAACTCATTTACACGTCATTTTTTTGTAGTTGTGTTACGTAAGTAACTTAGTTATATATAAATAATATGCAACTTATGTACATAAGTATACATTCAATTATAATAGAAAAAATACAATATAATAATAATAAAAGTAAAAATTCTGGTATAGTTAATGTCAATTCTAACAGTAAATCACAATTAATAATAACATTATTTTATTTTTAAAAACTCGTTAAAATCATAGAACGTTTGCTCAATCAGCCAGCGCTTGAGCTTGCTCTTAAAGCTACCCAGGGTAAGAGCCTCCACAATACTCCTAGGAAGTTTGTTATAGACGGTGGGCCCCATCACGTGCGTCAACTTACTGGATTTGGCGAGGGAGTGCGTAACACCGACAAGTTTGTCTTTGTTACGTGTATTGAAGACATACGGAGCCGAGACGTGGACACTCACAGTCCGACTGGTCCACCAGTTTAAAGTCGCTCAGCGAGCTATGGAGAGATCTATGCTCGGTATTTCTCTGCGGGATCGAATCCGGAACGAAGTAATTCGCCAGAGAACTAAAGTTATCGACATAGCTCAACGGATTAGCAAGCTGAAGTGGCAGTGGGCTGGTCATATCTGCCGCAGGACTGATAACCGTTGAGGCAGACTTGTCCTAGAGTGGAGACCGCGAATCGGCAAACGTAGCGTAGGACGTCCTGTGACCAGGTGGAGCGACGACATACGCAAAGCGGTGGGCAGTGACTGGAAGAGAAGAGCCGAAGATCGGGCTTAGTGGCGCATCTTGGGAGAGGCCTATGTCCAGCAGTGGACTGATACAGGCTGATGATGATGATGACGTGTATTGAAGGCGTGCATGTCGCTCCGTTTCTCATATAGCTCAAGGAGAGGAGAGGAGAGTAAGAGAAATAGTGAGCATGGTGGGCATTATGGTATTTTTTTATCTCAGGTATACAGAATTACAGGGCCCCAATATTCTGTGAGATAGCTAAGATCGTTTAAAAAACTAAAAAACCGACCAATTTTTAACCGACTTATAGAAGGAGGTTATAAATTCAGATGTTTATTTTTAGGGTTCCGTACCTTAAAAGGAAATAAAGCTGGCCAAGTGCGAGTCAGCATCGCGTCTCTTATCGCACACTTAGGGAGGGTTCCGTACAATACGAAACATAACAGAGTTTCAACCTCATATATTTGATTAATTGATATTACCAAGAATATTTGGTTTGGTCGCGATCTAGAAAACCGGGGCTGGTTTACTACTGCCATCTATGTCATTTTGCCGAAACTAATTAGATAGATGGCGTTTCAAAACACGTTTTTTGTATGGGGACCCCCTTTAATTTTTAACTTTATTTTGTTTTTAGTATTTGTTGTTCTAGCGGCAACAGAAGTACACCATCTGTGAAAATTTCAACTGTCTAACTATCACGGTTAATGAGCTATAGCCTGGTGACAGACGGACGGACAGACAGACAGACAGACAGACAGACAGACAGACAGACGGACAGCGGAGTCTTAGTAATAGGGTCCCGTTTTACCCTTTGGGTACGGAACCCTAAAAGGGGACCTCGGCGAGCTCTCCCATTGTCTGCATTCTATTCCGTCTTTATATCAATGACCATAACTGATGAAACTGGACAATATGAGACTATCTACTTATGGAAATTTATATTCTCTCTATCAATGCGCGACAGTGAATTATTTGTACTTAGATTCCAATAGTCAGTACAAACTATTTACTAGTAGGTTGCTTTTGGAAGGGCAGATGCACACAAGATATAATGCGACCAACCAAGAGTGACCATTTGAAATTAAGAAAACTTCTCATACAGTTGCAAAACAGAACGCATTTCTTAATCCATTTAAAACACTGATGTAATCTCAAATGTCACAACTGCTATTGCGTGTCACTGTCAACTGTGTGACTTTCAATGCAATAGTGCTTATATGTGCATTGATTTAAAGCTGACAATGCTATCTAGATTTGTTATAGTCTTTCTAGATCGCGACCAAACCAAATATTCTTGGTAATATCAATTAATCAAATATATGAGCTTTAAACTCTGTTATGTTTCGTATTGTACGGAACCCTCCCTAAGTGTGCGATAAGAGACGCGATGCTGACTCGCACTTGGCCAGTTTTATTAATGTAATTACAACATGAATTTGTCAATTTTTAATTTTAAACTATTCTAATTTTTTTTATGAATTTGTATCTTTAAATCTTTATTATCTCAAAGCTTTTACTTGTTTGCTTGGCTACATCACATGCAGTCTTCATCTATAATTGCGATGGCATTGACTACTTATCCATACTGTGTTTATATTAATTTACTCTTTCTGATAGTACATCGTATTGATGCTCAATGAATAAAATAAAATAAAAAATAAGAGGTGTGTTAATACTATTCATATTTTAGTCAAATAGTTAATCTACGTAAGTACTGCGTATGTCTGAGCGAAGCAGGTATCCAGTTTTTGAGCCAATGACACTTGCTTATTTCAGCAGTGGATGTATTAAAAATGTAAGTACACGTCTAGATAAAACATCGGTTATGCAGCACATACAAGTGTTGAAAGAGTGTGTTCCATCTAGTTGACCTTTATTTTGATCTCGGCCGTGCGCCGCCGCGCTGTTAAAAGTTCACACAACTTAGCTCCAAAAATAGATGCGGCACGAATCTGCTTGCATTCTGTACTGGATTCAAGAGCTACAGTTATACACCTGGTTTGTTAGCACTACATTCTAGTTATGGCATTATTTTTAGAAGAACGTTGTTTTTGGAATTATTATAGAAAATTATGGAGTTGGATGGACATAGGTCTCTTTTTAACCAAATAAGAAGAGGCGTTATATGTTTGAAGTGTTTATCTGTGTATGTGTCTTTCTGAGCCATCGTAGCGCTTAAACGGATGAACCGATTTTGATTGTTTTCAACCGACTTCCAAATAGAAGGAGATTATCAATTTTTGTTTTTTTTTGTATGTATGTTAAGCGATTACTTTGTCAATTGTGAACCGATTGGAATGATTCTTTTTATAATCGGTAGGGTAGGTTTCCGAGGTGGTCCCATTGTAATTTCATTGAGATCTGATAAGTATCTCCAGAGATATGACTATAAACTTGCTACCGAAATTGACTCGCGGGGCATGTAAAGTCGTTTGTTTTAGTTTTTAAACTATCTTAATTATTTTATTGTTTGATAGGTGTTTTAATCGAGAGTGTTCTTAGCTATGATTTATGAAAATCCGTTCAGTCATTTAAGATAAGATTTTTTCTAGACGATGACGCTATGAGATCAACGAAATTCGGTATCCTCTTACTTCAATGATACAACAAATAATGCTTGTATATTAACAAATGAATTAGCATGAGCATATTTTTTAAAGTTGAAATTTTTTAATTCAAGAATGTCCGAAACTTGTAAAGTATTATTGCCTTGTCAACAAGTAAGAATCCTTAGACGAGATAAACACGATATATTTCCGTCTACTTTAATGTCAAGATCTAAAATATTTGTGTCAATTCTCGGACTGATTTGAATGCACGTCTGAGAATGTCTAAAACTGTTTCTTATTCACAGCCGGATTGGGCATTCCCTGCGAATACCTACGGTTTCTATTTTTATTCATTTCTTTTTGTTCCTATCAAAAACAATTTGCTTCACAAATATGTAATACTGAGGTATGATATTAAAAAGTTTGAAAGAAATGCGAGTGTGTTTGAGCACATAATAATGAATAGTACAAGTAGTATGGGTGATTTATAAGTTTGAAGAGTGTATCTGTGTATGTGTGTGTCTGTCTGCGTCATCGTAGCGCCCAAATGGATGAACCGATTTTGATTTAGTTATTTTTTTTGTTTGACAGGTGTCTTAATCTGAGAGTATCCTTAGCTTTGATTCAAGAAAATCCGTTCAGCCGTTTGAAGACTAAGCATTTTTGTAGATGATGACCCTATGAAAAAAAAACTTATGTAGTTCTGTTCTATCAATTCGAAATTTGGTATACTCTTACTTCAACGATATTGTAAGAACTTGGTAGCGTTGACCCGATGCTGGTACATCTCATCTCCTGGAATCTGCAGAATACTCAACTCCTCACCAACTTACAGCAGATATATCGAATATCGTTTTGGTTCGGAATGGTCTCAATCACCTCTCAATGAACAGATTATGAATAGATTAGTCAGGGGTAGTTTTATATTTAAGTATTAGGTATCGTTTACAATACAAAAATGCCTGGAGTACTGTGAGCACCAGTAGTTATTATAACAACTCATTATTTCTACGTCAAGAAAATCAAGAGCATACAAATTATTAACTGATGACGATTTCAACGAGGTTATTATTAAGTACTTAATTGAATACAAAGTATGAACTTGATGTATAAATGTCAGTTACATACTAGATTTTAGCAGCATATGATGTGACTAAGTTTCAAGGAACTAGTTTAAATTCAGGCTACAAAACATGCGACGAACAAAGGCGTTTATTTAAGACAAACAAGGCCGTCGTAATGGCGCCACTCTCGCTTCTAAATAAATCGAAACTGTTAGAATGTAAACTTAAATAGATTAAAGGTATTTTAATCGGGAAACGGTCGATTAATCATTCATTAAGTTTGAATCAAGTCGGTATAATTAAAGGTTAATTGCTTTATTTATTAAATTGCTACTTGTGTTACGCCATTCATTTTTGGGGCTTTTTGTGAGTAACTAAACGTTTAAAATGTTATAAATGTTTTAAATGTTACATATTTAGATGTTTTATGCATTGAGTTTTTGGACGATTTAACTTTCAACGACCTGAGCTAAGCTTTAATGATCGTTGCGCTACCTAGGTAGCATAATCGTTTAATTTCATTTCATTTTTAGTTGGAACTACCCTCGCCTTCAAAAATATGCGTTCGCCGTGGTTCGGCATAAACTCATTATCTGTCCGTAACATGCATGTTACATGTCATTACCAGTAATTAACGCCACATGTGAGAGTTAACGAGGGAAAGGGTGAGGACAAACCATAAAGATGTACCTATATTCAGTAAATCGATTTCGTGAGCGATTGAATAATAGTTTTCTATTATAGGTAAGCTATAATATAAGGTATGTAAAAAGTTAAATCTAATCTAGTTGCCGTTCTCGGCACAATGTAGACTTTGTCATTAATAATGGAATAAAGTGTGTTGCGACAAAGATAAAATGTATCATTCTATTCCCACAGAAATATGATCTTATAACACCACCATAATTTAAAGTTCAGAGACACATTCATTACGTTAATTTGAATTGCAGAATTTAAACGAATGAACGTAATGTATTGAAATCTAATACAGTAAACTCGCAAAGAAAACTGTTCTGTAATGGGTAAGTCGAAAAAAAATGTCATGTACTTTAAAATAGTGATAATGCGACAAAGAGTAATAGAGGTAGATAATGCCCGACAGAACACACAAACAGATAGGTAACCTACAATATTATGAAGGTGTTCAGTTCAAAATGTAAATCGTGACATGAGTCAATCACGATTTACATTTATGAGTTTTACTGAGATTATTTCAAAAGAGAATAAAGAAAATGAGAAAATATGCACAAAAAACAGGTAAAGTATCAAGACGATTCGAGTTTCTGAGTAAGGTTGTTCTACATTTTTGTGTTCTAAAGGTTAATTTAATCAGAGTACATTTTGAACAATTTTTTTTTTAACGTGTGTTATAACGTTAGATATGGCAATAAATATATTTTTAGCTACATAAAAGTCTAGAGCTTCTCTCCCTAATAAACAATTTATATTATAAATGCTTGCTTATGCAGTAGTGTAGTTCAATTTGTTTTATTGTCGTCTACAGTTTTCCGTAAAAGATTTCTATTAACAAAAAAAGCCCAGTGTCTTTTCTTCTTTTATGACTTTAGCGATAGCTTTGCATCCAATGTTCGTTGGTTTAAATTTAACCGAGATGCCTTTTCCTCCATTAGTCGTTTGCTATGTCAGAAAACATCGACACAGCCCGGAGTGTAATCTAAAGGCCTATTGCAGTAGCAGAGAATATACAACAATACGTCGTAGTAGTAGTAAACACTATTAATTATCAATCGCAAAAGCCTCCGCGATAAGTATAGGGTACAGTGCAAATGAACGTGTCCCACCGTGCATTGGTGCCTCCGACACCAACAAATGGTCGCAGGTGCCCCACACGTTTCCCATTTAATGCTATCGATCGACACATGTTCCCCTTTATAAAAACCGCCATAAATAGACGTCCCTAGATGTTTTATCGTCCATAAAGCCACATGCGGACTCTCTTTCGTCGATACATCACGTACAGGGACTACGGTGTATCGGGCATTTCTTTTTTCCAAATACACATTTGTTTTCATCGCGATACGACCGAATAAAGTTGTTTTCAAGTTTAGAAAAAGTATTATAGTAGCTGTATAGGCTGCTTCGTGACTGGAATTTTATTGCCAATGTCATGTCAAAACTAACGTAGACCAGCGGCCTCTTACTGCCATCATGCGGGGATAATATTTCACCGTAAATTGCCAACATTATCGCCAATAAGTCATAAAACTGGACAAAATTGTACGGTCAAGATACAAATGAGCCTGCCGCCGCCCAGTGCAACTAAATCATTGCTGGATGTCATCGGCCGGCGTCACTAAATTTTGACTATCCAGTAAGAAGATCCCTTAAGGCGTTCCGAAAGATTTATGAACGTCGGTTAGCGCCGCATGGGACCAATCGTAGAGATTTGTAACTGTACACCTTAAGTGGTGAAAATAGCCTCGTAGGAAGATTCACCTATTGAAAGACATTTAGTGCTGGAGGCTGGCTCTTATCCTTAGGTGGTAAGAGTATATATCGATGTTTCACTTGACTTACTACTAAAAAGAAGCTTACCAACATCAAGATGAAAATCTGTATTTAAACACTCTAAAAAGATGAAAAAATATTTTTCCTTAAAAATTTTAACTATCAACTTATAACCTCCTTATATACAATTTATATGATCATAAAAAGCTTGTCGCGCGATTTTTATATAAACTAGTACCAATTTAATTATGTAAATTGATCTGCTAAGTTTATTTTATTTTCAATTTAAATTTAATTAAATACTGATAGGTAATTAAACCTCGCGACAAGCTTTTATGTTCATACAAATTGTAATAAGGAGGTTATAAGTTGATTGTTAACATTTTTAAGGAAAAAAATATTTTCTTCTTTTTAGTGTTTAAAAAAAAAGCTTTTTTTAAAAGTATTTTTGCTTTTAATTTATTTTTTTATTTTTTAGTTATCGCTGGTTACTCTCAACCATCCCTTTCATTTGATACCCATATTTTAGAATTGCATTAAAAATAGATATTCCGCCATCTTGGATGGTCCGCCATATTGGATTTAGAATGATGTCACCATATCGTGCAATGTCATCCAAACTAAACGTGTACACAAAATTTCAGCTCGATCGGTTGAAGATATCTACTTCAAAATTGAGTTCAAAGATTCCACCCGAACACACATACATTGCAAGTTAAATAAAAGCTTGAGGCACAGAAGTATAGTAAGTACCTAACCTGTCAAAAGGGTAGTGCCTCAAACTTTTAAGAATATAGGTAAGTACCTACCCGCAAAATGCTTACTAGAATTTATTTTTAACATTTTAGTTCCTTGTTCCAGATAAAAGCTTGTATTAAAGAATATTTTTCACGTTTTACGTAATTAATTAATTTGCTTGTTTGGCGCCGACTCAAAATTACTTAGGTATACATACTTACATTAGTTTAAGAACTTAATTATTATATTTAGATAAAAACTCAAAACAATTACAAAAATATATACTTAGGTATACTAACAGTAGTTTAAGAACTTCGTTATTATGGTTAAATAAAAAAGTTTAATTATTTTTTGCTTTTCAGTTTTTTCGGCGGTTTAATTTTTTTGTTAAAAAGTTTTATTTTATAATTTTTTGTGGCCATAATCGAGTATGTTATAAGCAGGCGTCATTGCTTACCCCTGGCCTAGACAAACTTTATATAGAACATTTGATGTCATAAATATGCTCTATAATAATAATAATAAAGTTAATTTAAGATCACATAAAAATCTAAAAAAAACGACATCCAACGTCACGCTAGTCAATTTCAATACTAAGTTTGAGGTGTTTATCTTCATATCTCTAGAGATACTGAACATAGCTCGATGGAATTTAAATTGTACCACCTGTAAAATATCATCATCATCATCATAATCAGCCGGTATCAGTCCACTGCTGGACATATGCCTCTCTTAACACACGCAACTGAGCCCGATTTTCGGCTTTTTGTTTTTTCCAGTGTTTGTTGACAAACATTGACGATATGATAAAATCATCCAAATAATGATACTTTTATCCACTATTTGTTGATTTATTTAAAACGGCTCGACCGATTTCAACGGCTCGACCGATTTCGTTAAAATTTAAATGGGACCCCCTTGGGGATATACCCTTTCCAATAAAAAAATAATTATCGAAATCAGACTACTCTGTAAAAAGTTATGCGTGGTCATACATAAAAATAATATATATATATATACGCGTCGACTTGATAACCTCCTCTGTTTTTTTTTCGTCGGTTAAAAAAAGCTCTATTTATCGTTCAGTTGAACTACATTGATCGTAGTCGGGCAATGATTTGTAAGTTAAAATATTGATTTCATTACATTTTTTTCTCTGAATGGAAAACGAAAAATGAGGAACTTATTACGAAAATAACAGTACTAAAGTTCTTAAAAAACTGTGATCATGTCATAATTTTACACATCGACTCCCTCATCTACCTACACGCAGAATAACTGTGTTTCATTCTATGCCATCTTTAACACAATATAAGTGACAAGTGTGTTAAACTGTTAAAGATGGCATAGAATGGAACACAGGTTTTCTGCGTTTCAATTTACAATTTTGTTACAATTTACCTAATCAGTTGTCTTGAGTGGGTGAGATTTATTATCGCCGTAAATCAGATGGTCCAAAACATTATATAGTTTAATAACATCTTAAAATCATACCTATCTTATGCCAGCGAGTTCACAGCTCATTTGTGAGGTTATTACAAGGTTATGCTACTTCTACGATTGCTACTTATAGTTAATCCTTACACGTGATGTTCACTTGATACATTTTATCCCTAGAGTTTTGTTACAGAAACCACCATATTTGGTTGATTTGATTCCTATATTTGTTTTTATAAGAATACTAGCTGTACCCGCGACTTCGTCCGCGTGGAATATTGTCTTTGGGTAGCATTTTTAATTATCTAGGCTAATTATTTTACAAATAAGACACATGCGTATCCCACCTACACCGCACCGTACGACGCCAGGGTAATCCCCCCCTCTCCCTCCCCCTCCCCTCCCTCTTGCCCTCACTCCCCTCCCCCTCTCTCTTGCCCTCACTCCCCTCCCCCTCACTTCCCTTCCCCCCCACTTCCCCCAACCCCTATCTTTTCCCTCATTCCCTCCCCCTTCCCCTCACTTTAATCTCCTCCTCCCCTTTCCCCTCCCCTCCCCTTTCCCCCACTTCCCCCTCCACTCCCTTTCCCCTCACCTCCCTCGCCTTTTGCCTTCCCTTCACTTTCACCTCCCCTCCTCTCGCTCCCCTTCCCCTTCCCTCTTTCCCCTCACAAACTTTGAATGGCATATTTATTTATATCGAATCGACAGCCTAAACAATAAGTTTCAAGCTTGTAGCTTTTACAATGACGATACTTCCATACAACTTTTCATCCCCCCTTTCAACCCCTTACAACCCTTTTTTCGCATAAAAAAATAACCTATGTCCTTTCTCAGGCTCTAGATTACCTGTGTACCAAATTTCATTTAAATCCGTTCAGAAGAACATTCACATAAACCTTACATATTTCCATACAAACTTTCATCCCCTATTCCCTATGGTAATTTAAACCTTTGAGGGTAAAACTTTTACAAACTTTGAATGTCATATTTATTTATATCGAATCAACAGCCTAAGAATAAATTTCAAGCTTCTAGCTCTAAAAATGACGATACTGCCATACAACATTTCATCCCCCCTTTCAACCCCTTACAACCCTATTTTCGCATCAAAAAGTAGCCTATGTTCTTTCTCAGGCTCTAGACTATCTGTGTACCAAATTTCATTTAAATCGGTTCAGTGGTTTTGGCGTGAAAGTGAGACAGACAGACAGACAGAGTTCTTTCGCATTTATAATATTAGTTAGGATGTATTTATCACTTCAGTGTAACTTAGTCTTCAGTTAAACCTTAAAATTCAACCTCGGTATCATTCAAGATCTAACCGTATTTTATGATTTTACAACGCCTTAGAACAGAGGACAGTTACAAAGTGGTATTTTAATTAAATTCTTAACGGGATTAATCGGTATTCCCCTTTACTCTCCGTATCAAAATGTGTGTTGAAATAAATCTATGATATTAAGTCAAATCTTGCGTCTATTTGATATTCGCATTACGCTTATCCACGTGATTGTATATTAGGTAATCTATTTGCAAGTATATTTAGCATCATATCAGCTAGTGTCTCCAGTGGCATAATAAATCAAGGATTATCGCATTATCTTCAAAGATTTACCCCCAGTTGCTCTGAAGGCTGCACGTGATCCATTTCGTTCTAGTCAGCATTATCATAATCTCATTTTGCAAAAATCAAAAGAATCCCCTACAATTTTCCCCTTCATTATGGCATCAGCACTCCTTAGGGAATCACGACGGTATCTGCAAACTTATTTATTTTCTTTTTACAGTTGTGTTTATAATATTGGCAATAGAAGGCGATCGTGATAAGTCAAACTTATCCAATTGTATTGTACGTGACCTCCTAAGTCTCCGTGCACAATTTAAAATTGAATTAGATAAGTACTTATATATACTAAATTCAATCAAACATCTGCGCCAATCATTGTATCGCAGCTCCCTTTGTTCTTTGGCAATTTTCTTTTCAAGACAAAGGAGCTCGCCTGAAGGTATTTCACTGAATATTTTATACGTAACAAATTCTGCGCGAACCGCGTCACCGTCAATTAAGTTCCTTCAAGAAAGCCTCGGAAGGGATTGTGTAGGTAATTCTATTTGCATTGTCTTTAGCTTAGCAGAACGGCGTATACAGTACTCCAATTACACGGTGGATATGTCTAAGTATTGCTCGTTAGGGAACCTACCCATCTTTTGAAATGAAAGTTTTGGGCTTCAAATTCTAACTAAGACTTCCACAATGAGTCCAAATTTAAAATTTTCGATATAGCCCACGGTTGGTTGGTATAAGTTGAACCGTACCATTTTCACAGGCTGTATTCAATTTTCAATCTATCCGGATTTTACTTGTGTATACAGAGACAGGATTCGACACATGAGGCTTCATAGGAGTAGTGCCAAAATGCAATATCCAATTAAAGGAACGTCAGGTAAATCGTACATTGAAAACGGTTAACGGACAAGAAGTATCATCGATGCTTTAAAAACAAAGTTGCTTCATCAACTACAGGTAGAGCGAGGTCTTCCTATGCACGAACTAGATCAACCAGATATCGGTAGAAAGTTGAATGACTTTATAGCCGGTTAGTGTCTAACTGTATCGTACGTTGCCGTTCGGATGTTAAACTGCATGCTAGTCATGCAATGGACTCGTTACAGAAAAAGTAAAAATCTTCAAGGTAATTTACGGTGAATTACGATATTCTCGGTTAACCTTTTTGACACTGATCAAGCGTGACTAGGTAGCGAAGCGTTGACTGTCGAAGTACATGGTGTAACATGGCAAGGCATATCCGATTATAAATTTAATAATATTAGGTGTTGCAAGCGGTGCCTCGCGCCTGGATAATAGCCTGTAAGAATAAAAGGCGCCTGATTTAAAGCCCCCTGTCGGCGATAACGAGCAAACAGGCCACGCTACCGACCGTTCCATAAAACTTCCAACTACCCGCGTTTTATCGGGCGCTCGCAATCTGCCCGCATCTTGGCCGCATTCGAATCGCGTCAGCGTCGGCCACTGGACACGAATTATGTTGCCATTATTCTTGATCTACGATTGTGTAACCTACTGTACCGATAAACTGGTGCTTCATACGATTCATTTGACCTAATTGAAAATTTAAATCTACAATAATAAAAAAATCTTAAGTTAACAAAAAATATGTTCGTATTGGAGTTTCTACAGCGGAAGCAATCGTTGCTCAAACATGCCGGCGCAGTTTAGATTACACCACACGAAACGTATTCCCTAGCGACTTAGGCGAAATAAAATTACGCAACACCCCGAAGGGTTCAACACGCGACATCCACGTTAAAGGGGATTATTGCCCCTGCACTTGAGAATGCACCCTCATTGGTCCCGTAACGGCACATATTGGAAAATAGGGAACAATAACCCCAAAAGCATTAGTGGGGATTATTGGCAGATCCCCACGCGAAGCATTACGTTACTTGATAAGTCACCTTAATCTTTACGAGCAGCTTTGTTTGAGCACAATCGATTGTTACAACGAACAATGTTGTTTATTGAAGTTTTAAGTAGAAACAAAGAGCTGGAGAAAAGTAAAAAATGTTTACCTATGATGTATGGTGGAACATTGCGTCAATATGAGACTCGGTTTACGGGCGGTCATCTGTTGCCCTCATTAATAATGTAGATGTCTGGACACTGGTCCCTCGGTTCTGATGAGTCACCGGGACGGACAAATGAGTTCGCATGACGAGCTCCGTTCGGGGCGAGGGCGGTGTCAATTAGTTGAAACTGGTTCAAAGACAGGCTTCGTAGTTCGATACAACGATTTGTCTAGACGGTCCTCTTTGAACACGCTTGCCCATATTGAAACATTCACTCTTAAGTAATTAAATCTATTTATCCAACAGTTTTCAATTTGATTCGTAGAAAACTTTGAGGTGTACAAATAGATGGATATAAAAATGTATAGCGTAGCGAGATATTTTCACGACAAATCAGATAAGCCGCTTGGTTTATAAAGAGCTCTGGCAGGTTCACCGATGAGTCCGATAAAGTAACTACATTTGAGATTGAAGATTTAATCGGATTATCGGCACATAGAACGTTGATCGGCTTCGTATTACTACCTGAGCTCGTAACGATTGCTTGACTGCTAAAACAGAGCTCTCATCACTATCCTCTTATTATAGAGAAGAGACACGAGGTTTGTAGCCAAATATTTGCACCGAATCTCGTTCAATTCTAGTTCATCATTATCTACTTTTTGTGCAAATTTCCTTCAAGCCATCTGGAATTAGTTCAGGGTTAAATAAACATTCGAAAAGTCCGTCTCAATGTCAGTTCGGCTCAGTCGAGTTGTTTATTGTAGAATTATGCTAAGTGTGTCATATCTTGACTGTCTATATCTATTCGGCATAAAATATTCATAGTGAAAAATACACAAGGAATAACAGTTAGAAGTCTCCAAGGAACAATAGTAACTTTTCCCTATTTATTGCGTAGTGTTTTTTGCGAATGTTATCTTTTATTTTAAACCAGCTTTGACTGTTTTCGGTATGAGAACAATACGAAACTTATTTGAATGATAGACAGTGGTTTATTACTCGAATAATTGGCTGATTTAATTAACATTGGCATCGATGTTAAAATATCTGTGAAAGACTCTTCATTCAGCAACACTCCAAGGGTTTGGACAAGAAAATCACAGGCATTTCATAGCTCTAACACATCATCCGACAAAGAATAGCTTAGCTGCAGTACTGTTTAGTATTCCAAGCCACATGTTCAGGAATCGCGGGCGAATTCCGAGAGCTCCAACGCGAGCCATTTGAGAGGTAATGGCCCAACTGAGTTACTGCATGCAGCTTACAAAGGCTATGATCATATTAAGAATACAAATAGTATCTCAATACCAGTAGACTCTGATGCTCGGAAACTGTTTCGCCTGACTTACTACTCACAGGTGGTAGAACTTACGAAGCATACGCAAATTCAAAATGTATGGGATGGACATTTCTTTTCCCACAACAATAGTAATTGTCAATGGCATTCCCATACAAATGTATTTTGTCTAGGCCTGCTGCTATACTGTGTGTGTGCGTGTGTGTGTGTGTGTGTGTGTGTGTGTGTGTGTTTCTCAACTGATGGTCTCTGGTCAACTGATCTCTAATAATGAGCTTAATCTAACCTGTGACCCTAATGTGAACGTAGCTTAATGGAACAACATCTGCCGATCAAAGATTTTCAACGTCCCGTGCATTACTTCTTACATTTGTTGACAAACTTAACATATTTTCATATCATATAGGCTAGCGTTTTACCACTATCTCACCTGTTGGTAAGTGATGATGCGGTCGAGGATGGTAGCGCGCAAAGCCTAAAAGGGTCTGACTCTCAAGGGCTGTGCGCTACCGGAACACCGTAAGTTTATGGCGGCAGATTTTCTCCTTGATGGTAGTTAACTAATTTTTGGTAGCAAGTTAGGCGTAACATCGATATAATGCTTCTATCACCTGTAGGCGATCACTTGTGCTAGAATTTGAACCAACGACCTCTCGTTTAGAAGTCAAGCCATCTTTTACGCCATTGGGGCTCAAATTAATAAATGGGAATAATTTAGTACTTTTTAAGCAAACGTTAAGCGTTTTAATATTTTACGAGCTTCTTGCGGGTCATTCACCTCACAAGATTGGGGGGTTGATATGATGACACAGGATAGAACGGTGAATGTTAGAAAAATAAAATTTTGTTTACTCTAACGGAGTTGTAGGATAAATTATACTTTACTTATATTTTTAACCAACTTCACAAAAAATAAGGAGGTTCTCAATTCGTCGGAATCTTTTTTTTAAATTTATGTTCACTGATTACTCGAACACCGGGCTCAGTGGCGTGTCTTGGGGGAGGCCTACATCCAGCAGTGGACTGATTGCGGCTGATAATGATGATTAACTCTAAGATGCCTGAATCGATTTGGAAACTATTTTTTTGTTTGTTTCAAAGGTGGTCCCATTTAAATTTCCCTTCCCAGGTGGACCCATTAAAATTTTTACGAATTCGGTGTAGCCGTTTTTAATATATCAACAATCTATATTACGAGCATTCGTATACTTCGATGACATGATTATAGCTACTAGCTACTTTGACTAGCGCGACGTTTGAAGTCGGTTCTTTTAGTTTTTAAACGATCTTAAATTATAATATTAGTCTGGATATATGGGTATATAAGTATACAGTTGTATTTTTTAAAATTATGTTTTAATACTTATTATGTCATTGAAATAAATAAACGTTTACTCGATGGAAAGTCTTTGCCGCTTATGGAGATTTGCAGGCATGCTGGCAGGTTGACTACCTATTCTAAAGACTAAGTACCACCAATATAGTATACATTTATCACGAAATTATCTTAATTAAGATCGCTTAAAAAACGAATAAATAATAGTTTAAAAAAACTAAAAAAATACGCTTTTATAGAAAATCACACTAAAAAATAGCAAAATAAATTTTAATAAATTCGAATTAAAAATAGTGTAAGAAAAAATGATTTTATTGTAAAAAAAAGCGTGGGGCGTTTTTAAACTACGAGTATTATTTATTTTTTATTTTTTAGTCGAATTTTTTTTTTTTAATTATTTATTTATTTATTGTCATTGGTCCTTAATAAGTATGCCAAATTTCGAGTTAATCCGACGTTTTGAAGGGGGTTAAAATCATGTTCAAAGATTCCGTTACACACTAACATACAAACATACATACGTCTGAAGCTAATAAAAGCGTATTAATAAAAAGAACCGACTTCAAATGCCGCGCTATTAATTTTCAGTTCCAAGTTTGAGGTGTTTATCTCCATATCTCTGAAGATACTTATTAGATTTCGATGAAATTACTATGGTACCACCCTTGGGATATCTCCTTTCCAAAAAGAATCATCAAAATCGGTTCATAAATGACGAAGTTATCCGCGAACACCCATTATACATATATATATATATATATATATATATTTATATATATATATATATACTAGCCCCGCGGCTTCGCCCGCATTAAAGACTTCTTTTATTCACTTAAAACTTTTATTTTGTAAAAACCATTCTATCATTAAAGACAATCAAAGAAGTAAAAGCCAAATCGGTTCACCCGTTTTCAAGGTATTGCGTGACCATATTGACTTTCAGACTTTTTTACCAACCCCTTGCAAAAATCTTTAACGCGTTTTTACTTATTTATTTACAGAAGTACTTAAGTAAATCTATAATAAGTTTATATATATAATTAAAAATAATAAGTTATATCCGGGAATTTTTATTAAATCCTTTCTAAGCGGATAGCTACGTCATAACAACTATTAGATCTGCATTCTAAATTTCAGCGCAACCCGAAACAATATTGATTTTCAGACATTGTTACCCCACTTCACCCTCTTGGGGTGGCTTTTTGAATAAGCCTGGAAATCGTATTTACTTTTTTATTTACAGAAGTACGTGTGTGAAATGTCGAATGACTATCCAAACTTTGAACCCCCGCTCCATCCCCTTACAGAGTGAATTTTAAAAAATCCTTTCTTAGCGGATACCTACGTCAAAATAACTATCTGCATGCCAAATTTCAGCGCAATCCGGAACAATATTGATTTCAGACTTTGTTACCCCGCTTCACCCTTTTAGGGGTGGCATTTCGAAAATGCCTGAAACACATATTATTTATTCATTTACTGAAGTACTTGTGCGAAGTTTCCAATAGAAAAGACTATCTAATCTTGTTTCTCCATACAAACTTTGAACCCCCGTTTCATCCCCTTCAGGGGTGAATTTTGGAAAATCCTTTCTCAGAAGGAACTAACGTCGTAATAACTATCTGCATGCCAAATTTCAGCGCAATCCGAAACAATGTTGATTTTCAGACATTGTTACCCTATTTCACCCTCTTAGGGGTGGAATTTCAAAAAAGCCTGAAACACGTGTTTACTTATTTTTTTACTGAAGCACTTGTGTGAAGTTTTGAATAGAAAATACTATCTAATCTTGTTTCTCCATACAAACTTTGAACCCCTATTTCATCCCCTAAAGGGGTAAATTTTGGAAAATCCTTTCTTAGTACACCCTAACGTAATAAGATAAATATATCCTCCAAATTTCAAGTATCTACGATCAGCGGTTTAGTCTGTGCGTTGTCTGTCAGTCAGTCAGTCAGTATGTCAGGACAAAGATTCTTATAGTATTAGAAGATATATACGGTCGAATAGAGAAACCTCCTCCTTTTTTGGAAGTCGGTTAAAAATATAACCTACCTCTTGACTCATAACTTAGCAGAGTAATAAATAAGTTTGTAACCACGTAAAAACAATAAATTTAAACTAATTAACAAGCTCTTGTAACGTGAAACTTTGACAATGTGAAATCAGCACCCCCAATCACCCCATTGTTAAAATACCAACACAGACATGACGTTTTACAAGCATGTGTAAGATTACACTTCGGAGGGTGTAAAACTAACAGGGGCGTACTTCTTATTAACGGCCTGTCAGAAGTGTTATGCCCTAATCCCGTTTAAATCAAAATTATCGGACCGGGAGATTGTGCAAGCAAGTGGGCCTTTGGTTTGGGCGATATTTCGAACTTTCAAAATGAGTAAGCTTTAAAGCTGTCGAAGCGGTTTTCTATCGTTTATTCGAAGAGTTACGCACTAGGTTTCTATAATACCAGTAGATGATTTTGATGAATATAGTTAAAGACACAAAACACTTCGGCACGCGTCATCCCATTCCAGTCGCATGAGTTTTGGTCATGATATTTGGTCTCTTATGAAATAATCAATACTTATTAAGTAATTCATTTTTAGGGTTCCGTAGTCCTGACAAGGAACCCTTATAGTTTCGTCATGTCCGTCTGTCTGTCTGTCTGTCCGAGGTTTTGTTGCTGTAATTTTGTGGGGATATGTATATATATTACGCCGACAAAGTGCTGAAATGAAATTGAAAAAAAATTTTTTTTACAGTAGCCCCCACAGTTTCCCCTATATGTGAAGTGGGGATGGATTTTTTTTCAACGTCTACCCCATCATGTAGGGTATCGTTGGATAGGTCTTTTAAAATGACTTAAGGGTTGCTAATACTATTTTTCGATTGAATGCTCCATTTACGAAATATTAAACTTTAAAGTGCAAATTTTTGTTCCAGTAGGGCGTCCCCTCTAAAAGCTAAACTGCTGGCTTGAAAAATCTGGAAAAATCGTGACAATAGCGCATTTCATGAACTTTAAAGGAAAATTATAGCGGTTTAAATAACTTTATTAGTTTAGCAGTAACAGTCGTTGATCTTGGGTGTTGGCTAATTTTGTACCAAATACAAAATCCTTAGAATAAATCCATTAAAGTGACAAAGAGTACCTAGTTGCTTGTTTATAACGGGTAAAGACTTGCATTGAATAACAGGCTACTACGGAACCCTAAACTGCGCGTGGCCCGACGCGCACTTGGCCGGTTATCGAATCATTATCACCTTGTACTCGCCAGACAACTTTAGTGGTACCTAGCTGCTAGTCCGCCTGGGGCGGTACTACCACTTTGCCAATTAATTTTCAGTCGTGAAATAGGATTCTTTTTCGGTTGAAATGGCAAGGTGTCCAGTGAAATTGAAGGGCATGTGAGACTCAACATCTTTATGTCTCAAGGTAACAGGCGCAGTGCAGTGACATGCAAAATTATGGTACTTAGTGCAGAATTCTGCATACCGATGTACTTATCTGTAATAGGTAGACGTCATCGCTTACCAATAGGCGAGCGTCGTGCTTGTAACCTTATATCACAATAAAAAATAAATAAATAACTGAATAGACAAAACAGTAAAGTGTAGCAACTGTAATACTGTGCAGTAGGGTTTCCGGAACCGGATTCGTTTTGAGAACCGGGAATTTCGGTACCTTTTAAGAAAAGAACCGGTTCTCCCGGTTTTTTCGGTTCTTGGTAGTTTTTGTTATATTAAATAAAAGTTTAGCTTCAAAAATTAAAAAATTGGGATGTAAGGGAGCAAAATTCCATCTGATTGCTCCCAGCCAACCTCTCCTGCACGTGGTGTATCCTGCCGATTAGCGAACGAGGTTCTGGCGGCCGACCATGGCGAGATATCAATCAGAACGACGTAACTAAATACCAGGCCAGTGACGGGCAGCAGCGTCACCGGTGCGAGAAGCTACGTCCTGCGATCACCCAAACCGACTGCCCAGCGCGTGGTGATCATTTGAGCAAAACCTGCATGGCTCGCGCAGATATAAAACGGCCCCAGTTCCCCCCGGCCGCCCCGCTATGGCGACGGAAGGCCGCCAAAACCGACTGACACTGGCTACTTTTAATCGACGCACGCTACGGCTGGATGAACACTTGAGTTGGCACTACTGGAAGAAGAGCTTAAAACATAAGATGGCATATTCTAGGTTTATGTAAAGTCCAAAGAGTGAGAGTAGGACACCTATATATCTATATATATATATACCTATATATCTACTATCCAATACACTTGGCTGGCACCGACTTCAAATAGATAAGTGGGTAGCGCTTATAATAATTTTAAGTAATTTATTTTTCGCTTTTGAGTGCCTGTTTGTGGTTATGAAGTCGGTTTTATTTTTTTTGAAAAATAACTTATTTTACCCTTTTTAGTGCAAAACAAGTTTTAATTAAATTACATACATCTATTAAATTTCGTGTCTGGGCCGTTATACACTGACGGATATATACTTTTTGAAAATTTCAAGTATGTACCTATAACGGTTAAGAAGATACAGATCTGTAAAGTGCGCACATATGTATAGACACACGAACGGATGGACGGACGGACGGACGAACGGACAACAAAGTCTCAGAAAGTGTTCATTTGGTACCCTTTGGGTCCGGAACCCTAAAAAAATTGACTTTAAATGCCGCGCTATAGTGAAAATATTCACTAGTAATAATTATGTCATCAAGGTATCAAAGGACAATGTCCAAAATGGCCCTGTGCAATTAAAGCATCTGACACACACGATAATTAATTGTCTATTTTATTACAATAATTCCAAATACTTTTATAACACGGACTAGTTGTATTCCAAAATGAATATTAAAAAGTATTATTTGCGATTATTAACATTAATTGCCGCCATATGGCCAACAGAGTACTGAATCACTCTACTACGTTATAAGAGGCACTTCCCTATATTGTTGAAACCCGAATTATGAAAGCACTGTGTAGCCAACCTAACAACGGAAAGTATTATTTACGTAGTAACTATTATATAATCTGTGGTATTATACTTATAATTTTTTTTTGCAGTGTTGATTGGTACAAAGTACGTTCATAATTCTGAGTTATTTAATAATGTATGCAGTGTCGCGGGACTGAAATGGCCGCCATCTTCGCCAAACGTCATGTCATGTCAAAAAATCTTAGGTATGTTTAAAAAAGTTTGCACCCTAACAAGACTTTGCCCGGTAGAACATTCCTGTGAAGACAAATTATTCATATTTATATATAATATTATTTATTATAATTATTAATATATAATTATTTATTGAGGGGAGAACAGTCGGCTTTGATGCCGTGGTACCGAGTTCAAACCGCCGTGCACCAATGAATTTTTCTATCGAAAAATATATGTGCGCTTCTCACAGTTGCCCTCCGGTGAAGGAAAACATCGTTAAGAAACCAACAGCCCCCGCATGGTGGTAGGACATATCTAGTGTCCGCCTGGCCAGTTACCACCCTTAAGTTAGAAAATCTGTCGCCAAACATCTAATGTGTTCAGGCAGCTATCCTTGAGAGCCAGTTCCCATTCTAGTCCACTTCTCTATCTTCGACCGCATCATCACTTAGCAATAGGTGATATAGTGGTCAAACGCTAGCCTATAAGATATAAAAAACATACAAAATATTAATAATCCCCACCTTTATTTCTATCTCGCTTACAGTTACCGTAAGAATATCTGTCAAAAACCAAAATCAACGAGAAGAAAGATGTAAAAACATTATTCAAGGTCATATATTTTTTAGTCTTCAAAAGTATATGCAATAGCAACCTCCATTGTGTATAATCTTCTTGGGACTCTTCTACTAAAACCAGTACATTCTCCTATGTTTGAGGTATTTATCTCCATATCTCTGGAGATACTTATCAGATCTCGATAAAATTAAAATGGGACTACCTCGGAAACGTATCCTACCTATTAAAAAAAGAATCATTTGAATCCGTTCACAATTGACGGAGATATCGCGTAACATACACACAAAAAAAACAAAAAAAAACATACTGACGAATTGAGAACCTCCTCCTTTTTTGTGAAGTCGGTTAAAAACAAAAGCATTTTTATTCGAACGCCTAATAATGAATCACTTTTACTATCACATTAAAATGACCGCATCCTTATTTCTACTTCACGGAAGTCATACAAAGGAAATGCGGCTTTGTAAGAACTGCTAGGCTATGCTGTAAGCTATCTCGACAGCGGAATCCGCGGTGAGATTCGAATTTCGTACTACGAAATTCAACCGTATTACGAACGTGATACGATTGAATTTCGTGGTACGAAATTCGAATCTCAACGCGGATTCCGCAGTCGAGATTGCTTACAGAATAGCCTAGCTGTTCGAGATACAAGCCCTGTGTTTAGTGACCATGACAAAGAGGCATTGTATGTTAGTACCAACATTATAGATACATACTTATAAGTAGAAAGAAAGTATATGCAGTGACGCTTATCAAACCGATAGTTCGTAATAAAATATAATACTTGTACAATTATTTATTCTGTGATATTTAGTAACATGTTATTATTGCGTACAATACTCAGTCAGATACTAATTCTACTAATTCATGATAGTGGATAGTAGAGCATACCAAGTCGAAGTTCAGTTTTTAGGGTTCCGAACCCAAAGGGTACCAACGGAACCCTATTACTGAGACTCCGCTGTCCGTCTGTCTGTCTGTCTGTCCGTCTGTCACCAGGCTGTATCTCATGAACCGTGATAGTTAGACGGTTGAAATTTTCACAGATGATGTATTTCTGTCGCCGCTATAACAACAAATACAAAGAACAGGACAAAGTTAAAAATTAAAGGGTTTAAAACAAAAAAGGTGTTTTTAGGGTTCCGTAGCCGAATGGCAAAAAACGGAACCCTTATAGATTCGTCATGTCTGTCTGTCTGTCTGTCCGTCCGTCCGTATGTCATAGCCATTTTATTCTTAAATTGATAGGACTACAGAATTGAAACTTGGTAGGTAGATGTATTCTGTGAACCGCTTTCTGATTTTTATACAAAAAAAATTAAAAGTTTAAGGGGGGGGCATTCCATACATGGAACTGAAACAAAAAAAAAATTTCTTCAAACCTATATGTGTGGGGTGTCTATGGATAGGTCTTCAAAAATGACATTGAGGTTCCTAAAATCATTTTTTCTCAAAGTCAATCATTTGAAACATAGGCGCGTCTAAAGTGGTAAAATGTGTGTCCCCCCCCCTCTAACTTTTAAAGTATGGGAGCGAAAAATCTAAAAAAAATATATGCTGTAGATCTCAATAAAAAGTAACAACGAAAATTGGTTTGAACGAGATACAGTAAGCAGTTTTAGAGATATGGCGACCGCAAAGATAACTTTGTTTCGCATACAAATACTATGAAAAACAAAGTTAATTTTGTAGTTGCGAAAAATCATAGTTATGGAATACTTAACTGTGTTACGGAACCCTACGAGTGCGAGTCTGACTCGCACTTGGCCAGTTTATTTACGATACGATACGATACGATATTAATTCACCTCGACGCAGCTAGATGGCAGCACAGGAAAAATTAGCACGCGCAAGCGTTTCATTTGTTAAATTTGTGGGCCTCAGACTCGGTCGATTTATTTACTTACGAGTAGTTAAAGTTAATTTGCATAATGTAGTTGCATATGTATATATTGTACATGTATATATATATATATATATATAAGTAGTAGTATATATGTATATAGTCGTATGTTGCATAAATGTACAGTATTGAATAATATATCTTCAATTTTAGTACTTAAAGAGCTTTAATTAATTAGCTAGAATCAGTAGAACTAGAAAATTAGTCGAACAAACACTCGGTCTTCCAGATATTTAATTATACTTATTTATTTATTATTACCTTTGTGATAATATTTACTTAGTTGGTGTTAGAAGTTCGTGGCGTTCGGACTTCGGAAATTCGGAACCCTCCGTGTGCGGGACAAAAGTCTGACTCGCACTTGGCCAGTTTTATTACATTATCTGATGTGCACAATCCATCTTAGACCGCATCTTCACTTAGCATCAAGTAAGAATATATATATATATATATATGTTGACAGAAAAAAACGAGCAGAATACGTAATGTAGTGGTATGGCTTCTGCTAGTCCGCCTGGGGCGGTACCAAAATTATTCAGCCGTGAAATAGGAATGTTTTTCAGTTTGAACGGCCATTTGTCCAGTGAAATTACAGGGCATGCGAGTCAACAACATCTTTATGTCTCAAGGTAACAGGTGCAGTAAGTGACAAGCAAAATTAAAATTTTAGCTATACAGAATTTTGCACGTTACTGTATCTGTAATAGAGCTGTGAATGTAACGAATAAATGTATACCCGTATGAATTCGTTACTATAAAACATCGAACTCGTTACTTTCGTATCGTTACTCGTTACTTTCGTTACAATCGGCTGTCGTGTATAATTGTATGTGTCAGTATCATTCTGGCACGTCACTAATAGGTTCGTTAAATGTACTTGTATATTTAGTTATGGTACGAAAATAAATGAGTATGTATGTTTTTTATGTTAAATAAAAATAAAAATGTGTTTTACTAACTAAACTTATCCTGTCGTGCAGATAGAGAATAAAAATTACAGACGCAGTGTTACCGTATATTTTCACTGCACAGAAAACATGTTGCAAAACAATTGCCGCTCTGTCATTCATAGGCTGTTAGACAGAGACGGAGATCGTACGTACACGTAGTATTTATATTCTCTTTGGTACGTACGTACGTATGTCGTACATTTTGTCTCGTCTTGTTCCGAATACCGACACATGCGAATGATGCGAGTAACGAAACATATTCGAGAGTACCGATTCGGTACTTCGAGTCAGGCAGTGTAATACATACGGTTCGACACAGCATTAATCTGTAATAGGTTGACGTCATCGCTTACCATCAGGCTAGCGTGACACTTATCCTGTTACCTTTTATTCATTATAAAAAAAACCTCTTCATAGTTGTTACACACAACATTTTATGACTTGGCCTGAAAACTTCGAAGTGAAAAAATATCTACGAGTATAAGAGCCACCGTCCCTTTACAGAGGTATGCCTCCCGAGAGACATCTCGGCACGCTAACACTTTTAATACAACCAAGAAATTCTACCCAACCTTTAGGTAAAAAAAACAATGGCAGGAAATTAACAGGCGCATTTCAGGCAGGATGTTTGAAAATTAATTTTCCCTATTCCCTCTTCCATTTTCTTGTTTGCGGATGATCAGCTAAGGGAATAATTATTTTTTTATCAAAGCCAAAAGGAGCAAGTAAGCAATAAAGTTGGAAAAAATATTATATAATAATGAATTTCAAACCACAAGCGCAAATTGCGTATTGACGAAAGTTGACGATTGCCAATTACAGGGACACAATTTATTTTTCACCTCACTACCTCGGAAAGGTTCTGTTTATCCTTCGACATCTGCGTGCAAAAGTGCATATTGTGCGCTAGCGTGGAAAGAGTCTTTAAAATTCGAAATTTGGCTTTGTCTAGTAAAGGATGATATTTTTGACAGCTCACTGTATGTATGGATGAGGTAGTGTGGTACTTTACTATGGGGGCGGTACCCGTCTATGAAGTACGACATTACTGTTGTAGATTTTACCGGAAAAAAATACCTTTATGGACGTGAGCTGTCAAATATCATCCCATAATAGACAACGGTAAATAATTTTCTATACCGCCAATCCACTGAAATGCATAAATACTTATTTAATGTTAGTGCGCCAACCTTATTTTTAGTATAATCACACTGGCACGCACGCACGGCAACAGCAATAACATAAAAAAAAACTTTTTTATAATTTTCTTCTTATTTTTTGTTTCATTATGGCTTCACACGATTAGTATATATAGCCAGTGTCCGGTATTACAATTGGTAACGTTTTTGTAAATTCAAGTCATAGAGTTGAGCCTAAGTCACATTTCAGCTCAAGTTGAAGTCATAGTCCAGTCCGAGTCATACCATCGGTAAAGATGTGGACTTTACTGAACATTTTCAGTGGAATTTTGGTGTTAACGCAAATTGCATGTTTTACAATATTGTACTGTTTCCCTACACTCATATTTTATCTACATTCACCGGCACAATTTATTACACATTACCTCGCGGAAAACAGTTTTAGGAAAAAATAATTAAAGCACACACACTTTTTAACGTTCCCGCCTAAACCTCCCAATGTTCTTCTTTTATTCAATTCACTTTTAATCATTTTGGTTTTTGTTTTTCTGCACCCAGCATTTTCCTCGCTGTAGTGAGGTGAAAATTTGTGTGTTGCGCTCGGCAGCAAAGTTTTTCTGCGTCTCGTACTCTTGAAACACTCGCTACGCTCAGGATTCTTTCTATATTTGAACCACTGGCTTTGCTCGTGGTTCAATCGTAGAATCCTTCGCTTGCTTAGGTTTCAATACAAGTACTCACGCCAAAAACCAACTTTGCAACCTTGCATAACAAATAACTATTATTTATTATATTATGTGCCTATAATAAAAGTAAGAAAATAAATGAGCGCTAATTATGTTATTTAATTTAATTAACGCAGTTACGATTATATGTAATAATTTGAATATCATTTTTTAGGGAAATTCTTGTTTTTATTTAAAATAATGTGATTGTTCAAAAATAGTAAAGAAAACCATACCTAATTCATAATATTTAGACGTTGACATTTCATTGGTTCAAGGACTCCTAACATAAAAATATGGTATTCTAGTCATAGGTAAAGGGCAAAGGGGCAATGCATGCTTATGCTGTTATTCGATTTAGGTTCAACGTGATAGCATACTGTATATCTGTACGCACCGGCTATTAATCTACATATTCAGAAAATGTTATAACAGAATTGTGTGTTAGATGTTGGAAAATTATTATGATGTTGTAAAATTATTATGAAAATTATTATGTTGTAAATTTATTATGTGAGGGCCTGGTGGCGTAATCGGGAGAACGGTCGGCTTTGATGCCGTGGTACCGAGTTCAAACCGCCGTGCACCAATGGATTTTTCTATCGAAAAATGTATGTGCGCTTCTCACAGTGGCCCTCCGGTGAAGGAAAACATCGTTAAGAAACCAACAACCCCCGCATGGTGGTAGGACACTATCTAGTGTCCGCCTGGCCAGCTACCACCCTCAAGTTAAAAAATCTGTCGCCAAACATCTAATGTGTTCCGGCAGCTATCCTTGAGAGCCAGATCCTATTCTAGGCCTAGCGTGCTTACCAACTTAGACCGCATCATCACTTACCAACAGGTGAGATAGTGGTCAAATGCTAGCCTATAAGATAAATTAAAAAAAAATTGAATATTAGAAATAACAGGATTAACTGATACTGACATTGTAAATAATTACAAGAATTTTTGTCTATTTAGTGTTTTTTAAATGGGCTATATGGGGGTTGAAAACGTAAAAAGAAGTTATATAACAGCCATTTCGAAAAATGTTCAAAAATGTTGCTAAACTTTTATGTTGATGCAACTTTTTTGTCTGAACATCTTTTTCATCTGGCGGGTGTCTTTTTCTTTTGAGACGCAAGGTGAACATTATCTCTAAAAAAATCAAGGATATACTTAGTTACTAATACTGGAAGCTATTAAGAGGAGAGCCAAGAAGCTCATCAACGACGACCAACTAATAAGCAAAAGACTCCAGAGTCTCGAGCATCCTCGCAAGGTCGCTTGCTTGTCGGTTTTTTATGGGATTCATTTCGGAGTGTGCATCGGAACTTCATAATTTGATTCCGCCCTCCCCATTCTATAATCGGACAATTAGGGATACTAAGAGGCGCCACCGCTTCATGGTAGATATACCATTTACGCGTACAAAGCGATTCGCTTCTTCTTTCATCATACGTACTACGAATTTCCTGCCCGAGCCTGTGTTTCCGATTAGATACAATATAGGGGTCTTCAAGTCGCGAGTGAATAGGTATCTTTTGGGTAAGCGCGCTACATCGTCGACCGCATCGTCACTTAACATCAGGTGAGATAGTGGTCAAGCGATACCCATTTCCGCATTAAAAAAAATACAGTCAAGTAAGTACAGTTTCTGTTTCTAGTAATGTCATACTTTACATAATTTATATAATAGGTTGGTGAACTTAAGATTCTTAGCAATTCCCAATAGCTGAGAATTATAAGTTAACCAGCCTCGTGGAATTCCATCAATGTCGAAATGCGAAACGATACTAATTAACATTATACTATTAGCACTAATTAAAAAAAATCTATCGAAAAGAGGTAGACAGCAGAGATAGTAAACTCTACCTAAGAATATTAAAAAAGATATGTAATTAAAACTGTTGTGTCAATTTCTCGCTAAAATACATTTTCTAACGCGGAACCGAGACAAATTTTAACGATGTTAAATCACGACTTAGATCAGTAACGTTCATAAGTGAGGTTCTAATTGTTGTAAATCTTGACCATAAAGATAAACAGTTATACAAACCAGCTGTTGCCATGGATGGCAAGATAGAACATCGATTTGTAATCGTTCATTAACGACGCGAGGCGCGGGCGTCATTACAAAATGTTTAGGTCGAGTTCACTGTGTCTACAAAACTGAAGGACTCCATTATTATAATGGCCAGACAAAAATTTGTGTACATAGAAGTTTTGTGACATACATTGTATAATAGATGATGCCTTTTGCACTTAAGAAATAATTCAAGATCGTTTACCAAACGAAAAAAAAACTAGGTACTTCAAATTCCGCGCAAGTAATTTTCATGACAAAGTTTGAGGTGTTTATCTCCATATCTCTAAAGAATCTCATCATATCTCGATGAAAATACAACAGGACCAAACAGGAAGTATACACTCTCAAATGAATTTTCCAAATCGAGTGCCAACGCTTACATTCACACAGACAGATTAGTCCTATAAAGGCTTTTTGTAGCTTTGATAGGAACCTCAATTAGACTTAACCTCCATTAGTTTCGTCGTATTGATAGGATCGTACTGTGGCCTAATTGGTAGGAGCGCCAGGTCATGTTTCCCACGGGCGAGGGTTCGAATCCCGTCGAAACGATAACATTTTAGATTATGTGCAACAATGTACAAAAATAGGTATATTAAGTGTGTAAGACATAAAGAGACTAGAAAGAGAGAGATGATATTGGACTTAATCTGGTTGAAAGAACACATTACTCATCATCACTAACGATGATTCACGTTTTAAGCAGCAACAAGAGCCCTTATTAAGGTTTTGAAATGCACACCCACGCCGATCCATTTTTAAAAGGTATCATTTTCACTATTCATAGTATGGATACACGCTCTTAGAGCAGTGTGAACGGCCTCTAAAGATCACCATTCACCATAACGATGAGTCAGGTGACGAGAATATATCTCATCGCCTCATTGTGATCACACCTACGAGGTGTCAAGACGATTCAGAGGTCTCATTAACGTTTGTCAAGTTGTTTTCTCTCATAGGACAGTAAGTAGTTCGATGAACTACGTTTTTGTGTATCTGATATATATATATATATTGCTATGATATATTATTATTGTTATGCTATGATATATATTATAGCTACGTGCGTGACGGGCTTAATACTTAAATCCTAAGCCATTATTGTTACATGATGTTTTTTTATGTCCAATTGTTTATGTTGTCTTCTCTTCATGGACTAATGGTTCAACGGCATTTGATGATAGTTATTGTTGTAATTTAGTATATAGAGATACTAATATGTAAGTAAGTACCCCGGGAAGGGTTTGTTTGTGACACTTCTGACAAATGAGTACTCGACAAATAACTATCTATAATCATCTATAGACACAGTTTTATCATGTCGCAAGTACTTAATCTTAAGTTTGTTATAATATTCCTAGATTGATGCTCCACTTTAGCGATTAGAACACTCCAGAATCCGCATACGTCATGCATAATACAAGTGTTTAAGCACCTAGTTTAGTAGCTAAGGCCGCTTTAAATTGTAAAGTACTTATGAAGTAAAATAAACCATTTTTAAACTTTAATATTAGATCAGGACACTTTGGGAATATTGACGATTGGGACCTTGAGCAATTAACGTGCATATTGCTAATACTACTTGTCTTGATATATTGCACCAAAGTACTATTACTAATGAAGCTATAGCTTTTACATTGCCATGTCTTGATGTAGATGCCTTCAGGTGGCCTAAAAATTATACAAAAATCTCTAAAAACAGGACTAGCCCAGAAAATATAGGTTATAGAGATAGGGCTGCCCCTTGTAAAACTTGTACCTTATCGAATGTACTTAAAGTTATGATGGGTGTGACAATAAAGAATATTCTACCTTTCTATCTCTTCTGTAATAGTTTATTCAACTTATAAGTTACGAATGTTGCTATATAGTAGAAATAGTAAGGCTGTGGCTACTCTTTAGTTCCCGTTACCAGCGACAGCAAGTCACGGAGCGACGGCAAATCATTGTCAGATTAATGGCCTGGCGAGCTGTTTTGTATGCGAGGAAGATATACCAGTATCGGCCGTGGTATCAATGATGATATACGAGAGAAAATATCGTGGGTTATATGAGAATGTAAGTAACACATCGCTACGTTTACTATGAAGACTATGTAATGATATACGGGGTGGGATTTTTTCGAGATGATACATTTTCTTATTGTCTACAAAGTGTATGAAAAAAGTTTTCGTTGTGATTTCTGACATTTTGGTTACGTTTACCTTAGTTAGTTGGTTGGTTGTTTCGATGCTTATTATGACAACATCGAAAGAAGTCAAGTACTTTTAAACCGACTTCCAAAAAGAAGGAGGTTCTCAATTCGTCTGTATGATTTTTTTCTTCTTTTTTCTTTGTGTGTATGTTACGCGATTACTCCGTCAATTGAGAACCGATTCGAATGATTATTTTTGTAATCGGTAGGGTTCGTTTCCGATGTGGTCCCATTGTAATTTCATCGAGATCTGATAAGTATATTTAGAGATATGACGATAAACGTCTCAAACTTGCTCCTGAAATTGACTCGCGGGGTATTTATTGTAAATTGTTAAACACAATCCAACATTTCATTGTACCGACGGGACGAAACGGAAGTTGCGGGTTCAAGTACAAAAATATAAAGTGTGTAACACTTCAATTTTGACTATCGCGGCATGTGTAGTCGGTTTTTTTTTCGTTTTGTAAACGATCTTAAATGATTTTTATTGCTGACGGACGACACTAGAATGCGATCTTACATTCTTACCTGATGTTAAGTGATTCATCACTCTGTTTTGAACGGTTTTTGTTTGTATCAAATAACGCACCATTAATTAAGTTTAACCTTTAGTTTTGTTGCTCGTATTGCTTAACATTCCACAGTTTGTATTGTCTAAATAATAATTACCAGCCAGTTAACTCACATACCGAGCAGTTGTAAACTTTAAACTTTCGCGATTTGAACACATAGTTATAAATAAAATATCCAACTGAAATATTTAACTGTAACATTTAACCGAAACACTCAACCGAAATATTCAACCAAAACATTCAACATAAATATCTAACTAAAATATTAAATTTGAAACGAGTTGGGAGCGACGGAGTCGGCAGTCGCAGCGTCATCGAGTGAAGGCAGCGACGCAGCAAGTCGGCGCGTGCACCAGGGACAACGACCTGCGATGCTCTGCCACCCACTGCACCTGTACGCACCAACGAGCTCCACTCCCAGCCACCTGAAACATGAAATAGTTTGATTTAACTGAAATATTTAACTGAAATTTTTCACCAAAATATTTAACCGAAATATTTAACCGAAATACTTAACAGAAATATTTAACCGAAATATTTAACCAAAATATTTAACTGAAACATTTAACAAAATACTTTAACCGAAAATTTAACTGAAATGTTTAACCGAAATGTTTAGCTGAAATGTTTTAACCGAATATCCAACTGAATATTTAACCGAAATATTAAACCGAAATATCCAGTTATAAATATTTAAAAACCGGACTTATCGCGCCTAAAACATAAATCTTATCTACTCGACGTTTCGACCAAGTTGCATTGATCGTGGTCACGAGACGACTGAATGTTGTGAGTGTCCGCACCGCTCACAACTCACAACATTCAGTCGTCTCGTGACCACGATCAATGCAACTTGGTCGAAACGTCGAGTAGATAAGATTTATGTTTTAGGCGCGATAAGTCCCGTTTTTAAATATTTATAACTGGATATTTCGGTTTAATATTTCGGTTAAATATTCAGTTGGATATTCGGTTAAAACATTTCAGCTAAACATTTCGGTTAAACATTTCAGTTAAATTTTCGGTTAAAGTATTTTGTTAAATGTTTCAGTTAAATATTTTGGTTAAATATTTCGGTTAAATATTTCTGTTAAGTATTTCGGTTAAATATTTCGGTTAAATATTTTGGTGAAAAATTTCAGTTAAATATTTCAGTTAAATCAAACTATTTCATGTTTCAGGTGGCTGGGAGTGGAGCTCGTTGGTGCGTACAGGTGCAGTGGGTGGCAGAGCATCGCAGGTCGTTGTCCCTGGTGCACGCGCCGACTTGCTGCGTCGCTGCCTTCACTCGATGACGCTGCGACTGCCGACTCCGTCGCTCCCAACTCGTTTCAAATTTAATATTTTAGTTAGATATTTATGTTGAATGTTTTGGTTGAATATTTCGGTTGAGTGTTTCGGTTAAATGTTACAGTTAAATATTTCAGTTGGATATTTTATTTATAACTAAATACCGAGCAGTGCAATTACGCTAAACGTAATTCACGTTCGTGTTAGCTCTATGAGCAATTTGCGCCAAAAGCTCCAACCTTACGAGAGAGCATTAATCATCGTAAACAAAAGGAAAGGAATCATTATTAAAGTCATAAATTAAGCCTCAGAGGTTTTCGCTCGCACCCATCAACTGTATTAAATACAGTAAACATATGAAATTGTTTAGGGATTTACTTACTGTGGTGTTTTTAATTACCTATTACGTCTTTCTACCTTTTATTAATCACTGTTTCAATTAGAAATGTGTTTTTCTAACACAGCCAATATACTATCCTAACCTTACGGTGTTCCGGCAGCACCCAGCCCTTGAGAGTCAGACCATTTTAAGCCTAGCCCTAGCGTGTTCTCCATCTTCGACCACATACATCATCGCTTACCACCAAGCGAGGTAGTGGTCAAATGCTAGGATACATTTAAAAAAATGGGGTTATTTTTAACCAACATCACAAACGAAGGGAGTAATCAGGTCGATGCCTATTTTTTATGTATGGCCACGCCACGCATCCATAACTTTTTAGAGATTATTCTAATGAAAGCAAGCTTTTGATAGTTCCTTGTTCGGTAAGTTATGACCGCAGAGAACCGTTATAACTACATATTATCAAGATGCTGTAGGTATTCTACAGAGACATGGAGCGTAGGTACAGAACGCTTACTAAAAATCAATCACGCGGTATGTGAAGTCTGACTTTTATAAAGTTTTACACAATATTATATTCAAACCGACTTCATCTGTCATCTCTTACTCAAATTAACTTAACCTCTACCTACAGCATAAAATAGACAAATAACAATAAACGCCAAATAGAACTTCAAAATTGACCGAGATAAGAGTAATACAGAAACTTAGTTCCACCCCCAAATCTATCGTGATTGCAAGAGAGAACAATTGAGAAACGCAAATCCGGTAAAAGCCATTAGCCCGATAAACGACCACCTTGAAAACCACCATGAAGCGGAAACTAAATCTGGGGCACTGGAATCTAGAAATAGATTTATATTGAACGGTGTTGAAACTTCAAACGAACCGCTGAACATCACTGGACTGTCAATTGTGTTTAAACATGATAGCTATGCGTTTCGAACAAATTATCTAGCAGAAGTCTGCAAAGCAAGGGTTTTTATTACATACATCAAACAATCGATGGCACAAATACATTTTAATTTCTAATTTGTAAATAATATAACCCACGTGACACAAGCATATTTAACTTAGTTGGAAGGGTTAACAAGACTACTACATAATTGGCAACCCACATTGCTAGTACCTAAGCTTCATAAATAAAAAAATATAAAAAAGTCGTTGCATATTCGATAAGAAATGTACCCAAACATTCGCAAACACGAGAGTTGTGAATGGCTTCAATGTTCACAACAAACTTTGATGAAGCTCAGCTACTGTCCAATTAATTCTCCACAGCAACAGTATTGTCAGCGTGACGAAACCTCTGTTGTACAGTTAACTGTCCATTGTTCAGACCCGAGAGCCGAGACTGGTCTCGTCATTATTGTAGATCGTTAACCGCCGTTTAGGCTGCTGGCACTGTGACCTAACTTTTTCAGGTGGAATGGCTGACTGGGTCGGTAGGTAACTCACACAGATAATAAACATGATAAACGGAGGAAACCTCTTGCCTAATTGAGTGTGTACTTAATATTGATTAATGTCTTTCTCGGATGGCTTTGGAAGGAGGATGTGTAGTTTATAAATAGTATGTTTAACAGTGGTATTAGTTTCCAGCACCTCTCAGACATTATCTTCTACATAACACTTCATGTCTGGATGTCTCCACAGTGTTCCTTTTATTCATAATTCATAATCAGGAAAAATTGGAATATAATCAGAGCGATGACATATATGATTACAAAGCAACGGTATAAGGATTGTCTACAATACAGTGACTTTATACCCTACCCCTATAAGACTGTCTTCTTCATGACTTTGATCCCACTCATAGATGTAGCCCTAATCGAAGAAACTACTCATCTCGATCCTGTACATATATCAAGTCATTTACGAATGTTGAAGAGATAGACAGAGATAAATGCCATGCACCACCTAGCCGCTGGACTATAGACGACGCTAAGCTTCTGCTTTGATAGCTATACACTATAGTAAATATTATATTCTAATTCGAATTATTTCATTAATATAACTGATCACTACATTTTGTTCCCTAGTTATTCAAATACTTGTTTCTATACAGAATGCAGACTAGATGCAGAAGCCAGAACAGATATTTTGTCGACTTAAATGCTATTTAATTACTTATTTGAATGTCACAGATGTCTTGCTCTGATTACCCAGTTTTTGAGGAGTTTTATTTATTACGACCTTGAAGTTGAAATAAAATTGAGTTAACTTAATTTCGGTTTTGTGTCAGTTTTGTCAAGGTGATTTTTTATAAAGTTTTTAACAAATGCTGAAATGTACTGCTTACATAAACGAACTGAGGTGACCCCTTTAGCTTTACGTATTCATCTTTTATTCAAAATTACAGCAATGCAACGCAGCTAAAACATGACCTTATATTTCAGATGTAATAAAAAACTTCTATGTGAACGATAGTGACTGGCTTATTCTTATGATTTCAATCAGTCTGCTGAGTTCCGAAATAATTTATATTCAACGCTAGTCAAGTCCGGATGTGTGGGCAATTGGACTGTAGATTGAACTAAAAATGTAGCGCTACCAAAAAGTTGCTTACCATCACCAAGGAAAAAATCGACCGCCATATAAAAAAAAAAACTGTTATCCGGATTCTCACTGCCTCCTTTGACTTCCCGACAAACACGAATCATCGTCACTTACCATTAAGTTAAACAGTGGCCAAGCACTCAAAACCATAACTGCTCATCATGAACATAACATGCAGCGAATTGCAGCGCACAAATTGCGAAATATCTTCTTAATTCCAAAGGGAGGGTAGAATGAATAGAAAGTCTGGTGATGAGATATTTTTTCTACAATTGCGAGAGAGGTCCATAATCATTACCAGAGGAACAAAGGACAGTTGTTCCCTGAACTGCGACGAGTTTGGCTTTTCATTTTATCCTTTTTCAGGCTTTAGCTAAAACAAAACAATACACTGCGCTCAGTTTTTCAGTAAGACATTTTTTTTGGAAAGGCATTTTTGGCTTTTGTATTACATATATCGACCCCTCTGGGATGAAACATAGTAAAAGCCAAATGGCTATTTTTCAGTACGGCCGAAAAACAAAAATGGTAAAGTTTATTTCTGGTATATCTTTTGATTTATTTAATCTGTAATAAACTACTATAGCTCATTAAGCTTAGGTTTTCGAGTTGTATGCTAAAAAGAAACTCAAAATAACGTACATTCATTAGTTCCAGAGATGGCATGGCTTTTACTACAAAAATAAAAGTTGTAAATGGCTTCTACGACATTTTTCTACTACTTGGCGACTGTAACCTTTTTTTTATTGAGTGGTATAAGATGTCAAAATTTGTTTTATCAAAGAGATTATCGAATTAAAAGACAATTTTAACAAGAAGAAAGTGTAATTTAGTGTAGTAAATGCAGAACACATTTATGACCAAAATCATATAATTTAAATGTTAAATCATTGTATAAAAGTAATATTGTACTTTTTCTGACAAACACTAATAAAATTATCAAACTAAAATCAACAAAACCTCTAAACTGTGCAAAATAGGAAGTAAATCAAACCTAGTAATAAAAATATTCTAATTTTCTGTTTTATTAAACTACGAGATACAACTGCGCACTGTGCACACACGAAAACAGGTAAGTATTCAACAAAAACATAGCTTAAAACAAATTGATATCGTAAAGTAATCATCCTCATCAGCCTATCCCTGTCCACTACTGGACATAGGTCTCACCTATCCATTCCACTGAGCTCGATCTTCAGCTTATTGTTTCCAGCCGCTGCCAGCCAGCTTGCGTATATCATCGCTCCATCTAGCTGGAGGGCGCCCACCTATGTGAACTTGGCACCCGACTTTCGAAAAATTGATCTTTTTTTGTTTTTTTTAAGAGCATAAGGTAAGTAGTGGTAAGTAGTGACACTAACTTTGTTTGTAGTATTTCCGAAAAAAAAAAAAAAAATTACAAAAAATTGTCAGACCCCGAGAGTGAAAAAATTTACTTTTTCCGGCTGATTCTTATTCGCAAACGTTAGTAGTGGATTGTAGTGAATTTTGTTTTATTTGTAGTAAAACCAAAAAATAAATAAAAATTAAAATAAAATTTTCTCCAAAATTTTTTCAAAACAATTTTTTCTCCATTAATTCAATGAGAAAGCCTAAGCCTAACCAATCACGCTTGAAAATAACTAGAAGACGTTCCTAATGGTTAGTATTGGATGATGAAGGTTACAACAAACAAAAAAAAACGCTGCTACAAACGACATCAAGTTACTACAAACGAAAATAACACCACTACAAACGAAATGAGGTTACTACAAACGAAAATAACGCTACTACAAACTAAATCAAGTTACTACAAACGAAAATAACGCTACTACAAACGAAATCAAGTTACTACAAACGAAAATAACGCGACTACAAACGAAATGAGGTTACTACAAACGAAAATAACGCTACTACAAACGAAATCAAGTTACTACAAACGAAAATAACGACTCTACAAACGAAATGAGGTTACTACAAACAAAAATAACGCCACTACAAACGAAATGAGGTTCCTACAAACGAAAATAACGCTACTACAAACGAAATCAAGTTACTACAAACGAAAATAACGCTACTACAAACGAAATCAAGTTACTACAAACGAAAATAACGCCACTACAAACGAAATGAGGTTACTACAAATGAAAATAACGCTACTTCAAACGAAATCAAGTTACTACAAACGAAACTTACGCCACTACAAACGAAATGAGGTTACTACAAACGAAAATAACGCTACTACAAACGAAATCAAGCTTCTACAAACGAAAATAACGACTCTACAAACGAAATGAGGTTACTACAAACGAAAATAACGCTACTACAAACGAAATCAAGTTACTACAAACGAAAATAACGCTACTACAAACGAAATCAAGTTTATACAAACGAAAATAACGCTACTACATACGTAATCAAGTTACTACAAACAAAAATAACGCTACTACAAACGAAATCAAGTTTCTACAAACGAAAATAACGCCACTACAAACGAAATGAGGTTACTACAAACGAAAATAACGCTACTACAAACGAAATCAAGTTACTACAAACGAAAATAACGACTCTACAAACGAAATGAGGTTACTACAAACGAAAATAACGCTACTACAAACGAAATCAAGCTTCTACAAACGAAAATAACGCCACTACAAACGAAATGAGGTTACTACAAACGAAAATAACGCTACTACAAACGAAATCAAGTTACTACAAACGAAAATAACGCTACTACAAACGAAATCAAGTTTATACAAACGAAAATAACGCTACTACAAACGTAATCAAGTTACTACAAACAAAAATAACGCTACTACAAACGAAATCAAGTTTCTACAAACGAAAATAACGCCACTACAAACGAAATGAGGTTACTACAAACGAAAATAACGCAACTACAAATGAAGTGAGGTTACTACAAACGAAAATAACGCTACTACAAACGAAATCAAGTTACTACTAACGAAAATAACGCCACTACAAACGAAATGAGGTTACTACAAACGAAAATAACGCTACTACAAACGAAATCAAGTTACTACAAACGAAAATAACGCTACTACAAACGAAATCAAGTTACTACAAACGAAAATAACGCCACTACAAACGAAATGAGGTTACTACAAATGAAAATAACGCTACTTCAAACGAAATCAAGTTACTACAAACGAAACTTACGCCACTACAAACGAAATGAGGTTACTACAAACGAAAATAACGCTACTACAAACGAAATCAAGTTTCTACAAACGAAAATAACGACTCTACAAACGAAATGAGGTTACTACAAACGAAAATAACGCTACTACAAACGAAATCAAGTTTATACAAACGAAAATAACGCTACTACAAACGAAATCAAGTTTATACAAACGAAAATAACGCTACTACAAACGTAATCAAGTTACTACAAACAAAAATAACGCTACTACAAACGAAATCAAGTTTCTACAAACGAAAATAACGCCACTACAAACGAAATGAGGTTACTACAAACGAAAATAACGCAACTACAAATGAAGTGAGGTTACTACAAACGAAAATAACGCTACTACAAACGAAATCAAGTTACTACTAACGAAAATAACGCCACTACAAACGAAATGAGGTTACTACAAACGAAAATAACGCTACTACAAACGAAATCAAGTTACTACAAACGAAAATAACGCTACTACAAACGAAATCAAGTTACTACAAACGAAAATTACGCCACTACAAACGAAATGAGGTTACTACAAACGAAAATAACGCTACTACAAACGAAATCAAGTTTCTACAAACGAAAATAACGACTCTACAAACGAAATGAGGTTACTACAAACGAAATGAGGTTACTACAAACGAAAATAACGCTACTACAAACGAAATCAAGTTACTACTAACGAAAATAACGCCACTACAAACGAAATGAGGTTACTACAAACGAAAATAACGCTACTACAAACGAAATCAAGTTACTAAAAACGAAAATAACGCTACTACAAACGAAATCAAGTTACTACAAACGAAAATTACGCCACTACAAACGAAATGAGGTTACTACAAACGAAAATAACACAACTACAAACGAAATCAAGTTACTACAAACGAAAATAATGCTACTACAAACGAAATGAGGTTACTACAAACGAAAATAACACTACTACAAACGAAATTAAGTTACTACAAACGAAAAAAAGCTACTTTAAACGAAATTAAGTAACTACAAACGAAAATAACGCCACTACATACGAAATGAGGTTACTACAAACGAAAATAACACTACTACAAACGAAATCAAGTTACTATAAACGAAAATAACGCAACTACAAACGAAATCAAGTTTATACAAACGAAAATAACGCTACTACAAACGAAATCAAGTTACTACAAACGAAAATAACGCGACTACAAACGAAATGAGGTTACTACAAACGAAAATAACGCCACTACAAACGAAATGAGGTTACTACAAACGAAAATAACGCTACTACAAACGAAATCAAGTTACTACTAACGAAAATAACGCCACTACAAACGAAATGAGGTTACTACAAACGAAAATAACGCTACTACAAACGAAATCAAGTTACTACAAACGAAAATAACGCTACTACAAACGAAATCAAGTTACTACAAACGAAACTTACGCCACTACAAACGAAATGAGGTTACTACAAACGAAAATAACGCTACTACAAACGAAATCAAGTTTCTACAAACGAAAATAACGACTCTACATACGAAATGAGGTTACTACAAACGAAAATAACGCTACTACAAACGAAATCAAGTTTATACAAACGAAAATAACGGTACTACAAACGAAATCAAGTTACTACAAACAAAAATAACGCTACTACAAACGAAATCAAGTTACTACAAACGAAAATAACGCGACTACAAACGACATGAGGTTACTACAAACGAAAATAACGCTACTACAAACAAAATGAGGTTACTACAAATGAAAATAACGCTACTACAAACGAAATCAAGTTACTACAAACGAAAATAACGCCACTACAAACGAAATGAGGTTACTACAAACGAAAATAACGCTACTACAAACGAAATCAAGTTTATACAAACGAAAATAACGCTACTACAAACGAAATCAAGTTACTACAAACGAAAATAACGCCACTACAAACGAAATGAGGTTACTACAAACGAAAATAACGCTACTACAAACGAAATCAAGTTTATACAAACGAAAATAACGCTACTACAAACGAAATCAAGTTACTACAAACGAAAATAACGCGACTACAAACGAAATGAGGTTACTACAAACGAAAATAACGCTACTACAAACGAAATCAAGTTACTACAAACGAAAATAACGCTACTACAAACGAAATCAAGTTACTACAAACGAAAATAACGCGACTACAAACGAAATGAGGTTACTACAAACGAAAATAACGCTACTACAAACGAAATTAAGTTACTACAAACGAAAATAACGCTACTACAAACGATATCAAGTTACTACAAACGAAAATAACGCCACTACAAATGAAATGAGATTACTACAAACGAAAATAACGCTACTATAAACGATATGAGGTAACTACAAACGAAAATAACGCTACTACAAACGAATTAAGGTTACTACAAACAAAATAAATGCCACTACAAACTAAATCAAGTTACTACAAACGAAAATAACGCTACTACAAACGAATTAAGGTTACTACAAACAAAATAAACGCCACTACAAACGTAAATATGTTTCTACAAACAAAATAAACGCTACTACAGACGAAATCAAGTCAATTTAAACGAAAATAATTGATGTGTCGTAATTAAACAGGATAAGACTCAACTTTCATCGTAGGTAATCTAACAAATATCCTTTACTGTAATTATTAACTGACTTCGCAAGACGAGTAAATTTTAGGAACGTGAAACTCGAATGCGTGATAAAAGTTAAGTAAGTTAAACTATTACAAACCCCAATAAAACATTTTTTTTTTTTTTTTATATCTTATAGACTAGCATTTGACCACTATCTCACCTGTTGGTAAGTGATGATGCGGTCTAAGTTGGTAAGCACGCTAGGCCTAGAATAGGAACTGGCTCTCAAGGATATCTGCCGGAACACATTAGATGTTTGGCGACAGATTTTCTAACTTGAGGGTGGTAGCTGGCCAGGCGGAAATATATCTATATATTATAATATAATATAATACAAACTTTAAACGAATAATTTAGAAAATGTCTTTCTTATCGGATACGATTTATATACATTCTATATATATTCTCTCTATATATATATTCTCTTGGGGATAGAGCGGGGGCTTAAAGTTTAGATAGTCTTTTTATTCGATACTTCACACAAGTGTTTCTGTAAATTAATAAGTAAATACGAGAATCAGGCTTTTTCAAAATGCCACCCCTAAGAGGGTGAAGTGGGGTAACAAAGTCTGAAAATCAATATAGTTTCAGATCGCGCTGAAATTTAGAATGCGATTCAAAAGACTTCAACGCGTGACTTGTTTTTCCGTCCGAATAGTCGAATGCTTGTCGATTTCAGTTTGCATGTTTGCGATACAAAAGATTTCAACGCGTGACTTGTTTTTCCGTCCGAATAGTCGAATGCTTGTCGATTTCAGTTTGCATGTTTGCGATACAAAAGACTTCGACGCGTGACTTGTTTTTCCATCTGAATAGTCGAATGCTTGTCGATTTCAGTTTGCATGTTTGCGATACAAAAGACTTCTACGCGTAACTTTGTTTTTCCTTCCGAATAGTAGAACTGTAATGTTCATCTCGTTAATTTCAGATTACTTTTTGGCACCAAAAAAAAATCCCTAATTTAGTTGTTTTGTTTTGATTTACCCAGTGTCACTTTCACGAATAAAGCGAATCCATTGAAACCATTCACTTAAAATACGATAAGCCGCTTAAGCTCTAGGGCGTGCCAAAGAAATATACATACATACATATGTACAGACTTACATACACACTTACACTCGAAAAACATGACCCTCCTTCTTTCGCAGTCAGGTAAAAAGGAGGAGGTTCTCAATTATACTGTTTTTTTATGTTTGTTACTTAGGAACTCTGTCGTTTATTACCGATTTGTTTTTTTTTTGTTTGCGAGAATTACGAATAAAAATTAAGCAGGAAAATTTAAAAGTAATAGATAAGATCTATCTATCCAATACTATAAGAATCTTTGTCCTGACATACTGACTGTCAGATAACGCATAGCCTAAACCGCTGGTCGTTGAGACTTGAAATTTGAAGGGTATATTTGTCTTAGTACTTAAAGTTGTATTAAGAAAAGATTTTCTAAAATGCACTTCTTAAGGGGATGAAATGGGGGTTCAAAGTTTGTATGGAGAAACAAGATTAGATAGTCTTTTCTATCGGAAATTTTAGACAATTGCTTTAGTAACTAAATAAGTAAATACGTGTTTCAAGCTTTTTTTTACACGTATCCGCTAAGAAAGATATTTTCAAAATTCACTCTTGTGGAGGGGATGGAGCGGGGGTTCAAGTTTGGATAGTCTTTTTATTCAAAACTTCACACAAGTGCTTCTGTAAATAAATAAGTAAATATGAGTTTCAGGCGTTTTCAAAATGCTACCCCTAAGAGGGTGAAGTGGGGAAACAAAGTCTGAAAATCAATATTATTTCGGATTGCGCTGAAATTTAGAATGCAGATAGTTATTATGACGTAGGTATCCGCTAAGAAAGGATTTTCTAAAAAAAATACCCCTTGAGGAGACGGAACGGGGATTCAACGATTGCATGACCAAACAAGATGAGATAGTCTGTTTTATTCGAAACTTTACATTATTACTTAAAAGTATTTCTGTAAATAAATAAGTAAATACGAGTTGGCAGTTTTTTCGAAATGAGGTAAGTAACAAAGTATGGAATACAATGTGGATTTTTGGGCTTTATAAATATGAATCCCTATCTCCCTTAGTCACGCGATAAAATGTAATCGGGTGGACATATTTATTTTATGATAGAAAGATTTTTACAAAAGAAAAGTTTTAAGTAAATAAAATATGTTCTTAACGCAGGCGAAGCCACGGGGCACTTCTAGTAATACTATAAGAATCATTGTCCTGACATACTCACTAACTTACTTAGACACAACGCACAGCTTAAGCCGCTGGACGTGTAGACTTGAAATTTGGACATTTATAGTATTAAGTATTAGTATTTATTATTAGTAATATATAGTATTTTTAACATTTTTAGTATTAAGCTATCCAAAAAGGTATAACAGATGGAGGGATGGAAATTTGGCATGCAGATAGTTTTTATGAGTTATGACGCAGGTAGGGTTCATGATTTCTCGAGCTTATCAATTTCTCGGGTCTCGAGAATTTTCGAGGCTAATTTCTCGGGTCTTCTCGGGTTGTCGAGAAATTTACATTTACATATGTTTTTGCATATTTTTTCGGTTCAAATAATGAAAAAAGTTGTCACAAAATGAAAAATGGGTATCATAAAAAATATCTTATTTTAAATCAATAAATTAGGTCGTTTTCCTCTCAAATAAAAGTATCAAAATAATCATAAAACCTTATTGACAGTTTTCAACCAAATTAGCTTCTATCAAACAAAACCAAAACAATTAAAAAGTTAATACTATTATAATCATAATCAGCCAGTTTCCGTCCACTGCTGGACATTGACCTCTCCTATGGCACGCCACTGAGCTCGATCTGCAGCTATTCGTTTCCAACCGCTGCCAGCCAGCTTGCGTATATCATTGCTCCACCTAGCTGGAGGTCGTCCTACACTACGTTCCTACGTACGTCCTACACACTCTAGAACTCGTCTACCACAACAGTTATCGATTCTTCGACAGATGTGACAAGCCCTTTGTCATTTCAGCTTGTTAATCCTTTGAGCTATGTCGATAACTTTGGTTTTCTGACGGATGACTTCGTTTCGAATTTGATCCTTCAGAGAAACTCCGAGCACATTAGCCCTTTCCAAACTTTCCATAGCTCGCTGAGCGACTTGGTGAACTAGTCGTACCGTCAGTGTCCACGTCTCGGCTCCGTAAGTAGTAACAGACAGGACACACTTGTTAGAGACTTTTGTCTTCAGGCTTTGTGGTATGGGCGATGAAAAGACGCGACGAAGTTTTCCTAATGCTGCCCATCCCAGCTGTATCCTTCTGCGAGCTTCCTTCTCGAAGTTGTTTCTACCCAATTGCATTATTATATATTATTATAATTATATTATATTGCCATATTTGCCCAAGGTAGACGTATTCGTGAACAACTTCGAGAGGAACTCCGTTTAGGGCAATCGGCAATGACATGTTTGTTGAACATGATCTTGGTCTTATCCAAGTTCATCCGGAGATCGATGCGTGCAGAAGAATCGGCAAGGGTAGTCAGAATGTATTGCAAGTCCTCGGTTTCAGCCATGATGACAATATCATTCGCATATCTCAAATTTGAAAGGTAATTGCCGTTCATATTTATGCCTCGTCCTTTCCAATTCAGCGTTTTGAACATATTATCCTCTAAAGCGTTAGTGAACAATTTGGGGTATATAACGTTCCCTTGTCTCACTCTCGATGTAAGCGGATATGTTCAGTCTGCTGATTTTGTACTTGCTGACTTATAATTACAATCACAGCACCATTTTTGGCAGGATAATTAGATAAAAAAAACAACTTTAAACTTTGCTAGATCAATAAAACAACATCTGAAAATCTGAACATATATATACAAAACAGTTAAATCTGCTTACTCAGTCTAATAAAATATGTATTTAGAAAAACTTAAGCATTTATATATTTATCAGACAGCCGGTTTCTTATTTTATTTACTATGATTGATATGATATGATTTCTCGAGATCTCGACTTTTCTCGAGCTTAATTTCCCGGGAACAAAGCCCAACGATTTCCCGGGAATTCTCGGCTCGGGAATTCCCGCGAATGAACCCTAGACGCAGGTTTCCGCTAAGAAAGGATTTTCCAAAATTCACTCCTTAAAGGGATGAAACGGGAGTTCAACATTTTTATATAGAAACAACATAAGATAGTCTATTTTATTGGAAACTTCTCACAAGTACTTCTGTAAATAAGTAAGTAAATATGTGTTTCAGGCTTTTTCGAAATTCCACCTTTAAGAGAGTGAAATGGGGTACAAACAAACAAAACAAAGTTTGAAAATATGATATATGATTTGCTGGGTTTTCTATAAATGAGTCCCTTTGGTCACGCCATAACTTGAAAACGGGTTGACCGATATGGTCTACGTTTAATTCAGTTTTACATGTGTTTTTACGAAAAAAATTAAAGAAATGAATGAAGTTATTAACGCGGGCGAAGCCGCGGGGCACTGCTGGTACACTATTATTCCACTAAGGTTCACTATCATTATCACTACACTTATTCAAACAGTTTAGTTCTTTTGTGTCTCCATATCTGTAAGGTCGAGGAGATGTATTGCCTCGAATTTCACGTGCTGGTGAAGCCTTCCTTCGTGACCATCTGCCCATTTTTTTGATGGTACTGGCGACAACCTCAATGTGAAGATATACATGCATACTGTTATAAACATACATATCGAGCAACAAAGACATAAGCTTTACTTTGCTTATTTGCGCCGCCGTAGTCGGGTAAGAACGCCTACGGCGTCCCTGGCTTCTCCTCGTAGGCAGCTACACAAACGTAGCAAGTTCTGTTGTATATATATGTTGTATAGTAGCGTCGAATCTCGGACGGCCGCCTTAAACGGGAACCACTCGCTCGATGCCCCGAAGAACTCGGGCAGGTCGCAGTTGTAGCGGCGCTGAGGTCGGGCCAAGTTAGCGATCGCGTCCGCCAGCTACTCGATGTCCCTCTTCGAACGACCTGGAGTGAGATCTGTAATTATTGTTATACGACAAACAAACACGACGTGTTTCCTCTCTGGCGCAGCGTGGAGCTTCGACGTGCTGCAGCCACTCGTCGACCTTCCTGTGGTCGTCCGCCGTTGTGTTAGGTTCATCCCGAAGACTCCGTTGTCTTGTAGCGTAGCCACTTGTACGGCTAGCCTCTTCTTTGATGAGGTTCGGTTCAATGGTTAGCTCCCTCCTCTTTACCTCGGCGATTTTCTCAGCGGTCTCAAGTTCCGCCAAGCGTAGCAGTAGAGTAAGAGTTGGTAGTACGTTGTGAGAAGGCAATCGTACCCGCTCTCTTGTAGCCGCCTCCGGTTCTGGTCGCGTAGCTTGCGACAGTGAGGCAGGCGGCTTCCTGGTCAGCCTCCGTAGCCACTCCTTCTCTAGGTGGCGACGCTCCTGTGCGGCGTGATGCTCTCCCTTGCCGTCGTACTCTAAGCGTCACCTTGATTACGGGTAACAACCATTTTAAATAAACAACAGTTATTACAGTTCTACGACGTAGTGGGTCTACGCCGTTGTAGCATAGACTCGTAGACACGTAGCACGTCCGTAGAGTCAGAGAGTCAGAGCTCACTACGGACGGCTGTGTCGACCGCTGCCCGAGGATGAGGCTGCGTAGCTCTCAGGGCTACGCCGGCCTAGTTAGGCCCAGCTGAGCGAGTTGGCATCAGCTCGCTCAGCTGAATTCATCTTGATCCCGCTGACCTGTGGGACTGCTTCATTGTGCAGCTGCAGCCAACAGACCAGCCGGGCCATTCACGGCAACATTCAACGACAGCAAGAGTTCGAGAGCGCGGCGCAACCCGCCGATCCCGTCTCTACGGACGTGCTACGTGTCTACGAGTTTATGCTACAACGGCATAGACCCACTACGTCGTAGAACTGTAATAACTGTTGTTTATTTTAAATGGTTGTTACCCGTAATCAAGGTGACGCTCAGAGTACGACGGCAAGGGAGAGCATCACGCCGCACAGGAGCGTCGCCACCTAGAGAAGGAGCGGCTACGGAGGCTGACCAGGAAGCCGCCTGCCTCACTGTCGCAAGCTACGCGACCAGAACCGGAGGCGGCTACAAGAGAGCGGGCACGATTGTCTTTTCACAACGTATTACGTACTACCAACTCTTACTCTACTTCTACGCTTGGCGGAGCTTGAGACCGCCGAGGTAAAGAGGAGGGAGCTAACAATTGAACCGAACCTCATCAAGAAGAGGCTAGCCGTACAAGTAGCTACGTTACAAGACAACGTACTCTTCAGGATGAACCTAACACAACGGCGGACGACCACAAGAAGGTCAACGAATGGCTGCAGCAGACAACACGGGGTGAGCACGTCGAAGCTCCACGCTGCGCCAGAGAGGAAACACGTCGTGTAAGGTATAACAATAATTACAGATCTCACTCCAGGTCGTTCGAAGAGGAACATCGAGCAGCTGGCGGACGCGTTCGCTAACTTGGCCTGACCTCAGCGCCGCTACAACTGCGACCTGCCCGAGTTCTCCGGGGCACCGAGCGAGTGGTTCCCGTTCAAGGCGGCCGTCCGGGATTCGACGCTACTATACAACATATTTATACAACAGAACTTGCTACGTTTGTGTAGCTGCCTACGAGGAGGAGGGACGCCGTAGGCGTTCTTACCCGACTACGGCGGCGCAAAGTAGCAAAGTAAAGCTTATGTGTTTGTTGCTCGATATGTATGTTTATAACTGTATGCATGTATATCTTCACATTGAGGTTGTCCCCAGTACCATCAAAAAAATGGGCAGATGCTCACGAAGGAAAGCTTCACCATCACGTGAAATTCGAGGCAATACAACTCCTCGACCTTACAGATATGGAGACACAAAAAAACTAAACTGTTCGAATAAGTGTAGTGATAATGATAGTGAACCTTAGTAGAATATAGTGTATGTACTATGTACATAAAGAACACGATAACAATGTGTATTTACCTTAACAAAAGAGACAATAAGAAGAGGCTGCTGATAGGCACATTCTTTATTTATGTCAATGTATAAGTTTATGTTAGATTTAAATTACTTATTATTGATCCCATTCAAATTTTATCGAGGTATGACAATTATCTCCGGAAAAATAGAGATAAACATCTCAAACGTATTTTATATTACCTTGACTACATGCATTTGTATACCTTGACCATAGAAAAGATAATAATACTACGTATAGAAAGGACACTCTGTTCCCCCCACCAATTCCGGGCTTCCTCACCCCGCCACCGAAACGGAGCTGTCGAGGAGCTGCGCTGAGCAAGGACGCCACACGCGTACGACTATAGAACAATTACTACTCACGGAGAGAAGAACATCAACTTCATACATTTATGTTGGGACCAGTAGACACTGGAGGTTCAAATTTACGTAGGTTCTTATTACGTAGGTATATAATAAACACTTAATTATATTAGTATACCTACCTACATATTCGTATTTTAGAATTCATTTTCATAAATGAAACAACGATATATATACTCGTGCGTAAATAACGCTTAATTTGTAAAATATTTAAAAAAACTTTCACGTTTAAACATTTTTATAACACAGCAATTGGGAACTTGATGTAGGTACGTAGTATTTATATTCTCTTTACTTGATGTCGCTCTAACGTGCGAGCAAGACACACTACATTGTTTCGTACAGCTCTGGCTGGCCGCCCAACACAGAATAAAAAATAGTTACTGTGGTGCAGTTTGTTCTATGCAAGTCGACTGGACCTGGAGATGATGGTTTACGAAATAGCGACTAATATTTTTAGTGTTAAAAGCTTTTTGGGTAAGTGTACAGAAAATATTCATACGGTCAGTACGTAGTACGTATGTACGAAGTAACTATTATATAATCTGTGATACGGTGATTACGGGCGACAACCTTAGACATCACGCACACAAATGCACGTATAAAAAACGACCCCTGTGTAGTGTCTGTGTCGGTGTCACAGTGTCGGTCGTTAAAACGCTAGTCTGTATGGAGATTTAGCGAGTGTCCGGGGTGTGCCTTGACAACATGACACTACTGGCTATTTTGACTATAACGGCATGTGAACTTGTGAAGTCGGTTTAGTATTATTTAGTAACCGATTTAATAAATTCTTGTTTTGTTTAGAAGGGCATTCTTCCCGTGTGGGACCATTGTAAATTCATCGAGATCTGATGAGTATCTCCAGAGGTATGAAGACATCCTCCTTAACAGCTGTCTAGCGGACTGAGAACTGTCTCACTGCTTTGCTTATTTTTATTAATCTATAAAATTTTATTGGCTAACAATATATATTTTAGAATTCGCCATGAAACAAAACCGATATGAAATATTCTTTTTTAGGGTTCCGTAGTCCTGACAAGGAACCCTTATTGTTTCGTCATGTTCGTCTCTCTGTCTGTCCGAAGTTTTGCTAAGAGATCATTAATATTAGAAAGCTGTAATTTTGTAGGGGTATGTATATAAATAATAATTACGCCTACAAAGTTATGAAATAAAATTAAAAAAAAAAATTTTTTTAGGGTAGCTCCCCTACATGAGAAGTGGGGATGAATTTTTTTTTTCATCGTCTACTCCATCGTGTGGGGTATCGTTGAATAGGTCTATAGTTTAAAATGACTTAAGGGTTGCTAATACATATAATGCATTTTTCGATTGAATGCTCCATTTACGAAAATTTACGAAAGTTTAAATAAATTTACGTAATTACTATCTGCATGATACATTTCTGCGCAATCCAAAACAATATTGATTTTCAGACTTTGTTACCCCATTTTATCCTCTCAGGGGAGGAATTTCGAAAAAGCCTGAAACACGTATTTACTTATTTTGTTAATGAAGCATTTGTGTGAAGTTTCGAATAGTAAAGTCTTATCTAATTTTGTTTCTCCATACAAACTTTGTATATACAAACCCCTATTTCATCCCCTAAAAGGGTGAATTTTGAAATATCCTTTCTTAGTTTACACTTTTTACACCTTTACACACTAAGATAAATGTACCCTCCAAATTTCAAGTCTCTAAGACCAGCGGTTTAGGGTGTACATTGTCTATCAGTCAGTCAGTCAGTCAGTCAGTATGTCATGACAAAGATTCTTATAGTTATAGATAGATCTTATCTATGACTTTTAAATTTTTATGTTTAATTTTTATTCGTAAATCTCCCAAACAAAAAAAAACAAATCGGTAATAAACGACGGAGTTCCTAAGTAACAAACATAAAAAAAAACAGTAGATTTGGTGCCGAAAAGTAATCTCAAAATAACGAGATGGACATTACGATTAACGAATTCTACTATTCGGAAGGAAAAACAAGTCACGCGTTAAAGTATTTTGTATCTCAAACTTGCAAACTGATACTGGCAAAGGTTCGACTCGACTATTCGGACGGAAAAACAAGTTACGCGTTGAAGTCTTTTGTATAGCAAACATGCAAATTGGGATTAGCAAAACAGTAACGCAAACAAAATATTAATGATTTAAAAAATACATCGAGTGTGATATCAAAATAAAGAATTTTTAAGAGTGATAATGCCTATATATATACATATATATATATATATATATATATATATATATATATATATATATATATATATATATATATATTTATATGTTTGATTGGGGTTTGGAATAGTTTAATCACTTAACTTTTATCACGCAGTCGGGATTTACGTTCCTAAAATAATTAACTCGTCTTGTAAGGGCGGTATTTTCGTTTGTAGTAGCGTTTATTTTGTTTGTAGCTACTTCATTTCGTTTGAAGTAGCGTTACTTTCGTTTGTAGTAACTTGATTTCGTTTGTAGTAGTGTTATTTTCGTTTGTAGTAGTGTTATTTTCGTTTGTAGTAACCTCATTTCGTTTGTTGTGGCGTTATTTTCGTTTGTAGTAACTTGATTTCGATTGTAGTAGTGTTATTTTCGTTTTTAGTAACCTCATTTCGTTTGTAGTGGCGTTATTTTCGTTTGTAGTAACTTGATTTCGATTGTAGTAGTGTTATTTTCGTTTGTAGTAACCTCATATCGTTTGTAGTGGCGTTATTTTCGTTTGTAGTAACTTGATTTCGATTGTAGTAGTGTTATTTTCGTTTATAGTAACCTCATTTCGTTTGTAGTGGCGTTATTTTCGTTTGTAGTAACTTGATTTCGTTTGTAGTAGTGTTATTTTCGTTTGTAGTAACCTCATTTTGTTTGAAGAAGCGTTATTTTCGTTTGTAGTAACCTCATTTCGTTTGTAGTGGCGTTATTTTCGTTTGTAGTAACTTGATTTCGATTGTAGTAGTGTTATTTTCGTTTATAGTAACCTCATTTCGTTTGTAGTGGCGTTATTTTCGTTTGTAATAACCTCATTTCGTTTGTAGTCGCGGTATTTTCGTTTGTAGTAACTTGATTTCGATTGTAGTAGTGTTATTTTCGTTTATAGTAACCTCATTTCGTTTGTAGTGGCGTTATTTTCGTTTGTAGTAACTTGATTTCGTTTGTAGTAGTGTTATTTTCGTTTGTAGTAACCTCATTTCGTTTGTAGTGGCGTTATTTTCGTTTATAGTAACTTGATTTCGTTTGTAGTAGTGTTATTTTCGTTTGTAGTAACCTCATTTCGTTTGTAGTAGTGTTATTTTCGTTTGTAGTTACTTCATTTTGTTTGAAGTAGCGTTATTTTTGTTTGTAGTAAATTGATTTCGTTTGTAGTAGTGTTATTTTCGTTTGTAGTAACCTCATTTCGTTTGTAGTGGCGTTATTTTCGTTTGTAGCAACTTGATTTCGTTTGTAGTAGTGTTATTTTCGTTTGTAGTAACCTTATTTCGTTTGTTGTGGCGTTATTTTCGTTTGTAGTAACTTGATTTCGTTTGTAGTCGTGTTATTTTCGTTTGTAGTAACCTCATTTTGTTTGAAGTAGCGTTATTTTCGTTTGTAGTAACCTCATTTCGTTTGTAGTGGCGTTATTTTCGTTTGTAGTAACTTGATTTCGATTGTAGTAGTGTTATTTTCGTTTGTAGTAACCTCATATCGTTTGTAGTGGCGTTATTTTCGTTTGTAGTAACTTGATTTCGATTGTAGTAGTGTTATTTTCGTTTATAGTAACCTCATTTCGTTTGTAGTGGCGTTATTTTCGTTTGTAGTAACTTGATTTCGTTTGTAGTAGTGTTATTTTCGTTTGTAGTAACTTGATTTCGTTTGTAGTAGTGTTATTTTCGTTTGTAGTAACCTCATTTCGTTTGTAGTGGCGTTATTTTCGTTTGTAGTAACTTGATTTCGATTGTAGTGGCATTATTTTCGTTTGTAGTAACCTCATTTCGTTTGTAGTAGTGTTATTTTCGTTTGTAGTTACTTCATTTTGTTTGAAGTAGCGTTATTTTTGTTTGTAGTAAATTGATTTCGTTTGTAGTAGTGTTATTTTCGTTTGTAGTAACCTCATTTCGTTTGTAGTGGCGTTATTTTCGTTTGTAGTAACTTGATTTCATTTGTAGTAGTGTTATTTTCGTTTGTAGTAACCTTATTTCGTTTGTTGTGGCGTTATTTTCGTTTGTAGTAACTTGATTTCGTTTGTAGTCGTGTTATTTTCGTTTGTAGTAACCTCATTTTGTTTGAAGTAGCGTTATTTTCGTTTGTAGTAACCTCATTTCGTTTGTAGTGGCGTTATTTTCGTTTGTAGTAACTTGATTTCGATTGTAGTAGTGTTATTTTCGTTTGTAGTAACCTCATATCGTTTGTAGTGGCGTTATTTTCGTTTGTAGTAACTTGATTTCGATTGTAGTAGTGTTATTTTCGTTTATAGTAACCTCATTTCGTTTGTAGTGGCGTTATTTTCGTTTGTAGTAACTTGATTTCGTTTGTAGTAGTGTTATTTTCGTTTGTAGTAACTTGATTTCGTTTGTAGTAGTGTTATTTTCGTTTGTAGTAACCTCATTTCGTTTGTAGTGGCGTTATTTTCGTTTGTAGTAACTTGATTTCGATTGTAGTGGCGTTATTTTCGTTTGTAGTAACCTCATATCGTTTGTAGTGGCGTTATTTTCGTTTGTAGTAACTTAATTTCGATTGTAGTAGTGTTATTTTCGTTTATAGTAACCTCATTTCGTTTGTAGTGGCGTTATTTTCGTTTGTAGTAACTTGATTTCGTTTGTAGTAGTGTTATTTTCGTTTGTAGTAACCTCATATCGTTTGTAGTGGCGTTATTTTCGTTTGTAGTAACTTGATTTCGATTGTAGTAGTGTTATTTTCGTTTATAGTAACCTCATTTCGTTTGTAGTGGCGTTATTTTCGTTTGTAGTAACTTGATTTCGTTTGTAGTAGTGTTATTTTCGTTTGTAGTAACCTCATTTCGTTTGTAGTGGCGATATTTTCGTTTGTAGTAACTTGATTTCGTTTGTAGTAGTGTTATTTTCGTTTGTAGTAACCTAATTTTGTTTGTAGTGGCGTTATTTTCGTTTGTAGTAACTTGATTTCGTTTGTAGTAGCGATATTATTGTTTGTAATAATCTCATTTCGTTTGTAGAGTCGTTATTTTCGTTTGTAGTAACTTGATTTCGTTTGACGTAGTGTTATTTTCGTTTGTGGTAACCTCATTTCGTTTGTAGTGGCGTTATTTTCGTTTGTAGTAACTTGATTTCGATTGTAGTAGTGTTATTTTCGTTTGTAGTAACCTCATTTTGTTTGAAGTAGCGTTATTTTCGTTTGTAGTAACCTCATTTCGTTTGTAGTGGCGTTATTTTCGATTGTAGTAACTTGATTTCGTTTGTAGTCGTGTTATTTTCGTTTGTAGTAACCTCATTTTGTTTGAAGTAGCGTTATTTTCGTTTGTAGTAACCTCATTTCGTTTGTAGTGGCGTTATTTTCGTTTGTAGTAACTTGATTTCGATTGTAGTAGTGTTATTTTCGTTTGTAGTAACCTCATATCGTTTGTAGTGGCGTTATTTTCGTTTGTAGTAACTTGATTTCGATTGTAGTAGTGTTATTTTCGTTTATAGTAACCTCATTTCGTTTGTAGTGGCGTTATTTTCGTTTGTAGTAACTTGATTTCGTTTGTAGTAGTGTTATTTTCGTTTGTAGTAACTTGATTTCGTTTGTAGTAGTGTTATTTTCGTTTGTAGTAACCTCATTTCGTTTGTAGTGGCGTTATTTTCGTTTGTAGTAACTTGATTTCGATTGTAGTGGCGTTATTTTCGTTTGTAGTAACCTCATTTTGTTTGAAGTAGCGTTATTTTCGTTTGTAGTAACCTCATTTCGTTTGTAGTGGCGTTATTTTCGTTTGTAGTAACTTGATTTCGATTGTAGTAGTGTTATTTTCGTTTGTAGTAACCTCATATCGTTTGTAGTGGCGTTATTTTCGTTTGTAGTAACTTGATTTCGATTGTAGTAGTGTTATTTTCGTTTATAGTAACCTCATTTCGTTTGTAGTGGCGTTATTTTCGTTTGTAGTAACTTGATTTCGTTTGTAGTAGTGTTATTTTCGTTTGTAGTAACTTGATTTCGTTTGTAGTAGTGTTATTTTCGTTTGTAGTAACCTCATTTTGTTTGTAGTGGCGTTATTTTCGTTTGTAGTAACTTGATTTCGATTGTAGTAGTGTTATTTTCGTTTGTAGTAACCTCATTTCGTTTGTAGTGGCGTTATTTTCGTTTGTAGTAACTTGATTTCGTTTGTAGTAGTGTTATTTTCGTTTGGAGTAACCTTATTTCGTTTGTTGTGGCGTTATTTTCGTTTGTAGTAACTTGATTTCGTTTGTAGTCGTGTTATTTTCGTTTGTAGTAACCTCATTTTGTTTGAAGTAGCGTTATTTTCGTTTGTAGTAACCTCATTTCGTTTGTAGTGGCGTTATTTTCGTTTGTAGTAACTTGATTTCGTTTGTAGTAGTGTTATTTTCGTTTGTAGTAACCTCATTTCGTTTGTAGTAGTGTTATTTTCGTTTGTAGTTACTTCATTTTGTTTGAAGTAGCGTTATTTTTGTTTGTAGTAAATTGATTTCGTTTGTAGTAGTGTTATTTTCGTTTGTAGTAACCTCATTTCGTTTGTAGTGGCGTTATTTTCGTTTGTAGTAACTTGATTTCGATTGTAGTAGTGTTATTTTCGTTTATAGTAACCTCATTTCGTTTGTAGTGGCGTTATTTTCGTTTGTAGTAACTTGATTTCGTTTGTAGTAGTGTTATTTTCGTTTGTAGTAACTTGATTTCGTTTGTAGTAGTGTTATTTTCGTTTGTAGTAACCTCATTTTGTTTGTAGTGGCGTTATTTTCGTTTGTAGTAACTTGATTTCGATTGTAGTAGTGTTATTTTCGTTTGTAGTAACCTCATTTTGTTTGAAGTAGCGTTATTTTCGTTTGTAGTAACCTCATTTCGTTTGTAGTGGCGTTATTTTCGTTTGTAGTAACTTGATTTCGATTGTAGTAGTGTTATTTTCGTTTGTAGTAACCTCATTTTGTTTGAAGTAGCGTTATTTTCGTTTGTAGTAACCTCATATCGTTTGTAGTGGCGTTATTTTCGTTTGTAGTAACTTGATTTCGATTGTAGTAGTGTTATTTTCGTTTATAGTAACCTCATTTCGTTTGTAGTGGCGTTATTTTCGTTTGTAGTAACTTGATTTCGTTTGTAGTAACCTCATTTCGTTTGTAGTGGCGATATTTTCGTTTGTAGTAACTTGATTTCGTTTGTAGTAGTGTTATTTTCGTTTGTAGTAACCTAATTTTGTTTGTAGTGGCGTTATTTTCGTTTGTAGTAACTTGATTTCGTTTGTAGTAGCGATATTATTGTTTGTAATAATCTCATTTCGTCTGTAGAGTCGTTATTTTCGTTTGTAGTAACTTGATTTCGTTTGTAGTAGTGTTATTTTCGTTTGTAGTAACCTCATTTCGTTTGTAGTGGCGTTATTTTCGTTTGTAGTAACTTGATTTCGATTGTAGTAGTGTTATTTTCGTTTGTAGTAACCTCATTTTGTTTGAAGTAGCGTTATTTTCGTTTGTAGTAACCTCATTTCGTTTGTAGTGGCGTTATTTTCGTTTGTAGTAACTTGATTTCGATTGTAGTAGTGTTATTTTCGTTTGTAGTAACCTCATTTTGTTTGAAGTAGCGTTATTTTCGTTTGTAGTAACTTGATTTCGTTTGTAGTAGTGTTATTTTCGTTTGTAGTAACCTAATTTTGTTTGTAGTGGCGTTATTTTCGTTTGTAGTAACTTGATTTCGTTTGTAGTAGCGATATTATTGTTTGTAATAATCTCATTTCGTCTGTAGAGTCGTTATTTTCGTTTGTAGTAACTTGATTTCGTTTGTAGTAGTGTTATTTTCGTTTGTAGTAACCTCATTTCGTTTGTAGTGGCGATATTTTCGTTTGTAGTAACTTGATTTCGTTTGTAGTAGTGTTATTTTCGTTTGTAGTAACCTAATTTTGTTTGTAGTGGCGTTATTTTCGTTTGTAGTAACTTGATTTCGTTTGTAGTAGCGATATTATTGTTTGTAATAATCTCATTTCGTCTGTAGAGTCGTTATTTTCGTTTGTAGTAACTTGATTTCGTTTGTAGTAGTGTTATTTTCGTTTGTAGTAACCTCATTTCGTTTGTAGTGGCGTTATTTTCGTTTGTAGTAACTTGATTTCGATTGTAGTAGTGTTATTTTCGTTTGTAGTAACCTCATTTTGTTTGAAGTAGCGTTATTTTCGTTTGTAGTAACCTCATTTCGTTTGTAGTGGCGTTATTTTCGTTTGTAGTAACTTGATTTCGATTGTAGTAGTGTTATTTTCGTTTGTAGTAACCTCATTTTGTTTGAAGTAGCGTTATTTTCGTTTGTAGTAACCTAATTTTGTTTGTAGTGGCGTTATTTTCGTTTGTAGTAACTTGATTTCGATTGTAGTAGTGTTATTTTCGTTTATAGTAACCTCATTTCGTTTGTAGTCGCGTTATTTTCGTTTGTAGTAACTTGATTTCGTTTGTAGTAGCGTTATTTTCGTTTGTAGTAACTTGATTTCGTTTGTAGTAGCGTTATTTTCGTTTGTAGTAACCTCATTTCGTTTGTAGTGGCGTTATTTTCGTTTGTAGTAACTTGATTTCGTTAGTAGCAGCATTTTTTTTTGTTTGTTGTAACCTTCATCATCCAATTCTAACCATTAGGAAAGTCCTCTAGTTATTTTCAAGCGTGATTGGTTAGGCTTAGGCTTTCTCTTTGAATTAATGGAGAAAAAATTGTTTTGAAAAAATTTTGGAGAAAATTTACTTTTAATTTTTGTTTTTTTTTGGTTTTACTACAAATAAAACAAAATTCACTACAATCCACTACTAACGTTTGCGAATAAGAATCAGCCGGAAAAAGTAAATTTTTTCACTCTCGGGGTCTGACAATTTTTTGTAATTTTTTTTTTTTTTTTTCGGAAATACTACAAACAAAGTTAGTGTCACTACTTACCACTACTTACCTTATGCTCTTAAAAAAAACAAAAAAAGATCAATTTTTCGAAAGTCGGGTGCCAAGTTCACATAGGTGAGGGCGCCCTACACTACATTTGGCGAGACGCGGTCTTCAGTCTAGAACCAATAACTGTTGGGGTAGACTCCAACGGTTATTAGTTCTACGACAGATGTGACCAGCCCACTGCCACTTTAGCTTGCTAATCCATTGTTGATAACTTAGGTTCTCTAATGGATGACTTCATTTTGAATTCGATCCTTCAACAAGACTCCGAGTATAGCCTCCTCCATAGCTCGCTGAGCGACTTGAAATTGGTGAAACAGTTGCACTGTCAGAGTTCACGTCTCGGCCCCGTAAGTAACAACAGGTGGACGCACTTGTTAAAGACTTTCGTCTTTAGAGTTTGTGGTATGGGCGACGAAAAGACTCGACGAAGTTGTCCAAATGCTGCCCATCTCAGCTGTATCATTCTGCGAGCTTCCTTCTCGAAGTTATTTCTACCCAATTGCAAGATTTGGCTTAGGTAGATAGACGTATCCGTGAACAACTTCGAGAAGAACTCCATTTAAAGCAATCAGGTCCGGAATAACATGTTCGTTGAACATGATCATGGTTTTATCCAAGTTCATACGGAGACCGATGCGTGGAGAAGAATCAGCTAGAGTGATCAGCATGTATTACAAGTTCTGCGCGGTTCCAGCAATGATGACGATATCGTCCGCAAACAGCAAGTGTGAGTGGTGCTCGCCGTTTATATGTATGCCCCATCCTTTCCAATTCAGCGTCTTGAACATATCCTCCAACCACAAACCACTGCAAAATACTGTAAAAAGCAATAATGATCATTTCGGAAGCCATTGAAGGCATGGACATAGACAGATAGACAGTACTCATCTAGATAGTAAAAAGTATGAACTAATAACTGAGTATAAGACTTTCGGCATCGATAGCGCTAACCAAGACTATAACCGTCTTACAAGCCGAAACAAACGGACTGATACTGTCTGCGCAAGCAGTGTCCATAAATCAGTCTTAATTCGAAAATTATAAAGATAAAGTCAGTATAGAATTTGTCACTGATAGTGCAGCCACTTTATACATACTCAGGAGACCTACAACAAGATCAAAAGTAGTGGCGAAATGTCACTATACTCTGCACACACTGGCAACCGAGTATGACGTTAAGGTAAGATGGACGAAAAGCCATGCATCATGTGCTAGCAATATTACGGCTGACATACTAGCTACAGAAAGAATGACACAACAGGTAAGCGACGATGTGATGAACCTTTGTAGACCGCTAGCAATGGAAGTCAGAGACCTATTACGTTGTCATACCGAAAATGAGCAGCAAAAGTTGTGGGACAGTGTGGACATGACAAGCTGTAAATATACAAAAGCAGCTTTTCCGAATTTAGACGGCAAAGTTACAAACAGACTGCTAATATTACAAAGACGTGATATTTGTATACTACATAGTAGGCCTCATCACGGAATACTGTAATCTAAATTATCACCTCTACATAATTGGCGCCACAGATAGTCGTCCTCTGTGTCAAGGCTGCATGCTTGAAAATGAGACCGCGACCCATGGGATCTCACAGTGCCCGGTCTTGGATGAGATAAGAGCCACAGCCGAGTCATACGACCGAGACACAGATAAAGAATACCAGCTGCGGCAACCACAATGATAAGTATAAACAGTATCACTATTACTATCATCATCATCGCTATCTGCCTTAGCACTGCCACTGCACACAAACTCATCCACAGCTTGCAAGGCTTGGCAGCGGCTGGAAACAAAGAACTAAAGATCGAGCTCAGTTGCGTACCATAGGTGAGACCTATGTCCAGCAGCAGAAAGAGATAGGCTGATGATGATGATGATTGTATTAAAACATTGATTTGTTTTAAGCTATGTTATTGTTGAATACTTACCTGTTTTCGTGTGTGCACAATGCGCAGTTTTATCTCGTACTTTAATAAAACAGAAGATTAGAAGATTTTCATTACTAGGTTCAATTTACTGCCTATTTGGCATAGTTTAGAGGTTGTGTTGATTTTATTTTGATAGTTTTATTAGTGTTTGTCAGAAAAAGTACAATATTACATTTATATAATGAAAAATATTAAAATAATATGATTTTGGTCACTAATGTGTTCCTCATTTACAACACAAAATTACACTTTCCTCTTATTACAATTGTCTTTTAATTCGATAATCCATTTGATAAAACCAATTATTAAGTCTTATACTACTTAATAAAAAAAGGTTACAGTTACCAAGCTGAAGAAAAAAGACGTAGAAGCCATTTACAACTTTTTTTTTTGTAGTAAAAGCCATGCAATCTCTGAAATTAATTAATGTAGGTTATTTTGGGTTGCTATTTAGTAAACAACTTAAAAACCTTAGCTTAATGAGATAATATAGTGTTAATCTGTAATAAACATTATAGATTTAGTAAATCAAAAAATATACAAGAAATAAACTTTACCATTTTCGTTTTTCAGCCGTACTGAAAAATGGCCTTTTGTTACTACTTTAATAAAACAGAAGATTAGACGATTTTCATTACTAGGTTCAATATACTGCCTATTTGGCATAGTTTAGAGGTTGTGTTGATTTTATTTTGATAATTTTATTAGTGTTTGTCAGAAAAAGTACAATATTACATTTATATAATAAAAAATATTAAAATAATATGATTTTGGTCAGTAATGTGTTCCTCATTTACAACACTAAATTAAACTTTCCTCTTAGTACAATTGTCTTTTAATTCAATAATCCATTTGATAATACCAATTATTAAGTCTTATGCAACTTAATAAAAAAAAGTTTACAGTTACCAAGCTGATGAAAAAAGACGTAGAAGCCATTTACAACTTTTTTTTTGTAGTAAAAGCCATGCAATGTCTGGAATTAATTAATGTAGGTTATTTTGGGTTTCTATTTAGTAATCAACTTAAAAACCTTAGCTTAATGAGATAATATAGTGTTAATGTTTATATATGTTAATATAGTGATAATGTTTATTATAGATTGAGTAAATCAAAAATATACAAGAAATAAACTTTACCATTTTTGTTTTTCAGCCGTACTGAAAAATGGCCTTTTGTTACTACTTTAATAAAACAGAAGATTAGACGATTTTCATTACTAGGTTCAATTTACTGCCTATTTAGCATATTTTAGAGGTTACGTTGATTTTATTTTGATAATTTTATTAGGGTTTGTCAGAAAAAGTACAATATTACATATATATTACGAAAAATATTAAAATAATATGATATTGGTCATTAATGTGTTTCTCATTTACAACACTAAATAACACTTTCCTCTTATTACAATTGTCTTTTAATTCGATAATCCCTTTGATAAAACCAATTATTAAGTCATATGCAACTTAATAAAAAAAAGGTTACAGTTATCAAGCTGAAGAAAAAAGACGTAGAAGCCATTTACAACTTTTTTTTTGTAGTAAAAGCCATGCAATCTCTGGAACTAATGTAGGTTATTTTGGGTTTCTATTTAGTAAACAACTCAAAAACCTTAGCGTAATGAGATATAGTGTTAATCTATAATAAACATTATAGATTAAGTAAATCAAAAAATATACAAGAAATAAACTTTACCATTTTTGGTTTTCAGCCGTACTGAAAAATGGCCTTTTGTTTCTACGTTTAGTCCTGAAGGGTTTGATATAATGTCTTTTACACTTTTATGCAGATTAAATATTTGTATAGATGACCTGAGAAAAATGTGTATAAGCCGTAATAAGCCAAATAAAAATGCGTCATGCTCTTTAATACCAAAGTTAGCATTACTTTTCAATAGTCTCTTAGTAATAAAATGGTCGTACAAGCCATATTTTTAAAAGTAGTTTTACGACGTAAATTGACATCGTTTATTTCTAATTTTTTATTTCGAAAATTGACGTAAAAGCCATATTTGATAATCTTGTGTCTTTTATTACAAAAAGTTAAAAAGTATTATTTCCTTACATTGTATTATATTATGTCGTATTAACCATGAAACAACAAAATATGTCTCTTACTTCAGAAATTTGAAAATTTTCTTTAAAAGTTGCTCATTACGACATTTTAAAACAAGAAACCCGGGTTTAGATAGGGATTCGAAGCGTGTTGTAAAAGACATTTTTTTGCGAATTTGAACATTTTAAATATACAGATCGATAGAGCGCGCGATTCTGACTAAGATTCCGCTGAAAACAGATTTTGGTCAAAATGGATTTTACGACGTTTCATCCCAGAGGGGTCGATATATCTTTTGTGTTAAATGCACTTGTGTTGTTTGTTATACTAAGCGTATTCTTTGCATTCGGCAAACGAAAAAAAAATGGTTTTCCTAATTATTTCTGTTTAAAAGTTTAAATGATATTGCTCAATGGCACATCGTTTAATCAATGGCAATCATACAATCCGTCTGTAAGCCGTAAAGTTCATTGTACTTTCACCTAGGCTGACTTTCAGATACCGTATCTACGGTATCCACCACACCTTTTATTGCCTTCTTTACGATCTTTATATTTTGCGATAGTAATAAACACGAAGTGGTAAGTATATAGAGACGCTCGAACAAAGGAAACAAACGCAATAAAAAGAAATCATCACCAAGTGAAATACAAAGAAGGACCCGAATTGCTGAAGGGTGGGTGAGGGGAAAAATAACGAATACACGGCATTAACAGACATCAAAAGATGGTGGTTTTGTTGCATATTTGGATTGCTTATTACTTTGTAGAATGAGCGTCTCTGTAGATTATTCTTCATCGAAATTGGATTTTTATTGGAGTTGAATAACAAACAACTTTATAAATTTAATTCAGACGTCGGCAAAACAACCAAAGTGGGCGTGTATTGTGCAAAGGTAATGTTGCTATTAGGCTGTGAAGCGCCAACGAGCGCTTGTTAGCGACGCACGGTTCCCTCCATGTAATGATAATATAATACACCTTCCTTTGACCTTCCTTCAGCGTGTTTAGGGCAAAATTCTACGAATCACAGCTAGTTAGTTACTGCAGCCAGCGGCATACAAAACTTCACTAATTGCAATACCTATACAAGCGTAACACTTTCTTTTGCGTTTAGCAAATGTTTGTTCCTACAGTAGACTCCTACTAAGTTCGAAATGTGTACTTCCTATACTTAGGCGTTGTTTCTTCATTAAAGAAACAACGTAGTACCTACTTAATACAACGCTAAAGGGAAAACAATTATACTATTTACCTTTTAATTGCAGTATGTAGCTAATTTTATACATATTATTGTACTTTACACCCATTTATCTCTTTGAAAACATCCATACGTGCAATTGCTTATATATAAAATGCTTGTTCTTATTCTGTGACTCAGGTAATACATACTGAGGCAATATAAACTGAGAATGGATTAACTAATGCAGCAGATCTGACCTGCGTCGACAGGGACGACAGTAAGCCAGTCGAGAAGCGACCCATATTGAAGGATACGAAGAAGAAAAACTCGTGGAAATGGCATGAATTTAGTAATTTATGTCGACATAATCTGCAGTTTCACTCCGACCCACAAACCCGCAAAGTGTGACCGAGTTGGCTTATTGTATAAAGGACAGGACCTCCGCATTTGGGTGTTTTAAGCTGCGATTTACTATCCGACCTTTGTTGCCTGACCTACTTTTGAAAATATATTGAAAATGTATTCGGCCTTCTTATGAACGACCGTTCGCGTTCTTCGAAGCGGTCAAGCGAGAAGTCTAGTCGACACAAGCTATAGAGTGGGCCATAATTTTGTATGTTTTGGATCGATACTGTCGATCCTGGGAGCTTTATCTCGGGATATTTAAGAGTGAAAGTCAAACAGGAACAGGTGAGAGAATATGAATAGATCCGAGCTCAGTCGCGTAGATATTCTGTGAAGGTAGTTTCGTTGCGTGGGTGTGAATATTGCTCGTCGGAGCGTTCACACGGAAGACTTGTCGGTGCCACTTCTATTTTATTACTGTTCTTAGCGGACTCACAAGCGACACAAGCGTTAAGTAAATGTTTGTGCCAGCTTCTGAAATACTTGGAAGTTTGAATAGCAAATTACAAATTTTAACGTATCATTTATTTTTACCCCCGACGCAATAAGGGGTGTTATAAGTTTGACCACTATGTGTGTTTCTGTGTGTGTGTTTGTCTATAGCATATATTGTATATATTTGAGTAAAGTTCCGTTTCTTTACTCATGTCCGTAGTTTAGCTGAACCAATTTGGATTGCGGTTTTTAGGGTTCCGAACCCAAAGGATACCAACGGAACCCTATTACTGAGACTCCGCTGTCTGTCTGTCTGTCTGTCCGTCTGTCACCAGGCTTTATCTCATGAACCGTGATAGTTAGACGGTTGAAATGTTCACAGATGATGTATTTCTGTTGCCGCTATAACAACAAATACTAAAAACAGAACAAAGTTAAGAATTAAAGGGGGTCCACATACAAAAAACGTGTTTTTACTATATCGCACTCTATGAACGATTGTTTACCAATGTTTTTCAACCTTTTTCATGACACGAAGCGACCCCCTTAGTATGAAAAAAAAATCGACCTACTTGCACTGTTTATAATCAGTATTTTGTTATATTTCTAGCTTCTACCCGCGGCTTCGTTCGTGTGGCCTACAGGAAACAAATTACATATTTTTCTTTTGAAACAAATATTATAAGCACTTTCAGTCAAAACACCTACAAATGCTCTTTAATTAAAATTTATTAAAATTAAAAGTATGTTTTCAAACTTAGTTGTTTTCTTTTACTGAGGCTTCGCGACTCCCCGCGACCACCTCATAGAGGCTTCGCGACCCCCTCATAGACGCTTCGCGACCCCCCAGGGGGTCGCGAGCGTCGCGACCCACACATTGAAAAACACTGGTTTACCCTACCCTTTGTGTTCACTAGAGATGCGCTGAATATTCGTTTGGTATTCGGTATTCAGCGTATTCGGCATCTTTTCCATTATTTGTATTCGGCCAAATTATTCGGTTCAAGCATTTCTATTTTCTTGGCTCATGTAGCCAAGGTGTAGAACTAAAAGACAAAACTTCTTATATAAGATTCATGTTATATTACAAGTCAAAGAAAACATATTTACTTCTTAACCTATAGTTAGTAGGTGTCAACATTTATTTTAAGCCTTAAATCAACATTTAATTTAAATCTCACAACAATATTTATTTTTAAACTTTAAATTAATATTTATTTTTAAACTTGAAATCAACATTTTTATAAACCTCAATTAAATCCACATCTCGTTCCTCATCTAACCAGCAGCGGCACGTAGCGCACCTGGTAGAACTTGTTTACGTGGCAAAACAATGTAATGGTAAACCGAATAATTCAGCCGAATATCTGGTTCGGTAAAGGTTAAACCGAATAATATTCGGTATTCGGTAATTCGGTGAAACCAGTAACCACTATACGGCGCATCTCTAGTGTCACGTCACGTTCACTTAGTTGGCGTTAGAAGTTCGTTAGACATTCGTTAGATGGCGTTGTAGTAAATAAGCATGTTTAGTATTGACACGGTATTTATATTATCCATGTACCTTGTACTTTAATGAAGAAATCGTACTATACAATAAATGACTATATGAATGACAAAAATGCTTGGCCTGAATGCCCCAAGCTCCAAGATATAATATAAATTGTATGATAATAGAATTACTTATTGTACATTAAACATTTATTTAATATGAATTAAAAAAAATGAATTAAAATAAGTGACAAGCCCCATAGAGTTTCTTGGTGTTTCTTCTCTGATGGGAGTACTTCCGAAACACCAGTAGATTCAACAGTCAATCAGTTTTCATCTTTTGTTTGCAGATCTAGGGTTGCCTGTTACGACGGTATTATGCGGCTGATAGTCGGACAATCAGTTCCATTCGGAACATGATTTGTACTGCAATTAGTCTGCGTTTTATTTATCTATTATGTTTCATTATTTCACAATTTTTTGGATAAAAATTGTCTGAAGTACTGAAACATGCACTGGGTTGCGGGTGCACGTAATGGTACGGTTGGCAACCCTACATTAATAAGGGGAATTAAACATATGTTTTAAGTGTGACGTTCGACGTCTAGATGAAAGCTGAATGGCTCAATACCTTTGTTTTTTTTTGTAAATTCAAAGCGTTATGTTTCTGTTATATCTATATTTTTTGTTGAATATGATCTATTTAATGTTATTTGACGTGTGTAAGTGCTAATTTTTAATTTGCCCATATACTGAATAAATGCTTTGACTTTGACTTTGACTTTGACTTTATTTTTCCGGCAAATTTTGTTTAATCGAAACCCGACTCGCACTTGGCCAGTTTTTTATTTATTTGGAAGCAGAAGCAGAAGTTTTTATTGAAGCCAATTAAGCCAAACGGGTTGCTTAATTGGCAGAGCACCTGGACGTGTAATCCGAGGGGTGCGGGTTCGAGTCCCGTCGGTACGATGAAATTTTGGATTGTGTTTAACAATTTACTAAAACAACCGACTTCAATGCCACGCAAGTCAATTTCAGTAATAAGTTTGAGACGTTTATCGTCATATCTCTGGAGATACTTATTAGATCTCGATGAAATTACAATGGAATCACCTCGGAAACGTACCCACCCTACCGATTACAAAAAGAATCATACGAATCATGTCATCGAGTTCAGTAATACTAAATGCTTGAGTAATACGCTTACGCGCTCAGTCACAGAATAATGAATAGTACACGGCTCAGTTTGCTTTGCTACCAAGCGGCAACAGGGTCGGACGCTTCCGTGCAGTATTCCTTCGCAGCGTTGCTTACGTAGTAATCATGCCGGACTGAGCGCGGAAACTTATTACTCGAGAATTTAATATTACTGAACTTGCGGTCACTCTGGTGTTTTCGGCACGAATCTCTCTGCCTTTTTTATGATAGTCTGAAGTACAACATAAACATAACTATACAAGAATATGGAATTCTTGGTCTGATGCTGCAGCCAGGTTATCCACCAATACACTAGTTCACACAGATGTTGTACCTATTTAATAACTAGGTATTTTCAACCGACTTCCTAAAAGAAGGAGGTTCTCAATTCGTCTGTATGTTTTTTTTTGTATGTTATGCAATTACACCGTTAATTGTGAACCGATTCGAATGATTCTTTTTTAATCAGTAGGGTACATTTCCGAGGTGGTCCCATTGTAATTTCATCAAGATCTGATAAGTATCTCCAGACATCTAATACTATAAGAATCTTTGTCCTGACATACTGACTGACTGACAGACAACGCACAGCCTAAACCGCTGGTCGTAGAGACTTGACATTTTGAGGGTATATTTGTCTAGTACGTAAGGGTGTACTAAGAAAGGATTTTCCAAAATTCACCCCTTAAGGGGATGAAATGGGGGGGTTCAAAGTTTGTATGGAGAAACAAGATTAGATAGTCTTTTCTATCCGAAACTTCACACAAGTGCTTCAGTAAAAAAATTAGTAATGTGTGTTTCAGGTTTTTTTGAAATTCTACACCTAAGAGGGTGAAATGGGGTAACAAAGTGTGAAAATCATATTGTTTCGGATTGCGCTGAAATTTGGCATGCAGATAGTTATTACGAAGTTAGTTACCTGTGAGAAATGATTTTTTCAAATTCATCCCTGAAGGGGATGAAACAGGGGCTCAAAGTTTGTATGGAGAAACAAGATTAGATAGTATTTTCTATTCGAAACTTAACACAAGTACTTAAGTAAATAAATACGTGTTTCAGGCTCTTTCGAAATTCCAACCCTAAAAGCACTGAAATGGGGTAACAAAGTCTGAAATTAATATTTTTTTCGGATTGCGCTGAAATATGGCATACAGATAGATATATTTTAACTTAGGTATCCGCTAAGAAATAATTTTTCAAAATTCACTCTTCAAGGGGATGAAGCGGGGGTTCGAAGTTTGGATATTCATTTTATTCAACATTTCATACAAGTACTTTGGTTAATAAATAAGTAAATACCAGTTTCAGACTTTTTGAGGATAAACTAGGGTAACTAAGTCTAAAAATCGGGTGAACCGATTTGGCTAATTCTGATTTGATGTCTTTAATGATATAATCGTTTTTACAAAAGAAAAGTTTTAAGTATATAAAAGATGTTTTTAAAGCGGGCGAGGCCGCGGGGCACTTCTAGTATGACTATAAACATCTCAAACGTGCTATTGAAATCGATTCGCGGGGCATGGAATTCGCTTGTTTTAGTTTTTTAACTATCTTAATTATCAGTAAACATTTTTACTTTCAATGTTAGCAGTAGAGCCTGGGTCAAGTTTAATTTTGGCCTAACTAGAATAGATTGTCATTTTCAAAGACATAACAAACATGTTGACAACAAGAAGTATGACACTAGCTAGCTATTGTGTCAGTGACTGTATACACTGTGTACACATTGAGCTATATCTTGCAAAATAATTGACAACATGTGATTGCTTAGTAGGTGATTTCGAACTACTCCTTTAACCACTATTGGTGGTTACACACTGTGTATTCTAATTAATGATGAGGCTGATAAGATCTGCACTGTCATCCCGCTTGAGGGCATCATATGTAAAGATCTTAAATCAAGCGAGTGTGGGAGGTAGAGGGAGGGGAGGGGAGTACCTCCCACTTGTTTCTCCCTGCCGCAGATGTAACGGTAGTTTTTTTTTATTTGAAATTGAAATTTTTCATCATTCATTTGTGTCATACTCACCCTCCTAGGAGAGGAGGAGCGAGAGGAGGGGGGGAAGCAAGTTAGTATGAACCCTATCATATCTATCCTGTGTCATATATCATAGTCTATTCTTCCTAAGAGGATTTCCTTACCAAATAATAGGTACTTAAACTTAAAACCACTCCTGACTGATCTATGTATAGTTCATTGAAGCCATTCTAATGAGCCTAAACACGACATCTCTGCTGTTTACCGGTTAGGAGTTGAGTATTCTGCAGATTCCAAGAGATGCCCCAGCATTAGGTCAAGGTTACCTTGTCCATGCCATATCATTGAAGTAACTGATCATGGTTATCATGGTGGTAGGATACTATCTAGTGATGCTCTGGCCCGCTACGCTCAAGTTAGAAAATCTGTCACCTAAAAACATCTAATATGTTCTGGCAGCTATCCTTGAGAGCCAGTTCCCATTCTAGGCCTAGCGTGCTACCATCCTCAACTGCATCATCAATTACCAATAGGTGAGAAAGTGGTCAAACACTATATTGAGAGTGAGAAAGTGGTCAAACACTATGATGAAAAACAAAATTTATACCGAATTTCAAATTGAGCAGACCTACGAATAATATAATCTCATAGCCTCATCACCTTAAAAAGAGCTCATAATCTTCATACCTTTGAATGGATTTTCTTGTACCTAAAAGCTAAGAACACTCGATTAAGTCATCTATCAGACAAAAAATACTTACTAAAAGTATGAGCACTACAATGCCACAGACAGACGACACATCAACAGATACACACATCAAAGTTATAACATCCTTGTTTTTGTGTCAGGGGTTTAAAATAAAGCCACTGCAACTATGCCAGTGAGGCAGACAGAGAGAGAGAGAGAGAGAGAGAGAGAGAGAGAGAGAGAGGGAGAGAGAGAGAGAGAGAGAGAGATGTGGATATATGAGGTATAGGTATAGTAGCATCTCATTAGTAAGACTAATATGATGAACATTTTATGCTTTGTGGATGGTTTCCTGACTAATAAAAGGTGATTAAATTTAGAAGGGTTAACTTCATGATTAGGTATTTTCATGAGAATGATGTCTCTTGGATTTATTTTATATACCGAACTGAGTGGTACATGACAACTATCTCGCATGGAGGTAAGCAACGATATGGTTGAAGATGGTGAATACACAAGGTCTAGAATGGTCTGACTCTTAAGGGCTGTGCGCTGTCAGAACACTTGATGTTAAGTGTTATTATCTATTAGCTCTTGCGTAAATAGGAAACATGAAAATATTAAGTACTAGGTATGCTCTGCATGCAGCCTTAATGAAATAAAGGTTGGACTAGGTTGTGTATTATTAATATTATCATATATTCGTTTTTTTAAACCCCTAATGCAAAAAGAAGGGGTGTTTTAAGTTTGATTTTTTTAATTCACAGTTGTTTTAATTGAGATCGTTCTTAGCTTTGATTAATGAAAATACATTCAGCAGTCTTAAGACTATGAGCTTTTGTCTAGTTGATGAAGCTAATAAACTAAGTTTCATAGGTCTGATCAATTTGAAATTTGGTATCCTTTTACTTGAATGATATTGAATGAACATGGTAGCATTAAACTGATGTTGGAGCATCTCCTGGAATCTGCAGAATACTCTACTCTTTACCAGCTTACAGCAGAGATGTCGTGACAATCAGGGATGGTTAAAAATTTTGAATTTTTGTATTCTAACAACAAGAGATACTATGTAGCTATGTAAATAATAAATAATACAAAAACAAAAAATATAAATATAAAAACAAAAAATAACTATGTATGCTTATTTTACAGAGGACCTTAATATGCCTATTAAATTAGTAGATTTTACTTCACTTTAATTTTTTTTGTCAGTACTCACTGCTGAAGCCTAAAAAACAACAATACAAACTTTTATACATTGGCAAACTTAGTTTTGCACATTTGTTTTGAAATAGAATGCTAACAAAGTATGTATGTAATCTGGAAGGTATTGTTTATGTAGGGTACAGACAAGAGGATGGTTATTTTGATTCAAAGAATGCACTTTTCTGACGTACCCTAAGTAGTTCAAGTCCCCGCCTCAAGAGAAAGGAGCGGTCAAAGAAAAAAATGAATGACCTTTACAACCAAATAGTACCACGTTTGCAGGTCATGTAGAGGTGTTTACCTTATCTCCTGGTATGTTTTTCGCCGACATGATGGGTCGCCTGCCTGTCTCGACGTCCCAAGTCGTCTTGTTGACGATGTATCCAAAGAAAGGATCTCACTGACGTCGTGAGAACCCACCATAAAACACAAACACAAAACCAATCACTCGATCATCATCACTGATCGCGGGATGCATTAAAGCCACACAAACAATAACCGACCCATCATTTTGAGTCGTAATCAACACGATTTCCCATTGAGATTCATCGGCACAGATAATTTTTCACAACACCATACACAAACACAGCGACTGACAGAAGCTAACTTGATTGAGTTTAGCTTGACGGAAAATGGCGAGGGGTGGTCGCCCCCCTCTCCGCTTAGCCCCCGCGCATGCCAAGTTGTGACAATAGCAGTAACTACGAGTTCAATAGATGGCAGCACTGTAATGAAAATAATAATTCATAGGTGGCGCTATCCACAATCCTGGGTTGGGTAAAATTTTTTTGGTCTACATTTTGGTAAACAATCACAGAAATAGGAATAACTACCTTATTACTCCCATTTCTACGTAAACAATTAATATATTTTTTTTCTATATATTTTTTATTGGATCATGATATGTACTGTGATCGGTATGCGTTTCTCTATGTTGTGTTTCATTATCATTCACTTTATTATTTTTTTTATATAAATATTGTCTGAAGTACTGAAACACACAGTTACATGTATGGTTGGTTTTAACATACTTTAATTTTTTTTAAATATTCTGACGTAAACGATTGGATGACAGCTGAATGGTTCATTACTTTTTTTTTCTAATTCAAAGCGTTAAATTCTGCTTTTGCTATGTTTACTTGATAATTGGTTATGATTTATTTTATGATTTATGATTTTGACGTGTATATGTGCGTATATTTATACTGCCTACATACTGAATAAATGCTTTGATTCTTTGATTCTTGATCTGATAATTGTGATGCTATATGATAATCATTATCATGATACAAAATTCGATGGAAACAAAGGAAGGAACATGATCAACACCAATATTATAAATGCGAAAGTCAGTTTGTATATTTGTTTGTTTATTTATTTATTTATTTGTTTGGGACGGACTATTATCTTTTCTGTGGTTTGGGACTTCTTCATGATTAAACGGCTGGACCGATTTAGCTGAAATGTTGCACAGGGATAGCCAGTATTACGGATTAGGTGGATACTTTTTAAGGCGGGCGAAGCCGTGGGGCACAGCTATAGCTAGTATTTTATATTTGAGCCAGATATACTATTATTTATGGATACTACGCTACGCAAGTACCTACGTATCTATTCGTATAGTATACGTAGTATTATTATCTTTTCTATGGTATGGCTATTAGAACTTTCATTGAAATCTATTGGAGGACGTAGTTTGAAAAGATGTATATTTTCAACCTACTTCCAAAAAAGAGAAGGTTCTCCATTAGCCTGTTTTTTTTTAAGTGAAACTTTAATTAATACAATTTTTACGTCCATCTATCTCGCATGTCGCCGATGTGCTGGTTGATGGATATGATGTATGACATTTAGGTCTATATGTGACTGACGGACGCTTCCGCAGCCATATTTGCTAATGTGTCATGTCAAGTCAACGCCTGTCATAGTAGCTAGTACAGTGTGTACAGTGTTGAATATATGCAAAGAGTAACATAATATATACTGACTTATATATGTATTTTCTTTCTAGTATCTCCGTGCTAGTATCTATTCTCCCTCCGGTAGCTAGGACGGAGCATAGATAGAGTAGCTAGCTAACATAGCTACACATAAACAAAAAGTTTCACATTCACCAATGGTGAATGTTCGAAGTGCATCGTGGTTTCATAAAACCACACCACACTTTTTATGTTACGCGATTGATTCGATTTGAATGTGTGGCTTCACGACCCGCCACATAGCTTACAACGAATGGTACGACCGCAATGACTTATGACACAATTAATTAATATTTAATCACTATGTATAATAAACACTTTTCACGTTTTTAACTATGGCAACACTCTCTCTATAGCATGGAAGTGTTGCCATAATTAAAAATATGAATATATATATATATATATACATATGTATATAGATAGAACATTGGCATATACGAATGAAATAACTATAGATATATAAACCGACTAATATAAAAAGATGGTGCACTTCAGATGTTTTAACAAATTTAATTTAATCTACTTAAAGTATACACTTTAGCAATAAGGTTATAATTGCTTTGTAGAACAAAACAGCCTAATTGAGAGATACCAGGGTGGGAGTGTGTCCTTGTCTAACAACTTGCTAGTCCTATATATGTTCTATACTATATGTATGGTATAATAAATAAATAAATATATACATTTTTATTCATTGATAATGCAAATATTACAAATTACAACTCTTAACTTAACTCTTAGATGAGGCACAGCAACCACAACGCCAAAAATGGCCCACACGACCTCTAAGCCAAGATGGCCATCGATGTACAACCACTACGTCAAGATATGGCCAACAACCATATCGGATACTAAAAGGGCTTTCTAAGCCCACTCCGTTCCCGTAGGGTAATCGCCCCACGCGCCCAGCCCGGGTAAAGAGGACTGCCTCGACCACGTCCCAAAACATAATATATCTAATTTTTCGTGAGTCTCATTGAATAAGAACTCTGTATTAGATAAGGTACCAGCGTGTACAAAATGTTTTGCTGAATAAATGAATGAATTACAAAAGAAAGGGATAAACTCCGTTCAAGGTCGGTCTCATGGGGGCCGGTGTACGCGATCAAGTTTAATATGTAGTGCAGGTCAAAGTCAAAGCATTTATTCAGTATATGGGCATATTAAAAATTTGCACTTACACACGTAATAGATCATATTCAATAAAAAATATTATAGATATAACAGAAACATAACTTATTGCTTTAAATTTATTAAAAAAAAACAAAGCTATTGAGCCATTCGGCTTTCATCTAGACGTCGAACGTCACACTTAAAACACATGTTTAATTCCCCTGATTAATGTAGGGTTGCCAAACGTACTATTACGTGCACCCGCAGGTCTGTGCGTGATACATATGCCAGCTATAAGATAAAATGAACGACGTACCTAATTTGGTCGGGTCATACATGACAGCAGGTGAGAGCCAATGGGTGCACTAGAACTTGATGCCAGTGCTAGAGCAAGTTTGTAAAATCGCATACGCAGAGAAGGATAAAAAATTGTTGTTCATCTCGCTCTCTCATACTAGTGATTGTATAGTTTTATCCTTCTTATATTATTATTGTTAGTTTAATGCCAACCAAATCCATTTAATACTCCACCCACGTTCCTTGCCTATGTATTTGATGTCGCACAGCGCCACTGTGTTGTGGCGCTACCATGCGGTTCTCTATGGTTTCGTTCGGTTCGGCCCAAAGACTTTCTACTATGTTAAACTTGACTGCGAACCGAACTGCAAAACCGGCCCAAATGAGAATGGCCTTGAACGGAGTTTGTCCCTTTATATTGTATGGGCCACATATATATACTATACATATATACTATACTATACCAGGCCTCCCTCACTCGCCCATAGCTTCTGCGATTTACACCTAAACTTTCGTCACCTGCGCCGGTACTATCTGCCAGTCGGTTGTCACTGCTCACGCACGCGCAACGTATATTATTATTCAAATGACGGGATAACTGCGCATTCGTATTCTATCTTAGAAACGATTTAAGTTTTTCATAGTCATTTTGCGGGTTTGACAAAAACAAGCACAATATGTTTCATTTTTTTTGCTACCGATACTAAAATGACAAGACGGCGTAAAATTCACGACATAAAATTGGACTCTTAGTTAGGAACTTTGATGTTATTTTGTGGGGTAAATAAAAATAATTCGTAAACTTTTTTTTTTATTTCATTGATTCAACCCTTTACTGTATCGGGGCGCGCCGGTACATCGCGCGCTGAACGATGTAATAACAACGCTAGGTCAAGCTAAACGAGCGCCTTAGACACTTTTTGCTTGTATTGTCTGAAATAAACGTTGGTATTGAGTTTTTGTAAGGGAATGAAGTATGTGTTACGTAGTAACTATTATAAAATCTGTGACTATGCATAGTTATAGCAGGTACATGTATTAGCACTGGCAGGTTGTAAGACAAGGACACACTCCTACCTAGGAGGTGCCTTTTTTTTTTAGTTTCTTTATGGCTCCACACGATTAGTGTATTTAGCCAGTGTCAAGTATTGACATTTTTCAAGTTTTTATGAATTTTAGTCGTAGAAATGAGTCAAAGTCGCATTTCAGGTCAGTTGTCAAGTAAAAGTCTAGTCTAAGTCATACCTTCAGTAAAGATGTGGTGTTTACTGAAGGTTTTCAGTAGAATTTTGGTGAGAACGCAAATAGCATGTTTTTCAACATTGTGCTGTTTCCCTACACTCGCACACATTCACCGGCACTTAATGGTTAATAATCCACATTTATTACATATTAAGACGCGGAATAACACAAGTCTTAGGAAAAAATACAATGAGATCACACACACTTTTCCACGTTCCCGCCAAAAACTCAGGAGGTGCCTTTCGCTTGGGCCGTTTTGATGTAAATAGCAATTACAACCTTATCTATAGAGCTTACGGATTAAATCGAATTTGTCAAAACATTTACAGTGCATCGTACATATATATTAAGTCTCTGGTTAGGCAACAGATATTACGCGAAGCGACAACGCGTTGCGCAGGACTATTATATTTTCTGTGGAAGCGGCGTTATATTCTGTATCTGTGGATTTGGTTTGGGAAACACATCCAGCGTTGCCACTTTGGTGATTATGTCACTAGATTTTTGAAATACGATAGCAATATTCTGAATTAAAAAAAAATCTCTTTCATATAATTATTTGATGATTTTTAACCGACTTCAAAAAAAAGGATGAGGTTTGTCAATTCGACCGTATATATTATATACAATAATATATATATATATATTATAATATATTATATATATATATAATATATTATATACAAATATATTATGTTTGTTCGCGGATAGCTTCGTCGTTTATGAATCGATTTTGATTATATTTTTTTTGTTGGAAAGGGGCTATTCCAATGGTAAATTTATCGAGGTCCGGTAAGTATCTCCAAAGATATGGGGTTAAACATTGGTTCTTTCCTCAAAATTGGTACTAAAATTAATAGCGCAGCATTGAAGTCGGTTCTTTTTTACTTTTTTAAACGATCATATTAACTTGTGATATATATCCATTGAAATAGAAGTCTTCTTGAATCTGGTATTGATTTAGGATATCTTTTTGAATCACAGTTACAAAAGACCTGTTTACCCAATGATGTAATTTAATTCAGTGCTATCAGAAAACGTTTTATTGATTTCACTGTCAAATCAGAAAAATATATACAGCAAAAACTTCCTTCAAAGTACACTATGTTGGAGAAAATGTTTTTAACAGTTTATGCCAAGGAACTCGGATTTGATGACGAAGCAAACTTTTACAGCAGTGACATGGTATAAATTATGTTAAATGCTACACATAACTTCATTGATTTCTGGGCTGAAGTTCTAAAAGTATGCGAATGTTGCTAGAATAAATACCTTTAGTGAGTTATCTGAGCTGGCTATATTAGTATGTTGTGTTTACTTTAATTAATTATTTTGACAATAACATTACTAAGTGTAATTTCATTTTAAATTATTCTGTGAGCACAAGTGAGTTTTTTAGGTAAATATATATCTCGCAATCTAGAAAATTTAAGACCAAACCTAGTGATATTTTTTTCTGCACAGTGGCATCACTGAAATCTGAATATTTCGGCACTTTCGCAAAATGGCGGATGGAGGTGTGGATATAGATTTGTACGCCGATGATATTGAATCCGATTTTAATCGCCAGGTACGCTAAAATTGTGTTCATTTAACACGCATTACTTGTTCAGTCATATATCGTACTGATAAACTTGTCTTTTGAAGTCTTGGGCGTTAATAATTTGAGTGGTCGCCGCGGTTCGCGGCGTCTTTCAGGACGAGTTCGGCGGTGAGAACGTGGATTTATACGACGACGTGATCGCTGCTCCTGCATCGAAGCCTGAAGACTGTGACGGTCCGCCAAACTCGGTGTCTTCGCAGCACGCTCCCGAGGAGACCAACGGCAACGTTTCCTACCACAACAACGGCCCAAGCCACGGACATCATGGCCGCCGCTTCCAACTTTACGTCGGCAACCTGACCTGGGTTCGTACATGATTTTGTTCTATTTAGTTCGTAATGTAAATATAGGATCATCTCTGTTTTCGCTTGAATGCGGTGAAAGCAGTTATCATGTAAATCTGTCACCATGAAAGTGTTTTACGACGCAATTCGCAAAGCAATACTTACATTATGTATTGATTTCTATTTATTGATTTGCCAGTTGAACCCGAGATGAGCATTGTTTTTTGTACGAGTTTTAGACGATAACAATATTGGTTCTCTAACGCAATTAGTTGTATTACTGTATATTTCACACTAGTTTGGTGAATTTTAGTGTTCGAAGGTAGTCTTCATACAAGAACCATGTTTTTTAGGCATCTGCTCTATCTAACATTTGAACCCTGTGTGTGAATATAACTATGTTTACGAGTGAGACTCTCAATTGGGAGTTTTATTTTAGGTTCCGAGATTTCCCAATGTATGTTCAAATGTTGTCTCATTGTGAAATTGTAATATATTTTATCGTTGTAAATTAGATCATTTCTTTTTTAACCGATTTAAAATAATGAAGAGGTTCTTTATTCATTGGCTATTTTTATGTATGTTCACTGATTACTCAAAGATGCCTGATTCGATTTAGATTCGGTGGTCCCATTTAAATTTCATTGAGATCTTATGGGTATATCCAGAGATATGGAGATAAACACCTTTAACTTGTTACTGAAAATGATTGAAGTTTTTCAAACAATCTGAAGTTATTGGTTATAAACATTACTCACTTTCTACTTAAGTATTATAGAAATTCAATTGTATAAATGTTAATTTGTGACAAAATCATGACTGAAATAAATTGAGACATCTCAATGCTTATATTGGTGACAGATTTACTGGAATTATCAAATAAAACAATGTTATGTATCTTGTATTTCTATCAATTTTTTGGGGACCGCCATCCTAATGCATATTAAATGATGATGTTATGCAAGTTTGGTAATTTTTGTGTTTAAAAATCCTTGTAATGAGTGAATGAGATATTGTTGACAGGTTCTAAATTAGTTGGTTCCCGGAAAAAATCTAAAAATAATTGTTGTGTTGCTAAAATATTACCAATCATAATAATATTATGCAAAAAATGATGTATTTAGCTAAATGTGAATAACATTGTTTCAGTTGGTAATGAGTCAAATTCACATCTATCAGGTATTGGTGTTGAGGAACTTTCCGATAAATTGATTTAGAATAGTTCTATTATAGACTTTTCCAATATGAAGACAAGGTGTGAATTTTGACATTTTTAATAGTCTAAATTTAATTATGCATAATACTGTATTTGTGCTGTGTGACATGTTTTTTCTATTTTATGGTAAAGTCTTTAATAAATAGAATCTTTATCAGACTGTGTATGTTTTTTTATAAGGCATTAAAAGTGTTCCATATTAAGTAATAGCTTTTTAAAATGCTTCTTTTTCTTTACTCATTGTGTTATATTTAAAGTCTACTAATAAGGATTATACCTAAAACATGTTAAATAAGTGACTTTTTGTATAAATACTATAATATATTTAAGTGCACTTTGTAAACCTATCTCTTATTGAACTGCAGTAATAAGTTTAAATATGGACTACAACTTATATCTTATAAGACTTTGCCATAAAATGATATAGTAGGGTACAGCACATTTACATAAAGACTTACACAACCTCTCCAGTAGAGGACCAAATTTATACATATAGTTTTAAAACATATCTGTGTGTTGCAAAGACTTAGAGTATCATCAGATTAAAAAGTGTTTTTTGTCAGCAAATCCTTTGCAATACATCTTGATATATTTGTTATACCTACATAGCTTTAGATTTATTAAAATGAAATATATTCTTGCTCCTACACCATTGCTGTGAAAGCAAAACATGATTTTGCTTTTGACAGTCCAAACCATAATATAAGTAACTCTTGTTATCAATTACAAAATTTCCGAGTTAAAGCTTTTATACTTGCAAAATAAAAAAAAATTTAGTCATAGACCAGCCTTTCAATTAATCCTTACAATTAGTTACAAACTATACATCCTTACTTAATATGAGATCTACAATTTTGAAAAAGGATGGCAGGATTATTAACTATTTTTAGTTTTGATGGTTATCAACTTAGGTAATTATTTGAGCAATAAAAGTTCAATTTGCCATTAAAGCTAATTTCATTACTGAACGATCGTGAGTATTATTTCATTTTCAATTATTGTGAGATGAGGAACTCATGGCCTTGAAACTGGTTGGACGTCATATATACAGTCAACCACTTTATGTGAGTTGACCCTAACAATAATTGAAAATTAAAACAATTGATTTCTTGCAACAAGTCTGTCTATTTTGTTTAACAACTGTACATTTGCATATTTTATGTTACATTGGTTTTTCACACGATGCACCAAAAATTGGGCGCTAATTGTGCCCAGTCAAAAAAATTGATAATGTATGTGTATTCCAAGATTTTAAGAACTGGCGTCAAGTTACTAGTTATATTATATTAATCCTAGTGAATACTTTATTATTAGCTTTTGTATCGCATTAAATAAGTAAAGAAACAAATCCTACTGAGAAGTATATTTTTGATGTGGATTTCACTCAATTATAAATTTTGGATATAACTTTACCAGTAAATAATAAATCCAGTTTTTGAAAATCCTGTAAAATATACATTTATGTTGTGTGTATATGCTTCATTTTGCGATATCATAATCTAAAACTATTGAAAAGAACAGTTTTACACTACATATTTCCAAAATAAACTGTTATTACTAAAGTCCCCGTCACGAGAAGCTATAAATTATGTAAACAAGTGTTCAGGAGTTCACAACATTTGGACCAACAAAAAAAAATTTTTTTTAAGATTTAATAAATTATTAAGTAACAAATATTAATTAACATATATTATTTAAGAATAATCATATATATATAATAATAACCAGATCCGCGATATATGCAAAGCAATGAAACAAACTCCTACGCATTCGAAACTCGAATGACGCGTTTATTTCAAAATGGCGTCCCGATAGTTTAGAATCCCTGCGTCCAGTACCAAGAAACACAAACGATAGCGCTATGCGTCGTTAAAATATGATCCTAAATTAAATAGGTTGTTACTTTCATATAACCCGTCTATATTTCATGTCGATTGAATATGGTCAATTTATTATTATCTCGCAATATAAAATGTTTACTTAGTAAAAGATGTTTGTTTACATAATTTATAGCTTCTCATGACGGGGACTTTAGTAATATCAAAAATTTTTCTTTTAGCTGTTTGATTCTGAGTTAGTGATATTATCTACATTTGCTTTATATATATTTTTTATATTCAGTATGGCATAATTATATTTATTAATTAATAGATAGGTAAAGAGATATTTGCATATATTATATAAGTAATAATTTGATATCTATGTAAATTTTAGTTCTTTTTCAACCGACTTTCAAAAAACAAGGATTTTATTAATTTGTCTGTATTTTTTTTTTCTTCTGTAGATTTAGCAATATTTAGTATAGCTGTGGCTAAACATATATTGAAACTCTTAAAAGATTTCATAATGTTAATTATTACATAGTTAAGATTTTATTGAATGGCCAAAATATTGTATTATTAACTAATTCAATGGAATTTATGTTTATATTTTGTTTTTACTCATTAGCAGTGGAAATGTAAAAATAATGAGTTTTAAACATACTATGTTTATGTTGTATACAACAAAGATCAAAAATAAAATAACCTTTCAATAGATGAATAATTTGCAATTTTTGATTGTTACATTTTGTGAAAGTGTTAAGACAATATTAAGATTATCTTAATTCAATTCAGTACGTACTACATTATTACATGTCTTGTAGCAATATTTTAGTATTTGAGCAAACCAATATTTGAAATGTAAATATCTCTTTAACCTATTTTTAAAGGTAATATAATAATTTTTGTTATAAAATAATTTATGAATCTGAGAGATTTAGAATGAGTGTGGAATGATGTGAATGGTAAATGAATGTAAATTTCTGTAAATGTATCCATATTTTTTTAATAAGTACTGTCAGCAAATGTGACTTCTTTCATAACCACAGTAGATCAATTCTTCCTGGGCGATTTGCATAGTCAATGTTATGCAAATGGGTATAAGACCAAAAACTGTCTTTATTATCATGTTGCTGACAATTTTGCCTATAATATGTAAGCACTCATTAATAGTTAGTATATTTTTTTAGTGGGTCAAGTGTCACCGGCCATCTATGGGCTAGTTCTCAAACCCCCTTTGTGATTCTGAACAAAGTTGTTATATATTATACTCGTATTTTACGTTGGTAGTAAATCCATATTGCGTGATTTGTAACATCTATGTTCCGGAATTCATTTGCAATCAAAACTGCGATATCATCGGTTTGGCATTGTAAATAGATCAAATTAATCAGTAAGCTTTGTCCTAATAAAATATTCTAATCCCAGTATTTCTAATGTCAGTAGTAAAATTTGTTACATTTTTAGTATAATAGTGCGAGAAAAATAACTGCTTGTTTGAAATTAGCTTGTCACAAAATCAGAATATGTAATGTGATGACTTGGATATTCTGATTTACTTTCCTGTATATGTTATCTAACTATTTGTTTTATCAGGTTTTCGGAGGTAAGACGTTTTAGCTTGTTACTCATGTAGTAATGTATCTATTTTTAATTTATTTTATTTTTATTTGTCTTGGTCTGTTAATATTTATTCTTGTCGAGAATGGTACCTAAGTCTATTTCCACGTGGTTTTTATATCTTATATTGCAATAATTCGTGTTAATTTTTGTCGAAACATGTATCTTTTATGGCGTTTGTTATCGTTGTAGCTATGTCTTGTCTAGACCACTGTTAGGCAGACTATATTTCGGGCGAATTTTGTAACTTGGGACATTTAAATATCCATTGTACTGTCATAGCCTTTTTAACAATCCAGATAGTTCACATGACTTAAACATATTATAACTTGTATAATTAGCTCTTAAATTGTGTCCACTTAATTTAGGGAATTTTAACTGTTTCACTTAATTTGTTACTTACTCTACATTCATGTTGTAGAGGTCTGTGCGCGTAGTCAATTAAATTGTAACAATATTTTAATTAAATTCTGCGAAACTTTGAAATATATTAAGGTCAAATTAATACATTAACTTGTAAAATTTAATTTCGTACGATTATTTGTACCTTCGTATTCTTATATCGAGATCATTAATCTTAAACGTGTTCTGAAATTTGATAAATGATAACACCATTGTAACAAAAACAAAATAGTGCATTAGTATTTGACCTTCTCAGTTGTTTGGAAGGTTTAGTTTCCCATTGTAATCCGTTTCAGCAGTCTGTGAGCTGCTCTATTTAACTTCTAGTGGTATGTTGGTGTTACAAAACTGTGATAAAGATTATGACAATAAAATTATGGTGACAATAACACTGTTTCTTTTATCCCAACGTCTCCTGTTGCGGAAGTCGGAGTTTAGGGATCGTATTTTTCAGGCAAATTAAGTTATAATTAGTATTCAAAATGTGTATTTAAGTTTCATTGCGGGATAGACACTTGGTAATTACAATTTTAACTTATATTTCTTTCGCGGACATGTTAGGAACGTCTTAAACGCTAGGTCCGGGCCGTATTATAGTGATGACGTTATTCCAAGAGGTATGTAATAAATTGAGCATGATGTTTCGATCTCGGGAATGAGAATTTCTCATTCTCTATGGGCCTGCTTGTTGGCTGAGTTTTGCGTAATGATTTTTTCAGTGGGCCACGGATCAAGATATCGCGAATGCGATTGCAGATGTCGGCGTCACCGACTTTCAAGACGTAAAATTCTTCGAGAATAGGGCAAATGGACAGTCCAAGGGGTTCTGCATCGTATCTCTGGGCTCGGACCAGTCCATCCGAATGTTGATGGACAGGTTGCCCAAGAAAGAGATACATGGACAACACCCCGTTGTCACCATGCCCACTAAACAGGTAAATATTTAGAAACCTATATGAATTATTTAAAATAATAATACAATTTAAGAAAGAACGAGAAAACTAAAGTATTCATTCAAATTTTCGGCTGCCTATGCTAAGTAGGAGGCAACTGAACTGTCAAATCGGAATAGTGACTCTTCGACGCTTTCCATCGAAACAAGAGAAAAACCGTATTTATTTACTTGGCTCGAAAGTTCCTAGTTGTCCCCTCTATCTTGTCCCCAACTGGTGACATGTGGGAAAAAAAATGTCCTAACCTAACCTTATTTTTCACCTCCCTCATGCGAGTGGTATCCACTATCCATAAAATATTTTCCTGGGTAAAAAAACCTAACCTAACTTTTTTTTTCATCTCGCTCCCCCAGCGAGTGGTAGGTTATCTATAAAGGATTTTCCTGGGTCAAAAAATAAAACTAATCTAACCTTTCCAGTTGTCACCACTGAGGGCGAGGCTAAGAACAAATGGGAACAAAATCTCAGTCAATATAAAATCCCAATTGTTACCTGTAGTGACAAAATAGAGGGGGGGGGAGTTAACTGGGAACATGCCCTCAATAAGACAGGGAGTCTGATTACCTACAACCTAGCAATTTAGCTTCATACCTTTATCAAGTTCCATTTCAATGCATTTGAATCTCGCACATTGGCATTGTCCATTCCACATTGCCTACATTTTATTACAAAGTATTGTTTACACTCTACGAGAAAAAAGTATAAAAGAAGTATCTACTTCTTTTACTAACTAAGTCGCGACTTCGGATCACGTGAGTTCATCACTCAGGCAGCCCCGGATCTACGATTTCTTCGAACGGGGGCAGAAACTTGATAGTGGCGTCCCTCCAGCGTTTGAGATAAATTACTAAAAGAAACTCATAAATATATAATGGTTGGTATATTTTGTCAATGGGACAATAAGAATCCGTTAATAAGTTCACTTAAGTTGTGGGCGACTGTTTCTTACAAGTCGACGGTGGGCCAACCAGGCTTCCATATGCTAGGTGCTTTGTGAAGCAAGTTTTTTATTTTTATCTATACCATGTGTATTATGATTTAGAATCCCCCTGGAACTGTCGCCCGGGGCAGGCCCCGGTTTTGCCCCTCCCCCCTCCCCCATTCCCAATCCGGAGCTGATCTCAGGACATGTAACGTTGCTGCTGTGATATGCATAAGAAGTTAGTAAATTTAAACATGAGATGTGATTTTCTCTGCTAGTAATTAGAGTAAGTGAGCACACAGCCTCATTATCATTTTCAACTAGATGTGTCTTTATTAGGGCAAAAGTATCCATACTAGGTCAATACCTAGTTCGATATGGGTCAGATGACGATGGTACCTAATATTTTTCTTCAGGCACTGAATCAATTCGAGAGCCAGTCGAAGACGCGGTCGACGCCCCCTGGACCCAACAACCCTGGGATGAGAGGCCCTCACCCGGGCGGACCGCCTGGGTCCCACCCTGGAGGTAAACACGACAACAATAACCTGTATGATGCAAATTAAATTATTGATAGGTACTAAGAAAAGGAAGGTTATTAGGCTTAATGCACTCTGAATTGGCAGCGACGCGACGCGACAAGAGGATCAGTTTTAAAAACAAGACAAGACATTATAAATGAACAATGTTACAACATATAGAAACGCTTGATAGAATGAACGAGGTTGAGCGAAGCCTCGCGCCGGCTCGAGCACTCGCTTGGTCGCGAGCGCATCCATAGAATATACTCGTACTTACAATTGCGAGACGGTTCGAGGTGACGCGCGCTGTCGCGAGCTCTGTGCTCGGCTCTTCGCGTCGCTGCCAATTCAATGTAGCTTGAGACATACAGTAGTGAGCGTAGAATGCATAGCGACAAATGGATAGTCGATCCGGCTGACTGAGTTCCAGCATTTTCGGTGTAGTCAGTTCGGGGTAGTCAGGGGAGACAGTTGATTATACTGTAGTTACCTAGGTACTACAACTTACAACTTACACCCTGCCTGAGTCTGTGTTTCTGGTTAAGTACAATACGGGGGTCTTCAAATTGCGAGTGAATAGGTATCTTCTGGGTAAGCGCGTTCCATCATCGATCGCATCATCACTCAACATTAGGTGAGATAGTGATCAAGTGCTACCCAGTTCGGTATAAAAAAAAAATTACCATCGGACAATGAGATTGAGAACTTGCGCTACCGCATCGTAATAGATATTCTACCTACCTACATTTATATATTTACATAGTATAAAACATAGTTGATCCCGCTGTCTGTACGCTTAGATCTTTTAAACTACGCAACAGATTTTAATGCAGTTTTCAGCAATAGATAGAGCGATTCAAGAGGAAGGTTTATAACCAGGATTAAACGCAGGAAAAACCGAGGGGCGCAGCTAGTATGAGTAGTATAAGGCAGGCAAATGCTTTGTTCTAGTATAGGTCACATATAACTACTACGGTGGTGGCTTTTGATTTTGAAGAAAACTGACCTTTAGACAGTGACATCTCACTGTCTAAAGCGTCACCAAATTTATGTTTACTAGGGACTTCGGAGAGTAAGCCATTAATTTAGCACTTACGTGGGAGGTCCTTCATTTGCTGATCCACGGATTTATGCGGAGGCGCGTCGTCCGAGGAAGCCGATTCCTGGTTCCGGGGCAGCGCGCGCGCGCTGTATTATTTGCGGGGCGAGGGTCCACCGACGCGACCTCTTTCCTCCGATATTTCTCGACCTATTACCGATCGATCTATCGATCTATTACCTTTAGACAGTGACATCTCACTGTCTAAAGCGTCATGGCGAATCTTTGTTAATTGGTTGCAAAACTATTTAACATCGTCGTAGGTGGTCAAAATGTCAAATATTTGAATAAGGTTCCAGTTTCACCGGTTACTAACAGCCCTATTAGGAACTTATCTGATAGATTTTTGATAACTTTTATATGGCGTCGTATGTCAGAAAGCTTTATCAGGTACCTGTGAAACTGGCCCTCCATATAGGTAAGGAATGAAAGCGGCATAGAAATGGAAAACAAATGAAAAGATAACATAATTTTTGTCATATTTATGATATTTATCCAGTGCCAGTGTCAGAACATTGCGTTCATTATGTAAGCCAAGAACTACATTTTTTTTAAGACTACTCTTTATTTTTATTTTTTTTTAATTAAAGACAACTCCCCGCTCTAGGAAACCCTGTGTCGCGGGGGAATTTACAGACATACAAATAACGGACACAATAACACCCAGACTCGGCACAATTGTTTGTGGATCACAAAAAAATTGTCCCGTGTGGGAATCGAACTCACGACCTTCGGTTTAGTGGACAGGCTCACTAGACCAACTAGCCAGCCTCGTTCGACTCGTTCTCTTCAAAGCTGGCTCCTCCTCCGGTTCCACGAACTTGGTCGAAGTTTTTCCAGATTTGGAAGCGTCTAAGGAAGCTTCACGACGTGCTGCATGACCTTTAGCGACTAGCTTTTTTACAAAACGAAGTTAAGTTCCGGCGTGATATGCCGGTGCCAGCTATTTTGGAAGACGGGAGACAGTTGTATGTGGTCTAAACCACCCACGTGGATTAGACAAACATCAGCTGTCTAGCGTCTCGTTTGATGCCGTCTCCAATTCCAGACAAGCACGATACCATGTTAGATAGCTTCATCACTTTAGGTGAGATTGTGGTCAAATGCTTGCCAAAAGAAAAATAATCAATATAACCCCCTTTTAGAAGTTTTCCATTGTCCAGAATTCTTCGGTCCTCCGAACGGGCCGGGTCCTAATGGTCCGCGGATGATGATGCCTGGAGGCGGTGGAGGCCCTCACCACCAGATGCGCGGGCCTCCTCAAGGCCCCCCTCATCATCCTCCGCATCACCTGCCCCCGCATCAAGGCCCTCCGCCGCATCACATGCAGCATCAAGGTCCGCCGCCGCATCAGGGCCCGCCGCCGCATCGACCACCTATGCAGGTAATTTTAATTATAATCTTCGTTATTAGCCAGAAAATACGGTAATTGACATTTCGCAATGTGTAATACGCATTGCAATGTATTTTAACGTAATTAGAATTGCCAACAATAGTTTAGTAGACTACAAACTCTTAACCCATTTGTAATCGACTTCAAAAAAGGAGGAAGTTCTTATAGTCTGGCCATAACTGCTGTGCACTCTCTGAGGTATGCGCGGCGAGGTGGGAGCCGGGGAAATGGACAAATCTTACGATATCAGTTTACATTTCTAAGGCAAGACTTGTAGCGGAACCGTGCGCGTCCCCCCCGTCTCGCCGCGCGCATACCTCGGAGAGTGCACAGCAGTTATGGCCAGACTATAATCTGGATGTATTTTTTTTCATGTATGTTTGCTGATTACTTGTAAATTATGGAACGATTTTTTTTTTATTCGAAAGAGTATAATACTCTTGATACCTAATACTTGCCGCGTTATTCATTTTCATATCTCTGGAAATAATCAAATAACCTCGATGAATTTACAGTAGGTGATCTTACTGTAAATTCATCGCGGTCTGATTATTTCCAGAGATATGAAAATGAATAACGCGGCAATTAAAGTCGTTTTTATTCGTGTTTTAAACGACTTTGAGAACGACATTTTGCACCTACCACACTTAGTGGGATAAGGATAGGTAGGACGATGATTCTATATTTAAAATATCCTACAAATTCCTAAAGGGCGATTGGGAGAGGCCTACGTCCAGCAGTGGACTGACGCCGACTGATTATGATGATAATGATATAGTAATGTCTAGCCAATATCATTGCGTCGAATCTGACGTCACAAGTTAGTAAATAAGCTGTAAAATTCATGAAAATTTAAGATAAGTTTCGCCGTTTATATTTGCTTGTTTGTTTACTGAATTGTGATTTGTGATTTCATCAGTGATTTTTATATATAAATCGTTTTCGAAGGTTCTTCACTCTAGAATTACAATAGCTAAGGCAGTCAAATATTGGAAAATTATTTTTTGTTTCAAAGGGTACCAGGTGGTCCCATTCAAATTTTAACGAAATCGGCCGAGCTGTTTTTAAAATATCAACATTACATTTATATACCTTGACGACATGCTACTAACAACTGGCACAGATTATATAATAGTTACTTCGTCTACTGGCTACTTTGACTAGCACGACGTTTGAAGTCGGTTCTTTTACTTTTTTAAACGATCTTAAATTATGCTGTGTGTACTTGATAATTTATTACGAGTTATTTTATTATTTTGATGTGTATGTGTGCGTATATTTATACTGCCTACATCTGTATAAATGCTTTGATTTTCAGTTCCAGGGCCCCCCGCAGATGTCTCGTGGGCCACCTCGCGGCGGAGAGTGGGCCCCGCGACCACACATGCCGCAGCCCGCGCCGCAGTACCACCCGCCGCATCATCAGATACACCAGATGCCGCCGCCGCATGCCGTATGTACCACATTTTAGAGCATTGGTGTCAAAGTGGGGGGCGCGCCCCACTAGGGAGGCGCGAAGACATCTACAGGGGGGTGCGGCTACTAACGGCGTCCAAGCTTTCAACATTTTTTTACATTTTTGACGAAAAATATAACATAGTTTAAATACTGTTGGAATCGATTCTGTAACGGATTCTGAACAAACTACTTTCAGGTTGCGGTTTTACAATTGCTTGGCGAGCCCAGCTGCTACTTGCAGGGTCCCCCCCCCCTCTCCCTCTTTTCAAGCTAAACTGCTAGCTTGAAAAATCTGGAAAAATTCATGATGATATTGCATTTCATGAACTTCAAAGGAAAATTATAGCAGTTAAGATAACTTTATTAGTTTACACCTGAACCGATTTGGAAAGTTTTTTAGTGAATTATTTTTTGTTTGCAAGGGTGATCCTACTTAAATTTCAATCGAGATCTGTTTATTATCTTTAGAGATATGGTGATAAATACCTCGAACTTGTTACTGAAAATAACTAGCGCAGAGTTTGAAGTCGGTTCTTTTAGTTTTTTAATCGATCTTAAATTATGGTTTTCGAGATCCAGCTATAGCCCGGCAATCTCGTGCACGACCGTCCTGCGGGGTGACAGACGGTGGCGGGGACGAGGTAGCGGTCATTCTAGCACACGGCTACACACGCTTCCCTTCCCCGCTACACCACCCGCTACCCGCTGACATCTTGGGTACCTCGTCCCTGCCATCGTATGACACCCTGCGGGACGGTTGCGCACGAGATTTCCGGGCTGTAGTAAGCTACAGCTACATAACTGTACAGTGAGCAGGAGTTTCTGTCGAGAAAGTTTTAATGCATTAAATGTTAACATGTTTGATGTCTTGATAAACTAACGGTACATTTATGTCGCAGCCTGGCGGTCAAGGTATGGGCCCGCCGCCGCACCAACTGCCGCCGCATCAACAAGGCCCCCCACGAGGCCCGGCGCCCATGCCCCAACACCCAGGTGAGCCTTTCAGAGATACAGTGCAAATGTAAGCTTGCACACAGGTGATTTTCTAATGCACAATCTGTTTTAATTGACATTCTGTGTGTCAATCAAAAAAGTAACTATGGATGGACGGTAAAGATGGGAAAGACCATTTTAAAGCGGTCAAACTAAAATTGCCGGAAACAACCATAATGCACTAGTGTCGTCTGAGGGTTATATGGACTTATTATCATCATCATTCTCTCTTTTTTAATATCTTATAGGCTAGCGTTTGACCACTAACTCCCCTGTTGGTAAGTGATGATGCGGTCGAAGATGGTATGTACGCTAGGCCTAGAATGGGAACTGATCCTTTAGGATAGCTGCCGGAACACATTTTCTGACTTGAAGGTGGTAGCTGGACAGGCGGACACTAGATAGTGTCCTACTACCATGCGGGGTTGTATTGATGAAATAAATATTTCGGCAAAATGGATCATACACCACTGATCGCTGACTTAATTTAAAATGTAACTTCAAATTGATTGTTGATAAACTATAAAAAAATTATTCTGCCTTTCCTATTCAAATTTTGGTTCAAACCAGAAGTAAAAACAAAATCGTTGCTACAGAAGCTTAATTTTAGATTAGATTTAAAAAAACCACGGTAACATTTACAGCATACAAATATGTTTCAAAATATACGTGTCGTGTTTCATGGCATGGGCCAAGGACGGATGCAGGGGGGGTGGGGTCATAGGGTCACGTCATGACTCCACCCTGTGCTGGGTCTACTTGGGCGCTAGTAATGTTCATATGGATACCGTTTAGCGAGTGTTATGTTGCAGGAGTAGGCCCCGCGCCAGCGCCGCACGTGAACCCGGCGTTCTTCAACCAGCAGCCGCCCGGAGCGCCCGCGCCGGGGCCGCAGCCGGGACCGCAGCCCGGCCCTCCGGGTAACATTGACTTCTTGTTTAACACTGACTTTTTTAAAGCCTATCATGGATCCATATGGCTAAAATTAATAATTATCATGGAGCCGTATGGCTACATTTAATAATGATCATGGATCCATATGGCTTCTTGTTTAACAGTGACTTTGTTTATAGTCTATTATGGATCCATATGGCTACAATCTAGCCGCTAGATAATTTACGCAGTATCTTGCTAAATTACATCTTATCCCGCCATTCCACCATTTGTCGGTCTCCAGAGACTCGATCGTCGGTCAGCAGGATGCACCGCGGGCAGGTGAGGTTGCCTGGGAGCATTTAGATGGTATGTGTGCTCCCTTACATCTTACTGCCTTAACCTTACGGTTTTCCGGCAGCTCAGCCCCCGAGACTTAGACCATTCTCGGCCTAGCGTGTTCACAATCTTCGACCACTTCATCGCTTACCACCGGGCAAGATCAAACTAGCTATCCTGTCATAAAAAAAAGTTATTAGTTATAAGGACCGTTCAAGTCGTACAGCCATTAAAAATATATCAAGCTTACATTACAATGAACATAGAGTCAAGGGAATGAATCAGAAGTCATGGTGTTTAGTGATGTAATACTGTAATTTCCTTAGGTCCGGGCGGACCGTACGGTCACCCGCCGCACGGCGCGCCACCGCCGGCCCAGGGCCCGCCGCCGGGGGCTAGGCAGCCCTATGGAAGACCGCCACAGGTGATTACTTAGTTCACTTACTTATCGCTGCTGTAAAGCGTTCTTATCTAGCTATTTCTTTTTATAATAAGTTTTCATGGTCACTGACACTTTTAGTATTGTTTATAAGCGGTAGGAGCGTCGAACGACCGAAACGAGTACGAAAGCGGGAAGATCGCTTCGTTAGGTCGTCTCTCTTCACCCGGAATCTACAGTTCGTCCGTGAACATGGCACTTGTAGCAGCACCGAAATATCCGAAACTCATATTGTCATGGTAAATGTCCCGTAAACAATACTAATAATAATTTCTTTTTACTTTTATTTTATCCTACCAACATTATAACTGCGAAAACTGGATTAGGTGAATAGATCGTTGTAACTCTTATCACGTAAAAACTTGTCAACGGATTTGGATGAGATTTAGGGCGCAAGTAAGTTATAATATATACCAGAGAGTAGCTTTAACAATGGGGAAAGCCGCTAAGCATAGTACCATCTATGTGGAATCCGTGCAACATTATCTTCCATTTAGGTCTATATTTCCATATCAACTCCTTCTACAATAATTTCTTCCACCACACAGCGACTCAACACTATCTTCGGTATTTCTCTTCTATATAGCCATCGAATTTCAGTTACGTGGTTTTCACTCCTTATGACATGTCCATACTTATTAATTTGTTGCTTCACTTTTCTTTCACTAGTGCCATTTTTTTTAGACTTTATCATCTTACATACTGTTAAATTTAAACATTTAACTTACTAACTGTACCCGCGGCGTCGCTCGCGTTTGATAAGTATTTGTAAAAAATATGCTATGCGTTAAATTAGATTATAAGCTGTCTGTATACCAAATTTGCGTTCAGCCGCGTCCAGGAACACCCCGGCGTACTCGCGACACTGGTGTCTCGCGGAGTATGAAATGATAACTTTGATAATTACGTTTAAATGGTTTATTTTACACTATATAAATAACGTTGTTACTGGCCTGTATAAAGGTGCTAAAGATACGCTGGATAAGATTATAGAAAGAAAGAAAAATTATTTATTTTGCAACAAGACAACAACAGTACTTAACATTTCACTTATTTAAATAATAGATATATACATATATAGATAGATAAAGATATAGATAGAAATGAGTGTGCTCGGTCGTTGCTGCTAATTGACACTGGCATGACCCGCTTTGAACGCGAGTAACTCGAAAAGGTAAAATGCTGTTAGGTGCAATTTGTATCGAGCATATTGCCTATAAATAAAATGTTGTTTGATGCATTTTGCGTCGAACAAGCCGTTTTAATAAACGATTTACAAACTTTTATATACATTTTTTTACGCACGACGGAACAGAGACGAGGGTGAGGAGTTTTGTGTGTGCAAATCCATGTTGCCATTTTTCTCCAATACGACTAGTTCGATTTTTATCTTTAAACGGTTCGCAATTAATCAGTGGTGATTTTCAGATAGATGTTATGACGTTAACTTTGTAAAGGACGCTGTCGTGGGTGTTTATTCAAAATTTTAATTTTGTTACTTGTAGTAGAATTACTGTTATAAGAAAGATACCGTTGCCTATGAGTGTATTGCCAAATAAACTGTGTTTTATCAACGTTCACAATCTTTGATGTGTGCAAAGAAGTGAGTAATACGTATGTGTATTTCCAGCAATACCCGGTAGCGGGCGAACCCCGGCCGCACCACCCCCCGCCGCTCGCGCCGCACCCCGCGCACCCCCCGCACCCCGTCATCAGCGAGGCGGAGTTCGAGGAGGTGATGTCGAGGAACCGCACCGTGTCCTCCTCGGCCATAGCGCGGGCAGTCAGCGACGCGGCGGCTGGAGAGTATGCTTCGGCTATTGAGACGCTCGTCACTGCTATATCGCTCATCAAGCAGAGCAAGGTACGTTCTGTCGACTTCTTTCTTAGGGTTCCGTACCTCAAAAGGTAAAAAAAGGAACCCTTTTAAGATCACTTCTTGTCTGTCTGTCCGTGTGTCACCACCGATTTTCTCAGGAACAGGTGGACTTAGCAAGTTGAAATTTATACCAGATACTGAGGTCTATAGTCCCTATTAGGTGTATAAAAATCAAGGTCCTGACCTGAGTTAACACGATAAATGATATGGGCAAATTTAGATTTTTGCGAAAACTTGTAAGTATCAAAATTTACATTAATTTTCAACTTTTTTTATTTTTCGGAATTTTTCCTTCACTTGTGCTGTAAGACTTGCTTTTAACCAAAATTGAGAATTCTAGGTCAACCGAAAGTACCCTATAGGTTTTGGGTCGAAAACCGTACTTCCGGTTGACCTAGAGTCATGAAATTTGGCACGAAGCAAGGTCTTGAAACACTTATAAAGGAATAAATCTGAAAACCTTTAATATGTAGTTTAATAACAAAAAAGGTAAACTTATTATTTTTAGTTGGTGCAATATATTTTCTATGGAACAAACTACAAAGTTACGTTTGTCCTTTAACCTAGTCTGAGAAGTTGGTACGGAAGCCTCGGTGGGCGAGTTCAACTCGACTTGGCGTTTTTTAGGTAGGTATCGAGTTGTAGGACTAGTGTCCGCCTGGCAGTTGATAGTCTTGACTATTATAAATAAGTGTTCACCGTCCTCGACCACCTCTCGCTTACCACCGGGCGAGACAGTGGTCGAACGCTAGCCTATCAGATTATAACAAAACAAGATCTCAGTATGTGAACTATGTGACATTTAATACCCATAATAAGTTGTCCAACAAGTTCAAAACATAATTAAGATAATCAGTTTACCTATTTATTGAAAGGAGAGCTTCAGGACAATTTCGTTCCACATTCAAACATACTAAACCATCACTATTAAACAAGGCGTCAACTGCATCTATTTAAATAAGGTATGAAACGCTTGTGAAAGTGAAAGAAGCGAAAGAGATATGTCAGGATCGTAGCATGTAGAAAGAAGTAGTCTCTGCCCACTCCAACGGGAAATCGCATGATTTTATGTGTGTACGTATTTAAACAATATTTGTATCCGACAGGTGGCGCACGACGACCGCTGCAAGATCCTGATCTCATCCCTCCAGGACACGCTTCACGGCGTGGAGAGCAAGTCCTACAGTTCGGCCGAACGGCGACGCTCGCGTTCGCGCGATCGTGACGCTCGCGCGCACCACCGCGCGCCGCGCCGCCGCGAACGTTCCACTGAACGTTACCGGGACCGGTCTAGGGATCGCGAAGATAGAGACAGGTACGTACATAATTACTATAAACTGCTGGATTTGATCCACAAATCATTAGTGGATATCATATATCCATAAAGTGCCCCGGAGACGGATCATTCGAAATTGTCGATGGGCTTCAATCAATATTTCCATCATTCGCTTTTTACCTCGTAGTTGCGACAGTTGCTTCCATTTCCTCTGTAGACGATCATTTGGTCCATCAATGACGTAAAAATTGTCAATTGCGAACGACCGTCTCCGGGTCAATTTAGTGACTAATGGATTTAGGCCTCTAAAGCACGCAGCTGAGCTTGGTCTTTATCTCTCAGCATGTAGAAAGCTGATTATTTTGTCAAAACACATTTCGAATCACTGTGCGCTCGTACAAGTATAAAGCTCTGTTCTGACACCATATGGTATTACTCGCAGGCGAGTAAAACTCAACTTGACTTGTAGCTAAAACGTGCCTTCGAGCTATGAATATTGCGGTCTACTTCTCATACTCTCTTTCGAGTAAAATTATCGATTACATCATACCGATTGTGAGTACTAAGCATTATGTCTTGGGAGCCAGTGGCTTTATTATGTGTGCAATGTGAGGCATATATATACGCCTACAGTTGCATATCTCGTAGTCAGCAAGCAAAGTGTTGCAATACTAAGTTGTTACGATATGAATCCACAAAGCAAAAATGTCAAAGCGTATCTAATATTATGCATTTTTATTACTATAAAGACCAAGTAACATAGTAATTGTACATATATTTGTAGCAATAAATGCCAAAGAGTAAAACAATTTAAAAAATAGGCAGCTTTTCCTTTCTCATGCTTCCACCTTAGCTGACTAGATTTTTAAAGTCGCCGTCGCTTGTTAAATAAAATAATATTACGCGTCCTACTCAAGGCGCTACCGAGAAGTGAATGATGAAGTGAAGAAGCGTGAATTTTTTCACAGGGGTTTATTTTGGGAACGAGCTAAAAGCACGAAATTGTATTCGAGTATAGATTGTTCAATTTGTATAAAATAGCTCTGTGCCCTTTTCTGCAAAGCCTATAATATACACAGGAAATTCTCCATGACCAATTACTTTTAAGGGACCATTAGTCCGTAGATATAAATAATTAGAAAGAACGAAAAGGACAGAGTAATTTTATGCATAGATAAGTTTAGTCAATATTTATTAGAGTATTAGTTCTACTAGTAGTTCCTAAGTTATTAAATCAATTGATTGTGCGCAAAAACTTAAATTAATGCAACTGCACGTTTGCAGGTATAAGGAAAGGTCGCGGGAACGGGAACGCGACCGCGACGCGTAAGTCTATGTCATACTGGTAGATCATACAGTTACCGGCTTGTCACGTTACTTGGCTATACTGTGCTTCTCATACTAGACTAGCCTTGTCCTAGCATGACCCCAGCCTTATTTTATATACCTTAAACATACTAAGATTTAAAAGAAGAAACAAAATGTATCTGTGTTTTTAGCTGCACATGTTATTTGAGTTTTTGAAGAATCGATAGCTACAATGTTATCTAGTGACATGTTCATATTTTTTTGGATGATTGTGTCTATTTTATTGTTTTGATAATATTTTGAATGTAGCGTCTGCTTTGGGACTGCAAAGTGCGCGGTTTCCCGTCCCGACCACAACCACTCTCGTAAAGATCGTACCGGTTATAAAATACGTTGCTAAATGAAATGCATGGTCGTTATATTGTAAATATTTTTTTAAATAGGCCAAGAGCGAAATTTAGAGAAAAAGGGTCGGAAATCTTATGTGATGCATAGCTAGGATAAGAGAGATAGATAGATAGATAGAGAGAGAGAGAGAGAGAGAGAAATATACATGACTACCAGGATAAACCATAATAATATTTCGATATTTCCGTTAGTTTTAATGTTGTCTTGGATGTACTAGACATTTTTAAATTATTACTGATACTTAAGTTTGTAATGGTTTCATAGTATCTTTTCTATTTTAGATATTACAAGTGAGTATGTAGTTACTTTAGTTGTTTGTTTGTTTAATTTTGAAAAGCCTTGTGAAAGCCATTTTATATTATTTTCTATACTATTACTCACATGATCGTTGCAAATAGCATTAATTTGTCATATGTAAGATCTATCAATATTATGTATTGTCAAACTGCTAACTAACGTATCTCGGAACGTATTTTGGAACGGAACGCTTCGGAGCGCTTTTGCAATATCTATTTTGTTTTATTTTTCACTCTGTGTTAAAAGTAGACAAATAATTGTGTTGAATTACTTAGGCCTGTAGTTATAGGCCTCTTATCCTCATATGTTTTGTTTCTTACGGCAAAACAAAACCTGCATGTGTACAGTATATGAGGCTTATAAAACGATACTCGGGCGTATCGCGCGTTGTCATGTGATGTAACACTGCGTCTTTAATTTTCTCCGCGCGTCGTTTACTGGTAGATCACGCGGTTTCCACGCGTGGAATAAATACCGTTCGACAACAAGTGAACGATGATGATGAACGGTGCTGGTTGCGTGCCGGGTGGTTATAATAAATGAAACCTTAATTAGACGACCTTGCGTCTTTATTCACAGAGCATGCGTGTAATCACATTTACTTCTAACTCTTGCATTTTGAACAACAAAACCGTAAGGTTTTGTCTTGTTGTTCTAATTTGTGAAGCTCTAGTTCTTGGGTTCGTTTAACAATACCCAATTGATAAGAATCAAATTAGTAATCACGATTTAACTGAAGTCACACATTTTACAGATTCTGTCAAGTTGGGACTAATTTTCGTATTTTATACTTTGGGCCTAAGCTTAGAGGGAGAATGATGGATGGAGTGTGTTTTTTTTTCAACTTAACCTTTTACTTTTTTTTACTAGAAATTTCAAACGGTTTACACAGATAATGAATATCCTATTATTGGGTTGCGCACATTACCATATTGCATGAATGATGAGCACGAACTTCGATAGTCTGTTTAAAATTTAGGCCTTATTTTTCTAGTGTGGTGGTTGGTGGCCTCTTTATGTTTGATTTTTTTTAATGTTTTGTTTTTGTTTTGTGTCAGGTATTACAGGGACTACCGTGAGAGGGAAAGGGACCGCTCCAGGTCCAGGGACCGGGAACGTACTGACCATTACAACAGAGGACATAGCCGGGAGGAGAGGTGAGTCTAACCCCCGTATAACCTGTCAGCTGTGAGACCTTATAGTGTTGTTTTCACAAACAACACTATGAGGTCTCACAGTGCTCACGAACGCAGTGTCCGTCAAATTGATACATTATTGACATTAATTATGTCAAATCCACCGTTATGCGTTCGTCAAAATCTTCATGAATACGACCGTAAGAAAAGGTGTTTTTGTTTTTCAAGACAACCAAATAAGATTTTACCGCTGGCTGAAATTGTGATGATATAAGATCTATGAGTTGTCCACTAAGCAATAATGTTACTTTGTTGGTCATTTATAGGCGCCAGTGGCCGAATTGCTGATCGAATTTAGAAAAATTTTGCTTCTTTTTTTCTATTATAAAAACTCACGTTAATTTTAAACTTATAGATGTAAAAACGGGAATTTAACGTGACTTACACGATGTCGATATAGCGATCGACATTTCGGCCTCATCCGGAGGCCTTCTTCAGGATCTTGAGTGCGGGGCGCTCGCCGACGCGTTCAGCCTCGCATATGTCGATCGCTATATCGACATCGTGTAAGTCACGTTAAATTCCCGTTTTTAAATCTATAAGTTCATTTGTTCTATTGATTTGGTTAATTATTCCGGTGAAATGTTTGTATTATAACATGTATAACCCCGATATACGTTCCTGGATATTTTTACTATATGGTTAAATGTTATCTCCTTCACAGGCCTCGGAAATCCCCCGTGGAGCCGGTAGCCGAGAGCGGCGCGGGCGACGCTAGCGGCGCCAAGTCTCGCACCGCCGCCGCGCCCTATTACGACGAGAGATACAGGGAGAGGCGGGATAGAGACCCGCCGCCGGCAGACAGGGAGAGGGAAAGAGAACGTGACCATCGCAGGGACGCGAGGCATTAGACGATAGATGGCGTTGATAATATAACACGTACACACGTCTTACTGAGAATTTACGTTGCGACGCGACAGGCCCGACGTAGAGCTTTTTATAAGGTCTTAGACGCAGGCCTCAGATAATAGAGACGTAAGGCAATACGGGGCGTAGACATGATGTCTTTTAAATTGACTTTCATATTCAAAGAGGGCGGCGTATAAAGCTACGCGTCAGAAGTGACACTTCCTACACAGAATGGGAATTCTTTTGTACAACTCGCATCTGTTGAACTTGCGGGGCGAATGCTTCGTAGTTACGCCGTTCTACAATAGAGGACGTTTCATCATCAGCCTGTGTCAGTCCACTGCTGGACGTAGGCCTGTTCCAAGATGCGCCACTGAGCCCGATCTTCGGCTCTTTTCCAGTCACTGCCTACCGCTTTGCGTATGTCGTCGCTCCATCTGGTCATAGGCCGTCCTACGCTACGTTTGCCGATTCGCGGTCACCAGAGGACGTTTATAAATTATATAAAATAAAACATGACGCATACTCACTTCCGTTGCTTTTGGACCGTAACGCTACGTTACTTAAGTTACGTTACTAAGTCTCGCGATGCTAACATTTCGAGAGGACGGGGCAGAGCCGCGTCTTTAGCCTACGTCTTACCTTACGTCTCTTGTATCTGGCTATAAAACAACGCCGGTGAATGGGACATACTTGCTACGCAGATTTATTCAGTGTATGCAGAGAATACTGCGATATCTCCGGTCTCTGAGATAGCTAGATCAAAATATAAATGAAAATGAGATTATTCTCCGAATAGATTCTGTATGTGGAACAACCACCTTTCAATGTTAATGCTTAGTTAAAACAGCCACCTTGAACCACGGATTAAGTATCTTTTGTCATGTGAAGTCGCATTTAAATATCTTATCGAAGGTTTTTAAAAATGTGCACGAATCGTGGTTCCAGAACGCAATTTTTAAACTAATAATTTGCATGTATGTGCTCGTGTGAGCGATAGTGTTTTGCACGATATCAGCAGTATCTAATTGGGTAGCAATCTGTGGTCGAATCAAATGCATTTATGAATTATTCTCGTCGCATATGTTCGTCAATGTAATAGATTCGATGCTCACCTGAGACTGTCGCAACGTGAATTAAATAGTTGCAGTGTAAAATATGATAGGCGTTTGACAATGTCACGGATCTTTAATACCTAATTCACATAATGTTATTTATGTTTTGTATGTACACACTAAACACTTAGATGTTTGAAATCGGCCACTTAGCAGAAGTATCGGCCCAATCAAATAAACTTAATAGCAATCTTATAGGCAGAGTTGTAGGGTAATATCACATTTACTATGTCTTAGAATGTAAAAGGAAATTTAGACAATACGTCTTTGCTGTTTTCAAGCACTATCAAGTGTCTTTTTTTATATCTGATTTGACCTGTTTAGTGCTTGACCACTATCTCGCCTGGTGGTAAGTGATGATGTGGTTAAAGATGGGTGAACATGCTAGGCCTAGAATGGTCTGACTCTCAAGGTCTGTATGCTGCCGGAAACCGTAAGGTTATTTTGGCGGCAGGATTGTCTTCTTTTTACATAAAAGTACGTTACTGATTTTAGCTCGAACTTACATTGTTAAATAATAGTTTGATTTAAAATATATTTTTTACAGAATTGTAGTTGGTTTTAGTTTTCGCTGGTCTTATATTATCTATGACTAGTTGTGACCCGCTGTTACACCCGCATTAAAAAGTATCCTATCGCCTAATCCAATATGCTGGATATCCTTAATTGACCGTGAAGAAGTCCCAAACAAACAAATATACAAACTGACTCGCATTTATAAAATTGGTGTTGATTTGAACACGTACAAAACTTATCTGTTTTAATTGCATTGAGGACAAATAGTGTGGTTTACTTTACGATATACATGTATGCATTCAGGTATACATAGTAGTTTGTGTGTTGTCCGTCATACATATTGTTATCTTGACTAATTTTTCTGATCAACTAGTATAATATGGATATCGACGATATCGTATAATAAAAATGAGAAGGGCATAACAACATTCCAAAAACTGTTTGTCCTATGAAAAATTTTGAAAATAGAACTGTTAAAAATAATTAATTTGTAATGGTTTTCTTAGAAACCAGTTTGAACCTAAAATTTGTTGTAAATCTATTTTCCTATCTTGTGTAGAATTGTGTTGTGTTGGATAGGAAAGTCGTATATTTTAAGTGTTTAGTCATAAGTTAAGATACCTATTCTTTATGGACTGTTCCATATTACATTAGATTATGACCTTAGAATTCTAATTTACTTAATAAATTAATGTATCAATAATGTTCATGTTTCATTTTACACCATGGTTCAACTTTACTTGGTAACCGTAGTTCAACCGTTGGTAATAGATAAAATGATTATTTCTTTAGGCTGCGTATCCACCAAAGCTGAGCGAGGAAGCGGAGCGGCGTGCGAGGAAATACTTAACTAATCACCAAACATGCACTAAGCAAGGCTAAGAAAATGTTTTTTTTAATAGTATACTTCGCCCGAGTTAAATTGTTCTTATCCAGTATACTGGCTATCCCTGTGCAATATATCAGCCAAATCGGTATAGCCGTTTGACCGTGAAGAGGTCCCAAAGAATTATACAAACTGCTTTTTGAATGTATAATACCAGCTGTGCCTCGCGGCTTCGCCTGCGTTGGGCAGTATCATAGCCTAATCCATAATACTGGCTATACCTATACAAAATTTCAGCAAAATCAATCCAGCCGTTTGACAGTGGAAAAGTCGCAAAGAAATAAAGACTCGCATTTATATTAGTGGTGTTGATAAGCAAGCGTTTGACCACTTAGTTTATTTCGTTGCTCTGATTCCTCGCCCAGCTACAGTGGATACGCAGCCTGTGGTGGACTCCGGGGCTGTATCAATAATTAGTCAGTTATTCAACAGATAACCCTTCACTGCATGGATTTTTTAAACTCGTTCAAATTAATTCGTTAGGTTTTTTTATAGAAAAATACAAGTATATTCTAGAAAATTAATAAAAAATAACAATACACGAAAATCGGAGAAAAATTGAGAAAACCGCGAGTTCCTTATCTGGAAAACAACATGCACTCCAGCAGGGCTAGCATGGCCTTATCTCGGGCAACTATTCATTATTCTGTGTCTCCGGGGGAAAGACAAAATTATTTCCCTGTTTTTCGAAGGTTTTTCCCCACAGACAGGAGATCGGTTGACGGTTGAAATGTTCAAAGATGATGTAATTCCGTTGCCGCTATTCCTTTTTCTAGAGAACACCTACAACTACGCCACACGCCTTTATGAAAGCGTGACTTCAGAAAGAGTGGGACATAATTAAAAAATATCTGAAGTTCGACAACTTATATGTATAGATAAGTAGATATTCTTATAACAACAAATACTATAGATCGTTTAAAAATCTAAAAAAAAACTTACTTCAAACGTCGCGCTAGTCAAAGTAGCCAGTAAACGTAGTAACTATTACATAATCTGTGCCAGTAGTGAGTAATTAGTATGTCGTCGAGATAAGTAAATGCGTCGTAATACAAATGTTGATATATTAAGAACGGCTTGGCCGATTTTGTTAAAATTTAAATGGGACCACCTGGGAAGGGTACCCTTAGTCTTAAACCTCACCATGTATCACCAAGGGGGAGGGGGGGTTAAACATGCTTAAAGAAAGATCACGTGATTATACTACGGCCGTTCAGAGAATGCGCTCCTGACACGTCGCGATTGAACTGACGACGTAACTTTGTAATGGCGTTGCAGTTACGATAAAAATATTTTTGCTGGTTGTTTACCGTTTTAACAATTGATGAGCATTAAAACAACATTATTATATCAATAATCAATAAATGTTATAATTTTGTGCCAAACTGAGTGTCAAATAACTTGTAAACAATATGTTTCTAAATCTATACTGCGCTATTACAAGGTTATGTCAGCGCTTTATATTTGTAGTGCTGTGCTAACAATAACAGGCAATAATAGTATCGTAATCTGTTCTTATACAGTTATACTTTATAAAATAATACGTTTTGTTTTTCTTTTTAAGAATTTGAAAATAATGGACTATAAGATAACTTTTATGAAATATCAAAATAAAACTACGATCAAACTGAACGCGCGAAAGAAAGTAGCATTTTTATATTTAGGTTGAAAATGGTAACCCCAAATGGCGTTATGGGCCGCCATTTTGTGATGCTAAAACAGTAGTCTGTTGTCGTTTCGTGCGCATAGACCACGTTCTTCAAGTGTTTTCGATCTGTTTTTATTTGATTACCCGGCATTCGTTTAATGGACTGTTTCTGCTTTTCAAACTGACATCGGCGCTAAATCGGAATTCGATTGTGTTTTGTATTGCGTTCTTTTTACTTTTGGTGCATAATAATGTCTAAACGTGGACAAACATTGAAAAGTGGAGCCCGTGAGTTAATCATCAAGCTGCAAGATTACTTTGAGCGGGAGCGGCAAAATTGCGGACCCCTGGTACCTGTCGAACAAGTACAAGAACGCGTCTCTCAGGCGCTTGGAGTTAGCAAACGAACGATAACAAATATTAATAAAGAAAAGTTCGGCTCTACTGGCACGGAAGATAATATTTTACGTACTCCGAAGAAGAAACGTAAAACTAAACCCGTGACAGATATTGACACCTTTGACGCCGATGCAATCAGAAATCATATATATGGTTACTATTCCAGAAATGAATATCTCAACAGGAAGAAGCTTTTGGCATCGTTAAGAGAAGCTGGACTGTTTAGCGGGGGTAAAACTGCTTTAACCAAAATCTTAAAAGATATTGGTTTTTCGTATAAAAAACAGATAAAAGAAAATTTTTATTAGCACGATACGACATAATTTTAAAACGGATAAGTTTTTTGAGAGAAGCAAAAAAAATTGATAACTGGAATAATGTGTGTTCATTTACGAGACATGGCTAAACGCCAATCACACGGTATCCCGTTCTTGGACGGATGATACACAAGCGTCGACGTCGAAAGTACCAATGGGTAAGGGGGCCCGTCTGATAATATGCCACGCAGGTTCTGCAAAATACGGCTTTGTGGAGAACGCGTTACTGGCATTTCAATCAAAAACCACAAATGACTACCACGAGGAAATGAATGCCACTACATTTAAAGAGTGGTTCCAGAACGTGCAATATTACAGAAGGCTCTGGTAGGCTGGGAAAAATCCCAGCCTACCAGAGCCTTCTGTAATATTAATGGATAATGCCTCCTATCACTCGGTTCAAATACAGAAACCACCTACCCAAGCTAATAAAAAAGAAGAAATGGTGGCTTGGTTACAAGCAAAAGGCATTGACGCAAATATGCAGATGCTAAAAGCAGAGCTATTTAAATTAGTTAAAGAAAATAAAGCGGCAAATGTGCGATACGAAATCGATGAACTGGCTTTGGAGTACGGTCATCGCGTTCTAAGAATTCCACCGTATCATTGCCAATATAACGCGATCGAGCTAATCTGGGCTCAAATAAAAGGTTACGCCGCCCGCCACAATACTTCCCCGCCATTCAGCACGAAAAAGATGATGACCCTATTAAAAGAAGCCTGCGGGGAAGTCTGGGATTACTGGGCAAAGGTTGTTGAGAAGACTAAAAACCTGATTTTGGAACATTTTGACCGAGATATCAGGATTGATTCTGTTATTGATAATAATATAATTATACATGTAGGCGAAAATGATGATGAAGACACCACCTCCTCAAGCGAATCGGAGTCTGATTAATATTCTGTACGCACATTCAATTCAATGTACTTTATTGCATAGAAATACAGATTGTAACTTTGTAACAAAGAATAAATAAAACAATTTTATTATATTAATATTACCTTTTTTTGGTTTCCACTTAAATAACTAAAATATAAATTTTAAATGATTCCGCCAATTTAAAACGAAAATAATCTTAAAAATAATGCGGCGGTTCATTTTGGAGGAACGGTAACGAACTCAGTGTTATGTTGTGCCCATCACTAGTCGTGACTAACTGATAGGTGTCAGGAACGCATTCTCTGAACGGCCGAAGTATAATGGTTGTATATATATATCTGTGGACGGGCCCTAAGCCATGTAGCCTGTAGCCATGTTTTTAGCCATTCAGCCGTGAAATAGGAATGTTTTTTGGTTGTAATGGCAAAGTGTTCAGTTAAATTACATATCATGCGAGACAATATTAAATTGTCAAGTTAGACGTTTGACGATGGCGTTATCTATACTTAATATTATAAAGAGAGAACATTTGTATTTTTTTATTTTTGTATGTTTGTAATGTATAAGCTCAAAAACTACTGAACCGATTTAAAAAATTCTTTCACTAATACATAGAATGGACTTTCGGAATGAAAATAGGCTATATATTATCCCGTTTAAATCAAAGGTACATTCATGGAGACCTAATTTGCAACCTAAGTCGGCAAATAAAGGGTCGAAAAAACACGTTTGTTAAAAAATATTACATAACTTCCAAGGCTATTTTCAAGTATATAGTATTAATCCTTATCCAAATAATTACGTTATTTAGCTTGGCCACATATTATAGATTAAAATTGTCCTTTACAGTATATAATTCAAATAAAAACTCTAGAAGATATCACGAATTTCACAAACACGCATCGCAAAATTAATAAAATATTTGCAGTGAAACCACAGATTAGGTCATAGTTACTACGAAAATATTATTATAAGCTTAGCTATGTTGTAGATCCCCACCGATCACAATCAATTTGAAGTCAATATAGTATAATAATATGATCTATTGTATAAAATAATATTCATCTATATATATAATAATATAATATAATATTTTAAACCACCCCGGCTGATCTATGTATAATTGTTTTTTCCAATGACTCTAAACACGACATTTAAAATCTGAGCTGTAAGTTGGTGAGGATTTGAGTATTCTGTAGAGTCCAGGAGGCTTCCATGTTCTTACAATATCGTTGAAGAAGAAGATTTTCGAATTGATCAGACCTATGAAAGTTGATTTCATAGCGCAATTAACTAGAAAAAGCTCATAATTTTATAACGATTGAACGAATTTTCATGAATCAAAGCTAAGAAAACTCTCGATGAAGACATCTATCAAACAAAAAAAACTATCAATAATAAAAACAAAATCGGTTCATCCGGTTAGGTGCTAAGATGCTACAGACAGACACACAGATACACACGTTAAACGTATATTACCCCTACATTTTGCGTCGGGGAACGCCGTAAGGTTACGGCGGCAGATGTACTCCTTGGTGGTAAGCTACTTTTTGGTAGATTTAATGATTCCACTACCACTGTACGAAAACTCATGATTCATGAATGCACATAAAACTTTCATTGGTAGCTAGGATTAGAACCAACGACTGTCGGGTCAGAATCAGGGTAACTATCCTTTATGCCAAAGGGCCGTCCAATATCAATACGTAAGTATTATAAAACAAAGTTCATCACTGCGTCTGTCTGTCTGTTCGCAATAATCTCAATAGCTACTGAACGGATTATCATGCGATTTTCACCAATAGCCAGAGTGTTTATGAGGAAGGTTTAGGTACATAATTCGTTAAGGTTTTGTGTAAATTGGATGAAATATGACGATGGTTGTTAAATATGTTCATATTTTTTATTCGATGCAACAAACTGATGCAAATTTTGTAGGCATATATGTTCTACCCGTGCGAAGCCGGGGCGGGCTGCTAGTAATGAATAAGCACGCGGCTCACAACTCTGGTATGATAAAATGGTGGTGGATAGTGGAACTCCTCAATGGTGAACATCAAAGATACGAAATTACGTAAATGGATATGTTATATAGCCTGCTCTAAACTCCATCATGACAATATGGCTGCTGCACCCAGGGTTGACTTTCGGTGAGGGAACTCCTCAACGGTGTAGCCCAGACACAACATTTTATTTGTATTAAAACTTGTTTTGCACTAATAAGGGTTAAATAAATTAATAAAAAAATTAAACCGACTTCTAAACCACAAATAGGCACTCAAAACCGAAAAATAAATTAATATTATTATTATATACCCACTCATCTATTTGAGTCGTTGCCAGCCAAGTCTATTAGGTAGTAGATAGATACTAGTATGTAGTAGGTAGATACTCGTAGGTAGTATCTATCTACTATCTATTCCCGTCCCGATTTTTTTTAGGTCACACATTTACAAAATTCAATATAAAAAAACTTGACACCTAGATTCGACTGCCAAAAGTTTATGTTGATCTGCTTTAGTAAGAATATAATGGCAAAACACTGCAAATAAAATATTATTTTTAATGTCCCAACGTTCCCGTACGTACACGAGCACCAGTGGCTCGTGTAAGTGGGGGACGTTGGGAGTAAAACAATGTTTAATGTCCCCACGAACACCACTGGGCGACGTAGGGACAAACATTAATGCCGCTGTATCTGTAATGAAATGAAATGAATGAAATGAAATGAAATTATTTATTTCACATGAAATAGAGTATACAAAAGATAGTAAAATTATAGAAGACCATCTATTTCGCCATGTTATGGCATGTGAAAGAACACAATATTAAAATAAATGAATTAAACCAATAGCAACAACTTTTCAAATTACATATATAATAGAAATATTAACAAATTTGAGATTAAATTACCATGTCGAGATTAAATTAATAGGTTATATAAATAATTACAAATATTAATAATAATACTACGGCTGTCATAATATAATACAAATGTCAATTTTTTGTGTCAAAACGTGTCATTAATTGTGTAAAACATTTTACTGAGAAGCCAAATTTTCAGTTCTTTCCTAAATTTAAAATATGGCAATTTTTTGAGTTCCGTGGGCAATTTGTTAAAAAAATTGACACATAACAATTTTTACTAAACAACGCTGTTCTTGGCGTTAGATTTAAAACAAGTCGATCGCCATTTCGGGTGTTGCGCGGATACACATTCTTTGCTTGGGAGAATAAGTTAAAGTGTTTTCTAATAAAGACACAAATCTCAAAAATATACATACATGGCAGCGGTAAAATTTCCAGCTTCTTAAAATGTGGCCTACACGATTCGTATGGACGAATACCGACTATAGCCCGAATGCATTTTTTTTGTGCAATAAATGCTGTAAATGATGTAGTAGGTAGACGTCATCGCTTACCATCAGGCAAGCGTCGTGCTTGTCCTGCTTGTAGGAATAAAAGAATAAAGTTGTCAAATTTTATATGGCGTCATCTGTCAGATAACAATCTGTCACTTTATCATGAACCGGAGAAAATTGCCCTAACGGGATATGCTTATGATTTGTTTAGATTGTAGAAATCTTTACGTAGTTCCCGTCGTCTTTTTTTTCATATCATATAGGCTAGCGTTTGAACACTATCTCACTTGTCGGAAAGGGATGATGCGGTCGAGGATGGTAGCACGCTAGGCGTAGATTGAGAACTGGCTCTCAAGGGTAGCTGCCGGAACACATAAGTTGTTTTGACGACAAATTTTCTAACATAAGAGTTATAGCTAGCCAGGCAGACACTAGACAGTACTCCTTATATCCTACATATTATTTTTATCGCATCAAGTATGTTATCCGTTTTGTCACCCGAGGTCTGTGCTGAAAATCAGCGCTGTAGTCCTGACTGCAGCATTCAGCTGAGCTCAGACCTATTCCGGCAGTACTGTACACTACAGCAACAGCAATACACGTCATTAAATAATATGTGTACCTACTTTTTAGTGTCTAGTATAAGTAGTAGATATAATTATGAGTAATTGAATTAGGTAGTTACTCTTTATATGCGTATTGTTGTTGTGTACAGTGTTTTTGCCTGAATAAATGGTTTTCTATTCTATTCTATTCTATTCTACGACCATGCGGGGGTTGGGGGTTTCTTAACGATGTTTCAGCTTTAACGGAGGGCCACTGTGAAAAGCGCACATACATTTTTCGATAGAAAAATCCATTAATGCACGGCGGTGGTTGAACTCAGTACCTCTGGCATCGAGGCCGACCATTCTCCCACAGTGGAAGTCCCACTACACCACTGGGCCTTTATAAACGTCTGTACCTACGCTTAGATCTTAGAATTAAAGGTTTTGATCAATAGATAAGAGTGATCAAGAGAACGGTTTATAACTAAGATTAAACGAGGGAAAAGCCGCGGGCAAAATCACCGAACCGAACATCATTTGTAATTTTATAATTTCTTTTGAATAATGTAAGATGTTCCTCATTATTTTGATACATATAAATATCCTATTTCTTTTACCCCTAGGCGCGGACCGTGGCAGGCTTGTTGTATAAGAGATTTCTGAATATTCAGGGGTTACTATTAGGTATTTATTTCATGGCAACATTTAAAAAAGCTAAATAGCATGCCGGACCAGAGACAACTGAGAAGGTATTGGTAGGTACCTACCTACTTGAAGAACTTTAACTACCTACCAACCTAAAGTTGGAAAAATCTGTCCCCGAATATCTTACGATTACCGATGTGTTCTGGCAGCTGTCTTTGAGAGCCAGTTCCCTGGGTCTAGCTTGCTACTGTGGCCTCACAACACGCCACATAGCGCACAACCTTCAAAGCGCACAACGCGCAACGCAACGTTATTACGCTTTTTTTTACAATAAAATCATTTTTTCTTACAATATTTTTAATTCAAATTTATTTAAATTTATTTTCTATTTTTTAGTTGGATTTTCTATAAAAGCATATTTTTTTAGTTTTTTTAAACTATTATTTATTTTTCATTTTTTAGTCGAATTTAAAAAAAAATCCTAGTAAGGATAACGGGTCAAAATGTTTAAAATATTGAATTGTCATCGGTCCTTAATAAGTATGCCAAATTTCGAGTTAATCTGACGTTTTGAAGGGGGTTAAAATCATGTTCAAAGATTCCGTTACATACTAACATACAAACATACATACGTCTGAAGCTAATAAAAGCGTATTAAAAACAAACACTGAACATAGCACCTCCTCCTTCTTGAAAGCAGTTGAAAAGTAAAAAGTACCTACTTACAGAAACATTGAAATAATAAGTACCATAAAATAAAACGCTATATTTCCAAGAGTATTAAAACTAGGCCAAGATAAAATCCATTACCAGATTTTAGGGTCGTGACCTTTCTTATGAAAAGAGCGTAATTCCCTTTTATTGGCCCTTATCTAACAGTAAGTTATTACTTATTGATTTCCATATTATACCTTCTAAAAGACGCTTAATCATGTTATCGTCGACCTTCAAGAAAATAATGTATGTAGGTACTTTATATAAGTTTTGTACGGAGATATTTTTTTTTCTTCTAGCCTAGCATTTGACTAGCTAACTCATCTGGTGGTAAGCTATGACGTGGTCAAAGATGTTGAATACGCTAGGTCTAGAATCTGGGGGCACGGTGTTTTGTTTATCTGGTATAGATTATACCAGGTAAACAAAATTCTCGGGATATGATGTCAATAGTGGACTTATTAAAGATATACGATCCATCGATACGACGAAATTTGTGGATTGCATTTTTTAACCCAACTATGCATTGGATCGGACCGTGGCTTAATTGGCAGAGCACCTGGAAGTGTTATCCGGGGGATGCGTGGTCGAGTCCCGTCGGTACGATGAAATTTTGGATTGTGTTTAACAATTTACAAAAATATGAAGTGTGTAAACACTTCAAGAAACATAATATCCTCTATCATTGTTATTCTATTTTCTTAGGGCGGAAAGTTAACGCTAAGCTCTCAATTTTTAGTAGTAGGTATTTATTATATAGATATATAAAAAAAAAAGATATAGAGAAGCAAACAAGCATGTGGCCCATCTGATGGTAAGTGGTTACTGCCACCTATTAACACCTGCAATACCAGGGGCAATACTATAGCGTTGCCTGCTATTTTGAAAGAGGAATCTGTTAATTCTCCTTTTGAAGCAACTCAGATAAACCTTTTGCGGGAAAACATCATTTTTATTATAGCGGGAGGCAATGTACAACATAATTCACGTGAAATGTATCGAATTCCGTTTCATCAAAGTACAAAAAGCCCGTGACATTTTTCTTTGACGAGGGTAGTTTTTCTTAACTGTCGACCCTTCTGTCGATCGTTCTTTGTTACTCAGGTTACATGGAAGGTTGTGTGGTCTATCGTTCTTTGTTATTCAGGTTACATGAAAGATCCTACAGGAGTTATTATTATACGTATGATTTTTAACCGACCTCCTGAAGGGAGGTATATCAATACCACAGAATTATTTAATAGTGTCTCCATGTACGAGTACTATTCATTATTCTGTGTTAATAATATTTCAATACGTCGCCGCGTCGTCCGTGTGATATGTTATAACCTAGATTGTTTATCAAAATTTTCCATATACTCTATGCAATTAACTTACTAACCACTATATTGTAACCTTCGTTTTGTTTTACAAGAAAAGATTATATTTCATCCTAGCCTACTTTAGTATTGTTTTCCCCATCCCCATTTTCCCGAAATAAAAGATACGAAAGATGTTAGAAAAAACGAAACCTGTCGGATCTTGATTCTTATCTAGATATAACTTAGACAAAAACGATTTTAAGCTATCTAGCTATGCTAGCTAGCTATGCCCCGCGGCTTCGCTCGCATTAAAAAGTATCCTGTGGCCTAATCCATATTACTGTTTATCTCTGTGCTGAATTTCAGCTAAATTGTCCAGCTGTTTGACTGTGAAGAAGTCCCAAACAAACAAACAAAATACAAACGGAATTTCGCATTTATAATATAGGAATATTCAGGGTTATCTATATCTATACTAATCTATACTATCTATACTAATATTATAAAGAGAGAACATTTGTATTTTTGTATGTTTGTAATGATTTGGCTCAAAAACTACTGGACCGATTTAAAAAATTCTTTCACTAATATATAGAATGGACTTTCGAAATGAAAATAGGCTATATATTATTCCGTTTAAATCAAATGTACATCCGTGGAGACCTAATTTGCAACCTAAGTCGACAAAAAAACGGTCGAAAAACACGTTTCATTCGAACGCTGCTCAATTGAAAATAGATGGAAGAATATTTTTTATGGAAGAGTTGTACAACTTAATAAGACCTACAAAAAAGTCTGCGACAGCATATGTCTATCTCTTAAGGTTGACTCACAGTAACCATTTAAATCTTAATTTTTTTGGTAAAAAATGTTACATCACTTCCAAGGCTATTTTCAAGCATATAGTATTAATCCTTATCCAAATAATTACGTTAATTAGCTAGGCCACATATTATAGATTCAAATTGTCCTTTACAGTATATAATTCAAATGAAAACTCTAGAAGATATCACGAATTTCACATACACGCATCGCAAAATTAATAAAATACTAGCAGCCCGCCCAGGCTTCGCACGGGTAGAACAAATATGCCTATAAAATTTGCATCAGTTTGTTGCATCGAATATAAAATATGAACATATTTAACAATCATCGTCATATTTCAACCAATTTACAGAAAACCTTAACGAATTATGCACCTAAACCTTCCTCATAAACACTCTGGCTATTGGTGAAAACCGCAGGATAATCCGTTCAGTAGCTATTGAGATTATTGCGAACAGATAGACAGACGCAGTGATGAACTTTGTTTTATAATACATATAATACCGTAGTGATATTGGACGGCCCTTTGGCGTTTAGGATAGTTAACCTGATTCTGACCCGACGGTCGTTGGTTCTAATTCTAGCTATATACCTAGCAATGAAAGTTTTATGTGCATTCATGAATCATGTGTTTTCGTACAGTGGTAGTGGGATTATTAAATCTACCAAAAAGTAGCTTACCACCAAGGAGAAGATCTGCCGCCTTAACCTTACGTCGTTCCCCGACGCAAAAAGTAGGAACGATCAGATCCACTTTCATTGACGATGGGTGTAGCTCAAGGGTCAGCAGTGTCTAACATCCTGTTCTCTTTACTACTGAATGACTTACCTGAAGTGGTCACAGCGGCCGATGTACTGATGTACGCGGAAGACGTAGCGGCAGTAGTCACGGCGCCCTCTGTGGACGAACTTGAACGGTGTTTGAACGACGCGGCGCGGCAACTCGCCTCGTGGTTCCGTGACAGTGGGTTAGTGTTGAACTTGACAAAAACCCACTTCATACACTTTCGACTGGGCGGTCGTGAGCCTCGAAAACTACACGTCTACACTGATAGTGGTACTAAACTGAGCGAGTGTGTCACCACCACATTCTTGGGCTTCGAATTGGACAGAGCTCTCACCTGGGAACGTCACATTGATAAGGTCTGTGGAAAGTTAGGCAGCGCATGCTTTGCTCTCTACAGACTTTCTCGCTTCCTCCCCGAGAGTGTGGTGCGGTCGTGCTACTTTGCGACGGTACACTCGGTGCTCCAGTACGGCACAGAGCTGTGGGGGCGTGCTGCAGAGTGGCTGCGTGCATTTCGGATGCAGAAGCGTGCTGTGCGCGCTATAGCTCGCATTAAACGGTCTGAATCTGCGAGACCATTTTTCAAAAGTCTGGGTATATTGACGCTGCCATCTATGGTGATATACCAGGTGGCAGTGTTTGTCAGACTCCACCTGGATTTCTTTCCCAGGGTTGGAGACTACCACCCTTTCAACACACGACGAGCAGGAGAGCTGGCAACTATACCATGTAAAATGGCAATGTCTGCAAAACTGACTCATGTCATGGGCCCATCCGTCTATAATCGACTTCCCGATACAATTACTGAAGCACCAAGCCTTATGTCGTTTAAAATAAGGTTGAAGAGCTGGCTTATCGATCAGGCCTTTTACACGTATGAGGAATTTATACACTCGTATAAGGATTAATTTACACGAATTATTATTTTTATTATTTTTTATTACTATTATTTTATTAATATGAATTTGTGACGTGTAATTTTATTTATGAATAAATGATTATGATTATGATTATGTAGAGGTAATATACGCTTAACGTGTGTATCTGTGTGTCTGCCTGTAGCATCTTAGCACCTAACCGGATGAACCGATTTTGTTTTTATTATTGATAGTTTTTTTGTGTTTGAGAGTGTTCTTAGCTTTGATTCATGAAAATTCGTTCAATCGTTATAAAACTATGAGCTTTATTCTAGTTAATTGCGCTATGAAATCAACTTTCATAGGTCTGATCAATTCGAAAATCTTCTTCTTCAACGATATTGTAAGAACATGGAACATTGACCTGATGCTGGGACATCTCCTGGACTCTACAGAATACTCAAATCCTCATCAACTTACAGCTCAGATTTTAAATGTCGTGTTTAGAGTCATTGGAATGCTTTTAATGAAAAGATTATACATAGATCAGTCGGGGTGGTTTAAAATATTATATTATCTAATACTACAAGAATCTTTGTCCTGACATACTGACTGACTGACTGAATGACTGACTCACTGACAGACAACGCACAGCCTAAACCGCTAGTCGTAGAGACTTGAAATTTGGAGGGTATATTTGTCTTAGTACGTAAGGGTGTACTAAGAAAGGATTTTCCTAAATTCACCCCTGAAGGGGATGAAACGGGTGTTCAAAGTTTGTATGGAAAAACAAGATTAGATAGTCTTTTCTATCCGAAACTTCACATAAGTGCTTCAGTAATAAAAAAAAGTAAATACGTGTTTCAGGTTTTTTGAAATTCCACCCCTAAGAGGGTGCAATGGGGTAACAAAGTGTGAAAATCAATATTGTCATGAATTGCGCTGAAATTTGGCATACAGATAGTTATTACAACGTTAGTTCCCTCTGAGAAAGGATTTTCCAAAATTCACTTCTGAAGGGGATGAAACGGGGGTTCAAAGTTTGTATAGAAAAACAAGATTAGATAGTCTTTTCTATCCGAAACTTCACATAAGTGCTTCAGTAAAAAAATATGTCAATACGTGTTTCATGTTTTTTTTTAAATTCCACCCCTAAGAGGGTGAAATGGGGTAACAAAGTGTAAAAATCAATATTGTTTCGGATTGCGCTAAAATTTGGCAAGCAGATAGTTATTACGACATTAGTTTCCTCTGAGAAAGGATTTTCCAAAATTCACCCCTAAAGGGGATGAAACGGGGGTTCAAAGTTTGTATGGAAAAACAAGATTAGATAGTCTTTTCTATCCGAAACTTCACAAATGTGCTTCAGTTAAAAAATAAGTAAATAAGTGTTTCAGGTTTTTTTGAAATTCCACCCCTAAGAGGGTGCAATGGGGTAAAAAAGTGTGAAAATCAATATTGTTTCGGATTTCGCTGAAATTTGGCATGCAGATATAACTATCTGCATGCCAAATTTCTCGTCGTAAAAAACGTCGTAATAACTTACGACGTTAGTTCTCTCTGAAAAAGAATTTTCAAAATTCACCCCTGAAGGGGATGAAACGGGGGTTCAAAGTTTGTATGAAAAAACAAGATTAGATAGTATTTTCTATTCGAAACTTCATACAAGTGCTCCAGTAAAAAAAAGTCTTTTATATTCGAAATTTAACACAAGTACTTAAGTAAGTAAATATGTGTTTCAAGCTTTTTCAAAATTCTACCCCTAAAAGGGTGAAGTGGGGTAACAAAGTCTGAAATCAATATTGTTTCGGATTGCGCTGAAATTTGGCATGCATTATAGTTATTTTGACTTAGGCATCCGCTAAGAAAGAATTTTTCAAAATACACTCTTTAAGGGGATGAAGCGGGGGTTCAAAGTTTGGATAGTCGTTTTATTCGACATTTCACACAAGTACTTCTGTAAATAAATAAGTAAATACGAGTTTCAGACTTTTTCAAAATGCCACCCTAAGAGGATAAACTGGGGTAACAAAGTCTAAAAATCAATATTGTTTGGGATTGCGCTGAAATTCAGAATGCAGATAGTAATTATGACGTAGGTATCAGCTCAGAAAGGATTTTCTAATGATTCCTCCCGGATACGGAACGGGGATTCAAAGTTTGTATGGCGAAACAAGATGGGATAAAGTACGTGTTGTAGATTTTTTGGAAATGGGTTAGGTAACAAAGTCTGTAAATTTATGTTTTTCAGGTTTTATAAATATAAATCCCGAATTGCCTTAGTCTAGCGATAACATGAAAACGGGTGAACCTGTTTGGCTAATTCTTATTTGATGTGTTTAATGATAGAATCGTTTTTACAAAAGAATACTTTTAAGTAAATAAAAGAAGATTTTAACGCGGGCGAAGCCGCGGGGCACTTCTAGTTATATATATAAATGAATATTATTTTATACAATAGATCATATTATTATACTATATTGACTTCAAATTGATTGTGATCGATGGGGATCTACAGCATTGCTAAGCTTATAATAATATTTTTTCGTAGTAACTATGACCTAATCTGTGGTTTCACTGCAAATCTATATCTATACTAATGTTATAAAAAAGAGAGAACATTTGTATTTTTGTATGATTGTAATGATTTGGCTCAAATCGACTGTAAAAAATAATAATGATCTATATGTATAATAATATAATATTTAAACCACCCCGACCCGACTGATCTATGTATTAATCTATTCATTAAAAGCATTCCAATGACTCTTAAGACGACATTTAAAATCTGAGCTATAAGTTGGTGAGGATTTGAGTATTCTGTAGAGTCAATGCTACCATGTTCTTACAATATCGTTGAAGAAGAAGATTTTAGAATTGATCAGACCTATGAAAGTTGATTTCATAGCGCAATTAAAAAAAGCTCATAGTTTTATAACAATAGAACGAATTTTCACGAATTAAAGCTAAGAACACTCGATGAAGTCATCTATCAAACAAAAAAAAACTATCAATAATAAAATCAAAATTGGTTCATCCGGCTGGGTGCTAAGATGCTACAGACAGACACACAGATACACACGATAAACGTATAATACCCCTACTTTTTGCGTCGGGGAACGCCGTAAGGTTACGGCGGCAGATGTTGTCCTTGGTGGTAAGCTACTATTCAACCGACTTCCAAAAAGAAGGAGGTACTCAATTCGTCTGTAGGTATGTTTTATTTTTTTGTGTATGTTACGCGATTACTCCGTTAATTGTGAACCGATTCGAATGATTATTTTTGTAATCGGTAGGGTACGTTTCCGAGGTGGTCCCATTGTAATTTCATCGAAATTTTATAAGTATCTCGAGAGATATGACGATAAACGTCTCAAACTTGCTACTGAAATTGACTCGCGGGGCATTGAAGTCGGTTGTTTTAGTTTTTAAATTATCTTAATTATTGGTAGATTTAATGATCCCACTACCTCTGTACGAAAACCCATGATTCATGAATGCACATAAAACTTTCATTGGTGGGTATATAGCTAGGATTAGAACCAACGACCGTCGGGTCAGAATCAGGGTAACTATTCTTCACGCCAAAGGGCTGTCCAATATCACTACGTAAGTATCATAAAACAAATTCCATCACTGCGTCTGTCTGTCTGTCTATTCGCAATAATCTCAATAGCTACTGAACGGATTATCATGCCGTTTTCACCAATAGCCAGAGTGTTTATAAGGTAGGTTTAGGTGCATAATTCGTTAAGGTTTTGTGTAAATTGGTTGAAATATGACGATGATTGTTAAATATGTTAATATTTTATGTTCGATGCAACAAACTGATGCAAATTTTGTTGGCATATATGTTCTACCCGTGCGAAGCCGGGGCGGGCTGCTAGTATTTTATTAATTTTGCGCTGCGTGTATGTGAAATTCGTGATATCTTCTAGAGTTTTCATTTGAATTATATACTGTAAAGGACAATTTTAATCTATAATATGTGGCCTAGCTAATTAACGTAATTATTTGGATAAGGATTAATACTATATGCTTAAAAATAGCCTTGGAAGTGATGTAACATTTTTTACCAAAAAATTTAAGATTTAAATGGTTACTGTGAGTCAACCTTAAGAGATAGACATATGCTGTCGCGGACTTTTTTGTAGGTCTTATTAAGTTGTACAACTCTTTCATAAAAAATATTCTTCCATCTATTTTCAATTGAGCAGCGTTCGAATGAAACGTGTTTTTTCGACCGTTTTTTTGTCGACTTAGGTTGCAAATTAGGTCTCCACGGATGTACATTTGATTTAAACGGAATAATATATAGCCTATTTTCATTTCGAAAGTCCATTCTATGTATTAGTGAAAGAATTTTGCTGCTAGCTGCTAGTTATATATAATTCAGGCTCGCAGAGGTTGTAAACAAAGAGCTGAAGATCGAGCTCAGTGGCGTGCCATATAGGTGAGGTCTATGACCAGCTGTGGACAGATATAGATTAATAATGATGATAGTGATCATTATCAACAAAAATATTCACAAAGGACCCTCCTTGCTGTCTGCTGCATGTAGAATAAACGGTTAAAAACTAACTATAATTCATCATCAACGATAATTCAACCTCTGATACTAAAGGTGAAACAGTGATAATCTCAGAGGGCCCTACTGTATGCCGAGATCAAAAAATCTTATTTTTATATTACCACGCCGCAGAGTTGAGGTGAAAGGAAGATGCTGCGACATCACCATGTATTTTAATCTCCTTCTCACTTCTAGTAAGACTAAAATTATCCTAATAATTATAAAAGTTTAAGTTTGGATTTTGATGAAAATTGGTAAACAGATAGTATAGGTACTATATAACCTGGGCTAAGGCAATTTTTTAAAGATATTTATAACACAAGCGAAGCCGCGGGGAGCCTACTAGTAATGTTTAAAACAGTCTTGTTGGATTGCAAATGGACCGTACCACCTACTCAATAATACGCAATTAAATAAGCTCAATGAACCAAAACTAATTACAAACTAATTTACTGAGATTAAACGTCAATTTGTATCTCAATTACTTTGTATGTGCGAGTACGTAGGACTATTATTTATTCTGTGGACCGAGTATGTATACATAATACACCTAAATATCCGAAGGATTTATCGGAGGTTCGACCCATTAACTAAAACGTGATCGCCCACGTTACTATTACTTAACGTAAGACTATCTAGTTTCTCCTTCACATAATTACAGAAAGTTTCGAATAACTGCGATTTGAGGCTTAATACTGAGCTTCAATTAGGTGGTAGTGTTTGTTGTTTTTGGCGACACAATTTCACTTGATGCTAAGTAACAATGCAGTCTAAGATCGTGCTTGTCTGAAAATAGACTGCACTGAGTCAGTGGATTTTTTAACACGCTTTTATTAGCTTGTTAAAAACGAACAAACAAACAAACCATTTTAATCTCAGTCATAATAATTATATATATCATAAAAACAATGACTTTATCTTACATACTCCTATGCCGTATAGAACGATACGTAGTTATTATCTATTGCAGGATCGCGGCTATTAGTTCAGTTGATCGTGGCAAGGCAAATAAACTGGCCAAGTGCAAGTCAGACTCGCACTCGTAGGGTTCCGTATCACACTACAGTATTTTATAAGATCGAGCAAAAAATACCACTATCATTTTTCGCCAGCAAAAAATAATAATTAGTAAATATTTTTTTCTTATAACGCCATCTAACGTCTAAGAAAGGTGTTAGGGATCGACATTTCAATATAACGCCATCTATGGGACGTTTACCTAACTAAGCGTTCATAGATGGCGTGAAATGCCGAAAAAACATGTTATTATAGCGGCAACAGAAATATATCATCTGTGAAAATTTCAACTGTCTAACTATCACGGTTCATGAGATACATTCTTGTGACAGACGGACAGACAGACAGACAGACAGACGGACAGCGGAGTCTTAGTAATAGGGTCACGTTTTACCCTTTGGGTACGGAACCCTAAAAACATGTAAGAACTTAAGTTGGTAGATCGCACGGGGTCAGTAAAGAGTAGATCTTGAATCTAATCAAGTTGCCCACCCCTGATCTATTGCTATGAGAGATATGAATTATGGTATATAAAAATATACATAATATACTATTTGCCACCAATGCATAATTGGGTTAACAAATGCAATCCACTAATTTCGTCGTAACGATACTTCGCACCGTGGCTTAATTGGCAAAGCACCGGAACATGTTATTCCGGAGGTTGCGGGTTCAAGTCCCGTCGGTACGATGAAATTTTGGATTGTGTTTAACAATTTACAAAAATATACTATTTATTATGAATGTTTTAAAAATATGGGCTGCTGATTTGATTTATTTATCGTAGTAAAACTTCTTTAGGCGCATTGAGGTAATATTTGACGGAAGTAACGTAGCGTCACGGTCCGAATCAACGGAAGTGACGTAAAGGTTCATGTTATGTTTTGTATTTATAAACGCCCTCTATTGTAGAACGGCGTTACTACGAAGATGTATTTGCTATCATTCGGGCAGTCCCGCTAAGTTCAACAGACGGAGTTGTACAAAAAAAAATCCCACTCTGTGAAGGAAGTTTCAGTTCTAACACGTAGCTTTCTCACGCGACCTCTATTTTATTCTTATGGACCCGGGCAGGTTAAACAAAGACCTGTCCGTGGGTGGCGATGACCCCTAAATAATAATAAAAGTTACAAATTTTACATTGTTAAAACACGAAAGTAGAAAAAATTGGTAATCAATCGTACACCTACATATCGACTTTCCGAAAGACTTCCCGTCTTAATTGAAAAAGTTTCATGGATCTGTGTTTTAAAATAGATATTTAAATGAAACCTCCTTCGTAAAGATAATAGTCAGAGACTCAGTCAGAGCGCTTGTTTCAGCGGGGCAGTCGGAACTTGGAAAAATGAACAAGCCAACAGATGGGCGGTGAGGTGTGAACTGGAATAAGAAATACATGGAGACAGATTTTGTCTGTCATATTTATTACTAGCTGCACCCCACGGCTTTGCCCGCGATTAATTCTGGTTATAAACCTTCCTGTAGAATCACTCTATCTATTGATGAAATCTGCATCAAAATCCGTTGCGTAGTTCAAACGATCTAAGCGAACCGACCATAGAAAATATAATAATACTATTTAGTCGAGTGTCCGGGGTGTTATACGTGATTCCCACGATACGTTCAATAATCAAAGTGAAAAATGTCGAAAAATCACGTTTCTTGTATGACGCCTTTAATTTTTAACATTATTGATATATTATTGATTATACAGGCGGAGAAAGCGACTCTGTTTATAATATGTAAAGTTTATAATATATATACATAATCATTCATATTTCATACTAGCCCACGGTTACACATAGGTCTTTCTTACCGTTCGCCACTGAGCACGATCTACGGTTACTTGTGAACTATCTCAGGTTATCTAGCTTTTGTCAACTACCCTGCGAAAATCATCGCGCCGTACAGATTGTGTGACCGCGGCCCATGCTACGCTTGCTGATCCGCGATCTCTAATCGTATAATGGTTTACCCTTGCTTTATATGTCGGGCCTACTAATGATATTAAATAAAGAATAACATAACACTAAAAGTTTCATTTACTAGTCAAACTTGTCTCCTATCCCTCCCTCCTTGTCTCTCTTGTCAAAAACCAGGACAACATTTTTAAAATGCAAAGAAAGTTAAAAAAAAGTGTAAAAAGTGTTTATCTCAAAATCTGGAAAGGACAACATGTTTTCGGGTCCGCCAGTTAAATCATATATATCGATTTGTTGATTCAACCGTACATACTATTATCTTTTAATAGGTAGAAAAAATCGAATATGTATCTAAAGTTTTAAGCTAAAGTATACGTTTTTTTTAATGCTCAATTTGCAAGCGATAGACTACTATCTCACCTGATGTTAAGTGACGATGTGGTCTAATATGTAGCACTCTTGCCTGGAAGATACCTATTCACTCGCGACTTGAAGACCCCCTAGCATGGCCTTATTCCCGGGGGAAAGACAAAATTATTTTCGCCACTGACAGGAGATCAACACAACAATTTAAACAATTGGTGAAGTTTAACCCCGAGTTTTGATTTTTTTTCGTAATAGAAAGTTTAAAAAAAGTATTGATTAAGGGTCCCCGCACACGGGCCACGGGCAGGCCTGTCGCACTCCGCGCTGTAGCTATGAAACTACAAGTACCTCCGCGCACCCGCTTGGGTCCAAGTTCAGTCAGTTAAGTGTCACGCGCGCCCTCGATCGGCCGCGCGCCTTACTTGTACCTACCTCAATATTATATTCCTTGCTTCATATAGTAACTGTAAAGAATAACTATGTAAAAAGCAAAGAATGTCACACATAAAATGGTAGGTAGGTATAAATCAGCTGAGTTTCATGTTACAAGGGAATTCACGTAATGATCTTTAGGGAATTTCTATCGACATTACATCTTGCTTTATTTAGTTAGTTCTAAGATAAATAAATAGGGTAGGTACCTACTAACGTTTACTTCAATTTTCCTTTTTTTCTTTCTTAATGATTTTGTCGTGTCATACGATAGTCAGATTTTTATAATCGGAGAGTTAATGTAATTAAAGTACTTATAGATCTCAGATCACTGAGATCCACTGAGATCTGATAAGTATCTCCAGAGATATGACGATAAACGTCTCAAACTTGCTACTGAAATTGACTCGCGGGGCATGGAAGTCGGTGTTTTAGTTTTTATTCTACTTCATAAAAACGGAGGAGGTTCTCAATTCGACGGTTTTTAGGGTTCCGTACCCAAAGGGTACCAACGGAACCCTATTACTGAGACTCCGCTGTCCATCTGTCTGTCTTTCTGTCTGTCTGTCTGTCTGTCCGTCTGTCACCAAGCTGTATCTCATGAACCGTGATAGTAAGACAGTTGAAATTTTCACAGATGATGTATTTCTGTTGCCGCTATAACAACAAATACTAAAAACAGAATAAAATTAAAGATAAGAAACGTATTTTTTTCGGCATTTCACGCCATCTATGAACGCTTAGTTAGGTAAACGTCCCATAGATGGCGTTATATTGAAATGTCGATCCCTAACACCTTTGTTAGACGTTAGAAGGCGTTATAAGAAACGAAATGTTTATTAATTATTATTTTTTGCTGGCGAATAATGATAGTGGTATTTTTTGCTCGATCTTATAAAATACTGTAGTGTGGTACGGAACCCTACGAGTGCGAGTACGACTTGCACTTGGCCAGTTTATTTAAATGTTTGTGACCTCAGAACTCTGTCAGATCTTAACCGATTTGAAATTGAAAATTCTTTTTTAGGGTTCCGTAGTCCTGATAAGGAACCCTTATATTTTCGTCATGTCCGTCTGTCTGTCTGTGTGTCTGTCTGTCTGTCCAAGGTTTTGCTAGGAGACCGTTAGTACTAGAAAGCTGAAATTGTGTAGGTATGTGTGTATATCAATAACGCCGACAAAATGGTGAAATAAAATATTGAAATTTTTTTTAGATATATTTTTTTTATTTTGATATTCAACTATTACAAAATAAAATTTTCCTAGAATGAATAAAATACATAATTATTTTTGGTCGAAAAAGTGAGTCGGCTCCTACACTGTTATAATGTTACAAGTCAAACAACCTACGATTCTAGGCAAGTGATACTATTGTCGCGTTATTTAGCTTACGCAATCTAAAACTTTACTCAATTTTAATTGAACATCACGTATTTTAGTTTAACTGTAGTACTTTTATCCTACCTCGACATTAAACATTCATGTAGTACTTATTATCAGTAATGTACTCATTACATTGTTCTACGAGTATTCTTCTACCAATTAAAGGCTTACAAGTTTTCTCATAACATTCAACCCTATAGTAAAGGCCGCGAGTTAACCGAGTTATTCAGACTCTCGCTGTGCGGACTTACGGTGCATTTTACTGTGCGCAACACGCGGTTCATAGTTACTATTAGTTGATACTGTGGCGCAAATTCAAGGTCGCACCCGAGGCGTGAAGCGCATTTTGAACGTTACTAGCGTGTGTAACTAGGTTTAATCTCGCATTTTTGCTCTCAGGGAGTGCAATTTCTGTACTTGTACTATTCATTATTCTGTGCCACGGGCCACAACCACAAAAAGCCGCCACCGGCATATTTCCTATAGTTTTCATACATTTTATCATGTAGCGTGTGGCGGCCACCGGCGTCACCGTGTGCGGCGAGTCCATATAAAATGTATGAAAACTATAGGAAATATGCCGGTGGTGGCTTGTGGCCTGTGGCCCGTATGCGCCGAGGCTTATAATTTGCTTTCTCCACCAAACAAAACACGGATAGGTGGAAAGACAAAATAGTCCACTTGCCATGCTAGCCCTGCTGGTGACAGCTCTTGGGAAACACAGACTCAGGCAAGTCAAAAGTAGTAGCAAATAGGTAAGTCTCTATACATTTCCAGTCCCATCAATGGCTGAGAGCTCTATTGGACATTATAACGAGAGTATTTCACAATAGCTGTCCTGGCGTCAATAGAGTGGCGACTTGATATTTGCAATATTCGAGGCAATCGTCCCTCTTCCGCTACGGAACACTGTATTGACATTTCCCCGATGCACTTCAAAACGAACGCTATGTTTTTATTTTTCCATTCAAGTAAGAAATACGCATCAGTGATTCTGTAGAATTTTCCATTTTGAAGCATTTTTAATAACAGGCTGATGAAACCATTGATGAAACACGGAACCGCGTGGGATGTTATTGTGCTGGGATGCTATTTTGCGAATGTATAGGTACAAGTTAATGAAGACGACCACGTGATGTTTATTAATTTGTTTCAGAACCGAGGAAGTAATCTTACAATCTATATTTGCTAGACATACTGTTGTACGACAGTATTTGATATAGATATTTTCTTTTGATTCCTGAATTACACACACAAATAAAAGAGTGTTCCATTAAATTACTTAAATCCATTAAGCATTTGCATTATGAGCATTTCATAAAATAATACCAAGCCGCTATCTGCAGCAAATACCTTTTCCTTTTCAACTTCGAATGCGCAAAATAGAGTAAAGTGAAATTTATTAAATTTCAAGCCGCGCCCGCTTGACTGACACGTAAACAAATTGGCTTTCGGTTTGCAAAATATTAACTCAATATTTTAATACAAAATTGCACCCAGAATGTCTAAAAAGGCCATTTAATTAAATTTTGTATACAAATCTGACAATATAATAGAAAAGATATCATGTCCCTTAATTTTAAAGGATTAGTAAAATGTCAGGGGTACTTTGAAGGTTTTGATGGATCAGATGACCAATAATTTTATAGGGCATGTGTGATTCAAGTATTATTCTAAATTCACTAGCTGCTAAGGACCAGTGCTAAATATTGCGGACAGTTGTATATTTTTATATCATATAGGCTAGCGCTTGACCACTATCTCACCTGTTGGTAAGTGATGATGCGGTCGACGATGGTAGCACGCTAGGCCTAGAAGGAGAACTGGCTCTCAAGGATAGTTACACATTAGTTTAATATTAATATTGATGATTATATATGTCATTTTGTAGGAGTATTTTCGCTATAAAAAGTTACGTTACTTTGCATCCTCGATCACTGCAACCCTACATTAATCAGGGGAATTAAACATGTGTTTTAAGTGTGACGTTCGACGTCTAGATGAAAGCTGAATGGCTCAATACGTTTGTTTGTTTTTGTAAATTCAAAGCGATAAGTTATGTTTCTGTTATATCTATAATATTTTTTATTGAATATGATCTATTTAATGTTATTTGACGTGTGTAAGTGCAAATTTTTAATTTGCTTATATACTGAATAAATGCTTTGACTTTTGACTTTTTGACTGCATCAACGTTTACTACCATGCGGGATAGTGGTAAAACGCTAGCCTATCAGATATATAAAGTTAAATTATGGGTATATGAAATTAATGGGTAATGTATATATGTATGTTACGTATGTCAATTACTAAGCAAAGAAGTATAAACTAATTACTAAAGTAAACGGTAAAAAAGTTGTTAATGACATAATAAAATGTACAAAACAAGTTTTTTTGTGTATCGGATATCATAGGCTAACGTTAGACCACTATTTCGCCGGGTGCTAAGCGATGATGTGGTCAAGGATGGTTAAGACGCTGGGCTTAGAATGGTCCGACTTTCAAGGGCTTAGGTTAGGTTAGGTTAGGTTAGGTTATCTTTTCACGCAGGCAACGACAGAAACAAATGTGGGTACAAATGAGGGCCCGGTGTCGTAATCGGGAGAACGGTCGGCTTTGATTCCAGAGGTACCGAGTTCAAGCCCCGCGGTGCACCAATGGATTTTTCTATCGAAATATTAATGTGCACTTTTTACAGTGGCGCTCCAGTAAAGGAAAAATATCGTTAAGAAACCAAAAACCCCCGCATGGTGTTAGGACACTATCCAGTGTCCGCCTGGCCAGCTCCAGGCCAGACCCTTAAGTTAGAAAATCTGTCGCCAAACATCTAATGTGTTGCGGCAGCTATCCTTGAGAGCCAGTTCCCATTCTAGACCTAGCGTGCTTATCATCACTAACCGCATCATCACTTACCAACAGGTGAGATAGTAGTCAAACGCTAGCCTATCTATACTTCTATACTAATATTATAAAGAGAGAACATTTGTATTTTTGTATGTTTGTAATGATTTGGCTCAAAAACTACTAAACCGATTTAAATTTTTTTTTCACTAATACATAGAATGGACTTTCAGAATGAAAATAGGCTATATATTATCCCGTTTAAATCAAAGGTACATTCGTGGAGACCTAATTTGCAACCTAAGTCGGCAAAAAACGGTCGAAAAAACACGTTTCTTACGAACGCTGCTTAATTGAAAATAGATAGAAGAATATTTTTTATGGAAGAGTTGTACAACTTAATAAGACCTACAAAAAAGTCCGGGACAGCATATGTCTATCTCTTAAGGTTGACTCACAGTAACCATTTTAATCTTAAAATGTTTGTTAAAAAATATTACATAACTTCCAAGGCTATTTTCAAGTATATAGTATTAATCCTTATCCAAATAATTACGTTAATTAGCTTGGCCACATATTATAGATTAAAATTGTCCTTTACAGTATATAATTCAAACGAAAACTCTAGAAGATATCGCGATTTTCACATACACGCATCGCAAAATTAATAAAATATTTGCACTGAAACCACAGATTAGGTCATAGTTACTGCGAAAATATTATTATAAGCTTAGCTATGCTGTAGATCCCCATCGATCACAATCAATTTGAAGTCAATATAGTATAATAATATGATCTATTGTATAAAATAATATTCATATATATATATATATAATATTTTAAACCACCCCGACTGATCTATGTATAATCTTTTCATTAAAAGCATTCCAATGACTCTAAACACGACATTTAAAATCTGAGCTGTAAGTTGGTGAGGATTTGAGTATTCTGTAGAGTCCAGGAGATGTCCCAGCATCAGGTCAATGCTTCCATGTTCTTACAATATCGTTGAAGAAGAAGATTTTCGAATTGATCAGACCTATGAAAGTTGATTTCATAGCGCAATTAACTAGAAAAAAGCTCATAGTTTTATAACGATTGAACGAATTTTCATGAATCAAAGCTAAGAAAACTCTCGATGAAGACATCTATCAAACAAAAAAAAAATCAATAATAAAAACAAAATCGGTTCATCCGGTTAGGTGCTAAGATGCTACAGACAGACACACAGATACACACGTTAAACGTATATTACCTCTATATTTTGCGTCGGGGAACGCGTAAGGTTACGGCGGCAGATGTTCTCCTTGGTGGTAAGGTACTTTTTGGTAGATTTAATGATCCCACTACCACTGTACGAAAACTCATGATTCATGAATGCACATAAAACTTTCATTCATTGGTAGGTATATAGCTAGGATTAGAACCAACGACCGTCGGGTCAGAATCAGGGTAACTATCCTTTACGCCAAAGGGCCCTCCAATATCACTACGTAAGTATTATAAAACAAAGTCCATCACTGCGTCTGTCTGTCTGTTCGCAATAATCTCAATAGCTACTGAACGGATTATCATGCGGTTTTCACCAATAGCCAGAGTGTTTATGAGGTGCATAATTTGTTAAGGTTTTGTGTAAATTGGATGAAATAATATGACGATGATTGTTTAATATGTTCATATTTTATATTCGATGCAACAAACTGATGCAAATTTTGTAGGCATATATGTTCTACCCGTGCGAAGCCGGTGCGGGCTGCTAGTAAGATATATAAAAAAAAGAGAAGGTAACGACTAAAGTCTCAGGCCGGTAGTATATAGCTGGGCGCGAAAGCGGAGTGGCACGCTCAGAAAAATGACTTTAATATTTCTGACATAGGTGGCACGCGAGGAAAAATTCCACCAAAAGTATTGCTTTATTGTCCAAGCCTTACTTATCGCAGGTGATTGGTTGATTATTTCGTAGCGCACGCTCTGCTTCCTAGCACATCTATGGTGGATATTCAGCCGAATAGAACAATATTCGAACATCGATCAACTCTTAACATTTGATTGGTTTAATCGCACCTAGTCAACCCATTGAATGGGTTTATTCGATGCCTGAGTATCGTTCTATAATAAACCGGCCAAGTATTGATGTGTAGGAATATTAAACAAACCACGTGCAAAGAAACCTTTACACCGAGTTACGAGTTACCCTAACTCGATCACACCAGGATCAAGTTTACGACTTTGTGTAGGCAAGGGGATTCTATATAATGTCTTTCATTATGAAACTTTGATATACATGTTTATTTCCATAGTTATGGCAATAAACAGAATATTGCTGAAACCTACAGCTTCGTTCGGCCTACGAAATTAATTCGATGTTGTGTAAGATAGACGGCGGTGTGGCGTGTTGTTAAATCGCTCGGAAATATTCTACAGATCTGGGATAAAATGTAAATAAAATGCATAGAGATATTTAGTTAGAGACCAAGAATCAGCAGGTTTTCTGTATAATTACATATATCCGTCCCATCTCAATATTACCTTTCTTGTCTAAAATAATAGACTCGGTGGACCATAAACAAGTAACGGATTATTTATCTAAGTCAGCTCTTTTCAATCGATTTCAGTCGGGGTTTCGATCGGGTCACAGTACCACAACTGCTTTGCTAAAAGTTACTGAAGAATTAGGAAAACTCTAACGTCACTGTTCTTGTTCTCATCGACTTCAGTAACGCCTTCAATGGTGTTAACCACGACTTACTACTGGCTATCCTCAGTCATCTAAACTTCTCTTCTTCCTCGCTTTCATGGTTCACTTCCTACCTAGCGGAGCGCCAGCAAGCTATCCGATCGGGCCAATCTCTTTCTGACTGGTGCGACGTAGACTCTGGTATTCCACAGGGTGGAATTCTATCTCCTTTACTTTTTTCTATCTTTATAAATCTACTTTCTAGATATCTTCAGTGCAAATATCATTTTTACGCAGACGATCTGCAACTTTACTGTCATATTGCTACCGTGGACAACTTGCACGCTGCTATTCCCGATTTGAATAGAGATCTCTTACAACTGCTTTCTTGGTCTAGCCGCTTTGGTATTTCAGTAAACCCTAATAAATGTCAAGCAATCGTCATAGGTAGTAGTCGACAACTTGCTAAAGTCCAATTATCTAATCTACCATCGTTATACTATAATGATATTGTTATCGCTTTTACTAAAACCGTCAAAAATCTGGGAATCATAATAGACTCTAACCTCAATTGGAATGCTCAAATAAATGAAGTACCCCGTAAATGTTATAGGTCTCTTACATGCCATATTACGTTTCAAAAACTTTCTTCCTGTTAGTACCAAAATTGCTCTTGTTAATTCGCTGTTTCTACCTATTATTGATTATGCTGATGTTTGTTACGTTAATTTAACCGAAGAATTGCTTAACAAATTAGACCGTTTGCTTAATACTGGTATTCGGTTTATCTACGGTCTTTGCAAATTCGACCATATTTCTGAATACAGGGCTAAAATCCAGTGGCTCCCCATTCGTGAAAGGCGTAGCTGTAGAATTTCAGGCGTTCTTTTCTCAATTTTAAGAGGTAAGTTTGCTCCGGAATATTTAAAGGAAGAATTTAAATTTCTATCAGACACACACGACAGAGATTTGCGCTCTACTGACACACTGCTTCTAGCAACCCCGTCCCACAGTACCAACTTCATTGGTAACTCTTTCGGGGTTGTTGCTGTTCGGTTATGGAATCAGCTGCCTTCTTACATCAAAACGGCACCATCGAAGGATTCCTTCAAGAAACAAGTTAAACATTATTTTCGTAAAAAAGTGTTTAACATATCCTCGGATCATCAATTTTAAAAGCACAGTATAGTATAGATAACATATTATTATTATATGTATTGGAATGTATAATCGACTATTTGTAATTTTCATATATATTATGTCTATATATGTGTATGTGTATGTATCTATATACCTATATTATATGTATATTTATATATATTGTATGTATGTATATATTATGTATTACAATTGGTATGTAACTATTGCTAACATAATATTTACTATTATTTCAGAACCTAGCTCAAAATTCTGTCTGAATCACTCAAGAGTGATTCCGAGTAGCACGCCCTAAAATTTTCCCTACCGCTGCTGGATGACTGGTAGAAAATGCTTTTAGCATTAAGTCCTCCTTTTGTACTTATTTTATTATTTATACAAACAAACAAACATACATACATAAACACGCCTTTTTCCCGTTGGGGTAGGCAGAGACGACTTTTTTCCACATGCACGATCCTGACATACGTTTTTCGTTTCTTCCACTTTTATGAGCGCCTTCATACATGTTCGCCGATTATAGGTACTTTTGACTTGGCCTTTCTCTAAAACGTCTACGATCTGGTCGTGATACGTTCACCTAGATCGGCCTCTACCAGTTGTATAATTAAAAATATCATCATCATCATCATAATCAGCCGGTATCAGTCCACTGCTGGACATAGGCCTCTCCCAAGTCATGCCACTGAGCCCGATCTTCGGCTCTTTATTTCCAGTCATTGCCTACCGCTTTGCGAATGTCGTCGCTCCACCTGGTAACAGGGCGTCCTACGCTACGTTTACCGATTCGCGGTCTCCACTCTAGAACCAGTCTACCCCAACGGTTATCGGTCCTACGGCAGATATGACCAGCCCACTGCCACTTCAGCTTGCTAATCCGATGAGCTATGTCGATCACTTTAGTTCTCTGGCGAATTACTTCGTTCCGGATTCGATCCCGCAGAGAAACACCGAGCATAGCTCTTTCCATAGCTCGCTGAGCGACTTTAAATTGGTGGACCAGTCGAACCGTGAGTGTCCACGTCTCGGCTCCGTATGTCAAGACGGGTAGGACGCACTGATTAAAGACTTTTGTCTATAGGCACTGTGGTATATGCGACGAGAAGACTCGACGGAGTTTCCCAAATGCTGCCCAGCCCAGCTGAATTCTTCTCTGGATTTCCTTTTCGAAGTTATGTTTGCCTAGTTGGAGCGTCTGCCCTAGGTAAACATACTTAGTGACAACTTCGAGTGGGATTCCATCTACGGCAATCGGTTCCGGAACAACGTGTTCGTTGTACATGACTTTGGTTTTATCCAAATTCATCCGGAGACCGATGCGACGAGAAGAATCAGCTAGGCTATTCAACATCCTCTGTAGGTCCTGCAGGGTCTCTGCCATAATGACGATGTCATCTGCGAATAGTAAGTGAGAGATGTACTTGCCGTTGATGTTGATGCCACAATCTTTCCAGTCCAGCGTTTTAAACAAATCCTCCAAGGCGTTAGTGAACAGTTTCAGGGATATGACGTCCCCCTGTCTCACTCCTCGACGCAGGTGGATATGATTAGTACGCTGGTTCTGTACTTGTACACTCATCGTTGCGGCATTATACAGACATCTCATCACTTCGATATATCGCCCGTCGACTTGGCAACGCTGCAAGGACTCCAGAACAGACCAGGTTTCGATTGAGTCGAAGGCCTTCTCATAGTCCACAAACGCTAAGCACAGGGGCCGATTGTACTCTTCGGTCTTCTGTACAATCTGCCGCACTGTGTGGATGTGGTCCATAGTGCTGTAACCGCTTCGAAATCCGGCCTGTTCCGGAGGTTGGAACTCGTCGAGTCTTCGCGCAAGACGGTTCGTGATGACCCTTGAAAACAGTTTGTAGACATGACTCAGAAGCGAAATCGGGCGGTAGTTTTACAAGAGGGTTTTGTCTCCTTTTTTGAAAAACAAAACCACCTCCCAGTGAAGAGAACAGAATTGAAGAGCTGTTGCAGCTGGCTTACAGCTGGGGCTCCTCCAGCTTTTAGAAGCTCCGTTGTGATTCCGTCTTCACCTGGGGCCTTTCCATTTTGAGCTGTTTAAGGGCCATCACGATCTCATCTCGGCTGACTTCGGGCAGGTCTTCGGTGAAGTGGCGGGTCAAGGTGGCTCTACAATCCTCAGTATCGGGTACGGGCCTTGAAGCATGCGATGCGTAGAGCTTGCCGTAGAAGTCTTCAACTTCTGACAGAATCTCCGACTTGGATGCGACGACATTCCCCGTTGACGTTGTCAGCTTTGTGAGGTGGCTTCTACCCAGAGGCTGGGCGAACACTTTCGACCCCCGATTCTGCTCAATTGATTCTTTAATCAAGAGCGTGTTAGAGGGTCGGAGGTCTTGTCGTACCAGCTTCTTAATGGTTTTGTTGCGCACCTGATTAATTGACAAAGCTGACAAAGGATCTGTTCGTCTCTCTTCCATTAGTCGAAGTGTTTCTGCCGAAAGTTTGGACTTTTTGCCCGTACGCTTGCTCTCGCAAAACTTCGTCGTAGATGGTATGTGTGCCGCCTTACATCCCATCCCAATTAAAAATATATATGTATTCAAAGAGAAATATTTTCATATCAAATCTATGTATTATCTTAGAAATTTTATTAAGAAAATAATTCGATTTAGATTTTATTTTAGTCTGTTTCTAAGATTTCATTTGATCGTGAAAAAACATAATAATATCTTTAGATTGATGTTATTTGATGTACATACTCAAAAAAGTAAACTAACAATCCTATTTTATGCGTTTCGACGCCGGTGACCTGCCTTATAATTATAATTAATTGTCTATCTCTACGCATTTGGCAAGCTTGAGATCTCACCAGACTTTTTAGAAAAACAAATTGTTAAACAACCCGGAAAGCTTAACCGCGTGAAATCTGTTTGTGTAATTTTTAGAAACTAATAGGCTACGTACATACTAGGGTGGCCTGAAAATTTCCGATCTAACATGAAGAATTAAGATGGCCATAATTGTCAATAAAAAGAGAGGAATGCTGTATGTCCCTCTTTTGAAAAAAATCACTAAAATTTCAGCCATTTGAACGCCCAGTTGCTGTTGTGAATGAACATTGTGTGAGTCGAGTGTTATGTGCGAGGGTGAGTTGTTATGACAACGCAAAGAAATCGAGTAAAAAGCTGTCTTTACATATTTGTCTTTGAAAAACAATACACTTCCGCCAGCCAGTTATAGAAGAGTTGGACGCTGTGTGCTTTATTCTCTACCATCATTCACCACCGTGATATTTTGGACAATTGAATTAAAACGTGACCGAGACATACACGTTCGGGACGTCTAAATATTGCAACCACTGCAGCGCAGCGCTTTAATTCTACAAATGGTACTTACTCGTATCAACCGTTACCATATTGAAACACAAGTTATGAGGATTCAAAAAAACGACGAAGCACTTAGAGAATAGTTAGGTGGTGCCTTTGCGTATCGCTTGGCGGGGGCACGGTTGTGCCCACAGATGAGGTAGCAGACTATGTATTACGTACAATATGTAAACGTATTTGTCACATATTTGATCAAGATTTAGTTAGAAACCGCAGTTACTGTAACGAACGACGTCATAATTAATAATAGTTCATAATTCTTTATTAGGCAAAATATGGAAGGTACATATGGTCGGAAATAATTAAATTACTCGTCATCGCTTACTTTGATAGTATGTGATGAGAGCATCCTTATTCATTAAACCTTATATCACGAAAAATGGGTATACAGTGTGGAAATTAAACTCAGGCCCTGGAGGGAAACTACTTTAAATCCTTAAGCTAGCTCATTTTACTTAAAGGAGACATTCCTTTATTTTTGAAAAGAAACAAATCTGCATTAAAAGATTTTTTAAAACTCGCTTGGTTCGCCCGGGACTCGAACCAACTAAAATAAAAAAAAATAAACACTCTTTATTTTAATATACTAATCGGTAGTATTAATATTCAGGATAACGTTTCTCTAACAAACATTAGGTCTTAAAAATAAAAATAATCGTTAAATCTAACATCAACTTTATTTTACTATCAATTTTGTAACACTTAAATTATTTAACTGATAAATTGTTCGAAATGAGCCCCGTCGTTCCGGCTACACAACATTAGTCGCCGTTGATATTCATTTCTTGTAGCCTTCAGCAAAGTGTTGTGGTGTATGCCCCTAATAACATTTTCTATCGCAATCCTTAGCTCTTGAACGGTTTCATAGCAAGTTTCATAAACAACATTTTTTACATGACCCCATAAAAAGAAGTCCATGGGCGTCAGGTCTGGACTTCTTGCAGGCCATCTAATCGTCCCGTTTGTACCTATCCAGGCATTGAAATTTTCATTAAGGTATGCCCTGGCAATTCTGCTGTTGTGGGCAGGTGCACCATCTTGTTGAAAAATGATATTATTTCGTTCCTCTTCTGGCAGAAGGTTTAATTGATTTTGTAAAAGCTCCAATATTTCAATGTATTTTGCTGCATTCAGATGTCCTTCGTAAATGTGCATCAAAACAATCATGTTACTTTTGATTCCACACCAAACATTAAACGAAAATCTGACCTGATTGTTCGTTTCACGGACACGGAATGGATTTTGACGAGACCAATAATGATTGTTATGTCTGTTATACATTCTATTATTACTAAAATTTGTTTCGTCAGACCATACAAGTTTGTAGTTTATGTTATGGTTCTTATTTTGATTAATAATAATAATTGTTTTTGGTCTCACTTATAATCACACCACCGACCTTGCTCAGCACGCATCTCCCTTTCTCCATCCAAAGGTTGACTGGAAGAAATCGCTTTTAGCTATAAGTCCGCCCATTGTACTGTAGTTTTAAGTGTTTACTGTTTCTTAAGTTAGTTTTAATTGGTGTACAATAAAGAATTTTTGTATTGTATTGTATTGTATACAATACAGTCCAAGAAATTTGGGTTGCGGGCTATTTCTGTTTGAATATTTTCACAAAACTGTAATCTCCTGTCACTATCTCCGGGATGTAGTTTCTGCACCAATCGCCCATCACGATAACATTTGTATTTGTATTTTTTCAGAACTTTAAGTATACTAGTATGGTTGATGCCTATCTCTTGAGCAGCTTCCCTGCTTGAAGCCTTCGGGTAACACTCGAAGTATGTCAAAATGTTTAACTCAACATCGCTATAGTCCAAATTTTGTTGCTGTGGGCGTCCAGTCTTCTTTTTTAAACATCCAACGGTCAATAAATTATTCACAATTCGAGACAAAACTTTTTTAGATGGTAGTTCTCTGTCTGGATACTTCTCGCGATACCACTGCAGAGCTAAATCGTAGCTCTTGTTGCAAACAAAGTAAGCTTCTAATAACTCGAATTGTTCTTGATACGCCATTATGAGATAATTTAATTACGTAAGGAAAGCAACACTACTTAAATAAAATCTGTTGATAAAAATCGTACGAATTTTAAAATTATTGTCCCGCATTGCAAACAAAGTCAAACGTTCCATTTTTAAACTTCTCCACTGAACGCCTCGGATCATGTAAGAAGGAAATGTGCATAGAGGTATTACCACCATTGAACAATTTTCTTATCGAAGATTTCAACAAGGTACTTAACGATAAATTAGCAAGCGTGTACTTCATACGAAGTCTTTGAGTGTTGGAGAGATAACAGAACTGTTACGTGTCTTTTACTTGTTAAAAGTCAACAGTAACCAAACATTTTTTAGAGAAACTTTATCCTGAATATGAATACTACCGATTAGTATAATAAAATAAAGAGTGTTTATTTTTTTAAATTTTAGTTGGTTCGAGTCCCGGGCGAAGCAAGCGAGTTTTAAAAAATCTTTTAATGCAGATTTGTTTCTTTTCAAATATAAAGGAATGTCTCCTTTAAGTAAAATGAGCTAGCTTAAGGATTTAAAGTAGTTTCCCTCCGGGGCCTGAGTTTAATTTCCACACTGTATAACACTATGCTGCCGAGATTGTAGCAACAGCTACGAGAGCGTAATGCAAGAATGACGTCATAGCTCTACGGTTTAAGCCAAAGCGTAGCCGTGCTGTAGACGGATATGGAATACCTACGCTACGCCAAAGTAGACTACGACCATACTACAGCTGTAGTTTAATACTACATTCGTGCGATCGAGTAAGGATTAGATACATAAGTTAAGAAGATATTTCATTAAACATTTGTGTTAATTGTGATAATATTCAAATGTTATTGGTAACAAAAGGTTCAATCGTTGGCATTACCGCTAAGCAGCGATCTCTTACAGATAACTGTGGGCTAATTAGACACAAACAAAACATCACAAAAATCGGTCCAGCCGTTTAGGAGGAGTCTAGTGACATACATACATACGTACACAAGAATTGTATGTTTGAAAGATACATTAAATCATACAAACCTTCATACATTATATTAATCTACAGCCTATATGTGATGGTGCTTGTAGCAACAGCAGATATATCAAAAACTCATAAATCATTGAAAATATGGTATATTACTTAAGCACCTAAAGCTGAAGTAGGTGGTGGCTTTTTCAGTGCGCTGGGCTAACTGGGATAAGGGAAAAGTAATATTAGTGACAATAAAATGTGTCAGTTCCCATTCTAGGCCTAGCGTGCTACCATCCTCGACCACGTCATCACTTACCAACAGGTGAGAACGAACGAACGCTAGCATATATGATACAAAAAAAAATCTTAATAATATCGTTTAAAAACTAAAAAACAACCGACTTCAATGCCGCGCTATTCATTTTCAGTACCAATTTTGAGATGTTTATCTCAATATCTCTGGAGATACTTATCACACCGCGATAAAATTACCATGGTACCACACTTGGAATATCTCCTTTCGAACAAAAAAAGAATAATCGAAATCGGTTCATAAACGACGAAGTTATCCGCGAACAAACATAAAAATATATATATATATATATATATATATACGGTCGAATTGAGAAACCTCCTCCTTTTTTTGAAGTCGGTTAAAAATATATGTATCTTCAGAAAAACGATCGTCTCTCATACAATATGTTGTGACTTGTATCATAAAATAAAAAAGACGTTAAGAAAATATATTAATTATCAAATGATTGTACCCTGTAACAACAACCCTCTGAATTTTAAAATGAACATACCGGCTTTTTTCTGCGTTGTATTTACTTCGGATATGCTCCGACCAGGTTTCTGCCCTTTGAGTAGACTTCTCACTTCTGGCTGTAAACTCAAAGTTTCTGCCTAATACATAGGCCATCATCTGCGAGTAGCTAAGATGGCAGCAACCCACGACAATGGCCTACGTATTAAGCCGAAACCTGGTTGATCTCTGGCATATCCGAAGTAAATACAACGCGGGAAAAAAGCCGGTACGTTCACACATTAAAATGAATAATTCTCGCGTAAACTTACAAACTTAAACTCTCTGAATACATCTAAGATACGATTCATAAAGATGTCTTTGAGCTACAATTTCTAAATAATAATATACTAAGATATAATTTTCAAACTGTGCACAGCCTTATTATGTAGACTAGAAAATATTTTAACCCTATTATCTGATGTTGTTACTAATTTGTAATAAATTCGTTCATTCAAGTTAATCTAATATTAGTTCATTCAACTCCTCATATAATATGTTAATGATACGAACTTAAACCTTACACTGTAATTAAATTCTAGTAAACGGCATTGATAATTAAGTGTAGGGATTCTTATAATTTGTGTATCATCATCATTATCATTAACAGCTATTGGCCCACCGCTGGACATAGGCAATCTATACTAAAAATATATAAACGTTTGTACTCTGGGGCCTTATTCAGTATGGCCATTTTAAAGTCTTACCGTGCCGTGTTACGTTATCTCCGCGTTATGGTATTCTCTATGCCAATTAAAACGCGGTAGGGTAAGGTTATGAGCGCGTTTTGAGCTGTCAAAATATCGTGACATATGAGGACGTGTAACGCGCGCGTTTTGTATAATTTACCTATCGTGTGGCATACAGAATACAATTTTTCAATAACGTGACGTGGCGCGTTAAGGAACGCGTTATGTCATTGGTTATACTGAATAAGGCCCCTGGTCTGTTAGTTACCTAATCACGCCTCAATGGACGATCCGATCTTACTGAAATTAAACAAGGAGATACTGTTGTAGCATGAAAATGAAATTCAAGTTCAAAATTCTTGGTGTACGTGAACGAAGTCGCGGTATCAGCTTGTATATTAAAATTAAATACAATATAATTTGTCTTTTTTTAAATATTATTTAGTTTGCAACATAATTATGACAGTTTCTTGTTTTTTTTGAGGTCCCGGTAGTGTAAGTGGGAGAACGGTCGGCTTTGATGCCAGAGGTACCGAGTTCAATCCCCGCCGTGCACCAATGGATTTTTCTGTCAAAAACTTATGTGCGCTTTTCACAGTGGCCCTCCGGTGAAGGAAAAACATCGTTAAGAAACCAACGACCCCCGTGCGGTGGTAGGACACTATCTAGTGTCCAACTGGACAGCTACTACCCTCATGTTAGAAAATCTGTCGCCAAACATCGAATGTGTCCCGGCAGCTATCCTTGAGAGCCAGTTCCCATTCTAGGCCTAGCGTGCTTAACATCTTCGACCGCATCATCACTTACTAACAGGTGAGATAGTGGTCAAGCGCTAGCCTATACGATGTAAAAAATAAATGATTAAAAACTAAAAAATCGACTTTACATGCCACGCGAGTCAGTTTTTAATAGAGATACTCATCAGATTTTGATAAAATTTACTAAGGACCTCAAGACTATACTACTCAAGAATAATTAAAATCGCCAAAATTAGCTTATTTTCAGAGAAAAGTTTGAGATTTTTATCTCCATATCTCTTGAGGTACTCATTTGATCTGAATGAATTTTTTTAACCGACTTCAAAAAAAGGAGGAGGTTTCTCAATTCTACCGTTTTTTTTTTTAATGTTTGTTCGCGGATAACTTCGTCGTTTATGCACCGATTTAGATTATTCATTTTTTGTTCAAAAGGAAATATTCCAAGCGTGGTACCATGGTAATTTTATCGAGGTCTAATAAGTATCTCCAGAGATATTAAGATAAACATCTCAAAATTGGTACTGAAAATGAATAGCGCGGCATTGAAGTCGGTTCTTTTTTAGTTTTTAAACGATATTATAATGAGACCACCATGGGGTATGTACACATGTACCCAACCTATGAAAACAAAGAATCATTGCCAGCGTGTACCTAGCATCGTAGTATTTATATTCTCTTTGCCTAGCATAACATGAACGCTCCGTTCACGTTCTGTCAAAAGAACAATGACCCCATACATAACCAAAGTCAGTCAATAGCAAGAATTACTCACGTGAGACTACGTAGTATAAAAATACCAATATGATGGCGGAGTGTTGGAAAAGCTATTATTATTGTTATCAAGGAGATTTGGTTCGTTATTGGAATAATAATTAAGTTAACCCGCAATCAACGTGGATTAACCGTTGAAGGTTAAACGTGGATTATCGTGTATGGAATAAGAAGATTTAATCTTATATATTAAAACGGGTAATTTTTGTACGTATTGTAACGTCGCGTTTTGATAAAATTCAAATTTTCATTACTTCCTAAATGCCATAAAAATAACTAGATATTCGTTTAAAAACTAAAAAACAACCGACTTCAATGCCGCGCTATTCATTTTCAGTACCAATTTTGAGATGTTTATATCAATATCTCTGGAGATACTTATCATACCTCGATAAAATTACCATGGTACCACACTTGGGATATCTCCTTTCGAACAAAAAAAGAATAATCGAAATCGGTTCATAAACGACGAAGTTATCCGCGAACTAACATAAAAAAAAAAAAAAAAAATATATATATATATATATATACTGTCGAATTGAGAAACCTCCTCCTTTTTTTGAAGTCGGTTAAAAATACAAATAATTTCCATATTATATTAAATCTTTTATTTCCACGCCATCTACTAATTTTTCTCGATACTTCTCTTCCATCACTTAGGTCAAGTTTCCCCACCTGGTTGCGCCACCTGGCGGAACATTAAGCAACAACCCGTAATTAAATGCAATCTATGCTTCTCAAATAATAATTCTTAAATGGGAAACCATTCCAAAATACGAATTCCATTTTAATAACGTAGGAATACGGGAATCCGATTAATCATCACAAATACTAATCAATAATGCACGGCTTTTTTGGCGCCATCTGTCCGAACAGAAAGATAACGGGAGCGAAAACAACAAACATAAAATGCAGCTTGTATTACGGCTAGCGATTCGCATCGACCGACGGCCGGTATGTAACGTTAGTTCTGCTGTCTTAAGGCAGAGGGCGCTGATCTGGAATCATAGACTAAGCAAAAGTAAACCGTTCACCTTCTTTGAACGCGTGCTCGTCTAATTCTATTACTAAGTCCATGAATCAAAGTGACGTTGTCAAACTATTCTTATACGAACTGTCAACTGTCAACAACAACCCACACATTGAAATGGTGAAGGGGTCTAAAACCCAATATCGATAACAAAATAAAGTTGTCATATGCTCCGATGGGTTTCCCTATAAAAATAATTAATGTAGGTTCTTAAAAACCGCGTTAATAAGTACTATTTACGGTTAATCGATTTATCAAATCCCGGTGGTCTCTAACCGCATGCTTTATCATCCACCCCCTATTTTACTATCATCCTTATATCTCCCCTATGTTTCTTCGGAAACATGTAAAAGTCCGAAATCTAACTTACCTAATCGTTCCCTCTTAAATTATCACCTCTCGCGTGACCTCTCGTCATACCTTTACCCCAAATACACGGGGAAAACGCTACAGTATACACCACTAATTAACAATAAAAATTGATTACACGACTCTACAAAAAAATTTTCGTTCTTTGTCCTAAAGTTTATACTATTATTTTCCAGTTAGTTATGCACAAAAACGAAAAGAAAATACCTTTTTTCGGTATAAAGTTTGCTTTTGTGATAGTTATAATAATAATACTCATTTTTCAATTTTTTCATAAATTTTAATTGATTTTAATATTTTTAAAAAGACCGCGCGGTGAGAGTGGGGTATTAACGTTTACACTGTGCCGCTAGATGGCACCCGAGTGATAAACAACCATCAGGTGTTATTTACAAGCCCAGAATAACTTAAAATGTCGTCACGATATGCTAACAACTTACTATATGCTTACAAATTTTAAGGCCATGGGCTGCAGGATGTCATTAAAAGTACATATGCTGCATGCTCATTTGGATAAATTTAAAAACAATATGGGAGCCTATTCCGAAGAGCAAGGAGAACGTTTCCATCAGGACATCATGAGTTTTGAACAACGCTATCAAGGCCAATACAATGAAAACATGATGGGCGACTATTTTTGGGGTTTATTGAGAGAAAGTAGCTATGAACATAAAAGAAAAAGTAAAAGTGTGCACTTTTAAGTTATTTTCCACTTTTCTGTAAGCTAATTTGATAGTAAAACTTAATAAAAATAATAAACATTTTTATTTCAATAGTTTTATTTTCAATCAAAAATTAAAATCCGAGATTTTTAAAAATTTCGTTCAATCAGTCTTCTAAGCACAAAAGCAAAGTTTTTCATGCCATATATTTTTTTCCGTCTAATTACGACCTAAACTACCGAAATTTAATGCTTTGCAATCAAAGTCAAATTTCATGTTGACCCGTGATTATCAGTCACCGTTACTGAACACATCTAAGTAGACAGAAAAAAACACAAAAATATGAACTACCTTATATCATTAATATTTCTGTGGAAGAAAATCACACATATATTGACCATCCCAACAAAAGGACTATAATTTTCCACAGGTGGTCGGAGCATATTATATCAATGTTCCACCTGACTTGCTACTAAAAAGTAGTTTACCACTATCAAGTAACAAATCTGCCGCCATAACCTTACATTGTTCCGAAGCACACAGCCCTTTAAAGTCATAGTATTCTAGGCCTAGCGTATTCACCATCTTTGGCCACATCATCGCTTACCACCAGGTGAGATGAAACTTTTCGGTAGAAAAAATTATTGGTGCGCAATAATTTTTTCTACCGAAAAGTTTTATGTGCGCTTTTCAGTGGCCCTACGGTGAAGGAAAAACATCGTTAAGAAACCAACAACCCCTGCATGATGGTAGGACACTAACTAGTGTCCACCTGGACAGCTACCACCCTCAAGTCAGAAAATCTGTCGCCAAACATTAATGTGTGTTCCAGCAGTTATCCTAGAGAGCCAATTCCCATTCTAGGAATAGCGTGCTTACCATGCATCTTCGACCGCATCATCACTTACCAACAGATGACATAGTGATCAATCGAGCTAGCCTATAAGATAAGTATAAAAAAATACTTTTGAGTACTAAGGTAACCGACCGCCTTTAATAAATAACATGCAAAATTAAATATTTATTTCAAAACTAGCTGTTCCCCGCGATTTTACTCGCGTAAACATAATTCCAGTGGGAATATCGGGACAAAAAGTACCCTATGCATTATTCCAGGGTCTAGGCTATTTACATAACAAATTTTACCGCAATCGGTTGAGCAGTTTTAGCGTGAAGAAGTAAAAACATAGTTAAACGGTCACAAGCTTTCGTCTTTATAATATTAACAGGACAAGCATTGAAATTAAGGACAGAAAATAATATTAATACTCCACTACTGACACCAAAATGTTATCTAGGGTCAAATCTATGATCAACTTTATCGATTACTATCTTGTCTATCGCCCTTGTCCTAATTGGGGTCGATAAACTATCTTAAGTAAACGAAACAAAAATGTGTTCTAGATTCATTTATCGCACGAAAAGCCCGTAATAGGCGTGACGAAAGGTTTTGAAATCCTCTTCCGTAATGTGGGAACACATTTACTATTCACGAAAAAACCTATATTTCTGTAATTAACTTAAGTTTAACGAAGTTTAAAGCAATTTTTCTAATATTTTTTCAATAGAATAGAAAAATAGAATAGAAAAATTCTTTATTGTACACTAACTTAAAATGAAACAAACCGAAATTAAGCTACTTAAGTTACTAGAGGCAATACAATGGGCGGTCTTATCGCTTGAAGCGATCTCTGCCAGACAACCTTTGAATGGACAGAATTTTTAAAAGAAGTTGACGGTGGTACAATGCGTAACATGGTACTAAAGTGCGAAAGTATAATCAAAATAAAAAAATAAATAAACAAACAATCAGCAATGCATAAGCATCATATACATGTATTTGCTTACCAATACAAAACAAAATATACATACACGTACATATCAGAATACTTATATAAACAAATATATTATATATGTCGGAGAACTATCGTTCCCGTGGACATCGTCATTTAGTGGTTGCGGGCTTAGTGGGCGTCATCAGGGTAAGATGCGAGCACAAAACACAATTATCACTGTTTCACACTATTTAATTCAATTTAAACAACATTTTGTTACTTCACAATAATATCGAAAGAAAATGTACAGTTAAGACTGAGCAGCGAGTTCAAGGCACCGATCTTACTTTAAACAACGAACAAATACGCTCTCCACAATGATCCAACTCGATCAGTGGCTACCACACAAATGTGTCTCTCAAACTGTCGGCTACCCTCAAGTAAAGATGGCGCCTCGACCCCGCTCGAGGCACGTGCTCTGCTCTGATTGGTCGTTCAGTAAATTACAATATTCATTACTTTTATAACATTAGTAAGGTTTTTAAGCTATAGAAAAATGTAACAAATCAAATTATGTTAAAATAAGAATTTTAAAAGTAATTAAAATGTAAACAAATTGTATTGTGCGTTATGCACGCAAACAACAATCAACCCGACTCATAGCTTCCTCCGACACGGCCGTCCTGACGTATTACACGTCCTCGTGTGATCTCGAACGCCGCGCATCATTGTTATCTGCAGAAAAGAAAGAGATATTTCATACAGTTGTTCGGCCACTCCTGACCAAAAAAAATCGTGTACATCATTACATTTTATCTCCTGTGCAACAACTTTATTCAAAACAGCCACCTCGCTGTTTATTGCGTTTCACAGTTTTGGTTATAAACAATATTCAAGTGGCCACCTCGCCTTTTATTCTACTAATAGGCCACCTCGCCTTAAGGCCAACTCGCCTTTTATTCTACTAAATGGCCACCTCGCCTTTTAGTTTACTGTTTTCACTTTTCAATGGCCACCTCGCCTCATGGCCACCTCGCCTTAAGGCCACCTCGCCTTTTATTCCACTAAATGGCCACCTCGCCTTTTAGTTTACTATCTTCACTTTCAATGGCCACCTCGCCTCTCACAAAGCTTAACTAAACCTTAACTACTACCACACTGCTAGGATATTTTATAAAGACTGTAGTATTTGCCTGACACACACACACACACACACATACACACCGATAACTTAGTATTTTAAACTAAAGAAATTTAACACGAATACCTTACCATTGTCATCCGACAGACATGGATCCAGCTCAGTTGGGACATAGGATTGGGGGAGTGCCTGAGTAACACATATTTAGTACAAGCAATATTTAAAAAAAACTTTTTTTTAAACAAAAGCACTTAGGTACATAACCTAGGACCAGAGTAAGTCAAGACAAATCCAACGAGCCCAAACACGACGGGTATAACATGTGTAGTTCAGGGATTCCTTTGGCCACCTTCCAGCTCCATCATCAGATCAGCACCATGTCATCATAATATTGCATTGTCACGCGATTTACACGAGTGTGCCAAATTTCAGCTCAATCGAGCCCCTGGAAGTTGCTCTAAAATCAATCGCAAGATTTGTGACGGACAAATAAATTCGCCGTGAAGTAGAGAAAAAGCGTCTACAAGAACAATACGTATTCCTTTTGATCATTTTTGCCACTGAGCTTACCTGTGGCGTCAAATTGGGTTGTATGCCAAGGAATATCAGCTTTCGATATAGCGTGTAGCTCTATTGTTTTAAACTTCGCGACTTAGCTACTCTACATGTTATGCAATTTTCTACAAATTTTCTGACGTATTTTGACATATTGGGAAAGCAATAATGTTGATATGCCTTTTCTAAAGTTTTATCCTATCCCAAATGATCAATTGACTCGTGAAACTGATTTATAATCGACCAACTAAAAGCTCTAGGTACAATTGGTAGCCAAATATTACGAATATTCCTTTCAACCAGAATTCGACCAGATCATCGCTTTCAAGTTCAGTAATAATTTCATTGTATTCGGGGTCTCTTCGATGTTCCGCTTGTAACCAATTCGAATATAACTCCGCTATATTGACGCGTTTATCTTCTACACAATTTTCTCTACCTACACTATGAGTATCACTAGCAGCGCTGCCGTTCACCTAAGGCATGTAATTTCTCGAGAAAAAGTCAACGTGGGCCATTCTCCTACCCTCCCTGTATTGTATGCTAAAATCAAAATCCTGGAGGAAAGCCCACCACCGATACACTCTAGGGATTGAGTCTGCTTTAGTTCTCGAGGCTTTTAGAGAATTGCAGTTAGTAATGACTGTGAAAGTCCTGCCATAGAAATAATGGCGGAAATGCTTAACCGAGTTAACAACTGTTAGTTTTTGTTAGTACTGTAGTTGTAGTTGTACTGTTAGTTAGTGTCTCGTAAGAGTGGTATCGAGACTCCGCATGCGTAGTGCGTTTACTGTAGTATTCTACCGGATGTAATTTTATACCAGCTCTTTGGAAGAGGATCGCGCCCTAACCTACTGGCGTCCGTATGTAACTATAGGTAATTCTGGGTCGAAAAGCATCAAAACCGGGGGGATGAAGTCAATACCGATGTTATGTCTCGTCTAATTGATTCGTACTCTGTCGTCCACATTATTTTTGAATTATTGTTAGCTAACAGACGATAGAGCGGTGCCATTTTAAGCGAAAAGTTATTGATAAACTGTTTGAAGTAGGGTGCTAAGCCTAAAAATTCTCTGAGCTGAGTGATCGTCTGTGGTGGTAGAGAACTAGTCAACGCGATTATTTTACCGAGGTTGTGCCTGATTTCACTCTCAAATTTTTCAGAGCCTAAAAATTGGACCTGCTTCTTAAGAAAGGCGCATTTTTTTTTCATATTAAACGAGAATCCAGCATCACTTAGAGTTTTTAGTACTATGCATAACCGTTCCAGTCTTTGCTCTACACTATCCGCGGGTACCTAGTATAACTAGGTGATCCATGTAGACAATTGCGTAGGAGTACGCTAGGTCACCTAGAACCGTAATAATATCTCTCTGATACACAGAGGGAGCATTTCGTAAGCCAAACGGCATGGCAGTAAACTCATAATGGGCGTCCGATGTGATAAACACGGTTGTCTCTATCGAATTTGACTCTACATTTATAGGAACTTCATAAAAATCCACTAGCTATGTCAAGATACGTATAAAATCGCGCGCCTGATAACCTTTGAACCTGATCACCAATAAGTGGTAAGGGATACCGGTCGAGAATTGAATCGGGAAGTACTAGAGTTTAAATCTCGACAATCCCCACACATATGGTCTGTGCCATCGCGCTTCTTAACTAAGAGTTTTGGAGCTAGAGAAAGGAGACTTGTTTGGTCTAATAACTCCAGCAGATAAAAGTTCACTGCATTTATTACGTACTATCACTCGCTCTTCAGGGCTTAAGTGATAAGGCCGCCGTTGCACGATTTTACTAGGATCTACTATAATAATTTCTAATTAACCTGTCTTTACTCTACTAGAGGCGTGCCATCAACAAACGAGTCCTTAAAACAGCTAAGAAGTTCTATTTATCGTGGTTTAAGGTCATCCAGTATATCGGTATTCACGTCATGTATTTACCTACCACCGCGTTACCTACGTTGCAAATATTAACTACAGGCAGCTTCTCAACTGCAGAAAGTTTATCGCTCGATATGTGTACCGACAACCCTAAGGCCACTAAATCGCGCCCAATCAAAATCTCGTTATTTAGGTAATCATCAGGTATAATGTAAAATAAAATGTGTACGTCATGACCACTCAGAGATGAGTGAGACCACCACCAACCTTAGATGCATGATCATGCTTGATCAAACCCCCTAAAATCGATCAATAAAGATTTAAAAAAAAAAGACTTGTGGATCACATAACAACCAGTGTTTTTTTCCTACACTTCATTTCCCTACACTGGTCAAGGCAGCAATTGCACTTTGTAATGTACCAACAATCTTACGCGAGAAGCTCTTTTTTATTAAGGAACAATCAGCACCGGAATCAAAATAAAATGGAAACTGCTCACCAAATTGCGTAATTATCCCGGTGACAGGTTTCATACCACAAACGTCCACTCATTTCACAACGCTTGGTGCGGCGGCGGGCTGTGCGCTCAACACCACACTTGTAGCAAGTCAGCTCAGTCAGGTCGGCAGGGCTCGCGTAGCAACGGCTGTGTTGGTCGCAACGGCGCTCAGAAGTCGGAGTTGTTTGCTGCTTGTCCTGGGATAGACTGAAACATTCAAAAGATTTATGATCAACTTTCCACAACCGTAACATTTTGTTTAAACGCAACTTAACCTAGGACGTTTATTATCTTCCGTAGTGCTTGCAACGGTCTTTGTTATCTCTTGGTAACTTCTCTTGCTATAAGAAAAAGCCATTAGTTCACGTTGCATTTTACAGCGGGTAGTTATTTCTTCAGAAGAAATACTGCGTTGTAACCGTGACTTGGTTTGCCCCATATGCGCAAGTATGAAGAACGACACCATTTATTTCTTGTCTAAATTATAAACGGTCTGCATATGTAGCAAGACATTCACTTTCTTGCGATTTACCAGTAAGCATCTTTAATATCGTAGCACATGCACATCGTGTAAACATTTCTAACGTATCAAAGGGACAAAAAAAAAAACTTGTCTACCCACTTCATATTAGGTAAAGCTACCAGAGAAAACCATGTTGCGGTCAAGCCTCGCATGGCATTGCTAAGTATAAGAACTAATTTACTTCCCTGTACACCGTGATCCGAAGCCGATTCCCGCCGGTGCCAGCCAGGCCCGGGCGTCAGTGTCTGCATCATCCGGTTGAAATGTAGGCAGCGTGATGCTTTTTATCCTCGATATTCGGTGGGTTAGTTAGCGATTCCACGAGTAGCCTCATGTTGGCTTGTTGCGCTTCGAATAACGCGCGCCATCCTTCATTTGCCGCTGTCAGTTTGCTCACGTTTTGTGCCTGCACCGATCCCACTTCTGATGTCGGAGAACTATCGTTCCCGTGGACATCGTCATTTAGTGGTTGCGGGCTTAGTGGGCGTCATCAGGGTAAGATGCGAGCACAAAACACAATTATCACTGTTTCACACTATTTAATTCAATTTAAACAACATTTTGTTACTTCACAATAATATCGAAAGAAAATGTACAGTTAAGACTGAGCAGCGAGTTCAAGGCACCGATCTTACTTTAAACAACGAACAAATACGCTCTCCACAATGATCCAACTCGATCAGTGGCTACCACACAAATGTGTCTCTCAAACTGTCGGCTACCCTCAAGTAAAGATGGCGCCTCGACCCCGCTCGAGGCACGTGCTCTGCTCTGATTGGTCGTTCAGTAAATTACAATATTCATTACTTTTATAACATTAGTAAGGTTTTTAAGCTATAGAAAAATGTAACAAATCAAATTATGTTAAATTAAGAATTTTAAAAGTAATTAAAATGTAAACAAATTGTATTGTGCGTTATGCACGCAAACAACAATCAACCCGACTCATAGCTTCCTCCGACATATATATAAAAAATATTCAATAATATATATGTATAAATATTCTATACAAAAAAAAAATATATACATATACCTATAGATAAAAAAATATATACTTTTAAGTACAGAGTAAATATGTTACATACTATTAAGTGATAAATAGTGTTTTTTCACCATATTTTTGAAGATTGGGAGTGATTGAGCTTTTCGTATATCTAAGGGAAGTGCGTTCCATAATCGTGCAGCTTGAACAGTAAAAGACTTGCTATAGTACTCAGAAGTATGTGAAGGAATTTTCAGAATAAGTGTGTCAGAAGATCGTAAGGATAGGGAATGTGACTGATGTAGGAATTTAAAACATTCTTTCAAATAATGAGGAGTGGAAGGGATAAAAAGTATGGAATATAGGAAAGAGAGGATGTGTGCATTCCGGCGCAAACGAATCGGTAACCATTTTAGCTTACTACGAAATTCTGAGATGTGGTCAAACTTGCGAAGGCCATAGATAAATCTAATGCAGAAGTTCTGTAAACGTTCGAGTTTATTCAGCTGCTCTTCGGTTAAGTCGAGGTATGAGACGTCGGCATAATCAAGTATTGGGAGTAACAGGGATTGAGCAAGCGCAATTTTGGTGGATATTGGCAGGAAATTGCGCAACCTCCGAAGGGAAAATGCTGCAGCAAAAAGTTTGCGACTAACTTCAGCCACCTGAGGCACCCATGTAAAATCGCGGTCTATATAAATGCCTAGGTTTTTAACCGTGTCACAGACTTTCAAAACTGTTCCATCAAAAATGAATTGCGGCAGGCGAAACCAATCTATTTTGGAAACCATTCTTGAACTACCTATGATAATGATTTGGGTTTTCGCCGGATTAATGCTGAGACCATAAGAATTGCTCCATTTAGTAATACTGCGTAAATCGGAATTAATAGTCTCAACAGCCGCATCTAATTGTGTGAGTGAGGACTGTGTGTAGATCTGTAGATCATCAGCATAAAGGTGGTAGGAAGAAGTTAGACTACGGGAAATAGAGTAAATGAATAATGAAAACAGAAGAGGAGAGAGAACGCCGCCCTGGGGTACACCTGCAGACGTGCTGCACCATGATGAAAAAGAATCATCGATGCGTACACGCTGCCGGCGACCGTACAGGTAAGTACGAAACCAATCAACCACCGTTGGAGATATGTGAAGAGAGCGTAGAATTTCTAACATAATATCAAAATCGACATTATTGAATGCGTTACTGAAGTCTAGCAGGGATAATACTGTCAGTTTGCCGTTATCCATGCCCTGACGCACATCCTCCGTAATCTTAACTAAAGCTGAGACTGTGCTGTGACCAGGACGGAAACCGGATTGGAAACGATTCATAAGGTTGTTTCGGATAAGAAAGGCAGTCAATTGCTGGTGTACGAGACGTTCAAGGAGTTTTGATAGGAATGGTAGTATGGAGATAGGTCGATAGTCGGAGAGAGAGGAAGGATTGCACTTTTTAGGTAGAGGGGTTATCTGTGCTTCCTTCCAGATGGAAGGAAACACACCACAGGAAATGGACTCATTAAGGATATATTGGATCACATGCACAGTCTCGTTCAGTATTAGAACGATCATCTTTCGGCTGATAGCATCGCAGCCCACAGCGTTAGATGAAATTGATTCTACGCCCTTCCTAACATCACAACTGGTGAATTGTAGAAACTCAAAAGATGAATGGCCAGGAGTTGGTATACTAGCAAGATCACGTAAGGTGGCATTTTTAACTGGCCCATCAAATGCGGCAGAAGATGAAAAATGCTGATTGAGCGTATCAATATTTAAGTTATTGGGTAAAGTAGAACTGCGCGACTTACCAACTCCTAATAACTCCCTACACACCTTGTTGCATTCATTTCGACGTTCATTGTATCTGTGTTTGTTATTGTCTGTAGGCATGCATTTATACCTACTCTTGGCAGCAGATTTTTTATTAATTAATATTCTGATATCCTGAGTAAGCCAAGGCGCAGGCAAATGTTTAATTTTAACTGGTCTTAGTGGAGCGTGTTTGTCGTACAATTTGATGATGATCATGTTAAAAAGTTCAAGTTTCGAATCAATACTAGGTGCATTTATAACTTCAGACCAGTCTAAACTATTGGCATCACTGCGTAGGTTTTCCATGTCAATGCCACCAAAATTACGGTGCATAAGGACTTTGGGCTTGGCTTTTGGCGGACGGATTTTGTAGGAGAGGTAAACCATGTCATGGTAAGAAAACTCGTCCGCAGCGCACTGACCATGCTTGCTGACATGTGTAGAAGATTGTACAAGAATCAGGTCAAGTAAAGAGGGTGTGCAATTTGGGAGATTGTGGGTAGCATCTAGGGGAAGAATGGTCAGGTTGCAAGCCCTCACTGTGGACTCAAAAGCCAGGGAGCGAGAGTCTCGTTTTAGTAAGCACGTGTTAAAATCACTCATAACTATGGTGTGTTCATAAGACGGCATGAAGTTTTCTAATAGGGTCTCAAGAGAAGAAAAGAAATTAATATGAAGTGACGGAGAGTAGTAGACACCAATTAATATTTTAGAGTGGGATAGTGAAATTTCAAGTAAAAGGTGCTCACCAGCATTAGAGGGGGGAGGCTGCGCTGACATACTTACTATCGTGAATTGTATATGAGAGCGTAAATATATGGCAACACCGCCACCACCCCTGCCAATGCGGTCGTTGCGAATAAGTTGGAAGCCAGGTAACGTATATAAGGATGAAGGGAGGGACGGTTTCAACCAAGACTCGGAAACGAGTATGGCATGAATGCTTGTATGCTGAAACGACGCCATCATATCGGTGAAATGAGCCGGAATGCTTTGCGCGTTAATATGAAAAACATTGAAGTTTTTCACAGCGCCCACTAGGATGGAGTCAATAGTACTCGACAAGCTGGGTAAGCTATGAAAGCTATCATTACTGCTGCTGTTTGCGGATACATACGATGTCACAGATTCATCACTACTACAATCACTTTGGGGCATGGAATATTGTATAGATGTGTAAAAATAAATAAATATATTATAATAAATAAAACTATATAGATATATAATAAATAATAAGTATAAGTAAATAGATATGTATATAAAATCAATAATTAGTAAAGTTGATTTGGATGCCAACAAGTGACAATAATGCCCACCTGCCAGCTGTGCTTTGGTTAAGTATACAAAATTTTCAATAACACTAAAACTATATTAAATTAACTATTACCTTAATACTGTGTAAGATCCAAACGAAAACAAGAAAATAGTAGAACATTATAACCACTGGGCTACTCATTTGCATTAACCAAACGCAGAAAACAAACAAAAAAATATATATAATATATACCTACCTAAACGACTGACATACCTACTAAATTAAAAAAATCCTTAAAACAATTAAGTTTAATCGATCGATTGTAAATATCTTAATAGTCTGTGGAATGGAATTAAACATAATCAATACACACACACACACACAATAGAGGTTTCATGTCGAATTAACTTTTGAAGAAGATATAAAGATAATAAAATAAATATCTATACTATGTAGTTATATATATACCTTTCATACAATTCTTTTCTTCGCGTTAATTTTAGTATTTGAAAGTTGTTTTTATGGTAAGTGAGTAAGTGGTAAGTGAAGTAAGTGAGCGTGATAGACAGACACAGAGGTAAGGAAAATTGATTTGCCTTAATAACAATATTCTACCATGCAAACAGGGTGAAACGTTTTTGGAACATAATAGGCAAACAACAAACAAATGAATGTCAAACCAGTCCCGCGGCACTGCAATAGTGCGCAAAAACAGCTCACATGGTGTCATGGCGTCGGCTGTGACGTCACGCATAGGTTAATGACATACTTAACGTTGTAACTATTATATAATCTGTAACAATGAATACACATGGGTTGTCCAAAATTTAATAACATTTTCAAGAAAACCTCATAAGAGGACATAGGCTTGACGTCATGCGTTGTCATTGGTGTTTCAATCAAAATGGCCGAATGCATTATTTTAATGTCTTATTTTATCGAAAATTTTAATAATCTCATTTTTCAGGGTTCCGTAGCCGAATGGCAAAAAACGGAACCCTTATAGATTCGCCATGTCCGTCTGTCTGTCTGTCTGTCCGTCCGTATGTCACAGCCATTTTATTCCGAAACTATTAGGACTACAGAATTGAAACTTGGTAGGTTGGATGTATTCTGTGAACACCTTCCCAATTTTATATAAAAATAAAAAATATAAAAGTTTAAGGGCCGGGGGGGGGGGGGGGGGGGGCATTCCATACATGGAACTCGAACGAAAAAAAATCTTTTTTCTTCAAACCTGTGTCTATGGATAGGTCTTCAAGAATGACATTGAGGTTTCTAAAATCATTTTTTCTCAAAGTTAATCATTTAAAAGATAGGCGCGTCTAAAGTGGTAAAATGTGTGTCCCCCCCCCCTCTAACTTCTAAAGTAAGCGAGTGAAAAATCTAGAAAAAATATATTCTGTAGATCTCAATAGAAACTTTCAACGAAAATTGGTTTGAACGAGATACAGTGAGCAGTTGTTGAGATATAGCGACCGCAAGTATAACTTTGTTTTTCATACAAACGCTATGAAAAACAAAGTTATTTTTGTAGTTGCGAAAAATCATAGTTATAGAATACTCTACTGTGTTACGGAACCCTACGAGTGCGAGTCCGACTTGCACTTGGCCAGTGTATTTATATAAAACTAAACCGGTGTTTTAAATTGTTTTAATATGTATTTTCCCCTAAAATCATCAAATCTTCGATTTTTTTATACTGTCGTCTTGCCTATTGCCAAATTGCAACATAACCGCTCTAGTCTGCTGGCCAATACTTTTACACTATCAAGGTACTATATACAATAGTCTCCCTGCTTCCACTCCTTACGCTCTATGCTCTATTGATTCTTATAGTAAGTCGTAAGAAAATATGTCGATGTCGACCATCTCTGAATTTAAAAAATTAATATAACGGCGATTCGCGCATTTATTACGATGTCGTTATATCAAATATTATTAATTAAAATTTTATACTGTGAAAACTCATTGTTCTTTTTAAGCTTAATACGGCCACGTCGCGGCGTCCTGCGATCTGCGGGCGTGATCTCAGTACTTCTCAAATGTTTTCTGATCGCGTTTGGTGTGAACCAGTTGGTACAAATACTACTGCGCTATCTGACCGCCGCCTAGTCCGTACCTTTAATCTTTTAATCGATAGACAATACATTGTTTCAGTTTCATTCGGAAGTCTTTATCAGGATCTCGAGCACAGGTTCAACCTCACACTGGACGTCAGCTAGCGCAAAGTTCTCTTAGTTCCTGTCTTTAAATTTATAACCTGATTTTTTTTTATTTGCGATATATTTGGTTGAGAATCTATGACTTCTGAATACAATCATGTTTATGGACAAAAGCTGTACGTCGAATATTGTAAGTTATCAGTTCTAAGCAATTAAGATGCAAATGTATGACCTTATTAGATTTCAGCAATGCGTTCAACACTGTTGATTTCGACATTCTTCTTGCATTGCTCTGCTCTCTTCACATATCTCCATCGGTAATTCAGTGGTTTCATAGTTACATATATGGGCGGCGGCAGCGTGTACGCATTGAAGATTTATTTTCTTCGTGGTGTGACACGAGTGCTGGCGTCCCTCAGGGTGGTGTGCTATCTCCTCTTTTATTTGCCATTTTCATTAATTCTATATCTTCTTCTCTCTCTTCCTCGTACCACCTCTATGCAGACGATCTCCAAATATACTCACAAACATCTGTCGAACGTTTAGATGAAGCTATTGGAACTACCAACGATGACTTATGCCGTATAGCAGATTGGAGCAAATCGTATGGATTAGCCGTTAACCCCACTAAAACTCAAGCTATCATCGTGGGTAGTTCTAGACTTCTTGCAAAGGTAGACTCCTCAAGACTTCCTCCAATCGTTTTTAATAATGTGATTGTTCCCTATAGCAATCAAGTAAAAAATCTCGGGGTCATACTTGATAAAAATTTTACGTGGGATCCTCAGATTCAGTCTGTTAGCCAAAAGTTGTTTGCTTCTGCAGCTTCACTCCGTAGACTGCGTAATTTTCTGCCGACTGCGACTAAAGCTGCGCTTGCTCAGTCTCTTCTACTTCCCTTACTAGACTACGCTGATGTCAGTTACTTGGACCTTAGGCAAGACCAATTGAACAAGCTTGAGCGGTTGCAAAACTTTTGCATACGGTTTATTTTCGGTCTCCGGAAATTTGACCATGTTTCAGAGTACCGCTCAAAACTTAATTGGCTCCCTATCCGTCTTCGCCGGAATACTCATATCCTTTCCCTTCTATATACCATATTGTTCAATCCCTCAACTCCCATTTATTTAAAAGAACGATTCCAGTTTCTCTCTTCCACCAATACCCTTTCTCTTAGGTCATCGGAAAACTTGGTTCTCAACATTCCAGCACATAATACTAACTTTTATGATGCGTCATTCTCTGTGCAAGCTGTGCGCCTCTGGAATGATCTACCAGTTGATATCAGATGTGCTCAGTCTCTGTGTAGTTTTAAAGCTCATGTCAAAAATTATTACTTGTCACTTAATAGTAGTTTATGCAACTGTCATATAATGAAGGGTATTAAAACACGAGTGTGAGTTTATGAAACGAGCGCAGCGAGTTTCATAATAGTAACGAGTGTTTTAATACCCGTGTTATATGCAGTTGCATACACTACTTTATCTTCACTAATGCAATTAATCAAACAACAAGAGTAAAAGCTGACAATAGTTTATTTATAATAATTGTTCAAATTTTGGATGGTACAATTTTGAAAGTTAAAATGCCAAAAAGTTATTATATTCTTTTTCATATAATTTTCTAGATTTTTCTGGCAAAAGATTGTGAGTTACTTTTGTTGCCAATTCTAGAATATCCGGAGGCGTACAAATATCATCGTCGCTATCCATTTTTAACTTTTAATTTGTATTTTAAAAACAAAACACATTGCGAAACATTAAATTCACGCGTACGTGTATTGTCAGTGAACTTGCCGCCATTAAAATCTAACCAATGAGAGCGCAGCTGCGCGCGCAGGGCCAATCAGGAGCGAGCGCGCGCTGTTCTTTTTTTATTTAATTGGCACAAGATCTTACCAAAGAGTTTTGTGTATGTAAGTTTAGTAGTTTCGACGAAGTTTTCACGTATAACCCAACTGTTTTCAAAAGCCAGCCTAATATCAAAATATTACAACTTGTATGAGGATTTTGTTCATAAGGCTCGCCAGGTTAATTGGTCGCGTTTTATTGTTGTTATAATGAGATTTTACGATATCGATGTGGATATTATACCATCATGTGAAATTGCTTAAATTGAGTGTTTTGTTATCTGCGCTATAACAGTAGTAATTATAAGTCAAGTATTGGAAACATAAGTAGAATGTTATAACATTAGTGTAGATAAATAATATTATGTTAGTATTAAGTCATTCGTTTCAGCATTAGACATATTATAATTTGATTATTTATTGTGCATCTATATATATATATCTTCTAATATATAAAATTCTCGTGTCACAGTTTTCGTTGCCATACTCCTCCGAAACGGCTTGACCGATTTTGATGAAATTTTTTGTGCTTATCCGGTATCTATGAGAATCGGCCAACATCTATTTTTCATCCCCCTAAATGTTAGGGGTAGTCCACCCCTAAATTTTTTATTTTATTTTTCATTTTTTAACCGAATTCACAAAAAGGAGGAAGTTCTCAATTCGTCGGTTTTTTTAATGTATGTTTACCGATTACTTGAAGATGCCTGAACCGAATTGGAAAATATTTTTTTTTGTTTCAAAGGGTATATATATTATACTTCCCAGGTGGTCCCATATAATTTTAAGGAAATTTGTAGAGCGGTTTTTAATAACCCAACAAAAATCATCGATGCATTTTTGTATACTTCGATGACATGATACTGGGTACTCCGTGGCGTGTCTTGGGAGAGGCCTATGTCCAGCAGTGGACTGATACTGCTGATTACGATGATGATATTATTTCACAGGTGGTACGTTATAAATTTCATCGAGATAGGTATATTCAGTATCTCCAGAGATATGATGAAAAACACCTCAAACTTAATATTAAAATTGACTAGCACGACGTTTGAAGTCCGTTCTTTTAGTTTTTTAAGCGATCTTGAATTATAGGTAGGTATAGATAGATAGATAGATAGAAACACTTTATTGAATACCTTATTAAAAAGAAACAGAGTATTACTTAACAACTAATTATAAGAGTGTAACAACAGGCGGTCTAATCGCTGAAAGCGATCTCTTCCAGACAACCTTTAGATGGAGAAATATGTAAATAGATACGGCGGTGTACAGTGTATAAGTAAATAAGACGTAAGCTATTAAAGGATACTAAATTATTACAAAAGAAAATAATAATAATTACTTATTAATATTTTTAGGTATGTATGTATCCTACGTATTTCGGTGTAAAAATGTAAAGAAACCTACCTAAATATAGTCTATGTCTTTTCATCATCATCACCGGTGTCAGTCCACTGCTAGACGTAGGCCTCTCCCAAAATGTGCCACTGAGCCCGATCTTGGGCTCTTCTTTTCCAGTCACGGCCCACTGCTCCGCGTATGTCGTCGCTCCACCTAGTCACAGGACGTCCTACGCTACGTTTGCCGATTCGCGGTCTCCACTCTAGTACAAGTCTACCCCAACTGGCTGAATACTCGAAGACCCCAACGGTTATCAGTCCTTTTTTTTTGACCCAGGAAAATCCTTTATGGATACCAAATCGCCCGGGGGAGCGAGATGATTATGTGGGACTCGCTGCCTGAAAGGCAGGATACCGCACTAAAAACCTGGGGTGAGCCGTCATCCACCGTGGTGGAGCAAGATGGGGTTGCGCTAGCATTCACCAACTTGCCCCGGTGGCAGACCCAAATGGGCCTCTGCCGCTGCGGAGGGCTGACCTTGCTCACCAAAGTCAACCCTCAACCGTCATTTGGGGAGTGCAAGCCGTTGGAGAGTCCCCCGACTCTCCAACAGTTACCCCACAATGACAGAGGACTGTGGCTCGTCTTCTCGTCAAACTTACCACACCCTCCGTCCCTCCGATGACAGGTGTGCGAAGAGCAAATACCCCTACTCACACACCGTCCGCTGTTCGTCTCGCATGCCATTGCTAGTGGCATACGAGACTCCACTCACGACCGTCACCAGCCCCACCTCTCGGCCCGAGTGAATCGGACCCACAGCCTTAGAGGAGTGTGGCTCGTCTTCTCCTCAAACTCACCACACCCTCCGTCCCTCACATGACAGGTGTGCGAAGGGCAACTACCCCTACTCGCACACCGTCCACCGTCCGGCTCGCATGGCAAAAGCATGCGAGCAACCCTCTTGCAGCCGTTACCGGCCCCGCCACTAAGTCCGAACATTATGCTCGGACCCACCACCGGGCGGCTCCCACCACCGAGCCCGCCCTGCCCCGTCACACTGTGCCCTCTGCTATATATCAGAGGGACACGCGGAGGAGCCCCTCACGTCGGAACTTCGCTATCGGTCGACAACTTAACCCAGTAAACTAGGAAAAGTTGTCGGCCGATACCCAGGGTACACCACGAGGAGGTGTTCCGACCCGCACCCCAACGGTTATCAGTCCTGCGGCAGATATGACCAGCCCACTGTCACTTCAGTTGAGTAACTCGTTGAGCTATGTCGGTAACTTTAGTTCCCTGGTGAATTTTAGTACGGAGAAATAGTGCTCTTTTGAAATGATTTTTGTTTAATTTTGTTCGGACAAGCAGGCCGTCATTGGTAATAACTTACTTACCGTATACAATAACTTGTTATTGTAAACGGCCATAAATAAAGAAAGTTTTGCCATTTTGCCAACAGGCCGTCTTACGTGCTTTCATATTAAGGTACGGACACACCGCAGCGTCCTGCGTGTGCGATCTAGGTGGCGATCAGATAGCGCAGTAGTATTTGTATCGACTGGTTCACACCAAACGCGATCAGAAAACAATTGAAAAGTACTGAGATCGCGCCCGCAGATCGCAGGACGCCGCGGTGTGGCCGTAATATAACACTGCCGTCTTTGTGTTTAAAATGCCGTTCTTTTTCCACAGACCTCGAATTACACTACGTTTCAAATCTGTATTCTTCAAAAATCAAGTTTCGAGATATGTGTGGAGAACCAAAACAATTTAAAATACTTTGTAACAATGTATGCAATTATGTCACGTGCCATATATTTATATATAAAAATAAATTTATAGAACTTTTGACAGCCCAACATGTCTATTAAGCCCCATTTAAGCCCACATATTTTACAATTTAATAGATTAAAATATTATTCCATCTTGTAGTTCATAGACCTACAATAACCCTTGCATCAATCGATAGGTACGCACTCTATAAAGAATTTCACGGTTTTTGAACAAGCAATAACAGGTGGATGAAGTCAGGTCAGGAACGCTCGCTTCGATGGGCACTACCCACGCTAACCTGTTGTAGGATTAGCGTGGAGAAGGCTTCGTATTATTATACATACTAGCTGTTACGGCTAACTGTAAGGACTAGCTGTAAGGCTTCGCCCGCGTTATTGTGTCTTTATGACCTTTGAGGTCAAGATCGATAATCTCTTAGCCCAAGTCACCATAGATGACCCCAAAGTCGAACTCAATATCCTCTATTGTTAAAGTCATTAATCATTTTGGTTACCTAACCAAGGTATACGAAGTTGTGCTGTTCAATTGATTTGACTCTTCACAAAAGTTCCTGAAACATTTCTTACAAATAAAATAAGGTAAATAGTTGCGCGAGCGTCGCAAGCTCTATCATTGCGCGAGCGAACATGTTTTATGACTTTTTATGACCCTGACAGTTTTATAACTTAACAATCAAGTCACTGTAGATGACTCTTAGGTCAAACTCGATATCGTCTATTGTTAAAATCATTGATCATTACTTGGTAAACCTAACCAAGGTTTACCAAGTTTTGCTGTTTAAGTATTTGAGTCAGTCTAATGTATGAGGCTGTTAAAACACGCTATTATATGCTATATAGCGTTATTACTGCACAAGCGAAGCGAGCGCAAATTTTTTTTAGGACCTTTTATGACCCTTACAGTTTTTATGACATACTAAGTCAACACCGATAACCCTAGCTAGGGTTTAACTTGATATCCACTTATTTTAAGGTTAATAATCATTATGATTATTGAAGGTTGAACTGTTTCAATTTATAAACTCGTTTTGATGCATGTGGCTATTTAAATACAAAAAATGCTGAAATATTACTTACAAAGTAGATAAAACAAATGCTTGCGCGAGCGTAGCGAGCGCTATCAATGCGCGAGCGAAGCGATGGTGAAATATTTTTACGACTTTTTATGGCCCTGACAGTTTTTATGACCTCCTAAGTCAACACCGATAACACAAAGGTTAAACTTTATATACACTTATTTTAAGGTTAATAATCATTATCATTATTTAAGGTTGACTGTTTCAATCTATGACTCGTTTTGATGCATGTGGCTATTAAAAAACAAAAGTTACTAAAATGTTTTCAACAAAGTAGATACAAAAAATGCTTGCGCGAGCATAGCGAGCGCGAAAAATTTTTGACGACTTTTTATGACCCTGACAGTTTTTATGACCTTTAGTAGGTCATAGTAAGTCAACACTGATGACACAAAGGTAAAAAACTTCATATTCGCTTATTTAAGGTCAATAATCATTATGAGTATTGAAGGTTGAACTGTTTCAATTTATAAACTCGTTTTGATGCATGTGGCTATTTAAATACAAAAATGCTGAAATATTACCTACAAAGTAGATAAAACAAATGCTTGCGCGAGCGTAGCGAGCGCTATCAATGCGCGAGCGAAGCGATGGTGAAAAGTTTTTACGACTTTTTATGATCCTGACAGTTTTTATGACCTCCTAAGTCAACACCGATAACACAAAGGTTAAACTTCATAACCACTTATTTTAAGGTTAATAACAATAATGATTATTGAAGGTCGTACTGTTTTAATTTATTACTCGTTTGATGCATGTGGTTATTAATATACAAAAGTTCTGAAATATTACTTACAAAGAAGATTAAACAAATGATTGCGCGACCAGAGCGAGCGCGAAAAATTTTTACGACTTTTTATGACCCTGACAGTTTTTATGACCTAATAAGTCAACACTGTTGACACCACGGATTAGACAAAGGAGGTTGGATTGGCAATGTGGGCGGGGCAGGCGCGCCACTAGTATGATTAGACAATCATAGATTCATAGAACCACGCGATCATACTTTTTAGTGGCTCGTGGTTTGCGTCGCAGCGCGGAGGTGCGCTAAAATCGTCTCAAAATGCCGTGTTGTGCGATTATTACGTGTAAATTAAAGAGTCAGACATCAAGTATTAAACAAGGAGGAATTTCTTTTCATCGGTAAGCATAAAATCTTCGTATTATAGATATTTTTGTCCAAAAACTATTTTTAATTATGAAATTCTTTGTTCAAACGACAACATACCCAGAGAACAGATAACTATACATTGCTGGTAAAGTACGAATATTTCTACCTCGAGACGCAGTTTACGCGCAATGGATTGCAAAGCGAGCGAAATCACCACGCCTCTCCGACTCGTTATATTCACGTTCGCGTCGGTCGCCGGCCGGTCGGCCGCGTGTGATTGTGTGTAACTTATAGAGTCTCGAAGTAATGTGCGTAACAATTGCAGTAGTGTGCGAAGCAATTGCAGCCCCGTGTTCTATGTGTAATTTGTTTATTAGTTTGCGTAATTCGTGTATCTATTTGTATTGTTTATGTTGTGGAATCGTTTGGTGGGAGTAACGCGGCGACGCTGGTTTTCAAACAAAAGTGTGATTATTGCCAATCCAACCTCCTTTGTCTAATCCGTGGTTGACACAAAGGTTAAACTTGATATCCACTTATTTTAAGGTTAATAATCATTATGATTATTGAAACTCGTTTTGATACATGTGGCTGGCTATTAAAATACAAAAAATGCTTAAATATTACCTACAAAGTATAAAACAAATGAAATTTTTTACGGCTTTTTATGACCCTGACAGTTTTTATGATCTACTAAGTCAACACCTATGACCCTAAGGTTAAATGTGGCTGTTAACACGAATGTTTCTGAAATACTTCCCACAAAGCAGATAAAACACGTTGGGCAAGCAAAGCTATCGCGTAAATTCTGATGACTTTTAATGACCCTGACAGTTTTATGGCCTAATTAGGACACATATTAAGTTTAGTCATTATAGATGAACCTAAGGTCAAACTTTTATGATTATGCAAACTCTATGTAAAGTTAACAAAAAATAAAGGCACCCACACTTAACTGCCGAAAAAAAAGTATTCATTGCCCTTTTATGCCCCATTTAATTTCTTTGTACAAAATTTCATCTGAATCTTTCAAGCCGTCTGGCCGAAAAGAGGCAACACATTAACAAAATTCCATAATAAAAATCTAGTCATCCGAAATTGCCAGCCAAAAAAAAGTATTCGTTGTCCTTCTATGTCTTATTGACTGTCTGTGTAAAAAATTTCAGCTAAAACGGTTAACCCGTTTGAACGAGAGTAGGCCGCCACACATTTGCAAAACTGGGCACCTGGACTCGACAGCCGGAAAAAAGTATCCGATATCCTATTCTATCCTATGAACTGTCTTTATACAACATTTCAGGCAAATCGGTCAAGCCGTTTATTCGATAAGAGGTCTTATATTTACAAAATTCAATTTAAAATATCTGGACCCCCTGACTCGACAGCCAGAAAAAAAGTATCCTATACCTATCCTATTCTGCCCTAAGACATGTATTCGTACAACATTTCAGGCAAATCGGTTAAGCCGTTTATTTGAGAAGAAGTCTTATATTTACAAAATTCAATTAAACATATTTAGACCCCCTGACTCGACAGCCAGAAAAAAGTGTCCTATGTCTTATTTTGCCCTATGATATGTATTCATACAAAATTTTAGGCAAATCGGTTAAGCCGTTTATTTGAGAAGAAGTCTTATATTTACAAAATTCAATTAAACATATTTAGACCCCATGACTCGACAGCCAGAAAAAAAGTATCCTATATCCTATTCTACCCTATCAACTGTCTTTGTACAAAATTTCAGCCAAGTCTGTCAAGCCGTTTCAAGAAGTCCCAAACAAACAAATAAACAAACTGACTTTCCCATTTATAATATTGGTGTTGATTAGCTGAGCTCCGCAATGTTACCCACAGGATAACAGAGGTGGAAGTCTCTACATTGATAGCGATGCGTCTTGTCATCGCAAACGTATGCTAGAATGAGATGCAGCTAGACAGTTGTTATCTGCGTATCTTTTCGTATCGACGATTATCGCTCGAAATTCATCGCTATGCATGTAGAGACTACCGGGCCAGGATAAAAAATATTATATATTTCAATTATGGGTATAAATGATCTACGTTCCAAATGTCATCTAAATGCATCCAGCTAGCCAGATACTTGTAGAAGAGAATTGAGGCGAAGAAGGGGAGCAGGGGTGGTGTTTTATAAATTGATTTTCATACAAAATGTATGGAAGTTTCGCGATGCTAAACATACAGGAAGGACAGGGCGCGGACGCGTCTCATTGACGTCAATATTGGCTTGTACTATTCATTATTTTGTGATATTGGGCAGAACAACGTCTGTCGATACGCTTCTACGGGAATTATGGTATCAGAGGACGGAGCTTTAAATTGTGTGTATGACAAGCGTAGGTATTCTTTCTTTTCACCCGATATCGATATTCAAAAAGGAGGAGGTTCTCAATTCGACTGTATTGTTGTTACTTTTACTTTATTAATGACTGTATTATTGTATGTTCGTCACCTGATTACTCCGCTGATTGTGAACAAATTTGAAAGATTATTTTTGTCATAGGCAGGGTTCATCTCCGAGGTGATCCCATTTAAATGTTATCAAGATCTGATTACTATCTCCAGAGATATGACGATAAACATCTCAAACTACTGAAAATGACAAGCGCGGCATTTGAACCGGTTTTTTCGTTGTAAACGATCTATTAAATTATCCATGATATCTTTTCATATGGATGTAAGGGAGGACAAATACCACCTCATTGCTCCCAGCCATCCTCACCTGCCCGTGGTGCATCCTGCTGACCAACAAACGAGGCTCTGGCGACTCACAAATGGCGGTATAACCATTTCAAATTGACAGAGCGTGGCGATTAGAGCATATCCCTCCCAATGAGACGAAGATCGGGCTCAGTGGCGTATCTTGGGAGAGGCCTACGTCCAGCAATGGACTGACACTGGCTGATTATGATGATGATCTTTTCATAAATTATCTTTCAAGTATCTTTCTCCTTACTTTTCTGGAGATGAGCACATTTATAACGATTTCACCTGACCGCCTTTATTGACCGTCGTTAACTTTAAAATGCGAAAATATAAGCGTTTTACTGTTTAGTTTTAAAGATTGGAATTTAAATTTATTTAAAACAAAACTATTCATAATACAAGGTTAAAGGTGAGCCACTGAGATTTTTATGATCTTAGATGACATGATAAGTAAGACCTGATGGTGAGCTATGATAAAATCCAGGATTACCAGAATTCTGCGCATGTACTTGCTCTATAATTTTAACAAGTCTCCGGTGGCATCGACAAGGCGTGAAGCAATTTTTTTTAGGAAAGTTTTGGTGCTCGGACCCCCTGGACCAAAAGTTTCAACACCAAGCGGCATAAATATGTAGCTACTAGATAAAGATGCATATTTACGCCGCTCTGGTGTCTTCGGCAGCTTCCGCCGCGGCTCCGGCTCTCTGTCCCACTGAGACGGGACGGGGCCCGAGTGTCGACACAAGTCGCATCCCATACAAGGGCCCGCCTACGTTCCCAGGGGATTAGCGTCATGCCATCCGGGCGCTTACCATCATCACGAAGCACCCCTACTGGTTCCAGCATAGATGGAACGTGAATGGTTAGTAAGTGCTTGTTTAATAATGTCATTAATAGATCCATTTAACCTTTAAATCGAAATATGAATGCGCTGGGCAATGAAAGCGGGTCGGTTATAAAAAGCGATAACTTTTAAACTATATGAGCAATATTTTTAAAATAAAAACGAAATGAAACTTTATTTAATTACCTACAAATATAGGAAGAAGTAAAACCTCTGTATTTACTTTTAGTGATTGTATTAAAAATAAAGATGACTTTTAAAATTCAGGGACAAAGGGAATTAGGTGGAAAGAAAATAAACTGGCCAAGTGCGAGTCGGACTCGCACACATAGGGTTCCGATTGAATAAAAATTTCCGGAAAAATTATGTATGTACATAGTTTTAACATCGATATATATAAATACCGTCTCAATACTAAACATGCTTATTTACTACAACGCCATCTAACAAATGTCGATCGCACTTGTAACACCCGAACGTTAACACAAAGGTCAGTGACCTTTTTGTTGGCTACCATCGTTCATAGATGGCGCTAAAATAAAAACACGTTTTTTGTATGGGGACCCCCTTTAATTTTTAACTTTGTTCTGTTTTTAGTATTTGTTGTTATAGCGGCAACAGAAATACATCACCTGTGAACATTTCAACCGTCTAACTATAACGGTTCATGAGATACAGCCTGGTGACAGACGGACAGACAGACAGACAGACAGACAGACAGACAGACGGACAGCGGAGTTTCAGTAATAGGGCTCCGTTGGTACCCTTTGGGTTCGGAACCCTAAAAAAGCCAAGCCCTATAACAGCTATATTATCATGATGGCAATACAAAATATTAAAATGCGTAAAAAGCGTCCTTTTTACTCGTACTTGTCAGAATAAACTTTATATGACTTTAAAAAACAAGTTGTCTATCACTATTTATTTCTAAAGCTAGCTGCAATATTTTGAAAGTTATTGAGGTTATAGAGTCGGAATATTCTAGGTCTAGCATGTTCACCATCTTCGGCCACATCATCGCTTACCACCAGGAGAGATAGTGGTCAATGGCTTGCCTATCAAATGCAAAAAAGCGTGTCTTTAGTAACAAATTTTCCTTTTGGTTTGAAAGAATGTGATTATTTCTAGGTACGACCACACCGCGGCGTCCTGAGTGCGCAATCTAGGCGGCGATCAGAAAACAATAGAAACTGAGATCTCGAACGCGCACGCGGAATATTGAATATTTAATTCAAATGTTGCTGGTATAATTAAATACATATCATTTAAAATCAAAATCAAAATATATTAATTGTAAATACTGTGTTACATAAGACGGTATGTTTATATTTGTATCAACAGTATGCCCTTTTCGGGCGTACAATAAAGCTCTCTGCTGAGCTAGGTTATACAGTAAGAATTAACTACTTAATAAACGTGTAATATGGATAATATTAGCAGACTTAAAATTATAATTACCTACCTATTTAATATATGAAGAGATCATTATAGACTTATTGTAATTTACATAGGTTTATTATTTACAACAACTTTTAATTTTCTAATTCTAAATCTATAAAAAAAAAACAAATACACTTTTCGGTGCATAGCCATGTGGATTTTACCTAAATATTTACCTAATAAATAGCCTAAAGGCATGAAGAAAATTAAAATTTGCTAAAAGATTTATGGAAGTAATCCTTGGGATTATTTGGCATATTATTTTATTATGTTTTTGTACGAAATATCGCAATTTATAGCAGCACAAATATTTAGAGCTGAGTCTTTGAGGTTCTTATCTTATAGGTAAACCTTTTTGGGTGCGTAGGTGTGAACATCACGGCCAATATTGGCTTGTAGTCCTTTCAAGATTACTTACTACTAAATACTACCGCCAATATCAATTTGGGCAAATGCAACGATTTTAATCGAGGAAGAGAAGATTTGTACTTCTAATAAAATTAAAACGTCCTTAATCTCCCAATAGAGTAGCTTTAGGACGTCTTTCAAAACTGCTGTGAATAGTTTGAGTGATATGGTATTCCCTTGCCGCACACCTCGTTTAATGGGGATTGACTCAGTGAGAGCATGCATTCGTACGAGTAGTTGCATCGCCGCTGATTAGTACGAAAATTGTACCAATCAGCGTCGTTGCAAGGTACGAATGCAATTGCATAAGTTCCTGTGGCCGTCCGGGACAAGTAGGTTGTTTGTTACTGGTATAGAACATTTTTCTGCGCTGTTTTGAGCTCGATGATATTATCTTTCTCTTTGCATATGTAAAATCATTGGAGGCTTAAGATTGGTTTCATTTTATTTTGCGTTCATTTCTTCGATACTTATTGGTTAATTGAGAGAAATACAGAACAAATCGGACTCAGTGGCGTGTCTTGGGGGAGGCCTACGTCCAGCAGTGGACTGATAACGGCTGATAATGATAACAAAACAAATATGAATGCATGTTAATAAAGCACACGTAAATACCATGATGTTAAGTGACGATGATGAATGAAAAGTATTCTTATGATTTACGTAGTACTTACTTTTTGAGTCTGTGCAAAAAGAGAACCGTCACAGAAATTAAGGTCGCGTTAGTCGTCGGTCGTTCTAACTATTTGTGTTGCATTGACAACACTGCTGTCATTACTAGTACGACTAAAAATGTTAAAGACTTGGTAGGTATCTGCTCTTATCGTTATCGTGTGCTACTAGGTAGGTCTGTACCTTCCTTCCTTACCTTTGAATGTTAGTTCATCGTAACGCCATGACGGTTCTCTTTTTGCACAGACTCTATGTAGTATGTATATTTGAGACGGAGTCATAATGTCATATAATTGAGATCCTCCTCCTTTTTTGGCTGCTGAAACACGTACTTATTAAGTATATCTATGAAAATATATTAGTTTGAATATGAAGTGTACCAACAACCAATATCATCAATATTGTAAATGCGAAAGTCAGTTTGTACATTTGTTTATTTGTTACCTCGTCACAGTCAAGTAGCTGGACCGATTTGCTTGATATTTTACACAGAGATAGCCAATATGGTAAAATGGATATTTAACAAGGCGAGCGAAGCCACGGAGCGTCGCAAGTACATAATTTTAATATCCAGAGTTTCAAGAAATATAACTTCAGAAAGTGAGAACTTCACAAAGATGATTTAAGCGTGGGTATCTGCCTTCATCTGCCTAGATCCAACCATACATGAGCAATAAAGTACGGAAAAGCCGTAACTCAAACTTCATCATTCACCACCTACCCTCATTCCAAACAATCGATTCCTCCCACTTGGATTTCTGTTTTCATGCACTTGCGGAAATTAGACCGAGTCTGGAATCGAAATTAGACTATTTATTATATGGAGAATAAGACTATATAGAGAAATTAGAAACATTTATGTCGATCGCTATATCGACATCGCGTAAGTTACGTTAAATTCCCGTTATTACATTTTAAATCTATAAGTTCGAAATTAGACTATTTTTAATGAGAATATTCATTAATGCATATATATGTTTCTTTAAGGGTTATCTACACTTTATATCTTTGTTCATTTTCATTGTTACATACAATCTCAAATTTTACCATACCCACCGGACTCGAACGCGCCTCCCGGGGAACATGCTAGGCGCTTAACCAATAGGGTATTACACCCATTATTGAAAAGTGTCTTAATTAGATTCTATATTGCTAATGAAACACAAAAAAAATCACAACATTTTTATTCATCATCGTTAAGTGCCATAAAAATGCATTAAAATTTTGCTCTTTCAAATTTCGCGCGTAATTTGACGAAAACGCTGGACGCAGTGGACGCCATATTGCTCTGTAGTCATCACGTCAGTTTGCTATGTAAACAAATGAAGTGTTTAAAAATAGTTGACAGTAGACACTTCTAAGTTACATAGCCGTATGACGTAATAACATGGCGACTATTATTTAGTGGTGTTATGAAACAGATTAAAAAAGCTGAAACCTATGAATTGAATTTTAAAATGTAGTTTGCTATTTTATGAACTAAAACTATTGTTTTCCGACTGCTTTTTGCCTAAGCTATCTCGATAATATATTTTTAGTTTTTTTCTCATATACGAAAGATATTAAACTACTTACATCATATATTATGTTTCTTTTTGTGTCTCGTCTACTATTTGGTCGTCTGTGGCTTAGTTGCGTAATACAAAACGTAACACAAACGGCTGACATAAGAACGCCACCAGAACGCTAGATATGTTTATACTATTCATCATCATCAATATCAGCCGGTATCAGTCCACTGCTGGACGTAGGCCTCCCCCAAGACACGCCACTGAGCCCGATCTTCGGCTCTTAGTTTCAAAACACTGCCCACCGCTTTGCGAATGTTGTCGCTCCACCTAGTCACAGGGCGTCCTACGCTACGTTTGCTGATTTCCGGTCTCCAATCTAGAACCAGTCTGCCCCAATGGTTATTGGTCCTATGGCTGATATGACCAGCCCAATCCACTTCAGTTTGCTAATCCGCTGAGCTATGTCGACCACTTTAGTTTTCTGGCGAATTACTTCGTTCCGGATTCGATCCCGCAGAGAAACACCGAACATAGCTCTTTCCATAGCTCGCTGAGCGACTTTATAGTATATATTATTATATATAGTCATTAGTCCTATAGTTTATACTATTAATTTGTAAATATAAACTCATTTCGCACCTTGAAAAACACGTTCTACGAGTATAACTGATCAGCACATACGAGTAGATGAAGGATGTTATACAAAGAGTAATGATATAATGTACGGGACAATACAATATCGGAATTCTAGGTCTGTAGTTAACTTTAAATACATACGTGTAGTTAAAAAAAAAAACGAATAAAAGCTCTATTATACCCTCGTTACTTAGCGCTATCTATTCGACTAGTCAAAACCACATACGAGCCAAAACTCGAAGGGTTTACTATAGTAGCCACTGAAGAGTTCCATTATCATAAAATAATTGAATTTTGATTAGCAACTTATAAGGGCTTAGAGTAAGAGCGTCGTCCCTAAGGCATCGAATGAAATTGATTCTTAGGTTGCCTAAAATATGGGTTGTTGCTAATGTAAAAATAAATATTTTGGAGGTACGATTCAGTAAACAATGTTACATGGATACATTAGTATCCATGTAACATTGTTTACTGAATCGTTTAAAATGTTTAATAACATGAAAATGTCATTTCGTTTGTAACCAACTTTTAAATAAGATGAGGTTATCAATTTGTCTGTATCTTTTTTTGTGTGTATGTTATTAGATTTAGAAACCGATTTGAATTATATTTTTTTCTATACTAGGGTAAAAAATACTCAAATGGTGGCCTTGTTATGAATTTTATTTAAATCTTAAAAATGTAAACTTTTAATTTGCCATTGAAAATGAACCAATTTTAATGATCATTATTCCTCAGACTACTATCTCTTTGAGTTATGAAATGTTCACGAGTGATATTCATATTTTGTTTTTCACTAATCGGCATTCTTAATCCCGGATGAAGACTCAAATCGAGTTGAAACTGGTCGGAGCATAAGCAAAAGCAAAATAACGCGAGTGAATGCCGGTTAGTAAAAAACAAAATATACCATCTATTACCTACGCGTGTTTTTATGGCTATGTGCATGCGTGGGTGTTCGTCCACAGTTGGAGCATATTATATCGATGTTCCGCCTGACTTGCTACCAAAAAGTGGCTTACTTCCATCAAGGAGAAAATCTGCCGCCATATCCTTACGGTATTCCGGCAGCACACAGCCCTTGAGTGTCAGAGTATTCTAGGCTTAGTGGGTTCACCATCTTCGACTACATCATCGCTTTACCACTGAGAGTGATACAAAATAGAACTTTATTTACTACACAAAAAATACATATTTCATTGAGATATTTTGATAGCGTCGGGCTGTACCGCGTCCACGCAAGCACGATTCTAATAAAGACCGCATCGGCATTCAAAATCAGGTGAGATACTACCTACTATCTCTTGACCACTCAAGAGCATGTCTGGAATAAAATAAAAGAGCAGTTGGAAAACAATAGCATCTCTTTGTACTCGTGCGAGGGATACCATTGTCCCGTCGTACAATAGCAACTTGACTCGCGAGTTAAACGCTATGTTTGGGTTAGGGCTACACTCGTAGAGGCTTCTCGTATACAAGGTAGCGATAAAAAAAGGATTTTCATATAGCTGAGGAACAGCATCAAATTAATGGAACTGTATGTTTTAAAGGTACGGCCAGACCGCGGCGTCCTGCATTCGCGATCTCGGCGGCGATCAGATAACGCAGTAGTATTTGTACCGATTGGTTCACACCAAACGCGATCTACGGCGTTTAGAAAATGATTGAAAATCAGATCGTGAACGCGCACGCGGACATAGGACGCCGTGGTGTGGTCGTACCTTAAGAGTTATACAGAACATAATTATCGCAGATCACCAGGAAGTGGAAACAGAAGATTCGAAGCTGAAATCTATATCACATCGTCATCAGAGTCTAGCTTAGATAACAAACTACCAAAGCGTACTAACACTTAAGGTACGGCCACACCACGGCGTCCTGATCCCCGTGCGCGTTCAAGATCTGATATTCAATCGTTTTCTGATCGGCGTAGATCGCGTTTGGTGTGATCCAGTTGATACCACTACTAATACTACTGCGCTATCTGATCGCCGAACACTGAACTATCCCTCGTGTCCCGAGACAAGCATAGTTCAGCGGAACTAAATGGAAACAGTAGTCAATAATAATATGGAAGAAAAATATCGTCTCTATCAAAAAATATCAAATAAATAAATATAAATATCAAATATCGAAAATACACACGAGAGATAGAAAAAGAGAGAGAGAGAAAGAGAAAGAGGTGAGAAACGCTAGCGAGATAATATAGAAATTATCACACTTACTAAGAAAATGGAACCTGAAAATGGAAAATGAGACCTGTTCTGACCAGCAGTAAGATCAGAGAAGGTAAATAATTAAGATAGTTTAAAAACTAAAAAAATTTTTCATCATATCTCTGAAGATGGGCATTTAGAATTTGGCATTAAGGCGGCAATAGCCCAATGGATAAGGTGTTGGACTGGCGATCGAGAGGTCGTGAGTTAGATCCCCACCCCACCCATTGACAAGACACAAGCATATTTAGCTTAGTTGGAGGGGTTAACAAGAATAATGGTAATGGGCAAACCTATTGCGAGTAATCTTAAAAAAAAGTTACTAATCAGATTTTGATAAAATCGGTTCACAATTGGCGGAGTAATCGGGTAACATACTAACAAAAAAAAGAAAACAGACGAATTGTAAACCTCCTTCTTTTTGAAAGTCGGTTGAAAGTATTGAACAAAGAAGTAATTCACAGTCCAAACATTTGCTATAGCATAGTGTAGTATTGTATCAGCTCGACGTGACGGTTTCAATCAGAGATTACTGTTTTCCGATACGCGATGGACCGCAAAATACCACTCTTACCTGACCTCTTGTCTCAAAGAATTACTGGATATACCTGGGTAGATTTGGTTGTCAAAATTCACATATATAGGAAAATGCGATTTTTTTTAAACCAGCGACCCACCTCGGCTTAGCACGGGTAGAGCTTAAACGCCTACATTACATTTGTACATCATTGCATTGTTACTACATTTGTTGCATCAGCTGTTGTGCCGTTGAATTGACATAATCAACAATAAGCGTCATATTTAAACCCATTTACAGAAAACTTTAACAAATTATACATCTAAAACTTTCTCATTAATAACTCTATCTATTGGTGAAAACTGCATGAAAATCAGTTCAGTAGTTTTTGAATTTATCGCAAACTGACAGACAGACAGACGCGGCGGGGGACTTTGTTCTGAAATATGTAGTGATAAATGCCTTAGATTAACGTCAAGTGCCAACTTTGCTACGATACTAGTACATTTATTTATTTACTTACGTACAATACTTATATTTTTTGTTGCATGTAAATCAATGTCGCTGAGTGTATCTATGGCTAAATATTTCCATTTTCCATTGGCTCATAACAAATGTAAACATAGAATACTTTTTCATCATAGCCTGTGTCAGTCCACTGCTGGACGTAGGCCTCTCCCAAGATACGCGAGGGATATGCCCTAATCGCCACGCTGGGCAGACGGGTTGGCGATCGCAGGACGTAGCTTCTCGCACCGGTGACACTGCTATCCGTCACCAGCCTGTAGGATTTAGCTACGCCATAATTTGAAATGGTTATACCGCCATTTGTCGGTTGCAAGAGCCTGGTTTGTTGGTCAGCGGGATACACCAGGGGTAGGTGATGTTGGCTGGGAGCACTAAGGTGGTATTTGTGCTCCCTTATATCCCTATTTGTGCTCCCTTACATCCCTGTGCTCCCTTTCATCCCAGAATACTTTTTATATGTATAAATTTCAAAACTCTGGCAAAGTCGTAGGTCACATTCAAATAGTTATCATAATCATAATCGTATTATTTCCACTTATTTCCACTCACTGCAGAGCATAAGCTTTTTCCATATTACGCCACTCATCCCTGTTCTGAGTTACTCTTGGTCAGGTCCTTCCACCGTACTTTTCGATTTCGTCGACCCACCTCAGTATTGCTCTGCCGCGGGTTCGTTTTCCTACGCTAGGCCACCATTCTGTTAAGATTTACTCCACCTGCCATCACCACATCTTGCAACATGTCAAGCCCGCTGCCATTTCAGTTTAGTTCTACGGAATCTGATGACTACCACCTTGGATTTTTTTCTTATCTCTATCATGGCATGCTCCTAAATAGTTAAACATATGTATATGCAAAAAAATCTGACCGTTATCTGCTGTATGAAAAATACCGTTTATAAAAAAAGAAACAATGTCTATGTATTTGTTTGTTCTGTATTTCATATAACGAACGAGAGAAGGATCACACTACGCTGGTCAATTACCTGATACTGTCTGATGGAAAAATTATATCGTTTAGATTTTTGTGATTTAATTATAACGACCAATTTTAGGGGATGAAAATGTTGATTGCTTACCGGCGATTATTGGTGACTATTAAAATAGAGTTGCAATATGCCAATCTAAGAAGATTCTACATATTTTGTGTTTTATATTGTAATATAATACAGTAGAGTTTTGTAATGTATTGTAATACAGTACATATTTTAAACAAAGTTCCTGGCCGCGCCTGTGTGTCTGTCTGTTCGCGATAAACTCAAAAACTTCTGCACGAATTTTCATGCGGTTTTCACTAACAAACAGAATGATTTATGAAAAATATTTAGCTGTATAATTTCTTTAAGTTTTGCATAAATCGATTGAAATATGACGACGATTGTCGAAGATGTTTAATTCATACTCGACGCAACAATCGTGCGATGCATCAGGTCAGGCATAAAATGTAGGCATATATGCTCTACCCGTGCGAAGCCGGGGCGGGTTGCTAGTACAGTAAAAAAATAAGACTGTGTAGAATTTACTACAAATAAATCGATTTTTTTGCGAAATATATGTTTGATCAAAACAATACATCCAAATCAACCCGACAGTAAAAATATTGCCACATAAAGGCTCGCTTACTATAAACTAGCAAAGCGCTTTTTCTCATTTAACCTGGCGTTAATATAAAGTTGTAATCATTACCATACATTACTGAGCATTGAGCAAACAGGTTGATACTAAGCAAACATTCGAAACTCTGCATTCGCATGCAAACGGGTGTTACGATGAGTCAATATTTACAGAGCTACGGCGCGGCGTAGCGCTACGACATAGCTACGGGACTACGACACCTGTAGTGATAAATACTACGGCGTAGATAAATTAGCTCTCATTAATATTCACCCAGTTTGTAGAGGTAGATTGTGATATAAGATTAAGTTACGTACAGATAGATATAAGCTTGGGAAAGCTCCGTTAAATTATTAAATTAGGTACTAGTTTTACGCGTTAACAGGTCGCGTTTAAAACAAGATTTACGTACTACGTAAGATTTAAGTATTTACGTACATAAAAACTTAATTTATTAGTAATGTTGAACTCTGGTTCACACAAGGCCATAGCGACTTGATGCGTATGTACTTATAAACCTTAGTTTATATAGAAAATCATTGCCTACATACCAAATATAAATGATGCCGATAGTATGTTTTTCACAAAGCTTTTAGGAAAGAATAGAGTTTTATTGAAAAATAATAAAACCATCATGCTTCCAGAAGATTCCTAGGTGAGGAATTTCACACTAGCAAGTACCGACAATAAAAACCTCCAGTTTCGAACTTCACCTTGGCATTCGGGCCAGAGCGAACGCAACTTCGCACCTGTGCACTCGCGTTGTCTCGCATTCGCGGCCTGACCGTCGGTAGCGATGGGCGTCAACCGTGTTGTAACAACCGCCTCAGCCGAGCCCGAGCTCGTGCGGTCGCGTCGTCCTCACCTGTTGATCGTCGACGATTCCAGGGAACGCGGGGAAGGTTAGTCTGGATTTCATTTTAAATTTCGAAAGACTTCAAAAATACATTTTCTAATTGTTTTTTTTAAAGCAATTGTGCTTATGTTTTTCATTATCTAGTGATTTTTGCGATTGAAAAATAGGTGGGGCCAAGATTAAATTGTTGTGACGTTTTTTACTATTATTTAAAATTTCGAATGGAATTTGAAACAAACGTTTTCTTTTTACCAAAGCAAAGGACATTATTTTTTTTAATGTTAAAAGATAGTTTTGCTATTGTGTTTGGTTAAGGTGGATAAGTATTGGATTTTCAGTATGGATTGGAATTTAAATTTTTAACTGTGTGTTAGCCATTGTTGTGGCTATGATAGAGAGTTGGTTTTTTCAATATAATTAAAATAGGTGGATAATAATAGTGTGATTTTTTTTTTTTTTGGGCTTTGTTTGGTTCTTTTAAATAGAATATGATTTGTATTTTGTCTTCGATGTGTCGAGTTTACGGAGGGTTTAGACACAAGCAAGTGCGCATAGCATTCCTGGTAACGCATTCAACTGGTGTGGTTAGATTCATTTTTAAGATACTTCAGCGTATTGTGTTATTTTTTGTAACAAACAAAGAATTTATAGACTGTATAGATTTAATTGAAACGGGATTCTTGCACTTGGTGCATTGTTAAGTATGAAACTTATTAATACTATGACTATACTATACTAACACTTAATAGGTACTTAAATAAACATTTTGTTGGATTTGTTAGTATAATTTAAAATGTCGAAACATTTTAAATTATAATTAAGGTTTTTTAAGGTTTGATTGTCAACTGTATTACTCAAAAAAATAAATAAATGTTTCAAATGTTTTTTTTTGTTTAGTCAATTATTGACAATTTTTGTTTCTTCGGTTCATTTTGATTAGCGAATATTGAATAATTTGTCACGAATATGTTAGCTTTTTTTAACTTGAATGGTACTCTTCTTGGAAGATATTTGAACAGAGTTTTTGTGGATTAGTGAGTAGTAATATTATTATGGTCGACTTGGCCGAGGCACTGCGCCGTGCCCCCAGATCGACCGAGGTGAGATCGAGATGATTTTGTGAACTGCAATCCGTTTTCCGTTCAGAAAATGATTTTACTTGATATACTCGCATACTTGCAGAACGGATTTGATACGTAAAATGGCTTGTGATGACAGGCTCCAAAATTTTTGCCTTGTTTAGAAAATACATTGTTTATGAAATTCGTTGACATAGTTGAATAACATTTATTCTACAGTGAATTGTGTTGATGTTGAAGTTTGGTATTCATAGTGATAAGTTCTAAGCAGTGAAAGTGAAGAGCTGTGATTCTGAATCGAAGTTTTGGATTTTTAGAAAAGCCCGTTACTGAAGTAACTATAATATATTAAAATATACTGTGCTTTATATTATACAAAGCCACTACACACCCCTAAGTAACATAATTTACTAAGGAAAATAAAGTAATTTGTCTTGCTGTAATATAATATGCAATATTATAGCCATATACGACGGGCTTCATGGTATCATTTATTTTTGCAATATAGAAAGTTATAATGTTGTCAGTTATGGCCTATGTCCAGCGATGAACTAGCGTAGGGTGACAATAATATTGATGATGAACGTCATAATTTGGGACTCATATTAAAGTGAATCAGATTAAATACTATTGATAAATGTCTCACGATTAATATAATGGATAAAAAAACCGGCCAAGTCGAGTGGGACTCGTCCACCGAGGCTTCCGTACCAACTTCGCAGATTAGGTTAAAGGACAAACTTAACTTTTTAGTTCGATCCGTAGAAAATGTATTGCACCAACTACACATAGTAAGTTTGTTTTAATAAATTAACTTTTTTTTAAAGATATTACAATATATATTTACGGTTTTCATATGTATTCCTATATAAGTGCTTCAAGACCTTGCTTCATGCCAAATTTCATGATTGTAGTGCAACGGAAAATACCCTATCGGTTTTAATTATCTTTTTAAATCGCAAAATATGCAAAAATATGTACTCAAACGGTCATATCTTTTGATCGCGTTGACTTACAGGTTAGATTTTTTCACAACCGAAAGGTACTGTAAATCCGAGTATTTGATATAAGTTTCAACTTGAAGCCTTTAGGGATTCCTGAGATAAAGGGTCTTGACAGACGGACAGACAGATAGACAGACAGGCAGACAACAAAGTGATCCTAGAAGGGTTCCTTTTTTCCTTTAAGGGTACGGAACCCTAAAAATCAATTTTATTAATATTTTAAAAAGAAAACGGATGTTCTAGTGTTAACTATTGAATAAGAAAAAAAAAACCCATGTACTAACGATAGCTAATTGAAATATAATCATTGTATTGAATTATACCCAATACAAACAACTAATTTACAAGTTATTTCCACAAACCGATATTATATTCTCAGAAGGAACGTTTTCATCAAATTTGAACACGAAGTGGCTGGCTAAATAATTTCATTAGTAAACGGTTTGACGGTTTCGGGTTTCGAATGTAAAATATTTATTTACGAAATTATTTCGGTCGATCGTAAAGAAACATATCGCTCATAAAGTTATAATACATCGAGTATATTTTACTTCTTCCAATACGGTGAAAAATACTCGGGTTGACAAAATATCGCAAGACTTCGTAAGTTTATATCAACCAGCCCCAGTAGTTAGCAAATTGATAGCACTGGCTTATCAATAGCTGGCTTGCTTGTCTTTTACTGAGTGATTGACAGTAAAAGCTATTTTTAACCGACTTTACAATAAAGGTGGAGGTTCTCAATTCGTCAGAATATTTTTTATTTTATTATATGTATTTACACCGATTATTCGAAGATGCCTTAACCGATTTAGAAAATTCTTTTTTTGTTACAAAGGCTATCCTACTCAGGTGATCCCATTTAAATTTTAACGAAATCGGTCGAGCGCTTTTTAATATTTCACCATTTGTATTACGATGCATTTATATACCTCGATGACATGATACTTACTGCTGGCTACTTTGACTAGCAAGACGTTTGAAGTCGGTTCTTTTAGTTTTTTTAACGATCTTAAATTATTAAAATTCAGGAATTTCTAGTTTACGTACCCAATGTTTGGATTGTTTCGGCGACAGAATATAATAATTATGTGTACTATACAGGCTTCAGAAAATTAATATATGATAATAATATGTATATAGTAATTTACTTATAATTTAGGCGTGTCATTTTAATATGTATATATGCTATAACTAATGCAACGAAAGTACCTTGAAATTTACATTTTTAATGTAGGCGCTGAAAAATTATTTTGTTATTTTAGTTTGAAAGTTTTCGCGAAAATTATTCATTTTAAAGTGAACGTACCGGTTTTTGTTCGCTTTACCTTTACTTCGGATATGCTCCGACCAGGTTTCGACCTAATACGTAGGTCATCTTCTGGGAGCGGCTAGAATGGCGGCGACGCACGTCGTATCGTCCGCGCTTGTGCTAAATGTTTTAATTGAAATATCCAACTGAATATTTAACCGAAATATCCAGTTATAAATATTTAAATACGGGACTTATCGCGCCTATAACATAAATCTTATCTACTCGACGTTTCGACCAAGTTGCATTGATCGTGGTCACGAGACGACTCATACGCAACTGAGCATATCCGAAGTAAAGCCAACGCGAACAAAAGCCGGTACGTTCACATTAAATTGTTTTGTTATTCCTGTTATGGCAAGTAATACATAAAATATATAAATTATTTATAATTGAGACTCGTCATAGCAGATTTTTTTATTTATGTCATACAGGCTAGCGTTTTACCAATAACTCGCCTGTTGAATCAAAGAATCAAAGCATTTATTCAGTATGTAGGCAGTATTAATATACGGACATATACACGTCAAAATCATAAATCATAAAATAAATCATAACCAATTAACAAGTAAACATAGCTAAAGCAGAATTTTAACGCTTTGAATTTAACAAATACAAAAGTAATGAACCATTCAGCTGTCATCCAGAGTATTAAAAAATATTAAAGTGGGTTAAAACCAACCATACATGTAACTGTGTGTTTCAGTACTTAAGACAATATATAATATTGATATAGGGACATGAGGTAACGTAGGACTGGTGATCTGGGTTTTTACAAAACTACAGCAGGCTCTCTCTACTCAGTTCTCTCACAATGTATAATTACCTTAAGTTATAATTATGTTCTATAAATTCAAACATACCTATTTGTAATATTTTGAGAGAAAATAAATGTATACTATATTGAATTGGATGAAAAAAATGGCAGAATAAACCCTAAATACTTCATTAAATCTCAACTGGTCGTGGAATTTTGCAAGTTTAAGTCTGTATACATATAATAACTTGAACCGTGATACAACTGATGTTTCAATTTAGTGCGTTTGCTCATTACCCTCTTTACATAGTGTTTAGTACTCACACACCACTCAATATGCGGCAATAGCTAAGGCGTCGGCCCGGCGATCGAGAGGTCGTGTGTTTGATCCCCACCCATTGCACTATTAACGTGAACACACTCAAGACACAAGCATATTTAGCTTAGTCGGAAAGGTTAATAAGACTTCTAGTAATGTGCAACCCACATTTATAGTAGGCTTAAAAATAATAATAATTCCACTCCCAGGAAATTGCGAAAGAAAGACAGACGATGGTAGAGCATTGGAGTGGCTCTAATGATCACCATTAAATCACGTCACGGCGACGCGACGCTTAGTTATATTAACCGACTTCAACAAGAAGGAGGTTCTCAATTCGTCGGAAACTTTTATTTTTATATATGTTCCCCGATTACTCAAAAACGCCTGGACTTATTTGACAATTATTTTTTGTTAGAAAACGGTATTCTTTCAAGAGGTTTAGAGACAAACAATTTGAACTTGGTCGTGAAAATAAAAACAATTGGCTGTGAAAAAATCAAAAGTCAACGCGAACTTATAAGTTTGATTTTTTCAAAGATATGACCGTTTATGTCGCATATTTTGCGATTTCACAAGGGAATCTAAACCAATAGGGTACTTTCTGATGACCTAGAATCATTAAATTTGGCAAGAAGCAAGGTCTTGAAGCGTAGGAATAAATCTGAAAACCAATATGTAGTTTCATAACAAAATGAGTGAGTTTACTATTACAAACTTTTTGGTGAAGCAACGTAAGTCATGAGGTGCTTGTCACAGAATGTGGTAGACTTATGAACACAATAGTACTTCTTATAATTAATAAGATGTCTGTGTATGACTTTAAATTTGATTTGTAGTTCTATAACAAAATAAATATACCTACAAATATAGTGAACATTTTGCGCCCAATTTGCAAGCAAATAACCTCTTTGTTTATTTGAATAATGGCTACCTGTTGATGAAGGTATAATATAACCCTGTCAAGGTTATTTATGCGCTGTACTTTAAACTAATGGTTCCGTACCACACACACACACACTAGGGTTAGAATTTGCTTAGAATCCAATGTTTTTAAAATGTTTATAGTGCTATTTGTTAATAACTACTTACTACTAAATAATTTCCTCAATAAAAAACCTATACCATTTACAGTCCCATAAATAAAAAAAACTATTATATTGAAGAATAGTAACAAAAATTCCGCAAGCTTTCTCCACAACACAAATTAATATAACATAGTATAACAAAATAAATAACCACCGAGAAAGGATATTTCTTTCTATTATTATTGTAACTCAAACAATTATCGTTTTGTCTAAGTTAAACAATAATACTTCGGTAAAGCCTTCGATAAAAGTAAAAGCAACTTTAGCTTCTGTTAGTTGTTGTTATAGACAGAGTTAGTTCTATTAGGAAAAAGAAAAATACTTAGAGCGACCATTCCAGTAGTTTATAAAATGAAAAAACCGACTTTTAATGTAGCTCTAGTCATTTTCAGTACTAAGTTGTAGGTGTTTATCTCCATATCTCTGGAGGTGTGGAGAACACTATCAGATCACAATAAAACACACACACATAAAAAATACAGTCGAATTGAGAACCTCCTCCTAGTTTGAAGTCGGTTGAAGATTAAATAGAGGTAGATAAATTGTTGGTTTTACCACTAAACCAAGTTAAACCGTAAGGTTTTGGGAACTTTCGCTCTAAACTACAGTATGAGGCGAATATGTATCTGCTTAGTACTATGGGGATATATGCTCTAATTTTAAATTATGATGGTATTATTTCAACTTTTAAATTCAAGCTATGAGTTCTGGTTCTTTGGGTGGTGCTAAATGGTGACCACTGGTGGTATTCAACGAACAAATACATCAGTTCGCCGACTTCCAGCATTCTGTTTGGTGCTAACCATCTTTAAAGACGGGTTGGTAGAGTTGCACTATGTACAGTTCTCGATGTCCTACCTACGCCTTGTCTTATTACCGTCTGCCACTTCTTGAAAAGCGAGATTGCATCTCAGAACAATATAATGAGATTATGGTCAAGTTTATGTCAGTCAGATACTATTTGTGGCAATAATATTCGTGTACCACGTGATTTATTTGACGACAAAATAACGAGCGTTTCGTACCAATTCTGAAAATGGTTTCTTCCGGGTGAAGCCACAACAACTGTCAGTCTAATGGAAGTTCTAATTAAATCGAAATTACGTTAGTAGCTTAATTTCCTGTTTTATTCAATGTGTATTTGTAAAAGTAAATTATTACACCTGATTTACAGCATGCATATCAAATAATAAAACTTTATTGACAGGCTTTTATGGCGTACACAGAAGAAGACTTTATCAAAATGATATGATAGGATGTGGGTTAAAAATAAGCATTCACTCGAATAAAAAACACTGTCGTCTTTAGCTTTTCCATTTATAAATTGAGTAAATGCTGAATTTAATTTTTTTCGATCGTTTACATGTTGTCACCAAAAAAGGTGTAATTTAATCTAAAATAATAGTATGACGAAAAAGACTGGATTTTTTGTATGTTTGTTTGTTACGATATAACTCAAAAACTAGCGGACTGATTAAAAAAAAAAAACTAATGGAAAGCTACATTATCAGCCAATAACATAAGCTATATTTTATCACCGTATTCTCACGGTAACGGGAAGTATGCGGGTGAAATCGCGGGGCGCTGCTGGTAAACCATAAATTCGACCGACTGCTTCTTTGCGTGATGGATTTGGATGCTTGTCATTGGGGAAAAAGCAAAGACTTTTGATAGCGGGCATAAAACATATAAATCTCTCTGAACTAGCGAGATAGTGGTCAAACGCTAGATATATAGAAAGTACATTATTGTGGGGCCAAACCAAAATCTCGACTTTCCAGACCTACAATTGTTTAGCCATACAAACTGTTATTATTCTGCGGCGCGAGTGTAAGTACACAATCTCCAATTCATTAGTGAAATAAAAAGTGAGCGGGCTTTTTAGATAATGAGAGCTCTTTGACCTTTACTTAGGAGGGAAGAGTAAGAAGGGTTAATATTCATCGGGATTTTTATTATTAAGACGGCTTGCAAAGGTGTAAGTTGTGAAAATCTTGATGTCTTTAATTTTTTGTACTGTTTTTTTTATGATAGGCTAGCTTTGGCCACTACCGTACTTGTTAGTAAGTGAGGATGTGATCGACGATGGTAGTTGGTAGTATTTAGACCTAGAGTGGGAACTGGCTCTGAAGGACAGCTGAGTTTGAGTGTTTATACACTCACACTCAGCTATCACATAACACTAGTTTAAAGTAGTATTATATAGACTATATACTGTATTAAATGTAAAAATTATTACAGTATACAGTTTATATAATGTAAAAATTATATAAACTGTATACTGATCCTGATCCTTAAGATATCTCCTTTCTAACAAAAAAATAATTATCAAAAGTTATCCGCAAACACCCATAAAAAAAAAGAAAAAAAGATATACGGTCGAATTGACAAACCTCCTTTCTTTGAAGTCGGTTAAAAAAATCATAAATCATAATCATAAAAATCTTTATTTAGAAAAGGCAAAAATATTACAAAGTTTGTTTAATGAAAACCTGGTTCCTACACTAGGCTCGAAACCCGTGACATAGGTACCAGGACTCTTCCGTCTAATGATACTGAAACTGTATTTTGCCCGTGGGTTAGTATAATACAATAAAAATAATGCATGCCAAAGTGTGTGTGTTTGTAAGTGTGCGCGCGCGTGTGTGTGTGTGTGTGCTTGTGTGTGTGTGTGTGTGCTTGTGTGTGTGTGTGTGTGCTTGTGTGTGTGTGTGTGTGCTTGTGTGTGTGTGTGTGTGTGCTTGTGTGTGTGTGTGTGTGTGTGTGTGTGTGTGTGTGTGGTGTGTGAGTGTGTTTGTGTGTGAGTGTGTTTGTGTGTGAAGGTATGTGTTCATTAAGTGTCGATACAGCTCATCTAATTATTGTCTAAAATTTCTCTGTTTCATAATAATCCATATCTTTAAGTTTATTGAATAGTTTATGTTTAACTTCATGATTTGTTATACTATAAATGTTGGTTATTTTATGTAGTTTGTTATATAAAAACGGGCCTAAAAAGTTTATAAACCTTGATGCAAAAGTAGTGTTTCCTGTCGGGATGCTACAAACATTATGCGATGCTCGCTTATTATTTAATGAGTCATATCTTACCAGTGAATGATGGTGCAGTACAGCGTGTTGTATAAAGAGTTGTCTTACTGTAAGTACCTGACATTCTCTATACAACTCGTCTGTAGGATACCGCCTAGGTCTACTTCTACTACATTTGAGGATTCCTCTTTGCACTCTTTCGAGCTGGATCATGAGAGTTTTGTTAGTGCCACCCCAAGCTGTGATACAGTAGGTCAGTAACGATTGACACAGTGAGTAGTATAGCATTTGTATCAAGGCCCAGTCGGCGCAATCCCGTAAGTTTCTAAAAACTGCCGTGAGCCTCCGAACACGGTTACACAATTCTTTTATGTGAGGTGCAAACGTTAGCTTTTCATCTATTGTGACACCCAGATATTTAATACAAGCAACACGTTCAAGGGGTTTACAGCTACATGCTGCTAGAGAAGTTGACTGATAATTTTTTGAGACGTGGCCAACCAAGGCGAAGGAGTCACATGGCTGCAGTCCTCGAATACGGAAAGTTACATATTTCGTTTTGTCGACGTTCAAGGTTAGCAAGTTGTTCCGCAGCCACGAAGATATCTTGTCAAATGTGGCTTGTGCGTTTTTGAAAGCTTCATCCCAACTCTCTCCTTGGATTAATATGGCAGTATCGTCCGCGTACGTTATTATGGAACCTTTTTCAATTTGAATGTCGCAAAGTTGGTTGATATATGCCAAGAAGAGAGTTGGGCCGAGTATACTACCTTGAGGTACTCCGCAGGTTATAGGTAGTGCTTGGCTGATGGAATCACCAATTTTCACGCTTTGAGTCCTATCAGTCATATAGTCACTTATCAATTTGTGTTGAGTTCCTCTGATTCCTAGGTGTGTCAGTTTAGATAGTAATAGATTAATGGGGACACTATCAAAGGCCTTAGCCAAGTCTAGGAAAATTGCAATATTTTTCTTTCTTTCATCAAGGCTCCGGTTTATAAAGTCAGTTAATTTAAGAACTGCATCTTTTGTGGCTTTATTTCTGCGAAAACCAAATTGATTATCAGAGAGCAGGCTATTTGATTCTAGAAAGTTAACTAACCTATTATTAATGATCTTTTCAAATATTTTTGGCAAAGTCGATAAAATTGAGATTGGGCGATAGTTTCCTATAGTTTTCTTATTACCTTTTTTATGGATTGGTATAACAATAGCATGTTTAAGAGGTTTCGGAAAGCAACCTGAGTTTAGGGATAAATTAACTAAGTGTGTTATGATTGGAGATAGTTTTACCTTATTTTGTTGGTAAATAACGGCTGAAACATTGTCCCATCCTGTAGCAGAGTCAGGTTTTAAAGAACTAATAACAGACAAAACCTCTGTCTCATCAGCATCCAGCATAACAAAATTAAAAAAATACATGCATATTACATATAAAATATATGTTCCAGATGAACATCACCCTTATTTTAAATGAGTTGCGTAGTTTATAAGTTTATTAACCTTTTGAAGAAAGCCAAGAGACCTGTTGCGTTTAGGAACCAGTAGGTATCTTGCGTTTTGAATGTTATTCAAGGACAAGCATTAACTTGAGTATTTCTCGGCACGAGGCCGACATCTGTGTAGGAAAGATGTCTGTAAAACGTAATGTCCGTATGTTCAGTGACCGAGACTAATAAAAAACAAAAAAGACAGTCAGCAGGATAGATAATGTATATAGAGACGATATAGTCTTCGGGGGTAGACGGGAATAAATCTAGAGTAGCCATACTTTTGTCTGGCGTAGTTAAATATAAGATCGTTCATTTGCTCAAACACGATTATGCATACAACAAATGCAAGCTGGTAAACTTTTTAAAGAGATACATGTTTGAGCCATTATGGCGTACAAAACCGTAAACATTTTACATAATCTAACATATCCAGACTAAAATTATAAAGAGAAAACGTTTTTAAACGAGTTCAACTTTTGAGATGTTTAATCACGAAACAAGTGCAACAGTTTCAATATCGCGGAAAATATCTTTTGCGCGATACAGGGTCTCATACATTTAGGCAATATTTCAAGGAGAGCTATTTAAATCTACGCTAGCGCCATCTCTGGGCTTAATTTGTCCTTACTATATAATGCGAACGTAACTCTATCTCTCTGTCTATCCCGTTTTCACGCCAAAACTACTCAACCGATTAAGCTGAAATTTAGTATGTAGATATCCTGGAATAACATATAGGGTATCTCTTTCTTTTAATCCCGATATTCCCACGAGAACGATGTCTACGCGGTAAAACTGCGGGACACAGCTAGTACCTACATATAACCTAATAGGTCACAGTTACCATGTCCTTGAAATACCATTAAAGTAGCCTAAAACCGAATTTAGAATCGATCAGAACTGTGGAAGTCAGTGTTATAGCCTCATAAACCGGCTGAACAGATTCACAGCAGATCACAGCAAAGAATACTGCCGATCATTGCATGGTGGTAGGACACTATCTAGTGTCTGCCTGGCCAGCTAGCACCCTCAAGTTAGAAAATCTGTCGCCAAAACATCTAATGTGTTCCGGCAGCTGTCCTTGAGAGCCAGTTCCCATTCTAGGCCTAGCGTGCTTAATATCTTCGACCGCATCATCACTTACCAACAGGCGATATAGTGGTCAAACGCTAGCCTATCAGTAATAAAAAAAATTAAAAAAATCAAGTCACCTATCGAACAAAACGAACGCGTGAAGAAGAAACAAACATACTTACCCACAAACTTTCGCCTCTGTTATTAATATAAAAACGATTTAACGATCTACATTAGTAGGGTAAATCGTTTTTTTCAACCGACTTTGCATGGTGGTAGGACACTATCTAGTGTCCGCCTGGCCAGCTACCACCCTCAAGTTAGAAAATCTGTCACCAAACATCTAATGTGTTCCGGCAGCTATCCTTGAGAGCCAGTTCCCATTCTAGGCCTAGCGTGCTTACCATCTTTCGACCGCATCATCACTTACCAACAGGTGAGATAGTGGTCAAACGCTAGCCTATAACGTATAAAAAAATAAAAAAAAAGACTTCCCAAAAAGAAGGAGGTTCTCCATTCGTCTGTATGTTTTATATAAAATAATTATATTTGTTGACCTTACTGTGTAGCTATCAAATTCTCCATAATAATATAAAATTGGTGCATATTCCCTCATACTTCGTATGTAAAACATTCTACTATCATTATCACACCTGTTTTTAGGGTTCCGTAGCCAAATGGCACAAAACGGAACCCTTATAGATTCGCCATGTCTGTCTGTCTGTCTGTTCGTCCGTATGTCACAGCCATTTTATTCCGAAACTATTAGGACTACAGAATTGAAACTTGGTAGGTAGATGTAGTCTGTAATGCGCTTTCCGATTTTTATACAAAAATTAAAAATATAAAAGTTTAAGCCCCCCCCCCCCCCCATACATGGAACTGAAACTAAAAAAAAAATTTCTTCTAACCTATACGTGTGGGGTGGAGAAATAAACTAAAACTATATGGATAGGTCTTTAAAAGTGACATTGAGGTTCCTAAAATAATTTTTTTCTCAAAGTCAATCATTTAAAAGATAGGCGCGTCTAAAGTGGTAAAATGTGTGTCCCCCCCCCCTCTAACTTTTAAAGTAAGGGAGTGAAAAATCTAGAAAAAATATTTTCTGTAGATCTCAATAAAAAACTTTCAACGAAAATTGGTTTGAACGAGATACAGTCAACAGTTTTTGAGATATAGCGACCGCAAATATAACTTTGTTTTTCATACAAACACTATGAAGAACAAAGTTAATGTTTTGGTTGCGAAAAATCATAGTTATAGAATACTCTACTGTGTTACGGAACCGAGTGCGAGACCAACTTGCACTTGGCCGGTTTATTATGTCTCTTTTAAGTGTGATCTACACTTTACATTATTCTACATAGTTATATAAAATCCAATATTCTTCCGTACCGACGGGACTCGAACCCGCACCTCCCGGGGAACATGCCCAGGCGATGTACCAATTATACAAACTGTGAGTTCAGTCGAACGTCAAGAAATGGTTCTAATGTAGCTTCCAAGGTTTGACCTATACAAACCTACATTGCAAGTTTTAAACAAGCTTGTAACATCATGAGTAAAACTTAACCCAATATCGTTATATATTTAATCATTTACTTATCATGTTGATAACATAAACGGATGTAAATATCCGTTATATATACTAACGTCCTTGATAAATAATTCAAACTATTGCATCAAATTATTGAGTGTAAACGTGTGTGTTTAAGAGTTAACAGCTAAACACGGAATTACAAAAAAATAATTATTTTGATTTTTACAAGTTATTTCAAAAATATATTTATTCATTTTGGCGTTATTTTGATGGATTATTTATTCGTATTTGTGATGTGAAAATTAGAAGATATTTGGTACGTGGAATTTAATGGTAAGTTTTTAAATAATAAGCAATATTTCTTTTTTTGTTATTTAGGTAATAAAGAGAGACTTGACGTGGATCACCGAAATATTTAATTTATTAACTGATACTTTTGAATAATTTAATAATATTTTTAATATATTTGAAAATAATAACAATTTAGAATGAATTACGCAATAATTCAAATAGTTGAAAAAACCAAATTTCGCATGCCACGCAAATCAGTTTCAGCACCAAGTTTGAGATATTTATCGCTATATCACTGGAGATCCTCATTAAATCTCAATAAATTGCATAATGGCACCATCGTAAAGAGATACCCTACCCATGAAAGAAAGGTTCACAATTGGCGGAGTAAAAAATTGCGTAACAAAGTTACAAAAAAAAACATTCGAATTGCGTATCTCCTTCTTCTTGGAAGTCGGTTGAAAAATCGGCAAATGCTAGAGTTCACTGGATGCGACATAAAACCTAACAACACCAACCCACTTCCTTTGATCCAATGTAAAATAATCCGTCTGTATATATTTGCCATTGTTTCTAGACCACTAAACGATACAAAATTTTACACAAACGACATCTACTGTTACTTTGAAGGACAATTACTATCGCATTACGAAATAACCCCTTTTTAATAGGCAATTGTGAACCGTGACTAGGGACTAATAACAACTGGTTGTTAGAGAATATCTTCATATTTATATTCGCGCATTAGCGGCCCCTTAGCTATCTCAGTTTACTTGTCACTTAGATTATATTTGTGATAATTAAGATTACCGCGCGATTCAGTTTTAGTTTCAAGTTAGAGATTTTCGCCGCCATATCTCTAGAGATACTAATCAGATCTAGATAAAATTTACTACAGGACCACATTCACTCAAGAATAATTAAACGCGGTTCATTTCAGTGACAAGTTTGAAGTGTTTATCTCCATATCTCAGCAGATACTCATCCGATCTCAATTGATTGTTCAATAGGACCACTGTGGTGATGTACATTACCCATTAAATTATATTAATATACGATTTTGTTCACAATTGGCGGAGTAATTGTATAACAACTTTCATTTTCAGAATCCTTTTTGGAAATCGTTTGATAAACACCATACAACTCGTATATCATCATCATCATAATCAGCCAGTTTCAGTCCACTGCTGGACGTAGGCCTCTCCCAAGATAAGCCACTGAGAGCCCGAGCTTCGGCTCATTGGGAGCCTATCATATTCCCTAATCCACGCTGGGCAGGCGGGTTGGCGATCGCAGGACGTAGCTTCTCGCTCCGATGACGCTGCTGCCTGTCACCGGCCCGTAGTATTTAGCTACGCCATAATTTCAAATGGTTATATCGCCATTTATCGGTCGCCAGAGCTCCTTCATTGGTCAGCAAGATGCACCACGGGCAGGTGAGGTTGGCTGGGAGCACTGAGATGGTATTTGTGCTCCCTTACATCCTAACTTGTATATCCTATCGAATAACTCGTATATAAAATCTGTCGCAAAATGTGTTGTCCTAAAAAATCCAGTTTCCTTCAAGTCTAGCGTTCTAACATCGTCGACCGCATAATCATCATGACATAAAAAGTATATACCATAAGCAACGTAAACTTGAATTGAATTTTCCTCCTCTTTTGAAGTCAGTCAGTGCAAAATAATTAATATTTACTGAATATAAAGAACAAATAGCACAGGATTCCTTCCTATTGCCCATGATACTGTTGCCCGGGAACTTCGCAACCCGGTCGAACTTGGCCTGGTTTGTGATCAAAGGATCATTTCAGTTTTAAGGCACGTGTACACAATACGAGCAGTTTTGAGAGACTGATTGCGGTAGGAAATCGTCGGCTATTTTATAAATTCGATCGATCTTGATTTAACATGACTTGAGATTGAATTTGACATGAATTTTCAAAGTCATTTCATAAGTATATATACGCAATTTCCAATAGTAAGAAATCTAGGTCGTTCGGATTTTGAAACCAGCCGTAAGTAAGACCAATCTAAATACCATGTTGTAACATTTTGTTCTTAAACAACTAGAATAGAATATAACATTTGTGATTGTGACGCTCAATCTTGGTACAACATACAATGGATCATTCACTTTATTTAAGATACAATGGGCGGTTTTACCTATAATTTATTCTAGGTGAAAAACACACGTTGATATCAAAAACTTTAACTAAACAGGTTTTATTTACAGATCAAATATTTTGTATGGCAAGGTAGCTTTATTCATGTCGGTATCTGTTCAAAACAAAACAAACATTTCCATGTTAAAATAAGCACTTCCCAACATCATAAACAAAGACAATCACAATTAAGAGCGCGCGCCATCTGTCGGCGTCAAGTAGCATTCGCATGGCCTTGTAGGCTTCCTCGAGACAAAATATGATGTAATTTTTAATGAAAAGTAAAATATACACCACGTTTTGTCTCAAAAAAGAGACAGGAGTTTGTGTGGGGGACGGTCGCGTGACGAAGCGTTGGATAACTGGTTTTAGTAAATTTATATTGCAATTTTATCTCGGCCCATTTGGCCGTTGCCCGAGATGATTCTTGAATTTGGGGAACTGATTGGTGATGCGTGGTTTGTTAGGTTTGACTGAAATTGGACTAGCTGCTCTCTGTTGTTTATAAACAATGGTAGCTGCATCCTATCGTCTTTATTACCTGACTATAGGAGGGTTATGATTTTTCCCGGAATGTATATATGGTATGTATGTTCATCTGTTCCCTCATAACTTCTTAATTATTTAACATAATTTAACAAATGAGGTATCATTGGAAGCGTCTTGATTGTCCGCTGGTTATGGCTGTGTGATGTCACATTTAATTAAGTACGGTCTCTTTGAGAGGACATAAAGTCATAAAGTTTTTTTTCGTCAATTTGACATTTCAAATATATTATATCTTATAGTTATAGTGTTAGCTGTGTACTACATTTATCCAAATAGTTTGAGCCGTATCCGAAATACGCGAAAAAAAAAATCTATACACTTATACTTTAAAAGGAAAAGAATTTAACATTTTCTTAAATATATTTTTTCGAGAATTGTTCGTTTGAAGAAGTAAGATTTTAAAATTGTATTTTTTTATTAGTATCTATAGTATTAAAATATTGTTTCCGTTTTTATATCACTTATAGTTAGACGATAGACCGATTTGAGTGAGTGAAGTAAGGATAGATTTCATCAGCAGATTAGATCTTAATTAAAACGGTCTCATCCCTATTCTCAAAGCCACGTGTATCGGTCTCCACGAGGATACCTCAAGTTGTAGATTCTAACAGATTCCATTTCAATACGAAGCGAATCTATCAAGATTTTGTTAGTAAATAATGTTTTGTGAATTACATTGTTTCAGCCCCGAAATTCTATGAACTATGAATAATTTATTTATCAGGTTAGGCGAAAAATGTTATAAGTCAAACTTCTTCTGTGTATACGATGAAAAATATTAATGGCCTGACTGACCGATTGATCTATCAACACACAGCTCAAACCACTTTTAACGGATTGCGCTGAAATTTGTCATGCAAATATAATTATCTGCATCGATTTAAGAGATTTATTGAGATACCTACGTCATAATAACTTATGACGTAGGTATCCGGTAAAAAAGGATTTTTCCAAATTCAAGCTTTAAAGGGATGAAATGGGGGGGGGGGGGGGGGTTTTCGACATTCCACCCCTAATAAGGTGAAATAGGGTAACATCATCATCATCGTAACGATGTTAAAGAAGTCTAAAAATCAACATGGTTTTTTGGGTTTTTATATAAACGAATCCCTGTTTCCCTTGGGCACGCTATAACTTGAAAACGGGTGGATAGATTTGGCTTATTTCATTTTTACCCACGACGAAACGGAGACTGTATGTATATGCGTTTAGGGTGAGAGTATGTTTGTTTGTTTGTTTGTGTGTGCAAATCCATGTTGCCATTTTTCGCCAAAACTACTAGTCTGATTTTGATGCAAATTCCAGTTATGGGCTCGGGTGTAATTGGTGCATGTTTTTAGATAGGTGTAACGGTGACAACTTACCAGGGGGCGCTGCAGTAATCATTTGTTTGTGCAAATCCATGTTGCCATTTTTCTCCAAAACTAGTTCGATTTTGTCCTTGAACGGTTCGTTATTAATCAGTGGTGGTTATTAGATAGATGTTATGACGTTAATTTTATAAAGGACGTTGTCGTGGATGTTTATTCAAAATTTTAATTTTGTTGTAATTCTTTTTTATCTAATCTAATGTGTCTTTATAAAAGAAAGGTATATATTAAAGATTGTTTACAAAACAAACAAAAAAAACGACTTCAATTTTAGCACTAGTTATTTTCAACCGACTTCCAAAAAGGAGGAGGTTTTCAAATTGGCTGTGTTTTTTTGTATGTATGTTACGCGATTACTCCGTCAATTGTGAGCTAATTGATGATATTTTTTAATTGATAGGGTACATTTTCAAGGTGATCCCATTGTAATGTCATCGAGATTTATTAAGTATTTCCAGAGATATGGAGGATAGGATAAGGATACGTTAAACACTTCTTTTCGTGACCACGGTCAATGCAACTTGATCGAAACGTTGTAATAAATATGACATTAGCGCGATAAGTCCTGTCTCCCATATTAAAATATACAAGCCTAGATCTTATAATTAGGATAGTTTTAAAAACTAAAATGTTCATGCCCCGCGAGTCAGTATCAGTAGCAAGTTTGAGACGTTTATCGTCATATCTCTGAACATAATTACGAGATCTTTATAAAATTACAATGGGATGACTTCGAAAATGTACCCTACCAATAAAAAATAAAAAAGAGTAATACAAATCGGTTCACAATTGACGGAGTAATCGCGTAACATACATACAAAAAATAATTAAAAAAACAACATACAGACGAATTGAGAACCTCCTCCTTTTTGGAAGTTGGTTAAAAATAATACAAAAGCTGGTCTGAAAGCTTGACAGCTACCTTTTGCATCGTTTGTTTGAAACAGAAGTTTGCGTTCGCGGTCCGTTGCGCCGCTTCAATATATATTGCAATAAACACTGCCTTATTGCTCGGGGCCTACACCAACAATAACGTTAATTTGTATCTGGGTTGCACAACAGCGCTTGTCTCTATGTTGTCTCTGTTGTTTTCATGCTCTGTCGTTTTCAGGCACGACTTCTTTTTAATCGATTTCAAGAATGTAGAAGTTCTATGTTGCTCTATATATTTTTTTACATATTTTTCACCGATTTCTTTATAAATTGTTGATCTGATTCATTTATAAAGCTTTCAGTAACGTGAAAAAGGGGCGTAGCTCGCAGCTACGACGTAGCAATCTCGATATTTAAATCGTGTGATGTGTAAAATCATTGTCTATGTTGAACGCTAATATACAACCTACAATTTTTCTTATATATTTAAATCTTTTTTTTTATATCATAAAGGCTAGCGTTTGACCTCTATCTCACCTGTTGGTAAGTGATGATGTGGTCAAGGATGGTAGCGGGCTAGGCCTAGAATGGGAACAGGCTTTCAAGGATAGCTGCCGGAACACATTGGATGTTTGGTCACAGAATTTCCAACATGAGGGTGGTACCTGGTCAGGCGAACACGATAGATGTGTCCTACCACCATGCAATGGTTGGGGGTTTCTCAACGATGTGTTTCCTATACCGGAAAAAGTGCACATACATTTTTCGTTAGAAAAATCTATTGGCGCACGGCGGGGATTGAACCTGGTACCTCTGGCATCAATGCTGACCACTCTACCACTAATACCACTGGGCCCTCAAATCCATCTCCACAAGTTCTTTAAGTGATATATCACTATTGCGATGTTAATACTCCTCTATGTTGTGCTTTCTAGGATTGGTTAATATTATGGCCCTGAGAGAAAGGGTTGGTCACAACGGGATATAAAAAAGGTTTATGGCGTTATTCCATTATAAGGGTTGATTACGATGTGGAGTTACTAGAGGAGTGTTTTGTTGTGAGATATTATACCAATATTTTATATGTTATATATTGGCTTGCGTTTGATCATTATCTTACCTGTTGGTAAGTGATGATGCGGTCGAGGATCGTAGTACTAACTACGATCCTCGACCGCAGTACTTTCTCCACGTGTAGAATGGGAACTGGCTCTCAAGTACAGCTGCCGGTATACATTGAATGTTTGGCGAGTTGTACTTTTTAGGGTTCCGTAGTCCTAACAAGGAACCCTTATAGTCACGTCATGTCCGTCTGTCTGTCTGTCTGTCCGAGGTTTTGCTAAAAGACCGTTAATGTTAGAAAGCTGTAATTTTGTAGGGGTATGTATATAAATTACGCCGACAAAATGGTGAAATAAAATTTAAAAAAATATTTTTTTACGGTAGCTCCCCTACATGAGAAGTGGGGATGAATTTTTTTTCGGCGTCTACCTCATCGTGTGGGATATCGTTGAATAGGTCTTTTAGAATGACTTAAGGGTTGCTAATACCATTTTTCGATTGAATGCTCCATTTACGAAATATTAAACTTTAAAGTGCAAATTTTTGTTCCAGTAGTGCGTCTTCCCCCTCTAAAAGCTAAACTGCTGGCTTGAAAAATCTAGAAAAATTCTTGATAATAGTGCATTTTATCAACTTTAAAGAAAAACTATAGCGGTTGAAATAACATTATTAGTTTAGCAGTAATAGTCGTTGAACTTGGGTATTGGATAATTTTGTACCAAATACAAAATATTTAGAATAAATAAACTTTAAAGTGACAAAGACGAAGTACCTAGTTGCTTGTTTATAACGGGTAAAGACTTGCATTGAATAACGGGCTACTACGGAACCCTACACTGCGCGTGGCCCGACACGCACTTGGCCGGTTATTATTTTACATTTTAATCGTCTTAGAAATGGCGGAGGTTCTATGTTTGTGTGTATGTAATGTAAATAACGTTGTTTTTAATGTTTTTTGTATATAACTCACGCCATACATTTAAATTAGTAGTTAGTATAATGTAACCAAAAATAAGTAGTACACAATACGATAATTTAAGTAAAAGATTAATTTGAGATAACATTATTTGTCTGACAAGCCACCTAATTAGGGCGGAAAATATTTTATGTTAAAATATTCAATTTTAAAATGTTTTAGTTTTTACACTAGAAGAATCGTGGAAGAAAAATATTTTATGTTAAAATATTCAATTTTAAAATGTTTTAGTTTTTACACTAGAAGAATCGTTTGCATAAAATAATTTACCATCATCATGGAGAAAATCTGCTATCATATCCTTACGGTGTTTCGGCAGCACACAGGTCTTGAGAATCAGAATATTATAGTACCTAAGTATAATAGTCTTTGAAATGTTAACTCAGTGTTTTAATAACATTTTATGTATATTATTTCCTCAATGAGAATAACAAAATATGATTAGGCGCCTACCAAAAATGTAAATTACAAGAAACCTTCCTAACATTAGTTATAGCATTATTCATAAAATATTAAGTTAGAATAAAGGAAAATGTATTAGGTAACATACCTTATGAAATTGAATAAATAAATTATTATTATTAAATAAATAATAATAATAATAATAATAATTCTGGCTAATAATTCTAGATATAGCGTGTTGAGTGTTAACCATATTCGACCACATCAATGCTCACCACTAGGTGAGATAGTGGTCAAACGCTAGCCTATTAGACATAAAAAATATACATAATATAAATGTAACGCAAATGTTTTCATTATTATCAATTCAAACAAATAAAACTTATCCTAATCTTCCGATAAGTACAGAATATAGTACAATATAAGTTAGCTCTATGGATGTACTGGTTGTTTTTTAATATTTTTGGTAGTAGGTACAGCGTAACCCTATAAAAAATGTACTCTATACATGTACTCTATAAATATCGAGATAAATAGTTTAAAACATTTAAAAATACAACCTGAGAATATCACTTGCGAGGCAAAAGTAATCCGCCCTTTCAAAGATTTTAAAACTATGCTTTGTAATGGAGATACGTAAACAAATCCCGAATGCGTAGGCGAGGCTGCCGTAGAGCTGTACTAATATTAAATACAACTGGGCTACTATGTCTACACACCCGCCTACGCGTTTCATGAATACAACTCGTACTATAAATAGTAAGAGATTGTTGTACTAAAGATGCATTTATCATTGCGGTAGGTCATTTATTGGCCAGTTGACAACAAGTTTTAAAGAGTAGAGATACGTTTCGAATATGGGTGTAGATAGTTGCGCTCTCAGAGTACAGGAAAAAACCAGAAGGGGTAAACTTAACTCACTAAGGGCCAATTTCACCCGTACCTGATATCCCTATTGGAAACTTATCTGACAGATTTTTGGCAGTTTTTATATGGATATCAGATAACTATTTGAAACTTTATCAGGAACCGATGAAACTGGCCCTAATAATATTAAGCCATGATGTGCTGTGTTTACACGGGTTAGAAGGGAGTAGCGCGGATTTTAAGCCTGGTTTTGGACACAGAGCTTCGCTTGAAATTATGGTTGGACACGTTTTCTGTTTTTGCAACCAACTTCAAAAAGGAGGAGATTCTTAATTCGACTGTTATTTCGGGTTAAAGGAAAACATAACCCTTATAGGATAATTTTGTTGTCCGTCTGTGTGCCTGTCTGTCTGTCCATCTGTCAAGACCGTTTTTCTCAGGAACGCGTAAAGGTATCAAGTTGTACGAATACATAGAGGCATAGTAAGTGTTGTGGACTCAAAGGTCTAAGGGTTTTAATCCAGCCAGAATGGACAGTCCAATCCAGAAATGGACCACCAAGGTATCAATTTAAACTGGCATCAAATACTCTCGGGTCTATGCTATCTTTCAATTGTGAACAATGAAACAATTGTAAGTCAACGTGATCATAAGATATGACCGTAGAAGCATTTTTCGCATTTAGCGATTTCAAATTGAACTAGAATTATGAAATTTTGCAAGAAGCAAGGTTTTGCAATACATATTTAGGAAAAAATCTGAAGACTTTAAATAGATTGTTAATAACAAAAAAAAAAAATGAGAATTTAATTTTCAACTGAATTCCAAAAAGAAAGAGGTTCTCAATTCGTCTATATGTTTTTTTTTCTTTCTTTTTTTTGTGTGTATGTTACGCGATTACTCTGTCAATTCTGAACCGATTCGAATTATTCTTTTTGTAATCGGTAGGATACGTTTTTGAAGTGGTCCCATTGTAATTTCATCAAGATATAATAAGTATCTCCGGAGATATGACGATAAACGTCTCAAACTTGCTACTGAAATTGACTCGCGGGGCATACAAGTCGGTTGTTTTAGTTTTTAAACTATCTTAATTATTTTTGTGCATAAACTGTGTCTGGGTCAGCCTAAGGATCGAACTGCAAAGTTGAGTTCGTCTTTTGACTTAGTTTGTATAGTTGGTACGAAAGCCTCGGTGGGCGAATCTAACTCGAGTTGCCCGGTTTTTTAAACGAGTGTAGATTGGACTAAAGTCAGTTGGCCAAGTACGTTACTATTTCAAGCCGGCGCCACATATTGTTAATGTTGCATAGCATGCATTTACGGTTCTGATTTAAGGTACGGACACACCGCGGCGTCCTGCGTGCGCGATCTAGGCCGCGGCGATCAGATAGCGCAGTAGTATTTGTATCGACTGGTTCACACCAAACGAGATCAGAAAACTATTGAAATGTAATGAGATCGCGCCCGCAGATCGCAGGACGCCGCGGTGTGTCCGTACCTTTACCGTGACGTATATTTCGATGTATGGGTGATTTTTTTCATTTTATCACTACAATACTAAGTTTTCAACGCAAATGTATAGGTTATGTGGAATTCTTGGTACGCGCGATATTCTCTCCCTGGTCCGGTTTTATTGACATTAGGTATTTTTTGTATTACAGTAGTCCTTCAGGCGGCAATAAAGATACATTACATCGGCCTTGCCCTTTAAGATGCATTCGTGATAGTTTTATGAGACGTTCAGTGTCAGTTTTATAGCTGAAGCACTCAGAGTTATGTCTAGGAAAGAAATAGCAAGGTAAAATTTCAACTACCATCGTACGTATGCCTGAACACATTAACATTTAATTGCGAAAGATTTTCGTTTTTTTTTTATGGTAGTAGCTAGCCAGACAGACGATTGACAGTGTCGTACCACCATACATTCATTCCATAAGTCATTTGAATCCACTACCTTTGGTGTCAAATTCGACCATTCTCCTAATCGGGCCCCTCGAAATATTAATTTACACGATCACGTGATCCTTATGTGGTTGTAAACGAGTGACCTTCGGTAGCCGAAGCATTAACCACTCAACACATTTTTCGATAAATAGCACAAATTTTTTTTTGGATCCTTGTTTTTTTTGTGTTGCGTCGTGATTGGGTTTGATAATAACTCAAATTAAGTACCTCCTCTGTTTGTGATGTAAAAGACGTTAACTAAAACGACGGTCAGCAGAATACTCTTAAAATTTGGTCCTTAGAGCTGGATACAAGCTTCTGAATAGTCCTTCTGTCATTTAGTTATCTCTGTTTTTGCGGCACAGTATTATTCCTATAAAAAGTTCTTGCCAACATGGCTGCCTGTGACCACCCACTGTGATATTGCGGTTGTTGATAGTTTACCCGTTTTTTAGTCTCCGGGTGACCGAAAGATGCTTAATGGTTTCCAACAGGTCATTTGTTTAGCAGAGACGCCTTAATAATACCGGCGAGATGAATTTCTTGTCAGTCAGTTTCAGTACCAAGTTTGATGTTTATCGCCATATACCTAGAAATACTTATCAGATCTTGATAAAATTATAATGGGACCACCATAGAGATGAACGCTACCCTTAATAAAAATAATCATTCAAATCGGTTCACGATTGGCGGAGTAAAATCATAACAAATATAAACTATTAAAAGAATAAACTATTAAAAGAAATATATACAGATGAATTGAGAACCTCCTCCTTTTCGAAAGTCGGTTGAAAGGGATTCCTCACAAGCCCTTAGAGAATTATTTTGAATTAATCTTAAGAGATTCTTATATTTTGTGAATCTTCTACCAAGACTTGTTTAAATATTAAAACGGGTGTTCATTTCTTAGCAAATTTTAATAATTAAGTAACTATTTTCAATGCCTAACCAATTACTTACATATTAATATTCAAAATATATTTTGCATTCAATTAGCTTCAATCACTTGAAATAAATATTCTTTAGTGAACTTATTGTTTAGGAAATAATTTAATAATTCGGGTAATTAACTTCTTTGCCGAGTCAATGCTACTTTACCATTATGCAACGCACATGTAAAAAAATTTCCTTATCCTATTCTACTAGACTGGCTATTCTGAAAATCAGTCAAAAGGCTACAAAATAATAAAAAATGTTCTTGCGTGTAAATTTAAGTAACTTTCGTAATAAGTTACGAGTACCTAGGTGCTTTTCTGAGTGCCAGAGCTGAAAGAAACATTTCAGAAATTAGTTTTCAAATTGGGTTTTTACAATATGGAGACAACATTTGAAGTATTTTTTCTATCTGTAGGATAGCATTTGACCACTATCTCACCTGGTGTTAAGCGATGATGAAGATAGCGAGTACGCTAGGGCCTAGAATCGTCTGACTCTCAAGGGTTGTGTTTATTGCCGAAACACTGTTAGGGTAAGGTTATGGCGGCAGATTTACTCCTTCATTGTGGTAGGCTCCTTTTTGGTATCAAGCCAGACGGAACGCCGATACAATGCTCCTAGCACCTGTGGTCGGTCGTTTTATTAATTTAAAACGATTTTTTTTATCTCTAACGATATTTAATTTAATTTATTTTTTTATCTATCTAACGATATTATAATTTATTTTTTTATAGTCATAATAGGCTAGCTAGCGTTTAAACACGGATCGAGGAGTACGTTACATGGTAGTACGTTACGCCTAGAGTTGCAACCGGCTTTCAAGGACTGCTGCTGAAACACATTTTCATCTGAATAGTCACTTAAACATCTCATAAAGTATCTTTATTATGTATTACAGGGTAACTTGTTGCCGTGGGTACATACAAAACAAATTTCATTCATTTTTGGTACCCCTCAAACTTTCAATGTCACGTTCATTTCCGCGATGCGCGCGCATTCTGGAGCCCGATTTGGTCATGACCCAGAAGTGGGTCAACCCGGGATTCGATCTTGACCTACGAGTCGTGTATCACAAATTCTCTTTTATCTGAGCGACCGGGATAGCTTTATAGGAAATAATGGCTTGCAAAATATCCTTTTTATTTTATGGCCGTGTAGAGAGTTTTTTTTTAAATTTTTGTCTATACTTAACTAGCTGCGCTCTGCGGCTTTGTCCGCTTATAATCCTGCTTATAGCCATTCCTCTTGAATCAATCTATCTATTGATGAATTCTGTATTAAAATCGGTTGCGTATTTTTAAAGATCTAAGCGTACAGACGCGGGAAACTACTTTGTTTTATACTGCGTAATAAAGATATGATTCAGGTGAATTAACTTTATAGAAACATACAAACATCAAGTATGTTTGCTATTTAGTCATGCAAAAACAGCTGAAGGTCTTTAGATGTAATTTGATACACAGACAGCCAAAATATAGACTAGGATAAATACTTTTTAACGCGAGAGTAGCTTTGGGATGTAACTTATATTTATTTGTAAAAATCTAAGATAGAATATATAGTAACGTTAGTTGGGCGTGATATATTATTGTCTTCAAATTTAACAATATTTTTATCAAAGTTCTGAATTTTAAGTATTCATTTGTTTAAATACGTTTACAATAAAAACAATTTTTGAAGTTATACTTCTTTTGGCGCCATAGAGAAAAATGATTAGAGTGAATTTTTACGATGCGCGCGCACACCGACTCCTAAATTTAACATCGTGAAGTTAGTTCTAGGTGGTACGATGCGCGCGTACACCGTCACCTAAATTCTACACCGTGAAGTTAGTTCTAGGTGGCATGACTATGTTCAAGTTGTATATGTCATATTTTTACGTTAATAAAACCTTTTTTATTTAAATAAAATCTTTTTGATTAATTTTAATATTTATCGTTAATCACTACTGCATTTTAGTTTTTTTTTTCCATACGCCACAGAAGTATAACTTCTAAAGCGTTTACATAAGTACACACACTCTTTTTTTTTTGTTCAGTTAATGATTCTGGAGATACTTATCAGATCTCGATGAAATTACTATGATACTACCCTTGAGATATTTGATTACCAACAAAAAAAAATCATCAAAATTGGTTCATAAGCGACGAAGTTATCCGCAAACAAACATAAATATATATATATATATACGGTCGAATTGAGAAACCTCCTTTTTTTGAAGACGGTTAAAAAATGCATTTATTGTTAGCTGTAGCTCACGGCTTTGCTTGTATACACCCGATAATTTGAAAAGTTTCCTAAATTTAGCGTGACTTTTCAGTAGTCAACTTCTAGTTTTTTACTAACTTTATATACTTTATTGTAAGTATATAATATAGATTTATTGTATTCAAAGTTGGAAGTTGGGTTTTATATAAGTACTTAACATAATTTATTCGTCAAATAGCACAATATAAACGAGGTTAGCATTTTTTAGGTCGATCAACATACGCCTGCCGTTTGTCTCAGTTTTCTGGTCACATACGTCCAAAATAAGTCTAGTTTCGATGTTACGTGACAATGTTCCAAAAACGTGCCCTGTTTTGTTTTACAGACCGCGTACTACCATCATAATCCCAACCTACCCACATACGAAAATATTATTTTAATAGAGTAGGTACCTCACTAAAAGCATTGGTTTGTCGATATCGATGGTAAAGCTTTATTAATGACGTAGGTATATACGTGAGTTCAATCCCGACCCATTGCACTATTGAAATGAATCCACTCCAGACACAAGCAGATTTAGCTTAATTGGAGGGGCTAACCAGAGTACTAGTACTGTGCAACCCATATTGATAATAAGCTTTTATAAAAAAATACGAAACCCTAAAAACAACGGGTTGCACTCCGGGAGTGCCGGCAGAAGTGAAAACTTAAACATTAACGTTTTCGCATTTCGTCTACTCTCTCTCCATCTTACGAATTTTCTATCAGGATTTGTACTGACGCGAGTTTAACATTTTTTACCCATTCCAAAAAAAAATCTACTGTGCCCATTACGTCTTTTTAATGCTTTTTTATATCATATCCATATTTACAGATGGTCGAAGCGTATTATATCGATGTTCCGACTGCCTTGCTAATAAAATGTTGCTTATGGTGGTGGCATCAAGGAGAAAACCTTACGGTGTTCCAGAAGCACACAGCCCTTAAGAGACAGACCCCATATTCAGCATGTTTACCAACTTTTAGAGACTGCATGTTCTCCATCTTTTACCAAATCATCGTTTACCAACAGGCGAGACAATGATCAAAACTCTAGCTTATCAAATAAAAAAAAAACTTAACATCAGATGAGATAGGGGTCGGTAGGGAAGTGCTCGTCTGTCAGACTTAAAACAAAAACAAGTCCTTATGTACACGTGTCCGTAACCGTTTTTGTCCCGTTTTTGTACGTCTCGTCCGGTCCAACGGGCCATAATTCACGTCAGACACTATCGCGGTCGTTTACCGTGACACAGATTTTCCGGTAAATTCGTTTTGTCTTCTCCATAAATATGGACGTTATTCGACCTGATTGTAGGTTATATTTTCAGAAAGGTTTCGGGCCTGTAGTCTCTACATTAATAGCGATGAATTTCGACCGATAATCGATAGTTGCATCTCCTTCTACTAGACGTTTGCGCTGACAGGACGCATCGCTATCAATGTAGAGACTTCCACCCCTGGGCCGGTAGTCTCTACATGAATAGCGATACATTTCGAGCGATAATCGTCGATAAGAAAAGAGATGCAAATGTAAACTGTCTAGCAGCATCGCCTTCTATAAGACGTTAGCGATGGCAGGACGCATCGCTATCAATGTAGAGACTTCCACCCCTGGGCCGGTAGTCTCTACATGAATAGCGATACATTTCGAGCGATAATCGTCGATAAGAAAAGAGATGCAAATGTAAACTGTCTAGCAGCATCGCCTTCTATAAGACGTTAGCGATGACAGGACGCATCGCTATCAATGTAGAGACTTCCACCCCTGGGCCGGTAGTCTCTACATGAATAGCGATACATTTCGAGCGATAATCGTCGATAAGAAAAGAGATGCAAATGTAAACTGTCTAGCAGCATCGCCTTCTATAAGACGTTAGCGATGACAGGACGCATCGCTATCAATGTAGAGACTTCCACCCCTGGGCCGGTAGTCTCTACATGAATAGCGATACATTTCGAGCGATAATCGTCGATAAGAAAAGAGATGCAAATGTAAACAGTCTAGCAGCATCGCCTTCTATAAGACGTTAGCGATGACAGGACCCATCGCTATCAATGTAGAGACTTCCACCCCTGGGCCGGTAGTCTCTACATGAATAGTGATGAATTTCGAGCGATAATCGTCGATAAGAAAAGAGATGCAAATGTAAACAGTCTAGCAGCATCGCCTTCTATAAGACGTTAGCGATGACAGGACGCATCGCTATCAATGTAGAGACTTCCACCCCTGGGCCGGTAGTCTCTACATGAATAGCGATACATTTCGAACGATAATCGTCGATAAGAAAAGAGATGCAAATGTAAACAGTCTAGCAGCATCGCCTTCTATAAGACGTTAGCGATGACAGGACGCATCGCTATCAATGTAGAGACTTCCACCCCTGGGCCGGTAGTCTCTACATGAATAGTGATGAATTTCGACCGACGATCGTCGTTACAAACAGAGATGCAAGTATACAACTGTCTATCTGCATCTCCTGTTACTAGACGTTTGCGATGACAGGAGGCATCAATGTAGAGACTTCCACTCCTGGTAAATCTTTTATTTCACGCATGTTAACCGACGGTTCAAATATGTGGTTCAAATAGAGTTTTTAGTTTTCCAAGTGAAACTTCTTTTGGTGCTACTTGAGAGTAACTAAGATTATTTTTCGAACGGAAATAACGCCGACGCAGTTTTCGCTATTTAATAAGATCCGCGAACAAACATAATGTATATATGTCGGCGGGCTGCTACTGCTATTTGCTGCTATTTGTTTTGAAGTACAAATAGGGAAACCGGGAACGGAAACACGTGTCCTGAATAACCTCAAAATCTAATCGGATTTGTTTATTGTGGTTGGGTAATAAATCGCGTATAAAAACATTAGAGTAATGTATTAATAGTGCTTATAATTAGATAAAGTTTTTTTTTGATGTATTCTGTTTGTAAAAGAGCTGCATTTCATCAATTTTAGGACGAGAAGGAGGCGGGGTGATCGGTAGAGCCACCCCCTGAAGGGGAAGTTGCAGAAACCCCACCTTTCGGAGATACGATTTTTGTATTTTTTTATCTATTAAACTTTTTTTTAAATTTGCTGGTGTTGTTCGAGTTCATACACTTTTAGTTTGAGCACGGCAACATAGATGGCGCCAGTAGAAAAATTAGAACACGCTATCGTTTGTCGCACCGATTTGTATGAGTGATTTTTCGATTGTTTGAAATACAACCAGCTTCGGGATAAGAACAAGGCGTTTCATTTTACCCTTCCGTTATCCCTCACGTACACTCGTGGACATTAGGTCCTTTACCGAGTCGGATTAGTTAGGTAATAGATCGACGGACCGTGAGAGTCCGTACCCCCCGTGCTCGCAGTGGATTGCTGCAATAAGAGCGCGCGGCACTTGTTTCGGTAGCTACTCGTCCGCCACGCGGAGATAGCATCCGTACAGTGGAGGGAGGAGCCAGCTCATCAGAGCTAGTTGGCGAAATTCAAGATCATCGCAGTGCGAGTCCGCGTCAACTTCAGTCGAGACGGACGTGACGTACAAGCGGCGGTGACGTCAGGCAATGGCGGTGACGACATCAGGCGGAAGTTAGGCGCCTAACACCGAGTACCAGTGACAGCGAACATCAAAAGTGACAGCGTACGTCAAGGTGACAGTGACAGCAAACGTCAAGTGGTGACAGTGATTCAGGGAAACTGTGAGTACTTTTTACTGTTTATTACTAGCAAAAGTGAACCTAGTGAGTTTGAAGAAAATAACTTTGCATATTTATAGAAGATATTTGGACTTGTAAAATTTTAGTAAGATTTATCTTAACTTAGAATAATTTGCATGCAATAATTAGGGACTTAGAATAGTTTTAAGAAAAGTGAACATACGGGGAACCTATGCCCGATTTTCGTTCGAAGTTATTAATTTGAAACACTTGTAAAATTTTAGTGACTTGCCTTGGACTTAGAAAATTTCGATTTAAAATTTAACTTAGAATAATTCTATCTTTGAACAGTTTTAACGGTAATTAACTTTTATTTTATTAACTTAGTACTATTAGCTATATTCAAGAAGTTTATGTATAATTATTAGATATTTTAATTGAATTACAAAATGGCGCTAACTTTTAATGTACAACAGGACATTTTAAATTGTATGTTAAAGGCCTTCAGCAATTATAAAAAAAGTCCCAAAGAGCGCATAACTGCTGAATACGTAGAAACTATGTTAGAACTCTTAGAGAACAATTGGAACTCGTTTGTGGCCAACCACAAAAAGATATATGGAAGTTTAAAGCCTGATGAAATATGTGTTAGTGAGTATGTAAAATCAGAGGTTTATGATAAAACAGAAGATACATACATAAATTACAAATGTCTCTTAAAGTCAGCACAAAATAAGCTTTCATCCAAACCTGTTGAGCAACTCACAGAGCAACACAACCCTACTTTAGCTAGTAAAAAAAGCGCGGTCAAGTTACCGGACATTTCAATACCAACTTTTTCGGGAAAGTATTCTGAGTGGGTTTCATTCAGAGATTTATTCAAGTCACTTATAGACAAAAATGAATCTTTGGATGATGTCCAAAAACTTCATTACCTTAAGGGCTACTTAAGTGGTGAGGCTGCTCAACTGGTGAGACACACTCCAATAACAGAGGCTAATTATAAGGAGTGTTGGGGCTTATTAGAAAAACGTTATGACAATAAAAAATACTTGTCAAATTGTATTTTAAAAAGGTTATTTGGTATACGTCGTTTAGCATCAGAATCAGCCATTGGTCTTAAGGAATTGTTAGACACAACTGTTGACTGTATAAACGCATTAAAACATTTGGGCATAAATGTGACTACGTGGGATATCATTGTGATTCATGTTGTCACCTACAAACTGGATCAAGAGACCCGCAAGCAGTGGGAATTGTTTATAGCGAGTGATGATGAGCTGCCCACTTTGGTTCAGTTCAAAACCTTTATTGAACAAAGGTTTAGGGCTCTTGAGTTCGTAGAACCACGTCGAGTCATAAATAGTCATGGCCACAGCACTAAAGTTATGTTGGCTACGAAATCGACAAAAAATTGCGAATACTGTTCACAGGGCCATAAGATGTGCTTTTGCAAGAAGTTTTCTGAACAGACGGTCGATCAGAGGAGAGAATTTGTTGCCAAAAACAATATCTGCTACAATTGTTTAGGAAGCAACCATATATCTTACGATTGTAAAAAACAGACAACCTGCAAGATTTGTCATAAAAAACATCACACGTTGCTTCATCCTGGTAATAAGGAGAGCCAAGAGCAAGGTATTCTTGCCCCTTCTACGTCTCAAGAACAACACGTTGTCGCGTGCCTGTCTACAGGGAAAATGCAAAAACCTAAACAGGTGTTGTTAGCTACAGCTTTAATTCAAGCTGAAGCTAAAAACGGCGAGCGTTTATTAATACGGGCTTTGATTGATTGTTTTAAACAAGATATCTTCCTATCTACCGGAACAAAAGATGGACGTTATCAATTGGGTTGATATGGATCATCTGCAATTAGCAGACCCACAGTACAACGTACCCAACAAAATAGACATTTTATTGGGTGCGGATGTTTATGGCACTATTATGAAAGAAGGATTGATGAAGTGTCCTAGTGGATCACTCATTGCACAGAGCACCACCTTAGGGTGGATCCTTTCAGGTGTCATAAACAAGGTAAATAATAGTGAGATAGAGTCAATGAGAATACGAGTCATGCATGCACAGATTAATGAAAATGAAATGTTGAGAAAGTTTTGGGAAGTAGAAGAAAGTACTTTCTATAGCGAGAAGAAAATGTGGAATGAAGAAGAACAAGGATGCGAAATGATTTATGCGAATACGACGAAGAGAACACCAGAAGGACGATATGTGGTAAACTTACCGTTTCGTGAAGAAAATCCACGCTGCTGCAATGGAGATTCCAGGAACGTAGCAGTTGGGCGATTGAAGTCACTGGAAAAAAGACTGCAAAGGGATTCAGATCTTAAGCAAAGTTACAGTGATGTTCTGAAAGAGTACTTACAACTTGGACACATGAGACTGGTTAATGACATCGATGACAAGAAACAAGAAGCTGTTTACTTACCGCATCACGCTGTGGTGCGCGAAGACAAATCAACCACGCGAGTTAGAGTTGTGTTCAATGCATCGGAACCAAATAAGTTGGGAGTCTCATTGAACGACGCTCTGATGGTTGGGCCAACGCTACAAGCTGATCTTCGACACATCGTGATGCGCTGGAGAACTTACCCTATAGCCTTGGTCGCTGACATTATTGAGATGTACCGCCAAGTGCTCGTGTCGGAATCACAAGCCAATATGTACGAACGTATTGTGTGGAGAGATGATCCCACCTCTGAAATAAAAGACTATGAGCTTCTTACCGTCACTTTTGGCACTGCAGCTGCTCCGTACTTGGCAGTAAAAACGCTGCAGCAGGTGGCTCATGATGAAGGAGAGCAATATCCCCTCGCGAAGGAACGGGTTCTGAAATGTTTCTATATGGATGACCTTCTGGATGTCTGGTTGCGAAACAGTACAGGAAGGTGTTGAAATATACAAGGAATTACAAGAACTTCTTAACAAAGGAGGGTTTGAATTACAGAAGTGGAATAGTAATGACAACAATATTTTAAAGCACATAACATTATTTACAAAAAAGCAAGAAAACAAAAAGAAAGAAGTTAAAACAGAGTTTGATAAAAATAAACATAAGGAAAAAGAGAAAGAAAAAAAAGAACTAGAAATAAAGTTAGATAATACGACAAAAGTTTTGGGACTTACCTGGAATAGAAGCGAAGACGTTTTCAAGTATGCAGTGCAGCTCTCCCCGATGACAGGACCTGAAACAAAAAGAAAATTATTAGCAGAAATAGCTAAGCTTTTCGACCCCTTGGGATGGGTTGCGCCTAGTGTGATTTTAGCAAAGATGTTCATACAAAAGCTTTGGTTAGCAGGCGTAAGCTGGGATGAACCAATATCAGATGAATTAAGACAAGAATGGAGTACTTATCGTTCAGAGTTCGGTGAATTCTCCAAGGTACAAATCCCACGCTGGCTTGGCACGAAGAACGACGATCACACTGTAGAGTTGCATGGCTTTAGCGATGCTTCTCGCAACGCATACGCAGCAGCAGTATATATTCGAATCGTTGCTGGTTCGAATAATATTAAAACGTCGCTTGTGGTGGCAAAAACCAGAGTAGCACTCGTCAAACAGGTTAGCATACCTCGACTGGAGTTGTGCGGTGCAGTCTTGTTGGTACGATTATTATCTGAGACTGCTGAAGTTCTTGACATTCCGAAGGATAATTTACACGCTTGGACAGATTCCACAATCGTATTAGCTTGGCTCAAAAGTCATCCTAGCCGCTGGAAGACGTTTGTTGGCAACAGGGTATCAGAGATCATCAGTTTTATGGAATCGTCTAAGTGGTCTCACGTCTCAAGCAAGCAGAACCCCGCAGATATCGCGTCGAGAGGTATCTTACCTTCTGCATTGATCGGAAATGAATTATGGTTTTCTGGACCAAGCTTTTTGAGAGAACAAGAAGTACCCTACAATAGTGCAAGGGACTTACACACAAGCGAAGAAGAATCTATCAGAACTCATTTAGGAGAAGTCGCGGAAGATGACTTACTTTCGAGATATTCATCGCTGCAAAAACTATTGAGAGTTGTTGCTTATTGCAGAAGGTGGTTAAAGAAGACTAGCAGAACTTCACCATATCTTCGCAAGGTTGAATTGGATGAAGCATTGCAATGTTGCATCCAACTTGCTCAGCAACAAGGATTTGCAGAAGAATATGACACATTAAGAAAAGGAAGACCAGTTTCAAGGAAGAGCAGCAAGCTAAAGATACTATGTCCTTATCTTGACGATAATGGTATAATTAGAATAACTGGCAGACTGAAACACTCTTCTTTGGATACTGACACGAAAAATCCTATAGTCTTACCGCATGATTCACCATTAGCAAAATTGTTAGTGGCTGAAGCTCATGAAAAGACCATTCACGGTGGTCCGCAATTGATGATCAACTACTTAAGGTCAGCATACTGGGTCATCAGAGCTAAGAGCTTGGTGAAACAGCATATTCGCCGATGTGTTACTTGCATCAAGAACAGTGCACCCACTCAACATCAACTCATGGGAGCTCTGCCATCAGAAAGATGCAAGCCGGGGCGTGCTTTCCTTTGCAGCGCTGTTGATTATGCGGGTCCTATAAGCGTCCGTACAACTAAAGGACGTGGCCATCGTTCCTATAAAGGTTACATTTGCTTGTTTATATGCATGGTCACAAGAGCAATTCATCTAGATTTAGTGAGCGATATGACCAGTCAGGCATTTATAGCAGCCTTTAGGAGGTTTGTTGCGCGACGTGGAAAGTGCACAAAAATGTGGTCGGACAATGGCACTACTTTTGTTGGAGCAGCTAAGGAACTGCGAGAATTGGGATCCATTCAGCCAGAGATTGCCGAACATCTGGAGAAAAACGGCACTGAATGGCACTTTATCCCTCCTCGAGCTCCCAACTTTGGGGGATTATGGGAAGCTGCAGTGAAATCCACCAAACATCACTTGAAACGAGCTATCGGAAACCTGACGCTCACGTATGAAGAACTGAGCACGCTTCTAGTTCAAATAGAGGCATGCTTAAATTCAAGACCTATATCGGCAATAGATGGGGAAAACCCACAGGAACCTCTCCCTTTGACTCCAGGACATTTTTTAATAGGAGAAGCATTGGTTAACGCACCGGACTATACCTACAGTTCAAGCAACATAAGTCTTCTGTCTCGGTGGCAGCTTGTTCAGAAGACGCTGCAAACATTTTGGAAGCGTTGGTCCCAAGAATATTTAGCAACACTAATGCAACGCTACAAATGGTCTCAACGAACTTCGGAGCCAAAGATAGGAGATGTAGTTATAATAAAAGAAGATGATCTTCCTCCTGGTCAGTGGTTACTTGGTCGCGTGGTAGAAATTCACAAAGGTTCAGACAATCTAACCCGCGTAGTCACATTGCGTACCAAGTCATCGGTAATAAAACGGCCTACTTCGAAATTATGTATGCTTCCGGTAAATAATGAATAGATTATAAGAATTTTAGTCGATCTTTCATGTTTAGTAAGGTTATTTGATGGGTAATTTATATTTCACTAATTAGATTTTTTTAGTTAATTTGTGTTTGAGTTTGTTTAGATATAGTCATAAACAATATTGTAAGTTTTTTTGCGTTTATTGATCATTTTTATTTTACTTGTAAAAATTCTTACCACTCACCAAAGACAACAAACAGCTTAACTTCAAGCAACGGTGGGCGGTAGCCATATAGCATGAGTTAAAGGACATTCCTCACATAATGTCCTTGGTGGGCGGTATGTTCGAGTTCATACACTTTTAGTTTGAGCACGGCAACATAGATGGCGCCAGTAGAAAAATTAGAACACGCTATCGTTTGTCGCACCGATTTGTATGAGTGATTTTTCGATTGTTTGAAATACAACCAGCTTCGGGATACGAACAAGGCGTTTCATTTTACCCTTCCGTTATCCCTCACGTACACTCGTGGACAGGTGTAGTATATGGAATGGGTGGGTTGATGGGCTCATACACTAAAGGTCATTACGCATTATCAATCAATCAAAATCATTTATTAAGACTAATTTTTCAAGTGTTATGTCAAATACTTAAAATAACAAGAGAATGTAAGTTTGTAATTTTCAGTAGCAAGTTTGAGGTATTGAATTAGCTTAAAGTGTGTTCCTTTTTAGCGTTTCGCCGGCCGCTACCGCGGCACGCTCGCTTCGCTCGCTCGGCTCGCGCGTGGTGTTAACGCAGTTCAAACCTAAACCTAACCTCACTAGGTTACATTTTCGTTATTTGCTATTTATCTTAGAAATTATATAATCAGCTAGAGTAGTAGGATGTGGAAAGTCATAAAATAAAACAGAAGTCCTAAACAAGATGTTTTATTGTCAATATTATTAAAAAAATTACATTTTTAAAAGTTTGGTTAGAAAACAAAAAAAAATTATATCTTGGAAAGGGAGGGTTTCTGTAACTTCCCCTTCAGGGGGTGGCTATACTCTTCCCCCCGCCTCCTTCTCTCCCTAAAATTGATGTCAGTTAATGTGACATTCCTATCAATTTTTCACTTATTTAGATGATTTCATTGTTAAATGTTCAAAACAAAAAAAAGCATATCTCCGAAAGAGGGGGTCTCCGCAACTTTTCCTTCAAGGGGGGGGGGCTCTACCCCTACCCCTCCATCACCTATCCCCGTCCCACCCGTAAAATCGATTGGAGAAACTGTTGATACCATACATATTGTACATAAGATTATCTTGTACCAATAATATAGTACCTACACAGTAATACAATAAAATATTTCTATTTCTATGCGGTATCTATTACATATTAGACGGTAATCTGTGGTGCAAACACATGTTGAATCTCTAAGGTCTCTCTACACTGGTTATTGGTGCTCAAAGCTTGAAATGTCGAGGTCTGGTAAAGACTCCCACAGAATTAATTCAAAACATTTTAGTGGAATAAAGATTTGCAGGAATGTTGAGAAGCAACAGTGTCCATTAAAAGTTGTTAAAAGTTGATTGTGGTTGAGATAATGCATTTTACTGTTATCCACTTAGATTGAAAAGTTGAATTTGATTTATAATATTAAAGTTTTATGGTCAGTGACAGACACTACCTGTACTATGAAAATAATTCACAGAAATTGTGTAAAGGTACGGACACCGCGGCGTCCTGCGATCTGCGGGCGCGATCTCAGTACATTTCAATTGTTTTCTGATCGCGTTTGGTGTGAACCCGTCGATACAAATACTACTGCGCTATCTGATCGCCGCCTAGATCGCGCACGCAGGTCGCCGCGGTGTGTCCGTACCTTAAATCATTTCTTAACTGATAAGAGTTGAAGATGGTGAACACGCTAGGTCTAGAATGGTGAATCTCAAGGGCTGTGTGCTGCCGGAATATCATAAGATTACTACATTCGCAAAATATAGTCCAAATGATAGATAAACTCTCTATTATTCCACCACAGATAAGAACTAAACTTATTTAATATACAATAGTTACATTTAAAGTGTTACGATGCGCGGTCTTATCACATATATCGATCTCTTCCAGACAACCTTCGAATGGTTAGGATCAAAATATTATAAAGAACAGGGTGTACCTAATTAAAATTTAAGAGAAGAAAAAATAAACTAAGATGTATATCCAATGTATCATAAATAATATACCTACTTAATAACAATGAACACAAAAAAAATATTATTGAGAACTCCGCTGGCGTAAAGGAAGATGGCTTGATTTCTAAGCGAGAGATCACTGGTTCGAATCCTAGGGGTATCCACGGGTGTTTGTCCACAGGTGGTAAGGACATATTATATCGATGTTCCGCCTGACTTTCTACTAAAAAGTAGCTTAACACACAGAGAAAATCTGCCGCCATAACCTTACGGTGTTCCGGCAGCACACAGCCCTTGAGAATCAGAGTATTCTAGGCTTAGCGTGTTCACCATTATCTAGGTTCATTCACCACCACACTAGCTCTTACCACCAGGCGAGATAGTGGTCAAACGCTAGCTTATATTTATTTATTTTATTAATTTATAACAAAACTATTAACAAGGTTAAAATCACATAGTAAACCTTAATAATTTAAGATCGTTTAAAAAACTAAAAGAACCGACTTCGAACGTCGCGCTAGTTAAAGAAGCCAGTAGACAAAGTAACTATTATATAATCTGTGCCAGTAGTTAGTAGTATGTCGTCGAGATAAGTAAATGCATCGTAATACAAATGTTGATATATTAAAAACGGCTCGGCCGATTTTGTTAAAATTTAAATGGGACCACTTGGGACGGGTACCCTTTGAAACAAAAAAAAAATCTATTTCGGTTCAGGCATCTTCGAGTTATCGTAAAAAACGGGGTCCGACGAATTGAGAACCTCTTCCTTTTTTGTGAAGTCGGTTTAAAAGGTTTGTCTAGGCACTAGATCCTCTACATATTACAAAGTCATTTTAGTAAACTTAATATTATTCGTTTATTAGCTTAGTTTTATTATCTAGATAGAAGTAGTAGTAATAGTTCAGTTTAAAACATTTAGTTTGTATTTTAATCATACACAATCAGAGACAATCAGAGCATATTCATTTCAAACAATTCCCTAACAAAATGTAAATTAATCTAATATTTAACTAACTCCGCGACCGTTGAACTGTCTAGCGTCTACAGTTAAATATACGGAACGATAATTAATCTTATTTTCTCTTCTCACATTTATCATTGTAACGGCTGATCCCTTTTCTTTTATTCATTAGGGAAAAGAAATAAAGTATGGGATTCATCTGAGTAACTTTATTGTCGTATTTTGTGAATTATGGTGTGGTGTTGTTATATGATAATATTTTTTTTTATAACAAACTTAATTTTTCCTATTACATCTTCTATTCTTCGACCACATCATCGTTTACCACTAGGCGAGATGGTGGTCAAACGCTAGTCTATGCGATATAAAAACAATCTAAGAAACGCCGAAATGTAGCAGTCGTAGACGACACGGCGAGGTAAACGAATGCTACAGGTACTACGAATAAAAAATCATTATTCGTAGTACAGGCAACTATTATATAATCTGTGGTACAGGTATGGTAGTTAGTACCTTTAGTACCAACTCTACGATATACCTACGGCGTAGCGTTATGCGTTTCTTTAAGTTGTGTTTAACTATTTCACATTTTTTTTATAGAGAAATTGTCTTAAGTACTGAAACACAGAGGTACGTGTATGGTTGGCAACCCTACTTTAATATTTTTTTTATAGTCTGACGTTTAGATGCCAGCTGAATGGTTCATTACTATTGTTTTTTTTTTAATTCAAGTGGTTAAATAATGTTTTGCTATGTTTACTTGATAAATGATGATGATTTATTTTATGATTTTGACGTTTATATGTGCGTATATTAATACTGCCTACAAACTGAATAAATATTTTGATTTTATTTGAGTTGTAGCATGGCGTAGGGAAATTAAAACAAAAATTCGCACCTGATGATGACCCTTGGTTCTCTCGTGTCAATTTCTAATAACAAAAAATGTTTTTTTTTACAAAACGATAAGTTGGTTTTAATTGATTTATTTAATTACATTATCTGGTCAAAAACGCCCTATTGAAAGGCATTGATGGGTGCCTAAGGCAAAATCAAGAGACCTAAAATGTAAACATTTGTAAATACGTGAACTTCGTAAGTAATACAAGTATGCAAATAAATAAACTAATATATTGCCTTTATGAACCTCGAAAGATTTCAGCAAATGTTAAATTTAGAATAATGTAGTCGTAAAAAACACCCGCTGTGACATTAGTGATTCATTGTTATTGTGAGGGCAGGGTAGGGCTGACGGCCCAAGGATGTGCGTTACCTTTGTTGATATGAACTGGCTAATTGCCCGGCGGTATTAAGGAGCATAGTCAAGGGAGATCAAGTTTTTAGAAAACATGTTCAATGTTGTACAAAGTATCCTATGTTTATTCCAAGGTCTAGGCTATCTACATACCCTTTAAACTTTCGCGATTTGAACACATAGTTATAAATATAAAAATACGGGACTTATCGCGCCTAAAATATTAATTTTGTCATGTCTTTTGTAGTGTCGTCTCGTGACCACGATCAATGCAACTTGGTCGAAACGTCGAGTTAAATAAAATTAATGTTTTATGCGCGATAAGTCCCGTATTTCCATATTTATAACTATCTACATACCCAATTTCAGCTCAATCAATTTAGTACGTTTAGCGTCAAGTAGTAACAAACATACATATAATCTACATCATCAAACATACATATATAAATTTAGCCTACAAACTTTAGGCATAGATTGAATACGCTTTTTTTTTTTCAAATACTCATAAAATCTTACTTAACAGGGTAAAATTAATTTTATTCATGATAACACATACATATCTAATGTTGGTATGGTATAATTCCCATTTGCCCTACCTAGAATGCCCCACTGCTGGTGTTAATTATGTAATATATTAGCCTGCAATTATTTTAAATATTTCATCTACAAGTAGCCTTTTTTAGGGTTCCGTAGTCCTGACAAGGAACCCTTATAGTTTCTTATAGATTTAATTATATATATATAGTTATAGTTTCGTCATGTACGTCCGTCTGTCCGTCTGTCTGTCTGTCTGTCCGAGGTTTTGCTAAGAGACCGTTAATACTAGAACGCTGTAATTTTGTGGGGATATGTATATAAATTACGCCGACAAAGTGCTGAAATAAACTTGGGAAAAATATTTTTATAAGAGTAGCTCCCCTATATTATGAGAAGTGGGGATGATTTTTTTTATCGTCTACCCCATCGTGTGAGGTATCGTTGAATAGGTCTTTTAAAATGACTTAAGGGTTGCTAATACTATATTTCGATTGAATGCTCCATTTACGAAATATTAAACTTTAAAGTGCAAATTTTTGTTCCAGTAGGGCGTCCTCCCCTCTCCAAAAGCTAAACTGCTGGCTTGAAAAATCTGTAAAAATTCGTGAAATATCGCATTTCATGAACTTAAAACGAAAATTATAGCGGTTAAGATAACTTTATTAGTTAAGCAGTAATAGTCGTTGAACTTGGGTTTTGGATAATTTTGTACTAAATACAAAATCCTTAGAATAAATCCTTAAAATTGACAAAGACTGAGTACCTAGTTGCTTGTTTATAACGGGTAAAGACTTGCATTGAATAACAGGCTACTACGGAACCCTACACTGCGCGTGGCCTGACACGCACTTGGCCGGTTACTATATCATATAGGCTAGCGTTTGACCACTATCTCACCTATTGGTAAATGATAATGCGGTAGAGGATGGAAGCACACTGGGCATTGAATGGGAATAGGCTCTTAAGGATACAAAAAAGGCACTACAAAAAGTCAACCAAAGTTTACTTTCTAAATAAAGAAAAATAATATAATTTATTATATTAATTCTGAACATGTCACCATTTTTAGCCGCGCCGGTATGAGTGACCCTGTCCTTAATCCCTGCCTGTCTGCAAACCACAACAAACCGAGTTCGTTTTTTCAAGCCACGCCTTTATAGAAAGCTCTTATATTAAAAGCTACAAAAATAACAGTTGTCATTAATATTCGTGCAATTTCATGCGTGCAGATTATTTCGGTTTATGAAAATGTAGAAATATTTGAGAGCTCTTCTGAATTTTAAGTGAATGTTTTTAATGATAATTTTAGTTATATATATTACATATAAGGTTAAGGGCACCCAACCCAAGATACAGGCTTAGCCTAGTTTGGGGCCCATCGCTACACTGTATCGGCTTATATTGTTCCTCTATCCTTTTTGATAAACTATATTAGAATGTATTTAAATTGCTAATGAATAAATAAATAAATATTATTAAAGATACATGATAAATGGGAAGCCAAGTGAAGAGCAAAAAGCATTATGGCTTATCCAAAAATGTTCATAAATTGAAATATACAGATTTGCTTATTGATTATTAAGGAATTTTGCTCTTTATTTCCGGATTTATTTGCATTGCCTTTTTCTCGGACACATCGTGAGGGTTTGTGTAGATTTGATTTTTAACCCACTGCCAAAAAGTGTTTTTTTGTGTGTATGTTACTCGTTTTCTCTACTAATGGTCAACCAATTTAAGTGTTATTTTTGTTCTGAGTAGGGAAAGAACATTAAGGGGTTGTTTTTTTAAACAACATTATTCTATTTCACAAAATTTATTAAACATAAAACAGAAACTCAAAAATCTATTAATTTTGTGATTGTTTTTACTCAGAAATTGAAATTCAAATATTTTTTAAACATTTGATTTGCAGAATATAATGTTCGCACGGTTATTAAAAAAAACTATTTCAGTTTAGTTAACTTTGCCTTAGTTAAAAAAAGGTTTTTTATATCTGTTTTGGTTATTTATATCATCATCATCATCAGCAGCCTGTGTTACTCTACTGCTGGACATAGGTCTCTCCCAATGCCCGCCACTGAGCCCGATATTCGGCTCTTCGCATCCAATGACTGCCAGCTACCCTGCGCAGATCGTCCTACACTACGTTTTCCAAAATTATTTATATTGCTAAAATCATCTAAAATACCAATTTCCCAGTCTACTGTAAAATCACAAGATATGAAAAAGTATGTGTATGTAATCTTTACGCGCGATGGAAGTAACTTACCAATTAAACTTACGTAACGCTTGAGAGCATTTTTGTTTTTTCTCGCTAACGCTGACGATATAACCTCAATATTGTTCTCGCTAACGCTGACGATATAACTTGTATATTTTTCTCGTTTACTCTGACGATATAACTTGTATTTTTTTCTCGCTAACGCTGATGATATAACCTCTATAAAAATAGCTTATGAATCAAACAATATCCTATGCTCTTCAGCGATATATATCTATCTCCTTGCCGTTTTCGGCTATGGCGACTGTTAAATGCTCATTTTTAAGTCACTAGGTTTTGTTTCATATGGCTGATGTACCCTATTTTCGCTTGAAATATTATTAAAATGTATTGAATTCTTGGAAACACGCGCGTGGGTGCGTGTTTCTCCGCATGTATGCGCGTGATCTGCAACACTGCGTGTGAATGCTTGTTCAGTGTGTTGGACGCGTGTTTTCTATACAAACACTGTATTTGCAAACAACGTAAGACCACGCACTCCTGCGCTACTCTACGTGATGCGGTGTAGTGTGAGAATCGCCTTAGGTGTGCACCTATTTTTTGTTGCTATTTCCACTCCATATATTTGTAGGTGAATGGTTATAACAGGTATACTACACATATATGACTTTAATTGTGCATAATATTCTATTTTTAACCTACTTCAAAAAAGGAGGTTTCTCAATTCGACCTTATACATATATATATCTATACGGTCTATATATGTATATATATATATGTAAATATACATATAAAAGATAATATAGGGCTGATAGAAGTACGAACCTCAATTGTTCAGAAGGACTATTAAAAAAGTCCATTCGCGATTTGGTTCTCATCATCTAACAAACATCTTTATCAGTTTGACAAAGTGCCAAAGATTATGTGCTAAATTCTGGCAATACAAAGTTTTGCGTGCAGGATTTGTTTCAGTCCCTTGCTCGAGTATTTGCTTGTTTTTAACCGACTTCATAAAAAAGGAGGAGGTTCTCAATTCATCGATATGTTTTTTTTTTTATTATCTGAAATCTTAGGGAAACTTATTCGGTTCAAATTAAAACTTAAAATCAAGAAACACTTACTATATTAACAAGTTTTATTATGAATAAGTTTTTACTTAAAAGTTTATTTTAAAAATTTCACTAAACAATTCATAAGAAATTTAAGAGAATAATCACTTCGATGGCCATTTAACCTAAAATTATACGCGCTCGCAATTCACGCTTGGTTAAAACTAAATCCGTGGTTAGAGGCCAAGATTGCTACAAAGCTTTTGCACAAACGTGTGGTGAGTATTCACTACTCTATCTGCGGCAACTATAAGAGGTGTTATCTATGGTTTATTCCATATAAAGTTCATTCACACTGAGTTAGTTATCTTGCTTATGATGTGTATTATTTTGCGGATTATAGAACTTGGAAATCTTGGTTTCTCTAGAACAGTTGGCTCACAATTATTGTGTTTCCCTTATTTTTACTTTCTCTTTAAAGACTATGCAAAGATATTTTCTTTTAAAGGTTAACAATGATTCCAATAACTTCTTCGCAGATTAAATCCCTTTTCAACCGACTTTTTAAAATAGGAGGTTTTCAATTCGCCTGTATGTTTTTTTATGTTTTTTACCCGATTGATTACTCCGCCAATTCTGAATCGATTTGATTGATTTACATTTCCTATTTAAATTGTATCAAGATCATCTGATCAATATTGATCAATCATACTAATCTAGTATCTTCAGAGATATAACGATAAACGTCTCAGGCTTACTACTGAACTCATGGCAGTCGGTTGTTTTAGTTTAAAGTCTTAATTATTTAAGTTTTAAAAGTTAGAGAAAGTAAGAATGAGTAAGTGTATAGGACATTCAAAATTGTTTGAGACATTCGACAAAAATATTAATAAGCGTAATAGACGGTGTTTAATAATCCTCTTTTGAATTAGTTCACTTAAATAAAGCAAAATTTGCAAAAACCTTTATCCCCAATTCAAATAACCAACGGTGAGGTCATTTACCCACGACATTTAGCGAAGTCTATTTACTTCGGCCCGCCTCCCCTTAATTTTGACAAGTCCTCTGATTAAGTCCAAAAGAGCGGAGTAAAAGTAATATTTTTCTGAATACTTGGCTGTATTTTTATTGGCCTGATTTTGTGAAAAATGGCTTTTTGTTTGTTTGGTACTCAAGGAGGTCTTGATTTTGATTGCCTTTTTACTCGACTGCCAAGAGGAGGGTAATGTCTTTCGCGCGTATGTATGTGGTTGTGGGTATTTTTCTTAGTTAGCCAAACGGCTGGACCGATTTTAATTAATGAGGTCTTGCATGAAAGTTACTCTTGTTATCCATACTAATATTATAAAAACGTTTGTAACTCTGTCACTCTGTCTGTTTGTTACCTAATCATGACTAAACGGACCATCCGATCTTACTGAAATTTAACAAGGAGAAGATACGTTATAGCATGATGATGAACATAGGCTACTTCATTCATGGTGTGTGAACGAAGTCGCGGGTAGCAGCTAGTAGGCTATATAAATGTAAATGAAAAACAAAAGCGCGGCTAATTAATAATACACTATGATTTTTTTGCTCAAACCGTACTGTGTTTACTATCAAAGTAAAGAGCCCATTCCGAAAATAAATATATGTCAGCTCAGACTAGGTATAAAAATGTCTTATTGTTCTGTCATTTTGATAAGACATTTTTCATGCAGTCGGGTTTTTTGTTCTTTTCAATAATTACCTTAATCAATGTTATTAGGAGCTCACATTGAGCCGCGCTATAGGCATTGTATTCGTATTTTCTCAAAACTTAATCTAATCTTATTGTTGGATGGAACTAATGGAAAGTAATTAGGTGGCTATTGCTAATGCTAAGATAGGACGTGTTTGCTTGGAATATGCTATGGTAGATAATATGTAAAATTTATAAGGAGAAAATCTGGCGTCAAAACCTTACGATGTTCCAGAAGCACAGCTGTTAAGAGTCAGAACAATTTAGGCCTAGCGTGTTCACTACACTCGGTCATATTATCGCTTACTAACGGACGACATAGTGGTCAAACGCTATAAAACATTATGCATCATCCTATCTCACCTGAAAATTTACTCTATAATTCTGTAGATTGCGTAAGAGGCATCTTTTAGAAGTAATTGTATAACTAGACCGTAATCTTAAACGTAATCTGGGTGCTCCTAAATGGGTAACTACTTGTGTGAAGCTTCAGCAGTGGCTCAAACTAGCCAGGTACCCACCGGACAAAGACAAACAATTGTTCAAAATCATTATCATCATCACAAACATCGTAGCAATTAACATCATCACCATTATCAGCCAATTTCCGTCCACTGCTCTCTTATGGTCAAATTGTTGACGGCTGAATCAGCTATATGTTCCGTGATCAGCTATATTATCCGCCTCAATCCGTGATGGATTGAGGCGGATTGGACAAAATATGCCGGTTGTCTTGCGCCCTGCATCCTAAGTTTTCAGTCGCCATACTGCCGCCAGCTTCCTATTCTAGACAAGCGCAATAACATCTTAGACCTCATCATCACTTCACATCACGTGAGAGAAATGTTAAGTTTTTATCTATACTAATATTATAAAGAGAGAACATTTGTATTTTTGTATGTTTGTAATGATTTGGCTCAAAAGCTACTGGACCGATTTAAAAAATTCTTTCACTAATATATAGAATGGACTTCCGGAATGAAAATAGGCTATATATTATCCCGTTTAAATGAAAGGTGCATTCGTGGAGACCTAATTTGCAAACTAAGTCGACAAAAAAAACTGGCCACGTGCAAGTCGGACTCGCACTCGTAGGGTTCCGTAACACAGTAGAGTATTCTATAACTTTGATTTTTCGCAACTACAAAATTAACTTTGTTTTTCATAGTGTTTGTATGAAAAACAAAGATATCTTTGCGGTCGCCATATCTCTAAAACTGCTGACTGTATCTCGTTCAAACCAATTTTCGTTGATAATTTTTATTGAGATCTACAGCATATATTTTTTTTCGATTTTTCCCTCCCATACTTTAAAAGTTAGAGGGGGGGGGATGATTTTAGAAACCTCAATATCATTTTTAAAGACCTATCCATGGACACCTCACACGTATAGGTTTGAAGAAAAAAAATTTTTTTTGTTTCAGTTCTATGTATGGGATGAACTTAACTTAAACTTTTATATTTTTTATTTTTGTATAAAAATCGGAAAGCGGTTCACAGAATACATCTACCTACCAAGTTTCAATTCTGTAGTCCTAACAGTTTCGGAATAAAATGGCTGTGACATACGGACGGACAGACAGACAGACAGACAGACAGACAGACAGACAGACAGACATGACGAATCTATAAGGGTTCCGTTTTTTGTCATTCGGCTACGAAACCCTAAAAAACGGTCGAAAAAACACGTTTCTTACGAACGCTGCTCAATTGAAAATAGATAGAAGAATATTTTCTATGCAAGAGTTGTACAACTTAATAAGACCTACAAAAAAGTCCGCGACAGCATATGTCTATCTCTTAAGGTTGACTCACAGTAACCATTTTAATCTTTAATTTTTTGTTAAAAAATATTACGTAACTTCCAACTTTTCAAGTTTATAGTATTAATCCTTATCCAAATAATTACGTTAATTAGCTTGGCCACATATTATAGATTAAAATTGTCCTTTACAGTATATAATTCAAATGAAAACTCTAGAAGATATCACGGATTTCACATACACGCATCGCAAAATTAATAAAATATCTGCAGTGAAACCACAGATTAGGTCATAGCTACTAAGAAAATATTATTATAAGCTTAGCGATGCTGTAGATCCACACCGATCACAATCAATTTGAAGTCAATATAGTATAATAATATATTTTTACTGTATAAAATTCTATTGTATAATATAGTTATGATCTATATATAAACCACCCCGACTGATCTATGTATAATCTTTTCAATAAAAGCATTCTAGTGACTCTAAACACGACATTTAAAATCTGAGCTGTAAGTTGGTGAGGTATTCTGTAGAGTACAGGAGATGTCCCAGCATCAGGTCAAGGCCTCCATGTTCTTACAATATCGTTGAAGAAGAAGATTTTCGGATTGATCAGACCTATGAAAGTTGATTTCATAGCGCAATTAACTAGAAAAAAGCTCATAGATTTATAACGATTGAACGAATTTTCATGAATCAAAGCTAAGAACACTCTCGATGAAGACATCTATCAAACAAAAAAAAAATATCAATAATAAAATCAAAATCGGTTCATCTGGTTGGGAGCTAAGATGCTACAGACAGACACAGCTACACTACACACGTTAAACGTATAATATTCCTTCTTTAATCCCATGATTTGATTGATTTTGATTCCATGATCCCACTACCTCTGTACGAAAACCCATGATTCATGAATGCACATAAAACTTTCATTGGTAGGTATATAGCTAGGATTAGAACCAACGACCGTCGGGTCAGATCAGGGTTACTATCCTTTACGCCAAAGGGCCGTCCAATATCACTACGTAAGTATTATAAAACAAAGTCCATCACTGCGTCTGTCTGTCTGTTCGCAATAATCTCAAAAGCTACTGAACGGTTTATCATGCGGTTTTCACCAATAGCCAGAGTATTTATGAGAAAGGTTTAGGTGCATAATTCGTTAAGGTTTTGTGTAAATTGGTTGAAATATGACGATGATTGTTAAATATGTTAATATTTTATATTTGATGCAACAAACTGATGCAAATTTTGTAGGCGTATATGTTCTACCCGTGCGAAGCCGGGGCGGGCTGCTAGTCTGCAATAAAATTATATGAGTTCACCCTGTAGCTATATCGTGTAGATCAAAATTCATTAATTTAGGACAGAAATAACTAACTTCTCACAAAAATCACTAATATATCCCAAAAATCACTAATTTATCACAATAATCACTAATTTGTCACAAAATACACTAATTTATCATAGCAAATGCATGGAAACTTTCAGTGTGACCTCCTCTTGAACCTATTATAACCTGCTCTCGGAATTCAAAACGTAAGATATCAAAACTTTTTCAATTTCACTGCTTACTTTTACGGAAGCGAAGGCTAGTAATTTATGGTAGTGCTTTTTGTTAATAAAATTACTAAAGTCGAGAAGGGAAATGACCTTTTGAAATTTAGTCCCTAATGTCCCCGTAGGCTTAATTACTCAGAGGAAGTTTAAGTAAGTGATCAAAAACGTGTATATTTAGGGTTCATTGTCGTTCGCGAAAGGGTCGTCGTCAGACATATGCGCCTGTAGGCTTAAGGTACGGACACACCGCAGCGTCCTGCGTGCGCGATCTAGGCGGCGATCAGATAGCGCAGTAGTATTTGTACCCACTGGTTCACACATTCTGGTTCTGGTTGGTGGTTGGTTACTGGTTCACATCGCGCCCGCAGATCGCAGGACGCCGCAGTGTGGCCGTACCTTTAGAGTTTAGATAAAAACGTGATATATTTCATTTAAACGTGAGAGAACTGGTAGTAAGCTATATCCGTGATCATCATAATCAGTCCACTGCTGGACGTAGGCCTCTCCCAAGAAGATACGCCTCTGAGCCCGATCTTCGGCTCATTGGGAGGGATATGCTTTAATCGCCACGCTGGGCAGACATAAATCTTCCCCGGACAATCATTATGGCTATGACAACAAAAACCACGGCCCTCAGTCTCCGGCAGACCTAAAATGGTCAGAGGGTGCTAAGAATCCCCGGGAGTGCCATAAAGATTGCAACATGGAACGTAAGGAGCATGTATAATACATGCGATAAATCTGCTAATGTGGAACAGGAAATGCAAAGACTGGACATAGATGTTCTAGGGATAAGTGAATCCAGACTAAAAGGTACAGGATTTAAATCTTCTGATAATACCTTAACATATTACAGTGGTAATAATGATACAGACAATCGAAATGGAGTCGCTGTTATGATCAAGAAACACCTTAAGACCTCCGTACTGAATTTTGTACCTATTTCGGACAGAGTTATGCTGTTACAAATAAGAGCTACGCCAGTGAACATCAACATTATCCAAGTGTATGCCCCCACTGCATCCAAAACCCAGGATGATCTTATTGAACCATTTTATGAACAGATACAACAGGTGCTCCAAAAACTTAAGCCCCACGAGTGCACTATCGTCATGGGAGATTTTAACTAAAAAATCGGAAAAGGTTCAGTCAATGGGACAGTTAGAAGTTTCGGGTTGGGAGAAAGAAATGAGCGCGGTGATCGCCTAGTACAATTCTGCCAAGAAGAACATCTTATTGTGACCAACACCTTTTATAAACTGCCACCTCGTCGTCTTTATACGTGGACATCACCAGCTCATACACCCCAAAACATAACAAGAAATCAAATTGATTTTATTTTAGTTAATAACAGGTTTAAAAACAGCATTAAATCAGCAAAAACATATCCTGGGGCAGACGTAAACTCTGACCACAACCCTGTTGTAGCCACAGTATCAATTAAAATGAAAAAATTATCATTACCCAAAAAAGCCCCTAAAATAGATATCTCACAAATTCGGGACCCATCTATAAAACAAAATTTGCACGCTAAACTTAATAATCGGGTGAATGAGTTACAACAACAGGAGATGCTACTTCCCGAAGAACCTCGAAGAACTTGGGATAATCTCAAAGCAGTCATAATAGATACATCAGTGAACATATTATCTCCAGCTCTCCCGTTTAAAAAGAGTGAGTGGATTACTGACAATATATTAAAACTTATGACGGAAAGACAAAAACTAAAATGTATAGATACAAAGGCGTATAAAGAACTACATAAGAAAATTGGACAAAGGTGTGTTGAAGCCAAAGATAAATGGGTGAATAATGAATGCGAGGAAATGGAGAAACTAGAAGATAAACATGACTATTTCAACTTGTTCAAGAAAATAAATTGCTTTTTAGGACATAATAAGACAAAGACACCAGTGATCCTTCTGGATGATGATGGCAATGTGATCATGTCGGTCCAAGACAAATTAAAAACTTGGGAAAGTTACATAAAAACCTGTTCGCCGATGCTCGAGACAATCAAAGCATAATAACAACAGAAACGAATGGACTTGAAATAACTAAAGAAGAAGTCATCAATTCTATAAAATCTATGAAAACAGGAAAAGCTGTCGGACCTGACGAAATTCCAAGCGAAATCCTTAAACTATTGATGGACGAAAATATGCCAATTCTTATTCGTTTATTTAATGGAATTTATAACAGAGGCACAATACCTAATGATTGGCTGATATCAACTTTTGTAACTCTTCCAAAAACTAACAACGCAAAGAAGTGTAACGAATATCGAACTATTTCACTTATGAGTCACGTGTTAAAGGTGTTCCTAAAGATAATTCATCATCTATAAGAGGATAGAGGAAAACATTTCTAATACTCAATTTGGCTTCCGAAATGGGTTCGGCACTAGAGATGCACTCTTTGGGTATCAGGTTTTAATACAACGTTGCTGGGACATGGGTCAATGTGTTTACATATGCTTCATAGACTATGAAAAAGCCTTTGACAGAGTACAACATGACACACTTATTGATATACTCAAAATCATAGGTATTGATTTAAAAGATCTGAAGGTCATCCAAAATCTGTACTGGAATCAAAAGGCGAAAGTTCGAGTTGAGGGTCAACTGACTAGCGAGATTGATGTCATGCGTGGAGTACGTCAGGGTTGTATACTGTCACCCCTTCTGTTTAACATCTACGCGGAAACTATTTTTAAAGAAGCATTGGAAGACGCTGTGGAAGGCATAATAGTGAATGGGCATCCCATAAATAATATTAGATATGCGGATGATACGATCCTCATGGCATCCACATTTTCTGACCTACAAAATTTGTTACAACGCGTTGACCATGTTAGTGCAAATTACGGACTTAACATTAATATAAAAAAGACCAAAGTCATGATTGTTGGAAAAACACAATCTTCTATACCAAACCTTGTCGTTAGAAACCAGACAGTGGAGAAAATTCGCTCATATAAATACTTAGGCTGCATTGTGAATGACCAAGGCGATCACAGTATTGAGATAAAATGTCGTATTGAACAGGCACGTAACGCATTTATGAAATTAAAACATCTACTCTGCAATAGATCTCACAGACTCTCTACCAGAGTAAGGCTGGCACGCTGCTACGTATTTTCTGTTCTTCTGTACGGAGTCGAGTCATGGACCTTAACCCAAGCCACGAGCAAAAGACTTTCTAGTCTTTTTTCTAGCATTTGAAATGTGGGTGTACAGAAGAATACTTAAAATATCGTGGATGGACAAAGTGTCGAACGAAAGAGTCCTGAGGATGTTGAATAAGGAACTGGAGATTCTTAACACTGTGAAAATCCGCAAATTACAGTACTTTGGTCATATTATGCGAAATAAGAAGTATGACTTTTTACAACTTATAATATAGGGAAAGATACCAGGTAGCAGGAAACCTGGAAGAAAGCGCACATCATGGCTCGAAAACTTAAGAACCTGGTTCAAGCAGAGCACCAGATCCCTGTTTCGAGCTGCTGCATCTAAAGTTAAAATAGCTCTAATGATAGTCGACCTCCGGTAGGAGATGGCACCTCAAGAAGAAGAAGGGCAGACGGGTTGGCGATAGCAGGACGTAGCTCCTCGCACCGGTGACGCTGCTGCCCGTCAACGACCTGTAGTATTTAGCTACGCCATTATTTTGAAATGGTTATACCGCCATTTGTCTCAGAATACACTGGTTCACAGAATACACCTACCTACCTACCAAGTTTCAACTGTGTAGTCTTAATAGTTTCGGAATAAAGTGGCTGTGACATACAGACGGACAGACGGACAGACAGACAGACTTGACGAATCTCTAAGGGTTCCGGTTTTTGCCATTTGGCTACGGATCCCTAAAAACTGTTGTATTAAGTTAGTGCTTTGCTTGGAAAGAAGTCCAATAAGAGCCGCCTCAGAAGTCGTAACAACAGCGTTGTGACCTCGTTACAAGTTTGAGAGACAAATAAAGCTGAGTACACACAAAACTATGTATTTGTTGCTGGCAGAAAATAATAATTAAGATTTAATATAACCCTTAGATGATACATTCAAGGAAAATATAAAATAACAACACTGTGGGCTAAAAAATGTAAATGAAATAAGATCGTTTAAAAAACTAAAAATAACCGACTTCAACGCCGCGCTATTAATTTTCAGTACCAATTTTGATGTGTTTATCTCCATATCTCTGGAGATACTTATCAGACCTCGATAAAATTACTATCGTACCACACTTGGGATATCACCATTCCAACAAAAAAAGAATAATAAAAAAATTGGTTCATAAACGACGAAGTTATCCGCGACAAACATAAAAAAAACATATATACGGTCGAATTGAGAAATCTCCTCCTTTTTTTGAAGTCGGTTAAAAATAACTTGAATTCAGGAAATTATTTAAGTGATTAGATCATCCTCGGATTTTTCTCTAAAACAGTTACGGGATTTGATCAAATCTCTTTTCTTTATAGAAATCACACCACATAATTGTTATTAACCGACTTCCCAAAAAGAAGGAGGTTCTCATTCGTCTGTATGTTTTTTTGTGTGTGTATGTTACGCGATTACTCGGTCAATTGTGGACCGATTTGAATGATTCTTTTTTAATGGGTAGGGTACGTTTTCGTGGTCGTCCCATTGTAATTTTAACGAAATCGGCCGAGCCGTTTTTTATATATCAACATTTGTATTACGATGCATTTACTTATCTCGACGATTTACTACTTACTACTGACACAGATTATATAATACTACTGCTACTTACTACGTCTACTGGCTACTTTGACTAGCGCGACGTTTGAAGTCAGTTCTTCTAGTTTTTTTTAACGATCCTAAATTATTTTAACATCTCAGTTTCGATCTACTTTTTAACTGACTTCGAAAAAAAGAGGAGGATTCTCAAGTCGGCTGTATATATATATATATATATATATATTTTATGTGTGTTCGCCAATTGGAAGTTGGATAACTTCGTCGTTTATGAACCGATTTTGATGATTCCAAATTCGGTATCCTCTTACTTCAACGATATTACAAGTACATGGTAGCCTTGACCTGATGCTGGGACATCTCCTGGAATCTGCATACAGCATTCCAACATACAGCAGATAAATCGAGTTTGGGCTCATTGGAATGGTCTCAATGAACAGATTATACATAGATCAGTCGGGGGTGTATAAACATATTGCATTTAATGAATATTTTGTATCGTATAGGCTATCGTTTGACCGCTATCTCACCTATTGGTAAGCGATGATGCATTGCGGTCTAGGATAGTATCACGCTAGGCCTAGGATGGGATATGATATATCGTATAACCGATACGTAATGGGATATATTTACGATAATATATCGTTACGTGTGTACCAAGCCGAGCCCGAACCTGTAAGGTCTGAAATATTGAGGTCACTTTAGTCGTATAAAAGGCCGTTGACTTTTATTCCTTTTGCCAACTAATTTGATTGGATAAGTTTTATGTTTATTTTTTTAATATTTTGTTCTATGAAAAAAAGTTTGAATGGTATGAGTAATTCAGTGATAATGGCGTAATTCATAAAAGAGTTTACGTGTTACATACTAAACACATTTCTAATGAATTTGCATGTGGAACATTACAATGACTTTGTTGAACGGATCGTGAGTATAATTTATAATTACTATTTATCCGTTGAGGTACGACCAAACCGATGCGTCCCGCGTCCGCGTTCGCGATCTGAATTTCTATTGTTTTCTGATCGCCGTAGATCGCGTTTGGTGTGAAACAGTCGGTACAAATACTACTGCGCTATCTGATCGCCGCCTAGATCGTGCACGCAGGACGCCGCGTTGTGGTCGTACCTTTAAACTACTAACGTGACGTGGATAGCAAATAAGGTAAAACGGGATGGTGGATTAGGTCATAGTATACTTTAACGCAGGCGAAGCCGCGAGGCACACCTAGTTGTCTCAAGGAGCGCAGTACTGTACAACGTGATGTACAACATTTTGTCAACCCACTATTGCATGGCACAGTTTCTGTTATAGGTAAACGTAATCGCTTACCATCAGGCGATGGTCTTGCTGGTATTGTTTCTACATACCATTAAAAATAATGAGACATATGTGTGTATACGGTAATAACAATTTTCTATCTATCTAATACAATGCTGTAGTGGTTAATCATTTTCCGCCTAAGCCAAAATGTTGAAGTAAAGAACTAAGTAAACTAAGTAATTCCCGACCGGCGTTAATCGTGTTACACGATTGGACTAGTGTCGGATAGTTAAATTAACTAACTGGTTAATTGGCTATCAGGGATGAGTTGAGAACGGTGGTTTGTTCGCAAACAATAGTTCTAAATTGGCTTGCGATGGATCGTAGTTATCCATTAATGTACCGATTTGCATCATTGTTTTAGTTTATTTTGAGTGTCGGGAACATTTTGGCACGAGCGCGCTACGTAGTGATTTATATATAGTATATATATAGTATTTAGGATGCACGAGTCTATTTTTTCGAACAGGAAGGAGGCTGTTGCTAATGCCAAGCTAAGCCGATCGAAAATGAGATTGCATTCTTCTCCAACGGAGGTAAAGCATGTGAGAATCATAAGAGTAACTTCGAGTAGCTGCAGAGACCAACTGAACATACAAACGTTCTGAAAAAATTAAGTTAAAGTAAAGTGAGAGCGAAGCCGCTCGCTTTGCTTAAAATTAATAATTAATAAATAAAATTGTATTATAATGATATAATTAAAATTTTATTGTAATTGTTAAACTTAGAGTCACTCTGAGCAGATGTCCCAAGAATAAATAACTAAATGAAATAGAAGAGTGCGAGTAGAGAGAGCGCAATTTTTTTTAACGGAGTTAAAATTGACACACATTATTAATGTCATCATTAACGATGGTCCGTCCAGTGAAGTTAACTTCGAGGCGTTTTAGAGGCGTATTTTTAATCATATGAAAAATCATAGATAGACTGTCGGTTATTCATGGTTCGACATGGAAAGCGTTTTACAAATTCACCGCTAAATCGACTCAGTTATTAAGGTTACCCGCTATCTAATTCGAAGGTAGTCTTTAATAAACCATTATTCTAAATCTTTCCTCAGGCGACATTACGACATCATAACCCTTTTAATCTAAATGAAACCACTCTAACAACGTTCAAAGAGCCTTTAAGACCACTTTGTAACAAAAACAATCCAAAGTTATACGTATTATAAAGGTATTCAGTACAAAATGGTAATGTAATTTTTTGAGATTTTTACAATTACATGAGCTTCATGTAGAGTTTAAAATGGAATACCACACAATGCCAGTGCCATGACCGTAAATTTACGATACAGATACATAATTCGTTTTGCCTTCAGTTTTGAGAACTAGGTAAGAAAGAGTTAGTAGCGTACAATCCCTAGTTGCTTAGGCGTGACTACATTTAATTGAGTTTTTTCTCTTATTTTAGTCTAATAGATCAAAACTGAAGGTATAACTGTTGATGTTTAAAAGTTTAAGAAATAACTTTGAAACGTATTGGTTGTGGTGGATAGCAACTCGTTATAATATACAGTAAATAGAAGTAATAATTTATAACTTTCAGTCACAGAAATCTACTATGAGAACATTAAAGTAACAACACTAAGAAATGTATTCAAAATTAAAATTCTTTTTCATATTTTTCAGATATTTATTTAAGAAAACATTTTCATGCCTTGAGATGTAGATAGATAGATAGAGATGTAGAGAGAGATAGAGATGTAGATATACAGGGCGATTTATGAGATACGACCGTAAGGGCAGCTACCTCTTTCGTTGTAGCTACAGGAAAACGTTCTGAGGAGATTGTCTATTATTTTGGTCAACATAGTGGGCTGCATTAACAGAATCCAAAAATACAGTCAGCAGGCAAGGTGGCAATTTACAAAAAACTGTTGAAGTTGTAGTACTGAATAATGATTTCTTAAGATTCTTCCTTTCTTTCCCCGCATGGTGGTAGGACAATATATTGTGACCGGCCAGCTACCACCCTCAAGATAGAAAATCTGTCACCAAAACATCTAATGTGTTCGGGTAGCTGTCCTTGAGAACCATTTCCCTTTCTAGGCCTAGCGTGCTTAACATCTTCGCCCGCATCATCACTTACCAACAGGTGAGATAGTGATCAAACGCTAGCCTATAAGATATATTAAAAAAAATCTTTCCTCCTTTTTTGCACATTAGCGTATTAAATAATTATTTAAAAAAAACTATCGTCTTTTGCGAGCTGTTGAGCCTATTCCCTACTAATGCACCGAGATAGTCTCACCACTGCATCCCCCGATCTCTGTGTCTAGGTCTGCCATCCCTACAGAAATACGTTAAATAGAATACACTTTACAATATCATATTCATAATTTGCGCGAAATTAAATACCAAAATCCCAACTTTTGGTTAAATATATTTTTGTATACATGTACGATTAATAACCGTAAGACCTACTCTTCAAATAAAACAAGAAAACCCTGCTTAATAAGTCACGTAAAAAAGATATGCGCTTACCTTGACCCAAATAAATAGGAAGATTGTACACATCCCGTGTAAGGTACATAATATGTAAGACACAAGCTTCCGTGTTTAACTGAGCTTCTGTATCAAATTTACCGTGTGAAATAATAAGGCAATGTTATAAGTAGGTAATTAATTGTCTAAGTTAATTTTATAATTGTCAAGGCGGATTTGTGGCGACCCATCTTTATAACCTTTCTTGGATTTTGTTGAAATTATTTCCTTTTTAAGAGCTTAATTCGCAAGGTTAGTTAAAAAATGTGTTTGTCAGTCAGACATAAAGAAAATGATATGTTATTCCTATAAAAAAAAACAATTAAAACTTTTGAACTTAATTGCATAGAATTATTTATTGAAGCCCTCCAGCTAGATGGAGCGATGATATACGCAAGCTGCCTGCCAGCGGTTAGAAACAAGATCAAGCTCAGTGGCGTGCCGTAGGAGAGGCCTATGTCCAGCAGTGGACAATTGGATGTAAATGACGATGATTTATTGAAACTTTTCCCTTTCGCGGAAGAGAAGTGGCATGCCGCCCTTCACTTGTTGAATGATTTCTGGGTTGCACATGACCGTAGGATGCTTCTTGGAGTTAGGAGCCGGTTCCACTGTGAAGTTGAACAGCACTGCTGCAAGACCCGCCATAGACTGCATCAGCCCCAATCGACCACCTGAAATGTAATCATATAATTAATAATTAGTGCATATATTATGAAGACAGGTCAGAAATAATGATTAATTTGTTTGTGAAAATAAAAATGTATTAGTTTTATGCATAGGCGTAATAAAAAAGATGTGCACTGCAGATGTTTTGACAAATTTAATTTAATCCGTATGCTTTAACAATAAGGTTGTTATTGCTTTGTAGAACAAAATGGCCCAAAAAAGAGACACCAGGGTGGGAGTGTGTCCTTGTCTAACAACATGATAGTCCCATATATGTTCTATACTATATGTATGGTATACGTATGGTATATATATAAGTTGTCCATACAAAAGAAAGGGACAAACTACATTCAAGGTCGTTCTCATGGGGGCCGGTGTACGCGATCGAGCTTAATATATAGCAGATCTATGGTTTTATGACATCCTATCTATACGGAGATTTATCGGTATGGTGTAACAATTCTGTCACGGTGCGCACACATCGTAAGAATGTGTATTCTTAGGCCTCGTCCGCACAGAGATATTTCACAGCGCGATTTTTATTCTAGCGATTTAAATTTCGCAACCGGAATTACCGCTTCGCGTACAATTTGCATTAAATACAGATTCGCGATTTTTTTCCGCCAGTGCGGATACGTCCAATAGATTCAATACTTCACAGAATTGAAAAAAATCGCACTGTGAAAAATCGCTGTGCAGACAGGGCCTTACGATGCGATGCGATCATTTTTTTTCTCTAACGTCTATAAGAAGTTTAACTTCAAAAGAGGTCACATTCATGACGTAATTTGGATATACCTTGATATTTAAGATATTTTGAATGTCTAAAAAAATTAGGACGTCTCCGTTTAGTCCGACGTTTAGTTTAGACCACCCTTCATAAGTCAACAAAAATTCTTTTGTTACTCGAATGCAGTTTAAACTTCGCAAACAGTGCAAGTTAGTTGTGATTTGTGGTTTTAAAAAAGACAATTATTAATAAAGGTCATTGTTGTTTTAAATAGGTCCATCGCCTGATTTCTATCTCTGTAGTTACAAAAACATACCGATACACGACCGCGGTCCTTCGCCGAACGATAAGCGTATTTTGTTTTTTCTACATCTATCTTCCCGGGACTAAACCTCTCAGTGTCGAATATATCGGGGTTCTCAAAAAATTCTGGATCATTCTGCATCGCCATCACCGGAATAAGAACTCTGACTCCTTTATCTATAGTCAAATCCAAGTCGGGAAACTTATATGTCCGCGCACAGTCTCTTAACAGGAAGCCACCTGGGGGCAACATACGCAAGCTCTCTTTATAGGCCCATTCCAAATTATGCATTTTTTTGACGGCCTCATAACAAAGCTTATTGTCATATTCAGAAAGTACCCGATCGATTTCTTCTTGAACCTTCTTCAGTTCATCGGGGTGGTGAGCCAGTTGGTGAGTGTAGCTGCTAGAGAATGAAGATGTTTCAAAACCGGCCACGAAGAATACGAACATCTGCGCCGCAATAAACTTGTCCGTCATTTGTAACGTCGCTATCTCCGCTGTTCCATCTACTTTTAATTTCTCGATGGACTGACCCACAATAGTTCCTTCCCGCTTGCATTACAGCAACAGGTCTACAAAATCATTTCTCCCCAATAGTTCTGAATCTCTCTGTCTTAAAATTGATTGCACGAACGGTAACACGTTATCGAAGTGCGACGAAACATTCAAGCTGCGAAATAGATTTGGAAATATCTGTTTTAGGTAGGTCTTCATAGTGTCAATAGTGGAGACATTGGAGATCTTCTTGCCAATTCTTCTGAATTCAGAGTCTTCGTTGTTCAAAGAGTCGGCGTCGAGGCCGAATCCGCAGGCGCCGATGAAGTCGGTAGTGAACCGTGCCATGAGGTCAGTTGCTTCGATGGGTGCTCCTCGCGCGTTCTGGATTCGCCTGTGTAAGCGTTCGGTACGGTCTACTATCAGCGGGAACATGGCTTTCAGCTTGCCCATCGTAAACGCTGGAGTCAATCGCTGACGCAACAATTTCCAGGTATCTCCATTCGCATTAAACATATGACAATTTAGAGGCTCTGAAGATTTATCGTAATCTATAACTTTACGTATGTGAAAATAGTGGAAGTCACTCGCCAGGATGCGTTTCACTAAACTTGGATCTCTTATAATAAGTTCTGGGTAACTTGACCGAAACAATCCAACTACTTTTTCACTGCGATACTTATTATACATTTCTGAATATAATTGCGTTAAGCTTCTTCGCATTAAACAAACATTCGCGTAATTGCCAACTACCGGCAGTGGCTTGTTGTATTTCACGCCTTTATTTCTCCAATAGTTAAAATTCTTGATGCTGTATAGATATAGAGTTGGTATAATTACCAATAGAATAAACACAAAAATCATAGTTAAAGTCAATCTACACACACTGAAAGAAATTTAAGAATTGAACGCGTTTAATTTTGTTTATGTGGCCAGCACAAATGGCAACGACATATACGAGAGAGATAAACAAATACACAGAACTTTGGAGGGCGTACGACTAATATATGGTGGTAAACACAACAGTCAGTTTGTTTTTGTCTTATTTTAAATTCAAACCTTTTATGATCACTAAAAAGAATGCACAATTAGAATAACAATGTAGGTAGATATAACGAATAAAAATAAAGCCTTGTCTACAAGGTGATGGAGGCGAATTATTAAAAGGGCAGGCGATGCTAAGTAACAGGGCTAGCATGGCAAGGGGACTATTTTGTCTTTCCACCTATCCGTGTTATGTTCGGTGGAGAAGGCAAATTATAAGTAAAGTTTTTCGACAGTATAAACGCCCGCTGACTTTTAAACAACTATTTTTTTAAACTTTCTAATACGAAAAAATCAAAACTCTGGGTTAAACTTAACCAAGAGTTTAAATTGTTGTGTTGACCTTCTGTCAGTGGCGAAACACAGGGAAATAATTTTGTCTTTCCCCCGCGGATAAGGCCATGCTAGCCCTGCTGGTGGGTCGCCGCTATCTTAGCCACTAGCTCTCACATGAAACATGAACATAAATCAACTCAGTTTTGACCTGAAAGGGATTTTGAGGCAGCAGGTTGAAGATACGAGTATAAGTTTTTAAACTTTTCAAAATAAATAAAAACACGACAGTCTCTACGTCTTCATTTAGTCTTCTGTTTTAAACAGTTCACAAATCTTGATGTGTCTTTTTGACATTGGCGTATAAAATATTGTTAAGGTTGATCCACACGAAGGATCGAATCCCACATGTAAATATGACCTTATAAGGTTCAGTTCAGTTCTTAATAGAAAAAATTAGGCGCAAGTGTTTGCAGTGGTACTTACGATGGATCCAATCGGGAAGTATTATATACACCCTCTCAAACAAAAATTATGTAAACCCTCTCATAAATACTATGTAAACCCTCTCTAAAAAAATTATTAGGCGCAAGTGCTTGGAGTGGTACTTAAAATGGATCCAGTCGGGAAGTATTATATACTCGTAGACCCTCTCAAACAAAATAAATAATCCAAATTGAATAATAGATAACGGAGTTCTGCGGTAACAAACACAAAATAGTAGTTTATGAAACTGTTGTATAATGAGAGGTAATAAGAGTGTTTATAATTGTGTCACACGAGTGTCTTAATACATAATTATGTGCAGTTTCATAAATAACTTAATCGACACTTACGCAATAGGTAGTTAACTTGTTAAGGTAGTAATACCTACTCAAATGTAAAAAAAAAAGTTAAGTTAAAATAATATCTAAATAAACACAACAATGGCTCCGTAACCAACGGTCAACCGCGCATGCGCCAAGTAAACCCACGCATGCGCCAAGTAAACCCACGCATGCGCCAAGTAAACCCACGCATGCGCCAAGTAAACCCACGCATGCGCCTTAGCGCGGTCCTGATAAACAATGATAAAAATCGAACTAAAAACTCCTTGGTCGATCCAAAGTGAACAACTATAACAGAAAAAAGATTTTTTTTAGAAATTGTTTTTTAGCTTAATTCTGTTAACAAATCTGTATCATCATAAAACTTTTAAATTTCATTTCAGTTGTACATGCATAAAGTCGGTAATTATGCTTCTACGTTTTAATTCACAATGAGAACTTTACGATATGAGGGTAGAAACAAAAAAAAATCCACGCATCGCTATCCTTTCCTATTGTGAATCATTATTCGCTGAAAGCGTCAATGTCATCTCGCTATATTCGACCTCGACGTGGTATGCCGCTCCGTCTATTAGCTACACAGATCTGTTACATATTAAACTTGATCGCGTACACCGCCCCCATAAGAACGACCTTGAATGGAGTTTGTCCCTTTCTTTTGTATGGACAACTTATATATATACCACACGTATACCATACATATAGTATAGAACATATATGGGACTATCAGGTTGTTAGACAAGGACACACTCCCACCCTGGTGTCTCTCAATTGGGCCGTTTTGTTCTACAAAGCAATTACAACCTTATTGTTAAAGCATACGGATTAAATTGAATTTGTCAAAACATCTGCAGAGCACCATCCTTTTTTTAACGTCTACGATTAGCTGTAAAAAATAATACAAACGGATTCGAAATAGCCTATGAGACTCTTTGAGAACCGGAACTCCATAATTAAATAAAAAATAATTATTATAACTCAGTTCTACCGTCTTAATATAAATTACGTTATAGGTCCTTAGCTTATGGACACGGGAAAATAACTTCACAACATCCTCTCCTGTAAGATTTTTAGTTCACCGCCTGCTTGTTTTAGTAAAGCTTTGCTTGTGTGAACATCGCTTAAAGAATTTGAATAACCGTAACTGCTAGGCCGTGGCAAATTAACCTGTTAAGACTGTGAATCTGTAATTTGTATACGTAGAACTGAACATTATAAAATGCTAAATTACTCGCTTTATTTTGACAAACAAGGGGAGCGTCACGTTGTTAGCCTGCCTATACCTATATGTATAGCGTACTAGTAACTATACTGTGGTTTATATCTGTGGTTTGGCCTGACACATATGAAGTGTATTGATGAAGTAACAAATTATTTAGGTTTTACGAGTTTACGGTTCGACCACGTTGCGCGGCATCAGGCTTTACTTTACGTTTTTAAATATAATGTAGATTTAAGATCATTCAATAAACAACAATTGAACCGACAACATGGTTTCTTAATGAATACAACAACCCTATTTATAATCACCCTGCATTGAAAAAGAAGACAACATATGTATTTCACGTAATATAGTACTTTAATAGAACTGGTAGGTTGTTAGACAAGGACGCACTCCTTTCAACCACCCTCTCGCTCGGCCGTTTTGATGTACATAGCTGTTACGACCTTATGTTTAGAGTATAGGGATTAAATTAAATTTTTCTAAAATCTGCTGTGCGCGACCATGTTTATAGTAAAAGAAGCTGCGTCCAATAAGGTTTACATATTATATCATGGAACTCTTATAGATTCATCAAGTGTGTCTGTCGGTCCGTCTGTCCGTCCGTATGTCACAGCCATTTTATTCCAAAACTATTAAGACTACACAGTTAAAACTTGGTAGATAAGTGTATTCTGTAAACCGCTTTAAGATTTTACACAAAAATAAAAGAAATAATACGTAATATGTTGGGGCTGAAACTAAATGTTTTTTTCATTAAACCTATACGTGCAGGGTGTCTATAGATAGGTATTTAAAAATGACATTGAGATTCCTTAAAGCATTTTTTCAATGCAAAGTTAATCATTTGAAAGATAGACACTTCTAAAGTGGTAAAATGTGTCACCCCCCCTAGCTTTCAGCTTTCTAAGTAAGCCCCTCTAGCTTTCAAAGTAAGGAAGTGAAAAATCTAAAAAAAAAAATATTTCCTTTATATCTAATTAAAAAATCTCAACGAAAATTGGTTTAAACGAGATATAGTTAGAAGTTCTTGAAATATAGCAACTGCAAACAAAACTTTGTTTTTCATACAAACACTATGAGAAACAAAGTTAATTTTTTTTGGCGAAAAATAATTGTAGGTAATAAATTACTCTACTGTGTTACGGAACGAGTGCGAGTCTGAATTACACTTGGCTAGTTTATTCCCGTTGGGGTAGGCAGAGACTACATTGTTCCACATGCTACGATCCTGACCATACCTCTTTCACTTCTTCCACTTTTATGAGCTTCCTTCCTTCCTTCATACATGTTCGCCAGTTATAGGCCGCATTGAACGCACGTTAATATCCGTTTAGTGTAGCGTGAAGCTTTCAATAAGCAGTGAGCGGAAAGGCCACCCTCAGTAAATATTTGCACTACCATGACGTCGAAATGAGATCATCCTTTTGTTTTCTATTTGGTTGTACATCGCTATGGGAATAGCCCTAGGAACCTTGTGACAATGAGATGAAAATTACAGCTGTGGCTAACTCGATCTCAAGGACCTTTCGGTCGAAAATAACGTTTTAATTTGTATTGTCTCTCTGTGTTTTGTTAAAATGTATTGTTTTATGTAAAATGTAAAAGAATTGTAGTTTGTATATTTGTGTATTTTATGTTCATAAATTTATTCAGGACAAGATAATCACATAAAGATTATAAATATAGCTAAGATGGTACAATTTCCATACAAAAGTGTAATACATAAATATGAGTAAATAGAGCAAAAACTTGGCACTGAAATTACATATATTGGTCTTATATCAGTCTTTACATATGGCAAATTATATGTACCTACATAATTTAATTGAATAATATCAAAATTATGTAGGTAAATATAATTTTCCTAACTAAAAACCGACTTCATGTGAAGCTTGAGTCAGTTTCAGTAGCAAGTTTTGTCACCATATCTCTGGAAATACTTATCAGATATTGATAAAAATAAAAGGACCACACCTACTCAAGAATAATTAAAATCCGTTGATTTTTAGTGAGAGTGTGTTTATCTTCATATCTCTGGAGATACTATATCAGATCTCAATTTATTGTATAATGGGACAATCGTGGAGATGTACCCTAGCCATAAAACAAAATCTTTCGAATCGGTTCACAATCGGAGTATTCGCGTAACAAACAATAAATAAACTGGCCAAATGCCGATGAAATGGTGTGCGAGTCGGACTCGCACACGTAGGGTTCCGTACCACAGTATTTTAGTTAATAAGATAAAGTGTACAAACTAAAAAAGATTAAAAAATAATTTTGCGGCTGAATAATATTGTATATACTTAACTTGTAACAACTGTGCTAACCGTTATCAAACTTGTAACAACTGTGCTAACCGTTATCAAACTTCAAACAACTGTGCTAACCGTTATCAAATTTTCTAACCCAAGTAACCTTGTTCCAGCTGTGTGGCCACCAGAAAGTTTGGAGAGCCAGGTGGGCCTTCGAGCCAGTTCCGTAGACTACGTCGCGGCGCTGCTACTGGCTGCCATGGCAGCTGTTCTGTTGGCAGCAGTCGGGTACCAGTGCGCTAACACCTGGAGATGGATCATGGGCAGGTACAGACCATTAAATATACAGATATAGAACTAGACAACCTTTGAGTGTAGCAGATCGGACATATTTATCAGATAGGCTAGCGGTTAATCACTATCTTGCCTAATTGTAAGCGATGATGTTGAACACCAGGTGAACTATGCCTAGAATAACTGACTCTCGAAGGATTTATAGTAATGGGATTACTCCCGATCTGTCTTTTTCATAGGTTAACTACATCATCTCCGTAACTTCACCGAATCGCCTCGTCACAAGCTGTTCACGCGCGGACGGCGAGTAGACCACTCAATGACAAGCCGCTGCGCGCATTTTAACCCCAATCCTGTCATAAGTTTAAGCACTTTATGTTGTTCTTCCACCACCATTAACAATCATCCTATACTGACGTAGGTGCTGGTTTCCCAGGACAAGACGTGAGTCTCAAGAGAGCAACAGCGACTCACTTTCAAGACAAGCGGCCATCAGGATCAGTCACTCACTGCCTGATTTGCAGACAGAACCTTTGAAGCAGGAATACGTTCAGGAGCATAAGGACCCTGGGAAGAAGGTAAGAGATTATTTTCATATGCTTTGTATAGACAGGCTTTTTTTTTCAAGATAAGCAGTTGACCACTATAGTCTAAGATGGAATTGGGATTGTTTGGAAACAGAAGAAGGCAATGAGACAAACCTTGCTGAAATCGTCGCGCATTTACACTCATACACTTTTTAAGAATGTTACTTGAAAAATTGTTTCTTTTTAAGCTAGAGATCCTTTAGTATAATTTTATTTGTGTCGGTGTCGGACTGGCGATTGAGAGGTCGTGAGTTCGAGCCCAACCCATTGCTCTATTGACGTGAACCCACTCTAGACACAAGCATATATAGCTTAGTTGGAGGGGTTAACAAGAATACTAGTAATGTGCAACCCACATGGCTAGTAAGCTTTATTTAAAAAAATATATACGTGATAATTGCTACTGAAAATGCGTCGCATGGATGTTGTTTAGTTTTAAATGATATTGTTTTTCCATTCTTATGTTTTAGTATGAATTCTTATATTTAAGTATTACGTTATTTTTTTTTTATAGTGAGAGGAAAGCGTTTATCCAATTTGTATGTATTTCATAATTTTGGTATTTAAATGCCGAAACGTTTGTCTAATTAGACATTTAAAAATCTCTTACGGTGAAAGAGCATATAATCAAAATAATACCAATTACCACCTAACAACCCCGCAAGTTCATAAGACCGTTGAAAATGAAAGAATAATAACCGTTTTGGCTAGCAACAGTATTGGGCAATGAAAACCTTTCATCGTTGTATTACATATAACAAATGTTCATAGTCAAGGAGATGACGACTAAAATTTTTGAAATTGTTTGAAATGTTGAAATGTTTACCAACAACATTCAAAATTTGTGAAAATCTGTTTCTAACTTATGGTGATGGAAGCGATAGATCTTCCAGTCGGACTCGCACACGTAGGGTTTAGTACTACATTATAGTATTTAATAACATTGATCAATAATTGCCGAAATAAAATTTAATCTGATTTTTAACCTACTTCACAAAAAAGGAGGAGGTTCTCAATTCGTCTGTATGTTTTTTTTTTTGTGTGTATGTTACGCGATTTTTCCATCAATTGTGAACTGGCTCTCAAGGATAGCTGCCGGAACACATTAGATGTTTGGCGACAGATTTTCTGACTTGAGGGTGGTAGCTGGCCAGGCGGACACTAGATATGTTCTACCACCATGCGGGGGTTATTGGTTTCTTAACGATGTTTTCCTTCACCGGAGGTCCACTGTGAGAAGCGCACATACATTTTTCGATAGAAAAATTCATTGGTGCACGGCGGTTTGAACTCGGTACCACGGCATCAAAGCCGACCGTTCTCCCAATTACGCCACCGGGCCCTCAATAAATATAAAAAATATATATTAATAATTATAATAAATAATTATATATAAATATAAATAATTTGTCTTCACAGGAATGTTCTACCGGGCAAAGTCTTGTTAGGGTGCAAACTTTTTTAAACATACCTAATATTTTTTGACATGACATGACATTTGGCGAAGATGGCGGCCATTTCAGTCCTGCGACACTGCATACATAATTAAATAACTCAGAATTATGAACGTACTTTATACCAACCAACACAGCAAAAAAAATTATAAGCATAAAACCACATATTATATAATAGTTACTACGTAAATAATACTTTCCGTTGTTAGGTTATCTACACAGTGCTTTCATAATTCGGGTATCCACAATATTGGGAAGTGCCTCTTATAACGTAGTAGAGTGATTCAGTACTCTGTTGGCCATATGGCGGCAATTAATGTTAATAATCGCAAATAATACTTTTTAATATTCATTTTGGAATACAACTAGTCCGTGTTATAAAAGTATTTGGAATTATTGTAATAAAATAGACAATTAATTATCGTGTGTGTCAGATGCTTTAATTATACAGGGCCATTTTGGACATTGTCCTTTGATACCTTGATGACATCATAATTACTAGTGAATATTTTCACTTTAGCGCGGCATTTAAAGTCAATTTTTTTAGGGTTCCGAACCCAAAGGCTACCAAATAAACACTTTCTGAGACTTTGTTGTCTGTTCGTCCGTCCTTCCGTCCGTCCGTCCGTGTGTCTATATGTGCGCACTTTACAGATCTGTATCTTCTTAACCGTTATAGGTACATACTTGAAATTTTCGAAAAGTATATATCCGTCAGTGTATAACGGCCCAGACACAAAATTTTATAGATGCACGTAATTTCTGATCTTCATTATTTTGGATATAAAAAGTTGAAAATGTTCTTTAATTGTGCTGTAAGACCTTGGTTCTTGCCAAATTTCATGATTCTAGGACAACGGGAAGTTTGTGCCCTATAGGTTTTTGACCTAAAATCTATAGAGTACTTCCGATTGACCTAGAATTGTCAGTTTTAGCAAAGGAAAAAATTCCGAAAAATTAAAAAGTTTAAAATAAAGGTAAATGTTGGTGGTACTTACAAGTTTTTGCTAAAATCTAAATTTGCCCATTGGTTGGTAAAAAAAGCAAATGATAGCATAGCTAGCTACAGCAAACCTTGATTTCTTGTAAAAACAAATTTTGCTCTAGAAGCATTTTCCAGTGAGGAAACGGGAGAATAAATTTGTATGGGAAAGTACACCCCGCGTTCGCTCTAACCGAATTTCCTTAAACCGAATCATTTTCCGCCCAAGGTTAAAACCGCCAATGTAAACACAGTTACATCAGTAACATCAGTTAAATCATCTAGTCATTTTTCGATTGATCTATACTATCTATTTAAATACTTTGCAACCTACACCACATGAGTAGATTACGCTGGCATCTTCTTAAAACCTTGAACACGAGACAGTATGGGTTCATGCCGCAGCGTAGTACCGAAGACTCCCTCTATGACGCTGTCACATATATTAAAAATCATATAAACAGTAAAAATATCTGCGTGCTTATATCACTCGACATAGAGGGAGCCTTCGACAACGTATGGTGGCCTGCTGTGATACAGCAACTTAAAAATAAAAAATGTCCAGGTAATTTGCTTGGGTTGGTTCAGTCTTACCTTGACGACAGGCAAATAGTAGTACGATATATGGGCAGTACATGCAAAAAGTCTACTAACCCAGGATGTATACAAGGCTCAATTGCAGGTCCAACTTTTTGGAACCTTATACTTGATCCATTATTAAAAAATCTGGAGGAAGAGTCAATTTACTGTCAGGTTTTTGCAGACGACATCATGCTAGTTTTTTCGGATAACTGTATTGAGAAAATAGAGCAAAAAGCAAACAAGGGTATGGAACTTGTTGGTAAGTGGGGATCAAAGAACAAACTACGTTTTGCTCCTCAGAAGTCCAATGCTATGCTTTTGGCAAAAAGACGTAACGTACAGAATCCTGATATTAAATTGAATGGGCAGAGCAAACTAAAATCTTGGGAGTTATTATAGATAACAAACTGAATGTTGGTCCACATTTACAGTCAATACAAACTAAAGCCATTAAAATTTATAAACAGCTCGAGCGAGCAGCGAAAGTCACTTGGGGTCTCAACCCGAATATCTTGCGGATAATTTACCAGAGTGTTATAGAACCAATCATTCTTTATGCTGCGAGTGTTTGGGAGGATACTATAGCCAAAAAAATAATGAAGAGAAAGCTGTGCTCGTTACAAAGAATCTTTGCTGTTAAAATTGGGAAAGGCTATAGAACTCTGTCTTTCGAGGCAGCACTCGCAGTGGCTGGCTTGATACCTCTAGACATAAGAGTGAGTGAAGCTGCTAAATTCTACAAGGTAAAGAGATGTCTATTGCCGACTATTAATTGGGAGGTAGAGGTTAGAGTACCATTTGAACTTGCTCCGCACACAGCAAAATGTAACAATTTAAAGTTTGTGGAATTGGACGAATTGACTGCAGCTAAAGAAGAGGAGTACCAGATTAGGGGTTTGCGCGTTTACACTGATGGTAGTAAAATAGAAGGAAAAGTAGGAGCAGCAATCACAGTGTGGCAAGACGGAGCAGAAATCAAATATGTAACGTTAAAACTAGCAGACCACTGCTCCGTCTATCAAGCCGAGCTTTTGGCTGTGTTGAGGGCGACAGAAGAGATAGTAGGTCTTGATCAATCTGAAGTCAATATTCTAAGCGATAGTAAATCATGCTTGCAAGTAATCACTGACTACACCTCCTTCCACCCTGTTGCCTTTAATATACGCCAGAATATCAAAAACTTGGAAACCAGAGGTGTAAACGTGCGACTCTTCTGGCTGCGGAAACAAGCAATAACATATTCCACTTTAGGTAACACCCTGTTTTATCATTTAAGGGAATGATTAAAAAAAATGAACAACACATTATTATATTTTGTAAGTTCAGCAAATCGAGTCCCGCGGCCAGTAGTCGTTGACCGCTGCTTGTAGCTGTAACTCGTGTATAAGATAATAAACGTGATCTTTCTTTACTTAGTTATTAATTAATCCGACCCTGGGCGCTCCACCTTCCCATAGTACCTACGTCCTACGTACCCAAAAAATAACTATTTAACGCAAGCGAAGCCGCGCAGCACATCTAGTATGCCATAAATGAAAGTCTATTCAATTTGATTTAGGATTTCAGCCAATCCCTTTAAAAATATATGTAAGTTGCTGAAAACTCAACAAATGCCGAATGGCTTTTACAAAATAAACTCTGTGATCTGACCCTGTCATACTGAATAAAAAATAAATAAATGAATAAAAATCTATCTAATCTCTTGTTTTCTTTTCATTCGTTTTCAATTGATGTCGTCTATACTGCTTTAATACATTTGTAATATTTGTAATTTTCGACGACCTTTTTCATAAATATTAATTTTTTCGACAAAAAAGAAATTTTATGCAAAGATTCGCTTTGACGCATTTGACAGTTCTATCGCAATGTTATTCTATCGGTGCAATCTGCGTGGGAGGTCGCGGGTGCGGGTCCGCTTTAAAATTGTTTTCTGATCGCCGTAGATCGTTTTAATCAGACGGTACAAATACTACTGCATTCTCTGATCGCGTCCGCGCACGCGCCTGCTGATCGCCGCGGTTTGGCCCTACCCTCAGAAGGTTCTTATCAAAAGCCACCTAGCGAGTATATTCAAACTATATTTTTTAATGAAAACGGCACATTGTAGTTTGAATTTTGTTATTACTTCATTAATATTTTTTATATGTATATCTGATGGGCAAGGGTTTAACTACTATCCCACTACCTGCCTATTACTACTATTACCTATTACTTAGACTCCACTGTCTGTCTGTCTGTCTGTCTGTCTGTATGTCAGTCTGTCAGTAGGCCGTATTTTATGAACCGTGATAGTTAGACAGTTGAAATTTTTACAGATGATGTATTTCTATTGCCGCTATAACAACAAATACTAAAAACAGAAAGTTAAAAACAAAAGGGGGTACATACAAGAAACGTGTTTTTTCAGGCGTTTTATGCTTGATCTTAGATACCGCAATAGATAGAGACTTGAAATTTGCTTATAGTGTGTATTATAATGATTGCAATATTATCAAATAATAAACACTAAAAGAATCAAACACTAGTATGTACTATAGAGTCTATAGTATAGAGTCTATACTATAGAGTCTGTACTATAGAGTCCATATATACAACTTATTTTTCGGCAAATTTTGTTCAATCGGAACCCTACGTGTGCAAGTCTAACTCGCACTTGGCCAGTTTTTTTCTATAACTTTATTATATGTAGAGATTAACTCGCGGAAAAACACAAGTTTTAGGAAAAAAATACTGAAAGCACACACACTTTTTCACGTTCCCGACAAAACCAACAACCAAAGGTCTTACCCTCATAGTAACAGCCATAATTCTTAAGACGGCAACGGCAACTAATTTGCTCCGCGCTGCATTGCATTGTTCTTATTGTAACTTGGAATGTTTAATCAGACTTTTGTAATGGCTGGAGTCTGCGTAATTAAAACGTAGATGCTTGTTTTACTACATTTACTTCTTTATGTATTGTTCCGCTAATTGCTTGAACTAAGACAGCACAGACTACTAAGGAGATACTTAGACAGTTATTATACTCTTTGTTGAAACTATAGATACTACTACACTACAAATCAGATGTCAGTTTTGACGTATTTGACACTTGTTGAGTTACGCTAATTTCAAGCATTTGTCGAAACAAGTGTTGTTATATGTCTCTGCAATGTGTTTAAGCCACTTTAATACAACGATACTAAAATAAAACCGGCTAAGTCGAGTTGCACTCGCCCACCGAGCCTTCCGTACCAACGTTGGTTGGTACCAATTAAGCTAGACCTCTAAATTGTTTGAGCGTTCATATAACTCAGATGCCTATCTTAATTGGCGAAACTATGTATGTATGAGGACATCCTTTAATTTTCAACTATTTTTAGTTTTTGGATGTTTTCCTTTATTTGTGCTATAAGACCTTGCTTCTTGCCAAATTTCATGATTCTAGGTCAACGGGAAGTACCCTAAAGGTTTTCGACCCAAAACCTATAGGGTACTTCCGGTTTACCTAGAATTGTCAATTTTGGTCAAAAGCAAGGTCTTACAGCACAAGTAAAGGAAACATTCCGAAAAATAAAAAAAGTTGTAAATTAAGGTAAATTTTGGTACTAACAAGTTTTCGCAAAAATCTAAATTTGCCCATATCTTTTTATTGTGTTGACTCAAGACCTTGATTTTTATACATTCAATAGGGACTATAGACCTCAGTACAAGGTATAAATTTCAACTTGCTGGGTCCACCCGTTCCTGAGAAAATCAGTGGTGACACACGGACAGACGGACAGACAGACGGACAGACAGACGGACAGACGGACAGACGGACAGACGGACAGATGGACAGACGGACAGACGGGCAGACGGACAAGAAAGTGATAAGGGTTCCTTTTTTTACCTTTTGAGGTACGGAACCCTAAAAAGTGATCGATAAGCTCTAAAGCCTGCCATACACCGTCCATTCTATCGTCCAATTGGCAGGACACTGCCGATCGTATCATGCTGAATGGACCGTGTGTGGGCGTGGATTGTCATGACCGTTATAATTGACGGTACAAGAAAGCACAATCAAAATTCATCATTCATTTTCGTTTCCTTCCTCCGAATGGTTCATGCCAAATGAACCGTATATGGCGGTCGCGATCGTCGATCGGAAGTTCAATCACAGATGATGTAATAGTCACTACGTAAGTTCAGTTGAGTAAAGTTTTAGGGATCTGTAGTCCTGACAAGGTAACAACAAACTAACAAGGTAACAAAAAACAACAAAGGACAAGTAGTCCCTTATAGTATCGTCAAGTTCGTCTGATTGTCTGTCTGTCTGTCGAGGTTTTGCTAAGTGACCGTTAGTACTAGAAAGCTGTACTTTTGTAGGGGTGTGCCGACAAAGTTGTAAAATAAAATTTTGGATTTTTTTAGGGTAGCTCCCCTAAATGTAAAAAGGGGATGAATTTTATGAATTTTCGTCGTCTACCCAATCGTGCGGGGTACCGGGTACCTAGCGGCAACAGAAATACACCATCTGTGAAAATTTCAACTGTCTTAACTGTCACGGTTAATGAGATACAGCCTGGAGACAGACGGACAGACTGACAGACAGACAGACGGACAGCGGAGTCTTAGTAATAGGGTCCCGTTTTACCCTTTGGGTACGGAACCCTAAAAAGATCACCTTGGTTGATGTTAAGTGATAATGCGGTCAAAATTGGAATCGTTCCTTTTAGTGCCATTTCGTGTCACTAAAAAACTAAGCGCTAGACAACTGGTTTAAGTCATATCCAAGTTATGCTAGAACTCCACGAACAAATTCACATATTATCGATTTATAATCAACCGCATCATCACATAACATCAGGTGAGGTAGTGCACAAGCGCTACCCATTTCCGCATAAAAAAATACATTAAGCAGGAAGTTCAACCCATGGCCGGCCATCACCAGATGATACCTGTCAAGGTACGGCCAAACCGCAGCGTCGTGCGTGCGCGATCTAGGCGGTGATCAGATAGCGCAGTAGTATTTGTACCGACTGGTTCACACCAAACACGATCAGAAAACAATTGAAAAGTACTGAGATCGCGCCTGCAGATCGCAGGACGTCGCGGTGTGGCCGTACCTTCACTTAGCTAGTACTTAGCGTCATTTAGGGATCACGTTAAGGTATAAAAGAATATGAACGGGGATTGGTGAAATTTATTCTACCGCTACTCCCGCTAATCACTATGCCCAATATAACCATCGGTTACAAAAATAATTTAAGATCACATAAAAAACTAATAAAACCGACTTCCAACGTCACGTTAGTCAATTTCAATACTAAGTTTGAGGTGTTTATCTTCATATCTCTGGAGATACTGAACATATCTCGATGAAATTTAAATGGTACCACCTGTACAATATCATCGTCATCATAATCAGCCGGCATCAGTCCACTGCTGGATATATGCCTCTCTCAAGACACGTAACTGAGCCCGATTTTCGGCTCTTTGTCTTTTCCAGTGTTTGTTGACAGACATCGATGATATGATAAAATCATCAAAATAATGATACCTTTATCCATTATTTTTGTTGATTTATTCAAAACGGCTAGACCGATTTCGTTAAAATTTAAACGGGATCCCCTTGGGGGTATACCCTTTCCAATAAAAAAAGAATTATCGAAATCAGACTAATCTGTAAAAAGGAATGCGTGGTCATACATATAAAAAATATATATATATATACGTGTCAACTTGATAACCTCATCCGTTTTTTTTTCGTCGGTTAAAAATTTACAAGTATACATCTATTCTGCCTAAATCTTTACATAGTATAAAGCAAACTTCCTCTGTCTGTACGCTTAGATCTTCTAAACTATGCAACGAATTCCACTGCGGTTTTCATCAATAGATCGAGTGATTCAAGGGCAAAGCCTGCATATTGGCTACTGAAACTGACTCGCGCGGCATGGAAGTCGGTTGTTTTAGTTTTAACTATCCTAATTAAACTATCTTAATTATAGTATAACTGTAGTACTTTTATCCTACCTCGACATTAAACATGAATGTAGCACTTTAAACATACTCATTACATTGTTCTACCTTAAATAAGTTTTCTCATAACATTCAACCCTATAGGAGAGGCCGCGAGTTGACCGAGTTATTCAGACTCTCGCTGTGCGGACTTACGGTGCATTTTACTGTGCGCAACAGGCGGTTCATAGTTACTATTAGTTGATACTGTGACGCACATTCAAGGTCGCACTCAAGGCGTGAAGCGCATTTTGAACGTTATCGTCTATGTAAATAAGTTTAATCTCGCCTTTTTGCTCTCAGGGAATGCAATTTCTGTACTTGTACTATTCATTATTCTGTGATATTGGTAGGATACTATCTAGTGTTCGCCTGGCCAGCTACTGGCAGCTACCACCCTCAAGTTAGAAAATCTGTCGCCAAACATCTAATGAATTGCGGCAGCAGCTATCCTTGAGAGCCAGTTCCCATTCTAGGCCTAGCGTAGTACTATCCTCGACCGCATCATCACTTACCAACAGGTCAGATAGTGGTGAAATGCGTATAAAATATTAAAAAAAAGCTGCGGGGCGCATCCTATAATATAAATCCTGAAAATTGTTAGAATTCTCTAACAGTGACAAATGGTCAGCGAAATCGGTGGACGAAATTCTTGGGCAATCGTTGACCCCATTTAATGAATTGCTACACCCATTTTATCATTTAAATATTGGCCTGAGGTCAGGACCCTTCGGGTCAAAGGTCAATTTTGTTGTTTGTTTTTACAATGGCAATAGAAGAATGGTTTATTGAGGAGCGACATGAATTTAATAAAAAAAATTTTGGTACTTGGAGAAAAGGTTTTATTGATATTTGTTGGATACTGGAGACTTTTATTTGGAGAGAGCTCTTTGCTAAGAATATTTTGTTTGAAACACATCTTCAATCACGTTTGGGGCACATCGGTTAGTTAGTTTCAAAGTCTATAACGGACATAGGTAAAAAAAAAATAGTTTTATGTATATATTATGACCTAAAGAAAAATAACCGGCTAAGTGCGTGTCGAGCCACGCGCAGTGTAGGGTTCCGTAGTAGCCCGTTATTCAATGCAAGTCTTTACCCGTTATAAACAAGCAACTAGGTACTCCGTCTGTCACTTCAAAGGATTTATTCTAAGGATTTTGTATTTGGTACAAAATTATCCAACACCCAGGTTTAATGGCTATTACTGCTGAACTAATAATCTTAACCGCTATAATTTCCTCTAAAGTTCATGAAATGCGCTATTATCACGAATTTTTCCAGATTTTTCAAGCCAGCAGTTTAGCTTTCAGAGGGGGGGGGGGGGGGGACGCCCTACTCGAACAAAAATTTGCACTTTAAAGTATAATATTTCCTAAACGGAGCATTCAATCGAAAAAAATATTAGCAACCCTTAAGTCATTTTAAAAGACGTATCTAATAGACATAGACGTATATAATCAACGATACCCCACACGATGGGGTAGACGATGAAAAAAAAATTCATCCCCACTTCTCATATAGGGGAGCTACCCTAACTAAAAATATTTTTCACAATTTTATTTAAGCACTTTGTCGGCGTAATTTATATACATACCCCCCACAAAATTACAGCTTTCTAGTATTAACGGTCTCTTAGCAAAACCTCGGACATACAGACAGACAGACAGATGGACATGACGAAACTATAAGGGTTCCTTGTCGGGACTACGGAACCCTAAAAAACTGTTAATACTATATACAATCTGACTAACTGAAACACACAGTTACATGTATGGTTGGTTTTAACCTACCATAATATTTTTTTAAATATTCTGACGTAAACGATTGGATGACAGACACAGACTAAATTGTATCAGCGTACTATTTAGAGGTCTACCTAAATTGACGCAAACTATGTATGTATGGAGACACCCTTTAATTTTCAACTTTTTTTATTTTATGGAATTTTTCCTTAATTTGTGCTGTAAGACCTTGCTTCTTGCCAAATTTCGTGATTCTAGGTCAACGGGAAGTACCCTATAGGTTTTCGACCCAAAACCTATAGGGTACTTCCGGTTTACCTATAATTGTCAATTTTAGTTATAAGCAAGGTCTTAGAGCACAAGTAAAGGAAAAATTCCGAAAAATAATAAATGTTGAAAATTAAGGTACATTTTGGTACTAACATGTTTTCGCGAAAATATAAATTTGCCCATATATTTTTATTGTGTTTACTCAATACCTTGATTTTTATACACCCAATAGGGACTATAGACCTCAGTACCAGGTATAAATTTCAACTTGCTAGGTCCACTCGTTCCTGAGAAAATCAGTGGTGACACACGGACAGACAGACGGACAGTCAGACGGATAGACAGACGGACAGACAGACAGACAGACAGACGGACAAGAAAGTGATCTTATAAGCGTTCCTTTTTTTACCTTTTGAGGTAGGGAACCCTAAAAAGGTCGAGTATGACCCAAAAACAGACAAAATACTCAAGATATATTGCAAGAGATCCTGGACGGATCCGTACCATTCTAGTAACGAAAAACAGTAATAAGGCTAATTTACCACGAATGTAAAACCTTTATCTATCCTTGAAGTGGTATTTAAATATAATAATAGATACATTATTCAAAGTATTTGTACAAGAAGGCGGCCGTTATCTTCTTTATATATAAAAATGAATCCCAATTTCCCTTGGTCACGGCATCACGCGTGTACGGCTGGACCGATTTCGCTAATTCTTTTTTGTTGTGTTATTTATCGTCAGGAGATGGTTCTTATGAAAAAAATAAAAATAAATAAAAGTTGTTTTTAACGCAGGCGAAGCCGCGGGGCACAGCTAGTGATTAATAATAATCAGTACTTATAAAATGATTTGACATCTTTGATAAGATGCCTATTATGAGGTATGATTGTTTATTTTTCGAAAGAAGATACTTATTTTCTATCTAAAAACAAAATGGTTCTAAATAATGTAGGCTAGAAATTGTCGAGAATGTATGAAATTATATTTATTTGAAATTTTAGGCGTAACAATACTTATTCTGGCTTATCCTATATGCAGTAAGTACATCAATTTTCGTTTGTAATAAAATGTTTCTTTTCTTTAATTGAATGTTTAATACATAAATTTGTTTTGGGCTTTAATTATTTTGCCTACGCATGTAATTTGATACTCATTGAATATTGCTCTCAGACGATCAATTTCACCCACGTTGTCTCGATGGCATTATGTATTAATACCAACATCGTAAAACTCTTTGAGCAATTACCAATGGAGATGTTAACGCTGTATTCCGCAAACAATTTTTTCTGCCGACACTTACGGGGGACGAGGTAAACGATATAAAAAATATAAGATATTAAAAAAAAAACATTTGGGTGCACCCGTTTTTGCGTGATTAGAAAACATTAAAAAAAAACTTAAACATACAGCTTTTCACTCATATTTCTGTGCAACTTTTACTTTTATATTGTTGTGATTGAGGATGGCCCGCCTGCAGATACCAGTTTTTATAATCAAGGTTTATATGCAATACCTACGATTTAATTATGTATGAGTGAGTTTAATGTTCTTTATTCTTTCTCGCGACAATATCTTAGATAAGCCTACCTTTTTAACCGTGTTCAAAAAAGGAGGTTTCTCAATTCGACCGTATATATATGTATATTTTTTAATGTTTATTTGCGGATAACTGCATCGTTTGTGAACCAATTTTGATATTTTTTTATTGGAAAGGAGATATCTCAAGTGTGGTACCATGGTAATTTCATTGTGGTTTGATAAGTATCCAGAGATATGGAGATAAATACCTCAAACTTCGTACTGAAAATTAATGGCGCGGTATTTGAAGTGGTTTTTTTTTAGTTTTAACGATCTTATTATTATTAATGTATTGGATAATTATGTATATATCGTTTTTTTATATCTTATAGGCTATAGTATATCTATCGTATTTTGTATTTTATCGCATACCGGTCTATGGTCTCTGCAAGCTGATCTAAGGTTAACATGTGAACTGTCTTTCACGGCAGCTATGAGCACGGACTGTTAGATTTGGCGACAGATTTTCCAACTTGAGGGTTATGTATTTTAATTAAACGCTTTAAGCCGGGTCCAGATCGGCCGAACAAACGACAACGAACACTGATTAGGTAGATGGAGCCACACGCTTCTATTGAATATTGATGCGTCTTTTTCCATTCGCCATTCGTTCGCCTTTGTTCTTTTGGTCTTGACCCGGACATCCGAATATCCCATTATATAAATAAATGATAAATGCGTAAAAAACTAAAAGGCATATCCGAAGCTTTCATTTTGTTAAAATTCTACCTAAAAAGCCAACTTCAACGATCAATAAAAAACAAAATTGTATAAATCCGTCAATTCCCTTCGAACAAACAAAAGGGCACAATGACCGAATTTTAGACCGAAAAGCAATAAAAATCATATCTCACTGATACTGGACGACAAAGTTCATTGACTTCACACGAGCACAATGGAAATATAGAAATCCTTTGACTTGAGGGACAAAGACATTGTTCGAAAGGGAAGAACTCGAACCTTTTTATGTTGAAGTTTATTGTGTTTTATAAACTTTTGTGAGATTATCTTTAACTGTGAAAGTAGATGACTTTTTACTAATTTCCAAATAAGCGTAGGTTTTATAAATATCTTTCAATTGTATCTTACCAGATACATTAAAAAAAATCTACGCTTATAGTTTTACATATTATAAAACAATTATTATTACATATTATTATTATAACATATTATAAAACAAAGTCCACCGCCGCGCCTGTTTGTCTGTCTGTCTGTTAACGATAAACTAAAAAACTGCTGAACGGATTTTCATGTGGTTTTCACCAATAGACAGAGTGATTCGTAAGCAATAATGTGGACGAGGATGAAGAACACGCTAGGCTTAGAATAGCTCGATTATCAAGGGTATTTTCATTTTATTAATTAATTCTAAAAATAAAAACAACATAGAAAAATTACACTAATATGATTTTTTTTTATGACATTGGTGGCATACAAGCAAACGACCCACCTGATGGGAAGTGGTTACCGTCGCCTATGAACAAGTGGATAATGTTGATACTTTTTCAAATTATCACGATGATAAATTTCGAAATCAAGTGAGTATACTTTGATATCCGATATATATATTTCAATGTTTATAAATACGCATAAGTAGGTATTTATAAACAATGAATAATGTATATCTCCGCAGATACGAACTAAAATCTTACATTTTCTAACCTTAGCGTGCAGCCGAAAACATTTGCACAAAACTATCCCTTTTTCCACTAAAAACAGCACCTAAACACTAGCAAAATGTAGTAAAATAGAAATCCCTTAAGTGGTTGTTAGCGAAGTTTAGTGGTTCTTATTGCAGTGGCACTAAAGAGTGCGCAGAACCACAGTAAATAACACTTAGCGAGTGCAACCTAGAGATTAAGTGCAGAGTTAAGAACGTAGAGCTTTTGGAAGAGACTTAAAATTGTGAAAATTGTACCTATATATTAAAAAAACATTTGCTCTCGCATAACGAGTGTTGGCTTTAATCTCAAGAAACTGTATCGAAACCAAGGTTGCCAATAGCCCAATGGATAGGGTGTCGGACTGGCGATCGAGGGGTCGTGAGTTCGATCCCCTACCCCACCCATTGCACTATTGACGTGAACCCACTACAGACACAAGCATATTTAGCTTAGTTGGAGGGGTTAACAAGAATACTAGTAATGTGCAACCCACATTGCGAGTAATCTTTAAAAAAAAATAGAACTGATAAATATTTACATATATTTAGATGCGCAAAATTTATTGTTGATGTTTTAGAACAGACTAAAATGTTGAACAAAAATTGTCATAGAAATGGCAAACTTGTGAGAAGAATTTTATGACATGACCAACTCAAAATTTAACCGACAATTCTATAATTGGTTAAGCGACAGGTCGACAGGTTATACTCTGTATGCGACTTTTTAAAATACAATTTGTGCGACTGATATACCAGACATAGTGATACTAATTTAACGTCAATATATATATCATCAACAGGTGAGATAGTGGTCAAACGTTTGTCTATATGACATTAAAAAAAAAATATAATGTACGACGGTTGAAAGCCGTTAAGGCGAATGAAGTAATTGATAACTAGAATTTGCAAAGTATAAGTAGGTTAAACAAATTAAGTCGTTGTTTTTTTAGTGCTACGATCACAGATCTTGAATAACATATTATACTAAAAAGTGGCCTTGCAAAGTTGCCTAATAACAAGAAATATAATAATATTTTAAATAATTTAATTTATAGTAGCGTTTAGTGAAAGTGCAGCACACCTCTCGACACCCTAAGCTTACCACGCCAATGTTGCCCCTCGGCGCCAACATAACGGTCCGCCTTTATGGGGGGGCCCATTCAGTGTATAGCGAGTCACCACCCCGTCTTATTATTTTGAAATGAGGCATAATTGGCGGGTGTCGTACCTCATCCCATAGACCATCAATCAGGCACCAATCAGCTCATCAATAGTCATCATGATAGTATAATGTACCATCGTTTTATAAAATAGTTTCCCATATACATCCATACACAGTAGTTCCTAAGTTAAAATTGTAAAGGGCCTCTTGGTGTTGGCTTAGGCTCTATCAATGCCCTCCAAAAGACCGGGCGTGTACGACCCGTGATGTGAATTTTACATAATATTCTAATAAATTAATGTTATAAATAGATACTTATGCTTATTGCAGGTAGATGCGCGCACTAAGAATGTTTTGGTTGCGATTTAACACCAGAGAGATCAGAGGTATATTTAAGCTATAGCGTAACTTCGGTTTATTTTGCACTGTCTTGTCCAGTCCACAAAGGTTTTAAAACCTTGACTAGAGCTTACAAGAACAATGCTGTGATGACAAATTCATTCACCCCGGTTATGTCTCTATCCCGCTCACACTTACCGTGAGAGCACTATGTAATAATTCTACCGAACACTAAAATCAACGTCAAGAAAAGAGCAAAACATTATATGACGTCACTCAAGGTCATATATATGACCTTAGTCTTCCAGAGTTTATCCAACATGCAACCCGCAGCACGCGGGTCGTAATTTGTAATAATATTTTCTGACCATTCCAGGATTTAAGTTCTTTGTAGCGATGTAGTGTCGTTCCCAGCTCGTTTTCTCATTATATGTACATTTGATATCGTGTAAGGTTGCGTCTAGACTGCCGTTATTTGAACGCCGGGAAATTTGCTACAGGGACGTTACTTACAAATTTGTAGGTATCCATCCCTACTATTACAGTGTTATTGACAACAACAAAACTTAGCTGACTTTATAAGTTTGATTTTGATAAGCTTGAATTCTGAAGTCACTTACAGGTTCGCGGCATTTTAGCATATTTTTTTAAATATATTTTATAAGCTAGCGTTTGATTCCTATCTTTCCTTGCGGTAAGCAACGATGTGGTCGAAGATGGTGAACACGCTAGGCCTAGAATACTCAGATTCTCAAAGTATGTGTGCTGCCGGAAAACCATAAGGTTATGGAGGCAGATTTTCTCCTTGAAAGTGGTAAGCTAGTTTTTGGTGGCAAATCAGGCGGAAAATCGATATAATGTGCTCCTGCCACCTATTAAAATAACAGTTAATTTACGAACTATGAATATTAAAATTTGCTCTAAACCTAACAATGATTTTGAGGAAGCGAGGTGAACAGTCTCGTCCCATTAAACACTTTTGCGTTCAATGTATTGGAAGAACACGTAGTATTTTTAGTTACGTTCTTCGTTAGATTACCTTGTACTATTACTTATTCTGTGGTTTGATGTGACACTTTTCTATCCTACTAATATTATAAAGGCGAAAATGTGTGTCTATGTATGTCACTTCTTTACGGTAAAACTACTGAATCGATTACGCTGAAATTTGGTATGGAGATAGCCTAGACCCTGAAATAACACATATCGTACTTTTTATCCCGATATTCCCACGGAAAAGATGTCTGCGCGGGTGGAACCGCGGCTACAGCTAGTATTCTCATATTTCTATATATTGGCTGCGAGTACTTGACTACAAGTTCACCAGGCTGGTAGTCTCCATGAATTCATATTCATAGAGACTACCAGCCTGGTAACCTTTCATATAGTCTCTATGAATAGCGATGATCATCGTTATATAATATTTAAATTCAAAACTTAAAACCAACCCCCGGCTGATCTATATCTATGTATATATATGTATAATCTGTTAATTGAGACCATTTCAATGAGCCTAAACACATATCTGCTGTTGGTTGGTGAAGAGTTGAGTATTCTGCAGATTCCAGGAGATGTCCCAGCATCTGGTAAAGGAACTCCCATTGCTAGAACAAAGCGTTCTAAGATCTGCATTTTATAAATAAACAAAATCAAGTTATTACTCCTAGTTTCTTAATATGAATATATTAAAATTTTTATTTCTAAAATTAAATTTATTTTTACGTGCGAAATAATATATCTTATTCGAAAAACCTAAGCTTGAAATTTATACTTAATTTAATATCTTTTATACAGAAATTCTCAGAATACATGATAACACATCACACAGCTTTTAATAAATTAATATACCTATATAAATTACTTACTATAATATCAGTTAGGTTTTTCTCGTAGTATTTTTTTAAATCCTTCGAGCAATGTGGTTTGCACTTTACCAGTACACGTGTACTATTCATTATTCTGTGCTAGTACTCTTGTTAACCCTTTCAACTAAGCTTGTACCTGGAGTGAATTGAGTGAAGCCAATAGTGCAATGGGTGGAAATCGATCTCACGACCTCTCGATTGCCAGACCGACGTCTAAGCCATTGGGCTATTATTGCTATTTGGGGTTAAAAACTGAAAGCTCTATATTGTTGAGTGTTCCTAAAAGCCGCCATACGGCCATACTTATTGCTCATTAACCGACTTCAAAAAAAGGAGGATGTTTCTCAATTCGACCGTATATATATATATTTTTTTTTTTTTTTTAATGTTTGTTCGGGGATAACTTCGTCATTTATGCACCGATTTTGATTATTCTTTTTTTGTTCGAAAGGAGATATCTCAAGTGTGGTACCATGGTAATTTTATCGAGGTCTGATAAGTATCTCCAGAGATATTGAGATAAACATCTCAAAATTGGTACTGAAACTGAACATTGAAGTCGGTTCTTTTTTAGTTTTTAAACGATATTATTTTGTATGGTTTGTTCACAAACTGGTCCACCAGTTTAAAGTCGCTCAGCGAGCTATGGAGAGAGTTATGCTCGGTATTTCTCTGCGGGATCGAATCCGGAACGAAGTAATTCGCCAGAGAACTAACGTTATCGACAAAGCTCAACGAATTAGCAAGCTGAAGTGGCAGTGGGCTGGTCATATCTACCGCAGGACTGATAACCGTTGGGGTAGACTTGTCCTAGAGTGGAGACCGAGAATCGGCAAACATAGCGTAGAACGTCCTGTGACTAGGTGGAGCGACGACATACGCAAAGCGGTGGGCAGTGATTGGAAAATAAGAGCCGAAGACCGGGCTCAGTGGCGCATCTTGGGATAGGCCTGCTGGACAGCAGTGGACAGACACAGCTGATGATGATGAATTAAAATAACTTGAGGACGGCAGAAAAATTATCTTTCTTTCTAAAATAAGAGTTTTTCGAATCGGTTCACAATTGATAGAGTAATCACAGAACATACATACAAAAAAAAAACAAACGAATTGAGAACCTCCTTCTTTTTGGAAGTCGGTTGATAAGAAATACATCTAATCCTAACTTTGGATTTATTGAAGGCGGGTAAAAAACGTCCGGCTTCCCTTGCAATCGTCTATATCTTTATTTTCGTAGATAAAAAACGCCCGGCTTCCCTTGCAATCGTCTATATCTTTTTTTTCGTAGATAAAAAATGTCCGGCTTCCCTTGCAATCGTCTATATCTTTATCTTCGTAGATAAAAAATGTCCGGTTTACCTTTCAATCGTCTATATCTTTATCTTCGTAGATAAAAAAAGGGTAGATAGAAAGCTACGCGATAGAAGTGAAACTTCCAAGTTCATTCAATTTATTTCTCAACATCACTAATTATTCTTTTACAACTTCATCTAACTTAGCGGGACGAATGCCCGAATGATAGCGAAAACGTCATCGTAGTTACGCCGTTCTACAATAGAGGGCGTTTATAAATATAACTGTGTATTAAATATAAAATGACGCATACGTCATTTCCGTCAAATTTTACCAAAGCGCCTAAAGAAGTTTAACTTCAAAAAGAAGTTTAAAAACTCTACCTTGTTCCAGGTGCTGAGACAAACGACGCTACCCATAGTACCGACGCGACATCAGACATTCCAGAGGCAGCTGTCACATCGCCTGGATATGCCCTCGATACAGTTCAGCATCTGTAGCCTGGAGCGAGCTGATTCTTCCATTGGACTTATCAAGGTATGAAATCTATTTTACAGACTTCAAAAATGAAATCAAACTGAAATCCAAATCATTTATTTAATTTAAGATAGTGTACAATAATTAGGACTAAAATAGAACTATCAGTTCGGTACGTATGTACGAGCATGTATGTATGCATGTAGGTAATACTAGCTAATCCTGCTCGCGGATTCGCCCGCAAAATATGGCCCTTTGTTACTCGCTGTTAATTAAGCTTTTGAAAGGTGTAAATATTTTTAAAATTTCTCTAGTAATTTGTTAGTTTATCCAAACAAAAAAACAAGCTAACATACAAAAATGTATACGGCCGAATTGAGAAACCTCCTCTTTTTTACAAGCTTTTATTTATTTTTTAAGTCGGTTAGAAAAAGAATAGATATATATAGAACTAGAAGTGTTCCCGCGGCTTCGCCCGCGTTAAAAACTTTTTTTATTTACTTAAAAAAAAACGTCAAAACATGCCGTCATCTGCATGCCAAATTTCAGCGCAATCCGAAACATTATTGATTTCAGACTTGGTTACCCCACTTCACCTATTTAGGGGTGGCATTTCGAAAAAGCCTGAAAACCTATTTTCTTATTTACTTACTGAAGCACTTGTGTGAAGTTTCGAATAAAAAACGTTCTAATATTGTTTCTCCATAAAAAACTTTGAACCCCCGTTTCATACCCTAAAGGGGTGAATTTAGGAAAATCCTTTCTTAGTACACGTTAACATTTTAAGACAAATATACCCTCCAAATGTCAAGTCTCTACGACCAGCGGTTTAGGCTGTGCGTTTTCTGTCAGTCAGTCAGTTAAGACAAAGATTCTTATAGTATTAGATTTCGGTAACAGTATCCTATGTTCTATTAAGTGATGGTGGTAAGCAACTTTTTGGTAGCAAATCAAGTGGAACATCGGTATAATATGCTCCTGCCACCAGTGGAACTTTAAAATCTGCTTTCCTATTTCCTCAAATATATTATGGACTATGAAATAAAATACAATCTGTGAACCCCAAAGTAAAAAGTTCCAGGTCGTCAGAACCCTAATAGCTTAAACCCGAAAAATTCTGTAATTATCTCTAAAAACCATCTCATGTTGCTTCCTAGCTGGAAAAGTCCTCAAATCCGAACAAAAAGTAGACTTTCGCTTTTAATTACCGCCCTTTGTCTTTGTACAGTGTTTTTACAAGTTCATGTAAGCTAATAAACAGTACTTCAACTTTCTACAGGGTCGAAATAAAACATTTTACTTCCCGGAGACTCGACAAATGGCGTTAAAAATAAAAGTTAAAATTATTTAATTTAAAATTAAAATTTATCTGACAAACCTCATTCGTTTTCGATTGTCTATACAAAAAATAAGGAATTGCTTATATTTCTAAACTTTGTTAATTTCGATCGACGACCTTTGCTTTAATAAATAATGTATATTTTCGCTAAAAAACAATAAACAAAGATTTGTTTTGTTGCGTTTGACAGTGACATCTCAGAAGGTTCGCATCAAAAGCCATCTAGCGAGTATATTCAAACTATTTTTTAAAATAAAAACCGCTTACTGTTGTATTGATAAATGTCCTTTCACTGAGCACTTTGCCCATAAACCGCTAAGTGTTCTTTACAACATTCAAGTAAATAGTAGTCCGTAGTAGTACTGCCCAAAGCCGACTGCAATCTTAATTGACAGAATTTCTGACATATGTGCATGAGGTGAATGCCCGTAATTGCCACGCGCTGGGCAATCGACTTGATCGTACTACACAGCTTTTCGTGGCCGGGCAAACATAGGACGCCCATTGGATACGAAGAGCCGTAAATCGGGCTAAGTGGCGAGCATTAGGAGAAGCCTATGTCCAGCAGTAGATTAACACAGGCAGCTTATGATGATATGCATGCATACTTACATATTACTCCCGTCGCGTCTGCCTGTTTGTTTCCGATAAACTTAAAAACTGCTGAACTGATTTTCATGGAGTTTTCACTAATAGATAGAGTTATTCATGAGGAAGGTTTGTTGTGTGTTTAATTTGTTAAGTTTTGTATAAATTGTTTGAAATATGATTATCATTGTTGAAAACGTTATTTCATACTCGATGCAACAAACTGATACAAAAAATACAGGCATATAAATGCTCTATCTGTGCATAGCCGAGGCGGGTCGCTAGTTACATATATAATATTGTATGCATAGCCAATTGTAGTAAATTTAGGGCAAGCTTCATCAGTTCCGTATAGAGCGTGATATACTATTATAAATTAATCTGCCATTGAATACTACAACTATTATATGGCGATATCTGTGGGATAACTGTCTAAAACTTTATTAAGAAACAGTGAAATTGACACTCAATATATCTAAATTTTACTAAGGACTTGTTAATTACTTACAAATGTTTTGTTTGTACTACTACAGTTAAGTACCTATATTACAGGGTATGACTTAACATCTTATTTCTCAAGGTAACAGGCGCGGTGCCGTGATATGCAAAATTCTGTCTATCTAGAATTATGCCTCTGTATCACAATCATAATCATAATCATAAAACTTGATAAAATGAAACACTTGCGTGTGTTAACGGTGTACAACGCCATCTATCGGATTTTAATTATATTACTGTATGTAATGCCTAACTACTACAGTCCGACAAGTATAACTTGGCGGTGGTGGTTTTTGGAACTAATTCCGAGAGATTAATTAATTATATTATTAATTGAGAGATTACCGCGACATTATTGTTGATAAATTTGCTACATTAAAATAGTTCAATAATGCCAAAAGTAATTAAAAGTGGTTTAAGAGAAACTGTTATCAAAGTACAAAGTAAAAGCACAGTGGCGCACAGCCGCGCCAAGTTATACTTGCCGGACTGTAAAAACTTTTCTTACTTACTATATATAATCTATTTAGTAGTTGTAGTTAGTAGTTTTTTAGTAATACTACATAAATAAAAAAATGCTATGCAATAGCTTTACCGCGGCAGTCCCCGAGTGCCACCAACTTTTTTTAATATATTTGTTTCGCCATTACTCCGTCAATTGTGAACCGATTCGAATGATTCTTTATTTTTTCGGTAGGGTACATTTCCGAAGTGGTCTTATAGTAATTTCATCGAGATCTGATAAGTATATCCACGGATATAACGATAAACGTCTTAAACTTGCTACTGAAATTGACTCGCGGGGCATGGACGTCGGTTGTTTTAGTTTTTAAACTATCTTAATTATTATTTTAACTCAATCTTTACCAGTTGTATATAATTCACAGAGAAATTGGTAAACATAGTACATAAGAAAATATGAATAGAGACGATCTGAAAAACTCGTCCTTTTTGAAGTCGGTTAAGAATGGGTACACATACAGTTCTAGAAACTCTGCTAATTTAAGTTAAGTATTTTAAAGTATTGGTTTTCAACATGGCTTATACTTTGGAACTTTGAAACTGCAGTCGCTTTGAGCTGGTTACACGAGTTCGAGGACTTGCTTTGACAAAAACTATTTTAAACTCTGCAGGCTAGATATTATTGGTTACGGATACCGGGACTTTAATTAAACACTAACTGCAGTGAGTGATAATTAAAGATTGTTTACAAAACGAAAAAAAAAAACGACTTCAGATGCCGCGCATTTTTAGGGTTCCGTAGTCCTGACAAGGAACCCTTATAGTTTCGTCATATCTGTCTGTCAGTCTGTCTGTCCGAGGTTTTGCTAAGAGACCGTTAATACTAGAAAGCTGTAATTTTGTGGGGGTATGTATATAAATTAGGCCGACAAAGTGCTTAAATAAAATTGTGAAAAATATTTTTAGTTAGGGTAGCTCCCCTATATGAGAAGTGGGGATGAATTTTTTTTTCATCGTCTACCCCATCGTTTGGGGTATCGTTGAATAGGTCTTTTAAAATGATTTAGGGGTAGATAATAAAATAACATTTTGTTCCAGTAGGGCTTCCCCCCCCCCTCTAAAAACTAATCAGCTGGGTTGAAAAGTCTGGAAAAATTCGTGATAATAGCGCATTTCATGAACTTTAAAGGAAAACTATAGCGGTTAAGATAACTATTAGTTTAGCATTAATAGTCGTTGAACTTGGGTGTTAGATAATTTTGTACCAAATATAAAATCCTTAGAATAAAGTGACAAAGACGGAGTACCTAGTTGCTTATTTATATAACGGGTAAAGACTTGCATTGAATAACATGCTACTACGGAACCCTACACTGCGCGTGGCCCGACACGCACTTAGCCGGTTATTAGTAGGAAGTTTGGGGTGTTAATTTCCATCTCTTACGTATTTGATATAATCAATAAACAATAATAGATCCAATAATAATCCAAATAAATTGTCCTGGTGGTACAAGTATAGATATTATATATATATCTATACTTATTGGATCTTGATGAAATTATAAGTACCACCTTGGGAATGTAACCTACCAATTAAATAAATAAATATAACGCGCGAAACGCCCGCTCAAGGATCGGTAGCGGGGGTGCGGTCCCCGCGCGCGAGTTGAGAGACGGTTAGTTTTTAGTGAGCGCCGCTTATGGACAGTTATTATACTCGCATCATCATAGATGGCGCCACCAATGCATAATTGGGTTAACAAATGCAATCCACTAATTTCGTCGTAACGATACTTCGCACCGTTGCTTAATTGGCAAAGCACCGGAACATGTTATTCCGGAGGTTGCGGGTTCAAGTCCCGTCGGTACGATGAAATTTTGGATTGTGTTTAACAATTTACAGTTATTATACTCTTTGAGCGCCGCGTCATTCGCGGATCAACATATGATTTGTTATCGTCTTCACACGACTCGCGCTTTCTCCCAATTAATGCTGTAAACTACATTATTATGTGTATTTACGTACCTAATATTGTGAAATAAACCGTTTAGCAATATTATACTGGCTGCCCAACTAGCGGCTTCGCACCCACGCAGTGGAAAACCACGCGACGCGATATCACAACGGACGAAAAGTTAATGTGCTTACAGATTACATAAACAAGCTCGAACGACTCCAAAATTTTGCGATTAGGTTTATATTTGGCCTACGCAAATATGACCACGTCTCCGAATTCCGTTCAAAGCTAAAATGGCTACCCATCCGCCTTCGCCGCAATGCTCATATCCTTACCCTCCTGTTTAATATTTTGTTTAATCCTACTTCTCCTCCCTACCTTAAAGACCTCTTCCAATTCCTACACACTTCGAATTCTCTCTCTTTACGGTCTTTAGAGACTCATACATTGTTGATGCCTAGTCATCATAGCTCGTTCTACGATAAATCGTTCGCAGTACAAGCTGTAAGGCTCTGGAATGCGCTACCAGTTGAAGTAAGACGTTGCCAGACCATTACTACATTCAAAGAACGTGTCAAAGCTCACTATCTCTCGTAAGATTAAATTGCTACCTACTGATTTTTTGTTCTCTCTCCTTGTTATATTTATTTATATAGTATATGTATTGTTTATTGATAAATATATTATTTATGTATTATATGTATCTGCAGTGTAGTGTTTATGTATTTGCTTATTTATTTTAGTTAAGGTATTTAACACCATATTTACCCCGCCATGTTCATTAAACAAATCCTCATTACCCAAAGGTTGTCTGGAAGAGATCGCTCTCAGCGATAAGACCGCCTTTTGTAACACTTATTTGTGAAAGTTTACTTAAGTTTTTTAATGTTTTCTGAATGGTGTTCAATAAAGAGTTATTCTATTCTATTCTATTCTATACCTGCGTACCTACAGAGTGTTAGTGTACGAACTTTGGTGTTTCGTCGTGTTTGTAATGCCAAGATATACGCGATCTTCCCGACAACAACAATCGCGAGTCGGAAACGAAGAAATCATGAATGACGAAGGAAGCGGACTTGAGGAGCTCGATTTGGTGGCGAAGTCGCGCGCCCATGGCGCCCCCGCCCCCGCCCCGGCGAACGCCGTCAGCCCCGGTGCATCTACGAGCGTGGACACCGAGAGATTATTCGCTGGCGCCATGGAAGCGTTCGCCAGAATGCAGGCGGAGACGAACAGGACCCTCATCGAAACGCTAAGATCACAATCTGTAACACCGGCGCCGTCGTCGGAGAGCCCGACCGCGGCCGCAGTCACCGCGCGCGGCGGCAACTTCACTAAGTGCACCGCGCGGTTCGACGGGAGGTCGCGCGACGCCGAGGTACTCGAGGCGTTCATCAACGCGGTTGAGGTGTTCAAGGAGTGTGCAAATGTGAGCGACGAGCACGCGCTGCGCGGTCTGCCCGTGTTGCTGGAAGGCGACGCCGCCGTGTGGTGGCGCGGAGCCCGCACCGGCGCCGCGACGTGGTCGGACGCCGTCGCGCACCTGCGCGACATGTACGGCGCACAACAGCCGGCACACAAGGTGCTTCGAGAGGTCTTCACCACCGAGCAAAAGGAATCCGAACGAGGCGACGTTTTCGTATGTAGAGTGCGTTCATTATTAGTGAAACTACCATATGAGGTCCCCGTTCGAATGCAGATAGACCTTATCTACGGATTATTACATCGCCGTCTTAGGAAACGTCTACCTAGAGATGTTATTGATGATAATATTAATTCTTTGTTAGAGAAAGTGAGAGTCATGGAAGATTCAATTGCCGAAATTGATAACCCGCTGCAACATAGTAACTCGAACCATTCGTGCGCTTCGACGAGCAGTGTTCGCGACACGCGACGTTCGTGTTGTATCGTTACGGTCCCGAGAACGAAGACAACGATGATGCATGCTTGGTGGTCCCGGAACACGAGCGCGCTGCTGTGCTCGCCGAGTACCACGATGCGCCCACAGCGGGTCATTTTGGCGTAGAGCGGACTGTGCAGCGCATCGTTGGGAAATATTACTGGCCCGGCATGCAAGCTTTTGTTGCCCAGTATGTGAAGAACTGCGCGGCGTGCCAGCGACACAAGGTAGATACTAGGAAACCGGCCGGATTATTACAGGTGCCTGCCACGTCGCGCCGTTTCGAGGTCCTAGCGGTCGATTTGTTCGGTCCGCTACCGGAGACACCACATGGGAAAAAGTGGATTTTGATCGTGGAAGATACTCGTACACGATGGGTGGAGCTATTCGCCCTCGCTACTGCCACGAGTGAGGAGTGTGCTAAGGTACTAGTTAAAGAGGTATTTTGCGCTATGGGGTTCCCAGGAGGCTCGTCAGCGATAATGGCGTCCAATTCATCAGTGAGGTGATGCAGCAAACTTGCCATGTCATGGGGATTAAGCAGACCTTGACGTCTTACTATCACCCCGAGCCCAATCCCGTCGAGCGGAAAAATCGTGACCTTAAGCCACACCTAGCTATTTTAGTAGGTAATGATCATGGGTTGTGGGACACCCATCTCGCAGCCATACGGTTCGCCATGAACTCCGCCGTTACCTCTGGTACGGGTCATTCGCCTGCTTTCTTAAACTTTGGGCGCGAAATACGCGCGCCCGCAGATGTTCTTTGCGATATGCGGGCTATTATAGAGAACGACAACGTAGTTTTAGCAATAACGCCTTATCTCAAATCACTGTCTACTGTGCTATTAAATGCGCGCGATGTGCACGAGAAGGCCCAAGCGGTTCAGAAGAGGTACGCCGATGAGCATCGACGTCCAGCGCCAGAGTACGAGAAGGGAGACCTGGGGCCTTATTCAGTATGACCAATGAGATAACGCGTTCCTTAACGCGCCACGCTACGTTATTGAAAAGTTGTATCCTGTATGCCACACGATAGGTAAATTATACAAAACGCGCGCGTTACACGTCCTCATATGTCACGATATTTTGACAGCTCAAAACGCGCTCATAACCTTACCCTACTGCGTTTTAATTGGCATAGAGAATACCACAACGCGGAGATAACGTAACACGGCACGGTAAGACTTTAAAATGGTCATACTGAATATGGCCCCTGGTGCTACTGAAAACGCAAGGCCTAAATGATACGAATAAAGGGCAGACGCCGAAATTCATTCCACGTCGCGATGGACCTTATCGTATACATGAAGTGGTAGGTTCTTCGACGTATGTGTTAGAGCGACTTAGTGACGGTGTTTCATTAGGTAAATATCACGTTTCGCTGCTAACTCCGTTCGTTGGCCACATCCAAGCTCCAATTCAGGAGAAACGTAGGAGAGGACGACCTCGTAAGGCTAACCCGACTTCGGGGGCGCTTCGTTCGGGTTAGAGGGGGAGGCTATAACGCGCGAAACGCCCGCTCAAGGATCGGTAGCGGGGGTGCGGTCCCCGCGCGTGAGTTGAGAGACGGTTAGTTTTTAGTGAGCGCCGCGTCATTCGCGGATCAACATATGATTTGTTATCGTCTTCACACGACTCGCGCTTTCTCCCAATTAATGCTGTAAACTACATTATTATGTGTATTTACGTACCTAATATTGTGAAATAAACCGTTTAGCAATATAACATAAATAAATAAATCGTTTATTACGAAAAATTGTTACAATAATTATACTAGAAGTTGTGAGGCTATTATGATCATGTTCATTCTTGAGTATCTGCTGCTGAGATAGACTCATCACCTGTGTTTCATTTTTTTTTCATTTGTTTCATGCATACAGCGCTCTCCCCCGAAGGTTAGCAGTTAGCCGTACTTACAAAACAATTGTATACAATTAAATCTTATACTAAGATATCTAAACGTATAAACATAACTAAAATTAAACCGTTTTATTTGACATGTAGCAATGACATGTAGTGTGAAGGTGAGTCCTCTAGGTGTATTAAATGTGAAAGTGAGTGTATGTGTGTGAGAGGGTGTGTGGATTGTAAATGGTGAGTGTGTGATTTGTACACAGACCTAGGATTTACTACGTAATGAATTCTAGTTCACTGGATTTGTAAAAAGATGTGTGTGAGGTGTATAAAAGCGTGAGTTTAAAAGTATGCATGAATGCTATTAGTTTGAATAAAGATATGCATAAATTCATAGGAGCTAGGAATTACTTATTGAAAAGTCTTTATAAGTTCTTCAGTTTCTTCGTAAGTCATTTCTTGTAGCCAAACTGTGCCTTCATATTTTACTTCTGATTTTGTTAACATTTATGTATTCAAAATTTTGATGATTTTAATATAAAGAAAAGGTCCCAAAAAGTAAAAGATTTTTTTAATGAATGATGTTTTTATTGAATTTGGTAGTTCACAGACGTTGTATTTTCTTCTTTTTGTCAAAACCACGGGGTTGTACTTTCGTCTTGAGTGTTGCATTATTATTATGTTCAGAATAAATAACTGGCGTTCTGTTAGGATCTCACAATACTTATAAAGTAGATTGGTTGGGTACAAAAATGGTTTATTAACGGTTAATTAAAAAAAGAGTTATTCGAATCGGTTCACAATTCACGGAGTAATCGCGTACATACAAAAAATAAACTGGCCAAGTGCAAGTCGGACTCGCACTCGTAGAGTTCCGTACCACACTACATATAGTATTTTATAAGAGCGAGCAAAAAATACCACTATCATTTTTCGCCAGCAAAAAATAATAATTAATAAACATTTTATTTCTTATAACGCCATCTAACGTCTAACAAGGGTGTTACGGATCGACATTTCAATATAATGCCATCTATGGGACGTTTACCTAACTAAGCGTTCATAGATGGCGTGAAATGTCGAAAAAACACGTTTCTTGTATGGGGACCCTCTATTATTTTTAAATGTATTCTGTTTTTAGTATTTGTTGTTATAGTGGCAACAGAAATACATTATCTGTGAAAATGTCAACTGTCTAACTATCACGGTTCATGAGATACAGCCTGGTGACAGACAAACAGACAGACACACAGACAGACACACAGACAGACAGACAGACGGACAGCGGAGTCTTAGTAATAGGGTCCCGTTTTACCCTTTGGGTACGGAACCCTAAAAAACCATACAGCCAAATTAAAAACCTTCTTTTTGGAAGTCGGTTGAAAATAGCGCGAGGGCAAATCCCAAATGTATTCATTTTAAAAATACCTTCCTTACTAAGCGATAATAGTACGCATAGAATCTCCCTCAATCAATAATAACTACCCATGTATCTCGTATCAATCACAACCGGGGTCCTGTTGGGGGTGTTGATTGATTAAGGCTGTTCAACCACCCATGATATCAAGGCTGTTTGGCCAACCATGAGATGTCGCGTCGTAGTGTTACGTTACACGATTCACACAATGGTTGTGTCCGTCGATCAATACGCTTGATAGAATCATCAGTACTTATGATAAAACAAAGTCCCCCGCCGCGTCTGTCTGTCTGTCTGTTCGCGATAAACTCAAAAACTACTGAACTACTGAACGGATTTTCATGCTGTTTCGTTTTGGTAGCAAAGCAACTCAAGTGGAATATTATATGGTATGGATGGTATATGAGATTATTTATGCAATATTATCTCAGTTATCGAATACTATAAGAATCTTTGTCCTGACTGACTGACTGACTGACAGACAACGCACAGCCTAAACCGTTGGTCGTAGAGACTTAAAATTTCGGAGATTGATTTTTATATTTGTCTTAGTACGTAAGGGTACTAAGAAAGGATTTTCCAAAATTCACCCTTTTAAGGGATGAAATGGAGGTTCAAAGTTTGTATGGAGAAACAAGATTAGATTGTCTTTTTTATTCGAAACTTCTATAATATTCTATGTACGTGTTTTAGGCTTTTTCAAAATTCCACCCCTAAAAGTGTGAAATGGGGTAACAAAGTCTGAAAACCAATATTGTGTGTATTGGGTTGCGCTGAAATTTGGCATGCAGATAGTTATTACGACTTTAGTTCCATCTGAAGATGATTTTCTAAAATTCACACCTTAAGGGGATGAAATGGGGGTTCAAAGTTTGTATGGAGAAACAAGATAAAAAAGTATCTTCTATTCAAAACTTCACACAAGTACTTCAGTAAATAAATAATTAAATACGAGTTTCAGGCTATTTCATAATACCACTGCGAAGAGGGTGACGTGGGGTAACAAAGTTTAAAAATCAATATTGTTTCGGATTGCGCTGAAATTTAGAATGCAGATAGTTATTATGACGTAGGTATCCGATAAGAAAGGATTTTCCAAATTCACCTCTTAAGGACGGAACGGGGATTCAAAGTTTGTATCGCAAAAAAATAAATAAGTAACTACGTGTTTCAGGATTTTTCGAAATGGGGTAGGTAACAAAGTCTGAAAATTAATACGGTTTTTCGGGTTTTATAAATATGAATCCCTATTTCCCTTAGTCAAGTGATAACTTGAAAATGGATGAACCAATTGGGCTAATTCTTTTTTGATGTCTTTTATGATAGAAAGATTTTTACAAAAGAAACGTTATAAGTAAATAAAATAAGTTTATAACGCGGGCGAAGCTGCGGGGCACTTCTATTATGTATATATATCTTTTTGAGGGCCCGGTGGCGTACCTAATCAGGAGAACGGTCGGCTTTGATGCCAGAGGTACCGAGTTCAAACCCCGCGAGCACCAATGGATTTTTCTATCGAACAATGTATGTGCGCTATTCATAGTGGCCCTCCGGTGAAGGAAAAAACATCGTTAAGAAACCAACAACCCCCGCATGGTGTTAGGACACTATCTAGTGTCTGCCTGGCCAGCTACCACCCTCAAGTTAGAAAATCTGTCGCCAAACATCTAATGTGTTCCTGCAGTTATCCTTGAGAGCCAATTCTCAGTCTAGGCCTAGCGTGCTTACCATCTTTGACCGCATCTTCACTCAACAACAGGTGAGATAGTGGTCAAACGCTAGCCTACAAAATATAAAAAAAATATACTATCATGTACATAGTCAGGCTCTAGTATGTTATTTTTACATGTATATAAAGAAAGAAAGAAAAAAATCGTTTATTTGGCAAAACTCACAATAATAAATTAAAATCAATTATTATAAAAATGTAAACATAAAAACAATAAAGTAAACACACAGACACAAAAGACATAAAACAGGTTATAAGACAGAAGACACTGGTAGCCTGTACCAGGGTTTCATCAAGAGCCTAGTTTCATCATCATCATCATCATCAGCAGCAGCAGCAGCCTGTTAGTCCAATGCTGGACATAGGTTTCTTCCAATGCTAGCGACTGAGCCCGATCTTCGGCTCTTCGCATCCAATGCCTGCCAGCTAGCCTAGTTTAGACTATTCATTATTCTGTGGTTTAGCTGCCAGAGTTTTCACTTGTTAATTTATGCTGCGAATGCCTTTTTCATTAATACATTATTTCATTTCATTTTAAATAATTATAGCAAGCCAATTACTATTTAATAAGCTTATCATTTCAATATACGACCAGTTTATTAACTGCGCATAATTTTGCTAATTACTTCGTTTACATTTTCCCGAACAATGTCTGTAATAATGAGGGTTTCAGGTATTCTTATTCCATTATAAATGTCTAGATAATTCTCTGAAACCTAAACGAGTTCAGGTACTTGATTAACATCCACATTTTAATGAATAAAACAATTAATATATTTTTAAATTATGTTTTTTTTTTTTTTTTTAAACAAAAATCTGGCTACTCGCGCTTGTTTGAGTTTGTTTATTACCATATATCTGGAGATACTTGTCAGATTTTGATAAAACTTAGGTATATGAGACGGGACCACTTTGGCGATGACGAATGAAAAAAGAATTATCTTAATAAATGGATATATATATATATAGCAAGCAACTATACCAGTTTTTTATATAAATACACAGACAAATTTAGAACCACCTCCCTTCCTCCATTTTGAAAGTCGAATGATAAGTATGCATAGCTGCGCCATTCTCTAATGAAATTTGAGGCAAAAATCTGTTCTGTAAATCCCGAAAATTATTGATGAAAACTTTTTATATTCATTCTTATATACTATCTAAAATTTCGCTACCCGTCCGTAATCAACAATAATTTAAGATCGTTTAAAAAACTAAAAGAACCGACTTCAAACGTCGTGCTAGTCAAAGTAGCCAGTAGACGTAGTAACTATTTTATAATCTGTGCCAGTAGTAAGTAGTAAATCGTCGAGATAAGTAAATGCATCGTAATACAAATGTTGATATATTGAAAACGGCCGATTTCGTTAAAATTACAATGGGACCACCTCGGAAACGTAGGGTATTTTTCCATTAAGAAAAGAATCGTTCGAATCAGTTCACAATTAACGGAGTAATCGCGTAACATCTTCTCCTTTTTGTAAAGTCGGTTGAAAATTAGTGTAGATAACACTTAAAAGAAACATAATATTATACATATAAAAATACATACATTATTTGTATAGTGTTTAGTCCAACGGAAAAGTGCTACAAATATGGTAGTGACTTTTACCATATTTTTAAAGATAGAAACATTTAGCTAAGTAGTTGTTTGTTTAGTATCTGTATTATAATTTACTATTGCCATTTAAAAGTTCTATCATAAACACAGCGTTTTTTTACTGCACCAAACTAATATTGACTGTGCCTGACCGTTCCGATGCTTAAATGTTAAAGAGTTGTGCAAACAAGATGATAGTGCCATTCGTGTGTTATTTTCGGTGTTCTATTTTACTTTAGGTTTTTTATATAAGAACCATTATTATGTGGTATCGTATGCTGGGGAACAGCTGCCAAAACTCATCTACTAAGACTTGATAGAGCCACAGCGCGCGATACTGAAAGTAGCATACAGAAAACCGTTCAGATACGCCACGAACATGCTTTACAATGAAACTGGACATCTGACAGTCAGACAACTGTACATTATGGCAACAACATTGAGATTTCACAAAACATCTCTCTCCAGCATAGCTGTCCGTGAAAGACCTTCTCGTCATAAAATGTGGGATTTATCATCTTCAAAAAGCTAATTTGCGATGCGGTCTTTTGCAAATAGAGGACCATATATCTATAGGACCATAGATAAACGAAATAATATCCTTACAGATCTCATCACATATGCAAACAAAAAATATTTAAATTTCTCAAGTCCCTCAGTTATGACGAAACAGAGGTACTTTTAAAAGGTTCTAGCTAATAGTAAGGGCCTGTATCATCTTGCACGGAGTGTCTCGCGCACTTGCAATGCGAGGCAATCCAGGCCCGCTGATCTATGTCATTATCGGACTCACATTATGTCACTGAGCCCTAGTCCACGAATTATAAAGATTAAAGAAATAAAGAGCACTTAAAAATCAAATACATTCACACTCCACTGAATACACGTTCTTTTTCATTTTCATTCACACATTCACTCATTCACTCGCTTACTCAACTACTCACTCACTCAAATACATACCCACTAACACTCTCACTCAATTACATATCCACTATCACTCTCACTCACTCACTAACTATCTTACTTACTTACACTGATATATACCTTAAAAAATTTGGAACACATGCATTGTATATATGTATTATTCTAGGAAACTGTTGGAAAGAGACACTAGATCTGGCGACACAGGAACTCTCCTAGTGCTGGATATAGGGTTTCCCACCACAGTAGGTCAAAAGTCAAAAGTCAAAAGTCACAGCATTTATTCAGTATATGGGCAAATTAAAAATTTGCACTTACACACGTCAAATTACATTAAATAGATCATATTCAATAAAAAAATATTATAGATATAACAGAAACATAACTTATTGCTTTGAATTTACAAAAAAAAATAAGGTATTGAGCCATTCAGCTTTCATCTAGACGTCGAACGTCACACTTAAAACACATGATTAATTCCCCTGATTAATGTAGGGTTGCCAACCGTACTATTACGTGCACCCGCAACCCAGTGCATGTTTCAGTACTTCAGACAATTTTTATCCTAAAAATTGTGAAATTTGTATCTTACTTACTTCGCGTTACAGAACAACATATAATTATTTTGTTATTCTATTAACTTTTATTATAAGATCAAGTGGTTTTCATTTAGTTGATTTTAGTTGTTAAAACTATTTATTTATTGTAACAATTATATTTATAAACTCACAAGACATAGCTTTTTACCTTATCTAAAACAACTTTTTGATCAACATAATTCCATTACCTATGAGATAAATAACAGATTTAAATTAGGTTATGTTATGTATTACATAAGTTTTGTTATTAGTGTTAACATCATAACTATAACCTAGTCATTATCCATGTAAATGAAATAAAAAAATATATTAAAAAAATGTGTGTAAAACCATAGGTTGTTTGAAAGAGATCCACTATAAGCGATAAGAACGCCTACGGTTGCACTATTATTGTAAATTGTAATGTGATGTTTGTTGGGAATGGGAAAAGAAGAGCCGAAGATCGGGCTCAGTGGCGCATCTTGGGAGAGGCCTACGTCCATCTGTGGACTGACACCGGCTGATGATGATGATGTTTGCTTCTGTAAAGGTACGGCCATAAAGGTGCAATCTTCGATCTGCGGGCGCGGGCGCGGGCGTGATCTACTTTTCAATTGTTTTTTTAATCGCCGTAGATTGCATTTAGTTTGAACCAGACAGTACAAGTACCCGAGCACGCATATCGTACCGGTTTGGCTGTACCTTTATTTAAGGTTAAGTAATAAAGTGTTTATAGCAATCTATAATTAAAAATATCTCTTTTTCAAAGATAAAATAATAGATGTGAGCTTTTGGCCAAAACTATAAATAAGAAGCTTTATAAGAAGTTACGTACGTTTCTCTGGTGCTAAGTATTACGGCCAACTCAGGCAGACTAACAGAAGTTTTACAACTTTAGAAGAAAAATCAGCATGACTCTTTTTAACCGACTCCAAAAAAGGGAGGAGGTTTCTAAATTCGACCGTATATTTTGTTTTTTTGTTTTTATTTGTTCGCGAATAACTTCGTCGTTTATGAACCGATTTTGAATATTCTTTTTTTGTTGGTAAGTAAATATCCCAAGTGTGGTACCATGGTAATTTTATTGAGGTCTGATAAGTATCTTCAGAGATATGGAGATAAACACCTCAAAATTGGTACTGAAAATCAAAAGCGGGGCATTGAAGTCGGTTCTTTTTTAGTTTTTTAAACGATCTTATCACATGTTTCTTTTATAGCCATTTTTTTTCTTATGTATATTAATATAGATTTATATTCATCAGAAAAAGGTTATTAGTGAAAAGAGTCATGCCGGGAATAATCCGCCTCAAATGATGCTATTATTTACATATTTGTTAAAACTGACTCGCTCGTTTCCATTTACATCAAGGTTAGCTTGGTAAAGCTTACCTTGACATGAAAAATCGTGAAAATAAGGAAACTTCAGCTGTAAATACATAGCAAGTACAATTACTCCCTGACGGCAATACCTGCAAATATTCATACCCGTGTAATAAGTACCTCGGCGAAATTCTACATCCTACTAATATTATAAAGTTGAAAGTTTGTGTGTATATTGGTAACTTATTTACGCTAAACTACTCAGCTTATTGAGCTGAAATGTTGTGTGTATATTGGTAACTTATTTACGCTAAACTATTTAGCTTATTGAGCTGAAATTTTGTGTGTATATTGGTAACTTATTTACGCTAAACTATTTAGCTTATTGAGCTGAAATTTTGTGTGTATATTGGTAACTTATTTACGCTAAACTATTTAGCTTATTGAGCTGAAATTTTGTGTGTATATTGGTAACTTATTTACGCTAAACTATTTAGCTTATTGAGCTGAAATTTTGTGTGTATATTGGTAACTTATTTACGCTAAACTACTCAGCTTATTGAGCTGAAATTTTGTGTGTATATTGGTAACTTATTTACGCTAAGCTACTCAGCTTATTGAGCTGAAATTTTGTGTGTATATTGGTAACTTATTTACGCTAAACTATTTAGCTTATTGAGCTGAAATTTTGTGTGTATATTGGTAACTTATTTACGCTAAACTATTTAGCTTATTGAGCTGAAATTTTGTGTGTATATTGGTAACTTATTTACGCTAAACAACTCAGCTTATTGAGCTGAAATTTTGTGTGTATATTGGTAACTTATTTACGCTAAGCTACTCAGCTTATTGAGCTGAAATTTTGTGTGTATATTGGTAACTTATTTACGCTAAACTATTTAGCTTATTGAGCTGAAATTTTGTGTGTATATTGGTAACTTATTTACGCTAAACTACTCAGCTTATTGAGCTGAAATGTTGTGTGTATATTGGTAACTTATTTACGCCAAGCTACTCAGCTTATTGAGCTGAAATTTTGTGTGTATATTGGTAACTTATTTACGCTGAACTACTGAGCTTATTGAGCTGAAATTTGGTATGTTGATAGCTATATTTTTATGGTAAAAGGTAACAGGACAAGCATGACGTTCGCCTGATGGTAAACGATTACGTCTACCTATTACAGATACAGTGGCATGCAAAATTCTGGCAGTCCAGAATTTTGCATGCCACTGCGCCTGTTACCTTGAGACATAAAGACGTTAAGTCTCACATGCCCTGTAATTTGACTGGACACCTTGCCATTTTAACCGAAAAACATTCCCTATTTCACGGCTGAAAATTAATTGACAAAGTGGTGGTACCGCCCGAGGCGGACTAGCAGAAGTCTTACTACTACAATTTTTATTATTTTAGCTAGACCCTGGAATAACGCATAGGGTACTTTTTATCCTGATATTCCCATTGGATAAGTAAAACCGCGGGGCACAGCTAGTAGGTATATAAATAAATTGACGGTACTACACAATAAAATTAGGCCTTAATTACTTTCAAAGACCAGTTTTTACAATCGTTTTAAAAGCCCTGTAAATAAGGTAATGAAATCAGGACGCTCCAAATACTTTTATTGCTGAACATCAAATATTTTAGCCGTGATAAGGCTACTTCTGTAAGGTTTAAAATGACATGATAATTAGTTCGAGAAGGGTGTTGCCGAATTCAAATTAAATTCATTATAGTTTAAGATCGTTTAAAAAACTAAAAGAACCAACTTCAAACATTGCGCTAGTCAAAGTAGCTAGTAGACGTAGTAACTATTACATAATCTGTGCCAGTAAGTAAAGTGCCAGCCAAGTAGTAAGTCGTCGAGATAAGTAAATGCCTCGTAATACAAATGTTGATATATTAAAAACGGCTCAGCCGATTTCGTTAACATTTAAATGTGACCACTTAGGAAGGGTACCCTTTGAAACAAAAAAGAATTTTCCAAATCGGTTCAGGCATCTTTGAGTAATCGGTGAACATACATAAAAAAAAAATCCGACGAATTGAAAGCCTCCTCCTTAAGATAAGAAGTAAAACAACCGACTTCCATGCCCCGCAACTCAGTTTCAGTAGCATGTTTAAGACGTTTATCGATCTCTGGAAATACTTATCAGATCTCGATGAAATTACAATGGGATCACCTCGAAAATGTATCTCACCGATTAAAATAAGAATCATTCGAATCGGTTCACAATTAACGGAGTAACATAGGTACATACAAAAAAAAACACCAGACGAATTGACAACCTCCTCCTTTTTGGAAGTCGGTTAAAAAGGTAACAGAACATGAGGTTATGATAAAGGCAGCGTTTTAACCCAAGACGCCCGAGATAGTTCTTAGATAGACTTAATGATGTATAATGATGTATAATATACAGGGTGTCGGGTTTTATATGAGGACTCCAAGGGCTACCCAAATAAACCCCATGTTTGTTCTGCGAAAATCTATAGTTTTCTAAAAAAATGCGTTTTACTTGTTTTCGAGTTAGTCGCCGAAATGTTGCAATTCATTTAAATTTTCTCCCAAACTATAAAGGCCAGAGCCCTAGTTTTTTTAACCGACTTCAAAAAAAGGAGGAGGTTTCTCAATTCGACCGTTTTTTTTTTTTAATGTTTGTTCGCTGATAACTTCGTCGTTTATGAACCGATTTTGATTATTCTTTTTTTGTTCGAAAGGAGATATCCCAAGTGTGGTACCATGGTAATTTTATCGAGGTTTGATAAGTATCTCCAGAGATATTGAGATAAAAATCTCAAAATTGGTACTGAAAATGAATAGCGCGGCATTGAAGTCGGTTCTTTTTTAGTTTTTAAACGATATTATTAACGTTAACGATATTATTAGTAACATACGTTATTTGGGTAGCCCTTGGAGTCCTCCGTCGACGGTTTTCGTTTGGACCATATGAAACCCGACACCCTGTATAAGAATTGGTGTCTGTATTTAGAGACTAGTAACTTTTCAATTGGGTAGTAGGCATTCGTTTTTTTATTTTGCACCACCGTCCGTTTCTTTATACGACTTCTGTCCATCCTAAGGTTGTCCGGAAGAGATATCTTCAAGCGATAAGACCGCCGATTGTATTACCTGAATATTGTTATAATAAATAAAGTTTTTTTTTCTTGGTTATTAATAAAGAGTTATTGTATTAAATAGCTCATCATAGCAGAACATGAACATGACTTTGATTAGTGAATAGATCGTGCAATGGTGGAAACTAACCAGTGTTAAACCCATTAAGCAAAAGGATTCACATGAACGATTAGGGTCTAAAAACCTTTCGGCCCCGGGGAGTTAACAATGTCCCGTGGATGCCAATAATCGCCTCACTTAAGGTACGGATAAACTGGTGCGATCTGCGGGCGCGGGCGCGGGCGCGGGCGCGGGCGCGGGCGCGGGCGCGGGCGCGGGCGCGATCTGATAGTGCAGTAGTATTTGTATCGACTCATTCAAACCAAACGCGATCTACCAAACAATAGAAAAGTAGATCGCGCCCGCAGATCGCAGATCGCAGTGGTGTGGCCGTACCTATAGGATCGAAAATTTTACATTAACTCTTTTCAGACTAAATTTATTTTCCCAGCCTAGAAATAGGCATCTCTAAAATTGCTACCAATTTTATAATTTTCAACCGTCGCATCTGTCTACAAACCGATTAAATGCGTAAAAGAGCCCAGCTTCTTTAATAAAACTATTTAACGACTTTGCTATACTAACTCAATTTCGTACTTTGTTACCTAGTAATTAAGTTTTATCACTTTTTGATTAAATTACTTTTATTACTTGTAAATGTATCTTTTGCTGTTTTAGGTTTGTGGGGGATTTTCCAATGTTTAAAATTGGGGACGAAATAAAATAAGAAAAGTTACAAATTCCCGTAACTTGACTGTACCCTTAGTACGAGTTTTCATCATTAACGCTTTTGACAGATCTCACATAGTTTTCGACTTATTCTGGTCCCCTGATTGGTATAAATTTAGCGAAATGTGAAGACCACTAGAGGCGCTGTACTGTTTTTCATACAAAATTTGTTCACATACGATATCGAGTTTGGTATGAAAACTCGTTCTAAGGATACTGGTGGATAAAATATTATACGTATGGGAACCACTTACCACCAATTAAAGTTCTTGTATATTTCACCATTAGTCACCGACATAGCCCAAGCAAGCTGAAGTGGAAATGGCCGGCCACTTTAAACGTACGACCACACTGCGGCGTCCTGCGTGCGCGATCTAGGCAGCGATCAGATAGCGCAGTAGTATATGTACCGACTGGTTCACACCAAACGCGAACTACGCCGATCAGAAAACAATAGAATTTCAGATCGCTAACGCGCACACGGATGCAGGACTCCGCGGTGTGGTCGTACCTTAATAATAATAATATATCATAAAAGACACATATTACTAAATTGCACCATACAGTCAATTGGTTTATTTAACAAAATAAAATAAACATAGCTAGGTTTACTATATTAGAAAAGGTGCAGCCGTGTTAGGTCGAGCCAGCATTACAGCCGACAGAGTGTTCCATGTAGGAACCACTACATAAACTTGATGTTATAATACACTAGCAGCCCGCCCCGGCTTCGCACGGGTAGAACATATATGCCTACAAATTTGCATCAGTTTGTTGCATCGAATATAAAATATGAACATATTTAACAATAATCGTCATATTTCATCAAATTTACACAAAACCTTAACGAATTATGCACCTAAACCTTCCTCATAAACACTCTGGCTATTGGTGAAAACCGCATAATAATCCGTTCAGTAGCTATTGAGATTATTGCGAACAGACAGACAGACGCAGTGATGGAATTTGTTTTATAATACTTACGTAGTGATATTGGACGGCCCTTTAGCGTAAAGGATAGTTACCCTGATTCTGACCCGACCGTCGTTAGTTCTAATCCTAGCTATATACCTACCAATGAAATTTTTATATGCACATCATCATCATGAATCATGAGTTTTCGTACAGTGGTAGTGGGATCATTAAATCTACCAAAAAGTAGCTTACCACCAAGGAGCCCGGGCCCGGTGGCGTAATCGGGAGAACGGTCGGCTTTGATGCCGTGGTACCGAGTTCAAACCTTACCGAGAGCAATGGATTTTTCCATCGAAAAATTTATGTGCGCTTCTCACAGTGGCCCTCCGGTGAAGGAAAACATCGTTAAGAAACCAACAACCCCCGCATGGTGGTAGGACACTATCTAGTGTCCGCCTGGCCAGCTACCACCCTCAAGTTAGAAAATCTGTCGCCAAAAACATCTAATGTGTTCCGGCAGCTGTCCTTGAGAGCCAGTTCCCCAGTCTGAGTCTAGCGTGCTTACCATCTTCGACCGCATCATCACTTACCTACAGGTGAGATAGTGGTCAAACGCTTGCCTATAAGTTCGATATAAAAAAAAAATTTGAACATCTGCCGCCGTAACCTTACGCGTTCCCCGACGCAAAATGTAGGGGTAATATACGTTTAACGTGTGTATCTGTGTGTCTGTCTGTAGCATCTTAGCACCTAACCGGATGAACCGATTTTGTTTTTATTATTGATAGTTTTTGTTTGATAGATGTCTTCATCGAGAGTTTTTTTTAGCTTTGATTCATGAAAATTCGTTCAATCGTTATAAAACTACGAGCTTTTTTCTAGTTAATTGCGCTATGAAATCAACTTTCACAGGTCTGATCAATTCCAAAATCTTCTTCTTCAACGATATTGTAAGAACATGGAAGCATTGACCTGATGCTGGGACATCTCCTAGACTCTACGGAATACTCAAATCCTCACCAACTTACAGCTCAGATTTTAATTGTCGTGTTTAGAGTCATTGGAATGCTTTTAATGAAAAGATTATACATAGATCAGTCGGGGTGGTTTAAAATATTATATTATCTAATACTATAAGAATCTTTGTCCTGACATACTGACTGACTCACTGACTCACTGACAGACAACGCACAGCCTAAACCGCTGGTCGTAGAGACTTGAAATTTGGAGGGTATATTTGTCTTAGTACGTAAGGGTGTACTAAGAAAGGATTTTCCAAAATTCACCCCTTAAGGGGATGAAATGGGGGTTCAAAGTTTGTATGGAGAAACAAGATTAGATCGTCTTTTCTATCCGAAACTTCACATAAGTGCTTCAGTAAAAAAATAAGTAAAGACGTGTTTCAGGTTTTTTTGGAATTCCACCCCTAAGAGGGTGAAATGGGGTAATAAAGTGTAAAATCAATATTGTTTCGGATTGCGCTGAAATTTGGCATGCAAATAGTTATTACGACTTTAGTTCCCACTGAGAAAGGATTTTCCAAAATTAACCCTCGAAGGGGATGAAACGGGGGTTCAAAGTTTGTATGGAGAAACAAGATTAGATAGTCTTTTCTATCTGAAACTCCACACAAGTGCTTCCGTAAAAAAATAAGTAAACACGTGTTTCAGGTTTTTTTGTAATTCCACCCCTAAGAGGGTGAAATTGGGTAATAAAGTGTGAAAATCAATATTGTTCCGGATTGCGCTGAAATTTGGCATGCAGATAGTTATTACGACGTTAGTTCCCTCTGAGAAAGGATTTTCCAAAATTAACCCTCGAAGGGGATGAAACGGGGGTTCAAAGTTTGTATGGAGAAACAAGAATAGATAGTCTTCTCTATCTGAAACTTCACACAAGTGCTTCAGTAAACAATTAGGTAAACACGTGTTTCAGGTTTTTTTGAAATTCCACACCTGAGAGGGTGAATTGGGGTAATAAAGTGTAAAAATCTATATTATTTCGGATTGCGCTGAAATTTGGCACGCAGATAGTTATTAAGACGTTAGTTCCCTCTGAGAAAGGATTTTCCAAATTAACCCTCGCAGGGGATGAAACGGGGGTTCAAAGTTTGTATGGAGAAACAAGATTAGATAGTCTTTTCTATCCGAAACTCCACACAAGTGCTTCAGTAAAAAAGTAAGTAAATACGTGTTTCAGGTTTTTTTGAAATTCCACCCTTAAGAGGGTGAAATGGGGTAATAAAGTGTAAAATCAATATTGTTTCGGATTACGCTGAAATTTGGCATGCAGATAGTTATTACGACGTTAGATCCCTCTTTGAAAGGATTTCCCAAAATTAACCCTCGAAGGGGATGAAACGGGGGTTGAAAGTTTGTATGGAGAAACAAGATTAGATAGTCTTTTCTATCCGAAACTTCACACAAGTGCTTCAGTACAAAAATAAGTAAACATGTGTTTCAGGTTTTTTTGTAATTCCACCCCTAAGAGGGTGAAATGGGGTAATAAAGTGTAAAAATCAATATTGTTTCGGATTGCGCTGAAATTTGGCATGCAGATAGTTATTAATTACGACGTTAGTTCCCTCTGAGAAAGGTTTTCCAAAATTCATCCCTGAAGAGGATGAAACGAGGGTTCAAAGTTTGTATGGAGAAACAAGAATTGATTGTCTCTTATATTCGAAACTTTACACAAGTAGTTTAGTAAATAAATGAGTAAATACGTGTTTCAGGCTTTTTGAAATTCTATTCCTAAAAGGGTGAAGTGGAGTAACAATGTCTGAAATCAATATTGTTTCGGATTGCGCTGATATTTTGCATCCAGATAGAAATTTTGACGTAGGTATCCGCTGAGAAAGGATTTTTCAAAATTCACTCTTCAAGGGATGAAGCGGGGCTTCAAATTTTGGATAGTCATTTTATTCGACATTTCACACAAGTACTTCTGTAAATAAATAAGTATAAACGAGTTTCAGACTTTTTCAAAATGCCACCCTAAAAGAGTGAACTGGGGTAAAAAAGTCTGAAAATCAATATAGTTTCGGATTGCGCTTTATTGGGTTTTTCGGGTTTTAAAAATATGAATCCTGATTTGTCTTAGTCACGCGATAACATGAAAACAGGTGAACCAATTTGGCTAATTTTTATTTGATGTCTTTAATGATAGAATCGTTTTTACAAAAGAAAAGTTTTAAGTAAATAAAAGGAGTTTTTAACGCGGGCGTAGCCGCGGGGGACTTCTAGTTATATATATAGATGAATATTATTTTATACAATAGATCATATTATTATACTATATTGACTTCAAATTGATTGTGATCGGTGGGGATCTACCGCATCGCTAAGCTTATAATAATATTTCCGTAGTAACTATGACCTAATCTGTGGTTTCACTGCAAATATTTTATTAATTTTGCGTTGCGTGTATGTGAAATTCGTTATATCTACTAGAGTTTTCATTTGAATTATATACTGTAAAGGACAACTTTAATCTATAATATGTGACCAAGCTAATTAACGTAATTATGTGGATAAGGATTAATACTATATACTTGAAAATAGCCTTGGAAGTTATGTAATATTTTTTACAAAAAATTTAAGATTAAAATGGTTACTGTGAGTCAACCTTAAGAGATAGACATATGCTGTCGCGGATTTTTTTGTAGGTCTTATTAAGTTGTACAACTCTTGCATAGAAAATATTCTTCTATCTATTTTCAATTAAGCAGCGTTCGTTAGAAACGTGTTTTTTCGACCGTTTATTTGCCGACTTAGGTTGCAAATTAGGTCTCCACGAATGTACCTTTGATTTAAACGGGATATAATATAGCCTATTTTCATTCCGAAAGTCCATTCTATGTATTAGTGACATATTTTTTTAAATCTGTTCAGTAGTTTTTGAGCCAAATCATTACAAACATACAAAAATACAAATGTTCTCTCTTTATAATATTATTTTTATATTATTATTATATAGTATATATAGTATAGATTAGCCAAAGAACCGATGATTTCTGGAATAAACCAGTTCTTGAGTGGAGTTGAGTTGAGTCTTACGGTGTTCCGGCAGTAAACAACACTTAGACCATTATAGGCCTAGCTAAGCGTGTTCACCATCTTTTACCACATCATCGCTTACCACCAGGCGAGATAGTGGTCAAACGCTAGCCTATAAGATATATTTGATACACATATCAATATAAAATAAGATTTGAAAACTATTATTTATTATCGTACAAAACGAAAAAACCGACTTCACATGCCGCGATAGTCAAAGTACTGGCTAGTTATAATCATGTCATCAAAGTATACAAATGTGCTTATATTTTTTATTTCCATATCTCCGGAGATAATTGTGGGATCTCGATAAAATTTGAATGGGAACAAATGGGAGGCAAAATCTTTCAAAAAAAAATTAAATCGGTTATGATTTGACGGAGTCTGTGAGTTCTGTTCTACAAACATAAAAAAACAGTCGAATTGAGAACCTATTCCTATTTTGTGAAATCGGTTAAAAACAACCGACTTCCATGCCACGCGAATCAGTTTCAGTTGCAAGTTTGAGACGTTTATCGACATTCTCTGGAGATAATCATCAAATCTCGATGAAATTAAAATGGTACCACACTTAAGATATCTCCTTTCTAAAAAAAATCAAATTACATACAAAATAAACGACGATGTTATGCGGTTGAATTGAGAAACCTCCAAAAAGTATTATAATAACTAGATAATATAAATGTTTGTTCCAGCCTGAACTCTACAAAAACGAGTTGGTCCGTCAGCCATCGACAGATAGCGCTGAGCTGGAGTTCTGTGGGAAGCTTCATTTCTCGCTCAAATACGACCAGGAGGTCGAGGCATTGGTTGTAAAGGTAAGCCATCTTAATAAGTATCATTAGAATATTATAGATAGATTTTAGACCGCATTAGACGTGTGTAAGGAGGTGATTAATTAAAAAGAGTTATATCTCTTTAAACCAAAGACTATATCCACAGTTTTACAATCATACTATATCAGTATATCTTACAGTTCTCAACGGCGTCTCCGAATCTTTTATATCTTCAACGCAGCGACTCATTTCACGGAGTTAGAGAAAGCGAAATGTAAACATATAACTTTCTATGCGTTAAAAAGAGAAGTAAAAAGAGAAGTAAAAAGAGAAGTTTGTAAGGGAGATGTAAACATATAACAATCTATTTGATACAAAGGGAGCGAAGCGTCACGGAGATATTAGAACTATAGAGATATAAAAGAGTTATATACATATTTAGTTCAAAAAGATAAGTATCCATATTTTCTCATTAAGGATATGGTTTGCAAATGGCTAGACCGCATCGTCCCTTGTCATCATTTGAAATAACGGTCAAGTGCTTTGCTATTAGGAAGAAAATAGATCGTACAAGATCGGCAACGCATCGACAGCTCTCATAGTGTTGCATTTGTTCATATGCGACGGTAGCCGCTTACCATCAGGCTGGCTGTCTGCTTGTTTGCTTACTATTCATATATATTACATTCAAAAAATCTTAATGCAAGGTTCGGAAACTTAAACTTTTGATGTATGACATATTCAATCTTTGAGTGGCGCTAAAAAAAGGTTACCTTTTTAGCACCACTCAAACGGCCACGGCCGTGGCTCGATCAAGCGACCCAATAGTTTTACGTAGTTTAGGGTCATCCTTCCGATAGACGTATAAGGACAGTTGCGTTTTGTAAATAGGACTATTAAGTCAGTTGTGCCACGCCTCGTTTCTGTGTTGGTTTCGACTTCTAGTCAGACAAGCATAATACTATCACATTGTTCCTTTACATCAGTTAAAAATTTTTTCTAGTATTAGTCTGTTTCCAATAAAAAAAAAAAATCTTGCATAAAAATAGTACAACTAAAACACAATAGAAAACAAGTCATATTTAAAAAAAACTTTTTAAAAAATACGCTTTTATTACATAATCTATGATTAAATTATGTCAAGACAAACCTATCGAGCCCAAAGACGACGTTTATCATGTGTTTAGGAGTTCCTATGGCAGCCTTCAGGCTGTGTCATCAGACTAGCTCACGCATTGCCGAATGTTACTTGTACTTTTCATTATTGTGCCACATTATTATGTATGTATTATGTATATATGTATGTATTCATATTATGTGTGCCACATTTTGCTCTATCAAACACCCGGAAGTTATTAAAATTTCAATTACTTATGACCCAAAAAACAAACGGAAAAAAAAATATAAAAAGGGCTAATTTTTACAAGTTTTTACTTGAAAAAAATTAGCCCTTTTATTATTGGCTGAAATAAATTGCTTAATTAGTCCTTGTAAAAATAAACAATCAACACGACCTACTTTTGATCCCAAAAAAAGATCAAGAGACCATTCTAGCAAATATAATATTTTAATTAATATTATTACTAGCAACCCGTCCCGGCTTCGCACGGGTAGATCATGTAGGTGCATCAGCTTGTTGCGTCGAGTATGAATTAACTTCCACAATCATCGTCGTGTTTCAACAAATTTACAAAAAATCTTTACAAATTATACACTTAAACCTTCCTCATGGATCACTCTGTCTTTTGGTGAAAACCGCATGAAAATCCCTTTAGTTGTTTTTAAGTTTATTGCGAAAACACAGACACACAGACAGACAGACGCGGCAGGGGGCATTGTTTTATATTATGAAGTGATTATAGCACAATCACTCCCAGACTTGAAAAAAGTAATCAAAAAGTTTGGGTGAAGACGTAAAATTTCGATGCTTTTACGAACTAAAATATTTGATCTGAAAGCGCTGATTGTGTTGTTTGAAGCAATGTAAACATAATTGTGAAATTGAAGCCTCGACAATCGATCGATTTTACCGTTCGGTTTCAAACTTGCGCCATAACTTTCGCTGTTGCGAGATGGACCCTTGTCCATCTCGTTATAAATAATTTCATGATAGACAAACAGCCCACACCGCAGTGTCCTGCGTGCGCGATCTAGGCGGCGATCAGATAACGCAGTAGTATTTGTACCGACTGGTTCACACCAAACGCGATCAGAAAACAATTGAAAAGTATTGAGATCGCGCCCGCAGATCGCAGGACACCGCGGTGTGGCCGTACCTTTAGTGTTATATTGTAGCATTAAGTACGTTAATTGATTTGTGTAGCGTGTTCACTATCTTCGACCATTTTATCGCTTACCATCAGGCAAGATATAGGTTAAACGCTAGCCTGTCAGATATTAAAATAAACTGACCAAGTGCGACTCAGACTCACACACGTAGGCTTCCGTATCACATTAAAATAAATAAGATGGACAAAATTTGTTACAAGAACACATTTTTTGTGTGGGGTACATAATTTTTATTCAGTTTTTAGTATTTCTTGTTATAGCGGCTATAGTTATAAATACTTTGTGAAAATTTCAACTGTTCACCTAAGTAATAGGGTTAAGTTGATACCTTTTGGGTGCGGAACCCTAAAAAACAAGTTGCTTTAAAAGTGAACGCAGATTAAAGCCGCAACGCACCGCAAGCGCCGCAGTCGCCGCATTTGAATTCTTTACATGTCATTCTATGCAACCTCGCACACCCACCCGCGCCGCGCTGTGACCGCAGTGCCACAGATTATATAATAGTTATTACGTAACAGATGTGAAGTATCGGTTACGTTGTAACTATTATATAATCTGTGGCACTGCGGTCACTGCGCGGCGGACCGCTACAAAAACACAATACCAACGTTTATTTCAGACAATACAAGCAAAAATGTGTCTAAGGCGCTCTACCTAGCGTTGTTATTACTTCGTTCAGCGCGCGATGTACCGGCGCGCGCCCGATACAGTAAAGGGTTGACTCAATGAATTAAAAAAGAAATTTACGAATTATTTTTATTTACCTCACAAAATAACATCAAAATTTCTACTAAGAGTCGAATTTGAAGTCGAGAAAGTGAATTTTACGCCGTCTTGTCATTTTAGTATCGTTAGCATAAAAAAATGAAAAATATTATACTTGTTTTTTGTCAAACACGCAAAACGACTATGAAAAACTTAAATCGTTTCTAATATAGAATACGAATGCGCAGTTATCCCGTCATTTGAATAATAATATACGTTGCGCGCGCGTGAGCATTGACAACCGACTGGCAGATAGTACCGCCGGCGTTGACGTAAACTTTAGGTATAAAGCGCAGTAGCTATGGGCGAGTAAGGGAGGCCTGGCAGTGCATCAGCTTGAAATATTTGGACCTAAACAAACATAGACACTTATACATACATTTCTAGTTACATAAAAGCTTTTTTCATAAGAGACGTGGTAAAGACGATACACGTGCGACTGCGTAATACTTTTAATTAAATGAAGCTGTCTAAGTAGCCTTGGCCCAAAATGGTATTTGCTGGCTAAATGACATTTACTTTGAGAGATCTACTGATAGTTATATTTTGTGGAAACGGAAATAGAGCCTTGTATCTAAGTCACGCATTTAGTTTATAGGTAACAAGCGGATACCCGGAGAGTTCTAATACGCTAAACTAAATTTAAGATCGTTTAAAAAACTAAAAGAACCGACTTCAAACGTCGCGCTAGTCATTTTCAGTACTAAGTTTGATGTGTTTGTAACTTTATATCTCTAGAGATACTGTACTTATCTCGATGAAATTTAAATGAGACCACCTGTGAAGTATGAGGGCCCAGAAGCGTAATCGGGAGAACGGTCGGCTTTAATGCCAGAGGTACCAAGTTCAATCCCCGCCGTGAAGCAATGGATTTTCTGTCGAAAAATGTATGTGCGCTTTTTACAGTGGCCCTCCGGTGAAGGAAAACATCGTTAATAAACCAACAATCCCCGCATGGTTGTAGGACACTATCTAGTGTCCGCCTGGCCAGCTACCACCCTCAAGTTAGAAAATCTGTCACCAAAACATCTAATGTTTTCCGGCAGCTATCCTTGAGAGCGAGTTCCCATTCTAGGCCTAGTCTGCTTACCATCTTCGACCGCATCATCACTTACCGACAGGTGAGATAGTGGTCAAACACTAGCCTACAAGATATACAAAAAAAGTACAGCCTTTAAATAAAAACACTTTTTAAAAATTTTTTAAATCGGTTCAGGCGTTTTCGAGTAATCGGTAAACATACATAAAAAATACATACAGTCGAACCGACTTCAAAAAGGAGGGGGTTCTATACCCCCTCCTTTTTGAAGTCGGTTAAAAATAAATGAGACCGAAGGTTCTAAGGGTGAAAATGACCCTCAAAACATTATTAGCAATCAATACTACTAATATTATAAAGGTGAAAGTTTGTGTGTACATTTGTTATTTCTTTACGCTAAAACTACTCAACCGATAGAGCTGAAATTTGGTATTAGATGGACTAGACCCTGAAATTACACATAGGGTACTTTTTATCCCGATATTCTCACGGGAACAGGCCTGTCGCACTCCGCGCTGTAGCTAGAAACTACAAGTACCTCCGCGCAACCCTCTTGGGTGCATGTTCAGTCAGTTAAGTGTCACGCGCGCTCTCGATCGGCCGCGCACCTTACTTGTACCTATCTCATTATTATATTCCTTGCTTACGATATTAACATACAAAAATATTATTCAGTATGTCTAAACGAAGGGCTACAAAGCGTTGCGTAGCATACGGATGCTTAAACAACAACGGGAATGACGACATTAGATTTCATACACTTCCTAAGAATCTCGAGAGGTAAGACATTAATAAACTTAATATTATTTATAATTAACGTAAATCTAGGTAGTAAGGCTATCTAGGTACTTTTTGTTTAACGATCCGGTCGTTTAGTAGTAGTTTTCGACTTTTTTTCGCGTAAAAGTCAATTTTTTATTTTATTTTATTTGTTAATTTTGTCGTCGCGCTGCACATGTAGGTACTTATGTAAAAAGCAAAGAATATCACACATAAAATGGTAGGTAGGTGTAAGTCAGCTGAGTTTCATGTTTCAAGGGAATTCACGTTAAGATCTTTAGGGAATTTCTATCGACATTACATCTTGCAAAATATTAATTGTAACTTGAAATTGGTAGGTTATTTTATTATTTACTGTAGGTAGGTTACGTAGATCCTATAGGTAGGTACCGAGGTGGTCCCATTGTAATTTCATCGAGATCTGATGAGTATCTCCAGAGATATGACGATAAACGTCTCAAACTTGCAACTGAAACTGACTCGCGCGGCATGGAAGTCGGTTGTTTTAGTTTTAACTATCTTAATTAAACTATCACATAAACTATCTTAATTATGGTATAACTGTAGTAGTTTTATCCTACCTCGACATTAAACATGAATGTAGCACTTTAAATATACTCATTACATTGTTCTACCTTAAAGTATTCTTCTACCAATTATAGGCTTCAATAAGTTATCTAATAATATTCAACCCTATAGGAGAAGCCGCGAGTTGACCGAGTTATTCAGACTCTCGCTGTGCGGACTTACGGTGCATTTTACTGTGCGCAACACGCAGTTCATAGTTACTATTAGTTGATACTGTGACGCAAATTTAAGGTCGCACTCGAGGCGTGAAGCGCATTTTGAACGTGACCGGCGTTGTAACTAGGTTTAATCTCGCATTTTTGCTCTCAGGGAGTGCAATTTCTGTAGTTGTACTATTCATTATTCTGTGACGGGAACGATGTCTATGCGGGTAAAACAGCGTTGTTCTTGATACGGCAATTGCTGTAATATACGGCATTCAGGCATCTTAGGCATCATACATACGGTATACGGCAGCTCTTTGATTACCGTATTAAAATATACGGTAATTGACTAAAGTTAACAAAAGACAATATTTCGTATGAAAAATGAAAAATAAAAAATAGTATGACCTACATGCGACAGAATCAGAAGTACTCGAAATGATTCAAAACTTATATGGGTGAAGAATAAAATAAGTAAGTTTAAAAGTAGTACACGCATAGTACATACATCACTTGTTTATTTTTTTATTAATTAAACCTTCTAAATTAACATTTTGTTACAGAATAATGAATAGTACAAGTACAGAAATTGCACTCCCTGAGAGCAAAAAGGCGAGATTAAACCTAGTTACAACGTCGGTAACGTTCAAAATGCGCTTCACGCCTCGAGTGCGACCTTGAATTTTCGTCACAGTATCAACTAATAGTTACTATGAACCGCGTGTTGCGCACAGTGAAATGCACCGTAAGTCCACACAGCGAGAGTCTGAATAACTCGGTCAACTCGCGGCCTCTCCCATAGGGTTGAATATTATAAGATAACTTATTGAAGCCTTTAATTGGTAGCAGAATACTTTAAGGTAGAACAATGTAATGAGTATATTTAAAGGGCTACATTCATGTTTAATGTCGAGGTAGTTATACTTTAATTAAGAAGGTTTATGTGATAGTTTAATTAAGATAGTTAAAACTAAAAGTTTAATTAAGATAGTTAAAACTAAAACAACCGACTTCCATGCCGCGCGAGTCAGTTTCGGTTGCAAGTTTGAGACGTTTATCGTCATATCTCTGGAGACCCTCATCAGATCTCGACGAAATTACAATGGTACCACCTCGGCAACGAACTCTACCGATTAAAAAAAATAATTCAAATCGGTTCCCAATTGACGGAGTAATCGCGTAACATACACACAAAGACGAATTAAGAACCTCCTTCTGTTTGGAAAGTCGGTAGAAAATAATGTTCTACGTTCAATTGAAAATGAATATGTAAAAACGTATAAGTATGTATAAACGCATGCTACGCAATGCTTTGTAGCCCTTTGTTTAGACATACTGAATAATATTTTTGTATGTTAATATCGTAAGCAAGGAATATAATAATGAGGTAGGTACAAGTTTGGCGCGCGGCCGATCGAGAGCGCGCGTGACACTTAACTGACTGAACATGGACCCGAGAGGGTGCACGGAAGTACTTGTAGTTTCATAGCTACAGCGCGGAGTGCGACAGGCCTAATTTTGTACAATAGGTACAGCATTTTTCTTAGATTTTACCCTGAAAATCCGGCAATTAGAATAAAATACGGCAACCCTAAATTTTTCAGGAACAACACTGGGGTAAAACCACGGGGCACAGCTAGTATATGAATAAACAAAACCTCGACGACAGATAAGCAAACAATTCCATTTACAGCCAAAATACTTCTAAATTCCATTAAAATGTGTTCGAGCACTACGTTGGAAGTAGGGTTTGCAGTACCGGTACTAAAATTGGATTTGTATTTCCCGGTACTGGAGTAGACCGGGAAATACCGGGAAATTCGATACTTTCGGTACTGGAAAAAAAATAATTAATTGCATTGAATAAATGTAACAATATATAGCAAAATAAATTAAAATCTCGAAATTACCCCAATGTAATTCAATAATCAGTCTCAATAAAAACCTTAACAGACCAGAAACACAGTTTCTTACATATCAGAAACTCGAAATAGACTTTTAAATGTTTTATTAATTTCTATTATATTACTATGTGAAAACAATAAAAAAATAAAATATTATGTTTCTTTGGAGTGTCTCACACTTTATATTTTTGTAAATTGTTGGTAATTAATTGGTGCGGGTTCGAGTCCCGTCGGTACGATGAAATTTTGGATTGTGTTTAACAATTTACAAAAATAAAAAAATACTTATGGTAAAACGTTAGCGAAACATACGTAGCTGTTGGAAATGCGTACAGAAGATGAAAATAGCACCGAGATTTTCGCCACATAGGGCTTGTCTACTAAGAACTTTTATGACAGATTTTTGAAAACTTTTATATGGCGTTATGTCTCAGATAGTTATCTAAAAAAATCTGAAACCGATGAAACTGGGCCTTAATCTTCTTCGCAATCCATCAGATATATGCAGGATATTTTTTCGGGTTCTATATGCATAAAAATATATAATAATAACTGGTAAGGATGGTACTACTGAGCTCCTGAAAGCTGCTGGACAACCTGTAATTAAGGAGCTCCAGCGTATCTTTGTTATTGTCCTCTAGAGTTCTAGAGTTTTAGACACTTCGAGTGTTATCATGTTGTTATTCAAAAGGGCGAAAACCTCTTTCTTCTGAAGACCTACCGACCTCTTTCAATACTGAGTCACGTCTATAAGCTGTTTTCAAGAGTTATCACAAGCCGACTTGCACAAAGACTAAGAAATCCAGCTGCTGAAAGTGGCTGGGTTTCAGAGAGGATACGGTGTGATTTGTGTGTGATATGGTAGTATTTTCGAAGTTTTTATTACATAAAGCACAGACATACATTATTTTTGCCACAGAAGAAAACATACAACGAACGAGACCCACTTAAGCCGAGTTTCCAAAGATATAAGAAAGTTTCAATGATGCCAACTCAGTTTTACTATTATACATAAAAGTACATCAAAATTTTGTTAGTTTATTTACTAAGATATAAGTAAATAGCAATAAAAAAGTTAAAAGAAAAATATCTTAATATATCTTTTTGTTGTACCGGAATTCCCGGGAAAAGGTTTTATTTCCCGGGACTGAGGACGATGAAAATTCCTGAATTTTTTGATATGATGAAATGAAAAAAAAATAAATCCCGGTACTGGAAATCTCGGGAATTCCCGGGAGCAAACCCTAGTTGGAAGAATTCCGGGCCAAATTTTCCACGGTGACCTTTAAAACCAATTTCAGACAATATTGATCACCCTAAATCGATTAATTAAATCAACGTTTCCATGAAAAGTAAGGAAGAGTGACACCGTAATAAGTGGATGTCGACTCATTCAAAATCCATTTAGTGTTCAAAAATATGTACGAGTAGGATGGATCTTTCATTCATGGAGAATCATCCTTTTTAGGGTTCCGTAGTCCTGACGAGGAACCCTTATCGTTTCGTCATGTCCGTCTGTCTGTCTGTCTGTCCAAGGTTTTGCTAAGAGACCGTTAATACTAGAAAGCTGTAATTTTGTAGGGGCATGTATATAAATTACGCCGACAAAGTGGTGAAGTAAAATTTTGAAAAATATTTTTTTACAATGAAAAATAAATGAGAAGTGGGGATAATTTTTTTTTCATCGTCTACCCTATCGTTGAATAGGTCTTTTAAAATGACTTAAGGGTTGATAATACCATTTTTCGATTGAATGCTCCATTTACGAAATATTAAACTTTAAAGTGCAAATTTTTGTTCCAGTAGGGCGTCCCCGCCCTCTAAAGGCTAAATTGCTGGCTTGAAAAATCTGGGAAAATTCGTGATGATAGCGCATTTCATGAACTTTAAAGGAAAACTATAGTGGTTAAGATAACTTCATTAATTTAGCAGTCATTGAACTTGGGTGTTAGATAAATCCTATAAAGTGACAAAGACGAAGTACCTAGTTGCTTGTTTATTTGCGGGTAAAGACTTGCATTGAATAACGGGCTACTACGGAACCCTACACTGCGCGTGGCCCGACATGCACTTGGCCGATTTTTGATTTAAGTAAGATTAATGGAAAAATTACGATAGAATAATATTATTTTATTAATCTTTTGTCAAGTATGAAAAGGTTGCAAGAAGACCGAAGGAACGTTAAGAGCTGCGTGTTTCGTTCTCACTCACCATGTATTAATTTAAATAATTAATTTAATTGTTTGCTTTATATCAGGCGTCATTCTCTCGCGTTTTATACCTACTGCTTTGCGTATCGTCCACGATACAACCGTCAGTCGTATTTTGAACGTTATTGACATTGTAACTTGGTTTAATCTCGCATGTTTGCTGTCAGTGAGTGCATGTTCTGTCTATTATCTTTCTGTGCTTAAATGGCGAAGAATGTTTAAGGAACCTATATCGTGTCGTCTCGAACATCTTGGCATAACTGTCGTAAGTACCTACATTCTTACAAATAAAATTGATTTTGATTTTTTGATTTTGATATTGAATTAAATTCAATTTTAATTTATGTTTTACTCGCTTTGATAATTTTTTTTTATACCTATCGCGAAATCGTCAAAAACTTATTCGTTCAACGTTGCCAGACTTTGAAACAGTTTCGGTAAACTTTTTTTTATAAAAAATAACAAACGGCAAACAAGCTGTTGGCCCGCTTGATGGTAAGCGGTCACCGACCAGCTGATGCGTTGCCTGGCCTTCGAGACTCTTCTTCTCTCCCCATTTATTTATTTTTTTATTAACCAACTTCACTAAATAGGAGGAGGTTCTCAATTTGTCGGATTCTTATTTTTTTTTATGTATGTCCACCGATTACTCTAAGATGCCTGAACCGATTTGAAAATTTTTTTTTTTTGTTTTAAAAGAATTCATTTTTTTGTTTATTTTTTTTTGGGCACTTTTTTTTTGGTACCCTTCCCAGTTAGTCCCATATAAATTTGAACGGATTCGGTCGAGCGGTTTTTAATCTATCAACATTTGTATTACGATGCATTTACACACCTCGATGAAATGATACTGGCTAGTTGACTACTTTGACCAGCGCGACGTTTGAAGGCGGTTCTTTTAGTTTTTTAACGATCTTAAATTAATTATTTATTCGATTCAAACGGTATAATACCAATTACATTAATCTTAATCATTAATCATTCATAATTTACACATAAGTCAAAAAGTTATATAAATATTAGAAAATGTCAATTAAAAATGTCATTCACAAAAAGATTAAATACACAGTCAATAAATAAATTTAAAAAATAAAATAGACATACTTTCAGGCATCTTTCTCACAGAACTCGAGGCACTCCAACATATTTTCGCCCATCTATCGTCAAATAGATCACAGTCAAGGTACGGCCACACAGCGGCGACCTGCAAACTGTGGGCTCGATCAAAGTACTTTTAAATTGTTTTTTGATCGCGTTTGGTGTGCACCAGTCGGTACAAATACTACTGCGCTATCTGATCGCCGCCTAGATCGCGAACGCAGGACGGTGCGGTGTGTCCGTACCTTCAGTGTCGGCGGAAAGATATTTTCTAGATATATCTAGACATAATGAGAATTATCTCATGTTGTACTCTAGCAGGGGATGTAAGGGAGCACACATACCATCTAAATGCTCTCAGCCAACCTCACCTGCCCGTGGTGCATCCTGCTGACCATCTCATGTTGTACTCTAGCAGGGGATGTAAGGGAGCACACATACCATCTAAGTGCTCCCAGCCAACCTCACCTGCCCGTAGTGCATCCTGCTGACCGACGAACGGGGCTCTGGCGACCGACAAATGGCGGTATATCCATTTCAAATTATGGCGTAGCTAAATACTACAGGCTGGTGACGGGCAGCAGCGTCACCTGTGCGAGAAGCTACGTCCTGCGATCGCCAACCTGCCTGCCCAGCGTGGCGATTAGGGCATATCCCTCCCAAGGGATGAAAGAAGTAGTATGAAAAGTCACAATATGCCGCGGCCCCTAGTTCCCGGAATCCCTGCTATTTCTGACCACGGCGGCGGTCACGGTAACAGTAGGGCAGGGGGTGCTAAGAATCCCCGGGCTACGGTAGGCCGCCAAAACAAACTGACCCTCGCGACATATAATGGACGCACAATTCCGCTGGATGATCATCTGGCGCAGCTGGAGGAGGAGCTGGGACACATAAGATGGCACATTCTGGGGTTGTCATGTGAAGTCCGAAGACAGGGAGACGACACCACAACTCTAGAATCGGGCCATCTTATGTATTACAGAGTAGGAGACCAGCCATCCCAAGGCGGCGTCGGGTTTCTGGTCAACAAGGTTCTCGTTGTAGAAATCTCCAGTGTGTCGACCAGGGTAGCGTACATCATAATTAAGTTAACCGAGAGGCACAGCCTCAAGGTTATTCAGGTTTACGCACCGACCTCGACACACTTGGATGACGAGGTGGAGAGCATGTATGAAGACATCTCTAGAGCCTTACATACCACCTCTAAGGCTCACTACAACCTTGTCATGGGAGACTTTAACGCTAAAGTGGGAGTACAGACTTGCAGTGAATCGACAATAGGACCACACGGATTTGGCAGTAGGAATCACAGGGGGCAAATGCTTGTCAACTTTCTCGACAAAGATGGGCATGTCTTGATAAACTCGTTCTTCAAGAAACAGCCCCATAGGAAGTGGACGTGGCAAAGCCCCGACACTGTGAATAAAACGAGATTGACTTCATCATTACGGACAAACGGCGCATTTTCAGAGACGTCTCAGTGATCAGTAGGTTCAACACTGGAAGTGATCACCGACTTGTACGAGGCTCTCTGGATGTCGACTTCAAAGGCGAAAGATCCCGATTGATGAAGTCCACGCTCCGATCAAACCTACTCCAAACCGTTGTTGGGTTCGAAAAATTCCACTTAAAATTGGAAAATCGATTTGCTGCCTTGTAAACCACAGATGACGTAGACAAGAAACTCGAATAGGTGATCCTCAGGGATGAAGGGATGAAGTTTTGCGAGAGCAAGCGTACGGGCAAAAAGTCCAAGCTTTCGGCAGAAACACTTCGACCAATGGAAGAGAGACGAACTGACCCATTGTCAACTTTGTCAATTAACCAGGTGCACAACAAAACCATTAAGAAGCTGCTCCGACATGACCTCCGATCCTCTAACACGCTCTTGATTAAAGAATCAATTGAGCAGAATCGGGGGTCGAAAGTGTTCGTCCAGCCTCTGGGTAGAAGCCACCTCACAAAGCTGACAACGTTAACGGGGAACGTCGGCGCATCCAAGTCGGAGATTCTGTAGGAAGTTGAAGACTTCTACGGCATGCTGTACGCATCGCATGCTTCAAGGCCCGTACCCGATACTGAGGATTGTAGAGCCACCATAACCCGCCACTTCACAGAAGACCTGCCTGAAGTCAGCCGAGATGAGATCGTGACGGTTAAACAGCTCAAAAATAGAAAGGCCCCAGGTGAGGACGGAATCACAACGGAGCTTCTAAAAGCTGGAGGAGCCCCAGCTGTAACCAGCTGCAACAGCTTTTCAATTCTGTTCTCTTCATTGGGAGGACTCCACAGGCATGGAACAGGAGCATAGTGGTTTTGTTTTTCAAAAATGGAGACAAAACCCTCTTGAAAAACTTCCGCCCGATTTCGCTTCTGAGTCATGTTTACAAGCTATTTTCAAGGGTCATCACGAACCGTCTTGCGCGAAGACTCGACGAGTTCCAACCTCCAGAACAGGCCGGGTTTCGAAGCGGTTACGGTACCATAGACCACATTCACACGGTGCGGCAGATTGTACAGAAGACCGAAGAGTACAATTGGCCCCAGTGCTTAGCATTTGTGGACTATGAGAAGGCCTTCAACTCAATCGAAAACTGGTCTGTTCTGGAGTCCTTGCAGCGTTGCCAAGTTGACTGGCGATATATCGAAGTGATGAGATGTCTGTATAATGCCGCAACGATGAGTGTACAAGTACAGAACCAGCGTACTCAACATATCGTCTATATACCTGCGTCGAGGAGTGAGACAGGGGGACGTCATATCCCCGAAACTGTTCACTAACGCCTTGGAGGATATGTTTAAGACGCTGGTCTGGAAAAATTGTATCATCAACATCAACGGCAAGTACATCTCTCACTTACGATTCGCAGATGACATCGTCATTATGGCAGAAACGCTACAGGACTTACAAAGGATGTTGAATGGACTAGCTGATTCTTGTCGTCGCATCGGTCTCCGGATGAATTTGGATAAAACCAAAGTCATGTACAACGACCACGTTGTTCCGGAACCGATTACTGTGGATGGAATCCCTCTCGAAGTTGTTATGCAGTATGTTTATCTAGGGAAGATGCTCCAACTAAGCAAACATAACTTCGAAAAAGAAAATCTAGAGAAGAATTCAGCTAGGCCGGGCAGCATTTGGAAAACTCCAAAAAAAAACCAGAAGTGAAAAGAGCTAAAAAATAAACGCTATCACAATACCCACAGCTATATAATGCCATAGACCCTCAACATAATGAAAATTACATAATGTGTCTAAGCTAACAACATAACCACTACGTCCAAACCACAGATATATATTATTATATACAAATATCTGTGCTCCAAACCGTACGTACGACGGCCACGTAAAGACTGAGTCAGTCCCGCCACATTGCAAACATAATCAAATAACTCATAATTATGTACGTACTTTGTACTAACACTGCAAAAAAACTAATACCTTCCGTTAAGTTAGGTTGGCTACAATGTCTGGTGATAAAAAAAAATTTCATGTCTTTCATAAACTTTGGTGAGATCTAATCTAGATTCTAAGTCTAATATTTATTGTTCAATAAATAATTAGGATTATGAATAATTACGATAATATTAAGTTTGTGGTGTGGGCGAGTCAGAAAAACGGGAGCGTGAAAAGTGTGTGTGTGTGCTCTCATTGTATATTTTGCTAAGATTTGTGTTTTTCTACGATTTAATGTGTAATAAATGTGGATAATTTAACCATTGCGGTGAATGTGTGCGAGTGTAGGGATATAGCACAATATCAAAAACATGCTGTTAGCGTTCACATCAAAATTCCAAAAACTTATAACGTGATTAAGTGATGTGCAACACCTATCGATAAACCATTTAATGTCGGATATGGCTCAAACTCACGATATGGCGGAAACGAAGATGTACCTACCCATACAAAAACAAAAGTTTGACGTCTCACGTCTGGAAAATACCTTGCCTAAGGCTATTAAATGGTTTGTGAATAGAATAAAGTTATAATGTATGTAAAGTGTTTAGTTCTAAGTTGCATTGTGTTCTTTCGTAACCATCATTATTAAGAGCCAATTTCCGTCTACTGCTGGATATAGGCCTGTTTTTGTAATATAATTCTAGTATGTAATATGTAATGTAATTAAAAAAAATGCAGGGTCCGTAGCTTCATTTTGTTTACTATATCAAATTAACACAGGATTAAATGATACCACTACTCCTCATAATTTTGTTTTTAACCTTTATCGATATCGATAAACAAAAGCAATTCGTTATGTTCAATCCCTAGACCAATATTGCTGTATTCATAATGTTGGCTCTAGTTTGGTATTGTTAAGTTGGTACAAATTACGTTCATAATTCGGTTATCATCAATGTAGGGAAGTGCCATACTCTTATAACGTAGTAGAGTGATGTGATTAAGTACTCTGTGGACTGATTCATGATACCCGCTCGCTGTCCGCTTTTATATTATCGAGCCCAGTAGCAGCGTGAGGGTAGTTAGAATATTTCTGATAATATGTATATTTTGTTGACCAGATCTTTGAAGCCCGTGACCTACCGATCAAGGATGTGACCGGCAGCAGCGATCCTTACATCAAGGTGTTCCTCTTACCGGATAGAAAAAAGAAGTTCCAGACAAAAGTTCACAGGAAAAATTTGAATCCAGTGTTTAACGAGACCTTCCTATTTAGGTGAGTTATTCGCTTAAAGCGATTTCTTCCAGACAACCAATAACCCGACTGCGTGAAGAAAGATTTATAAGTATTTCCTATTACAAACTCCAATTAAACATTTTATAAGTTATATATATATATATATATATTTTCGTTATCACCGTTAAAAAATCTTTATTTTGATATCCACCATATATATTTGTATATTAATCTGTGTTGATACAGCACTCGATGTATTTTAAAAACATTAATTTTTTTTAGATTACTCTATGTTTTTCGAGTGTATTGACTGCGATTGTTATTGATTGAGTGTATTGACTTGCGATTATTGACTGCGACCCGACTGCGAAAGAAAGAAATAGGTGTACATACTACACCTATTTCTTTCTTTCGCAGTCGGGTAAAATAAAATCGCATTAGGCCCTCAGACTACCGGTAGGGATAAAAATAGTAAACAGAATTTGCCTGGGTTCTAGACAATTTGATTTAATAAAAAAGTCAAGTCCTAAAAGTTTAATAACAAGCTTTGTTTACAACGCCAGTCCTGACATTTATGATGATACCAACTTTCCCTCTCTAAAAACTTGTAGGAAACATTTTGATACTTTCTAAATTAATCTAAATCTTGTTCAATAGTCTTAAGAAGCTTGAAGATTTGTTTTTGTATATCGTATAGGCTAGCGTTTGACCACTATCTCATCTGTTGGTAAGTGATGATGCGGCCGAAGGTGGTGGACACGCTAGGCCTAGAATACTCTGGATTCTGCTTTGGTGGGAGGTTCGGTACCAGCCCGTATTGAAGACGGGTTGAGATGTTTTCACTATGTGGATTTGGACTAAACTCAAGCCAGCCTCAGTGCCGAGTACTGCCGAGCGAAACATTTATAGAAACAAGTTTGAGGTGCTTGTCTTCAATATCTCTGGAGAAACTCATCAGATCTTATTTATACTAATACTACGTAGTATTATTATCTTTTCTATGCTAATACTATAAATAGAAAACACTTTATAACAAGTTCAAATTTTAAGACAACCGATGACGAAGCAAGTCAGGTTCCAAATCACGGAAAATATCGTTTGCGCGATGCAGGATCTCAACATCAACATTCAGGCATCAACATTCAGGCAATTTGTACAAGAGCTATTCAACCTACTCTAGCGCCATCTAGATGCTTAAATCTAAACTAATATTATAAAGAGGAAATGTGGGATTTTACTTCGATTTAACTCAAAAACTACGGGACCGATTATGAAAATTCTTTCCCTAATAAAAAGCTACATAATCAGTCAGTAACATAAGCTATATTTTATGCCCGTATTCTCACGGGAACGGGCACTATGCGGGTGAATCTGCGAGGCGCTTCTGGTACATTATATACTAAAAAATTCCCTGAAAAATATGGATTAAAATACCGGAAATTCCATTCAAATCGAATAAGTAGTGTTTTCGCATATACAGAAACTCATAACAATGAATTCAAATTTGTCAAATTGCGTAGGATGTTCGATCCAGTCAGATTGGAAAAGTTCTGGTATGTAGGCAGGACAAATGACTTATGGTCGGTTTCTGAGGTCGGTTTAATAAGAGTTTATCTACTCAATTGTACCGTTATTAAATAGATAAACTCTTAATAAATGTAGTCAAAAATCGGCCATTAATCCAGCAATCCGTTTTACTATGTTGTCTGCTACAAATAAGTGACATAGGAAAAAAACCTTTAAAAAAGTTTTAAAAAAATGTTTCTTTTCAGTTGTTGGTATTTTTTATTAATTATTTTTTGTAACTTTAAAAAAACTTTCGAACAAACAAATTATGACTTAAAAAAATATATAAGGTAGCAAGCAAGCTATGAGGTTAAACACCTCGGCAATCAAACCTTCTACAGCCGAATGAAATATTTAAGTTTGAAAGAATTTGAAATCGGCGACATGAATAGATTGAAACCTTTTTAGTTTTGGATTGAATTGTTTTTTCTTTTAATTTGACGCGATAAGGTCACCTTAATTATGCTTACTGTTTGATTCATTAAATTTTCTTTTTTTATTAAAATCATCTTTTTAATATAAAAACAATACTGAATGGAGACTAGTTTACCTTAATGAATTAGAGTTTAATGAATGGATAGTTGATATTCTGAATTTATCAATTTTTTTTTATATTGGGAAATCGTGAAACTACTGCCAACTTCAAATTAGCTGAGCCCCGCGGGTTTACCCGCGTAGTCATCGTTCCCGTAGGAATATCGCGTTAAAAAGTACCCTATATGTTATTCCAGGGTCTGGGCTATCTACATACCAAATTTTAGTTCAATCGATTGAGTAGTTTGAGCATTAAGAAATAACAAACATTTGAACTCGGTACTTCTAGTATGAAAACCGACCATTCTCCCACTTACACCACCGGGCACTCAATTAAGAACCTTCCTCCTTTTTGGAAGTCGGTTCATCATCATCATCAGCCTGTGTCAGTCCACTGCTGGACGTAGGCCTCTCCCAAGATGCGCCACTGAGCCTGATCTTCGGCTCTTCTCTTCCAGTCACTGAAGGAAGTCTGTTGATAAATAAATTATCTTTACTTTTTTTCCCAGTGTGCCGTATGAAGAGGTCCGGGACAGATACCTACAGTTTTCAGTTTACGACTTCGACAGATTCAGTCGACACGACCTCATTGGTCACGTGGTCCTCAAGGGTCTCCTAGAGTCGGCTGATCTCCATCAAGAGATAGAATATACGATGAACATCCTTGCAGCACCACAGGTAAACCTTTCAGACTTATAGAACTTATTATTTATTTTAACTTATATACAAATAGTCAAAATCATATAATTTGAGTGGAACACACGTGAAACACAACACATTAAAACATTTAAAATAAAATAAAAAATAATTAAACTGTTGTTACCGCCAGAATTAGTATTTCATAATATTAATGCATTTCATCGTTCTTTAGCTGTCACTTTCTTTCACATGGTAATACAGGCTAATTGAGCGATTTCCTATCTCATTTACCCCCGCCATATATCCATATCCATCCACGTCGCGCCGCGCGTATTGGAAGCAACGACGTCCTTCAAGAAACCAGTCTCAAGGACAAACCGCCGCAGAACGCACTTCGGTGTGATCTATTTTATTGCATTACCTCGTACGTGATAACAGTGTTTTTATACAAAGTTTGGACCCCTTTAATGCTAATGTGGATGAGGACATTTGTGAGGATTTTGTGCTGCGCAGCCTGAACAATCCAGGACGAGAAGGAGCTCCCGGAAAGTTAGAAGGTGCGTGGATATTCCATTTTCCTTACCTAAATCGCTCTAGTTGTCCTGATATATCATGTAATGATTATTTAGATTTGTAATCGGTGATCCTAGCGAATAAAAGAAAAATACAGTCCACTTAAATTAATGACGCTATAAGACCTTCGGGTACATAACGCCTCCCGTCAAAAAGCGGTTGAATATAAATTTTTGGCCGCTTCATTTTTTGGTCCATACGAACCGGATTACATCTTAATTTCATTGTAGTTGTATCATTTCTCGACTCAATTCTAGAACATTCCTTACTATCTATATACATTCCGCCTCGCAACTTGTTGCGAAGTCTACCCTCATTTCACTTGCATAAAAGTGTTCAATACTCGACTATAATTAATTATTTACTAAAACCGCTTCGCTCTTATAAGTGTTTGCCTTTAGAGATTGTATTATTATATTTCCGCCCTTGAGGCACATACACTTATAAGGTGTTATATATTATATACGTATACAATACACAATACACGTACTAATTTATTAAATAACATATTATAACATAACTACTATACCGCATCCATAAAATACTCATGTAAGTACTTACTTATATACTTACATATTTACCTATACGCGACTATTATTATTTGTCCCGCATAACATATAGTTTTTCGATAACTGTAATAGTTACCAGAGCTATTGCACAATATCATTCATAATTTATACGTTTAAATAATATCGATAATGACTCGCGAAGCGAAGGTAGCTTCTCCGTGTAGTCCGCGTTTGACTATCCTAGAAGCCAAGCGGAATGCTCTTTTTGAACGAATTAACATTGTTTATAACCAAGCTAAAAATGCTCATATTTCGGAAGAAACTCGAGAGTTGTTTCTGGTTTCTTGCGTAACGATTGATAATATACGCACGAGTTTTCACAAGGTACTCGATAGTTACAATGAGACACTTCTCGAGCTCAACCCCGAAGCTACTCCTGATTATCAAGGTTACTCCTCCTTCGAAGATCTATATTGTTATGTCAAGCAGATCATGTCGAAGTTCACCGCGTCCGCGTCAGAGCATTCCACTTTGCCCGCCAAAGCTAAGCCTAGACTTCCAAATATTGAACTGGTGTTTTTTGACGGTGATATAAAAAACTGGCCATTGTTTTACGCTAGTTTTCATGCCACAGTGCACGAAAACTCATCGTTAACAAACGCAGACAAACTATACTATTTAATAGGTAAATTGTCACCAACCGCCCAGTCTTCATTTGCTGGTATAATTCCGAGTGCCGAAAATTATCAAGCGATTTATCAATCTCTTCTCGATAAATATCAAGATGTACGGCTATTAGGTTTTAACTATTTAAATGAAGCACTTAGTCTTAAATTAAATGGTTCTCCGTCTACATCTAACTTCCAGATGTTTATTGATAAGTTTGTCGTCGCTATCAGCTCACTCAAAGCGTTAAAAATTGACGATCTGTTGGATTTTGTTCTGCTACACATAGCTACGCAGAAATTTGATGCAGAAACTATACGTGCGTTTGAAATGCATTCTCGTCATAACAAATTGCCTACCCTCAATGAGTTTGTCGAATTCATTAAAAAACAGTGTCGTATTTTTGAGAGCACGCAACCTGCCGCAGCTAATAATAGCACAAGGTCTAGTGCTAATAAACCTCCTGCTAGGACTAATCGCCCGCCAAATCCACAGTCATACGTCACATGTTCGGCTTCTGATAAATGTTCACTGTGTAATTACGCATCTCATGATCACTACTTTAAATGTACCGCGTTCGAAAAGCTTTCACCTACTGAACGGTTTAAGTTTATTAAAAATAACAACGCGTGTGTAAACTGTACCAGTCGCACACATAAAACCGTTATTTGTTCATCTAAATTGAAATGTCGTGTGTGTTCTCAGCGACATCATTCTATGTTACATTTTAATAATAACAAACCGCGTTCGGAACCTGCGATGCCGACCTCGGCAACCGCCCATACAACCACTACGCCACGGGCGCCCGTCCCTACTACGATGGATAGCGAGCCTCGTCACTCGGTACAACGCAGCGATCTATCGCTATGCACGACATCCATTGCCGCCTCGCTGCCCGCGCGCACTGAGTCATCGGCTGATAAGCGGCAACGCGTAGGGTCCAGTGCAACCGTACTGCTAGCCACAGCTCAAGCGATTGTATTCGATGCTAGAAATAGACCGCAAGTTATTCGTTGTTTACTTGATAGTGCATCTCAAAGTAATTTCATAACTTATGAATGTTGTGAACGCCTTGGATTATTAAATCGTATGATGCCTTCACATACGGTTGTTAGGGGGATCGGGGGTTCAGAAAAGCAAGTTAAAGGTTTGGTTAACTTTAAAATAAACTCGCGATTTAATTCGAACATTAATTTTGATCTTGACTCGCTCGTTATTGACCGCATAAGCGACAATCTGCCGTCGGTGGCAGTGGATAAGGCTGCGTTTACACATCTTGTATCACTCCCGCTCGCCGACAAGGATTTCGCGACTCCTGGACCAGTCGACTGCTTGGTTGGAGCATCGACTTTCTCGCATCTGTTGCTACCCGGAGTTGTGAATAGCAGTTATAGTAATGTACCGCCCGCGATTCAGACTGTGTTAGGTTTTGTGATTATGGTCTCCGCGCCTACGTCGCAGATCGTTCACAATAGTTTATCAACACTATGTTGTTCCGTTGTCCACGAATCAATGGATACTCTCTTCAAGCGTTTTTGGGAACTTGAAGAGGTAACCGCGCCGCCCGCTCAAAGTCCTGAGGAATTTGAGTGCGAACAGTTCTTCCGCGCTACCACCGTTCGTGACGATAGTGGTAGATATGTCGTTGCCTTACCATTTCGTGATGACGTAAATTTATTAGGCGATTCGTACGCTGCCGCGCTTAGGCGACTTAAATACTTAGAACGAAAGCTCGATGCATCGCTCAAAACCCGCGCCGCTTATAATGATGTAATACGCGATTATATAAATAAGGGCTACCTAAGTCCTGTTGACATAAATACTGATGATGTCACGCGACCTTCATATACGATTCCACATCATGGTGTGTTTCGAGAAGACAAAACGTCGACCAAGCTTCGCTGCGTTTTAGACGCCAGCTGCAAGTCTTCATCTGGTCACTCACTTAACGATCTTCTCCACCCAGGTGCTAATTTACAGGGAGACTTGTTTAGCATCCTTATACATTTCCGCCTGTTTGCAATAACGCTGTTCGCTGATTGTCGTCAGATGTTTCTCCAAATCGGAGTACGCGAACTTGATCGTAGGTATCAAAGAATTTTATATCGGTTTAGTACGGAGGATCCAGTTATTATATACGAATTTAACCGTGTTTGTTTCGGATTAAAATCAAGTCCATTTCACGCATTGCGCGTCGTGCGCCAGCTGATCGCCGATAAAGGTGATAAGTTTCCCGCCGCAGCCGCTGCTGCTTCTTCATGCCTTTACATGGACGATATTGCCGTTTCTGTCATGAATAGTACGCAAGCCATCACTCTTAGTGATGAGCTCATCAAACTTTTCAAACTGGGTCAATTTGAACTCGTCAAGTGGACAAGCAATTCTGATGCTGTACTTGCTCACATACCAGATACACATAAAGAATCTCACGATAAAATGTTTGACGACTCTATTCAACATAAAATTCTGGGATTACGTTGGGATAAATCATGCGATTGTTTCCGCTTCGAAGTAGACGCTCCAGATGATAAGTGCACTAAGCGCACGATATTGTCTGCGATTGCTAGGCTGTGGGACGTTATGGGCTTTGTGGCTCCGGCCATTTTGTACGCCAAGCTTCTTATTAAAGAGCTTTGGTTGTCGAAGTGTGACTGGGATGCCGAGCCTCCCCTTCACATCGTTAATGATTGGATGCAGTTTTGTAAGGAGCTTCCCTCGCTCAACAAACTGTGCATTCCCCGACATCTGGGTATTGTCGAGAGTTGCGAGGTCAACGTCATAGGTTTCGCTGACGCGAGCGAACGAGCATACGGTGGTATGGTTTATCTACAAATCCGCATAGGTTCAAAGTACACTGTACAACTGGTGTGCGCAAAGTCCAAAGTGTCACCTGTCAAGGTCGTTTCTATTGCACGATTGGAACTTTGTGCAGCGGTTCTGTTGTCACAGCTGCTTCGCAAGGTCTTGGATATTATAACCCCGCGTTATACCGTCAGCAATGTCTTTGCCTTCAGTGATTCTAAAGTTGCACTTTGTTGGATTAACGCTTCTCCGCATCGATGGCAGACTTTTGTCGCAAATCAAGTAGTAAAAGTGACGGAAAATATACCCGCGAGTCGATTCTTTCATGTTTCTGGCTCCGATAACCCCGTAGACTGCTTATCACGTGGTCTTACCCCGCATAAGTTAGCCTACCATCCCTTATGGTTTACTGGACCTTCTTGGATCACGCGCGATCCAAGCGAATGGCCCTTAAATAAATTAGATACTAATGATAACGCAGACGCCCCTGAGCAACGGACTCAGGTGCACGTCACGACTAGTCCGGAGGATTCTCCGCTATACGCGCTTGCGCAACGATTTTCGTCGTATTCTAAATTATTACGCGCTATCGTTTACATTTACCGCTTCATGAAAATATTACCCCGTGGTAATTCTATAACCGCCGCAGATTTAGAGTTTGCAGAAAATAAATTAATACTCGCCGTACAAGATTTTCACTTCCAGAACGATAAATCTAACTTAATTAAAAATGAGACTTGCTCGCCCGCTCTAAACAAGCTTAGGCCTTTTTTAGACAGTAACGGTCTTATCCGTGTCGGAGGTCGCTTGTCAAACTCCGCTGAGGAATACACGCTTAAGCATCCTTGCATTCTACCGCGCCGCGATCATGTCGTTGACTTGATAGTCGATCATTATCACCGCAAGCACTTGCATGCTGGACCAGAGCTTCTGATGTCTTTATTAAGACACAGATTCTGGATCTTGGCTGCAAGACGCATCTTACGATATCGTATTCATAAGTGCAACGTGTGCTTTAAATCGAAGCCGCGTCCGTTATACCCGCTCATGGCTGATTTACCCAGTCACCGCGTCAACCAAGTCGATAAGTGCTTCACAAATGTCGGATGCGACTACCTAGGCCCGATGCAGTACACACCGGTACGTGGTCGGGGAGTCAAGAGCCGTAAAGCTTGGATATGTGTCTTTACGTGTCTTACGACGCGTGCGACCCATATAGAAATCGCTACAGACTTGAGTACATGCAGTTTCCTCAATGCGTTCAAACGTTTCCTTTCCAGACGCGGACCAATAAAGTGCTTATATTCCGATAATGGGACGTGTTTTGTGGGGGCGCGCTCGTATCTTCGCGACCTTTATAAATTCATAGACGAACTCCGCCCGCACCTGGAATTGGAGTTAGCTGAAAACCGCATTGAGTGGAAGTTTATTCCCCCTGCTTCTCCACACTGGGGAGGTTGTTGGGAAAGTATGGTGAAGATAATTAAAACGCATTTATTTAAGGTCATAGGACAACAAATCGTATCGTACGAAGAGCTTCTCACTATCCTGACGCAGATAGAAGCGCTCATTAATTCGCGCCCGCTGATAACTATGAGTAGTGATCCCGCAGAGCCTTCAGCTCTTACGCCGGCACACTTTTTACAAACTGTGCCCCTTTCATCGATTCCCGCGGCTGAAGTTAGTTCCACAGATTTACTTCAGAGACATAACTTAATAGATAGTATTGTACAGTCTTTTTGGAAGCGCTGGCGTGCTGAATATTTGCATCAGCTGCAGGCGCGAGCCAAGTGGAATGTTCCTTCTGTTCCTATACAAGAGGGGACGGTAGTCATTATCAAGACTGACAATTCCCCGCCCTTTGCTTGGCCATTGGGAGTCGTAGAAAAGGTATACCCGTCTAAGGATGGCGCTACTCGAGTTGTCACTGTAAAAACTTCAAAGGGGAGCTACCTTCGCCCGGTAGTTAAATTATGTCCCCTTCCTAATCAATAATTTATTAAATATATACATTCCGTTTAAGTATTTAACCGCATATTATTTTAACCGCATATAATATTACCGCATATTCACCCGCATACTATAATATTGATTTATACATATCCCGCATTTTATACATATTATTTTGGTTTCTTAAAGGCAACCCTTTAAGGCCGGGGGAGATGTTACCGCCAGAATTAGTATTTCATAATATTAATGCATTTCATCGTTCTTTAGCTGTCACTTTCTTTCACATGGTAATACAGGCTAATTGAGCGATTTCCTATCTCATTTACCCCCGCCATATATCCATATCCATCCACGTCGCGCCGCGCGTATTGGAAGCAACGACGTCCTTCAAGAAACCAGTCTCAAGGACAAACCGCCGCAGAACGCACTTCGGTGTGATCTATTTTATTGCATTACCTCGTACGTGATAACAGTGTTTTTATACAAAGTTTGGACCCCTTTAATGCTAATGTGGATGAGGACATTTGTGAGGATTTTGTGCTGCGCAGCCTGAACAATCCAGGACGAGAAGGAGCTCCCGGAAAGTTAGAAGGTGCGTGGATATTCCATTTTCCTTACCTAAATCGCTCTAGTTGTCCTGATATATCATGTAATGATTATTTAGATTTGTAATCGGTGATCCTAGCGAATAAAAGAAAAATACAGTCCACTTAAATTAATGACGCTATAAGACCTTCGGGTACATAACGCCTCCCGTCAAAAAGCGGTTGAATATAAATTTTTGGCCGCTTCAACTGTAATATATTTTGTCCAGTCGTCTCGTGACCACGATCATTGCAACTTGGTCGATACGTTGAGTTAAATAAAAATTCATGTTTTAAGTGCGATAAGTCCCTGTTTTTTAATATTAATTATAACTATGTGTTCAAATCGCGAAAGTTTAAAGATTACAATATAATTTTGACTATTTGTTACGTTATATTATATATAATACATAACTACTTGCAACATTTGCTATTATTATTTGTTCCGTTATCGCATAACGAAATGGTCGGACAATAAAGTCGATGTTCCTTCCACACTCGCGGTACATACGAAGCAACAAAACGCAGTTGTCAAACCAACTGTCATGCGGCACTCATTCGTAAAACGTTGGAGCGAACGCAACCGTTTGTTTTACCGCTAAAATCGGCCGTTGTGAAAATCAGATTAAAACCACAAAATATCCGTGCTCGGTGTCCGCGTTGGTCATATTTTGGCTTAAAGGGACCAAAATTACTCATCCTACCTTGCACGGTCACTACGAGAACCAAAATCTCCTCATCACACCTAGGACGAGCTGGAGGTGGAAGGTCAACGAAGAGCAGACGCAGTCCAAGGTGAGTGCTCGCATTCTATTTTGCTGCTTCTGCCACTCTGAGTTGGTTGGAACATCGATTTATCTCGTATCGTTTTATCCCAGTGTAGTGTAAAAGCCACCACCTACTTCGGCTTTAGGTGCGTACGCTACATTATTGTTTCAGTACTTTGCTTAACATTTGATTCGAATGACAGAGTGATTCAGACTAGCATGACATAAAATTTTTCCCACCGCTACTGGATGACTGGTAGAAAATGCTTTGAGCATAGGTACGGGCAAACAGCAGCGATGTGCGGGCGCGTGCGCGGGCGTGATCAGATAGTACAGTAGTATTTGTACCGACTGGTTCATACCAAACGCGATCTACGGCGATCAGAAAACAAATGAATAGCAGATTGCGCCTGCGCCCGCGGTCGCAGATCGCACCGGTTTGGCCGTACATTAAGTCCTCCTTATGTACTTAATTTTGTGCATTAAAAAATTTACAAAGAATCAGACACTGTATCGTTTGAAAACCTAAAAACAGACTTGTGATACTGCACGAGTCATTTCCAGTAGAAGTTGGATGAGATTGGTAAAGGATTTATTTATTTTTATCTGATAAGCTAGCGTTTGATTGACCACTATCTCGCTTGGTGATTAGAGATAGTTCGTTTTTCGGTAGCGTGCGATAGGAGAATCCTATTTCCAGCTGTGGACTGGTGTGGGCTGATGATGATGATATATGTTTTGCATGGTATAAAGACACTATCTAGCGTCCGCCTGGCCAGCTACCACCTTCAAGTTAGAAAATCATCTAATGTGTTTCGGCAGCTATCCTTGAGAGCCAGTTCCCATTCTAGGCCTAGCGTGCTTACCATCTTCGACCGCATTCAATTCACGATGAATCAAGAATCAAGAATCAAAGCATTTATTCAGTATGTAGGCAGTATAAATATACGCACATATACACGTCAAAATCATAAATCATAAAATAAATCATAACCAATTATCAAGTAAACATAGCAAAAGCAGAATTTAACGCTTTGAATTAGAAAAAAAAAGTAATGAACCATTCAGCTGTCATCCAATCGTTTACGTCAGAATATTTAAAAAAAATTAAAGTAGGTTAAAACCAACCATACATGTAAGTGTGTGTTTCAGTACTTCAGACAATTTTTATATAAAAAAAAATAAAAAAGTGAAATAGTGAAACACAACATAGAGAAACGCATACCGATCTCAGTACATATCATGATCCAAATGGAACTGATAGTCCGTCTGTCAGCTGCATAATATTGTTTAAATAAAAATAAAAATGGCAAGCCTAGAAAGAAAATCTGCGGACAAAAGGGGAAAACTGAATGGCTGTTGAATCTACCGGTGTTTCGGAAATACTCCCATCAGAGAAGAAACACCAAGAAACTCTATGGGGCTTGTCTTGTCATTTTATCTTTTTTTTTTTAATTAATTGTACATGTCAGCTTTAAAATTTTAACAATATATTATTAATTATAATACAATTTATATTTGTTCTTGGAACTTGGGGCATTCAGGCCATGCATTTTTGTCATCCATATAGTCACCTATTGTATAGTATGATTTTTTCATCAAATTGGATTTTACATAGATTTTAAATTTGCTCATAGGCAATTGATCAATATCTTTAGGTAGCTTATTGTAAAAGCGTACACAGTTCCCCATGAATGAACCACTAACTTTCTGCAGTCTGAAATTAGGTATAATTAATCTATTTTTATGTCTTGTATTAAAATTATGTACATCAGACCTTTTCTGATGACATGAAAATACAATTTATCTTCGTTTAAAAAAACTCGAACCTGTTTCGATGTTTACCTAATAGAATCAATCTTCCTCAAAACCTCTCATCTTCTGTGATAATTAAATCTACCATCATTAATCACGGAGCTCTTTGCTTCTCGTCTCGTTCGAGCGTACTTCAAGGACTCAGTAGCTTTGTAACTGGCCTTGGTAGCTTGTTATACCGTATCTTGTGTTTTAATATATATGTAGGTACATGACGCGTGGTTGCGTTTGATGTGGTACAAAGATTACTTTTTGAAAGATATTCACAACCTTTAGATGAGAGAAATTACACAATACAATTTTTAATTTTTAAGGTTTTTCGGTATTTTTAGGCTACATCTTGGACCGCATCGTCATTTAACATTAGGTGAGATAATTGTGAATCGCTTGCCTTTCGAGCATAAAAAAAGAACCTTGAAACTACTGAGACGTTTGTTCATAAAAATTATCGTGAGAATAACACAATTATAATTATTTAAAACGGTTTTACACTCACGGGTTAAGTAAAATTCACGAGTTACGTGTCGAATCTCGTCGCGCGAGGGACGCGCAGTAGGCGTTGACTCCTGTGAAAAAGGACATCAAAAATGTCCGAAACGTTTCGGAGTAATATCTATATCTTAACCCGTGAGTGTAAAACCGTTTTAAATAATTATATACTGAGACGTTGTTTAGAGCCTATCATTATTTGGATATTGTTTGATGTTTAGAGACTACTGGTCAGTGACATAATAACAAGAATTTTTAGTACCTGAGCCCCAATTCTGGAAGCTGGAAAGTAAAAAGCCGGAAGTCTTCGATTTTAACACTTTGATACTTTTTTTATGAAATGCATTGTAGATGTTCATAATTTATATTTTATTAGCGACCCGTCCGAGTAGAGCATATTTTTATGCCTACATTTGTGCGTCGAGTAAAAGGGGCATTGCACCACACTGAATCAGGATCCCTAATTAAGCGTGGGCGTGGCTCCTAATTAGAGAGGTTTTATTATTACGCTACACTGATTTTACCGCCCTAACTCAGTCGGTGAGCGATTCTCAAAGCGGCTGGACGTCATGCCACCTATACGAACTAAACAAAAACAAGTCGCTATTGCTATGGCTGTGCTTGCGACAGCAATTAATATTAAAGAAAAGAGGATGAGAAGAAAGATATGTGTAAATGTTTTTTTTTATTATAAAAGGTAACAGGGCATGCATGTCACTCGCCTGATGGCTAGCGATGACGTCTAACGATTACAAATACAATGGCATGCAAAATCCTGGACAGCCAAAAAATGTAAAACTTAGATAAATCATAACAACACACATCGATTGAGCGCCCTACCTCCCTAAGTGTTATAACACTGCACGGTGGCAAACGCACTTCGGACCGGGCGGACATTTGCTTCCTAATTAGGGAGCCTTACTGCCTTACTCTTATTACAACTGATTAAGGAGTTAGGGACCCTGATTCAGTGTGGTGTAATACCCCTTTATCATCTTCAACAATCATGGTCATATTTTAATCAATTTACACAAACTATACACCTAAACCTTCCTCGTGCACTCTTGGTACGTTACGTACGTTGGTAGAAACAGCATAAAAAAACGTTATATTTTTATTTTATTTATTTATGAAAAGCACAAAACAGATCACAATCAAAACATTATAAAATGAAGGAACAGTTGTTTTTAAAGCTGGATAGTGATCCAACAGCATGTGCTTACAGCTATACAAAGTATATATAAATCATACGTGTGTGCTCGTAGCTAATAACATTATACGAAAAGAAAAACCTTAAAATAATAGACGCTTAAATGATATGGTCATTCAGACAGACGAGGCGCGACGGCGCCACTGTCGTCCGAGTTGGTTTGGGGAAGAGGATATCTTTTACAGTTTTATTAAGGTGATCCAGATATCCTCTTCACCGCTTTCCCACGCTGCCTGGCGAATAATTTTTTTGTGAACAGCGACGAGTACACCTCCTCCTTCTTGTTTAGAAGAAGTGGTGTCCTCGCGATCGCGTCTAAAAACATTGTAGCGACTATCAAATATATAGATATATAGTTATATAGTTTAACCTGTAGAATATCGGGATAAAACTTATGTTATTCCAGGGTCTAGGCTATCTAAATACCAAATTTGAGCTCAATCGGTTGAGTAGGTTTACCGTAAATAATTAACAAATATACACACAAACTTTCACCTTTATAATATTAGTAGGATAGGAAGTAGGACAATTTGATACTTAATGTGATTTAAAATCCAGTTCACTCGTAATAATACAAGCTGTCTGCTCTCACTCTAGACGTTTCTTAAAATTACTTTGTAAAGATACTTGATACATTATCCTTTATCATTGTCAAACTTTTTCATTTTCCTTATTTAATGTACGTATAAATGGGGGTTTTCCTTTACCAGGAAAAGAAAGACCTTGGAGAGTTGATGCTGTCGCTGTGTTACCTTCCTACTGCTGGCCGGCTTACTGTAACTGTGATCAAGGCGAGGAACTTGAAGGCAATGGACATCAATGGATCGTCAGGTGAGTAAAGAGTTTTAAGTTAGTGGAAGAGGATCAAATGTCACTGACTTATCAATGATATATACGAGTATATATATAGGCTGTAATTCACGTACCTTTAGTTGAATTTTCTCGACCTCCTCTCCTCTGAGTCCGTCTCTCTTCCTTGGGGGTGAGGTCACGCCTAAGAGCAATAATTACTTTAGTAATTAAGTAATTATTGCTTTTACTTTAGTAATTATTGCTCTGAGAGTCACGCGATGAGATCGCCATGTGCACTGCGGGCCGCCGCTCGCTGCGCTCGGCTTGAGAGCCGGGGTGGGGGCGGACTCGGCGGCGATCGGGAACGGCTGTTCCTTTTCGGTACCGAGGATGCTATCATTCGGGCTATCCTGAGATAGCCCGAATGCCATCGTCGGTTATTCATCGCTGCTACTCCTATCGCCAGAAGTACCGTCGCAAACAATGCTGACTGTATCACACTCCAGTTCCTATCACTGACTTTGAACAACAATTGGCAAGGATTGGGTAATTCCTGGGTGGTTCCAAAGTAAGCAAAAAGTTAAATGGGTCTGTAATTATATAATAATGGAGCACGCGCCAAGTAAACATCGGTCAACAGCGCATGCGTTATAGCGCGGTACCCATAAACAATGATAATTATCGAAATGAAAACTCCTTAGTCGATCCAAATATGTATCACAATATATTTTCAATTTATATATTTATACATGTCTAAAGTCTGCTATAACCGTGCTTTTAATCGACACAGTGAAATTGTTCGTGAAGTTCTAAGAATGACATTGAGGTATGCGTTAATGATTTACAAACACGGGTTCGATTACAAATTACTTTGCAGAGCAAATATCATTAGGCGAGCTAGTTCTTTGAAAATGTAGGCTGGAAAAAGCTCATTGTATATTCTGAACCGACTGAACCTTTTAACTTTATGTTTTATTTATGTTCACCGATTACTCAAAGATGCATGAACCAATTTGGAAAATTATTTTTTTGTTTCAAAGGGTACCCTTTTTAGGTGGTTGCATTTAAATTTTAACGAAATCGGCCGAGCCGTTTTTAATATATCAACATTAGTATTACGATGCATTTATACACCCTGACGACATGCTGCTACTGGCACAGATTATATAATATTTACTACGTCTACTGGTTACTTTTACTAGCGCTACGTTTTAAGTCGGTTCTTTTAGATTTTTAAACTATCTTAGATTATAAAAAAAAAATATTAAAAATTGTATTGAGTAAATAATCTTTTCTATAGATATAAGGCTGTGATACACTATAGCCCAAATTCTGGCATTATAATTTTCTGTGGGGCGGTCTGGAAGAAATCGCTTTATATATCATTGTTCCACCTGATTTTTGGCGAAAAACGTATGTAGCTTACCACCATCTAAGAGAAAATCTTCAGCCATAACCATTAGTTCTCCGGCAGCACACAACACATGAGGGTAAGGTCATATTCTATCTACGCCTAGCATGTTCACCGTCCTCGACCACATCATCGCTTATGGTGGTAAGCATTTATGTGGTCTTGGTGAAGCCTGCTGAGGCGAGATAATGGTCAAACGCTAGCCTATCGTATATAAAGAAAAATAATACCACTCTTAGTCTTTTTTTAGTCTTGGAGCGCCCTTAGCCTTAGTCAGATAAGGTACGACCACACCACGGCATCCTGCGTCCGCGTGCCCGTTCGCGATCTGATTTTCAATCGTTTTCTGATCGCCGTGGATCGCGTTTGGTGTGAACCAGTCGGTACAAATACTACTGCACTATCTGATCGCGCACGCATACGTTTAATTATTGCTGGTATTACGTATAAAATAAAAATGAATGAAAATGAAAATTGTTTATTTTGCAACAATATGATTAACAGCACCTAACTGATTATACAAAATTAACAAAACACAGAATCATCACCTACTGCTAATACAATACTGAATAATATAAATATATAAATAAAACGAACTTCGCATGCCGCGATAGTCAAAATAGCCAGTAGTATCATATCAAGGTATACAAATGAATATATTGTCAAGGTATGCAATTTGTTTGAGATATTTATCTCTATATCTCCGGAGATAATTGTCATACCTCGATAACATTTTAATGGAACCAATCGGGAGGCATAATCTCTCAAGGAAAAAATAATTTATGAAATCTGTCAAGATTTGAAGGAGTTCTGAGGTAACAAACATAAAAAAACAGTCGAATTGACCCCTTCCTACTTTTTTGTGAAGTCGGTTGATAACAGGACCCAGCTCAGCATTGTGTTGGTCATGCAACGCTGGTTTCCGATGGGACCCTAAAAGTGATGTCACGGAACCTTACTTACTTTGGACAACGTATGTGCAATATAAACTTTATACTGGATAGATAGATAAACACCTTATATTATAAAGTGTTTATCTATCTATCCACCCTGTAAACAAAGGATAAATCCTTTGTACTAATGTAGAAATCGGAAATCTACCCCGTTTGCCGTAATGAATCTAAAATAGGTGCTTTAGCTTGGTATTGTTCTACTCGATCATACAATACAATATTATTGTATACTACCGGACCGGAACCGGTAGTGTTACTCAAGCGAACTGTATTGATAAGCTTTCATACTCAAATTGCGCGTGAATTATAATCACTTATCGTTAATCTCAATTAAATAGTACTACGGAAAAGCTCAATTTATTCGCGAATTCTTAAAATTCTTAAAAACATTAGTTTTATGCTAAACGATTGAAGATAATGATTGGTACAACAAAAATGTAGTACAAAAAGATTATGACTATAAGTTACGTAGTAACTATTATATAATCTGTGCTATAAGTCCTGATGCTGTACCTCGCGCGCCCAAATTAATTAATATTTTAAAAATCTGTCTTAAATTAGGTCTCAGTAACTATAACTCTAATAATTATAACTCAATAAACTCCCGCCCTTTTCCATCACCTTAGAGTCCCCAGATCCGTATTATTTTCTTGACCACTAGAGGCGCCACTAGCGCGGAAAGATGCAACATGCAAGTTACCGCCAAACGCGAACATAAATTTATTATGAAGAGCTTGAATGAAGCTATTCTTCAAAATCCGAATAACGAAGGAAATAAACACATTACCTCTCCTTTGCGTCGCGCAGTCGGGTAAAAAACAAACGAAGCCGTGTAAAGTTGCTAGCTAGTTTTTACAGGTAGAAACGGCACAACATGGCATAATAAATAATTTAGTTTGACATTTATAAAACACGTTATCGTGCGTGTGAAACCACACTATTTAGGAGTGATTTTAGTGGCTTCACTTATAGGTGAGTTTACGCCTATCGTTTTTGTCTGTATTCTGAGATAATTATAATATAACCCTACAAAAATAGTGCTTTGATTTGCTATCTGCTTGTCGTGGATACAAAACCATTTTAATTTTCGTGAACTTTAGAAGGGTGATACGAGTTTAAAGGTACGACCACACCGCGGCGTCCGGATCCGCTTGCGCGTTCGTGATCTGATCACCGCCTAGATCGCGCAGGACGCTGTGGTGTGGCCGTATCAATAAATATTATCGCCGAAACAATCCCTTTACAACAAAACATAGGTAAGAATAAGAACCAAACAATAGCAACTACATGCTTGCTCTAACAACAACAAAGTACCGCAAACCACTCGTATCAACAAATTAAGAGTACTTTACCCCTGTCCCTAACCTCGAGTCTGATTACAACGACAGTAGACTCTATTCGTCGTGTACCTTTCGAATGCTCAGAAACTCTCACAATGTGAGGATCCGGTATCCGACACTTTGATCCTTCGTCCACGAAATGATGGCTGCGCGAGGTTACTGAGCAATCAAACATAGGTTTTTGTCGTCGGTTTTGTATGAAAGTAGAAAATATTTTTATGACAGCGGGCTTAGTGCGAGTTTCTTTCACATTATTTACTTGCTCGATCACGTTTACGTAAACGCATATTTGTATGGAATTAAAAAGCGCCATCTAGTGTGCATAAGTTTTAAAACATTGTAATTTTTATACAAATCTGAGTTTACGTAAACGTGATCGAGCAAGTAAATGATTTTAAAGAAACTCGCACTAGGCCCTCAGAACTTTTTTTATTTTTATTTTTATTTTGGAATTTTTTTTAAATCATTGGGGCTAGCGTTTGACCACTATCTCACCTGTTGGTAAGTGATGATGCGGTCGAAGATAGTAAGCACGCTAGGTCTAGAATGGGAACTGGCTCTCAAGGACAGCTGCCGGAACACATTAGACGTTTGGCGACAGATTTTCTAACTTGAGGCACAGAATAAATAATAATGGTATAAGTACTTGAAAGTGGTAGCTGGCCAGGCGGACATTAGATAGTGTCCTACCACCATTCTGGGGTTGGGGGTTTCTTAACGATATTTTTCCTTTACCGGAGGCCCACTGTGAAAAGCGCACATACTCGTAGGTACATTTTTCGATAAAAAATTCATTGGTTGCACGGCGGGGATTGAACGCGGTACCTCTGGCATCAAAGCCGACCATTCTTCCACTACACACTTTGTTACGACAAAGAATTTCGAGGGCCCGGTGGTAAAGTCATCACTATCTCATCTCAATCCCATTTCTGTATTATTCTGTCTCTCTGGCTGACTTTGAGAGCGTCAGTTGTATGTAAAGTAATCGCAATGGAATCGCGTTAGCTAAGATTTTTTCTTATTACACAATTTCTGCAGCATGGAATATCGAAAATAGCAATGGACATTCATCATCATCATTTTCTTAGTCTTTCTAAATTGCAGATGGATAAGCAGATGGACAAACGGACAGACGGATGGACGGACAGACGGACAGTGAAGTCTCAATAATAGGGTTCCGTCGGTACCTGTTGGATACGGAACTCTAAAATACCTAAAGATATTTTATCTCAACATGCCGCTTTGTATTCGATACATCATTGAGTTGTTTTCATAATGAAAAGAATTAATATTTAAAATTCAAATGGTACAACTGTAAAGGTTCGATCCAATTCCCGCATTTAATTTGTTCTTCTACTTGATTGGCCAAGGAGGCGAGATGAATGGAAAATAATATTGGGCTGCCTAAAAATGCTTATTTGGTTCTTTTATATAAAAAACGTATACGAGAAATTTAATGCCACGATTATGTATCTGGAAATGGCTCGTATGTGACATAATTTTAAAGATACGAGTGGTAGGACTTCTCCTATTCCACCTGGGGCGGTTCCACCCTACCACTTTGCCAATTAATTTTCATTCAAATAGGAATGTTTTTCGGTTGAAATGGCATGGTGTCCAGTGAAATTACAGGGCATGTGAGACTCAACATCTTTATGTCTCGTAGTAACAGGCACAGCGTAGTGACATGCAAAATTATGGTAGTCCAGAATTTATCATGCCGCTGTTTCTGTAATAGGTAGACGCCATTGCTTATTATCAGGCGAGCGTCGTGTTTATCCTGTTACCTCATATCATAAAAGAAAGATACACAAAACATACGAGTATGTTTAGTAGTGAAAGTACTGGTAGTATTAGTAAAAACTGCTTGTTCCCCTTTGCAGAAAGTGGAGGAAATAAATAATAGTGTTTATGGAACTGTTACCATTCAGCTCATTTTATTCGTTTTTACTGGTCCAATAGCAATAAGGATCTGAGCTTAGCAACAAGGATCTGATGATGGAGACAACAGTATTTGTTTTTATTCAAGCGTGTTTAATTAGTTTTTTTTAAACTATAACTTATTTATTAAGCATCGGTGACAACTATGCTTTTCTTCCGTTTGGGGTCGAAACCATGGGCCCGTGGGGTCAACAAGCACGCGGTTTTGTTAGGGAGCTGTCTAGACGCCTAATCGATGTCTCCCACGACCAAAGAGCTGGCGCTTACCTCGGGCATCGCATCAGTCGCATCATCAACGATTCAAAGAGGTAATGTCGCCAACTTTTTGGGTACTCTATCAGCAGACAGCGACCTAAATTCCATTTATTATTTGTAGTTTTTATTTTAATTATTAGTCATAGTTAATATATTAGTTTAATTTGTTTTTAGGGTTCCGTACCCAAAGGGTAAAACGAGACCCTATTACTAAGACTCCGCTGTCCGTCTATCTGTCTGTCTGTCTGTCTGTCTGTCTGTCCGTCTGTCACCAGGCTGTATCTCATTAACCGTGATAGTTAGACAGTTGAAATTTTTACAGATGGTGTATTTCTGTTGCCGCTAGAACAACAAATACTAAAAACAAAATAAAGTTACAAATGTAAGGGGGTCCCCATACAAAAAACGTGTTTTTAGTATAACGCCATCTATGACACCTTCATAGGTGTCATCTGGGTGTTAACAACTCCTTCGTGTTTGTTAAACTAACAACCTTTATATTAAGTAAGTACAAAGGTTTATTTAGCAACAATGATAAAGGTAACGAGTTGAGTTTGAAAACATTATGGATAAAGGGTAGAAGTTATCACTTCGTTATTTACTCCAGGCTTGGAGTTAAGTTAGATTTACAGTGAAAAGGGTACAGAAGTTTGACACGTACTTTAAATATTATATCAACTGTTCAGCTTTATACCACTTTGCGATGATTTGTAGACAATTCAATTGGGGTCTTGGAAAGGTATTCACTCATCAAAGGGTCATTGCTAGGCGTTTCAAGAATCCAATTCATAATTTAAGATCGTTTAAAAAAACTGAAAGAACCGACTTGAAACGCCGCGTTAGTCATTTTCAGTACCAAGTTCGAGGTATAACGCCATATCTCTGGAGATGCTTATCAGCCCCCTGATTATCAATCATTCGAAAACCTATCGGATTCGGAAGCGTCATTTTGAATTTCCAATATTTATTATTCCGTGAGCTATTTGGTCGCGGAAACCTTTTCGATTACAATCACTGATTTTTTCGAGTTGAAATATCAAAAGTTGCGGATTAGAACATTGTAAATTGCAAGGATCCGAGTCAAAGGAGAGGCAGTTTCCGAATCCGAATTTGCTTTCGAATGATTGAGAATCAGGGGGCAGATATCGATGAAATTTAAATTGGACTACTTGGGAAAACAAAAGAAAAATTTACTAATTGTTCAGGCGTCTTAAGTAATCGAGGAACATACATAAAAAAAAGATTCTGACTAATTGAGAACCTCCCCTTTTTTGAAGTTGGTTAAAATGGCATATTCGTGAGCTTGTCCCGAGGTGAGGCGATTACGTTACGATATAACGTGCACCAAGCTTAATCATATTTTGATTAAGCTTGGCTTGGCTAAAACAAGAAATAGCGATTTCACTGTTTGTCACTAGATCGTATTGTGATTAAGTTTGAATTTTATAGAATTTTGCATAGATATACGTAGCCAGAGAAAGACCCAAAAAAGCTAAAAAAATGATGTATCGATTTGCAATTTCTACCTCTGTCATATATACGCCGAGCAAAGAGCGTACATTTTTTGTAACACTATTTATAAGTTAAATATATTTCGTACTGGCAGTGGCCCGTTGCTTTGTTCGCGATAAAATATGTGTTAATCCATGTTATTAAATTCAATGTGCCAAATTTCGTCTAAATCCGTTCAGCCATTTTTTTGTGATTGAGAAACAAACATGTAAATTACCATATAGAAAGTATAAAATATGTAGAGAGAACAATTACCGTATGCCAGTGAAATAGCTATAGAGATATAACCCGACTAAAACGATGAACACGTGATACATATGCCAGCTATAAGATAAAATGAACAACGTAATTTAGTCGGGTTATACATGACAGCGGGTGAGAGCCAATGGGTGCACTAGAACTTGTATCCAAACATTGCTGGATACAGTTTAATCGCATACGCAGGTAAAGGATAAAAAAATGTTGTTCATCTCGCTCTCTCATACTAGTGATTGTATAGTTTTTTATCCTTCTCATATTATTATTATTATTTAAATGCCACATCCGCTTAATATTTAATACATGTAAATGCCATAATATGTGTATAACAATGTAAATGTAGAAACTTTGACATTTGACAATATCAACGGGAAATTTGTTTTTTATAACAAAAAGTAGCATACAATCCTGATGGTCTGATTAAGTGCTCATTGCCACCTATTGACGTTTGCATCTTTTAGTAGAATTTGCCCGTCATTAGGCCTAGAATAATTCACCATTCTCTTCGATCTCATCATCGCATACCACCAGCATATGCAAAGGTCTAACGCTAGCCTATCTGATATAAAAAATCGTTTATGTTTATCAATAATAAAAGAGATTCTTGATTCTATTAACTCTTTTTTTATCTACTCCAATTCTTCTTCCACAGATCCATATGTGAAGATCTGCCTCATATGCCAAGGCAAAAGAATCAAGAAGAAGAAAACAACAGTGAAGAAGAACACTCTTAATCCTGTTTATAACGAGGCTTTAGTTTTCGACCTGCCGGCTGTCAACGTATTTGACGTTACGCTTCTCGTCAAAGTCATTGACTATGACAGGTAACATTGATAAACTGTAAAAATAATTGTAGAGGGTAGAGAATTATAAGCCTGCTTTTCACTATGGGATATAGTATAATGTATATTATATCTTGAGATATAAAATGTTATCGCTCGTCATACATTTTGTATGAGACCGTTTACACTATGCTATAATATATATTACATCCCAAGCTATAAATATTTTTTCGACCGACCAAGCAATATTTGAAGGGTTATATTTACCTCACGTCCCCGGACACCGCGTCTCCCCCTTCCTCGCCGTCAGTTATTTTTTGTTGTTTTTTATTTTTATTATGGCTCAGTACAATTAATGTATTTAGCCAGTGTTTGAATGAAACCATAGACAACCAAAGCTGAATATATATCTTACAGTGTGAACAGCATTTGCGGGATGTAATATATAGTTCAAGGTGTTATTTCCATTATATCCCATAGTGAAAAGCCGCCTTTAAACAGTAGAAATCGTGTGATGTCGTACATGATAGGTAACAAAATGGTTAAACCCTAACTGGAGCTTGCAAGGTAGAACAAGACAAATTACTCACCTGGTTTTGTTTCTATCCTACCCATACTTACTGTAAGAACAGTCAGGAAGTAATATTCTGTCAAACACTAAAATCAACGCAAACATAGGAGCAACACGCGTGCTAGCGTGCGTGTATGTATGTGTGTGTGTGTGTCAAAGTCAAAGTCAAAGCATTTATTCAGTATATGGGCAAATTAAAAATTAGCACTTACACACGTCAAATAACATTAAATAGATCATATTCAACAAAAAATATAGATATAACAGAAACATAACGCTTTGAATTTACAAAAAAAAAAACAAAGGTATTGAGCCATTCAGCTTTCATCTAGACGTCGAACGTCACACTTAAAACACATGTTTAATTCCCCTTATTAATGTAGGGTTGCCAACCGTACCATTACGTGCACCCGCAACCCAGTGCATGTTTCAGTACTTCAGACAATTTTTATCCAAAAAATTGTGAAATAATGAAACATAATCAACACCAATATTATAAATGCGAAAGTCAGTTTGTTTATTTGTTTGTTTGTTTGTTTGTTTGTTTGTTTGGGACTTCTTCACGGTCAAACGGCTTGACGGATTTGGCTGAAATTTTGTACAAAGATAGTACATAGGGCAGAATAGGATATAGGATACTTTTTTTTTGGCTATCGAGTCAGGAGGTCCAGATATTTTTAATTGAATTTTGTAAATATGAGACTTCTTCTCGAATAAATGGCTTGACCGATTTGCCTGAAATTTTGTATGAATACATGTCATAGGGCAGAATAGGACATAGGATACTTTTTTTCTGGCTGTCGAGTCAGGGGGTCCAGATATTTTAAATTGAATTTTGTAAATATAAAATCTCTTCTCGAATAACCTGAAATATTGTATACAGATAGTTCATAGGGTAGAATAAGATATAGGACACTTTTTTTCTGGCTGTCGAGTCAGGGGGTCCAAATATTTTTGACTGAATTTTGTAAATATAAGACTGCTTCTCGAATAAACGGTTAGACCAATTTGCCTGAAATGTTGTATGAATACATGTCATAGGGCAGAATAGGATATAGGATACTTTTTTCTGGCTGTCGAGTCAGGGGGTCCGGATATTTTAAATTGAATTTTGTAAATATAAAACCTCTTATTGAATAAACGGTTTGACCGATTTGCCTGCAATGTTGTATACAGACAGTTCATAGGGTAGAATAGGATATAGAATACTTTTTTTGTGGCTGTCGAGTCAGGGGGTCCAAATATTTTTAATTTAATTTTGTAAATATAAGACTACTTCTGAAATAAACGGCTCAACCAATTTGCCTGAAATTTAGTATGAATACATGTCTTAGAGCAGAATAGGATATAGGATACTTTTTTTCTGGCTGTCGAGTCAGGGGGTCCAGATATTTTAAATTGCATTTTGTAAATAACCTTTTCTCGAATAAACGGCTTGACCGATTTGCCTGAAATGTTGTATATAGACAGTTCATAGGGTAGAATAAGATATAGGACACTTTTTTCCTGGCTGTCGAGTCAGGTGGTCCAAATATTTTAAACTAAATTTTGTAAATATAAGACTTCTTCTCGAATAAACGGCTAAACCGATTTGCCTGAAATGTTGTATGAATACATGTCATAGGGCAGAATAGGATATAGGATACTTTTTTTCTGGCTGTCGAGTCAGGGGGTCCAGATATTTTAAATTTAATTTTGTAAATATAAGACCTCTTATCGAATAAACGGCTTGACCGATTTGCCTGAAATGTTGTATAAAGACAGTTCATAGGAAAGAATAGGATATCGGATACTTTTTTTCCGGCTGTCGAGTCTAGGTGCCCAGTTTGGCAAATGTGTGGCCTACTCTCGGTCAAACGGGTTAACCTTTTTAGCTGAAATTTTGTACACAGACAGTCAATACGACATAGAAGGACAACGAATACTTTTTTTTGGCTGGCAATTCTAGCGGGTGTCTAGATTTTTATAATGGAATTTTGTGAATGTGTGGCCTCTTTTCGGCCAGACGGCTTGACCGATTCAGATGAAATTTTGTACAAAGAATAATAGTATAGTATATTATAGGGCATAAAAGGGCAAGGAATACTTTTTTCGGAAATTAAGTGTGGGTGCCTTTATTTTTTGTTAACTTTACATAGACTTTGCATAATCATAAAAGTTTGACCTTAGGTCCATCTATAATGACTAAACTTAATATATGTCCTAATAAGGCCATAAAACTGTCAGGGTCATTAAAAGTCATCAAAATTTACGCGATAGCTTTGCTTGCCCAACGTGTTTTATCTGCTTTGTGGGAAGTATTTCAGAAACATTCGTGTTAACAGCCACACTTAACCTTAGGGTCATAGGTGTTGACTTAGTAGGTCATCAAAACTAAAACTGTCAGGGTCATAAAAAGCCGTAAAAATGTTTCGCGCTCGCTTCGCTCGCGCATTGGTAGCGCTCGCTGCGCTCGCGCAAACATTTGTTTTGTCTACTTTGTAGGTAATATTTCAGCATTTTTTGTATTTTAATAGCCACATGCATCAAAACGAGTCATAGATTAAAACAGTACAGCCTTCAATAACGATAAAGATTATTAACCTTAAAATAAGTGGATATCAAGTTTTACCTTAGGGTTATCGGTAATGACTTAGTAGGTCATAAAAGCTGTCAGGGTCATAAAAGGTCGTCTAAATTTTTCGCGCTCGCTTCTCTCGCGCAGTAATAGCGCTCGCTGCGCTCGCGCAAGCATTTGTTTAACCTACTTTGCAGGTAACATTTCAGCAAGTTTTGTATTTTAATAGCCACATGCATTAAAACGAGTCATAAATTGAAACAGTACAACCTTCAATAATCATAATAATTATTAACTTTAAAATAAGTATCAAGTTTAACCTTAGGGTCATCGATGTTGACTTAGTAGGTCATCAAAACTAAAACTGTCAGGGTCATAAAAAGCCGTAAAAATGTTTCGCGCTCGCTTCGCTCGCGCATTGGTAGCGCTCGCTGCGCTCGCGCAAGCATTTGTTTTACCTACTTTGCAGGTAACATTTCAGCAAGTTTTATATTTTAATAGCCACATGCATCAAAACGAGTCATAAATTGAATCAATACAACCTTCAATAATCATAATGATTAATAACATTAAAATATGTGGATATCAAGTTTAACCTTTGTGTCATCAGTGTTGACTTATTAGGTCATAAAAACTGTCTGGGTCATAAAAAGTCGTAAAAAATTTTCGCGCTCGCTTCGCTCGCGTAGTGATAGCGCCCGCTGTGCTCGTACAAGATTTGTTAAATCTACATTGTAGAAAAAATTTCAGCAACTTTTGTATTTTTATAGCCACATGCATCAAAACGAGTCATAGATTGAAACAATACAACCTTCTATAATGATAAAGATTATTAACCTTAAAATTAGTGGATATCAAGATTAACCTTAGAGTTATCGGTGTTGACTTAGTAGGTCATAAAAGATGTCAGGGTCATAAAAGGTCGTAAAAATTTTTCGCGCTCGCTTCGCTCGCGCAGTAATAGCGCTCGCTGCGCTCGCGCAACCATTTGTTTTATCTTCTTTGTTGGTAATATTTCAGTTAATTTTATATATTAATAACCACATGCATCAAAACGAGTCATAAATTAAAACAGTACAACCTTCAATAATCATTATTGTTGTTAACCTTATAATAAGTGAATATTAAGTTTAACCTTTGTGTTATCGGTGTTGACGTAGGAGGTCATTGAAACTGTCAGGGTCATAAAAAGTAGTAAATAAATTTCGCGCTCGCTTCGCTCGCGCAGTTATAGCGCTCGCTCCGCTCGCACGAGCATTTGTTATATCTACTTTGTAGAAAACATTTCAGCAACTTTTGTATTTTAATAGCCACATGCATCAAAACGAGTCATAGATTAAAACAGTACAGCCTTCAATAACGATAAAGATTATTAACCTTAAAATAAGTGGATATCAAGTTTAACCTTAGGGTTATCGGTAATGACTTAGTAGGTCATAAAAGCTATCAGGGTCATAAAAGGTCGTCTAAATTTTTCGCGCTCGCTTCTCTCGCGCAGTAATAGCGCTCGCTGCGCTCGCACAAGCATTTGTTTAACCTACTTTGCAGGTAACATTTCAGCAAGTTTTGTATTTTAATAGCCACATGCATTAAAACGAGTCATAAATTGAAACAGTACAACCTTCAATAATCATAATAATTATTAACTTTAAAATAAGTATCAAGTTTAACCTTAGGGTCATCGATGTTGACTTAGTAGGTCATAACAAATGTCTGGGTCATAAAAAGTTATAAAAAAATTTCGCGTTCGCGCTAGCACTTCTTTCATTAACTTTGTAGGTAATATTTCAACATTTTTTGTATTTTAATAGCCAGCCACATGCATCAAAACGAGTTTATAAATTGAAACAGTTCAACCTTCAATAATCATAATGATTATTAACATAAAAATAAGTGGATATCAAGTTTTACCTTTGTGTCATCAGTGTTGACTTATTACGTCATAACAACTGTCAGGGTCATAAAAAGTCGTAAAAATTTTTCGCGCTCGCTGCGCTCGCGCTGTGTTAGCGCCCGCTCTGCTCGCGCAAGCATTTGTTATATCTTCTTTGTAGAAAACATTTCAGCAACTTTGTATTTTAATAGCCACATGCATCAAAACGAGTCATAGATTAAAACAGTACAACCTTCAATTATGATAAAGATTATTAACCTTAAAATAAGTGGATATCAAGTTTAACCTAAGAGTTATCGGTGTTGACTTAGTAGGTCATAAAAGCTGTCAGGGTCATAAAAGGTCGTAAAAAATTTTCGCGCTCGCTTCGCTCGCGCAAGTATTTGTTTTATCTTCTTTGCTGGTAATATTTCAGTTACTTTTGTATATTAATAACCACATGCATCAAAACGAGTCATAAATTAAAACAGTACAACCTTCCATAATCATAATAATTATTAATCTTAAAATTAGTGGATATCAAGTTTAACCTTTGTGGTATCGGTGTTGACTTAGGAGGTCATAAAAACTGTCAGGGTCATAAAAAGTCGTAAACATTTTTCACCGTCGCTTCGCTCGCGCATTGATAGCGCTCGCTACTCTCGCGCAAGCATTTGTTTTATCTACTTTGTAGGTAATATTTCATCATGTTTTGTACTTAAATAGCCACATGCATCAAAACGAGTTTATAATTTTAAACAGTTCAACCTTCAATAATCATAAATATTATTTACCATAAAATAAGTGGATATCAAGTTAAACCCTAGGGTTATCTGTGTTGACATAGTACGTCATAAAAACTGTCAGGGTCATAAAAGATCATAAAAAAAATTTGCGCTCGCTTCGCTTGCGCAGTAATAACGCTATATAGCATATAATAGCGTGTTTTAACAGCCTCATGCATTAGACTGACTCAAATACTTAAACAGCAAAACATGGTAAACCTTGCTTAGGTTTACCAAGTAATGATTAATGCCTTTAACAATAGACGATATCGAGTTCGACCTAAGAGTCAATACTTAAACAGCAAAACATGGTAAACCTTGCTTAGGTTTACCAAGTAATGATTAATGCCTTTAACAATAGACGATATCGAGTTCGACCTAAGAGTCATCTACAGTGACTTGATTGTTAGGTTATAAAACTGTCAGGGTCATAAAAAGTTATAAAAATGTTTGCTCGCGCAGCTATTTACCTTAAGTATTTTGTAAGAAATGTTTCAGGAACCTTTGTGTTGAGTCAAACAATTAAACAGCACAACTTCGTATACCTAACCAAAATGATTAATGACTTTAACAATAGAGGATATTGAGTTCGACTTGGGGTCATTTATGGTGACTTGGGCTAAGAGATCATCGATCTAGACCTCAAAGGTCATAAAGACACAATAACGCGGGCGAAGCCGCGGGTAACAGCTAGTAGATAAATAAAACGCAGACTAATTGCAGTACAAATCATGTTCCGAATGGAACTGATTGTCCGACTATCAGCCACATAATACCGTCGTAACAGGCAACCCTAGATCTGCAAACAAAAGATGAAAACTGATTGACTGTTGAATCTACTGGTGTTTCGGAAGTACTCCCATCAGAGAAGAAACACCAAGAAACTCTATGGGGCTTGTCACTTATTTTAATTCATTTTTTAAATTCATATTAAATAAATGTTTAATGTACAATAAGTAATTCTATTATCATACAATTTATATTATATCTTGGAGCTTGGGGCATTCAGGCCAAGCATTTTTGTCATTCATATAGTCATTTATTGTATAGTACGATTTCTTCATTAAATTGGATTTTACAAAGGTTTTAAATCTGCTTATAGACAGTTGATCAATATCTTTAGGAAGTTTATTATAAAATCGTATACAGTTCCCCAGAAAAGAACCACTAACTTTCCACAACCTGAATTGAGGTAGAATTAATCTATTTTTGTGTCTTGTATTGAAATTATGTACATCGGACCTCTTATCATACTCATTCAAATTTTTGCGTACATACATAATATTTTCATATATATATTGACATGCCACTGTGAGAATTTTAATCTCCTTAAATTTTTCACGAAGTGAGTCTCGCGACTTCATGGTATATATAGATCGAATAGCTCTTTTTTGTAAAACAAATATAGATTGGATTTCGGCGGCTTTCCCCCACAATAAAATGCCATAGGACATTATACTATGGAAGTAGCTAAAGTAAACCAATCTAGCAGTGGATTCGTCAGTCAAGTTTCTGATTTTACGTACTGCGTATGCAGCGGAGCTCAATCTACCTGCCAGAGCCGATATTTGAGAACCCCATTGTAGTTTTGAATCCAGGGTGATGCCCAAGAATGTAGCGGATTCAACAAATTCTATCGGTACATCGTTTATTAATATCCTGCTATTAATGACACCCTTTCTTACATTTGGCAGCGAGAATTTAATACATTTAGTTTTTTTGGCGTTCAGTAATAAGTTATTGGTTGTAAACCAATTCAAAACCTGTGCGATTGATTTGTTAACATCGTCAAATCCAGGCGCAATCCTATCTATTTTGAATATTAAGGATGTATCATCCGCGAACAAAACAATGTCACATAAGTTTTGCACGAAAGACGGCAAGTCATTAATATAAACTAGAAATAAAAATGGTCCTAAGATCGATCCTTGCGGAACTCCCATTTTTATGAGGGATCCAGATGACCTGACGCCATTGACCTCAACCATCTGTATTCTATTACTGAGGTAGGATGAGACCAGATCAAGTGCTTTTCCGTTAACGCCGTAGTGTTTTAATTTGCAAATTAGCGTTTTGTGACAGACGCAATCAAACGCTTTAGATAAGTCACAGAAAACGCCGATAGCATCTTGTGCTTTCTCCCAGGCATCAAATATATGTTTAAGAAGATCTACTCCAGCATCAGTAGTAGAACGCCCCTTAGTGAAACCATATTGTTTGTGATTTAAAAGATGATTAATATTAAAATGTGCCAAAAGCTGGTCTAATATAACTTTTTCAAAAACTTTACTGAGCGCCGGTAATATAGAGATTGGTCTATAGTTTGAAGGGTCATTTTTGTTCACTGATTTGTATAGGGGAATTAATTTACTTTTTTTCATTACATCAGGAAAGACACCTTCATCGACGCATCTGTTAAAAATAAACGCTAAGTGAGGGCTAATTGCATTAATAATATAACTAAGTACTTTGGTTGACATACCCCACAGATCCTCGGTTTTCTTTTGATTGAGCATTTTAAAAGTTTTGATAATTGATATTGAAGTTATGTGTCTGAACTCAAACATAGAGTCACATACATTCACACACTTCGATAGTAAAACAAAAGCATCCTTAGGGGAAGAGTTTAAAGGCTGAGTAGTAATAATAGGTACTTGTGAGAAGTACTCAACAAATGTGTTAGCGACATCATTATTATCTATGATTAATTTATTATTAACTTTTAACATAATTTTACCGTCCCTCTGCTTAATTTTTCCAGTTTCTGTATTAATGACTTTCCATGTTGATTTTATTTTGTCATCGGCATGCTTAATTTTTCTACTTAGATGCAGTGATTTTGCTGTCTGACAAACAACTTTAAAAGTTTTTGAATACAATTTTAAGTGATTTATGAATTTAGTATTATGTAAATTAATGGTTTTTTGTGAGTACAAGTTATACAAATTGTTTCTACTTTTATAAATACCAGGAGTTGCCCAGTCATCGAAACGAACCTTCGCACCCTTTCTAACCATTTTAATTTTAAAAATATCATTGAACTCTGCATCTAACATTTGAAATAAAGCACTGCATAGGTCATCAGGATCCTCAGAAAATCTTAGGTTTATTAATTGCTTGTCAATGATATCCACAAACTGTTCAACCCGTTTGGTGGTAATGGGCCTGTAAAAATGTTCTTGGCCTTTGATGGATAATTTACATGAAAAAGTGACACTTTGTCCCAGATGGTCCGAGCCAAGTTTATCAAAAATTGCAATTTTTTCGGGTTCACAGTTGCAGAACACATTGTCCAAGCAGGTAGCTGACGAGCTAGTGATTCGTGTTGGCTGATTAAAAAGATGCTTCAGATTGAAGCTTAGAAATAAATTTTTTAATTTGTCGCTGAGCGGAGACTGCTCAATTAAATTAACATTGAAATCGCCACAAACTATTAAAGATTTAGAGGTGTTGAAGACATTGCTCATTACTTCTTCCATAATTGTTTCAAACATTTTATAATCAGCCGATGGAGGTCTGTATACACAGATGACTATATGTTGCCCCAGCTCTATACAAGATAATTCAACACATCGTTCCACAGACAAAGCTACTATGTCTTTACGCTCTTTAAAGTTACAATTTTCAGTTACATATATTAGTGAGCCACCACGAATTGCCTTTTGTCTAATGAATGTGCTGGCAATTGTATAATTTTTTAATATTGGTAACAAAGTACCTTTCACAAACCAGTGTTCAGTAATACACATTATGTCAACTTTATAATAATTGAGAAATAATTCTAACTCTAAGGCTTTGCTGGAGAGACCTTGTATATTCTGATGAAAAATGTTGATTGAGTCAGGCCTCCCCATTGTCTTAGACATTAGTTTAAACTAACTAAGTCTACTACGCTACAATTACCCTGCATAGTAACACCACTACGTTGGGGCTCGTCTTTGTGATCTGTTACAATATGTAAAACAGGGTCATAAATATTGTATGCTAATAACTTAGCAATGGTCGACTTATTAGTCTTATTGAGATACAAAGTATCCTTTGTCAATATTACTTTACTAATAAATTTGTTGGTTTCAAAATACAAAAAGTCGCTGAAGCGACACGTCAAATTGTACAGTGCCAAGTTCAATTTATGAGCATGCTCATTATAAGAGCAACTACTTGTTTTAAGATACGGGAATGAACAAACTATTATTTTACTAATGCCTCTGCTGGCAATGTCTGACAAAAGTTTAATTAGAATATTAATATCAGCTTTTTTAACGTTTGTGCTATTACCTAGCTGCAATACAATAGTACAATTTTTGTGATACTGAAAGCTGCATATTTTTTTACATAAATCTGTAATTGATAAATTAGGGCAGCAATTGTTATAAACATTTTGGTTCAATCTATTGTCTAATAAGCTACCCATACCTACTCCCATTTCATCGCTGAACACAATGGTCTCTCTAGCAGGCTCCGGCAGTTGTAAAGGACTGCCTGAGTCCACCTCGGAGGCACCAGTGCACTGTAACGATGACACTACTTCCTGCCTAACCAAGTCAGTCTGTGCACGTAAACTTGCAGTATTAGCTGTACTTGGTGAGCTGCTATCCTCTTGGTAGCATTCACTCTGCACACCACAGATAGGAACCCCAATTAAAACTTTTGAGACGCACATTTCTTGTTTTAATAATTCAGCCTTTTCTTTAAATTCTATTAATTCTTTGTTACTGCGATCTAACATCTCTAGGCAATGCTGTAATTCTTTACTTAAGTCGATGTTTTTCTTACAAGTCTTTAAATTTATTTTTTTGATATGGTTAATTTTTTGTAATTTATGCGTATTTTTCCTAATGATTTTCTTATACTTAATGTACTTTTTAATCTTATTGGAACCCTTCATAGAGACATTAGTAGAACCTGAGCCGATGAACTCTGTATATAGATCCAAAGTGTTGTCTTGATTAGTATTATTTTGCAATACAGGAGATGTCGTCATTTCTTCTAGTTTATCTTTTGTAAATGAAAGCTCTTGCTCCAAATCCCGGATATAGGTCATCGTGTGTGTGTGTGTGTGTGTGTGTGTGTGTGTGTGTGTGTGTGTGTGTGTGTGTGTGTGTGTGTTGACAAGTTAGAAATATTTATTATTTTTACTGTGTCCCGCGGCTGATTGTGAGTGTGTGCGTAATCGTGAACACGAGCTGTGCTAAGCTGTTCTAATTGTCATTAAGTAGCATTAGTAAGTATTCTCTACCTATATCACCACCACGACCTTGCATATTATATCTCTGGAGATTTGAACTATACTTTAGTTATTTGTGCACTGACTCGAAGAATTTGTTCCAGGATTGGTCCAAATGAACTGATCGGCTGTACTGCTATTGGATCCACCCTCATTGGCATCGGTCGCGACCACTGGCATGAAATGGTTGACAACCCTCGGAAACCCGTGGCGCAGTGGTACCCTTTGAACAAGAGTCCTCCCTCCAGCGTGGTGCTACCCAGCAGTGATCAGCAGAACATGAGCTTGAGCTGTTTAAATGGAAGGTGAGAATTATCATCATTAGATATATATCTCTGCGTAGGCAGAGATGGCAGAATGGACTTGTGCTCATAGGGGCAAAAGTCCATTTTTAACCGACTTCAAAAAAAGGAGGAGGTTTCTCAATTCGACCGTATATATATATATATCTTTTTTTTAATGTTTGTTCGCGGATAACGTCGTCGTTTATGAACCGATTTTGATTATTCTTTTTTGTTTTTTGTTGGAAAGGAGATATCCCAAGTGTGGTACCATGGTAATTTTATCGAAGTCTGATAGGTATCTCCAGAGATATGGAGAAAAACACCTCAATTTTAGTACCTACTGAAAATTAATTTTCAGTAGGTACCAAAATTGAGGTGTTGAAAATTGAGGTAACGCGGCATTTGAAGTCGGTTGTTTTAGTTTTTAAACGATCTTATTAAATTTGAATGTATGTACTATATTTATTTTTCTTTTTATTGTAGGTATCTTTAAATAGCCAAGCATTGAACCATTATCACACCTGATGGAAAGTGACGATGTAAGGATATATATCCGCCGATGTAAGGATATATATATTAGGGATATAAGATATAGGTGTTTCCGGAGTTACCCAAGCCTAGACGATGTGATTGAGGGTGTAGCATGCTTGCCTAGAAGATACCTGTTTGTTCTCGATCAGGCACGAGCATTACCTCTATATGTCCACAAGAACGTATCAATAATGTATCTCATTCGGGGAGTCTATGGATAGATCTTTAAAAATGATATTGAGGTTCCTAAAATCATTTTTCTCAAAGTCAATCATTTAAAAGATAGGCGCGTCTAAAGTGCTAAAATTTGTGTCCCCCCTCTAACTTTTAAAGTAAGGGAGCGAAAAATCTAGAAATAATATATTCTGTAGATTTTAATAAAAACTTTCAAAGAAAATTGGTTTGAACGAGATACAGTCAGCAGTTTTTGAGATATACCAACCGCAAAAATAACTTTGTTTTCATACAAACACTATGAAAAACAAAGTTATTTTAGTTGTTGCGAAAAGTCATAGTTATAGAATACGTGTTACGGAACCCTACAAGTGCGAGTTCGACTTGCACTTGGCCAGTTTATTATTTTAAATATAATTTATGCATTGTACCGAATGTCTTAATTAAAATAAACCATAATTGGTAAGCATGTTCAAGGAATAAGCAAGACTGTTCTATTGAATAATTTATTTTACATCTCTCATATTCGGTAAGTAGGTCCTTATTACCCCCAAATGGGGCTTGTAGGTAACCAATTAGCGCTCTAGAGTAATGTAGCTAGAAAAGCCCTAGGGCGGTAAGTAATAAAAAAAAAACTCTTCACTCTTTCAAAAAGTTCGCGTACATCTAACCATCATACTGGCAATAGACATCATGCATTCAGCCCAATGACAAAAGAGGTCGCTTCGCTATTCAGCCTTGTCTTCGTATGAGTATAATAGTCATCAATTTTAAATATCGAACGGATGCTGGGGCTAACTTAACCACTGTAAAAAGGCACGGTGGGTGGAAATCCAGCAAGGTGGCTGAAGGTTACATTGAAGATTCCATACAAAATAAAAGTAAAATTACCAACCAAATAACGGAAACTATTCAGCTTTCTAAAAATGAAATATCTTTCTCAAGAGATGATCCGCAACCGTCAACTTCTGCTGAAGAAAGCTTCATCCCGTCAGATTTTGTCCATGACCAACAAATATCACAATCTCAAACTATTAACATAAAAATTTGGAAATTGTTCTCATTTCACTATAAATTTTAACTTATAAAATGTTTTATTCTTGTAATGCCGGGTGTTAGCTCGGGTGTAAGCACAATTGCACCCTCGAACTATAGGCGCCCTCGCTGCGCTCTTGCGCCTAAATATCTCGGGCTGCAATTGATGCCTTACAGCCCTTGGCTACTAATCTACTATTGCCTGCGTGTTCCAAAAAGACATACACGAAATAACAGTGGGTTTATGCGGTATAATAGTACATTATGGTACAAGTGTGTAATGTTGGTGATTACCGCTGAGGCGCCATTGAGACCCAAGCCCTTAGGTGAGGGTCTTAAGGGAGCCCAGGACGGTAATCATCAATACACATACACATACACACATACACATACACATACGTGTATCATACGACGGTTTTAACACACTTGTGAAGAAAATAATACTAAAAAATAATTTTTCCTTGGAGATTTCAGGTAGTAAAATTTCCATAACAAGGGCTTCACATCTTATATCGGGTGGTGTAATCATAAATCATTTTCTTCATAACTAGTACTTGTAGACATTTTAATTAATAAATAACTATAATTTCATCAGTGAAAACGAGTTGTGAAAAGTTTTTTGCAACGGCGGGAAAAATTTATTAGTTTTCCTATGCGCGCGCATCTAACAATGGCGTACGGCCATAGACTAAAAGAAAGAGGTTTCTTTTTTTTCGGTTTGTCGCGGATAGCGTTTTAGCCACGAACAGAATGGGGAATTTATAGTTTTACAGAGAAAAACAAAATTATATCTGAGTGAAAGATTTGTTTATTAAACACGTAAAATTATCTATTTAAATGCGAAGTTGCATAAATGAGCAAGCAATAGGCATATTAATTTATTTGTACTATTCTACACGATCTTTTTTGTTTTGAAACTTTTTAAGAACAAACCTGTACGTTAGGTTAATGTGCGTAAGTGATATACTTACTTATTGAAATGTACGTACGTAATAAATATATCTATCTAATCATAGCGCGATGTTCACTATCGAGGAAACAGTGGGATATGAAATTAAACACGTACTATTGATAAATCAAAGAAAATACAATCAATTGACTTAGATTACGGACCGATACCATAGAAAAGATAATAATACCGATACTTAACTAATACGCTAACTAGTGAACCGGGTGGCGGGCGTAGGGGTAACTGGCGCGGTGCCCTGCTATTATAAATCGCCTTGCCAAGTGTACTCTAAAATGCTGACACCGGTTGCCCGCTACAAGCCTACTCAACCAATATAATTTAAAAAAATCTATAACTCACTTGTGAATAATAGTAATGAAAAAGTCAGTTTGATAACAGGTGTCATTATAAGCCTAATTGCAGTGAAATAACACTTGCTCATAAAGTGGCCTTTATGAGCAAGTGTGTTAAAATAGTACATTATGGTACAAGTGTGTAATGTTGGTGATTACCGCTGAGGCGCCATTGAGGTCTTAAGAGAGCCGAGGACGGTAATCATCAATACACACGTGTATCATACGACGATTTTTAACACACTTGTGAAGAAAATAATACTAAAATCTCATTTTTCCTTGGAGTTTTCAGGTAGTAAACTTTCCATAACAAGAGCTTCACATCTTATATCGGGCGGTATACATCATAAATCATTTTCTTCATAACTAGTACTTGTTGACATTTTAATTAATAAATAACTATAATTTCATCAGTGAAAAGAGAGTTGAGTTGTGAAAATTTTTCGCAATGGTGGGGAATTTTCGCAAATTAATTCGTTTTCCTATGTGCGCGCATCTAACAATGGCGATCGGCTATAGGACATAGACATAGAATAGATAATAATACTACGTAGCATAGACTAAAAGAATGAGGTCTCTTTATTTTTGGTTGTCGCGGATAGCGTATTAGCCACGTACAAATTGGGGAATTTATAGTTTTTACAGAGAAAACAAAAGTTATATTTGAGTGAAAGTTTTATTTATTAAACACGTACAAGTTTAAATTATCAATTTAAACACGAAGTTGCATGAAATTAGCAAGCAAGAGGTATAATTCATTTATTTGTACTAATGAACATGATGTTTTTTGTGTCGAAACTTTTTCAGAACAAAGCAAATCTACCAATAAAATTAAAAAAAAATCTATAACTCACTTGTGAATGATAGCAATGAAAAAGTCACAGTTTGATTTCAGGTGTCATTATGTGCCTGATTGCAGTGAAATTAGAGCCACTTTATGAGCAAGTGTGTTTAAAAGAGTTTTATTACGCTTTTCAGCCGACTTCCAAAAAGAAGGAGGTTCTCAATTCGTCTGTATATATATATATTTTCTTTTTTTTTGTGTGTATGTTACGCGATTACTCCGTCAATTGAGAACCGATTCGAATGATTCTTTTTGTAATCGGTAGGGTACGTTTCCGAGGTGGTCCCATTGTAATTTCATCGAGATCTGATAAGTATCTCGAGAGATATGACGATGAACGTCTCAAACTTGCTACTGAAATTGACTCACGGGGCATTGAAATTATCTACGTAACGCTACGGTGTTTAAGCTTAGACAAACATGTTACAACTTCTTTATGACCTGTAGAGAGTTTGTTCTGTACCTTCTGGCTTAAAAAATGTACTTACAGTATTTTCAGTTATTGTGGTTCATTCTGCTGGTTCAAATAACTTTTATCTCGAACATATCCATAGGGAGATTTTCACCGATACTTCATAAAATTGGACATTTACGCCAGTTTCACATATCATAAATATTCATTTTTTTTCTTGTCGTACATACTTTGTACTTACGTGGATTTTAATAATTAAAATTGTGTGGATTTTAATTAATAAGACAATTTCAGAAGCAAGTTTGAGACGTTTATCGTCATATCTCTGGAGATACTTATTAGATCTCGATGAAATTAAAATGGGACTACCTCGAAAACGAACCCTACCGATTAAAAAAATAATCATTCAAATCGGTTCACCATTGACGGAGTAATCGCGTAACATACACACAAAAAAAAACGAAATAAAAAAAAACATACAGACGAATAGAGAACCTCCTTTTTGGAAGTCTATATAAGATATAAAAAATGTAGTTTATTGTTAACTAATCATCAAAAATATTCTTCTACATCTCTCTTATTCCAAAAGGCATAGTGACAAACCTTTTGACGAGTGTTCTCAAATTATTCTGAGACATTCGAAATCTTGTCGATCTTTGAATTTCCCCTTTATTCATTTTCAATGTCGAAGTCGTGAATAGCGTCAAGGTCAGAAACAAGAGCTATTGTCACCATCGGGGGCATTGTTTAGTGTTCCATGGCCTCAGTTTGGTTTATAATTAAATGAGATAGGCATCTGTCGTTGATAAAACTGTTCTTTTTGATGGGCAATAAGTTTTGTGATCATTTTTTTATGAAGTTTTATGCAAAGTACCAGGTCAGACCTGTTTGGCCTAACTTAATAAACTGACTTCACATAAGATGGTTTAAAAAACTTAAAGAACCGACTGCAAATGCCGCGCTATTAATTTTCAGTACCAACTTTTAGGTGTTTATCTCCATATCTTTAGAGATACTTGTCAGATCTCGATGTAATTACTATGGTACCACCCTGGAGATATCCCCTTTCCAACAAAAAAAAAGAAATATCAAAATCTGTTCATAAACGACGCAGCACACCCATAAAAATATATGTATATGACGGGGGAGGTACCCCACGATGGTTTTTAAAGAGTGTGACGCCAGCAGTGCTGACGTCACCATCTTCACTCATCATGGTGACGATCACCCATAGTGGAAGACTTGAAATAAAAGTCTTCTTTTCAAATATCAAGTAATAGACCGGGAGATGGTAACAGAAAATACTTGGTCATTTGTACCAGTATGGCGGTTCTACAGGGGTCTAATTACGGAATGACAAAAAAAAATGATGGTCATAGCGCTGGTACCGGTGGCTAGTCGATAAAAAAATAAGTAGGCGGTAGTTTTGAGGGCCCGGTGGCGTAATCGGGAGAACGGTCGGCTTTGATGCCGTGATAGGACACTATCTAGTGTCCGCTTGGCCAGCTACCACCCTCAAGTTAGAAATTCTGTCACCAAACACCTAATGTGTTCCGGCAGCCATCCTTGAGAGCCAGTTCCCATTCTAGGCCTGGCGTGCTTACCATCTTCGACCGCATCATCATTTATCAACAGGTGAGATAGTGGTCAAACGCTAGCCTATAAAGTATTAAAAAAAAAGCTAATGCCATACTTCTCCGGTGTGACTTACAGCCCGCCATACCGACGCGAATACATTAATTAAAAAAAACAAACAATTCAACAATATCTTCCAGGCTAATTTTTGCACAGCTAATCATCGTCGAGTAATAACGGAATTCACCTTGCCATACTTTTCCGACGGTTCCCAATGGCCGCCGCAAAGGAGAAAAATATATTTTTTTGCTAAACGATGTGTACCAGTCTAAAACTTTTTTTAAAAGTTCTCTGTATGATCATAAATAGAAGTCTGATCATGCCATACATGGGGAGGTGGCGAATGTGTACAATATTTTTTCAAAATTCTAAGATTTTATTCGTAATTCGCACGATTTGTACCAGTATGGCACTAATTTTTCCTGTAAGTTAGAGGTTTAACGAATATAAATACAAAATTTCAAACACCTACGTGGTGGCAATCTTGTCTTATAACCAGATGTTATATCGTATAATATTGTAAGAATACCGGCGCTCAAAAGATTTTTCGAACTGTAGATAGGTAATCGTGTATATAAGCCATAATATATGGGAACGCACTTTTAAATAACGCCACATAATAATATAATAATAATATTATGGCGCCACTTGTTCCCTCTACTAGAAGTATGGCAAATATAATAATGGTCACAATGTATCATATAATTTCCGAAAATCCAAATGCCATACTAGTAAAAATCGTCAATTTTTTTTTAACATCTTGGATTGAGTCCGACAGTCGTCCACCCCATGGTTACAATCTGGAATATTTTTTTAGGTACAATTACACCCAAACGAACAGAATACAATTATTCCATGATGTAAACAATGATTTTACATATTTTACAGTCGTATTTTCATAACGTTTGGAATAAATAAGTTTTTCAAGTATGGCAGCACTTTTCCCCCTCTATAAGACGTATAAGAAATGCAATAATGGTCACATTTTATCAAATTCTTTTCAAAAATCCAAATGCAATACTGAAACACAAAAAATTACTCCTTTGCGGTATGGCGGCCATTTGGAACTATCACAAAAGTATGGCATGATGTATGTCGTGAATGGCTACTCGACGATGATTAGCTGTGCAAAAATTAGCCTGGAACAAATAGTTGAATTTTTTTCAAAATTAATGTATTCGCGTCTGTATGTCGGGCTGTAAGTCACACCGGAGAAGTATGGCATTAGCTACCGCCTACTTATTTTTTTATCGACTATCGGAAAATGCAAGTATTGTTGTGAAACAAATCGTTGGACACTATAATTTTAATCGACACATTCGATTAACGCCCACGCGATTAGGCCGCCGGTACCAACGCTATGACCATCATTTTCTTTTTTGTCATTCTGTAATTAGACCCCTGAAGAACCGCCATACTGGTACAAATGCCCAAGTATTTTCTGTTACCATCTCCCGGTCTATAACTTTATGTGGTTACAACATAAATATTACATGTCACAGCTATATCGGGAGCTCCGTACCGCTCGACGGTCCGATCCGAGAACGAATGAATTGTGGAGTATCGAGCGGCAGTATTTATACCAACTTCACCTCGTTGAGTTTACTTTTAAAATATTTTGTACGCTTAAAATGTGAAGCTCAATTATAAATCATAAAATGAATTGAGAAACAATAATGAAGTCATTTTGGTAATAAATAATGAAGTAAGTAAATTAAATGTATTAACCATCTGAAATAAATTCAATCAACTTAAAATTCTCATATAGACATTGGAGGTGGCGGGTGCAAGTCCCGTCGGTACGATGAAATTTTGGATTGTGTTTAACAATTTACAAAAATATAAAGTGTGAAACACTTCAAAGAAACATAATAATTAACAATTTTACCCGTATATATATACCGTATATTCGAATTGAGAAACCTCCTCCTTTTTTTGAAGTCGGTTCTATAACAAAACAACATTTATAATTTAAATTTCACCTCTATAGGTGAAATTTAAATTATAAATGTTGTTTTGATTGTATATATGATTGTACCGGATTACATATCATATAGCCCAAACGAAAACTATCAATGCAGAGGTCTAAAGGCTACCTACCCAAATACCTCCATGGTGCCCGTAGCATTGCGATTTAAAAAAAAAATTGGCGAGAGTCCTACAAATTGTAGCTTACCCTAAAATATAAATTTATTGGTAAAAGTCTATAAGTCCTTTATCTAAAAAATCGCAATATATTGGGCACCAACTAGAAAACGAAAAAATACAACTCACTTTTCTCTTCTTAAATTTTTTTATAAGTAATTCTTCGAGAATAGCTTGCGTAAAGGTTCGGCCAAACCGCAGCGATCTGCCAGCGTGTGCGCGGGCGCGATAAGATGTAGTATTTGTACCGACTGGTTCGCACCGGTCTAGCTAGTCCGCCTGGGATGATACTACGACTTTGCCAATTAATTTTTGACCGTAAAATAGGAATGTTTTTCGGTTGAAATGGCAAGGTGTCCAGTGAAATTACAGGACATGTGAGACTTAACATCTTTATGGCTCAAGGTAACAAGCGCAGTGCAGTTTCATTCCAGAATTTTGCATACCGCTGTATCTATAATATGTAGACGTCATCGCTTACCATCAGGCGAGCGTCGTGCTTGTCCTGCTAGGCTATTCTGTTAGCTATCTCGACAGCGAAATCCGCGGTGAGATTCGAATTTCGTACTACGAAATTCAATCGTATCACGTTCGTAATACGGTTGAATTTCGTAATACGAAATTCAAATCTCACCGCGGATTCCGCTGTCGAGATAGCTTACAGAATAGCCTAGCTGTTACCTTTTACAATAAAAAAAGACGAGAAAAACTCGACGAGTTGCGTTGCGACAACGCAATGCTGTCGCTGTGACGTTGCACTTACAAATGGCCACAGTGGTCACCGGTGCGTTCCGTCGACGCAACACACACATAACTGTCTGCGTCGCAACAATGCTGCGACGACGCAAGGTTTCGTTCACGTCCTCCGGAGAAGACTTTTTGGTTGTTTTGCAACTCGCTCGAAGGTCCGGAACGACCACAGGTGTTTTTCACTCAAATTGTGACTTTGACATTTTGACCGTTCGAACTAGTCTATAATATATAATCTATAAATTTTAAGGCGGCAATAGCCCAATGGATAGGGTGTCGGACTGGCGATCGAGAGGTCGTCAGTTCGATCCCCACCACACCCATTGCACTATTGACGTGAACCCACTCTAAACACAAGCATATTTAGCTTAGTTTGTGGGGTTAACAAGAATACTAGTAATGTGCAACACACATAGTAATCTTTATTTTTTAGAATTAAATTAAAGAATTATAATAGATTAAAAGTAAAAACATTTTTTAAAACATGCTTTTATCTGGGACAAGGTTGGAACTTAAATGATAAAAATAAATTCTAGTAAGTATTTTGCGGGTAGCTACTTACCTATTTTCTTAAAAGCTTGAGGCACTACCCGTTTTACAGGGTAGGTACTTACTATACTTCTGTGCCTACCTACCCGCATAATACTTACTAAAATTTGTTTTTATCATTTTAGTTCCTTGTTCCAGATAAAGCTTGTTTAAAAAATGTTTTTTACTTATAATTTATTTTCAACTTTTTGGTAGGTAAGGTACCTGAGTATTTTAGAGAAGGCGTGATGTTTTAAAATATTCTACGGATATTAAGATGTGATTATGGGTAAAGTGCTCTTCAAGGCCAATCAATCGAGCCCAAACCCGGTGCGTTACATCGACGCAACGCACACACAACTGTCTGCGTCGCAACAACGCTGCGACGACGCAAGGTTTCGTTCACGTCCTCCGGAGAAGATTTTTTGGTTGTTTTGCAACTCGCTCGAAGGTCCGGAACGACCACAGGTGTTTTTCACTCAAATTGTGACTTTGACATCTTTGACCTCGAATTTCGAGGTTATGTTCATTTATTTTTCTTTTTCTGAACATTTTCCGATTTTTTTTTACGATACATGTCTCGTCATGTCACGTCTTTGTCTCGACATTGCAAATTTCTTCCGATTCCCTTAATTAGGAACAAAATTAGAGCATTTCCCGCCAAATTTACTGTCACAAACGCCAGAGCGTTTTTTAGCCATTAAATTTGATGGTTAAAAAGTTTCAACCGGAGTAAAACAACCGAGGTCGTGAACGACACAGTTGCTCTAACCGAGTGCGACGCTTTGAGGTCGTGAGCGGGGTTAGAGCGTTTGGGTGCACTCCGAGCGTAGGTCGTGAACGCAGCCCAGTGCCTGCATGAGGCTGGCAATGCGTCAACATTTTTGCGCACCGTGTGGATCGGCTCTGACCAATCAATTTGACTTAAACTTAATTATTCTTATCTCATACTTACACTTGAAGTGTACAAGCGCAGTGCAGTGAAGGTACGGACACACCGCGGCTGAGATCGCGCACGCAGGACGCAGGACGCCGCGGTGTGTGCGTACCTTGACATGCAAAATGTTGGCCATCATCCAGAATATTGCATGCCGCTGTATGTGTAATAGGTAGACGTCATGGCTTACCTTTTATAATAATAATAAAAAAAACTCCAAAAAGTTTTTAATCCTCCATTTTTAATATCAGCACTTAATAAATGTGTTTTTCTATTGTTTCAGATGAAGAGATCAAGTAAATTAACTTGACTGAAGACTTTAACGGCGTCTCGACTCCATCGTAAGGTATTCTCAAGATGCCAAAGTTATATTAAAAACGTGATTAGGAGAAAACGGTTGTATGTCCATTTACTGTAGAAGAGATATATGAATTCAATGTTATGATGTATTGAACGTAGAAATAGAATTTATCCGTTATAAGTAGGGGACCTAATTTTCCCATAGGTTTTCTCCGGTAATATTCGTGTAATTAGTTGGTGTATATCATTTATAGAATTTGTAGTCACATAGAGTCATAAGTCATCATTTATATATTTCCCCTCCTTACCCTTTATTTCTATATATACACTGTTACTATATTTATATCTAACGCACACTTCAAATCTAAGACTTGATCGTGTCATGTACATAATTATATTGTATACATAATTTATATAAATCGATGTTGTGTAGTTGTTGTCTTACAGAGTGTATAAGATTGTATTATATTAAGGAGAAATATTTAAATGTGTTTTTAAATATAACAAAGCTACATATTCTATGTAAGAAGTGAATATCGTGAACATTCTTACATTATTTGACAATAATGTATATTCTGACCTCTTTGGCTACATTTTCAGGGTCCAGTTGCGTAGAGGCAGAATGGTCGGCTGTAACGCCAGTGGTATTAGGTTCAAATTTCCCATTAAAACTCCAATAGATTTATTTATATAAAAATGTATGTGGCCCTCCGGTGAAGGAAAACATCGTTACAAAACCCCCAACCCTCGTCATGGTGGTAGGACACTATCTAGTGTCCACCTGGCCAGCTACCACACTCAAATTGGAAAATCTGTCGCCAATAATCTAATGTGTTCCGGTAGCTGTCCTTGAGAGCCAATCATAGACCGCATCATCACTTACCAACTGATAAGATAGTGGTCAAACGCTAGCCTATACGATATTATATTTAAAAAAATAATTTATACTATGCTCCGAACAATTTAACAAAAAACAAACTGTTTTTATTCATTAATAATGTATATGTATATTGTGTATATTATACATAACAATCTTCGTAAGTTAAAATTGAAGCTTTAAATCGTGTTAAAATTGTAATATATCAAGGTAAAACAGCTGGGAAATTTATAAAAATATATTATCAATTCATAATAAATTTTGTTCTAATTACATTTTTGTTTATTTATTGGTGTCAACAAAATTGATATCAAAAATTGAGTTCAAATTGTTAAAAGAGATGTTTTATGTTTTATATTCTGTTCTATTTGTAGATATATTTATATAAAAAGCTGTCTATATATTCACATTGATATATATTATAAGACCGCTTAAACGTTTTTGACTGAACAGGTATTATCTTAAATTTATTAAATTTAATAAAATTAATAACATATAAATTAATAAGTTAGGTTTTTATACCTAACATAACATTATAATATGATGTATTTTCTAGGCGTGATATGATATACTACATATATAATAATTGGCTGACTTTTCTCTGCACGTTAGCACTTTCTAATGTGACAAAATAATTTCAGAAGTATATGACGAGTATATAAAATTAAACGTATTTACTTTTCATACTAATTACACACATAAAACTAAGAAATTCTAATGACGTACGAATATCTAATTATAATTTGTAAGTTATTTGTAGATGCAATGATTAAACTGGCTTTGAAAATGTCAAATAACATCTGTTATTTATACTCATACCGTAAAGTTTCGATTATTAATAAAGCGTAGTAAAAATACTCTGTGACATCTTAAGTTTTTGGTTTTGAAAACAATTAAATCGTTGAGTACTATTTTATAGCGAAAATATAGTATTTGATATTATCGAATAAAAACGTATTATTTCTTAACTGTGCCATGTAAAACTATATTAATGTTGTTTCAAAGAATATTACACTACTGCTTATTGATATTTTCTTTGAAATTGAGATTGGGTTGGGTTTGAAATCACAAAGCAAAATGATATTTTTGTCTCAGTATAGGCAAAATTCTTTGTTAATATTAACTGATATTCATATCTGGATTGATCTATCAATACACAATTTTTAATACTAATTAATATAAGTGTTTTAGCTGCTGTTTAAAAGCAGTTGAAAAAGTTTATCATTTCTTACATATCTTAGACGAAATGGTATTATTACTTAAAATTGTTATTAAAAAAATATAAAACATAATTTAGTAGCGTTGTAATAGTGTTTATTCGTTATAATTAATAGCAGTTATTAAATTAGAAAATAATTTTCCTAACGCGTATTGCTTAAAATATTTTAACTATTTTTATTTATTTCTATTTTTAAATATCTAATGGAAAGAAAAGATATTGGAAGTACAATTGTTGGTTGAATGAGAAATCATATTTTTGTATGAAACTAAACTATTTGTCGTTTAATGTTTCCTAAAAATAATGATAAGTAAGTCACAAAATGTAATATTTAATATTACTTATTATTATTTTAATGGCAGTCTTCATAAGTACTTATATTGAAGTTTATAAGTGAATGTATTATTTAAAGTGATTTATGAATAAAATGTTGACTTTTGAACTGTGGTTTTATTACTTTGATTGTGTGCCTACGCTTACTACATTAAACCTAGGTACTTATGTTTTTTAATATCATGGAGGCAGTCGCAATGGTTCCATGATACATTAGAAATTGCCATCTACATCAGGGCCTGAAAATTGAGACCGTCGTCCAAATTGTTCAAAGGCATGCAGAAGCTCACGAAAAACGACTTTATCATCATGTTAATGTCGAGGCGATCCAGCTCTTTGACCATACAAAATATAATTAGAAGACTTAAGCGGACAAAACCGTTCGAACTAGTCTATAATATATAATCTATTATTTTTAAGGCGGCAATAGCCCAATGGATAGGGAATTTTAGAGAAGGCGTGATGTTTTAAAATATTCTACGGATATTAAGATGTGATTATGGGTAAAGTGCTCTTCAAGGCAAATCAATCGAGCCCAAACTCGGTGGGATTATGTTGTTTTATCACAGAAATGCCATGGCCACCTTTCAACTTCATCATCAGATCCTGGATATCGTTTAAATGTAAAGTGTTCTTCAAGACGAATTAATTGAGCCTAAATTCGGTGGAGTTACGTTAATTTATCACAGAGATGCCGTGGCCATCTTCCAGCTTCATCATCAGACCCTGGATATCATCTAGGTGTAAAGTCCTCCTCAAGAAAAATCAATCAAGCCCAAACACAATAGGGTTATGTTGTTTTATCACAGAAATGCCGTGGCCACCTTCCAGCTTCATCATCAGACCCTGGATATCATCATCTAGGTGTCCTCTTCAAGACAAATCAATCTAGCCCAAACTAGGTTGGGTTATGTTGTTTTATCACAGAGATACCGTGGCCACCTTCCGTCTCCATCATCAGACCAGCTCCATTTTATTGTATTGTCACCGAAGATACATAAGTTCACCAAATTTGAGTCAAATCGGATATCGGAAAGTGGGCCTAATTTAGCTTCAAAGATTCCGCCCGATCATACAGACATACAGACATACAGACATCCAGACGTACAGACGGACAGACGTACAGACGTACAGACGTACAGACGTACAGACGTTCAGACATGCAGACGTGCAGACGTGCTGACGTGCAGACGTGCAGACGTGCAGACGTACAGACGTGCAGACGTGCAGACGTGCAGACGTACAGACGTACAGACATACAGACGTACAGACGTACTGACATACATACATACATACATACATACCTACATAGCTACATACATTGCAAGTGAAATAAAGCTTCTAAAAAACAAAGCTTAGTAATAAAGTGCTAAAAGTGCAATACGTATGAACACGTGAACAATTTATGAACATCTTTATTAGAGACTATAAGAAAAGTGTTAATGGACACATGCTTAGTTTAGTTTGCGTATAAAGTTAAATAAAAAAGTGATGATGCGTTCGAGGATGGTAGTACGCCTAGAATGCGAACTGGCTCTCAAGAATAGCTGCCGGAACAAATAAGTTGTTTGATTTGGCGACAGATTTTCTGGCTTGAGGCTGGTAGCTGGCCAGGCAGACAGTAGATGTCCTACTACCATGCGAGGTTGGGGGTTTTCCTTCACCGTAGGGCCAATGTGAAAAGCGCACATAGATTTTTCAAAACAAAAATCCATTGGTGCACGGCAGGGATTGTACTCTGTACCTCTGGCGTCAAAGCTGACCATTACCCACAACACTACTAGGCCCTCAAGATTAAAAATATGTACAATTAAATATATATTTATAATATATATATTATCCATAGTCAATCAATTATTTTATTTAAGGTTGCATAGGCGATAGGCGGTGGTGACCACACACCATCTTAGTCGCCACTTTTTATATAATAAATAAATACTTAAATTAAAACCATTATACCGCCATATATATATTTCAGATATTCCTTTAAAAACCAAGGTTGTCTGGAAGAGATCGCTTTAAGCGATAAGACCGCCTATTGGTACACTGTTTGTTAGTAACTAATTTTTTTCATGTTGAACCTCTAAGGTGTTCAATAAAGTGTTTATTTATCTATCTACTTAAAACTTTTCCAAACTTTTCTTATTTAATCAACATGTTAAGCATTTAGAAACATTATTCATACTTATTAATAGTGTTTACATTTAAAATTAATTTAAAACTATATATACAATAGAAACTACTCCTAAAACTACAATACAGACTACCTATATAAAATCTACAAATAAAAACTAAATTAAGGTCGCTGTCCACTGGTAGGATACCCAAAAAGCTGGCGACATAACCTCTTTGAATGGCAAGACTAATTCGTTGCCCGAGGTAAGCGCCAGCTCTTTGGTCATGGGAGACATCTATCAGACGTCTGGAAAATTTCTTTACAAAACCGCGTACTTGATGACCCCACGGCCTCAACCCCAAACGGAAGAAACACGTAATTGTCTCCAATGTCTGCATATTTCCTCCGCTTGAGGACCTCTGCCACGTCTGCGGCTGCTACTGCAATCCGTGAGTTACTGTTAAGGTGGGATGCTGCTAACGTGTCGGCGCACGTTGCATCCCACACTAGCGGCTTTCCACGACACCAAGGAATCAACGTCATGCCGTCAGGCCTCTTGCCATCGTCACATTTGATACCGTTCGGCTCTAAAATAGCCGGCACGTTGACGGTGGAAAGGGCCCGACAGATAACGTCGTTTTAAGAAGCGTGTCGTGAAAGCCGCTCCCCACTGCGGCAACATGATAGGCCGTGGTGGCCAAGATGATCCACCTCGTCACCACAGCGACAGCGATGCGGCTCTGTTCTAGGGATGCGCAGACGCAGTCCCACTGCTACTGAAAAACTATTGTTATCCATGAACGTCCCTATATTGGACGAAGGTAACGCCTGCAACCAATATCCTGATTCCCGTTCGCGCGTGGCAAGAAGACGAGCCCGGTCCCTATTATCTAAACAACTGTCTAAAAGATATTTTTGTACATTTTTGCATAAGGGCTCGTCCTATTGCCGTTGCGAACGGAGCCTTCTCGGAAAGGCTTCCTCCGGGCATGCCAAGGACCATGCATTTTTAGCTTCTTCCGTTAGATTGATCGATATTTTTGTCAAATAGTTATTTATTATTTTATCAAAAATACCGTTAATATTGTGGACAGAAGATAAAAAAGCCGGTTACGAAACACTGGAAATTTTGTGTATGCCTATGCCTCCGAACCGAATAGGCAAGGAAGCTTGACACCACGACTTGTCCGAAGGAGAGCAATTTAGAATTTTGATAAGGATATATATTTTTAGTAGTTTCATCTAAGCTCGATAGTAAGATCAAATGGTTCCAAAACGGGCAGCAGCGAAGTATGTAGGCGAATTTAGGTACAAAAAGACAAAACCGAAGTATGTGAAATGCTTGGTGGCTATGAATTTTAGTAAGACGCTCTGATGCATCTTTAAATTTTTGGCGCTGTTCGTGAACAAAATCTGGAAACTATTCTTCAAGAATTGGTGCACAAAGGAGGCGAAGATTATTTTTATTTAAAAGTTTAATATTTGGTGCCAGACTGTTAAATTTTGTACACATATCATTTCATCGAATTTATATTTCATCAAAAAAGAAAAGAAACTGAGTAAGATAAAATATGTACAAATATTTAATATTTAAAGACACACGAGCTTACCTTTCTGAAATAGTATTAAGAAAGGAGATATATACAAACAAAGAACTTACAATTGCAATTAAAAAAACTAGAACAAATAATAACAAATTTAAACATTTAGTTTTTACATGGACGGTTCATTTAAGCAGTATAAAAAAAAAGAAAACGTAGATAAGGCGCAATCTTTCCATTGGTAAAAAAATCAAACGATATCTTTTCTCTAGAATTAGCCATATTTGAAGTCCAAGATTAAGTAGTAGTAACCAGATAATACGTAGTGGTAGGAACTAATTCAGCCGTGACATAGCAATGTTTTTTTGGTTTGAATGGAACTGTGTCCAGTAAAAATACAGGGCATAATGGACAACACGTTTTTGTCTCAAGGTAACAGGCGCAGTGCACCTGTGCTTCTGTATTTGTAATAGGTTAAAATCTAACTATTATTGTATGTACCTATTTCTTTCGACTGTTTTTTTTTTTCAAATAGACTAGCTAGGATATGGCACCGTGACAAAATACTTTTGTAACTGCGCCGCTGGCTGAAAAAGATTGGGAACCCCTGGGTTAGATAGAAAAGGACCGTTTACCATCAGACGAGCGTCGTGCACTCGTGCTAGTCCTGTTACCTTATATCAATCGGAGGAACTAAGAACCTCCTCTTTTTTAAAATCGGTTAAAAAAGGTTTATTACTCTTCTAGCATATACACCTTTCCTGTATCCAGGCAAAAACCAATTGCCTTGTATTTGCCTACCTGTAAACCTTCCGTCGTTAATCTTGACAAATGCACTGGCTCCTATATTGAATTTGAATTAGATAGGGGAATTCAATACGATCTCTTATACAGTGGGCCGCAAAGACAGCGGGTCGGTAACAAGGATCCGTAACAAAACCTCAATAACTTCCGAAGTATTGTAACTAGCTTTATGAAATTAAGAGTGATAGAGAACTAATTTTTTGAAGTCATTAAGTTCAAAATTATAAAGTTTATTTTGAAACAAGTAATATTAAAAAAAAACTTTTTTAAACACAAGCTATTACATAACCTAGGACCAGAGTAAGTCAAGACAGATCCAACGAGCCCAGACACGACGGGTACAACATGTGTAGTTTAGGAGTTCTTTTGGTCACCTTCCAGCTCCATCATCAGATCAGCAACATATCATCATAATAACGCATTGTCACGATACACATTTATGCAAAATTTCAGCTCAATCGGTAATCGGGAAGTGGATCAAATTGAATTTGCAAGGTTTGTTGACAAACATTGGGACAGGTGAAATTAATAAAAGCTTGTAAAAAGTAATTTTGAATATTTATAATTAGTTATTAGTCTCGTGATCACGATCAATTCAATAAAAAGTCAATCAAACAACATTATTTAAAACCAATATTCTCAACATGGATCCCACTTTATTTACAAGCCGCCTTCATCAATCAGAGACGTATTGAATATTCATGTGTTCAAAAATAAATAAAAATATGCTTTAATCAGTAAGGCATATTAACCGGTGCAGGAATGTTTAAATGATAAATCTTTAATTTGACATGTAATTGTATTATTATTATTTAAATCATAGCAAACCATTATAATCGTAATACTTTTGATATTTGCACGTCAAATGGCAGAATGTAGCGGTTACTTAAAAATTTACTAACACTCTAAAAATATACCTATGTTCGCAAATAAATAATTTTGTTTTGATTTTATCTGAACGTGGTCGAAACGTCGAGTATATAGAATATTTTTTTGCGCGATAAGTCCCATAATTTAATATTAATAACTTTGTATTCAAATCAATTTAAAAGTCCGATCATGTATGGAGTACTGTTCTCACCTCTGGGACGGTTCGGCTAAATACCAACTAGAGGCGTTGGAGGCAATTGAGCGAAGAGCTAAGAGGCTAATCAACAATGACAAGCTCATTAGCAGAAGACTCCAAAGCTTAGAGCATCGCCGCAGAGTTGCTTGTTTATCGGTTTTTTATCGGATACATTTCTGAGAGTGTGCCTCCCAACTGCACGAACTTATTCCCTCATCACCTTTTTTCAATCGGACAACCAGACGTACTGATACACGCCACCGGTACATGGTGGATATTCCATCAATCCGAACGAAGCGATTTGCTTCCACATTTATCATACGTACCGCCAGGGATTGGAACTCCTTGCCTGAGTCTGTGTTTCCGGAAAGGTACCATCTAGGGGTCTTCAAGTCGCGAGTGAATAGGTATCTTCTAGCCAAGCGTGCTACATCGTCGACCACATCGTCACTTAACATCAGGTGAGATAGTGGTAAAACGCTTGACTATAACAAATAAAAATAAAAAAAAACGCAAAAGTTTAAAGTTTACAAGAAAAACCTTAGTAAAGTACCTTAGTTAAGTAAAAATTACCACTTTCCACTAGATTTCGAAAAATGTGCTACGGCTTCATTTAATGCATATTTTTAACATATTCAATTGCCACCACGAGCTGTTTACAACCTTATACAGTTTATCATGTTTTTTTGAAAAAAGTCTTTTGTTTTTAATTTAGTCTTTACTTTATTTATGATATTTAATGTTACTTCATTCTATGTTTGTATTGAAACAAACATAAATAAAGGTTTTTTTTTATAGATTACTCAATATTTAAAAGTTTTGCTTTTTATAACCGACCCGCTTACATTGCAGCTCAGTGTATTTATTATGTCTATGTAATATATGACTCGTCCGTATGTCTACAAATCGCGTCCAGAAAGCTTTTATCAACAGAAAATGAAGTCTTTGAATGTTTGTACAGAAGAGCTTTTTCAAGCTTACCTAGAGAGCTTTTACCACTTATTTTCAGCACAAGTATATTTCCCACCGGTGGTAGGAGCTATCGATGTTTCGACTGACTTGCTAGCAAAACAGTAGCTTGCATCAAGGAGAAAACCTGCCGCCATAACTTTAAGTCGTGACCAATTTCCTTTTTACCCGACTTCAAAAAAAGGAGGTGGTTTCTCAATGCGATATAGTATAATATATATATATATATATATTATACTATATATACCTATATATATATATATATATATATCAAAGAGGTAATTTCACCAGCTTTTTGGGTACCCTACCAGTGGACAGCAAACTTAATTCAGTTTTTTATATTCGATATATATATATATGTCGAATTGAGAAACCACCCAACCAACCATATATATATATATATATTATGTTTGTACGCGGATAACTTCGTTGTTTATGAACCAATTTTGATTATTCTTTTTTTGTTGGAAAGGAGATATCCCGAGTGTGGTATTGTAATCGAGGTCTAATGAATATTTCCAGAGGTATGGAGATAAACACCTCAAACTTACTACTAAAATTTAATCGACATTTGAAGTCGTTTTTTTTAGTTTTTTAAAGATATCGATATTAGTCAGTTTGGATTTAGGCAAAACAGAAATACAATCGATGCTGTCTCAGTAGTAATTCAAAATATACTAGAATCACTGGATAAGTCGCAGAAAACCCTTGGACTTTTCTGTGATTTATCTAAAGCATTTGATTGTGTCGATCACGAAATTTTATGCCACAAACTCCAACATTATGGAGTGACCGGCAGTGCCCTCAGGTTGATGAGCTCCTACCTTTCTGGCAGATATCACACAACGTTAGTTGGTGGGGCGTGTAAATAGCCTCAACCATATGCGGGGGTGAAAGTGCCGTGAAAATAAATAGAAATGCGTAAGACAAATAAGCGGTAAAAATATAAGTATATAGCGGGGGCGGGTCTGTAAAGATCAACGTGAAAAGAGGGACGTTTGGTATGAATAAACCACTGTAAGAACACAGAGAATCAGCATACAAAGCCCACGTACCTTTCCACTCTCCCAGGAACACCTACAGCCCTCCGTGGAGGGTTCACAGACGAGGAATCGCTGCAGGCGGCGTCGGCGCATAATAAATATATCTGACCGAATAATAAATATATCTGTACAGTTCACTAGGAGGATCCTTACAGTCACAGCACGATCACTTTATAAAAATAAAAATAAGCGTTTTATAAAAAAAATAATGAGTCCGATGCGACGATCATAGCGGGATCGCGGCCAAAACGGAACTGCACCTGGAGTGCGGTGCAGGCGAGAGCCAACCACGGGCGTCGTGGCGGCAAATAGACGCGGTCTGCTGATCTCCCATTGGACCATTGGCAAACCTGTTCGAGTTTCAACGGCGGGTAGGCATCAGCAGGCTGCTTCTGCGTCTTTTAGCGGGCATTCATACCAATTTGAAAAGGTAGAATAATATAAGGCGTTATAAAAATAATATATATGAAAGGGGCGAGATATATATATAGCGTGAAATAAAATATGGAATAATAAAGCGCATTGACGCGTCACCATGCACCCCGCCTTGGAAGATCGCGAGATCTTTCAAAACAGAGAAGTGAATCAATGCTCAAACTTATGAGCGGTAGCGGTAGCGTTATGAGTTATCTGAAAACTCTATGACTGAGATCAGACGCGACGTATGATAATTCAGCGAAATAAATACGAATAGCGATTAAATTATACGAATAGTATAGCGGGTGAATTAAACAAATAGCGGTTATTTTAAATTAATAGCGGTACAATTATGCGAAATAATTAAATTAAATTAAATTGAATAGCGTTGTACGATAAGAGTAAGCGTTGTACGATATAAAACTTATTCGAACAGTGCATTTGCTCGATGCTCGGGCAATTCACTGCAGTTAGCGGGTGAGAAAGGCTTGACTGGCCAGTCCTCGGGAGCGCGGCGAATCCACGATGGCCCGTGCCACCACAGGTCATGTGACAACAATTGCGCAGGAAGCATACCACGTGACAGACAATCACTTGGATTCTCAACACCTGACACATGGTAGAAATGTTGCGGAGCCAAGTTTTCCTGACATTGAGCTATTCGGTTGGCGACGAAAACCGACCAGCGATGTGGAGAGGAATGAATCCAGGACAAAGCGATCGTGGAGTCGGAGAATGCGTATATCCCAGTAATAGGAATGCGCGCGGCGTAAGTATCGCGAACCGTTTTAACTAATTTTGCCATGAGCAAAGCGGCGCATAGCTCAAGGCGGGCGAGAGTTGATACCTTTGTAGGCGATACCTTAGATTTTGCACACAGTAAGCGTACTGTGATGCCAGCGGAGGATGTGCAGTGCACGTATAACACACTCCCGTAAGCGTGCATACTAGCGTCAGCGAACGCGATGAGACGCACTACGCAGCCTTTAGAAGCGCCTGTATGACGCGGCACGTGAAGCGTATTTAGCAAGGGAAATTCTTGCACTAGAGCGGCGAAGCGTATTTTAACATAGTCAGGAGCGGGATCGTCCCAGCCACTGTTGCTTAACCACAACTCTTTTATGAGTAATTTGGCGTAAAGAATAACAGGGGCAACTAAGCCGAGAACGTCGAACAACCGTGCAACTATCGAGAGTATATTTCTCTTAGTGCAGGTGTCAGTTATGTGAGCGGATGTGAAGAAGAACTCGTCTTCTGAAGGTTCCCAGGATAAGCCTAGAACCTTGGAAGCGTTACCTACATCGAAGTCTAGCGATTTGCGGTGTGAGTCTGGAAGACTATTTAGTAGCGCTGGTGAGTTGCTTGATCACTTCACTAAATCAAAATCACCTGATTTAAACATTTTAATTAGGTCTTGCGCGAGTTTCATAGCGGTTTTATCATCATTAGCGGAATGGACCAGATCGTCCATATAGAGACTGGTTTCAGCGATTTTAGCGGCGTCAGGATAAAGCGGACTCATGTCGGAAGCCAGCTGTCGCACGGTGCGCATAGCTAGGTATGGGCTCGACTTGAGACCGAAAGGTAAGCGGTCAAAGGCGAATGAGCGGACTTGTTCATTCTCACTGAAGCGGAACAAGATACGTAGGTATTTACGCTGGTCCCGCGGTATACCTATGCGTAAGTACATTTGTTTTATGTCGGCGTTCATAGCGATGGGAAACAAACGAAACTGTAACAACAGTAAAAACAGATCGGCTTGCAGGTTAGGGCCGATGTGCAGAACGTCGTTCAACGACAACCCAGTATGAGTTTTAGCGCTGGCGTCCAGTACAATACGCGGCGTAGGCTTGTCGGGTCGAACAACGGCGTGATGCGGTATAAAATAACCAGCGGCTTCGTCAGAAGCGCCGATATTCTTAACTTCGCTGAGATAACTTTTATCTATATATTCGCGGATAACTTCATTGTACTTCTCCCTCAATTCAGGAGACAGGCGAAGCTTTTTCTCTAACGCGGTAAACGGCGGCGGGCGACAGCGAGAGAATTCCCGAGCTCAGAAGGATCCCTACAGAACGGCAGTGAGACGGTGTATCTGCCGGTTTCATCGCGGGCCACAGTAGATGTGAAAATATTTTCACACTCAGTTTCTTCCGGAGATAACAAGCGCGTTGATGGAATCTCTTCTAACTCCCAGAACTTCTGAACTAGATCATTTATAGCGAGCGCGGTAAAAGAAGCGGTCGGCGTGACGTCATCGTGCGGGTAATCACCCATAAGAACAAACCCAAACGTCGTTAAAAGTGCAAGTGGAAGTCGCGGACCAGATTCGACTCTCTTCCCCAAATAAATATACGGGAAGAGTTGAGCTCCCAAGACGACGTCTATATCGCCGGGAATATTCCACGTCATGTCGGCGAGCGGTATGTCACGGAACTCCACACTACTGTCCCACTCGATAAATTGTGACGGCAATTGGTCAGTAATGCACTCAACGACTAGGGCGTGAATCGAATATTTTTGTTCCGGATAAATGCGTGACTCAATGTCTAGGTAAACATATCCAATAATTGGGCGCGACGTAGAACCAACTCCTTTTACAAAAGAATTATTCAGCGGAATGATGGGTAAATTAAGCGAGCGACAACAATTAGTTGTAATTAAATTATTCTGCGAGCCGTTATCAATAAGACATCGCACTATTGATTTATGTCCTGCACTCCCTTTAGGGCGTGCGAACACCTGAGCGGTGGACAACAAGACCGTCGACTTCGGCTGAGCCTCAGCGGAAAGCATCGCGACGGAATTATCATAAGGTGGCATCGTCATCGTCGAAGGCAATGTAGCACTATACGAAGCGACTTGCACACCACTATCGTCTTTATTACGTGGCGCGTAAGAGCGAGAATGCGGAGCGGTCGAAGGCTCGGCCGCGTGTGGGGTTACGGGAGCGGTTTGCGTAAGCGGTGGCGGTGGCGATAAACATCGATTATAACAATTACACTTATTACTACTTATTATTTGAGCGTTATGCGAATGCGTATTATTTATATTATTATTAAATTCAAAATGTAATAGCGTGTGATGGCGTTTTTGACATAACTCGCAAACAGACTTCGAGTTACATTTATTAATATTGCGTACTGTGCTTAAACAGTTAACACAACCGCGTACAGATTTAATAAACTTATACCGCTGTCGAGGATCGCGTAAACGTTTAAATTGCACACAGTGATACAGATGTGTGTGACTGTCTTGTTTACAAAACGCACAGCAAGGCGAGGAACCGTGCGCAAGCGACTCGGCAGACGCAGCGGGGGGCGTACGAGTACATGCATCATCGGTCGATGCGATAAACGTCTGGTATATGCGCCCGCGAGCCTCTCGTGGCGCGGTGGCGGCGGATGACTTAAGCGTGGGTCGCGGGTTCGAATATGTAAGCGGAGCAGATCGTTGCAATATCTTTGCTTGGTCTTGCACGAAACTAATTAAATGTTTAGTTGTAGGTATTTCTACATCTCGAATAGACAACTCGAAACTTTGAGCGGTTTGCGAATCTAATTTTCTAAGCGCACAGTGCGCTAGAATGAAGTCAGAAAGGTCTTCAATACCTAACTGTTTTAGCGCGGCGATGGATGCGGAGAATCTATCAATAAATGATTCGAGACTATTAGCGTTATGAGTACATACCTTCGGGTCGAGAATATTACTTAAATAATGCGTACCTAATGCGCGTTTGTCTTGGTATTTTTTAACCAAAGAATCCCATATAATTTTATAGGTATCGCCCGTGGGAACAATACCGGCGGTCACCTTCAAAGCGTTATCAGTTAATCTACCTATAAGGTACTGAACGCGTTGCGAGTCTGTCAACTGATCATTCATGTGAATGTTAGATTTAAACGACTCGTAAAATACCGGCCAGTTCTCGGTTTTCCCGTCGAAATTTGGCAGGTTTATAGGCGGCAGTTTTGTATACGTGGTAGGACTACTTTCGCTATTATTTCGAGAAGGCAAAGTTGAAGCGTGACTATTAATTTTATTTCTAATGCGTTTTACACGGACATATAAATCCTCAAATGATTCTAAACAGGCGAAGTCGGGAACCGCATCGGGTTTTAAACTCATTTTAATTTCATTAATTTGATCCGTAATTGATTCAAATTTATCGCGAATATCATCGATCGTTTCCGATTCAGCCATAAAATTCTCATTAGACCTAGAAGTAGACTCAAACGAACAAATATTTTTCGTTACATCATATAACTTATTTATGCGTTTGAACAATAATTCCCTCTTCTGTTCTAAAAGCGTTAATTTTATTTCAATACTAACTTGACTTGTTGGATTCGGCATGATTACGATTTAAATAAAGGGTACTTCGATACTATTCAAAGTAACCAGCGTAGCGTTGAGCGAGAGATTATTAAACAAGTCGAGCGGCGAAATGAGGGTAGTGGCAAAAAACGTGGATGCGCTTTGAAACGAGTGAAATTATTGATTAAAATAGATTCCAAATACAATATTTGAAATATAAATACAATATTTTAAGAAAACAAATAGATTAACAGCGAAATCTAAATGATGTTATGCGTAAATACGTAATTGAGTACGTATTCTAGAAGGCGGACGTATGAACTTCGATCGTGATTCGATCGAGATTATTTTACATAAATACGTAATTATATGCGTTTATATTATAGATGCGAATGTATAAATATAGGCGTTAAATATATGTAATAATATAGCGGGATTTGAGCAAAAATTTCACCAAAAATACGTAAAATTTATGAACTTTTTCAATGGCGTCACAGAATAAGACTTCGTTACCAACAATTACGTAAGAAATCAGGGAATACTGGTTTCAGTATCCGGTGCTGAAAGGACCAAACTAAATGGTGGGGCGTGTAAATAGCCTCAACCATATGCGGGGGTGAAAGTGCCGTGAAAATAAATAGAAATGCGTAAGACAAATAAGCGGTAAAAATATAAGTATATAGCGGGGGCGGGTCTGTAAAGATCAACGTGAAAAGAGGGACGTTTGGTATGAATAAACCACTGTAAGAACATAGAGAATCAGCATACAAAGCCCACGTACCTTTCCACTCTCCCAGGAACACCTACAGCCCTCCGTGGAGGGTTCACAGACGAGGAATCGCTGCAGGCGGCGTCGGCGCATATAATGCGACCGAATAATAAATATATCTGTACAGTTCACTAGGAGGATCCTTACAGTCACAGCACGATCACTTTATGAAAATAAAAATAAGCGTTTTATAAAAAAAATAATGAGTCCGATGCGACGATCATAGCGGGATCGCGGCCAAAACGGAACTGCACCTGGAGTGCGGTGCAGGCGAGAGCCAACCACGGGCGTCGTGGCGGCAAATAGACGCGGTCTGCTGATCTCCCATTGGACCATTGGCAAACCTGTTCGAGTTTCAACGGCGGGTAGGCATCAGCAGGCTGCTTCTGCGTCTTTTAGCGGGCATTCATACCAATTTGAAAAGGTAGAATAATATAAGGCGTTATAAAAATAATATATATGAAAGGGGCGAGATATATATATAGCGTGAAATAAAATATGGAATAATAAAGCGCATTGACGCGTCACCATTAGTTGATGGCCAATATTTGGATAGGCTTTATCTTAAATGCGGTGTTCCACAGGGTTCCATTTTGGGACCATTCCTGTTTAACATCTATGTGAACGATATGCCTTCTTGTTTGAAAGATAAAGGGACTATTATCATGTATGCAGATGACACATCAGTTGTCTTCTCACATAAAAACTTAAACCAGCTTGGTATTTTGGCCAACGAATCAGTATCAATACTTAGCAACTGGTTCGACGCCAATAAGCTTTTATTCAATGTGGAGAAGACAAAAGCTATGTTATTCTCTTTGAGCACACAGAAGCTTAATGAAGAAGATCCTATGTGTATAAAGTATAATAATAAGAACGTTGACATAGTGAGAGATATAAAATTCCTTGGAATTCAGTTGGATAGCAAACTAAAATGGGATATACATATTAAAAAATTGGCATCTAAGCTTTCCTCTGCGGTTTATGCCATCTCTAAGATCCGTTCACATTGTGGTTTCTTAGCGGCAAAACCAGATTATTTTGCATACTTCCATAGCCAGATGAACTATGGAATAAAAATCTGGGGATCAGCAGCAACAGCAGAAAAGATTTTTATTTTACAAAAAAAAAAAAGCTGTTCAAGCAATTCTTGGGATACCTGCTCTTGCTTCTTGTAGAGGAAATTTTAAAAAGTGTCGTATTATGACTTTTCACTCCGAATATGTATATCAAAACATCCTACATGCCATCAATAATATAAATAACACACCAATGCTAGGTAGCAACCACAGTTACTCCACAAGAAACAAGGACCAAATCGCTCATCCTAAATGCAGACTTGCCAAGAAATCAAATAGTTTCATATGTAATAGCATACGATATTACAACTCATTTAGGAAGAGTATCTGTAAGATTAACAACAATGACAAGGCTGCGCCGCTATCTTATAAATTGCAATTGAAAAAAAAAAATAATTGATTTGGAATTGTATTCATTGAAGGACATCTGATTACGAATTTAATAATAATGTACTAGATAAGACTAATTGTAATTTTTATTTATGTTATTTTGTGATTGGGTATGTCACTTTGATAACATATCTTTATTATTTTAATTATTTTGTGCTTTGATGCATTGAAATGTATGTATGTATATATGTATGTATGTATACTTTGTATCATATTTTATTTTATACTAGAAAATGTATTTAGATTGTTTATAGACATAGCGACATAATGTTTGACGTATCTGAGTGTGTGTAAAACGCCTATAGACAAATAAATACAATACAATATCTTGCTCACTCACGTGCCAATACACCCGACCAATTGTCACTTCCGTTTGCTGATTTGGTTGGCTACGTCAGTGACTTTGTTTGCTATGTCAAATACGATCCTTTAGATAAAACATTGCTAAGTGGTACCTTAAATAATTAGAATTTAAAATAATTTGAAAATCCTTACTTTAAAGTTTATACAAGTCAAAAGTAAGTTTGAAGTTGTAAGAGTCTCCTAACAAACTTTCTGATTAGCTTCTAGCGCTTCATTATGAAAGTTTCACTGTTTTTCTGTTGTTCCATTGATGGTCAATGGTATTGTCGCCCACACTTTTTGTTTGCATTGAAACCTTCAAGACCACGTGGCTGGTTTTGTTGCCATTGTTTCAAAATCTATTAATTATGATCAAGTGATTTAAAGTGATGAAAGTCTGGCTATTACTTTGTAGATATGGTGATGGAGTTCTCCTCCAAAATCATTCTCAAACTATGTATAGGCAAATATAGTACTAAGTTTACTGTAGTGGTACGACTTCTACCACTATTGAGTTCAGCCGTGAAATAGGAATGTTTTTCGGTATGAATGGAAATGTGCCTAGTGAAATTACAGGGCATGTGAGACTTAACATCTTTATGTCTCGCGCAGGTCAGTGACATACAAATCTGACTAACCAGAATTTTGTATGTCGTTGTATCTTTAATAGGTAGACGTCATCGCTAACCATCAGGCGAGCGTCATGCTTGTACTGTCACCTTATATATTTTGTTAAATATATAGCCAAAACTTTGGGGCTTTTATAGATTTATATAGGTGTTGAAATATGTCAGTAGTGATATTTCGTCTGGACAAACATGAAGAATAAGTGTTAATTAGGGTATTTATAACCGATGTACAAACTCTCATACCAAACGGCATAGTCATCATCATTATCAGCCGATTTCCGTCCACTGCTGGACATAGGTCTCTCCCATGGCACACGACTGAGCTCGATCTTCAGCGAATCGTTTCCAACCGCTGCCAGCTAGCTTGCGTATATCATTGCTTCACATAGCTGGAGGGCGTCCTACTCTACGTTTGCCGAGCCGTGGTCTCCACTCTAGAACTCGTCTACCCCAACGGTTATCGATTCTACGACAGATGTGACCAGCCCACTGCGTTTAAGCTATGTCGATAAATTTGGTTCTCTGACGGATAACTTCGTTTTGAATTCGATCTGAACTCTGAGCATAGCCCTCTCCATAGCTCACTGAGCGACTTTGAATTGGTGAACTAGTCGCACCGTCAGTGTCCACGTCTCGGCTCACCTTTGTTCTAATACAAAGTAATAACAGGTCGGACGCACTCGTTAAAGACTTTTGCCGTTAGGCTTTGTGGAATGGGCGATGAAAAGACTCGACGAAGTTTTCCGAATGCTGCCCATCCCAACTATATTCTTTAGGGGAAAAGGGGGAGAGGGATGGGAGGTGAGGGAAATGGGAGGGGAAGTGGAGTGGGGGTAGGGAGAGTGGGGGAGGGGGATGTGGGAAAGGGAAGGGGAGAGGAAGAGGGAAATGAGGAGAAAGGGGGTGGAGGGAAGAGAGAGGGAAAGGTGAGGGGAAGGGCGAGGGGTAAGGAGAGGGGAGGGGGATTTGCACGGCGTGGTACGGTGCGGTGTAGGTGGGATACGCAGGTGTCTTATTCGTAAAATAATTAGCCTAAATATTTAAAAATGCTACCCAAAGTCACTATTTCACGCGGACGAAGTCGCGGGCACAGTTAGTATTATTATATTAGAACATACCTGAGAAGTAACTCTACTCGGGACTTCGGTCTTTGTCCAGAAACCAAAGACACTTTGTATATATAGTAAGACTAGAAGTCCCCCGCGGCTACGCCCGCGTTAAAAACTCCTTTTATTTACTTAAAACTTTTCTTTTGTAAAAACGATTCTATCATTAAAGACATCAAATAAAAATTAGCCAAATTGGTTCACCTGTTTTCATGTTATCGCGTGACTAAGACAAATCAGGATTCATATTTTTAAAACCCGAAAACCCAATAAAGCGCAATCCGAAACTATATTGATTTTCAGACTTTTTTACCCCAGTTCACTCTTTTAGGGTGGCATTTTGAAAAAGTCTGAAACTCGTATTTACTTATTTATTTACAGAATTACTTGTGTGAAATGTCGAATAAAATGACTATCCAAAATTTGAGCCCCCGCTTCATCCCTTGAAGAGTGAATTTTGAAAAATCCTTTCTCAGCGGATACCTACGTCAAAATTTCTATCTGGATGCAAAATATCAGCGCAATCCGAAACAATATTGATTTCAGACATTGTTACTCCACTTCACCCTTTTAGGAATAGAATTTCAAAAAGCCTGAAACACGTATTTACTCATTTATTTACTACACTACTTGTGTGAAGTTTCGAATATAAGAGACAATCAATTCTTGTTTCTCCATACAAACTTTGAACCCTCGCTTCATCCTCTTCAGGGATGAATTTTGGAAAACCTTTCTCAGAGGGAACTAACGTCGTAATTAATAACTATCTGCATGCCAAATTTCAGCGCAATCCGAAACAATATTGATTTTTACACTTTATTACCCCATTTCACCCTCTTAGGGGTGGAATTACAAAAAAACCTGAAACACGTCTTTACTTATTTTTTTACTGAAGCACTTATGTGAAGTTTTGGATAGAAAAGACGATCTAATCTTGTTTCTCCATACAAACTTTCAACCCCCGTTTCATCCCCTTAGAGGGTTAATTTTGGAAAATCCTTTCTCAGTGGGAACTAACGTCGTAATAACTATTTGCATGCCAAATTTCAGCGCAATCCGAAACAATATTGATTTTACACTTTATTACCCCATTTCACCCTCTTAGGGGTGGAATTCCAAAAAAACCTGAAACACGTCTTTACTTATTTTTTTATTGAAGCACTTATGTGAAGTTTCGGATAGAAAAGACGATCTAATCTTGTTTCTCCATACAAACTTTGAAGCCCCATTTCATCCCCTTAAGGGGTGAATTTTGGAAAATCCTTTCTTAGTACACCCTTACGTACTAAGACAAATATACCCTCCAAATTTCAAGTCTCTACGACCAGCGGTTTAGGCTGTGCGTTGTCTGTCAGTGAGTCAGTGAGTCAGTCAGTATGTCAGGACAAAGATTCTTATAGTATTAGATGGAGCAAATAAGACATTTAAAATAATATGCCTCGAAATTTTACTATAATACAGACTCGAATTGCTAATAACCTTCTTAATTATTACTGAATAAGAATTTTCTGAGTTGGTTGTACTCATTAATGCAACTTGGTGGCTTATTTACTTGAGCTGATGTTTGGATTTAAAAACATTTACTTAGAACCAGCTTTGTGGTCATTCTCTTTGTAATTCTTGTGATTACACGTACGTGTAATGTATTAATACTCAATTAATATTTACTATTAATACAACTAGCTGTGATTCGCGACTTCACCCACGATAATCACAAATTAAGACGAATCTAACAATAACTCTCACTTCTCTCTCTCTCTATCTCTATAATCCATCAAGCCCTTATGCTTAGACTACAGACAGTGCCAAAGAAATATACATGCATAAATATATACACACATACATATATATACTCGAAAAATGTAACCCTCCTTCTGGCGCAGTCAGGTAACAATGGCAACACAAGAATCGACTTCAAATGCCGCGCTAGTCATTTCAGTGTCAAATTTTAAGGTGTTTATCTCCATATCTCTGGAGATACTAAACATATCTTGGTAAAATTTTAATGGGACTACCTGGGAAGTATACCCTTCAAAGCAAAAAAAAAAAACTTTCTAAATCCGGACGTCTTTGAGCAATCGATGAACATAAAAAAAATTATTCCAACCGATTTGAGAACCTTTTTCTTTTTTGAAGTCGGTTAAGAGTTGACATTTAGGTAAAAACCATCTAGACGTTCTTTATTTAAAACTTAAATAAGACTACAAACATCGAGTTATAACTACAAAGTAACTTACTTAAAGGTAGTGTTTGTATACGTTACTAAAATGTAAGCAAAAGCTTAATATTTTGAGCCCTTCTCGTTAAGGTTCTTCAAACACCTTAAATAATATATTAAGGGCACACGATAAGGTGCCGCTACTTGGAAACCAGGAATTTTGCAATTATTTCCATTAAATAATAGGATTGGCTGTTTGGTGTTGGTTCCCACACTCATGTATGGTAGTGAATGCTGGGTATGGCAGAAGAAACATGAATGTAAAATTAATGCTGCAGAAATGAGAAGTTTGAGATGTATGATCGGAGTGACTCTGATGGATAAGTTGGAGAACAGCGTGATAAGGGAATGTTGTGGTGTGGTAGAAGATGTAGTGACAAAGATAGAGAAAAGGATGCTTAGATGGTTTGGACATCTAGAGAGGATGGATGAAGAAATATTGACGAAACAGATTTATGAGACGAGTGTGAATGGGCCAGTTGGTAGAGGCCGACCTAGGCGAACGTATCACGACCAGATCGGAGACGTTTTAAAAAAAGGCCAAGTCAAAAGTACCTATAACCGGCGAGCATGTATGAAGGCGCTCATGAAAGTGGAAGAAGTGAAGGAGGTATGTCTCTGCCTACCCCAACGGGAAAAAGGCGTGATTGTATGTATGTGTGTATGTAAATAATAGGAGCTTAAATTTGATATTGCGGATTTATCACAGTGGCCACTTTGAATAATAATTTAAGATCATTTACAAAACGAAAAAACCGACTTCACATGCCGCAATAGTCAAAGTAGCCGCTACTTATAAAAGCATGTCATCAAAGTATACAAATTTGCTTATATTGTTTATCTCCGTATCTCCGGAGATAACTGTCAGATCTCGATAAAATTTGAATGGGACCAAACGGAAGGCATAATCTCTCAAACAAAAAATATTTTTTTAAATCGTTTAAGATTTGACGGAGTTCTGATGTAAAAAGATTTTTTTTAAATACAGTCGAAGTGACCTCCTCTGTTTTATGAAGTCGGTTAAAAATTAAACCCTTGTGGTGTCAGATTTCAGAGTGAAACTTTTTTCACAAAAGAACTATAACATCTCAATTAAAAAGAGATGGCTATTGACTTTTAATCGTTTTTACATAATTTTTATTTAAACATTCAATTTTGTGTTCCAAAAAAACTTGCGGCGCAACATTGATATTATAGATTTGGCAGGCGTTAGGAACTTTTCACATGATTTATTCAGTTGTTCAGCAGTTCATATCTAACCTTTTACAAGTATACTTTTTTAAAGGGTTCCGTACCTTAAAAGAAAAAAAAGGAACCCTTATAGGATCACTTTTGTCTGTCTGTCCGTCTGCCAAGACCCTTATTCTCAGGATCGCGTGAAGATATCAAGTTGAAACTTATATCAAATACATGGTTGTCTACGGTTTCTTTCTGCTTAAAAAAAATCAATCTTTTAGGGCAACGCGATCATAAAATATTATATTTTTAGCATATTTTGCGATTTCACAAGAGTATAAAGACGTGTAGTTGACTTCCTGTTGACGTAGAATCATGAAATTTGGCGAGAAGCAAGGTTTATTTTTTGAAGTTATACTTCTTTTGGCGCGATAGAGAAAAATGATGAGAGTGAATTTTTACGATGCGACACCGACACCTAAATTATACATCGTGAAGTTAGTTCTAGTTGGTACGATGCGCGCGCACACCTACACCTAAATTCTACACCGTGAAGTTAGTTCTAGGTGGCATGACTATGTTCAAGTTGTATATGTCATATTTAACGTCATATTTTTACGTTAATAAAACCTTTTTTATTTAAATAAAATCTTTTTGATTAATTTTAATATTTATCGTTAATCACTACTGCATTTTAGTTATTTTTTTTCCATACGCCACAGAAGTATAACTTCTAACGCGTGTACATAAGTACACACACTCTTTTTTTTTCATTTGTGTACCTAAACTGTACACTTATGAACGTCAGACATTTGCATTACAAATTAAAATACATTACCATGTTGTATTAATAATAGTACCCACCCGGGCAACCGGTTTTTTATGTAAAGTTGTTTTTTTACATAAATATAATAGGTACTAAAAATAAATAAAACCGTATTTGAATTAAAAATTTCATCCAAATTGTTAGAGCCGTTGCCGAGATACGCAATATGTACATATATTCATACATGCATAAGATAGTCGGGGGTAATTTTAAATTAATTATATCTCATTAAATTTATTCAAGAACAAATAAAACATCAGGTGTTTTCCGTAGATTTTCTTAGAAAACAATTCAGGTAAAATTATTTTTTTACTCATATCAGCACTTTCCAGGAAGCTTTTAGGTCTTTATGTCGATGTGTGTCGACTTTGACGTTAAAGGAAAATAATCTTAATGGTACGGACACACCGCAGCGTCCTGCGTGCGCGATCTAGGCGGCGATCAGATAGCGCAGTAGTATTTGTACCGACTTGTTCACACCAAACGCGATCAGAAAACAATTGAAAAGTACTGAGATCGCGCCCGCAGATCGCAGGATTCCGTGGTGTGGTTTAACCGACTTCCTGGAGGTTTTGATTCTGAAGTTTATATTTTTAGGGTTCCGTACCTTAAGACGAGGCTCCCTGCAGGATGCTTTACTTTGCCTTATCATAGTAAATTTGAGGGCTTCATAACGATGTTTTCCTTTACAGGAGAAACATTTATGTAAATGTTTCTATTGAAAAATCCATTGGTGCACGGCGGGGATTAAACTCGGTACCTCTGGCGTCAAAGCCGACCATTCTCCCACTACACCACTTTGGCCCCTTGTTTGAACGGCAAAGTAGTAAGTTGATGATTAAGTTGAGTAGAATAGATCGTGATCCCAAGTTTCGGCCAGTCCGATGTGAAGTAATACTAGGTTCAGACCAGGCGATTCTAGTCGTTCAACTTCGTAGGGATGTACGATACGAGTTACAAAAAATACCCAATCGATATTTTTTGTCGATTAAATCGCGCTTGATTAGCATATCAAATAGTTTCATTCGAAACCCTATTATCTCTGTATAATGCTAGCCTTAATGTTATTCCAAAACAAACTAAACAAAACAAAACAAACTAAACTAAATTGATTAACGAAACGAGTACTTATAACCGGTACTTACTAAGTATCGATTCTAAAGTATCGATACTGAAAGTACTTGGAATCGTAAGACAAGTACATCCCTAGCCAGAACTAGCCAGAACCAGCCTAGAATCGCCTAATGTGAACTGGGTATAACCTCCTCTCTCGCGTCTCCCGCACCTTGACATGTAGACGGACAAGTTAAGTACGTAGGTACACTCCGTAAGTTGACTTATTTTTAACTCTACACTCGCCTACGTTGGGTACTCGCTACTGTACTTATTGAAGTGTGAATCGGGCTTGAATTTAACTAAAATTAAGTTAAGTACGGTAGTTACTTGGGCGAGTGCAAGCATTATTTATTTACTGAAGTTCACAAGTTTCGTCAATTGTCTAGTCTGTGGCATAATCTGATTACAAAGTATGATCATTTTTCTTAACTTTGACCATTAAAGCTAACAAGAAACCTTAATGCTCTTGCATCCCTGATCTCTGTAGATTATAGCTATAAGCAAATAAAGCTTATGTTCTCAGCATAATTCAATTTAAATTTAGCTTACCAGCATAATACTAGATGTAGAGATCTTTATAAGCAATACTTTCCGTTAAGTTAGGTTGGCTACAAAGTACGTTCAAAATTCGGGTATCAACAATGTAGAGAAGTGCCTACTCTTATAACGTAGTACAATATAATTACAACTACATACAAACGCTTTCGTGAGGATGTGACACACATTAAAACAGTAATTTGGCGGGGCGGGCCATGTTATCGTAGAAGATCTCTACGTAGGTATTGTCTACGTATATTATAAGATGGGATCCTTGCTAGGCTACAAATAAATAGATACTGAAGTTGTGTTTTTATATATATACTAGCTGGCCCAGCGAACTCCGTACCACCTAACAGACAATGAATGTCGTGTTACCTTTTAGATGAACTTAATTTAGGCGTTTATGAACGTAATACAATGAATACAAAAGAGATACTAAGGTTAGTAATGTATTATGGCAATACAGAAATATAATAAAAATACAATAATCAAGTACTTCTACCGCGTGTCAGCAAGACATGATTGAATTAAACAATGTTATTATTGTTATAGTTAAGTTATTAACTTGACATTAGTTGGATTGAATTTAATTTTAATTGCAAAAATATATCACCAGTATTTAATTTTAATTTTGAATAAGTATACTTACTTCATGGATAACTGTCTAATATTTTTTCCTATTGGATAAGACTGTATACGGCACTCATAAATTGGCTATCACATTCTTGCATATCTCAGTATTTACCTACATTCCGACAAATAAAATTGATTAGACATTGATTATTATTGGCAGTAGTGTTTTTACCGACTGGTTCACACCAAACGCGATCTATGGCGATCAGAAAACGATTGAATATCAGATCGCGGACGCAGGACGCCGCAGTGTGGTTGACCTTAAGTGAAAATGTCATCGACTATGTAGCACGCTTGCTTAGAAGATACTTGTTCACACGATTTATAATGTATGAAATAGTTAAGAGGGCACAGATGAACATACTACTTACATACCCGTCAAAATCATAACCCTTCTTTTTGCTTCGCCGTAGTCGTTTAAAAACTTTAACCCAACTACTGAAAAATTAAGTTCTAATTATATTTAGAAAATTATTCCCAAATATCAGGCGCATGCAAGCAAAGCCACGAGAAAAAGCTAACAATATATATTTGAAATGTCCGAATTAAGCCCTTTCATTTAATAACCAACACGACTAAATAAACCCCTATTTAGAGTTCCGCAGCCGAATAGCAAAAAACGGAACCCTTATAGATTCGTCATGTCTGTCTGTCCGTCCGTATGTCACAGCCACTTTATTCCGAAATTATAAAAAGTACACAGTTGAAACTTGGTAGTTACGTGTATTCTGTGAACCGCTTTACGATTTTTATACAAGTCATGGTTTCTGTTTCGTAAGTAAGCACCCGCATGAGACACTGCTCATTCTTCTAGTTATGTCCTCTAGAAGGCTCCCTATTAAATTTAATGTGACGTCACATAGCCTATAAATCAGCAGACAATCAAGTCGCTTAAAACGATATCATTTTGTCAAATTATGATCAAGAGTTTAGAAGTTATGAGGGAACAGATGTACATACATACATATATATACTAGTCAACCACATAACATAACCCTCCCGGGTCGGTAGTCGGATACTAAAAAGTAAATAAAAACTACTAAACATTTGTTAACAGGATCTCGGAATTCACTGTGATATCAAATAAATTATCATGTATCACTTTATCATAACACTACTACGTAGTGCTATTATCTATTCGTGACACTGCTTCAAAATAAATGATTTCCAGGGCAATTCGAACCTTATAGATACATGTTATATAGATAAAATTAGCGTTAATTACGCAAGTCATTCTCGGCAAACCGTGACCGGTAAAATGGTAACATAGGCACTAATAATGACATCGCACATTAGTAGTAGCGTTGCCAAATGTCCCGTATTTCCCGAGACGTCCCGTTTTTCAGGCATAATTTAATACGTCCCGCCGGGACAAAGTCTGTCCCGTATTTCAACAATATTCAATTTAAAATCCGCGCGCATAATTCCGACGACGACGGCAGCCTGCGCTGCGCGCGCACGAGAACTAAGCTACTCGTACCTCCCCACAAATTTTCAGCCAAATCGGTTCAGCCTTTCTTGAGTTATAAATAGTGTAACTAACACGACTTTCTTTTATATACATACATATTTAGATTAAGTAGCAATAAAAACAAAGTAAAAAATACATGTTTGTCATTTGTCCCGGGGGAAAATGTAAAATCCCGTATTTTTTGCAAAATGAGCAGTTTGTCCCTTACAGGCTCAAATAAAATCTGGCAACCCTAATTAGTAGGTACCAGACAGTTTTTATATCGCTATGTCTCAGTTTGTCATTCATAGGCCGGCACCATACATACAATTCCGTATCGACATTCCGTTTCAAATTTTGGACGCAGTACATCCATCAAAATCTATCACGTACATACGGTAGTTTTCAGTTCAAAGTTTTCTATTTGAAGCGGAATTCCAAATTTATTTGGCTACTAACGTAGTCCCGATTCGATATTTCGATTCGGAATTCCATAACGGACTTCCGAGAAAATATTCAATCGCGCCGGCTGTAAACTAATGTATGAGGCCGGCTTATGTCTACATTCAATGTACTGATGTGCAATGTAAAAGTTTACCAGTCTGTAAGTTTACGTGTTAGAATTGATTCAAGATTATCATTTTTAACCAACTATCAAAGAGTTATCAATTTCGTATGATTTTTTTTTGTGTGTACATTTATATGTAACTTTCTAAAAATTCTATTCTTGTAAATAGTTTATAAACTGTAAATAAATGTAATAGTTTTTTTTTTTTATAAACTTACTAGCTGGCCCGGCGAACTTTGTACCACCTAACAGACAATGAATGTCGTGTTACCTTTTAGATGAACTTGTTTTAGGCTTTTATGGTCGTAATAAATGAATACAAAAGAGATATTAAGTTTATTCATGTATTATGCCAAGCATACATTTCTGAACGTATGCATATTTGACAATCAATAAATATGTCACACAAATATCATTACTGACAATATTTGACATTTTTAAAATCTACATAACTTGAATTCACAAAAACTTGAAGATTTTTTACATGACTTACTACTTGACACGGGCCAAATACACTAATCGCTTGGAGCCATAATTATACCTTCCAAAAAAAAACGCGATAATCCGAATATTGTAATGTGTAATGCTATCCACACAAGGGAAGAATTTTTATTCTTGACACTGGCTAAATACACTAATCGTGTGGAGCCATAATTATACAAAAAAATCAAATGATTGGCAGTTTTTAAACCCAGGAACATTTTGGCAAAATATATTTTCTTATATAATTTTTTTAGGTCAATTATTCAATGTTTTTAATACTTATTATCCTATTCCTGACAAAGACAATTCTAAAAATACAAAAATCATAAAAATTGGTTTAGCATAAGTGAGTCATAAGTGTAGTAACTAACACGACTTTCTTTTATATATATAGATTATTTGCATTTGGTTCATTAACAGTATCTAGGCATTGGTCTATTATGCAAATAATACCACAGTAATGTTATCATTATTCATTACCGTGGTATTACTATTTGTATTTATTCTATGGTCAACCTACGAAGCACTGCTAGTCGGGTGTTGCGTGGCTCTAATGAGTTATGATATAATTTATCATAACCAATGACTTTATTTAATTAGAATAAGGTCGACTATAAACATAGCTACGGAATTGCGTTTCGGAATCCCGAATCGAAATCTCGAAACGGAATTTCAAAACAGAATTTCGTATGTATGTGGCGGGCCTAAGTATTAACTGAATTGAATGTCACTGTGATAATCGAATACTCGGTGTCATATTTTTATCTACTTGGTGCGGCACAAGTCATTCCGGTATCTGTAACAATATTTATTATTAAGACATTTGTATATAATAATAATCATCATAAGCAACTTTGTCAAGCTTCAACTATGGATTTTGTATGTTACTTATAAACTCACTAGTATGATAACCGCGACTTCGTTCACGTAGGTAGGTACACCAAGAATTTAGTAGCCGTATTTAATGCAATGTTCATCCTCATACCATAAAGTATCACCTTGTTAGTAACCACCTTTCAGTAAGATCGGATCGTCAGTGTAGGCGTGATTAGGTAACAAACAGAGTGACAGAGTTACAAAGATTTTTATAATATTAGTATGGAAGTATGGTTAAATAAGTCTATTTGTATGATGTATGTAAATAAACAATTACAGCAATTACAGTCCAATGACAACAAAAACAAATAGGAGATACCATATGACTTTTTACCTGATGAAGTCAGACAATCAATGCATCTGTTAGTGCCTTGCGAGTTTTAGTAAATTGGTTTATTTACTCGATTACGTTACAGTAAACGCAGATTTTTATGCAATTATTAAGCACCTGTTGGTAAGTGGTGATGCGGATGGTAGCATGCTTGGCCTAGAATAGGAACTAGCTCTCGAGGACAGCTGAACACATTAGATGTTTGGCAACAGATTCTCCTACTTGAGGGTGGTAGTTGGCCAGGCCGACACTAGACAGTGTTCCACCACCATGCCAGGGGTTTAGGTTTCATAACGATGTTTTTCCTTCACATAAGGCCACTGTGAAATGCGCACATCAATTCGATAGAAAATCTATTCGTGCACGATGGGAATTTTAACTACTTACCCACTACTAACCCACTATATGAACACACTTTCAATCAATCGATGTCAAAGTTGATCAATGTCCTACTGCGCCACTGTGTACTCAAAAATTATGACAAGCAAACGTTTAACATAACATGGATTATATTGATACGACTCATGCAGATGTGTATACGATTCTTGAACAACTTTACGTTGTGTAATCAGGGCCGGTAATCTCTACATGCATAGCGATGAATTTCGAGCGATAATCATCGATACGAAAAGAGATGCAGATAACAATTGTCTAGCTGCATCTCATTCTAGCAGACGTTTGCGATGACAAGACGCATCGCTATCAATGTAGAGACTTCCACCCCAGAAGTGAGATAATAATACTAGTAGATAGCAAAATAATGGTTAATGGACTTTGTGCTGTAAATAAATGTGTGTTGATAAGCATGATTGTTATGATTTATAAATTAATTGTCACTACAGTTCTGATACTATGACTTTGCATAAATTTTGCCATATAAATATGTCCTGATTACATAAAAAATACAACCACTCCGGCAGCTGAAAGCGTAGTTTGCCCAAATCAAATTTTCAACTATAAATAATTTTGTGTTTCAGTGTTAAGTGAAAATGTATATCGTCACATTACTCATCGTCTTGAGCTTAACCTTAGCAGAAGCCTCCAGAATTTTAGTGTGTGCTCCGGCGCCATCAGTGAGCCATCAAGTTGTGTTTTATCCATTGGTAAAGGAACTGGTAAAACGTGGACATGAAGTGGTCTTCGTCTCAACGGATCCATTCCCAAAAAGCGAAGCACCTGCCAATGTAACCATAATAGATACTCATGAAGTATCTTACAGGCCATGGAATCACCTCATGCGTTCTATAACAAAAGGAGAAAAAGCAGACTTGTATCTGCAACTCGAATTCTTCTATAGAATTGCGGGGATTTCATTCGGAAGCCAAGTACGGACGCCGGAGTTTCAAGATCTCATTAAAAATAAAGTTCATTTCGATTTGATTATAATTGAGGCTTGCGCTAAAGCAGCAATATCTTTGACTCACGTGTTCAATGCACCAGCTATATTGATGAGCTCGTTTGGATCGCTTCATGATAATTACGAAGTGATGGGGGCACCGATATATCCACCGTTGTTGTATCCTCACTGCATGTACCAAAAAATTAACAACATGACTATTTTGGATAAAATCGAATCACTCTGGCATGCATACAAAATTGATAACATATTTGACACGTTGAGGGTCGAAGAAAACGTATTGGTGAAAGAATTATTCGGACCTAACACGCCCACTTTAGAAGAGATGAGCAATAATGTTCATATGCTTTTTATGAATGTATACCCTCTTTGGGAAGTAAACCGTCCGGTTCCACCTAGTGTGGTTTTCATCGGAGGTATCCATCAGAAAACTCCTAAAGAATTACCTAAGGTTAGTAACTTCTTAACAATTATCAACATGTGTTTATAAAGCTAATGTTTGACAAATTTTTACCTTTGTTTTCAGCTGGCATTCCAAAATATTAGAAGATTCTCAATTCGTCTGTATGATTTTGTTACGCGATTATTCCGCCATTAGGCAACTTAATTAAAAAAAAATTTTTAGTCCGTCTTTTACATTATCAAAAAATATTGGATACGTAATTTAATTTTTACAATAAAACAAAAATGACGAAGATATAGAGCGTTGAAATTCCGCGTGACGTCTCAAACCGCTAAAAAGTGTACTACTTTCTAGCGGTTAGTGACGTCACAAACCCCCACTCTCGAACGTTGACGCTCTTTATTAACCGACTTCACAAAAAAGGAGGAGGTTCTCAATTCGTCGGAATCTTTTTTTTTTTTATGTATGTTCTTCGATTACTCGAAGATGCCTGAAATACCTGAAAATTCTTTCTTTGTTTCCAAGGGTACCCTTCACAGGTGGTCCCATTTAAATTTTAACGAAATTGGCGAGCCGTTTTTAACATATCAACATTTGTATTACGACGCATTTACTTATCTCGACGACTTACTAGTTACTAGTAACTATTGGCACAGATTATGTAATAATTACTTCGTCTACTGGCTACTTTGATTAGTGCGACGTGTATTCACAATGGAGGTTGCCATGGCATATACTTTTGAAGACTTAAAAAATATGACGGAATGTAACAGATAACGAAGACGAGCCCCAATGTAGTGGTGTTACTATGCGGGGTAATTGTAGCGTAGTAGACTTAGTTAGTTTAAACTAATGTCTAAGACAATGGGGAGGCCTGACTCAATCAAAATTTTTCATCAGAATATACAAGGTCTCTCCAGCAAAGCCTTAGAGTTAGAATTATTTCTCGATTTTTATAACGTTGACATGATATGTATTACTGAACACTGGTTTGTGAAAGGTACATTGTTACCAATATTAAAAAATTATACAATTGCCAGCACATTCATTAGACAGAAGGCAATTCGTGGTGGCTCACTAATATATGTAACTGAAAATTGTAACTTTAAAGAGCGTAAAGACATAGTAGCTTTGTCTGTAGAACGATGTGTTGAATTATCTTGTATAGAGCTGGGGCAACATATAGTCATCTGTGTATACAGACCTCTATCGGCTGATTATAAAATTTTTGAGACAATTATGGAAGAAGTAATGAGCAAAGTCTTCAACACCTCTAAATCTTTAATAGTTTGTGGCGATTTCAATGTTAATTTACTTGAGCAGTCTCCGATCAGCGAAAAATTAAAAAAAAAATTTCTAAGCTTCAATCTGAAGCATCTTTTAATCAGCCAACAAGAATCACTAGCTCGTCAGCTACCTGCTTGGACAATGTATTCTGCAACTGTGAACCCGAAAAAATTGCAATTTTTGATAAACTTGGCTCGGACCATCTGGGACAATGTGTCACTTTTTCATGTAAATTACCCACCAAAGGCCAAGACCATTTTTACAGGCCCGTTACCACCAAACGGGTTGAACGGTTTGTGGATATCATTGACAAGCAATTAATAAACCTAAGATTTTCTGAGGATCCTGATGACCTATGCAGTGCTTTATTTCAAATGTTAGATGCAGAGTTCAATGATATTTTTAAAATTAAAAGGGTTAGAAAAGGTGCGAAGGTTCGTTTCGATGACTGGGCAACTTCTGGTATTTATAAAAGTAGAAACAATTTGTATAACTTGTACTCACAAAAAACCATTAATTTACATAATACTAAATTCATAAATCACTTAAAATTGTATTCAAAAACTTTTAAAGTTGTTTGTCAGACTGCAAAATCATTGCATCTAAGTAGAAAAATTAAGCATGCCGATGACAAAATAAAATCAACATGGAAAGTAATTAATACAGACACTGGAAAAATTAAGCAGAGGAATGGTAAAATTATGTTAAAAGTTAATAATAAATTAATCATAAATAATAATGATGACGCTAACACATTTGTTGAGTTCTTCTCACAAGTACCTATTATTACTACTCAGCCTTTAAACTCTTCCCCTAAGGATGCTTTTGTTTTACTATCAAAGTGTGTAAAGGAATGTGATTCTATGTTTGAGTTCAGACACATAACTTCAATATCAATTATTAAAACGTTTAAAATGCTCAATCATAAAAAAAACCGAGGATCTGTGGGGTGTATCAACGAAAGTACTTAGTTATATTATTAATGTAATTAGCCCTCACTTAGCGTTTATTTTAATAGATGCGTCGATGAAGGTGTCTTTCCTGATGTAATGAAAAAAAGTAAATTAATTCCCCTATTCAAATCAATGAACAAAAATGACCCTTCAAACTATAGACCAATTTCTATATTACCGGCGCTCAGTAAAGTTTTTGAAAAAGTTATATTAGACCAGCTTTTGGCACATTTTAATATTAATCATCTTTTAAATAACAAACATTCCCATTCGTTAAGCCATTAATGTGTCCCGACTGTTAAAGTCTCTACATTCCATATAACAAAGTATAATTTATTTTATTAGTGTATCGACCGAGAAAGAATTTAAATGGTATAGTTTTTTGATATCCCTAAACAGAAGTCTAAACTACTAGACTTACTTGTTTTTTTCTTTTCAGTTCGTTTTTTAACACTTCACTTTTTTCGCGGTCGGGGTTTTGATTTTTTAATTTAATGTTTTATGTAATTATTAGAATTGTTACAAAATTACATTCATTTTTACCTATTATTATTATTTCCTATATTCAGATACTTATTTATCTACTAGTGTTTTAGTGACTGGCAATACAACCGTTCTCTTCCAATCTGTCAACTGTCAAACGTGTTGTATTGTCAGCCGCTAGAGAAACGTCACTTCCGAATAGACGTGTGTGGCAAACAAGTTGCCTTCGTTATGGAATAGCCAAGACGACTTGCCATGCGATTGTCGGCAGTCGTCCTAAGCGGTAGCTAAGCTAAGAGAAGTTATTGTGATTCTTTTTAAATAAAGCCCTTGTGTACCTTTGTGAATTTAAGTAATTAACTCTGTAATTGAAAGTGACGCAATTTTTCTTGTACCCGTCACAGAATAAACATGTATTTGTAACTGAAAAATGTTAAGTAATATGCAGTTCTGACTTCGAAATAATTAATAATTTTATGTGCCCTTCATTACAAGGTTACGTTGTTGAATTTTGAAGTGTCAAATGTGATTTATTAAATTGACTCTACTATAAGTAATTTGTTTTGAGTGCCTGTTTGTGGTTATGTTGTCGGTTTTTTTTTTTTGAAAAATAATATATCTTTGTCAATTTCTATTGATTTGTTTAATAAAAAATACGTGTCTAATATTTTATGATAATCCAACTGACGGACTAATTAGAATTACTATTTTTTGACCCAGGCATCAACCCTATTGTGAAACGATTCGAATGATTCTTTTTTTCGTGGGTAGGGTACATTTTTGTAAACGATCCTAAATTATAATTATTTTTGAGTATGTTTGGTCCTTTAGTAAATTTTATCAAGATTTAATGATTTTTCATATTTTTATAAATAACTAGTTGTGCAGCGCGCTTCGCCTGCGTTAAAAACAACTTTTATTTATTTTAATAATTTTTTTCATAAGAACCATCTCCTGACGATAAGAATCATGACAAAAGAATTAGCGAAATCGGTCCAGCCGTTCACGCGTGATGACGTGACCAAGGGAAATTGGGATTCATTTTTAGGGTTCCGTAGTCCTGACAAGGAACCCTTATAGTTTCGTCATGTCCGTCTGTCTGTCTGTCTGTCTGTCTGTCCGAGGTTTTGTTAAGAGACCGTTAATACTAAAAAGCTGTAATTTTGTGGGGGTATGTGTATATATTACGCCGACAAAGTGCTGAAATAAAATTGTGAAAAATATTTTTTTAAGGGTTTCTCCCCTATATGAGAAGTGGGGATGATTATTTTTTCATCGTCTACCCCATTGTGTTGAATATCGTTGAATAGGTCTTTTAAAATGACTTAAGAGTTGCTAATACAATTTTTTGACTGAATGCTCCATTTACGAAAAATTAAACTTTAAACTGCAAATTTTTTCCAGTAGGGCGTCCCCCCCCCACCTCTAAAAGCTAAACTGCTGGCTTGAAAAATGTGGAAAAATTCGTGATAATAGCGCATTTCATGAACTTTAAAGGAAAATTATAGCCGTTGAGATAACTTTATTAGTTTAGCAGTAAAATCCTTTAAAGTGACAAAGACGGAGTACCTAGTTGCTTGTTTATAACGGGCAAAGACTTGCATTGAATAACATGCTGCTACGGAACCCTACACTGCGACAACTACTACTAACTAACTAACTACTAACTACTACACTTGGCCGGTTATTATATATAAAGAAGATAATAGGGAATATGCATGATTTTTTAAAATATTTTTAATTCACTAATTGCATCCATTTAACACAGTAAAAATATGAAATAATACTGAAAGTGTTCAAATTAAGCTAAAAAAATAGTTTTAGCATTGAAAAAATATGAGATATCTAAAACGCTGCCAAATTTTCGCGCGCCTTTGTGACGTCACAGTGCATCGCATGGTGTCCATAGATTTAATCTTTTTACTATAAATAGTACGTATTCGTACAACAGTCCATAGTATATCTATGAAAAAGATTTAATCTGTGGAGACCGTGTGGTGCCCTGTGACGTCACTTTCTAATTGACAAGTGGTGATTTGTTTCGCAAATTAAAATTTCCCACCTTTTTTTTGGATTTTTCATATAATATTTTAACACATTAAGAGTATTTTATTTATGAAAAATGTTTAACAAACAACACTAGAACAATAATGATTCGAAAATAAATGATTTCAAGTAAATGTATACTACATGCATATTCCCTATTGAACAAGCCTATGAATTTCAGGATTTGCAAGAATACCTCGACTCTTCGAAAAATGGAGTAGTGTACTTCTGTTTTGGCACGAACGTCAGTCCTTCTACATTGCCTCTTAAAAAGCAGAAAATTTTGATAAACGCTTTATCAAAGCTGAAATACGACGTTCTCGCGAAATGGGACTTCGACGAGATTCCTGGAGCGGGGGAAAATATCAGGGTTGGCAAATGGCTTCCACAATCTGATATATTAAGTGAGTTAACTTTTTTCTACCCACTAAACTTTTTAATCGACTGCCAAGTAGGAGAGGTAATCAATGTCTTTATTTTTAGGGTTCCGTAGCCGAATGGAAAAAAACGGAACCCTTATAGATTCGTCATGTCTGTCTGTCTGTCCGTCCGTATGTCACAGCCATTTTATTCCGAAACTGTTAGGACTACAGAATTGAAACTTGATAGATGTATTCTGTGAACCGCTTTCCGATTTTTATACAAAAATAAAAATATAAAAGTTTAAGGGGGGCATCCTATACAACTGAACCTACTGAAACAAAAAAAAAAATTTCTTCAAACCTATACGTGTGGGGGGGTGTTTATGGATAGGTCTTTAAAAATGACATTGAAGTTCCTAAAATCATTTTTTCTCAAAGTCAATCATTTGAAAGATAGGCGCATCTAAAGTAGTAAAATGTGTGTCCCCCCCCCCCCTCTAACTTTTAAAGTATGGGAGTGAAAAATCTGAAAAAAATATATGCTGTCAATCTCAATAAAAACTAACAACGAAAATTGGTTTGAACGAGATACAGTCAGCAGTTGTTGAGATATAGCGACGGCAAGTATAACTTTGTTTTTGATACAAACACTATGAAAAACAAAGTTATTTTTGTAGTTGCGAAAAATCATAGTTATAGAATACTCTGTGTTACGGAACCGAAACGAGTGCGAGTCTGACTTGCACTTGGCCAGTTTATTATAAAACCCAAAATAATAATATTGATTTTCAGACTATGTTACTTCATTTTACCCTATTGGGAATGCTTTTGGAGTGGAATTTCGAAAAAGCCTGAATTACTCATTTAAGTACTTGTTTATTTACCGAAATACTTTTAACTATTCAACACAATTCTATTTTATAATTTCTGTCATCATAAACTATACCCAAACAACATTTAATTCCAGGACACCCGAAAGTAAAAGCTTTTATTACGCAAGGAGGCCTGCAATCTTTTGACGAAGCCCTAACAGCTGGAGTCCCGTTGGTTGGAATCCCTATGGTTGGAGACCAATGGTTCAACGCGGAGCTCTATGTAGCATTAAAAATAGGACTGAGAGTTCTTATGGAGGAGCATTCTGAAGAAAAAATCGTTAATGCTGTTAACACTGTTATTGACGATCCGAGGTAAATAACAACAAAATAAAAATTCTGTTTTTGTTTAGAATTATGAATGGGAAATCAAATATAAGTCAGCAGGCATGTAAGAGAGAGTGCCTGGCTGAGATCAGCGTAATGAGATTAATTTCGTGAGAAAATGATTTAATTAAAAAAATAAAAATAAATAACCAACTTCATATTTATTTTCTTTTATTGTGGTTTTGATTATGTCATAATATATGTTAGTCATTGCACGGATACTATAGGATACAAAAATCGCGAAGCATGCGCCACACATGCCTAGCAACGCACGCGCTATAATTATACATTTGCCTCAAGTAAAAAATAAAACTATCGCATGCTCGGGGTGACTAACGCATGCTTGGGTCGATCCAACCGCGTGCAAACTGCGAATCACTTATCTTGCAATGTTTGACTAAGGCAGCTGGACTACGTCCGCATGTAACGTACTACGCACATGGCGTAGCACCTACCTCGCCACGAATAATGTCTACACATTGCGATTGCGAAGCATGCGACAGTATCCAATTTACTCGTATATTAATCAGTCTTTGGCATGAGATGCGCGCCGTGCGCCACGCATGCTTTGCAATGTCGCTGCCTACACATGTTATAATATGGCGCCCTCTAGAGGACATCAACACCAATATTATAAATGCGAAAGTCAGTTTGTTTATTTGTTTGTTTGTTTGTTTGTTTGTTTGTTTGGGACTTCTTCACGGTCAAACGGCTTGACGGATTTGGCTGAAATTTTGTACAAAGATAGTACATAGGGCAGAATAGGATATAGGATACTTTTTTTTTGGCTATCGAGTCAGGAGGTCCAGATATTTTTAATTGAATTTTGTAAATATGAGACTTCTTCTCGAATAAATGGCTTGACCGATTTGCCTGAAATTTTGTATGAATACATGTCATAGGGCAGAATAGGACATAGGATACTTTTTTTCTGGCTGTCGAGTCAGGGGGTCCAGATATTTTAAATTGAATTTTGTAAATATAAAATCTCTTCTCGAATAACCTGAAATATTGTATACAGATAGTTCATAGGGTAGAATAAGATATAGGACACTTTTTTTCTGGCTGTCGAGTCAGGGGGTCCAAATATTTTTGACTGAATTTTGTAAATATAAGACTGCTTCTCGAATAAACGGTTAGACCAATTTGCCTGAAATGTTGTATGAATACATGTCATAGGGCAGAATAGGATATAGGATACTTTTTTCTGGCTGTCGAGTCAGGGGGTCCGGATATTTTAAATTGAATTTTGTAAATATAAAACCTCTTATTGAATAAACGGTTTGACCGATTTGCCTGCAATGTTGTATACAGACAGTTCATAGGGTAGAATAGGATATAGAATACTTTTTTTGTGGCTGTCGAGTCAGGGGGTCCAAATATTTTTAATTTAATTTTGTAAATATAAGACTACTTCTGAAATAAACGGCTCAACCAATTTGCCTGAAATTTAGTATGAATACATGTCTTAGAGCAGAATAGGATATAGGATACTTTTTTTCTGGCTGTCGAGTCAGGGGGTCCAGATATTTTAAATTGCATTTTGTAAATAACCTTTTCTCGAATAAACGGCTTGACCGATTTGCCTGAAATGTTGTATATAGACAGTTCATAGGGTAGAATAAGATATAGGACACTTTTTTCCTGGCTGTCGAGTCAGGTGGTCCAAATATTTTAAACTAAATTTTGTAAATATAAGACTTCTTCTCGAATAAACGGCTAAACCGATTTGCCTGAAATGTTGTATGAATACATGTCATAGGGCAGAATAGGATATAGGATACTTTTTTTCTGGCTGTCGAGTCAGGGGGTCCAGATATTTTAAATTTAATTTTGTAAATATAAGACCTCTTATCGAATAAACGGCTTGACCGATTTGCCTGAAATGTTGTATAAAGACAGTTCATAGGAAAGAATAGGATATCGGATACTTTTTTTCCGGCTGTCGAGTCTAGGTGCCCAGTTTGGCAAATGTGTGGCCTACTCTCGGTCAAACGGGTTAACCTTTTTAGCTGAAATTTTGTACACAGACAGTCAATACGACATAGAAGGACAACGAATACTTTTTTTTGGCTGGCAATTCTAGCGGGTGTCTAGATTTTTATAATGGAATTTTGTGAATGTGTGGCCTCTTTTCGGCCAGACGGCTTGACCGATTCAGATGAAATTTTGTACAAAGAATAATAGTATAGTATATTATAGGGCATAAAAGGGCAAGGAATACTTTTTTCGGAAATTAAGTGTGGGTGCCTTTATTTTTTGTTAACTTTACATAGACTTTGCATAATCATAAAAGTTTGACCTTAGGTCCATCTATAATGACTAAACTTAATATATGTCCTAATAAGGCCATAAAACTGTCAGGGTCATTAAAAGTCATCAAAATTTACGCGATAGCTTTGCTTGCCCAACGTGTTTTATCTGCTTTGTGGGAAGTATTTCAGAAACATTCGTGTTAACAGCCACACTTAACCTTAGGGTCATAGGTGTTGACTTAGTAGGTCATCAAAACTAAAACTGTCAGGGTCATAAAAAGCCGTAAAAATGTTTCGCGCTCGCTTCGCTCGCGCATTGGTAGCGCTCGCTGCGCTCGCGCAAACATTTGTTTTGTCTACTTTGTAGGTAATATTTCAGCATTTTTTGTATTTTAATAGCCACATGCATCAAAACGAGTCATAGATTAAAACAGTACAGCCTTCAATAACGATAAAGATTATTAACCTTAAAATAAGTGGATATCAAGTTTTACCTTAGGGTTATCGGTAATGACTTAGTAGGTCATAAAAGCTGTCAGGGTCATAAAAGGTCGTCTAAATTTTTCGCGCTCGCTTCTCTCGCGCAGTAATAGCGCTCGCTGCGCTCGCGCAAGCATTTGTTTAACCTACTTTGCAGGTAACATTTCAGCAAGTTTTGTATTTTAATAGCCACATGCATTAAAACGAGTCATAAATTGAAACAGTACAACCTTCAATAATCATAATAATTATTAACTTTAAAATAAGTATCAAGTTTAACCTTAGGGTCATCGATGTTGACTTAGTAGGTCATCAAAACTAAAACTGTCAGGGTCATAAAAAGCCGTAAAAATGTTTCGCGCTCGCTTCGCTCGCGCATTGGTAGCGCTCGCTGCGCTCGCGCAAGCATTTGTTTTACCTACTTTGCAGGTAACATTTCAGCAAGTTTTATATTTTAATAGCCACATGCATCAAAACGAGTCATAAATTGAATCAATACAACCTTCAATAATCATAATGATTAATAACATTAAAATATGTGGATATCAAGTTTAACCTTTGTGTCATCAGTGTTGACTTATTAGGTCATAAAAACTGTCTGGGTCATAAAAAGTCTTAAAAATTTTCGCGCTCGCTTCGCTCGCGTAGTGATAGCGCCCGCTGTGCTCGTACAAGATTTGTTAAATCTACATTGTAGAAAAAATTTCAGCAACTTTTGTATTTTTATAGCCACATGCATCAAAACGAGTCATAGATTGAAACAATACAACCTTCTATAATGATAAAGATTATTAACCTTAAAATTAGTGGATATCAAGATTAACCTTAGAGTTATCGGTGTTGACTTAGTAGGTCATAAAAGATGTCAGGGTCATAAAAGGTCGTAAAAATTTTTCGCGCTCGCTTCGCTCGCGCAGTAATAGCGCTCGCTGCGCTCGCGCAACCATTTGTTTTATCTTCTTTGTTGGTAATATTTCAGTTAATTTTATATATTAATAACCACATGCATCAAAACGAGTCATAAATTAAAACAGTACAACCTTCAATAATCATTATTGTTGTTAACCTTATAATAAGTGAATATTAAGTTTAACCTTTGTGTTATCGGTGTTGACGTAGGAGGTCATTGAAACTGTCAGGGTCATAAAAAGTAGTAAATAAATTTCGCGCTCGCTTCGCTCGCGCAGTTATAGCGCTCGCTCCGCTCGCACGAGCATTTGTTATATCTACTTTGTAGAAAACATTTCAGCAACTTTTGTATTTTAATAGCCACATGCATCAAAACGAGTCATAGATTAAAACAGTACAGCCTTCAATAACGATAAAGATTATTAACCTTAAAATAAGTGGATATCAAGTTTAACCTTAGGGTTATCGGTAATGACTTAGTAGGTCATAAAAGCTATCAGGGTCATAAAAGGTCGTCTAAATTTTTCGCGCTCGCTTCTCTCGCGCAGTAATATTAACTTTAAAATAAGTATCAAGTTTAACCTTAGGGTCATCGATGTTGACTTAGTAGGTCATAACAAATGTCTGGGATATAAAAAGTTATAAAAAAATTTCGCGTTCGCGCTAGCACTTCTTTCATTAACTTTGTAGGTAATATTTCAACATTTTTTGTATTTTAATAGCCAGCCACATGCATCAAAACGAGTTTATAAATTGAAACAGTTCAACCTTCAATAATCATAATGATTATTAACATAAAAATAAGTGGATATCAAGTTTTACCTTTGTGTCATCAGTGTTGACTTATTACGTCATAACAACTGTCAGGGTCATAAAAAGTCGTAAAAATTTTTCGCGCTCGCTGCGCTCGCGCTGTGTTAGCGCCCGCTCTGCTCGCGCAAGCATTTGTTATATCTTCTTTGTAGAAAACATTTCAGCAACTTTGTATTTTAATAGCAGTAGTAGGTGGTTATTGGGTGTTCTACTCCAGCCACATCTGTTGATTAAACGATATACCCAACTGCGTTCGCTCCGCTTGCTGCGCTCACTTGTTGCAGTTGGGTATATCGTTTAATCAACAGATGTGGCTGGAGTAGAACACCCAATAACTAAAAATTGATTATCTCTCGCCACTTGTGTTTTAGAACTCTCAAAGCTTCCGGTGTAATAATTTTGATCAACATGTTTTAGAACTCTCAAAGCCTCCGGTGAAAATTATAATGTTTATTAATGTGGTTACTAAACATTACTTATCATTCTGCGAAAAGCGCTCTTGCAATGAAGTTCGTTAAGCAGCCAATATCATTAAAATTCGAAAATATAAATATTAATTCTGAAAAACGCAGTTTTCGTCATGGAAAGCTTTTACCAAATACAATACGATGTATAATATGTGGCCCGTCGAACTGTGGAAAAACTAATTTGGCTATCGGACTCATCTTACATGAAAATGGTTTGCAATTTAAAAATGTTTATGTTTATTCAAAAACTCTTTATCAACCGAGATACATGTATTTGGAACAGGTATTACGAATGGTTCCTGGTGTTACTTTTTCTAAGTATCATGAAAATGAAGAAGTTCTTACTCCAGAGGCAGCAAAATGTAACTCAATAATTATATTCGATGACGTAGCGTGTGAGAATCAAAATAATATGCGCGACTATTTTGCAATGGGAAGACATAAATATATAGACTGTTTTTATCTAAATCAGACTTATAGCAAAATACCAAAACAGTTAGTGAGAGATAATGCAAATTTAATTGTTCTCTTTAAGCAAGATGATATAAATATGAGACATATTTATGATGAACACGTCAATACAGATATGACGTGGCAGGAATTTAGAGAAATGTGTGCAAATATATGGAAAGAACCCTACAGTTATGTAGTGATTAACAAGGATTGTGAAAAAAACAAAGGATGTTACCGAAAGAAATTCGATACGTTTGTTGTGTTTCATTAGTATGTATGTCGTAAATATGTCAATGCTTGTCGAGGTGTTGAAAAGTAAACAGCTAATAGCAGTAAACTTAATAATTAAATATAGAAATCATGTTTAATAATCCTGTGAACCGTATATACTCCACTGTATACAAACGTTTAAGAAGTTTCGATACCTGGCCTCGAGGATTAACACAAAAACCACAAGAAATGGCTGAAGCAGGATTTTTTTATGCAGGCTGTGACGACAGAGTTATTTGTTTTTACTGCGATGGAAGGCTTAAAGACTGGAACTCTGAAGATCAACCATGGGTAGAGCATGCGCGCTGGTTCCAGTCATGTCCGTATGTTTTAGTAATGAAAGGAAAAGACTACGTTAAGAGCATGAAAAATTATGTATACGAAGAAATTAAAAAAAATTGCCAACAGACTCCACTGGATGATCTACCTTTGATAGTAAATACATCATCTTCAATAATCTGTAAAATTTGTTTAGAAGAAGAGCTTAACACTTGTTTTTTACCTTGTGGTCATGCTGCGGCTTGTGCAAAGTGTGCTTTTTCCATTGGTAATAAGTGTCCAATTTGTAGGCGAGTATTCGCCAATATAACACGATTGTATTTCTGATTACACTCTATTGCTAGCCTACTATAAATAGCTGAAGTAAAAACACATGTTATCACTTTCGTGAGAACACTGACAATAGTTCAATCAATTGAAATTCAATTTAAAGATATGGAAAAAAATCTAAAGAGACAAATTGTAAAGGCTGCGGCAGCTGTTAAAAATAAGGTTAAAAAGATGCGAGATATTGAAATGGAAAACAATAGTATTTTGGAATCTGTTTTTAAACCAATTACAAGTCCTCTTAATGAAATGGTGGAAAAATCTAAAACGTGTTCCCAAACTAAAGGAGTACAATTTGAAACATCAAGTCCATTAGACAAGGACAAAACTCTTAAGAGAGATTCTAACATCGAGTTCGACGTATTTAGTCCAAGAGACTCTAATGATTCAGATGAAAGCTATGAGAATTCAGAAAAATCTGATAATGAAGAAAATGAGGAATCATTTAAATCAGTGCAATCAGGTTCAAGTGATCAAGAAATTTCTTCGTGGTCCATGTCTTCCAAAACTTTACAAGATGTTCCGTTTGGCGTGAGAAATGAACGAGGTAAACACATGATGGGATCTTCGCGTGTAACTCTTTTTGATGATTATATTCAAGTTGGTGCAAACAAGTACAAATATACTCCTGGTATAAAGGAACTTCTGTTTAAAAAAGTACCTAATATATCTGCAATAACTGATGAAGATTTGAGACATTATAAAATAATGTTACTAGAAACAAATGTGCACCGAAGAGAATTCGATCCAAATAAACCAATCAGAAGTAACAGAGGTCGAAAATACTTGAATATAATAAAACCGCTATTTAAGTTGCGTAAAGTTTCAGCGAGCACTGACAGTAGTCAACCTGATTTACTTCATCAAGGAAAAGGACTACCTCTGTTGAAACAGTGGAAGAAAAATGTTGACTACGTTTACTGGGACAATCCTAATGAACTGGTTGAAAGATTAAAACTATTGATTGCTTCAAAAGATGCTGGTAACACTGGGTTAGATAATGAAATAATATCTATTATAGAAGAACTGCGCGAAAGCAACATTATACCTTAATAAATAGCATACATTTCTAAAAATAGTATCATTTGATCTTTGTCAACAACACCCATCAGTTCACAATAATGGATAAGTTTGGACATCATATTCATAAACGATTGCGTTTACCAGACTTTTTAGAAAATTTTGATAAAGTCTTGATGCGAACTGAAACCGGAGAGTTCGATTTACAAAATACAAGGTTGACTGGGATTACAATTCCATTGAAAAATACCGATGCTGTGAACAAGGAATACGTAGACAGCCAATCTCAATTGTTTGTAAAAAAGCAAGAAGTCGATATAATATTCAACGATTTAAAAGCAGATGTTAAAAAAGGCATTGAGAATTTAAAAGCAGATTATTATACAAAGGCTGAATTAGACCAAATCATTAAATCAAAGAAATGAGTAAGCTACAAATAGTAAATGAAATTCATAAAACAGCTCGTAAAAACTTTGTTCGACGATCTGTAATATTAAGAGGAATTGATGATTTATGGCAAGCTGATCTTATGGATTTTCAAAATATAAAAAGTTGTAATAATGGATATAGGTATATTTTTGTTGTAATAGATTGTTTTTCTAAATTTTCCTGGGCTATCCCTGTTAAAACGAAGACTAAATCCGAAATAGCAAATGCATTTAGTTCGCTATTATTTAAAAATTATCGAAAGCCAGTTAACTTACAAACTGACATGGGCACAGAATTTTATAACGATGAATTTAAAAAAGTTATGCTAAAAAATAAAATTAATCATTACTCTACATATTCCATAAAAAAGGCTTCTATAGTAGAAAGACTAATCAAAACTCTCAAGAACAAGTTGTATAAAAAATTTAGTTTGAATGGTAGTTATAAATGGATTGGAAAGCTTTTAGAAAGTGTTATGGCAACATACAATAACACAATACATCGAACAATAAAATATAAACCAAACGATGTTAACCAATCAAACCAAAGTGAAGTATTGAGAAATATAATCAAATCACAGGAAATTAATTGTCTGTCAAAGACCAGAAAATTAGAAGTTGGTGACCATGTTCGTATAAGTAAATATAAAGGTAACTTTGAAAAAGGATACACCCCAAACTGGTCTACGGAATTGTTTTTGATTAAAAAAGTTCATGGTTCTAAACCTATCACTTATTCCATAGAAGATCTACACTATCAACCAATTTTAGGAAGTTTTTATGAACAAGAACTTCAAAAAACTAAGTGTCCTAATGTGTATCTAATTGAAAAGGTTATAAGAAAAAAAGGTAATAAATTATTCGTAAAGTGGTTAGGTCTACCTAGTACTGAAAACAGTTGGATTGAAAAACGAGCAATTGTATGATTATCTTTTCTATAGAGTTACATACCTAAGTATATAAAATTAAGTCAATTTAGATATTTTATCTCATTTATAACTCAGCTATGCACGGTGGTGGACTCGTTAACAGCATCATAAATAACTTACCATTTGAATTGCATTTACCTGGGTACAATTACTGTGGACCTGGTACCAGATTAAGAAAACGATTATTGAGAGGTGATCAAGGAGTTAATGAGCTTGATAATGCTTGCATGAGACACGATATAGCATACGATAATTCAAATAAATTGGAAGATCGACACAGAGCTGATTTAGAATTATTAAATATGGCAAAGCAACGGATGAAATCGAAAAATGCAGGAAGAGGAGAAAAACTGTCTTCGTGGCTTGTGAGCAAAGTGATGAAAACCAAAATGAAGCATGGTGCTGGCGTGAGAACATTTAAATCGATCGTCTCTACAATACATAAACGACTGAAAAAATTAAAACCAAAAAGCAATTCTAGAGCTATTAAAGCTGCATATTCAGCTGCGAAAAAACTGATAAAAAATAAAAAAGGAGTGTGTCTGCCTCGTGTAATACCGTTACCAAAAACAGGTGGTATTTTACCACTTATACCAATATTCGCAGGACTGTCTGCTCTAGGTGCATTGGTTGGAGGTGCAGCAGGTATTACTAAAGCTGTAAATGATCATAAAGCAGCTAAAAAGAATTTGGAAGAAGCCCAACGTCATAATAAAACGATGGAAAGTATCGCCTTAGGAAAAGGCTTATATATAAAACCATATAAAAAAGGCAATGGTCTTTTTGTAAATAGTTCAAAAAACTAATAGAAAGGTTACCCAAGCGTGCTCTCACTGATATAGACATATTAGAGTATGCTACTAAACACATACCTTACTTTAGAGGTGTTTTCATGAGAAATGAATTGCCGCCAAAGCCTAAGGACATTGAGTGTGCGATTGTTAATTTAGATAGCTCAGAGAATGAAGGAACCCATTGGGTAGCCTATGTAAAACATTTTAACTATTGTGAGTATTTTGATAGCTTTGGTGATTTAAAGCCACCAATTGAGTTACTAAGATATTTAAAATTTAATATAACATACAATTATTGTAGATATCAACGTTTTAATACATCTAATTGTGGTCATTTATGTTTAAAGTTCCTAAGTGAATTTTGGAAAAAATGTTATGCTAATACTATTTGTATAAAATGTTCTAATAAAGTATTGTGACTATATATTTATAAACGTGTTTTTATTACCATCATTTCTAAAATGTCTTTCACGCTGTCAATAACAGGCAACACCTCTATTTTATCCACTACCTATTATCCAGCTTTACAATTTGATGATGAATACGAGTGTGCTCTGTTATATTTCTCAACATTCAATTCAATACCTAACATTGATAACAGAAACAATAAATATTATTATGACAATAACGAAGTCGTAGACATACCAGAAGGCACTTATGAACTGCAAGATATTTCTGATTATCTAAAGTCAAACGTAAAAAAAGGAGTCGCTTTTAATTTATTTTGCAATAATAACACGTTGAAATCGTTTATCTTCTGCTCTAAAGATATCCATTTTGAAAAAGCTAATTCTCCAGGAACTTTACTAGGATTTGGTAATAAAACTCTTAAAGCCAATATAATACACGAGTCGCAACTCCCAGTTAACATTTTATCGACAACAGTGGTAAGAGTCGAATGTGATATAGTGAGCGGATCATATATTAATGGAAAACCAAGCCATATTCTTTATGAATTTGCTCCTAACGTGCCTCCAGGATACCGAATAATAGAAGTGCCAAAGAATATAATTTATTTTCCTGTCAATCAAATTGACGTCAGCACTATTAATATTAGATTATTAGATATTAATAATAATTTAATAAATCTACGCGGTGAAGAAGTTCAATTATATTTGCATATCAGGAAAAGATGATCGACTTCAATAAAAGTAGTAATTCAATAATGAAACACATCAGTACTCATCGAACAATCCGAAAAGGAACAACTAAGAAAAAAATTAAATTGACCAGGGAAAATAAAAAGTTCCTGAAATTAATTGGTCTATTAAAATGAACATTTTGGATATAACAAGTTCACCAGCATACGATAACACCATAGACGGTATCGAATATCATTCATATAAACCTTACGTAACAAGTTTTAACAGGAATGATGAAATCCGCATACCTATCAATCAGCAGGATTTATACATACTACCATCAGCAAGTACCCTTTATTTAGAAGGAACAGTAAACATCATAAAGAAGGATACAAAACTAAAAGTTACTGCTGTGGAATTCACAAACAATCCATTACTGTTTCTTTTTCAAGATATTCGTTATGAACTAAATGGAGTTGAAATAGATAGAATCAAAAATGCTGGAATGACTACAACAATGAAGAGTTTAGTATCATTTAATGAAAATGAAGCTAAGATAGCAAAAGCTTGGGGTTGGGATATAAATGGAACAAAAACAACCCATGGAAATAGTTTTTCTGCCTCAATACCTCTTAGTAATATTTTGGGCTTTGCTGAAGATTATAAGAAAATAATTATGAATTGTAAACATGAACTGATATTATTACGCAGTAATACAAATTTGAATTCTTTGAAAGTTCCATCTGGTGAGGTTCTTGAAGATATAATAATAAATAAGTTAGTTTGGCGCGTTCCACACGTCAAGGTATCAGATAAAGAAAAAGTTAATTTACTAAAGTTATTGGAAAAGGATCGTTCTCTATATTTGGCTTTTAGAAATTGGGATTTATATGAGTATCCCTTATTACCTAAAACAACTAAGCATACTTGGTCAATTAAAACGTCCTCACAGATTGAAAAGCCAAGATATGTAATCATAGGCTTACAAACAAATAGAAAAAATTTAGCTGATCGCGATATATCAAAATTCGACCCTTGTTATTTAAGAGATGTCAAAGTATATCTTAACTCTAACTATTTTCCATATGAAAACTTGAATATTAGTCTTGATGATCATAAATATTCATTATTGTATGAGCAATATGTCAGGTTTCAGACATCTTATTATGGACGCAGAAGTGAACCACTGCTAAGTACTTCTGAATTCAAAGAAAAAGCACCGCTGTTTGTAATCGATTGCTCTAGACAAAGCGAAAACCTTAAGTCAGGTCCTGTAGTTAGCGTACGTGTGGAACTTGAATGTCATTCAGAAATACCTGATCAGACAGCTGCATATTGTCTTATTTTAAACGATTCCATCATCGAGTACAGACCGTTGAGTAATATAGTAAAAAAAATATCTTAAAATATGAATCCTTGCAGAATAAAATATATATTCGTGGATGTACAAGGATTCAAAGATACACAAAATAATTTTATTATAAAAGAATTGTCTATTTTAAACGAAGAAAATACCCAAACCTTTCTTGTCAAGCCCCCCTATCCATTTAAAAACTTATCGATCGAAGAAAAGAAACAAGTGCGGTGGATAGAAGCAAATCGAGGATATTTCTGGAGTGAAGGCCACATTGACTACAGGGAATTCAAAAGAATTATAATACCATATTTGAATAATAAAAAAGTGTTAACAAAAGGAACTGAGAAAGTTATGTGGATCAAAGGCCTTTGTGAGAACTGTGAAATAATAGATGTGGGAGAAAAAGGATGTCCTAATTTTTTAAAATTATATCACGACTATGAAAAACCTAATATAAATTTAAATTGTGTACAACACACGAAAATGTGTGCATTAAAAAATGTATTGTGCTTAAAAAAGTGGTATGATAATAATAATATACATTTATTCAATGTAAGCTAAGAATTTAATTTAATGTTTTAAATAAAATAAAATAATTATTGCCTAAACTGGTTGTTGTTTTATTCTACCAAATTATATTTTAAAGAATTAAAGTGGTGAGTATTTAGGAATTAAAATACAGCAGATATTTGAATAGGTTTTTAATATAATATCGAAAATTAAAACATATCTTAAATTTAATGAATTAAATAGTACAATGCATTCAGGGAGATACTACTTACTGATTTGATTAAACATCTTAAGAATCACTTCTAATTTAATTTAACTGATCTATTTAAAAATAATGTTATTCAATTATGCGTCTCATCAGTCAGAATCACTTATTATATTTTCAGATATATTTTTAATCACTCTTTCGGTTTGATCTAATATTCTGTCCGTAAAATCTTTTACTATATATTGAGCCGATATTACAACATCACTTTCAGTGTCACTGTTATCACCACTAATGTCTATTATTTTGATCTGAATCAAACGTCTCCCTTTGTATGCTTCACGGTTTAAAACAAATGATGATCGCCGCATACTATTGCGAAGATTTTTAGTTTCACCAGGTGTCTTCTTTGTCTTCCGTTTTGGACGTTTTGGAGACGATTTCTTCTGATTAGTGATTGGAAAAATTTCGTCAAAGCCTTCTAACGGATTCTGCGCACAGTGGAAAAGAAGGTCTTGGGTATTAATTCCAAAAAGTCCATCTTGAGTCTCACTGTTATTATTTATTACAATGTCTGTCATAATCTGAAACAAAATAGAAAACTATTAGGGTCATTTTTATGGATAATATCGAGTAAATAGAAATAAAGGAATAAAAGTTCAAAACTTACGTCTTAAGTCGACTTGAAAGTATGTGAATATGTGTGTTAACTACGACGCTCGAACAGGCTATAATGAGCAGGGCATGATGAATTTTATTCAATGTTTGTCGAATGTGCAAAATCATGTAGTGACATGTCAGTGCACCTGCGTCGGTGTTAAAAGTTTATGCTGCGTTAGTGAATTTGAAGTATCTACGTAGATTACAGGAATAGCTTACACAAAATTTTTCACAAACATTAAATTGATTTTGCATTATTAACTTAAGCTAGATGTTAAGGCTCTTAAAATAAAATAAAAACAACAAGTATTCTAAATGAAATTCGTTTATTCACTATATTCTTACTTAAGGTTCACTTTACATTATTATAACATTATTATTATTATTATTATATTACATATTTATTTCATCTTACAGATAATCTTAAGCTACTTTCATTAGATTAGACCCCAAGAATTGAAATATGACCCCAAGCTCTGCTTGATTTTTTATCTTGCGAAATAAATCGTTTATCGTCGCTACTAGAAAGCGCAATTTTGTTTACAGAACGTGTAAATATTTCATGTTTTATACTTTTAAACAATATGTTTTTCTTGCGTAGTGTATTTGATGTAAGCAATGTGTTTGTATAATCTAAGATACTAAGATCTCGAACAACACATGATTTTACTCCCTTAGCCTTTTTAATTTCAGTGTCAGTATTTTTTATACAATATAATTTAGAGCGTAATCCTACATATTCAGTGATTATTTTTCCACCCATTTCATCTTTGAAAAGTCCTGGTACTTTTTTGTTAATTATTGGTAATTTGTGATAATTATCAACAGAAAAGTTACTGGTATCAAAATACTCCAAAAACGTATTTTTCACATCTTGATAAAAATTTTTGGTTTGGATGTGATAAATAAAGCTGACTGTATCAGTATAACACATCGTCAAGCGGTCCCTGTAAAATGGTTTAAATATAGAATAGTGAAAATCATACATATGTGATTTTGATAATTCCAAAACTGTAAATCCGATATACAGTGGCTTATCTAATACTATACGATTAGGCTTTAATTGAATCGCAACCAAACTTTCCGTAAAAACTGAAGCACTGTGAAAGTTTGGACTCGCGATTAATTTTTCTGCGTTATTTCTTTTTTTAGTTCTATTGTTTTGATCATTCCATTGATTTATCAACTCAACATGGACCTTCTTGCGGTTGTTTTCTAACGTTTTACCAAAAACACTGTTATTGAGCAATTTGAAAAAGTCTTGCTCAAAAGTTGACGTTGCTTTTTGACGCAAATTTGTATTAAGATCGATGTATTGTTTTAAATATGCACTCTGTCGAAACGTTATAGCACGATGTACTCGTCTCAAGATCAAACCATGTCTTAAACAGGTTTTTAAATGTACATAATGTATAACATAATTAAATTTGTCATAAAGATTTGGAATTAACTTTTCATTTTTTCCACCCGGTGGAATATCTTTTTCGGGGCAAAACGGTAAATCATTATGTTCCCAATGTAATTTTTTTGGATAAATGAGATCGACTTCTAGAATGAAGCCGAACTCTGCATCATCAGATACATTATTTACATCTAGTTTATTAACTTCTGATTGATCAAGAAACCTAAAGTTTGACAAGGGCAATGTTTGACACATGCTGTATCCATAAAGATTATTGCAGTCTATATAGACTATGAATGATTCTGGCATCAACGGATCATGGTCGAAAATAAATTCGTTGTTTGCTTTGGCATGCCTATGTGCTGCCATTACCACACCTCCTCGTATGCCTGTCTGTAACATATCTACTATAGCAAAGTCATCTATTAGTTCTAACTCAATGCCTGTTTTATAAAGCATAGCATCGAATGATAAACTCGGTGCTGTAACATAGAATGCAGGGTCCAAGTTGTAGTAATGTTTGCAAGTTTTTCTAAAGTTTTCAAATATATCTGTTAACAACAACACATCACTTTTTAAATACAAATCGGTATATTCGCCTAGGTTCCGAATTTCAAATTGGGTCCAAACTGACTGTGCGTGCTCATAATCTTTATTTGATATGTGCTCATTGTTGAGAGAGCTATAAAAACTTTCTTTGCTTGGCAGAAATGGCTCGTTGTAACGTTCCCATGCGTTCATGTACTCGTAAGGGTAAACGCCTTTACGAGTTAGAAGGGAAAACTCATTTTCATTTGGGTAAATATTCCTTAAATGAGTAAACTCATGAGTTTTCATGGTTTTAACCAATTTTTCTAGACTGGTTCCTAAAAATTTAAACGAATCTACAAATCTTAACTGAACAAACTCGTCTCTTGATATTGGAATGAATTTTGTGAAAGAGATATAATTTTCTTTCGTTTTAGGAATTATTTTTATTGGTCCAGGCGCTTCACCAAGTGTTTTTATAAACAAGTGACAATCATACCCTGCTAAATTGTGGAAAAAAATTGGCACAAACTTTGGAACTTTGTACTGTAAATTACATAAGCTATGAGCTGCACCCCGATACTGTCCAGTAAGGTGACAATGGTCTCTGACCTTATCTCCGAATAGAAAACTCTCACAAATATGACATCGAACTGCATTCCTAAAATCAATTGCATCGTTTGCATTAAAAATTATGGGAACGTTTTGTGATAACACTGCATGGATATCCCGAACATCTTTGTAAAGAGAGCTAACAAATTTTTCTACACAATGAGGACCTCTAAAGATTACGAATTTATTGTAAGAAGGGTCAAGAGAATTAATCACATTGTAAGCAAATGCGATAGGTGTATGCTTTTGTGTAGTGCGCGTATAAGAACTTTGAGGATCTGATTCACTTTTGCTTACATCTTCTAGCATAGTTTCAAAGTCAGCATAAATTACAAAAGGAATGTCTTGTTTGCGTTCGAAATTCTTGAATTTAATTACTGACCCTTTTTCCGGTAGGACAGTGACAATTCCGTTACAGGTATGACTTTCTACATCCTCAACCGTTTTAAAAAACAACAAACAAGTGTCACAAAAATAGATCTGTCCTTTATGCTTCGTTATTTGACTTCTCACCAGTCTCGATAAATTCTTTATGAGACAATAGTGAGATGTTGTGTTGTTTTCTATCCAAAGAAGGTGAATCGTTTTTTTATTTTCATGGCTTTCTGATTTATAAAGCGGGCCTACAACAGTCTTGTTATTTTTTAAGCCAAAAATGATAAAACTTAGGTTTGGATTGTTTTCTTCGAATATTTTAACATCAGATAAAGTCATGGGAAACGAAATGTTTTCAGTGTTTAGTACATTGCGAAAATGTACATATGACGAAACCCTTTCAGGATGGTTTTTAGTTGGATAGAGGGCTGCAACCACGCTCCACAGAAAACAGTGTTTATCGTTGTTTTGAATATTTAAACATGCTTTCTTTTTCTTGATGAATATTGGTAGTTCAATATACGTGGAGCCGCGAAGTGGTTGATATTTATTAACATTAACCTCAATATGCATACAATTAAGAAAAGTCCAACCCGAATCTTGCTCTTCGAATTGGTCAATTTTTGTGCGTATTGTATTGATTACATTTAAATATAAATGCTCAAAATTATAATTTCCATAAACAGGGATATTTTTTGTCATAAACGATTTAGTTTCTTGTTCATTATTTTTGAAAAGTAAAAACTTTGAGAATATTTCGAAGTTGACTTTGACACAAATATGTTTTTTTATGCATTCATCTAAAATGAGTTTGACTTTGTTTCGTATTGAATCTAAAAATACATCAATAGAATGTTCATTTGCGTATTGCGCAGCAATCCTGTAAGATATTATTCGGTTCTGAAATGCTGTCGCTACAATATCTACGCCTTCCACATCGATATGCGGTACAGTTAAAACGTTTTGTTTATGTGTATTACTTCGCAAATGACCTGTCCAGCGCCTACCGCTTATAGATGTGTTACAAACTGAACAGAATGGCATTGTAGAAGCTACTTGCTTGTTTACCTACTAGATATAATTATTAATTTAAGTACCTACCTACATAGAAAGTTACCTATTTTTTGAAGTCAGTATTATAATATTATACGCTTTTAATTTTCTTTTTTATTTCAAATTAATTAAAAATTTTACTTTGAAAGTTTAATATAGTCTACCTACACTACATATATCAAAACATACTATAATAATTCTATCTACCTTTATGAACCTAACTTAATTTAATAAAATAAAAACCATAATAAACCTATGCACACGTTTTGTTTATTTAAAATTAATCTTATCACTATATTTTGTTGGTTTAGAATCTTTAAATAATTTAAACACCGTAATGAGAAACTCTTGTAAAATTTCCCACTCCTTAGTTTGTTCGTTGAGACGCAGCTTTACACTCGTCAACGCTTTTTTATAGCGTTCTTGAGGAGGCGTATTTTGAACGTCGACGACGTTGTAAAGCTTCACCTCAACGTAAAAGTCGCCTTCGGAGACTATTGCGGTGCGTCGGCTCTGCCCTCCGGAAACCCTCGTCGTGAAAGAAGAAGTCGATACGTTGCCTCCGGCGCTTTGTGATGCGTTAGATGCAGCAACGCTTTCTTCCCCTTTCAGAATCGAAAAGATGTCTGACTTGCGTTTTTTAGACCTGTAAAATAAAGAAAATAAAATATGATGAAATACTGTTATGATAATATTTAGGAACTTTTATCATCATAATTAGATTCAGAGTTAAATAATCATTTAAAGTTGCTCACTCCATACAATATACATTATTGTTAAATAATTATTATCATCATCGGTACAGGGATCCCAACCTGAAGCGAGGAAATTATCGTACCAGGGCCGTGAAATTATCGTATTTTAACGTTTTTGAAACAAGATTATCGTACACTCAGTATAATGGCTTAAAATACATTAAAAAATCATATAAAACGATAATTTTTATTACACTTTGTTTGTGTATACAGAACAGAATCAATGTATATTTAACTCCATACAGGCAGACGGGCTGAGAAGACAGACCACAGTACACAGATTTTATAAGCGTACCAACGTTTTGAAATGAAGAAATAAGCTGGCGCTGTGACCAATAAACAATAGTATATGCTCAATTTTTTATTGAATATGAGCGTAATTCTCAAACTTTGTGGTGTATGGAATTTATCGTGTATTTGCGTACATAATACGGAGGCCTAAATTATCGTATATACGTTAATTATAGTACGGTTGGGGCCCTGCATCGGTACCTAGTAGTAGTTACCACCAAGCGATAAAAACGATAACCTATCAGATATATATATATATATATATATACGTACCACGAAAATTCCGGCTCTTGCAAATCGGGTGGTGTGAAGGATGGTGAATATGATGCATGACCGCGCTTAGCAAGGGCAGCAGCGTTAACGACGGGGGTGATCTTGCGCTTTGAGGCTTTTGGCTTCTTGGTAGGCTGCGACAACACCGACGGTGCTGTGGCCACGATTGCTTCAGATTCGTATTCAGAGTCCGACCTGAGAAAAAAAAAAAAATGAGTATGGATGGAACAAAGATTTTAAAAAAACACGTAATAAGACAATACTCACTCACATATTTCTGTAGATGTTTTCTCGAAGTGTCGTGGCTGCGCAATGTCAGGCGGCAGGCGGGCTGGCGGTGGCTGGCGGAGTCTGGCAGGCGGCGGCTGAGCAGGGTGGCAGGCGGCGGCTGAGCAGGGTGGCAGGCGGTGGCTGAGCAGGGTGGCGGGCGGTTGGCAGGGTCTGGCAGGCAGCGAGATTCTCGAGGATGATGAACCAGCGAAGAATATGTCAGTTTTCTAATTTTACGCGATTTTATAGCAAATACTTTTTATGTGTCAGCAAATAATATTCCAATTCAAAAGATATTAAGTACCCGTACTTTAACAAAACAAGCAAATTTGAAGCTAATGGTCGCACCACCTTTGAAATCGGATCAAAGAAAGATAGCGCCTACTCGGATGACAATATAAAAACTCACACCATTACCCGACTACGATAGATTAAAAGATAGAAAAATTAAAAGTCAGTGCATAAAATATTACAATCATATTTTATGTGTTTAGATAATAAGACGGTATCTAATTATTTGAACTGTACAATACACCACACGGGAAGTATTACTATTTACTTTCTTACATAATTAAAGTTCGTTTGCAAAACAAAAAAACCGACTTCACATGCAGCGCAAGTCATTTTCAGTACTAAGTTTGAGGTATCTATCTCCATATCTCTGGAGATTCTTATCGGATCTCGTTAAAATTAAAATGGAACTACACTGTAAACATATTCTATTAATAATAATATCGTTTAAAAACTAAAAACGAACCGACTTCAATGCCGCGCTATTCATTTTCAGTACCAATTTTGAGATGTTTATCTCAATATCTCTGGAGGTACTCATCAGACCTCGATAAAATTATCATGGTACTACACTTGAGATATCTCCTTTCAAACAAAAAAAGAATAATCAAAATCGGTTCATAAACGACGAAGTTATCCGCGAACAAACATAAAAAATATCGGTAGAAATGAGAAACCTCCTCCTTTTTTTGAAGTCGGTAAAAAAATAAAAAAAAAACATTGTCCAAATCCACACACAGTTAATAAATGATGAGGTTCTGAAGTGACAAAAAAATTAAATTATACAGACGAATTGAGTACATCCTCCTTTTTGTGAAGTCAGTAAAAAAAAAAAAAAAAACAAATCAGTTCATAAATGATTGAGCTATGATATAATAAACAAAAAAGTAATTCGTACAAACGCTATCTGTTAAGTCCTCGTTTTGTTAAGTCGGTTAAAAAGTAATTTGTCCTAAGGCCGCTACACACCTTGAGTTTAAACTGCTCGTTTTCACTAAATAGTGTGACTATACATATGAATGATAGTTTAACTGAATGGTAATAATTATAATTTAAAATCGTTAATAAACTAAAAGAACCAACTTCAAATGTCGCGCTAGTCATGTGCCAAGTTTGATGTGTTTGTCTCCATATCTCTTGAGATATGTCATGAGATCTCGATGAAATTTAAATGAAATTACTTGGAAAGCATGTCCTTTCAAACAAATATAAAAAATATTCTAAATCGGTACAGCCATCTTTGAGTAATCGAGAAGCATACATAAAAAAAAGATTCCGACGAATTCAGAACCTACTCCTCGGTTAGGTGTCGGTTAAAATAGCATTCAATTAACTGTACAGTGCAAACTTAATGGTATAAAAATTTATCTGTACCTACAGAACAGTTCAATCGCAGAGTTAAAAACGAACGTGTATGCGAACCCTTAAAAGAAATGCTTACGATGTACATATTGTAATTCAAACCATTTTACCTTGATACGTTTGTACCTACTATCGAGCGTGTGAACAAAACCTCATTCTATAAGTGCACGGTTTCGGCTGTGGTGTCGGTGAGTGTAGTTCTGTAACTTTTTGGAAATAACAAGTAAGTACCTAGCTTTTATTGTATAATATTTTGCAACGTAAAGTTTTTTGGTTGATTCGAAAATAAAATTAAAAACCAAGTTTCTGTCGTATTATATAATAAAGATTTTCTCAATAACTAGAAATCGAAAAAATAAAATAGGTCTTCATACGACAAAAAGCCCTATTAACCGACTTTAAAAAAAAGGAGGATGTTCTATGTTTCACTGTAAAATTTTTTTTTTTTCTCTGTCAATTGTGGTCCGATTTTTTTAATTATATATTTATTTCAAAGATTATACTTTTGTAGTGGTCTCATTGTAAATTTATCAAGTATCTCCAGAGATATGGCGATAATAACCGCAAACTTGCTACTCAAATTGAATACAGTAGCATTTGAAGTCGGTTTTTTAAACGATCCTAATTATTTTGAACATGTTATGTAAAGAAAATAATATTAAAAAATTACATAAAAATGATTATTTTTCGATTGCTGTTTATATTAACTACACACTGATTTAATGTTTAGTTATTTCCAAGTTTAATTTGATTTATTCTGAGTAAAGATTTTTGTTAATTAAATTGTGTATTCTTAGTTTTAAACTAATGTGTACCAATTTCTATTTTACAGGAGCGACAAGCAGCAGGGACAATGAGATCTTCATGAATTTAATAAATTAAAATCCTTTAGATGAAAATGGTGAGTGACTACGCTTGAATTTTAATTAACGTATATACACACATTTCTTTAAAGCACAGAAAATATAAAAGTTGGTGCTTTAGGGGTAGCAGATTTTAATTTTGTAATATTTTTTGTATTGTTTCAGATTTCCAGTATGAACACCTACGCTCTGGAATTATACAAATGTATCTTGTTTGATCTAATAAATATTTCGTCATACAAAATTAGTTTGTAAGATTTAAGTAAGTAAATTTTTAGTCACTACCAGTGAAAAACACCAGTAACAACTGAACATTTCATTTGGTTTTATGGTTTGTAAGATGATGTAAGTAAAATTATATTTTTTTAAATTCTCAGTTAGGACCAGAACAAAATACTGGTAACAACCTGAGAATTTGACATTGTGTTATTAATTAACTAAACCCAAAACTTTTCCTTTATAATCTTGAAGTATAGTGTGCGGTACGGTTCAGTCACACTATACTTTTATCCTTAATTGCACTGACTGGTGCACGGTAAAGGTAATAAGTCGCACTGGATAGTGCGCGGTAATTTATCGTAAGTATTCCGACAAAAAGTCATTACGGCTTTAGTAGAAGTAGTAGAACAGGTTTATCTGACTATACGATATACTCAAAACACAGGTAGGTTAGGGCGCGATAATTTATCGTAAGTATTCCAACAAAAAGTCATTACGGCTTTAGTAGAAGTAGTAGAACAGGTTTATCTGACTATACGATATGCTCAAAACACAGGTAGGTTAGGAATCGCAATCGGTGGAGATAATCCGACCTTGGGCTCCCAGAGTGAAACTTACCATGGATCACTTAACCGATTGTGTTTAGACATCGCAAACGGCGAGAGACAATCCAAAATTATTACACCGGAGGCTTTGAGTTCTAAAACACAAGTGGCGAGAGATAATCAATTTTTAGTTATTGGGTGTTCTACTCCAGCTACATCTGTTGATTAAACGATATACCCAACTGCAACAAGTGAGCGCAGCAAGCGGAGCGAACGCAGTTGGGTATATCGTTTAATCAACAGATGTGGCTGGAGTAGAACACCCAATAACCACCTACTAATAGCCACATGCATCAAAACGAGTCATAGATTAAAACAGTACAACCTTCTATAATGATAAAGATTATTAACCTTAAAATTAGTGGATATCAAGATTAACCTTAGAGTTATCGGTGTTGACTTAGTAGGTCATAAAAGATGTCAGGGTCATAAAAGGTCGTAAAAAATTTTCGCGCTCGCTTCGCTCGCGCAGTAATAGCGCTCGCTGCGCTCGCGCAACCATTTGTTTTATCTTCTTTGTTGGTAATATTTCAGTTACTTTTATATATTAATAACCACATGCATCAAAACGAGTCATAAATTAAAACAGTACAACCTTCAATAATCATTATTGTTGTTAACCTTATAATAAGTGAATATTAAGTTTAACCTTTGTGTTATCGGTGTTGACGTAGGAGGTCATTGAAACTGTCAGGGTCATAAAAAGTAGTAAATAAATTTCGCGCTCGCTTCGCTCGCGCAGTTATAGCGCTCGCTCCGCTCGCACGAGCATTTGTTATATCTACTTTGTAGAAAACATTTCAGCAACTTTTGTATTTTAATAGCCACATGCATCAAAACGAGTCATAGATTAAAACAGTACAGCCTTCAATAACGATAAAGATTATTAACCTTAAAATAAGTGGATATCAAGTTTAACCTTAGGGTTATCGGTAATGACTTAGTAGGTCATAAAAGCTATCAGGGTCATAAAAGGTCGTCTAAATTTTTCGCGCTCGCTTCTCTCGCGCAGTAATAGCGCTCGCTGCGCTCGCACAAGCATTTGTTTAACCTACTTTGCAGGTAACATTTCAGCAAGTTTTGTATTTTAATAGCCACATGCATTAAAACGAGTCATAAATTGAAACAGTACAACCTTCAATAATCATAATAATTATTAACTTTAAAATAAGTATCAAGTTTAACCTTAGGGTCATCGATGTTGACTTAGTAGGTCATAACAAATGTCTGGGTCATAAAAAGTTATAAAAAAATTTCGCGTTCGCGCTAGCACTTCTTTCATTAACTTTGTAGGTAATATTTCAACATTTTTTGTATTTTAATAGCCAGCCACATGCATCAAAACGAGTTTATAAATTGAAACAGTTCAACCTTCAATAATCATAATGATTATTAACATAAAAATAAGTGGATATCAAGTTTTACCTTTGTGTCATCAGTGTTGACTTATTACGTCATAACAACTGTCAGGGTCATAAAAAGTCGTAAAAATTTTTCGCGCTCGCTGCGCTCGCGCTGTGTTAGCGCCCGCTCTGCTCGCGCAAGCATTTGTTATATCTTCTTTGTAGAAAACATTTCAGCAACTTTGTATTTTAATAGCCACATGCATCAAAACGAGTCATAGATTAAAACAGTACAACCTTCAATTATGATAAAGATTATTAACCTTAAAATAAGTGGATATCAAGTTTAACCTAAGAGTTATCGGTGTTGACTTAGTAGGTCATAAAAGCTGTCAGGGTCATAAAAGGTCGTAAAAAATTTTCGCGCTCGCTTCGCTCGCGCAAGTATTTGTTTTATCTTCTTTGCTGGTAATATTTCAGTTACTTTTGTATATTAATAACCACATGCATCAAAACGAGTCATAAATTAAAACAGTACAACCTTCCATAATCATAATAATTATTAATCTTAAAATTAGTGGATATCAAGTTTAACCTTTGTGGTATCGGTGTTGACTTAGGAGGTCATAAAAACTGTCAGGGTCATAAAAAGTCGTAAACATTTTTCACCGTCGCTTCGCTCGCGCATTGATAGCGCTCGCTACTCTCGCGCAAGCATTTGTTTTATCTACTTTGTAGGTAATATTTCATCATGTTTTGTACTTAAATAGCCACATGCATCAAAACGAGTTTATAATTTTAAACAGTTCAACCTTCAATAATCATAAATATTATTTACCATAAAATAAGTGGATATCAAGTTAAACCCTAGGGTTATCTGTGTTGACATAGTACGTCATAAAAACTGTCAGGGTCATAAAAGATCATAAAAAAAATTTGCGCTCGCTTCGCTTGCGCAGTAATAACGCTATATAGCATATAATAGCGTGTTTTAACAGCCTCATGCATTAGACTGACTCAAATACTTAAACAGCAAAACATGGTAAACCTTGCTTAGGTTTACCAAGTAATGATTAATGCCTTTAACAATAGACGATATCGAGTTCGACCTAAGAGTCATCTACAGTGACTTGATTGTTAGGTTATAAAACTGTCAGGGTCATAAAAAGTTATAAAAATGTTTGCTCGCGCAGCTATTTACCTTAAGTATTTTGTAAGAAATGTTTCAGGAACCTTTGTGTTGAGTCAAACAATTAAACAGCACAACTTCGTATACCTAACCAAAATGATTAATGACTTTAACAATAGAGGATATTGAGTTCGACTTGGGGTCATTTATGGTGACTTGGGCTAAGAGATCATCGATCTAGACCTCAAAGGTCATAAAGACACAATAACGCGGGCGAAGCCGCGGGTAACAGCTAGTAAAGTCATAAACTAAAAGAAAATAATTGTTGATTGTGTGCTTAATTAGTACATTTGAAACATACATAGGTATATATTTAGCTGTTGCTTGAAAGCACCCGATAATTGGAAATAATTACTAAAATTAGAGCGTGATTTTTCAGATTTTAGTTTTTAAACATACTTTTTATACTTGTACCATAATTGTGTTGAAAACGTGTCTGTTTCTTTTTCAGTTATAGACAGAACATGAATGAGCTCAGAGTAAAGCTCCGTGACCAGCCACAGAGTGGCTTAGACCGAGCGGTGTGGTGGACCGAACACGTCCTTCGTCACAAAGGTGCGTCTCATCTCCGAGCCCCAGCAGCTAACATGTCCTGGGCGGAGTATCTAGACTTAGAACTACTTGCTGTACTAGCTACTGCAGCATTTATCCTATTAGCTATCGTTCTAACTATCTTATACCAAATTGTCAAACTCATAAGATTAATCGATATATCAGCCAAATTAAAAGTGGCTTAAATTAAGGGTATTTAATAATGTACATAATTATAATAATTGTATATAAATTACTCCTAACGTTTTATGATTTATGTTAAACTATATAGTTTTAAAGGTTTGTGAAAAATGTGAAAATAAATATCGGTGTACAAGACTGACGAAAGGCGATTTTTTTACTTTTTATTAGTGGCATTGACACATAGACCATAGATAATAAAACATTGAGGATGGCGCTGAATACTCAAAGGCGTTGTGTTAGTAATACGTAAAATAATATGATTTGTGATTTACTAATTTTAACAATATATCGCTTATTGTAATGTACTATAGGCCACATTTTTGAGTTTTCAAAATAAGTCCGGGCGGTAACACAATCGGGTCGTGCCTCAATTTTTTTTAAAGGGAATCCTTCTACTTTTTGTCGTGAAGTCGATGAACGTCTTACTGCGAGGTCCGGGTGTCACGGCGGAAAAACGATTTAGGCCAATGTTTTAGTAAAGAACCTGTAAAATAGACACTTTATCTGGTCGCACTGATCTTTGGAGGTCTGCTTGGCTGGGTTCTCGTAAGTTGATTCCATTATTTATTTACTTGATCAATGCCTCTTAGCCTGTTCTCTCTTTAAATTTATTTACTTAGATTTTTGATGTATCCCTTAGTAATCTTCAATTTTGGGCTCGTCGTGGCTATTAGCGAAACTTCAACGACTCAAGTTCCTAAATTTCAAGGATTTTTTTTAAATTTATTATATTAATAGATTACCTATATAACCCACTTTACAACGATACCTCATTTACAACTGTGGCATAATATTTAACAAAGTTATCAGGGTTTGAGTTTTTTTTCCAATTTTTTTTTTTTAAAAGTCACTTACTCTCAATCAAGAACTCAATAGGGTGTTACACCCATTTTCGAAAAATGACTTAATTTGATTCTATAGTCCTAATGAACCACTAAAAATTTACATTGTTAATTCTTAAAAATGAACTAAAATTTTGCATTTCAAATTTTGCGCGTAACTTGACGAAAATACTGGACGCAGTGGATGCCATATCGCTCGCTCTGTGGTAGGGTTAATTCCCTGGAATTCCCGAGCCGATAAATCCCAGAAAATCTTTGGGTTCTGTTCCCAGGAATATAAGGTCAAGAAAAGTCGAGAACTCGTGAAATCATATCATATCAATCATCAATCAATCAATATATATATATATATATATATCTATCTATATATCTATATCTATACTATAATAAAACAGTAACTTAGCGAAAACTGTACATTGAATATTTTTTTTAAATTTAAATAAGAGGAAGCTATATGAACACTATAGATGCCGAAAATATAATGTTTAAAATTTTTGTCTGTATGTATGTCCGTTTGAAAAATCATCACGCCGAAACTAATGGACGGATTTTAATGAAACTTAAAGTGAGCATAGCTTATTTTATGGAATAACTTTTAAAATATTGGTTATCCTGAAAAACATAAAGGTTTTGTTGGGACACGGGAAAAACAGGATATTTTTATGTAAATGTTATGAAATCTATTAGTTAAACACTTCTCAAATGATACTATGATCAAATGTATATGTATAACAAAGTTTCCAAGAAAAAAAAATAACAGGATACGGATAAATCGTTCCTGGTACCGTAATTATACGTGCAGATTCACACTGTTATTCTTAAATTCACCACACTGCATATGTACGTGATTGGATCAGGTGGAACAGAGCCTGCTTTAAGAAGCAAAGGCTGTAGGTTCGATTCTCACATCGTTAGATATTTTTTGTCAAAAATGTAATGTTTTTGTAGTTATTTGTTAGTTATTTTACGATTATTCTCAATCATTCGAAAACATTTTCGGATTCGGAAACTTAATTTTTATTTTTTTATCCCTGAGCTGTTTTGCGCGGAAACCTTTCCAATAAATAACTGATTTTTTCTGATTGAAATATCAAAATTAACCGATCGGAGCATTGTGAATTGCAAAGATCCAAGTCGAAGTAAAGGCAGTTTCCGAATTCGAATTTGCTTTCGAATGATTGAGAATAACCCTGCTGATAGGCTTAGCGTATGACTACTATTTCGCCTGGTGCTAAGCGTTGATGTCATCGAAGATAGTGAATCCGCTGGGCCTAAAATGATCCTGAATACCAAGGGCTTTTTGTTGCTGGACACCGTAAGGATACGCCGGCAGATGTTCTCCTTGATGGTAAAAAGCTATTTTATGTCAACAAGTCAGGCGGAACATCGATATAATGATCCTACTACGTGTGGCAAAAGGTGGTTTGAGTTGTGACTCGCACGAACCAGCCATCAATCGAATAAAAGCATGTCGCTAATCGATTCGCTCTCAAGAAATAAAATTAATAAAGTAATAAATCTTTGAGAAAGATATTCAGATGATGGTGGCATACGCACTCTCTTTAGTTATCTTAAGCTTAAGGAGATCAGCTGAGTTCGGCAAACAACACTCGATCGTTCTTCTACCGATGATGGATTAAACACAGGCCTCATTATTGGAATATAAGCCAAAGGAAACTAGCGCTCAACTATCTTTGAGTTACTCAAAGCCAACTATATATGAGAGCTAAGCGAAGCTAAGTAAGATAACCGAAGTAGGTTTCCATTTAAAACATGAGATGTAGATGACGAATTGCTATGCCGGTCGATGTTTTACTTTACATTACACATTATAACTGCACATATAACAGGATCGTCGGGTTTTCCAGCTTCTGAATTCGTATCGCTGGCGTAGTTCTTTTAGGTAGAAATGTTACAGTTTCGTACCATTTTAGATTCGTCATGTCTGTCCGTATGTCTGTCCGTCCGTCTGTCCGTCCGTCTGTCCGTCCGTATGTCACAGCCGTTTTATTCCGAAACTTTTAAGACTACACATTTAAAACTTGGAAGGTAGATGTATTCTATGAACAGCTTTACGAGTTTTATAAAAAAAATTAAAAAATAAAGATTAATGGGGGGCTGCCCATACAAGGGAATAGAAACTAAAAAAAAAATATCAAACCTTTACGTGCGGTATGTTTTTGGATAGGTCGTTGAAAATGACATTGAGGTTTTTAAAACAATTTTTTTTTCAAAGTCATTCCTTTGGAAGTTTTACACTTCTAAAGTGATAAAATGTGTGTGTAAAAAGTGAAAAATCTAAAAAAAATATCCTGTAGATCTCAATAAAACTTTAACCGAAAATTGGTTAGAAGTCAGTAGTTTTTGAGATATAGCACATTTTCCGAACCGCAAACATAAATTTGTTTTTCATAAAAACGCTTATGTTATGGTAAAAAATGTATCTAGGAGTACTCTCCGTACTCTAATTTAAATCGGATACATTCAAATTCATTGAAAGTGTCTTTTAAAATTATAAACGTAATTATATTTCCATTTAGAATCCCTGATTTAACGAATTGAAATGCAAGTACAGTGCCACAAGTATAACTTGGCGGTGGTGGTTTTTGGAACTAATTCTTTTAATTGAAACTGTGAGTTTGACGTTTGAGAGATTACCGCGACATTATTGTTGATAAATCTGCTACATTAAAATAGTTCAATAATGCCAAAAGTAATTAAAAGTGGTTTAAGAGAAACTGTTGTCAAAGTACAAAGTAAAAGCACAGTGGCGCACAGCCGCGCCAAGTTATACTTGCCGGACTGTATGTCCGTTCCGAAAATTGTGAATTGCAAAGATCTAAGTCGAAGGGGAGGTAGTTTCAGAATCCGATTTTTTTTCGAATGATTGTGAAAGCCTGGCTGAAATTGAAAGGTGCCTTTTATTAAAAGTTATATATGAACGTTTTTAATAAGCTTATCCCCGGTTGTCGAATTTATTGGAGTAATCGTTGACGAGTTTTTCGATTCTGCTATCAATAATTTTAAGCATCTACTTAGCTGGATTTTTTATAACCGTCAACCATCGCTTTGATATAGATTAAACTGCTGTCCCGGGTGAAATATTGTCTAACTTTAGTTAAAACGCCAAGTGGCTGACTGACTACACTTTAAATTCAACTAGCGACCCGCCCCAGCTTCGCACATATGCCTGCAGGGCTAGCATGGCCTTACCCCCGGGGGAAAGACAAAATTATTTCCCTATTTTCGCCACTGACAGGAGATCACCACAACAATTGAAACGCTTGGTGAAGTTTAACCCCAGGTTTTGATTTTGTTTCGTATTAAAAATTAAAAAAAAAGAATTGATTAAAAGTCAGCGGGCGTTTATAATCGTCGAAAAACTTTTCTTATAATTTGCTCTCTTCACCAAACAAAACACGGATAGGTGGAAAAACAAAATAGTCCCCTTGCCATGCTAGCTAGCCCTGCTGGGTAGAGCATATATGCCTGTATCTGTTTGCATCACTTTGTGGCGTCGAGTATGAATTAATCTTTACATAAAACCTTAACGAATTATACACATAAACCTTCCTCATGAATCACTCTATCTATTGGTGAAAACCGCAAATTATGTAGTATACCGCAAACTGACAGACAGACGCGGCAGGGGACTTTGTTTTATATTATGTAGTGATATAAAAGTAAAATTAAGAGTTAATGCTTAATGAGATGCCGAGAATATCAAGGCGGTTAGTTGTCGTTATAGGTATATCTTTAAATGTAGGAGATCAAACGTTGGACGAGCGCTTCTCTATGAGGCTGTATTTTTGTTCGGCTTGATACATTATAACGACGTGGTTATCTACATACCAAAGTACAATTTTTGGCCAAATTTTTGTTAGACAATATATTATGTAATAGTATATATGCAATTAAACATTGTTTAAGTATTCCATTTAAAATACATTGTCATTAAAATTGTAACCCTATCTACCAAACCGGGCAATGCAATAGTGCCCATATATGAATGGTTAGTGTGGATTATTTAAATTAAGATATGAATTGTTACATCTAAAAAAAATTGCAGCGTAGCAGATATAACTTCTCTTGGCCTAATCATAATGTAAGGCATTGATTTGAACCTTAATGAGACGAATAAAAAATTAAGTGTAGCCACACTAACGTTAAGGTTTTGTTAAGATTTTGTAGGAATCGCGAACGAAGTCGCGGGTACAGGTAGTCAAAAATAAATTACAAAAAATAAAAATAAACTATGAAGTTATATGCGAACAAACATAAAAATATATACACATATATATATATATATATATATATGGTCGAATTGAGAAACCTCTTTTTTTAAGTCGGGTAAAAAATTACGTTGCCACGATCCAGGAGACAGTCTGCCGCCATAACCTCACGATGTTCCGGCAGACAGCCCTTGAGAGTCAGATTATTCTAGGCATGTTGTGTTCACCATCTGCAAATAATCATCGCTAACGAGGCGAGATGAGTGGTCAAACGCTAGCCAGACTACGCTCGATGTCCAGAAAAAAAAACAAAACTTCAGATTTGTGCCATCGTTAGCGAAGGTAATTATTCCATTTTCACGCAGTGCAAGCGTTTCGTTTCTAGGTTTCCACACTCATCATACGTGCCACTAAGGATTTCCTGTCAGAGTCTGTGTTTCAAAATGATAAAGTATATAATCTGGGGCTCTTCTGTCATCAGTGTTACTCATAAAAATCTGTTTATCAATTGCTGCTAGGCTATTCTGTAAGCTATCTCGACAGCGGGATCCGCGGTGAGATTCGAATTTCGTACTTTGAAATTCAATCGTATCACGTTCGCAATACGTTTGAATTTCGTAGTACAAAATTCAAATCTCACCGCGGATTCCGTTGTCGAGATAGCTTACAGAATAGCCTAGCTGAACTGCCTCTCAACTGAGAAGCTGGCAAGGACTTGATCATTGCTCAACTTTTTTTCACTCATAAACGTTAGTCAGACGTTGCTTGGTTGAGACACGAAATAGATATGCTCCATGGGCTGTTGGCTTAGACTATAACCAAATTAGTCGACTAAAGAACGATTCCAGCCCTCAGATATTCATTTTTTATCTGTAACGGATTGTAGATTTGACAAATCAAGTGTAAAAAATACCGCGAAATCCGAAAATCGATAAAATACCCATGTATCAGCTGATCGGTTCTGTTAACGCCATCTTGCCTCTCAGCAAGTGCTTAACTTTGAGAGCTGTCAATGCAATGCTCTCACCTCTCAAATTTGATTACACCGAGCACGAAAAACTTGCGAAAAAGTATTCGTATCGTCATCGACTTGAAAATGTATGAAATTTGTACAGCGCCCCTATCGTGCGTAAAAGTAACTAAATTCGGCAGCACGAACGATTTTGATTTGATTCGTATCGCAAACGTATCGTTACGTAAACGATACTTGAGATTTTACTAACAAAATGCGAGCATGAACTTAATTTTGACGTACGGTAATGTTAATTTCGAAGGCTGGCTATCGAGCATAGTCGAATATTTTTTCACTTAGGATTTTCCGGTGAGAAAAGTTTCATAACTTTTTTTAAACTGCATAAAACATATTTTTTGCGTGTATTAAATGCAAATACCGCCCGCTTTACCAACGTCGTTCTCTTTATTATCTTCTTGCTGCAAGTTTACTTAAAATTAAGGGAAAATAAAAACATAAAAACAACATAAAAAATCTTTCCTCATAGTTAATCCTCCTTCGAGTTAATAAAACCTTCGTTCCAAGTTGACAAGTTTCATCGTTGTCAGCGACCATATTTGATTATCAAACTTCAAATTCGACACTGTCACTATGTCATCCATCCATGTAAATAAATATAATATACCAAGTGTGAGTCGGGTTTCCACTAAGGGTTCCGCACAACACAATGTAATAATAAATATATGAAACTCTTAATTCACCGCAACTCTCTTCATTATATGAACACTATGGCTCAATGCATATTGAATAGGCAGCGACGCGACGCGCCAAGACGATCAGAAATGACAAGACATTATAAACCTTATGAACAATGTTACAAGACAAAGAAACGCTTGATAGAATGAACGAGGTGTGGGTACGTAGTATTATTAAGTATTCTGTGATGTGGGGAAGCCTCGAGCCGTCGTTTTCCTTTCGAAATACGGAACCCAAACTCCAAAGAATCAAGTCATTGGTGACGCTATATCTTTCGTTCATAAACTGATATATATATTTTTAAAGGTATTAAATATTATTATCTTTTTCAAATAAAATGCATTTTAATATCACTCATACCGTATTTGAAGATGTTTATTCTGTTAAAGTACTTTTTTAAATATAATTTCCGATAAATAGAAAGCTAAGCCCGAAGTAATAAAAAGTTCACTGTTCAATTTAATTTTTGAACGAATAATTCATTTAATAAGACGTTCATTTCATTAACAACGGCTCGTCTCTACTTACATTAGGATGACGCTACTAACATAATCGTATCGACCTCTCGATAGCTGTCAGAGTGTGCTTCGTGCTGCCGCCTATCGTAACACCACGTTATTGTATCGTTGACTCGATACCTTTACGATACGAATTCGATGATTTTTCGTGCTCGGGATACTGTTTATGAGTGAGATTTTCCTTGATCAATAGTTCAGCAATTGCTCAAAATTTGAGACACGTTTATATGTAACACTGACCGTGTTACTTATAAACGTGTCTCAAATTTTGAGCCTGCTACCTGCGTGACACCGGCCTCTAAACTAAGTAAATACCTACCGCACTTATTTCAATTGCTTTGTGAACAAATATGTACCCGCTAATATACATTTCAGAGTAACTTATGTCATTTATATTAATGAATCAAATTAAACATTACGTGAATGTAATTAGTAAAACGACAAGACATACATTACGCCTAAATAAACTGTTTAAATTTAACTTGAAAGATGAGGTTGTAATAATGCATATACAATTATAATTTATACACTGTACTTATATTATTATAAAGAGAGAACATTTGTGTTTTTTTAAGTATCATATAGGCTAGCGTTTGACCACTATCTCACTTGTTGGTTAGTGATGATGCGGTCGTGGATGGTAGCACGCTAGGCCTAGAATAGGAACTGTCTCTTAAGGATACCTGCTGGAACACATTAGATGTTTTTTTCTAACTTGAGGGTGGTAGCTGGCCAGGCGGACACTAGATAGTGTCCTAACATCATGCGGGGGTTGTTAGTTCCTTAACGATGTTTTTCCTTCACCGAAGGGCGAATGTTAAAAGCGCATATAATTATAAATTTTTTATAGAAAAATACATTGGTAGACGGCGGAGATGAACTTGGTACCTCTGGCATCAAAGCCAACCGTTCTCTCACGACACCACCGGGCCCTCAAAATTTGCACTGCTCTATATTTTTGTCGGGTAATAACAGTACTGTGGTACTACGTAGGATAGGATATTTTGTGTGTTTTTCACAGAAATATGAATACCTTATTATTTATATTTCTGTGGTGTTTATAAACTGCTGCTGCTGACAATGATGCTTACAACCGCAGCGGTAATCCCAGGATGTCTACTTCAGACAAAGTACACTTTTATCACGTGGATAGAATAATACACGTGGTTCTATTCTTATACGAAGTTCAATATCAAGTAGCTTAGCCAGTTAGCCCAGTTTGCTATAGTTTCTGGCAGGCCTTTACTTAGAAAATGTTACAGTACGGAAATATACATAAACAGTAGGGACTTTTTACAGGTTGAGAAATTGGTCAATTTGATTTCACTGTTTGATTTCTTTTAAATAGCTTCAGACCAGTATCTCACCTGTTGGTAAGTGACGATGTAGTCGAGGATGGCAGCACGCTAGGCTTAGAATGGAAGCTGAACTGAAAAACTACATTACAACTTTAAATTTTGTCTTTAAGAGTAAAGACAAAATTTAAAGTTGTAACGTACCAGTTTTTGAATGCATTTCGAAGAGACAGATTAAAAAGAAGAGATTAAAATTACTTCAACTTATACCGTTATCTCCTGTTTGTCAACCGACTTCCCAAAAAGAAGGAGGTTCTCAATTCGTCTGTATGTTTTTTTAAATATATTTATTGTGTGTATGTTACGCGATTACTCTATCAATTGTGAACCGATTTTAATGATTATTTTTTTAATCTGTAGGGTACGTTTCCGAAGTGGTCTCTTGTAATTTTCTCGAGATCTGATAAGTATCTCCAGAGATATGACGATAAACGTCTCAAACTTGCTACTGAAATGGACTCACGGGGCATGGAAGTCAGTTGTTTTAGTTTTTAAACTCTTAATTGTTAAAGGGACAAACTAACATATTTACCCCCGCTACATTCCATCAACCCTTCATTTCAAATTCGATCCTTCAGAGAAACTCCAAGCATAGCTCTCTTCACAGCTCGCTGAGCGACTTGTATTAAATATATGTATAATGTTATTCGTATTACACATACTAACTCATCGACATCATCTTCCCACCCTTTCTCACTTAAGTGGAGTCGGTGCAACATGTCATTCTCTTTCATTTAGATCTTTCCACAGTAATTTCCGCATCCACTTCCTTTTCATCCATATCTTCTATCACACAGTATATCCACACTCTCTTCGGTCTTCGTCTATAGCCGTCCACTTTCAGGTACATTGCCTTTCTAGTCACGTGGACTTCACTTCTTTTCATAATATGTCCATACAGGCAAGCTTATCGCTTTTAGGGTTCCGTAGTCCTAACAAGGAACCCATAAGGGGACATGACGAAACTTTATAGTTTCGTCTGTCTGTCTGTCCGAGGTTTTGCTAAGAGACCGTTAATACTAGAAAGCTGTAATTTTGTAGGGGTATGTATATAAATTACGCCGATAAAGTGGTGAAATAAAATTTAGAAAAATATTTTTTTAAGGGCAGCTCCCCTACATTAAAAGTGGGGATGAATTTTTTTTTTCGTCGTCTACCCCATCGTGTGGGGTATCGTTGAATAGGTATTTTAAAATAACTTAAGGGTTGCTAATACCATTTTTCGATTGAATGCTCCATTTACGAAATATAGAACTTTAAAGTGCAAATTTTTGTTCCAGTAGGGCGTTTCCCCCCTCTAAAAGCTAAACTGCTGGCTTGAAAACTCTGTAAAAATTCGTGATAATAGTGCATTTCATGAATTTTAAAGGAAAATTATAGCGGTTAAGATAACTTTATTAGTTAAGCAGTAATAGTTGTTGAACTTGGGTGTTGGATAAATTTTGAGCAAAATCCTTAGAATAAATCCTTTAAAGTGACAAAGGCGAAGTACTTAGTTGCTTGTCTATAACGGGTAAAGACTTGCATTGAATAACGGGCTACTACGGAACTCTACACAGCGCGTGGCACGATACGCACTTGGCCGGTTATTAACTTTTCTGTCACTGGTGCCACTTTCAGGCTTCCCCTCACATACTGATTCCGAATTTCATCAACACATATTAACTCTTCAGTAATATTTTTTTATTGTTTACCTACGTACGGTTACTTACACTGTGACGATTTATTTTTAGAGCAAGCAACTCGTCAGTGCGTAGGATGATAAACATCGAGTGGGTATCGATGTCTATTTATTTTCCTTGGAAGTGTTACTTCCCAAGTTTCCTGTGTATTTTAGTAGAAAGACATTTTATTAGTCGGTCTGTGGAAATATTTTATATCACTTTTGACGGTCGAGTAGTTGTTGGCAGCAAATCCGAAGGTTCGATTATCTCAGGGCCCAATTATGTGATGGACCCACAAAGATTAAACGTGGGCAAAGCCGCGGGTGAAGTTAGTATACAATAAAGTGTACATTCGAAGCACAGAATAGATAATAATACTTTCGTAGTTTGATTTTGCTAAATAAAGAATTTACAATAACCTACTTACAGGTTTCCCAAAACTGATAAAAGTATTAAAACGTTTGGTGCATATTCTCATTATACTTAATGATATTTTAGCTGACCGGTAAGTAATATAGATTTATGAATACGAGCTCGTTACCCCTCGGGTCCAATCGACCTTGTCTGCGCTGCATGCTAATGGCCGTTTTGAGGGCTCCCGGATTTTTGAGATGACTTCCTTGACACGAATTCCGTGGACGCGTTATGACTGTTTTTGTTTAAATATTAATATAATTGCTTGAGCTGTGTCCATGTATTATTTTTACGCAGAATAGGCAAGCGATTGACTATCTCACCTGATGTTAAGTGACGACGTGGGCCAAGATGTAACACGCTTGCCTAGAAGAAACCTATCGGTTTTCTGGTATATAAGTCTATACGTAAATTCATGATACGGGCTATCTGCATTATGAATTTGAATTAAAATCAGCATTACTCTTTTAGCATCACACACATACAAACACACACGCACTGACAACGTTATACCGATTTAAAATAGGAGGAGGTTCTCAGGTCATCTGTATGATTTTATATCCAAAGATAGGTAGTTACACCACAGATTATATAATAGTTACTACGCTACTCTAACTTGCTACTGACAATAATTACTAGCGCGGCATTTTAAATCGTCTTTGAAGTGATCACTTCTTTAGCGGCGTTGTGCACTTTTCTTGGGATGGGTACAACATGTTAAACTCGCGTCAGGGTCACGTGACCTGATCGTAAGATGAAAATTCGTGAGACGGAGTGCAGGGCGCTTGCGCGTGGTGTTATTCCAAGGGAGTGCAGGGCGCTTGCGCGAGGTATCATTCCAAAATATTCAAAAATAACGTGTTCAAGTTTTCACTTCTGCCGGCACTCCCGGAGTGCAACCCGATGTTTTTTTTTATAAACGATCTTATACTATAAACTGATAATATTCTGTAGTATTAATACCTATACTATATCATTGTATCATATAACTCAGAGGCCTATCTTAATTGGCGCCTACTATGTATGTATGGGGACACCCTTTAATTTTAAACTTTTTTTATTTTTTTGAAAGTTCCCTTTATTTGTGCTGTAAGACCTTGCTTCTTGCCAAATTTCATGATTCTAGGACTCTAGGTCAACGGGAAGTACCCTATAGGTTTTCTACCCAAAACCTATAGAGTACCTCCAGTGGACCTAGAATTGTCAATTTTGGTTAAAAGTAAGGTCTTACAGCACAAGTAAAGGAAAATTTTCGATAAATAAAAAAAAGTTGAAAATTAAGGTAAATTTTGGTATTTACAAGTTTTAGCGAAAATCTAAATTTGCCCATATCTTTTTACCGTGTTGACTCAGGACCTTGATTTTTATACACACATAGGGACTATAAACTTCAGTGTTTGGTATAAATTTCAACTTGCTAGGTCCACCCGTTTTTGAGAAAATCCGTGGTGACACACAGACGGACAGACAGACAGACAGACAGGCGGACAAGAAAGTGATCTTATAAGGGTTCCTATTTTTGCCTTTTGAGGTACGGAATCTTACATTGAAACATTGATCTACCGAGTCAGTATATATTATGTTACTCTTTGATCTACCGACAGATCGCACCGCAAATGTACATCTATTATACATATCGAAATGTATTGAGTAAAATGTATAATTTTCATTGCCATTGCACTCTTACCTATTAATAGTAAATCAGATGACAGTTTAACTCTTCGTGAGCAATTCAATATCTACTACAGTCCGGCAAGTATAACTTGGCGTGCCTGTGCGCCACTGTGCTTTTACTTTGTACTTTGATAACAGTTTCTCTTAAACCACTTTTAATTACTTTTGGCATTATTGAACTATTTTAATGTAGCAGATTTATCAACAATAATGTCGCGGTAATCTCTCAAACGTCAAACTCACAGTTTCAATGAAAATAATTAGTTCCAAAAACCACCACCGCCAAGTTATACTTGTGGCACTGTAGCTTTCGGCTTAGCCGCGGCTGAAAACTGTCTTGTGACCTGGTATATCCAATCCAACATCAAGTAATTAATTAATCAAATCTACTGCTGACCGGTCATAGACAGTGCCGACAGCTGTTCAAACCAAAGATTAAGGATTAATCCAAGGTCTGTGGTTCCAACAGTAATTTGTTTCACAGATCTACACATAGTTGATTGAGCAACGGACGCGTCTACTTTACCACCTTTGAATATTATAATTATTCATCATCATCATCATCATAATCAGCCGATATCCGTCCACAGCTGGACGTAGGCCTTTCTTAAGACATGCCACTGAGCTCGATCTTCGGTTCTTCTTTTCCAGTCACTGCCTAACGTTTTGCGTATGTCGCTCCACCTGATCACACGTCCTACGCTACGTTTTCCGATTTGCGGTCTCCACTCTACTTCTCTACTTCAACGGTTGTTATATACTGAACTAGCTTATCAGTTATAATAGATGTTCCCATTTTCCATGGTTAGCGATCTGTACTTTGCCAAAAAACCAATGTTAGCAGCAACTTTACAAGGACGCTTATTTAGCTTGAAATATTATATCTCAGCCGTGAAAATTATTATTTTTGGCGCGAGACATAACAAAATATACGTAAGACAATGACGATTCGGTGTCCCGTCCTCTCTATATGTTGTGCAGAATGTGCGTCGCGAGACGTTCTTATATTTTGTATGAAAGTCCAATTTTAAAACTTCATGTTCGAATACCTCATAAATTGAATTTCATACAAAATGTAGGAGGTCTCTCGATGCAAAATATACAGAGAGGAAGGGGCACGGAGCGCAGACGCGTCTCTTGGACGTCTTTATATTATGGCAAAAATGTACAGAAAAGACAAAGCAAAGACGGGGCTAAAACGTGGCAGGGTACGGATATGAACACGAACTGCGAAGGTAAGTAACCGACTTATTCAGACATTTAGTAAGAGACGGAGAAATAGAAAAAACAACAAAATAGAAAGAAACAAAAGAAAAAACGTTCTCAGTGGCCGGCTCGGTTCTTGAGCGCTACTTTGAATGTATGAAGCCGATTTTTTTCGTCTTCTAGCGGGGAGGCGACGCGTGATGAGGGAAGCGGTGGGCGCTTGTCGAGTGTTTTCAGAAATTCTGTATACATACTGAAACGCCTAAATACTTAAAACATATATAACAAACAAGCCAAAGTTGAGTTTATATTAAATTTCCGAAAAGTTTCGTCGTCATGTAAGTTGGCTCTCATATTTTATTTATCTGGAAAGCTTGATCCATTTTATTTTTTCCCAGGTAAGCATTACAAATTTAATATGTCAGAAATGTAACTTTTATTTGTATTTTGCTTTTAGGGCTACAAACCAAACCGACAGTCCTTAAAAACGGGAAGTCTTAAACATTTGGCGAATTATATTCAGAAATTATAAAATCTATAAAATATTATTGTTTGATACCACATTCTATTAGTGACTGGTAGTGGTAGGGCTTCTGCCAGTCCGCCTGGGGCGGTACCACCACTGTGCCAAATAGGAATGTTTTTCGGTTGAAATGGCAAGGTGTCTAGTAAAATTACAGGGCATGTGAGACTCAACAACATCTTTATCTCAAGGTAACTGGCGCAGTGCAGTGACATGCAAAATTCTGGACTGTCATAATTTTGCATGCCGCTGCATCTGTTATAGGTAGACGTCATCGCTTACCATCAGGCGAGCGTCGTCCTTGTCCTGTTATCTTTTACCGTAAAAAAATATGCTAATAGTTATGAAATAACGGAAAATGCCTATTTTTAATGTTATTGGACGTGTATTTGAATTTCTTATACATACGTACCTAGTTACTACCTACGTACGTAGTACTAGTACGTAAGTACCTTGTTACTACGTAACCCTAAGGAGCTAAAGCTAAGGTTCCTGAGCTTTAGCTTAAGCGCCTCAGGATTACGTAGTTACTAGGACTACGTTACTAACGTTACGTAGTAACTAAAGCGTAGTAAAAAAAACGCTTAAGCATGAAAATCTACTTTCACTCAATTTACGAAAGCAGCCTTACCCACAGTTAGGTATCACCTATAGATTATTAGTTTGAAGATTATCAGCAACCGAAGGTCAGCAGAATACGTGAGAGAACTGTCAACTCACTGTGGCCTCAACAAACAAACCAATCCTGGACGTTGAGAATTTAGGATTGATTCTCGTCACGTTAAACAAATCGATAGAGCACGGTTATGTTATTTATATAACACTAGTTTAGCAGTGCCCTGTGGTTTTACCCGCGTAGAGTAAGACTTCTAATCTCCTCTTTAAGATTTTTGATTTGTCATATTTATTTTTACAATTGGTTGGTCAAAAAAAGAAAATGATAGGGGCGTAGCTACAGCAGACCGTGTTAATACGCTTTTATTAGCTTCAGACGTATGTATGTTTGTATGTTATTATGTAACGGAATCTTTGAACATGATTTTAACCCCCTTCAAAACGTCGGATTAACTAGAAATTTGGCATACTTATTAAGGACCGATGACAATAAATAAATTAAAAAAATAAATAAAAAAAACGACTAAAAAATGAAAAATAAATAATAGTTTAAAAAAACTAAAAAAATACGCTTTTATAGAAAATCCAACTAAAAAATAGAAAACAAATGTTAATAAATTTGAATTAAAAATAGTGTAAGAAAAAATGATTTTATTGTAAAAAAAAGCGTGGAAAAAAGCGTGCTTTTCAGGATATTATCAAAATAACCCTTCTAGTCATATCTGTTCATAAAATATTTGGAACTATTGATACCATGCACACCACGCTTTTTTTTCACGCTCCAAACGCGATCAGAAAACAATTGAAAAGTATGAGATCGCTATTAATTTTGAGACGGAAGGTGGCCAAGGCATCTCTGTGATAAAACAACACAACAACCCCACCGAGTTTGGGCTCGATTGATTTGTCTTGAAGAGAACTTTACGCCTAGATGATATCCAGGGTCTGATGATGAAGCTGGAAGGTGGCCACGGCATCTCTGTGATAAAATAACGTAACCCCAGTGAATTTGGACTCAAATGATTTGTCTTGAAGAGCACTTTACACTTAAGTGATAGCCAGGATCTGATGATGAAGCTTAAGGTGGCCATGGCATTTCTGTTATAAAGCAACATAGCCCAACCGAGTCGATCGATTTTCCTTGAAGAGCACTTTACCCATAATCATCAAATATCCGTGGAATATTTTAAAACATCATGCCTTCTCTGAGGCGCTGAAGTATAGTAATTACCTAGCCTGAAAAACGGGTAGTGCTTCAAGCTTTTAAGAATATAGGTAAGTACCTACACGCCAAATACTTACTAGAATTTATTTTTAACATTTTAGTTCATGTCCCAGATAAAAGCTTGTTTTTAAAAATATTTTTTACTTATAATTTATTTTGTAGTCTGTTAAAAAATTAATAATATTATAATTAATAATATCGAAATATAACCTAGGTTATATTTCGATGTAATAAATTAAATATGTAATTGCTAGGTAATTGCTATACATTACATTTGTTTTGCATTTAAATATAAATTTATAAACAAATATTATTGGATTTAATAAACATACACAAAATATATACAAACGGAGTAAATACATATGAAAGGAGATATTTTATATTAACGGGACGAGGAATTTTGGGGCTTATGGCATCATATAGGGAGAAAGAATTTTCGACAACAGAAAAAAATATGATCTAGAGTTCCTTCATCTAGACCACATTAACAACTGTATTGATTGATTGAACTGTACCTAAATGTAATCATTATTGTACGTAATTCTAAGTTATTTAAGTGCAATAAAGCGTATTCTATTTATCTAACAACGACGATTTGATTTCATCTAGGACAATAGATTACAATTTTATCTATTCCTAGTAGACCATCTCACGTTGTCATGACGTCAATATCATAGTCAGATACAATGTCAATGTCACGTGTTTGTCTGTTTGTTGCGAGGCAAGAAGTTTATGGGCAATGGAGGTTGCATGCAGAATATACTTTTGAACACTACAAAAATGACCTTGATATTCCAGGTTATTTTTAATATAATAAATTATTTGTAAACTTTAAACTTTCGCGATTTGAATACATAGTTATAAATATGACGTCTCGTGACCACGATCAATGCAACTTGGTCAAAACGTCGAGTTAAATAAAATTAATGTTTTAGGCGCGATAAGTCCCGTATTTTCATATCGAGGGCTTCATAACAAATGGACGTACAGCAAAAGCGTGTTTTAGAAAATTTAAAACGCCATTTTTGCTTGTACGACCATTTGTTATGAAGCCCTCGACGAGGGCTCTTCATAACAAATGGGCGTACAAGCAAGAGCGTGTTTTGTACTAGCTACAGCATTCGAAAATTTAAAACGCCATTTTTGCTTGTACGCCCATTTGTTATGAAGCCATCGATATTTATAACGAATAAATTATTATATAAGAGTTAGATAAGTTAAACTATAATACTTGCTTTACTAAGCTTTTAATATAAGTTCATATTTGTTCTAATTTTAGGGAAGGCACTGCTTTTTTGCAACACAGTTTTTAAATAAAGCAAAAAGCAGGGTTCGCACTTGAAGTCTGTAAACTTTTGTTTGTGCAAAACAAAGCAATTTTGTATTTGTATTTTGTATTATTATTTTAAAAATGACCTTCGAGATGAGATATTGAGTTTCGTCTAATAATTATAATATATCATAATATATAATCTAATATTAATATCATGTCGTCAATGTATACAAATGCATATGTCGTCAAGGTATGTAATGTGTTTGAGATGTTATCTCTATATCTCCGGAGATAATTGTCATGCCTCGATAAAATTGAAATGTGACCAATAAGGCGGCATAATCTCACAAACAAAAAAATAATATTTGAAATCGGTCATGATTTGACGGAGTTCCGAGGTAACAAACATTAAATAAACTGGCCAAGTGCAAGTCGACTCGCACTCGTAGGGTTCCGTAACACAGTTAAGTATTCCATAGCTATGATTTTTCGCAACTACGAAATTAACTTTGTTTTTCATAGAGTTTGTATGAAAAACAAAGTTATCTTTGCAGTCGCTATATCTTAAAAACTGCAGACTGTATCTCGTTCAATTCAATTTTCGTTGTAAGTTTTTATTGAGATCTACAGCATATATTTTTTTTAGAGTTTTCACTTCCATACTTTAAAAGTTAAGGGGGCGGGGGGCACACATTTTACCACTTTCGACGCGCCTATCTAATGATTGACTTGAGAAAAAATGATTTCAGGAACCTCAATGTCATTTTACAGACCTATCCATAGACCCCACACTTATAGGTTTGAAGAACATTTTTTTTTGTTTCAGTTCCATGTATGGGAATGTCTGCCCCCCCCTTAAACTTTTATATTATTTATTTTTGTATAAAAATCGGAAAACAGTTTACAGAATACATCTATCTATCAAGTTTCAATTCTGTAGTCCTAATAAAAAATGGCTGTGACATACGGACGGACAGACAGATATGACGAATCTATAAGGGTTCCGTTTTTTGCCATTCGGCTACGGAACCCTAAAAATACAGTCGAATTGAGAACCTCCTCCTATTTGTGAAGTCGGTTAAAAATGTACATCTACAAGTGTACACATATTTATTATGTTCACATTAGAGGAAGTTTTTCGATGATAATATTTCTTCAACATGTAAACAATTTTGTAACAAATTGAGTTTGAAGGGCACGCGGAAGGTGTTATTTGTATCTACCTCATAAAAGTTCGATAAAAGATGACCACGTTGCTTATCACGTTGCTAAAAATACAAACAAATAACATTCTTGTTGCTATGAGCATTAATGACCAAAATCGTTCAACACTCAAAACATAACATACTGTCGGTTTACTACCCACATTTTTTGTGAGTATAATTATATAATTCTAAACCGTAGTTTGTATGAAATAAAGAATACATTTGCTTGTTTGTGCCGGTACAGATATAACGCTTGCAAACGTATGCAATTATAAGCTTTATCGATTTAGCTATAAGAATTGGTATCGTGTAAAAGTGCAAGTCTATTTTGAGTTGACTAATGAACCGTTATATACTATGGTGAGTAAATTTGCATCTAGTTGGTTTGTCAATCCATAAAGCTTGTTGACAAAGGGAAATTTACGGTACTTACAGGATCCAATGATGTTTTACAAAGAAGATTTAAGACAATGGAGGTTGCATGTAGAATAAACTTTTGAAGACTAAAGAATATGACCTTGAAACATATTTTTGCTCATTTCTTTCTTTAGGTTGATTTTAGTGACAGATCGTGTTCTAACGGTAAGTGTGGGCGAGATGGAAACAAACCCGGGGTGAATTAATTGTCTTCACAATTATGTTCTACCGTGCAAAGTCAAGTAGGGTGCAACGTTTTTGGTTTACCCATTCTTAGGTATGTTTTAATTTACAAATGCAAAATAAAATTGCAATTGAAAGTTTTGGCGGGAACGTGAAAAAGTGTGTGTGCTCTCATTGTATCTTTTCCTAAAGCTTGTAGGTTTTCTTCCGCGGGTTAATTGTTAATTGTTTATTAATTATAAATGTGTGCGGATGCATATGTGCGATTGTAGGGAAACAGCACAATGTTGAAAAACATTGTATTTGCGTTCTCACCAAAATTCCACTGAAAATCTTCAGTAACGTTTCTAAAGTCAGTATTTTTTTGGTGATCAATAAAGAGTTTTTGTATTGTAAAGTCTACATCTTTATTGAGGGCGTTTTATGACTTGGACTACACTATGACTTCGAATTGACCTGAAATGTGACTTCGACCCATCATTATGACTTGATTTCACACAAACGTAAAAGTACTTTGATACTTGGCACTGGCTAAATACGATAAGTGTCTGAAAAAAAATTATAATTAAATAAAGTAAAAAAAAATTACGCGATATTTCATACATTGTGTAATGTAGTCAAGTAAGTTTTTAAGTAAGTAAGTGAGGTTCTTATATGTATAAACGAAAATAACAGCTAAATTTTTTATACACTTAAACGAAAATAACAACTAATTGTATAGTACCTATATTATAACTTATACGTTTGCCGTTCTTATTAAAACAACATTCGTCGTTATAGTTTTTAATAATTTGTCAAAACACAATATTATCACCACAGTTATTACGTGTAATATTATTACTTATAGCAATTAATTAATCATTACCTAATTATCAGTGGTGAATGAATAAATTAACCGTTATCTTTAAAAAAAAAACAGACGAATTGAGAACCTCCTCCTTTTTTGTAAAGTCGGTTAAAAATAAAACTAATCGTATCTGATATTATTTTATGATAGCTAGTTAAAAATTGGTCAACGTGTATGTTAGAAATATTTATAAAAAGACTTGGCAGCGGTGGGATTCGAACCCACGCCTCCGAAGAGACTGGTGCCTTAAACCAGCGCCTTAGACCGCTCGGCCACGCTACCACATAGTATGAAGATCGAAATTACTAAAGAGTTGTTCATGCTTTTTAAATACTTTTATTTAGGAAATCAAAACAAGACAATATTGTTTTAATACACATATACTATTATTAGGTTTGTAAATATATATATACATATATATGTATTATTTTTAGTAGCTTTTAGTAGCAATGTCTAGATTTATGTCTATCCTCTAGTTAAGACTTCTCTCGTCAAACCAGTAGTATAATATTGGGAAACCCTCAATCTCGTCTGTTGGTTTCACCCCGGGAAGAAAAATCTCAATTTTAATATTAGAAGTTTGTTTTGACAAAAAGGATAATGTCCGTCTTTCGTACAATGCATTTATTTACACAAGATAGGGATGGGGTAGTTTTTGTACCATTCATGTTAACTTAAATGTATTTTATTTTTAATGTTTTGCGGGACAGACATGCACTTGAACTAATGTTCTACGGGCGATCTTGCAGTGACGCGCCTTGGTATTGCCTATTTGCGTTGTTTTTTAACCCCCGATGCAAAAAGAAGAGGTGTTATAATTTTGACGTGTGTATCTGTGTATGTGTGTATGTCTGTTTGTGGCATCGTAGCAACCAAACAGGTAAACCGATTTGATTTAGTTTTTTAGGGTTCCGTACCTTAAAAGGAAAAAGGTACCATTATTATTTTTCTTTTTCTCCGCAATTTAAATTAATTTAATTGTACTATTCATTATTCTATGGCAATACGTAGAGACACATAATAATGAATAGTTGGTGTAGGTATTAAGGAGAAACTTATACTAAATACATGGGTCTACGGTATCTTTCGACTGTGAAAAAATCATACCTGTAAGTCATTGAGATCAAAAGATATGACCGTTTATGTCGCATATTTTTGCATTTTTTTCGATTTCACAAGGGAATCAATACCTATAGGGTACTTCCCGTTGACCTAGAATCATGAAACTTGGCAAGAAGCAAGGTCTTGAACCATTTTTATGGGAATAAATCGGAAACCGCAAAAATTTAATGTGGTGTAGTAACTAATAAAAAGTTAATTTACTAAACAAACTTACTATGTGTAGTTGGCGCAATACATTTTCTAGGGATCGAACTACAAAGTTAATAGTCTGCAAAGTTGGTAAGCTATAGGTGGGCGAGTCCAACTCGACTTGGCCGGTTTTTTTATGTTGTGTTTCTCTATTTTACATTTTTTTTTTGCGTTTAAACAAAGCGTTAAATTATGCTTTTGATATGTATACTTGATAAATAATTGATTATGGTTTATTTTATTATTTAGACGTGTAATTTTATACTGTCTACATACTGAACAAATGCTCTAATTTCATTTGAAATTCGGTATCCTCTTACTTTAATGGTATTGTAGGAACATGGTATAATAGCATTGATGGTATAGCATAGATACACTCGTCAAACTTATAACACCCCTTCTTTTTGCGTCGAGCGTTAACGGGATAAGTAGTTTTCATAAATGGTCTCAGCACTATGTAGACAGTACAAGAGTCATTTGTCTGGCTAGACGCGGCAGCTGTGAGGACGGGCACATGATACTAACGACACAGAATATATTATGTTTATTTTCTTATACTTACTGTAACCCTTAGTATGAGTTTTTATACCAAACATGATATCGTATTATCGAACAAATTTTGTATGAAAAATAGTACAGCGCCTCTAGTGGTTACTACACTTCTCTAAATTTAGACCAATCAGAGAGCCACAATAAGTCGAAAACTATGTGAGATCTGTTAAAATCATTTACGATGACAACTCATACTAAGGGCACGGGGTACACACCATTGTTCCGAGGTACACACCGACCGGGCCGAACGAACGCCAGCAAACGCCGACTAGAGAGAGATGGGGTTGTACGCCTGTACCACAGACCTGCTACTTAATATAAAACTTGACCGCGTACACCGGCCCCAATGAAACCGACGTTGAACGGAGTTTGTCCCTTTCTTTTGTATGGACAACTTATATATACTATACATATAGTATAGAACATATATAGGACTAGCAGGTTGTTAGACAAGGACACACTCCCACCCGGGTGTCTTTCAATTGGGCCGTTTTGTTCTACAAAGCAATTACAATCTTATTGTTGAAGCATACGGATAAAATTGAATTTGTCAAAACATCTGCAGTGCACCATCCTTTTATCTTACGTTTATGGAAAGAAAGAAAGAAAGAAAGAAAATACATTTATTCAGCTAAACTAACTACACAGTCAAAAACAATATAAAACAAAAATAGATAGCGTTACATAAACAAAAAAAGAAAAATTAAAATAGAAACTAAAAAATAGATTTTTAACACAAGGTAGTTGCTGAAAAGGCCTATCTCAGCACAAATGTTCAAGCAGCTAACCACCCGAACGCTGATTTTCGGATAGGCCTAGAGCGGGTGTTGGACTAACACAAAACAATTTCTAAAAAAGAAAACTTAAAATTGATAAAACTAAATTAAAAGGTATTCAATTAAACATAAATCTTACAGACAATACTTAATAAATACAAAGGTTATTATATTATTTATTATATTATATTTATAGAATACTGGACGGTACAGATTACACGGAAAGAAAGAAAACATTGTTTTAGCAACTAAATCACAACATTGGTGGAATTAAATTAATTTAATAATAGTCTATGAGCTCAAATAGGTACAAAAATACTATGACTTGCAACTGTTTGTTTTTTATTCAAGGTTGGTGAACTAAGACAAACATAGGTATTTGGTGTACAATGGGTATGCGATAAGCTGTTTTGGGTAATGTAAGTAAGAGAGTAGATGTGTTAATAGGTAATTAGTTACTGATTGCCTGTATATATGCGTTTTCTTCCATTCGCTCATTTGTTCCCCTGCGTTTGCTTGGTGTGTACCTACCAAGCATAACTTGCTTGTTAGGATTCCCTAAATGCAATATAGGACCCTTATCTATAAAATAATCAGCTGTTTGAAAAATAAGCAAATAGAAGTCAATAGTGAAAAACTGGCTAAGTGCGAGTCAGACTTTTGTCCCGCACACGGAGGATCTCGAACGCCATCTAACGAACTACTAACACCAACTAAGTGAACGTCAACACAAAGGTGTTAAAATTTTATATTATTTATTAATAAGGTAAACAATCTTTCATAGATAAAATATACCTATAGTAAAATATACCTTTTTTGTATGGGGACCCCCTTTAATTTTTGACTTTGTTCTGTTCTTAGTATTTTTTGTTATACCGGCAACAGAAATACATCATCTGTGAAAATTTCAACCGTCTAACTATCACGGTTTATAAGATACAGCCTGGCGACAGACGGACAGACGAACAGACAGACGGACAGACTGACAGACAGACAGACAGACTGACAGCGGAGTCTCAGTAATAGGGTTCCGTTGGTACCCTTTGGGTTCGGCACCCTAAAAACTGACTGCGTGATATATTTTTTTAGTATTTCCAATTCCAAATTGCATCAAAACATATACACTTTATTGTATTTAACCAATTATTCATTAGTTCCGTCGTAGTGATATGATCGTACTGTAGCTGAGTTGGTTACAGCGCCTAGGCATGTTTCCTAGGAGGCGCAGGTTCGAGTTCCGTCAATACGATGAAATTTTGGATTGTGTGTAACAATGTACAAAAATATAAAGTGTGTAACAACACCAGCTCATAACAACACGATATGTAAATTCTATATATTATTGTGAGCCATTTATAAAACCCCTTTACTTTGAGATCTCATTAGATAAACCGTTTTAAAAAAAAACCGGCTAAGTTGAGTTGAACTCGCCCACCGTGGCTTCCGTACTAACCAATTAAGCTAGACCTCTAAATTGTATCAGCGCTGATATAACTCAGAGATGTACTTTAATTGGAGCAAACTATGTATGTATGGGGACACCCTTTAATTTTCAACTTTTTTATTTTTGGATTTTTTCCTTAATTTGTGCTGTAAGACCTTGCTTCTTGCCAAATTTCATGATTCTAAGTCAACGGGAAGTACCCTATAGGTTTTCGACCCAAAACCTATAGAGTACTTCCGGTTACCTAGAATTGTCAATTTTGGTTATAAGCAAGGTTTTAAAGCACAAGTAAAGGAAAAATTCCGAAAAACAAACCTCTATTTTTTTTTTAAGGTAAAGAAAAAACATAATTTATTTCTCAGCACAGTTTAAAAAACTTATTAAACTAAAATATTAACTATGACTAATAATTCAAATAAAAACTACAAATAATAAATGGAATTTAGGTCGCTGTCTGCTGGTAGAGTACCCAAAAAGCTGGCGACATTACCTCTTTGAATCGCGAAACTAATGCGTTGTCCGAGGTAAGCGCCAGCTCTTTGGTCGTGGGAGACATCGATTAGGCGTCTAGACAGCTCCCTAACAAAACCGCGTGCTTGTTGACCCCACGGGCCCATGGTTTCGACCCCAAACGGAAGAAAAGCATAGTTGTCACCGATGCTTATATATTTCCTCCGTAACCTTTATTAATTTTATTTTATTATTTAATAAACCTTTCCTCTGACGCAGTTGGGTAAAATGCAAATATTTTACACTATTTTTGTCAAAAAAAATTGCACTAATTATACATTACATTTTAATTACTTCGCCGCCTTGACTTTGCTGTTAGCGACCTCCCTTATAGGGGTAGTATGTAACTCCGTGAAAAGTATAAAACTGATAAAAGACTAATAAAAAATGAGGAGCAGTGTTACCCGTACCTGATAAAGTTTCAGATAGTTCGATAGATAGATCTGACGAATAATACCATACTAAAAGTTTTCTGAGAAATCTAAAAAATAAATATGGCTATCAGGGATTCTATCAGGAACCGGTAAAATTGATCAGAATTAAGTCTGAAAAAAATAACGGACATATTAACGATTATAATTAAAAAGATCGTCTAAAATACTAAAAGAAGCGACTTCAAATGCTACGCTAGTCATTTTCAGTACCACTACCAAGTTTTTTAAATCTTAATCTTAATAGTTTGACCACTATCTCACCTGTTGGTAAATGATGATGCGGTCGAAGATGGTAAACACGCTAGGCCCTAGCCTAGCGTGTTGTTGTAGCCTCGAATGGGAATATAATAAATAGGCTCTCAAGGATAGCTGCTGGAACACATTAGATGTTTGGCGACAGATTTTCTAACTTGAGTGTGGAAGCAAAGTTTTAAGGTGTTTATTTCTATATATCTGGAGATAATCATCTTTATTTTCTTAATAAAAGCTTACTCTAGTATTCTTGTTAATCCCTCCAACTCAGCTAAATATGCTTGTGTCTGGAGTAGATTCACGTTAATATCGCAATGGATGGGGATCGAACTCACGATCTCTCGATCGCCAGTCCGACACCTTATCTATTGGGCTATCGCCCATCAGATCTCAACCAAATTTAAATGGGACCACCTGTAAAATATACCCTTTCCAACAAAATAATAATTTTCCAAATCTGTCCTTTATATATATATATATACATAATAACCCCCTCCTTTTTTTGAATTCGGTTAATAATAAAAGTAATGAACATGTTTTGCTCTGACCTTCGATATTTCTCAAATATCTTCATATTTCTATCTCGAAGACAAATTTAATTTCTACATGGGCTTTCTAGGATTTCTAGGAAAATCACAAATTTAATTTTCTTAGACATTCTATTTTATTACGTAGTAATTTGTCAAGAAAAAGTAGTGCTTGTAGTTTTCTGAGAATACCTATAAAATTTGTTTGACAATTTTGTTGATAAAAATGATCAGAGTAAATTACCGTAATACAACTGGTAGACCAGTTGTATTACGGTAATTTATTCTGATCTTGACTTATTACTTTTTAGGGTTCCGTAGCCGAATGGCAAAAAACGGAACCCTTATAGATTTGTCATGTCTGTCTGTCTGATTTTTATACAAAAATAAAAAATATAAAAGTTTAAGGGAGGGCATCCCATACATGGAACTAAAACAAAAAAAAAAGTTTTACTTCAAACCTATACGTGTGGGGTGTCTATGGATAGGTCTTCAAAAATGACATTTAGGTTTCTAAAATCATTATTTCTCAAAGTCAATAATTTGAAAGATAGGCGCGTCTAAAGTGGTAAAATGTGTGTCCCCCCCCCCCGTCTAACTTTTAAAGTATGGGAGTGAAAAATCTAAAAAAATATATGCTGTAGATCTCAATTAAAACTAACAACGAAAATTGGTTTGAACGAGATACAGTCAGCAGTTTTTGAGATATGGCGACCGCAAAGATAACTTTGTTTTTATACAAACACTATGAAAAACAAAGTTAATTTTGTAGTTGCGAAAAATCATAGTTATGGAATACTTAACTGTGTTACGGAACCTTACGAGTGCGAGTCCAACTTGCACTTGGCCAGTTATTAACCTGTAAAGAAAGCCTTGCTGTGATAGTTTTCCTATTAAATTCGTTACACAATGTATTTGGCCACTTCGGTGTTGGAGCCTTTAGGGCTATATTATAAGGTAAATAATTATATGTACAAATCACCCCCTCAAAATATTTGCTATCCCACGATAATAACATGGTAGTGTCATCAAAGCACGGGGAGCCAGTTCCCATTCTAGACATAGCGTGCTACCATCCTCGGCATCATCACTTACCAACAGGTGAGGTAGTGGTCAAACGCTAGCCTATATGATATAATAAAACTGGCCAAGTGCGAGTCAGACTTTTATCCGCACACGGAGGGTTCCGAATTTCCGAAGCCCGAACGCCACGAACTTCTAACACCAACTAAGTAACTATTAACAGAAACAAAGGTAATTAATATATAAGAAAATGAATAGCACGGCATTAAAGTCGGTTCTTTTTTAGTTTTTAAACGATGTTATTGTATCATATTTGGAACGGCGTGCGAGATCATGGGCTCCCGTTATTGCCGCACGGCGTGCTCGGCGCAGGCGTGGCAGCGGCGCACGGCCGTCTCCACGTCGCGCGACATACCCACCCAGAACATGACGTCCCGCGTCCGCCGCTTGCATCGCTCTATGCCGAGATGCCCCTCGTGGACACGCTGGACCATCTCGTTCCGAAGCGTTTGTGGTATAAAAACGAGATCGCTTTTGAATATTATTCCGTCTACGTATTCAAAAGCCTCTCTGTGAGCCCAGTGGGCCCTCACTACTGTTACCACGTCGCGCTTGTGCTGTGGCCAGCCCTCTTTAATATATTTTATTAAAGCTTCACAACTTCACACTCTTCGTTTGCCTCTCTAATACTACTGAGCCTGTCCGTGCTGAACCTTGCCACATTCTCTAACAAAAAACACGACTGCTCTTCTAGCTCCTTCGAAATATTTTCGTGAAGTAGCTCAGGCAATGCCGCGCGAGAAAGTGTATCCGCCAAATACAAATGCTTCCCAGGCTTATAAATTACTTTAAGTCTGCTTGCACTCGAAGCATCATCCTCTACAGACGAGCCGGGACCACATCCAAGGGCTTTTTGAACAACGCCACAAACGGTTTGTGGTCTGTCTCCACGGTCACGTTATCTCTGCCGAATGTGTACTGGTGGAAACCTTCAAGTGCAAACACGATTGCTAGCATTTTTTTTTCGATCTGAGCATACCTTTGTTGAGTGTCGGTCAAAGTCATAGATGCAAACTCAACCGGGCGGCCTTCTTGCATCAAGACTGCTCCCAAGGCTGCCGAGCTCGCGTCGACGGATATCAGTACAGGTTTCTGACCGGAATAGAGCGCCAGCACCGGCGCACTGCACAGCGCCTCCTTCAGCCGCGATAGCGCCGCGTCGTGCACTGCATCGCACGACCAAACGGTATCTTTCTTTAACAAACTTCTTAGGGGCGAACTTAACTCTGAAAAATGTGGAATGAACTTTGAGAGGTAATTTACCATACCTAAGAATCGCTCTAATGATTGTCGATCGCCAGGTATCGGCATATCTTTAACTGCTGCCAGCTTGTTTTTGTCTACGTGCATACCTCTGGTGCTAAATGTGTGCCCCAGATATGTGACCTCTTTAACGCGAAACTCACACTTGTTTCTATTGAATCGAATACCTACTTCGCGAGCTCTATCCAGCAAACTCCTCAACCGCGAGTCGTGTTCCTCTTCTGTCCTGGCCCAGACAATAATGTCATCCACGAACGAGTCTACTCCTTCCAGGTCTTCCAGTAATTGTCTGACCTTCGCATGAAAAATTTCGGAAGCCAAATTGATTCCGTATGGTAATCTTAAAAATTGATATCTATCAAACGGAGTACCGAACGTGCAGAGATCTGCACTATCGTTGTCTATCTCAACCATCCAGAAGCCGGAGCGGGCGTCGAGCGTACTGAATATACGCGCCCCTTCCAGTTTCGTGGCTATATCTGTCAACGTCGGTAGTGGATAATGTGAGCGCCGAATGACACGGTTCAACGGCCGAGGATCTAAGCAGACACGCACGTCTCCATCTTTTTTAGCAGCTAAAACGATTGCGTTAACCCATGGCGTGGGATGGGTGACTTTACGAATAACACCCATGTCCTCCATTTTATTTCAAGAATTTAACAATTTATCCCTGATACCGATCTGTATCTTTCGCACAGGGCAGATCGTAGGGCTGGCGTTTTATTCCAAAACAATTTTGTATTTGCCGGGTAATTTACCTAATCCATGAAATAGATCATCATACTCGTTTATAGGCAGAGATAATACTCGCTTCACTACACCTAACTCCTCACATGTGTATTTCCCTAATACATTTTGACACTTCAAACAAACTTTATCTTATGTCTTGCCCTTAAATACCCAATTTAACACACACGTACCGGCTATCGGTAAGTAATTGCCGCAAAAAGATTGTGCTTTTATCAATTACGCCATGCATCGGCACGACACGACGGACCGCCTTCCAATACCAATTCCGTGGGTGGCCTTGCGTGTTCCATTGTGTTGAACTTTTATAATGTAAACACAAACAACACTCCTGGCTTTTGATTACCGCGAAAACTTTTAACTTTAGCACTGAATTGTAATAATTAAATAAACCGCTGTCGCCATGAAGTGAAACAACAGCTTGCTGGATATCAACTAACTTTTATTCTCTGTAGGTGGAATGCACATTTACATGAAGTACCCTCAACATACAAGATAAACCACAAAGACTATATACAATGATATATTACAGTCACCGTCACCGTTTAATCATCATCATCATAATCAGCCGCGATATGAATCCATTGCTGGATAGATAGGCCTCTCCCAAGACATTCCACTGAGCCCGATCTTCGGTTAGTCGATCGTCACCCTTTATTCTTGTCTTATATTGTTTATACACGAATACTCAAAAACTGAGGTTCTGATATCTACTCCGGACTAGGGGAGACTTCAGGACTGCAATATTCTTATGTTTCCCCCGGCCGCCCCCGAGGAAACAATCAGGGGGGCCACGAGTCCACCGGCGTATTATTTTTAAAAAGTTCTGATATCGTTATGTCTCCCTGGGGGTACAGTCAAGGGAGACACGAGACCGTCACCAAAAATCATCCCCACCAAGCGACGTACCGTACTTTCAATAAAACTATTCAAATAACAAACTTCAAAGCTAAAATTGTTTCACCGGTACTATGTATACTGTTATTTATTCTGTGACGATAGCTAGTTTTAATTAGTCTGGTCAAAGTAATATTGCAATATTGGAAATATTTGATGAACTCACTGCAATTGCTTTGTGGACTTTCAATATTGCTTGTGAAAATACAGAGTAACTGAAACTGAAATAATATTGGTTTCGTTGTAATGTCTGTACACAATAATTAAGTTTATTTATCTACTCAAAGCTGATGATAAAACATGTAACGACGCTCGCTTGATGGTATACGATGATATCTACGTATTACAAATATTGCGTGCAACATTTTGGATGGCGAGAATTTTGCATGTCACTGCACTGCGCCTGTTACCTTGAAACAAAAAGATGTTAAGTCTCATAATATGTCCTGCATGCATGGTGGTATGACACTATCTATTGTCCGCCTGGTCAGCTTTACATGGTGGTAGGACACTATCTATTGTCCGCCTGGCCAGCTTGCATGGTGGTAGGACACTATCTAATGTCCGCCTGGCCAGCTACCGCCCTCAAGTTAGAATCTGTCGCCAAACATCTAATGTGTTCAGGCAGCTATCCTTCAGAGCCAGTTCCCATTCGAGGCCTAGCGTGCTTACCATCTTCGACCGTATCATCACTTACTAATAGGTGAGATAGTGGTCAAACGCTAGCCTATAAGATATAAAAAAATGTCTTGTAATTTGACTGGACACTTTCCGTTCAGACCCAAAAAACATTCCTATTTCGCGGCTAAATTAATTGGCAAAGAAAGAGGTGGTAGTAGCAGGCAGACTAGCAGAAGTCACAGAGTACAGAATCACTCTACTACGTTCTAGGAGTAGGCATTTCCCTAAATTGTTGATACCCGAATTATGAACGTACTTTGTAGCCAACCTAACAACGGATAGTGTTATGCTTATAATTTATAAACTTTTTTTGCAGTGTTGGTTGGTACAAAGTACGTTCACAATTATGAGTTATTTAATTATGTATGCAATGTCGCGGGACTGGCAGAAGTCCTACCACTACAATTAGATTTACATACAGGGTGGCCCAGAAGGTGACGCACAAAATTTTTTATTGGTTCGCTGACAACTGGGGCTACTTGGAAATACCCCATGTATGTTCCGCGATTTTTTGTAGTTTACGAGAATATGATTTTTTCGCATATTTTTACAAATTTTGAATTTTGAATAAAAAATAAATAAAAAAGTTTCATGACTTCTAACTTATTTTAAAAGCTTCCCCCAACTCAGCTTATAAAAAAAACTGTGCTTAATAGGCCTATTTTAGCCGTAAACTGCCTTTAGGTGTACAGGGACAAAAATTTCCTAAATTAATTAATTATTTTAAAAGTACCTATTGTTCATTTCTAAGGTAAATTAGGTTGTTACCATAATTACCATTCATAATAAATCAAACAATTAAAACAGTCATAACTGATTTTTATTCAAATATTATGTTTCTTTGAAGTGTTTCACACTTTATATTTTTGTAAATTTTTAAACACAGTCCAAAATTTCATCGTACCGACGGACTTGAACCCGCAATCTCCAGAATAACATGTTCCGGTGCTTTGTCAATTAAGCCACGGTGCGAAGTATCGTTACGACGAAATTAATGGATTGATTTTTATTCATGGCAAATTTTCAAAGTGTCTTCACTCTACTTTCACATTCAACGGGTACAACAACTACAACCTGCGGATTATCCAAGGAGAGTGGCTTTCTGCCGAACAATGTTGGAAAGAACTGAGCGGGATCCTAATTTTTCGAAAAAGTCCTGTGGACAGTCGAATCGCAATTCGATAGGACCGGTCTATTATATCCACAATTTCCATAGTTGGGCCATTGAAAATCCACACATGCAAGATCATCAAACTGTCAAGTACGATTTAGTGTAAATTTGCGGTCGGAAATATTTAACGGGACCTTTCGAATTGCCAAGTAGATTAAATGGAGCCCAATATTTAGAGTTTTTACAAAACAATTTAGACGATTTGTTGGAGGATATAGACTTACAAACTAGAAGGAGAATGATTTTTCAAAATGATGGGGCTCCTTGCCACTACGCAAGAACGTTACGAGAGCGCCTTGATCAACGATTGGTCGACCCCAGAAGGTGGATTGGGCGTGCCGGGTCGATTCCTTGGCCTGCACGTTCACCAGATCTTCGACTTTTTTCTCTGGTGATATTATAAAGAGATGATTTACGCACGTGTTAGAATATTTTCATAGTACATACAGATTTACGACATATTTCCAATGTTTGATGATGATTTAAATTTATAAATTACTAGCTGGTCCGGCGAACTTCGTACCACCTAACAGACAATGAATGTCGTGTTACTATTTAGATGAACTTGTTTTAGGCTTTTATGATAGTAATAAATAAATACAAAAAAGATATTTATATTAAAGTTTATTAATGTATTATGGCAATACAATATAGAATAAAAATTGATAAAAATGGTTTTTGGAAATATAAACTTTTTTAAGTTGCTTGTAAGCATACATTTCTGAACGCAAGCATATTTGACAATCAATAAATATGTCAAACAATTATCATTACAGGCAATATTTGACATTTTTAAAATCTACATGATTTAAACACTAGTTTTTGAAAATAGCCCTGGAAGTTATGTAATATTTACTAACAAAAAATTAAAGATTAAAATGGTTACTGTGAGTCAACCTTAAGAGATAGACATATGCTGTCGCGGACTTTTTTGTAGGTCTTATTAAGTTGTACAACTCTTCGGTAGAAAATATTCTTCCATCTGTTTTCAATTGAGCAGCGTTCGTAAGAAACGTGTTTTTTCGACCGTTTCTTTGTCGACTGAGGTTGCAAATTAGGTCTCCACGAATGTACCTTTGATTTAAACGGGATAATATATAGCCTATTTTCATTTCGAAAGTCCATTCTATATATTAGTGAAAGAATTTTGTAAATCGGTATAGTAGTTTTTGAGCCAAATCATTACAAACATACAAAAATACAAATGTTCTCTCTTTATAATATTAGTATAGATAGATAAATAAATAAAATTCTTTATTGTACCACCTCTTAATATACCATAACAAACAGTAGTATACAAGTTAATTACAGTGTTACAATGGGCGGCCTTATCGCTAATAGCGATTTCTTCCAGGCAACCTTTGGATGGAGAGGACTGTAAAAACATTTGTCGGAGGTGTTTGATATAAAAACATACCAAAATAACAAGCTTAATATACTTACTTACTATCCAAATATAGTAACCTAGTCTACATAAACAATGTTAAATGCCTACCCACTTAAACACACATATTATATACACCTGTTATTAGTATCATTACCAATTTGTATAAATTACATTTGATTTTGTAACTGCTGACGCAGAAAATGATCTTTTACCTGCGCTTTAAATGAATTTAGGGACTGTGCCTTCCTAATTGATAAAGGCAGAGCATTCCACAGGCGCACAGCACGCACTGCAAGTGATCGATCATAAAATCCAGTAGAGTGACCGGGAGTGATAATGGGGGGCAGAAGGAAGAAACAGAACATTATACAGAAGTGAAAGGCTATGTGCATCCCGGCGAAAACGAATAGGAAGCCACTTGAGTTTAGCCCGAAACTGAGACACGTGGTCATATTTTCGTAACCCAAATATAAACCTTATGCAGAAATTTTGGAGGCGCTCAAGTTTATTTAGCTGGTCCTCAGTGAGATCGAGATAACAGACGTCAGCGTAATCTAATATTGGGAGAAGTAGAGATTGTGCAAGAGCAACTTTAGTGGCAGTTGGGAGAAAATGTCGTAATCTTTTTAGTATGCCACCTGATGCAAACATCTTGCGACTCAATGAACTGATTTGTGAACCCCATGATAGGTTGCGATCGAATATGATGCCCAAGTTTTTGACTTCTTTGCTATACGGAATAATAACGCCATCAAATAAAACCGGTGGAAGACTTAGCCAATCAATCTTTGTCATTAGACGTGAGCTGCCGATTATAATAACCTGCGTTTTTAAAGGATTAATTGTAAGACCATAAGCTCTAGCCCAGTCTGCAATGCGAACAAGGTTTAAATTAACAGACGATACAGCATCTGCTATTTCATTAAGTGGTGATTGTGTGTATATTTGTAAATCATCTGCATACAGGTGGTAAGGAGAAGATATTTTATTAGATATAGAATTGATAAAAGTTGCAAATAGAAGCGGGGAAAGAACAACACCCTGTGGGACTCCAGCCACCGTATTACACCAAGAAGTAAAGAGTTTCTCAAGGTGAACACGTTGCCGACGCCCCAAGAGATAACTTTGGAACCACTCAACCACTGCAGCTGAAACATTAATAGAGCGGAGAAGGGCAAGGAGGATATCATGGTCCACAGCATTAAAGGCATTGCTAAAGTCCAATAACGTGAGTATTGTGACATTAGTATTCTCCATACCAAGTCGTATGTCATCTGTTATTTTGACTAGAGCAGTAGCCGTGCTGTGGCCTGGACGGAAGCCGGATTGGAATGGATTCAAAAGGTTGTTACGAGAAAGGAAAATGCTAAACTGGTTATGAACTAATCGTTCCAACACTTTTGAAAGGAAAGGAAGAATAGAGATTGGCCGGTATTCACCAAAGGATGTTGGATTAGGTTTTTTGGGTAGAGGGATGATTTGGGCTTCTTTCCAACACAGGGGGAAGGTGGATAAGTCAGTTGACGAGTTAAATATGTGACAAATAATCGGTAGAATTTCGTCTAATATAGGCAGTATCATATTGCGACTGACACAGTTACAGCCCACTGCGTTGGAATGTATGGACAGGATGCTCTTTTTGACGTCACAGTTCGTGAATTGATTAAAATTAAATTGAGAGTAATTAGGAGTAGGTAAAGATGAAAGAAAATTTAAAGTTGTTAATTTGTCATTTGAATTTATAGGTGAAGAAGAAGAAAAGTGCTGGTTTAGTGAATCGATGTCTACATCATTAGGGACCGTTTCTTGTCGTGATTTCCCGATGCCCAAAGTTCTTAGAAACTTCCATACTTTTGCAGGATCATCGTTATCGACAGAAGTATGTATATGACGGCGGAAAGCATCCCTACACACTCTGTTGCAGTGATTACGTGAAGTTTTATATTTATCTTTGTAATAATGAGTAGGGCGAAGAAATTTGCCTTGGTTTTAGCTACATTTTTTTATGCATGAGTTGCTTTATGTCGTCCGTCAGCCAAGGTGCAGGTGAATGTTTTAACTTAATGGCACGCATTGGAGCATCAACATCATACAAATTTGTGATGACAGAATTAAATGACGACACTTTTTCGTTCATGTCATCAGATTCTAAAACCGAAGACGAATCCAGAATGCTAGTTCTTGTAGTTCGTCTTGTTTTAGTTTTTCCAAATCAATGCCACTAAAGTTACGTTGCAGAATAATTTTTGCCTTTGATTTTGGAGGACGAATTTTATATGAAAGAAATAAGAGGTCATGATAGGAAAAAGCGTCGGCCACACATTGACCATGCTTAGTAACATGCTCCGGAGAAGATACAAGGATGAGATCAAGTAACGATGGTGTAGTATTGGGAAAGTGATGAGTTGCAGAAAGAGGTAGAATGTGTAGATTACACGAATCAGTAACAGATTTTAAGGTACTCGCTCGATAATCTTGCTTTAAGAGGCATGTATTAAAATCGCCCATGATAATCGTGTGGCTATATAGTGGACAGAGATCTTCAAGATTTTTTTCAAAGGACTGAAAGAAGTTGATACGTAACGATGGTCAGTAATAAACACCAAGAAAAATCTTAGCGTAATGAAGGGTAACTTCAATAAAAAGGTGTTCACCTGCATTTGACGGTGGAGGTTGAGAAGATGCGTTCAAAATTGAATAAGAGAAATAATCGCGTATATATACAGCTACACCTCCTCCCCCGCTGCCGATGCGGTCGTTACGGATCAAATTAAAACCGGTAAGAGAGTAAGAGATAGAAGGAAGACAAGGTTTAAGCCAGGATTCAGAAATAAGAATAGCATGGATGTTTTTATCCTAAAATGACGTCTGCATGTCAGGGTAATGAGCCGGGATGCTTTGGGCATTTAGATGGATGACATTAAATTGTTTGGGGACATCAGAGAATTGTGCAGTCAAAGTATCACTTAACATTGTAAACTAATTAAGCTATTGTTGCTACTATCATCAGAAATACAAGAGAAATAATCGTCGCTATCAGCACTGCTTGAGCTGTTGTGGTGTAACATTATGCTTAACTAATATATATATATTATATTATATACCTATATGTAGGTAAGTAAGTAATTATCTAACGATTAACTAGTTACAATGGATGATGCAAAAAACGTAAATAAGTAGGTACCAAAAACTAAATATAAAAGATAAAAAAAATAAAGTACTTAAATACTAACTCCACCTGCCGGTTGTGTACAGCATGTAGGAGAAGGAAACAAAACTCATATTGTTCATCGCGGCATGGCATCAGAAAGAACGAAGTAAAGCACACTCAAGCAAATTAAGCTGTTTAAAATATAGTTACGATATAGGTATATTGCTTTTAATTTGTTATTTCAATTTTGAATATAGTTACATAGTAATGATTTTCCGCAGTTTGAAAATATTGACGTATTTAACGAAAACACACACAATAAATACTAAAAACCCCTATTTACATGACATTATATTCTAAATTTTAATTAAAACTTTGCAACTAGAGGACTTTAGCACTAATTTTGAAGCAAAACATTAAGGCGTCAAACACACCACACTAGCGGTGGCGGTCAGCCTGCGGTCATGCCGCGCCCAGCCGTGAGCCGCGACGCACGGTAAACAATGAGACTGTCCAGTCTCCAGTGTCCACACTCACTCTGGCGTGTGGACAACCGCATTGCGCCTCACAAATCACGTCCGACCGCGGCTTGACTGCAGACCGCAGCTGTCTGAACGAAGCTTAAGAGATCAGAATGTCACTGTCAAAGAAACGTCAAAATTGTAATATAAATAGTCATTGTCAAGAATGTCTAGAGTGATAGTGTAGGTAGTGTTTATTTATGCATACAAATAGAAATACCTTCAATACAAATTCAAAATACCTTCAATTCAGCATCAACAAGTGTTTCTTGACTTTTATTTTAGTAGTAGGTAGTCGCAATAATGACAGAGAGACGGTGAAATGCGTTGCATACTAAAATAATATCCTACCTACACTAAAAGCTACTACATACAGTAAATACAGTGTTAATTAAGATACCAAACTGATGCCAAAGTATTCTCTTCATAGCTTACTTCCTTGCGGCGCGTGTGGCCCTCATACGGCCTGGTGCCGCGTCCTTTGGGTCCTGGGACGCGGCAGCGGCCGCCGGCGCTGCCTTGGAGGCAATCTTTTTTAGTTCCGCGACGGATGTAACGCGGTACCTTTTGTTGTCCGGACTGACTATGTGGACGTAACCATCGCGTGTCCAGCATTTGGAAAGGCCAAATAGCTCTCTAGCTAAAATGAAGGCCTCATGCCTGGGCATGGTTAGGAACTCTGATAGGGTAATACCAGAGCCCTTAAAATTCTTCTTCGCGAACCAAACCTTATCACGCAGAACAATGTCACGCATCTTGATTAAAATAGGACGTGGTTTATCGTCCCCGGCGGTGCGGCCCATTCTATGACACCGACTAATACATTCAACAGTGAACTCGGACATTTTGAGTTTGCTTGAAACAGTCTTGGTGACAAGCGCAGCAGTATCTTCCTTACATTCCTCCTTCACACCATGCACAAGGAGGATTTTACGGCGACTGCGCATTTCCTGGGAGTCCACGTCGCGAGCCAGCATCTCGATTTGTTGTTGGAGAGCTTGGAATGCTGCCATAGCAAATGACTTGAACGCAGCAAAATCTGAATGGATGGTGGACGAAGAACTTTGTGTAGATGAATTATTGAGTTCATTCTCGAATTCACCCAGTCTCTTATTAAATGCGTTCATGAGGTCGTAAAAAGGCTGCTTCATAGAATCCATTGAAGAGGTTATGATGCACTTTGAACCTTATATAGTTTTGTCAATAATATGAGGATATTAGTATATATTTAGTGGAGATAACACATTGGCAGGTGAGTTACACTTGAACAGACAAAACTAAACATAGCTTGTTTAAAATTAAGCACTTTTACTGTTTTTAAATTAAAATTTTAATATTGTACTGTGTTTTGAGATGTTGTCACACCTACCGCCGAAAGGCCATATACTGTGATCGATACATTTAAGGGTAGTCTAAACCTTACAAGATGTGTCAGAGCCACAATCTTGGTTTTCTGTTTGACTGATGTTATAAAAGGGCGGTAGAAACGTTAGTTGAGACACTTTTGCTCGAGCAGCCTTCGGGCTAACATCGTCACCTTTTCTCTGTCGGGAATATCGTTCAGATGGCGAAGTGCTGTCCAATACAATGAAGCTAAGTATTTGTGTTACATATTGTATTGAATAATTACGGCTAGAATGTGTTTTTTTAGGATATGTTTATAATGATGATGTTTTCACCTAGGAATGGTGTTGATAAAGTGTTTTAGCTACGTTGAGGGTGGTAAGGAAAGGCTATGAGGGGTGGTGGAGGCCTTTTGGGGGAAACCCCATAATATTTTGTATAAATTATGTAAATCGGTATAGATTTTCAAATGTTATGTCTTGTTGAAACTTGCTATAAAACTTTGTGATTTAACATTAAATACTTATTGGCATATTTCTGTTCTGTTTGTTCTGTTCTGTTTGTTCTAAAAGTATTTTTAACGATATTGTCTATTATAATGTTCTTGAGTCTCCTGATGGTACATAAAATGTTGTTATAATGATGAAGGTACAAATAAAATGCTTTCTCGGTGATGTCCTGACTTTTGCATTTTATTAATAAGTCCTATCTATTAGCTGAAGCATAGGCAGGTAAGTTTTGGACGTGGTTCCAAGTGAATATTTAGCTCCAGACATATTAAGTTTATGGTAGACCACTAGACTACTAACTAACAATGTTTCTCTCCAGTTTTGCTTACCCACGCAAAACAAACACGGAAGCAGAGCTGCGTGAAAAATTAAGGCAAGCCGCAAAAAAATTAGATAAAATACTAGTAGTTTTAGGAGACTAAAACAGATTTTTTAAGACGTTGTAGATTGTGTATTAAAGCGGAAGGAAGACACTTTGAAAATTTGCTATGAATAAAAATCAGTTTAGACTATTTTAATTGCTTTATTATGAATGGTAATTGCTAGCCTAGCATAAGCCAACCTAATTAATTTATATTTTTTTTATTAAACATTCAAAATTGAACTCCAAATTGCTCCAGCCTAAATTATTTATTATGGGTCTAAATTTTTATAACTTTTATTAATAGTAGAAAGCTAGGTATTTCATGTGTGAGAGTACATCTGACTAAGACACAAATATAAAAAGAAAAAAAATGCTGATAATTCAGCAATTTTAGTACCTAGCAACCTATAGTTTGGATCGTTAACTTCATAACAGCGTAGTATCATATCATTAAGTGTATGTTTGTATACTGGAAAGGACCATTCAATTAATTCGAAAATAATCCTGAACTTTGATGCAGTTTATGAGTCCGTAAGTGTATCTACGAGTATGTATGTGTTACATAATCTCTGAAAAGCACCTACACTAAGCACGATCGTAACCTTTAAAACAATAAAAAAATCGTATCATATCAGCGTTATCACCAATTCCATTCCAACTTTCCAATTGAAAACTGATTACACTATTTACATATAACGAGCTTTCAGAAAGTTTCCAACAAATGTGATGGGACTCGATGTCGTTAGCCGTATTCATATTGTAATTGCCTTCGAGGGTGGATCGATACCTGCACGTTTCAGAGGAAAATTGCCTTTGATAATAGGCCGTCCAGATATGTGGCGCGATGTTATCAAAGTGTCATCATTCATCATCAGCCGATTTCCGTCCACTGCTGGACATAAGCCTCTCCAATGGCAGTGAGCTCGATATTCAGCTATTCGTGTCTTTTATACCGGCGTATAAAAAAATAAAAACTTACAAAACTTACATTAAAATTAATCGGCTGTTACAACAAGATTATGAAAAGATTAATATTTTTCTGATATAAATTACATAGATAAACAAGCAGCTAACAATACACCAATTCTATCGATTACCAATTCAAATGGTAATCAGTTGAATTTAACAAGAGGAAAAAATACATTTTCAGAAAAGTACCAAGAAAAAACACAAATGTTCAACTTCCTCGGCAGGACTCTGGTTGATTTTGATATTTATTTACTGATATCCCATAAACAATGATACGATCTCTGCCATCCCTTTTACTCTGCCGTTGTACTACTCATATAATTTATAGCCTTTCAGAACTCCCTGTCTGCACCATATAAACAGAATCAATAGTGAAGATTGTAAGCAACAAGTTGTATTAGCAAACCTCTATGAAGTCTAGTCGGGTTGAGGTCCTAAGCCCCATTTATATCCTCCTATAGGTAGATTTTATAGTTGTACCACAGTTTTATAGGGATTGTAAAATTGTGGTTGTACTACGGAGTAGGTATGGAGTAATAGCACAGACTAAGAGCTGTTTCAGATTGGCGATTTCTTTGAGCAGTTTTGTACTTGCGTTTTTATTAGCGATGTGTAGAAAGAACGATAGTCTGAAACTATCTTCAACAAGCACGTGGTTTTGTTAGGGAGCTGTCCAGACGCCTAATAGATGTCTCCCACGGCCAAAGAGAACGTAACAATTACCCCTGGCAATAAATTAGTTTGCCGTTCAAAGACGCGACCCGACGTGTCGCCAGCTTTTTGGATCCTCAACCAGCAGAAAGCGACCTGAATTCGGTTTTTTATTTGTAGTTTGTATTTTAATTTTTAGGGTTCCGTACCTCAAAAGGTAAAAAAGAAACCCTAATACGATCACTTTCTTGTCCGTCTGTCTGTCTGTCTGTCCGTCTGTCCGTGTGTCACCACCAATTTTCTCAGGAACGGGTGGACCTAGCAAGTTGAAATGTATACCAAATACTGAGTCTTATAGTCCCTATTAGGTGTATAAAAATAAAGGTCCTGAGCCAGCACGATAAAAAAAAATGGGCAAATTTAGATTTTCGCGAAAACTTGTAAGTACCAAATTGTACCTTATATTTCAACTTTTTTTATTTTCGGAATTTTTCCTTTGCTTGTGTTGTAAGACCTTGCTTGTGACCAAAATTGACAAATCTAGGTCGACCGGAAGTACCCTATAGGTTTTGGGTCGAAAACCTATAGTGTACTTCCCATTGACCTTGAATCATAAAATTTAGCAAGAAACAAGGTCTTATAGCACAAATAAAGGAAAAATTCCAAAAAATAAAAATATACATACACTAGAAGTACCCCGCGGCTTCGCCCGCGTTAACAACTTCTTTTATTTAGTTAAAACTTTTCTTTTGTAAAAACGATTCTATCATTAATCAAATAAGAATTAGCTAAATCGGTTCACCCGTTTTCATGTTTTCGCGTAACTAAGGCAATTCGGGATTCATATTTACAAAAACCGAAAAACCCAAATTTTTAGACTTTGTTACCTACCCCATTTCAAAAAATCCTGCAACACATACTCGTACTTTATCTCATCTTCATTCGCCATACAAACTTTGAATCCCCGTTCCGTATCCGGGAGGAATTTTTTGAAAATCCTTTCTGAGCGGATACCTACGTCATAATAACTAACTGCATTCTAAATTTCAGCGCAATCCGAAACAATATTGATTTTTAGACTTTGTTACCCCAGTTTATCCTCTTAGGGTGGCATTTTGAAAAAGTCTGAAACTCGTATTTACTTATTTATTTACAGAAGTACTTGTGTGAAATGTCGAATAAGATGACTATCCAAACTTTGAACCCCCGCTTCATCCCCTTGAAGAGTGAATTTTGAAAAATTCTTTCTTAGCGGATACCTAAGTCAAAATAACTATCTGCATGCCAAATTTCAGCGCAATCCGAAACAATATTGATTTCAGACTTTGTTACCCCACTTCACCCTTTTAGGGGTGGAATTTCGAAAGAGCCTGAAACACGTATTTACTTACTTAAGTACTTGTGTTAAGTTTCAAGTATAAAATACTATCTAATCTTGTTTCTCCATGCAAACTCTGAACCCCTGTTTCATCCCCTTCAGGGGTGAATTTTGGAAAATACTTTCTTAGAGGGAACTAACTGGAAGCAGATATGCATGCCAAATTTCAGCTCAATCCGAAACAATATTGATTTTCACACTTTGTTACCCCATTTCACCCTCTTAGTGGTGTAATTAAAAAAAAACCTGAAACACGTATTTGCCTACTTATTTTTTTACTGGAGCACTTGTATGAAGTTTTGAATAGAAAATACTATCTAATCTTGTTTCTCCATACAAACTTTGAACCCCCGTTTCATCCCCTTCGGGGGTAATTTCGGAAAATCCCTTCTTAGAGGGCACTTACGTCGTAATAACTATCTGCATGCCAAATTTCAGCGCAATCCGAAACAATATTGATTTTCACACTTTGTTACCCCATTTCACCCTCTTAGGGGTGTAATTAAAAAAAAACCTGAAACACGTATTTGCCTACTTATTTTTTACTGGAGCACTTGTATGAAGTTTCGAACAGAAAATACTATCTAATCTTGTTTATCCATACAAACTTTGAACCCCCGTTTCATCCCCTTTAGGGGTGAATTTTGGAAAATCCTTTCTCAGGGGGCACTTACGTCGTAATAACTATCTGCATGCCAAATTTCAGCGCAATCCGAAACAATATTGATTTTCACACTTTGTTACCCCATTTCACCCTCTTAGGGGTGTAATTAAAAAAAACCTGAAACACTTGTTTACTTATTTTTTACTGGAGTACTTGTATGAAGTTTCGAACAGAAAATACTATCTAATCTGGTTTATCCATGCAAACTTTGAACCCCCGTTTCATCCCCTTTAGGGGTGAATTTTGGAAAATCCTTTCTCAGGGGGCACTTACGTTGTAATAACTATCTGCATGCCAAATTTCAGCGCAATCCGAAACAATATTGATTTTCACACTTTGTTACCCCAATTCACCCTCTTAGGGGTGTAATTAAAAAAATACCTGAAACATGTATTTACATATTTTTTTACTGGAGCACTTGTATGAAGTTTCGAATAGAAAATACTATTTAATCTTGATTGTCCATACAAACTTTGAACCCCCGTTTCATCCCCTTCAGGGGTGATTTTGGAAAATCCTGTCTTAGAGGGCACTTACGTCGTAATAACTATCTGCATGCCAAATTTCAGCACAAACCGAAACAATATTGATTTTCACACTTTGTTTCCCCATTTCACCCTCTTAGGGGTGGATTTTCAAAAAAACCTGAAACACGTATTTATTTATTTTTTTACTGAAGCACTTGTGTGAAGTTTCGTATAGAAAAGACTATCTAATCATGTTTCTCCATACAAACTTTGAACCCTTGTTTCATCCCCTTAAGGGGTGAATTTTGGAAAATCCTTTCTTAGTACACCCCTACGTACTAAGACAAATATACCCTCCAAATTTCATGTCTCTACGATCAGCGGTTTAGGCTGTGCGTTGTCTGTCAGTGAGTCAGTCAGTCAGTATGTCAGGACAAAGATTCTTATAGTATTAGATAGTTTCAGCCAATTAAGATAGGCCTCTGATTTATATGAGCGCTCATACAATTTAGAGCTAGCTTAATTGGTACTTACCAATGTTGGTACGGAAGCCTCGGTGGGCGAGCCCAATTTGACTTTGCCAGTTTTTATTAGTTATAGTTATTATTTTAGTTTAATTTTTGCTATTTAAGTATCGCTCTTATATGAGACTTAAAAATACTAACTTAACTTACGGCCGTATTTGACGAATGCATAATTCCTTAGGGTTATTTTTTTACCTTTTGAGGTACGGAACCCTAATTAAGCCAAATGTTGATCACGCAGGACTGATAATCGTTGGAGTAGACTTGTCCTAGAGTAGAAACCGCGAATCGACAAACATAACGTAGCGTAGGAAGTCCTGTGACCAGGTGGAGCGACGATATACGCAAAACCGTGGACAGTGACTGGAAAAGAAGAGCGAAAATCTGGCTCAGCAGCGTATCTTGGTAGAAGCATATATCTATCAGTGGACTGACACCGGCTGATCATGATGATGACGAAATGTTGATAATTTTAATTCCACCAGAAATTGTATAATACGCTTTTATGCAAATATACTTTGTAGACTTGGCAATTCTACAACAAATAGATCTCTACCGACCCAAACCTTTCTCCTAAGTACCAACTACCTACAACAAATCAAAACAAATATATCAACTGTGAAACCGCCCCAAACTTACCACACCGTTTAAAAGTTTTCCTAAATAAGATAAACGGTTCCACAGACCCTCAGTCACAGAATAGTACCTACAGAAGTACCTAAGCCATACAATCATTACTAATTCCGACATTAAAACATATGTAAATAAGACTCAAAATACTTTTCAAACTATGCTTTGGCTTCAACAGGAAGTCGCTCATGCTAGCTAAATTACGCTGAGAGCCGTTTCAGAAAGGAAAACGATCAACAGTTTACTAAAAGCTACACACCCTCCCGTAGCAACACAAAACGACACACACACATACGCAGACACAAACAACTACAAACGTGTCCTAGTTATCGAGAAAGATCCTCAAACACACACAAACAAAGAGTTCTTATTTTACAGGTTTCAGGCGAACGCACACATGCGTCGGAGCACGCACACAGTTTTACGCGAGAACGCGTGCAGTCCCGGGACCAGACGGTCGGGACGAGCCCGCCACAGAAACGGGATAGAACATCCTGTATCAACTAGCTAGAAAGGGACGGAAAAGTGATATTGACCTTGCGGGTTCATGACGTCATTTGCGACCTAGCTGCAGCCTTCCCCCGCTCCAATGTGTGCGTGAACCAGACCCTGAAATGTCGAAGTTTGCGTTTCGTTTACGTTGTCTTCCTGTAAAAGCTATGTTAGTGTGCGTGGTTTTTCCGCGTAGTTACGCGGCTGCTATGCAACCGGCGTGCGTGTGTGAGTGACATTGATTTCTGTAAGCAACAGGCTAAATTACATTGTTAATGTTATCTGAACACTAAAGTCTTGCTATTAGGGCTTATTGGATGCATAGTGGTTTGTGATTGCACTTCTTAGCATAATTAAGTTTGTCTTTGGTAATATAATAATAATTCGGTAATATAGGTAGGAGTTTTTTATAGGAGAAGCCTCCGGAGATGTCCGGCAGTGGACAGAAATTGGCTGATAATGGTGATGTCTTGGGTCATGTACGAGTAGGTAAGATTTATGGTGAATTTATTTATTTTCTTATGTTAAGAGGATAGCATGATACGAGGAAATCATATTTTTATTGCCATGTATTGTGATATTTTCTTTTCATTTCAACGAGTTGACTTAGTTTCTAAGGTGACGCTCTCAGGAATAATACTTCGCACCATGTACATCTAGATAATACGTACTTGTAGTACCAGGTATGTTATAAATGAGACAGAATTTAACAATGCGGTCTTATTATTATTTATTATTTTATTTATATCATATAGGCTAGTATTTGACCACTATCTCATGTGTTGGTAAGTGATGATGCGTTCGAGGATGGCGGCACGCTAGGCCTAGAATGGAAACTGGCTCTCAAGGATAGCTGCCCGAACACATTCGATTTTTGGCGATAGATTTCCTAACTTAAGGGAGGTAGCTAGCAGGCGGACAGTAAAAAGTGTCCTACCACCATGCGGGGGTAGGGGACTTTTTATCGCTATTTTTCCTTTACCGGAGGGCCACTGTGAAATGCGCACATACATTATTCGAAATTAAAATAAAATCCATAGGTGCACGGCGGGTATTGAACTCGGTACCTCTGGCGTCAAAGCCGAAGATTCTCCCATGTTGAATACACTGCGCAAAAATGGTTTGACTTTTACGGGCTTTGTGCTGCCAAAACATTGTAAGGTTATGGCTGCAGATTTTCTCCGTAGCAAGTCAGGCGGAACATTGATATACCTAATGCTGTAATGAATTGAAAAGAAACTTATTCCTAAAATATTATAATTTTAAAATTACATATAACGAATTACACCGAATTTGTAGTCTGTAACATTGTTCCCGAACCGATTGGCAATAATTCTTTGTTCGGAGAGACTGCTCCGTGTAGTCCAGGATTGATCTACAGGTGTCTAACATAGTCTTCCAGATTTTGTAGTTTTTTTTAATGCTATATAGGCAAGCGATTGACCACTATCTCACCTGATGTTAAGTGACGATGCGGTCGACGATGTAGCACGCTTCCCTAGTAGATACCTGTTCACTTGCGATTTTAAGACCCCCGAGTTGTAGCTATCGGGAAACACAGACACCGGCAAGGAATTCCATTCCTTGGCGGAACGTATGATATAGGACGAAGCAAAACGCTTCGTGCGTGTCGATGGAAGATCCACCATGAAGCGATGGCGCACATCGGTACGTCTGGTTGTCCGATAGAAGAAAGGGGATGGCAGTACTAACTCGTCACTCGTGCAATTGGATGCCACACACTTTCTGAAATGTATCCGATAAAAAAAACCGATAAACTAGCGACTTTGCGGCGATGCACTAGGCTCTGGAGCCTTTTCCCTACAAGTTTGTGGTAATTTATAAGTCTCTTAGCTCTCCTCTCAATTACTTCCAGCGTCTTCAGCTAATATTTGGCTTACCTATCCCAGAGGTGAGAACATTGACGATAAGCGGCCATACTATATACGTATGTATCGCTACTTTGGCGCCATCATCACGCCGTTGGAGGACAAACGGCCTTGAATCAGAACTAGCTGTCAAGGACAGCTGTCGAAACACACTAGTGTCACAATAGTAGATTAGTAGCCAAGGGCTGTAAGGTATCAATTGCAGCCCGAGATATTTAGGCGCACGAGCGCAGCGAGGGCGCCTATAGTTCGAGGGTGCAATTGATGCTTACACCCGAGCTAACTACTCCGCTTTACATCTCGATTGTGAGGTAAGTAGAAAAAAACCGGCATTACAAGAATAAAACATTTTATTAGTTTATATTTATAGTGAAATGAGAACAATTTTCAAATTTTAGGGACAGGTGTTTTTTTTAACATTGAATAAATGCACCACAAACTAGATGGCTGCAGCTGTTTTGATAGCTCACTAAAGTATGTTAAGAATACAGTCTCAGATAAAGACTTTACTCGTTTTTCTTTTCGCCACTTCATGAACTCGTCGTAAGTTTTCAAATATGTCTCTTTAGAACTTTCAGACAAAATATTGTTAATTGCTGCTTCAGCATTTCATTTTCATTGAATCGGGAGTGCAGCATATTTCTTCATCACTTGCAAAACTCATGTTTTTTTCCTAATTAGCTCGTAATTATAAAGAAATCCCAAAAACAAACAATATTTAAAGTAAAAGTTTTGTATTCCCGCCTTTTTTCATCTTTATTTTTATTTATTTTTTCAAGAACGGAATTGATCTTCGCCGTTCGATATTTAAAATTGATGACTATTATACTCATACGAAGACAAGGCTGAATAGCGAAGCGACCTCTTTTGTCATTGGGCTGAATGCATGATGTCTATTGCCAGTATGATGGTTAGATGTACGCGAACTTTTTGAAAGAGTGAAGAGTTTTTTTTAATTACTTACCGCCCTAGGGCTTTTCTAGCTACATTATTACCCTAGAGCGCTAATTGGTTACCTACAAGCCCCATTTGGGGGTAATAAGGACCTACTTACCGAATATGAGAGATGTAAAATAAATAAAAGTAATTCCTAGTGCTTACTGACAGATTTCCTTGAGGATGACGTCATGTGACCTTTTCCATTCTCTCATTTAACCTTTCGGATAGCCAATACGTGGAACGTTAATATTATTTCTCCATTTACTCATATTCCCTGAGTACACTAACGTATTACTTGCAGCTATAAAACAAACCAATCGGACTGAGCTTTGCCTCAAGGAAGTACGGTACATTGGAAGGATATTTCGTAAAGCCTTGTACATATCAAATACAAGGTCGATTAGTTTTTGCAATATTTTTCTTAGACTTTTCTTAATATTAACAGGACCAAGTAAAACGATCTGTGCAAGGTAGCTGGCAGTCATTGGATGCGAAGAGCCGAAGATCGGGAATAGTGGCGAGCATTAGGAGAGGCAGCAATGGACTAACACAGGCTGCTTATGATGATGATAAAGACCAAGTGATCAGAAGTTACGCAAGCACGTGATACGTTTAACGCCGACGCAAAAGGCAGGTGTTTTAGTTTGATGTCTCAGACTATCATAAAAAAGGCAGACAGATTCGTGCCGAACACCCGAGTGACCGCAAGTTCGGTAATACCAAATTCTTGAGTAATAAGTTTCCGCGCTCAGTCCGGCATAGTCAATACGGTATGATTACTACGTAAGCAACGCTGCGAAGTAATACTGCACGGAAGCGTCCGATCCTGCTGCCGCTTGGTAGCAAACTGAGCGCGGAAGGGCTTTAGTATTACTGAACTAGCGTTCACTCGGGTGTTCGGCATGAATCCGTCTGCCTTTTTTATGATAGTTTGAGTTTGACGTGTATATCTGTGAATCTGACTGTGGCACTACCACGGTACTACCACTGATCCCAAACAGATAAACTGATGATGATTTAGTTTTTCTTAGTTTAATAGGTGACTTTGTCGGGAGTGTCCGTTGTTATTCATGAAAAAAAATTGAGGGCCGAGTGGCGCAGTGGGATAATGATCGGCTTTGACGCCAGAGATAGCGAGTTCAATCCCCGCCGTGCACCAATGGATTTTTCTATTGAAAAAATTATGTGCGCATTTCACAATGGCTCTTCGGTGAAGGAAAACATCGTTAAGAAACCCCCGGCATGTTGGTAGGACATGTAGTGTCCGCCTGGCCAGCTACCACAAGGAAATCTGTTACTAAAGCATCTAATGTGTTCCGGCAGCTGTCCTTGAGAGCCAGTTCCCATGCTAGCTAGGCCTAGCGTGCTACCATGCTCAACCGCATCATCGCTTATCAACAGGTGAGATAGTGGTCAAACGATAATCTATATAAAATTTTTTTTTACTTAAGTATCTTCTAATACTATAAGAATCTTTGTCCTGACATACTGACTGACTGACTGACTGACTGACTGACTAACTGACTGACTGACTGACTAACAGACAATGCACAGCCTAAACCGCTGGTCGTAGAGACTTGAAATTAGGAGGGTATATTTGTCTTAGTACGTAAGGGTGTAAAGAAAGGATTTTCCAAAATTCACCCCTTAAGGGGGATGAAATGGGGGTTCAAAGTTTGTATGGAGAATCAAGATTAGATAGTCTTTTCTACCCGAAACTACAGACGAGTGCTTCAGTAACAAAATAAGTAAATAAGGTTTTTTTAAAGTTCTATCCCTAAGAGGGTGAAATGGGGTAACAAAGTGTGACGTCTCGACCCAAAACCTATAGGGTACTTCCGGTTTACCTAGAATTGTCAATTTTGGTTATAAGCAAGGTCTTAGAGCACAAGTTAAGGAAAAATTCCGAAAAATAAAAAAAGTTGAAAATAAGGTACATTTTGGTACTAACAAGTTTTCGCGAAAATCTAAATTTGCTCATATCTTTTTTTTTGTGTTGACTCAAGACCTTGATTTTTATACACTCAATAGGGACTATAGACCTCAGTCTCAGGTATAAATTTCAACTTGCTAGATCCACCCGTTCATGAGAAAATTAGTGGTGACACACGGACAGACAGACGGACAGACAGACGGACAGATAGACAGACGGACAAGAAAGAGTTCCTTTTTTTACCTTTTAAGGTACGGACCCCTAAAAACAAAAAAGACACGTGACACATATGAAACTTATAACACGCGTCTTTTTACGTCGGTGTTAAAAAAAGTTAATGGTGTCGCGAAAACTGTTTTGCCAATGGATTCTGATTCTAACAAGGGTTTAAGTTCTCTATCGTACCAACTTAAGTCAGAGTGCCTTGAAAAACACTCCTCCTTTGTGAAGACCTCCTAATGTTAAGAAGCCTATGACGGATTTATTCTGGACAATATAATCATCTGTTTTATTCGTTTTTATATACCTAACTAGCAGCCCGCCCCGGCTTCGCACGGGTACAACATATATGCCTACAAAATTTGCATCAGTTTGTTGCATCGAACATAAAATATTAACATATTTAACAATCATCGTCATATTTCAACCAATTTACACAAAACCATAACGAATTAAGCACCTAAACCGTCCTCATAAACACTCTGGCTATTGGCGAAAACCGCATGATAATCCGTTCAGTAGCTATTGAGATTATTGCGAACAGACAGACAGACGCAGTGATGGAATTTGTTTTATGATACTTACGTAGTGATATTGGACAGCCCTTTGGCGTGAAGGATAGTTACCCTGATTCTGACCCGACGGTCGTTCAATGAAAGTTTTATGTGCATTCATGAATCATGGGTTTTCCTACAGAGGTAGTGGGATAATTAAATCTACCAATAATTAAGATAATTTAAAAACTAAGACAGCTGACTTCAATGCCCCGCGATTCAATTTCAGTAGCAAGTTTGAGACGTTTATCATCATATCTCTGGGGATACTTATCAAATCTCGATGAAATTACAATGGGACCACCTCGGAAACGTACAACCGATACAAAACTACCGATTGCAAAAATAATCATTCGAATCGGTTTACTATTGACGGAGTAATCGCGTAACATACACAAAAAAAGTTTTTTTTTTGTTTGATAGATGACTTCATCTAGTGTTCTTAGCTTTAATTCATGAAAATTCGTTCTATTGTTATAAAACTATGAGCTTTTTTCTAGTTAATTGCGCTATGAAATCAACTTTCATAGTTCTGATCAATTCTAAAATCTTCTTCTTCAACGATATTGTAAGAACATGGAAACATTGACTCTACAGAATACTCAAATCCTCACCAACTTTATAGCTCAGATTTTAAATGTCGTCTTAAGAGTCATTGGAATGCTTTTAATGAAAAGATTAATACATAGATCAGTCGGGTCGGGGTGGTTTAAATATTATACATATAGATCATTATTAGTTTACACAATAGATCATATTATTATACTATATTGACTTCAAATTGATTGTGATCAGTAGGGATCTACAGAATAGCTAAGCTTATAATAATATTTTCGCAGTAACTATGACCTAATCTGTGGTTTCACTGCAAATGTTTTATTAATTTTGCGATGCGTGTATGTGAAATTCGTGATATCTTCTAGAGTTTTCATTTGAATTATATACTGTAAAGGACAATTTTTAATCTATAATATGTGGCCAAGCTAATTAACGTAATTATTTAGATAAGGATTAATACTATATACTTGAAAATAGCCTTGGAAATTATGTAATATTTTTTAACAAAAATTTTAAGATTAAAATGGTTCCTGTGAGTCAACCTTAAGAGATAGACATATGCTGTTGCGGACTTTTTTGTAGGTCTTATTATGTTGTACAACTCTTGCAAAGAAAATATTCTTCTATCTATTTTCAATTAAGCAGCGTTCGTAAGAAACGTGTTTTTTCGACCGTTTTTTTGCCGACTTAGGTTGCAAATTAGGTCTCCACGAATGTACCTTTGATTTAAACGGGAAATTTTATTCTAGTCTATGTATTAGTGAAATAATTTTTTAAATCGGTTCAGTAGTTTTTGAGCCAAATCATTAGAAACATACAAAAATACAAAAATACAAATGTGTTTATAATATTAGTATACAAATAATATAGATTACAAATAATATTTCTGTCATTCATCCTGGCAAAATGCTTGAAATGCCATTTGCTAATTTTTCGTTTTAGGTTGTATGTTAGGGCAAACAATATGTAGGAATATGAACCTAGATAATATGTGCTAGTCAAAATAACGATCTAGCATTTGTACATTACTTTTGTATAACTTTATAGCATAGAAAAAATAATAATACTACGTACTTATAGGCTAGCGTTTGACCACTATCTCGCCTGGTAATAAGCATCTGAGGGCCCGGTGGCGTAATCGGGAGAACGGTCGGCTTTGATGCCGTGGTACCGAGTTCAAACCGCCGTGCACCAATGGATTTTTCTATCGAAAAAAAATTATGTGCGCTTTTCACAGTGGCCCTCCGGTGAAGGAAAACATCGTTAAGAAACCAACAACCCCCGCATGGTGGTAGGACACTATCTAGTGTCCGCCTGGCCAGCTACCACCCTCAAGTTAGAAATTCTGTCACCAAACATCTAATGTGTTCCGTAATACATCCTTGCGAGCTAGTTCCCATTCTAGGCCTAGCGATCTTACCATCTTATAGTAACGGTTTCTTATATTATAATGTTAAAGTACATAGTTGCTATGTTATATAGTAGTTGCATAGTGATCTGCCGAAACACCCGAAACACCACCGAATGCCGCCATAGCGGCAGATTTTCTCCTTGATGGTGGTAAGCTACTTTTTGTTAGCAGATCAAGCGGAACATCGATACAGTATGCTCCTACCACCTGTTAAAACATTTAACTTAATTTGAGTTAAGCCTACATTTACTACGAATAAAAAATAACATACATTTAGGTATAAAATGTAAATGGCTGACGAGGATCAGTTACATTTCATTATGAGTAGAATGAAACTTGATACTCCAGTCAGGGATGTAAGGAAGGACAAATACCACCTCAGTGCTCCCTGTCAACCTCACCTGCCCGTGGATGCACCACTGCTGACTAACGAACGAGGCTCTGGCGACCGATAAATGGCGGTATAACCATTTCAAAATTATTTCGTAACTTAATACTACAGGCCGGTGATGGGCAGCAGCGTCACCGGTCGAGGAGCTACGTCCTGCGATCGCTAACCCGCCTGTTAAGCGTGACGATTAGGGAATATCCCAATGAGCCGAAGATCCGGCTTAGTGGCGTTTCGTGCGAGAGGCCTACGTCCAGCATTGGACTGACACTGGCTGATTATGATAATGACTCCATTCAGCGTAAATATACATAAAATCTTGTCCTTTTCACTATTTATTTCTAGGAAAATGAATGGAAAAGAAAATGTGCCTGAAAACACAAACTGCTACAATTCCTTTAACTTATTTATTTTTGTTTTTGTTCTGTATTTCATAATTTTTTATCTTCATTGTCCGATGTTAATAAATTGATGGGAATCGAATTGTCAACTCAAAGCGTTAAATTATTTCCACTATTTATACATTAATTCAAAGAATTCGATATATGTGTGATATGAATTTCTTATATTTAATTTGCCTATGTACAGAATTAATGCTTTGACTTTGAAAGCACTGTTGTATGCGGTAAATATCACTTTCCAGGTGAGATAGTGGGTAAACGATAGCCTATAAGATATTAAAAAAAATATATCGTAAATTTTTACTTGCCGTTGGACTCCGGCCTCTTAAGTTTTCCGACCTACGCTCTATTGACTCTGCCGTTTATTTCGCTCTCATACTTCATTCTTCTATATACAATTGGTATAGAAAATGAATACCTACAGGTGTGCGTTAGCTTTGACTGGCCAGAAAATTAATGTTTATGATGAAGTAAGCGTTAGTAAATTGTAGTAACTAGCAGTTACATTTTTTTGTGGTATATAAGTACATATTTCTAGCATTGAAGAGTCAAGTCAAAGACAGGGGCAATGTCACTTATGGGGTCTGGGGGTCATTGTTACCTTCCTCCGTACATATGGTTATAAGACCTTCCTTAATCCTCTACTCGTAATTCCATCACATACCATCATGCTAGTGGCTTGCTTGTCCTGTTACTGGATCTTTAAATCGTATTTGTCTATCAAATTGTAGGGGTAATTGTAGAAGGTCGTGTAAAATTCAAACAAAGCCATACAATAAAAATGCATTACAAAAAAATTGTTTATTACTTATTTACAATGCCCTATTAATATTAAGAATAATATCGAGGTATTTAACCACTATTATAAAAATACAAATAAGTTTGACATAATATTTTTCATTCAGCTTTTTAATTAATAAAAATATTGTTACATACTATCACAACATCATGATAAGGTTACATAATTATATAACTTAAATAACAAAATGTAATTACTTTATATTATAATTACTAAATACATGTTTGTTTTAAAATACTTAAAGATGAAATTTTATAAAAAGTAAACCTAACTAAATTCGAAGCTTTGTTCATTTCTATTAATGTAGAAATGTAAAGAAGGACAAACTATTTCATTTCACGTATTCACGTATTCATGTATTCACATATTAGCAACTATGTACTTTAACATTATAATATAAGAAACCGTTACTATAAAATACATTAGTTTCGAGTAAACCTAAAATTGATTTGTAAAATAGTATTTAAAAACATTTATTGCTTAACAATTAAAATTAAATTATGGCATATTATTTTCGATACATAACATACACATTCCCCTACAATTTTAGAAATTAATACTATTACAAATAATATATTTAAAGTTAGTTTCAGAAATAAAGAGATATATTGGTTTTGTCAACTTTACTATGAAAAATCTAACAAAAGCTGTAAATTGTGCGTATTTCATACATTAACATTTATTATTCAATGAAATTATTCGATAAACATTACATCGATAGCGTGCAATGAGGTGACTTTGATCAATCTTTGTGATACCACATGAGTAAAGAAAAGGTGATACTAAGCTGTGACAACTACTATTACTACTATGTACTAATGAGTACATAACTCCATAATGATGGAGTTATTTAAATAACTATAATTACATTAACAATTATATGTATAATTTAACTACTAAAAGACAAAAGTAGGTTTACTTTACTTGCCGTGCGAGTCAGTTTCAGTAGAAAGTTTGAGACGTTTATCTCCATATCCATAGAGATACTCTTCAGATCTGAATGTATAGTATAATAGGACCAACGTAAAGATGTATCCTACCGATAAACAAAATTATAAGTCGAATGGGTCCACAATTGGCTGAGTAATCCCGTAACAAACATACAACAACCAAAAAAACATGAATGAATTGTAAATCTCCTCTGTTTTAAAGTCGGTTAAAAAACTACTACTCATTATTTAGGGTTCCGAACCCAAAGGGAACCCAAATACACATACAAAAAACAGTACAAAGTCCCCATACAAAAAACGTGTTTTTTTTCTATATTTTTTTTTTTTCATCTAAGAACGATTGTTGACCTTATTAATAATATTAATTACTGACCCTAACACCTTTGTGTTAACGTTCACTTAGTTGGTGTTAGAAGTTCGTTAGATATTCGTTAGATGGCGTGTTAGTTAATAAGCATGTTTAGTATTGACACGGTAATATAATATAGCGGTTCGGGACCCTCCGTGTGCGACAAAAGTCTGACTCGCTTTTGGCCAGTTTTTAACCGACTTCCAAAAAAGGAGGAGGTTTCTCAATTTGACCGCATATATATATATATATTTTTTTTATGTTTGTTCCCGGATTACTTCGTCGTTTATGAACCGATTTTGATTATTCTTTTTTTGTTCGAAAGGAGATATCCCAAGTGTGGTACCATGGTAATTTTATTGAGGTCTGATAAGTATCTCCAGAGATATTGAGATAAACATGAATAGCGCGGCATTGAAGTCGGTTCTTTTTTAGTTTTTAAACGATATTATATTTAAATAATGTTCACTATCCGGCATGGACTCACCTGATGTGACACCGACATTGACGGTAAATTCTGCCGAGCGCCATAATCGGCATGATGCGTTCGAGACATGTTCAGTTTAAGTTTTATTTCTAAACGAATTTTAATGTTACCCAAGGAATCAAAATACCACGGCACCAAAAATGTTTGGGTGTAAGTTGAACGTAAAAATCAATCTTGTAAATAGACATAATATTTTCTTGTATAAAATTGTAAGTACATTTGACTTATTAAAAAATTGTACACAAAGAAATTGCAAAAGGATACCGAATTTCAAAAATTAAAGTGGATAAGTACCTTAATTTAGATTTTTTGCTCAACTCATAACTGATGATGTTTTGTATTGTTTGATACCTCATATATCTTAAAATTTATAAAAAATTACAATACGAATCGCATGAAATAACACAATCTGAATGTTGTTTTGTTGGTACTGTATTATTAACCGACTTCAAAAAATGGAGGTTTCTCAATTCGACCGTATATATGTTTTTGTTTGTTTGTTCGCTGATAACTTCATCGTTTATAAACCGATTTCGATTATTCTTTTTTTGTTGGAAAGGAAATGTCCCAAGTGTGGTACCATGTAAATTTTATCGAGGTCTGATTAGTATCTCCAGAGATATGGAGATAAACATCTCAAAATTGGTACTGAAAACTAATAACGCGGCATTGAAGTCGGTTCTTCTTTAATTTTTAAACGATATTATTTATGTACATATATTATGGAACTTTCCATTAAAATATGAGCTTTACAAGCTCACGATTATAATTTTCTCTACAGCTTATATCTAGAATTAATTTTGTTTGAATTACATACATTAGTAATCCCTGAAACTAAAAGCATTGAATGGATACAAAATCTTTAACAGTGTTACTTCAAAAACAAAAAGCGATTAGAAATGACACTTAAAATTTAAAAGATTTGTCTAGCTATCGTGAACCTAATTGAAACAAGAGAAATAAAAACATATTTTAAATAGGTACTTAGTTATATTTGCGCTAATGAGTGTTTATGAATAAGAAGCTAATGAGTGAGTACTTGGCAACAGCATATTGCTAGCGAATTAGCAATTTCAACTAAAGTAATATCATATTACATACAAGACATTCGTATTCTACGACAATGATAACAACTACCAACACTGAGCATTAGAATGGATTTGAAGAATAAAATGAGTTGGTATAAAAGATACTAAAACGTAACACATAATTTACCTATCGTACCTAGTCTAAAATTGGTATTCAGAGACAATCTTAAAATTGTTGAACATTTTATATTACATAAGACCAAATTTAGATGTCACACGAGTGATTTTTATTTGATGCTCTGACGGTATAATTATTGTAGACGGCGTAGTTCAATTAAAGTAAGTTAAGAGCCAGTTTCACGGGTTCCTGATAATGCGTTAGATAGTTATCTGACACCTTGTGCTATATAAAGCTGCCATAAATCTGTCAGATTTCTTTATAGTAGCGTTATCAGGAACCTGTGAAACTGGCCCTAAGAGTATTATTATACTATGTACTCGTAGGTGGTAATTGATATCAGGTAAGATTGCATATATTCTTTAGATATGTTTTTTGATATTAGTAGTTTATATGGAACCACCTCGCGGCCATATCCTATCGACCAAAAATTGGACATTACACTGTTAACTACAATTCATGCGTAGGTACAAAAATCTACTCGTTGACTTCGGTATTCGAAAATCTCCTACTTATATGAAGTTGGTCTAAAAGTATAGATTTGGGCCTCAGAGTGAGTATTAGTAGTTATTAATACTTATTCTGAAATTTGATCGTAGCGGCACATGAGTAAAGAAACGGAATTACTCATGTGGTAGTGGTAGCTTGCAATAAGTTTAATGTTGACTGATTTGTCAACTGGCTTGACTTGCCCATTTTCTTACAATGAGCAATAGATATCGGTAAACCATTTGCGGGTATCTAATAAGATAAACATGCTTTAAAAGCAAGACGTAACTTATACAAACTGCCGACACTTATATTCTCTAAGTCCCACCTCACACGCCTACAAAAAGTAAGTTATATAAGTGATATACACAAAAACGTCGCACTATTTAACTTATAATTTCTAAGCCCTTACGAACAAGCTTCGCACCGCACCAGTCCAACTTCATCACAGTTCATGCACTTCAAAGCGACGAATTCAGCAGTGAAATGGTTCCTATGAAGAGACTTCTTGGATCCATTGCAGATCCTGCAAGGCAGAAGTCTGAAACCACCGCAAACCTGGCACGTGGTACACGCATCTGGACTCTGGAATAGTGAAAAAAGACATTTTAATACAGTTCTAGAAAGAGGGTATTATATAAAGATTAAATTAAGGTTAAGTGTAATTCAAACAACCCTACATGATGCTTTTTTTACACGAAAGTTTGACGAAATACTCTTGGACGCAGTTTAAAAATTTTGAGAGAGCCTGATATTTTATTTTTGCCGTTATAACATCGAATTATTTTGGGCTATAAAGAGCGAATATTGGAGTTTTGGCAGGAACAGTTGGTGTGTGTGTGTGTGTGTGCTCAGGCCTACGACGTTGCATACATAATTAAATAACTCAGAATTAGGAACGTACTTTGTACCAACAGTACCAACACTGGAAATAACACTTTCCGTTAAGTTAGGTTTAGTTCCGTTTTCAAAAACAGGATATTTTTATGTAAATGTTATGCAATCTATTAGGTAAACACTTCTCAAGTGATACTTTGATCAAATGTATATGTATAGTTTTCATGAAAAAAAAAAAAAAACAGGATACGGGAATCGTTCCTGGTTCCGTAATCATACGTGCAGATTTACATTGTTATTCTTAAATTCGCCACACTGCATATGTGAATGATAGGATCAGGTGGAACAGAGATTGCTTTAAGAAGCAAAGGCTGTAGGTTCGAATCTCAACACGTGGGAAATTTTGTCGAAAATGTAATGTTTTTGTAGTTATTTATTAGTTATTTTGCGCTTATTCTCAATCATTCGAAAACATATTCGGATTCGGAAGCTTCATTTTTAATTTTATTCTTTTTTGATTACTGAGCTGTTTTGCGCGGAAACCTTTCCAATAAATCACTGATTTTTTCTAATTGAAATATCAAAATTAACCGATCGGAGCATTGTGAATTGCAAAGATCCAAGTCGAAGTAAAGGCAGTTTTCGAATTCGAATTTGCTTTCGAATGATTGAGAATAACCCTGCTGATAGGCTTAGCGTTTGACTACTATCTCGCCTGGTGCTTAGCGATGATGTCATCGAAGATAGTGAATCCGCTAGGCCTAAAATAATCCTGTATACCAAGGGCTTTTTGTTGCTGGACACCGTAAGGATACGCCGGCAGATGTTCTCCTTGATGGTAAAAAGCTATTTTATGTCAACAAGTCAGGCGAAACATCGATATAATGCTCCTACTACATGTGGCAAAAGGTGGTTTGAGTTGTGACTCGCACGAACCAGCCATCAATCGAATAAAAGCATGTCGCTAATCGATTCGCTCTCAAGAAATTACATTAATAAAGTAATAAATCATTGAGAAAGATATTCGGATGATGGTGGCATACTCTTCTGCATACGCACTCTCTTTTGTTATTTTTTTGTTTAAGGAGATCAGCTGAGTTCCGCAAACGACACTCGATCATTCTTCTGCCGATGATGGATTAAACACAGGCCTCATTATTGGAATATAAGCGAAACGAAACTAGCGCCCAACTATCTTTGAGTTACTCAAAGCCAACTATGCATGAGAGCTAAGCGAAGCTAAGTAAGATAACCGAAGTAGGTTTCCATTTGAAACACGAGATGTAGATGACGAATAATAATTGCTATGCCAGTCGATGTTTTACTTTACATTACACATTATTACTGCACATATTACAGGATCGTCGGGTTTCCCAGCTTCTGAATTCGTATCGCTGGCGTAGTTCTATCAGGTAGAAATGTTGTGCAGTTTCGTAACATTTTAGATTCGTCATGTCTGGCCGTCGATATGTCACAGCCATTTTATTCCGAAACTTTTAAGACTACACAGTTAAAACTTTATAGGTATTCTGTGAACAGCTTTACAAGTTTTATACAAAAAAAAAAAGATTAAGGGGGGGGGGGGTCTCCCTATACATGGGAACAGAAATTACCAAACATTTTTTTAATAAAACCTTTACGTGTGGTATGTTTTTGGATAGGTCGTTGAAAATGACTTTGAGGTTTTTCAAACATTTTTTTTTAAAGTCACCGAAAATTGGTTTGAAGTCAGTAGTTTTTGAGATAAAGCACATTTTCCGAACCGCAAATATAAATTTGTCATAAAAACGCTTATGTTACGGAACCCTACGAGTGCGAGTTCGACTTGCACTTAGCCAGTTAGATTTTTTATTGTTTAAGTACACTCTCTTTAGATATATACCCGAAAAACTTATAACATGCCTTAGACAAAGCAATAAATGTCGGTTAAAATTGATCTAAAAACCACGCTATAGAATGCATTTTCATCGATATTTTAGCTTCCCTGAAACTTTTAACTGGATAACTAATTGGAAAGTTTTTGAAATTTAAGTCGTCAGATTACACCTGGAATGACCGACAAACTAGAAAGTAACTTACTATTTCGTTCTAAAAAATCATCATAATAATAATTTACAAAAAATGAGTGTGTTAACTTTTATTATGAAGATGGTCAAAAATGTATCGTATGAGTACTCTCCGTACTCTAATTTCAATCGGATACATTCAAATTCATTGAAAGTGTCATTTAAAATTATAAAAATAATTATATTTCCATTTAGAATCCCTGATTTAACGAATTGAATTGCAAGTATCTCCATTCCGATAATTGTGAATTGCAAAGATCTTAGTCGAAGGGGAGGTAGTTTCTGAATACGATTTTTTTTTCGAATGATTGTAAATAGCCCGGCTGAAATTGAAAGGTGCCTTTTATTAAAGGTTATATATGAACGTTTTTAATAAACCTTTTCCCGGTTGTCGAATTTATTGGAGTCGTCGTTGATGAGTTTTTCGATTCACTAAGCTAAGCACTACTTAGCTGGATTTATTATAACCGTCAGCCATCGCTTTGATATAGATTAAACTGCTGTCCCGGGTGAAATATTGAATCAAACTAAAATCAAATATTTAATCAAAACGCCAAGTGGCTGACTAAACTTTAAATTCAACTAGCGCCCCCCCCCCCCCCCCCCCAGCTTCGCACATATGCCTGGGTAGAGCATAATTATATGCCTGTATCTGCCACTTTGTGGCGTCGAGTATAAATTAATCTTATAAATAAAACCTTAATAAATTATACACATACACCTTCCTCATGAATCACTCTATCTATTGGTGAAAACCGCAAATTCTGTAGTTTATCGCAAACTGACAGACAGACAGGCAGGGATCTTTGTTTTATATTATGTAGTGATATAACAGTAAAATTAAGAGTTGATGTTAAATGAGATGCCGAGAATATCAAGGCGGTTAGTTGTCGTTATAGGACGAGCGCTTCTCTATGAGGCTGGATTTTTGTGCGGCTTGATACATTTTAACGACGTTGTTATCTACTTACATACCAAAGTACAATATTTGGCAAATTTAGAATTGTAGCCCTATCTACCAAACTGGGCAATGCCCATATATTGATGGTTAGTGTGGAATATTTAAATTAAGACATGAATTGTTACATTAAAAAAAATTACAGCATAGCAGATATAACTTCTCTCGGCCTAATCATAATGTAAGGCATTGATTTGAACCTTAATGAGACGAATAAAAAATTAAGTGTAGCCACACTAACGTTAAGGATTTGTTAAGTTTTTGTAGGAGTCGCGAACGAAGTCGCGGGTACAGCTAGTGTGTAATAAATGTTTTATTAACCAAGGGTTTCTTTCCAAAATATTCCAAAATGACGTGGTCAAGTTTTCCCTTCTGCCGGCACCGGCACTCCCGGAGTGCAACCCGTTGTTTTTTTTTATTACTGGCTTTGACACTGCAATATGTCAAAGCATAGATAATATATAAATACATATTCCATGGTCGAAGCATGCTTCGGAACCCATAAATTTGGGAATTTACATTAATTGCAATGAATGTAAATTCCCAAATTTATGGATTATTCAACGTCTAGACTATGTACCTTACTGACACACACAGACCAAATTATAACTATACATAGAATAAATTAGAAGAAAGAATAACGTTTGAAGAAATTCACTAGGAATAATAAAGTAACTGATTATATTATAAACTTCTAGAGGAAAATTCTTACAATATATTTTTTGGTGTTCTGTGATCGAAGGAAATTAGATTGTCTAGTTCGTTGGTATATACGAATACATTGCCTGAATTCCAATATGGAGTTATTCGATATGATTTGTCCAATAGGAATCCAGCTATAAATTACTTATTATTCTTTAAGCTTGGACACAGATTAGAAAAAACTAATTGAATTAATAAAAAATTCTAGATATGATAAGAGCTTATATCGATGTTCCACCTGATTTGCTACCAAAAAGTACCTTCAAAGAGAAAATTCTAACGGTGTAACGGCAGCATAGCCCTTGAGAGTCATCATACCATTCTCAGTCTATCGTGTTCTCTATCCGCGTACATATCATCGATTACCAGCTAGCGAGAAAGTGGGCAAACTCTAGCCTATCAGGTTAACATAGGATACATTTTACAGCAAGCAAAGTAACGGAAACCTTTGCATTATCTTATATTGAACTTTTTATTCACAGTCTTGGGTCCTGGTCGCCGCAGTTCATCATCATCATCATCAGCCTATCTCTGTCCACTGTTTGACATAGGCCTCACCTATTGCACGCCACTAAACTCGATCTTCAGCTTTCTGTTTCCAACCAGTGCCAGCCAACTTGAGTATATCATCGCTCCACCTAGCTGGAGGACGCCTTACACTACAATTACCCCGCCCCGCAGTTGGTAGGAGCATATTATGTTGATGTTCCGCCTGACTTGCTACCAAAAAGTGGCTTACCACAATCAAGGATAAAATCTGCCGCCATAACCTTACGATGTTTCGGCAGCACACAAGCTTTGAGAGTCAGAATATTCTAGGCTTAGCGTGTTCACCTTCTTCCGCCACATCATCGCTTACCACCAGGCGAGATAGTGTTCAAACGTTATAAGATATAAAAAGTCCTTTTTTATCCCTGCATTGCCTTTCTAGCTAAAGTGTAAACTGGGATGTGCAAATTTAATTTTCCCTTATGGTTATGGCAGACCTTCGATTCAGGTATCCATTGTTACATTTAATTTAATCTTTATCGTAGCGAATATTGGATATCGAGGTTAACACTGTAGCAAAATAAAAAAAAAGTGCAGCAATTGTGCAGACACTATATTATTGCCAGATACCATTTCTTTTTTGCTGTAGGTACTTAAAATTGTAAGCTTCTTTTAATATCTTATAGGCAAGCGTTTGACCACTATCTCGTCTGGTGGTAAGCAATGATGTGGTCAATAATGGTGAACCTGAACACGCTAGGCCTAGCACTCTAACTCTCAAGAGCTGCCGGAATACCGTAAGGTTGTAGAGGCAGATATTCTCCTTGATGGTGGTAAGCTACTTTTTGGTAGCAAGTCAGGCGGAACATCGATATAATATACACATCCACCTGTGGATAAATTAAAATAAGATTTATTTTAAACACAATGTAATAAAATATTAGAAGAAAAATTTTCCTACGTCTGATTTTTGTATCAAATTCTTATGACAATAATATAATGCAGTATTTTGGCGCTGATCCGATGATGGAGCTTGAATGATGGAGTTAGGGCTCAATTGATTCGTTTTGACTGGTCTAATAGATGGGGATTAGTAAACCCCCCTAGTTTAGGCTCAATTGATTCGTTTTGACTGGTCAAATAGATTGGGATTAGTAAAACCCCCTATTTGGGCTCAATTTATTCGTTTTGACTGGTCCAATAGATTGGGAATAGTAAAACCCCCTAGTTTGAGCTCAATTGATTCGTTTTGACTGGTCCAATAGATTGGGATTAGTAAAACCCCCTAGTTTGGGCTCAATTGATTCGTTTTGACTGGTCTAAAGATGGGATTAGTAAAAAGGTTCTGATGAGGAACCAGCAGTCTACATTTAAGTTTATTAGTTTTTGAAACTATAACTTTTATTGAAGATTTTAACAATCTCAAGGTTCGTTGTCACCTCATATCTTTTGTTGTAGATTTTTAAGAAACAGGATTTTCAGGAAAAACTGTAGGTACATCAGTTTGTTTTATAACGGGCCGATAAGCACTTGGCCAGTGTCTCAATGTTAAGTACTAGACTCTGTGCAAAAAGAGAACCGTTGTGGCGTTACGATGACCTAACATGAAGGTACATACCTATGTATCTTCATTCCTTACCTTACTAGGTAGGTACATGGTAGCATACGATAATGGTAAGTGTAGGTGGGTGTACCTACCAAGTATCATTAAGCACATTTCAGACTACGCTATACTATGCCGCTATATAGTTTAGCATGACACGTCATAAAGCCATACTATATAGCATGGCGTTCACATTACGCGATATAATCGCAAGCAAGTATAACATAAGGCAAGTTCAGTTAACAAGAGAGTGTGCCATCTAATTGCACAAATTAGTCCCACCTTCCCCTTTTCTCTATCGGACAACGATGTGCACCATCGCTTCATGGTGGACATTTCATCTACCCGTACAAAATGTTTCGCTTCATATTTTACCTTTTAGGCTAGATTTTAACGGTAGCGCGATATAGCATAGCACATCAATCAATTTCATATTTAGGCTAGATTTTAACGGTAGCGCGATATAGCATAGCACATCAATCAATTTCATAGCTAATAGCAACTCAATAATATATAGTATAGCTAAGTGTGAACGTGTTCATAATAAATGTATGGTGAGCGATTTTTTTGCGCTATAAACTATATGCTATCTTTCTTCTTAATATATATAAATCTCGTGTCACAATGTTTGTCCTCAATGGACTCCTAAACCACTTAACCGATTATAATAAAATTCGCACACCATGTGCAGTTCGATCGAACTTGAGAGATAGGATAGTTTAAATCTCAAATTATAGTCGCAATTTTAATTTATTGCTAATTATAAAAACAAAAAACAAAAAAAAAAACTTTAGCCACAGCAACGCGTGGCCGGGTCAGCTAGTTAAGCTATATATTATAGAGTAGTCTGAAATGAGTTTTATTTTTAGTCGTACTAGTAATGACAGCAGCGTTGTCATTGCAACATAAACAGTAAATTAAAACGACCGACGCGACCTCTATTTCTATGACGGTTCTCTTTTTGCACAGGGTCTATGCGGTCTAAGATGGAATCGATCGAGTCCGAAAATGGAATGTAGCGCATGACTATACTGACTTCTGTCCACACAGCGTGAGTATCCAGACCAAACCCGTCTGTCTGTATTCAAATTTGCTTTTATTATTAGTACCAAACAAGTACTTGATCTTTATCATATCATATATTTATGTATAACAGAGTTATTAATAATAACAGAGAACTTTGTACATTGTTATATACGATGCAAAATGTCACCGCGCCCATGGGATTGGAACCCGCACCTCCCAAGGTCCATGCTCAGGCGTTGAACCAATTCAGCTACAGTACGACCCTACCGATACGACAAAACTACTGCATTGCATTTTATCTAATTATGCATTAGTAGCGCCATCTGTAATTACTGTTTAGAAGTAAATTACTCGGAGGAAATAATTACAGATTTCAGCTAGGCTATTCTGTAAGCTAGTTTACGAATCTCGCAAGCGGAATCCGTGGTGAGTCGTACTACGAAATTCAAATCGTAATACGATTGTAATACGGTTGAATTTTGTAATACGGAATTCAAATGTAACCGCTTGCAAGATGCGTTTACTAGCTTACAGTACCCTTAGTACGAGTTTTCATACCAAACTCGATATCGTATATCGAACAAATTTTGTATGAAAAATAGTACAGCGCCTCTAGTGGTTACTACACTTCACTAAATTTAGACCAATCAGGGAGCCAGAATAAGTCGAAAACTATGTGAGATCTGTCAAAAGCGTTTACGATGAAAACACGTACTAGGGGTCCTGAATAGCCTAGCTGTATGGCTATTCTGTAAGCTATCTCGACAGCGGAATCCGCGGTGAGATCTGAATTTTGTATTACGAAATTCAACCATATTACGATCGTGATACGAATGAATTTCGTAGTACGAAATTCGAATCTCACCGCGGATTCCGCTGTCGAGATAGCTTACAGAATAGCCTAGCTGATCCGACGCGAAAGACATTGCATTACGTAAATCAAATATTATGTTTCTTTGAATGTTTTCTTCACTTTATATTTTTGTACATTGTTATATTTATTTTTTTACACCGAACTGGGTAGCACTTGACCACTATCTCACCTGATGCTAAGTGATGATGCGAAAGATGATGGAGCGTGCTTACCCAGAAGATACCTATTCACTCGCGATTTGAAGACCTCTATAATATACAATAAATATACACATATTATGTTTCTTGTAGTGTTACACCCTTTGTATTTTTGTAAATTGTTAAACACAATCCAAAATTTCATCGTACCGACGGGACTCAAACCCGCATCCCCCGGATAACCCGTCCAGGTGCTCTGCCAATTAAGCCACGGTCCGATCCGTCGATACGACGAAATTAGTGGATTGCATTTTTTTAACCCAATTATGCAATGGTGCATCTATGATTACTTATTTCGAAAGTTAATCATTCGGAAGAAATCATTACAGTTTTCAAATCCAACGCGAGATGTTTTTTACAATAAATTCAACAATTTCCAATAAATATACAATTCAAAATTTTACAAGTACTTGTTCTTGCTCAATCTTCAGTAAAGAATTACTTTTCTGAATATGGCAGACAAGATCCTGATCAAAAAACCTAAAAGCGGAAAGTGCAACTTTGTCTACACTTTTCATCTAATTTTTCTTGTATTTTATTTATTTCTCACCACCCAACATCAACAGTAATGTATGCCCCCTTTCCATATATCCATTAATCCATCAAATTCAAACTGAAATGCAAACGGAAAGCTTTTAGGAGAACTAGAAGAAAAACAAACACTGCTATTTACAGTCGTACGTGCGGTGGAATGAAAGTTGGTAGGATAACAGGAAGGCTCTGCGGTAGACAGTTTCTTTTTTTCGTTACATTATGGCCCCACACGATTAGTGTATTTAGCTAGTGGAGAGTATTAAAATTCTTCAATTTTTGTGAATTCAAGTCACATACATGTGAATTCAAGTCACATGCATGGTTCAAAGTCACATTTCAGGTCAAGTTGAAGTCATAGTCTAGTCCAAGCATTCCCTCGGTAAAGATGTGGACTTTACTAAAGATTTTCAGTGGAATTTTGGTGAGAACGCAAATGCATGTTTTTCAACATTGTACTATTTCCCTTCACTGACATACATTCACCGGCACTTAATGGTTTAATTATCTACATTTATTACACATTAACTCGCTGAAGAACAGAAGTTTTAGGAAAAAATACAATGAAAGCACACACACTTTTTCACGTTCCCGCAAAACTCCCGGTAGACAGTTGTGTCCAACAGTTATAAAATATTGTACGTGCCTATCAAGTAGACATTTGCTTTGAGTTAACAGGCAGGATTGAATAAGACTAACTAGATTATTTGCTTTTCTAGTTTTCAGGGTTCCGTAGCCGAATGGCAAAAAACGAAACCCTTATAGATTCGCCATGTCTGTCTGTCTGTCTGTCTGTCTGTCTGTCTGTCCGTCCGTATGTCACAGCCATTTTATTCCGAAACTATAAGGACTATAGAATTGAAACTTAGTAGGTGGATGTATTCTGTAGGCGGCTTTCCGATTTTTATACAAAACTAAAAATATAAAAGTTTAAGGGGGGGCATCCCATACATGGAACTGAAACAAACAAAAAAAAATTGTTCAAACCTATACGTGTATGGATAGGTCTTTAAAAATGACACTGAAGTTTCTAAAATCATTTTTTCTCAAAGTCAATCATTTAAAAGATAGGCGCGTCTAAAGTGGTAAAATGTGTGTCCCCCCCCCCCCCCCTCTAACTTTTAAAGTAAGGGAGTGAAAAATCTAGAAAAAATATACTCCGTAGATCTCAATAGAAACTTTCAACGAAAATTGGTTTGAACAAGATACAGTCAGCAGTTTTTGAGATATAGCGACCGCAAGTATAACTTTGCTTTTCATACAATTACTATGAAAAACAAAGTTATTTTTGTAGTTGCGAAAAATCATAGTTATAGAATACTCTACTGTGTTACGGAACCCTACTAGTGCGAGTCTGACTTTCACTTGGCCAGTTTTATTTTTCTATGTAGGTAATAAAACAAACAGAACTCTCGTCTGCTGGCGTTCCTATAATAACGGATGAGTAACAGATAAAGCCGCGGTACTATGGGGGACTAACAGATGTCCTATACAGACGCACGTAGGGTGGTCTAATTCTCAGTAGAATTCACAATTGAATTGAGCAATGGCTTTTAGATAACATTTTTAAAGATATTATGTTTCTTATATGTGAAGCGCATTTCAGACTACGCTATAATATAATAGCATACATATTGCATATAGTTCATTACACAACAATATCGCTCATATACATTTATTTTATTATAAGCTAGCAGCCCGCCCCGGCTTCGCACGGGTAGAACATATATGCCTACAAAATTTGCATCAGTTTGTTGCATCGAATATAAAATATGAACATATTTAACAATCATCGTCATATTTCATCCAATCCATTACACAAAACCTTAACGAATTATGCACCTAAACTTTCCTCATAAACACTCTGGCTATTGGTGAAAACCGCATGATAATCCGTTCAGTAGCTATTGAGATTATTGCGAACAGACAGACAGACGCAGTGATGGACTTTGTTTTATACTTACTTACGTAGTGATATTGGACGGCCCTTTGGCGTAAAGGATAGTTACCCCGATTCTGACCCGACGGTCGTTGGTTCTAATCCAAGCTATATACCTACCAATGAAAGTTTTATGTGCATTCATGAATCATGAGTTTTCGTACAGTGGTAGTGGGATCATTAAATCTACCAAAAAGTAGCTTACCACCAAGGAGAACATCTGCCGCCGTAACCTTACGCGTTCCCCGTCGCAAAATGTAGGGGTAATATACGTTTAACGTGTGTATCTGTGTGTCTGTCTGTAGCATCTTAGCACCTAACAGGATGAACCGATTTTGTCTTTATTATTGATAGTTTTTTTTTGTTTGATAGATGTCTTCATCGAGAGTTTTCTTAGCTTTGATTCATGAAAATTCGTTCAATCGTTATAAAACGATGAGCTTTTTTCTAGTTAATTGCGCTATGAAATCAACTTTCATAGGTCTGATCAATTCGAAGATCTTCTTCTTCAACGATATTTTAAGAACATGGAAGCATTGACCTGATGTTGGGACATCTCCTGGACTCTACAGAATACTCAAATCCTCACCAACTTACAGCTCAGATTTTAAATGTCGTGTTTAGTATCATTGGAATGCTTTTAATGAAAAGATTATACATAGATCAGACGGGGTTGTTTAAAATATTATATTATTATATATATAGATCATATTATTATACTATGTTGACTTCAAATTGATTGTGATCGGTGGGGATCTACAGCATAGCTAAGCTTATAATAATATTATTTTGGTAGTAACTATGACCTAATCTGTGGTTTCACTGCAAATATTTTATTAATTTTGCGATGCGTGTATGTGAAATTCGTGATATCTTCTAGAGTTTTCATTTGAATTATATACTGTTAAGTACAATTTTAATCTATAATATGTGGCTAATTTATTTGGAGGATTAATACTATATACTTGAAAATAGCCCTGAAAGTTATGTAATATTTTTAACAAAAAATTAAAGATTAAAATGGTTACTGTGAGTCAACCTTAAGAGATAGACATATGCTGTCGCGGACTTTTTTGTAGGTCTTATTAAGTTGTACAACTCTTGCATAGAAAATATTCTTCTATCTATTTTCAATTAAGCAGCGTTCGTAAGAAACGTGTTTTTCGACCGTTTTTTTGCCGACTTAGGTTGCAAATTAGGTCTCCACGAATGTACCTTTGATTCAAACAGGATAATATATAGCCTATTTTCATTCCGAAAGTCCATTTCATGTATTAGTGAAAGAATTTTGTAAATCGTATCAGTAGTTTTTGAGCCAAATCATTACAAACATACAAAAATACAAATGTTCTCTCTTTATAATATTAGTATAGAAGTATAGATGAAGAGAGAGGGGAGGGGTGAGGGGTAGGGAGAAGGGTGATTAGCGCGGCGTGGTACGGTGCGGTGTAGGTAGGATACGCATGTGTCTTATTTGTAAAATAATTAGCCTAAATAATTAAAAATGCTACCCAAAGCAAATAACTATTATAAATAATCTGTGCCCAAAGACACTTTTCCACGCGGACTAAGTCGCGGGCACAGCTAGTATACTATAAATGAGCCAGTTTGCTTGTAATTTGCATGTCGTACTGTACTATATAGCGGAATAGTATAGCGTAGTCTGATATACGCTTTACACACTTTAAATGTTTGTACATTGTTACGCACAATCCAAAACGTATTGTACTGACGGTACTTTTGAAGATAGCAAGGGCTTAAACAAATAACATGCATGAGCACTAGAGATTTTAAATTGCTTCAAGGTATTATTACACCTTTGGTAAAAAATAAAGATACGAATTTACTTTAGTGCTTTCGTTTCCACTAAACGCACGGCTCAGTCTGAGGCAACTGTACCTTTTGTTACGTAGTCACTATTATATAATCTGTGCCCTTAGTAAAGTTTACATCGTAAACGCTTTTAACAGATCTCACATAGTTTTCAACTTATTCTGGCTCCCTGATTGGTCTAAATTTAGTAAGTGCGAAAACCACTAGAGGCGCTTTACCGTTTTTCATACAAAATTTGTTCGATATACGATATCGAGTTTGGTATAAATACTCGTACTAAGGGTACCGCTAGGCTATTCTGTAAGCTATCTCTACAGCGGAATCCGCGGTGAGATTCGAATTTCGTACTACAAAATTCAGTCGTATCACGTTTGTAATACGGTTGAATTTCACATTTTACGGTTAATACGAAATTCAAATCTCACCGCGGATTCCGCTGTCGAGATAGCTTACAGAATAGCCTAGCTGAGCGCGTTAAAAAATCGACAAAATATGGCTCGGCTCGCATGATGATGAAATCTCTTTTGAAGTCAGGTAAATTTTTGTTTCAAAAACTTGTTTTACACAGTCATGTTTGGGTTTAAAGATATAAGAATTTTATGCAGCAAGTTACATAATATTTTCCGCACCTCTGTTAAACAACATAAAGATGTAAGTGATAATATTTGTCTTTATTATTTAAGTAGGTAAGTATTACCGTTGTGAAATCATGTCATGTGTGACCGTTTTTGGATTTTGAAAATACTTTAGTGATTTTATGTTTGCCTAAATATTTGCAACAGCCGATGAGGAGGGATACACATTTTTACTCTTTACCTTTTAAAGCGGTAAACAATAACATTATACAGCAGTAAGACGGCCCCTATAGGATAAGTGGATCTTGACTTCTAACCCGGAAGTCGCTGATTCGAATCTTACGGTACGCGTACACCAAAACCGATTTTGTCGGCCGATGGCGGACAGAACTACTCGGACGAGTAACTCGGACGTTCAACTGAATACACTGCAGATGATAACGGCTGTTGTCGGTGGAACTTATGAAGCATCGCAGAAAGAAGCCGATAAAACTGACAAAAAATCCAAACACGTTCGGACTCGTCAGTTGATCGTCCGTTTTCGGGCGTCATCGGACGATGTCGGTAGTAGCAGTGTATACGTTCTCTTTCATTTACTTACGTTTGATTTGATCGGCTGAGTTCGGCCGATGACGCCCGAGCATACTTGCCGATGACGGATTCGGTGTATGCAAGCCATTAGCCATGTACCAATGGATTTTCTTCCACAATGGTTCTCATTCTCGTTCTCACAGGTGTAAGAAAAATTATTTCAATGTTCCGCCTGTCTTGGTATTTGAATATAGCTTACCACGATCAAGATGAAACAACGTCTTTCCTTACCAATAGGTGAGAAAGTGGTCAAACGCTAGCCTATAAGACATAACAAAAATTGGTAAGACTCTACATCGCTTAAAGCTGCAATTGGGGGCAAATTAGTATCCCGGCCGACTCATAATCTGTTCATTGAGATCATTCCGATGAGCCGAAACTCGACATAACTCCAGAAATAACGATATATAAACCCCAAACTTGGTACCTGCTGAAAATGACTAACGCAGCAATTGAGATAGGTGTTATTAATATCAAAATACATACATGATACTTAAGTTTAGAGTATTTATATCCTTATCTCACCGGATATACTCATCAGATCTCGATATATAATATAATGCGACCAAACGGGCATACATTTCATAAACCCTATTAAACATATACTTCACAAAAAAGAGGAGGTACTCAATTCGACTGCTTTTTTAAAATGTTTGTTACCTCAGAACTCCGTCAAATCGTGACCGATTAGAAAAAATATTTTTTGTTTTAGATATTACGTCCCAGAAAGTTTGGTCCCATAATTTTTTTTTTATAGAGCTATGGCAATTATCTCCGGAGATATGGAGACAAACAATATAAGCAAATGTGTATACTTAGATGACATAATTAGGTATAACTAGCCAGTACTTTGACTATCGCGGCATGTGAAGTCGAATTTTCGTTTTGTACGATCATAAAGTATTGAAGTCTGTAATAAAAATAAAGCGATATTTGTGATGGAGTTTTGCCTCGTCCACTACTGCTACCGTGCATATCTCTGGAGGAAACGCAGCCTTAAAAGTTTTGCAAGAAATGAAAACACGAACATTTATGGCTGCCATATATGGGACCGGTTGTAGATCAAAAAGGTAGATAATGCGAAATATCTTGTCGTAATAACGACGTGGTGACTGATCGAACAAGCAACCGTTCAGGAAGTGACTTGGCATTCAACTTTATAGCAATTACATGATGAAATTGTATAGTCCTACATCATTTTGACTGATCATAACATTTTTTTATTTTTGACAACGATATTGCGATGGAAAAAGAAAATGCAATTCCCATACATTATGAAATTACGTTTGACGTAGACATTAACTGAAATTGTTTTTTGTCTAGGAGTGAAGCATAGCTATTCTCATTACAATTTTGAATATCTATAGATAAATCCTTGGGTTATTTTGTCGCGGAAACTATTCCGATTCTAATCGGAATAGTTTCACTCTCATACATACTTTAATACTTTCACAAAAATCAGTGGTTCTAACCACTGATTTTTTCGGAGTGAAATATCAGTCAAGTTACCGATTGGAGCATTGTAAATTGCAAAGATCCAAGTCAAAGGAAAGGTCCAAATCCGAATTTGCATTTGACTGATTGTAAATAATCCTGCTGATCAGCTTCATACTCGGTTTTTGAGGTACATTAATTGAATTGGATACATCGATCATCAGAGCCAAATCCAAATTATGGTGAAATGCTGAATTATTTAATGTAACAGTTACGAAGTACTAAGGATTGTTTCATATACAATATTGCGAGACACCGCCAAGCTGTCAAAAGTAATATCGATAACGAAACAGGAAAGTATCGATTCCAGTTGCCAGGTAGAATGTTTTTCGTGAATCGTTGGTTTGATTATCAACAAACACAACCCTACTTATATTATAAATGCAAAGTTTGTAAGAATGGATAGATGGTGTGTAACACTTCAATAAACATAATATTTAATTTAAGCAGTGCAACATTTCATTTCATTTCATTTCATTCCGGATTTAAAAACTATAATGATTTCTTACGAATGATCAAATTCGAATAAGTTATCATAGATGGCGCCACCAATGCATAATTGGCGTGGATGGAATATTAAGCGGATGTGGCATTTAAATAACAATAATAATATGAGAAGGATAAAACTATACAATCACTGCTATGAGAGAGCGAGATGAACAACATTTTTTTATCGTTTACCTGCGTATGCGATTAAACTGACTCCAGCAATGTATGGAGCCAGTTTCTAGTGCACCAATTGGCTCTCACCCGCTGTCATGTATAACCCGACCAAATTACGTTGTTCATTTTATCTTATAGCTGGCATACGTATCACGTGTTCATCGATTTAGTCGGGTTATATCTCTATAACTATTTCATTCGCATACGTTAATGTTGTCTCTACATATATACATATAATATACTTTCTCTATGATAATTGGGTTAAAAATGCAATCCACTAATTTCGTCATATCGATAGTATCGGACTGTGGCTTAATTGGTCAGATGACCTGGACCTGGTCAGACCTGGACATGTTATCCGGGGTTCGGGTTCGAGTCCCATCGGTACGATGAAATTTTGGATAGTGTATAGTATAACAATTTTCAAAAATATTAAGTGTGTAACACTTCAAGAAACATAATACGAAATAAACTTGTCCTGCGTCGAATTTTACTTATCGTCGAAATATTGAAACTATAAACATAAAATAAATTATCGAATAAAAACAAAAAACCCGTTGCGAGAAAATTGTTGTTCTCGACCATTTTCCATTCCAAATTACATTTTAAGTTATATAATGTGTATATTGTAAGCCGTTAATAAGAAGCTTTATTTTGATACCGTACTAAATTGGTTTTGAAAACATATTTCCAAGACATTATAATCTGGCGCAAAAAATAGGCCATTTTCATTTTCACCATTTTAATATCTAGTGCCACTTTCACAATTAAGACGAATCTAACGACACCTCTCAATCTAAAGACACCTATCAAGTTATCAAGCCGTTTCGGCTACAGAGCGTTCCAAAGAAATATACACACATACACTCGAACATAACATTCTTTTGGCGCAGTCAGGAAAACATTAGATTGTGAATGTATGTTTGTCTAACTAAAGTCTAACTCTACTCTAGAGAGTTTAACTTTATCTAATTATGACAGACACCTATTGAGACTTATTGAATTCAGAAGACATTTCAATTAATATTGTTTTTATCAAACTAAAGGCAACGAACTCCCTAAGGACCCTAACAATTTCATCGACTTACCTTTGTTTTACTGAGAAAATCGTTTTATCTGTTACCAAGAACAATGGTAGCAAACGCACAAAAACAAGCTATGTCAAAAGGACCTTTGAAAAAATCAGACGCCTTGCCGCCAAGTTCCAGAGCGGCATTATTAAGTAAATGAACTGTAAATTCAGTGATTCACAGTGCTTACGTGTTGGCCGCGATAAAACTACAGCGCTCTAGCGCTGCATATTTTAATAGTTTGGTTAGACGACATTACTTAGTAAATATTTTGGTGCGGCAGCGAACTTTATTCCTAACTCTACAGTATTTGTAAACAAAATGTTTTATGATAACGGTATTGTATGTCGGTAGAATTGAAGTCAATGGTTACATTTTTGTTTACACTAGATAGGCAAGACACTCTGTTTGACCACTTTCTCACCCGATATAATCGACGATGTAGCACGCTTACCTAGAAGATACCTGTTCACTCGCGATTGGAAGACCCTCGGATTGTAGTTACTGGCAAACACAGACACTGGCAAGAAACTCCATTCCTTCCAACTTATTTCCGAGCTAAAACGTTCTCAGTAAGAAATAATGAGCTTACTGTTGCTATGCTTCAGCCATTGCGTATTGATATAACGTCTACCTATTTAAAACATTCTTTGGTCCGTGACCTCTAATGAAACGAAAAAGCTGAAAAAGGGTCAAAAGATGAAAAAAAAATGTGTTACCTTATAAGGTTTTAGCATTTTTCTTAGTTCACCGCTCTCGTTCAGTTTTTCCACGGTGTCCGCATCCTGAAATGACACGAAAATTAATTAAAACTTCATAATTATACCTTTCATAAGTTTCTCACAGGACTTTGCGAGTCGATGGTGTCAAGCGGCTTAATAATTTTCGCTTTGTTGCTAGGAAAGTGAGCTTATTGTGAAAGGAGAAGATGGTATGGTTTTTTTTTATTATGGGTTTTTTATCATCATCATTATCAGCCCACGTCACTCCACTACTGGACATAGGCCTCTTCCTAATGCACGTCATTGACCTCTGTCTTTAGGTCTTCTCCTCCAGTCAATGTGAACTACCTATGGCTTTTTAGGGTTCTGTTTCTCAAAAGGAAAATAAAAACTCCAATTGGTTCGACGAGTTTGGGCTTGATATTCGGTGCTAGCTGGGAGGACGGCTTTCGATAGTTGTGCTACAAAGCACATCCTATCGACTTTTACTGACTTTAGTTTGATCAACAAGGACTGTACTAAGACCGTGCTAGCACTAGATCCGTGGAAGTTGTGAAAGTCACGAATGAAGGGTCCGTAGACGAAGAGTCCTTACACGATGGTTCGAACCACCGTGCCATAATTTAATAGCATGTTTTTTGATCATTTTTTGTTGAATCAATTTTATTCATACTAATTAGACGTTTGTATATTGTATTTATTAAGATTGTAAACGACCTTAAATTATAAATATTGAACATGAAATAATCCGTGAGTTATTAAGGCGCAGAAACCTTTTCAAATTCATTGATTTTTCGAATTGAAATGTAAAAAGTTGCTCAAACTGAAGCGTTTTGTTATCATTTTTACAAGCTTTTATTTAACTTGTAATGTATGTCAAAGTCAAAGTCAAAGCATTTATTCAGTATATGGGCAAATTAAAAATTAGCACTTACACACGTCAAATAACATTAAATAGATCATATTCAACAAAAAATATAGATATAACAGAAACATAACGCTTTGAATTTACAAAAAAAAAACAAAGGTATTGAGCCATTCAGCTTTCATCTAGACGTTGAACGTCACACTTAAAACACATGTTTAATTCCCCTTATTAATGTAGGGTTGCCAACCGTACCATTACGTGCACCCGCAACCCAGTGCATGTTTCAGTACTTCAGACAATTTTTATCCAAAAAATTGTGAAATAATGAAACATAATAGATAAATAAAACGCAGACTAATTGCAGTACAAATCATGTTCCGAATGGAACTGATTGTCCGACATGTATATATGTATGTATGTCACTATGTATGTTCGGGTGGAATCTTGGAAGTTAAATTATACCCACTTCCCGATGTCCGATTGGACTCAAATTTGGTGTACTTATGTATCTTCGGTGACAATACAATGATATGGTACCATGGAGCTGGTCTGATGATGGAGACGGAAGGTGGCCACGGCATCTCTGTGATAAAACAACATAACCCCACCGAGTTTGGGCTCGATTGATTTGTCTTGAAAAGAACTTTGCGCCTAGATGATATCCAGGGTCTGATGATGAAGCTGGAAGTTGACCACGGCATCTCTGTGATAAATCAAGATAATCCTACCGAGTTGGGGCTCGATTGATTTGTCTTGAAAAGAACTTTTCACCTAGATGATATCCAGGGTCTGATAATGAAGCTGGAAGGTGGCCACGGCATCTCTGTGATAAATCAACGTAACTCTACTGAGTTTGGGCTCGATTGATTCGTCTTGAAGAGAAATTTACACCTAGATAATATCCAGGGTATGATGAAGCTGGAAGGCAGCCACGGAATATCTGTGATAAAAAAAACAAAACACTACCGAGTTTGGGCTCGATTGATTCGTCTTGAAGAGAACTTTACACCTAGATGATATTGAGCGACTGGTGATGAAGCTGGAAGGTGGCCACGGCATCTCTGTGATAAAATAACGTAACCCCAGTGAATTTGGGCTCAAATGATTCGTCTTGAGAAGCACTTTACACTTAAATGATAACTAGGATCTGATGATGAAGCTGTAAGGTGGTCATGGTATTTCTGTTATAAAGCAACATAGCCCTACCGAGTCGATTGATTTTCCTTGAAGAGCACTTTACCCATAATCACATCAAATATCCGTGGATGATTTTAAAATATCATCATCATCATCATCATCATCATCATCAGCCTGTATCAGTCCACTGCTGGACATAGGCCTCTCCCAAGATGCGCCACTGAGCCCAATCTTCGGCTCTTGTCTTCCAGTCACTGCCCACCGCTTTGCGTATGTCGTCGCTCCACCTGGACACAGGACGTCCTACGCTACGTTTGCCGATTCGCGGTCTCCACTCTAGGACAAGTCTGCCCCAACGGTTATCAGTCCTGCGGCAGATATGACCAGCCCACTGCCACTTCAGCTTGCTAATCCGTTGAGCTATGTCGATAACTTTAGCTCTCTGGCGAATTACTTCGTTCCGGATTCGATCTCGCAGAGAAATACCGAGCATAGCTCTCTCCATAGCTCGCTGAGTGACTTTAAACTGGTGGACCAGTCGGACTGTGAGTGTCCACGTCTCGGCTCCGTATGTCATCACAGGTAGGACGCACTGGTTAAAGACTTTTGTCTTTAGACACTGTGGTATAGGCGACGAGAAGACTCGACGGAGTTTTCCGAATGCTGCCCAGCCCAGCTGAATTCTTCTCTGGATTTCCTTCTCGAAGTTATGTTTGCCTAGTTGGAGCGTTTGCCCTAGGTAAACATACTTAGTGACAACTTCGAGTGGGATTCCATCTACGGCAATCGGTTTCGGAACAACGTGCTCGTTGTACATGACTTTGGTTTTGTCCAAATTCATCCGGAGACCGATGCTACGAGAAGAATCAGCTAGGCCATTCAACATCCTTTGTAGGTCCTGCAGCGTCTCTGCCATAATGACGATGTCATCTTCGAATCGTAAGTGAGAGATGTACCTGCCGTTGATGTTAATGCCACGATCTTTCCAGTCCAGCGTCTTAAACATATCCTCCATGGCGTTAGTGAACAGTTTCGGGGATATGACGTCCCCCTGTCTCACTTCTCGACGCAGGTGGACATGTTTAGTTCGCTGGTTCTGTACTTGTACAGTCATCGTTGCGGCATTATATAGACATCTCATCACTTCGATATATCGCCAGTCGACTTGGCAACGCTGCAAGGACTCGAGAACAGACCAGGTTTCGATTGAGTCAAAGGCCTTCTCATAGTCCACAAATGCTAAGCACAGGGGCCGATTATACTCTTTGGTCTTCTATACAATCTGCCGCACCGTGTGGATGTGGTCTATGGTGCCGTAACCGCTTCGAAACCCGGCCTGTTCCGGAGGTTGAAACTCGTCGAGTCTTCGCGCAAGACGGTTCGTGATGACCCTTGAAAACAGCTTGTAGACATGGCTCAGAAGCGAAATTGGGCGATAGTTTTTCAATAGGGTTTTGTCTCCTTTTATGAAAAACAAAACCACCATGCTTCTGTTCCATGCCTGTGGAGTTCTCCCAGTAAAAAGAATGGAATTAAATAGCTGCTATTTAAAAAAATATCATGCCTTCTCTTAAATACTTAGGTAGTAGGTAGGTAGTCCGTATCTATACCTACCTACTAAAAAGTCAAAAATAAATTTAAGTGAAAAATAATTTTAATAACAAGCTTTTATCTGGAACAATGAACTAAAATGTTAAAAATAAATTCTAGTAAGTAATTGGCGTGTAGGTACTTACCTATATTTTTAAAAGCTTGAGACACTAAAGTATAGTAATTACCTAGCCTGAAAAACGGGTAGTGCTTCAAGCTTTTAAAAATAAAGGTAAGTACCTAGACGCCAAATACTTACTAGAATTTATTTTTAACATTTTAGTTCAGTGTCCCAGATAAAAAAAAAGCTTGTTTTTAAAAATATTTTTTACTTTTAATTTATTTCTTTCCATCAAAAATCACGATATAATTTAAAAGCGCGTTAGTCATTTTCAGTACTAAGTTTAAGGTGGTTATATCTCCGTATCTCTGTACTCATCAAATCTAAAAAAAATTGCAATGAAACCAAACGGGAAGTACTCTCCCAAAAAAAAACCAAATCGGTTAAGAAATGATGGAGTTCTAAAAAACATAAAAATAATACAGGCGAATTAAGAACTTCCTTCTTTTTGTGAAGTTGGTTAAAAAGTATCTATACGTATAAATAAAATAAAGTTGATTTAAAACATAGACTTTAGATTTATTTCTCAGAAGAAGAAGGTACGGACACACCGCAGCGTCCTACGTGCGCGATCTAGGCGGCGATCAGATAGCGCAGTAGTATTTGTACCGACTGGTTCACACCAAACGCGATCAGAAAACAATCTGAGATCAAGCCCGCAGATCGCAGGACGCCGCGGTGTGGCCGTACCTTTAAGGGTCATTTACCCCAAATAAGCCTATCTACAAATCTTCCATAGGTATGTCAGCAGTTCAGTCAACCTAGGCGGCAATAGCCCAATGGATAGGGTGTCGGACTGGCGATCGAGAGGTCGTGGGTTTAGTCCCCACCACACCCATTGCACTATTGACGTGAATCCACTCCAGAAACAAGCATATTTAGCTTAGTTGGAGGAGTTAACAAGAATATTAGTCATGTGTAACCCACATTGTGAGTAATATGTTAATTAAAAAAAATAATAATAATAACAGAATCGAACTGGAAATGCACGAATAATACATAGATATTACCTAAACTCCTCCATACGTTGAGGGATTTTCTTGTCTTTACATTTACGGAGAAAAATCTGTGTTCAAGACGCAAATTTATGGATGGCGATATTTAGGTATCATTTATATGGCATGTTATAAATACATTTTATTAAATACATATTTATTTTAAATTTATTTAGTTTTTTTTTAAATGATTAGGTTTTTTTTTAAAAGCTTACTAGCAATGTGGGTTGAACATTATTAGTATTATTGTTAAGCCCTCCAACTAAGCTAAATATGCTTATGTCTAGAGTGGGTTCACGTCAATAGTGCAATGGATGGGGATCGAACTCACGACCTCGATCGCCAGTCCGACACCTTATCCATTAGGCTATTGCCCATTAGAAAGCATGTAAAGTATGTTTATAACATGTGAATGTCTCAGTTGATTTATTGTTGCTAACATTAAAAAGATTCAAAACAATTGAATAAACTAATTAAACTAAAATATTAACTATGACTGATAATTACGTCACGCTAGTCAAAGTAGCCAGTTGACGTAGTAACTATTACATAATCTGTGCCCTGGCACAGATTATAAAAATGTTCTTTGTTTTTCATAGGAAAAACAAAGAACATTTTTTGCTAGCGAAAAATGATAGTTATAAAATACTCTACTGTGTTACGGAACCGAGTGAGTCCGACTTGCACTTGCCCAGTTTATTTAAGTTACGATCACACCGCGGCGTCCTGCGTGCGCGATCTAGGCGGCGATCAGATAGCGCAGTAGTATTTGTACCGACTGGTTCGCACGAAACGCGATTTACGGCGATCAGAAAACGATTGAAAATCAGATCTCGGACGCGCACACGGACGCAAGGCGCCGCGGTCGTACCTTTAGTTTTTAAACTATTTTAATTATTCCATAGAAAATCAACAGCAGTTTAAAGTAGACGGCAGAAAGCCTCCTTTGAGATTGAAGCTTTATTTGAATCCAACAAAACCGTTCCTTTGTTCAAAGCATCAGAAGTTTTCCGATACAAGCCAATCCGTGTAGAGTAGGTATTACTGATATTATCCTACTTAAACCAGGATCGATAAAAAGGCTGATCGTGGATAAGGTATTATAAGGAGAAAAGCACACACACAACCACAGCACAGACTACCTATCAGTTCGCCGGACGATAATAGCCTGTCAATAATCACAATAGGCCCCACACTCACAGTTTCGCTTCAGGTTTAGGACTGACGACCATCTGACGACAAACTCGAACTTCACAATAGCCGTCTGGTAGGAAATCATTAACCGAATTACTAATTAAGGCCAGTATCATCGGTTCCTTCCTGGGATGTAAGGGAGCACAATTTCATCTTAGTGCTCCCAGCCAACCTTACCTGCCCGCGGTGCGTCCTGCCGAATAGCGAACGAGGCTCTGGCGACCGACCAATGGCGGTATAACCATTTGAGACAACGTAGCTAAATGCCACAGGCCAGAGACGGGCAGCAGCGTCACTGGTGCGAGAGCTACGTTCTGCGATCACCCAACCCGCCTGCCCAGCGTGAGGTGATTACGGGCATTTCTGTCTATGGAAAGCACACCAGAACAACGGCCCCCAGTTCCCGGTCGCCCCGCTATTCCTGGCCAAGGCGGTGGTCATGGTAACGGCGGGGCAGGGGGTGCTAAGAATCCCCGGGCTACGGCAGGCCGCCAACACCGACTGACTCTGGCTACATATAACGGACGCACGCTACGGCTCGACGAACATCTGGCACAACTCGAAGACGAGCTGAGGAACATAAGATGGCACATTCTGGGGTTATGTGAAGTCTGAAGAGAGGGTACCGTAACCATAGAATCCGGTCATCTTATGTACTTCAGAGAGGGAGACCAACAATCCCAAGGCGGCGTCGGGTTCTTGGCACACAAGGTCCTCTCTGACAACGTCCTAGAAATCTCCAGTGTGTCTACAAGGGTAGCGTATCTTGTGATCAAACTCACCGAGAGGTATAGCCTCAAGGTCATCCAAGTATACGCACCGACTTCGGCACATTCGGATGATGAAGTGGACGAATTGTACGAGGACATTTCCAAGGCCTTGTACACCACCCAAAAAGCCCACTTCAACGTTGTCATGGGGAATATCAACGCTAAAGTGGGAGTACAGACAAGCGGCGAATCGGTAGTAGGACCACACGGATTTGGAAGCAGGAATCATAGGGGGCAAATGCTCGTCAACTTCCTGGAGAAAGCGGGGCTTTTTTTGATGAATTCTTTCTTTCAGAAAAACCCCCGGCGGAAGTGGACGTGGCAAAGCCCCGACGCTATGACCAAAATTGAGATTGATTTCATTATGACGGACAAGAAGCGTATATTTAGAGATGTCTCAGTGATCTCTAGGTTCAACACCGGAAGTGATCACCGACTGGTCCGAGGCACTCTAGATATCGACTGCAAGCTTGAACGAGTCCGCCTAATGAAATCTACGCTCCGGCCTAATATGCTCCAATCCGTGGTTGGTTCTGAAACGTTCCAGTTAAAACTGGAGAACCGATTCGCTGCCTTGGAAACCACAATTGACGTTGACGTGGACTAGGATCTCGACCAAGTGGTGGGAATCCTCAGGGAGGAGGGGACGAAATTTTGCGAGACGCGAGGTGCCGGTAAGAAGTCTAAGCTTTCAGAGGAATCTCTGCAGCTAATGCAGCGGCGACGAGAAAACCCCGCAGTCACTTCGTCAGACCAACGGGCTTCGAACAAAAAAATCTCTAAGATGGTAAGACGTGACCTCCGGAGCTCCAACACACGCTCTATCAAAGAAGCGATCGAGCGAAACCGGGGGTCAAAAGTTTTTGTTCAACAGCTGGGTTGAAGCCATCTGACGAAGTTGACCACATCTAACGGGAGTGTCGTCACTTCTGAGTCGGAGATTCTTAGGGAGGTTCAAGACTTCTACGGCCAACTATATACCTCGCAAGCGTCCCGTCTCCAACCCCAGTCCGAGGGTCCTAGAGCCACTCTTACCCGCCATTATTCCGAGGATCTGCCAGAGGTCAGCCTGGACGAAATTGTGATGGCTCTCAAACAGCTTAAAAATGGAAAAGCCCCCGGAGAGGATGGAATTACAACGGAGCTCTTAAAAGCTGGTGGAATCCCAACGCTTGTCCAGCTGCAGCGTATATTTAATTCCGTCCTCTTTTCGGGGAGAACTCCAAAGGCGTGGAGCAAGAGTGTAGTCGTTATGTTCTTTAAAAAAGGAGACAAGACCCTCTTAAAGAACTATCGACCCATTTCACTCTTGAGTCACGTCTATAAGCTGTTTTCAAGAGTCATCACAAATCGTCTCGCGCGTAGACTCGACGAGTTTCAGCCCCCTGAACAGGCTGGGTTTCGAGGAGGATATGGCACATACACACAGTGCGGCTGGTTATACAGAAGACCGAAGAGTATAACCAGCCCCTGTGCCTTGCGTTTGTGGACTATAAGAAGGCTTTTTGACTCTCTAGAAAAACCTGGTCTATTCTGGAGGATATATAAGGAGGATATGCATAGAGGAGTGAGACAAGGGGACGTTATTTCCCCAAATTGTTCACAACACTCTTGAGGATATGTTCAAGACGCTCGTTTGGAAAGGACGGGGCATAAATATAAACGGCGAGCAACTCTCACACTTGAGGTTTGCGGACGATATCGTCATCATGGCTGAAACCGTGCAGGACTTGCATTACATGCTGACCACCCTTGCTGATTCTTCTGCACGCATCGGTCTCCGGATGAACTTGGATAAGACCAAGATCATGTTCAACGAACATGTTATTCCGGAACCGATTGCCCTAAACGGAGTTCCTCTCGAAGTTGTTCACGAATATATCTACCTTGGGCAAATCTTGCAATTGGGTAGAAACAACTTCGAAAAGGAAGCTCGCAGAAGAATACAGCTGGGATGGGCAGCATTTGGAAAACTTCGTCGAGTCTTTTCATCGCCCATACCGCAAAGCCTGAAGACGAAAGTGCGCGGAGTGCGTTCTACCTGTTATTACCTACGGAGCCGAGACGTGGACGCTGACAGTGCGACTGGTTCACCAATTCAAAGTCGCTCAGCGAGCTATGGAGAGGGCTATGCTTGGAGTCTCTCTGAAGGATCGAATTCGAAATGAAGTCATCCGTCAGAGAACCAAAGTTATCGACATAGCTCAAAGGATAAGCAAGCTGAAGTGGCAGTGGGCTGGTCACATCTGTCGTAGAACCGATAACCGTTGGGGTAGACGTGTTCTAGAGTGGAGACCACGGCTCGGTAAACGTAGTGTAGGGCGTCCTCCAGCTAGGTGGAGCGATGATATACGCAAGTATTGGCTGGCAGCAGTTGGAAACAGAGAGCTGAAGATCGAGCTCAGTGGTGTGCCATAGGTGAGGCCTATGTCCAGCAGTGGACGAAGATAGGCTGATGATGATGATCATCGGTTCCTGATAGCCCTATCAGTAACTAATGTGACAGATATTGACAGCTTTTCTATGGCGTCATTGTCAGATAACTATGTAACGCATTATCGGGAACCAGTGAAACTGGCTCTTAGAGTCAAACTAGAACAGACTGACCTAATTGGTGAGTCTGTCTCTCTCTTACCAGTTTCCATAAAGGAATACCACATCCATTTAACTGACATCGTTTATTGCGTAGTTAATATGCCGGCTTTTACTACACAACATTGTTTTAATCCTCACAACTTTAATATGAGCACGACCTATAAATAATTTTAATGTTATCTAAGTATCTACTTTAAATAATATAAAAATAATATGTTAATGAGCGCTTTTCACATTGGCCCTACAGTGAAGGAAAAAATCGTTAAGAATCCAACAACCCCCGTATGGTGGTAGGACACTTATAGTGTTCGCCTGGCCAGCTACCACCCCAAGTTAGAAAATCTGTCGCCAAACATCTAATGTGTTCCGGCAGCTATCCTTGAGAACCAGTTCCCATTCTAGGCCTAGCATGCTACCATCCTCGACCGCATCATCATTTACCGACATATCTATATCTATACTAATATTATAAAGAGAGAACATTTGTATTTTGTATTTTTGTATGGATGTATGATGTATGATTTGGCTCAAAAAGTACTGGACCGATTTAAAAGATTCTTTCTTTAATATATAGAATGGACTTTCAGAATGAAAATAGGCTATATATTATCCGGTTTAAATCATAGTTATATTCGTAGAGAACTATTTTGCAACCTAAGTCGACAGTAAAACGGTCGAGAAAACACGTTTAAATTACGCGACGCTGCTTAAACGGAAATAGATATGAGAAAAGTGTCTATGGAATATTTATAGCACTTAGTAACATCTATAAAAAAGTCCGTGATAGCTATCTCTTAAGGTTGACTCACTGTAACCGTTATAATCTTTAATTTTTAATTAAAAACTTCACTCCACTTCCAGGCTATTTTCTACAATACAGTATTAATTCTTATCAAACGATCGAAAAACAATAAAATATTTGCAGCGAAACCACAGATTAGACAATAGTTACAACGTAAACATTATTAGCTTAGCTATTTCTGCAGATCCCAACCGATATAAATCCATTTGATGTCAATACAGTTTGATCTATCTTATAAAACTAGCTGAGTCCTGCGGCTTCGCCTGCGTTAAAAAGTATCCTATGGTCTTATCCATTAATATGTAGTTACTGTCTTTCCCTGTGCAAAATAAATCTGTCCAGCCGTTTGACCGTGAAGAAGTCCCAAACAAACAAATATACAAACCGACTTTCGCATTTATCATATTGGTATTGATAATTATGTGGTCGAGGATGGCGAACACGCTAGGCCTAGAATGGAATGACTCCCGAGAGCTGTGCTGCCGGAACACCGTATGACCGTAAGGTTATGGCGGCAGAATTTTTCTTTGATGGTGGTAAGCTACTTTTTGGAAGCAAGTCAGGCGGAACATCGATTTAATGATCGCACTACATATGTACGAACACCCATGATTCATGAATGCACATAGAATCTTGAGAAAATTAATTAGTATATAGATAGGATTATAATATTATGTATCAATTTCATTCGTGCGAAGCCGAGCGGACTGCTAGTATGATATAAAAAAAATGCTTTTCGCATTTGAAAAGGGCATATACATTTTTGTTAGTAATTTTCCTAGAAAATGTTGGGGTTGCAATTTTGAGTATAAAAGTTTCTTTATATAACTAAAAGCTTTTTTGATATACATTGTATACTTATCTTCAAAGGTATACATTTTAGTTATTAGAATTGTTATTCAGTCTTTATATAGGTTTAACTATTAGTACCTATTATCAAGTCGTTGAAGTCGCAATTAAATGTTTTTATCGTGAATGAAAATTGAACATACAATAAAAAATTCTCAGTGATTGTTTAAATTCTATGAGCATTGTCCCTACATGGCAGTAAGCTATTTTAAACACAGATCTGTGGAGTCAAGAAGTGGTACTTTTTGTGTTTGTAATAATAAATGGTTTTTTTGATATTTTTATTTTACTGATAACATCTATTTATCATAGTAAAAAATTAAATAATACTGAAAGTGTTCAAATGAACCAACAAAAATAGTTTTAGCATTAAATTTATCATAAAATATGAGGCGTTTGAAACCGCCAAATTTTCGCGCGCCTATGTGACGTCACAACATACCACACTGTCCCCACAGATTAAATCTCTGCAATAGAAATAGTGCATACTATTTCTATGACAAAGATTTTGTCTGTGGTTACAGCAGTGTATGTTGTGACGTCACTTTCTAATTGACAAGTTGTGATGCGTTTTGCAAATTAAAATTTCCCACGCTCATTTTGCATTTTTCATAAAATATTTTAAACTTAAATTGGTTATTCATTCATAAAACAATACCTAATAATGATTCTAAAATAAATTGTTTCAAGTAAATTTATACCACATGCATATTCCCTATTGAAGATTGTATTACGAGGAGTACGAGTGCGCGAGATATCGGCCTCTACTTATATAAATAAAATATAATATTTATTTATGTTCTTTGCGTTAACTACAAAAACTCCAAACCACCTCTACGGATTTTTTTTAGGAGAAAGATATTTTTTTCATAGACTACTGGTAAAATACTAATGTTTATATAAATAAACCACCGATGAAAAGCAATATAAACATTTTCCTCATTAATTTCTTCGTTTGCTATAAAGTTCGCCTACTTTCTTGTTCTTAACAGTAATGAGGCCGTGCAAGACAGGAAATTATCTTATAGATATTTATTTTCGAGATTATGAACTTTATGGCTATAGCCGTAGTTAGTTTTATAAGGTAAGCCTCCTCCTGTAAATTTACTCTATAGGTCAATGTAAGATGCGAGCAGTTAAACGTTTTTTATATTATTTTATAGAGGAGAGATTGTATTAAAACTTTTGATATATATATTTTTTAAATGTTAATATTTTGTGTTCGATTTCTATTTCTCCGTTATCAAACAATCTTGAGAGATCCTTTAAATCGCTCTCGCTTGAAGATTTTCTTAACATCTTTCCATAAGCCACAAAGTTATTAACCGTCAAATATACACGTTACATCTGCAAATATTTTAGTACATACAGAGCCAATAATTCCGATCAAATAAAAGTTAGCACACAATGATGTAGTCACCAGTTTACAAGACCTCGCAAATTCTTCAGCTGACAAACAAATTTGATGTCAGTGAGGGGTCATAGTTCACTGGACAATCCGTTTGAATTTTCCAGGGTTGACAATACTTTCTTGACAAATCACTTTCTGAGTAGGACTTGTATTTGGGAAGGTTAGATTTGTAGTACTTTGTATATAAACCACTAAATTATAAATACAAAAAAATGGAGTTTTCAGTCATTGTCATTGAACACATTCGAACTGAAAAAAGCATAAAAAAGACATAAATTGACTATCCCAAGAAAAGGATAGGTAATAATTGGTCAATGACTGACGCCCGCCCGGTGACTGGCCAGAGACCGACACTAGATAGCTTTGGCGTGTGTGAGTGAGACGCCGCGTATCATGTTATTGGCACGGGCGGGTAGTCTGTGAATGTATTGCTTACGAGATTGACATTATGTAGTATTTGTTATTAGTACTGGGGATGTAAGAGAGTACAAATACCACCTCAGTGCTCGCCTAACCGTGGTGCATCCTGCTGACCAACGAACAAGGCTTTGGCGACCGACAAATGGCGGAATATAAAACTATTTCAAAATGATGGCGTAGCAAAATAATATAGGCCGATGATGGGCATCAGCGTCACCGGTGCGAGAAGCTACGTCTTGCGATCGCCAATTAGGGTATATCCCTCCCAATGATGAAAGGCACAAGAAGAGCCGAAGATCGGGCTCAGTGGCGCATCTTGGGAGAGGCCTACGTCCAGCAGTGGACTGATACCGGCTGATGATGATGATTAGTACTGTGTCCATAATTTTACACGGATTTTTGGGAAAAAACAAACCTCAATAACTTTGTAACTAATGAGTGAAAAAAAAACTGATAACGCCGATCCATCATTAGTAATTCCTCCTGCAAAACTTAATGGTGCATAAATTTGTTGCTATTCTGAGTTCGGGTCACTTCTAGTGTTAAATTACTTAGTAACTATATTACCATATTATATTATATATATATATATATATATATATATATAACGTGTTATTGAACGAAGAGTTTTGGCAGGAAACCAAGTGAGTGGGGCACTGCATAACTTTATAAGCAGTCAGAAAGTGTCTAAAATGCAGGACTGGGTAAGTACTACATAGAGGAGTGTTGGTTGCTACACTCATGTATGATAGTGAATGCTGGGTAAGGCAGAAGAAACATGAAAGTAAAATTAATGCTGTAGAAATGAGAAGTTTAAAAGTATGACTGGAGTGACTCTGATGGATAAGGTGGAGAATAGCGTGATAGGAGAATGATATGGTGGGGTAAAAGATATAGCGACAAAGATAGAGAAAGGGATGCTTAGATGAATTGGACATCTAGAGAGGATTGATGAAGGAAAATTGACGAAAAAGATTAATTAGACGAGTGTGAATGGGTCAGCCGGTAGAGCCCATAGGCGATCGTAACACACCCCGATTTTAAAGAAAGGCCAAGTCAAAAGTACCTATATCTGGCGAGCATGTATGAAGGCGCTTATAACAGTGGAAGAAGAGAAACAGGTATGTCAGGATTGTAGCATGTAAAAAGAAGTAGTGTCTGCCTACCCCAACGGGAGAAAGTTTACATTACATACATACATTCATAGCGAGCCCATACGCGACGCGTTTATCATGTTTACTTATTTTTTAATTGCAGATAGGCAAGCATTTGAGGATCCTCTCTTTAGGTGAGATAGTCTCACCTAAAGAGAGGATCTTTAGGAGTTCCTATGGCCACCTTCCGTCTTCATCATCAGAACAGCTCGAAGGTACATTTTTTTTTATTTAGTTTTATTTAGTTTATATAATCACAACGTTGACACTACATATAATATATTTTTTTTATTATTTAGAATACTTTTTTAAAATTAATGCGTAGGAAAGTAGAGGGTGGGAGACAATTTAGTAGAGGGTATATACTAAACCAGAAAAATAAACACGGTTTAACCACGTGGTAACCGCACTTGAATTTCAGAATAAATGTTTGAGTTACTGGGCTGAAATGTTTGTGTTAACAGATCAAATTGGTATTTCGACAAGTACGGTAATGAGTCAATATAGAAATAAATTCTGACTAAGCATTCATTTATTTTATTAACTGACTTCAGAAAAACGAGGAGGTTTTACAATTCGACCGTATATATTTTATAAGTGTTCGCGGATAACTTTGTCGTTTATGAACCTATTTTGATAATTATTTTTTTGTTTGGAAAGAAGATATTCCAAGGGTAGTACTGCCACTACCACTGTAGTTTGATTGAGACCTGATAAATATCTCCAGAGATATCTCGATAAACGTCTCAAACTTGCTACTGAAACTGAGTCGCGCGGCATGGAAGTCTGTTATTATAGTTTTTCAACAATCTTATTTACACTCGTAGTAAAGTTCAAATTACGAATTAAAAAATAGTAGCATAATGACAGATGCCTGTACAACTGAAATATTATTAAAAAGTTTTGTTAAGATACAGATTTCTTAGCAAAATAATGCTAAAAAATAACATTTTTCTATTATAACACACTTTGGATCGACCAAGGAGTTTACAGTTCCATTATTACCATTGTTTGGGATATGGGCACCGCGCTAGGGCGTATGCGCGGTTGACCGATGTTTACTATAACCATAGTTATCTAATCCACGTTGCTAAGGTTACGGAGCCATTGTTGCGTTTGTTTAGTTTTTGCTAACTTTGGTTTTTTATTTAAATAGGTTGGATGAGTTGAGACACTACCTATTGGATGAGTGCTGATAAAGTGGTTATATGAAACTGTACATAACTAGGTATTAAAACTGTTATGTGATATTATAAAAAAACTCGCCTACGGTTTTGAACCGACTTCAAAAAAGGGGGAGATTTCTCAATTCGACCGTATATTATATATATGTTATTTTATGGGTGTTCTATATACTATAACTTCGTCGTTACCTATGTCACAGAAAAGGGATATTAGAAAATTTCACAGAAAATCGCATAAAAGTCCGTATGTATAGGCAGCGACATTCGTTCTCTCAGTTATCTTGTACTATTCATTATTCTGTGGTTATAGTCTTAGAGAGCCCGTAATGATAATGAAAATTTAATATAAACACTTACTTTCATTTTCAACTTACAGATTTAAGATCGGGAACGATTTAAGTGCGAGGCTGGACGCGTCGGCGAGCGCCCCGCACTCGAGATCCTGAAGACGGCTTCCGGATGAGGCCAAAACATATGTTGATTGCTATATCGACATCGGGTAAGTCACGTTAAAGTCCCGATCTTAAATCTATAAGATAATGACAATGATGATGAAGCATGAGTTTTAAAAAGATGGTAATTAAATATTACAAGAACAAAAAGATGTTCGTATACTATTCGGAGTTTTCTAATTCTAAAAGCTAATTTAAAACTCTGTTTTTGTTGTGCTAAATGTGCAAATAAAAAAATATTAATTATTATTATTAATTACGCCTTCTTTAGTTATTAAGATGTATTTAGTCTTAACATTATTAATTTTGCTTGCGGTAATTTTTCAATATGGTATGCGTTTCTCTAAGTATGCGTTTCTCGGTTCTTCGGTATATAGGTTATTCGGTATGCGTTTCTCTAAGTTGTGTTTCACTATTTCACTTTTTTTATATAAAAAATTTCTGAAGTACTGAAACACACAGTTACATGAATGGTTGGTTTTAACCTACTTTATTTTTTTTTATATTCTGACGTAAACGATTGGATGACAGCTGAATGGTTCATTACTTTTTTTTTTTGTAATTCAAAGCGTTAAAATTCTGCTTTTGCTATGTTTACTTGATAATTGGTTATGATTTATTTTATGATTTTGACGTGTATATGTGCGTATATTAATACTGCCTACGTACTGAATAAATGCTTTGCTTCTTGAATATTTTATTAGGCTAGGGTTCGACCACAGTCTCGCCTGGTGGTAACCGATAATTGTGATCGAGGATGGTGAACAGGCTTAATATAGAATGATCTATCAAATGTTCACTTTGCTATCTTATGCGACGCTAAACAGTTCCAAAGTAACTATGTACTGCTGTTAAGTCAGATTGAATTTTTCCAGACGTAAACTAGACTATTTGTCAGGCTCCCTTATTACCGGGTTCCTCTTTCCGTGTGACGTGATTTTATAGTTTCGTTATATTTTTTTTTTAACGGATTGTGACACGTGCAAAAGGGAGTTGGATTTAGTTTATGAAACATAATCCTTACTCCTTACTAATATTATAAAGGCGAAAGTAATTCTGTCTGTCTGTCTGTCTGTCTCACTTTCACGCCAAAACCATTGAACCGATTTAAATCAAATTTGGTACACAGATAGAGCCTGAGAAAAGACATAGGCAACTTTTTAATGCGAAAAGAGGGTTGTAAGGGGTTGAAAGGGGGTATGAAAAGTTGTATGAAAGTATCGTCATTTTTAAAGCTAGAAGCTTGAAACTTATTTTTTAGGCTGTTGATTCGATATAAATAAATATAACATTTAAAGATTGTAAAAGTTTTACTCTCAAGGGTGTAAAATAACTATAGGGGATGAAAGTTTGTATGGAAACATGTAAGGTTTATGTGAGTGGGAGTGAGGGGAGGGGAGGGGAGGGGAGGGGGAAGTGAGGGGAAGGGGAGGGGAGGGTAAGTGAGGGGAGGGGGAAGGGGGATTAGCATGGCGTGGTAGGGTGCGGTGTAGCTGGGATACGTATGTGTCTTATTAGTTAATGCTACCCAAAGACACTATTCCACGCGGACGAAGTCGCGAGTTGAGAATAAATCAAACTTTTATTTAAAAAAAGGGGGTTTCTCAATTCGACCGTATATTTATAAATATATTTTTTGTGTTAGATTGCGGATTACTTCGTCGTTTATAAACCGATTTTGATGATTCTTCTTTTGTTGGAAAGAAAATATCCCTAGAATGGTATCATAGTAATTTCATTGAGATCTGATATGTGTGTCCAGAGATATGGAGATGAAAACCTCATACCTGGAACTAAAAATTAATATTTGGGCGCGGCTAACAATTAATACGCGGCATTTGAAATCGGTTCTTTTAGTTTTTTAAACGATCTTATAGTTATATATATACGGAGCTCAGTGGCGTGCCAGAGTAGAGGTCTTATGTCCAGCAGTCGACGGAAATTGCCTGATAATGATGATAATGAATAGGTACGAATTACATAAAGATACAAATTACACCCATGTCTTTAAGTTTAGATAATAACTCGTTATTTTTAGGGCTCCGTACCTCAAAAGGTTAAAAAAAGGAACCCTTATAAGATCACTTTCTTGTCCGTCTGTCTGTCTGTCCGTCTGTCTGTCCGTGTGTCACCACCGATTTTCTCAGGGACGGGTGGACCTAGCAAGATGAAATTTATACCAGATACTGAGATCTATAGTCCCTATTAGGTGTATAAAAATCAAAGTCCTGAGTCAACACGATAAAAATATATGGGCAAATTTATATTTTCGCGAAAACTTGTACTTGTAAAGTACAAAACTGTACCTTAATTTTAAACTTTTTTTATTTTTCGGAATTTTTTCTTTACTTGTGCTGTAAGACCTTACTTTTGACCAAAATTGACTATTTTAGGTCAACCGGAAGTACCCTATAGGTTTTTTGTCGAAAATAAAATGAAATTTGGCAAGAAGCAAGTTTTTACAGCACAAATAAAGGAAAAATTCCAAAAAATAAAAAAATTAAAGGGTGTCCCCATACATACATAGTTTCGGCAATTAAGAAAGGCCTCTGAGTTATATGAGCGCTCATACAATTTAGAGGTCTAGCTTAATTGGTACTAACCAACGTTGGTACGGAAGCCTCGGTGGGCGAGTCCAATTCGACTTCGCCGGTTTTTTTGTATAATGCTAAGCTACGACCACTAGCTAACGGCACAGAATAGTGAATAGTACGGTAGCTATGAACAAAATTCGAACTACTTACCACTTAAAAAAGTAAGTGGTAAGTAGTTCGACATATTACATATTATACAGTTACCGACATATCTTTATAGATATGTCGGTAACTGACTTGATGCTTAGCCTCATTGAAATGCCAAACCAATTTAGTGACAAATAACCGGCCAAGTGCGTGTCGGCCCACGCGCAGTGTAGGGTTCCGTAGTAGCCCGTTATTTAATGAAAGTCTTTACCCGTTATAAACAAGCAACTAGGTACTTCGTCTTTGTCACTTTAAAGGTTTATTCTAAGGATTTTGTATTTGGTGCAAAATTATCCAACACCCAAGTTCAACGACTATTACTGCTAAACTAATAAAGTTATCTTAACCGCTATAGTTTTCCTTTAAAGTTCATGAAATGCACTATTATCACATTTTTTTTCCAGATTTCCAGCAGTTTAGCTTTTAGAGGGGAAGGAGGACGCCCTACTAAATCAAAAATTTGCACTTTAAAGTTTAATATTGTGTAAATGAAGAACTCAATCGAAAAATATTATTAGCAACCCTTCAGTCATTTTAAAAGACCTATTTAACGCTACTCCACACGATGGGGTAGACGACGAAAAAAAAATTCATCCCCACTTCTAATGTAGGGAAGCTACCCTAAAAAAAATATTTTTCAAAATTTTATTTCACCACTTTGTGGGAGTAATTTATATACATACCCCTACAAAATTACAGCTTTCTAGTATTAACGTCTCAGGACTACGGAACCCTAAAAAGATGGCATTCCTGGAATTGACATTTTTTAGTACTTGTCAGGAAATAAACCACCCTGCAAACCAAACTTACAATAAACAAAATTTCAAAGATCTTGTTTATTTATTCCAACTGCGTAATTACGTTTGTATTTTGCATTTTGTAGTAATAACAAAATTTTACCGACTTCCTGTTTTTTGTTTTCAGATTTAGAAAGGTCCTGCTAATGATGATATTGTCAGATCATTTATCGATAATGATCTGATAATAAAACTCACTAAATTCCAATGATTTTATCGAGGGCTTTTTGATGGAAGGATAAGAGCTACCAAAGACATCGAACAGATCCCTATTACAAGGTCATCGACCCCGGGAGGATTCCCGAGAATTCAGAGCAAGCGTTTCTGGTCTCTAAAATTCTCTTTATGATAGCTGTAAAACGAAAATTATATAGAGAATAAAAACGTAATATTGCGCTACTAATTATGGTTAAGTCCTTTATGAAAGATACGTATGACGTCAAAGGCTAATAAAATGTAATGTTAAAGTTAATGTACCAGTAACATCATATGATCACATTTCACAAGATAAGCATAAATATATTTTTTACAAGCACATAAATCAGTAAAAAAATAATGTAAACTCAAAGTTGTTAGCAAAATACTCTAATAAAACTGCAGTCTTAAACACCACTGACAAGCTGAAAAACTAGCAATTAAAACTTTGACGCTAAATCACAACAACCGTAAATACAGACTCACTTAACTTTCTAGAGCTAATATCGCTACAAAATTATCAAAGCTCGAACTAAATAACAAAGTTGCATCACAATCTTCTGTTTCCTAATAAGAATGCGTTCATGCGTAATATGTGCAGCATAAAGTTAGAATGTTGCTAACGACGTCGCGCATTAGTTTTACACTAGAAACTAAATGGTATTAGTTAGAAGAGTTCTTCGAAAGCCATTACTCGGAACAGGTGCTAAGTCTGAGCTTACAAACTAAGAAAACACCAGTTTTACTACCGCGGACATTCGAGAACTTTCTAGACCTTGTATAAAAACTGTGCATCAGTGAAGGAAAAACAATAATGAACCCAGCAGTGAACCTTGAGGTACACCCAAACGTGATCAAGCCAATTGCCGTCGAACTTTTGTGGTGTTAATGCTTTTGGCTTCTTTTAAATCCTGAAATGTTAAGGTTAGTGCATCAATGTTCGTATGAACAAAGTGAAAAGAGCTTTTAGGGTAAAACAACTTGAGCACTTTGTCAAAAGTATTTGAAGTACAATATTCAAGTATTCTTTATGCATTTGACAATTTGCGCGTCCCTTTTATTTCATTTGTCAGGTAAGCTGCAGTTAAAGGTAAAAGCGTGCATTGAATGGTGCTTTATAGAGCTGATAATTATATTCTAGTCTCAGGTTGACCTCCAGAGTCGGATCATTCTAGACCTAAAGTATTCACCATCTTTAACCACATCATCGCTTAGCACCAATTAAGATAGTGGTCAAAAGCTAGCCTATCGAAAATAACAAAAGTTTATCTTTAATTATTTTTTTCTATAATAACTTTAAATACCTACGTAATTTTGTGGCAGTAAACTATGGACAACGTCACGTGGGTACATTCTCAAGCAAGTAAGTTCAACTTCGTAATAATGTTTTAGAAAAATAGTGTGAATCACACACCAATTTTCCTAAAACATACAAACAGTCATGATTATAAAATATCGACTATTATACTCACTACGATTTGATGTCGATTGCCTCGACCTAGGTTTGTAGTGCTCGTCGCGATCTCGCTGCGTGAACTCCCGAGGAAGTGCATCGGACATGCACGAAACCTAGGTCGAGACAATCGACATCAAATCGTAGTGAGTATAATAGTCGGTATTTTATAATCATGATTCAAACTCACTATAACTATAAATCTAAAATACAAACAGTCTCCGACAAACCCAAAGATTTATTAAAACCCTCTCAGGAACCAACCCATAATAAAACATCGGATGAAAACCATAAAGTACCATTATCTGGCAATATCATAAAATCCCTTCTCAGAACACGCGGTAACAATCGCCATCTTTACTTCCCCTTTACGTGTTTGCGTTTGTATGTATGTATTATGTTCAACAGGTGGAGGTCGCGTCGCGTGCCTGTATCGATTTGCGAACGGAGAGGATAATGACTGGCGGCTACACGGTAGCAAGTTGTAATATATTACGCAACGTGCTTTATAAATTATCTTTTAAACTTATTTCAATCGGATTTAAAAAAGGAAGATGTCCTCAATTCAAACTTGTTTTTTTTTTGTACTTAGTAAAAAATTCCGCCATTTTATTACCTGACAAAGCTGTGCCCCGCGGTTTTACCCGCGTTTCCGTGGGAATATCGGGATGAAAAGTGTTGTTGAGCTGTTGAGTAATTTTGCGTGAAAAAGTAATAAACATACACATGAACTTTAGCTCTAGCCTTTAAAATATTAGTAGGAAGAAGGACAGTAGAATTACGAAAATTATTTTTGTCGTTATTGCTATAATCACTGATTTTCGAATTGAAATATCAAAAGTAACCCATCGGAGCACGTGAATTGCAAAGGTCCAAGTCGAAGTAAAGGCAATTTCCGAATCCGAATTTGCTTCGAATTATTTGGAATAACTTTGATGCTCGAAATCTGCTAGATGGAACCATATCTAGTACATAGACAGCAAACTAACTTTATTGGCTAACTTAATTAATTTCAGCGCAATCACTCACGATGCGTTCAATAAAGTTTTTTTTATGGCTTCACACAATTAGGGTATTAAACCAGTGTCAAAGTTTAAGAAGGGTTCAAGTTTTCGTAGATTCAAGTTGTAATGTCGAGTAAAAATCACATTTAAGTCAAGAGTAGGTCATAACCTAGTCCATGTCATACCCGCAATAAAGATGTGGTCTTTCAGTGGAATTTTGGTGTCAACGAAAATGGCACGTTTTTCAATTTTGTGCTAATTTCCTACACTCGCACACATTCACCGGCACTTAATGGTTATTAATCCACAATGTATACACATTAACTCACAAAAGAACACAAGTTTTAGGAAATAATACAATGATACACCAAAAACTCTTCAAGTTCAAGTCGATCGTCAAAAATAGAACAATGCTATAAAGTCCTTTGACCTGTGACTGCAGCGAATTTAGAATTCGGAGTATGTTAAAATGTGAAATCAAAACTCGTAAACCTTATCAGCGTTCAATCAGTTATTGAACTATTACGCGTGCTGAAGATTTAATGTCAAAGCTGAATTCTGATCCCGATTGTCGACGCTGATCCTTCAAACAAACCGTTTAATGGGAAATCGATTTGCAGGCGTTTCACAGCAAATATCTAGTTTCTTGAACTTCGATTTCTACAAACTTACTATTTATATAAAACTAGAAGTCCCCCGCGGCTGCGCCCGCGTTAAAAACTCCTTTTATTTACTTAAAACTTTTCTTTTGTAAAAACGATTCTATCATTAAAGACATCAAAAAAAAATTAGCCAAATTGGTTCACCTGTTTTCATGTTATCGCGTGACTAAGACAAATCAGGATTCATATTTTTAAAACCCGAAAAACCCAATAAAGCGCAATCCGAAACTATATTGATTTACAGACTTTTTTACCCCAGTTCACTTTTAGGGTGGCATTTTGAAAAAGTCTGAAACTCGTATTTACTTATTTATTTACAGAAGTACTTGTGTGAAATGTCGAATAAAATGACTATCCAAAATTTGAACCCCCGCTTCATCCCTTGAAGAGTGAATTTTGAAAAATCCTTTCTCAGCGGATACTTACGTCAAAATTTCTATCTGGATGCAAAATATCAGCGCAATCCGAAACAATATTGATTTCAGACATTGTTACTCCACTTCACCCTTTTAGGAATAGAATTTCAAAAAGCCTGAAACACGTATTTACTCATTTATTTACTAAACTACTTGTGTGAAGTTTCGAATATAAGAGACAATCAATTCTTGTTTCTCCATACAAACTTTGAACCCTCGTTTCATCCTCTTCAGGGATGAATTTTGGAAAACCTTTCTTAGAGGGAACTAACGTCGTAATTAATAACTATCTGCATGCCAAATTTCAGCGCAATCCGAAACAATATTGATTTTTACACTTTATTACCCCATTTCACCCTCTTAGGGGTGGAATTCCAAAAAAACCTGAAACACGTGTTTACTTATTTTTTTACTGAAGCACTTGTGTGAAGTTTCGGATAGAAAAGACTATCTAATCTTGTTTCTCCATACAAACTTTCAACCCCCGTTTCATCCCCTTCAGGAGTGACTTTAGGAAAATCCTTTCCTAGAAGGAACTAACGCCGTAGTAACTATCTGCATGCCAAATTTCAGTGCAATCTGAAACAATATTGATTTTACACTTTATTACCCCATTTCACCCTCTTAGGGGTGGAATTACAAAAAAACCTGAAACACGTGTTTACTTATTTTTTTAATGAAGCACTTGTGTGAAGTTTCGGATAGAAAAGACTATCTAATCTTGTTTCTCCATATAAACTTTGAACCCCCGTTTCATCCCCTAAGAGGGTTAATTTTGGAAAATCCTTTCTCAGAGGGAATTAACGTCGTAATAACTATCTGCATGCCAAATTTCAGCGTAATCCGAAACAATATTGAGTTTACACTTTATTACCCTATTTCACCCCCTTAAGGGTGGAATTTCAAAAAAACCTGAATCACGTGTTTACTTATTTTTTTACTGAAGCACTTGTGTGGAGTTTCGGATAGAAAAGACTATCTAATCTTGTTTCTCCATACAAACTTTGAACCCCCGTTTCATCCCCTGCGAGGGTTAATTTGGAAAATCCTTTCTCAGAGGGGACTAACGTCTTAATAACTATCTGCGTGCCAAATTTCAGCGCAATTCGAAATAATATTGATTTTACACTTTATTACCCCATTTCACCCTCTTAGGGGTGGAATTTCAAAAAAACCTGAAACGTGTTTACCTAATTTTTTACTGAAGCACTTGTGTGAAGTTTCAGATAGAGAAGACTATCTAATCTTGTTTCTCCATACAAACTTTGAACCCCCGTTTCATCCCCTTCGAGGGTTAATTTTGGAAAATCCTTTCTCAGAGGGAACTAACGTCGTAATAACTATCTGCATGCCAAATTTCAGCGCAATCCGAAACAATATTGATTTTCACACTTTATTACCCAATTTCACCCTCTTAGGGGTGGAATTAAAAAAAAACCTGAAACACGTGTTTACTTATTTTTTTACTGAAGCACTTGTGTGGAGTTTCAGATAGAAAAGACTATCTAATTTTGTTTCTCCATACAAACTTTGAACCCCCGTTTCATCCCCTTCGAGGGTTAATTTTGGAAAATCCTTTCTCAGTGGGAACTAACGTCGTAATAACTATTTGCATGCCAGATTTCAGCGCAATCCGAACAATATTGATTTTACACTTTATTACCCCATTTCACCCTCTTAGGGGTGGAATTCCAAAAAAACCTGAAACACGTCTTTACTTATTTTTTTACTGAAGCACTTATGTGAAGTTTCGGATAGAAAAGACGATCTAATCTTGTTTCTCCATACAAACTTTGAACCCCCATTTCATCCCCTTAAGGGGTGAATTTTGGAAAATCCTTTCTTAGTACACCCTTACGTACTAAGACAAATATACCCTCCAAATTTCAAGTTTCTACGACCAGCGGTTTAGGCTGTGCGTTGTCTGTCAGTGAGTCAGTGAGTCAGTGAGTCAGTCAGTATGTCAGGACAAAGATTCTTATAGTATTAGATTAATTGAGAAATATTATGTGAAGTGACGTTTGATGACTAGGTCGATGCATCTATCTGGTTCTAACTTCGCAAAAATGTCGTTCATTAAGGCAATATTCACTATTTCAGCGCCGCGCCATCTATATGCTTTTATGTTATGTTAGTGAGTATAATAATAGATGGAAGGATGTTTGATACTTTTCTAGGATGTCGATGTTTAATAATCTTTGAGGCAAAAACGGCTAAATGTATTTGGATTAAATTTGGCATAAATAGACTTTTTAATCTGGAGTTAAAGTAGTAGTACCTGTAGTAGTAGAACGTAGTAAGCGATGAATTATGATGTAGTCGAAGATGGGAAAAATGCTAGGCTTAGAATACTTTGTCTCTCTGAGGATGTGTGCTGACGGAACACTGTAAGGTTATGGCGGCAGATTTTCTCCTTGATGGTGGTAATAGCAGTAAGCTACTTTTTGGTAGCAAGTATGTGCTCCTACCAGATGTGATCCAGATTGGGATACCTGATTACGGATGGATTTGTGGAAGATGCTATGATACGAGTACATTTTTTTAATACTATATAGGTAAACACGTGAACTCTATCTCACCTGATGTCAAGTGATGATGCTGTCGACGATGTAGCTCGCTTACCTAGAAAATACCTGTTCACTGGCGATTTAAAGACCCCCATCAAATGTCAAAAAGTTGATGGTTTTAAAAAATGTCAAATTGCATGAATATTTTTTTGGAACATAATTAAAAACGCTCCTGATCAAAATCGGTAATACTTTTGGGAGCTATAATGCCACAGACAGACACACAGATAAAAACACAGGTACATACGTCCACGTACAACGCCTTTTGTATGTCAGGCTTAAGAACAATAACAATGGAAAAGAAACCTAAGAATATCCCTAAAAGTACTTTTCGAGGTCGTACGAAATTAAATTGTTGCCTAGGTACTAGGTACGACTAAGCGTTTCTCTACCTCCCTTGAAACTAAGTTGCGTTCTAATACTCCGGCTTCTATAGAGTAGGTGCGGAAAGTTCTGAAGTATCCACTTATAATGAGAACGCATGGAAGTTGCATTTTAGTTTCAACTGGTGGTCTTATATTGCACAGTTTGTTTGCGTGCAGTTGAAAATTGTTTGTTTGTATGGGCTTTTGAACTATTATATATTCTGTGGTAAGGGTTTGTTTTGTGGTAGTGCTTCAGCTGTAATTATTTATCTATGTTCTACTGCTTTATCCGTTTTTAGGGTTCCGTACCCAAGGGTGCCAATGGGAACCTATTAGTGAGACTACACTGTCCATCTGTCTGTCACAGGGCTATCAATTATCTACTGTACCAATAGAAACACTTAAGATATTTAAAAAAATTCAGGGAATGTGTATTATAAATTGTTAAACACAATCCAAAATTTCATCGTACCGACGGGACTCGAACCCCCCGGAAATTTTGGATTGTGTTTAACAATTTTCAAAAATATAAAGTGTGTGACACTTCAAAGAAACATAATATTTGATTTACGCAGTGCAACATCTCTCGTCGGATTTGAAAACTGTAATTATGGCCGGTTCTATACAAATATGGCCTAATACTATTGCTACGGCCACTATAACAACAAATAATACAAACGAAATAAACGTGTTTTTTTCGGTGTTATTGCTCAATCTTATTATAAAACACAAAGTGCCCCGCGGCTTCGCCCGCGTTAAAAACTCCTTTTACTCACTTAAAACTTTTCTTTTGTACAAACCTTTCTATCATAAAAGACATCAAATAAGAATTAGCCAAATCGGTTCGCCCGTTTCCATGTTATCGCGTGATTAAGGCAAATGGGGATTCATATTTATAAAACCTGTAAAACCCAAATTTTCAGACTTTGTTACTTCAATTCGTACCAGCAACACGTACTTACTTATTTATTTACAGAAGTACCTATGTATAGTTTCGAATAAAACAGACTATCTCATCTTGTTTCGCCGTACAAACTTTGAACCCTCGTTTCATCCACTTCCGGAGTGAATTTTAGAAAAAAATTTATCTGGGGGAATTAACGTCGCAATAGCTATCTGAATGCCAAATTTCAGCGCATTCCGAAACAATATTGATTTTCAGACTTTGTTACCCCATTTCACCCTCTTAATGTGGATTATTGGGGGTGGAATTTCAAAAAGCCTGAAACACATATTTACTTATTTTTTTACTTATGAGAAGTTTCGAATATAAAAGACTATCTAATCTTGGTTCTCCATACATACTTTGAACCCCCGTTTCATACCCTTGGGGTGAATTTTAAAAATGCTTTTTTAACGGATACCTACCTCATTATAACTATCCAAATTTGCCAAATCCATGCCAAATTCCAGCACAATCTTTTAAGTGGTTTGAGCTGTGTGTTGATAGTCATCAGTCAGTCAGTCAGTTACGTTTGCCTTTTATATATTATACAACAACAAAGAACTTGAAATTAGTAACTAAGAAAGCAATTATAATTTAATACAAACATTTAACTAGGAAATGTGCTACAATTGATTATAATCGAGTGGGTTGATATCAATAGAGGCGACTTCAAAAGCTTTACACAAATAAGTTAACAAAGGGTATAGAAATGTGAGCACCTGTACATAATCGATGGTGAATCGAGATTCTGTTGTAGACGGTTCAATCGATCTTAATTTGAAGAATCGAGTAAGAAGAATGCAGAAGTTTTTGAATTTATTTATACAAAGTACATAGCTATTTTGCCTTTAGTTTTGTATCAAATTCACAATATGTACCTTTCTTTTGTTACGCGTTATTTTTAAGGTTCCGGACCTCAAAAGGTAAAAAAGAAACACTTATAGGATAACTTTCTTGTCCGTCTGGACAGACGGTCTGTCTGTCTGTCTGTCTGTCCGTGTGTCACCACCGATTTTCTTAGGATCGGGTAAACCTAGCAAGTTGAAATTTATACCAGATACTAAGGTCTATAGTCCCTGTTAGGTGTATACAAATGAAGGTCCTGAGTCAACACGATAAAAAGATATGGGCAAATTTAGATTTTCGCGAAAACTTGTAAGTACCAAAATTTACCTTTATTTTCTACCTATTTCATTTTTTGGAATTTTTCCTTTACTTGTGCTGCAAGACCTTGCTTGTGACCAAAATTGACAATTCTAGGTCAACCGGAAGTACCCTATAGGTTTTGGTTGGAAAACCTATACCTAACCTATAGGGTACTTACTTCCCGTTGACCTAGAATCATGAAATTTGGTAAGAAGCAAGGTCTTACGGCACAAATCAAGGGAAAATTCCAAAATATAATAAACCACTAAACGGATTTTAATTAAATTTGAAATGTAGGTAGTGTATAACGTAAACGTAGGGCTTTGGAATAAGACATAGGCTAATCTTACTTTCGAAAATCATCCCCTAAAGGGGTTAAGTGGTGTGGTGAAGTTTCTATAGAAAATTTTATTCCTTTTCTTGGTCCGATTCACTCAAAACTCGATACTAAACCTTTAACTAAACCTTTAACTCCTACTAATATTATACATGTTAAAGTAAGCGTGTGTGATTCTGATATTGTCTATCACTTGCCACACATCAATTTCCTCGCGGGCGAAGCCGCGGGGCTCAGTAGTACAAAATAATATTTTTTTACGACTGACAGCCATTCTCACCATCATTTAACATTTCATCATCATCATCATCATCTTCAGCTTATGTCAGTCCACTGCTGTCCAGCAGTAGGCCTCTCCCAAGATGAGCCACTGAGCCCGATCTTTGGTTCTTCTTTTCCAACATCAAAATCTTAACTTTTCTAACATTTGGTCGCCGTTAATGTTCCCTCAATCCTTTGAATGTAAATTCAATAACGTAGGGAATGATTAGGCGTAATGAAATCTTGTGGGTGTTAGGAATTTCAATTCAGTTACAATAACTGAGCCAGCTCCTGATGAAATTTCGTTATTAATTGATGTGAAAAGCGTAATCCAAAACCTAACAATAGAGTATCTCAAACCCTACAAAGCCTTCGTCTCAAGTTCTACAATAAAGCCTATTCAACAAACATAATTTGACAATTATTAACCAATAAGCTTCCAAGGTCTGTCTCACTTTGGATAAGATTTTAAGACCTCATTTTGCATTTCTGGTAGAATCTAAATTGTACCTATAACAAGTAATATCTGAAAAAAACTTTTTAAACACAAGTTTTTACATAATCTAGGACCAAAGTAAGTTAAGACAAATCTATCGAGCCAAAACACGACGGTTATAACATGTGTAGTTTTGGAGTTCCTTTGGCTACCTTCCAGCTCCATCATCAGATCAGCACCATGTCATCATAATATCATTGTCACGCGATTTACACATGTATGCGAAATTTCAGCTCAATCGGTAACCGGGAAGTGGATCAAATTTAATTTGCAAGATTTCATGACACACATCGGGACAAGTGAAAAGATTGTAAAAATTGACTCCGTTAAAGTAGAGTGTATGTTCACACATACACTCCAGCCTGTCTATTTTTTTTAGATGACTTCATAAATGGAGATAGTTCTCAATTCGACAGTATTTTAATAATAACTTACCCCAATATGCACTCCATCAATGAAGAGCTGTGGAACCAGGATGTGTTCGCTGCTCATCCGATCTCTGATCTCATCCTGGTATTCAGTGCTCATGAACACGTCCCTCTCATCATACTTGATGAGTAGGTTTCGAAGGATCTTTTTTACCAGCACGCATCGCTGGTATGTAGAGCGGACGATGCCCATCGTGGTTGTGTAAAGGACGACTTTGCCGGCGTCTTTTTCTTTGTAGCTCTGTGGACAACAGACAATACACGTTACAATCTACTAGAGTCCATTTTCCGTGGATATAAGGTAAATGACACATCGGACTAAAGCTTGGAGTTTGGGCAGAAACGTGAAAACGAGCGTTTGCTCTCTTTGTATTTTTAACCGACTTCACCTCTGTGAAGTCGGTTAAAAACAGAAGAAGGAGGTTCTCAATTCGTCTGTATGTTTTTGTTTTACTAAAACTTGTGTTCTACCGTAGTCTAATAAATGTGGGATAATTAACCATTAAGTGCTGGTGAATGTGTACAAATGTAGGGAAAAAGCACAATACTGAAAAACATGCAATTTTACGTTCACACCAAAATTTTACTGAAATTATTCAGTAAAGTCCACATCTTTACTCAGGTTATGTATGACTTGGACTATGACTTAAATTTGACTTGAATGTGACTTTGATTTTACCTAATGACTTAAATCTACGAAAATGTGAACTATTCTTGACACTGTCTAAATACACAACTCGTGTGAAGCCATAATAAAACTTTAATAAGGTAAAAGAGAGAAAATCACAAAATAAGCTAAATGCAAGAAAATATATAATACTTAAATATTCATAAAAGTCGACTACAAACATAATATATTATAATACTACATGGATGTAAAACTACTACGTGCCTATAGGTAGGTATATTGTGCTGTTTTGGTTTTCTGGATCTAGTATCTATTTTTCTATATGCAGAAGAATTTAAAAAATGCTTGTAACCCTTGTTAAAATCCTAAAATATCAAGATTTTAGTTATTAGCCAATAAATATAAGATTATAGTAATTATCAAAGTTTAGTATAAACGCCATCTATTACAAGACTATGAAACTATTAACACAACAAGTACGGCCAAATGTGTTATGTTTCTATGTAAATGTGAACCTACAAAGTAGAGCCACCTGTTCATCATACTACTAAAACTAAACAATAGGTGGCGCTTTTAACAGTTTTTTTTAGTTCATCAATAGCCACTGAAATATGAATAGTAATTTCTTTGATAAAAAATGTATGATACACGAGGAGCCAAAAGAAAAAAATATCTCTGAGTTTCCAATAACTACGTACATAAAGGTACTTATATAATTTAAACAAATTGACCTACTACATAGCTTGGACGCAGAATATTACACAAGTAATACCACGTACGATATTGTCGACTAAGTGTTAAACAACACAGAATTGGGCACATACAAATTCACATGTTTATGTTGTGCTTTTATTATTTTGACACGTTAATATGTCCGTTTTTACAACACATACTTATATAATACATACTTACGTATATGTAAGAAGATACGTTTAGCGTGCGTTTGTATAGAAAAAAACTATAATTTAAGATCGTTTAAAAACTAAAAGAACCGACTTCAATCGTCGCGCTAGTCAAAGTAGCCAGTAGACGTATTTATGTAGGAAAGTTCTAAGAAAATTAATTATTTGTCGTTTAAGATATCCTCAAGATTTGCACGGTACGAGGAGTCAGTTTTTTAGTTTTACAACCGACTTTTAAAAAGGAGGAGTTTCTCAATTCGTCTGTATGTTTGATATATTTTTTGTATGTTTGTTATATTACTCCGCATACTGTGAATCGATTTGAATAATTCTTTTTTTTTTCACGAGCAGAATTTATCTCTGAAGTGGTCCTATTAAAATTTTATCAAGATCTGATAAGTATCTCCAGAGATATAGCGATAAACATCCGAAACTTGCTACTGAAAGTGACTCGCGCGGCATATGAAGTCGGTTTTTCAGTTTTCTTAATATTGTTTTTACCTTATATCGTATAGGCTATCGTTTTACCACTATTTCACCTGTTGGTAAATGATGATGGGGTCAAGGATGCTAGCTCATCAGGCCTACGTGAGATACTTATTAGATCTTGATAAAATTTTAATAGGACCACTTCAGAGATAAATTCTGCTCGTGAAAAAAAAAATAATTATTCAAATCGATTCACAGTATGCGGAGTAATATAACAAACATACAAAAAATATATCAAACATACAGACGTATTGAGAAACTCCTCCTTTTTAAAAGTCGGTTGTAAAACTAAAAAACTGACTCCTCGTACCGTGCAAATCTTGAGGATATCTTAAACGACTACAATGGGAACTGGTATTCAATGACAACTGCCGGAATACTTTAGGTGGTTATTTGATAGTATCCTGCCACCATGTTGGGGGTTACTAAACGAAACGACGTTGTACATTCAATAGTTCACTGTGAAATGCACACATACATTTATTTATATATTTTATTTACATTTATATATATATTTTCAGATTCAGATTCAGATTTATTCATACCATAGGTACATTATACAGAACACTTGGTAATGTCAATTATATAATAATAGTTCAATAAAAGCAGCCTAGGGCTTTGTCACATTCTAAAAAGTTGCTGTATAGGGGCTTAATAATATAGTTAGTCGTATAATAATTACTTGGAGTTAGACAACCTTGGAGTTAGATAAACTTGGAGTTACATATATATTTACCATAAATTGTATCATTAGATTATTTTAAATGGCATATTATTAATAACAATATTTCCTAATTAACATTATATTGTAATACTCTCTTCAAGAATATTCAAATCAAATTAATTGTATCTGAATTAATCAATTAATTTCGTGAATAAATATTATGATTGATAGAAAACTCTATTGGTGCACGGATTCACTACCTCTGGCGTCAAAGCTAACCATTCTTCCACTGCACCACTGGGCCCTTAAGAGGGTACGCGGGGTGCACTTTTCCATACAAATGTATTCCCCCGTTTCCTCCCTGTAAAATACTTTTAGAGCAAAATTTGTTTCTACAAAAAATCAAGGTCTGTTGTAGCTACGCCTCTATCATATGCTTTATTGGCCAACCAATTGCAAAAAGAAATATAAGCTTTCTAATCTCCTCTTTAAGATTTTTGAAGGGTCATATTTCTATTTGCTATTGCTTGGTCAAAGAAAGAAGATGATAGGGGCGTAGCTACAGCAGACCTTGATATTTGTAGAAACAATTTTTTTCTAGACGAATTTGCAGAGAGGAAACGGGGAAGACTTTTGTATGGAAAAGTGCACCCCACGTTCCCTCTTAAACTGGGCTCTTTAGTTTTAAAGGTTTAACATTATTAAATACTCCTTAGAACGACTTCTTTTCAGGGTATTAAAGTATTTAAAGGTTATGTGCTCTTATTACCCGACTACGGCGAAGCAAAACGGAGGGTTATGTATTTGACCGGTATGGGGGTATGTTTGTATGTATGTTCATCTGTTCCCTCATAATTTCTAAACTACTTATCATAATTTGACAATTGAGGTGTCGTTGGACGCGTCTTATTTGTCAGCTGGTTATAGGCTATGTGACGTCACAACAAATCGAATGTAGCGCACTCTAGGGGGCATAAGGTCAAGAACTTAAAAAAAACAAACAAATAGCATGAATTACGAAAAAAATTGGTGTCATACTTGAAATTAATATTGACATTATAATTTAAAAAATAAACAACGAATTAATTTCCGTACATCGTTCCGTATATCAGCCTACCAGGAAAACTTAAATTAGTTAGGTTAGTTCCTGTTCCTACTCAAAAAAATAAACATCTTCCCAACAAAGTTAATACAATTATTTCATTACAAGTAAATATTTTTCTATGTCATCACCTTGAAATGTAAACAAACTAACATTCTATTACAAAAAATCACACGGGTGTTTCGACGTACGCGCATGCCAAAGGATTAGCCACAGATTATGTAAGACACTATAGGTTAATATTATATTTACTACACAAGTGATACTAAATACGTGAAATCAATTTATATAGACATTCACCAATCAATTATGTATAGGCTTAAGAACAAATAATGTACAAATAATAATAGATATACGCCAAGCTAAATCTCCCGGTATCTTCAAAAATATGTTAAAAAAACATTATATGTCACATTTGTAGCATTTTTCCGTTGGATTTATGTATATGCATGTATATTTATATATTATGTATGTATATATATTTGTATGTGTGTATATTAGTATGTATGTATAAGTATTTTTTACATTGATATGTAGATGTATGTATATATATATTATGATGATCACATCAATTTTTGATAGTTATATTTATTTATTTGCACTGTATTTATGTTACGCATTGTACCACCGGCAACTTCTTTTAACAATTCTGTCCATACAAAGGTTGTCTGGCACAGATCGCTTCAAGCGATAAGACCGCCCATTGTATTACCTATAATATAAGTAGCTTAACTTAACTCTGTTATTCTTGTAATAGTGTGCAATAAAGAATTTTTCTATTCTAATAATATTATGTAGCCTGATTAAAAAGACCTTTTAAGCCTATTACACATGCAAGTTACAAATATATACATTTATAAAGATACATTTTAGTAAAAGTTTAGTAAAAGGCCAGGCTATTAATTGAATTATTTATGCCGATCGGCTTCGACAATGTTATGTTAAATTCTGCAGTTAAATTAAATTAATCAACACAAATATCATAAATGCGAAAGTCAGTTTGTTTACTTGTTTGTATGGAACTTATTCACGGTCAAAAGGCTGGAGACCGCTTTAGTTGAAATCTCGTACAAAGCATAGCCAGTTCTATGGATTATGGTACGGACACACCGAAGCGTCCTGCGTGCGCGATCTAGGCGGCGATCAGAGAGCGCAGTAGTATTTGTAACGATTGGTTCTCACCAAACGCGATCAGAAAACAATTGAAAAGTACTGAGATCGCGCCCGCAGATCGCAGGACGCCGCGGTGTGGCCGTACCTTTATATATAGGCTATAGCGGGCGAAGTCACGGGGCACAGCTAGTTTGTTTTAAAAGTTTATTTTATTCTTTTTTTTACTAGCAGAGTAGGCGTTCTCACAAAATGTTGGCTATTTTGATTTCTATTCACTCAGAATAAAAATACGAACCTAACGACTCTTTCCATATCAAAATCTGTCCAGCCGTTTGTACTAAAAGTGACAAAAGTGTAAAAGTACAAATTTAAGAGAGCCCCGTTTGCGTAGAGAGGATAGATAGCTAGACTTCAAAGGGAGAGGTCACCAGTTCAAATTCTAGCACGGGTATTTGTCCATATATATATATGTCCATGTATATTTTATTGATGTTCCGCCTGACTTGCAACCAAAAAAGTAGCTTACCATCATCAATGAGAAAATCTGCTGCCATAACCTTACGGTATTCGAGCAGCACTCAGCCTTTGACAGTCAGAGTATTCTAGGCCTAGCATGTTTACCATCATCGACCACACCATCGCTTACCACCAGGCAAGATAGTCGTCAAACGCTAGCATATAAGATATGTAAAAAAATATCTACTAGTACTAGTATATAAATACGCTCGAAATACGTTACCGTACTTTTGAACAGTAGGGTAGAAACACCAAGAATACGTAAAAATAAGTCCATTAAGTATGTATTACTCATATGTATATGGTAAAGTTAAGTGGTCACTATTACCACACTTCACATCGACTTAATGGGTTACTTAGAGGCAACGAGTTAAGCCATTTGTTGAATAGGGCAATATGCGCTTATCAGCTACGTACTACCTAAGTTTTACAGCTTTGGCTGTATCTATAATTTATGATCTTTTAAATAATTTAAAGACTACATAAAAAATAAGTTCAAAAACCAAAATCAGACTTCTGAAAAATCACGTTCTAAAAAGTATAAAACAAGAAAATATTCTCATCTGAAACTGTTATGTACAAACTATTCGATATATATATCGAATAGTTGTATATTTGTATATAGGTATATGTGGTATGTATATATGTGGTATGATATCACTATACCATACCACATATATACATACATACATACCATACATACATAACATACCACTTCCTAGTAATTAATATTTTATTGTATTTCATACATATTCTTATTGGTGCTCAGAGGGCAGCCGTGGTGAGAAGGCCTACACACGGCCCTAAAATTAGTGGCGATATCGGGAGAGTGGTGAATTTTATTGTTTACCCTAACTCTAAAATCGCTTCGGGCGAGCTCATGATTTAGGGACGATTATCGTCTAGGGAGCGTTGTCGGCACGTGTGTAGCGAATTCGGGACTGATTTTGCTGTTTTGAAAGTTCATCTCGGATCAACGAGCAGTCTGTTGCACGGTCGGTTACGTACTGACTGGCAAGTGGCAGGGACGTGTGTGAAGTAGTAGCCGATTTCATCCCACCACCACTGTCCCGATATCGCCACTGATTTTAGAGCCGTGTGTAGGCCGTTTAAGTAAAATGTAACAGAATTGTAATACCATTGCAAAGCCGGTAATTTAATCCGGTTATAAGTGCACATATCTGTTACAAAATATTTTATTGATTGTTTACTGAGACTACAAATTAGCACAGTACATTATATACTTTTATGTACTAAGTACGCCATAAGGAAGCTTCGATGTTGCAATAATGATATGTTCGTTTCTTTTTGATTGATTAAGTATGTATTGTGGTACGAAATTGAGATAAAGAATTAGGTACTGCATTAGAAATTATATATTTTAAGGCTTGAATGATACCGTAATTTTCTTATAATACGAGTATTATTAATTGACTTAATTTTATTTATTGGATTTGCACTTTGTAAAATAACCTTGATAAATAGAATGTTTTTTAATATTGAACTTAATTTGGATTTGTCTGTAATTATGATAGTATAAAAACTGAAAACTTTAAAATGCCGCGCGAGTCAGTTTCATGGGCAAGTTTGAGAAGTTTATCTCCATATCTCTGGAAATACTCATTAGATGTCAATGAATTGGTTGATGAGCCCTCTGTGAAAAACAGAATATAATGAAACTTTGTTGTTACAATACTTATAATGAATATTATATATTTATAATATAATTTTGGTGTACGCAACAAAATAAAAGCAAACAGAAATCAATCCATTTATGAGACTAAGGGTAATACAATAGGCAGTCTTATCGCCTAAAGCGATCTCTTTCAGTCAACTTTTGGATGGGCAGAAATTGCTTACAGAAGTTGACGGTGGTAGGTACAATGCGTAACATGGTTTTACGATACAAAAATAAAACAATACAATAAAAAATTCATACATTTCAGTATCATATGCGTTATACATATATAAATATACGGTATACACATATAAAATATAGGTTATGTACATATTCATAAATACACACAATTTGTGTTATTACTCAAAATAAATAGAGGTTTTCCTGGTAGAGAGATCATTTAGTACACCTTATGAAACGGGAATCTGGGGAATCTTGTAAATCGATATTATAATGATAGTAAATAAAAACTACCTTGCATCTTCAATGCATACCGAGCTGGAAAGTAGACCGACGAATCAGATTTCCCTTAAACCGGTATGTCAGTAACCGGTACCATAATGAATGGTCCTCGGCCCAGTGCTCAACTTGTTTGCCTCACAAGGTCGCATAGCTGGATCGTAATGGCACGACAAATAGATGCGGGATAGAGGAGAGCGATATTCATAGACGATGATTAGTTAAAAGTGTTAAAACGTGGAGGTCTTATTAGGAGCTTAGTTTCACTCAATTCGACTGTATTTATTTATAACGGACTTTAAAAAAGAGGAAGTTCCATGTTCGACTGTATTTTGTTTCTATTGTACATATGTTCATTACTCGAAGACGCCTGAACCGATTTGGAATTTTTTTCTTTATTTAAAAGGGAATACTTCACAGGTGGTCCCATTAAATTAATAATTAAATATAAATAAATTAAATTAATATAAATTTCATCGAGATATGTTCAGTATCTCCAGAGATATGCAGATAGACACCTCAATCTAAGTACTGCCAGTAGCCAGTATCATGTCATCAAGGTATACAATTGAGTTTGAGATGTTTATCTCCATATCTCCGGAAATTATTATCAGATCTGGATAAAACTTGAATGGGACCAAACGGGACGCATAATATCTCAAACAAAAAAAGTTTTTTTCAATAAATTTAACGGTGTTCTGAGATAACAAACCTAAAAAAAATACCGTCGAATTGAGAACCTAGTTTTGTGAAGTCGGTTAAAAATAATCATTCGAATCGGTTCACAATTGACGAAGTAATTGCGTCCTCCTTTATGACATTTGGTTGATGACTAGCACGTCATTTGATGTAGGATTTTTTCTTGTATACGATCTGAATTTATGTTTTTCTATGTTAACTCATGGGTTCACAGGTCCTGGTGGTATGAACATTTACATCGACGTTCCGCCTTAATTGATGCCCAAGAAACTGGCTTTCATAGACAGCTTTTCTAGCTTGAGGGTGGTAGCTGGCTATGTGAACACAAGTGAGTGTTGGCGGGGGTCGCGATGTTTGTCCTTCACCAGAGGGCCACTGTGAAATGTTTCAAAAGAAAAATTGAATGGTGCACGACGAGAATTGAACTAGCTTCATCTGGTCTCAAAGCCAACCATTCTCTTTCTGTGCCACTGGGCTCTGAAGATATATATCACAGACGAGTGTAATAATACTCGTCTGTGTACTTAATAAATGCTTTAAATTTGATGATTCCAGCATGCGGCGATACAATCCAATTAGCCTTAGAAGCTTTCACCACATTCATGTCAATTATATTACTTGAAATATAATCGGATCTGTGACTAATGAATGACTAATCAAGGGTGTCTATTTACAAATATAACACAAGTACAAAGTGTAGTAACTGGTATACTACACTGTGACAAAGGCAAGGAATGTAATCCTATGTAAAAGTACCATAATAGTTCGACTACCTCTCGTATGGAGCAATTTTGTGGGCGTCATATTTTGAATTCTACTCGTGTAAATACGAAAACAATTCTTTACAGCTAACTACAAATGTGGACTTGTCTAATTAAACAAGTTTTAAGACAATTTATATAACTACAATTTAAAGAAAATCGCTACAACGCAATGTAATTGTGCATGTGCATAATGCAGAGTTTAAATTTGTTTTAATAAACTTTCAGGTAGTTTTGGCGGGAACGTGGAAAAGTATGTGTGATATCATTGTATTTTTTCCTAAAACTTGTGTTCTTCCGCGTGTTAATGTGTAATAAATGTGGATTATTAACCATTAAGTGCCGGTGATTGTGTGCGAGTGTAGGGAAACTGCACAATGTTGTAAAACATGCTATTTGCGTTCTCACCAAAATTCCACTGAAAATCTTCAGTAAACACCACATCTTTACTGAAGGTATGACTTAGACTAGACTTTTACTTGAAAACTGACCTGAAATGTGACTTTGACCCATCTCTATGACTAAAATTAATAAAAACTTGAAGAATTTCCATACTTGACACTGGCTAAATACACTAATCGTGTGGAGCCATAATAAAACTAAAAAAAAAAAAAAAAAAAAAAAACTTTCAGGCCAACTTCTAACACATAGAGCCATTGAAAAAAGGTTCAAATTATAACAGGCACATCAGAGTGCCTAGTGCAAGTTTATTTAGATTGGTTTACTTACCAAGTAAACGCAGATTTGTATCAAATTAAAAAGTGCCATCTAATGTGCATAATAGGTAACATTGTAAGTACCATACTTTGCATTTACTTTGTCGTGATCGAGTTAGTAAATTGGTAATATCTGAAGAAACTAGCACTAGGCACTTTTTAAGTAGAAACACACGTTTTAACAATTTGTTGTGTAATTAACCACTGAGCTATGTACTAGACTATTAAATAATAATAGCCAAAAAAATGCCAGCTACATTTTTGAATCAAAATATTTTTTATCGATTATTTTTAGTGTTTTATTTTTAAATCAAAGCAATTTTATGTAATAAAATAGCGGAGAGTTAAATTTTCGCGTAGCCACACAACAAAACACCTGTAATTCGTTTACGACCTCAAATTGGCCATGAATAATGGAGGATATAAACTTGCAATGATCCCAGAATGGCGATCAATCGCGAAAAGTATCGATCAGACTTATAGTTCGGCCAATCCGCTCATAAATTGCTTTGAACGGTACATAGCATTACTGCACGCAGTAGATGTAGACTGGTATGCCAGTATATAATCTTCCTCATATTCTGTCTGTGCCACAGACACGCATTTGAGTTGCTTCAAACAGATTCTTTTTTTAAAGGAACTGGGAACTCGCCGGTCTTGCCTCTGGTATTGCAGGTGTCAATGGGCGGCGGAAATCACTCATTATCAGAGGCACAGGCTATAAAAGTCAGTCAGTTTATAAAAAAATTGCTTTCACAGCGGGTAGACCTTTTCTTAAATGATGTCATTCGTATCAATCCCGTATCTTTCTTGTACTATGTTTGACCGGCAGTTTGACAAATTTGACGGCGCATCCTATTGCTGGATTACCGACGTCATATTTGCCTTGCTGGCTACTTGTAAGTGCGCTGAAATAATATCGACTGTAAAATGAAACAACAGATCTGATAATCTTTTAGAGCACGTCAAAGCTACAGGATTTTGATTTTGACTCGACAAAACCAATGTTAAAAACAGCGTCATTGAAGAATACCCTGAGCTGCGTTTTCCTCGTATTTTAGCTCCCGATGCAAAAAGAAGTTAACTTACGTACTTTAGTTAAGTACTTTAAGTTTCACGTGTGCAATGTGTGTGTCTGTCTGTAGCACCGACTAGTCTGTGGGATCGTAGCGCCCAACCGAATAAACCGATTTTAATTAAGTTTTTTTTTTTGTTTTATAAGTGTCTTAACTGAAACCGTTTTGAGCATTAATTTATGAAAATTGGTTCAGCAGTTTTAGGACTAAGAACTTTTTTCAAGTTGATGACGCCATCGGTATCTTCGTACTTCGACGATAGTGTAAGAATATGTTAACATGAACCTGATACTGGAACTTCTCTTGGAATCTGCAGAATACTCAACTCCTCACCAACTTACAGCAGGTTGGGGGCTGGGCCCATTGGAACGATCTAAGGGAATAGATTATACATAGATCAGTCGGGGGTGGTTTTAAGTTTAGAATTTAAGTACCTATAATTACTAAACACTTTTAGTGACAGTGAGACTTCTCTAAACAAAGCCAATCAGGCGCAGTCTTACGTACTGGCTTCTACAACACTACCATCTTCTAACGGTGTTTGCCAATGTCGGTGTTTAGACAAAAAAATGGCACAAACAATCAATCATAGCACACGACAAACTCCGTGAGAGTGAAGAGCGCTGAAGAGAGATTGATTAGCAAAAAGTGGTACAGTTAAAAATGACCAAATACGAGGTTACGTACGTTTGACCTTTTTATGGTAGATTTATAAAGATTTTTGTAGCAAGCAGGTGCGACTAAATTTATTCTAATTGATCATCAGGCCTTAGGACGTTTTTTTTAGTATATATGTCGCAGACAGATAGCTTAATTAGCCGTTCAATTAACAGCCTAGCCTCTTAACTAAATAGCGCCGTTCAACTAGATTCCTGAATGATATCCAGCCATAGCCATATCACTTATGTTAGAACCACTGGGAGACAACAGGATTACAAGCTAAGTTAATATAATGATTTTAACTTTTCTTGAGTAGGTGTAGGCCATTGGTAAATGTTATCCAGACCTGATGAGTACCAATGGATTTTTCTATCGAAAAATGTAAGTGCGCTTTTTGCAGTGGCCCTCCGGTGAAGGAAAAACATCGTTAAGAAACCAACAACCCCCGCATAGAGGTAGGACACTGTCTAGTGGCCGACTGGCCAGTTACCACCCTCAAGTTAGAAAATCTGTCGCCAAACATCTAATGTGTTCCGGCAGCTATCATTGAGAGCCAGTTCCCATTCTAGGCCTAGTGTGTTTACCATGTTCGACCGCATAATCACTTACCAATAGGTGAGGTAGTGGTCAAACGCTAGCCTATATGATATATATATATATATATATATATATATATATATATTTAAATCTTCAAAGATATAGCGATAAACATCTTAAACTTATTACTGAAGCTGACTCGCGTGGCATGTGAAGTCGGTTGATGTTTTTTAAACAATCTTAATTATAGCTTTATCCAGAAGCTTTCGCTAGAGATGCAGTCACCGCCAAGTTTTAGACCAAGTTAGATTTTAACTTAGCTTAGTCAAATTCAAGCCTATGTTTACCTACAGATTGGCAAAAACGTCTTGAAACGGAACTATTTTTTTTCTGGCCTGGCAATAATCTAATCGAGGGGAGGTGGAAGTGAGGGGAAGGGTGAGGGGAGAGTTTGGGGAGGGAGGAGGGGAGGGGGGATTAGCGTGGCGTAGTACGGCGTATTATATTCTCTTTGGTACGGCGCGGTGTAGTTGGGATACGTATGTGTCTTATTTATTAATGCTACCGAAAGACACTATTCCACGCGGACGAAGTCGCGGGCACAGCTAGTGATAATAATCATAAAATTTAATTATTGGTGTACTAACTCTACTAGCATTAAATCATGAATGTTATATGTAATAACTATACCAATGCATTTAGAATTCTTCTATTTTTCTTGTTTCTTACAATTATTGTAAAATAAATAACGGTTCTGACGACTACTTTTCAAAATTAATAGAAATAACAAGTTATCACTTACCCACGGAAAAACGGGGTATTTTAATTATCTCGTTAGTAAAGCGGTTTTCCACTTGCATGGCGTGATGGAACGCAGAACCGATAGTATTCTTGAGATTGTGGTCACAGTGCAAAAATGTCAGTAGATAAACTTTACATTACAAGTATTCATCATAATCAGCCGGTATCAGTCCACTGCTGGACATAGGCCTCTCCCAAGTCATGCCACTGAGCCCGATCTTCGGCTCTTTGTTTCCAGTCACTGCCCACCGCTTTGCGAATGTCGTCGCTCCACCTGGTCACAGGGCGTCCTACGCTACGTTTACCGATTCGCGGTCTCCACTCTAGAACCAGTCTACCCCAACGGTTATTGGTCCTACGGCAGATATGACCAGCCCACTGCCACTTCAGTTTGCTAATCCGATGAGCTATGTCGATCACTTTAGTTCTCTGGCGAATTACTTCGTTCTGGATTCGATCCCGCAGGGAAACACCGAGCATAGCTCTTTCCATAGCTCGCTGAGCGACTTTAAATTGGTGGACCAGTCGAACCGTGAGTGTCCACGTCTCGGCTTCGTATGTCAAGACGGGTAGGACGCACTGATTAAAGACTTTTGTCTTTAGGCACTGTGGTATATGCGACGGGAAGACTCGACGGAGTTTTCCAAATGCTGCCCAGCCCAGCTGAATTCTTCTCTGGATTTCCTCTTCGAAGTTATGTTTGCCTAGTTGGAGCGTCTGCCCTAGGTAAACATACTTAGCGACAACTTCGAGTGGGATTCCATCTACGGTAGTTACGGTAGTTAAAAGTATTATTTTATTTTATTTTGAGCCGTTTCAGTCCCACTACTGGGCAAAGGCCTCCCTACCCTCTTCAGCTATGGATTGCCAGTCTTTATGATAGTAGTCTAGCTCATGCCGCCATCTCATCCTGGGCCTGCCGAGACGTCGTTTAACGTTGCGTGGGTTCCACTCAGTGGTGATCTTAGCGTCCAACATGCAACAGACGTGTCCAGCCCAGTTCCACTTCAGACTGGCAGTTTTTTGCTTTTTTCATTAGTCAATCAAGTAAGGTGATAAAATTGGAAGACATAAAATAGATGAAAAAAAAAAAAAAAAAAAAAAAACAATGTAAGTAGGTATATAATATTTATGTTACTTTGGTCGAATTCAAAATGTTCAATATAGCATAAAAGCACTGTTAAATTCTTCTTTAAGAAGCATATTCAAGTCACGTAGTCTATTTATTGTCTGTCTATACTTTCCTTAAAGAAATAACATCTATTTAAACGAACTATTGCTAAGAGACAAGGATTTCCTGGTTATTTTCGAAAGATTACCTTCTACAAATATTGAAAGTAACAGAAGGTAACAAACAGGATATGCAAAGAGTTCTCCCGATGTAGGCAATGACGTCTGCTTTTAATAATTACTGTGGCACCCAAAACCCTAAATTCCCAGAGTTTTGCACGTTAACGCTATTCGCATATTTTATTTATTTTATCAAATACGGCGAAAACTTTGTCCATCTAACCTAAAAATATATTTATTTCAGTAAAGAATATAAGATCAGGCTATTTAGCAGAAATCCCATAACTAAAAATGTAAATGTGTAATGTAATTTATATTGCCAGGGCAAATTTCACCGGTTCCCGATAAAGTTTCAGATAGTTATCTGACAGATAACGCCATATAAAAGATGTAGTCCATCCAGCAGGTAATATAGTAGGCTGTCGGAGACTATGCATATTGATGGCATGTAAATATAACTAAAGCGCACGTCTGTTATACTTATGTACAAACGGTTTGATTGCCTACTGTCTCGACTGTCCTGTGACGCTGTAGAGAAATATCGATAAACGATCAAGATAAGCTACGCGGCAATTTTCAACTCAATATGACATGCAAAAGATGTTAAAGAGCTGTGATTTTACTACGGTTACTGATACGTTATTTTCTTAATAATGTTCTTTGTAATTAATCAGGTTCGATAATGTCATGCAATTTTTTGTCGCATCAGTTTTTGTAAATTTTTCAAAATGGCGGAGATATGGGGGGGGGGGTTGAAAAATCAGTTTATTCCCGTCCACCTCCGAAGACTGCCACCGCGTGGGCGTAGACGGACATATGCCTATCCACCCCCACGTTTAGATTTCGGGGGTAGACAGACGGTCATACTCTCATGCCTATCCACCCCCGTAGAGCTCCGTCATTTATGAACCGATTTGTAAACTTCTTTATTGTTTGAGTGGGTAAAGCCCTATTTGACCTCATTGCCCCTTTGAACCAGTCGGCACAAATATTACTGTACTATATGACCACGTCCGCAGGTCGCAGCGGTGTGGCCGTACCTATAAGAATGCTGGCTGGTTTTCATTACCAGTTTATAAATCTGAGACTATGTAAAACAGCCGGGTTACCTTGGTGCTGCCCACTAAGAACCTACGATGCAATCGGACACTAAAACATTTTGAATATGTGGCCATGATTTTGATATGGTATTGCCACTAATATGATACCTAATTGCAAAGTCAGGCTGTTAGTACTCTTCACGGTCAAACGGTTTTGACTATTTAAATGGTTTGTCTATTTAGGTGAAATTTGCATGAATACCTACGTCTAGAGCAGACTTATACTCATAGGCTAGCGTTTAACCACTATCTCAGCTGTTGGTAAGTGATGATGCGGTCGAGGATGGTAGCACGTTAGGCCTAGAATGGGAACTGGCTCTCAAGGATAGCTGCCCGAACACATTAGATGTTTGGCGACAGATTTTCTAACTTGAGGGTAGTAGCTGGCCAGTCGGACACTAAGACAGTGTCCTACCTCTATGCGGGGGTCGGTGGTTTCTTAACGATGTTTTTCCTTCACCGAAGGGTCACTGTGTAAAGCGCACATACATTTTTCGATAGGAAATTCCATTAGTGTACAGCTGGGATTGAACTCGGTACCTCTGGCGTCAAAGCCGACCATTCTCCCACGACGCCACCCAGCCCTCAAAAATTTTATGGACGAGTCAAGTCAGTCGTAAGTATGGTAAAGCAACCATAATTATTACGTTGTAGCGGGCATTTGTGTCAAAAAGGGCTTATTACACATCTCACAGAGTAGGTATACATAAACACGGCTTCTTAGAATATTATGCTTCGTCATTAAAATTAGCCAATAAGAGTAGGGAAAAGCAACCATATAACATTGTAACAGTGCATCTGTCATTTGTGTCAAAGCAGGTTTATTACAGGTCACAGAGTATAAAATCATGCAGATCTTACAGCTTTGATTTAAAACTTAGTTGCTGCTAATAACTGGACTAGGGCCAGGATATGGTGCTTCTACCCTTATCAAAATTTCTTAAGTTCTTACAATACAATTCCATAGGAGAGGCCTATGTCTAACAGTGTGGACGAATACTATCTGTAAATGATGACGAGGATTCGCAAAACTGTCAAGGACGTTGTTGGAACGGCGTTAAGGAGCCACAGAAGTCTAATGCCAGCCTAGGTTCCTATAACATACAAACGGATCGTTTTGCTTACGATCGGTTAAATTTGAAACGAGACGTAAACATTCTTGTGTCAAATTTAACAGATTGTAAGCAAAACGATCCGTTTGTATGTTATAGGAACCGGCAAAGACATTTGTTTTAATGTCTTTGGGAACCGGGCATAAATAATTTACACATGATCTGTGTTGAAATGAAACCCAACGTATTCAGTCCATGCACATAAATAAAACTATTTAAACATATAATATCGTTTAAAAACTAAAAAAGAACTGACTTCAATGCCGCGCTATTCATTTTCAGTACCAATTTTGAGATGTTTATCTCAATATCTCTGGAGATACTTATCAGACCTCGATAAAATTACCATGGTACCACACTTGGGATATCTCTTTTCGAACAAAAAAAGAATAATCAAAATCGGTTCATAAACGACGAAGTTATCCGCGAACAAACATAAAAATATATATATATATATATATATATACACGGTCGAATTGAGAAACCTCCTCCTTTTTTTGAAGTCGGTTAAAAATGAGTTCAATTTAGTCAGCAAATATGCCGCTTCAAGGTTCGTCCATCAATTAAATCAATACCATATCTATAAAGAATAATTAACCTAAACAGTCATTTGCAGGTGGAATAATAACGATTTAGTTCAATGGCAAATCGCCACATAAATACATATTATAATTACCGTAGACCTAGATATTTTTTTCCTTGTAAGAAGGGCAATGCAGATTTTTTTACAGATGATCCAGTTTTACGATTTTTATTCAGGAGTCACGAATTTTGTTGGAATAAGATCGTTTAAAAAACTTAAAACAACCGACTTCAATGCCGCGCTATTCATTTTCAGTACCAATTTTGAGGTGTTTATCTCCATATCTCTGGAGATACTCATCAGACCTCGATAAAATTACCATGGTACCACACTTGGGATATTTCCTTTCTAACAAAAAAAGAGTAATCAAAATCGGTTCATAAACGACGAAGTTATCCGCGAACAAACATATAAAAAAAAACAAAACATATAAACGGTCGAATTGAGAAACCTCCTCCTTTTTTTGAAGTCGGTTAATAAAATAATATAAAAAATGTAAATTGATATTTCAACTAAAGTTTTAGCATGTGTGCATTGTTGGTAGGACAAAAATCTAGTGTTCGCCTGGCCAGTTACCAACCTCAAGTTAAGGTACGGCCACACCACGGCGTCCTGCAATTTGCGGGCGCGATCTGAGTACTTTTCAATTGTTTTCTTATCGCGTTTGGTGTGAACAAGTCGGTACAAATACTACTGCGCTTTCTGATCGCCGTCTAAATCACGCACGCAGGGCGCTGCGGTGTCTCCGTACCTTTAGAAAATCTGTTGCCAAAACATTTAATATGTTTCGGCAGCTGTTCTTGAGAGCCAGTTCCCATTCTAGGCCTAGCGTGCTACCATGCTCGCCGCATCATCACTTACCTACAAGTGAGATAGTGGTCACCGCTAGTCAATATAAAGAATAAAGTCTAAAAATAGAGTCTCAATGTATCATATTCATATTTCGTCATAAGAAGATACTCATTATAGAAAATACTGTAACGTCTTATGTTTTAAGCATTTTAGGTCGCCCTTACTTTAGGCAATTTCATCAGCAAATAATTTGCTTTCACACAGCGATGTGGTTTTACCCGTTTTCTTCGAAATTCCATTTGGATGCTTCTTGTGGTTAAAATGTTGTTTGTTTATTGTTATTGGCTTGCAGAGAAATTTTGCATTTAGCGGTTGAGGCAGTGGAAATTCCTTTAAATTTGTGACCTTTCAAATTTGTAACTGTTATTGGTGCCATTTCTGTTCCTACTTTATAAAATATAAGATCGCATAAAAAGCTTAAAGAACCGAACCGGAGATGTTAACTTTGTAATCCGCAAACATTTTTTTCTGCCGATACTTAACAGGGGACGAGGTAAACACGTATTGCATACACACAAATCACTCACTTTAACGATCCCGCACACTAGCTTGAAACACGCACACAGTATTAAAAATACAGCGTAGTTACGCACGCTCATATGGCCAATAATGGCTATATGGGTAGCAGAGGGGTACGCCTTGCATTGACATCTCCATTGGTAAATGCTCGAAGCACATGAGATATCTCCTTTCCAACAAAAAATAATATTCAAAATCGGTTCATAAACGACGAAGTTATCCGGTGAATGGTGAGGAGTTGAGCATTCAGCAGATTTCAGGAAATTTCCTAGCATCATGTCGATGCCACCATGTTCTTATAATTTATCTCATTGAAGTAAAATGATTCTAAATTTCGAATTGATCAGACCTATGAAAGTTGATTTCATAGCGACATCAATTAAAGATAGCTCATAGTCAACGGCTGAACGGATTTTCACCGACTTCAAAAAAAGAAGGTGTCTCAATTCGACTGTATAACATTCGATTTTTGTTTTGTTTGTTCGCGGATAACTTCGTCGTTTTTGAACCAATTTTGATGATTATTTTTTTGTTGGAAAGGGGATATCCCAAGGGTAGTACCATTGTAACTTCATCGAGATCTAATTAGTGTCTCCAGAGATATGGAGATAAACACTTCAAACTTGGTACTGAAAATGAGTAGCGCGGCATTTGAAGTCGGTTCTTTTAGTTTTATAAACGATCTTATCATGAATCATAGCTAAGAACAGTCTCGATTAAGACCTTTGATAATATACATTGAAGACACCTATCAAACAAATAAAACCTATATCAAAATCGTTGGTTCCGTTTGGGCGCTATGATGCCACAGACAGACATACAGATACACACGTCAAACTTATAACACTCCTTATTTTTGCGTTGGGGTTGAGGAAGTCGATTGAAAACATACACCTTAATAGAGTTCTTTCTATATTTACCCGACTACGGCAAAGTCGAAGAAAGGTGTACTACTACGTAGTCGGGTAAATATAGAAAGAACTCTATTACTACTACATAGTCGGGTAAATATAGAAAGAACTCTATTACTACTACGTAGTCGGGTAAATATAGAAAGAACTCTATTACTACTACGTAGTCGGGTTAATATAGAAAGAACTATATTACTACCAAGCAGGAATTTTACCGAACCGATATGTATCTGTCCCACGTCAATTGCGATGTGACGCGATACTATAATCTCCTTCATCATGACGGTTTCATCACTTGCATGATTCTTCACCACATACGCCATTACTTCATAAATCACACCGAGTCTCGGAACGCGGAAAACGCAAAGCATTCGACATTCTACAGAAAATTCTGTTACCTCATCCCGCTTGTTTATAGTTTGCTAAATTATAATATGGAATGTCTTGCGTCTTTTTATCTCGTTGGTTTATAATTTTTTTGTTCAACACTGTATTTAACGCCTGTCTGTGTGTCCGTACGTGTCATCGTAGTTATACGAGTGGACAGATTTTGACGCATTTTTTTTGTTTAGATGGTCCGATTTTAATGCAATTTTTTTAGTATTGTTCCGAAAAGTCGTTCAGCCGTTTGAAAATAATAAGAATAAGATCGTTTAAAAAACTAAAAAGAACCGACTTCAATGCCGCGCTATTAATTTTCAGTACCAATTTTGAGGTGTTTATCTGCATATCTCTGGAGATACTAATCAGATCTCGATAAAATTACCATGGTACCATACTGGGGATAACTACTTTTAAACAAAAAAAAAATCAAAATCGGTTCATAAACGACGAAGTTATCCGCGAACAAACATTAAAAAAAAAAACATATGAGCCACTTACATAGGTCTTATCTTCTCATAATTCGTGTTCTGTTACTATAATGATATTGTACGAACATGGTAACCTTAATTATTTTATTTAATAAATAAGTAAATAATATTTTACAAAATTTAAAACTTTTAACACTTTAAAACTACCTAACTATAAACAAACAAATAAACCCTAACAAAAGCAATAATTGTAGTTTGTATAATTTTTATATAATATATAAAATTATATAATTATTTTTAAAGTTGTTTAAAACAATAAAACCTAAAATGTATTCTACCAAACCACTACCAGTATTTTTTTAAGGTACGGCCACACCGTGGCGTCGTGCGATTTGCAGGCGCGATCTCAGTACTTTTCAATTGTTTTTGATCGCGTTTAGTGTGAACCAGTCGGTACAAATACTACTGCGCTATCGGATCGCCGCCTAGATCGCACACGCAGGACGCTGCGGTGTGTCCGTACATTTAGTAAGAACCAATTTTTTTTAACTTTTAGTGAAAATTTATCGATAAGATCAGATTTTACTAGATCTGATCTTATCGATGAATTTTCAAAATCAAATTAAAAATTAAAAGCAAATTTTCAAATTTGCAAAAGATAAGATAAATTTAGGGAGATTAAAAACAAAAAAAATAAAATAAAAAAAATATATATATAAAGTGTGAGACACTTCAAAGAAACATAATAATAGATTAAAAACAGTTTAAAAACTAAAAATACTAATTAAATTTATCCTTTGGATGAAAATAACTGCGTGAATTTTGATACTTACTAAGCTTTAATTAAACCCTTTCTAACCGAGAATGACTATAATATTAAGTCGATCGGAAGCATCAAATCGCAATTACGCCGTCGTATCGCGATTAGGAAGCGTACGTATATAATCGATTACTGTCGATTACAAAAACAAGTTATCGATTGTATAGTATCGATAATCGTGCATGTAATTACATTTCATGGTAGTACGGATACGACAAAAACTGTGTCAGTTATTTGCATTTCAGTGTGAAGTTGCAAGGTAAATTACTGAATAGGGTGACGGAAATATTTAAAGTAATCATTTATGATCGTTTAAGAAACGGATAAACCGATGCATATAACACGCTAAGTATTTATTTTCAGTAGCAAGTTTGAGGTGTCCATTTCATTGGAGAAACCTATCAGATCTTGATTAATTTACAATGGCACTACCTGAGGAGGAGGACCTCTTTCAAATTAAAAAAAAAATTGAAAATAAGTTCACAATTGACAGTGAAAGCGGTGAACATACATTTAAAATAACATACACACAGACGAACTGAGAACCTATCCCTTTTTGAAGTCGGCTAAAAGAGCCGGAATTTTAGTAAAATATTTTGCCACATCATTTACTCAGTACTGCATTAATCTAGGTATTGTATGGCAACGCCAATCAGCAAACGGAGTGTAGGCCAACCCTTAAACTATATGGAGCGATAATATTCTCTAGGTGGCTGACAAAAGCTGAATGAAGTAGCTGAGGGCTACTTAGTCAGTAGCGTGCAGTTGGATAAACTTATGTCCAGCTGTGGACTAGTATAGGCTGATGATGAATGATGATGATAATGATTAAACGAGCATCTTGAGTTGAGGTCGTTAATATAACTAATAAAATTCCTCTTCTTTTTCAAACACCCAAACTTCTTGAGGATACCTAATCTCCCAGATTCATACTAAAAATATTAAAACGAAAATTGGGCGAGATTTGAAGGCCCGGTGGTGTAAGTGGGAGAATGGTCGGCTTTGATATCAGAGGTACCGAGTTCAATCCCTGCCGTGCACCAATGGATTTTTCTATCGAAATATCGTGGCCCTCCAGTAAAGGAAAAACATCGTTAATAAACCAACAACCCGCGCGTGATGGTAAGACACTATCTAGTGTCCGCCTGGCCAGCTACTACCCTCAAGTTAGTAGTTAGTCGCCAAACATCTAATGTGTTCCGGCAGCTATCCTTGAGAGCCAGTTCCCTTTCTAGGCCTAGCGTGCTTACCATCTTTCGACCGCATCATCACTTACCAACAGGTGAGATAGTGATCAAACGCTAGCCTATAATATATATAAAAAAAAGACAATAACTGTGTAGTAACCTTTTATATTAAATGTAACACTGACAAAATGAAAGTGTCGGCAATAATGTACAAAAAGTCAAGGCTGTTCGTGTGTCGCGGCTAAATGAAGTATCTACTATGGGCAAGTTTTGATTTAATGGAAGTGTTATAGTCGAGTTTTATCCGACTTCAAATAAAGGAGGCAGTTGATATTTTGGACGTACATATCTATAACTTTTTTATAAGAACTTTGTACATACAAACACGCCTTTTTCCCGTTGGGGTAGGCAGAGACTACTTCTTTCCACATGCTACGATCCTGACATACCTCTTTCGCTTCTTCCACTTTCATGAGCGCCTTCCTACATGCTCGCCGGTTATAAGTACTTTTGACTTGGCCTTTCTTTAAAACTTCTCCGATCTGGTCGTGATACGTTCGCCTAGGTCGGCCTCTACCGGCTGCCCCATTCACACTCGTCTCATAAATCTGATTCGTCAGTCTTTCTTCATCCATCCTCTCTAGATGTCCAAACCATCTAAGCATCCCTTTCTCAATCTCTGTCACCACATCTGCTACCACACCACAACATTCCCTTCATTCCATTCATAGCGGTTGTCTGGAAGAGATCGCTATTTAGCGATAAGACCTCCGTTTGTACTGTGTCTTTTGTATTATTCTTTGTATCATGTTTCGTGTTTTTGTGTGCAATAAAGTGTTATCATTCATTCATTCATTCATTCTTTGATTCATTTATTCATATCATTCATTCCCTTATCATGCTTACCTTAACTTTGTAAAGTACTTTAAAGCGAGTTATTCTCTGTTAGTGTAGTAAGGTATTTTGCTTCATATCTTTGAAGATTTCTAAAGGATCTTGATACAATTTACAAAGACAACATCAACCATTAACAGCATCAACATAATTAACACTAATTAAACAAATTGATCAATGGATTATACGTATAAAAATCAACAGACTCCTATTTGGGATCTACTGTATTTTTATAAAAAAATCCTTTTAATTGTACCTTTTCGGTAAAACTCAGATTGATATTTTCGGAAATACAAATAAACCTTTTTTTATTGCCTGATAGGCAAGAGTATGCGTTTGACCACTATCTCGCCTGGTGGTAGGCAATGATGCGGTCGGAGATGGTGAACACTCAAGGCTAAGAATACTCTGACTCTCAAGGGCTGCATGCTGCTGGAACACCATAAGGTTATGGCGGCAGATTTTCTTCTGATGGTGGAAAGCTATTTTATAGTAGTAAGTCAAGTAAGACATCGATATAATGCTCCTACCACCTGGGGACAAACGCCCATGATTGCACATAGAAAAATACATTGGAGCTCCTTGCATTGGTGCCTCCTGGTATATAAGAAAGCTATATTACCTTTAAGGCCGTCAAATAAATTATCAAGATCTAAAAAAAATCTCCTTAAACCCATGGAAGATGGCAACAAGATGCGGCGATCAGCTGGACAACTGACATTATAAGCTAACTACAATGTCATAAGTATGCTACTAACTTGCATTTAAATAATACGTCATTACAATACCTGTTTTAACTTTTTAAGCTCTTGATATTTATGCCTTTTAATTATATTGAAGCGAAGGTATGAACACAGACTAGCCAAGGTTAGAAAACAATGCACGCGGAAGTTTGTTTAAAATTAAAGTCCCATGTTCAATTCTTCATCGTACTGAGTGAAAAATATTGGGCATTATTGTAATTATATTTAATACATCCGCCAATCCCGAAGATATTTCTTAATTATAAAGGTATCTTAATTGTAAATAATATTTTGGTAGGTATTATCGGGAACTTATTGTAATAGCAAACGGTACAGAACTACCGCACTAAACATATCCACCTGCGTCAAGTACTGAGACAGGGGGGCGTCATATCCCCGAAACTGTTCACTAACGCCTTGGAGGATAATTATGTTTAGGATGCTGGACTGGAAAGATTGTGGCATTGATCTCAACGGCATGTATGTACATCTCTCACTTGCAATTCGCAGATGACACATTCATTATGACAGAGACGCTGCAGGACCTACAAACAATGTTAAATGACCTAGCTGATAGCTCTCATCGCATCGCTCTCCGGATTAGTTTCGATAAAACTAAAGTCATGTACATCGAGCACGTTGCTCCGGAATCGATTACCGTAAATGGAATCCCACTCAAAGTTCCACTGTGTGTTTACCCAGGGCAGCTCCAGCTAGGCAAACACAATTATGAGAAGGAAGTTCAGAGAAGAATTCAGTTGGGCTGGACAAGCATTCGGCAAACTCCGTCGAATCTTCTCGTCGCCTATACCACAGTACCTAAAGACCAAAGTCTTTAATTGATGTCGTGTCTTATCCGTGATGATATGGGTACGAAGCCGAGACGTGGACACTCACAGTTTGACTCGTCCACCAATTAAAATGTCAGCGAGCGTCGCTCAGCGAGCTATGGAGAGAGAGCTATGCTCGGTGTTTTGGTGTGGGATTGAATCTGGAACGAAGTAATTTGCCAGAGAACTAAAGTGATCGACATAGCTCAACAGATTAGCAAACTGAAGCTGAAATCGAGGCGAACAGACTCTTTAACAACTTCGAGAATATTGCTCTGTACCGCGAATGGTTTCGAACATAATCTTGGTCTCATCCAAGTTTATCATGATGGCTGATCTTTGACTTTATTTGAACAATCCTCCTAGCCATCGGCAGTCAGTTGTCACCAGCATCTTTCACTCACAAGTGACTAAATTGTAGTTGAGAATTTCACAGACAATAAACACATAGAAATGGCTATAAATTTAGCTCGTGTCATGTTCTCGCATATGAAGTTTCACGGACGAACAATTTACTTGCTATTGTTCTATATCTCCTGCATTTACACGTACTTGCTCAAGTTTGGTATTTGACTCGCTATTCAGACACAATACAATATCCTTGCATTAGATTTCTCTGTACTTTTGGATATTTAAATATGTACACTAACCATATACATCTAAGCAATCGTTATGGTTGTGAGCATCATACTCGTATTAACGTTCTTTGGAGTTGATCCAAATCTTAAATTTTCAACCGACATAAAAAATGAAGTGGTTCTCAAAAGAGGGTTTTTTTGGAATTATTGTAAGCGTTTACTCCGCCAATTGTGAACTGAATTGTATGATTATTTTTCTCAGTGATAAGGTGTATCGCCAAGGTGGTCCCATTTAATTATGTTTAAGACCTGATAAGTATCTCCAGAGATATGGCGATAGATCTCAAACTTTCTACTAAAACTGACTTGGGGGATGTCGGTTTTTTAGTTTTTAAACCTAATTATTTAAGATAGATTTGAGTTTATTTGACACACAAAATAAATCGATTTTCACTGATAGCTTAGAAAAAGGTGTATGTAATTAGGTTATGTTTTATCTTTAGATCCCAGGACGCCGCGGTGCGGCCGTACGTGATACTGAGCATCGTTAATATCGTGATTAAAATCAGCAAGTCGATTTATATTATCTTAATTAACATTAGAAGACAATATTGTTGATAAAAATCATTAACTGAATGACAGCAAAACAACGCACACGAATTCACGCCTACTTCAACCGAATGTGTAAATGCAGCTTACAATATAGGATTGAAACTGACAATTCTGCTGCTGCTAAACACGCAGTCATTTGTACAGGTGATGAATAAGTGCATGTTAGTGTTCTGCGTGTTAACACATAGAATTGAATAGCTAAAACAATTGGCGATTGAAAAAGTTGTCTAAACAGTCACGATAGTTTTGTGATGTAAGTTTTTTTAACTGTTTAAGTTTAACTGTCTACATACTATTTATTGTGTAATTGTCTTTCAAAATTTTCAGCGTTACCATTTCCAGTCAAGTTTCGAGTCTTGAATAAGTATAATATAGAAGAATAAGTCACATACTCGTGACACAAAAATATGGGGTTAGTAGTGTGTTTTTGTTAAAAAAAAAATGTGTACAGTTTAAAGTGAGTTCGATGCCCAACCACTGCACTATTGACGTGAACCCACCCTAGATACAAGCATATTTAGCTTAGATGGAGGGGACAAGCTAACAAGAATACTAGTAATGTGCAACCCATATTGTAGGCAAGCTTTTTCTTTTAATAAAAAAAAGTTCAATCGATTCCTTATAACGGTTAAAATTATTATCTGACATATGACGTCACTAAAAGCTGTCAAAAATGTGTGAGATAAATTCTTAATAAGGCAATGGCTGGTGAAATTGGCTCATGTAAACGTATTATTTGATCGTGGGCATTCATAAATACGTGACATTTAATAATTAAGATAGTTTAAAAACTAAAACAACCGACTTCAATGCCCCTCGAGTTAATATCAGTAGCAAGTTTGAGACGTTTATCGTCATACCTCCAGAGATACTTATCAAATCTCGATGAAATTACAATGGAACCACCTCGGAAACGTACCCTACCGATAACAAAAATAATTTTTCGAATCGGTTCAGAATTGACGGAGTTATCGCGTAATAAATAAATAAATAAATAAATCTTTATTTCAGGTAACTTATGTAAACATGAAATGTTATACTAAGACCCATATTATTCATAAATACCTTACAGATTAGCATATATATAATATACCTATTTACTAAACTTAAGAAACACAAGACACGTTCATTTTACGACGACGTGCGACATTCATTCATGTAATGTACATACACAAAAATACACGAATACACAAAAAAAACATATAGACGAATTGAAAACCTCCTTTGTTCTTGGAAGTTGGTTGTAAACTGGCATTTAACGTGACTTTCGCGATCCATTTTTAAATCAAAACTTTTATATGCATGTGAGTTTTTGTATTTCATTTTACAACATGCTTTTCACATATTAATAATTTATATAAAACCTATGTAGAGAAAAAAAAAAGAATTATAATGATGCAGTAAGACAAATACAATTTTAAGTTTGTTTTATAACCGTCTTCTTTTTAGGGTTTTGTACCCAAAGGATAAAACGAGACCCTATTACTAAGACTCCGCTGTCCATCTGTCTGTCTGTCTGTCTGTCCGTCTGCCACCAGACTGTATCTCATAAACCGTGGCAGTTAAACAGTTGAAATTTTCACAGATGATGTATTTTTGTTGCCGTTATAACAAAAAATACTAAAAACAGAATAAAGTTAAAAAAAATTGGGGGTCCCTATACAAGATGACGTTATATTGAAATGCCGATCCCTAACACCTTTGTTAGACGTTAGATGGCGTTATAAGAAATAAACTGTTTATTAATTATTATTTTTGCTGGCGAAAAATTATAGTGGTGCACTACGAGTGCAAGTCCGACTTGCACTTGGCCAGTTCATTAAATCAAAACTTTTATATGCATGTGAGTATTTGTATTTCAGTTTACAACATGCTTTTACACTTTTGATTATGAAGGGATAGATAAACTACTTGCTGATACATACTTCTAGATTCTGAAAACTGTTACGTAAACAAGAAATACACACACATACACTCTCACAAACATATTTTCATTCATTTATACACAAACACACCCCTTCATGCATCCACATCTCCCTACATACTTTCATACAATACATACACGCACTTACACATATTTAGTTTTAGTAAACATTTTTATAAGTAAATTTCAAAATAATATTAATGATAGAATTCATACGATACATATAATATGCCTAAAATATGGGAGAAGCCACATGCAGGCTCCTGAGACACAGCTGCACAGCTATTCCAGTTCAGGAGTCTATGGATACAAAATATATTGTGTAAACTATACAGTATGTCAATAAAGATTTTGTATTTTTGTATTTTTAGTAGTGAGTATAATAGTACCTTTCTTTACTCATGTGATAATAGTCGGTATAATACTTTTATAATCATGATTCAAACTCAATACAACTATAAATCTAAAACTCCTAAAGATTGTTTCAAAGTTTTCTCTCCAGGTATAATTTATATAGATTGACATTAGAGAAATAGGTACAACATTACACTTATCTCAATCCGAACCACCATAGATTTCCCATCTATCAACAGCAATGTTAATAAATTTTTCCGTGACTTTCACTAACCATTTCTTATTTCTTGTTCCATTGAATCGGTTAGAAAACTGGCAGATCGCTCTTCCGACATAAACTGTGAGACCTTTTATAGGAAACGCATTGAGACCGGTGTAGGAAAACGGAAGATGAGCTTTGACATTAATTGTACCTATATTATACTAAATGCGGATGCTAATGAAATCGTGCTCTTAATTAGCGTTTGGGATTAGTGAGATCGTGATAAATTGAGACTTGATCTTATGCAATTAAAGGTGCAGAATATGACGTTTTATGAGAAAATTGTTTCATTAATTTATTATTAAAATCTATATGGTTCATCATTATTATCATCATCAGGCTATCTCTGTTCACTGCTGGACATAGGCCTCACCTATGGTACCTCACTGAGCTCGATCTTCAGCTCTTTGTTTCCAACCACTGTTAGCCAGCTTAATACGGTTTGTCCGTTTGTAGCAAATGTTTAATCATCGTTATCAAATGACAAAATATTACAAGAATTTCGAATAGGAAATGCGAATCCAGAAACATACTGAAAACATTGCAAAATAACCACAAGCACCTGTTTTACAGCTATTAAATAACAAAGGTTTATTAAAATGACAATCAACATTGTCGACGAAATTCCTTACAAGACGGCATCGCCACACGTCCGTTTATAATTCTGAATGTTGAATAGCAATTACAAGTTTCAATTGTTCACCTGTTTCCACCTGCACCTATTATTCTTAACAACGCTCCATGAAGGTTCGATATTCAATAACGTTGCCTCACTAAACAGAATGTTAATTTTCATAAACAGACAACCCGCCAACAAACTTTCGAAACACTGACCTCTAAAATCACTACGTGTGTAACGAGAACATAAAGACTGTAGTAAAATTAAAAAGAGTGAAACAATTACGGCAAAATTACCTTTGTCGTACTCTGCATTTGTAGGAAAGTCGCGATGCCAGCTCTCACGCGGTTTTTGACACCGCGTATAGTTCCTTTCGAACTCCGGATAGTCGACGGCGCTTCTTCAACTTTAAAATCCTTCACTCCCGCGAAAAATTCCACTTCACTACCATTTTTTGCAACACTAACACTTTTCACAGGTTCGTCGAATTGTTTCTCATTGAGATGAAAATCGTAAAACTTGTCCGTATCGAAGTAATGACTGCTATAGCATATTTCTTGCTTTATTTTGTCTTGTTTACGTTCCTCATAAGTACTCTCGCTAATCAACGGAGATTTTGAAGTGTTAGACGATAATGATTCCTCGTCTGCGTTCCTTTGCTCACTATTAACCTGGGAAACTAGTCGGAACGAAGTGAGTTGTGCGCTTTCTTTTGATATATTAGTATCATCATTAATATTCTGAATCGCTTCCTCGATGTGTTCGCTGGTTTCGCTTTCGGTTTCAACTATGCTATGTTTCGCTGAGCGGTCTCTAATGTCTTGCAGTAGACCTTGCGGTAGAAAGCTGTCTTTGTTGTTCGCTTTGGAGTCAAATGATGGCATCTCAGGTGCTACAGGTGGTTCTCCCTTTTTTTCCTTTTTACTGTACTCGCTATTACTTTCATCGGCGTGCATGCTTCCGTTCAACTCGCTACTGTTCAGAGAATCGCATGATATATTCGAGTCGTTATCTTCGAAATCAACTTCGCTCTGGCTGCTCCCGTTTCTCGAACCTATCATAGTGACTGAGATTGCTTTCTTTGTGCTCGATTTTGACGTCTTCTTTTTGGGCAGCGGCGGCGGAGTGCCATCAAGGTCACTGCATGTCCCCGAATCTAGGGTATCGCTCGGTGAGCATTGACCGCTAGACATGACCATATTCGTCATCGAATTCATATACGAATTGCAGTAGATGTACGGGGCTTTATCTGGCTTCAATAAATCTTCATTTTCGAAGATTTTGGGACGGTCGTCGACGTTGAGCCTGACCAGGGTGTTTTTCTTGTACAGATCGTTGATTTTGAAGCTGTCGAATTCCACGTCGCTCTTGAGATGGACACTCGATATTTTCGGTTTGGGTTTGTCTGCATCCGTGTTTATTCTGATAGTGACAACATGTGGGCCGTTGAGTACGTCCGTGCTAGGTGTAATCGCGGGTCGTTGTGATTGGTTCGCCGCTACGTATACCGTTGCAGATGGACTCTTAGAATTAAGGACATGCGAGTGCATCGAACTTAGAGCGTCCATGTTTCGTGTACCGACGACATCGTATCCGCTATGTTCGTTTGTTATTTGGGTGAGCGTCGTAGATCCTTTCTGCTTAACTTTAGGTGGTAATGGAGGGATGTATTCTATACTCGGTCTGGTAGTAACGTCTTCCATGGCTTCGACTAATGAATTGGCATAATTAACGGTATATCCTGGTTGCAATGCTAGTCAGGTTCAGATTGTGTTGGATGTATATGGCATAATGGTTCCGGTAGTGTCCGTGACTGGGTCAATATCCTCACTGCTGCCCTCTATTTCTGTTTATTTACTCGAGCACCTGTAAATAATAAAAAATGTATATTAAAAGTTTTGTTCCGACATAGTTTCAAGGCTAGACTACTATATTTGTGTATACTTATGTCAGTTATATGTATTATTATTGAGAACATTAACCGCCTCTTCACATCTGTCTTCATATTGTGTGTCGGATTCCATTTTTAATCGGATTGAAAAAACAAATGACAAATCTGTCCGACAGTGTGAATAGCTTCATATAAAATGTTCTGCCACTGGAAATTCCGATAAAAATTCGGATCCGACACACAACAGATGTGAACAGGCGGTTAGACTTATAAGATATTGTTTCTTTCAAGTGTTATCTACACTATATTTTTTTGTACATTGTTATGTAAAATCCAGTATTTCATCGCATCAACGGGATTTGAACCTGATATTACAACTAATACTATAACTGCCATACGTTTTTTTTTAACTGGCATAAGTTGTGCAACATAAGTAAGTTCATAGTTTTAAGGGGATGTCAAAATCACGTCTGAAAATGTAAACCATTTTGCACTAACCGAGCAAGATACAGCACATTGGTAGTTTCTTTGTAAGATAAAAAAAACCTACTTCACGTCCAAAAAAATTGATCTATATAACTAAATTTTTATTATAATGGTTTAAAGTCACGTTTGACGCCATTACAACACAAATTTATCGCTAGGTTCGGAATGATTTTGAATTAAAACATACATTTTTGCTTCGCAAATCGCTATGCGTTATATTAAGCATAAATGTGAAACAATTTCAAACGCGGTTTAATTCTATTTATGCATAAATGTATGTTGCATAATTTTTGAGACAAAAGAGAATGTTTTCAAACACGAACACTTTAGACCAAGACTTATAACTTTTCGTTAATTTATTATGCATTCAACAAGCGTATAAATCTAGGTAATCTATCTTCTTCCTTATAATAAGACTAGACAGATACTTCCGAATTTTTATAGCAGACTTGCACTTGAGTATAGCCTATCACAAACCTATTCAGGCCAAACGAAATATACATATAAATAACTATATAAATAACTGAAATATATATATATATATATTTCAGTTGAAAAGCTGACTTAAGGTACGAACGACCATACCGCGGCGTCATGCGCGCGTGCGCGTTTACGATATGATGTTCAATCGTTTTCAGTTTGCCGTAGATCGCGTTTCGTGTGAACCAGTCTGTACAAATACTACTGCGCTATCTGACGCAGGATACTGCGGTGTGGCCGTACCTTAAAGGCGATTCCATCTGTATTTTGTAGGTATACTGCATAAACTCTATGCAGTATTTCTATTCCTATTCTTTTCCTATTCTATTCCTTCCTATGCCATAGATTTGGCCATAGAGTAAGTATCTGGATTTGGAAGACAACGATAAGACGTTGATCCTCGAATTTTAGACTAAACTAAGCTACCCAACGCTTTGTCCACTATCATCTTCCATTTCCACGAATCCATCTTAGAGCATATCGACACTTATATCACCTCAGCTGATGTAATTGTCTAGTGCTTTTTAGTCCGACACCATAAAAAACCTACCCTTATGGCTCCATCTCAAAAATATTCCTATATATCTTACCTAAGTATGTATCATCCTACATATCATCGTGTATATGCAGATATTCTTTGGGGAAGCCAGTTTCTTCAAGCTAGTCTAATTAAACGCACCTTCTATATGGTAATGTAGGAAGGAGGCTTGGAGCTTATAAGATAAGAAATGTGTAGATAGAGTTGTAATAATATTCACAGGGTCATTTTCAACTTATTCATTTAAAAACGGGATTTTAACGTGACTTACGCGATGTTGATGTAGCGATTGACAATAGGGAATATGCATGAAGCTCAGATTTATTGGAAATATTTTTTTTTTCGATTCTTTGTTGTCCTGGAGTTATATGTAAAACATTTTTTTTATTTAATTCCATTTTATTTGCTTAAAATAATAAATTAAAAATGCAATTTAAGCGACGGAAATTTAAGTTTGTAAAACAGATCACCATTGGTCGAATCGAATGTTGACGTCATTATGCACTACTCCACGTGATAGAAACATTGAGCGCGGGAACATAAAAATAAATGTATGGTGTGGTCTTTTTTTTTATGCTTTATAGGCATTTGACCACTATCTCACCTGATGTTAAGTGACAATGCGGTCGACGATGTAGCACGCTTACCTAGTAAATACCTGTTCACTCGCGATTTGAAGACCCCCGGGTTGTAGCTATCGGGAAACAGACACCGGCAAGGAATTCCATTCTTTGGCGAATCGTATTATGTAGGACGAAGCAAAACACTTAACGGTCTTATTGTATTTATTTCAAAATATTGTGTTGCCGCGTATTATTGTGCAAAAATGTATATTACTAACAATTTAATATAGATAAAAATGAGTACCAGATTAGATAAACTGTATAATTTAATAAAAACATGCCATTGGTTAAATACAATAATCGCGCGGAGTCTTAGTTAAAGAAAAAAAAGCTTTGCTTCAAGGGGCGAGTGTCTGACGTAAGTGCGGACGTCACAATGCACTACCAAAGAGCCCGGGAAATGATGGCGTTTAAACTGCTCAAATTTATTTGTACATTTAAATGTTTATTAAAAAAATAATTAGACTAATTTCAGCAGTATTTTATTTTTTTATTATGTTATATGGATGTAATGAGTCAAATAAAAATATTAAAAAAAACATGCATATTCCCTATTGTTTCAGTCCGAAGCTGGACGCGTCGGCGAGCGCCCCGCACTCGAAATTAGAAGAAGGCCTCCAAATGAGGGCGATCGCTATATCGTCATCTAGTAAGTCACGTTAAATACCCGTTTTTAAATCGATAAATATTCACATGGATAGAATTACGGCTGCTTGTTAATTAAGTATTAATTGATACCTAAATTATCTATGGTTTCATAAATAAACATTGTTTCCTAAAAGCAACAAACATAACAGTTTTGTAAATAATAGTCAGAGCAGAAAATTTACGCGTTAACGAAATAAAAGTTTAAGATTATTATTTATGCAACGGTAGTTAATTCTATTTCGCAATTATTAATGCGACTCGATTTCGCCGTCGAAATCTATGGTAAGTATTAAAATTATGTAATACCTACCTGTTATAATTTCCGGTAAAAGAAGTCGACCAGAAATAACTTAATAGATTTCCATTTATCGCAATGTCTAATAGCAAAATAACTGTTATTTTGCAATAATTTAATATTAAACCAGTAACGTTCAAGTAATAGAAATTGTTATTGAGTATAATTGTAGGTTATCTTTAATTATATTTAACTAGCGACCCGCCCCGGCTTTGCACGGGTAAAGCAAAAGATGTGGGCATATGCCTATGCCCACATTTTTTACATCAGCTTGTTGCGTCGAGTATATACGAGTAATAACATTTTTTGTATGGTAAAAGGAAACAGGACAAGCACGACGCTCGCCTAATGGTTAGCGATAACGTCTACCTTTTCGACAGTCATCCTCATAATTCAACCAAAAACAAAACCTTATCGAATTATACACTTAAACCTTTCTAATGAATCGTTCTGTCTATTGGTGAAAACTGCATGAAAATCCGTTCGGTAGTTTTTGAGTTTATCGCGAACAAACAGACAGACAGACAGGCAGATGTGGCGGAGAGGGGGGGGGGGGACGTTGTTATATAATATGGAGTTATTACTTATGTAATTAAATCTTGATCTGGGATTAACACAAGTAAAACTTGTTTACGGCAGCCACTTACGTAAGTAATACATGTGTAGCTGTAATTCGCGAAAAATTAATATGTTTGGCATATTGGTGCAACCGTGAAGAGGTAGCAAAAATACAACAAATATACAAACTACTGATTAGTTGTCAACTTCAAACTTTAGCGATTTAGACGCATAGATATAAATATTAAAATTGCGACTTGTCGCGCTAAAACTATGTCGTCTCGTGACTACGATAAATGCAACTTGGTCGAAGCGTCGAGGTAAATAAAATTAATGTTTTGAGACGATAAGTCCCGTATTTTTATAATGTATTTATAATTAGTGATTAGTGTGTGTTATTTGGTTACATTATTTTTCTCATCGATAAAAGTAAAGTCAAGGCTTAAAACAATTCAAATAGCTCTAAACAATAGACAAATACTTTCCCAGATATACGAATTTTCTAAATTATTCTCGAATTACTGTTGTTGCGTGTTAATTAGGTTCATGGAATCAGTTTTAATGGGAGTGTAGAATAACTAGCCTTCGGATTCACTTATGAGGTGTTACATAGTGCTCGCAATGGTAATTGCCCGTTGGGGCATACTGGTTCTAGAGTGGAGACCGCGAATCGGCAAACGTAGCGTAGGACACCCTGTGACTAGGTGGAGCGACGACATTCATAAAGCGGTGGGCAGTGACTGGAAACAAAGAGCTCAGATCGGGCTCAGTGGAGTGTCTTGGGGCATGCCTACGTCCAGCAGTGGACTGATACCGGCTGACAATGATAGTGCTCGCAAACGCATAGAATCATTCTAAACAATACATATGGGATGCCCTCCCTATAGGCAAAATCTAATTTCTGTTAGATTTTGTTTCACATTTTCACATTTATTTTTCAGCAAAAAATAATAGTGTGAGAAAGTGGTCAAACGCTTCCATAATGGTCAAACGCTTTCAATTCTCACAGTGGCCCTCCGGTGAAGGAAAACATCGATAAGAAACCAACAACCCCGCATGGTGGTAGGACACTATCTAGTGTCCGCCTGGCCAGCTACCACCCTCAAGTTAGAAATCTGTCGCCAAACATCTAATGTGTTTCGGCACCTATCCTTGTGAGCCAGTTCCCATTCTAAGCCTAGCGTGCTTACCATCTTCGACCGCATCATCACTTACCAACAGGTGAGATAGTGGTCAAACGCTAGCCTATAGTTATAAAAAAAAAACACTTCATGTCCAATTTACATAAACCTAATTACTTGCGTTTACTGCGTTTACTTACTTACTAACCCAAATTACCCAGTCAACAAATTTGTTTCCTCAATAAATCACGATAGCAATCAATTGTCTATGTATTTCATAAACGTTACAATACCTAATCGGTCAGCTAATAGGTTCCGCTAAGTTGGCACCACGGTCATAGCGACTGTTGTTCATACTAACAAAGGTGTAAGCTGTGGCAGTGTGCAGTAACTATTGTGTATGCTATTGCGAAGTCGTAGTAACTTTTTAATAAACTGTGGTACGGTACTAATAAGTATTGCGTATTCTTTTTTAAGCTTTAGGTAGCGTTAGCTAATCAAAGCTAATCGTGTTAAACTATGTAATTAATTACAGTTTCCTTGATTGTATTCTATTCTGTATATATTGAGTCGTCCGCAGTTAAGTTTTTGGGTACAGCACTTGAGCGTGTCACCCCAAAGGGTTCGGGCGGTTTCGAGTCCCTCCGAACGATGCAATTTTGGAATATCGTGAAAATGTTCTCAATATTGTACGTACAAACTTATCTTTGCCTTTGTAATGTATGCGAGACCTATATTGTAACTGTATATGAGAGTTTGTGATGGGAATGATATGGTTAGAATTCGATATGGCTTCGAAACTTAAAATTCAATATAAATGATAGTCAAATATTATGTTTCTTTGAAGTGTCACACACTTTATATTTTTGTAAATTGTTAAACACAATCCAAAATTTCATCGTACCGACGGGACTCGAACCCGCACCCCCCGGATTACATGTCCAGGTGCTCTGCCAATTAATTAATTGTGTGCCACTTCAAAGAAACATAATATTTGATTTACGCAGTGCAACATCTCTCGTCGGATTTGAAAACTGTAATGATTTCTTCCGAATGATTAACTTACGTAATAAGTATTCATAGATGGCGCCACCAATGCATAATTGGGTTAACAAATGCAATCCACTAATTTCGTCGTATCGATGGATCGAACCGTGGCTTAATTGGCAGAGCACCTGGACGTGTAATCCGGGGGGTGCGGGTTCGAGTCCCGTCAGTACGATGAAATTTTGGATTGTGTTTAACAATTTATTAATGATAGTCATATGGGATTACTTTAAAAACTTAAATGATTTGAAGGCAAAGAATATTTTCCCTTTTATTTCTGTCAGACAAGCACTTAACTGCTATCTCACCTGGTGCTAAGTGGAGATGCGGATTAAACTGCAGTGAGATGCTAGACAAACTGACTTTAGTCCAATCTACAGATCGCAACTACCCCAAACCGTCTGCCATACTGGCTGGCACCGAATATTTATCATATCGGAACTTGGCGAACCAATTGGTCACATGTGTAGTTCGATTAAGTCACGGCTGAAGCCTTAAGAGGGAACGCGGGGTGCACTTTTCGTGACTTTTCTATACAAATGTATTCCTATCCGGAAAATTATTTTAGAAAAAAAATTGTTTCTACAAAAAAAGGTTTGCTGTAGTTATGCTCCTATCATTTGCTTTTTTTTTAACAAACAAATAAAAAAATACAAATACAAATAATTTTACTGACATAATTTAGTGTACATTCAAATTTTTGAATCCATAGGCTCCCGAACTAGAATAACTGTGTTTCAGGAGCCAGTGGCTTCTCCCATTATACTTATCTAACTTATTCAAATGATGTTAATAAATGACTGAAAAATCTTCAGGTAATAGTAATTAGTAGATTTTACTGTAAGTACTACTAAGTATAAACGTGTGTTTCTGTATGGGTGTGTGAAATGTTTGTTTGTGTGGGAGATGATAAATGAATGTAGGGGGTGTGTTACTGTGTGTTTGTGTTAGGTGTATGTATGTATATGTGTCCAAAAATGAAATTAGAAATAAAAACTTGTAATAAGTGTTTCAATTCCATCGTAGTCGAATGTTTTTAGGTACTTAAGAATAATATTTTTTATGTTATACAAATGCAAATAGAAATATTATTATGACCCTTCAAAAATCTTAAAGAGGTAAGTAAGGAGAGTAAGAGATAAAACGGCTAATATTTCTTTTTGCGATTATTTGGTCAAAATAAGCAAATGGCATAGCCATACCTTGATATTTTGTAGAAACAAGTTTTGCTCCAGAAGCATTTTCCATGGAGAAAACGGGGGAATACATTTGTATGAAAAAGTGCTCCCCGCGTTTGTTCTTAAACTAGTAGTCACTCTTTAAACACCAACCAACCAGGTGTCACGTGTAGGCTTATAATAATACAAGGTATAGGGTAGATTAAGGTCTAAGCCTACGGAGTGCCTAATGCGAGTTACGGTCGCGTTAAAGTAAACTTAGATATGTATAGAAATAACAATGTTACCTCTTATGCACACTAGATGGCGCTTTTTAATTCCATACAAATCTGAGATTACTGTAAAGTGATTGAATAAGTAAACCAATCTATTAAGTTCGCACTAGGCACTCACTAACAGGGGTCACGTGCAAGATAATGATAACAAGTGATTAAGAGTTTTTAGATTTCCCCTATATAAATAACACCACCGTCCAATGTTCATTTTATAATGTTATGTCCATCCAAAGGTTGTCTGGAAGAAATCGCTTTTGGCGATAAGACCGCCCATTGTACCTTATTTTAGTTAGTTAAGTCCTATCTTAAGATGTTTTTGTAATTGGTGTCAATAAAGAGTATTTGTATTGTGTAAGCACAGAATATATGTAATAGTACAAGGTGTTGGGTAAATTAAGGTTTAAGCCTACGGATGCAGGAAGCCCTTCCGGTGTGTGACGATGAACGCCTCTTAAACTAAAAGAAGTCCTTCCACTATTACGACTGCATATGTTAAATGTTATTATGATCGTCGATAGCCTTGTACTCAACTTGGCAACTGAGTAAGTTATTGCGAAACATATATACGAAACGGTAATTTGTCAACAATCCATTTGATTGACAACATGCCATTAGACACGGATATGATTTCGTACGAAACTCCAATTATATTATTACTTAACAAATTGACAAAATAATAACAATGCGACTTGTCTTACTTCGACATATTTGGTTGTACTATTAGATCTCGACAGTAACTCGCATCAAAAAAAAAATTAAGTTCGTTTTGAATACATTCTCGGGTCATAAATGCCCGGTCCTTTATTAGTCATCGACGGAGCCGAAGCCAACGTCAAGAGGCCCTTTACAATTTTTACTTAAATATGGTTTGTGGATGGAGAGATGAAAAACTATAAAAAGATGGTACATTAATTTATCATGGCTATGGATTCGTGCTGCTTGATGTCTGATACCTGGTTATTATTATTGATACTAAGCTCAAAGATAGACTAGCGTTTGACCACTATCTCACTATCGCACTCCAGACCCATAACGGCAACTAGCTTTCAAGGATAGCTGTACCGCACTATTAGATGTTTAGCGACAGAAATCCAGCTTGAGGACAGTAGCTGGTCAGCGAGAACACTAGAAAATTCCCTTGTACCTACATAAGTAGACGAAATAACATTAAGTAACAATGAAGGTATTGATGACTTTCTTATTCGTACACGATAAAGTCTTGCAAGAAAGAGTGGAAAGAAAAAGTTGCTACGTTTACTAATACACTTCTGAAAATAAACAAAAATCCAATTATTTTAAACCCTATATGAATCGCTGCTTTTAGAAGATAAAAGAATACCCATATATCGAAATTTGACATTTCGCAGTTGGGCACTTAGGTTTTAAGCCAAGTCTAAATTCTATGTCTTATTTTTCATAAACCTTAACTTATCAATCGACTTCCAAATAGAGGTTCTTAATTCGTCTGTATAATTTTTTTGTGTGTATGTTACGCGATTACTCCGTCAATGGTGAACCAATTCGAATGATTCTTTTTTTTAATCGGTAGAGTACATTTCCGATGTGATCCCATTGCAATTTTATCAAGATCTGATAAGATCTCCAGAGATATGAAGATAATCGTCTCAAACTTACTACTGAATCTGACTCGCGGTGCATGGAAGTCTGTTGTATATTCAGTTTTTATTAAACTATCTTAACTATGTCGTTGGAAATTAACGTAAGAGTCTACATAAATAGAATTTTGACCGATAATCATTGGTAAGAAAGAGACCCAGTATCTGCTACTCGCTTAATTAGATGTTTGTAATGACAGGATGCATCGATATCAATGGAGATACTACCGTCTCAGAATGACATGTTAAATCAATATCGAGAACCAGTAGTACCAAAAGCGCTCTCCTTAATGATGCCAAATTATTGTCAATCAACAATATCTTGAGTTACGCAACAAATTACTGTTGACAAACGCACTTGATACTTTCACTGTACACCTGTCAGTTTCAACTATAATGCATTTATAAGTTAGATCGGAGATCTTATAGATTTCACGGTATTAAGATTGAGAGAAACTTTCTTCTTTTACCTATCTATAATTACTATAACGTTCGGTCTTTCTAGTACTTTTCCGTTCAGTATATTATTATATCTAATACTATATACTATAAGAATCTTTGTCCGGACATACTAATTCACTGACTGACTTAGAGATAACGCAAAGCCTAAACCGCTGGTTGTAAAGACTTGAACTTTGGAGGGTACATTTATCTTAGTACCTTCGAAGGGTTTTACTAGGAATGGATTTTTGGAAATTCAGACAGACGGACAGACGGATGGACCGACGGACGGACAGAGAAGTCTCAGGGTTCCGTCGGTACCCTTTGGGCATGGAACCCTAAAAATTCCTAAGACCATGGTAATTTATATTATACTTTGTTTGGCGTTTGGTTGTGGCTAAGAATGGGCTAAAACCCTAGGTTATAAAATTAGGATTTGTCTAGATAGTAAGGTAGGGTCCTTTTTGTAAAACAATCATTACAGTTACAATTCTTTCAGAAAATAAAGTTATAAAACTGGAAGTTTTTACATATTGCCGACAGTCTATTTCTAGGCGAAACTTTTTCCTTAGGTAGGTATACTATATAGTATTTTCCGGTGTACCACCTAATTATAACTACCAAGTAATATAATTAAAATAGTTTAAAAAACTAAAATACCCGACGTACATGCCACACGAGTTAGTTTCAGTAGCAAGTTTGAGACGTTTATCGTCATATCTCTGGAGATACTAATCAGATCTTGATAACATTTAAAAGGGTTAAAGATGAATCCTACCTCCGCAAAAAATAATAATTCAAATTAGTTTACAATTGCCGGAGTAATCGGCAAATAAACATACAAAAAAAATAATTAAAAAACAAAGGAAAAAAACTTACAGATGAATTGAAAACATCCTCCTTTTTGAAAGTCGGTAGATAAAAAGTGAAAATGCTGCAGTATGTATTTATTTATTTCAACACGTTCTTTTAATATTCAATCTAGCAATTACATTATATACATTATTATATTTTTTAAACTACCTAACTATAAACAAATAAATATACCTAATAAAAAACCATAAAAACTAAAATTTAGTCTACCAAACCACTACCAGTAGGTAAAGTTCCCAAAATGCTGGCTGTATTCCCCCGTTGAATGGCGATGCTTAGTCTCTGAGCTAAATACATGCCAGCATTTTGCTCCCGTGTCGTTTCAACCAGCGTTTCGTTTTGTCGTTTTTATTTCAGCTTTCTTCCTTTTATGTCACCGCAAAGTATACAACTTTCGCTTGTAAAACCTAACAAACATTTTCATTCTGTCCTAATAAAGTCGTCACGACATTCGACGTCACTATTGAAACATTTGTACCACTTGTAACCGTTACTAATGATATTAAATATCTGACCAACGAGGCGTGAATGTTTGGTTTTTTTTTTCGGTTACATCACAACTCTTTTTACAGTGTATCTGTAATTGAATTCATTGTGATTGAATTGGGATGAAAGCAGTAAATAGTGTGTTCTTAACTTTCGTCATCATCAGCCTATATTCTAGTCCATTGCTGGACATATGCCTTTCTGAATACACGCAATTGAGCGCAATCATCGCCTACTGTCATCCGGCTTTAGTAACTTTTCACCCAACTTCCAAAAAAGGAGGTTCTCTATTCGCCTGTATGATTTTTAGGGTTCCGTACCCAAAGGGTAAAACGGGACCCTATTACTAAGACTCCGCTGTTCGTCTGTCTGTCTGTCTGTCTGTCTGTCTGTCAGTCCTCCTGTCTGTCTGTCTGTCCGTCTGTCACAAGGCTGTATCTCATGAACCGTGATAGTTAGACAGTTGAAATTTTCACAGATGATGTATTTCTGTTGCCGCTATAACAACAAATACTAAAAACAGAATAAAGTTAAAAATAATAGAGGGTCCCCAAACAAGAAACGTGTTTTTTTCGGCATTTCACGTCATCTATGAACTTAGCTTAGTTAGGTAAACGTCCCATAGATGGCGTTATATTGAAATGTCGATCCCTAACTCCTTTGTTAGATGGCGTTATAAGAAATAAAATGTTTATTAATTATTATTTTTTGCTGGCGAAAAATGATAGTGGTATTTATTGCTCGATCTTATAAAATACTGTAGTGTGGTACGGAACCCTACTAGTGCGAGTCCGACTTGCACTTGGCCAGTTTATTAGTTATATTTTTGTTTGTTACCTCTGGACTCCGTCGTCGACTTGGAATATTGTTATTTTTGTTTAAGATATTATGCTTCTCATTTGGTAGTTTGAGGTGCTTATCTCAATCTCTAGACATACTGATCAGGTAGAATTGGAGCTGGCTCTCAAGGACAGCTATAGGAACACGATGATTTCGATATAATTTACATTCGTACCCTTAAATATTATTTTTCTTTGAAGTGTTACACACTTTATATTTTTGTAAATCGTCCCGTCCTGTCCCGTCGGTACGATGAAATTTTGGATTGTGTTTAACAATTCGTACCCTTAGTAAGAGTTTTTATCGAGAACGTTTTTGACAGATCTCACATAGTTTCGACTTATTCTGGCTCTCTGATTGGTCTAAATTTAGTGAAATGTAGTAACCACTAGAGGCGCTGTACTGTTTATCATACAAAATTTTCGATATACGATATCGAGTTCGGTACGAAAACTCGTACTAAGGGTACCGGACCACATTTTAAATGCTATTTGTAAGATAAGCTAGGGCTCAGTCTTAGCCAATAATGTGTCAACAGAAAAAAAAAATTACACGTCTATCACATTTCTTTACTGTAAGTACTTTTGTAATTGCAGAAAGATATCAATGCATATCTATATAATTGTATACATGCACAATAACTCGGCATGAACACTCAATAGTTTTATGCATTTTATTTTAAAGTATACCCGCTCAAAAAGGTCTCCGACTAATGTGGAGGAATAAAATGTGCGGGAAAAAAATTGAAGAAAAAAATTGCAGACATGCCACTTTGGCCACTATCTCTTCTGATGATAAACGACAATGCAGTCTAGGATCGCGTTTCTCTGGAATTTGAAAACTGGCTGGACAACCAAAATACAGGTTGACAACGAACATCGTATCGGAACTTGACCAACTGATTTGTATACTAGACTTTACACCTTCACCAATGTCACAGAATAAATAATAGTAAGTTCAACCAATGTACAAAAAATATGTACCTATATGAGAACGACTTGCTGCTTCAAAGCATGCGACATATTAATAAAACTGATTGCGGACATAAGTCCGGAATCAGTTTTATTAATACACAAATGACACAACAATTTTTTTTTCTATTTAGTTAAAGGTACGTCCAAGCTGCTGCGATCTACGGCCACGGGCGAAGGCACGATCTGATAGCGCAGTAGTATTTGTACCGACTGGTTCACACCAAACGCGATCAGAAAACAATTGAAAAATACTGAGATTGCGCCCGCAGATCGCAGGACGCCGCGGTGTGGCAGTACCTTAAGTGATATTTACTACTCGTACTAGTTGGTACAAAAAACCTCAAATATAGATATCACCTGTCAATCAAATATGTCAATTAAATTAAATTAATTTAAATGGGAACAGTCGAGGTCTGCCCTTGGAATGCCTTCAAATCAAATCGCCTGTTCAATACAATTATGTTGTTATTATTATTAAGTGCCTATAAAAAAATATACTAAAATAAATAATTAAGTTTAAGGATAATGAGTATTATTATATCATAACAAAGTCAATGTGGATCGAGAAATACTATATCTGAGTATTAGTAAATTAAAAATTTGGTTTGTTTATGTTATGTCATATTGAAGTTACGATGCGGTAAATATACCTACATACAACATATTTTATAGCACAGTGTGACCTAAACCCGCACACTTTACGCACGCTTTTAGCACGGCGTAACTAACTTCACGCCGTGCAATAATCGACTACTCAAGTCACACGTATCGTAATGTACTATTTACATTATATATGTTTATAACACATAATAATACAGTCGATGTTGTATGTATTGGGTACCCCATTCACCCAAAAGGGGGTGTCCATTTATTACCACTAGGGGATACCCGGCGTGTGCTATACTACGTTACAAAGAAGAAATGTATAAATCATAACAAATAAGGTCCACCATCACCACCCATTTTATAATCGGACATCCAGAGACACTAAAAGGCGCCACCGATTTATGGTGGATATACCATCTATCCGAACGAAGCCATTGCATTTTCGTTCATCATACGAGCCGACAGGGAATGCAATGCCATACCTGAGTCTTTGTTTCCGGTTAAGTACAATATGGGGGTCTTCAAATCGCGAGTGAATATGTATCTTCTGGGTAAGCACGCTCCATCATCGATTGCATCATCACTTAACATCAGGTGAGATAGTGGTCAAGTGCTACCCAGTCAAAAAAATTTGACTAATGGGCCTAAGGCATTGTTTTGGTGGTCCATATTATAGTCCATATTAGGTCGCTGAAAACCATGTTCCAGCGACCTAATTTTTAAGTCGCTGCTATCCACGTATTATTGCCTTTCTAAAAAAATCGGTTTAGGTCACATCGGTTGGATGGTTTCAAAGTCTATAACGGACATAGGTAAATACAACTATATACTAAGACAGACATTACCCGTGGATAACGGATAATTTAAAATTAATTTTTAATCTAAGAAATGAAGCTTTTTCTAGACACCGTGCCACCAATTCGGATAGTAGTAAAGTGTATTACAAAAGCCTAAAGTCTTTAGCCAGTGTTAGTTTGTACAATGAAAGGAAGGCATATTTTGATCATTACATTAACAAAAATTCTCATAACTCTAAAAGCTTGTGGCATAATTTGAAAAGTAATATATTACCTAACACAAAATCCCATGACACTCTACCACACCATTTAAGTGACCCCGATACAATAAATCAGCATTTTCTTAATATTCCTGGTAGTGACACAGTCCGTTTATCAGAGATGACCTACTTTGAATATCATCAGTTCGGTAATACTTTATTTTCACTTCAAACGGTAACAGAGCTTGAAATCGCGAAACATATACTAAGCATTAAGAGCAATGCAGAAGGCGCCGATCGTATTTCTATGGACATGATTTTGTTAACTCTACCGCGTACTTTACATATTATAACTGCTATTATAAATAAATCTTTAACATCATCTCAGTTCCCGGAATGTTGGAAAAAAGCCCTAGTTACACCGATACCTAAAGTGCCTAATCCTGTCACATTAAAAGATCTTCGCCCAATTAGTATTCTACCGTGTTTGTCTAAGATTTTAGAAAAAGTGGTCCACAATCAGTTATCTCAATACTTAGAAGCCAACAGTATTCTGCCAGAATTTCAGTCAGGCTTTAGAAAAAATAGAGGCACTGTCACTGCTCTACTAGATGTGACGGATAATATTATTGATAGTTTAGATGCAGGTAAAGGAACTATTCTTACATTACTTGATTTTTCTAGAGCATTTGATTGTTTGAATATTCCCCTGTTGCTATCTAAACTTTCTTATTACGGTCTTAGCAAGCAAGCTCTAACATGGGTCAATAGTTATTTATCTGGGCGATCTCAAGAAGTTCATGTCAATAAAGAAGATGGCTCTATTGTCAAGTCAGCATCGATCCCAGTTAAGCGTGGAGTCCCTCAAGGATCTATATTAGGCCCCTTGTTATTTACCATATACACGGCTGACATTTCTAGCCAAATCAAAAACTGTCAGTTTCACCTCTACGCAGATGATACTCAAGTTTACGTATCTTTTCCACCCAACGAAATATTGAGTGCAATCAAAATTATGAATACAGATCTTGATAGTATTGCACGGTGGACGGAGAAAAACTCCCTGGTGTTGAATTCTTCGAAATCGAAGTTCATGATTCTAGGATCTAAAAAGCTAATAGCCCGTATTTCGTCAATGGAACCAAACATTTGTATTCTTGGTCAAAAAATTGAATCTGTGGTCCAAGCACTAAACCTGGGGATTGTGGTAGATAGCCAGCTTCGTTTCGAAGAACACGTGTCAAGCCTAGTAAAAAGTTGTTTCTTTAGATTAAAAACTCTGTACAAAATTAGAAATGTATTGAGTGAAAAAGTTCGGATAACATTGTGCGAGAGTCTGGTTTTATCTAAATTGAACTATGGAGACACTCTGTACGGCCCTCGTCTACTCTCTACCACAAAACGGTTAATTCAGCGCGTGCAAAACGCTTGCAGTCGTTTTTGTTTTAAAATACCTCCACGATCGCATGTTACCCCTTTCCTAAACAGAGCCGGCTTGCTAAACATGTCCGCACGTAGAGAAGTACATTTAGCAACACTTGTCCACGATTTAATTAAATTAAAAAAACCCGAATATTTGTATAAAAAACTTATATGGTCAGCATCTCTCAACAACTATAATACCAGAGCCTCTAGTTACCTACTTATTATAAAAAAGCACAGAACTACAGCATTTCGAGGAAGCTTCCGTTATCAAGCAACCAAGTGTTGGAACAACATACCTCCACCGTTAAAAAAACTTACTTCAAAATCTAGTTTTAAACAAATTTATAAAAATATGTTATTGTCTGAACAGTTGCTTTGATGTCGGATGTTCACTAATTTATAAATTATTATATATATATATATATATATATATATATATATATGTTTATATATATATAATTTGTTTAATTTGTTTTGTTTATTTAATATTTCAACAACCTAAAGAAAAAGTACACAAATTAAACTTAATTCTATTGTAAATAAGTAAATCATAACAAAAATTATAAATAAATAAATGCTATAATAAAAATATATATATCTATATATTAGTCAAATAACCCGCCCCTGAGCGCTCCGGGTGCAAAGGTGCCCATCACACTCGCCGCATTTCCACGTTGAATGGCGATGCTCATCCTTTGCACCAGGAACGAGCCGGCGCGGGAGTCACCTGTACTGTCCCTAAGCCTGTGACCTACTTCATGGACGAACTTCCTGGCCTCTGTCCCCCAACAACCCAGGGTCTCCACTGCGATAGGCACGAAGTGGTAAAGCGGCTCCATAGCAGCGTACTTTAGCCTCTTTTTACTAGCCGCGTCTTCTGCTGCTGCTGACGGGGAGTGGACGGTGCGACTGAGGTGGCTGGCAGCTAAAGTGCTAACGCAAGTCGCGTCCCAAACTAGGCACTTGCCGTTTTTCCAAGGCACCAGAGTCAACCCGTCCGGCCTCTTACCGTCAGATCTGCTCAGACCTGGAGGCTCGAGCACGCAGGGAACGTTTGCCGATATGAGAGCTCTACGGACTATGTCATTCAGCGCATGGTGACGAGGAAACCTCCCTGTGCAACGCCGACAACTCAATGCGTGATTGCCATCGGCCTCCACCATGGAACCGCAGGTGCATATGTGAGGTTCACACACCTTGCAGCCCAGACGGAGAGCCACCGCCACACGCAGAGAGTCGTCATCCAGTAAAGTGCCCAGGTAAGGTGAAGGCAGCGCATGTAACCATGCACCGGATTCAGGCTGTGACACAGCCCGCAGTCTGGCCTTATCTGCTCCCGTGGTACCCTCTAATAATTGCTCCTGGAGCCGCTTCGTCCCTACATCGTCCCATGCCCGCTGAACGTGCTTCAATACTGGGATAGTCGCATCCGAATTGAAGCCAGACCAAGCCGACAACGCGTCAGACGCAAAGGGAATGCTCCCCCAGTCACCATTAGAATTGATTAAAACAGTGACCAGGTTTGCAACCCCATGCACCGACGCTAGAAAAGCTGGCAGGCCAACGTCACGTACGCAACGCACCCCAAGACCACCATATCGGATTGGCAGAGCCGCCTGACTCCACTGATTTTCATCTAGGGAGACATTAAGGACAGACTCCACCACCGATTTTAACGCATTATCAAATGAAGATACTTCCTCAGGACACAGCCAGGTAGGGGTGGTACGCAACAGGTATGTGACTTTTGGGAGAGCAAAGCACATGCGTAACATGATAATCGCAACGTGTGCGGAAAGATCTTTTAAACGTTCATGAGCAGTAAGGAGAAGCTTGTTACGAGCATTGATGGCCTCTGGAACTGCACTGAGAAATATTGGAGATCCTAAAATATTGAAATTAGATGCTGATAGCTCCTTGAGGCCAGGAAGAAGAGTATCAAAGCGAGGGTAGTGTACCCGAGCCTCAACACTGCAGGGGAATAACTCACACTTCGAGGGGTTCACTTCCAGACCCAGGTCTTTAAGGCGAGGAATGAGGGCCTCCAGATCCTGGAAAACGTCTTCTGGTTTACCCCCAATAGTGCCATCGTCCAGATACCATATGTTTAAGGCCGATTTGAGCTCAAGAATTACTTTATGAATGGCCAAACTAAAAACAAGAGGCCCGAGCGGATCCCCCTGCTGGGCTCCTACTCGTGAAAGAATGAGACTATTATCGTGGCCACTGGCCACTTAACAAAAAATTCGAAAGCCTGATTAGGCATCCTATGAGACGTCTACCGTTCTCTCCTGCCGATAGCGACGTCAGTTCCCTAAGATGTCCCGGCCGTATCCCGTCCAAGCCCGCTGCTGAGCCAGTATGGAAAGTGCCAAGCGCCGACACCACGTCCTCTACAGTAACTGATATCGCAGTATGTGATAAATCCGGATCTGAGGGAAAACTGAGAGGACGCGAAGGACTCGGATGTTTAAGCTTCAAAGCAGCCAGCGTGTCAGGATCTCGCTGTGCATAAGAGTCCTCCGACACCAGAAGGCGAACGGCCCCCCGTAAGTCACCCTCAAAGACCTTGTGTTCGATAGTTTTTCTAATCGAGTGCACTTTGGATAATGACCTCGTGGTGGCAAAATCTTCATAGAGACAAGCACCGGACGACAGAATATTCGCCTTGACTTTAGCCGTCATGTTCCCAGGTAGTTCTTTTGATGGCACTCTTAGAGCTGTGTATGCGAAAAATAAAAGAGCGCTCCATTCGTCTACCCCGTTACATGAAACACAAGAATCAATAATGTCACACAGTTTGCCGGCGGCTTGATTCCGTGCATTTTTAGGGACGTGCCGAAGGACAGGAACGCGTCTCTTCAAAGCTGAAAGCCTATCTAAGGGACAGTGGACGGGTGGTGGTGAAAGTGGCAAAGTACTCGCCCCCACTGATGGCGTACTCACTCTATCTGTTGGACAGACCCGTGAAGCTGCAACCTGATACTGTACATTTTTGTGCATGCGACCTATATGCACTCTAAGCCCGTGTTCATAAAAAACGCGTGTGGACCCAGGGCAGTGGGGGCACGTCATATTGCTAGGCGTACAACTCATGATAAACGCTCTGAAATTAAATCGATACTTACTTAAGTATATTACTAATTAACAAACAATATACAAAACCTAATAATACAAATGCATTGTATAAAGAAAGCTAGCAATAACCTATTTAATTTTTTAACGGGTTTATTTAATTACTTTTCATAATATATTGCTACCTGCACCCCGTGGCTTTGCCCGCATTTAATCCCCTTTATTAACCTTGCTCTTGTGTCATTCTATTTGTTTACTATGTAAAGATTATTAAAATTAAAATTAGTTATCTGAACAGTTAAATTGATATTGGATGTTCATTCACTCATTAACTGTTAACATATTGATTATTTTACTACTTTGTTTGTTTTATTACATTACATAGATTTATTATACTTAGATAGATTTCAGTAACTCTTTATTTGTATACCATTATTGTAATTTTATCTGTGCCAGAACTAACTTACATACACCATTAATGTTTCTTTATATACCTAGGTTAATTAGTTATTAATGTGGCGACTTGATGCGAAAAAAAAAAGGGGGCACTGCTGAAAATCAGCGCACTGCTGCAGTCTATGTAGTGATGCATTATGCTGAGCATGTGCCCATTTCGTAGCCAATCATTAATTATAACCTACCGATATTGTAACTATGTACCTACTTTTATGGCTATGAATAAATGTGTTTTCTTTCTTTCTTTCTTTCAACTTTTGTGTTTTATATTAGCAGTTTTTACACTCAATATGTCTCTTTCCCTCCCGTCACGTCAGATTTAGTAATACAAAAAAAAACCATGTTAGTAGCCATGAGATTTTGCTTTGTGACTTACCAAAAAGTACCATGAAAGTATAAATTTGCTGCCATAAGCCTACAGTGTTCCGACAGCACACAACCCTTGAGAGTCTAGACCATTCTAGGTCTAGCGTGTTCATCAATTTACCGACCACATGGTCATTTATCACCAGGCGAGATAGTGGTCAAACGCTTTATCAGATAGAAAAAAATAAAGGATACCACAGAGAAGAAGCTTACTACATTAGAAGTTATAAGAAATAGAAGAAGATAAATAAAGGATAAAGTGATGCAAGAGAGTGATATATGATATTATGACAAACTATAATTTGTCAAAGATTGCTTCTTGTTGGCTAAGGATATATACACACTAATATCATAAAGAGAAAACGTTTTGTAATGAGTTTATTTACTAAGCAAGTGCATCAGTTGCGATATCGCGAAATATATCGTTTGCGCGATGCAAGATTGCGCGATGCAAGATCTCATACATTTAGGCAATGTTTAAAGGAGAGCTACTAAAATCTACGCATCCTACTAATATTATAAATGTATGGATGTATGTTTGTTACTCTTTCAAGCAAAAACTACTAAAATGATGAAACCGAAATTTGGTAAGTAGATAGCCTAGGCCCTGAAGTAAAACATAGGATACTTTTTATCCCGATATTCCCACGGGAAAGTAGTCTACGCGGGTAAAACTGCGGGGCACAGTTAGTTATGTATTACATAATAAGTATAATACCAGTTTACCACAAAAACATGCGAGTTCACGTCTCATTCTCATGTTTTAGCATGTGATTATGTTATAATGATTGTAACCTTTTCAATGATACCTCATATACACGTATCGACATTTAGTCGGTGCCTAAAGTCACTAAGTCAAGGCTAAGAAGATGAGCATGCAAAGTTGTAATTTGTTGTATACGTGTAACTGATTTGGAATTTATTGCATATTTGTGTTTACTTTTTTTTTAATGGTAAAAGGTAACAGGACAAGCTCGACCCTCGCCTGATGGTAAGCAATGACGTCTACCTATAACAGATACAGCGGCATGCAACACTCTGAACTGCCAGAATTATGCATGTCACTGCACTGCGCCTGTTACCTTGAGACATAAAGATGTTGTGATGTAATTTCACTGGACACCTTGCCATTTCAACCGAAAAACATTCCTATTTCACGGCTGAAAATTAATTGGCAAAGTGGTGGTACAGCCCCAGGCGGACTAGCAGAAGTCCTACCACTACAATGACTACTACTTACTATTTTACTATTGTGTAATTGAGCCATACCTAGGTCCAATTGATTTATATCTCGGATAGGCTAGTGTTTGACCACTATCTCATCTGGTGGGAAACGATGATGTGGTCCAGGATGGTGATACACGCTAAGCCTAGAATGGTTTGACTCTTAAGAGCTGTGTGTTATGGCAGCAGATTTTTTCCTTGATTGTAGTAAGCTACTTTTTAATGGTAAGTCAGGCGGCACATAGATAGATAGATAGATAACTCTTTATTGTACACTACAAATTACATGAAACTCTTAAATTATAATAATTAAAGGCTTAATTTAAGTTGCACAATGGGCGGTCTTATCGCTAAAAGAGCGATCTTTTCCAGACAACCTAAAAATCGATATCTCCTAAGGACTACCTTCTATTAATGTAAGCCAGTGATAAAAAAACTCAAATAAACAACCATTTTGTAAAATTAATCATAATTTATTTTATGTAATTCCAGACCTAAGTAAGACCAGACCTCCCAAGTAGTTCCTAAATATAGTCTGAAACTAAGTTATGTTATGACTAAGACAACACCCACACATGCACAAGTCGGTCAGTGTTTATGAAAGCTGCGCGTGCGCCGAGTGCTAATGTTGTGGAGCCGTCAATGAACGCTTTCAAACGGCTGCCGTTTATTACCGCAACAGATTATCTTCATTTAGATGCCACGTATAGAAAACTGAAAGTGCACCGAAAATTGAGGCAAATTACTTGGTAAAATTAACAGTCGCGAGTAAGGTTACCTTTTTTTTGCGCTTTTGTTTTAAGTTTTCGAGCATATGTTAGTTTTACTTGCAAACGTGTAATCCATTTGATAGATTTTTAAATGGAGGAGGTACCCAGTACACATTTTTCTTCCTTGCCGAAAGGGTGCCAATGGAACGATGTTTCGCCTAACTTGATACCAAAAAGTAGCTTTCTACTATTAAAGTGAAAATCTGCCGCCATAACCTTACATTGTTCTGGCAGTACACAGCCCTTGAGAATTAGATTATTTTCTAGACTCTACTGGCGTGTTCATCATCTTGGACCACATCATCTATTACAACCAGGCGATATAATAGTCAAAGGGTAGCCTATCAGTTATAGAAAAGCCCTATCACTGATGCTGTCCGTCTTTCTGTCCGTTTGTCATATATGATTGATTTAGATAATTATTTCTGAGTCCACAATGGTATTGCTACATCAAAATGTCGTGAATATATACAGGCTATAGATTACATGTAATGAAACTGGAAATGATTCCCGGGCATTTAAGATAAAGACCCTTTTAAACATGTAAAAATATCGGTCACAGATCTCTTCAGATTCTCTATCACTTACCGAAACTAAAGCCGTGACTCGAGGTGGCACGATTTGTAACTATAAACACTATACCTAAAGTTGCCTTTTCTGTAATCTTACGTGCGGCATCTATTGAAGTGTATTTGTGATTAGTGGTTTTGACGAAGGCTCTGTAAATGTGCTAACTTTTTACAAAACACTGTAACTGACTTCTTAAGTATAACTATGTACTTAGTTTGTATAGTATTTGAGATAGGTACTTTTGTGGCCAGATACGAAATAGGCCTTGGTCGCTGAGAAAATTACCTTAATATTAAAACTTAAATATTACAAGTACCATTGCCTTGATCTTCTTTTTTTTCATGGGTATGCGGTGTAATAATGAGCGAGATCATGAAAATTGTGATGTGGTTTATAAATATGGGTATGTTTTTTTTAATATCTTATAGGCTAGCGTTTGACCACTACCTCACCTGTTGGTAAGTAATGATGCGGTCGAAGATGGTAAGCACGCTAGGCCTAGAATGGGAACTGGCTCTCAAGGATATCTGCCGGACCACATTAGGCGTTTTGGCGACAGATTTTCTAACTTGAGGGTGGTAGCTGGCTAGGCGGACACTAGATAGTGTCTTACCACCATGCGAGGGTTGTTGATTTTTTAACGACCACGGGCCACTGTGAAAAGCGCACATACATTTTTCTATAGAAAAATCCATTGGTTCACGACGTGTATGTAAACACTTGAAATTAAAATAGCGTAAAGATACGTTATTATCTTTCCGCATCCAGATTGTAAAGTATTTTATCATTAATTTTCTTTTGATTTGGCTTCTAGGCTTGCTTCCTATAATTCCTCTGTATGTATGTATGTGATTTATGTATACGAAAAATAAGTTTTAAATACATGAAATAAGTTTTTAACGCAGGCGAAGCCTCGGGTCACTTCTAGTTTATCAATAAGCATTCTGCCATCTGTTTAAAAATTCTCTCTACCCACCCACCTTTGAATCTTTTTCTCCGTTGGGTTTTTTTCTATTTCCTGGTGATTATGTATGTGTGTGTATTGAACCGGAAATGCTGGCTACCTGAGCGTCCACAGTCTCACAATATGATGGTACTACTACTTATCTGTGGTCATTTTACATTAAAATGAATAGACATAGTTCGTGGAAGGAAGGCCATGCTTGTAGGTTTGTAGTTTCATTTATGGAATTGCATCTATTTGAGAATCAATCATCTATTAAACGAATTGAGAACCTCCTCCTTTTTGAAAGTGGGTTTAACAGTAAAATGTATTATTTCATGTTTTTTTTTATGACAAGCTTTTATTTAACTTCACTTGTATGTCCAGGCATTTTTTATTTAACTTCACTTGTAAGTCCGGGCATTTTTTTAACTTCCATTGTAAGTCCGGCATTTTTTATTTAACTTCACTTGTAAGTCGGGCATTTTGGGAGTTAATATAGTACCACTTCCTGACGTTTGATGAGGCCACATTTGACTCACCGAGCAGCTACCGCAGATCACAATGGTGTGGCCGTACAAGAGGTATTTGTCAAAGCAGGCAAGCGCTTGCTTATAAGTTGACTAGACTAGAAGTGCCTTGCGACTTTACTCACGATAAAAACTTCTTTCATTTACCTAAAAAAAATCTTTCATAAACTTCAATAAAATAAATTGTTAAGCACAATCCAAAATTTTATCGTACCGACGGGATTTACAAAAATATAAAGTGTGTAACACTTCAAGAAACATAATATTCAAAAAAATAATAAGCCAAATCAGTCCACCCGTTTTCAAGTTATGGCGTGACCAAGGGAAATAGGGATTCGTTTTTATAAATCCCAATAAACCATATGGGTTTTCAGACTTTGTTACCCTATTATATTTCGACATTCCACCCCTAAAAGGGTGTTTGGGGTGGAATATCGAAAAAGCCTGAAACATATATTTACTTATTTATCTACAGAAGTACTTGTATGAAGTTTTAAATTAAAAAGATTAAATATTGTTTCTCCATACAACGTTGATCCCCCGTTACATCCTCTTAAGAGGTGAATTTTGGAAAATCCTTTCGTAGCGTAAGTACTAGGTGTAGGTACCTACACCTACGTCATAATAACTATCTGCATGCCAAATTTCATCGGCAAGTTTGCCTTTTTAACAGACTTCACAAAAAAAGGAGGAGGTTCTCAATTTATCGGAATGTTTTTTCTTTTTTTTATGTATGTTCACCGATTACTCGAACATGCCTGAACCGATTTAGCAAATTATTTTTTTGTTTAAAAGGGTACCCTATCCATTTAAATTTTAACCAAATCGGCCGAGCCGTTTTTAATGTATCAACATTGTATTATGATGCGTTTATTTATCTCGACAACATACTACTAACTACTGGCACAGATTATATAATGGCTACTACGACTACTGGCTACTTTGGCTAGCGCGAAATATTAAGTCGGTTCTTTTATTTTTTTAAACGATCTTCAATTATATAAAGGAAACAGTGTGACCTAAACCCGCACTTTACGCACGCTTTTCCGTGACTTAAATAGTCAATTATAACACGACATTTAGCAACGTTTAGCCAACTTCACGCCGTGCAATAATCTTCTATTTGACGGAAAAGCGTAGCAAGCGAAAAGTACCCGCACTTTACGCTTGCTACGCTTGTCCGTCATATTTCGTTATGTAACACTAACAGCTATAAAATAATATACATAGAAAAGCAAGCGCTTGCCTACTTTGACAAAATTAACGGCTATCTTGTTAAAACAAAATTGGAACACAGACCTCTTCATAAGTCACACCCATCTCATCAAAAGCGTTTGGAATGCACACAAACACGATCGTCAAAAATTCTTAACGAGTCGAAATCGTTTTACCTGAACCTTCGTTCGACCATTATAATTTGACCGCAGCTTGTAGTTCCGTGGTTCATTTGACGGGTAACCATTTTTTTGCTGTATTAGTTTTTGTATACCGGCATTACTGACTCATTCATAAAAAACAACTAAAAACCTTTAAACCTACTTGTAATGTATCAAGATGCTCAAAAAATAAGGTATTGTTTTCTGTATTGAACATGAAGCATAGATACTTAATTAATATTAAGTATCTATGCTTCATGTAATCATAACTGTGCAATGTAGCATCATCACTTAGTAGCAGGTGAGATAGTGGTCAAACGCTAGCCTATAAAATATTTAAAAAAAGTTTTTTTTTATTTTTTTTATTCAACTTTTATTTAGGGGCTTTTGGCTAAATATAGCTATGTCAGCCCCGTATTAACTTACATAGTAAAAAAATTGTTACGACGAACGCTCTTCAACCACCCTGTGTACACATAGATAGAGCATTCTAGCCGCGTCTGACGATGGATCAGATGGAATGCTCTGAAATATGCCCACATCAAGGTGGTTGATTTCAAATTTCTCGAAATTATTGTTTCTTAGGTTTTGGGTACATGAGCATTAATGTTTACAAAAAATGTTACAGAGAACTAACAATTACCGTAGTTGATCTACATCTAAGCTAATATCATAAAGAGAAAAGACTGCTTTACTGTTATTGTTGTTTGTTTGTTTGTTACGATTTGACTCAAAAACCACTAGACCGATTTGAAATTCTTTCACGAATAGAAAGCTAGATTATCAGCGAGTAACATATCCTATATACTATTCTCGTATTCTCATGGGTACGGGTACTACGCGGGTGAAACCGCGAGGCGCTGCTTGTGATAGATATTTATCAAGTAACCCGACTTAAACCGACTTCAAAAAAGGAGAAGTTTCTTAATTCTATTGTATTTATTTTTTTGAAGTTTTTTTTTTTGTCTCAGAACTTTGTCAGTTATCAACCGATATAGAAAATTCAATTTTTGTTTGAGAGGCCATACTCTCCGTTTGGTCCCATTGTACAATTAATTATTCATCATTTTATGTAAAGAAATAAATTAAAAAATCGGTCCACAATTAAGTGAAATCGATGGACATATATAAAAAAAAACATACAGACGAACTGAGAACTTCCTCCTTTTGAAGTCGATAAAAAGACTAGCGTAGCTTGTGAAGTCGGTCTTTTAAACCAACTTAATTATTAAATCTTAATATCTGCTGGTATTAATACACTAATCTGTACGTGTATATGCAAACTAAGTAGTCCTAAGTACCTAAGACTCCGTGACAACAGTCAGGGTTTCAACGGAAGACCAGCGTTGGTCATGCCCAGCATGAGCAACATAATGCTTAGTCGGGTCCTGTATTGCAATAATTTTGTGTAAGTTTTTACCTATGTTACACTATGTTTTAATAAGTGTAGCTTTTAAGTACTGTCTTGTTTTGTTGCAAAATAAATGATTTTTTTTTCTTTCTTTCAAACATTAAATATAGCCGTTTTAGACAAATTAAAACAAAGACCAAAATCATGAGCAAATGTATGTTTTTGTCTTAGATTTTGACTAACTTGCGTCTACAATTTACATCCAACAGTTACAAAGTGCGTAGCATCTAGAGATCAAGATAAAATTGTTATCAAGTACTAAAGGTACAATCGAATAGCGTGTTCTATTCGAGTTATCGAGCGTAACACCTGTGCAGAGTCGATAGTGATACTTTCACTTCAAAATTGAGTCCGGATTTATCAGAAGAAATCGATTATACAACTCGCTCGTGCGTGATAATGGCGATAATTAATTGATATTCACATTATATTGCTAATGAAGTAAAGATAAAGTTGGAAGTCTAGAAGTGGTTCATCTTTAGCCATGCGAGGTGGAGTATGGACATAATCATCATAATAATTATCAGCCAATTTCCGTCCACAGCTGGACATAGACCTATCCCATGGCACGCCACTAAGCTCGATCTTTAGCTCTTTGTTTCCAGCCGCTGCCAGCCAGCTTGCGTATATCATCGCTACACCTAGCTGGAGGGCGTCTTAAACTACGTTTGCCGAGCCGTGTTCTCCACTCTAGATCACTTCTACCCCAACGGTTATCGGTTCTACGACAGATGTGACCAGCCCACTGCCATTTCAGCTTGCTAATTCTTTGAGCTATTTCGATAACTTTGGTTCTCTGACGGATGACTTTCAAATTTGATCCTTCAGAGAAAGTCCGAACATAGCCCTCTGCATAGCTCGCTGGGCGACTTTGATGAACTAGTCGCACTGTCAGTGTCCACGTCTCGGCTCCGTAAGTAATAACAGGTAGGACGGACTCGTTAAAGACTTTCGTCTTCAGGCTTTGTGGTATGGGCGATGTAAAGAAAATATACATAATAATAGAAATACAAATAATTTAAAATCTTTTAAAAAACTAAAAGAACCGACTTCAAACGTCGCGCTAGTCAAAGTAATCAGTAGCCAGTATCATGTCATCGAGGTATATAAATAAATGCATCGTAACACAAATATTGATATTAAAAACCGCTCGACCGATTTCGTTAAAATTTTAATGAAACCACCTGGAAAGGGTACCCTTTGAAACAAAAAAATAATTTTCCAAATCGGTTCAGGCATCTTCGAATAATCGGTGAACATACATAAAAGATTCCGACGAATTGAGAACCTCCTCCTTTTTTTTGAAGTCGGTGAAGTCTAATAATAGAAACCCAAATCATACATAAAGTGAATTGTTTGTGTTTGGTGAGTTTTTGTAGGGTTCCGAATCCAAAAGAGTACCAACGGAACCCTATTACTGAGACTTCGCTGTCCGTCCGTGCGTCCGTCTGTCCACCTTTCACAGGGCTATATCTCCGTAACAAGTAGCTTAACATTTTCACAAAGTATGTATTATATAGGCGCTAGAACAAAAAAATAAACTAAAAATAAAATACAGTAAAAAATAAAATTGACCCATACAAGAATCATGTTATTTTGCGTTTTTTTTTTGATATTATGAATTGTAATAGATAGAAACTTAATGATTAACTAAATATGTATTGTTAAAGCCGCTACAACAACAAATACATAGAACAGAATAAAAATAAAAATTAAAGGGGGTCCCCATACAAGAAACGTGTTTTTTCCTGGCGCTTTTCGCTCGATTTTATGAACTGTAAAAGATACTTTTAACAGAGTTATTGACACTACATTTTCACACAGTTGTCATATTACCAATCATAATATTACGGTAGCAAATATAGACCCAATGACAGTCCAGGGCCGGTAGTCTCTACATGCATAGCGATTAATTTCGAGCGATAATCGTCGATACGAAAAGAGATGCAGATAACAACTGTCTAGCTGCATCTCATTCTAGCAGACGTTTGCGATGACAAGACGCATCGCTATCAATGTAGAGACTTCCACCCCAGAATAGAAATCACTGGAGACTTTGATTGACAAGATTAGGAGAACCGACCCCAAATAAAAATGGGAACAAGGCCGAATAAAGAAGAAGAATATCACGGTAGCTTTGACAACAAAACAATACCATTGACATTTTATTAGAAGTTAAGGGGTGTATTTACAAGGAACGTGATTTTTTCAGATTTTTTTTTATTAATCTTACTAAATATTGTACTGTGATACGGAACCCTATGAGTTCGAGTCCGCCTTGCTCTTGGCCAGTTTATTTTTATATCTCATAGGCTAGCGCTTATATAGGCAAGTTTTGACCATTATCATGTCTGGCCTAGAATCTGACTTTTAAAGGGCTACGTGCTTCAAGAACACCGTAAGGTTATGGCGACAGATGGGAAAAATACCCTTAATAAGATCGTTTAAAAAACTAAAAACAACCGACTTCAATGCCGAGCTATTAATTTTCAGTACCAATTTTGAGGTGTATATCTCCATATCTCTGGAGATACTCATCAGACCTCAATAAAATTACCATGGTACCACACTTGGGATATCTCTTTTCTAACAAAAAAAAAAATCAATATCGGTTCATAAACGACGAAGTTATCCACGAACAAACATAAAAAATAAAATAAAAAAAACATATACAGTAGAATTAAGAAACCTCCTCCTTTTTTTGAAGTCGGTTAAAAATGTTCCCAATCGGTTCAGGAGCATTTGAGTAATCGGGGAACATACATAAAAACGAAAGATTCCGACGAATTGAAAACCTCCTCCTTTTTTGAAGTCGGTTCAAAAAACAGGGACGTTATAGCCTAAAACATTATTTTTATACAGCTTATAATAAAGGGTTACAAAATATCACAAGAGATAACATGGATACGTCATCTTCATCAAAAGATAATAAGACTGTCAGTCTGACTGATCCCGTCACTACAAACTCACGATTGGCCAAGGTCAACATTATGATTGTTAGGTATTTACGAACAAGTATTTACTTGATGGGTTCTTAGAATGATTTTAGTGTCGTTTAGGTGCACGCAAGGCAACAAATATCGTATTTATATATCTAGGTTAAGTAATGCAAGTTATACACATTTAAGAAACAAAACAAAACAAATGTTTATATGCATAAAGGAATGGAACTTACCGGAGAGAGTCACTGTAACCCGCAATACAGGCTTTATAGTCCTAGTGCTGGGTACAGAGCTCTACAAGGGTACTTACTATCCATTGTGAAATAGATACTTATATACTTTAGATATTTTAATGTACCAACACTTTTGTTAAACCTAATAAAGATATTTATTTATTTATTATTTATAAAATAGCAGGTGGAAATATACTTTCAGAAAATGCTGGCTTCGAGTAATGAGAAGATGTCGTGGAAGACCGATGCTAACGTGGGTCAGACTGTATGGAATAATATCGTTTAAAAACTAAAAAACAACCGACTTCAATGCCGCGCTATTCATTTTCAGTACCAATTTTAAGATGTTTATCTCAATATCTCTGGAGATACTTATCATACCTCGATAAAATTACCATGGTACCACACTTGAGATATCTCCTTTCGAACAAAAAAAGAATAATCGAAATCGGTTCATAAACGACGAAGTTATCCGCGAACAAACATAAAAAAAAAAAAAAATTTTTTTTTTAGGCGACATAATAATATCGTTTAAAAACTAAAAAAACAACCGACTTCAATGCCGCGCTATTCATTTTCAGTACCAATTTTGAGATGTTTATCTCAATATCTCTGGAGATACTTATCATACCTCAATAAAATTACCATGGTACCACACTTGGGATATCTCCTTTCGAACAAAAAAAGACTAATCGAAATCGGTTCATAAACGACGAAGTTACCCGCGAACAAACATTAAAAAAAAAAAAAAAAATATATATATATATACGGTCGAATTGAGAAACCTCCTTTTTTTGAAGTCGGTTAAAAAAAGGAGGAGGTTTCTCAATCCGACCGTATAATATATATTTTTTTATGTGTGTTCGCGGATAACTTCGCGTTTATGAACCGATTTTGATATTTTTTGTTGTTTTAGTTTTTTAACCGTCTTAATTATTTTGTTTTAAATAGGATTTAAAAAATGCATTTTTTTGGGATGACCATAGCACGATATATCTATACTAATATACTAATTATAATTATAAGTATAATTATATTATAAAGAGAGAACATGTGTATTTTTGTATTTTTGTAAGTTTGTAATGATTTGGCTCAAAATCTACTGGGCCGATTTAAAAAATTCTTTCACTAACATATAGAATGGATTTTCGGAATAAAAATAGGCTATATATTATCCCGTTTAAATCAAAGGTACATTCGTGGAGACCTAATTTGCAACCTAAGTCGACTAAAAAACGGTCGAAAAAACACGTTTCTTACGAACGCTGCTCAATTGAAAATAGATGGAAGAATATTTTGTATGGAAGAGTTGTACAACTTAATAAGACCTACAAAAAAGTCCCCACAGCATACGTCTATCTCTTAAGGTTGACTCACAGTAACCATTTTAATCTTTAATTTTTTGTTAAAAAATATGACATAACTTCCAAGGCTATTTTCAAGTACATATTATTAATCCTTATCCAAATAATTACGTTTATTAGCTTGGCCACATATTATAGATTAAAATTGTCCTTTACAGTATATAATTTAAATGAAAACTCTAGAAGATATCACGAATTTCACATACACGCATCGCAAAATTAATAAAATATTTGCAGTGAAACCACAGATTAGGTCATAGTTACTACGAAAATATTATTATAGGCTAAGCTATGCTGTAGATCCCCACCGATCACAATCAATTTGAAGTCAATATAGTATAATAATATGATCTATTGTATAAAATAATATTCATCTATATATATAATAATATCATATTTTAAACCACCCCGACTGATCTATGTATAATCTTTTCATTAAAAGCATTCCAATGACTCTAAACACGACATTTAAAATCTGAGCTGTAAGTTGGTGAGGATTTGAGTATTCTGTAGAGTCCAGGAGATGTCCCAGCATCAGGTCGATGCTTCCATGTCCATACAATATCGTTGAAGAAGAAGATTTTCGAATTGATCAGACCTATGAAAGTTGATTTCATAGCGCAATTAACTAGAAAAAAGCTCATAGTTTTATAACGATTGAACGAGTTTTCATGAATCAAAGGTAAGAAAACTCTCGATGAAGACATCTATCAAACAAAAAAAAACTATCAATAATAAAAACAAAATCGGTTTATCCGGTTAGGTGCTAAGATGCTACAGACAGACACACAGATACACACGTTAAACGTATATTACCCCTACATTTTGCGTCGGGGAACGCGTAAGGTTACGGCGGCAGATGTTTTCCTTGATGGTAAGCTACTTTTTGGTAGATTTAATGATCCCACTACCACTGTACGAAAACTCATGATTCATGAATGCACATAAAACTTTCATTGGTAGGTATATAGCTAGGATTGGAACCAACGACCGTCGGGTCAGAATCAGGGTAACTATCCTTTACGCCAAAGGGCCGTCCAATATTACTACGTAAGTATTATAAAACAAAGTCCATCATTGCGTCTGTCTGTCTGTTCGCAATAATCTCAATAGCTACTGAGCGGATTATCATGCATCATCATCATCAGCCTGTATCAGTCCACTGCTGGACATAGGCCTCTCCCAAGATGCGCCACTGAGCCCGATCTTCGGCTATCGGATTATCATGCGGTTTTCACCAAAGCCAGAGTGTTTATGAGGAAGGTTTAGGTGCATAATTCGTTACGGTTTTGTGTAAATTGGATGAAATATGACGATGATTGTTAAATATGTTCATATTTTATATTCGATGCAACAAACTGATGCAAATTTTGTAGGCATATATGTTCTACCCGTGCGAAGCCGGGGCGGGCTGCTAGTTATTAATACAGTCGCATACAGTACCTTTACTAAGACCCGAAACAATAGGCTAGTTTACTAAAAAAAAGTTTTGTAGTCCGTTATTTACATTATCAAAAAATATTAGATACATATTTTTTATTTTTTCAATTAAACAAAAACGACAAAGATATAGAGCGTTGAAATTCCGAATGACGTCACAAACCGTACTACTTACTTTCTAGCGATTAGTGACGTCACGAGCCCCCACTCCCGAACTTCGACGCTCTTTATCTTTGTCAATGTCTATTGATTTGTAAAATAAAAAATACGTGTCCAATATTTTATGTTAATCTAACTGACGGACTAATTAGAATTGCTATTTTTCGACCCATGCAACATCCCTATTGTATGTGGATCACGCAAATAAAATATCTCATACGAAAGTCGAGCCCACGAGCTTCGGTTTAGTGGCAGGTTTCAGTTACCACTCTTCCATTTGGTCAATCGATCCCAATGATTCATTTTCGCGAATATTTCTCTCCGACCAATCAATGCAATAAACTTATACGATAGGCAATAAAGAAGAAAGCTGTCAGCATACCATATTGAAGTTAACCATTCACTCTTGACCATACAAAGGTCGTTCACTTAGTGACGTCACGACGGAGGTTTTCTATACAAAACGGAAATGCCATGTAACACTAATAAATTGCGAATGCTCATATCAAAATCGGACTTGTCCTGACTTTACGCAAAACCTGAAGTTGCATTCATTTAAACTGTGTATTGAGTCGATTTGAGAATAAGTAAAATTTAGTCTATGGTATTTATTGTCTTTGTTGTTGGTTTTGTTTGTATACAATTTTTGAAATTTACTCCCGTGGCAAAATATTTCTTAATATTGCATTCAGTTTTGGGCCAAAACTTTTGGCGGGAACGTGGAAAAGCGTGTGCGCTCTCATTGTATTTTTTTCCAAAAACTTGTACCCTCGAGTTAATGTGTAATAAATGTGGATTATTAACCATTAAGTGCCGGTGAATGTGTGCGAGTGTAGGGAAACAGCGCTCACAATGTTGAAAAACGCGTTCTTACCAATATTCCACTAAAATCTTCAGTAAAGTCTACATCTTTACTGAGGGTATGACTTGAACTAGACTTTGACTTGAAACTTGACCAGAAATGTGACTTTGAACCATCTTTAAGACTTAAATGCACAAAAAACTTGAAGAATTTTATTACTTGACACTGGCTAAATACACTAAAAAAAAAACAAAAAATATTGCATTAACATCTACTGTCATAAAATTTGATTGAATTTATGTTTATAATAAAATTATTGTTCACATATTTTACGAGTACCTATGTAGGTACTCGTAAGAGAAAGGTCTAACCTCCCTAGAACTGTTTACACTTTACATTTTTATATAGTTTATCATGATTATATTTTTAATTATTTATTCAATGGCTTATACGTACTTGAACTCGTCAAGAGAACGCAGGTACAATCGTTCGATACAAGTTGAAAAGGCCTTATCATTAAATATCCGTGAGAAATAATCGCCAATACAAATTTTACTTAACACACCTAATGAGTCTCGACCTTGCATGCTCAAGAATACCAATGTCAAAATCGAAATAAAAATAACGGGTAAGGTAAAACCGCGTGCAGTCACTAGTCAATCAGCATTATGACAAGGCGAACCAGTCTGGTCAGAGATGATTCAGTAATGCAAGAAATTTTGCCAAATCAGTTTTAGCAATTAAGTTTTGAAATCGGTATAATTTGGCGAAACCGACTTGTAGTTTTAATGTTAATGTTGGTATAGCTTTGATACTTAATTTCAAGGAGATAGTGAATCTGATAAAAATTGCACTAAAATCTTGTGCTTTGAAAGATCCTCCTAATTAAGAAGTTTAACTCAAAGCAGTTAAAATACTGTTAATTATTAGACTGTTATTAAAATGTTAAGTACTTGTAAACTAGTTTGTAGAAACGTCAACGTCAACGTCAAAAACGTCAGCCAACGTCTTTCTTTCGTGTAGACGAAAGGAAGACGTTGGCAGCTGTAACACAGGCTAGACCTAGTACGGCTGCTAATGTCAAAATACCTTTTATTAAATTATTAAAAACAAGTTATACAATTTACTTTTTAACCGACTTCACAAAAAAGGAGGTTCTCAATTCGTCTGTATGTTTTTTTTTTTGTGTGTATGTTACGAGATTTCTCCTTCAATTGTGAACGGATTCAAATGATTGTTTTTTTAATAGGTAGGATACGTTTCCGAGGTGGTCCCATTTTAATTTTATCGAGATCTGATTAGTATCTCCAGAGATATGGAGATAAATACCTCAAACATAGGAGAATGTACTGGTTTTAGTAGAAGAGTCCCAAGAAGATTATACACAATGGAGGTTGCTATTGCATATAATTTTGAAGACTAAAAAATATGACCTTGAATAATGTTTTTACATCTTTCTTCTCGTTGATTTTGGTTTTTGACAGATATTCTTACGGTAACTGTGAGCGAGATAGAAATAAAGGTGGGGATAATTATTATTTTTTTTTTTTTTTATATCTTATAGGCTAGCTTTTGACCACTATCTCATCTGTTGCTAAGTGATGATGCGGTCGAAGATAGAGAAGTGGACTAGATTGGGAACTGGCTCTCAAGGATAGCTGCTTGAACACATTAGATGTTTGGCGACAGATTTTCTAACTTGAGGGTGGTAGCTGGCCAGGCGGACACTAGATATGTCCTACCACCATGCGGGGGTTGTTGGTTTCTTAACGATGTTTTCCTTCACCGGAGGGCAACTGTGAGAAGCGCACATATATTTTTCGATAGAAAAATTCATTGGTGCACGGCGGTTTGAACTCGGTACCACGGCATCAAAGCCGACTGTTCTCCCAATTACGCCACCGGGCCCTCAATAAATAATTATATTATATTATATATATTAATAATTTTAATAAATAATTATATATAAATATAAATAATTTGTCACAGGAATGTTCTACCGGGCAAAGTCTTGTTAGGGTGCAAACTTTTTTAAACATACCTAAGATTTTTTGACATGACATGACGTTTGGCGAAGATGGCGGCCATTTCAGTCCCGCGACACTGCATACATTATTAAATAACTCAGAATTATGAACGTACTTTGTACCAACCAACACCGCAAAAAAATAATTTATAAGCATAATACCACAGATTATATAATAGTTACTACGTAAATAATACTTTCCGTTGTTAGGTTGGCTACACAGTGCTTTCATAATTTGGGATTCAACAATATAGGGAAGTGCCTCTTATAACGTAGTAGAGTAATTCAGTACTCTGTTGGCCATATGGCGGCAAGTAATGTTAATAATCGCAAATAATACTTATTAATATTCATTTTGGAATACAACTAGTTCGTGTTATAAAAGTATTTGAAATTATTGTAATAAAATAGACAATTAATTATCGTGTGTGTCAGATGCTTTAATTGCACAGGGCCATTTTGGACATTGTCCTTTGATACCTTGATGACATCATTATTACTAGTGAATATTTTCACTTTAGCGCGGCATTTAAAGTCAATTTTTTTAGAGTTCCGAACCCAAAAGGTACCAAATGAACACTTTCTGAGACTTTGTTGTCCGTTCGTCCGTCCGTCCGTCCGTCCGTGTGTCTATACATATGTGCGCATTTTACAGATCTGTATCTTCTTAACCGTTATAGGTACATACTTGAAATTTTCAAAAAGTATATATCCGTCAGTGTATAACGGCCCAGACACGAAATGTAATAGATGCATTTAATTTAATTAAAACTTGTTTTGCACTAAAAAGGGTAAAATAAGTTATTTTTCAAAAAAAATAAAACCGACTTCATAACCACAAACAGGCACTCAAAAGCGAAAAATAAATTACTTAAAATTATTATAAGCGCTATCCACTTATCTTTTTGAAGTCGGTGCCAGCCAAGTCTATTTGATAGTAGATAGATACTATGCATGTAGTAGTAGTAAGTAGGTACATGTAGGTTAGTAAGTAGGTAGATACATGTAGGTATTATCTATCTACTACCTATTAGACTTGGCTGGCACCGACTTCAAATAGATAAGTGGGTAGCGCTTATAATAATTTTAAGTAATTTATTTTTCGCGTTTGAGTGCCTGTTTGTGGTTATGAAGTCGGTTTTAGTTTTTTTGAAAAATAACGTATTAAATTCATCAAATACTAGGTAACTAAGGTACAAATATGCAATTTGTTGTTCTGATGAAATAAAAAAACTATTCTTATTTAAAAGAAGTGAAAATATACGGATGTATAAGAAACAGGTTTGGCAAGGACCACACATTTGTTGAGGATCTACCAAGTATTTTAATGTAACAATTTTAAGAAAAAAAACTTGTATTTTGTCTAGGATACATGAAATTCACGGTATAAAATATGTATATTGTAAAACATTTTCCGAATACTGACTTGCTAGATAATATACATACAGAGTTTTTTACACGTGTTATTGTCAATATTTTCATTTAAAAAATAAGATAAAAATAGAGCAAAACAAGTTTTTATTATTTTTACGGCTCATGGTGGCGTCACAGCGATTGGATCGAGTTTTTTAAACAGACAATTTTTTTGTTTCGTAACGTGTATTTGTAAAACGTTTAAGAATAATAAAAATGTGTATATACAACATATTTATTTTGAGTCAAGTCAAGCATCCTTTGCTTCACTTTAATGAACTTATCAGAGATTCTATTCGGCCAGCCATGTTGGATTAGTTGATCATTTTGGCAGATGGCAAGTACACGTACTTTTTTTTAATATCTGATAGGCTAGCGTTTGACCACTATATCACCTGTTGCTAAGTGATGATGCGGTCGAAGATAGTAAGCACGCTAAGCCTAGAATGGGAACTGGCTCTCAAAAATTAGCCGTCTCACTTATGAAAAAAAAAGAATTTACATAAATACTTACAGTAAGGAGCGCTCATCCACTGTCGTTGTCGCAAAAACTCGCCAAAACCTGTTGACAACAGAAAATATGGTGAAGACTCAAATAGCATATGTTTATTCAATATAGCTTACTATAAGTCAAGAGTCCTGGAAGCAAGCGAGAGAAAAGCCAAACCAGCTAGGCTATTCTGTAAGCTATCTCGACAGCGGAATCCGCGGTGACATTCGAATTTCGTACTATGAAATTCAACCGTATCAAGTTCGTAATACGGTTGAATTTCGTAACACGAAATTCAAATCTCACCGCGGATTCCACTGTCGAGATAGCTTACAGAATAGGCTAGCAGTTGTTGTACTGGCTTCTAAACCACGCACACTGACAAAATAGCGATTCAGGCACTATTTTCTCGTTAAAATAACAAATATCATTGTATAAAATAAAAACATGTAAATCAGAAGAAAAAAAGTGTGCTTGTACTTATGTACGTACGCATGAAGTTAAACTTCTTTTGCAAAAATATCTAAAAGTCAAAGTCAAAGTCAAAGCATTTATTCAGTTTATGGGCAAATTAAAAATTTGCACTTACACACGTCACATTACATTAGATCATATTCAATAAAAAATATTATAGATATAACAGAAACATAACTTATTGCTTTGAATTTACAAAAAAAAAACAAATGTATTGAGCCATTCAGCTTTCATCTAGACGTCGATTATCACACTTAAAACACATGTTTAATTCCCCTGATTAATGTAGGGTTGCCAACCGTACTATTACGTGCACCCGCAACCGAGTGCATGTTTCAGTACTTCAGACAATTTTTATCCAAAAAATTGTGAAATAATGAAATATAATAAAAAAAGATTCCAAAAATCTAAAGATTCCATCCCGTATGCCACAACTCTTTGTTTGTAAAAGAAACGAAAACTTGAAAGCCAGTTAACAGCCAACTTCATATTTTGGCTTTCGGTATTTTTTTTATGATATAAGGTAAAAGAACAAGCACGACGCTCGCCTGATGGTAAGCAATGACGTCTACCTATTACAGATACAGCGGCATGCCAAATTCTGGACTGCCAGAATTTTGCACGTCACTGCACTGCGCCTGTTACTTTGTGACATAAAGATATTGAGTCTCACATGCCTTGTAATTTCAATGGAACCATGCCATTTGAACCGAAAAACATTTATATTTCACTGCCAACAATTAATTGTCAAAGTGGTGGTACCGCCTCAGGTGGACTAGCAGAAGTCCTATCGGAATGTGCGCGCATCGCAAAAAACAGCTAACTTCATCATGTTACTTTTTGGCTGTCACTGTGCGCGCGCATCGTAAATAAATTAGTCTCATAATATTGCCAAATGCGTCAAAAGAACTATATATGAGGGCCCGGTGGCGTAATCGGGAGAACGGTCGGCTTTGATGCCGTGGTACCGAGTTCAAACCGCCGTGCACCAATGGATTTTTCTGTCGAAAAATGTATGTGCGCTTTTCACAGTGGCCCTCCGGTGAAGGAAAAACATCGTTAAGAAACCAACAACCCCCGCATGGTGGCAGGACATTATCTAGTGTCCGCCTGGCCATCTACCACCCTCTAGTTAGGAAATCTGTCGCCAAACATCTAATGTGTTCCGGCAGCTATCCTTGAGAGCCAGTTTCCATTCTAGGCCTAGCGTGCTTACCATCTTCGACCGAATCATCACTTACCAACAGGTGAGATAGTCGTCAAACGTATAAGATACGTATAAGCCTATAAGATATATAAAAAAGAAACTTCAAAAATAAACCAACAATGATAACGATGGTTTACAAAAACGCAACGAGGCATCAAAAAATAATGACTGCAAGATCCAATAAGGAAATTATGATGACAAAACCCCTTGGTTCGTAAACATGGCACGTCTAAAATGACAGACTGCCACTTTCACTGGCTAGAATGAATAAAATTCAAGCGATGCGTAACGGCCGACGAATGACGGACAAATGGCTAATGAATATGCAAGAGACGGAAGTTTTTTCTAACTATGGAAGGAACAGTGTCGTTAAGATCAATTAAAAGGAGGAAATGCATGTGTTATTAAAGTTATGTGTGAGTGATTCTGCTAATGTTTTATTGCCATGACAGTATTCAATAAGTCTTCAGATTTCAGGATGATTGTTTTTTATCTGATTGGCTAGCGTTTGACCACTATCTCGCCTGGTGGTAAGCGATGATGTGGTCGAAGATGATGGATAGGCTAGGCCTAGAATGGACTGACTCTAAAGGAATAGAAGAGAATAGAAATACTTTTTATACCAACACAGTAACATAGTATACAAACAACTTAAAGTCAATGGTATTACAATGGGCGGTCTTATCGCTAAGATCGATCTCTTCCAGATAACCTCAGTATGGACAGTATCTTGTTAAGAATTGGCTGGTATTGCAGTGCGCAATTCATCAATCTGCGAGCGAAATTATAAATATAAACAAATCAATAAAATAATCTAGTTATAATAATATCGTTTAAAAACTAAAAAACAACCGACTTCAATGCCGCGCTATTCATTTTCAGTACCAATTTTGAGATGTTTATCTAAATATCTCTGGAGATACTTATTATACCTCGATAAAATTACCATGGTACTACACTTGGGATATCTCCTTTCGAACAAAAAAAGAATAATCTAAATCGGTTCATAAACGACGAAGTTATCCGCGAACAAACATAAAAAAAAAAAAAAAAAAAAAAATATATATATATATACGGTCGAATTGAGAAACCTCCTCCTTTTTTTGAAGTTGGTTAAAAAATAAAGAAAAAATAAGCCAATTACACTTTATATATATATATACGTATACACATCAAATACCGCAGCAGATTTTTCTCTTTGAAGCTGCTTTTTGGTACACCCATGACACATAGATAAATCCATTGGGAATTGGGCAAAGATAAGTTGTTTGAACAAGGACTGATTCTATAAACAATAATTATACGGTTTTTAAAAAATATTTTTTTTTTTGTCAATTTGGCCGTGTCGGGTACCCAATAAAAAGACTCAATTATATATTTTTGAAATATGTATGTTGTTATTAAATAAGCTAAAAATAAATAATTAATAAAGCCGCAAGCAATAGCTATTGCTTGCGGCTTTGCTTATATGACCCGATAATTAGGAACAATTTCTAAAATCGGTGACTTTCAGCAGTCGGGTTTTAGTTTTAACTTAATTTTATACTTTTTTTACAGTTTCATATGAAGAATTTGCAGAAAAGGTAAGAAAGAATAACTTACCTAACATTCAGCATTTGTAACATCTCGGAATTTAAATGATTCATGAAACCAATCCGATGGTTTTCTTTTTGCGTGACTTCATCATGATATCATGAGATGTTTGTTTAGTTATTCTTTTTAAGCGTAACTTTTATGACATCATTGTCATCAAGCTTTTCATTTTATTTTTTAAAGTGAAACTTTAGTTACATCGCCTTAAATATTTTCGTCCATCTATGGCATGTCGCATTACCGCCAGTGCTTTAGCTTGATTGGTGGATATGATGTATGACATTTAGGTCTCGCTGTAATTGGCGGACGCTTTCGCAGCCATATTTGTGTACATCCGTGGTGTACATGCTAATGTGTCATGTCAACTGCTGTCATATTAGCTAGCTATCATAGCTACACATAAACGAAAAGTTTCACTTGCATCGTGGTATATAAAACAACACCACACGTTTTTTTCGTAATAAAGAAATTGTCTCAATTATAATTTTTATCGAATTTACTTAACGAAGACATTAAGTTGATGTTATTGGTTTGTTCGTTAGAATATGCGTTTAAGATGTTCTCGAGTACGTATATTATCTCAATCAATCAAGTTCTTTTGGAAATTTCTAGAGATATAGAGCCTTTTCTTAAAATCTTATAGGCTAGCGTGTGACCACTATCTCACCTGTTGGTAAGTAATGATGCGGTCGAAAATGGTAAGCACGCTAGGCCTAGAATGGACTCTGGTTCTGAAATAGCCTTTACCATTCATTACACATCAAAATGGTTCACCGTCGGTTCGAATGAAAAAAAAAAGAGAAATCTGCTGCATTTTTAACCGACTTCACAAAAAATTAGGAGGTTCTCAATTCGCTAATTGAGATCCTCGCTAATTCAAATGTTACTCGATTACTCCGTCAATTGTAAACTGATTTGAATTATTCTTTTTTTAATTGGTTGGGTACGTTTCCGAGGTGGTCCCTTTGTAATTTCATCGAGATCTGATAAGTAACTACAGAGATATGACGATAAACGTCTCAAACTTGCTACTGAAACTGACTCGCGGGGCATGGAAGTCGGTTGTTTTCGTTAATATTGTATCTTAATTATTATTTAAGAGAGTATGTTTCCCATTTGCTTCCATTTTAATTATATCGAGATCTGATAAGCATCTCCAGAGATATGGAGATAAGCACCTTAAACTTAGTAGTGACCTCTTTTTTTGTGAAGTCGATTAATAATAACTGGACACGGCTTTAGTCTTTTTTTTCGTTTTGTCAACGATCTTAAATTTTTATTTGCCAATGTTTATCATAAAACAAACGTATAAAAGTAACTGTACCCAAGTTCCATTACTCAAGCCAATTAGCCACAGTGTCAGTGCATCTGATAGTAGCCGAGACCCATGGCTATTAACCACCGTTAGCTACTATACTGTTCCAATCGCTAACTGCTACATAGATAACGGAAGAGATATTAAATCCTTTAAAATTCATCATACTATACTACTTTTGTGAAATTCAAATTAAGTATCGAGTAATATTCGAGAAAGACGGTTAAGGTCTTTATAGGCGAAACATTAAATTGGGTATTATAATTAGCTTTATATTATTTGTACTTAATTAAATAAGACCACTACCTGGTCACATACATGTTTAATGCCTTGATGATTAGCTACTTTAGTCATCATTGTCATTTGCAGCTAATTTCCGCCCGCTACAGGACTTGAGTCTCTTTGGTACACCACTCATCCCCGTTCTGGGCTACTTTGGCCATGTCCTTTCTCCGTACTTTTCGATAAATGATAATGATAATGATAATGATATTTATTGCCAAAAAGTTTTACAAAATCTTATACACTAACGTAGGCTCAGAAAAAGCGTTAACTTGTAAGATTACATTGTGAGTATCAGTGAGCCCCAAACTAAGCACGAGGCCTGTATCTTGAGGCTCGGGTGTGGTTTTACAAAAAGTTTTTGAAAATGATTTATACATGAGATATTCTGATGGCAATAATAAGTGTGTGCCTGTGTGTATGTGTGTGTTTGTGTATGTGTGTGTTTGTATATGTGGTATTTGTCTATATATATATATATGTGTATGCGTGTGTGTGTGGTTATGTGATACTAAGATGTGTTAAAGTATGTATGCGTGATTGGTGATTGTGAGTGGATAAACTTAAAATTTCAAAAACTAGCATAGTTCTTCTGTTTCTGCATAGGTAAGTTGATGTAACCATTCTTTCACAGTACATTTACAGGCATGAGTAGACATTTCCTTAATGTTGCAGACCTTGCTTACTTTGTTGTAGGTGAATAGGTGAGAATACGCAGGACACCTCCTAGCTAAGAGTGATTTTGTTTGTGGGAGAGGTAAACGAGCGGCGCGATGTCTTCGATCTACCTTTGTGTTGGTCTGCCGCGGCTTCGTTTTCCTACATGAGGCCAATATTTTGTTAGGGGCTTACTCCATTTGCCAACACCACATCTCGCTCCTTTTTTTAACCGACTTCAAAAAATAGGAGGAGGTTTCTCAATTCAACCGTGTATATATATATATACTAGAAGTGCCCCGCGGCTTCGCCCGCGTTACAAACTCCTGTTATTTATTTTAAACTGTTCTTTTGTAAAAACGATTCTATCATTAAAGACATATCTGATAAGTATCTCCAGATATGGAGATAAACACATCAAACTTGGTACTGAAAAGTAATAGCGCGCCATTTAAAGTCGGTTCTTTTAGTTTTTTAAACGATCTTATTCAAAAATGTTGTATTGTCATATTAATATATAGCTAACATACAAAGCGCAAAAAACAGATATGAAGTCATTAACTGTTCCGCTAGTAGATTAATATATCAAAATACATTTCTATTCTGATATTTTTTTAAATTAGATATAGATTTCTAGAAATCGTTTGATTCGTAAAATCAAAGCTAATCGATTGCAAAAGGGTCAGTGATACCCCGAGAGAAACCATGTTAAAGCGTTTCTATTATAATTTCTCTGTTTTCATCATTAAGTATTAGTGTTGTATTTATTATAACTGTACTTTGGCCGAGTTATGGTCGAGTTCAGATCGAGTTTTGCATTCGATTAGAAAGGGTTAGTAGGCATTAACGTACTTGATGATACAGTACATTTTTTAATGACTTATGTCACAGGTTTTGATTCATTTAAGACTAGCTGATACCCGCGACTTCGTTTACGTGTGAACACCAAGAATTATATCACTGTAATGCTCTGTCAATAAGCATATGTGTGATCTAAATTATTCAAGTTATGTGTAAAAATCATGATTTTATTTTCACAAACAGTAGCCTATTGTTCGTCCTCATGCAATAATGCATTTGCATTGCATTTTCGATAACATTGGCTTAATTATTTAATTTTTTTGCCTAAAACATCACCAAAATTTGCTTTGTCGCTTTTGGCAGTGACAGCTCAAGACGTTCGGATCAAAAGCCACCTAGAAAACGAAGTGAGAAATATTTAAAAAAAACAACGGGTTGCACTCCGGGAGTGCCGGCAGAAGTGAAAACTTGAACATTAACGTTGTGCATTTGGTCTACTCTCCCTCCGTCTTACAAATTTTTGATCAGCTAAGCTATTCTGTAAGCTAGTTTACGCATCTCACAAGCGGAATCCGCGGTGAATCGTACTACGAAATTCAAATCGTTCAAATCTCACCGCTTGCGAGATGCGTAAACTAGCTTACAGAATAGCCTAGCAGGTCACGTATCTTGACACGAGTTTAACATTTTTTAGCCATCCCAAATAAAAGTTTCTACTCTCCCTCCGTCTTACGAATTTTCTATCAGGTCACGTGTCCTGACGCGAGGTCCTGACGCGAGTTTAAAGTTTTTTACTCATCCCAAAAAGTTTATAACGCCGTTAAAGAAATTTTCACTACATAAAACGGCTCTTTGGCAAATAAAATTCAATAGTGTAGCAGGGCCTTAAGATTATTAATATTAGGCCCATTGTGTAAGCGCAGTGGCCAGTCGTGGACAGGTTTCCGGGTCAATGACCTGCCACCCTTCAGGACTTTCCTTGGTCCTTGGTTTGGGATAAAGAATTACTTGGACGGACCGGTTTGGGAAGGTTGGGAGAAATTATATTTACGTTTAATTCTTAAAGTTCAATTTATGAAGAGTTCAGTAGAAATAGGTATAATTTTCTTTAAGATAATTGTAAAATGATACCGTAGGGAATTGATTTTATTACTTAAAATTGATTGGATAATAGCTAGCGAAAAAATAGCTTTGAATAATTAGTTTATACGGCTTTGTATTTTGTCAGTATCTCTCTTCTATACGAAGCCTTTATTTTCACATCCTTTCTAAATACCCAACTCTCAATCCCAACACCTTTACGTCACGAGTTTCTTTCAAAATAAAACAAATCATTGGAGGTATCACAAAAGAGTGATACAAAAGAGTTGAATGGTCGAGGTGACACGCAACAGTCTTTTAAAGCTTTCGCAAGTATTGTGAGTAAATGTTATGTCCTTTAGTGAGTAGACTCTCGAAAAACCTGAACTTGTTTGAGTTTCTAGAGAAGATATCGACAATGACGTCAAACTTGATGTTGTAATGAAAAAAGATGATTTAGATCTTCTGCATGATTATATTCTATGAGATATTTATATCTAAATTATAGTCAAATTAAACTGAAATGAGAATGTTATAGAGTGCGTGGCAGGACCACAATATTAGACTTACAGACAAATCAAAACAAATTTTGTTTTCTTACAATAATTTAAAATATGTGTATGTACTACACATCTGCAAGCAATTAGTAGATATCCACCTAAAGTACTCTTTTTCACGATCAAAACAACAACAAAAATATATCTGTCAATTAAAATATCAATACAATATTGCAAAGCAGTCACAATATGGGACACTTTTTTTTCAACCAGTAGATGCTTCATTTTGTTGAGGTTACTTTAACATCAAATGTCGTACTTTTTACTTTTATAGACACCTGCATTATCTAGGAGATCACTGGTGCGTTACCTACTTACTCTTTACTGACTCACCTGTAGGAACTGGCTTTCAAGGACACTACTTTAATAGCCCAAATAGAATTTGGCAAAAGATTTTCTTTTACTTGACAGTATTAAGGTACTATTCGTAATAATGCAGGTAGAGGTAGATATTGCCACCTGTATTTAATGTCATGTCTAAGACTAAGTGCTAACCCATACGATAAAAATGCTAAATGTGTTAAGTATGTGAAACAAAAACCAAAATGTGTCTTTGTTTGGTTTGTATGGATATTATCCCCGTGTATGGTAGTAATAATGAGCCTCCGTCATTCAATAGGTTATTGTCTATTGATACTTTGCCAGTCAAAGCATAATATCCAATGGAAAATAAAAATGGTAAGAGACATTTTATTCCCAACAAGATGTTTTAAAATAAGATCGTTTAAGAAACTAAAAGAACCGACTTCAAATGCCGCGCTATTAATTTTCAGTACTAAGTTTATCGTGTTTATCTCCATATCTCTGAAGATACTTATCAAATCTCGATGAAATGACTATAGTACCACCCTTGGGATATCTTCTTTCCAACAAAAAAAGAAACATCAAAATCGGTTCATAAACGACGATGTCATCGGCGAATACACAAAAATATATACATATATATATATATATATATATTTACACGGTCAAATTGAGAAACCTCCTCCTTTTTTTTATTTTTTTTTTCTGATAAAAATAAAAACTACTTATTAAACATCGATAATAAATCTAAAATAAAAAATCTAATCTAAATCTATGGTTTTATGTGATAATGTCGAAGATGGTAAAGACTAGCAGGCCTAGAGCACCGTGATCCGCCAGTGTTTTGGCGATATCAGAATTATATTGGAACATTTTATTCAGGCAAACTGCAGAAAGCGTCTGGTCTGCTTTGAGTTCTTTCAAGTTCGACACGTCTGTTGATGATCAATGGGCAGGCTATGGACAACAAAATGAGTTAATATTATTGAAACAAACTAAAGCCGTCGATGTCTACCGGTCTTTACGGCTTCTACATTTATAGTTACATTAAAAAAAAAACACAAATTGAGCACAACCTCTTTTTGTAAAGCCAGCCAAGAACCATCTCATTATTTGCATTGCCGAGAGACCAAGGTGTGTCTCCGTAACTACATTTATGTCCATTTACCCAACGATTGCGTGTGTTTGGGAAACAAACCAACAATGACCCAACAAGGTGCGGCTTAAATCAAAAACTGTGTGGTTGCATGTGTAGTCAGATGCGACGAGAAAAATTGTGGGATTTAGGGTAACGCATATGTGACCGTTCAATTTAAGTGAGCTTTGTTCTGTTTCTACATATTATAACTACGAAATTATAGTTTTTATTATTATTATATTATGTAATCTTGTTAGATCACACAAGAATACGATGCGTAAGTGAGTGTGTGGATAATATGCGTGTTATTCCTTTACACCGAAATAGATGGAGAAGAATTGAGGTAGATGAAATAGATAGATTTTTAAAAGGACAAGTCCTATCAAAAGGAAGCACAGTTTTGTTGGCCGCCACATTTGGACCAAAATGGATGTCTGTTCTTCAATCAGATACAAGAAAGTAGTTCAAATTTAAATCTCCCATCAAATCAAATCAAATTTTCCATATAAATGTATTCCGCCGTTTTCTCCCTGGAAAATGCTTCTAGAGCAAAATTTGTTTCTACAAAATATCAAGGTCTATTGTAGCTTCACCCCTATCATTTGTTTCTTTTGACCAACCAATAGCAAAAAGAAATATAAGCCTTCTAATCTCCTCATCAATATTTTTGAAGGGTTAATTTCTAAAAAAGCAATTTTGCTCTAGAAGCATTTTTCAGGCAGGAAACGGGGGAATACTTTTGTATGAAAATATGCACTCCGCGTACGCTCTTAAGTATATAATTTAATCAAAAGATTGTAGAAATATTTAAATCTAGAGAACATTTGAACAAAATAATTTAAGATCGTTTACAATACGAAAATAACCGACTTTACATGCCGCGCTAGTCATTTTCAGTACTAAGTTTGAGGTGTTTATATCAATATCTCTGTAGATACTTATCAGATCTCGACAAAATTACAATGGGACCAAACGGGAAGCATACTCTCTCAAACAAAATCGGTTGTCCAACTCGATTAACAATTGACGGAATTCTGAGGTAACAAACATAAAAAAGAAATACAGGCCAATTGAGAACCTCCTCGTTTTTTGTGACCTCGCGGTAAAAAAAACAATTTTTGATGTTTATTAAGGTACGGCCACACCGCGGCGTCCTGCGATCTGCGGGCGCGATCTCAGTACTTTTCAATTGTTTTCTGATCGCGTTTGGTGTGAACCAGTTGGTACAAATACTACTGCGCTATCTGATCGCCACCTAGTTCGTGGACGCTGCGGTGTGTCCGTACCGTCCGTTCGTAAACTTACGAAGAGGCAGTTGTATTAAAGAGATAACTGTGACTGGTCGTTGTCATTTCACCAGATTTCATAAATTTATCACAGTCCATCACATTATGATTAATTAATTTCATATAAGTAATGTCACAAAATTTTCCTTGTCATAACACCTCATAAATCATACAGTAACAGAAAAATATGATTTCTTAAGACCATTATTTTTAATCGACTTTAAAAAAGGAGCTTTCATGTTCAAGTGTGTTTTATTTTCTTTTCAACCGACTTTCAAAAATGAGGAAGTTCTCAATCGTCTGTTTTATTGTTGTATGTTACGCAATTACTGCATCAATTGTGAACCGATTAGAATGATATTTTTTTTAATTGGTAGGGGTATATTTTCAAGGTGGTGTTATTGTAATTTTATTGAGATCTGATAAGTGTCTCCAGAGATATGACGATAAACGTCTCAAATTTGCTACTGAAGCTGACTAGCGCGGCATCGAAGTCAGTTGTTTTAGTTTTTTAACTATCTTAATTATTGATGTAAACATTGAATCGATATAAAAGCGGCTGCCTGCGGAGCCTTAAAAGTCACTTTTTCATATCACGTAATAACATGCAAAAGTCAAAGCATCGGCACAGTCGTTAACTGCGAAAAATTACGCAAAGTGGATTGAGGACGTTTAAACTTTTTGTGAAATTGCAAATTGCAATTATGTCATTCGTCACGTTTTTATACGAAAAAAAAATCAATTGCGAGAAGTGGTGGAGTACCTTCTTTATATCGAATCATTAAAATGTACGGAGTATACACTTTTCAGAACATTAATTGCTTGATGTTATCAGTGTTATATTTTAAAGTGAAACATTTGTTACATAGCTTCAATGGTTTTCGTCTATCTATCGCATGTCGCATAACAGCCGGTGCTGATTGGTGGATATGATGTATGACATTTAGGTCTAGCTGTGATTGGCGGACGCTTCCACAGCCATATTTATATACATGCTTAATGTGTCATGTCAACTGCTGTCATAGTAGCTATACATAATCAAAAGTTTCACTTGCATCGTGGTTTCATAAAACACCGCACTATATTTTTTTTACTCATTGAAGCTATTCTGATTCTTTGGTCGTTAGTTTTATACATAGACTTAAAAGTAGAAAAGACTTTATAACGCAGGCAAAGCCGCGAGGAGTAGTAAGTAGCTAATATGTTTTAAGGTTACATTTTGTCATAATAAAACTTAGAACGTAATTTAATAAATCAACTAGCTTCATTATATGCTTAAAAAAGGTGCTATTTAAGAGCCTCGTTGGCGTAATGGATAGATGGCTTGAATTTTAAGCGAGGGGTTGTCGGTTCAAATCCTAGAAGGGGTGTTTGTGGTAGGAGCATATTATATCGATGTTCCACCTGACTTGCTACCAAAAAGTAGCTTACCACCATCGAGGAGAAAATCTGCCGCCATAACCTTACGGTGTTCCGGCAGCACACAGCTCTTGAGAGACGGAGACTTTAGACCTATCTTGTTCACCATGTCATCGTTTACCACCAGGTGAGATACTAGTCAAACGCTAGCCTATAAGATATATAAAGTTGTCGCTCTTTAGTACGGTTAAATAATCTCCAAAAATTGCATTTAAGTACACAATTTTTCACCTCTTTAAATTTCCAATCACCAAAATGATTCAAATTTCTTCCAATAACTTGTCCTTGATATTGTCCTCTCGAACGAGGTCCTTCAAGTCGTGATCGCGACCGGTTTCAGGCTTTAAAGCAGTAACTATGACTGTTTCTGTGACTCGACTGGCGCCTTCAATCCATAATGTGTCTGGGCAGATATGCTTATTTATTATTTCTATGGATTTTACTATTTCTAAAGATCACACTAATATTGTTTAGGAGACGTTGATGTTAAATTTTGCTTTGCATGTTTCTTCTCTTTTTTGAAGTGAACGCTTCTTTAGCGGCGTTGTGAACTTTTTGGGATGGGTTAAAAAAAATGTTATACTCACGTGAGGACGTGACCTGATCGAAAATTCGTAAGACCGAGGGAGAGTAGACCAAATGCTTAACGTTAATGTTAAAGTTATCACTTCTGCCGGCACTCCCGAAGTGCACTCTGTTGTTTTTTTTACCCAAATAGGCTAGCTTTCAAGCACTTATCTCACTGGTTGGTTGTGCAGGGTTTCAAAACCAAAGGGTACCAACGGAACCCTAGGGTTCCGTTGGTACCCTACTACTTCCCCTCCCCCTAGTTGCACAGACCAGAGTTAGCACATATTTTTATAACCCAGGGTAAAGCAATACACAAGAATGCTACAAATCAACATAAAACGACAAAAAAAGATATTCCTACTAAATATTAATAAAAAGGATTGACTTATCTACAATTTTATCGCGAGAAATAGAGAAAAACGTTGCAATTTATCACACAAAATTCGATTGTAGATATTGCGTAACCCTGGGTTATAAAAGAATGTGTTAACTCTGGTCTGTGCAAGTGGGCTTTAGTGAGGCTTCGCTGTTCGTCCGTCCGTCCCTTTCTGAAATGCTCACGAAGTATGTACTAATACTAAACCATGCACGGCGGTTTCGACCGCGTTTAGAAGTATCCTGTGGCCTAATCCACAATACATTTATAATATTGTTGTTGATGTGTGTCGATTAACCGCTATAACAACAAATATTAAACACAGACTAATGTTAAAAACTAGAGAACCCCTTTAGGTTTTACCTTTTTGCTGTTTTATATGTATATACAAGAATTACATTTTATGCAACAGCATATAATATCCGGCTTATAATAAATTTAATAAATTAGAAAAGAGAAACAGGATGTTTTTTAATTTATTGAAATAGATTAATGTTTAATACATAACACATATTTGAGTTACATTGTTTTTATTCCCACACTCAAAAAGAAGGGGAATTATTAGTTTGTATCTGTTTTGTTAACTTCAAAAAAAGGAGGAGGTTTCTCAATTCGACTGCATATATGTTATTTTTTGAGGCGGATAACTTCGTCGTTTATGAACAGATTTTGATTATTCTTTTTTCGTTGGAATGGCAATATCTCAAGTGTAGTACCATGGTAATTTTATCGAGGTCTGATAAGTATCACCAGAGATATGGAGATAAACACCTCAAAATTAGTATTGCAAATTAATAGCGCGGCATTGAAGTCGGTTCATTTTAGTTTTTTAAACGATCTTATGTTTTATTTGATAGGTGTCCTATAATACTCCTTCTACCTGTGGTAGGATGTCTTAAGACGAAGGTGGGTAGCAATGATAGTGGATAAAGACCCATTGCTGTTGGTGTTGCAATATCCGCAAGCACACTTAAGAAACGTGAAAGAAATCAACACTCAGACGAAATAAATATAAACAGTGATATATACTTTGACGGAGATTAACATCAGGCAGTAAAACATAAAACTCACATTTACATAAAGGCAGTGGAAATAGAAAGTGCTATAAAGTTTTCTAGTGTAAAGAAATGACTCCAATTTCGAGATCTTGTCATAGCCGGCATTAATCTAGTTTTAAAAAATACTAGAATTAAATGTAAATTAATTACTTAAAAAGGAAATTGAATAAAATTGCATGGAAACGTACGAGCCGTTGTATTGAGTCAAAAATATTAAACATTTTCAATTTTTTTTGCTTTTAAATGTATGCCGTTTTTTATACTTTATAAAAACTGTTTCATATCTGCATACTTTCGAAAATTAAAATTAGCTGGATTTATCACAGTTAGAAATTATAGTATCCATTTGTATTTCAGGCAAATTCAAAAGGAATATTTAAGCAAATTTCAGAAAGCTTCTCAAGAGTTATAAATTTCTGCCATATCCAAACGCCTTCTTGTATTCTTTTGTCCGTAGCAAGAGCCGGTGGAGCAAATCTTAGGTCTTGTTAATTTTATTTGGGCCAGAGAACCTTATATAGAGGAAAGGAAGAGAGAATTCCTCGGTAGTGAGAGAAGACCGCGAAATCACATCAAATGCTTAATCAATTATGCATTTTGCAATTATGTTCACAGGTATCAGACAGGTTCAGAGCATATTTTATCAATGTTCCGCCTGACTTGCTACCAAAAAGTACCTTACCACCATCAAGGACAAAAGCTACCGCCATAACCTTAGGTTGTTCTGGCAGCACACAGCCCTTGAGAGTCAGAGTATTCTAGGCCTAGTGTTTTTACCATCTTCGATCACATAATTGGTTACTACTAGGCGAGATAGTAGTCAAACGCTAGATTGTGAGATGTAAAAAAAATTACTGTAGATACAGAAGTTTTTAGGCAATCATCTCTTTAATGCCCGCCTTGTATAAGTAAATAGGGGTATATTTGCTAAATTCTTTTACCACAAAAGCAAAAGTATAAGTCTTACCGCATTTGGATCTGATCCTTATGATCTCAAGTCTTATGCTTTACATTACAAATTAAAAGTTGTCTTCGAACACACAATATTATAGTTTCTGGCATGTTCTGAGACGGACAAAAACTATCACAATCGTCTCACTGTCATGACATCCTCATTTCTATTCACAATAGTAGACGCTCATCCTGCTTGTGCTTTCCCTTTTGCTAAATATATTGTCTATGCATCACCACCATTAGCTTTGAAATCTTGTCACAATAACTTATTATTGAATGGGTTTGTATAAGTATATTAGAGTTGTTTCCAATTTTTACTGTGACATGGTACTATAGTTTATAAGTATTGGATCGGGTCGATTATTGTGTGTTTGAATAATTCATTGGTTCTTAGCTGCTGCTGCTTAGGCATTTAGCCTTGAGCGTTTCATCATTTTAATATGCAGTCCATTTCGCATTATCTACATAAAGGAACACGAGTACTTATATATAACATTTATTTTTGCCAGACTACAAAAGCAAAGGTTATGATTTAAGTAGTCTATGTCATCAACATCATCATTATCAACTGGTATCAGTCCACTGCTGGACGTAGGCTTCCCCCAAGACAAACCACTAAGCCGATCTGCGTCTCGTTGTTTCCAGTTTTTGCACACCGCTTTGCGAATGTAGTCGCTCCACCTAGTCACAGGGCGTCCTACGCTACGTTTAGTCTACGTACGTTACGTACTCGTAATAGTAGTCTATGTATACTTGTATGTATATTTGTATTTTCTTATGTTCGTCGGAAGTGTCTAAGATATTTATCCGAATATTATAAATGTGAAAGTAACTCTGTCTGTCTGTATGTATGTCTGTCTGTCTCGCTTTCACGCCAAAACCACTGAACCGATTTAAATTAAATTTGGTAAACAGATAGTCCAGAGCCTGAGAAAGGACATCGGCTACTTTTTAATGCGAAACGAGGATTGTAAGGGATTCAAAGGGGGGATGAAAAATTGTATGAAAGTATCGTCATTTTCAAAGCTAGAAGCTTGAAACTTACTTTTTAGGCTGTTGATTTGATGTAAATAAATATGACGTTCAAGGGGGAAGGGGGAGTGGAGAGGGAGGGAAGGGGAGTGGACGGGGATCGGAGGAGGAGTTGAGGGGAGGATAGGGGGAGTGGAGGGGGAGTAGTGGGGGACGGGAGTAGTGGGAAAGGTAAGGGATGGGGGAGGGGAGAAGATGGGGAGGTGGAGGGGGAGGGTAGGGGGAGTGGAAGGAAGGGTAGGGGGAGTGGAGGGGGTATGGTGGGGATGTGGAAGTGAGGGGAGGGGGAGGGTAGGGTAAGTTAGGAGAAGGTGAGGGGAGGGGAAGGGGGAGGCGAAGGGGAGGGGAAGGGGGAGGGGAAGGGGAGGGGAGGGGAAGGGGGAGGGGAAGGTGTGGGGGATAGGGGAGGTGGGAGTGAGGGGAGGGTGATGGGAGGTGGAAGTGAGGGGAAGGTGCGGTGTAGGTGGTGTAGGTAGTTAATGCTACCCAAAGACACTATTCCACGCGGACGAAGTCGCGGGCACAGCTAGTAGGGTATAAATCGATTCGTTATCATGACCCGGGTAACATAGGCTACTTTAACTGACTTCAACAATAAGAGTAGTTTATATAACCTTGTAAAGGGTTTAACCGATTTCATTTATTTCCATTGTTCATATGCACCTCAGCCCTTGCCAAATTCTTACTTTCCACTCCATTCAAACGTTGTCTGAAAGAGACCGCCCATTTTATTAGCGTAAGACTATCATTTGTGTTGTTATTGAATTTGTGGGATGTAATTAACAGTTTTCACTTATTAATTCATTCCTTCATTGTGCTTGCTTGAAAGTGGAAGGCAGTAAGAATGATTCAATATCAGCATTTTTTCTGGGTTAAATTATTTTATTCTTGGGAAGTATAATGATCTGTATAAAATGTTTAATTATCAGAATTTTTCTGGGTTAAATTATTTTATTCTTGGGAAGTTTAATCTGTATTAATCGTCAAATTATACAACAAATAGGTATTATTTAATGCCTAATTAATTTCTATGATCTCATTAACTATTCAAAATAGCTGTTCTGTTACGTTCGAGCAAAATTCTAGAATTTCTAAAATGGCATCCGATTGCATAAGATTTATAAATGGAGTCCTAGGTTTTATAAAGAACTAGCTGATACCCGCGACTTCGTTCACGTATACCAATAATGTAATCACTGTAAAGCTCTGTCAAAAAACATTTATGTGATCTGTGTAAAAATCATGATTTCATTTTCACAAAAAGTAGCCTATGTTCATCCTCATATGCTATAAAGTATCTCCTTGATAAATTTCAGTAAGATCGGGGGCCTTATTCAGTATGACCATTTTAAAGTCTTACCGTGCCGTGTTACGTTATCTCCGCGTTATGGTATTCTCAATGCTAATTAAATCGCGGTAGGGTAAGGTTATGAGTGCGTTTTGAGCTGTAAAAATATTGTAACATATGAGGACGTGACACGCGCGCGTTGTGTATAATTTACCTATCGTGTGGCATACAGAATACAATTTTTCAATAAAGTAACGTGGCGCGGTAAGGAACGCGTTATCTCATTAGTCATACTGAATAAGGCCCCGGATCGTCCGTTTAATATCGTATAGTCTATCGTTTGACCAGTAACTCACCTGTTGCCGTTGTTAAGTGATGAAGTGGTCGACAATGGAAGCATGCTAGGCCTAGAATGAGAACTCAAGGACAGTTGACACAAACATACATACAAGTGAAAAAACAAGCTTTGTAAAAAGTCCAACGTATCATATTGAGTAATATTGATTCTTTAGCCAATGTATTGTAACGAAAACGAAGTCTCTTCGAGCTATATACGAGTAAGTAGGTAGGTAGTCTGTACGTGATGATATAAAGTTTGACCTTTGAATCAGACGCAAAGCACGTGACCTCGTGACACCTGCCTCATATTTTTTCCATAATAACCTGTATTATAAACGTGCCAATCTTTTACTATACCTGTTGTGTTGTATTGAACAGTTAGGTGACTGTCGATTACAAGAGTTAGACAATATGATGAGACTTTAAATTTGTAGAAAGAAGATAGAGGTGCTAGTTTTGCTTGCTACCAAAAAATAGCTTACCACCATCAAGGAGAATGATTTACCGATTAAACCTAACGGTGCTCTGCCCTTGACAGTCAGACCATCCTAGGTTAAGCGTGTTCACCTGCTTCGACCACATCATCGCATACCACCGGGCAAGATAGTGGTATCAGGTATACAATGAATAAGATAGGGATTTGAGGCTGTAAATAACTACTATTAAGGTACGACCACACCGCGGCGTCCTGTGTGCGCGATCTATAAATTGGCGATCAGATAGCGCAGTAGTATTTGTACCGACTTGTTCTCACCAAACGCGATCTACGGCGATCAGAAAACGCTTGAAAATCAGATCGTGAACGCGCACGCGGACTCAGGACGCCGCGGTGTGGTCGCACATTTACACTTTGGTGTCACATCCTCGAGATTTTAGTTTACCATTTAGTCTGTTCTTTGAGTATTCACCTTATACTCAAAGAGTCTGTCTTTCGTTTATCATATCGCCACACTGTTTAAAGCACATAAAACAAAATGATAAATATATCTTAAACACTTTAAGAATTACTCTTTATAATCATGTATACTTTATGAATCAGTGTTAAAATTATGCAATTATGCTGTTGGTTTTATATTATTTTTATCAATAGAAACATAAATAAACAAATGATTGTACATACAAGCAAACTGTTTGACTCATCAACTAGTAGGAACTAGTAGGTATAAATAATAACCATCTACAAATGTAATTACATCTAAACGATTATTATAAAGAAGATCGATTTGATTTTTTGTGTTTGTTTGTAACGATTTAACTCAAAAACTACAGGACCAATTTCAAAAATTCTTTTACTAATGGAAAGCCACATTACCAACGAGTAATATAGTCTATATTTTCCACAGGTACGAAAACTACGCAGGTGAAACCGCGAGGCACTGCTAGTTTAAGCTATAAAAACAAACATCCAAGACTCATGTCAGTTCTAAATGTGCTGATGAACTCAGTTTATTGTTTGTGTTCATGCGCAGGCTGTATCCGCGATCGTTTTATTTGATTTGCATTTAGAATTTTAATTGAGTTAGCTCTTTTTTTTAACCGACTTCACAAACAAGGAGGAGGTTCTCAATTCGTCTGTATGTTTTTTTTTTTTTTTTGTGTGTATGTTACGCGATTTCTCCGTCAATAGTGAACGGATCCAAATGATTATTTTTTAAATAGGTAGGATACGTTTCCGAGGTGGTCCCATTTTAATTTTATCGAGATCTGATAAGTATCTCCAGAGATATGGAGATAAATACCTCAAACATAGGAGAATGTACTGGTTTTAGTAGAAGAGTCCCAAGAAGATTATACACAATGGAGGTTGCTATTGGATATACTTTTGAAGACTAAAAAATATGACCTTGAATAATGTTTTTACATCTTTCTTCTCGTTAATTTTGGTTTTTGACAGATATTCTTACGGTAACTGTGAGTGAGATAGAAATAAAGGTGGGGATAATATATATTTTTTTAAAATATCTTATAGGCTAGCGTTTGACCACTATCTCACCTGTTGCTAAGTGATGATGCGGTCGAAGATAGAGAAGTGGACTAGAATGGGAACTGGCTCTCAAGGATAGCTGCCTGAACACATAAGATGTTTGGCGACAGATTTTCTAACATGAGGGTGGTAGTTGGTCAGGCGGACACTAGATATGTCCTACCACCATGCGGGGGTTGTTGGTTTCTTAACGATGTTTTCCTTTACCGGAGGGCAACTGTGAAAAGCGCACATATATTTTTCGATCGAAAAATTCATTGGTGCACGGCGGTTTGAACTCGGTACCACGTCATCAAAGCCGACTGTTCTCCCAATAACGCCACCGGGCCCTCAATAAATAATTATATATTAATAATTATAATAAATAATTATATATAAATATAAATAATTTGTCTTCACAGGAATGTTCTACCGGGCAAAGTCTTGTTAGGGTGCAAACTTTTTTTAGCATACCTAAGATTTTTGACATGACATGACGTTTGCCGAAGATGGCGGCCATTTCAGTCCCGCGACACTGCATACATTATTAAATAACTCAGAATCATTAACGTACTTTGTACCAACCAACACTGCAAAATAATATTTATAAGCATAATACCACAGATTATATAATAGTTACTACGTAAATAATACTTTCCGTTGTTAGGTTGACTACACAGTGCTTTCATAATTCAACAATATCAACAATATAGGGAAGTGCCTCTTATAACGTAGTAGAGTGATTCAGTACTCTGTTGGCCATATGGCGGCAAGTAATGTTAATAATCGCAAATAATACTTTTTTTTATATTCATTTTGGAATACAACTAGTCCGTGTTATAAAAGTATTTGGAATTATTGTAATAAAATAGACAATTAATTATCGTGTGTGTCAGATGCTTTAATTGTACAGGGCCATCAATACCATCAATACCAATATTATCACTTTAGCAAGGCATTTTCACTTTAGCAAGGTATTTAAAGTCAATTTTTTTAGGGTTCCGAACCCAAAGGGTACCAAATGAACACTTTCTGAGACTTTGTTGTCCGTTCGTCCGTCCGTCCGTCCGTACGTCCGTGTGTCTATACATATGTGCGCACTTTACAGATCTGTATCTTCTTAACCGTTATAGGTACATACTTGAAATTTTCAAAAAGTATATATCCGTCAGTGTATAACGGCCCAGACACCAAATTTAATAGATGCATGTAATTTAATTAAAACTTGTTATGCACTAAAAAGGGTAAAATAAGTTATTTTTCAAAAAAAATAAAACCGACTTCATAATCACAAACAGGCACTCAAAAGCGAAAAATAAATTACTTAAAATTATTATGAGCGCTACCCACTTATCTATTTCAAGTCGGTGCCAGCCAAGTCTATTGGATAGTAGATAGATACTACGTATGTAGTAGTAGTAAGTAGGTACATGTAGGTTAGTAAGTAGGTAGATACATGTAGGTATTATCTATCTACTACCTATTAGACTTGGCTGGCACCGACTTCAAATAGATAAGTGGGTAGCGCTCATAATAATTTTAAGTAATTTATTTTTCGCTTTTGAGTGCCTGTTTGTGATTATGAAGTCGTTTTTATTTTTTTTGAAAAATAACTTATTGCGATTGCTAAGTATACGCACAGAATAAATAGTAGTACCTGCAAGTATACGTAAGAGAGAACTTACGTGTTGCAGTTTACTATTTTAAACCCCCGATAAAAAAGTTGGGTGTTATAAGTTTGACGTGTGATTATTCGTATTTGTGATGTCGGTTGTGGTGACCAAACGGATGAACTGATTTTAATTTTTTTTTGTTGGTAGGTTACTTAAACGAGGGTGTTCTTGCTATCTATGCTTCGAGCATTTACCAATTTGGAGATGTTAACGTTGTAATCCGCAAACATTTTTTACTGCCGATACTTACGGGGGACGAGGTAAACACGCATTGCACACACAAATCACTCACTTTAACGATCCCGCAGACTAGCTTGAAACACGCACACAGTATTAAAAATACAGCGTAGCTACGCACGCTCATATGGCCAAAAATGGCTTTATGGCCAGCAGAGGGAACGCCTTCTCCATCCTTCGCCATCTCCATTGGTAAATGCTCGAAGTATCTATGATATAACCTTTCATAAAATTCAGCAAAAACGCCAAAAAATATACGTTTCTTGTGACGGGTCCTCTTTAAATTTTATACATTTTTTAATTTTCTTTTGCTATAGTGGCCATTGTAATTTATATTCTGTCTAAATTTCAAGTATATACCTATTAGGGTTAAGAAGATACAGCCCTCTCAGACGAACAGAAGACGACAGAAGACAGATGCAGGGACGGACGGACACAGCAAAGTCTTGGTAATTAGGGTTCCGTTGGTATACGGTCCTTTTGGTACGGAATAAAATAGTTTTCTTTCCGACCATACAATCAAAATAACAGACCAATTAGATCGGTACCTAAACTTATTTTATTAAAAAAACACTTGTCATTAAAATTTCCTGAAGCCGTAAAGCAGTAAAGTCGTTTGATATACTAGTCATTCCACTTCCTACGACATACTCGTAAGCCCACATCCCCAACATTCCACTTTCCTGACAGATCCGCGGTTTCTTGTAATCTCAGAATCTCGATTACTCAGCTAAAACTGAGTTTTCCCGAGATCTATTACTAATCCGTAGGCTAAACTGTACTTTATTAGTATGACTGTAGGGTGTATATTGGAATGTTTTGTGTTGAAGGTATTAGTCAGATTGAGATAAAATGATATTGAACGAAGAGGTTGAACGTTTACAAGAAAGTTAGCAACTGTCATAGTATAAACAATATTGTGTACCATTTTTTTATTATTATTTTACTTATATTATTTATTAGCTACTATTACAATATTAGTATAGTCATATGTATATCAAATCATCGTTTTTTGCGGGAGGAAATGCTCAGTAATGTAAATGTTGTTTTTAGAGTTCCATATCCGAAGTATGGAAAATGAATTCTGTTACAAAGTTTCTTCTGTCCATGTGTCTGTCATAGGGATATATATACAGGTTCAATTTTTCAAGTGGGCGTAGATGGCCAAATCCGAAACTATAAGGAATCTGAAAGAAAACTGCATCTTTGTATTTTTGAAAAATCAATATTCCTAGCCAGTAATCGAATCCGTTGATTATAAATAACTATAATATCGTTTAAAAACTAAAAAAGAACCGACTTCAATGCCGCGCTATTCATTTTCAGTACCTATTTTGAGATGTTTATCTCAATATCTCTGGAGATTCTTATCAAACCTCAATAAAATTACCATGGTACCACACTTGGGATCTCTCCTTTCGAACAAAAAAAGAATAATCGAAATCGGTTCATAAACGACGAAGTTATCCGCGAACAAACATAAAAAAAATTATATATATATATATATATATACGGAGAAACCTCCTCCTTTTTGAATTCGGTTAAAAAACACCCTGTAGTATTACACCATTCGATAGTCTTACTGATAAGTAACGAATTATGGGTATAATGACATACGGAAAACTTAAAAAAACCGGCAAGGTGTAGTTGGACTCGCCCACCGAGGCTTCCGTACCAACGTTGGTTGATACCAATTAAGCTAGACCTCTAAATTGTATGAGCGCTAATATATCTCAGAGGTATATCTTAATTTGCGTTAAATATGTATGTATGGGGATACCCTTTAGTATTATTTGTGCTATAAGACCTTGCTTCTTGCCAAATTTCATGATTCTAGGTCAACGGGAAGTACCTTATAGGTTTTTGACCCAAAACCTATAGGGTACTTCCGATTGACCTAGAATTGTCAATTTTAGTCAAAAGCAAGGTCTTACAGCACAAGTAAAGGAAATATTCCGAAAAATAAAAAAAAAATGAAAATTAAGCTAAATGTTGGTACTTACAAGTTTTTGCGAAAATCTAAATTAGCCCATATCTTTTTATCATGTTGACTCACGACCTTGATTTTTATTAGGGACTATAGACTTCTGTATCTGGTATAAATTTCAACTTGCTAGGTCCACCCGTTTCTGAGAAAATCGGTGGTGAAACACGGACGGACAGACAGACAGACAGACAGACGGACAGACGGACAAGAAAGTGATCTTATAAGGGTTCCTTTTTTTACCTTTTGAGGTACGGAACCCTAAAAAGAGCTCATTTTTAACAAAATACTGTTTTATTGTTCCTACGTTACCTACCTATTAATACTTAACTTATTACACAGAATAATGCTTATTAATAAAATTGTTCAAAATAATGGCCGTAAGAGACGACAAATCCAGCTAAAGAAAAGCTGGATTTGTCGTCTCAAGGACTCAATCAATATTAAAAATAAATAAATTTATAATTAAAAATTAATCAAAAAATTAATATTAAAAAATTAAAATTAATTAAAAATTAATAAAGAGACGACAAATCCAGCTTTTCTTAAGCTGGATTTGTCTGTGTGTCGTGTTTTCATGCATTTTCATCGTAATTTTGTTTTCGCTCTATCGTAACTAATCGTCTATCTGTTGCCCATTATACTCTTTAAGGTACGGCCACACCGCGGCGTCCTGCGATCTGCGGGTGCGATTTCAGTACTTTTCAATTGTTTTCTTATCGCATTTGGTGTGAACCAGTCGGTACAAATACTAATGCGCTATCTGATCGCCGCCTAGATTGCGCACGCAGGACGCTGCGGTGTGTCCGTACCTTTACAAATATATATATATTTTTTTCAAAGATTACTCGCAATGTGGGTTGCACATTACTAGTATTCTTGTTAACCCCTCCAACTAAGCTAAATATGCTTGTGTCTGGAGTGGGTTCACGTCAATAGTGCAATGGGTGGGGTGGGATCGAGCTCACGACCTCTCGATCGCCAGTCCGACACCATTTCCATTGGGCTATTGCCGCCTTCTTTTTCTTCGCATATTATGAATGCAAAGTTTTATATATAATGTAAATAATTAAAATTTTAGTATATTTGTCAACGATACAAAAGCAGCAAGCAATAAGAACCGACATCAAACGCAGCGCTAGTCATTTTCACTAACAAGTTTAAGGTGTTTATCTCCATATCTCTCAAGAGCTACTGATCACATCTCGATGAAATTTAAATGGGACTTCCCGGGAAGTAGTATCGTCCTTTAAAAAAAAAAATCTAAATCGGTCCAAGCGTCTTCGAGCTATCCATGAACGTACATAAGAAAACGACGAATTGAGAACCTCCTTTTTTAGGGTTCCATAGCCGAATGGCAAAAAACGGAACCCTTGTGGATTCGTCATGTCTGTATGTCCGTCCGTCCGTATGTCACAGCCATTTTATTCCGAAACTATTAGGACTTCGGTTAAAAAACACCCTGTAGTATTACACCATTCGATAGTCTTACTGATAAGTAACGAATTATGGGTATAATGACATACGGAAAACTTAAAAAAACCGGCAAGGTGTAGTTGGACTCGCCCACCGAGGCTTCCGTACCAACGTTGGTTGATACCAATTAAGCTAGACCTCTAAATTGTATGAGCGCTAATATATCTCAGAGGTCTATCTTAATTTGCGTTAAATATGTATGTATGGGGATACCCTTTAGTATTATTTGTGCTATAAGACCTTGCTTCTTGCCAAATTTCATGATTCTAGGTCAACGGGAAGTACCTTATAGGTTTTTGACCCAAAACCTATAGGGTACTTCCGATTGACCTAGAATTGTCAATTTTAGTCAAAAGCAAGGTCTTACAGCACAAGTAAAGGAAATATTCCGAAAAATAAAAATAAAATGAAAATTAAGCTAAATGTTGGTACTTACAAGTTTTTGCGAAAATCTAAATTAGCCCATATCTTTTTATCATGTTGACTCACGACCTTGATTTTTATTAGGGACTATAGACTTCTGTATCTGGTATAAATTTCAACTTGCTAGGTCCACCCGTTTCTGAGAAAATCGGTGGTGAAACACGGACGGACAGACAGACAGACAGACAGACGGACAGACGGACAAGAAAGTGATCTTATAAGGGTTCCTTTTTTTACCTTTTGAGGTACGGAACCCTAAAAAAGAGCTCATTTTTAACAAAATACTGTTTTATTGTTCCTACGTTACCTACCTATTAATACTTAACTTATTACACAGAATAATGCTTATTAATAAAATTGTTCAAAATAATGGCCGTAAGAGACGACAAATCCAGCTAAAGAAAAGCTGGATTTGTCGTCTCAAGGACTCAATCAATATTAAAAATAAATAAATTTATAATTAAAAATTAATCAAAAAATTAATATTAAAAAATTAAAATTAATTAAAAATTAATAAAGAGACGACAAATCCAGCTTTTCTTAAGCTGGATTTGTCTGTGTGTCGTGTTTTCATGCATTTTCATCGTAATTTTGTTTTCGCTCTATCGTAACTAATCGTCTATCTGTTGCCCATTATACTTCTTAAGGTACGGCCACACCGCGGCGTCCTGCGATCTGCGGGTGCGATTTCAGTACTTTTCAATTGTTTTCTTATCGCATTTGGTGTGAACCAGTCGGTACAAATACTAATGCGCTATCTGATCGCCGCCTAGATTGCGCACGCAGGACGCTGCGGTGTGTCCGTACCTTTACAAATATATATATATTTTTTTCAAAGATTACTCGCAATGTGGGTTGCACATTACTAGTATTCTTGTTAACCCCTCCAACTAAGCTAAATATGCTTGTGTCTGGAGTGGGTTCACGTCAATAGTGCAATGGGTGGGGTGGGATCGAGCTCACGACCTCTCGATCGCCAGTCCGACACCATTTCCATTGGGCTATTGCCGCCTTCTTTTTCTTCGCATATTATGAATGCAAAGTTTTATATATAATGTAAATAATTAAAATTTTAGTATATTTGTCAACGATACAAAAGCAGCAAGCAATAAGAACCGACATCAAACGCAGCGCTAGTCATTTTCACTAACAAGTTTAAGGTGTTTATCTCCATATCTCTCAAGAGCTACTGATCACATCTCGATGAAATTTAAATGGGACTTCCCGGGAAGTAGTATCGTCCTTTCAAAAAAAAAAATCTAAATCGGTCCAAGCGTCTTCGAGCTATCCATGAACGTACATAAGAAAACGACGAATTGAGAACCTCCTTTTTTAGGGTTCCATAGCCGAATGGCAAAAAACGGAACCCTTGTGGATTCGTCATGTCTGTATGTCCGTCCGTCCGTATGTCACAGCCATTTTATTCCGAAACTATTAGGACTACAGAATTGAAACTTGGTAGGTAGAAGTGTCCTGTGAACCGATTTTTATATAAAAATAAAAAATATAAAAGTTTAAGGGGGGGGGGGGGGGGCATTTTTTAGTTGCAAAAATCATAGTTAGATAGAATACTTTACTGTGTTACGGAACCCTACGAGTGCGAGTCCGCACTTGGCCAGTTTATTTTAAAGTCAGTTAAAAAAGACATTAGTATGTTACATACCAATTTATTAAATAATATGCATAAGTGTATACACTTAAAACTATAGTTTTATCTCAAAGTGACTGCCACCTAGAAATGCCTTAAGTTGCATAAGACATCCACGTGATCGTTTTCAGAAGCAAAATAAGAGACGACCTAGTTTTAAAGACTCCAAAAACAAATATTTATTTTATATTTTTTCGTAATATATGATTTACCTTAGAAAGTATCACGTATTTTTTTAACTGACTTCAAAAAAAGAGGAGATTTTTTTATGTATGTTCACCGATTACTCGAAGACGCTGCTGAACCGATTTGGAAAATTCTTTTTTTATTTGAAAAGGTATACTTCAGAGGTCCCATTTGAATTTCATCAAGATATGTTCAGTATCTCCAATGAAAAAGAACCTAAACTTAGTACTGATGAAAATGGCTAGCGCGACGTTTGAAGTCGGTTCTTTTAGTTTTTTAAACGATCTTAAATTATTATATGTTCATAATTGCTTAGTTATCGAAAATTCGTTAGGTGAGTAGGTACTAAGGCTTGGAAATTATGTCACCTTGCCTCTACGAATAAATCATTAGCTTACTGCCTGTCATCTTTAGATTTTAACTAAAAATCCATCTTAGACCGCATCGACACTCAACATCGTACTTGTCTGCTTGTAATATATATTTTTAAAATAATTGATACCAGATACACCCCAAGGGACAAGCAAGACTTTTTGCAACTGACTTCCAAAAAGGAGGAGGTTCTCAATTCGTCTGTATGTTTTTTTTTGTATGTACGTTACGCGATTATTCCGTCAATTGTGAATCGATTCGAATGATTCTTTTTTAATAACAGTAGTTTATTAACAGTAGTGTACATTTCCGAGGTGGTTCCATTGTAATTTTATCGAGATCTGATAAGTATCTCCAGAGATATGACGATAAACGTTTCAAACTTGGTACTGAAACTGACTCGCAGGTCATGGAAGTCGGTTGTGTTAGTTTAACCGACTTCAATAAGAAGGAGGTTTTCAATTCGCGAAGAACTATTTTTTATATATATGTTAGGGCATTACTGATTCATTTATGGACGGATTTGCAAAATTATTATTTTTGTATAAAAATCATCCCGAAGGAGTTCTTTTTGAAATTTTGTAAAAATCTGAGGAAAAATTTCGGAGACAGATAACAGAACTCTTCCATAAATGCCAAGAAATGTTTTTACCTCAGAACTTCGTCATTTATTAACTGACTAGCTGTGCTCGCGACTTCGTCCGCGTGGAATAATGTCTTTGGGTAGCATTAACTAATAAGACACATACGTATCCCAGCTACACCGCACTCTACCACGTCATGCTATTCTCCGCTTCCCCCTTCCCCTCCCCCTTCCACTCACTTCCACCTCCCCTCCCCTTCCCCTAACTTACCCTACCCTCCCTCTCCCCCTTACCCTCACTTCCACGTCCCATCCCCTCCCACTCCCCCTACCTTCAGCCCTCCCACTCCCCCTACCTTCCCCCTCCACTCCCCCTACCCTCCCCCTCCACTCCTCCTTCCCCCTCACATACTTTGAATGTCATATTTATTTATATCGAATCAACAGCCTTAAAATATAAGTTTCAAGCTTTAAAATGACGATACTTTCATACAACTTTTCATCCTCCCTTTCAACCCCTTACAAAGCTCTTTTCGCATTAAAAAGTAGCCTATGTCCGTTCTCAGGCTCTAGACTATCTGTGTACCAAATTTCATTTAAATCGGTTTAGTGGTTTTGGCGTGAAAGTGACACAGACAGACAGACAGAGTTACTTTCGCATTTATAATATTATATAATATAATATATAATATATAGTAAGGATTTAAAAAACTCTTATCTATATATATAAAAGAAGTCGTGTTAGTTACTACTACACTTATAACTCAAGAACGGCAGGACCAATTTTTATGATTTTTGTATTTTTTGAATTGTCTTTGTCAGGAATAGGATAATAATTATTAAAAACAATGAATAATTGACCTAAAAAAATTATATATAAGCAAACATATTTTTCCAAAATGTTACTAGGTTTAAAAACTGCCGATAATTTGATGTTCAATTCTTTATCCCGCCGTTTTTTTTTTTTGTATAATTATAGCTCCACACGATTAGTGTATTTAGCCCGTGTCAAGTAGTAAGTCAAGTAATAATTCTTCAAATTTTTGTGAATTCAAGTCATGTAGATTTTAAAAATATAAAATATTGTCAGTAATGATAATTGTTTTACATATTTATTGATTGTCAAATATGCGTGCGTTCAGAAATGTATGCTTACAAGCAACTTAAAAAAGTTTATATTTCCAAAAACCATTTTTACCAAGTTTTATTCTATATCTGGATTGCCATAATCAACACCAATATTATAAATGCGAAAGTCAGTTTGTTTATTTGTTTGTTTGTTTGTTTGTTTGTTTGTTTGGGACTTCTTCACGGTCAAACGGCTTGACCGATTCGGCTGAAATTTTGTACAAAGATAGAACATAAGGCAGAATAGGATATAGGATACTTTTTTTTTGGCTATCGAGTCAGGGGGTCCAGATATTATTAATTGAATTTTGTAACTAAAGGACCTCTTTTCGAATAATCGGCTTGACCGATTTGCCCGAAATGTTGTATAAAGACAGTTCATAAGGCAGAAAAGAACAATGAATACTTTTTTTCTTGCTATCGAGTCAGGGGGTCCAAATATGTTTAATTGAATTTTGTAAATATAAGATCTCTTCTCAAATAAACGGCTTGACCGATTTCCCTGAAATGTAGTATGAAGACAGTTCATAGGGCAGAATAGGATATAAAATACTTTTTTTCTGGCTATCGAGTCAGGTGGTACAAATATTTTAAATTGAATTTTGTAAATATAAGATCTCTTCTCGAATAAACGGCTTGACCGATTTGCCTGAAATGTAGTATGAAGACAGTTCATAAGGTAGAATAGGATATAGGATACTTTTTTTTTGGCTATCAAGTTAGGGGGTCAAGATATTTTTAATTGAATTTTGTAAATATAAGACTTCTTCTCGAATAAACGGCTTGACCAATTTGCCTGAAATGTAGTATGAAGACAGTTCATAGGGTAGAATAGGATATAGGATACTTTTTTTTGGCTATTGAGTTAGGGGGTCCAGATATTTTTAATTGAATTTTGTAAATATAAGACTTCTTCTCGAATAAACGGATTGACCAATTTGCCTGAAATTTGGTATGAATACATGTCATAGGGCAGAATAGGATATAGGATACTTTTTTTTGGCTATCGAGTCAGGTGGTGCAAATATTTTTAATTGAATTTTGTAAATATAAGACCTCTTGTGGAATAAACGGCTTGACCAATTTGCCTGAAATGTTGTATAAAGACAGTTCATAGAGCAGAATAGGATATCGGATACTTTTTTTTTGGCTATCGAGTCTGAGTGTTTAGATTTTTTTTATTGAATTTCGTGAATGTGAGGCCTCTTATCAGCTAAACAGCTTGACCGATTTAGCTGAAATTTTATGTATATTACAGTTCATATTGCATAGAATCACATAGGACACTTTTTTTCTGGCAGTCGAGGCCAGGTGCCAAGAATTTTTAAATTGAACTTTGTGAATGTGTGTCTTACTCTCGGTCAAACGGGTTTTTACACATTTGCACACATTTACACATTTTTAAACATTTAAGCTGAAATTTTGTAGACAGACAGTCAAAAAGACATAGAAGGGCAACGAATTTTTTTTTTTTGGGTGGAAATTTAGGTGGTCTATATTTTTATTATGGAATTTTGTAAATGTGTGGCCTCTTTTCGGCCAAACGGCTTGACCGATTCAGATGAAATTTTGTACACATACATTTAATAGGGCATAAAAGGGCAAAGAATACATTTTTTCGGCAGTTAAGTGTGGGGCCTATATTTTTTCCTAACTTTACATAGAGTTTGCAGTTTGCATAATCATAAAAGTTTGACCTTAGGTTCATGGATAATGACTAAACTTAATAAGTAAGTAAGTACCTTAATTAGGCCATAAACCTGTCAGGGTCATTAAAAGTCATCAAAATTTACGCGATGGCTTTGCTCACCCAACGTGCTTCGCCCAATCTGCTTCGTGGGAAGTATTTCAAAAGCATTCGTGTTTTAACAGCCACATTTAACCTAAGGGTCATCGGTGTTGACTTAGTAGGTTATAAAAACTGTCAGAATCATAAAAAGTAAACATTTTCTCGCTCACTTCGCTTGCGCAGTGATAGCGCTAGCTGCGCTTGCGCAATGATTTTTCGATCTACTTTGAAGGTAATACTTCAGCAACTTTTGTATTTTAATAGCCACATGCATCAGAACGACTCCATAAACTGAAACAGTACAACCTTCAATAATCATAATGATTTTTAACCTTAAAATAAGTGGATATCAAGATAAACCTTTGTGTCATCGGTGTTAACTTAGTAGGTCATAAGAACTGTCAGAGTAATAAATGGTCGTAAACATTTTTCGCGCAGTGATAGGGCTTGCTACGCTCGCACAATGAAAGCGCTCGCTCCGATCTCGCAAAGATTTGTTATATCTACTTTGTAGGAAACATTTCAGCAACCTTTGTATATTAATAGCCACATGCATCAGAACGAGTCCATAAATTGAAACAGTACAACCTTCAATAATCATAATGATTTTTCACCTTAAAATAAGAGTATATCAAATTTAACCGTAGGGTCATCGGTGTTGACTTAGTAGGTCATAAAAACTGGGTCAGGGTCATAAAATGACGTAAAAATTTTCGCGCTCGCGAAAACCTTTTATTTACCTACTTTGTAAATCATATTTCAGCATTTTTTATATTTTAATAGCCACATGTATCAAAACGAGTTAACAAATTGAAACAGTACAACCTTCAATAATCATAATGATTATTATCCTTAAAATAAGAGGATATCAAGTTTAACTTTTGTGTCATCAGTGTTAACTTAGTAGGTCATAAAAACTGTCAGAGTAATGAACGGTCGTAAAAATTTTTCGCGCTTGCTTCGCTCGCGCAGAGATAGCGCTGGCTACGCTCGCACAGTGAAAGCGCTCGCTCCGGTCTCGCAAAGATTTGTTATATCTACTTTGTAGGAAACATTTCAGCAACTTTTGTATATTAATAGCCACATGCATCAGAACGAGTCCATAAATTGAAACAACCTTCAATAATCATAGTGATTTTTACCTTAAAATAAGTGGATATCAAGTATAACCGTAGTGTCATCGGTGTTGACTTAGTAGGTCATAAAAACTGTTAGGGTCATAAAATGACGTAAAAATTTTTACGCGCTCGCTGCGCTCGCGAAAACCTATGTTTAACCTACTTTGTGGATAATATTTCAGCATTTTTTGTATTTTAATAGCCACATGTATCAAAACGAGTTTACAAATTGAAACAGTACAACCTTCAATAATCATAATGATTATTAACCTTAAAATAAGAGGATATCAAGTTTAACTTTTGTGTCATCAGTGTTAACTTAGTTGGTCATAAAAACTGTCAGGGTCAGAAAATGACTTAAAAATTTTTACGCGCTCGCTGCGCTCGCGTAAACATTTCTTTTATCTACTTTGCAGGTAATATTTCAGCATTTTTTTGTATTTTAATAGCCACATGCATCAAAACGAGTTTACAAATTGAAACAGTACAACCTTCAATAATCATAATGATTATTAACCTTAAAATAAGAGGATATCAAGTTTAACTTTTGTGTCATAAGTGTTAACTTAGTTGGTCATAAAAACTGTCAGGGTCATAAAATTACTTAAAAATTTTCGCGCTCGCTCCGCTCGCGCAAACCTTGGTTTTATCTGCTTTGTAGGAAATATTTCAGCATTTTTGGTATTTTAATAGCCACATGCATCAAAACGAGTTTATAAATTTAAACAGTGCAACCTTCAATAATCATAATGATTTTTTACCTTTAAATAAGTAGATATCGAGTTTAACCTTTGTGTCATCGGTCTTCACTTAGTAGGTCATAAAAACTGTCAGGGTCATAAAAAAACGTAAAAAAATTTCGCGCTCGCTATGCTCGCGTAAACGTTTCTTTTATCTACTTTGCAGGTAATATTTCAGCATTTTTTGTATATTAATAGCCACATGCATCAAAACGAGGCCATAAATTGAAACAGTACAACCTTCAATAATCACAATGATTATTAACCTTAAAATAAGAGGATATCAAGTTTAACCTTTGTGTCATCAGTGTTAACTTAGATGGTCATAAAAACTGTCAGGGTCATAAAAAAACGTAAAAATTTTCGCGCTCGCTGCGCTCGCGAAAACCTCTGTTTTACCTACTTTGTGGATAATATTTCAGCATTTTTTGTATTTTAATAGCCACATGTATCAAAACGAGTTTACAAATTGAAACAGTAAAACCTTCAATAATCATAATGATTATTAACCTTAAAATAAGAGGATATCAAGTTTAACCTTTGTGTCATCAGTGTTAACTTAGTTGGTCATAAAAACTGTCAGGGTCATAAAATGACTTAAAAATTTTCGCGCTCGCTCCGCTCGCGCAAACCTTGGTTTTATCTGCTTTGTAGGAAATATTTCAGCATTTTTGGTATTTTAATAGCCACATGCATCAAAACGAGTTTATAAATTTAAACAGTGCAAACTTCAATAATCATAATGATTTTTTACCTTTAAATAAGAGGATATCAAGTATAACTTTTGTGTCATCAGTGTTAACTTAGTTGGTCATAAAAACTGTCAGGGTCATAAAATGACTTAAAAATTTTCGCGCTCGCTCCGCTCGCGCAAACCTTGGTTTTATCTGCTTTGTAGGAAATATTTCAGCATTTTTGGTATTTTAATAGCCACATGCATCAAAACGAGTTTATAAATTTAAACAGTGCAACCTTCAATAATCATAATGATTTTTTACCTTTAAATAAGTAGATATCGAGTTTAACCTTTGTGTCATCGGTCTTCACTTAGTAGGTCATAAAAACTGTCAGGGTCATAAAAAAACGTAAAAAATTTTCGCGCTCGGTATGCTCGCGTAAACATTTCTTTTATCTACTTTGCAGGTAATATTTCAGCATTTTTTGTATATTAATAGCCACATGCATCAAAACGAGGCCATAAATTGAAACAGTACAACCTTCAATAATCACAATGATAATTACCTTAAAATAAGAGGATATCAAGTTTAACCTTTGTGTCATCAGTGTTAACTTAGTTGGTCATAAAAACTGTCAGGGTCATAAAATGACTTAAAAATTTTCGCGCTCGCTCCGCTCGCGGAAACCTTGGTTTTATCTGCTTTGTAGGAAATATTTCAGCATTTTTGGTATTTTAATAGCCACATGCATCAAAACGAGTTTATAAATTTAAACAGTGCAACCTTCAATAATCATAATGATTTTTTACCTTTAAATAAGTAGATATCGAGTTTAACCTTTGTGTCATCGGTCTTCACTTAGTAGATCATAAAAAGTGTCAGGGTCATAAAAAAACGTAAAAAATTTTCGCGCTCGCTATGCTCGCGTAAACATTTCTTTTATCTACTTTGCAGGTAATATTTCAGCATTTTTTGTATTTTAATAGCCACATGCATCAAAACGAGTCCATAAATTGAAACAGTACAACCTTCAATAATCATAATGATTATTAACCTTAAAATAAGAGGATATCCAGTTTAACCTTTGCGTCATCAGTGTTAACTTAGTAGGTCATAAAAACTGTCAGGGTCATAAAATGACGTAAAAATCTTCGCGCTCGCTGCGCTCGCGCAAACCTTTGTTTTATCTACTTTGTAGGTAATATTTCAGCATTTTTTGTATTTGAATAGCCACATGAATCAGAACGAGTCCATAAATTGAAACAGTGCAACCTTCGATAATCATAATGATTATTAACCTTAACATAAGAGTATATCAAGTTTAACCTTTGCGTCATCAGTGTTAACTTAGATAGTCATAAAAACTGTCAGGGTCATAAAATGACGTAAAAATTTTCGCGCTCGCTGCGCTCGCGCAAACCTTTGTTTTATCTACTTTGTAGGTAATATTTCAGCATTTTTTGTATTTTAATAGCCACATGTATCAGAACGAGTCCATAAATTGAAACAGTACAACCTTCAATAATCATAATGATTATTAACCTTAAAATAAGAGGATATCAAGTTTAACCTTTGCGTCATCAGTGTTAACTTAGTAGGTCATAAAAACTGTCAGGGTCATAAAATGACGTAAAAATTTTCGCGCTCGCTGCGCTCGCGCAAACCTTTGTTTTATCTACTTTGTAGGTAATATTTCAGCATTTTTTGTATTTGAATAGCCACATGAATCAGAACGAGTCCATAAATTGAAACAGTGCAACCTTCGATAATCATAATGATTATTAACCTTAACATAAGAGTATATCAAGTTTAACCTTTGCGTCATCAGTGTTAACTTAGTAGGTCATAAAAACTGTCAGGGTCATAAAATGACATAAAAATTTTAGCGCTCGCTGCGCTCGCGCAAACCTTTGTTTTATCTACTTTATAGGTAATATTTTATTATTTTTTGTATTTTAATAGCCACATGCATCAAAACGAGTTTATAAATTGAAACAGTACAACCTTCTATAATCATAATAATGATTAACTTTAAAATAAGTGGATATCAAGTTTAACCTTTGTGTCATCGGTGTTGACTTAGTAGGTCATAACAACTGTCAGGGTCATAAAAAGTCGTAAAAAATTTTCGCTTTGAGTTCGACTTCGAGAGTCATCTACGGTGACTTGGCCTAAGAGATCATCGATCTAGACTTCAATGGTCATAAAGACACAAATAATGCGGGCGAAGTCGCGGGTAAGAAGAAATGTTTCAGGAACTGTTGTGTTGAGTCAAACATTCAAACAGCACAACATCGTATACCTAACCAAAATGATTAATGACTTTAACAATAGAGGATATTGAGTTCGACTTTGAGGGTCATATATGATGACTTGGCCTAAGAGATCATCGATCTAGACCTCAATGGTCATAAAGACACAAATAACGCGGGCGAAGCCGCGGGTAACAGCTAGTACATTAATAAACCTAATATCTCTTTTGTATTCATTTATTACGTTCATAAAAGCCTAAAACAAGTTCATCTAAAGGTTCATCTAAACACGACATTCATTATCTGTTAGGTGGTACGAAGTTCGCCGGGCCAGCTAGTTTTGTATAAAAGCGGCTTATTTCGTTACAGTTAGGTACATATAGATTTCGTAAAGATCTAATGATGAGTTTCGCAGACAGACAACGGTACTTCTTCACTAAATGCCAGCAAATGTTGTCACCTCATAATTCCGTCTTTTCTTAATCGACTTGATAAATTCTTGTTTTGTTTGGGAGGGTATACTTCCCGTGTGATCGCATTGTAAATTTATCGAGATCTGATGGATATCTCCAGACATATTCAATTCAATTCATTTATTCCTGAACAATAACAAATTGTATGAGAAATTAACTAAATAATATTATTAAAAGTACACAAACACATCAATAATTACATATCATAAATACAACATCAAAATTGTTACGTATATAAACCTATATACCTATACCAAAATATCAAATTTTACAAAATCTATAAGAATAAAAATAAAGTATTTCATTGTGATATCGTTATGTCTCATATATGAAGACAAGCCTCCGAATTAGCTGTGTAGCGGATTGAGAACAGTCTCACTGTTTTGCTTATTTATTTAATCCATGAAATTTTATGGTATAACAATATATATTTTTGAATTTTCCATTCTTCAGCTCTCCATTCTCCATTCCATTCTTCCAGCCAGCTTGCGTATTTCATCGCTGTTTTAGAGACCATAGCTCAGTAAACGTATTGTAGGGCGCCCTCCAGCTAAATGGAGATATTACTTAAAACTTATTGAAAACCGAAACAAACATATAAACTAAAACTTACAAGACCAAAAACATGAGGCTTGTATTAACTTGATTGGTATTTTGTAATAAAATGGCCGCCACATCTGAATAATTATCCAATAAACATTCCACTTTTACTTGGACTAAAAATTCCTAACATTTACGATAATTTGACTTTCAATCTTACATTTTCTTAACTTTCGAAGATATTATATCGAAACATCGATCGCATCTATTGAAAGTCACTTGACAGGTTGATTAAAATCGTAAGAGAAATGTATGTTTCAATATACATTATTTAGGGCCAGTTTCACCGGTTCCTGATATAGTTTCAGATAGTTATCTAAAAGGTGACGCCATATAAAAGCTGTCAAAAACTGACAGATTAGTTCCTACTAGACTAGAGCTATCGGGAACCGATGAAACTGGCCCTTAATCTCTCAAATATTATGAAGAAGTTTATAAACTCCTTTTTTAGGGTGCCGTAGCATGACAAGGAAGCCTTATAGTTTCGTCGTGACTGTCTGTCTGTCTGTCCAAGGTTTTGCTACGAGACCGTTAATACTAGAAAACTGTAATGTTGTAGGGGTATGTATATAAATTACGCCGACAAAGTGGTGAAATAAAATTTGGAAAAATATTTTTTTTAGGGTAGCTCCCCTACATGAGAAGTAAGGATGAATTTTTTTTCGTCTTCTACCCCATCGTGTGATGTATCGTTGAATAGGTCTTTTAAAATGACTTAAGGGTTGCTAATACCAATTTTATATTTAATGCTTCATTTCGAAATATTAAACTTTAAAGTGCAAATTTTTGTTTAGCCAGCAGTTTAACTTTAAGAGAGGGGGGGATGGCGTACCCCCCCCCCCTCTTGAAGTTAAACTGCTGGCTTAAAAATTCAGGAAAAAATCATGATAATAGTAGATTTCATAAACTTTAAAGGAAAACTATAGCGGTTAAGATAACTTTATTAGCTTAGCAGTAGTAGTCGTTGAACTTGGGTGTTGGATAATTTTGTACCATATACAAAATCCTTAGAATAAATCCTTTAAAGTGACAAAGACGAAGTACCTAGTTGCTTGTTTGTAACGGATAAGACTGGCATTGAATAACGGGCTACTACGGAACCCTACACTGCGCGTGGCCCGACTTCAGTGCCTTGGACCTACGAATAAATCATAAGTCAGGAAAAGTAACTGCGTTAAAAAAAGGACCCAACCAAAGTCGTGTCCAAACAGGCGGGTTAAAAGTTGTGTCCAGCGCGTCATTAGTCGGATATTTGTCTTGTTTGATATGTAGATAAAGTTTTTAAGACAGTTTGGACAAATGTCATTGGTTCAGTGCCTTGGACCTACGAATAAATCATAAGTCAGGAAAAGTAACTGCGTTAAAAAAATTACCCAGCAAAAGTCTTGTCCAAGCTGGCGGGTTTAAAAGTTGTGTCCAGCGCGTCATTAGTTGGATATTTGTCTTGTTTGGCTCAACCGTCATAACATACATTGCAGCACATGCGCGAACCAATCCCTGCTTTCGTTCCGAATTTAAATCAATCTCCAATCCAATCATTTGTAACTACGAAAGTGATTTTTATTTTGAATCTACGTCGTTTTAGTTTGAAGGAGGTCTACTTTTTGTGTGGAATTTATTCTGAATTAAAGTTCCTGACTTATGATTTATTCGTAGCCTTGGACAAGCTTGCCTTTTCCACAGGCGAAAGAAGCATATTCACTCGATGTTCCGGCTGGCTTGCTACCAAAAAGTAGCTTACAATTAAGTAGTATCATCAAGAAGAAAATCTGAAGATAACCTTATGGTATCTCGGCAGCACACAGCCCTTGAGAGTCAGAGTATTCTAGGCCTAGCGTGTTCACCATCTTCGACCACATCATCACTTACCACCAAGCGAGATAGTGTTCCAACGCTAGCCTTTACGATATACAACGTGTGATAGTGGTTTAGTGTCGTAACGTATCGTCCAAACCACAGGAATAATATTTTTATTTAGCATTAATATAAAGTTTTAATAAAAATTATATTGATAAAAGTTATTTAAAAATAGCAAAGAATTATAGTCTAGCCAGAATGAGGGGAATGTTGTGTAACAGCTGTACAACAGTTCCTTCTTTGTACTTTTTGGTATAGTAAGATTGTATGAGTAATGTTCGAGATTTTATGGTAGGGGCTCTGACTGATGGATGATAATTGTCATAATTATGATGTGCGTCTGTTATGTAGCTCGTTTGTGTTTCTGTGTACTTGTTTCTGTAAGCAAGCTAAACGTATACATCAATTTAGGTGCCATGTTAACCTTTATTCGAAGGTTGGATTCAACATGTTTAGTAGAGAAAAAAAACAACGGGTGTCACTCCGGGAGTGCCGGCAGAAGTGAAAATTTGAACACGTCATTTTTAAATATTTTGAGCGCTGCGCTCCGTTGGAATGACACCTCGCGCAAGTTTAAATACAGGAACACATATTTAGGAGTACATACAAAATATTGGCAATTTTTAATATAAATCGAGCTCAGAGGCGTGCCATAGGAGAGACCTATGTCCAGCAGAGGACGAAAATTGAATATTAAATTTATAATTATAGGTATAACGGAAGACACATTGGCCTCAAATTGCTTTATCTGACTTACAACATCAATGGCGTCGCCAATATGGCTTTGCCCACAGGTGGTAGGGGCAATATATCAATGTTCTGTCTGACTTGCTACCAAAAAGGAGCTTACCATCATCAAGAAGAAAATCTGCCCCCATAACCTTATGGTGTTCCTGCAGAGACGTTTAATTTACGCTTCTGATTTTCTGAGTTTTTTTACACTAACTTTTTAATGTCAATATTTAACTCGTTAGTTAGTTAAATCGTATAATTTTATTCTAGTAGTGGCAAGTGGCATTGGTCACCTGTCATGGTGAATGTTCGGAAACGGTAGCAGGTAGCCCCCAGTTATTATAACTATTTTGAATTTTGAACCTTAGATTACTGCAATAAGATACAATTTCATGTGAGGTAAGTTTGACAGATAACATGAGTATTAGGTTTCTAATGGTGTAAGGTTGTTGATGGGTCAGTGACATACTACAGGTTTTTTTTAACTTAATTGTAGCGTTTGACCACTATCTGTTGTTGGTAAGTGAAGATGTGGTTAAGGGTGGTAGCACGCTAGGCATAGAATTTAAGAATTCAAGTTATTTAGAGTTTTGAAAACATTTTTAATAATTGTAATGTTTAAAAATATACTACTCATTTTAAAAACAAAGAATATTAATAACATGTTTTTTTTAACTTATTTAATTATGTTTATACGGCTAATGGATTCGAATACATTTCATATGATAATTATAAAGTATGACTTCAATTAACAGGTAACATAATTTTTGTAATTATATGTACTTTTAAGGTGAACGAAGCTGCGATACAAAAATAAGCTATAAATTATTTTTATACTTTATTTTTTAATTTGTTGACAATGTCAAAAAAAAGTAAACATACTTTTATTTATTCTGTGTGTGTGTTCTGACTTCTGTGAAGTTTTACCACCTAGTTACAAATGGATTGTAATGCTATGGTATTACAAATAAAACTAAACTAATATTATAAAGAGACATTTGATTTTTTGTTTGTTTGTTCCGATTTAACTCAAAAACTACCGGACTGATTTTAAAATTTCTTTTACTAATGGAAAGCTTAAACAACAGCAAGTAACATGGCCTATATTTTATCTCCATATTCTCATGGAAACTGTAACTACGCGGGTGAAACCGCGAGGCGCTGCTAGAACAAGTATAAAAGCGTTGTTTTCACCCACGCCAGTATGAATTCCGAATCAATAACATTCTAATAGAATTACTAAAGCTTTTGGTATTCCGTCGCTCAGCAGAAATGGTGACTAAATACCTCATCCACTTTCATGAGCAGTACGAATGCATTCATGAACTCATATTTCAATAAGTCAAGGCCTCCGATCGACTTTTAACAACATAATACAAAAAATATACATAAAACATAACGCGCAATGCAATCTCGTTTGCTTTGCTAATCAGTATTGCAACTTTTTATTCAAGTTCTTGAACTACATAAAAACAAAAGCTAGACTAAAACAAAAGAGCATTCATGCATTAGTAAAATAACAAACTACCCGCAATCGAAAAAAAGTGTGAAGTGACAATGACCTCTCGAAATTTTGTCATTACATAAAATTACAGTTTTCATTGAGCAACTTGTGGGAAATAAATTTCACAAATTACGGTATAAATGATACAATTAAAGACTTTAATTATCTCCAAGATCTTACCAGAAAACGTGAGAAAATATCCGACCTTCCAGCGTAAAAGCGACACAATATGCTGTCACAACACACTTCTTCTTTCAATGTCAAACACAACACAAGCGGGACACACGGTACTTGCAAAAAGTGGTCGCGAAAAAGAAATCAAATGGATCGAACGCGATTGGCCAGTTTGAACGGAACGGTCGGTTTCGATAATTAAGGCAATGGGAACGATTCGCGCATGCGCGTACGTCGACCGGCGACAAGTGCTTAACGCTGACTGAGGTAGTTTCTCAAATGAAGTCAAATGAGCGGCAATCGAGCCTTCTCCATTCACACGTGGAAAGCAACTTAACATCAGCCTTGTTTTCACACTATTTTCATTCGTAACTCAGTAGCAATAAAGTCAATATTTTTATGTTTCATTTTGGTATATGATTTCTTTTAATAGTAGATTAATTGGCACCTCGGTCGCCTTCACATGCGCACGGGCACACTTTTTTGCAATGTCTCGCTTTATTTTCTTCGTATTTTTGATTGGTTTATTTAATTTAAACTAGATTTTAATAAAATAAAAATGTATGAACTAAGTTACTTTAGTCACAGTTTATTAATGGTCTAGTTTAGTGATTACATAGCACGCAAGTAATTTAGGTTAATTTTGTTTACAAGTTAGTTTGACCACGAACATTTCGTGAGATTATATTAATTCAATTTTGGCCTTTGTTAAAGTTAAAATATTTTGTAAGTAATTTGTATAAAACTGTTTTACACGTCAATACTGTTGTACCAAGTAACGCGTTGAAATCTTTATTATGGTCGATCACGACAAGTTTCCAACTAGCTTTACAAGGTAAACTTTTAATTTAATTTGAGGTTATAAAGGTTATATCTAGTTTGGGACTAGTTATTTATTTATATTTTATGTTGATTTTGTGGTAAATTTAAGAACAATATATCACTTGTGTTATGTTGCCTATAGTTTGAATATTGATGAAGGCGCTCATAACTGTTTATCATATTTTTAAATCAAAACTTTTTTGTAAATGTCAGTTGAATTGAAGGTAGTTTCCAGTGACATTTATGTCTGTGTGTATGATAATTATTAATATCGTTTAAAAAACAATTAAAGAACCGACTTTACAAGCCACGCGAGTCTTTTTTGAGGGCAAGTTTGAGGTGGTTGTTTGTTTATCTGTAAATACTTATCAACTCTTGATAGATTTACAAAAAAATCATGACTGCGGTATTCCTTAATCAATGAAAAATGTAAGATGCCATATCTGAGCTTCTTTTCTATGCGGCATGCGCTTTGGATTAGAGACATTTTTGTTTTTCTTCTCCTTCTTTTTCTTCTTCTTCTTCTTCATCTTCTTCTTCTTGTTAGAACTTTGAAACCACTTTGAAACGTTGCTTGGACATTTTTTTAACTTACCGCAACACTATCACACAGTAATCGAGGATCAGTTGTCATATTTGCGGACCCATTGGCGCAGTAGGAGAATGGTCAAATGGACGCCAGAGCTAGTGAGTTCACATTCCGATGCACCAATGGATTTTTCTATGGAAAATAAATATGAGCACATTTCACAGACCGCTGTCTACAATTGTCTACAAGAAACCACTGGCATGGTGATAGGACAATATCTAGTGTCCGCCTCGCCAGCTACCACCCTCAAGTTGAAAAATCTGTCGCTAAGTATTTAATGTGTTCCGGCAGCAATCCTTAAAAGCCAGTTTCCATTCTAGACCTAGCGTGCTACCTACTATCTATGACCGCATTATCATTTAACAACAGGTGAGATAGTGGTCAAATGCTAGCCTATACGATAGAAAAAAAAAACAAGCAAACGACCCACCGAATGTTAAACGGTCGCCGTCGCCTATGAACACCTGCAGTATCCGGGGATCACAGGTTTTAGATTTGAATTCTGTGGGTATGTCTTGAATCTAATTCTTTAATAGCCTTATTTACTATTATTAGTTATTAAAAGTTCTCGAAAGATCGCAGAGAATCGAGCAGCGTGACCTAAGTAACGTCACAGAAACAAGTGTTAGAAACAGTTAGTACAAGGTGACGTATAGAAATAATTTAATATTGTTTCCAAAACAAAACAAATTATTAAGATTTTAAAACTAAAACAACCGACTTCCATGCCCCGCGAATCAATATCAGTAGCCAGTTTGAGACGTTTATCGTGATATCTCTGGAGATACTACTGATCAGATCTTGATGAATTTACAATGGAACCACCTCGAAAACAAACCCTACCGATTAAAAGAATAATGCAAATCGGTTTACAATTGACGGAGTAATCGCGTAACATACACACACAAAAAAAATTGTAGGCATATATTCTCCCGTGCAAAACCGGGGCAGATCTCTAGTTTATTAATAAACATCTATTATCAAGGATCTTATTTATATTCATAAGTAGGTACTAGAAGCCCGTATGTCCAGTTATTGAAATTAAACCGCAAACATCAAGTACAGTTATCGACTGGTTTTAGTTAGCATAACACAGATAGGCGGTTAAACCTTAATATTAACATAGACAAGTTTTGTTGTGTTGATAGCAACGCAAGCAGTATATTTGAAGTTTATTAATAGGTGTAAAATAAATCTAGACTAGAAGATTTAAAAATATTGTTTTTCATCTATTTGTTTGACCAGTTTTTGGTCATCATCGTAACTTATAAATGTACGGACACACCGCGGCGTCCTGCGATCTGCGGGCGCGATCTCAGTACTTTTCAATTGTTTTCGGATCGCGTTTGGTGTGAACCAGTCGGTACAAATACTACTGCGCTATCTGATCGCCGCCTAAATTGCGCACGCAGGACGCTGCGGTGAGTCCGTACCTTAAAGGAAAGTTAGGGTGTAGTCAAGAAGCCTTTTTCTACAACTGATATATCCGTGGTTTACCCAGAGACGGATTAAATGTCTACATGCGCCCTAGGCTTGCACCTCATGAGCGTCCTTCTAGTGCCATCTACAAAAAAAAAAGCTTCCGGGGGTGAAGAGAAGCATTTTTGTTTCTTGTTCACGCAAAAACAACTTACCGGAGACTTTAGGTATTATTTTTTTCTTCTTTTAAAATTTTCCACGCGCGCCCTTTGGTAATCTCGCGCCCCAAGGCATGTGCCGAGTTTGCTTTAGGGATATTCCACCACTGGGTTTACCTATTTACTCGAAAATAATATAATAAGATCACTCTCTTCTACGATAACATTGATTCTTGCCTTCTCGTATAATTATCTCTCTCATCTCTAATCTCGTATAAATATTTTTGTTCTCAATTTCAAATAGGCTTTTGGTTTTTATGGTTAGACATAACACACTCATAGAACCATTTCATTTATAGACACATTTTTTTTTAATTAATTAAAAATTAATAACTAATGTGTATGGAGATAAACCCCTCAAACTTGGTTCCGAAAATGACTACAAATAAAAAAAATGAAGAGTGACCAAATATTGCACATCATCTACGCACTGCAATACTGTACACTACTACAATATAATAATAATACAATACTACTACAATAATAATACTACTACAATATAATAATAATGTAATACTACTACAATATAATAATAATACAATACGCACTGCACATCATCTATTGCACATCACTACGCATTCAAAATTCAAGAACTGAACAGCTGTATTAAAAACAAAGACACGGCACCTGGAAATGATGCGATTTCTTATTCTATGATATATAATTTACCACATGAAGGTAAGCTATATTTACTACATTTATATAATTTAATTTATTCGTTAGGTGTTATTCCAAGTCAATGGCGTACAATTGTAGTTATATCAATTCCTAAAGCTTCTTCTAATAGTTGTGCTGACCCAAAATTAAGACCAATATCTCTCATATCTTGCATATGTAAAATATTTCACAATATAATATGTAAGAGATTAGAATGGTTTGTTGAAAATAATAAAATTCTATCCCCGTATACATCGGGTTTTAGAAAAGGTCAATCATGCTTAGATTCTTTAACTAATTTAATAACTCATATTCAAATAGGACTAACACATAACATTTCTACGGTTGCTTGTTTTTTGGACATTGAAAACGCCTATAATAATGTGCTTATTGACAAGTTAATATCGATACTAAATGACTTAGACGTTGGTTATAAAATCTGCAATTATTTATGGGAATTCTTAAGCGAGAGATGTTTTTCTATTAAAAATGCTGATGGACAAATATGCTATGCGAGGTGGGCAAATAGAGGGCTTTGCCAAGGAGATCCACTTTCTCCGTTATTATTTAACATAATAACTCATAAAGTATGCCAGGACATTATAAACATTCAGTTTGCACAATACGCTGATGACTTTGTCTTTTATATTAGTAACAGAGATATTTTTTACTGTCAAAATGAGTTGCAAGCAGCTCTAAATATTATGGTAGAAACAATGGATAATTTAGGACTAGAACTATCGCCGGATAAAACTAAATTTTGTGTATTTAACAGGGGACGAAGAAGGAATAAAATTAATTTGACAGTTAATAAAAATAGAATCGAATTAGTTGAAAATATTAGATATTTGGGACTATGGATAGACAGATCACTGCTATGGAAAAAACATATTGACAAAATAGTAGAGAAAACGTCAAAATTTCTGAATGTCTTGAGAGTATTATGTGGGTCTCAGTGGGGAGTTCATCCCAAACACTTAAGAACCCTATATATCTCTGTAATACGAAGCCGAATAGATTTTGGATGTTTTTTGTATGGAAATTGTGCTAAAGTGCATTTGGAAAAATTGGATAGGTTGCAAAACCGAGCTTTAAGAATCATAGGGGGCTTTATAAAATCTACACCCATACACGTTATGGAAAGTGAACTGTGTATAGCACCGCTGTATATTAGAAGACTATACCTAACTTTTAAAAATATTTTAAAAATTAACTCTTGGACAAATAATGTTACCGTTACTGAAATTGGAAAACTTAATAATTTAACAAACAATCAGTATTGGCAGAGAAAAAGTAAACCATTGTTGCTAGAACCATTCAACATTTGCAAAAATTTTGAAATGTTTACATCGAACCCAATGGATTTGTTTAAATTGGACTTCTGGATTACATATTTTGAGATAAATAAAATTATTGAAGACAGTTTAGAATGCGTTGCAGGACCAAAAATTAGTTACAATGTAAATTTTCTGAAATATGACGTCTTAAAAGAATTACATAATAAGTATAGAAACTGGCATAAGATATTTACAGATGGATCTAAAAGTCTAGATAATAAAGGGATGGCATTTTACGATTCAACGGATGACAAACAGTATATGTATAGGACGGATGCTGACGTTTCCATAATGACCTTAGAGCTCATTGCAATTTCGGAGGCTTTGATTTATATTGAGAGTAGTATTTGTAGTTCTAATATTAGTAGTCCTGTAGTAATTTTCACAGACAGCAAAAGCTCTTTGCAGCATATAGCTCGATGCGCCTCTGGTCATAGCAGAGGTATATCGGTAGCATATGTAATTATTAAAACCATCGCTAATATGATTGCTAAAGGAATAAAATTGAAATTGCAATGGGTTCCATCTCATATCGGTATTGATGGAAATGAGGAGGCTGACAGATTAGCTAAATTAGCATTTACGCAGGGTAGTACATATTTTATAAAACCTAATTATTCGGAATTTTTGCCAAAGTGTAAAGAAATTTGTTATAGTAAATTTAAGGAATATTTTGATGAGAGAAGTCGGGAAAAGGGAATTTGGTATAAAACAATTCAATGTCAGCCTCCTCGTATACCATGGTTGGGTACGGGCCAGTTGTCCAGAACTGATTGTGTGCTAGCACATCGATTACGGTCGGGGCATTACCCATGTAGGAAATTCACTCATATGATGAAAATAACTGATTCTCCAAACTGTGAAAGTTGTGGGACTGTTGAGGATATCCATCATATAATTATGGAATGTACAAAAGGAGCAAATGAACGCGCATTACTCTTAAGAACATTTAAAATTAATACAAATGACATGGGTATATATATTAACATTTTAGCATCACCTGCGTGTGATGCGGCTAGGTTTCTGTTCGACATTGTTAAGCACCATAGTTTATAAGTAGATTGTTATGTTTAGGGTATGATGGGGCTGGCATGCCTTTGGGTAAAAGTCCCTAATAAATACAGAAAGAAAAAAAAAAAAAAAAAAATCTACGCACTGTTATCCTTAAGCCTAATTGGACAAGCCCAACACTCAACTGATGGTAAGTGATGATGTCTGCCTATAACAGTAATTTTGGCACGCAAATCTCTGGATTCCTAGAATTATTTTTTTATTTTTAAGGATGCGTACCTTAAAAGGAAAAAAATAACCCTTATAGGATCATTTTTTGTCCGTCAGTCTGTCTGTCAAGACCCTAAAGTGTGTGTGTGAACTAATGTATACGCAAGAAGGTTATGCTTCTTTGTCATAACAAAACGAAAATACTGATCAAAAACTTTTTAATCAAACTCAAGTAATGCGAACATTCTTGGAATGTGTTTTTATACGTGTTAACTTGACAATGTGAGTAACAAAAAGATACCCTACCCCTACCGAAGAGAGAGAAGAGAACAATAGACACATTGAAAACACTTCCCCGTACCACTTAGTTCGCCTAGTCAACTGTAACGCGGAAACGTCTAGAAGAAATAGAAAACTCGTAATTACAACTGATTTGCAAACGACGGAAGTTGTAATAAACGGTTTTGTGCTGACGATTTTGTCGGCTGCAGCCACTAAAGTACTCATTTTACGGTTGTGAAATGTCGTAGCTACAAACGGTATTAAAACTGTAGATTGCGGGTGAAGAGGGTATCCTGAGCAAACGAAGTGATTACCCGCTTTTGTACACGTTTTGGTCCTTGGGCGCCTCTCCTACTATTTATTTACGAAGCTACTCGATCGCGACAAACAAATCTTCAAAAAGTCACGATGTCTTCATGGTTTTTGTTTTGGATTAAATTCTTGTTTCAATTGTTTAATATCTGGTATCCAGTTGTAGATCTGTGACTCCGTGTAAGATATCGCGAGTATTGTGTGTTGCGATAGAGTTTTGTCGACGACAAAAGGTAGGGGCGCCGAACTTTTAAATAGAGTCAGAAAGGGGGTAGAATGTTCGTTTGCTCGTGATTCCATCTTCACCCAGGATCTACACAGTTTGTTGTATTTATTAAGGACTCTACCAGAACATTTTTTTTTAAATGTAAATTTCTTAGAAAGTTTACCTCGTATATTATGTAAGAATCAACAACTCAGTGCTTAAGATAACGAGCGCAGTGTAGTTCTTAAAGTATTGCAATTGCCGCATAAAACCTTACCTCCATTTTATTTTATTTTCCGTCGTGCACTTAATGCTAAGAAACTTCGAGCATTGGAGATGGAGCACCAATGGAGATGTCAATGCAAGGCGTACGTACCCCTCTGCTGGCCATATAGCTATTATTGGCCATATGAGCGTGCGTAACTACGCTGTATTTTTAATATTGTGTGCGTGTTTCAAGCTAGTGTGCGGGATCGTTAAAGTGAGTGATTTGTGTGTGTGCAATGCGTGTTTACCTCGTCCCCCGTAAGTATCGGCAGAAAAAAATGTTTGCGGATTACAACGTTAACATCTCCATTGGTAAATGCTCGAAGCTAAGAAACGATACATAGCGGTAGACCACAGATTGATCGTTTTTATAAATATAGGCTAGCATTTGACCTCTACTTAGTGACGATGCCGTCGAGGATGGCAGCACGCTAGCCCTAGAATGGGAACTGACTCTCAAGGACAACTGCAACACAATAGATGTTGTGACAGTTTTTCAACTTGAGAGTGGTAGCAGGCTAGGCAGATATTAAAGAGTGCTTGGCAGGGACCTGAGGCGATGGATATAGCGTAACTCTTCCAAGCTCAGTCATATAAATAAATAAATATAAATATATACCTAGGAATAAATTCTGTTATCTTTTTTTTACTTATATGCTAGCGTTGGCCACTATCTCGCTTGTTGATGCAATGACGTCGTCGAATATTGTGAACAAGCTAGACCTAGATTACTCTGACTCTCAAGGGCCGTGTGCTGCCGGAACACCGTAAGGTTATGGCGGCAGATTTATTCCTTGATAGTGGTAAGCTAATTTTTGGAAGCAAGTCAAGTGAAACATCGATATGATATACTACTACAACCTTTAGCGTATCTTTTAAGTATCAATAATATTGAAAACGCGTCGCCGGCGAGCCTCAAAACTTGTACGAAACCTGTTTTGTTTCGCGGACAAGTGTGAGGCAGCCCGGCAACATTCCACTACTTGGTTATTTTTAGGTATTCGCTAATTTTGAAGATGGGACTTTTGAGAAAAGGTGTGAAGCACCTACTTGATTTTTTTTCTTTTTGCTTTGCTGACGGTTGTTCGTAATCTTGGACATGCTTGAATAATAAAATGAAACCTGATGCTTTCACAGGAAGACGTGTTTGTTTGTAAAGGTTTTTTTTTATTCACTGTTCTAATATTTTACGAATTTGTATGCCATAGTGGCTCAAACATGTATGCATCTCGATTAAGTTTTTTACCAGCCTGCTTTACTCGTGTTTGCACAAATAAGCGATTTCTTATCTTTATTTGTAGGTGGTAGGTATAACCAAACCCAGGCATGCGTTTTTTAAATTCGTTAAACGCGCAAGGAACTTAGTTCCAAAATTTCGAGATTATTTTATATTATTATTGTTCAATAGTATAATTACGAACTACAACGCCCTTTTCTGTAAGCTAGCGAAAACAAAGCCGAGCAAGAGCAATAACAATCATCATCATCATCAGCCGGTGTCAATCCAATGCTGGACGTAGGCTTCTCCCAAGATGCGCCACTGAGCCCGATCTTCAACTCTTCTTTTCCAGTCACTGCCCACCGCTTTGCGTATGTCGTCGCTCCACCTGGTCACTACGTTTGCCGATTCGCGGTCTCCACTCTAGGAAAAGTCTACCCCAACGGTTATCAGTCCTTTTTTTTTTTTTTGGATACCAACTCGCCCGGGGGAGCGAGATGATTATGTGGGACTCGCTGCCTAAAAGGCAGGATACCGCACTAAAAACCTGGGGTGAGCCGTCATCCACCGTAGTGGGGCAAGATGGGATCGCGCTGGCATTCACCACCTAGCCCCGGTGGCAGACCCAAATGGGCCTCTGCCGCTGTGGAGGGATAACCTTGCTCACCAAGGTCACCCCTCAACCGTCACGTGGGGTAGTGCAAGCCGTTAAAGAGTCCCCCGACTCTCCAACAGTTACCCCACAATGACAGAGGAGTGTGGCTCGTCTTCTCGTCAAACTTACCACACCCTCTGTCCATCTGATGACTGGTGTGCGAAAAGCAAATACCCCTACTCGCACACCGTCCGCTGTTCGAATCGCATGCCATTGCCACTGGCAATGGCATGCGAGACTCCACTCTACGACCGTCACCGGCCCCACCACTTGGCCCATTGGGCCCACGACCAAGGTACACAATGTGCACCCCTCTATAACAGAGGAATGCGGCACGCGCTCTCCTCAGCAACGCCCCACATCCTCCGTCCCTCTAATGACAGGTGTGCGAAGGGCAGATACCCCTACTCGCACACCGTCCACCGTCCGGCTCACATAACGAAAGCATGCGAGCAGCCCTCTTGCAGCCGTTACCGGCCCCGCCACCAAGTCCGAGCATTATGCTCAGACCCACCACCGGGCGGCTCCCACCACCGAGCCCGCCCTGCCCCGTCACACTGTGCCCTCTGCTAAATATCAGAGGGACACGTGGAGGAGCCCCTCACATCGGAACTTCGCTATCGGTCGACAACTTAACCCAGTTGACTGGGAAAAGTTGTCAGCCGATACCCAGGGTACACCACGAGGAGGTGTTCCGACCCGCACCCCAACGGTTATCAGTCCTGCGGCAGATATGACCAGCCCACAGCAACTTCAGCTTACTAATCCGTTGAGCTATGTCGATCCCGCAGATAAATACCGAGCATAGCTCTCTCTATAGCTCGATGAGTGACTTTAAATTGGTGAACCAGTCGAATTGTGAGTGTCCACGTCTCGGCTCCGCATGTCATCACAGGTAGGACGCACTGGTTAAAGACTTTTATCTTTAGACACTGACGAGAAGACTCGACGTAGTTTTCCGAATGCTGCCCAGCCTACCTGATTCTACTCGAAGTTGTGTTTGCCTAGTTGGTGTGTTTGCCCTAGGTATACATCCTGAGTAACAACTTCGAGTGGGATTCCATCTACGGCAATCGGTTCCTGAACAACGTGCTCGTTGTACATGACTTTGTTTTTATCCTAATTCATCCGAAGACCATTGCGATGAGAAGAATCAGCTAGGCCATTCGCGATAACAATACGCTGTTGCAACTTGTAACGAGTCGTGTTTTAACCGACTTCAAAAAGAAAGAAGAGGTTCTTAATTTGGGAGGATCTGTTTTCTTTTTATCTATGTTCGCGCATAGCCATTTATGCTAAAGGTATTTTTAAATAAATAATAACCGGCCAAGTGCGTGTCGGGCCACGCGCAATGTAGGGTTCCGTAGTAGCCTGTTATTCAATACAAGTCTTTACCCGTTATAAACAAGCAACTATAATAGGTACTTCGTCTTTGTCACTTCTAAGGATTTTGTGTTTGGTACAAAATTATCCAACACCCAAGTTCAACGACTATTACTGCTAAACTAATGAAGTTAGCCAGCAGTTTAGCTTTTAGAGGGGGGGGGGGGCGACTTGTTCCCTACTGGAACAAAAATTTGCACTTTAAAGTTATTATTTCGTAAGTGGAGCATTGACTCGAAAAATGGTATTAGCAACTCTTAAGTCATTTTAAAAGACCTATTCAACAATACACCACACGATGGGGTAGACGACGAAAAAAAAATTAATTCCCAACTTCTCATGTAGTGGAGCTACCCTAAAAAAAAATATTTTTCAAATTTTTATTTCACCACTTTGTCGGCGTAATTTATATACATACCCTTTCAAAATTACAGCTTTCTAGTATTAACGGTCTCTTAGCAAAACCTCGGACAGACAGACAGACAGACAGACAGACGGACATGACGAAACTATAAGGATTCCTTGTCAGGACTACGGAACCCTAAAAAGTTATTACCACATAATTTATTTTTATTTTAATATATCATATACTCACTTGTTGGCAAGTGATGATGCGCTCGAGCATGGTAGCACGCTAAAAAAAAGGAAGAAAGTAAAACCCATTTATGTTTAAAGATTTATTTTGATAGACACAATTTATCACAATCAAGAAGAAATGCATCTAATAGATCACTACTTCACAATAAAGATTAAAATGTAATAAACATTGATAAATAATTTATTATAATAACAGTAAATAAATCAACATCGAGATTCACAATCTATAATTAAATTAAAACTATAATACATTGACTAGAACGTACATTATTTTTAATTAGTACATCAATTAAATTCGGGTACATATAATTAAAAGTTTAAATTCAGGTACTTGCTAACAGTAGACTATATAAAAGTAACTTTATTAGTAAAAAAAATGTTATAAGCGCACATGTAAATCAATAAAAAAAAATATATACGGTCGAATTGAGAAACCTCCTCCTTTTTTTGAAGTCGGTTAAAAATACCTAATGAAAACTCTTTTCATAATATGCTTTATTTTTAGGCCACATTCCTGCATATTTGTTATTGTTGAAATTGTCTTTAAAGGCCAATTCTCTAAAAATTCAAAAATGATTACGACTATTTTAGACCTTTTTTAGTAACTACAGTTTAAACGTTAAAAAAACTTTTTTTTTTTCAATATCATTCTAGTTAAATTTTTACCTTTATAATGCTTTTAGATATACAGGCAATAGAATTGATAACTGTTTATAATATAAGACATTCTAAATCAATAATACAATATGAATATATTAATTTCGTCATCGGCTCTTTTTCGCACAAATTTTTACAAATTTTTGGTATAGACTGACGTCAAAGAGGGAAGCATACAAGCCTATATTTTAGCATAAATAAAAACGAAGTAACGTGGAGATCCTAGGAAAGATTTAGTGCATAAAATATGCATGTGCTGAATCTTTCCTGGGCTTTATTACTCAAAACGGCCTTCCCTTATATTGTTTCAAGGCCAACAAGGCCCGTCTAATGAAATGTGTTCTAATAGTAGTAGTAGCGTAGTGGTTACATTATTAAAAAACAATGATAAGTAACATTGATTTCTGGCGTAAAGTAGCGCTACCTAATTAATTCACTTTACGGACAAAAAGGACGCATTAAATCAATAGAGATTTTCCATTTTGCATCTATTCTACCTTCCTCGGAAGAAATTACAGATTGAATTTTATATTACCACACTTAGGGCCGGTTTCACTGGTTCCTGATTATGCGTCAGATAGTTATCTGACACATGACGCCATATAGAATCCGTCAGAATCAAAAATCTTTCAGATTTCTTTATATTAGAGCTATCAGGAACCCGAGTAACTGGCCCTAAAATAGGTTGGCTAGCCCTGCTGAGCCTGGCATAAATGTCAATATCGTTTTTTCCATCCACCCTAGAAACAGACTATAGCTTTGAATACCGCTTTGGATTGTGAATTGTTAGACGCATTTTGGCTTACGTGTCTCTATAATCTCTATTACCAACATATCTGTGTACTTCCCTTCTTCTCAATTTTCTTGATGATAAGCTAAGACATAAACAGATGTGCTAATATTTAATCCAATATCTTCCTAGTGAGGAACCAGGTTTGCATAGGCTGCGCTTTTCCTTTCATGGAGACATGTCCACGGTAAGTCAGCTCAAATTGGTCATCATGATTATCTTCGCGCATCAGCCAGCTGAAACACAAATAAAAGTTTTTAGATAATAAGAATAGTTAAATATCCTTATTCTTTAGATAGGCTCGTGACATCTTGTAATATAAAGTTGATGCAATGGCCTAATTTAACATGGGTTAAATGAGTGAGTAAGGTCCGATATCCATCAAAGCGGAAAGGAGAGGAGACGAGGGGTGTTTTGAATAACCAATCAGTGAATTTAATTTAAATTTAATAATTTCGTAATTTCCGCATCTCCTCTCCGGTTAGCTTCGGTGGAAATGGATCAAGCGGAGAAGAGAGATGTCTCATTTTTAGGGTTCCGTACCCAAAGGGTAAAACGGGACCCTATTACTAAGACTCCGCTGTCCGTCTGTCTGTCTGTCTGTCTGTCTGTCTGTCTGTCCGTCTGTCACCAGGCTATAGCTCATTAACCGTGATAGTTAGACAGTTGAAATTTTCAGAGATGGTGTATTTCTATTGCCGCTAGAACAACAAATACTAATAACAAAATAAAGTTAAAAATTAAAGGGGGTCCCCCATACAAAGAACGTGTTTTTTAAACGTCATCTATCTAATTAGTTTCGGCAAAATGACATAGATAGATGGCGCTAGTAAACGAGCCCCGTCTTTCTAGATGGCGACCAAACCAAATATTCTTGGTAATATCAATTAATCAAATATATGAGGTTGAAACTCTGTTATGTTTCGTATTGTACGGAACCCTCCCTAAGTGTGCGATAAGAGACGCGATGCTGACTCGAACTTGGCCAGTTTTATTCTATAGAATTTTGTGCCGCGAGCGAGCAAGCGGTGCGGTAGAGTGGAGATGTGTGTCGGGCGGCCAGGTGGCGCCCGCACTCGCGCGTTCTGTTTTTCACTGCCTTTTCCCCTCGTTCACAGCTCACATCTCCGTTACGCACAGCTCATACCTCCTCTCCGTTTTGCATCTCCTCTCCGCTTTGGTGGAAATAGGGCCTAATCATTGGCCCGAGTTTCGTCGGACTGCTAGCAATACTGCTACATATACGTTTATGGTAACTTCGGCGTGGGAATAGTGTGAATTGAATGTCACTTCATTGTGTGGTAATCGAATTTAAAAAATATATGTTGCGCATTTAACATTTAACCCGGGCAAAGGAAACATCGTAAGGAAATCCCGGACTAATTAAGCATTTTTATGATATAAGATATCAGGACAAGCACAACGCTCGCCTGATGGTAAACGCTGACGGTCACCTATTACAGATACGTTACAGTAGCTTGCAAAATTCTGGATAGCCAGAATTTTGCATGCTATTGCACTGCGCCTGTTACCTTGAGACATAAAGATGTTAAATCGCACATGTCCTGTAATTTCAGTGGACACTTTGCTAATCAAACCAAAAAACAGTTTTTAATACAGTTGCTCAAAAAGTGGCGTATTGCCGGGACGTATAGCGTTCGGGATGTGGGCTATTACACACTCGTGCTTTTTTTTTACCTTTCCCGAACTCGTGCGTTCTCTTTCCCAACTGTCAAAATGATGTCTATTAAAAAGAAAAACCAACCATAAAAAAATTCAAAGATATTTTTATGATTCATGCAAATACGTATATTTCTTAAAAGAAGCTACTAATTTGTTTCAATATCAGATTTAATGATTTGATTGAATGAGTTAGGTTAGGTTTCATTTCATTTCATCTCATTAAATTTCATTTTCATTTCATATCAATAAAAAAATTCTACTGAAGACTTGGCTGTATGGGCATAGTTCCCTTTGCCTACCAGAATGGGTGAAGAAAAAAAAAACTCTGCTTATATTCTACGGTTGGCGCCATTTTTCAGAAATTTTCTTTGCGAGTTTAGTTGTTTGTTGCACAAAATGAGTAATTTTGACCCTAGTTTTTTTGAATTAACATCACCGGAACTCAGTATAATTGCACAAAATGCTTCGGAGAACATTTTACCGGAAAAGTCAAAAAGTCGCTACATATCTACATAGTACGACGAATTTATTGCGTGGAGAGAAGAGAACGCCAGTTAGTATAAAAAAACTGTACCAATTTCAATGTATATGTGAATTATAACTTTTATAAGAAATAAATGTTAAGTTAGTTGAGTTTATTGTGTTTTTATTATTTTATTAAATTGCTTCATTTTTTCGCAACTGTATTAAAAATAGTCGTTCAGCGGAACCGTCATTGCAACTTGTTCCGACTGTCAACCCTCGCCTTCGGCTGCGCCTCGGCTCGGGTAGACATTTGTCGGAACTCTTTGCAATGACAGCCTTTCCGCACTTGTAATGAAATCTCGTACTATATATTTCACGGCTGAATTAATTGGCAAAGTGATGGTACCGCCCTTGACGGAGTAGTAGAAGTCCTACCACTACAAACCTGGCAGGGAACAGGTTCTGGGCAAGCTTGTTTCAATCTAGTAATGCCCTAGGTAGTAGAAGGGCACAATTTAGTGCCCGAAAAATTCTTTAAAAACGAGACATTATTGAAAAACAATAAACCCGACTGCGAATAAATTCTGTAACATCCTCGGTCGCATCATCACTTACCAACAGTTGAGATAGTGGTCAAACGCTAGCCTATGAAATCTCAGAATAAAGAAAAACAAAGAAACCGCGTCTAACCATAATTTCAAGCTTCATGTGCAATCTATATCCCTAAAGAGAAAAGATAGATACGTGTCTTTTTGAACAAAAGATATATATAACTCTTTTATATCTCTATATCCCTAATAACTCCGTGACGCTACGCTCCCTTTCTATTCTATCACATAGATTGTTATATGTTTATATCTCCCTTACTCTAACTTCTTTACGCTCTCTTTTTAACGGATATTATATGGTTACTACATCCCGCTTACTCTAACTCCGCGAACTGAGTCGTTGCGTCGAAGATATAAAAGAGTTAAAGACACGTTTGAGAAATGTAAGATATCCTGAAATAGTCTTTGGTTTAAGGAGATTTTTAACTAAAAAGAGTTATATCTCTATAATTAGATTTCTTTGACAAGATTATAACTCTTTTTAACTAAAAAGAGTTATATCTCCTAACTAATCACTCCTGAGTTACACACGTCTATTTCAAGCAATGTGTGTTCAAAAACCGCTCTGAGAAAATCCGCGCGCACCTCCCTTCTAAGTTGTAACCCGTATAAATTGCTTACTAGCATTATGACAAGAAGAAACGGCACAAAACTTTATATAAAACACGTTATCTACGCAACGTTCATTCAAAATGACTTATCAAATCGCTGGCGCGTAAAACCACATTATTTAAGAATGGTTATAGTGGCTTCACTTTTAGGTGAGTTGACGCCTTCTGGATTATTCCGTATTCTGAGTATACATTAGAACAAAAAATAGTTAATGTTCTCTATTCATAGAAGACACGTTACTAAACAGTATTGATCTGCAGTCACGGATATAAAGAGTTAAGAAGTATGGCTTCCCAACGTATTTATTACCAATAAGTAGATTAAGTTGGCACTTGAAAGTTATCCCCATTCGATGGGGTAACTGATTTCTATGTTATTGTGGTAGTTGATTTAGTACTAGAATAACGTGTTACCCGTGCGTGTCACCACCCACATTTTAAAATTGATTTTTTAAGTGAACGCTGTGAAAAATTTTAAGTCTGCATCCAGTCTGCATCAAACTCAAAAAAGTCATTGACCTGAAAAAGTTGAAATATTTTCTGACATTTGTGAAGTCAAATTTTGTCAAAATTGTTCAGTGATTTTTATACTGTTTATTTTGTTAAAATGGAGAATTTCATGGAGTATTATTTTGAGGAGGTGTTCAGTAATTTGGGGAGGGATTCTTTGAACGAAAGATTCAAAAGGCGAGAAATGGTCGAGTACTTTAACACAGTTATCACTGGTTGTGCAAAAGGTACGTTAGACGTTATGAAAAGTGTTGATGATAATGACGAACTACATTTTCTAAAGCTAAGATCGAATAGGGACTAAGCTGATTGCAAGGCTATTATTATTATATATTATGATTGAAGAACAAACATCCATAAAAATATGTAATTGTTTCAATGATAATTGTAACTAAAGTTTTAGTACTTAGGATAAAAAAAAAATTGTATTATGATAAAAAAAACGATATATATATTATGTTTCTTGAAGCGTTACACACCTTATATTTTTGTACATTGATACAATCCAAAATTTCATCGTACCGTCGCGGACGGTACATAATTGGTTAAAAATGAAACCCATTAATTTCGTCGTATCGATAGTATCGCACTGCGGCTTGGATGGTCAGAGCACCTGGGCATGTTTCCCAGGAGGTGTGGGTTCAAATCCCGTCGGTACGATGACATTTTGGGTTGTAACAATGTACGAAAACAAACTTATAGTCACAAAAGCCTTATCAAAAAGATCTTACAATGTAAATCTGACCTATACGAGTATGTTTTATTCCTGAGACTTCACTTTCAGTCCGTCCGTCCGTCCGTCCATGCATTTGTCAAGGGGCTGTATCTTGTAATAGGTAGATACTTTACATTTTCTTGCTTTTCAGGTCAAAACTTATCAGACCACACCACTTGCAGAAACTTCGTGGCCTCTACCATCAAATACCATAACAGCTGCAAGTCAAACAATGGTGATGTCTGCCTTATGGGGAAGTATCACAACCTACTCTACATAGCCATAAAGTTGGCTTTTGATTGGAGTCTCCAGGACAATGGAGTGGTTGCAGCTTTGTTAGATGAGCTATATGCTTGTGAGGGCACTTTCGAGAGAATATTTTTGGGTGAGTTAAGGCATATTTTACAGTTTCAAAATATAGTAATTCATTGGGTCTCAGCGTTTGTATATTCGTTTATAAGTCAGAGAACCAAAGTTAGCATCATAGCTCAATGAATTAGCAAGCTGAAATGGCAGTGGGCTGATTACATCTGTCGTAGAACCAATAAACGTCGGGGTAGATGTTTTTTAGAGACCACGACTCGGTCAACATTGTTTAGGGTGCCCTCCAGCTAGATGGAGAGATGATATGCGCAAACTAGCTGGCAGCGGTTGAAAACAAAGAGCTGGAGATCGAGATCAGTGGTGTCATAGGTGAGGCCTATGTCCAGCAGTGGATAGAGATAGGCTGATGATTATGTTTAAAATTATGTTTTATATTCTCGTAATTATGGCAGGAGACACGATAAAGACTTTGACAAAAACTAAAGTATAACTATTAAACATCAATGTCATGTTGAAGCAGTAGAAAATATTGTTTTGTATACAATATAATAACATTGCAACTGTTTGCAATATAAATTATTACATCTGTGATTTTGCTCAAACAAATTAACCAGGCATTAAGCGCAAGTAACTCAAGTTTTTTTGTTTTAGGAGCAATATTTGGAACGTCTGCTCCTTATTTCCTCGCCGGCTGGAAGTCAGATTTCATGGACAAAGAAGAAAATATCCACGCTTTAGTCTACTTCCTCGATCACGCTACTAATGCCAATTTAGAGTTTAGCAACGGGGAAAAGACGTATCGTTTCATAGATGTCCCCTTAGAAAGCTGTGGGCATGCATCGCCAGTAAGAGTTGTAATACAGATGGGAGCATCAGAAATGCTGATGATATTACTAAGATTTGGAGCAAGAGTCACTTCCGAGAAAGCGTCTACCAACCCAGCTGAGTCTATACTAGACAGACTAAAAGAATACAATAGAAAGTACCCATACGAACTAGTAAGTTGTCTCAAACTAATTTTGAGAGCAGTTCCACGCATAAAATTTACGGTAGACAAAAATGTATTCAAGCATCTCTCTCTGCCGAGTGATTACAATTTTCAAAGAAAAGTGGCGTTGGAAAAGTACGGCGAAATATTACAAGACCACCTAATGCCAGCTTCTAGATGTGGTCTAAGACCAGTAGAGCTGAAGCATTTATGTAGATGCCAAGTGAGACATCTGCTTTGGAAAAATTTTGAGCTACCGTTGGGGATACAAAAATTACCGGTGCCTTTACATGTTAAGCGATATTTAGATTTGTGTGAAGATTAAACTTTTTAACGATTTTTTTGTTTTATTTTGTATTTATTATCCTATTCTGCCATGGAATTTAAAATTTTAAGGGCAGTTTTGATTGTATTCATTATTTTAGCGCAGTGATGAAAACGCATTGCTAAGCAAGATGAATTGTTTTTGAAACTTGACTCACAAGGTGACATGCATTGATGGTATCTACCCAACGTTTTGGTGCAACTCATATTATTATTATCTATCTTTCTAGAAAGTGGTCAAACGCACGCATATTAAAATATAAAATATTGTACTAAGTAGGTTGGACTAAATTCAGTTGAGCAGCGTTTCGTTTCAATTTCCACACAAGCCTGAATCAATCTTAGACAGCATCGTCATAATACATTAAAGTAAGATAGTTCTCATGTATTTGTTTATCTGGAAAAAAAAGCGGTGAATGTGATAAATTTTGAAGACTAGTGGTCGCCAAGTGGTTGGAGTTCGAACATAATTCATTAAATTTTTAATGTTTTTCTAATGCATTTTATATATAAAAATATGCACTTTTTTCATATACACTTTAACAGTATCAAATTCGACGTTCATCCGTTTGCGCAATTTTCTTAAAAAGTTTTACAAAGTTTTTGATTCATGTATTAATCTATAGATAAATCAAAACTCGCGGTGATCAATTATGCCACTCCACTACTTATATAACAAAATGCCTTTTGATTGTACCACAGGAATTCGTGTATTTGTGAGAGAAGCCATCCACATATTATAGAAACGTGGTCCTCCCATACAACGCGTTTTAAGTGTTTGTTCTTCCTACGTACCTACGATGGGATCCTGCCTTTTCGCCGAAAATTTTTTTGGCCGATTATCACTTGCCAACCAACGTTTCGCCTATTTTTCACTTTGACAACTAACGATTGTAAATTTTTTGTATGACAATGTTTCATTTGGTAGATGTCATTATAATAATCAGCTTCACAATAAGTGAAGTGAATGACACAACACGTTCAGGGCATTTATCATTTGTCAAATCGTTCACTAGGCCAGACTACTTTTAGACGAATAACGTTTCGTCTGTGTAACAGTTCCCTTTTCGTACATTTGTATTATGATAAAAAATAAACTAATTTTTACGTGCAATTTTGATTTAAGAATTACAAAAAAACATTATATACTAATAAAAAACATTATGTAATAATACAAATTGTGTAATAAGTATAGCAACAGATGTACAATCAGAAAACTACATACACATTTGCAAAATTTCAAAGTACGGAACGAAGTTTAGATGAAATCGAAAGGAATGGGTTAGAACTGTGAGCAAAAATGTGCCAGAATCACTTTTTTTTCACTACACTCCTATGTAAACATGAATATATGTGTTAAAGTATCGAGATGCCACACATGAAGATAATCTACCTGCATGTTTCACAACATCGGTTACCATGCCTAGCGATTACCGGGAAATTCGCCGCGTTGGGACATCGCCCGAACACCGGTAGAAACAAAGGACTTGAGAGACTAAATGAATATTACTCTAACTGAAACGTTTACTACTTGAAAGTTGTCCTTATGAAAAGTGTCATTATAAAAAGTAGACCAAACGTACAGTTGGCAACTGTTAGGTTGGGAAATAAAACATAATTATGTGATAGGTTGGCAAATGATTATTCGCAGAAATAAAATTCTGCGAAACGTTAGTTGGCAAGTGATAATCTGCCAAACAATTTTGGGCGAAAAGGCAGAGATCCACCTGCAATATGGTAAAAGCCGGATAGTTGCCACACTTTCTAAAAAGCTCCTTTAAAAAATGTATACCTATAATTTTTTTATACAAAGTGTATTCTCAAACATAGTTCATTAATATTCTAACATACCCTATCTATAAAAAAATTATAAATTTTAAGTAAATCCAGTTTAATATGACCTCTAAAAAAGAGGATAGTTGCCAACTATAGCGGATACTAGCCTAACGTTAAACATGGTTGGGGGGATACTTGCCTGAAACACGTTTCTTGTATGGGGATCCTCTATTATTTTTAACTTTATTCTGTTTTTAGTATTTGTTGTTATAGCGGCAACAGAAATACATCATCTGTGAAAATTTCAACTGTCTAACTATCACGGTTCATGAGTTACAGCCTGGTGACAGACGGACAGACAGACAGACAGACAGACGGACAGCGGAGTCTTAGTAATAGGGTCCCGTTTTACCCTTTGGGCCGTACCCAAAGGGTAAAACGGGACCCTATTAATAACTAAGAATATAACTAAGAAAAAAAAATCTGTCTTTGATTGTTAAAAATGTATAGTTACGGATAGTTGCCGCAGGGCAACACCCTGCGGCAACTATCCGCAAAAGACAGTAGGGCAACTATCTGATTTGATAAGGATACTTGCCCTTTTTATTTACGAAATGAATAAAACATATTTAACAATAAAACCTAATAAACAGTGCAATTTAAACTCTAATGCACTCAAAGAAATATATTTTTGACTGAAATCGCAATCAGTTATAAAAATATTTAACAGAGATTACTTATCAATATCATTGTGACGCTCGTAAAAGTATTGCCGCGGAAGATGTTTTCTCACACGGACAAAACACGTGCGCCTACTTCAACGGCTTATGCGGCACTGAGGCATGCGCGGGGGACGCTTTTAATTATGATCAAAAAGAAACACTGTCAATACGTCTAACATAGAGCATTAGAAACTGAGGCATGTATCCGTCCGAGGCAACTATCCGGCTTTTACCCTATGTGCAATGACCTTCCCCTCGACTTTGTCCGCCAGAAATTTGATCTGAGTTGCTTCAAAAGGAGAGTTAACAGATTCCTCTTTCAAAAGGGCATGCAACGCAGCGATATTCGGTTTGATATTGCAGGTTTAAATAGGCGGTGGAGTGGAAACTATTTACCATCAGAAGGGGCGCATGCTTGTTTGCTACTCTATGTTTAGCACCCCACAGCTTTGCCCGCGTTTAATCCTGGCTATAAACCTCCCTGTTGAATCACTATATCTATTGATAAATACAACATCTATATCTATATCTCTATCATAAAAGTTTAAAAGATCTAAGGCTTAGATCTTACTTGTACGCTTAGATTCTAAGCGTACAAATTGACGGAAGCGATTTTGTTTGATACTATGCAAAGGTAAAGTAGATAGCTACTACTATACGATAATAATACAACCAGCTAGAGTATTCTAGAGTGGAGATCACGGCTCGGTAATCGTAGTGTAGGGCGATGATAACGCAAGTTGGCTGGCAGCGACTATGGGCAGCGGTTGGAAACAGAGAGCTGAAGATCGAGCTCAGTGGCGTGCCATAGGTAAGGCCTATGTCTAGCAGTGGACAGAGATAGGCTGATGATGATGATGATGATGATGATGATGACGATGAATAATACAACATACTTGTAAGTGTCCTCGCTGACGTTGATAGTCCCAGGGACTCCAGTAGTCTCACAGCGGCTGGTCAAGTTGACAGTGTTGCCGAAGAGACAGTAGCGAGGCATGCGGTGACCAATCACGCCAGTCACCACCTCGCCCGAGTGTATACCGATTGTGATACCCTGGAATGTATGTTATGAACATCTGATTTTTTGTGGTTTAGAACTTTCCATAGTTACACCTTGAAAGTGTAGCAATATATTAACAGGATTTTATTGAAAACAGGCTCTAATCTTGAGTTGTTTCTTTAAAATGTAGACAACAGAGCGCTTCATAACGATATCATATCAATCCATCCGCTGAATTTGCTGACACTAAAGATCTTATCAATAATAATATATGAAAAGATCAGTGAACTGAAATTGATACAGTATATACAACTACTCGTAACTAAGATAATACGACTTAACGCGTTCCTTGAATATATATATGGCATTTATTATTGTTTTTATAGTTTTTTTTTGTGTGCGTCATTGCAGTGTTAGTTACTTACCACCGGTTCTCCATCAACGGTGACAGTTTGAGAGAGATCCATCATATCAAGAGCAAGCAGGGAGATATTCTTGGCATGAGCTACCTCGTACTCTGGCAGTCCTGATACCGCCATGTATTTGTCTCCAACTGTTTCCACCTGGGAATAGTGAGGATTTCAAAATTTCAGTTTGAACTTGTAGACGGACTGGCCATTGGAATGTTTGCCAATTAATGGTCCGCGTACCCCTAGGGGGACGTAAAGTAAAATGAAGGGGTACGATGCGTGCTACATCGTCGACAGTTGGCTAAGAACTGGATGCTATTTAGCAGTAGGGTGTTAATGACGGCGCATCGTGCTTACTACTACAAGTATGTCAGAGTTTTTAGAAGCTGTTATGTTCTGGCCTGCAGACCGCTAGCGTACATTATGTAGCTTAAAGAGTACGCTCGATGAAGTCGTTTTTAAAGGGCAACGGACGGCAAAGACAAGCAATACTCATTGGGAAACACTGGGCTATTGGTAAGTGATTGCTGTGTTTTCCAAGCATATGAAACAGTATGGTTCCTGGGTGGAAGTCTCTACATTGATAACGATACGTTCTGTCATCGCAAACGTCTACTAAAGGGAGATGCAGCTAGACAGATATAAAACAGCATCTCTTTTCTTAATGATGGTCATCGCTCGAACTTCATCGCTATTCATGTAGAGACCAGCCTTGTTGAAGCGTTTAACTTTAGTTTTTTGTTTCGTAATTACGATTGGTCATAGCCCCTGTAGGTTGCAGGACAGTGCAGGAGGTATAATTAAGGTAAATATCGAGCCATATTTAGGTTTCAAAAGTGAAAAACCGACTTCACATGCCACACCAGTCAGTTGGGGTACTAAGTTTTTGATTTTTATCTCCATATCTCTGGAGATACTCATTGAATTGTATAATGAGACCACCGTGAACCGTTCTTCTCAGTGTATTTGTGGAAAACATATTGCGCAGTAGCAGGCAAATCTAATAATGCGAGACAAATGACAACGTACCTTATATACGTTAGCATTTCTCTTCGGATCAGTAAGTACATCAAACGCAGTGTAAAGATCGTTTAGCATTCTGACGATCTTCATAGCGCCCTTGTGGTCGTTGTTCCGAGCACAGTAGTTGGCAAAACCGACGATTCCACTGAAGAGCAGAGTAACGGTGTCGTACCGACGGGCCGGGACCGGCCGGCGGTGGCGGAGTTCAGTTGCCACGCTGATTGGTAGAACGGAGTAGAGGAGCCTGGATTAAGAAAGTTGGGTTTGAACAGAAAAATGTATATGCCTAATTATTATCTGGACACGACTTTTGTTGGGTCATTTTTTAACGCAGTTACATTTCCTGACTTATTATTTATTCGTAGATTATTATACAGTGACCCTACATATTTTTCATTTGTAGATGACACACATAATGTTTACGTAGGTGGTAGAAGCATTATATCGATGTTCCGCCTGAATCGCTACCAAAAAGTAGCTTACTTACATCAAGGAGATATCATCGCTTATCACCAGGCGAGACAGTTATGGCGGCAAATTTTCTCTTTGATAGTGGTAAGCTACTTTTTGGTAGCAATTCAGGCGGAACATCGATATAATATGCTCACACCACCTATAGACGAACAGCCGTGCCAGGATTTGAACCGGCAACCTCTCGCTTAGCTTAGAAGTCAAGCAATCTATCCCTTTTGCCAACAGAGCTCTTAAAATTATGTGATATAAAGCGCAATGGTGCTTGCATGATGTCGAAGCGCTCAATAGCTGACTTCTTTCATATTCTTGAATACACATAGCGCACATACACAACCAACCTATCTTCCAAACTTTAAGAGGGAACGCGGGGTGCACTTTTCCATACAAACGTATTCCCCCTTTTCCTCCCTGGAAAATGTTTCTAGAGCTAAATTTGTTTCTAAAAAAATCAAGGTCTGCTGTAGCTATCATTTGCTTTTTTGACCAACCAATTGCAAGTAGAAATATGACCCTTCATAAATATTAAAGAGGAGATTAGAAGGATTATATTTCTTTTTTAACAGCAGACCACGTTCACAAAGTACACCCCACGTTCCATTTAAAGGGCCAGTTTCACCGGTTCAAGTTATATCAGACTTCAAATAGCTATCTGACAGATGACACCAAATAAAAGCAGTCAAAAATCTGTCAGAAAAGTACCTAATCTGGGCTATCTGGAACCGGTGAAACTATTATATATTATGTGGCTCAGTGGCGTGTCTTGAGAAAGTCCTACGTCCAGCAGTAGACTAATACCAAGTGCTTGTCCGTCTTCAATCATCACAATCAGCCAATTTCCGTCCACAGTTGGACATAGGCCTCTCCTATGGCACGCCATTGAGCTCGATTTTCAGCTATTCGTTTCAAAATTGCTGCCAGCCAGCTTGCGTACATCATCGCTCCACCTAGCTGGAGGGCGTCCTACACTACGTTTGCCGAGCCGTGGTCTCGACTCTAGAATTCGTCTACTCCGTCTTCAATAAATAAAACAAATGAGGTACCTGTCGGTCTTCTGTTTTTCCGAATCCAATTCCCTGAAGGTCTGTTGCAGCTTGTCAGTAAGAACCTCCAAGTTCTGTGTCAGCTTGTAATCAGCTTCGAACTGCTCAGACATGAGGACCAGGTCGCGAGTGGCATCGTGGAGTGGTATGTCAGAGATGCAGAGACCTCGACTGGAAATATAAAATGCTGCTATTCTTTAAGAAGTCACAGTGGTTTTGACTCACGAGCACGCGACAGTTGGGATGGATTCAGCCTTTTATAATTAAAGCAACGCACACTAGTAATATATCGAATTACACAATCATGGGGCCTTTCATTAAATTACCTTTAATAATTACAGTGATTGAAATTTGCGACATGACAAAGATGGAGCAATAGACTGTATAGTTGCGTCCCTATCATTTCGTTTATTTTGAACCGACTTCCAAAAAGGAAGAGGTTCCCAATTCGTCCATGTTTTTTTTGTATGTATGTTACGTGATTACTCCGTCAATTGTGATCGGATTCGAATGATACTTTTTTTGATCAGTAGGGAACATTTCCAAAGCAGTTCCATTGTAATTTCATCTAGATTTGATAAGTATCTCCAGAGATATGACGATAAATGTCTCAAACTTGCTACTGAAACTGACTCGCGGGGCATGGAACTCGGTTATTTTAGTTTTTAAATTGTGTCCATTCAATGTTGTTCATTACTATTCGGTGATACGCCAGCTGATGCCTAATTACAATCAGTCAACAAGTCAAATTAATAAACCGCATCTTATAATTTTGAAGTGACAATTTCATTGGGCGCGTTGAGCACTTTTTGGGTGAACAAAAATCATAGACCTCGCGTCATCGTGAGCGAACGCTTCCCATGAGCTATATGTATACTGTGTATCTCGACGATACAATTCACAAGTTACTTAGTTTTCACCTCTATCGGCAGTCCCCAAAAACTGCCCCGCATGTTTTTTGTCATACATTATGTCATATAGTCAAGCATTTAACCGCCATATCATCTATGCGATCTACGATGTAGCAGGCTTGCCTAGAAGGTCGTAAATAGTCGGAAGAACTGCGTGCCTAATGCGAGTTTTTAAATTGGTTTACTCATTCGATCACGTTTACGTAAACGCAGATTTGTATGGAATTAAAAAGCGCCATCTAGTGTGCATAATAGGCAACATTGTAATTTTCATACAAATCTCAGTTTACGTAAACATGATAGAGCAAGTCAATAAGTCCCTAAATAGTACAGGGTACATGTCAATAGTAATAAGTAGATTAGTTTTAGTCTAAGATACAACTATTGTACATTGTGTTGCAATAAACAATACTGAATAAATCTAAAGAAACTCGCACTAGGCCCTCTGTTCACTCGTGACTTGAAGACCCCTGAATTGTACTAATCGGGAAACACAGACACCGGCTAATAATTCCATTCCTTTGCAGTACGCTTGATGAAAGATGCAGCATAACGCTTGGATATTCATATCTAACAACCCGCTCTAGACATTTTAGTTGGACGTTTATCATTCAAACTGCAAAAGAATGGAACTCGTTGCCGGCCGACTTGTTTCCGAGTAGCTTTAACTTGGGTGACTTCAAGTTCAGAGTCAACACACAACAACCTTATGACAAACTTTGACAGTTCGAATGAACGAAATGAACTAAATGACAGGGACATAGCTATACGGGGTATTAGCTCAATCTCCGTCATTAGGTTCATTTTAATCCCTATAAAACTTCATGATAAACCTGCTGGTATACCTTCCTATCTTTAAGGCAAACACACACCCTCAGTCACATCGTCACATTCCATCAGGTGAGATGGTGGCCGAAAATTTGTAATAAAAAAACTGTTTAAAAGCAATACGTACCGACTTATTTTTACATATTTGAATACTTTCCTGACTGCGTTTCATCTCTAATTTGTATTGAGTAAAAAAATACTTCTTACCGAGTCAGGTCGTCTAAGTTGGTTACACTCGGGTAACATTGGAACACCACAACGTCGGTCTCAGGAATATACAGCATTTGACCCTAAAAAATCAAATTATTGTATTAAATTAATTATCTGATATCAGAGCCGGTAGTCTCAACATGAATAGCGATGACTAGCGACCGATAATCGTCGATAAGAAAAGAGATGCAAATATACAACTGTCTAGCTGCACCTTCTTCTATAAGACGTTTGCGATGATAGGACGCATCGCTATCAATGTAGAGACTTTCCATCTGATTTTAGACATTATAGACTAAGCATCGAAATGTAATAAAAAAGTTAACAAATTTTTCTAACGCTTTAATTGAAAACCAAACTAAAAAGTAGAAAATTAATTTCCAATACATTTAAAATATGAGTATTTTTGTCAAGAATGTCGCGTACGAGTATCAGTGTGTCTGGTTGTATTTATATTCATCACCACTTGAACGCTGGATTTTACTAAACAATGCAATGGTCTAACACTTCGTGATCGAAAAGATTTTTGAAAATTTTTGTTTTTTGGTAGCAAGTCAGGTGGTATTGAAATAATGCTTGCAACACGTGGTTGGTCCGTCTTCTGGGCAATCGTACTATATTTAGACCACATAGTCAGTTGACATCAGGTGGGATAGTCGCATTGAGCATTAAAATAATAATAATGTGTAGTTTCGACGACAACTTATACAAATTTGTTACCTTCAAACGAAGAGAAGCAATATCCTCGTGAGGGTCAGTGTGGTTGATCTCTTCCGATTTAGTTTTGAGAACATACACCGTGTTGATGTGAGCGAGCACATTGGCGAACGTCATCTCTAGATGAGGTCGCACCTGTAAAAAAAATAACTTGACTCAGAATTTCCTAAGGGCGTCCGCACCGTTAAGCGTGTTCCCGGCGCGAGCTGACGGCGCGGGTACCACGAAGGGTTATTTAAGTTTCTTTTATGCGACGGGCCATAAGCCTTATCGCGTGTTCATTCTATCGGGTGTTAGGTACGATTTTTAATCGGATATTCCAATGGCAGAACATTTTATATGAAGCTAGATATTCACACTTGTCAGCCCGATTCTGCCATTTATTTTGGGAAGCCGATTAAAAATCAGATGCGACACCCGACAGATGACGGACAGAACACGCGGTAACGCAGTAATATTTCGGCGCGAAGGCGTTATTACACTCCCAATAAATAATAATTCATTATTAGAAGCTAGATTGAATTCATTTGCGATTGTCAAAATATTTAATTTACTTACTCCATGATTTATTACCAAAATCACTTTATTATTATTTCTAAATTTATTTTATGATTTATAATTAGGCTTCAGACTTATAACAACATTTTAAGCGTACAAACATTTTAAACGTTTACTCAACGAGCTGAAGTTGATATAAATATGGCCGCCCGACGCTCCCCACCTCATTTGAGCCCGGGCCGTCGAGCGGTATGGAGCTCCGAACGTTGCTGTGTACTTGTAATATTTATGTTGTAAACACATAAAGTTACTTGATATTTGAACAGAAGACATTTATTTCAAGTCTTCTACTATGGGGTGATCGTCACCATGATGATGACGTCAGCACTGCTAGCGTCACACTTTGTGAAAACGATCGTGGGGTACCACTCCAGTCAATACATACTGCTTAAACCATCATTACATGACCGTGCTATCACACCGTTCATACGTCACCGTGGCGCATTCACGAATTGAAAAATTACATATAACGTGACCACATACCGAGTGAGTACCGAGCTCGAGGCGCGTATAGGTAAGATTCGCGTTCCAAACGTTTCTATAAAGTCAGAGTACTGTATATCAGTCAGTTCACACCGCGACGCGACGCGACGTGATGCGACGCGACGATACATTTAGAGTGGCGCAGCCAGAAGCCGCAGCTTATTGTGTAGTTAATAGAGTTCAATTGTTTATCACGCGGTTCAATTGTTTCTTTCCGCTACCCCGCTCGGTGCAGCGCGGCGCTGCGAGACGCCGCGCGGCGCAGCCTGAATCCACAGAACTAACTCAATGAAATGTGTATCTTTTTGTATAGTAAATGAAGTTCTTTTTTGTAATACTCTCTTAACAAGTGCGCGCCGCGTCGTGTCGCGGTGTGAGCCGACCCTAATAATAATTATAACCGTAACGCAGCGCTGCGCTATAAAATTAAATAAAACAGTACCCGAAGCGGAGGCCCGTGCAGGGAGCCCGGTTTGTTAACCCTCGCGCTCCCTTCACGGGCCTCCGTGAGCGGAGGCCCATGCCGGGAGCACGCTTAACAGTTTGGACGCCCTTAAAATATTTCTATTATAATTTTATATGGCAAGCGAAATCCACCAAAAATTTGAACCCCGTTGGCGCAAAGAATAGATGGCTTGATTTCTAACCAAGAGATCGCTGATTGAAAACCTAGCATGGGAGTCAATTTGTTTCTCACTCGCTGAGAACAGTCAAATATTGATCTCCGTGAAGAAAAGGGCAAAAACGTGATATGACGTTATTTATGGACATCTCTTTTAGTGTTCAAGAGATTATCCTAAATGCAACCTCTATCGAGTATAACATTCTTGGTCTGAGCCTCATGTGTGCCGCAGTTTGACGTTGTATTAGTTAGGTAAATTATGTAATTGCTTGGCATGACATCTTCTTGGACCTATTTTATGTCTTATCTTGTCCCCATATTTCTAGGTTACTCACCGTGTCCAGAACATCAGTGATCTTGCAGTCAGGCTTGGTAACCCTGGGAAGTAGGCGGGACACGGTACGACCGGCTTGAACGATTTTCAGCTCGCGATCAAACATCAGGTGGAATGGAAACACGCGGCAAAACGTTGCGGGACTCACTTTTGGTTCTGAAATTATAAAAAAACGTGTATGTTTGTTTGTACTACGTACATAAGAAGTTACACTTCATCATTGGCTGTGACGAGAATGTAAAAAATATCTAACCTCATGGGCCATGGCAGTCATATTATGGGACATTATGAGTTTATGGTATGTATCAATTTGTAGGAATTTCCAGCCCATATATATTTTAGGCCAATAGATCCTAATTTTGTAATAATCCCAACATTTCAACAATATAGTGCTATTAACCTACTAGGATACTTGAAAATTTTTGAGCAACATATCTACATACTTACTCTGGTGGGTTGAAACCTGCCGTACAACAGTGGTAACTACCACCCAGGTAATCAAGAGTTCGCTTGTAGAATTGTAAACTAGTTAGTATTTGACGTCTTTGTCACCACGTTTTAGTAAATACGTGGTGACATAGATGTCAAATAAAGGTACCTCTTAAAATATAGTGACAATTCCACTCACCGAGTGACAAGGTCTCAATCTCAGCAATCTCAGGCGCGCACACACGACCAGTGGTAGAAGTCTCCGTGATGAGGAATTGGACGTGGTCACATTCTTGCTTAGTCTTCAGGATTTCTACCTTCACTTCAGTATTATGGAGTTTGCTGGCTACCGTCTAAAAACATAATTAGGTGTATTCTTTGTAGGTCGTTCAGTTGTTGGTGTTGTACCAGGCCTCCGTCACTCGCCCATAGCTACTGCGATTTATACCTAAACTTTCGTCACCTGCGCCGGTACTATCTGCCAGTCGGTTGTCACTGCTCACGCGCGCGCAACGTATATTTTTATTCAAATGACGGGATAACTGCGCATTCGTATTCTATCATAGAAACGATTTAAGTTTTTCATAGTCAATTTGCGGGTTTGACAAAAGACAAGCATAATATGTTTCATTTTTTTATGCTACCGATACTAAAATGACAAGACGGCGTAAAATTCACTTTTTCGACTTAAAATTCTACTCTTAGTTAGGAACTTTGATGTATATAAAATATATTGTGAGGTAAATAAAAATAATTCGTAAGCTTTTTTATTAGTTTATTGAGTCAACCCTTTACTGTATCGGGGCGCGCCGGTACATCGCGCGCTGAACGAAGTAATAACAACGCTTAGTCGAGCGCCTTAGACACATTTTTGCTTGTATTGTCTGAAATAAACGTTGGTATTGTGTTTTTGTAGGGGAGTGAAGTATCTGTTACGAGTAACTATTATATAATCTGTGGTTGTACTCCATATTTCTGCAGATTCCCATTAGTTCGTTTGGATTTTACAATAAAATATTTAAACATGAGATTAGTCATGTTTTAACTGGTTTTCAGAAAAATCTTTGTTCAAAAAATCATTTTTTCGTTCTCCATTCGATTGTATGTTTTACTAGAAGTGCCCCGCCCGCGGCTTTGCCCACGTTCAAAATTCCTTTTATTTACTTAACTTTTCTTTTGTGAAAACCTTTCTATCATAAAAGATATCAAATAAAAATTAGCAAAATCTGTTGACCCGTTTTCATGTTATTGCGTGACTAAGCCAAATCTAGATTTATGTTTATAAAACCCGAAAAACCCAAATTTTTAGACTTTGTTACCTACCCCATTTCGAAAAATCCTGCAACACGTACTTACTTATTTATTTACAGAAGTACCTATGTAAAGTTTCGAATAAAACAGACTATCTCATCTTGTTTTACCATACACACTTTTAATCCCCGTTCCGTATCCGGGGGGAAATTTAAAGAAAATCCTTTCTTAACGGATACCTACGTCATAATAAATAACGCAAAATTTCAGCGCAATCCGAAACAATATTAATTTCAGACTTTGTTACCCCACCTCACCCTTTTAACGGTGGAATATCGAAAAAGCCTTAAACACGTATTTACTTATTTATTTACTGAAGTACTTGTATGAAGTTTCGAATAGAAAAGACTATCTAAGCTTGTTTCTCCATACAAACTTTGAAACCCCTTTTCATCCCGTAAAGGGGTGAATTTTGAAAAATCCTTTCTTAGTAGCCTTACGTACTAAGACAAATATACCCTCCAAATTTCAAGTCTCTACGAGCTGTGCGTTGTCAGTCAGTCAGTATGTCAGGACAAAGATTTTTATAGTATTAGATGTATTTTTGTAACGCCAATTCTCCGCTTATTACTCGTATAATGAATTGATTTTGATAATTCCTTTTTTGTTTACTAAGAAGTGAACCCATATACATCTTATCGAAATTGATTCAGCGCTTTTAAAAAAAATAAAAAATACAAAAGTAAATAGTATGTATTTACTTTTGTATTTTTTATTTTTTTTAAAATAAAATACAAAGTAAAAATACAAAAGTAAATAAGTAAATACCTATGTACAAACATACATGGATAAGGTTTTGGTTCTTTGTAATTCCCTTCATGAACCTTAAACCCTTCGTTTTGTCAACGACCTTAAATTGTTTATTACATTCATGTTTCAGATATTCTTGTATTAATTTAAATAAAGACCCACCTTCACAATACCAATGACGATATGCTCCAAGCCAGGCCTGTCAGAATAATAATGGAGGACCAAAGCGCCGTCTTCAGGTCTCTCGGTGCATCTGAAGGAAGGAGATCTCATCCCTGGGTACAGCGTGCCGAGGTGGTCGTGAAGACCATCCAAGTTCTGAACATGAAATAGAAGAGAAAAAAATTAAGCCACGCAACTATTTATGTATTTTTATCCGGGTGGTCGTGATCAGGATACAAGATCAAAATTATAAAGTTATTGCATTTGCATCGATCCTTAATATATGCCAATTTTATTACCGACTTCACATAAAATGAGGTACTCAATTCGTCTGTATGTTAATATAATAATATAACATTCGTCTGTATTTCTTTTTTGTGTGTATCTTACGCGATTACTCCATCAATTCTGAATTGATTGATTATTTTTGTAATTGGTGGGGTACGTTTCCAAGGTGGTCCCATTGTAATTTCATCGAGATCTAATGAGTATCTCCAGAGATATGACGATAAACGTCTCAAACTTGCTACTGAAATTGACTCGCAGGGCATTAAAGTCTGTCGTTTTAGTTTTTAAACTAATCTTTTTTATATTTAAATTGTTTCTATTAATAAAATAATATAACCACTATAATGTACAAATGATAGATTTAAAAAATAGAGGAAAACCATTTTTATTCATAATTTTAACCCGACTTCCAAAAAGGAGGTCCTCAATTCGGCTGTAAGTTTTTTTTGTATGTATATTACGCGATTACACTGTCAATTGTATACCGATTCGAATGATTATATTATATTTTATTTTTTTAATCGTTAATTATATCGAGATGTGATAAGTATCTCTAGAGATATGATGATAAACGTCTCAAACTTTCTACTGAAATTTACTCGCGGGGCATGGAAGTCGGTTGTTTTCGTTTTTAAACTATCTATACTAACTCTCTATACTAGTTGGTGAGAAATTGCGTTGAATGATTCCGTTATATAAACAGAGATTTCTAAGCGTAGCGTGTTCACCATCTTCGACCACATCATCGCTTACCACCAGACGAGATAGTGGTCAAACTCTCGCCTTTAACTATGTAAAAAATGTATTCGAACATAAGACGCTCCGAATATTTTGAACAAGGAGCTTACTAATCAGGTGGCCCTGTCGAAAACCAACCTGCAAAAAATCCCTTGGAGTGGCACCCAGCACCTGCAGAATCTTGTCGTATCCAGAGTCCTGACAGAATTCAAAGAAAGTCTTCCCAAACAGCTCCAGAATGGCATCTGCTGGTATTTCTGTAATTTTTTTTCAATAATAATTAATATTGACTAGGAGGGGCGATGATGTTCGGAAGTTCTCTGGCAAGAGCTGGATGAAAGTTGCCAAGGATCGTGCTCAGTGGCGTGCAGTTGGAAAGGCCTATGTCCAGCAGTGGACTAGTATAGGTTGTATAGTATAGATGATGAATTAATATTATGTAGGTTATAAATAAAGTATCTTGTAATACTTTAATTTATTTAGGTTATATGCTACCTGGCGTTAGTATTTTTAATTCGTTTTTGTTTCTCTTTAGCACAGACAGCATTTCATTTGAAGATGTGTAAATGCGGTAATGAGGAAGTAAAGTCAACCGACCAGAGTGCAATCTCCATAAGGAAAAAAGCCATTGTAACGGATCTTTCAAATTTGGCTGGCATCAGATAACATACTGCAAACTTTGGTATCGCAACGCGAGGCAGCGGCCGGTGTGGCGTGTTGTGAAAATGCTAAAGCGTATTCTAGACGGATGTAATCCAGCGTCCCAACAGAGGTGACCTTCTTTCCATCTGCGGATTGTGTTTTGGCTACACGGATGTCATCCACGCTCCAACACGCTAGCGGATGGGAACTCTCTACCGTACTCCAAGGACGTTAAAGGTCAAATCCAAATTGGATTACATCTGCAGTCTAGATGGATCAACAATCAAGGTCACCTCGTTGGGACGCTGGATTACATCCGTCTAGAATACGCTTAAGCAATGTTCTAGTTCTGGCATTAAATTGAAATAAATAATGATAGGACTTTAGTTAAAAGCGGCAATAGTTAAGGCGTCTCGCGATCTGGAGGTTATGAGTTCGATCCCCACCTATTGCATACCACCTATTGACGTGAACCCACTCCAGGCAAAAGCATATTTTAGCTTAGTTGGAGGGGTTAGACATAAGTTAAGACTACTGTAGTTAGCAACCCAATGTGGGTTGCTGCCAGTAAGCTTAAAAAAAGGCAGAAAAGAAAAGTTGAAAACCAAAAATTTGTAAGATTACCGTAGAATTAAAAGATAAATATATTTGTATAAAATGTATGTGCGTTGTTATTGTTAGAAATTTCATTATCAAATAATTCGTTTAAGGTTTTATTTTAGCCTTTTCATGATTTTATTGGATCGAGAATTCTATCATGCAAGGAATAAGTGCATTCATTAGACGATATGTATAGGTTTATTGAGTATTTTTTAACACTGTTAAGATAGAGCCATACTGGTGCGATCTGCGTGCGCGGTCGCGGGCGTGTTCAGATAGTGTGGTAGTTTTTGTACCGAACGGTTTAAACCAAAACGCGATCTACGGTGATCAGAAAACGATTAAACGCTGATCGCACCGGTGTAGCCGTCTTTTTATTTAATATCAAACCTTTTTATATTATGTCCTTCGTGCGTACCGGCAATATCTTCGTTTAGTTGGGTGGTTCGAGCTATGGGCAAAGTGTACCTATCAAGTTCAATATGAAGGCTCAGTCTTATTATCATCATCGGCCTATATTAGTCAACTGCTGCACATAGGCCTATGCCAGGGAACGCCACTTGGCTTGAACTTCAGCTTTCTGCAGGTCGCAAGGGTTAATTTGGGTTGAGGGTGGCCTACTGAAACCTTCCGGGGACTGGGGGCCGTTTTCTGGATCGAATTCCGTTTTCTCGATTGAAAATCAGATTGCGAACGCGCACGTGGACGCAGGAAGCTGAGGTGTGGTTGTACTATTAGTCTTATTAAGAAGTAATTAACTTGACTATACTTACGAAGAACTTCGACAGCCGCGGTGATCAGATTGTAGGTGATCTCATCTTCATAAATCTGGCGCACCAGAAAACTTCCCTCCATTGCTACCTCGGCCTTTTTTCTGAAATGTTTAATATTGGATTTTAAATGCATGCATGAATATATATATATCAGTGTAAAATAAATGGAAATATTATTTCGAAATATATTTTACAAAGAGTCGTTTGTAAATTAGAACAAGTTAATCTAAATAGTATTAATTGATTTAACTAACTTTACAAAATTGTAAAATAAAATCTTTATAATATCGTTTAAAAACTAAAAAACAACCGACTTCAATGCCGCGCTATTCATTTTCAGTACCAATTTTAAGATGTTTATCTCAATATCTCTGGAGATACTTATCATACCTCGATAAAATTACCATGGTACCACACTTGGGATATCTCCTTTCGAACAAAAAAAGAATAATCGAAATCGGTTCATAAACGACGAAGTTATCCGCGAACAAACATAAAAAAAAAAAAAAAAAATATACGGTCGAATTGAGAAACCTCCTCCTTTTTTTGAAGTCGGTTAAAAAATTAATCTGAATAAAAAAATTAGGGATGTCCGTGTGGTAAAGTGCCAAAAACGCTGGCTGCATTCCCGCGTTGAATCGCTAAAGAGATTCTTTGTGCTAGGAATGAGCCAGCCCCTTTGTCACCGGTGGCATCGACAAGGCGAGGAGCAATTTTCTTGAGAAAAGTTTTGGAGCTTGGACCCCATGGACCAAAAGTTTCAACGCCAAGCGGCATATATATTAAATGTAAATCAAACCCTATATTACAAAAGCAAAAGTCCCTTAATTAGTCCCTATATACTTGTTTGTTTAGGACACAGTTTGGGTCCTCTTCACAGTCAAACGACTTTACCGATTTTGGCTGAAATTTTGCACAGGGATAGCCAGTATAGTAGATTAGGATAAATTATACTTTTTAAGGCGGGCGAAGCCGCGGGGCACTGCTAGTATTTAATAATTTGGAATCGGTGCGATTTATTTAATAAATTAAATTGAAATTGCCTAGCTCTTTTCAACCGACTTTCAAAAAGGAGGTTCATAATTAATCTGTATATTTTTTATTTAATTTTTTTGTATGTTTATATGCGATTACTCCGTCAATTGTGAACCGATTTGAATGATTCTTATTTTTAATCGGTAGAGTACGTTTCCGAGGTAGTTCCCTTGTAATTTCATCGAGATCTGATAATTATCTCCAGAGATATGACAATAAACGTCTCAAACTTTCTACTGAAACTGACTCGTGGGACATGGAAGTCGGTTGTTTTAGAACGAGACGTACGAGTACGTCCTGTACAAAAACATCAATTTTTTTTATACTTACTTGATAGTTTCCCATGTTTCTTCATCAAATGTTTTCATCACCAGGAGCTCCAGAGCATAATTCACGAACCCGTACTGAAAATATTAAAAAAATATATCAATCATTAAAACACTAATTAATTATAATTATTTAAACAATTGATTTGTATGGATATAGATTAAAAACTTAATGACAAGCAGAAACTAATTTTGACTTACCATCTTTAGGCCGGTCTTCTAAAATTGTTCTGGAAATGAAAATAATATCGTTTAAAAACTAAAAAACAACCGACTTCAATGCCGCGCTATTCATTTTCAGTACCAATTTTGAGATGTTTATCTCAATATCTCTGGAGATACTTATCATACCTCAATAAAATTACCATGGTACCACACTTGGGATATCTCCTTTCGAACAAAAAAAGAATAATCGAAATCGGTTCATAAACGACGAAGTTATCCGCGAACAAACATAAAAAAAAAAAAAAAATATATACGGTCGAATTGAGAAACCTCCTCCTTTTTTTGAAGTCGGTTAAAAAAAATTACTTAGGTACTATTTATATTTAAATTATATTTTATTATATATTGATGGTAATGATAATGAAATTGTAACCGAAATTTGATATGAAACCAGAATAATATGCTGATTGGATCATATCTAAAATAATCAAATGGACTCAACATGTTTTTACGTAAAGATGTTTTTTTTTATTTTGTTTAATATCTTATAGGTTAGCGTTTAACCACTATCTGGCCTGGTGGTAAGCGAAGAAGTGGTCGAGGGTAGTGAACATGCTAGGCCTAGATTGCTCCGACTCTCAAGGACTGTGCTGCCAATAACACCGTAAGGTCATGACGGCAGACTTTCTCCTTGATGATGGTAAGCTACTTTTTGGTAGCAAAGCAGGCGAAACATCGATAAAACATGCTCCTACCACATATGACGAACACCAGTGCTAGGATTTGAACCAGTGACTTCTCGCTTAGAAATCCGTCTACTCTCAATGCCAACTGGTCTCTTATCAAGTGCACCCTACAAGCACAAAAAGTATCAATGTTTCTTTTAGTACTGCTATTCGGCCTGGGATGGTACCATCTTATCAGCCATTTAACCTAACCGACTTTGGTGGTTTGAAGAGTAAATGATTATAATAGACCCAATTCTTAGATATTTCAAAGCGCCTGTGCTCGTAAAATCGTTGCAAACTAGAGATTTCCGTTTTTGAGTACCTCTGGCTGAACTAATTAAAAAAACAGCTTATCGCATACAATCAGGCGATTACTTAGCTTGTCTCTTGATAATATAAGGTAATAAGAAGATATTTTTATTCTAACGGCAGACTAAACCATTTAGGCTGTGTCTCATCGTACAACATTACAATAAAAACAATACAAAAGGTAATTCTATTTGTATTCAGCCAGCATAAAACTCGTTTTGTCTAGCGTTTAATCTCAAAGAAAATAACGAAGCAAACCTCTGTAAGCATTTATTTTTTTAATTTTCCACTGAAGCGTTCATTTTGTGGCAACAGAAATGAATAGGGGCATTTATTTATCCGTGGATTTAATATTTATTTACTGACTTTGCAGATGGAGGAGGTTTGTATTCGTGTAAATTTTGTTATTATAAGGCATCTCTCCGACAGCCTTTGATCGAACCTTGAAGTTTTTTTTTATTTAAGGCCTATTATGGTGATCGACTCATACACTTTTTTTTCGACAAAATACTCTCTTAAAATGAATACATTTTTATTACATGCATTTTTTTAGCATAGACTAAACAATTTATTTTTATTTTTCTGTATACAATAGCAATCGTAATAAGTTTTGGCCAGGAACATAGATATTAATTAGTTAATTAGAGAATATTGGTGAAATATTGAGAAAATGTTAAATTTTTATGAATTGTGTGGGTATTTACAGCTGTTCCAAATGTCGAAGCAGCTAAAAGGCTAGATTGCCGAGTGGTCATCTCAAATTTCCTTTGCTTACTATAGCTATACGTATCACAGAGTGTACATAGTACCGGCCCGGTGGCGTAATCGGGAGAACGGTCGGCTTTGATGCCGTGGTACCGAGTTCAAACCGCCGTGCACCAATGGATTTTTCTATCGAAAAATGTATGTGCGCTTCTCACAGTGGCCCTCCGGTGAAGGAAAACATCGTTAAGAAACCAGCAACTCCCGCATGGTGGTAGGACACTATCTAGTGTCCGCCTGGCCAGCAACCACCCTCAAGTTAGAAAATCTGTCACCAAACATCTAATGTGTTCCGGCAGCTATCCTTGAGAGCCAGTTCCCATTCTAGGCCTAGCGTGCTTACCATCTTCGACCGCATCATCACTTACCAAGAGGTGTGATAGTGGTCAAACGCTAGCCTATAAAGTTTTTTAAAAAAAAGTAATATAGTACATACACAGTAATTACGTCACGTATTTATTTTTACTATTTCATCTGATATTGTTTGTTGTACCTTCAAATCAATATATCACTATTTATTCGTAGCTTAATGGCTACATAAAGATCATAGATATAATTACACATCCTGTACTGAGGATATTATTATTATCTGATTAAAATATTTTCTGACTGTTACTACTAATTTAGCTGATGCTGCTACTCGATCTTAGATGGCAGCACCATTCGGAAAATTCAGGCTTTCCTTGGATGCACGTGTCTACATAACATTTAGTGTTTGGTTCGCCTATTTGACACTAGGTGGCGCTAGTTTGATAATCCTGCAGTGAAAACAATTTGCGTGATGTCGTTTTACTTTTTAAGTAATTTTGCAAAGGAAATCAAATGTGAATCATCTTCATATACTTACTCAATTTATTATATTAATTATGAAAAAGAAAATCATAAAATGATGTTCAGAAAATGAAAAAAAATAAACAACTAAGGTAATAAGTAAGATAAACAATACTAAGTATGAATAGAAGTCACTAACATAAATAATTACAAGAACATTATAATATCGCTTACTTCAAAGCAAAACAATGCATGGAAGCTACAAACAATAACAAACAATAAATCATACCAATAAACTTAATCATAGAACAAAAAAAAGCACACAGTTTCATTCACTTACTTACCGCAGAACCTTACAAAATTTCGTCCAAAAATAACTTCGGCTTACTTCACAAAACAATCCGCAGTGAAGCCATATGATTTTACACGTATTTGTTTATATTTAGGCCGAGAAAATCCCCCTACACGTGACCGATCGAGCCTCGAGTTTGGCTCTCACTGGCTAACCAATCCATTGGCAAACGAAACACAAACTGTCCATACGGACGGGCAAAAAACGAACTTTCTACCACAGTACGTGGATTTCTACAAAACAACGATACTAGCGCCACAGACGCCAGCAAATATAACTTTGCCATTTCTGCGTGTATAATAATTATGCGAAATATTTTTGTGCAGCTACAATATACCTTTAGAGTTTTGTTTGATGATTAAAAAATAAAGACGAGAAACATTCGAGTAGTAATATGATGAAAATGCATTAATTAATGTAGAATTTACGCGATAACTTTCATACAAGTAGCGACGTCATTCGGAGTTTTCAGGTACTAGTAGTTGTACTATTTACCGTGGGATGGCAGCACAAGTATTTTAAAGCAAAAATGGGATTACATTAAGTGATTATAATGCATTCTTACACACATTTACAATAGGTAATTCCTTTGTGCGAATGGTTCAGATACGTTAGATTGATATTCCGTGACGCTACAGACTTGTACATTTACGTTGGATAGATAGGTAAAAAGAATACTCTTTATTGCACTTAAAAATTAAAATATTATTTACTCATTTGTCAATATTTCAGTGTAGTCAGAACTTATCCCTAAGCAGCGATCTCTACCAAGCAACCGTGGATAGAAAGATAGAATCAACTTTATTGCACTTAAGAGCCAGATCCTATTTTAGTTTTATTATTTTGTATAATAATTATAGTCTTATTATTACTCTTTTCTCCTATTCTTCCTAACGTGCTACGTCCTCCATCCTCGACCGCATCATCACTTGGCAATAGGTGAGATAGAAGTCAAACGCTAGCCTACACGATATATAATAATATAATGTATTAGACAAACATATTAGATTAAGGTACAATCAACAACAATGTTATAAACACGAAAGTCAGTATGTATATTTTTTTATTTGAGCACGGTAATAATAATTTTAAATTTAATAATTTTAATTATATTTCCGTGGTTTGGAGCTTCTTCACGGTCAAACTCGACCGATGGCTAGACCGATTTAGCTGAAATGTTGCACAGAGATAGTTCGTATGATGTATTAGGCTAAACTATAGCCAAATCCATGACTGATGACTGACGACTACTGTTATAGGATACTTTTATCGCGGGTGAAACTGTAGAGCACAGCTGGTATACAGTAAGGGCTTAATCGCTAATAAGCGATCTCTCCCAGGTAAACATGGGCTGATTAGAGACACATTAAAGTTTAGTATATTATGGTGTACCAAAAAGCACACCTCCTTTATTAAAAACCTCAAAGTAATTAGAACACCCACAGAAGTGTGTAGTAACTAAAACAAACCATCAGTCATCCAATTTTCATCAAACCTCATACAATTACTGTATACACGCCAAGCCTCTAATCCATTTGTATAATTAGAACGTACCGCACCTATCATACGTACTTACTCAATAAAAAACACAAAGAACGATATGACTTTGTCCCTTTTACATGACTGTGGCATATACCCAGTAGACCTACTTATTACAAATCTAATACATACTAAATGAGCCTTTTTAACCGACTTAAAAAAAGGAGGAGGTTCTCAATTCGACTGTTTTTTTTTTGTTTTTTTACCTCAAATCAAAATTCTTTTTGTTTGAGAGATTATGCCTTGGTCCCATTAAAATTTTATCGAGATCTGACAATTATCTCCGAAGATATGGAGATAAACAATATAAGCAAATTTGTAAATAAATAAAAAAAAATACTTCGATGACAAGATTATAAATAGCCAGCCAGTACTTTGACTATCGCGGCATGTAAAGTCGGTTTTTTTCGTTTTGTACGATCATAAATTATAAAAACAAGCTTTTATATAATCTAGGACCAGACAAAGTAACTCAAAACAAATCCAACGATCCCAAACACAACAGTATTACATCGTCTTAGAATTTTAAGAACGACAATTTATTTTTTTCTTTAGTAGTTAGGAATATATATTGTATGTATGTTTAATTTACCAACATGTTGTGTTGTATATATTATTGACCAAGCGAGCAAAGCAAGCGACGCGTATCAGTTTCGAGATTGGCCAAAAACTGCTTTTGACCGGATGTTTGTCTGTTCTCGCCTACAGATTCTCAATCATTCGAAAACCTATTCGGATTCGGAAACTTCATTTTTAATTCTGAATATTGATAAAACCCTGAGCTATTTTGTCGCGGAAACCTTTTCTATTAGAATCACAGATATTTTCGAATTGAAACATCAAAAGTAGACGATCGGAGCATTGAGAATCACAAAGATCTAAGTCGAAGTAAAGGCATGGCAGTTTCCGAATACGATAATAAACGATTTCATTCTTTATTTTTCTTTCACGATACCAAATAAGAACGCATCGCATGACCACATGAGTGATAGTGGTCTAGTGGTTGTCTATTAAAAAAATAAAATTAAAAAAAAATAAAAATTAATCGATTTCAGTTTTCAGAGCACAAGCGCATCCTTTGTTTTCACTTTTCAGCAAACTAGTGTCTAACAGAATAGTTTATGCGAACAATTAATAACTTTTAGATTACTTTTTGGCGCCAAAAATGCTTAATTTTGTTTTTTTTTTTTAGTTTCGATGTACCCAGTGTCACTCTCACGACTAAGACGAATCTATTGACACCACTCACATAAAAATACGACAAGCCGTTTAGGTCTAGGGCGTGCCAAAGAAATATACATACATAAATACACTCGACAAACTTAGCCCCCCCCCCAGCTTCTTTCGCAGTCGGGTAAAAAGAAATGTAAAAGAATGTGCCTAATGTATTGTTTTAGTGGTTTAACACCATTTTCGCATTATACGCATATTCGAAACCGGCTTGGGGCACATCGGTTCAATAGTTTCAGTTTGCAACCGACATATAGGTAGAAACAATCTTTGTGATTTATATTTATAGATAGCTAGTTTGAGTCTCCACAATATGATTTTTACCGACTTCAAAAAAGGGACGTTTCTGAATTCCACCGTATAGTTTTTTTAACCGATTTCAAAAAAATGTTTTTCATTTCGACCGTTTTTTAGGTTTGTTCGCGGATACCTTCGTCGTTTATGAACCAATTTTGATGATTATTTTTTTGTTGGAAAGGATATATCCCATAGTAGTAGAAGTGATACATCGAGATGTGATAAGTATCTCCAGAGATATAAAGATAAACATCTCAAACTTGGTACTAAAAATTAATAGTCATTACGTCAGCGTTAACGTTATAGTCAGCGCGGCATTTGAAGTCGGTTACTTTAAATAAAATGATCTTATTCTTTATTATTACTTATTATTCTATTTTACAAGATATCTATGAACGTACTAAATCATCATCTTTCTACCCTTATGCCACTTAAGTTAAGGGGTCAGTCATGTAAACATGTCATTCTCTTCCATTGTCAATCCGCAATCATTTCCACATTTGTACATCCACATCTTGCATCACACAGTCCATCTACACTTTCTTCGGTTTTCCTCTTCCTCTATAGCCGTCCACTTTCGTATCCATTATCATTGAACGTGGAAAGAATAATTATTTTACAAGATGTAATTATGAGTGTACCAAATCAAGCACCGTATAAAGAAAGACGCCAGCAGTAAGTTGGAGAGTGCTGACATGGTGCTTAGTGCTACTAGCTCACAGGAAACCGAGATACTTTTTTATATTTGACAGGCTATTATAGCGTTTGACAACTATCTCTTCTGGTGTAAGCTCTCGCTGGTAAGCGATGAAAAAAAACTGACGAAATGATAACCTTCTCCTTTTTGGAAGTTGATTGAAAGCATAATATTCTGAGCCATAATACTGATTAACTATGTCATTTCTCACATTGCCCCATGCGCGTAATATGCGTAATAAACATTAAAAGGAATGAGAAGTTTTTGCTTCAGTACTTAAAGGGAATTCATAAATATCAATTATCTTTATTAACATATATTAGTCCACAGCTGGACATAGGCCTCCTATAGAACGCCACTGAGCTCGATCTTCAGCTGTCCTTTACCAACCGCTACCAACCACCCTGCAAATATCGTCACTCCACCTAGCTAGAGGGCGACCTACCTACACAGCGTTAATTCATTTATTTATTTGCTACAAAATGTTGGTACAAAAAGCTGTTAGATATCTGTTTAAAAGTTCCATGAACATTTTGCCGCATCGCGGCATGCAAATTAGACACATATACACAAGTTACATTAGAATTATTTAGGATATTATTTGATTACATAATTTACCTACTTTATAATTATAAAACTAATGTCATAAAATTCGTCACCAATACAAATGTGCGCAATTACCTATTTATTTAATAATATAAAGGTAATTTGAAAATACCATGTCAAAATATTTTATAAATTAGGATAGAAAAAATGTCAATTAAAAATTATAACGCAATACATTTCAAATCAATTACAATTCAAATATTCATTAACTGAGTAAAAACATCTTTGTAACAACCACAGTTTTAATTTTTGTATAAACCGTGTTTTAGGCAAGTCTTTAATTTCTGTCGGTATTGCGTTGTAAATACGACCACACATTGCGTAACTACTTTTCAAGTACAATGCTGTCCTCGGTGCTTTAGGTAAAACAATTCTATCTTGGTTCCTTGTGTTTCTAGGATATTTCTCTTTTGCTGTTATAAACAAGCATGGACGAGACTTGACAAATTTAGATGCTTCGAGGATATACATGCAGGGCAATGGAAGTATGCGGTACTCTTTAAATAGCGGCTTACACGACTCCCATGGCGGTATTCCTGCAATTGCTCTTATACACTTTTTCTGTGCTACAAAAGCCCTTTGTATGTCAGTGGAGTTCCCCCACAATAGAATACCATAATTTACCACAGACGCAACGTAACCGTGGTAGGCTTTCATTACTGTTTCTCTGTTAGAGGTTTTTCGTAGTTTGTATAAGACATACACAAACCGGTTTAGCTTTTGGCAAACTTTATCAACATGAGCTTTCCAGTTTAAATGCTTGTCAATTGTGATTCCTAAAAATGTTGTAGATTGTAATTCATTTATATGGACATCTTCAAATCTTATGTCCAGTTCTCTGGGTTTTTTACCATATGTACAAAATTGTACAATACTAGTTTTTGTTAAATTGATATGAAGATTATTCTCAGATAGCCATTCAATAATAGATTTAATACAGTTATTTATGTCATTACAGTAAGTATTTATGTCAATATTTTTTTTACACGTCATAATTAGCGATATATCGTTTACTGAGACGTGGTCTCCATTAATACCGATAAGAGTTAATTATAATGGATCTATATCTACCAGTTCTAGTTAAGAAACATCCTTGATAAGTGTCATTTGGAAGAACACAGACGTCCTTAATTTTTATGATACGACACTATGATGTTCATGGTGTTTACTCTCAGCCTTCGCTATAACTATGACCTACTTTCAGTAAATGCAGCGATAACCTTGGACAGTTTGGCTGTTAGGGGAAACTGGCCATGCCCCAAACCTTGCGGATTTTGGCAAACATAAACTTGCTTCAATATACTTAATAGCTGTTGTCTGGATTTAAAAACATTGGTGATTATTTTTATAGGTTTATAATACTTAAATTCAAAATTTACAGGCTTAATTAAAGGTATATAAAGGCTTTTTATTTTTATTATTTATAAATTCGAAATTTAAAACCACCAACTGATTTATGTGTAATGCTTTTCTACAGACTTCACAAAAAGAAAGAAGTTCTCAATTCGTCTGTATGTTTTTTAGGATGTATGTTACGCGATTACTCCGTCAATTGTTAACCGATTTGAATGATTCTTTCATTTGAATGATTCTTAAAAAACCAAAACAACCGACTTCCATGCCCTGCGAGTCAGTTTCCGTAGCAAGTTTGAGACGTTTATTGTCATATCTCTGGAGATACTAATCAGATCTCGATGAACTGTGAAATGATGATTACAATTGGGAATACCTCAGAAATGTACCCTACCGATGAAAAAATAATCAGTTGAATCAGTTCACAATCGACGGAGTAATCGCGTAACTTACATACAAAAACAAAAGAAAAAAAACAGATGAATTGAGAACCTCTTTCTTTTTGGAAGTCGGTTAAAAAAATGAAATAAAATATAATCGCATTTGTCGGGTAATAAAAGACAGCAATAATACAAAAACAGTACAACTGACTTTAGTCCAATCCAATCAGGGCATCTATTCCAAACCTACTGTTTTTTTTATCTTATTTTTTTGTCAGAGCTTTGAGTAGCTTAGAGACTATGCCAGCCCTATTGACTGCATACATTAACTCTTATACAAAATTATCTACTGATACATATAATTTCATAGTCAATGTCAATGTCAGTCAAACGCAGGTGATGACAGGATTGATCTAAAAGATTTAAATCATATTTTTGACTCATATGTGTTCTCATAGACTCGGTCCGTGCACACTCGATCAGAAGATGATAAACATCTTCTGGGACTCCACAAGAACTTCTACTGGTTGTTTGGCATCGAGCATCATGCCGCAACTCAACGAACTTATATGTCTGGAAAGCGATTGGCAAAATACTTCCGTTTTGCGGTTGATTTGAATCACAGCAAAATTCTACCATCAGTCGTTACTCATTTGGAATCCATCCACCCATCGATCACGGCTTAAGTCCACTGGGTATAGATAACAGTAACCACATCCTAGGATATACATATAGGATAAGGAATGGGATAAGGGGATGCTTTTATTCGATGCTTGCAACAATAGCAAGTGTTTGTTTATAAATAATCTTAAATAAAAACCAGCTTTAAGTGACAATAGCCCAATGGTTAAGGCGTCAATCTGGCGATCAAGAGGTCGTGAGTTCGATCGACCGATGCACTATTGACGTGAACCCACTCCAGAACAAGCATATTTAGCTTAGTTGGAGGGGTTAACAAAGACTACTAGGAATGGGCAAACCCACAGTTCTAGTAACATTTTTTTTTTAAAAGATATCACATGCTGTTCTTGTCATTTTCAGTTGCAAGTTTGATAAAATTTTCTAGTCAATTTAATAATCAATGGTTCATTTCCATACCTCGGAAGATACTCATTAGATCTCCATCAATGGTGTAATGGGTCCAAAAGGGAAGTATACCATCTTAAGCAAAAAAAAAAAATCCGTATTGGATAGCTATTATAGTTCTTAGGTAACACACAAAAAATACAGAGGATTCGAGAACCTCCTCCGTTTTTGAAGTCGGTTAAAAAAGACGACCTATCCCAACTGCGTAGTACTATTATTTCTTTGTGTTCCAACTATAAAATTAGACGTTAACATCAAAAGGTAAATAACAAAACTTCATCAAAAAGCCTTTCCATATGCTACTAACCTGATTACTCACAAAAGGTAGTTAGAAACTGTTTAACATGCAAAACATCGTTTATTGTCCGTGGACGAAGCTCATAAAACTAAAAACATAAATTATGTTCGGAGCAAAATTAGTTTCTATTGAGAATGAAAATTAGAAGGGTACGACCACACCGCGGCGTTCTGCGTCCGCGTGCGCGTTCGCGATCTGATTTTCAATCGTTTTCTGATCGCCGTAGATCGCGTTTGCACAGTTTTCCAATCATATTGTAAAACTGTGGCGTTTGGTTAGGAGATTATTGCACGGCGTGGAGTTGGCCGACCCCGACACCCGAGCGCAGCGAGGGTGCTAAACGTCGTGCAATAATTGACTGTCAGTCACGGAAAAGCGTGCGTAAAGTGCTGGTTTAGGTTACACTGTGCTATAATTTAATTTTACTTTAAAATCACTTATAGGTGTCATAGCGTCTTGAATGACGTCACACTTTGCAAAACGAAACAAACAATAATTGTAAGTTTCCTTTTTATATTCTATTAAAAATGAATTTAAATTACACATTGCGTAATGCAGGTTGTCATACATTGAGGTACTATTTACAAGTAAAACGAATTTATCGCCATCTAGTTCCGATCTACAACAACAATGGCGTTGTCACAAAGTCGTGCTGTCTGCTGTTGGTGATCACTTTCTCGTGACCGAATGCCTAATTTGGCATAATTTATTTTACAGACATATAAATAATAATATGTTTAATAAATAATTTTATTTATTAATTACTATATTATTAGAAACTAGGGGATGTATTTGCTCTAAGACTAGTTCGATTTCAAATTCACATGATTCACGCTACGACGCACGGCTATCCCGACCGGATCTTGATCTAAAGCTTTGATTATATAATCAAAGATCTAAAGTATAAGTTTTAGGCTCCGGACTCAAACAGGACCCTTTTACTGAGAATCCGATGTACGTCCGTCCGTCGATCTGTCTGTCACAGGACTGATTCTTCTAAACTGTAATAGATATATTTATTTATTTTGCTAGTTCCCAATCTAGGCCTAGCGTGCTTACCATCTTCGACCGCATCATCGCTTACCAAAAGGTGAGATAGTGGTCAAACGTTAGCCTATAAGATGTAAAAAAAACAAAAAAGAAACATTTGTAATGTTCATTATAATGTGCATTACTAGTTATAGCCGCTATAGCAAAAAATTATAAAAACAAAATATTGTTAAAACTATAGGGGACCCCTCGCACTTGGCCGTTTTATTACGAACCAACTTATGCTTGCCCGTGTCGTTGATATTTATTGAGTTCTGAGGTAACAAACATTTTAAAAAAAAATTATTGAGAACCTCCTCCTTTTTTAGTGAAGTCAGTTAACAACTATAAACGAAATGTAATGCCATATTTATCTAACCTGTCTCTTTTCCATAATCGTATATATCCTTCATCAGCCACTCGAGTTTACCAACCACAATTTCCACTTTACTCTACGTCCAAAACACCGGCAAATAATTCACCTACAAACCTTTTTCCAACTCAAAAATATTTTGGAACCTTCCCACAGTAATGCGAAGTAAAACAATCTTCCAATTTTACACAAAAAAAAATTATGTTAGAGCGATAAGGTTCTAACGCGTGTAGAGAAATTGAGAACTCAACAAAAAGTTTAAAAAAAGCTTTATTTGTTTAACACCTGTGAGTGGTAATTAGAACCCTTTTGCGTGCCTTTTGTAATGTACTTATTCCGTTAAATAGAGTTGCTTGAAAAAGAAAATCATTTTTTGAAGAGAAATATAAAATTAAAATATTACAAGTATTAATTTTTTTATTTATGATGCAGAATTCTGCATAAAAGTCCTATTAATATCATCGAGGTACATGTAAACCAGAGGCGCCCATCATAAACTGACTTACGTGCCGAGCGGCGCGCGATAGGGCGTGACTAGTACTTACGCTAATAAACTAAGCGAGATGTAGATTCAGCACTGCTTTTTATTTGAACGTAGAGCTAGTTTGCGACGCGTCATCTGGTAGGTAGTACATATACATCGATGATTAATATACATACAAATGCCCATGCAAAATGTCTACATTTTATCTGTTACACATATATAATGTACTTAGCACTTAAAAAATGATATACCTAAAACTTGATTATTGTACTCTCTAAAGCTAGCTTCTCACTGCGCGTGATAGCCCGCGCCGCGCCGTGCCGCGCCCGCACGCGCCCCACGCAGTGTGAAGAGCTAGGCGCGGCGCGGCGCGGGCAGGCGCGGCGCGGCGCGACCTATCCGCTAAAAGTCGGTAACTTCAAAGGCGCGGCGCGGCGACAGACTGAATCAAACTGAGGTTTAGTGGTTTGTAGCTAGAAGGCACGCGCCGCGCCACCCAGTTTCCGTTGGGTGGCGCGGTGTGTCGCGTGGCGCGTCCTTGCGCGTGGAGCGGCGCGGCGCGTAGTAGCACGCGCAGTGAGAAGCCACCTTAATAAGGGTAGGCAACAAACTGACAATACCTCTGGTTTTCCATATGTCAATAGGCGGCGGTGACTACTTTACCATCAGAAATCAGAAATCAGAATATTTATTAACCATTATTATAACATGTACATTATATTAGGCACGTCGTTTACATAATTATTAAAAAATTGCATTAATTATCATCTGATTGTAACTTATTATGAAAAAGATAACAAAATAAATAACATAACATACCAATATTAGTCATTTGTGCACGCAATTTTCATGTCTGATGTTGAAGGAATTTTCATTCAGCTTCATTGTCATAAATTCATTAATACTATAAAAGGCATTGTTTGTAAAAAATAGTTTGATTTTGATTTTGAAGTCAGGCATTGGTAATTTGGTTATACTAGTTGGTAATTTATTATACATGTTTAGTTTATTATACTCTCCTTGTTTCTTCACCTTTGTAAGTCTTACTTTTGGTAGGTATAATTTATCTTTATTTCTAGTATTATATTATGTCAAATTTTGTACTATATTTATCTATATTATTATAAATCTCCAAAAGGCATTTGTATATGTATAAAGATATCACAGTCATTATTTGATTTTTTACAAAATATTTTTTAGCACTTTCTCGTCTTCGTATTCCGTTAATTATTCGTATAGATCTTTTTTGACATATCAGAACCCTTTTAATCTCAGCCCCATTGCCCCATGTCGTTATAGCGTAACTTAGAACTGAGTGAACATATGCATAATATACTGACAAAAGCGTTTTTGTATCAACAAGTGGCTTTAGTTTCAGGAGAGCATAATTGGCACTAGCTAGTTTCTTACATATCTTATCTATATGAGGTGAATGACTCAAAGTGTAGTCTATCGTATAACCTAGGAATATATTTTCTTTTACAGTTAATAGGTGGTTCTTCACTTTTTTCACTTGATATTTCATAACGAGGCTTTTATCAGCGTTTAGTATAATACCATTTACCTTAAACCAATCATGTAATGTTGACATGGCTAACGATATTTTACTGTCCATAATGTCATTACTTTTATCTTTGATACCAACATGAGTATCGTCGGCAAATAGACTAATAGTTGCCCAATCTGGAATTGCATTTACAATGTCATTCACATAAATTAGAAATAGAAGAGGCCCAAGTATGGATCCTTGAGGAACACCAATGTCAATATTTCCGGTCAAAGAAGTTTGATCTTTGACTGAAACCGTTTGTGTTCTATGACTTAGGTAGGACGTCATCATATCCAATTCTTTGCCTTTGAAACCATAGTATGTCAATTTTAAAATTAATATGTCGTGTCGCAAACAATCAAAAGCCTTCGATAAGTCGCAATAAATGCTCGCGCATTTATGCGACTCATCGAGACTTTGTAGAACATAATGAACTACTTCTCTAATTGCCATTTCTGTGGACCTGTTTTTTCGGAAACCAAATTGTTGGGGAGCAAATAAACAATTTTCTTCAAAATATGCTATTATTTGATGTTTTAAGATTGATTCTAAAATTTTCGATATCGTAGGCAGTATGCAAATTGGTCTGTAATTACTAAGTTCAGAGTGTTCTCCTTTTTTGTAAAGCGGTATTACTCTACCTAATTTTAAAGAATCAGGGAAAATCCCTTCGTCAAAACATGAAGTTATTACTTCATAAATTAAATCAAATAACATGTAATTATGTAATACTAATTCTCTAAGGGTTTTCGTATTCATGTTGTATATATCCGTTGATGTCTTACATTTCATGTTTTTAATTATTTTAAAAAGATCTTCTTTACTAATCATATTAAATTTTATAGATACGTCTGGTTTGGTGGTTTTAGACAAGTATACTTTGCATTTATCTGTATCTATTATAGTGTTTTTAGTTAAATTGTGAGCGACGTTAAGAAAGAATGTATTAAATAAATCAGCTATTTTCTTAGTATCGTCTATTTTTTCTGTACCATCATTCATATATTTAATACTTGGTTTATTCTTGTCTTTTCTTCTAATCTGTTCATTAATTATGTTCCAAGTTTCTTTAATTTTATTGTCAGATACTTTTATCCGGTGTGCATACTGCAGCTTTTTAGCTCCTCTAATAACGTTACGTAATGTTTTTTTGTATTTTCGAATTTTGACTAGCCTTTCCGCCGTAGGTTGTATATTTTGTAGCATTTCTAATTTTATTAAATTGTTTTTCGATATATCAATGCCCTTTGTAGCAATTTTTTTACAGGTTTTTCGACGTATAGTCTTTGTTTTAGGAAAAGCAATATTATGAAAATGCACAATATTTCTTATTAAAATTGACATTTTTTTATTTGCATCAGCAGCACATAAAATTTCATTCCATATTTTGTGGTAGTCCCTGCTTATAAGGAAATGAAAATAATTACTGTTACTTTTTGAAAATTTCCTGATATAACTCGAAGTGTTATTGCTTTTACAATTTATTTCATCAGTCCTTATTTCTAAAAATATAACATTATGATCTGATAGCTTAGTGTTTAGAACTTCTCCTTTACATGTGTCGAAATTAGTTATAAAATTGTCAATACAAGAACTACTAGCACCTTGAATTCTGGTTGGTTTGTCAATTATATGTTTACAATTGAAATTATCTAGAATGTCAATTAATTTACGAATCTTAGAGTCGAACTTTAATACATTTAAATTAAAATCTCCGGCCAGTACAATTTTTTTATTTTCCCTACTTAGTTTATGTAAAATTTTAGTCAATATGTCAAAAAATAAATCCAAATCTTTATTAGGCCTATAAATACAAATAATTACTATTTTTGATGCCCGCAATTCTATGGCGCAAAGTTCACAATTCATTTCAAATGAAAACTGGTTAAGGTCTTTCCTAATTCTGTAATCCATGTCATCTTTTACAAATATTGCTGTTCCTCCGTGATCAAAAAACGTCCTATGAAAGTAAGTCGCAAGTTCATAATTTTCGATGTTCATACCGATCACTTGATAGTCTTTAGTCCACGTCTCAGTTAAACATAAAACATCACATCCCAAAGAGTTAGCTAATTGTTCGATTTCCAGATACTTGTTATGTATGCTTTGTACATTTGCATGAATTATTTTGAGTTGTTTATTCGAGGTTCTCTCCGAAAATTTGGAACTTCGGAACTGACAACCGATGAGTTTTCTTGGGTATGTATAAATACCAGCGATGAAGATCCAATAAAATTATGTTTGAATATTGTTATTAATTGTTGTAAAATTATAGCTCTGGATTTGTTGTGTGTTTGCCGGTGAGCAAGATTTACGTTAATGTCAACAAACTTCACATTTTCGTATGAGGCTGCTAGGAGAGCTATTCTGTTATTAATTTTAAAAATTTCATTATTATACATGGAGTCATATAGCATCCCAGTTATTACAATATTGTATTCTCGAGATGTATTGCACACGATACTTTGTAGTTTTTTGATGAACATATTGTTTCTTGAATATGAAAATTGGTATTTACTTATAAGAATCACAAGTGTATCATCTTTATGCAAAATTTTTGTTTTTTCTTCAAAATTTTCAAAAATTTTTTCGCAACTTGCTCCAGGCTTGCAATAGTTTATTATATTACCACATTGATTGTGTTTTGATAATTTAAGCATCATTCCTCGTCCTATTTCATCAGATAAGATAATACCATGAGGTCCAGAATTCAAGTTACGTGGTGCGATATGTTCTTCACATGTAACTTTCTTCTTACTATTAATAATTTTGCTTACAGTACGCTCATTTCCAACAATATGTTTACAATTGTCTTTTATTAATTTATCCTTTTTCTGAGCTTGACCAATTTCAAAATTAATTTTTGCATAATTTTTTTTCAAATCCGAGCATTTTTTTTCCAACTGGCGGGCTCTTCGTGTTAATATTTTTATTTTCCGATATAGCACATGTAGTCTTTTTGATTTTAATGTATTTGTACTAGTTTTTTTAATTAACTTCTTGTTTTCTGGCTCCCCTATGTTTCTTTTCTGTAGTTTATCGATTAGTTCTGTATTTTTTAATTTTTCTTCTTCTAACCAGGTTGTGAGCTGTTGTATCTGTATCTCGAGTGCTGACACTTTTTTATTCAGAGGATTTTTGGAAGGAGTGTTTTCTCTTTGTGACATAAAAAGCATCTCGTCATCGATTAAAGTGAACTTAGGTTTTTTTCTTTTGCGTCCCGTAATGGGAGTGGAATGTCCATCATTCCGCTCAAGTTTTTTGTATAGGTCTATAAGCCTATTCTTTTTATCTAATTCATTTTTCAGTGTGAAATTTTGAGTAACCAAGTTATCGATTTCATTCGTAGCAGTGAGTAGTTTTTTTTTCTTAGACGTCAATTTTTTGTCTAGATTGATAAGATTCGTTGTGTTCTGGCATACTTAAGCAAGTAGACTCAAGTAAGGAAGAATCCGTTAAATCTCCCAATGAGTTTGCTCTTCTGTGTTGAGGCACTCTAAAAGTGATGTTATCACATATTTCATATTCCATTTAAATATTGATTAAAATAATATAAGTCAGTCAATAATCATAAAATTATAAATGGTACTAAAATGTTATATGAGTTGCCAAGTCTAATCTAATCAGCTTGAACCATTTATTTTACCATTTACTACGCTAAGCCACATACTAGTGGCACCCTCTATCCTTGTTTCTCTATGTCACTACTGGTGGCGCCCTCTTTAATCATGTATAGTAAGCTTCCTTATTATTGCTTCGCATTAGCTGAGCGATGTCAGGTAAAGGTAATAAATTTTTGTTCACAAAAATTTCATTCGCCCTGTGAGATTCGATAACGGGTCTGTTGCAGAGTCGTATGAACATTGATTTGCTCGGACTCCCACCGAGCCAATTGTACGATGTAACGAATGGTGAAATTATAGTATCAGTATTGCAGTCAATCTAGTTGCAGTGCAGAGTGAAGTTGAATTTGTGTGAAATTAGCACAAGTCCTAAAACGGTTGATTTGAATTTTGCAATACCTTCTAGCACGATTAATATGTTGAGTATATGATTTTAAAATATAACAATTTCACTCATTTTCGGTACTCACAGTGTTGATATTTTTCTTCCCTCAGTGTTTATGTGGTCCAAATCAGAAATATCCTTGTGATTATCTGCGACACATCGGTAAGTAAGTAGATACAGTGTCACCATCACGTACCAACTAATTTGATTATTTCGTTGTTTACTGGACACAGTGAGAATCTAACACGTTTGTGCCGTATTCAGGTGATTCCCAACCAATTTAAATTACTTTCACTCCGTTTTGGCTACACTTAATATAATTTTAATTTAAACTGTTGTGAGCTCAATGTTTACGTGACGACAGCGCCACCTCTCTCTGCGCGCATCAGGTGGGCCGCTTGCCTGTTTGCCGCTCCAAATTATGAAAAAAAATCTACTTATCTTAAAATGACGCTTTATTTTACACCAAGAAGTAAGTAAGACCAAGTGCGAGTCAAACTCGCGCGAGAACCGAGGCTTCCGTTAAAAATTGTCAAACTAAGTTAAAGGATGTAAGGGAGCACACATACCAACTCAGTGCTACCAGCCAACCTCACCTGCTCGTGGTGTATCCTGCTGACCAACAAACAAGGCTCTGGCGACCGACAAAATGGTGGTATAACCATTTCAAAATTATGACGTAGCTTAATACCACAGGCCGGTGACGGGCAGCAGCGTTACCGGTAGTAATTCTGTGGGTTAAACGCCAGCCTATAATATAATATAAACAATTAAACAGACCAACGCGACGTTTGCAACACAAACTGAAGTCTTAAATAAATATATACTTAAATTCAAAATAGCCTAGAATAGCCTTTGGCCATCGCGTGACCAGAAACAATGAGCGCTGTTAATGGCCACGGATTTTTAACTTGTTCTACTAAACTGATAGTCCATTGAAAAGCTGCTATAAACTAAATGTAATATAATTAAGGCTAGGACAGGTTTTTTAATTAGAGCTTTGCTGAAGAAAAACTGCGACCAGTTTAGATCAAATGTCATCATTACATACTGTTATTTAAAACTTGCAATGTTTGTATGTATGTTCAGCTTACAAAGTAACTATTATATAATCTGTTGTTCAGCTCAAATCTTGCTAGCCTAATTTGACCTACTACCCGATTTTTGATTGAGCTGAAATTTTGCACGCGTATTTAAATATGATGACAATGCAATATTATAGCATGCCAAGCTCGTATAATGATGAAACTGGTGGCCATAGGAACTCATTAACTACACAATATGATAAACCCGTCGTTGGGCTCGTTAAATTTTTCTTGATTTACTCTGGTCCTAGATATATATAAGAGTCAAAAAGTATCCCGATAGAACTGACTCCTAAAACGATTACCTGTCAACAAAATAAAAAAATTTTAACATTTTTTTTTTTCATTACATATTACATTTTTTTTTAAATATAGCCAAAATTTTTCCAATGCTTGTCCTGACATTTCAACGGACGAAGATTGTTAGGAAGATTATGTTGTTTTTGAAGCTTTAGTTTTATGTTCGCGCGTTATCAGTTAGTTCTAATAATTTAACTTCCTAATCCTCGATTGCAGTGATTAAGATCTTTAACTGCTCTATTACTGGTAGAAAGCTCTGTGTTCATTTGTTAGACCTTTGAATTATTAAAACAGCGCCTTTTTTGAAAATTTGCTTCAGTTTAGCACATGAGTAAATCACTCTCTCAAATAATTAAAACATTGAAGGCAATAAAATCGAATACGATCTATCTATTTTTCTTGTATGGGGACCCCTTTAATTTTTAATTTTATGTTATTTTTAGTATTTGTTCCTAAACTATTTCCATTTCCAGTTCCATTGTAATACATACATACATTCGTGAAAATTTAAAGTATTTACATAGAACGGTTAAGGAGATACAGTTCTGTAAAGTGCGGAAAGACTGACAGACAGACAGACGGACGGACAGCGACATCTCAGTAATAGGGTTCCTTTGGTACCCTTGTGATATTTCTATTTTTCTTGAATCGACTTCATGCATGTTTTCATAACCCATCCTCTTTTTATATTAGAATGTAGTCGTTTTATTTTTCGAGTGTGGGTGGAAAGTTTTAAAAATTTAAAATTAAAATTTAGATAAGAGAAAAAAGAAAGATTGAAGGCTAAACAAATCATTTTTGACGGAATTCGAGTTTCAGCTCGAGATAAAGTAACTTGTTGAAAATTGGAAAAAAGTAATATTTTCCTGAGAAATGAATTTGGGAAATCCGAAGAGACTTTCAAAATAGTAATGCATACTGGAGAATTGAATTGCAGAATTTCAAGGAGACTTTAATCTGAAACTGTCCCGCGGAATTGTAACTCCAGGATAGCTAAAAAGGTGCTGATTCGCATCACAATTGGCTACATGCTGTAACCGTCCCGTGGAATGACAACAGCAGGATAGCTGAAAAGGCGCGGAATCGCGTCATGGATCTCCCGTGTTGAGGTGATGTAAACTAAAATTTCTACGAATTCGCTAAATGCTGAAACTGTCCCGTGGAACTACAGCATCAAAAATATCCAGATAGTGAGCCCCTTCAACCCCACATTCCTCAAGTCCACACTCTCCTTTTTTATAAATATACTTTTATATTTTATGATTCGTTGTTTACATTAACTTTACATTGTAGTTTCCTGGTTCCTTTAGGGATGTAGCGTGCGGTAGGTCTCCTCCAGGCGCTCCGTTAAGTTACACCTTTTGGGTTCGGAACTCTAAAAATAATGTTATCGTTCAAGCGTTAAAATACCCATTTGCCTATCGGATTCGTTTAAACTGCTCTTTTTGTTGCCCTACCCTCATAGTCGATAGCGCTTATGAGCTCTCCGGCAATATGGCAGAGCTGATACGCTAATTACGTGATGATTAGAGATGAGTCGGAATAATTTGGCCGGAAGGGATCTATGTCAGTTATAATAATCTGACAGTGTCTATAACGTATAATAATATCAACACATAATATATATAGGTATACAGGGTAATTCAGTACCGATGGATCAAATGAAGCAGGGTAGTAGAGGACCTCACTTCGCATCTATTGAATCCCCATGTTCTACCATTTTGGATAGTTTATGAGATATGACATTTTTTAAAATGTTTTTTCCATTCGCCGCTTTGGTTCACAAAAAAATTTTTTTCTGATCAACCCTTTATGCTAGGGCAACAATTTTTTTTTGTGATCGTAGGTAAATAATAGACCTAACAAATAGTATTATTATTATTTTACTCAAATAGTACATACTTTCATAATAATAGAAAAAGTTACAAAAATCTCATTGACCAAAGCTACTGCATAAAGTTTGCGAGGCCAATACAAAAAAAATCACATATATTTTTTTTTATACCTGTTTTATAAACTTCAGTATTTATCGAGCTACAACCTCTGTAAAATTTTATTTACCTAAACTATGCGGTACATATTAAAAAGGTGCGATGAAGTCAAAATTTGTACACATTATTACTTCAAATTTGCCCATTCTTTCATAGATGTTTAGATACAATAAGTAGGTATAAGTTGCATCGCTAGATGCAGCAGAAAAAAATAGATTTTACCCTTGGGTGGTTCGAGCCACGGTCGAACCCTACCACATGTGGTCAACTATTTAGCACCACCCAGGGATCACGTGAAGGGTAGTTTAAGGTCTAAGCTAAGCTTACGGACGCAGAAAGGCAACAATGACCTTCCCGTAGGTAGCAAAAATCAGCGAAATCTACATATTTTAAAAACTAACACATGTAAAAGAGACGTTAAAAGTTAATTTATAGTATTCAGTCTCATTTTATATCAAATTTGTTTTTTTTTCTGCTTTTTTCGGCAGTTCCCAATGACTGCCCCGCATGTTTTTTTTTTATATGAGCTGGCAATGTACTCAGTGAGACTTATGAAAAAACATTGATTTCCATTTAGCTATTATATTATTTTGAAAACTAACACTTTTTTGTCAATCTGAGTAAAATTTTGTACGTGAGTATTTTGACTAAATACTCGGCTACAATAAAACTATAACGGGTACATTTAGTAGTAATAAGCACATGATATTTGATATTTTATTATCTGAAAAGCTCGTAAAATTTATTTTCTTTTTCTACAGCTGTTAAGAGCTATATCATCTTATGAGATACAAAATAAATAAACTGGCCAAGTGCAAACCGTACTTAGTTTGTACGGAACCGTACGAGTGCGAGTCCGAACTCGCACTCGTACGGTTCCGTACCACACTACAGTATTTTATAAGATCGAGCAAAAACTACCACTATCATTTTTCGCCAGCAAAAAATAATAATTAATTAACATTATATTTCTTATAACGCCATCTAACGTCTATCAAAGGTGTTAGGGATCGACATTTTAATATAACGCCATCTATGGGACGTTAACCTAACTAAGCGTACATAGATGGCGTGAAATGCCGAAAAAAAACACGTTTCTTGTATGGGAACCCTCTATTATTGTTAACTTTATTCTGTTTTTAGTATTTGTTGTTATAGCGGCAACAGAAATACATCATCTGTGAAAATTTCGACTGTCTCACTATCACGGTTCCTGAGATACAGCCTGGTGACAGACGGACGGACGGACGGACGGACAGACAGACAGACATTCGGTCTGTCTGTCCGGTCTGTCTGTCCGGTCTGTCCGTCCGGTCTGTCGGCGATGTCCTATTGCCATCGTCTGGAGGTTCCATATTGCAGGTATAAAAATATGAACACACGTGAACGCGAAATCAATTTATTTGCATATCGAGTAGCAGAGTGACAGAGTAACGGCTTATGCAAAACTCTAATAACAACTGAACTGAAAATAACACTTCTTTGCCTTAAATACAAACGACTTTAGCTCTAGAAAATACGTTAACGGATGTACAATCAAATCAACTATTTAATAACCACTTTTCATCAAAATAAATTATTTAAATATGAAATATAGCTGAATAATAATTAATTAATATTTTACAAATTTCAATACATGGATAATAATTAAATTACAGAATTATAACACAACGGAAACCAGCAGTCATCAAAATAATTCGTATTAAATTAATTTTAACGGATGTACAATCAAATCAACTATTTAATAATAACTTTTCATCAAAATAAATTATTTAAATATGAAATATTGCTGAATAATAATTAATTAATATTTTACAATTTTCAGTTCATGGATAATAATTAAATTACAGAATTATTACTCAACACAAACCGGAAGTTATCGAAATAATTCGTATTAAATCAATTTGCACATTAAAAACCATTCAATTACAATAATAATAACTAAAATACATCTTAGGCTCGCGTGGTAATAAAAACATAATAAACGCCGCCCATACGGCCATACTGATCCAGCGCGCTCTCTGCGCTGCATTTAACATAACAATATATCCAATATAATATAACTTTATGATATCTAAACATTAAATTACCTAAACAAAACAACATAAAAGTCACAAACAAACTAGGCGTCACACATCCTGGGATCTAGCCAAAACAAACAACAGGCATCACCCATCCTGGGATCTAGCCAACATAAACAACTGTCTGTCCGGTCTGTCTGTCCAGTCTGTCTGTCCGATCTGTCTGTCCGGTCTGTCTGTCTGTCTGTCCGGTCTGTCTGTCCGGTCTGTCTGTCCAGTCTGTCTGTCCGGTCTGTGTGTCCGGTCTGTCTGTCCGGTCTGCCTGTCCTGTCTGTCTGTCCGGTCTGTCTGTCCGGTCTGTCTGTCTGTCTGTCTGTCCGGTCTGTCTGTCCGGTCTGTCTGTCCGGTCTGTCTGTCCGGTCTGTCTGTCCGGTCTGTCCGTCCGGTCTGTCCGTCCGGTCTGTCCGTCCGGTCTGTCCGTCCAGTCTGTCCGTCCGGTCTGTCCGTCCGGTCTGTCTGTCCGTCCGGTCTGTCTGTCTGGTCTGTCTGTCCGGTCTGTCTGTCCGGTCTGTCTGTCTGTCTGTCTGTCTGTCCGGTCTGTCTGTCTGGTCTGTCTGTCCGGTCTGTCTGTCCGGTCTGTCTGTCCGGTCTGTCTGTCCGGTCTGTCTGTCCGGTCTGTCTGTCCGGTCTGTCCGTCCGGTCTGTCGGCGATGTCCTATTGCCATCGTCTGGAGGTTCCATATTGCAGGTATAAAAATATGAACACACGTGAACGCGAAATCAATTTATTTGCATATCGAGTAGCAGAATGACAGAGTAACGGCTTATGCAAAACTCTAATAACAACTGAACTGAAAATAACACTTCTTTGCCTTAAATACAAACGACTTTAGCTCTAGAAAATACGTTAACGGATGTACAATCACATCAACTATTTAATAACCACTTTTCATCAAAATAAATTATTTAAATATGATATATAGCTGAATAATAATTAATTAATATTTTACAAATTTCAATACATGGATAATAATTAAATTACAGAATTATAACACAACGGAAACCAGCAGTCATCAAAATAATTCGTATTAAATTAATTTTAACGGATGTACAATCAAATCAACTATTTAATAAGAACTTTTCATCAAAATAAATTATTTAAATATGAAATATAGCTGAATAATAATTAATTAATATTTTACAATTTTCAGTTCATGGATTATAATTAAATTACAGAATTATTACTCAACACAAACCGGAAGTTATCGAAATAATTCGTATTAAATTAATTTGCACATTAAAAACCATTCAATTACAATAATAATAACTAAAATACATCTTAGGCTCGCGTGGTAATAAAAACATAATAAACGCCGCCCATACGGCCATACTGATCCAGCGCGCTCTCTGCGCTGCATTTAACATAACAATATATCCAATATAATATAACTTTATGATATCTAAACATTAAATTACCTAAACAAAACAACATAAAAGTCACAAACAAACTAGGCGTCACACATCCTGGGATCTAGCCAAAACAAACAACAGGCATCACCCATCCTGGGATCTAGCCAACATAAACATCTGTCTGTCCGGTCTGTCTGTCCGGTCTGTCTGTCCGATCTGTCTGTCCGGTCTGTCTGTCTGTCTGTCCGGTCTGTCTGTCCGGTCGGTCTGTCCGGTCTGTCTGTCCGGTCTGTCTGTCCGGTCTGTCTGTCCAGTCTGTCTGTCTGTCTGTCTGTCCGGTCTGTCTGTCCGGTCTGTCTGTCCGGGCTGTCTGTCCGGTCTGTCTGTCTGGTCTGTCCGTCCGGTCTGTCCGTCCGGTCTGTCGGACAGACAGACAGACAGACAGACAGATAGACAGACAGACAGACAGACAGACAGACAGACAGACCGGACAGACAGACCGGACAGACTGGACAGACCGGACAGACCGGACAGACTGGACAGACCGGACAGACCGGACAGACCGGACAGACCGGACAGACGGACAGGACGGACAGACGGACGGACGGACGGACGGACGGACGGACGGACGGACGGACGGACGGACGGACGGACGGACGGACGGACGGACGGACGGACGGACGGACAGACAGACCGGACAGACAGACCGGACAGACAGACCGGACAGACAGACCGGACAGACAGACCGGACAGACAGACCGGACAGACAGACCGGACAGACAGACCGGACAGACAGACCGGACAGACAGACCGGACAGACAGACCGGACAGACAGACCGGACCGACAGACCGGACAGACAGACTGGATAGACAGACCGGACAGACAGACCGGACAGACAGACCGGACAGACAGACCGGACAGACAGACCGGACAGACCGGACAGACAGACCGGACAGACCGGACAGACCGGACAGACCGGACAGACCGGACAGACCGGACAGACCGGACAGACCGGACAGACCGGACAGACCGGACAGACCGGACTGACAGACCGGACAGACAGACCGGACAGACAGACCGGACAGACAGACCGGACAGACAGACCGGACAGACAGACCGGACAGACAGATCGGACAGACAGACCGGACAGACAGATGTTTATGTTGGCTAGATCCCAGGATGGGTGATGCCTGTTGTTTGTTTTGGCTAGATCCCAGGATGTGTGACGCCTAGTTAGTTTGTGACTTTTATGTTGTTTTGTTTAGGTAATTTAATGTTTAGATATCATAAAGTTATATTATATTGGATATATTGTTATGTTAAATGCAGCGCAGAGAGCGTGCTGGATCAGTATGGCCGTATGGGCGGCGTTTATTATGTTTTTATTATCACGCGAGCCTAAGATGTATTTTAGTTATTATTATTGTAATTGAATGGTTTTTAATGTGCAAATTAATTTAATACGAATTATTTCGATAACTTCCGGTTTGTGTTGAGTAATAATTCTGTAATTTAATTATTATCCATGAACTGAAAATTGTAAAATATTAATTAATTATTATTCAGCTATATTTCATATTTAAATAATTTATTTTGATGAAAAGTTATTATTAAATAGTTGATTTGATTGTACATCCGTTAAAATTAATTTAATACGAATTATTTTGATGACTGCTGGTTTCCGTTGTGTTATAATTCTGTAATTTAATTATTATCCATGTATAGATTTAAAAACGGGAATTTAACGTGACTTACGCGATGTCGATATAGCGATCGACATATGTTTCGGGCTCATCCGGAGGCCTTCTTCAGGATCTTGAGTGCGGGACGCTCGCCGACGCGTTCAACCTCGCACTGCGTAGTGCATAGTCCACTATGTACACCGCATCATCACCCCCCACCAACACCACCACCGCCGCCGCCGCCGCCCGCTCCGTCCGCCCGCGCTGCACGAGCAGCGGCCCGCAGTGCGAGGTTGAACGCGTCGGCGAGTGCGAGGTAGCTATATTTCATATTTAAATAATTTATTTTTATGAAAAGTGGTTATTAAATAGTTGATTTGATTGTACATCCGTTAACGTATTTTCTAGAGCTAAAGTCGTTTGTATTTAAGGCAAAGAAGTGTTATTTTCAGTTCAGTTGTTATTAGAGTTTTGCATAAGCCGTTACTCTGTCACTCTGCTACTCGATATGCAAATAAATTGATTTCGCGTTCACGTGTGTTCATATTTTTATACCCGCAATATGGAACCTCCAGACGATGGCAATAGGACATCGCCGACAGACCGGACGGACAGACCGGACAGACAGACCGGACAGACAGACCGGACAGACAGACCGGACAGACAGACCGGACAGACAGACCGGACAGACAGACCGGACAGACAGACCGGACAGACAGACCGGACGGACAGACCGGCCGGACAGACAGACCGGACAGACAGACAGGACAGACAGACAGGACAGACAGACCGGACAGACAGACCGGACAGACAGACCGGACAGACAGACCGGACAGACAGACCGAACAGACAGACCGGACAGACAGACCGGACAGACAGACCGGACAGACAGACAGACATACAGACCGGACAGACAGACCGGACAGACAGACCGGACAGACAGACCGGACAGACAGACCGGACAGACAGACCGGACAGACAGACCGGACAGACAGACAGACAGACCGGACAGACAGATCGGACAGACAGACCGGACAGACAGATGTTTATGTTGGCTAGATCCCAGGATGGGTGATGCCTGTTGTTTGTTTTGGCTAGATCCCAGGATGTGTGACGCCTAGTTTGTTTGTGACTTTTATGTTGTTTTGTTTAGGTAATTTTAATGTTTAGATATCATAAAGTTATATTATATTGGATATATTGTTATGTTAAATGCAGCGCAGAGAGCGCGCTGGATCAGTATGGCCGTATGGGCGGCGTTTATTATGTTTTTATTACCACGCGAGCCTAAGATGTATTTTTGTTATTAGTATTGTAATTGAATGGTTTTTAATGTGCAAATTAATTTAATACGAATTATTTCGATACCTTCCGGTTTGTGTTGAGTAATAATTCTGTAATTTAATTATTATCCATGAACTGAAAATTGTAAAATATTAATTAATTATTATTCAGCTATATTTCATATTTAAATAATTTATTTTGATGAAAAGTTCTTATAAAATAGTTGATTTGATTGTACATCCGTTAAAATTAATTTAATACGAATTATTTTGATGACTGCTGGTTTCCGTTGTGTTATAATTCTGTAATTTAATTATTATCCATGTATTGAAATTTGTAAAATATTAATTAATTATTATTCAGCTATATTTCATATTTAAATAATTTATTTTGATGAAAAGTGGTTATTAAATAGTTGATTTGATTGTACATCCGTTAACGTATTTTCTAGAGCTAAAGTCGTTTGTATTTAAGGCAAAGAAGTGTTATTTTCAGTTCAGTTGTTATTAGAGTTTTGCATAAGCCGTTACTCTGTCACTCTGCTACTCGATATGCAAATAAATTGATTTCGCGTTCACGTGTGTTCATATTTTTATACCTGCAATATGGAACCTCCAGACGATGGCAATAGGACATCGCCGACAGACCGGACGGACAGACCGGACAGACAGACCGGACAGACAGACCGGACAGACAGACAGACATACAGACCGGACAGACAGACCGGACAGACAGACCGGACAGACAGACCGGACAGACAGACCGGACAGACAGACCGGACAGACAGACCGGACAGACAGACCGGACAGACAGACCGGACAGACAGACCGGACCGACAGACCGGACAGACAGACTGGATAGACAGACCGGACAGACAGACCGGACAGACAGACCGGACAGACAGACCGGACAGACAGACCGGACAGACCGGACAGACAGACCGGACAGACCGGACAGACCGGACAGACCGGACAGACCGGACAGACCGGACAGACCGGACAGACCGGACAGACCGGACAGACCGGACTGACAGACCGGACAGACAGACCGGACAGACAGACCGGACAGACAGACCGGACAGACAGAGAGACAGACCGGACAGACAGATCGGACAGACAGACCGGACAGACAGATGTTTATGTTGGCTAGATCCCAAGATGGGTGATGCCTGTTGTTTGTTTTGGCTAGATCCCAGGATGTGTGACGCCTAGTTTGTTTGTGACTTTTATGTTGTTTTGTTTAGGTAATTTAATGTTTAGATATCATAAAGTTATATTATATTGGATATATTGTTATGTTAAATGCAGCGCAGAGAGCGCGCTGGATCAGTATGGCCGTATGGGCGGCGTTTATTATGTTTTTATTACCACGCGAGCCTAAGATGTATTTTAGTTATTATTATTGTAATTGAATGGTTTTTAATGTGCAAATTGATTTAATACGAATTATTTCGATAACTTCCGGTTTGTGTTGAGTAATAATTCTGTAATTTAATTATTATCCATGAACTGAAAATTGTAAAATATTAATTAATTATTATTCAGCTATATTTCATATTTAAATAATTTATTTTGATGAAAAGTTATTATTAAATAGTTGATTTGATTGTACATCCGTTAAAATTAATTTAATACGAATTATTTTGATGACTGCTGGTTTCCGTTGTGTTATAATTCTGTAATTTAATTATTATCCATGTATAGATTTAAAAACGGGAATTTAACGTGACTTACGCGATGTCGATATAGCGATCGACATATGTTTCGGGCTCATCCGGAGGCCTTCTTCAGGATCTTGAGTGCGGGACGCTCGCCGACGCGTTCAACCTCGCACTGCGTAGTGCATAGTCCACTATGTACACCGCATCATCACCCCCCACCAACACCACCACCGCCGCCGCCGCCGCCCGCTCCGTCCGCCCGCGCTGCACGAGCAGCGGCCCGCAGTGCGAGGTTGAACGCGTCGGCGAGTGCGAGGTAGCTATATTTCATATTTAAATAATTTATTTTTATGAAAAGTGGTTATTAAATAGTTGATTTGATTGTACATCCGTTAACGTATTTTCTAGAGCTAAAGTCGTTTGTATTTAAGGCAAAGAAGTGTTATTTTCAGTTCAGTTGTTATTAGAGTTTTGCATAAGCCGTTACTCTGTCACTCTGCTACTCGATATGCAAATAAATTGATTTCGCGTTCACGTGTGTTCATATTTTTATACCCGCAATATGGAACCTCCAGACGATGGCAATAGGACATCGCCGACAGACCGGACGGACAGACCGGACAGACAGACCGGACAGACAGACCGGACAGACAGACCGGACAGACAGACCGGATAGACAGACCGGACAGACAGACCGGACAGACAGACCGGACAGACAGACCGGACGGACAGACCGGCCGGACAGACAGACCGGACAGACAGACAGGACAGACAGACAGGACAGACAGACCGGACAGACAGACCGGACAGACAGACCGGACAGACAGACCGGACAGACAGACCGGACAGACAGACCGGACAGACAGACCGAACAGACAGACCGGACAGACAGACCGGACAGACAGACCGGACAGACAGACAGACATACAGACCGGACAGACAGACCGGACAGACAGACCGGACAGACAGACCGGACAGACAGACCGGACAGACAGACCGGACAGACAGACCGGACAGACAGACCGGACAGACAGACCGGACAGACAGACAGACAGACCGGACAGACAGATCGGACAGACAGACCGGACAGACAGATGTTTATGTTGGCTAGATCCCAGGATGGGTGATGCCTGTTGTTTGTTTTGGCTAGATCCCAGGATGTGTGACGCCTAGTTTGTTTGTGACTTTTATGTTGTTTTGTTTAGGTAATTTTAATGTTTAGATATCATAAAATTATATTATATTGGATATATTGTTATGTTAAATGCAGCGCAGAGAGCGCGCTGGATCAGTATGGCTGTATGGGCGGCGTTTATTATGTTTTTATTACCACGCGAGCCTAAGATGTATTTTTGTTATTAGTATTGTAATTGAATGGTTTTTAATGTGCAAATTAATTTAATACGAATTATTTCGATACCTTCCGGTTTGTGTTGAGTAATAATTCTGTAATTTAATTATTATCCATGAACTGAAAATTGTAAAATATTAATTAATTATTATTCAGCTATATTTCATATTTAAATAATTTATTTTGATGAAAAGTTCTTATTAAATAGTTGATTTGATTGTACATCCGTTAAAATTAATTTAATACGAATTATTTTGATGACTGCTGGTTTCCGTTGTGTTATAATTCTGTAATTTAATTATTATCCATGTATTGAAATTTGTAAAATATTAATTAATTATTATTCAGCTATATTTCATATTTAAATAATTTATTTTGATGAAAAGTGGTTATTAAATAGTTGATTTGATTGTACATCCGTTAACGTATTTTCTAGAGCTAAAGTCGTTTGTATTTAAGGCAAAGAAGTGTTATTTTCAGTACAGTTGTTATTAGAGTTTTGCATAAGCCGTTACTCTGTCACTCTGCTACTCGATATGCAAATAAATTGATTTCGCGTTCACGTGTGTTCATATTTTTATACCTGCAATATGGAACCTCCAGACGATGGCAATAGGACATCGCCGACAGACCGGACGGACAGACCGGACAGACAGACCGGACAGACAGACCGGACAGACAGACCGGACAGACAGACAGACATACAGACCGGACAGACAGACCGGACAGACAGACCGGTCAGACAGACCGGACAGACAGACCGGACAGACAGACCGGACAGACAGACCGGACAGACAGACCGGACAGACAGACCGGACAGACAGACCGGACAGACAGACCGGACAGATTGACCGGACAGACAGATCGGACAGACAGACCGGACAGACAGACCGGACAGACAGACCGGACAGACAGACCGGACAGACAGACCGGACAGACAGACCGGACAGACAGACCGGACAGACAGACCGGACAGACAGACCGGACAGACAGACCGGACAGACAGACCGGACAGACAGACCGGACAGACAGATCGGACAGACAGACCGGACAGACAGATGTTTATGTTGGCTAGATCCCAGGATGGGTGATGCCTGTTGTTTGTTTTGGCTAGATCCCAGGATGTGTGACGCCTAGTTAGTTTGTGACTTTTATGTTGTTTTGTTTAGGTAATTTAATGTTTAGATATCATAAAGTTATATTATATTGGATATATTGTTATGTTAAATGCAGCGCAGAGAGCGTGCTGGATCAGTATGGCCGTATGGGCGGCGTTTATTATGTTTTTATTATCACGCGAGCCTAAGATGTATTTTAGTTATTATTATTGTAATTGAATGGTTTTTAATGTGCAAATTAATTTAATACGAATTATTTCGATAACTTCCGGTTTGTGTTGAGTAATAATTCTGTAATTTAATTATTATCCATGAACTGAAAATTGTAAAATATTAATTAATTATTATTCAGCTATATTTCATATTTAAATAATTTATTTTGATGAAAAGTTATTATTAAATAGTTGATTTGATTGTACATCCGTTAAAATTAATTTAATACGAATTATTTTGATGACTGCTGGTTTCCGTTGTGTTATAATTCTGTAATTTAATTATTATCCATGTATAGATTTAAAAACGGGAATTTAACGTGACTTACGCGATGTCGATATAGCGATCGACATATGTTTCGGGCTCATCCGGAGGCCTTCTTCAGGATCTTGAGTGCGGGACGCTCGCCGACGCGTTCAACCTCGCACTGCGTAGTGCATAGTCCACTATGTACACCGCATCATCACCCCCCACCAACACCACCACCGCCGCCGCCGCCGCCCGCTCCGTCCGCCCGCGCTGCACGAGCAGCGGCCCGCAGTGCGAGGTTGAACGCGTCGGCGAGTGCGAGGTAGCTATATTTCATATTTAAATAATTTATTTTTATGAAAAGTGGTTATTAAATAGTTGATTTGATTGTACATCCGTTAACGTATTTTCTAGAGCTAAAGTCGTTTGTATTTAAGGCAAAGAAGTGTTATTTTCAGTTCAGTTGTTATTAGAGTTTTGCATAAGCCGTTACTCTGTCACTCTGCTACTCGATATGCAAATAAATTGATTTCGCGTTCACGTGTGTTCATATTTTTATACCCGCAATATGGAACCTCCAGACGATGGCAATAGGACATCGCCGACAGACCGGACGGACAGACCGGACAGACAGACCGGACAGACAGACCGGACAGACAGACCGGACAGACAGACCGGACAGACAGACCGGACAGACAGACCGGACAGACAGACCGGACAGACAGACCGGACGGACAGACCGGCCGGACAGACAGACCGGACAGACAGACAGGACAGACAGACAGGACAGACAGACCGGACAGACAGACCGGACAGACAGACCGGACAGACAGACCGTACAGACAGACCGGACAGACAGACCGGACAGACAGACCGGACAGACAGACCGGACAGACAGACAGACATACAGACCGGACAGACAGACCGGACAGACAGACCGGACAGACAGACCGGACAGACAGACCGGACAGACAGACCGGACAGACAGACCGGACAGACAGACAGACAGACCGGACAGACAGATCGGACAGACAGACCGGACAGACAGATGTTTATGTTGGCTAGATCCCAGGATGGGTGATGCCTGTTGTTTGTTTTGGCTAGATCCCAGGATGTGTGACGCCTAGTTTGTTTGTGACTTTTATGTTGTTTTGTTTAGGTAATTTTAATGTTTAGATATCATAAAGTTATATTATATTGGATATATTGTTATGTTAAATGCAGCGCAGAGAGCGCGCTGGATCAGTATGGCCGTATGGGCGGCGTTTATTATGTTTTTATTACCACGCGAGCCTAAGATGTATTTTTGTTATTAGTATTGTAATTGAATGGTTTTTAATGTGCAAATTAATTTAATACGAATTATTTCGATACCTTCCGGTTTGTGTTGAGTAATAATTCTGTAATTTAATTATTATCCATGAACTGAAAATTGTAAAATATTAATTAATTATTATTCAGCTATATTTCATATTTAAATAATTTATTTTGATGAAAAGTTCTTATTAAATAGTTGATTTGATAGTACATCCGTTAAAATTAATTTAATACGAATTATTTTGATGACTGCTGGTTTCCGTTGTGTTATAATTCTGTAATTTAATTATTATCCATGTATTGAAATTTGTAAAATATTAATTAATTATTATTCAGCTATATTTCATATTTAAATAATTTACTTTGATGAAAAGTGGTTATTAAATAGTTGATTTGATTGTACATCCGTTAACGTATTTTCTAGAGCTAAAGTCGTTTGTATTTAAGGCAAAGAAGTGTTATTTTCAGTTCAGTTGTTATTAGAGTTTTGCATAAGCCGTTACTCTGTCACTCTGCTACTCGATATGCAAATAAATTGATTTCGCGTTCACGTGTGTTCATATTTTTATACCTGCAATATGGAACCTCCAGACGATGGCAATAGGACATCGCCGACAGACCGGACGGACAGACCGGACAGACAGACCGGACAGACAGACCGGACAGACAGACCGGACAGACAGACAGACATACAGACCGGACAGACAGACCGGACAGACAGACCGGACAGACAGACCGGACAGACAGACCGGACAGACAGACCGGACAGACAGACCGGACAGACAGACCGGACAGACAGACCGGACAGACAGACCGGACAGACAGACCGGACAGACAGACCGGACAGATTGACCGGACAGACAGATCGGACAGACAGACCGGACAGACAGACCGGACAGACAGACCGGACAGACAGACCGGACAGACAGACCGGACAGACAGACCGGACAGACAGACCGGACAGACAGACCGGACAGACAGACCGGACAGACAGACCGGACAGACGGATCGGACAGACAGACCGGACAGACAGATGTTTATGTTGGCTAGATCCCAGGATGGGTGATGCCTGTTGTTTGTTTTGGCTAGATCCCAGGATGTGTGACGCCTAGTTAGTTTGTGACTTTTATGTTGTTTTGTTTAGGTAATTTTAATGTTTAGATATCATAAAGTTATATTATATTGGATATATTGTTATGTTTAATGCAGCGCAGAGAGCGCGCTGGATCAGTATGGCCGTATGGGCGGCGTTTATTATGTTTTTATTACCACGCGAGCCTAAGATGTATTTTTGTTATTAGTATTGTAATTGAATGGTTTTTAATGTGCACATTAATTTAATACGAATTATTTCGATAACTTCCGGTTTGTGTTGAGTAATAATTCTGTAATTTAATTATTATCCATGAACTGAAAATTGTAAAATATTAATTAATTATTATTCAGCTATATTCATATTTAAATAATTTATTTTGATGAAAAGTTATTATTAAATAGTTGATTTGATTGGACATCCGTTAAAATTAATTTAATACGAATTATTTTGATGACTGCTGGTTTCCGTTGTGTTATAATTCTGTAATTTAATTATTATCCATGTATTGAAATTTGTAAAATATTAATTAATTATTATTCAGCTATATTTCATATTTAAATAATTTATTTTGATGAAAAGTGGTTATTAAATAGTTGATTTGATTGTACATCCGTTAACGTATTTTCTAGAGCTAAAGTCGTTTGTATTTAAGGCAAAGAAGTGTTATTTTCAGTTCAGTTGTTATTAGAGTTTTGCATAAGCCGTTACTCTGTCACTCTGCTACTCGATATGCAAATAAATTGATTTCGCGTTCACGTGTGTTCATATTTTTATACCTGCAATATGGAACCTCCAGATGATGGCAATAGGACATCGCTGACAGACCGGACGGACAGACCGGACAGACAGACCAGACAGACAGACCGGACAGACAGACCGGACAGACAGACTGGACAGACAGACCGGACAGACAGACCGGACAGACAGACTGGACAGACAGATAGGTCAGACAGACCGGACAGACAGACCGGACAGACAGACCGGACAGACAGACCGGACAGACAGACCGGACAGACAGACCGGACAGACAGACCGGACAGACAGACCGGACAGACAGACCGGACAGACCGGACAGACCGGACAGACCGGACAGACCGGGCAGACCGGACAGACCGGACAGACAGACAGGACGGACAGATGGACGGTCGGACAGACGGACGGACGGACGGACGGACGGACGGACGGACGGACGGACGGACGGACGGACGGACGGACGGGCGGACGGACGGACGGACGGACAGACAGACAGACCGGACAGACAGACCGGACAGACAGATCGGACAGACAGACCGGACAGACAGACCGGACAGACAGACCGGACAGACAGACCGGACAGACAGACCGGACAGACAGACCGGACAGACAGACCGGACAGACAGACCGGACAGACAGACCGGACAGACAGACCGGACAGACAGACCGGACAGACAGACCGGACAGACAGACCGGACAGACAGACCGGACAGACAGACCGGACAGACAGACCGGACAGACAGACCGGACAGACAGACCGAACAGACAGACCGGACAGACAGACCGGACAGACAGACCGGACAGACAGACCGGACAGACCGGACAGACAGACCGGACAGACCGGACAGACCGGACAGACCGGACAGACCGGAAAGACCGGAAAGACAGACAGGACGGACAGACGGATGGACGGACAGACGGACGGACGGACGGACGGACGGTCGGCGATGTCCTATTGCCATCGTCTGGAGGTTCCATATTGCAGGTATAAAAATATGAACACACGTGAACGCGAAATCAATTTATTAGCATATCGAGTAGCAGAGTGACAGAGTAACGGCTTATGCAAAACTCTAATAACAACTGAACTGAAAATAACACTTCTTTGCCTTAAATACAAACGACTTTAGCTCTAGAAAATACGTTAACGGATGTACAATCAAATCAACTATTTAATAACCACTTTTCATCAAAATAAATTATTTAAATATGAAATATAGCTGAATAATAATTAATTAATATTTTACAATTTTCAATACATGGATAATAATTAAATTACAGAATTATAACACAACGGAAATTAGCAGTCATCATAATTATTCGTATCAAATTAATTTTAACGGATGTACAATCAAATCAACTATTTAATAATAACTTTTCATCAAAATAAATTATTTAAATATGAAATATAGCTGAATAATAATTAATTAATATTTTACAATTTTCAGTTCATGGATAATAATTAAATTACAGAATTATTACTCAACACAAACCGGAAGTTATCGAAATAATTCGTATTAAATTAATTTGCACATTAAAAACCATCCAATTACAATAATAATAACTAAAATACATCTTAGGCTCGCGTGATAATAAAAACATAATAAACGCCGCCCATACGGCCATACTGATCCAGCACGCTCTCTGCGCTGCATTTAACATAACAATATATCCAATATAATATAACTTTATGATATCTAAACATTAAATTACCTAAACAAAACAACATAAAAGTCACAAACAAACTAGGCGTCACATATCCTGGGATCTAGCCAAAACAAACAACAGGCATCACCCATCCTGGGATCTTGCCAACATAAACAACAGGAATCACCCGGACCGGACAGACCGGACAGACCGGACAGACCGGACAGACTGGACAGACTGGACAGACCGGACAGACCGGACAGACCGGACAGACCGGACAGACCGGACAGACCGGACAGACCGGACAGACCGGACAGACCGGACAGACCGTACAGACCGGACGGACAGCGGAGTCTTAGTAATAGGGTCCCGTTTTACCCTTTGGGTACGGAACCCTAAAAAGCTTTCACTAAATTTACCCATTATATCGCATCTCATTGTACGAATAAAGTTTAAGTTTTACATCCCGGATATTTTTATAAGATTCCGGCATAAAACCTGTCCGGACTACATTATTTCTCTAGATCAATAAAATTGAATGCATTGTGATTGCCTTAATTCAATAATACTCAATGCTGTTGATGAGATTGAATGCTCGTTTTCCATTACTGAAGCTTACCCTTATATTTTTTTCTATAGAATTTAAACTAGTGTATAGTGATAGTAGGTTTTAAGCTATATATTATGCCGTAGAAAAATGTTTAGGGCTTAGTCGTGCTGTTGGAGAATGTTGGCATTGACGCCAGATGAAGGGGGTTCAATTCCCGCCATGTACCACTGAATTTTTTTTTATCGTATAGGCTAGCGTTTGACCACTGTTTCACCTGTTGGTAAGTGACGATGCAGTCAAAAATGGTTAGCACGCTAGGCCTAGAATGGGTACTGGCTCTCAAGGAAAGCTGCCGGACCACATTAGATGTTAGATTTTCTAACTAGAGGATGGTAGCTGGCCAGGCAGACATTAGTTAGTGTCCTACCACCATGCAGGGTTGTTGATTTCTTAACGATGTTTTTCCTTTACCGGCCACTGTGAAAAGCGCACATAATTTTTTTCTATGATATACCGATATCCGACCGACAACCGATATTTAGCAAGCCAAATCAGTCAAAACATAGATAGAGAAGAAAGCTAGAGATGTGAGGTTTAATTTGTGAGATGTTATTAAAATAATTAGAAAAAAAAATATTTACAGAAATTCTGTAACACCTTAATAGCAAAAGGTTTTTCTATACGAAAACCTTTTGCTCTTTATTTGGAGTAAACGTAGCGTTAAAACAAAACAAAAATGTATAATGTCATTAATAAAAATAAAACGGTAACACAATCGGCGGTCTTATCGCTTAAAGCAACCTCTTCTATGTCTAGTTTACTTTATACAGTCCCTACAAAAGGTGAAAACCTTTTGTAGGGACTGTATACATTCATACAAAAATACGGGGGGCTCTGAATCTCTGATCGAGCTGAATCTATTTAAAAAAAAAACGGGGACGGGCGAAAACCATTCACGTGCCCTAATACGTCCTTATTGGACCTAGTTCCTAAAGGTACGACCACACCACGGCGTCTTGCGTGTGCGTTCTAGGTGGCGATCAGATAGCGCAGTAGATTTGTACCATCTGGTTTACACCAAACGTGATCTAAGGCGATCAGTAAACAATTGAAAATTAGATCGCGAATGCGCACGCAGACGCAGGACGCCGCGGTGTGGTCCTACCTTTACTGTGAAGTTCTCTCGAAAAGTTTTGTAGGCAGCGAAATTTTAATGCAGACTATTTCATCACAATCCGCATTCATGGATTATACGGGTACCACGAAATTCAAGCAAAAGCCGGGAAAACTTAATCCATGGCGCCTTCATAAAACTAGCACCAAGAAACCGCACAACGTCACTGAATTTAAAATGAGTCCATGCATTTTTCGGAAACTTAATGAGCTCTGAGCTTAAACTCGGAGCCGCGAGTGCCGTTTTATTGTGCCATAAAAGGCCTAACTTTGCGCAAAAAGTATTGAAAAAACGTTTGAGCTGTTGGAAAGAGAGGTGGTAATTTGAATCCATTTTTACGGCACGGAATAATATTTAGATCCGTGATTGAAATAGACTGGAGACCGTTTATTTATACATCATGAAGAAAATCGAAGCCAAAGGTGGGTCGACGACTTCAAAAATTATGCAGAAAGGACATGGCCAAGAGTAGCTCAGAACAGGGACGAGTGCCGTAACAGAGAGGAAGATCATGCCCTGCTGTGGGCAAAAATGAGCTGCAAATGAAAATGTCAATTATAATATGTGGAAGATTTATATAGATTGGCTGTTAATTATGTTTAAAAAGAAACGTTTTAATCATATTACGAGATTGTGAGGCTCAAGAACTTTGCAATGGTGCCAAGTTGATTGGTGATACGTCTAAGTACTGAGAGGTCTATATGACGCCGCGACTATGACCTTCCAAGTACAAAATCAGCAGACTGAATATATCCCCTTACATAGAGGAGAGGGGGAAGTTATTTCCCCCAAATTGTTCACCAACACTCTAGAGAATATGTTTAAGACGCTGAATCGGAAAGGACGAGGCATAAATATTAACCGCGAGTACCTCTCACACCTGATATTTAAAGATTTGTGTCATCATGGCTAACTTTGCAAGATCTACAATATAATGCTGACTACCCTAGCTGACTTTTCTACACGCATCGGTATAAACCAAGATCATGTTCAACGAGCACGTTATTCCGGAACCGGTCTCCCGGATTCGAGTTCCTCTTGAAGTTGTTCAGGAATATTACAGTTCAGTTGTATAGGAATTGGGTAAGAAACAACTTTGGGAAGAAAGCTCACAGAAGCATACATGAACATAATCACACAATCAGCTCTGCATTTATATGCAGAGGAAGTATTAAAAGATTTCGGTCTACTGGTCTATCTACGAATTTACCATAGTGCCCTCTCTAGTGACTTTATTTATACAGAATAATAAAAAAAGCTTTTCGTTGTATATCGTAAAATGATAGTTGCTGACGGTAAAACGAGAACGATTCATGGCTGTTTTATAGAGAAATCCTGTTTATTTATACATATCAATCACACATACATATTACACATATACAAAATTACCTTGAACAAACCTAGCGGAAAAATGGGTATGTAATTTAGTCTGCAGCACTTCCGATTCCATGGGTTATTTGAATTAGAAAACTGAACCTTATTTTAAACAACTAAGACTCATTTCTACTTGTACTAAATTGTAGTATTAGTTTCAAGTAACTATTGAGTAACTGTGGTGTTAGTTTAAATAAAAAGTTTCATTAGGTTTTTCACGAAATTACAACAATCAAATCTTTTAGGTGACGTGAGCGATATGACACTGTCATACGATTATATTACATGTTTTGGTATACAATTTTATTGATATAGACATATTCTCGTGTAATTTAAGTCAATTCAAAGTAGCAGTTTTGCAAAGATTGTTGCAATAATACCTTGTTATTTTGTCATTTAGTTAAATATTATGTTATATATATTTTATTTATTCAAATGTATTATGTATGTTATAAAGAAATTAGCTAAAAATAGTTCAAATTTAATGTTATTTTATTCGTCAATTGTAATAAATTATCATCTGATTGAGTAAGGGTTACCTTAACCGATCCACTTTTTAAACTTTGTATATAAGCTGTGAATAGCGTTGTGGGCTGCATTATAGCTAAAATTGTATAAATTGTACCATATTGTTTAATGTTTATAATGTAGCTGTTTGCTTTTCCTAATAAAGAAAATAAAATAAAATCTTCGGTTAAATTCAGCATCGTAGTAAATTAGCAAATTATAAGCTGATAAATAAGTTGTCTGCTGTAATCGCGAAAACCCCAATATCAGTGCTAGTGAGAATCAAATATTTTTATATTTATTATGTGCGCGCGAAGTGTGATACGAGAGTGACAGAAAAGTTTTATTTACTAAGTAACGTTGTTAGTGCAACCACAAATTTTGTGGTAAGTCTCTAATATCTTAAAAAAAAAATGATTACATGCCTCGAAATGAGTTTACGCTTTTGCTATTATATAAGAACTCGATATTATATTTGGAGTGTCCGAGGTCTTGCGCTTATTATGTTACACGTTGTATATACGTATTGTGTATGTACGCATAAAAATTACTCTAAATGTTAATCTAGGTTATCAACCCCAATAATATAGAAAAATAGTTTAGTTAATTTGTTTGTTTGTGAAATGATGTATAGGAATAGCTCATACTATGGATTAGGCTTTACGATACTTTTTAACAGGTGAAGCCGTGGGGTACAAATTGGCACATAATATGTGGTTTATAGCTAGTAAACTTTATGTGTGCCAATTTTCATCTAAACCAGTTTAGTATTTTTTGCGTGATTGAATAACAGACTCTCACATATTTAACTATTATAACTAGCTATACCCCGCGTATAAGGATTTTTTTACTGTAAGTAAGCAAGCGTTTGACCACAATCTCACCTGTGTGTGTTAAGTGAAGATGTGGTCGATTCTATTTATTTTTTTATTTTATTTTGATTTTAGTATTTGTTGTTATAACAGCCATAGTAATACATCGTCATGGTCATGCAACACACATTGCTAGAAAGCTTTATAAAAAAAAACTGGCCATGTGCGAGTCAGCATCGCGTCTCTTATCGCACACTTAGGGAGGGTTCCGTACAATACGAAACATAACAGAGTTTCAACCTCATATATTTGATTAATTGATATTACCAAGAATATTTGATTTGGTCGCGATCTAGAAAGACGGGGCTCGTTTACTAGCGCCATCTATGTCATTTTGCCGAAACTAATTAGATAAATGGCGTTTTAAAACACGTTTTTTGTATGGGGACCCCCTTTAATTTTTAACTTTATTTTGTTTTTAGTATTTGTTGTTCTAGCGGCAACAGAAATACACCATCTGTGAAAATTTCAACTGTCTAACTATCACGGTTAATGAGCTATAGCCTGGTGACAGACGGACAGACAGACAGACAGACAAACAGACAGACAGACAGACGGACAGCGGAGTCTTAGTAATAGGGTCCCGTTTTACCCTTTGGGTACGTAACCCTAAAACGAAAAAAAACGACAAATACAACAAACAACCCAATATATTTTTTCGAAGCACTTAAAACAATGGCTACATTGTAGTTAGTAGTACTACTTTATTGACTTTCAAGTACTTTTCAACATCGTAAACCTTCACCCGAGTAAGTCAACACTTGGTACACATTTGATGTGAGCAACACTGTTTCAGCCTTAATTTACTTTCGCATTAATTCATTTCTCACAAACGGTTACAAAGTTAACCTTACTAGCAAATAATTAAACAGCATTTTACGGCCTGCAAAACTTTACCTTTGAGCACGTTTTATAATTTCTGTGTAGTATGTATTTAGTTTATTGCAATGCCTGTCTGCTATTTACTTTGACGAGACAGTCATGTTGACAAAGAAAGCTATTTTTAGGGTTCCGTACCCAAAGGGTAAAACGGGACCCTATTACTAAGTCTCCGCTGTCCGTCTGTCTGTCTGTCTGTCTGTCTGTCTGTGTCCGTCTGTCAATAGGCTGTATCTCATGAATGGTGATAGTTAGACAGTTGAAATTTTTACAGATGATGTATTTCTGTCGCCGCTATAACAACAAATACTAATAAAGTTACAGATAATAGAGGGTCCCCATACAAGAAACGTGTTTTTTTCGACATTTCACGCCATCTATGAACGCTTAGTTAGGTTAATGTCCCACAGATGGCGTTATATTGAAATGTCGATCCCTAACACCTTTGTTAGACGTTAGATGGCGTTATAAGAAACAAAATGTTTATTATTTATTATTTTTTGCTGGCGAAAAATGATAGTGGTATTTTTTGCTCGATCATATAAAATAGTGTAGTGTGTAGGGTACGGAACCTTCCGAGTGCGAGTCCGACTTGCACTTGGCCAGTTTATTTTTACTAGAGTAGGGTCATCCGAGGTGTTTGCTTTTTTATTATGCAAAGGAGCAAAGAAAACCGCCCATCTAATGGGAAGTGGTCACCGTCGCATGTGAACACTTGCAATACTAGGGGTGTTACTCATGCGTTGCCGACCTGTCAAGATTATTTTAATGCCCTTTTTGAAGAACTCCAAGTTTTACTCCGCGGGAAAACAGCAGACGGCAGCTCGTTCCACATTTTATAGGTGTACGGGAGAAATGGCCGAATCCAGATATGTGCGAAGTCTAAATCTCGACAATGTGTGGATGAGCGTGTTGTCTATAGCGAGATGATGAAGCCAAAAGTTAGGTTATGTTTGTTGTTGAATTTAAAGTTATACATCTGAGACACTTATCCTACCGTCATAGAAAAGATAAAAATACTACGTATAGAACGGACACTCTGTTCTCCCCACCAATTCCGGGCTACCTCACCTCGCCACCGATTCTGATTTGTCGAGGCGCCAGTCTGAGCAAGGACGCTACACGCGTACGGCTACAGAACAATAGGTACTACTCTCGAGGAGAAGAACATCAACTTCATACATTTATGTTAAGACCTGTAGACACCGGAGGTTCAAATTTACGTAGGTTCTTATTATGTAGGTATATTGTAAATACTTATATACCTACCTACATATTCGTATTTTAGAATTCATTTTCATAAATGCAGTGCAATCTTATCAACACCAATCAACACCATCAACACCAATATTATAAATGCGAAAGTCAGTTTGTTTATTTGTTTGTTTGTTTGTTTGGGACTTCTTCACGGTCAAACGGCTTGACCACTTTGGCTGAAATTTTGTACAAAGATAGAACATAAGGCAGAATAGGATATAGGATACTTTTTTTTTGGCTATCGAGTCAGGGGGTCCAGATATTATTAATTGAATTTTGTAACTAAAGGACCTGTTTTCGAATAATCAGCTTGACCGGTTTGCCCGAAATGTTGTATAAAGACAGTTCATAAAGCAGAAAAGAATAATGAATACTTTTTTTCTTGCTATCGAGTCAGGGGGTCCAAATATTTTTAATTGAATTTTGTAAATATAAGATCTAAGTTTTAAGGTTTTCATGGTCACTGACAATATTATTAGAACTGGTAGGTTTATGTAAATCCCGAAAAAGCCCGCGGAGTGATAAAAAACAGGAAGATACTGTGAGTGTTGTGTGTCGCGATCGAGATCCAGTGAAAACAAGTGGTAGTGGTGCCGAGCGTTCAAAACGAGAACGAAAGAAGGTAGTCCGTTTCGTTTGCTCGTAAACATTACTTCGACCCGCAATCTACAGTTCATCCGTGATCATGGCGCTTGCAACAGAGCCGAAATATCGGAAACTCATAATTAATAAAAAACATGGTAAATATCACGTGAGTAGTTCTAATAATAATATAAGATCTCTTCTCAAATAAACGGCATAACCGATTTGCCTGAAATGTAGTATGAAGACAGTTCATAGGGTAGAATAGGATAAAGAATACTTTTTTTTGGCTATCGAGTTAGGGGTCGAGATATTTTTAATTGAATTTTGTAAATATAAGACTTCTTCTCGAATAAATGGCTTGAAAAATTTGCCTGAAATTTTGTATGAATACATGTCATAGGGCAGAATAGGATATAGAATACTTTTTTTCTGGCTATCGACTCGGGTGGTACAAATATTTTTAATTGAATTCTGTAAATATAAGATCTCTTCTCAAATAAACGGCTTGGCCGATTTGCCTGAAATGTAGTATGAAGACAGTTCATAGGGTAGAATAGGAAATAGGATTTTTTTTTTGGCTATCGAGTTAGGGGATCCAGATATTTTTAATTGAATTTTGTAAATATAAGACTTCTTCTCGAATAAATGGCTTGAAAAATTTGCCTGAAATTTTGTATGAATACATGTCATAGGGCAGAATAGGATATAGAATACTTTTTTTCTGGCTATCGACTCAGGTGGTACAAATATTTTTAACTGAATTTTGTAAATATAAGACCTCTTCTGCAATAAACGGCTTGACCAATTTGCCTGAAATGTTGTATAAAGACAGTTCATAGAGCAGAATAGGATATCGGATACTTTTTTTTTGGGTATCGAGTCTGAGTGTTTATATTTTTTTTAATGAATTTTGTGAATGTGTGGCCTCTTATCAGCTAAACAGCTTGACCGATTCAGCTGAAATTTTATGTATATTACAGTTCATATTGCATAGAATCACATAGGATACTTTTTTTCTGGCAGTCGAGTCCAGGTGCCAAGAATTTTTAAATTGAACTTTGTGAATGTGTGTCCTACTCTCGGTCAAACGGGTTAAATATTTAGGCTGAAATTTTGTAGACAGACAGTCAAAAAGACATAGAAGGGCAACGAATCCTTTTTTTGGGTGGAAATTTCGGTTGTCTATATTTTTATTATAGAGATTCAGATGAAATTTTGTACACATACATTTAATAGGGCATAAAAGGGCAAAGAATACATTTTTTCGGCAGTTAAGTGTGGGGCCTATATTTTTTCCTAACTTTACATAGAGTTTGCATAATCATAAAAGTTTGACCTTAGGTTCATGGATAATGACTAAACTTAATAAGTGCCTTAATTAGGCCATAAAACTGTCAGGGTCATTAAAAGTCATCAAAATTTACGCGATAGCTTTGCTCACCCAACGTGCTTCGCCCAATCTGCTTTGTGGGATTTGTGGTATTTCAAAAGCATTCGTGTTTTAACAGCCACATTTAACCTAAGGGTCATCAGTGTTGACTAAGTAGGTTAAAAAAACTGTTAGAATCATAAAAAATAAAAATTTTCTCGCTCACTTCGCTTGCGCAGTGATAGCGCTAGCTGCGCTTGCGCAATAATTTGTTTGATCTACTTTGAAGGTATAATATTTCAGCAACTTTTGTATTTTAATAGCCACATGCATCAGAACGAGTCCATAAACTGAAACAGTACAACCTTCAATAATCATAATGATTTTTAACCTTAAAATAAGTGGATATCAAGTTTAACCTTTGTGTCATCAGTGTTAACTTAGTAGGTCATAAAAACTGTCAAAGTAATAAATGATCGTAAAAATGTTTCGCGCAGTGATAGGGCTTGCTACGCTCGCACAGTGAAAGCGCTCGCTCCGGTCTTGCAAAGATTTGTTATATCTACTTTGTAGGAAACATTTCAGCAACTTTTGTATATTAATAGCCACGTGCATCAGAACGAATCCATAAATTGAAACAGTACAACCTCCAATAATCATAATGATTTTTTACCTTAAAATAAGTGGATATCAAGTTTAACCGTAGGGTCATCGGTGTTGACTTAATAGGTCATAAAAACTGGGTCAGGGTCATAAAATGACGTAAACATTTTCGCGCTCGCGAAAACCTTTGATTTACTTAATTTGTAAATAATATTTCAGCATTTTTTGTATTTTAATAGCCACATGTATCAAAAAGAGGTTACAAATTGAAACAGTACAACCTACAGTACATTCATAATGATTTTTTACCTTAAAATATGTGGATATCAAGTTTAACCTTTGTGTCATTGGTCTTGACTTAGTAGGTCATAAAAACTGTCAGGGTCATAAAAAGACATAAAATATTTTTGCGCTCGCTTCGCTCGCGCAGTGATAGCGCTTGCTCCGCTCGCGCAAACATTTGTTTTGTCTACTTTGTAGGAAACATTTCAGCAACTTTTGTATATTAATAGCCACATGCATCAATACGAGGCCATAAATTGAAACAGTACAACCTTCAATCATCATAATGATTTTTTACCTTAAAATAAACGGATATCAAGTTTAACCTTTGTGTCATCGATCTTGACTTAGTAGGTCCTAAAAACTGTCAGGGTCATAAAAAGACATAAATTTTTTTCGCGCTCGCTTCGCTCGCAATTTGCGAGCGAAGCGAGCGCTCGCTGCGCTTCCGCAAACATTTGTTTTGTCTACTTTGCACATAATATTTCAGCATTTTTTGTATTTTAATAGCCACATGCATCAAAACGAGGCCATAAATTGAAACAGTACAACCTTTAATAATCATAATAATTATTAACCTTAAAATAAGAGGATATCAAGTTAAACCTTTGTGTCATCAGTGTTAACTTAGTAGCTCATAAAATCTGTCAGAGTAATAAAGGGTCGTAAAATGTTTTCGCGCTCGCTTCGCTCGCGCAGAGATAGGGCTTGCTACGCTCGCACAGTGAAAGCGCTCGCTCCGGTCTCGCAAAGATTTGTTATTTGTAGGAAACATTTCAGCAATGTTTGTATATTATAGCCACATGCATCAGAACGAGTCCATAAATTGAAACAGTACAACCTTCAATAATCATAATGATTTTTTACCTTAAAATAAGTGGATATTCAGTTTAACCGTAGGGTCATCGGTGTTGATAACAACTGTCAGGGCCATAAAAAGTCGTAAATAATTTTCGCTTGAGTTCGACTTCGAGAGTCATCTATGGTGACTTGGCCTAAAAGATCATCGATCTAGACTTCAATGGTCATAAAGACACAAATAACGCGGGCGAAGCCGCGGGTAAGAAGAAATGTTTCAGGCACTGTTGTGTTGAGTCAAACATTCAAAAAGCACAACTTCGTATACCTAACCAAAATGATTAATGACTATAACAATAGAGGATATTGAGTTCGACTTTGAGGGTCATCTATGATGACTTGGCCTAAGAGATCATCGATCTAGACCTCAATGGTCATAAATACACAAATAACGCGGGCGAAGCCGCGGGTAACAGCTAGTATTGTATAATGTAGTGAAATGTGAGTGAGAGAATGACCTACTCGGTTGTGTGTTGGATATATCTACGTACCTACCTACCTACTTCGCAATTGAGTTGAAGTTGTGATCTCAGGCTGTGATTTAATGTTTCTGTAGACGATGCTTTACGAAATAGCGACAAATATTTTTAGTGTTAAAAGCTTTTTGGGTAAGTGTACAAAAATATTCATACGGTCAGTACGTAGTACGTATGTACGAAGTAACTATTATATAATCTGTGTTACGGTGATTACGGGCGGCAACCTTAGACATCACGCACCCAAATGCACGTATAGAAAAACGACATGTGTGTAGTGTCTGTTTTGGTTTCACAGTGTCGGTCGTTAAAACGCCAGTTTGTATGGAGATTTAGTCGAGTGTCCGGGGTGTGCTACCGTCGCCGATTAATGAGAACCGAGTTGAGCTAGTAACTAGAAACGAGTTGATGAGCAGCAAGAAGTGAGTACGTAGTACCTGTAGTTTTGTCGTTGGGCTACAAGCGAGTGTGTGAGTGCGATAGTTGAATACACTCGCACCACTCCGAATGACCGGTGTTAGTCTCTCAGCGAGTGATTTGACCACCAAGCGAGCATCGCTAAACAATTTAATATTTTGACTTATATTTGACAGCTTTTGTTAGTGGAGAGAGATAATTCTTGCCAGCAGAGCGTTTACAGCCGTAAACTCATTATTAATAGGACACAATTTTTGGAGTTAATTTCGTTTTGTTTTTACTTCTTACGTGTCTAAATAAGTACACACACTTAATTATCATATAACTCACCTGTTGGTAAGATATGATGTGTACCAGGATAGCACGCTGGGATTAGAATGGGAGCTGGATTTCAAGGACAGCTGCCGGAACATAATAGATGTTCGGTGACAGATTTTCTTACTTGGTAGCAAGGTACTAATTACTTTAGTACCTATTTATACAATATTTTATTTTAGTGTGCAATAAAGTGTAGAATAGCATGCACTAGTAAACGTAAACAAAAGAACAACAGCTCTCTTAGCTCTCTAAGTTCATTGTCTCTAAATAATTTTCTGAAGCGAAAAGGTTTTTATATACAACAGCGTTGCAAAATTATAATTTCAAATTCCACTGCAAATTGCAACCTTAAAACGCAATAGATGTATGTGAGTCAGCGCCATATTTTTGTAAATAAATCAACACCTACTTGAAAATTCATTGCAAATACATATTCGATGTTATCGATATTCAATTCGATCGTAATGTATTTTTAAGGTAAAGGTGGGCTTGGATTTATTGGTATGTTTATATTGCTTAAAGGAATATTCTGTTGACTTTTATTTAATCTTACTTTGCGAGTTCTGAGTTTGAATCTCGGCTAAGACAAATACGTTATGCCTATCCGCGTGCAACTTTACAGCGTAAGAATATCTGTGAACTCTAAATTGTTATTGAAACCATCACAGAGAAGGAGTCCTGTATTATGGTAAACTACATGAAGTCATCACGTATCGCCAACCCAACAGAGTCTAATAAAGCTGGCCAAGTGCGAGTCAGACTTTTGTCTCGCACTAGGTTTAAGTTTTTGTTTTTATTTAAATACTTACGTTTTTTAGTGTTTAGCTGAATAAATGCATTACATTTCATTTCATTTCACTCGGAGGGTTCCGAACCGCAATATAATCTATATCTATATACTATAATAAAACAGTATTTAAGCGAAAACTGTACATTGAATATTTTTTTGAAACTTAAATTATGGGAAGCTTTATAAACGCTATAGATGCCGAAAATATAATTTTTAAAATTATTGTCTGTATGTATGTCCGTTTGAAAAATCATCACGCCGAAACTACTGGACGGATTTTAATGAAACTTAAAGTGAGCATAGCTTATACTATGGAATAACTTTTAGAATATTGGTTATCCTGAAAAACATAAAGGTTATGGTGGGCCACGGGAAAAACAGGATATTTTTATGTAAATGTTATGCAATCTATTAGGTAAACACTTCTCAAATGATACTTTGATCAAATGTATATTTTACCGGATACGGGAATCGTTCCTGGTTCCGTAATTATACGTGCAGATTTACACTGTTATTCTTAAATTCGCCACACTGCATATGTAAATGATTGGATCAGGCGGAGCAGAGCTTGCTTTAAGGAGCAAAGGCTGTAGGTTCGAATTTCAACACGTGAGAAATTTTGTCGAAAATGTTATGTTTTTGTAGTTATTTGTTAGTTATTTTGCGCTTATTCTCAATCATTCGAAAACATATTCGGATTCGGAAGCTTCATTTTAAATTTTATTCTCTTTTTGATCCCTGAGCTGTTTTGCGCGGAAACCTTTCCAATAAATCACAGATTTTTTCTAATTGATATATCAAAATATAACCGATTGGAACATTGTGAATTGCAAAGATCCAAGTCGAAGTAAAGGCAGTTTCCGAATTCGAATTTGCTTTCGAATGATTGAGAATAACCCTGCTGATAGGCTTAGCGTTTGACTACTATCTCGCATGGTGCCAAGCGATGATGTCATCGAAGATAGTGAATCCGCTAGGTCTAAAATGATCCTGAATACCAAGGGCTTTTTGTTGCTGGATACCGTAAGGATACGCCGGCAGATGTTCTCCTTGATGGTAAAAAGCTATTTATGTCAACAAGTCAGGCGGAATATCGATATAATGCTCCTACTACGTGTGGAAAAAGGTGGTTTAAGTTGTGACTCGCACGAACCAGCCTTTTCGAATAAAAGCATGTTGCTAATCGATTCGATCTCAAGAAATAACATTAATAAAGTAATAAACCTTTGAGAAAGATATTCGGATGATGGTGGCATACGCACTCTCTTTTGTTATCTTAAGTTTTAGGAGATCAGCTGAGTTCGGCAAACAACACTCGATCGTTCTTCTGCCGATGATGGATTAAACACAGGCCTCATTATTGGAATATAAGCGAAACGAAACTAGCGCCCAACTATCTTTGAGTTACTCAAAGCCAACTATGCATGAGAGCTAAGCGAAGCTAAGTAAGATAACCGAAGTAGGTTTCCATTTAAAACATGAGATATAGATGACGAATTGCTATGCCAGTCGATGTTTTACTTTACATTACACATTATAACTGCACATATTACAGGATCGTCGGGTTCCCCAGCTTCTGAATTCGTATCGCTGGCATAGTTCTATTAGGTAGAAATGTTGTGCAGTTTCGTACTATTTTAGATTCGTCATATCTGTCCGTATGTCTGTTCGTCCGTCTGTCCGTCTGTATGTCACAGCCATTTTATTCAGAAACTTTTAAGACTACACAGTTAAAACTTGGTAGGTATATGTATTCTATGAACAGCTTTACGAGTTTTATACAAAAATAAAAAAAATAAAGGTTAGGGGGGGGGGCACTCCATATGGGGGAACAGAAACTAAAAAAAAAAAATTTATCAAACCTTTACGTGCGGTATGTTTTTGGATAGGTCGTTGAAAATGACATTGAGGTTTTAAAAACAATTTTTTTTCAAAGTCATTCGTTCGAAAGTTTTACACTTCTAAAGTGGTAAAATGTGTGTGTAAAAAGTGAAAATTTAAAAAAACATATCCTGTAGATCTCAATAAAAATTTTGCCGAAAATTGGTTAGAAGTCAGTAGTTTTTAAGATATAGCACATTTTCCAAACCGCAAATATAAATTTGTTTTTCATAAAAACGCTATGTTACGGAAACCTACGAGTGCGAGTCCGACTTGCACTTAGCCAGTTAAGACTTTCTATTGTTTAAGTTCACTCTCTTTTGATAAATACCCGAAAAACTTAAAACATGCTTTAGACAAAGCAATAAATGTCGGTTAAAATTGATGTAAAAACCACGCTATAGAATGCATTTTCATCGATATTTTAGCTTCTCTGAAACTTTCAGCTGGATAAGTAATTGGAAAGTTTTTGAAATTTAAGTCATCAGATTACACCTGGAATGACCGACAGACAAACAAGAAAGTAACTTACTATTTCGTGTTAAAAATCATCATAATAATAATTTACAAATAAAGAATGTGTAATGTGTTTATTATGAAGATGGTCAAAAATGTATCTATGAGTACTCTCCATACTCTAATTTAAATCGGATACATTCAAATTCATTGAAAGTGTCATTTAAAATTATAAACATAATTATATTTCCATTTAGAATCCCAGATTTAACGAACTGAGTTGCAAGTATCGTTTCGATAATTGTGAATTGCAAAGATCTAAGTCGAAGGGGAGGTAGTTTCTGAATCCGAATTTGTTTTCGAATGATTGTGAATAGCCCGGGTGAAATTGAAAGGTGCCTTTGATTAAAGGTTATATATGAACGTTTTTAATAAGCCTATCCCCCGTTGTCGAATTTATTGGAGTCGTCGTTGATGAGTTTTTCTATTCTGCTATCAATAGTTTTAAGCATCTACTTAGCTGGATTTTTTTATAACTGTCAACTATCGCTTTAATATATCTAAATTTAACTGAGGACCAGCTGAATAAACTTGAGCGTCTCCAAAATTTCTGCATAAGGTTCATATTTGGTTTGCGCAAATATGACCACGTCTCCTATTTCAGGCACAAGCTCAAGTGGCTTCCTATACGTCTCTGCCGGAATACTCATATTCTCTCTCTTCTTTATAGTATTCTTTTTAATCCTGCTTCCCCACCCTATCTTAAAGTAATCTTTGAGTATCTGTACTCTCAGCACTCCCTAACGTTGAGGTCAACCGAAAATCTTTTTCTGCAAATCCCCACACATTCGTCTACCTTCTTCGACAAATCCTTTACCATACAGGCTGCACGCCTGTGGAACAGTATCCCAGTCGAAATAAGAAAATCCCCATCATCCCATACATTCAAAGAAAGATTAAGGAAATTCTACTTGCCCACTGATACTGCTGAACTTGATAACTGCTGATCCTGTAACTTTTTTTTTTGTTTTTTTTCTAATGTGGAATTTACTATCTGTATCATTATTTTCTTTATTGTAATAATGTATAAAATTATGTAAGTGTAAGTAATATGTAATATGGATACTGGTATATATGTGTGTATATATATATTTGTGTAGATGTATATGTTTATGTAATGTATATGTATATTTGCATGTATGATTGTGTATACACGTGTATTTATGTATATGTATAACTATATAAATAAGTAACGATTAAAATAGATACACCACCGTCCGTCACAGTCTCGCAATATTACTCTCAGCTCGGTTGTCTGGAAGAAATCGCTTTAAGCGATAAGACCGCCCTTTGCATTACTTAGAATAAGTGTTTTCCTCTGGTATTTTTCTGTAATTATTGGTGTGCGAATAAAGTGTTTATCTATCTATCTAATATAGATTAAACTGCTGTCCCGGGTGAAATATTGTCTAACTTTAGTCAAAACGCCAAGTGGCTGACTAAACTTTAAATTCAACTAGCGCCCCGCCCCAGCTTTACACATATGCCTGCAGGGCTAGCATGGCCTTATCCCCGGGGGAAAGACAAAATTATTTCCCTATTATCGCCGCTGCCTGGAGATCAACACAGCAATTTAAACGCTTGGTGAAGTTTAACCCCGAGTTTTGATTTTATTTCGTATGAAAAAGTTAAAAAAAAGAATTGATTAAAAGTCAGCGGGCGTTTATAATTGTCGAAAAACTTTACTTATAATTTGCCATCTTCACCAAACAAAACACGGATAGGTGGAAAGACAAAATAGTCCCCTTGCCATGCTAGCTAGCCCTGCTGGGTAGAGCATATATGCCTGTATCTGTTTGCATCACTTGGTGGCGTCGAGTATGCATTAATCTTTACATAAAACCTTAACGAATTATACACACAAACCTTCGTCATGAATCACTCTATCTATTGGTGAAAACCGCAAATTCTGTAGTTTAATGCAAACTGACAGACAGACGCGGCAGGGAACTTTGTTTTATATTATGTAGTGATATAAAAGTAAATGAGATGCCGAGAATATCAAGGCGGTTAGTAGTCGTTATAGGTATATCTTTAAATGTAGGAGATCAAACGTTGGACGAGCGCTTCTCTATGAGGCTGGATTTTTGTGCGGCTTGATATATTTTAACGACGTTGTTATCAACATACAAAAGTACAATATTTTCCATATTTTCGTTAGACAATATATATAGTAGTATATGCAATTAAACATTGTTTTAGTATTCCATTTAAAATACATTGTCATTAAAATTGTAACCCTATCTACCAAACTGGGCAATGCAATAGTACCCATATATATCCCATATATTGAAGGTTAGTGTGGATTATTTAAATTAAGACATGAATGGTTACATTAAAAAAAAATTACAGCGTAGCAGATATAACTTCTCTTGACCTAATCATAATGTAAGGCATAGATTTGAACCTTAATGAGACGAATAAAAAATTAAGTGTAGCCACACTAACGTTAAGGTTTCGTTAAGATTCTGTAGGAATCGCGAACGAAGTCGCGGGTACAGCTAGTATTATATAAGTGTAATATTATATTATATTACCGTGTCAATACTAAACATGCTTATTAACTACAACGCTATCTAACGAATATCTAACGAACTTCTAACACCAAGTAAACGTTAACACTAAGGTAGGTAATTAATATTATCTATTAATAAGGTAAATTGTTCATAGATGGCGCTATTGTAAGAACACGTTTCTTGTATGGGGACCCCCTTTAATTTTTAACTTTGTTCTATTTTTAGTATTTGTTGTTATAGCGGCAACAGAAATACATCATCTGTGAAAATTTCAACTGTATAACTATCACGGTTCATGAGATACAGCCTGGTGACAGACGGACGGACAGATAGACGGACAGCGGAGTCTCAGTAATAGGGTTCCGTTGGTACCCTTTGGGTTCGGAATCCTAAAAATTAATGTATTTTGATGAATGTATTTCAATTAGTGCGTCTTAAGCTCGTTTACTACAGTGTGATACAATGAACAGACTCAGGCTAGCCCGCACCAGCGCATCATCGTGAGTTACGTTCATCCTCCATGACATACGGGGCGGAAACGTCCACTTATAAAATAAATGCGAAATGTAACGTAAGAGTTCAAATTTTAAGATGTTTGACGAAGCAAGTGGTTCTGACATCGCGGAAAATATCGTTTGCGCGATGCAGGAACTCATACATTTAGACATCGATGGATATGTACTACGTACCAGATGTGGCGTCGCGAACTAACTCTACGTTCAAATAAAAAGCAGTGCAGAATCTACATCTCGCTTAGTTTAGGGTAAGTACTCTTTACGCTCGATCGCGCGCCACTCGGCGCGTAAGTCAGTTTATGATGGGCGCCTCTGGTTTACATGTACCTCTATGCTTTTAGATAATATTTACAAGGAGAACAATGCCACCTACTCCAGCGCCATCTAGATGCTTTTATATTAAGTTAAGTTGGTGAGATTAGATGGATGGTTCTTTTAATACTAGATAGGTAAGCGTTTGACCTCTATCTCACCCGATGTTAAGTGACGATGCGATAGACGATATATAACACGCTTACATAGAAGATTACTTTACCTTAACTTAGATTAGCTTACCTGTCATTCGCGTTTTGAATTCTTCGATTCCGGTTCCCATTCTAGGCCTAGCATGCTACCATCCTCGATCGCATCCTCACTTACCAACAGGTGAGAGAGTGGTCGAACGCTAGCCTATATGATATTTAAAAAATATTGGGAAATAGACACCAGCAAGGAATTCCATTTCAAAAAAGTTCCAATTCCAAGGAATTTCCAAGGATGTATGTTACCCTTTCACGCATAAACGGCTGAACGGATTTGGATGAAATTTTGCATAAAGATATCTTTTACCTTGGATTAACATTGGATAGGTACTTTTAGACGCGGGCAAAGCCGCAGGGCGCAGCTAGTACGATATAAAATAAAACTGTTTTTTTCGCCATTTACTGTAAAGTAAATGTCATCGTAACTTCGTCATTTTAATATTATCAAAATGTTGAAAATACGGTTCGATTGAGAAAAAATAATGCCATTTAATGGTAAGGTCAAATATATGACCTTTACGGGATTTTGAAATTTCCACACTTATATAAGTTTTATTATTAATTCATTTATTTCAGATTGATTTTCTTATTGAGATTGATAATTACCGGCTGTAGTTCATGTAGCGAGTCCATCGCTCTTTCTCGTCAAAATTTAACTAATTTGTTTTACTCTTTTAAGCTCACGGGATGAGGTCGCCAAAATTCGACTAAAGGTACGACTTACAGCCAATAAATAACATTCATAATTTCAAATTTATTATTTTTGCTAACTGTGATTTTAATTTCTAAATTAATATTCAGGTTATTTAATTAAAACTCTAACGCTTTGATAAAATTTAACACGCTTTAATTAAAGTCGGTGCGAAACAAATAAGTTGGAAGTTAGCCGTTTGATGTACTTAATGAAAAGTTAAGAAAATATCCTGTCTGGCAACCATCTTACTCATTTTAGCGTTTAATTACGTGTTTTTATTAGCTGAATGTAACTTTTTGTCTCATTATTAGACTATAATCTATATCTATATATATAAAAGAAAGTCGTGTTAGTTACTACAGTTATAACTCAAGAACGGCTGGACCAATTTTTATGATTTTTGTATTTTTGGAATTGTCTTTGTCGGGAATAGGATAATAAGTATTAAAAACAATGAATAATGGACCTAAAAAATTATATAAGAATAAATATTTTGCCAAAATGTTCCTGGGTGTAAAAATATCCGATTATTTGATGTTCAATTGTTTATCCCGCCGTTTTTATTTTTTTGTATAATTATAGCTCCACACGATTAGTGTATTTAGCCAGTGTCAATTATAAAAATTCTTCCAATGTGTGGATAGCATTACAATATTCGGATTATCGCGTTTTTTTTTGTATAATTATGGCTCCACACGATAAGTGTATTTAGCCCGTGTCAAGTAGTAAGTCAAGTAAAAATTCTTCAAGTTATTGTGTATTCAAGTCATGTAGATTTTAAAAATGTCAAATATTGTCAGTCAATGATAATTGTTTAACATATTTATTGATTGTCAAATATGCCGATTATTTGATGTTCAATTCTTTATCCCGTCGTTTTTTTTTTTGTATAATTATGGCTCCACACAATTAGTGTATTTAGCCCGTGTCAAGTAGTAAGTCAAGTAATAATTCTTCAACTTTTTGTGAATTCAAGTCATGTAGATTTTAAAAATGTTAAATACTGTCAGTAATGATAATTGTTTTACATATTTATTGATTGTCAAATATGCGTGCGTTCAGAAATGTATGCTTACAAGCAACTTAAAATAGTTTATATTTCCAAAAACCTTTTTTACCAATTTTTATTCTATATCTGGATTGCCATAAAACAATAATAAACTTAATATCTCGTTTGTATTCATTTATTACGTTCACAAAAGCTTAAAACAAGTTCATCTAAAAGGTAACACGACATTCATTGTCTGTTAGGTGGTACGAAGTTCGCCGGGCCAGCTAGTGTTTATATAAATGAATCCCTATTTCCCTTGGTCACGCCATAATTTGAGATCGAAAACACCGATTTGGCTGGTTCTTTTTTGTGTTTAAAATTGTCAGGACAAGGACAACTAAAGAGGTAAAAATACTTTTTTATTTACGAACGGACGGACGGACAGCAAAGTCTTAGTAATAGGGTTTAATAGGTACCCTTTGGGTACGGAACCCTAAAAAGGAATAAATGCAATAAAACCTTATTGCATTTATTCCTTTTTAGGGCCATCAAAACGTCACAAAACGTTATTTATCACAGACCTTGTGGCTCGTATCCCTTGCTACGCTATTAACGCTGCCAGGCATCTAAATATGACGGCATATTTCACCTTAAATCAAGAACTAAGAGGCCCAATGGAACTTGCAATGTTCATATATAATGGCTTTGTAGTTATTTAATATCCGGATAATAGTTCTCAATATGGCCAGGCAGGATATGTCCCTATTGTTTTGATTTAGGATATTGATTTCAAAACAAATTGCCCTTTGTCTTTGCTTTGCAGGTACCTACTATGGAAAAGCAAAACTGAAGTAGAAAGAGTTTCGTGTACAATTCAAGTAAAGCCGTAGAAGTAGTATTCGCAGTAAAAGTAGATTTTGAGTGATCGAATCATGGATCTCTAAAAGATTCGATCTTATTTGATTCGGTCTCGAATATCAGATGACAAGACAACTCGTGTCTCGTGATTGAATGCTCAGTCAGAATGTTGCAACGTGATTGAATGTCTAGGTAATCATTAATTACGATAGATACTTTACAAACAGGCGACATGCTCATGAGATCAAATATAATATGTATTCGTTTTCATCATGACAAATAACATATGTTCGTCATGTTTATAACTAATTTTGCCTCCGGTTCTATTGCTATGTTTATGTTTGTCATTTTCAGTATTTAATATAATTAATTAGCATGGTGTTAGCCGTAAGGTGACGTCACCGACCGGCCCCACCGGAAGACCAGCGTTAGTTCTGATACTAACATTATGCTGAGTTGGGGCCGATTGGTGACGTAGGTTACCAATAAACATTTTTCATTCATTCATTACATTTTCATTCATTCATTCATTCATTAATATCATGATTCTAACCATCATCTGTTCAGTTCAGCATTCGTCATCCGGTCATACTCATACAATACAACAAAGTACAATTTCGATCATTTGGGTCACAGTTCGTTAGTACTTTGTAGTACAAACAAACGAACTGCGACCTGCGACTGAAATGACCAAAATGATCGAATCTTTTGATCCCGATCACTATACGAGTGGGTCACGATCGACCCGGGTCACAACAAATGAACGATCGACACAGGTCTGAGTGAAAGGAAACCAAAGAAAGCAAAGGAAGGAAGATAATTTAAGATTCTGTGCCATGTTTGAGGTGTTTCTCTCCATATATCTGAAGATAGTCATCCAATCTCGATAAAATTACAATAGGACTCATTTGGAGATGTACCCTACAAATAATCATTCGAATCGGTTACAATTGGCGGAGTACTCGCATTACAAACATAATCAAAACCTACAGACGAATTCTAAACCTTTTAGAAGTCGGTCGAAAAGATGATTGTTTCATCATTTTAACCGACTTAAAAATAGAATGAGTATTCCAATTTGTCGGAATCTTTTATTATGTATGTTCCCCGATTACTCCAAGACGCCTGGACCGAATTGGAAAATTATTTTTTCATTTGAAAGGGTTTATTTCCCCTGATGGTTAATTTCTTTGAGATATTCTGTGTCTCCATTGATATGGAGATAAACACCTCAAACTTAGTACTGAAAATGACTAGCGCTGCGTTTGAAGAAGGTTGTTTTAGTTTTTTTAAACGATGTTAAATTATAATACTTGGATTTTCCAAATAGGGTATTTTACTTTATATGAGGAAAAAATCTAAAAATATATTATTGAGATAGCTTAGGCAAAAAGGAGTCGGCACAAACGTTAGTTTTAGTTCATAACATAGCAAACTAAATTATAAAATTCAATTCAGCTTTTTAAATCTGTTTCATAACACCATTAAATAGTAATGGCCATGTTATGACAACATACCGCTAATGCCCGGTTCCTATAACATACAAACAGATCGTTTTGCTTACGATCGGTTGAATTTGACACGAGACGTAAACATTCTTGTGTCAAATTTAACCGTTAGCAATTGTAAACTTTAAACTTTCGCGATTTGAACACATAGTTATAAATAAAATATCTAAGTAACTGAAATATTTAACTGTAATATCTAACTGAAACACTCAACTGAAATATTTAACTAAAACATTCAACATAAATATCTAACTGAAATATTAAACTGAAACATTAAACTGAAACATTAGACTGGAATTTTAAACTGAAACATTTAACTGAAATATTTAACCGATACAATATTTAACTGAAATAGTTGGGAGTCCGCTATGGATGTGTTGTTGAGTTGGAAGCGACGGAGCCGGCAGTCGCAGCGTCGTCGAGTGAAGGCAGCGACGCAGCAAGTCGGCGCGTGCACCAGGGACGACGACCTGCGATGCTCTGCCACCCACTGCACCCGCACGCACCACGAGCTCCACTCCCAGCCACCTGAAACACTTAACCGAACATTTAACCGAAATGTTTAACTGAAATGTTCAACTGAAATTTTTAACTAAAACTTTTAACTGAAATATTTAACTGAAATATTTAACTGAAATATTTAACCCAAATATTTGACTGAAATATTCAACTGAAATATTTAACTGAAATATTTAACTGAAATATTTAACTGAAATATTTAACCGAAATATTTAACTGAAATATTTAACTGAAACATTTAACTAAAATACTTAACCGAATATTTAACTGAAATATTTAACTGAAATACTTAACCGAATATTTAACTGAAATGTTTAACTGAAATGTTTTAACTGAAATATCCAACTGAATATTTAACCGAAATATTATACCGAAATATCCAGTTATAAATATTTAAATACAGGACTTATCGCGCCTAAAACATAAATCTTATTTACTCGACGTTTCCGAAATTTAACCGATCGTAAACAAAACGATCCGTTCGTATGTTATAAGAACCGGGCACAGACTTCATAACGAAATGACGTCATGACCACAAAGCAATATGGCGTCCACTGCTTCCAGTGTTTTTGTCAAATCACGACACTGCAAAATTTAAATGCATTTTAAGGGCACTTGACGATTGAATAAAAAAAATTATGCATTTGTTAGTGGTTCATTAGCACTCTTAAATCTAAGTGAGACACTTTTCAAAAATGGGTGTTTAATACCCTATTGGTATTGTGGACGAAGACACCGGACAGGTGTGGGTGACAGTAGTTAGTTAGTAGTTTGGGTGTGGTGGGATCAGTGATGGCCGTGTTCCGGCACAGTGTTCAGGAATACCAGGGTAGGCCATTTTATCCCGTCTTCTAGAATTAGCCTGCTTCCTTCTTTGACCACATCTTCTCTTAACATCAGGTAAGAATGTGGTCAAAGGCCTATAGTGCATAACTAACTTATATGGAACTATTTTTTCTCTATGTTACATTATATTTAAATAAGTGTAGCAGTTAAGTACCGTTGCTTGTTTTGTTGCAAAATAAATTATTTTTCTTTCTTTCAACACAACAATCTGTCATCACGTCGAATAACATTGAATTATAAGAGTAGGTACTTTAGTAGTTAGGTTGTTATAGTAGTAAGTATACCGAGTACAAACGAATACGATTCGCGTATGAGTTAGTTCAAAGCCCGCTTTGATACCGATATTCAGCAACGGTTATCAATACCGATATTAAAAGCAAATATTGGCTTGATTACCGTTGCTGGAAATAGCTTATAACGCTCATGTCTACATTATCAGCTGGTATCAGTCCAATGCTGGACGTAGGCCCAAGACACGCCACCGAGCTCGATCTCGGCTCTTTTTTTCCAGTCACTGCCCACCACTTTGCGAATGTCGTCGCTCCACCTGGTCACAGGGCGTCCTACTCTACGTTTGCCGATTCGCGGTCTCCACTCTAAAATCAGTATGCCCCAACGGTTATCAGTCCTACGGCAGATATGCACAGCTCAGGTCTAGTAACCAGCAAATTCCAGAAGATAACTTCAGAATCAGGTCATTGTTACTATGTTCTTAAAATATTATTGAATTGAATCATAACGCCACATTTCGAATCATTCAGATTTGTGGATATTGCTTTCATATCCTCATCAACTAGAAAAGAACTGATGGACTTCAATCGGATGAACAGATTTTCTTGAAAAATATCTTCTTAGATATGATTTAAAGAAATCCTTTCAACAAGGTCTTACTTTTATATATAACCAATTTTCATTCTGGAAAGTCCATTCTACATATTAGTGAAAGAATCTTTTAAATCAGTCCAGTAGTTTTTGAGCCAAATCAATACAAACATCCATACAAAAATCCAAAGATACAAACATACAAATGTTCTCTCTTTATAATATTAGTATAGAGTATAAATTAGTATAGATAATATGTACGAACACTCTGTCTACGATAATTAGCAATTTGTTTACATTTAGAGATTGTGCTTTGGCTTCTGAACTAGTAATTGAACTGTATCTCAGGTACCAAAGCCTCCCCTAATTTCGTCTTTCCATTCCACCTAATCGTGTTTTGTTTGGTGGAGTACAAGTAAAGTTGTCCGACAATTTATAAAAGCCCGGTGGGAGTTTTGGCGGGAACGTGGAAAAGTATGTTTGCTCTTATTGTATTTTTTTCTAAAACTTGGGTTCTTCCGCGAGTTAATGTGTAATAAATGTGGATTATTAACCACTAAGTTCCGGTGAATGTGTGCGAGTGTAGGGAAACAGTTCAATGTTAAACAACAATGCTATTTGCGTTCTCACCAAAATTCCACTGAAAATCTTCAGTAAAGTCCACATTTTATATGACTTGGACTAGACTTTGACTAACACTTGACCTGAAATGTGATTTTGTTTGACCAATCTTTATGACTTGTATTCTCAAAAACTTGAAGAATTTTATTACTTGATACTGGCTAAATACACAAATCATGTGGAGCCATAATGAAACTAAGATAAGATAACTCGATGAAATCACCTTTCAAACGAAATAAAATTTAATTAAAATCGGCTTATTAATTAATCATCCGTTTGATACATACGATGCCATAAACAGACACACATAGTCTAAATTATTACATGTACACTTATTTTTCTGCCAGGGTTAAAAAACATGCTATTCAAGTCTGCTACGCAAACTGCCGCTGCCTAATCCAGTTATTTTATTATCGTGGGCATTCCCTTTGAAGCCCGATTATTAAATAACCTCAATATCCTTACGTCTGTCGTTTAGCTGTAAAGCGTCAAGCCGCAGTTTACAGCTCTAACGCAATTGCCAGCGTATGAAGCAGACACAGTTCAGACCCAGTGGGAACTGAATGGTGGAACTGAAACACAAATGAATTCACGAGATATCAAGAAATGTTTACCGGACGGCAAAGCATAAGGGAGGGTTATTTCTGTTAGCATTATCTTTGTACCATGTAATCTCTTATAATTTTATTGTTGTTTTCTACAGAGTTTATAAGTTTTGTTTTATCTGATATTATCTGATCAGCGTTTTACCACTATGTCGCCTGGTGGTACGCTTACGACGTAGCGATTATTATCGCTATGATGTTGTCAATGATGGTGAACACGCTAGGCTTAGAATGGTCTGACTCTCTCTTTGTGCTGCCGGAAGACCGTAAAGTTATGGCGACAGATTTTCTAGTTGGTATATGCTAGTACGTAGCATAGTAACCAAAAATAAATAAATATATAATCTTTTCATATATCAGTAATGGAAAGAGATATAGACAATTTATAATATATTACAATTTGCTGTTATCAACCTTGTTTGTTAAAACAGCGATACATGTTCATATACATATTCATACAAAATCATTCGCGGGCCGTTTAAAGTCGGTCTTTTAAAAAAAATCTTACTTCAAATTATTTTTCCTATGACTTCTATTGTCCTTCTGTAGTAGCACCTACGTCTGCAAGCGACAAATAACTTGGTTATGCTGACACAAAACGTATTAATCACCATATTCGAGCTCTGCAGTGCTTGAGCAATGTGTTCCGTATGGTGGCAATATGCCTGAATTTGCGAGTCCCGGCCCTAGGGACTCTGAATCTAGATTTATTTAGTTCTAGTTACAATGCATTCATTCAGATTTAATTCCTTTTCTATACTTTTTCCAAGTATTATGCAGGGATAAAACAAAGTTATTAGAGAAAAGTATGAAGGGTAAAACTCAGTTTTCCTTGACAAGTCTTGTCCCTAGTCACCAGTGATTTTTTTTTAGGTAAGCCCATCGAGATGTAAACGTAGTACATTCATATCGATGGATAAGCCACATCGTGAACTGTTTTGTAATTTACAATCAGATGAGATACAGTAATCAAACGCTATTATATTTGAGAGGCAAAATATAACAACAAGGGGCCAATACGTTTTACAGTTACAGTTACAGTTAGTTAAATATAGAATAATAATAATATACGATTTAAAATTGTTCGTGCTTGCCTGAATAAATTGACTTAAATTATTTAAGTAATATACATAATACGCCTCGCAGCTTTGCCCGCGTTGAATCCTGGTTATAAACCTTTCTCTTGAATCACTATTAATCAATATTAAAATCCCTTGCGTAGTTTAGAAGATCTAAGCGTACAGACGGAGGAAGCGACTTTGCTTTTTAATACTATCACAGAATAAATAATAGTACAATAATACTAAAAAATAAAAAAATGAAACTTGTATATAATACTAATTGTAGCTAACTATATGTTTAACTAATTGTATATAAGAATGACAAATCACATAAAGAAAACACATTGCGAAACAGTTGGTCTTTCGCAAAGTGTGGCCAAACAAATCGGAAACCCAACTCCAATGAAAAACAAGTATAAACTTAATCAAACGAGCAGAAAAGTACAATTCGTTTTAAGCAATCCACTTGGGAAGTAATAAAATATTATTTACGTTATGAATATTAAATTTTATTGCGTTCAGCCTTTGCAAATACTTATGACATCAAGTTATCTGAAGGGTTTTACACGAATGTGCGTTACAAGGGACGATTTTATAAGCCTCTATGTCTCTAAGCCTCTAGATCTTCGAGCATTTACCAATGGAGATGTTAACGCAAGGCGTACCATGCTGGCCATATGAGCGTGCGTAACTACGCTGTATTTTTAATACTGTGTGCGTGTTTCAAGCTAGTGTGCGGGATCGTTAAAGTGAGTGATTTGTGTGTGTGCAATGCGTGTTTACCTCGTCCCCCGTAAGTATTGGCAGAAAAAAATGTTTGCGGATTACAACGTTTACATCTCCATTGGTAAATGCTCGAAGCTCTAGATCTATGAGTGGTCGTGGTCCGATCTTGATGATTCTTACGTCAGTCGATTTGTCTTAATCTTCTGAGTATCACTAAAACGGAGGATAGAACTTCTATCTTCCGTGATCACTACCGAAATTTTGATTTTACCTTTAACGTCCTTGGTGTACACGGGCGCAAGTTCCTATCCGCAGTTGGAGCGCGCGGATTAAATCCGTGTAGCCGGCGGATTACACCCATCCTACCTAAGACAGTCGCGCTGTGACAGGCAGCGGCTGCGCACTTATGCTTCAAGAGTATCTCGGTCTTTGTACATCTATTTATATATACTCTCGTCCATCTCTACAGAACTAGTTGAATATTTTTTGTTTGTGAATTACAGATTGATATTTCAAATTCTTTTGCATGGTAAGTTGGTTGTATTAAAGTTTTAACCAATATTAAATAATGTTATCAATTTCACTGCACGTCTGCAAAAAAGCTTGATTTTAAACAAATAAAACCATTCAATGACTAGTCAAAATCTACTAGTTAATTATACGTTTTATTTGTTCAAAATCAAGCTTTTATGCTGAAGAGCAGTTAACTTGTAGGGGCAAAACTAAACGTATGAACTAGCCATAATGTACTTAGATTCTGAACTGCAACACTGACTTTTAGTTCCAACCTATGCTAGTCTTACATACATTGCTGATACTTCAGTTTTATTTTTTAAACCCGACGCAAAAAGAAGAGGCTTATATAAGGGGCAATAAGCTTGACGTGCGTATCTGTGTATCTGTGTGTCTGTCTGTGGCATCGTAGCGCCCAAACGGATTAACTGATTTCGATTTAGATTTTTTTTGTTTGCCAGATGTCTTAATCGAAAGTGTTCTTAGCTTTGATTCAAGAAAATCTGTTCAGCCGTTTTAATACTACGAGCTTTTTTCTAAATTCAATCAATTTTTGTAGTTCTGATCAATTCGAAATTTGGAAATTCGGTATACTCTTATTACAACAATATTGTAAGAACTTGGTAGAGTTGGCCTGATGCTGGAACATCTCCTGGAATCTGCAGAATTATGCAATGCAGAAACTCAACTTCCCACCAACTCACAGCAGAGATGTCGAATTCGGGTTCATCAGAATGGTTTCAATGAACAGATTATGTTTAGATCGGTCGGGGATGGTTTTAAATTTTGAATTTAAGAATTAATTAATTTGTAAGTCTGACAGACAAGCACTAATAATTTCTCTCTCGATGTTAAGTGATGATGCGGTCTGCGGTCTTCTGCTAGTCCGCTTGGGGCGGTACCACCACTTTGCCGATTCATTTTCAGCCGTGGAATAAGCATGTTCTTCGGTTGAAATGGCAAGGTGTCTATTGAAATGACAGGGCATGTGAGACTCAACATCTTTACGTCTCAAGGTAACAGGTGCAGTGCAGTGACATGCAAAATTCTGTCTGTACAAAATTTTGCACGTCGCTGCATCTGTAATAGGTAGACGTCATTGCTTACCATCAGGCGAGCGCCGTGCTCATCCTCTTACCTTATATCATAAAAAAAAGTTTCATGTCAAATTTCATCTATATCAGAATCTGTTCAACCATTTTGTGTTGGTTTTTTTTTTACTCTTTCACAGAAACTTTATTTAGTAGTATTTGGCAAACCAGCTAGTAGTTTTAGTTTTTAAACGATCTTTATAGGTTTTTCGAAGGTTTGAAATAATCTGAATTATTTTTGTACGAAAAACTAAACCTATTATTTGGAAAATTAGATAATTCGAGGAAAACTGGGAATGTTTCTTTCTTGACAATTTAAACAGAATAATGTCTGACGCTCACTAGTATCTTATAAAATATGAAAAATGCATGATAAAATTAATAGACTTAGATAGAAAGATGAGACTGGAATGCCTTCAAGTTCCCGGCGAACCTCAGGAATTTCATTAAGGTAGGACTTAGTACCCCGCCACGTGAGATATTTTCCAAACGGTTAACGTATAAGTTATAAATTCCTGTTTATTACTGGAGACCATTACATTCCTTCTGCTCTGAACTCAATATATTACTCCTTGTCCTTGTAGACTGAGTTGAAAGCCCATAAGCCTACAATTTGTCCTACAGAAAACAGCTAAGTATCACGAAATGTTTGTATTCATTTCACAGTGGACCTCCAGTAGAGAAAAAACATCGTTGAGAAACCCTCAGCATGGTAGTAGGACACAGTGTAATGTCCGCCAGGCCAGCTACTACCCTCTATAGGAAACCTCATCATCAATTATTATGATTTTATATCATACTAGAAGTCCCCCGCGGCTACGCCCGCGTTAAAAACTCCTTTTATTTACTTAAAACTTTTCTTTTGTAAAAACGATTCTATCATTAAAGACATCAAATAAAAATTAGCCAAATTGGTTCACCTGTTTTCATGTTATCGCGTGACTAAGACAAATCAGGATTCATATTTTTAAAACCCGAAAACCCAATAAAGCGCAATCCGAAACTATATTGATTTTCAGACTTTTTTACCCCAGTTCACTCTTTTAGGGTGGCATTTTGAAAAAGTCTGAAACTCGTATTTACTTATTTATTTACAGAAGTACTTGTGTGAAATGTCGAATAAAATGGCTATCCAAAATTTGAGCCCCCGCTTCATCCCTTGAAGAGTGAATTTTGAAAAATCCTTTCTCAGCGGATACCTACGTCAAAATTTCTATCTGGATGCAAAATATCAGCGCAATCCGAAACAATATTGATTTCAGACATTGTTACTCCACTTCACCCTTTTAGGAATAGAATTTCAAAAAGCCTGAAACACGTATTTACTCATTTATTTACTAAACTACTTGTGTGAAGTTTCGAATATAAGAGACAATCAATTCTTGTTTCTCCATACAAACTTTGAACCCTCGCTTCATCCTCTTCAGGGATGAATTTTGGAAAACCTTTCTCAGAGGGAACTAACGTCGTAATTAATAACTATCTGCATGCCAAATTTCAGCGCAATCCGAAAAAATATTGATTTTTACACTTTATTACCCCATTTCACCATCTTAGGGGTGGAATTACAAAAAAACCTGAAACACGTGTTTACTTATTTTTTTACTGAAGCACTTGTGTGAAGTTTCGGATAGAAAAGACTATCTAATCTTGTTTCTCCATATAAACTTTGAAGCCCCGTTTCATCCCCTTAGAGGGTTAATTTTGGAAAATCCTTTCTTAGAGGGAATTAACGTCGTAATAACTATCTGCATGCCAAATTTCAGCGTAATCCGAAACAATATTGATTTTACACTTTATTACCCCATTTCACCCTCTTAAGGGTGGAATTTCAAAAAAACCTGATACACGTGTTTACTTATTTTTTTACTGAAGCACTTGTGTGGAGTTTCGGATAGAAAAGACTATCTAATCTTGTTTCTCCATACAAACTTTGAACCCCCGTTTCATCCCCTTCGAGGGTCAATTTTGGAAAATCCTTTCTCAGAGGGAACTAACGTCGTAATAACTATCTGCATGCCAAATTTCAGCGCAATCCGAAACAATATTGATTTTCACACTTTATTACCCAATTTCACCCTCTTAGGGGTGGAATTAAAAAAAACCTGAAACACGTGTTTACTTATTTTTTTACTGAAGCACTTGTGTGGAGTTTCAGATAGAAAAGACTATCTAATCTTGTTTATCCATACAAACTTTGAACCCCCGTTTCATCCCCTTCGAGGGTTAATTTTGGAAAATCCTTTCTTAGAGGGAATTAACGTCGTAATAACTATCTGCATGCCAAATTTCAGCGCAATCTGAAACAATATTGATTTTACACTTTATTACCCCATTTCACCCTCTTAGGGGTGGAATTACAAAAAAACCTGAAACACGTGTTTACTTATTTTTTTACTGAAGCACTTGTGTGAAGTTTCGGATAGAAAAGACTATCTAATCTTGTTTCTCCATATAAACTTTGAACCCCCGTTTCATCCCCTTAGAGGGTTAATTTTGGAAAATCCTTTCTTAGAGGGAATTAACGTCGTAATAACTATCTGCATGCCAAATTTCAGCGTAATCCGAAACAATATTGATTTTACACTTTATTACCCCATTTCACCCTCTTAAGGGTGGAATTTCAAAAAAACCTGATACACGTGTTTACTTATTTTTTTACTGAAGCACTTGTGTGGAGTTTCGGATAGAAAAGACTATCTAATCTTGTTTCTCCATACAAACTTTGAACCCCCGTTTCATCCCCTTCGAGGGTCAATTTTGGAAAATCCTTTCTCATAGGGAACTAACGTCGTAATAACTATCTGCATGCCAAATTTCAGCGCAATCCGAAACAATATTGATTTTCACACTTTATTACCCAATTTCACCCTCTTAGGGGTGGAATTAAAAAAAAACCTGAAACACGTGTTTACTTATTTTTTTACTGAAGCACTTGTGTGGAGTTTCAGATAGAAAAGACTATCTAATCTTGTTACTCCATACAAACTTTGAACCCCCGTTTCATCCCCTTCGAGGGTTAATTTTGGAAAATCCTTTCTTAGTGGGAACTAACGTCGTAATAACTATTTGCATGCCAAATTTCAGCGCAATCCGAAACAATATTGATTTTACACTTTATTACCCCATTTCACCCTGTTAGGGGTGGAATTCCAAAAAAACCTGAAACATGTCTTTACTTATTTTTTTATTGAAGCACTTATGTGAAGTTTCGGATAGAAAAGACGATCTATTCTTGTTTCTCCATACAAACTTTGAACCCCCATTTCATCCCCTTAAGGGGTGAATTTTGGAAAATCCTTTCTTAGTACACCCTTACGTACTAAGACAAATATACCCTCCAAATTTCAAGTCTCTACGACCAGCGGTTTAGGCTGTGCGTTGTCTGTCAGTGAGTCAGTGAGTCAGTCAGTATGTCAGGACAAAGATTCTTATAGTATTAGATAGGCTAGCTTTTGACTACTATTTCACCTGTTGGTAAGTGATGATGCGGTCGAAGATGGTAAGCACGCTAGGCCTAGAATGGGAACTGGCTCTCAAGAATAGCTGCTGAAACACATTAGATGTTTGGCGACAGATTTTCTAACTTGGTGGTAGCTGGCCAGGCGTACACTAGATAGTGTCCTATCATCATGCAAATAATACAAAATAAAATTGTGTTCCGGCAGCTGTCATTGAGAGCCAGTTCCAATTCTAGGCCTAGCGTGTTAAAAAAAGACTAGCAAACCCCCACGGCTCCGCAACGGTTAAATTTAAATTAGATTTAAAAAATATATGTATGAATACGAAATTGATTAGACGTGTTGGTATCTACAGAAAAACAACGTCTGCAATTCTACATAGCGATTATTACTAATAAATAATTTTGATGCAAATATGCGATGCGCATAATTTTATATCTGTGACATCTTCTAAAGTTTTCATTTATATAATTTACTGTCATTTTAAAGATACTAAATGGCCAAGGTCACTAACATAATTATTTGACTAAGTATTACTACTGTATATTATTACTAAAGATAGCTTCCTAAAAGGAGGAGGTTCTCAAGTCGTCTGTATGATTTTTTTGTATGTTTGTTCGCCGATCACGCCGTCAATTCTTAACCGATTTAATGATTCCTTTTTTTCGTAGTAAAAGCTCATCGCTAAGGTGGTCCCATGTAATATTATTAAGTAATAATTTTATTAAGATCTAATAGGTATCTCCAGAGATATGACGATAAACGATTCAAACTTGCTGCGTGAAACTGACTCGCGTGGCATTGAATTCGCATTTTAACAGAAGTATGGATAAGCTACCCGGCTAAGTTAAAATCTCTTACGTCTCTAAAGTCACTTGAAGTTGCCAGTTAAAAATATACGCATCATCCCCTCACAATAAAGAAGCGATAGAAATTAAAAAAGTGAGAGCTTTTATCTTCAAAGGAGTCGGTTTCGTCAGAAAAAGCTTCGTCTCATTCTGAAGTAGATTATAGGAATGTTTTTGTACTTTATTCTGAGAAAAGGAAGTCTTGTTTTCTTTTTGTCTTTGGTGAGAATTGGTTAAAGCTTTTCTTCTTGGAAATATTGTTTGCGATTTTACAGCTGTTGGTCGCATAGCTTACCGCATCTTACCTTCATTAGATACCGCAAGTAACTAGTATAACGAATGTTAACGTTTGCAAATAATAGTCAAGGTATAAGTTAGTAGGAGCATATTACATCGATGTTCCGCTTGAATTGCTACCAAAAAGTAGCTTGCCAATATCAAAGAAAAAATCTGCCTCTATAACCTTACGGTGTTTTGGCAGCACACAGTCCTTGACTGTCAGAGTATTCTATGCCTAGCATGTTCACAATCTTTGACCACGAGAATATGGTCGAAAATTGTGAACAATGGTAAACAATGATGTGAGCGAGATAGTGGTGTAACGCTAGCGTAGTGTAAAAAAAACCATTGAAAAGTATAACATCAACATTCATGGTGGATAATTTACTAGTGGTGAAACGCACAAAGCTTACTATAATTATAACCGTCTCTTTTAACGTCGTAACAAGCAAAGCCGCCCACGGACAGCCTGTATTACGAGTAGATATATAATTATACAGTGTGTCTGGTCAAGGATAGCGATATTTTAGGTACTTATATTTCGACATTATTTATATCAAAAAACACTATACACTCGGGTCCAACTCGATTTTTCTTTTATATATTATGTTAAGGACAACAAACGTCTTTTGAGCTTTTGCATACGCTATGTTCAAACGACAATAATTTTTGACGTAATTGACATACAGCCGTAAATTTAATATTGTATTGTAGCTTAGTACAAAATCTATTGATTTAGTAAAAAAAATTATAATAAGAGTCATGACGCTGTTTTTGCAGTAATTTACAATAATATGTCGAATTGCATAAGTTTTTGTTATTTTTTTTAAATATTTCATATTATTATTTTAAATGCGGTAATGTGAAACATTAATTCGTATTTTTTAACAATATGCAATATTGTAACCTTTTGAATAAGCCAACTTTTATCTTAGTGAGATCAAAACTTTGAGAGATATGATTTTTTTGGTAAAAACGTAGATTAATTAAGATAATAATATCTCTACATAAAAAACGAAATGGCTGCCACATTGAGGTGATGGGAGATGGACCCGACTATATAGTGTTTTTTGATACAAAAAATGTCGAAATATAAGTACCTAAAATATTTCTAGTCCTTGACCAGATACACTGCATAACACATTATACTAACATTTAAGGTTTAAAACTTCTCCCGACTAATTTTATGTATAATATTTTTATTGAGACTATTCCGGTGACCCTAAACACGATCTCTGCTGTTATTTGGTGAAGAGTTGAGTACTTTGCAGATTCCAGGAGTTGCCCAGCATCAGATCAAGGTTACCAAGCTCTTGCATTGAAGTAACGAGATACCGAATTTCGAATTGATCAGACATATATGTCTAAGAATATGAGAGCACCTTTTATAAAAGGTGCTCTCATATTCTTATCATCCAGAAAAGAGCACATAATCTTTAAACGTCTGAACAGATTTTCTTGAAACTACCCTAAGAACAAAAAAAAACAAACAAAAAAGACAAAATAAAAACTGGTTCATACAAACACAAACAATCACTTACACTGTGAAAAAACAAACTTACACTGATCCACAGATAAACAAATATAGATATACACACTTCAAACTTATAACACCCCTAATTTTGAGTCAGGAGCTAAAACTAACTCCAAAGAGTTAAGTCACTATTAATCCCATTTTAATTCGAAGGTTTTATGCAATCTCATTTTGAGATAACTTTTTGTTCCAAAATATTAAACAAGTAGAGAATTCTCTCGAAGCTACATGAAAGCTACGGCGTAGTCTCGTAGCACGTAGCCCGCCGGAAACTCGAAACATACCCGTCGAATTTAATATTTTATTTATTTGAAGATATATAAAATGCATGTAACACGCTAGGCCTAGAATGGGAACTGGCTCTCAAAGATAACTGCCGGAGCCCAGAACACATTATACGTTTGGCGACAGATCTTTTAACTTGAGGGTAGTAGCTGGCCAGGCGGACACTAGATAGTGTCACATATCACATAATCATTGCTTCAAACTATCCAGATAGAATACTTTAAACACTTATAAAGATAAATGTGTTTTATTTGTTAAGAACATGTGTTGTGCAATTTCAACACGGTTAAAATTTGTCATTTAAAAAGTCGTCAATAGACTAATAGTGTTAACACAGCTGTCAGTGTCACCTGCCATTCTTACTTACATCAAAGTTAGTTCCTAAAATGACCGCAGGTGGCGCTGACACAAACCAATATAAAGGCTGACGCACCGGGGCTTGGCCTCTTTTCCTAATTCTTCCCATTATTGCCAACAGATCGATTACATTATAATTCTACAAAAATTCATATCTTTCATTTCAAAAAGATACATATGGTGACTTCCGACAAATAAAAAAAAAAAAAGAAAAAAAAAAAGAACAGAAGACCGTCGTGACTGCCGGCATTATTCGCCGGCTGAAAAAGAAGTTTGGCGAGCCGACTACCGACCGCGTGGATCGACCGCGTGGACTTCAGGCGGCCTAAAGCGTGGGCCCTACAGCGCGTGGACACCTACGCCCACCGCGTTGACCTCCGTGCAGTCGAGCCACGAGGGAGGCAGCTACGCCCACGGCCCACCGCATGGGCCTTAGCGGGTCAAACTCGCGCCACGAGGGCGGCAATCTAGCCGACCTCGGTTACATGCCCACGCAGCAACTACAGCATGAAGAAAAAGCAAGATCGATGCGGAGAATAAGATGACAACAGTTATCTACGAGCACATCAGCACATAACGGACGGCATGGGAACATAACCTAAGTATCTACCATATCAAGTAAGTGAGCCTGGAATAATACCTATCTAATCTAATGTTCATCTAATCGATTCTCCCATGTTTTAATTATTCTGTCCGTCTGGGTCAATGCAGTGGGGATTTCCTATCTCTCATTTATATAAGCGATACTATATCGAATGTACTATATCGAATGTATTTAATGTAACATAATCTTATCTAATCTAAACCAATCCTTTATTCTGTAATTTAATATCCAAATCCTAATCCTTTGGTTCTAAGACGCGTGACCACGAGGGCGGAAATTTTACCCACCACGCGGTAGAAAACTACAGGCCCTCTGAGTGTAATGGAACTAAATAACTCATTACACAATCTAATGAAAAACGCACAAATGGAATCCTTTCCAGTAGAAACCTCAAATGTTTTGTGCCTTAATCCATTCATGCATGAATGGATGAATAATTTTGACAAAAAACACCCCATGCTGTTACACCATAAACATAAACTCACTCAACTCATCTTACAAACAGAACACATAAAACTACTACATGCCGGACCACAATTGCTGCTGTCCACAGTGAGGGAGAGATTCTGGCCTACGCATGGTAAGTCTCTCGCTATAAGTATAGTACACAAGTGCGTCACCTGTTTCAAAGCAAAGCCCGGTATGTACCAACCAATAATGGGCAACCTGCCCACCGCAAGAATAACACCATCCCCACCTTTACTCACTGCGAATCTCGATTATGGGGGTCCGTTCACACTTAGGACTGGCAGAGGACGTAGATACCATACCTATAAAAGCTATATAGCACTCTTTATATGTGCTTCGACGAAGGCTATTCACATTGAGTTGGTTTCAGGTCTAGAGTCTCAAATGTTCCTGGCTGTGCTGCGGAGTTTCATCGCCCGCAGAAGTAAACCCCGGACCTTGGTGAGTGACAATTCTACAACTTATCATGGGGCTAACAACGAATTAATCGAACTTTCTAAATTTCTTACTGAGCACTCTAGTGAGCTCACGGCATTGGGCGCAAACGAAGGCATCAATTGGAAATTTTTGCCTGCATATACGCCCCACATGGGCGGCCTACATGAGGCAGGTATAGCTAGTTGTAAGTACCATCTAAAACGCATAATAGGGAAAGCATTGTTAACATACGAAGAATTTTCCACTGTATTGATCCAAATCGAAGGAATACTAAATTCACGCCCGCTATGCCCCTTATCAACCAATGATACTGATTTCTCAGTCTTAACACCAGCTCACTTCTTGATTGGTAGATCTATAAACTCCCTTCCTGACTACGAGTACAAGGATGTTCCCACCCACAGACTGAACCACTATCAGCAGCTGCAACAGCTTCAACAACATTTCTGGCGGCGCTGGGCGAGAGACTACGTGGGCAACCTGCAGCAGCGCACCAAATGGCGAGCGTCAAAGGGACCCGGCCTGGCAGTGGGGACGATGGTGATCGTGAAGGACGACCGACTTCCACCATGTCCATGGAAACTCGGCCGGATAATTAAAAACCACGACGGTCAAGATCAAGTCACTCGAGTCGCGACGATCAAGACGGCCAAGGGGACCATCAAGCGAGCTTTTAACACAATATGCTCACTACCAATGGCATCTTAAATTACGTTACGTTTACTAATAAATCTAATCGCCTACGTTTACTTATATTAAATTCATAACTAAGACGTACATTAGTTGTACATTTATATAGTTGTACCTATATATTGTAAAGGTCTGAGTTCGGGCGCGTCAGCATGTTAACACAGCTGTCAGTGTCACCTGCCATTCTTACTTACATCAAAGTTAGTTCCTAAAATGACCGCAGGTGGCGCTGACACAAACCAATATAAAGGCTGACGCACCGGGGCTCGGCCTCTTTTCCTAATTCTTCCCATTATTGCCAACAGATCGAACAATATAATTGAACAAAAATTCATATCTTTTTTTTCATAAAGATACAAATAGCATTTTCTAACTAGCATTTTCCTCAAGTGGTTTTTGAACATTACATTGTCGAGATCTACGTCATCGATTCTATTCTGTTGTAATAAAATATCCAATAAACTCCTATTTTCCAATATCGCTCCAGTGAGTGAGAAAGCTGTGGTGTAGTGCAGCAAATCCTTATTTAATGAACACTACAGTGATGCCGGACTTTGATAACGTTGTATATTGCTATCGACAGGATTTACTTTGCTTATGCACATAATAAATAATAGTATAGTGGTGATGTTATATTTTAAGATCGTTAAAAAACTAAAAGAACCGAGTTCAAATGTCGCGCTAGACATTTTCAGTACCAAGTTCGAGGTGCTTATCTTCATATCTCGGGAGATACTGAACATATTTCGATGAAATCTAAATGGGACCACCTGGAAAATATACCCTTTACTATTACATCATCGATCACATCGACACTTAACATCAAGTGAGATAGTAGTCAGGCGCTAACCCAGTATTAATGAAAAAAACATATACACTGTTAAAACTCGTAGATTTTGTTACCACCACGAAGGAAGAACCGCCAGGAGTGAAGGTAATAATTTAAATAAACCTATATAGTTTGTCATACGTTTGATATCATAAACAAACATTTCCAAGCCAACAAACAATACAGAAACAGTATATAAAGGCCTCGTCAATTCAGTCTATTTCATAAAACAAACAACAAAATGTCGTCAAAACAGGCGATAAAACTGAACAAACTTTAATCAAACAATCACAACCGAATGTAGCAAGAGACAAACATTTCAGATATTGAGGTTTTTTTTCACCACATAGCAATAAACAGTAGTATTTATACTTGCGCACCACGGAAAGAACAACATAAATAAGTAGTTTTATAAGCTTAAGAGGGAACGCGGGGTGCATTTTTAAATACAAATGTATTCCCCGGTTTCCTCCCTAGAAAATGCTTCTAAAGCAAAATTTGTTTTTACAAAAAATCAAGGTCTGCTGTAGCTACGCCCCTAATATTTGCTTTTTTTGCCTAACCAATTGCAAAAAGAATTATAAGCCCTCTAATCTCCTGTTTAAGATTTTTTTTCCAGGGAGGAAACGGTGGAATATCATTGCATGGAAAAGTGTTCCCTCTTAAACATGTTCTTGGATACACTTTCGCCTCATTTTTTAAGCTACCGAGAAAGAAAGCAGATCTTACGCTCCTAGCAGGCGCTGTTGTGATTAACTATTCTTCATCATCATCATCATCATAATCAACTCGTGTCAGTGGACAGACCTACTCTAGCTGTAGACTGCTACAGCTGGACGTAGGTCTGTTCCAAAATCTTCAGTTTCTTTTTTCCAGTCACTGCCCACCGCTTTGCGTATATTGTGGCTCCACCTGGTCACAGGACGTCCTACACTACCGTTTGCCGGTTTGCCGATTTGCGGTCTCTACTTTAGGACAAGTCTATCCCAATATGACCGATAATAATAATATTAATCCCGCAGGGGCGGCTTTGTGGCGAGCCGACGGTGAGTGGCGACACCGCGGACCCCTATCCCGTGAGGGCTAAATGAGACCCTCTGATCACCGGCTTGCCTTGACCGGCCGGCCGGTGGTGGGAATCGCAAGAGCTAAGACCTAAGCTCCAGGGTGGAAGTGTTAAAGGCATAAAGCCGCTAGTAGCGTTTAGTGAAAGTGCAGCAAACCTCTCAACACCCTCAGCTATCCACGCCAATGTTGCCCCTCGGCGCCAATATAACGGTCCGCCTTTATGGGGGGGTCCATTCAGTGTATAGCTAGTCACCACCCGCCTTAATATTTTGAAATAAGGCATAATTGGCGGGTGCCGTACCTTATCCCATAGACCAGAAAACAGACATCAAGCAGCACACATTCATAGCCATAATAAATTAATGTACCAACTTTTTATAGTTTTTCATCTCTCCATCCACAAATCATATTTTTATTTAATTTAATATTGTAAAGGGCCTCTTGACGTTGGCTTCGGCTCCGTCAATGCCTTCCAAAGGACCGGGCGATTTGCAGCCCGTGTTGTGAATTGAATAAAGAGTATAATAATAATAATAATTTTATATTATTTTATGTTTTTATAGTTGTTTTCTTTATTATTTTTATATAGAATATTATAAAAAACCTAAATTTAAATTACATGAATAATAATAAATGAAGGACGGTACGGTCGACATATGTCGGGCATGCCGCCGTCCCGGAGAGTCACTCAGACATATAATTTCCGGTTGTTCTCATCTTGCTAACTCCGAGTACTTGCACAGACACAATCTCGTAGCCAGGATCATCCACCAGCAACTTGCTCTTCAATACGGCCTTGTTGAGTCTGAGGTGCCGTACTATAAGAACGCACCTGCGCCAGTTCTCGAAAATGGTCGTGCTTTGCTCTATTGGGACCGATCGGTTATCACGGACAGGACTATTGTCGTCAATAAACCTGATATCGTGTTAGTTGACCGTTCCCAGCGGCGGGCAGTGTTAGTCGACATCACCATCCCGCATGACGAGAACCTCGTGAAGGCTGAAAAGGACAAGATCAGCAAGTACCTTGACTTGTCTTACGAGGTTACCGCCATGTGAGATGTTGACTCGACTATCATTGTCCCGATAGTCGTGTCTGCAAACGGCCTAATAGCGAAGAGTCTCGACCAACATCTCAAGAGACTCTTGTTAGACGGCTGGATCAAGGGCCAGATACAGAAGGCGGTACTTCTTGACACCGCACGCATCGTCAGGAGGTTCCTCTCTCTGCAGCCCTAACCACCGGTAGCTTGGGCCCTGCCCCGCTACCGGCGGCACCCTAGGTTTAGGTTTTTTAATTTTTATAATTTTTTATGTTTTTATACTTGTTTTCTTTATTATTTTTATAGAAATATTGTAAAAAACCTACACCTAAGAAAAATCATAAATAAGAAGATAATAATAAAAATAACCAAAATAATAAACAGATATGACCAGGGATGTACCTATTTAAAATACCTAAGTGTCATTAATAAACTTTTTCACTTTCACTTTTCACTTTCAGTTTCACCATCCTACTGTCACTTCAGTTTGCTATGACGATCACTTTAGTTCTCCGGTGAACTTTGTTCAGGATTCGATACCGATAAGAAAGACTAAACCCGTTGTTAGAACACTAAAACTAACTGATAAAAAATGTTTGCGCAACTTTTTATAACTTTACTGTTAATTCATTAATAGTCACACAAGGACTCCGAATGCAAACAAAGCATAAAAATAGAAGATAAAGCTTTTACATTTATGAAATCTCTTTCTTCAATAGGCTTGCATTATACAAATGAATCCAAGCTTTTCTCGACTATAACCTTCGAGCGTACCCTAAGCCGACACAATAGGATGAATGCCATTGTGTTAGGCTTAAATTCAACACCTAGATCTGGCAGTACAATGGAACGTGGGATCTTTCCTAATGGGATGGAGGTCGTTATTTTTGCAATTATGGCTAAGATAGATAAAGTTAAGGAAAACAAAAAAACGACAGGGCCACCAATTATGACACACCCGTTAATTTTCGAAGACTTTATGTTGGTATGCCGTTTTTTTCTACCTGCACTATACCGGCTTGATTTTTCCGTTATCCGCTACAACATTTTGAGAAGACTGAAAAATTTTATTTTATTTTAAGCTGCATACACAGTATTTGAACATGTACAGTCAGCAAGAAAATTGTCAATTTTTAACAAATCTTTTTTGGTGCCATTCATTCTGCTTCCTTAAAGAAATTTCCATGGATCTTCCACCCCGGGCGGAGCCGGGGCGGGTTGCTATTATTATTATAATATAAGATTTACCTGAATCAAAACATGCGCCAACAGTTAACAAATTCGCGTTCATTGTGACATGGTTACTCAGTTAAAAAAAATCTTCTCCCGCTACATTTAACTCGTTTTTACCATTTGTATCAATTGTACCGTTTGTATGTATCGATCCATTCGTTTTTATCTAAAACATGCACGGATCGGTAAATTCAAATAAATTTTTTTGAAATGCTATGTCGCTCTCAATTTATTCCAGTTAAATTGGATACAGTTGTTTTACGTTAATAAAACATTTCAACTTTTACGAGGATGATGAAATTGGAAAAGTTTTAAAATCGAAACATGAATTGCTCCTACTGTTCGTTTAAAGCACAGAACATGAAATACCTACAAGGTTTAAAACATAGAGCCTACCGCAAAGTGATGGATAAGTGAAGTACAACTGAAATAGTGATGTGGTCAACTTGTTTGACGTATTGGGATATATGTGGTATCTGGATGGAACCTAAAAACGATTATCGAGCGCTTCGTGTTATTGCCTTCTCTTACGCTTTTAAACAATCAGAAAGGAGAAAGAAAGAAAAATAATACATTTATTCAGCTAAAAACTAACCACACAATTAAAACCAAAACAAAATAAAATTACAGAAACGTTACACATAAAATAAAACTTAAAATAGACACCAAAAATATAACATTATAGCATAAGGTAGTTGTTGCTGAAAAATCACTTGTCTATCTAGTCAGAACATATCTGTATATAATAAACGCAAATGAGTGCCGGTAAGAATAGAACAATCATTATATTAATTCCATTGCACTATTGACGTAAACCCACTCCAGACACAAGTATACTATTTAGCTTAGTTGGAGGGGTTAACAAGACTACTAGTAATATGCAAGCAAAACATAGCAAGTAAGCGTTAAAAAAATTCTTAAACTCAAAAATATTGTAGTTGTGCAAAACAATATCTATTATTAATCATTTTAATGAATATACCTATGACCAGATGGAACGACGATGTACTTACGCAAAGTGGTGGGCAGTAACTGGAAAAGAAGAGCCAAAAATCAGGCTCAGTGGTGTATCTCGAGAGAGGCCTAAGTTCAGCAGTAGACTGATACCGGCTGATTATCATGATGATTATGTGTAGTAAATTACAAGCACTGCATCGAATAAATAGATATACAAAATATGACAAAGCAAGCCAAATACCTTGAGACGACCGAGTTGGAACAATGAGATCAAGCGCGCAGTTCCCGCTGAGTTCCTGGCGTCTACCTAAATATCATAAATGTTTGATTTGGAGAATTACAGTCCTGGATATGGCTATTAGAATTGGAACTACTTTGGAGATTTCTGGGACTTCAAATCAAAAAGTAGTTTGGTAGGTAGATCATTTTACGTCAACGCCTAAAATTGCAGTAGTAGAAGTTCTGCTAGTACGCCTGTGGTGGTGCTCCCCCGAGCACCACCACTTCGTTAAATAATTCAGCCGTAGAGTACCAATGTTTTTGGGTTTGAATTGAAATGAAACGTGTCCAGTGAAATTACAGGGCCTGCAAGACTCAACATCTTCAGGTGTCGAGGTAACGACGCTGTTCAGTGCCATACAAAGTTTTGGCGATACAGAATTTTGCATGCAGCAACTTTAATAGGTAGACGTCACAGCTTATCATCAGGCAAGCATCGTGCTTGTCATGTTACCTTTTATCAAAATAAAACCGGCCAAGTCGAGGTGGACTCTCCCACCGAGGCTTCCGTACCAAAGTTGGTAGTTACCAATTGATCTAGACCTCTTAATTGTATAAGCGCTCATATATCTCAGAGGTCTATCTTAATTGGCGTAAAATATGTAGGTATGTATGGGGACACCTTTTAATTTTCAACTTTTTTTTATTTTTTAGAATTTTTCCTTTATTTGTGCTGTGGACCTTGCTTCTTGCCAAATTTTATGATTCTAGGTCAACGGGAAGTACCTTATAGGTTTTCGACCCAAAACCTATAGGGTACTTCCGGTTGACCAAGAATTGTCAATTTTGGTCAAAATCAAGGTTAGCACAAGTAAAATAAAATTCCGAAAAATATAAGCAAATTATTAATTATAATGTTAATTAAAAATTAAGGTTAATTTTGGTATTTACGAGTTTTCGCGAAAATCAAAATTTGCCCATATCTTTTTATCGTGTTGACTCAGAACCTTGATTTTTATACACCTAATAGGGTCTTTAAACTTCAGTACCTGGTATAAATTTCAACTTGCTAAATCCACCCGTTCCTGAGAAAATCGGTGGTGACAGACGGACAGACATCCACCCGTTCCTGAGAAAATCGGTGGTGACACACGGACAGACAGACAGACGGACGGACAGACAGACAGACAGACGGACAGACAGACAGGCATACAGACACACAGACAGACGGACAAGAAAGTGATATTATAAGGGTTCCTTTTATACCTTTTGAGGTACAGAACCCTAAAAAAGTAGGAACCTATAAGAAATATTAAAGACGTTTCCAGTAAATAACTAGCAAATAATTCTCAACCAAATATTATGAGACTTGAATGCGAGTCAGAAAGCGGGCTAAAAGCCGCTTTGTTCTACCAATTAATGCCGTCTTCCTGCTGATTTATTAAAGTTTTAGGTGCTTATGATATTTAGAATGGAATATACGAACGAGTAGGTCGGTACAGTCATAATATGTATAATTTATTGCAGTAATTATGAGGCGTGGTGTATGGTGGTATATACACAGGTTGGTGATACTGGAAAGGCAATAGAAACGTTACGTTCAATAGGGTTAACTTTTGCAGTCGTGTTTTGTTTTTAAAGTTATTTTTTTATTACACACTTCAAATTTTTTCATTGATCTATCCCATGTTGCGACATGCATGATATACCGGTGCTGATTTTTTTTTTAAAGCTTACTAGCAAATGGGGTTGCACATTACTAGTATTCTTGTTAACCCCTCCAACTAAGCTAAATATGCTTGCGTCTGGAGTGGGTTCACGTCAATAGGGCAATGGGTGGGGATCGAACTCACGACCTCTCGATCGCCAGTTTGACACCTTATCCATTGGGCTATTACCGCTATTACATTGGTGATATGATATGATTGGTGAATATGATTACAGATGTTGCTGATTGGTGGATATGATGTATGACATTTAGGTCTAGCTGTGATTGGCGGAGGCTTCCGCTGAGTCATGTCAACTGCTGTCATAGTAGCTAGCTACCAAAGCTACACATAAACAAAAGTTTTATTTGCGTGGTGGTTTCATTAAAAACCACTCATTTTTTTTTAAGATTACGCCTTACTCGGCTTGCTCTAGAAATCCCTACTAGACCAGCCAGGTCAATCCTTGTAATTTTAAACAAACATTGGTGTGGAATTTCGACAAACGGGTTAAAATAATTGCGCTATTTGGATTAGGCTTACGTCGGTTGTGTAGGGCATTGCATTACCTACAGCTTCCTGAATCAGACAAGCGTGATTCGTACTAAAAGTGGAGACCACGGCTCGGTGAAAGTAGTGTAGGGCGCCCTCCAGCTAGGTGAAGCGATGATATAAGCAATTAAGCTGGCTGGCAGCGGCTGGAAATAAAGAGCTGAAGATCGAGCTTAGTGGCGTGCCATAGTTGAGGTCTATGTCCAGCACTGGACAGAGATAGGCTAATGATGATTAGGATGTTCTAAAAGTGCATACATACTATACAATACAAAAACTCTTTATTGATTACCAATAAAACAACTGTACAAAAAATAAACAACAACATAAAATATAAACGAATGGCAACACAATCGGCGGTCTTATCGCTTATAGCAATTTCTTCCATACCCTTTCAAATAAAAGAAGAATTTTCTAATTTTTCGGTCTAGGTCTTTGAGTAATCGGAGAATATATATAAAATAGTTAAGATAGTTTAAAAACTAAAACAACTGACTTCCATGCACCGCGAGTCAATTTCAGTAGCAAGTTTGAGACGTTTATCGTCATATTTCTGGAGGATACTCATCAAATCCCGATGAGATTATAATGGGACCACCTCGAAAACGTACCCTACCCATTAAAAACAGAATCATTCGAATTGATTTACGGATATAATTTATTTTTTGACGGAGTAATAACGTAACATACATACAAAAAAAAACAGACGAATTGAGAACCACCTTCTTTTTGGTAGTCGGTTGAAAATACAGTGGTGTTCCACTGTATTTTAACTTTACACAAAAGACACTGTAACAAAGAACCTCAAGATTTTTTTTGTAGTCGGTTAAAAAACCTTCCACTCTGCAACAAAATCCACTATTGTGCCCATATAGAAAGAGAGAAATAGCTTCATACTTAGCGACTGTATATAACAGCTAACAACATACCTATTTATTATAGGCAGCAGGTGGATATACCGTAGATCTTTGCTTCTATAAAACTTGGGATGTAGAGATGTAGAAACCGGTATAATGGGCTAACAGGTAATCTTCTCAATTACCGGCTGCTCGTTAACTCTACCGTGCGATGTGATAACAAAACTTTTCGTTGTTTCACGACTTGGAACTGAATTCCAGGAAAAAAGTTAAGAATTCCGCGCTTATAAGTGTTTTATAAAGATATATATATATATATATATATAAATAATAGTATTTGTAGTGCATGTATACAGTAAGTGCTATTAAAACTCTACGACGAGGTTATAAAAACACTATTAATATATATATATATATATATATATATATATATATATATATATATATATATATATATCTACTAGCAGCCCGCCCCGGCTTCGCACGGGTAGAACATATATGCCTACAAAATTTGCTGTCGCGGACTTTTTTGTAGGTCTTATTAAGTTGTACAACTTTTGTATAGAAAATATTCTTCTATCTGTTTTCAATTAAGCAGCGTTCGTAAGAAACGTGTTTTTTCGACCGTTTTTTTTATTTGCCGACTTAGGTTGCAAATTAGGTCTCCACGAATGTACCTTTGATTTAAACGGGATAATATATAGCCTATTTTCATTCCGAAAGTCCATTCTATGTATTAGTGAAAGAATTTTTTAAATCGGTTCAATAGTTTTTGAGCTTACTCATTACAAACATACAAAAATACAAAAATACAAAATGTTCTCTCTTTATAATATTAGTATAGATATATATACGCGTCGACTTGATAACCTCCTCCGGTTTTTTTTGTTGGTTAAAAAATAGTAACACCTGAGTGTATTAACGCTTAGTTATGTGCAGTTTCATACACTACTTTGTCTACACTCATGCAATAGGTAGAATAAATAGAATAAACAACCAAGTTAGCAAATATAAACAAATTAAAATGGCTCTGTAACCATAGTAACGTAGCCTAAGTGACTATGGTTACAAAGCCATTTTAGTTTATTTTGTGTTTATTTTTGCTCATAGTAACGTTATCTACATTACTATGGTGTTAAAAAAACTAAATAAACCGACTTCAAATGCCGCGCTAGTCATTTTCAGTAACTTGAGGTGTTTATGTCCATTTTTCTGGAGATACTCATCAGATTTTGATGAAATTCAAATAATAATTATGGTTATTTTGGAAAAAAATTGGCATTAATACAAAAAGTCAATGATCACCTGGTATTATGATGAGGCCGAAACATATGTCGATCGCTATATCGACATCGCGTAAGTCACGTTAAATTCCCGTTTTTAAATCTATAAGTTTAAAATGAACGTGAGTTTTTATAATAAAAAAGATCACCTGGTACTTAAATTAGGCTTTAAACTGCCCTCTAAAAAAATACATTGTACTACTTGGAAAGTTATATCCTAACCGGTCCAGGCATATTTGAGTAATTGGAAAACATACAAATAAGATTTCAACGAATTGAGAACCTCCTCCTTTTTTGAAGTCGGTTACAAATATATCTTAAAAGACATGCCAGTAGTGGAAACAATTTTGTAGTTCTTTTTAACTTCAGCTATTTTTACTTGTACAAACCAAAACCGGCTTGTTTTTGCTTCATCGCTCAGCAAAGAAATTAAAAGGAATGGATGTTGGGAGTTAGAGGATTCGTTACTTAAGTTTTTGTGGTATATTCTGAGAAAAGCGAGATTATGTTCGGTTGCGTGTCCTTTAACTTTCTTCGGTAGACTTTTGTTCGTTTGCGTTAAGTATTTGGTACGAAAGTTTTGAATAATAGCAATTTACCGTCTACCGCCACTTAATAATTATAACATTTTCAGAGGAATATTTACAATTTGTGGACAAACTAAAAACAAACAAGACATTTCAAGTTTATAATCGTATATTTTATTGTATGATGTGTGTGGTTAGTTAGTTTTATTCACTCAGCATGACGTAGCTAATTGTTTAGATGATTTTAGCGACAATTTCTGTTTTAACTATTTTCGTCCTAATTTGTTGATGTGGTGTTTAAACTCAAAACTGAAATTTAAAGCGTTTATTCAGTATTATGGTCAGATTAAAATTAACAATAATTACGAGAAGTCTATGACTAATTTTGTATTATTAATCCCATCAAAAACATTACATTTTAAAGGTTGCAAAGCCTTGCAACTCTGTACTTATACTACAAAAACGTTTTAAGATGTATGTAAATGTCAAGTCGGTACCTCAACATTATGTTGAACATCAGTCAGTAAGTCAGTGAGTCAGTCAGTCAGTGAGTCAGTCAGTGAGTCAGTCAGTGAGTCAGTCAGTGAGTCAGTCAGTGAGTCAGTCAGTGAGTCAGTCAGTGAGTCAGTGAGTGAGTCAGTCGGTGAGTCAGTCAGTGAGTCAGTCAGTGAGATAGTCTGTGAGTCAGTCAGTGAGTCATGGCAGTCAGTGAGTCAGTCAGTGAGTCAGTCAGTGAGTCAGTCAGTGAGTCAGTCAGTGTGTCAGCGACAAAACTAAGGAATTTTGGCGGGTAATAATAGTTCTTTAACTAAACGTTTAAATTGAATGTTTATGAGAATATATCTAAGCCATATTATGCTCTATATGTTACTGAAAATAGGAGTGACGTTAGCTTTTGAAATCCTCTTCCGTAATGTGGGAATACATTTACTATTCACGAAAAATCCTTTATTTCGGTAATTAAAAAAAGTAAAACTTAAGTTTAACAAAGTTTAAAGCAATTTTTCTAATATTTTTTCAATAGTGCGCGAAAACAGCTCACATGTGTCATTGCGTCGGATGTGACGTCACGCATAGGTTAAAGTCATACTTAAGGCAGTTACTATTATATAATTTGTGACAATAAATACACGTGGGGTTTCCAAAATTTAATAACATTTTCAAGAAAACCTCATAAGAGGACCTAGGCGTGACGTCATGCGCTGTGATTGGTGTTTCAATCAAAATGGCCGATTGCAGTATTTTAATGTTTTATTTTATTGAAAATCTTAATAATCTCATTTTTTTATATAAAACTAAACTAGTGTTTAAAATTGTTTTAATATGTATTTTCCCCTAAAATCATCAAATCTTAGATTTTTTGATACTGTCGTCATGCCTATGCAGGGTTCTAGCTATAGCCAGCACAAAATTACAAGATGTTGAAAATGGCCTGAATAGCTTCGAGAAAAGGATGGTACTGCCGTGCCTCTTTGTTTTGCTCGACTTGGCGGGGGCACTACCGTGCCCCCAGATTAATAATTTTGGCGGAAGGGTAAGTCAGGTGTTACACTCCCCTTGGTTGAATGACAATTGAAACGAATGACAATCAGCGTATTCGAAGTCTAGCGGGTTCACCATCTACGACAACATCTTGTATACCACCAGCCGAGATAGTGGTCAAACGTTAGTAATGTAGTAAGTAAAGTAGTTTAGTTAAACTTCAAGTTATAAGGAAAAATATTTTGAGTTGAATATGGAATATGCATGATTTTTTAAATATTTTTATCTACACTAATGTTATAACATTCTACTTATGTTTCCAATACTTGACTTATAATTACTACTGTTATAGCGCAGATAACAAAACACCAATTTAAGCAATTTCACATGATGGTATAATATCCACATCGATATCGTAAAATCTCATTATAACATCAATAAAACGCGATCAATTAACCTGGCGAGCCTTATGTCAAAATCCTCATACAAGTTGTATAAAATTTTGATATTAGGCTGGCTTTTGAAAACAGTTGGGTTATACGTGAAAACTTAGTCGAAACTACTAAACTTACATACACAAAACTCTTTGGTAAGATCTTGTGCCAATTAAATAAAAAAAGAACAGCGCGCGCTCGCTCCTGATTGGCCCTGCGCGCGCAGCTGCGCTCTCATTGGTTAGATTTTAATGGCGGCAAGTTCACTGACAATACACGTACGCGTGAATTTAATGTTTCGCAATGTGTTTTGTTTTTAAAATACAAATTAAAAGTTAAAAATGGATAGCGACGATGATATTTGTACGCCTCCGGATATTCTAGAATTGGCAACAAAAGTAACTCACAATCGTTTGCCAGAAAAATCTAGAAAATTATATGAAAAAGAATATAATAACTTTTTGGCATGGAAGATCGAAAAGAAAACTACATCATTTTCTGAAAATGTCATTCTTGCGTATCTCAAAGACCTCTCCGACAAATTCAAGCCATCTTCTATGTGGGCTAAATATTCTTTGCTCAAGTCCACACTGAGTATCTACAACAATATTGATATCACGAAGTATTCAAAAGTCATAGCGTTCCTGAAACGCAGTTCAGAAGGACACAAGGAAAAAAAGTCCTTGACGTTTACATCAGGTCAAATAAAGATGTTCCTGGAAGATTCACCAGATATTTTGTATCTTTTTGAAAAGGTAAGTGTATTTTAGTTCTGTTATTTAATCTACCTAGTACTTACGTACTACACACGCAAGTTATCTAGACACTCCGTTTAAGCGCTTTGTGTATAAATTTGGTAGTAGGTACCTACACTTTATTACTTCATAAATCATAGTTTTTGCCTTGGCTATGTACCTCAAGCTTATTATATCGTTTATTGTTACAGGTTGCACTAATCTTCGGCATAATGGGGGCATGCCGAAGGCAAGAGCTATACAACATCCAGTTCGATGAAGTCTCTAACATAGACGACAGTACAATCATGGTGAAAGTTTCGAAAACAAAAACGAAAATAGATCGTTCTTTCGTTGTGACGGGCAACTGCTATGCCGTATGTAAAAAATACATGGAACTTCGACCCACCCCCTGTCGAAACCCTGCCTTTTTCTTGAGCTATAGATCTGGGAAGTGCGTCGATCAAAGAACTGGTATTAATAAATTTGGTGCTCTGGGAAAAACTATCGCAAGTTTTTTGAATCTGCCTAACCCAGCGTTGTACACGGGGCATTGCTTCCGGCGCAACTCGGCGACCCTTCTCATAGATAGCGGTGGTGATTTGACCGCACTAAAACGACACGGGGGGTGGAAGTCTTCTACTGTGGCTGAAAGCTACATTGATGAGTCTTTAATGAATAAAATTCAAATCTCAAATACGATCTTGAACAGTATAGAAAACAAGACGAATGAAGTAATTATAAATATTCCGACTCCGTCTACGAGCTCTACTGCTTGCCCCGCGGCCGCTACAGCTGCTGGATCAATAATTAACATTAACTTTCAAAATTGTACCATCCAAAATTTAAACAATTATTATAAATAAACTATTGTCAGCTTTTACTCTTGTTGTTTGATTAATTGCATTAGTGAAGATAAAGTAGTGTATGCAACTGCATATAACACGGGTATTAAAACACTCGTTACTATTATGAAACTCGCTGCGCTCATTTCATAAACTCACACTCGTGTTTTAATACCCTTCATTATATGACAGTTGCATAAACTACTATTATTTAACCCATTACATCCATTTAACATAGTAAAAATATTAAATCATACTCAAAGTATTCAAATTAAGCTACAAAGCACTAATAAATATTAGTTGTCTAAGGGTGCGTACAGACTATGTAACATAACATTTTATAAAATTGTTATTTAACATGTTTCAGATGTAGTGAACACGGTGTGTTATATAACATGATATTATAACATGTTATTATAACACGTTTTAGAAAATTCCATGTCCCCATTATCTGAAACATGTTAAATAACAATGTTATAACATGTTATGTTACATAGTCTGTACGCACCCTAAAACACCGCCAAATATTCCGGCGCCTTTGTGACGTCACAGCTCAGCACACTGTCCTCACAGATTAAATATTTGTTTTAGAAATAGCACGTATTCGTTCAACAGTACATATTATTTCTATGACAAAGATTTAGTCTGTGATGTCAGCCGTGAAGAAAGCGCGTACAGATTAAGAATGAATGATTTAACCATCAAATGCCTCCTATACGCTGATGATCAGGTGATATTAGCATCATCGGAGGAGGAGTTGCAAAGGATGGTTAATATTATGCATGATGCCTTAAAAAGGAAAGGGATGAAAGTGAATGTAAGTAAGACCAAAGTTATGGTTTTTGAAAGAGAAGAAAGAATGACATTGTAAGGTTACGATTGAAGGAGAGAGAGTGGAACAAGTGAAAGAGTTTGTGTACCTGGGTTCTAAGTTTACGAGAGATGGTAAGTAAGATGGAAGTGATATTGAGCGAAGAGTTTTGGCTGGAAACCAAGTGAGTGGGGCACTGCATAACTTTATGAGAAGTCAGAACGTGTCTAAAAAAGCACGACTGGTATGGCAGAAGAAACATGAAAGTAAAATCAAAGCTATAGAAATGAGAAGTTTGAGAAGTATGATTGGAGTGACTCAGATGGATAAGGTGGCGAACAGCATGATAAGGGAATGTTGTGGTGTGGTAGAAGATGTAGTGATAAAGATAGAGAAAGGGATGCTTAGATGGTTTGGACATCTAGAGAGGATGGATGAAGAAAGACTGACGAAACAGATTTATGAGACGAGTGTGAATGGGGCAGCCGGTAGAGGCCGACCTAGGCGAACGTACCACGACCAGATCGGAGACGTTTTAAAGAAAGGCCAAATCAAAAGTACTTATAACCGGCGAGCATGTATGAAAGTGCTCATGAAAGCAGAAGAAGCGAAAGAGGTATGTCAGAATCGTAGCATGTGGAAAGAAGTAGTCTCTGCCTACCCCAACGGGAATAAGGCGTGATTGTATGTATGTATGTATGTATGTCAGCCGTGTATGTTGTGACGTCACTTTCTAATTGACAAGTGGTGATGTGTTTTGTAAATTAAAATATCCCACGCTTATTTTGCATCTTTCATACATTGTTTTAACCAATTTATGAGTATTTTATTTATAAAAAAATGTTTTACACACAATACCAGAACAATAATGATTCGAAAATAAATCATTTCAAGTAAATGTATACCACATGCATATTCCCTATGTATTGTAACCGAAAAACTTCAGGTAGAAGATCGTAAACAAAAGACACTAGACTCAAGAAAATTTCAAAAGAAAACTTATCTTATAAAACACACATATATACACATAAAGATTTATTTACAATGACATGACATTAATCACCGAAAAATCATTTCATGCCAGTAAGTAACCTACTTTACTACACAAAAAGCGCGAAAGTCATTAATCTAGTCTTCATAATTACTGAAAAAAGGCTGAATAACTTTCAGTGAACGATTAATCTTTCGCTTCACCACTATCTAGCTTCGAGCATTTACCAATAGAGATGTTAACGTTGTAATCCGCAAACATTTTTTCTGCCGATACTTACGGGGGACAAGGTAAACACGCATTGCACACACACAAATCACTCACTTTAGCGATCCCGCACACTAGCTTGAAACACGCACATAGTATTAAAAATATAGTGTAGTTACGCACGCTCGTATGGCCAAAAATGGCTATATGGCCAGCAGAGGGGTACGCCTTGCGTTAACATCTCCATTGGTAAATGCTCGAAGCTATCTAGTCAAACAGCGCATTAATGAGGAGATATAGTGATGGGAAAATTGTCGATACGAGGCCATGTTTTGCGATAATCTTTTCACAATTCTGACATTTAATGAGGTCAGTTAACATATTATAAGCAGACATAGTCACATAAAACAAGCTAATTTGTGTTCTTTTTAAAGTCCCTTACCGAAAAGGATCCCTTATAGGATCAATTGGTTGTCCGTCTGTCTCAAGACCCTATTTCTCAGGAACGCTTAGAGATGTATGTTCCATGTTTTCCGATATTTTGCAATTTCACACGGATATCAAATTCATTATCTCTATTTGACTTAAAATCATGAAATTTGGCAAGAAGCAATGATCACATTTAAATAAAACATCAGAAAACTGTAAATAATATATTGATAACAAAAAGTTCCTTTTATAACAACTTATTATGTCCGGTTGATGCAATAAATGTCAATCGAACGCCAAATTTAAGTTTGTTCTTTAACCTAGTTTGACAAGTTTGCACGGAACCCTCGGACCGCGAGTCTAGGTCGCATTTGGCTGGTTTTGTAAATCTGACAGGCTAGCGTTTGACCACTTTTTTGCCTAGTAGTAAGCTATGATGTGGTCAAGGATGGTGAACACGCTAGGCCTAGAATGGACTGACTATCAAGAGCTGTGCAGCCGGAACACCGTAAGGTTTAAGAGGCGGGTTTTCTCCTTGATGGTGGTAAGCTACCTTTTTAGTATTAAGTCAGCCATAACTTTGTAATAATGCTCCTTTCACATGTGGATGACCACGCAAGAATGCATATAAGAAAATTCATTGGTATCCGGCTAGGATTTAAACCATCGCTGCATCGGCCTCCGGGTTTAATGTCACGGTATCTATCCTTTAGAGTATGTGCAAAAAGAGTCGTGGCTTTACGATGATTTAACATTCAAAGGTAAGAAAGGAAGGTACATAGCTACCTAGTACCACCCGATAATGATAAGAGTAGGTACCTACCAAGGCATCACACATTTTTAGTCGTATTGGCAATGACAGAGCAATGTTGTCAATGCAACATAAGCAGTAAAAAAGAACCGTCGACACGCGCGCCTTCAATTTCCACGACAGTTTTCTTTTTGCACAGATTCTAGGACAACGGGCCATTCAAATATCCTGCTACATAAAATAAAAAAATCTATAATTTCTGGCAGGTTTTGTATTTTTTATTCTACTTATCGATGATTATTCTTTAGTTAAGTACAGCACTAGCGTACAATTCATTTATAATATTTTTTAATATTATTAAAAGTCAGGCCGATATTTATTAAGCCGACTGACAGGTTTTTAGATTATGCCTAGTGAAAATGTATTTTAACGTAAATTACTCTTGTTTCATTATAAAAAAAGCTTAATATTTAACTTATTTAAAAATTTTTGTTCATAAGACTTGTACTCACTTCTAGGCAAGTATGCTACGTAGTAAAGCACATAGCCATTAACCGACTTCAAAAATAGGTTGAGGTTCTCAATTAGTCGGAATATTTTAATATATTTGTATGTTCCCCGATTATTTAAAGACGCCTGAACCGATTTACAAAAATATTTTTGCTGAAAAGGATATACTTTTTAGGTCGATCATCGGCCTAAAATCTTTTTTAAAATTAAACCTTATGAATATCTCCAGAGACAAAGAGATAAGCACCTACCTCAGACACCTACTTTTTTGTCGGTCGTCGGTTAAAAATTAAACCGTTGTTTGGGAATATTGCGTGTGAATTTTCCGTTAGAGGCGCTAGTTTACTACAAGGTCTGCAGAAATGTCAATGTCATTTTAGTTAGATTTGGAGGTAGGAAAAACAGTAATAAGATTTATTGCGAAAGACTTATCCCAAACTGACATTGACATGACATTAATTTTGACATTTAATATTAAAACTGTATAGCTTGGCAGCTGTCATCAGGACCATTTTACTCAGTAGCGCTACCTAGTGAGCGAAAAAACGGCAGCCCCCATTGGCAGCTGATTTTAAATACTTTTAGGCCCAAGCCTAGTCTTTAATGTTTAACATACGAAATTATTTTAGAAAATATTCCACTGTGAAACGAATACTGCGTTTTTTCAATTAATGATTTCAATTATCGAGGCAAACAATGCCTCCTCTTTGTATTCACTCAGATATCGATATTTACCGGTTTTTCAATTGATTGGTGTCACCGTTTCAATTAATTTAAGTATTTTTTTAATATTTATTAATTGATTGATAGATCATGTAGGGAGAGCGCAGACTAAAAATGTTTTACTATTATATTTTTCTAGGTGGAGATAAACAAGCAATTGACCCTTTAATTGACCACTAAGACGATATGTCTTTGTTGTTAAACCACAGAAGGCTATCACTAACCAGTGGTCACCCTTAAAACACTACCCAGGGATCACGGGAGAAGCCAACGGACGCATGTGGTTAACAATGACACCCTCGTGGTTAATTGCCATCCACCCCTTAAGACTGTCTCCACACGGAGGTAAATTTTCATTGCCAAACGGTCATACTCTAATGCCTATCTGCCCCGACTTTAGAGTTTCGGTGGCAGACGGACATCAGGCCTAGACGATACATACATTTCTGTTAGAATTCACGCTAAATGCAACTTTACTATGTGTTGAATTTACATTTCTGGTGAAATACATTATTTTGTTCACAGTGCACGTTGTATCGTATTGAGGCTGCATTTATTTTTATTTATTACCACTATAATTATTCCGGCAGTAATCATAGAATGGAAATTCGTCTGAAAACCAATGCGTTCGAACAATCTGCTTAAATTGGCTCTTCACTTTGTGGACGTCGTTTTATAAATGCGGGAAACAAGATGAAAAACATTATATGTAAATCTTTACTGAAAGGGGTATTATAATAATAAGAAGTTACTTAATTTACAGCTTAAAAACTGTATTAAATATACAATCTTTACACAAGATTTTGAGCGCCCTGTTAGAGAAAGGTCGGCTTTAAAGCCGTAGCGAATTCAATCCCCGCCGTGCACCGATAGATGTTTTATCGAAAAATTTTGTGCGCTTCTCACAGTGGCTCTCCGATGAAGGAAAAATACCGTTGTGAATCCCCCAATCCCGGCATGGTAGCACACTATCTAGTGTCCGCCTAACTACCACCCTAAGGTTTGAAAATCTGTCGCCGAACATTTAATGTGTCCAGCAGTTGTCCTTGAGAGCCAGTTAGCCTAGCGTGCTACCATCTTCGACCGCATCATTATTTACTATATGATATTAAAAAATATACAGTTTACTTACTCTATACATATTGATCGTGTTATCTTTCCAAGTTCTAATGATATGCGTACTAAGTGCGAATTTTACCATACTAGAGTTAGGTACTCATCATTGGGAACGTCAAAAAATGTATGGTTATACTTTGAAAAAATGACGATTTACTACTCTAGAGGTACTCTAGAGTAACCTTATCTGAGTTGGGTAAAATCAGCACTAAGTCGTAAAATATTGTGAAGACTATCGAAGCGTAACCTTCAATACACAGGAACCTCTATGTGGAATATTTTCGAGATAAGAGCAAGGAAACTTGGCTGAAGTAATCTTTATCTGCCTATAGCTATGAGTGAAGAGTATATCCGGAAAGCAATCAGTTCAGATTGGTTCTATTAACCGTGATTTGTTCCTTCATCCGCACCGTAATTACTTCGTGTTCGGTTGTGCTTAATCTGATTGTTGTGAGGAATAACGTAGAGGAAGGGCTTTTAATTTTATTTTCATAAAATAATTGTATATTTAAAATGGTTTGAAATTAAGGCCCAGTGGGAGTATGGTCGGCTTCGACACCATAGGTAGCGAGTTCAATCCCCGGCGTTCACCAATGGATTTTTCTATTGAAAGATTTATATGCGCATTTTACAGTGACTCTTCAGTCAAAAGTCAAAAGTCAAAGCATTTATTCAGTATATGGGCAAATAAAAAATTTGCACTTACACGTCAAATAACATAAAATAGATCATATTCAATAATAATTATTATAAATATAACAGAAACATAACTTATTGCTTTGAATTTACAAAAACAAACAAAGGTATTGAGCCATTCAGCTTTCATCTAGACGTCGAACGTCACACTTAAAACAAATCTTTAATTCCCTTGATTAATGTAGGGTTGCCAACGTTACCATTACGTGCACCCGCAACCCAGTGCATGTTTCAGTACTTCAGACAACTTTTATCTATGTCAAGGAATCAGTGAAGTCAAGGAATCAGTAATCAGTGAAAGAAAACATCGTTCAGAAACCCCCAATCTTGCATAGCGGTAGGACACTGCCTAGTGTCCGCCTGGCCAGCTACCAGCCTAAAGTTGGAATTTCTGTCGTCAAATATCTAATGCTGTCTTTGAGGTTCAAATCCTAGAACTGGTGCTCCTCTACAGGTACTAGGAGCATATTATATCAATAGTCCGACTGACTTGCTACCATTCTACATGTTATTACTACCAAGGAAAAAAAACTGTCGGCATAAACTTACGATGTTCCGACAGCATACAGCCATTGAGAGCAGAATATTCTAGGCTTAGCGTGTTCACCTTCTTCTACCACATCATCGCTTACCACCAGACAATATAGTGGGTAAACGCAATACGTATAAGACATAAAAAAATTATAAAATTTGAAATTGAGGGCCCGGTGGCGTAATCGGGAGAGGGCCCGGTGGCGTAATCGGGAGAACGGTCGGCTTTGATGCCGTGGTACCGAGTTCAAACCGCCGTGCACCAATGGATTTTTCTATCGAAAAATGTATGTGCGCTTCTCACAGTGGCCCTCCGGTGAAGGGAAACATCGTTAAGAAACCAACAACCCCCGCATGGTGGTAGGACACTATCTAGTGTCCGCCTGGCCAGCTTCCACCCTCAAGTTAGAAAATCTGTCACCAAACATCTAATGTGTTCCGGCAGCCATCCTTGAGAGCCAGTTCCCATTCTAGGCCTAGCGTGCTTACCATCTTCGACCGCATCATCACTTACCAACAGGTGAGATAGTGGTCAGACGCTAGCCTATAAAGTATAAAAAATTTTTTTTAACTCTAATCAAGAATCTAAGATCTAAGAATCAAGGATACGGGATTTCTTATTCAACAGGCAGTCGCCCCCATTTCTAACCCACTATTAGATACAAATAAACAGTGCAATGCCACCGGCATAAAACGATATATTCTTACCATAACTCTCATATTTGGTAAATAAATACCACAAATTCCGTTCTACCCTCCAGAGCACGTAGGGTTTTTATAGTCTGTACAGAGAAGACAATTTACATGGGCGCTCGTTTCGAGACAATCTTCGTTCTTTCGCTTTTTGTACGGCATTAGGGTTTCTTTATTATTTTTATGGCTACCGAATTATTATGATCAAATGTTTTTGTACTAGTTAATGTTTTGTTTTGGGACCTTGTTTGGTTATAGAATCGGCAAAGCTTAATGTAGGTACTTATTATATAGCCATTTTATATCTTTTTAGTGTTCCGTACCCAAAGGGTAAAACGGGACCCAATTACTAAGACTCCGCTGTCCGTCTGTCTGTCTGTCTGTATGTCTGTCCGTCTGTCACCAGGCTGTATCTCATGAACCGCTATAGTTAGATAGTTGACATTTTCACAGATGATGTATTTCTGTTGCCGCTATAACAACAAATACCTACTAAAAATAGAATAAAGTTAAAAAAATTGAGGGTCCCCATAAAACAAACGAGTTTTTTCGGCATTTCACGCCATCTATGTACGCTTAGTTGGGTAAACGTCCCATAGATGGCGTTATATTGAAATGTCGATCCCTAACACCTTTGTTAGACGTTAGATGGCATTATAAGAAATAAAATGTTTATTAATTATTATTTTTTGCGGGCGAAAAATGATAGTGGTATTTTTTGCTCGATCTTATAAAATACTGTAGTGTGGTACGGAACCCTACGAGTGCGAGTCCGACTTGTACTTGGCCAGTTTATTTTAAAGGTTTTGATATTTAAGTTGCATTCAAATATCTGGAGGAAAATACTTCATTTCAATGAATTATCTTATAAATCTTATAAATTATATATATTGAATTATTATATATGTTATATGTATATATGCTATCTCTAATTTTAGTTCTGATTTTATTTTTATATACCGAAGTATTTGAGAGTAATATTGATCATCATCATTATTAGCCTATGTCCACAGCTGGACATAGACCTTATCTATAGAGCCATATTGTATTATATAATATCGTTTAAAAACTAAAAAAGAACCGACTTCAATGCCGCGCTATTCATTTTCAGTACCAATTTTGAGATGTTTATCTCCATATCTCTGGAGATACTTATCAGACCTCGATAAAATTACCATGGTACCACACTTGGGATATCTCCTTTCAAACAAAAAAAGAATAATCAAAATCAGTTCATAAACGACGAAGTTATCCGCGAACAAACATTAAAATATATATATATATATATATATATATATATATATATATATATATATATACGGTCGAATTGAGAAACCTCCTCCTTTTTTTGAAGTCGGTTAATAAATTAATACCCAGTTGTCTAGAATTTCATTAATAACATATCACACAATGGACACCATAATATACCATAGAACAGTTTAAAATAACAATTAAAAAAAAAACAATTAATGTAACAATGAATCATTTTTACTAAATAATACAATACACTTTACACACAAAACTATCTAACCTAAACAAAAACAAAAGAAAACTAAAATTTAAATTATAATACAATAAATTCAATTAATTTCAATAATTACTTTATTATCATAAGAAGAAAGCCTATGGCATAGGCTTTCTATACTTTGGCAAGCGTAGGTACTTAGAACTCCAACTCTTCGTTTCATTAGCCGCTTCATAATATACCTACTTACGCATAATTTGGTAAAAACCCTTTCTTGCTAGCTTTAAATATCTGACGTCTTCAATTGAGATATACCCGTAGTTCAGGATAGTGATTAATTTGGTTTCCTTTGAACTCTAGTTTCCTTCCCGAGGTCTACTTTTGATACGCCCCACTCGGAGCTTTTGGATATAAATTAAAGATGGCGGGGTATAGATTGGAAAGTATAAGGTAAGGTTAGGTTTTATATAGATTAGTTTCTTTTAATGTGTAATCATCATCCACCACTTTGCCAATAAATTCAGCCGCGAAATAGAAATGTTTTATGTCCAGTAAAATTACAGGGCATGCGAGACTTAACATTTTCATGTCTTAAGGTAACAGGCGCAGTGCAGTGACATGCAAAATGTTGGCCATCTAGAATTTTGCTTGCCGCTGTATCTGCAATAGGTAAAGGTCATCACATACCATCAGGCGAGCGTCGTGCTTGTCCTGTTACCTTTTATCATAAAAAATCCGTATTCAAATCATTGCATAACAACGAATGCATTGTTATAGTTGACAAGCGAGTGTGAAAAAGAAAATATATATATATACATATTATACGGGTTTGACACATATTATATAAATATATATTATATATCTGTATATAATATATATGTATATACTTCCCATAATTCGTTCCTTATTAGCGACACTATCGAATGGTGTAATAATACAGGATGTGGTATTTTTTCAAAATCAACGGGTTTGATTCCTGGCTAGGAATATTGATTTTTTAGGGTTCCGTACCCAAAGGGTAAAACGGGACCCTATTACTAAGACTCCGCTGTCCGTATGTCTGTCTGTCTGTCTGTCCGTCTGTCACAGGCTGTATCTCATGAACCGTGATAGTTAGACTGCTGAAATTTTCACAAATGATGTATTTCTGTTGCCGCTATAATAACAAATACTAAAAACGAAATAAAGTTAAAAATAATAGAGGGTCCCCATACAAGAAACGTGTTTTTTTCGGCATTTCACGCCGTCTATGAACGCTTAGTTAGGTAAACGTCCCATAGATGGCGTTATATCGAAATGTCGATCCCTAAAACCTTTGTTAGACGTTGGATGGCGTTATAAGAAATAAAATGCTTATTAATTATTATTTTTTGCTGGCGAAAAAAAATAATATTTACTACGTATTTTTTGCTCGATCTTATAAAATACTGTAGTGTGGTACGGAACCCTACGAGTGCGAGTCCGACTTGCACTGGGCCAGTTTATTTTTAAATCCAATGATGCAGTTTTAGTTTTCATTAAAATCGGGCCCGAGACTCCTTTGAGTATTTTTAGCTATTCCCCATAGTTTCAGATTTGGCCATCACGTCCACTTGAAAAATTCTTCCTTGCCTATGCTGTTAAACTTGTGATGTTCAAAAAACTAAAAACCAACACACTTAACCTAACAACAAACTAATGAATCTGACTGTACCAGACCATTTTCAACCGACTTCCAAGAAGAAGGAGGTTCTCAATTCGTCTGTATGTTTTTTTTTTTGTATGTATGTTACGCGATTACTCCGTCAATTGTGAACCGATTTAAAGGGTTCTTACGTGTCCGAGGTGGTCCCATTGTAATTTCATCGAGATATGATATGTATCTCCAGAGATATGACGATAAATGTCTTAAACTTACTACTGAAATTTACTCGCGGAGCATGGAAGTCAGTTGTGTTAGTTTTTAAACTATCTAAATTATGTATTAGCATTTTGACCTAGTTAATGGCGTATCTACCTTCTTTTATATAAGAATACTATAATAAGATCGTTTAAAAAACTAAAAAAATCCGACTTCAATGCCGCGCTATTAATTTTCAGTACCAATTTTAAGGTGTTTATCTCCATATCTCTGGAGATACTTATGACCTCAATAAAATTACCACGGTACCACACTTGGGATATTCCCTTTCCAACAAAAAAAGAATAATTAAAATCGGTTCATAAACGACAAAGTTATCCGCGAAATAAAAAAACATATACGGTCGAATGAGAAACCTCCTCCTTTTTTTTAAGGCGGTTAAAAAAGACAAGACAAGACTTTGGTGCTTCAAAATAAATCACGTTAGTTCTCATCCCCGTCTGTCTCGGTCGTAAAACTTTTGTAGGCAACTATAATGTCCCTGTATCGAGATTGGTCCAAACTTTTACGGCTACTTATATTACCTTTGCTAGTAAATATTTGATTTTGTACTAAAATATTATTCGTGTTTGTTCTTTAGCTACTTACTTGGAAAACTATACACTGGTGTAGTAACTTTGTTACTACAGCGCAAAAAGAAAAAACAAAAAATAAACCGAAAATATCGATTACCTAGGAGTTCTGTTGCTGGCCATTAACTAAAAATATAATTTAAATCGTTTAAAAAACTAAAAGAAATAACTTCGAACGTCACGCTAGTCAAAGTAGCCAGTAGACGAAGTAACTAATACATAATATGCATGCTGTAACTTTTATACAACAATGTCAAAGTCAAAGTCAACGCATTTATTCAGTATATGGGCAAATTAAAAATTTGCACTTACACTCGTCAAATTACATTAAATAGATCATATTCAATAAAAAATATTATAGATATAACAGAAACATAACTTATTGCTTTGAATTTACAAAAAAAAACAAAGGTATATTTAAAACAAATAAAATTCCTATAATATATAAGATATATTATTAAGAAATGATCTTTAATTTTAACTAACTGATAATTTTGTTTGATTTACTAGTCATGAATTGCAAGAAAGGAAGTTCTAATGTAGTACTGGTATTTATTCTACGGCTCTAAATCGATTTTATAACATACACCCTTTTTCCTTCCAAGAAATTACCCCAGAATTAATTCAGTACAATGCATTGCGTATACTTTCTCTCTCTTATGTGAAATTCTCCTTCATCTTATTACAAAGTCTTGAGAATACAATCTTCATGAGACATTGAAATAACTGCGGCCTTTTTACTCCACTCTCGTAGTGATGAGGTATACAATGACTTGGTTTTATCGGTCTTGTTTCTAATGGTTTTTTTTAGGACAAAGTTCGGATTTGCTAGTCATATCACAACTTAAAAAGGGTCGCCATCGTCGGTTACGACGTGGAGACATCATTATCATTATTAACACTATGCTATTAAATTTATCTACAGTATTACTGTAGATTTTTATTTGCTAGGATGTTCTACAACACCTAAGAGAAGTACCAGTAACGCAATCCTTGAAAATTATTTGCATGGCGCCTTCAGTTGCGTAAGGCCTATAAAACCGGCTCACTCGAAGATATCACGGTAATGTAATATATGCACATTATTGGTTGTTTCAATTCGCACATTACTGGTTGTTTCAATTCGCACATTACTGGTTGTTTCAATTCGCACATTACTGATTAATTTAATTTGCACATTACTGGTTCTTTTAATTTGCACACTACTAGTTGCTTACATTCGCAAGCGCGATTATTATATGATTTTAACCTGATGTTTCAAATCAATTAGTATAATAAAACTCACGCGGGACGCGCTCGTGAATTGCAACACGTATATACTAATAAGACTGTTAATACAAGGCGGTTTAAGTGCTTTTGGTATCATGATACTAAAGAAACCTACTTAATTGTTATTGCTATTGCCTCAAGCACTACCTTAATACTGGCCACTTACTAACCACATCAGAGTATAATGTATAATGAATCGCCTTTTATCGTATACTAGAAGAACCCCTCGGCTTTGCCCGCGTTAAAAACTTCTTTTATTTACATTTATTTAAAACTTATTTTTCGTAAAAACTTTTCTTTCATAAAAACACATCAAAAAAGATCGGTCCACCCATTTTCAAGTTATGGCATGACCAAGGAAAATGAAAATCCGTTTTTATAAAACCCATAAAACCATATTGCTTTTCAAATTTTGTTACCCCATTTCACCCTCTTATGGGTGGCATTTTGAAAAGGCCTGATACACATATTTACTTATTTATTAACAGAAGTATCAATCCTCTCTTAGCAAATACCTACGTCATAATAACTATCTGCATACCAAAATGCGTTGAACTGTGTGTTGATAGATCAGTCCTAAGAGTAACATAATATCACCAGTCATTTAATCAGTCAGTCAGTAACATTAGGCTTTTATGTATATAGGTATTAGGTATTTTTTTCATTAAAATAGTAGTAAAGACTTCCAAGACTTCATTCTCATTGCTTAAATTTCCCATCACTACGTTACCCACGGCGAGAATTTAGAGCTTATGTAAAAATTCGTCGTGCCCGTAACATTGCGTTATTAAAACCAAGTTTAAGAACAAAAAGTATTTCTTTACAACCTAAGCGTCTGCCCACGAAGTTCGGGGGCATATTTTACGAAACGATTATTAAAGTATGCGTAATATTTTAACCAACTTCCCTTTTTGCAGGAAAGTTTTGCGCGTATTGGAAACATTATACTGCAAAAGAGAACCTGGCGAATAAAATTAAGACGACCTTCAAACCATTTTTGGACTACACAAAAATACGTTACAATTTATTGCTTATATTATTATTACACCATTATTGCGTCATGGTTTCACCCAGGTTAGGCACACGACATTTTATATTCATGTACCTACCATTTTTGTCAATCGATTCGAACGAAATAAACACATTGGCTGGGTTGCCCCATCTTACATTAACTATAACAAACGTCAAAAGTCAGTCAAACTCTATATATAATAGTTATGGTTATAGTTACGGTTAAAGTAAGGTGGTGCAAGCCTAGCCTTAATGTTAAACCGAGAATATATTAATATTGATTATTAAACTGATTATTTTTTTATTATTAATTTGATTTGCTGACACAAACACAATCCTTCTTAAAGATTACACTATTTCTACAGAAGCATTATATCTATGATCGGCCTAATTTGTCACTATCAAGAAGAAACTCTGCCGCCATAACCTTACGGTGTTCTGGCAGCACAGCCCTCGAGAGTCATACCATTCTAAGTCTAGCGTGTTCACCATCCTCCGCCACTACATTGCTTACCACCAGGCAAGATAGTGTTCAATCGCTAGCCCGTCAGATATACAAAAAGATTAGAATTAATTTAAAAATAAGCTTTATAATGTTGATTATAGGGGGCTCAGAAATTGTAATCCGCCATGATAATATGCTGAATACTGCCAAGACGTCAATCAGAAAGAATGACTTCATGTTATAGTAAGAATAACCAAATTAGTATCCAGGACGGGAACGTCTTTTACTCCTGAATTACTCGAATGTGACGTCACCGGCCAACGCCTGAAACTTGAAGCGTTTTTTGAATTTTTTTTTACAGACTTAATATTAATTTTTAGCAAAAAATATTATATTTGTTGCAGTAAATATATATTTGCGAACATTACACAGCACTTTTTCAACATTTTCCATTATGCCTATTGTTAAAAGCGCTTAGCCTGACGGCGCTTTCAGCCAGGCATCTCCATCTGTAGGGCAAAGATCTCCCTTTTCAACCGACTTCCAAAAAGGAGGCGGTTCTCAATTCGTTTGTATGTTTTTGTATGTGTTACGCATCGACGTCATATCAATGCTATGACGTCGATGGTGTTACGCGTTTACTCCGTCAATTATAAACCGATACGAATGATTCTTTTTTTAAATGGTAGTGTAGATTTCCAAGGTGGTTTTATTGTAGTTTCATCGAGATCTGATAATTATCTCCAGAGGTATGACTATAAAGGTCTCAAACTTGCTACTGAAACGGACTCGCGCGGCATGGAAGTCGGTTGTTTAAGTTTTTAAACTATCTTAATTGTCTTCTAGACATCACGATCTATTGCTTTCACGTCCAGTTAGAACCAAAGATGTCTTACTTTATCCCGTAGTAAGACTGGTAACGCCTCCTTGCAGTAATCACATTACTAATTACTCACAATATAAAGATCCATTCAGCTTGCCAGCTCTCGAACTAACTGGTTATTCAGGAAGGTTATTAAAGTACAAGAAGTCAGAGTATTTAGCTTGTTAGCGTTCAAGGCCTTTTAATCGACTTCATTAAACAGGCGGAGGTTCTCAATTCACCAGTATTTTTATGTTTGTTACCTCTACCTTGATATGGATGTATTTTTGAGAGTGTATACTTTCCTTTTGCTCCTAATGTAATTTCGTCGAGATCTGATGAGTATCCCTAGAGATATGGAGATAAACACCTCAAACTTGGTAGTGTAAATTACTAGAACGGCATTTGTTTTCGGTTGTTTTTTTTATTTGTGAACGATCTTAAATTATTTTAACCGCATTTCACATCAATGTCCGAACATTGATGTGAAATGCAAGTGTTTTTTTTTTTTTTAATGCATGTGAACTTCCGAGGATGCGCATCAGACATGCATGAAACCTTGGTCGAGACAGTCGACAACAAATAGTAGTGAGTATAATAGTCGGTGTTTTATAATCATCTTAAATGATATTAAAACTTTTTCTACGATTCTAGATTAATATAATGTACGAGTATTATACCGTCTTGTTCTTAATTATTCAAAAGCCTATATCATTTCTGTTTGAATACGCTGTAACTTCTCAGTATAAACGTTGCTTAAAGTTTACTTTGCTAGCATTAATATATTATTAGGCAAATACCTTGTAATCCATCTCGTTAATGAACAAAAAGATCTCAAAGGCATAAGATATTAGAAATTCTTATGTGGTTATACTTCCACCAAGAAAAGTATGTGTTTAACAATTATGTTGCTTGTAACATCAATACTTATATTAAAGAGATACTTATAAGTTGTTACATTAAGGGGGTACGATTTCCATACATAATTATAATGCACAAATATGAGTAAACGAAGCAAAAACCTGCACTGAAATCACATCTTTTGGTCTTGTATAAGTCTTAACATGTCGGGAATTATATTTATCTACATGATTTAAATGAATAATATAAACATAGTACTCAATCAATATCTTTTGGTTTAACTTGAATTTTAACGCAAGGCGTACCCCTCTGCTGGCCATATAGCCATTTTTGGCCATATAAGCGTGCGTAACTAAGCTGTATTTCTAATACTGTGTGCGTGTTTCAAGCTAGTGTGCGGGATCGCTAAAGTGAGTGATTTGTGTGTATGCAGTGCGTGTTACATCGTGCGTGCTGTTATACCCGGCTTTCCCATCCTATTTCCCTTACGTTGCACCTATCCTAACTACTGTTGCAAAATAGACAATATTGCTTTCTCCCACGATCCACCATTCCCAGTCAGTCTCATCCCAGCTCTCGGTCGCGCCGCTCATTTTTATTAAATCTACTTATTGTCATTAAATAAGTATTTTTCTGCTAATTAAAACTTTCAGTGTTAATTAAATCTTTTTTTTAAAAACCAATTTTCCGGGTTCCGTATAATATTTGGTGGCAGCGGTGGGATAAGTCAGTTTCCCTGGAACCGCCTTCAACCTGCAAAAAACTCTGTGAAAATTAGTGAAAAACATTCAAGTGAAAATAACCGCCGAAATACTTACTACTTGATGATCATCACCTCTGCCGCGCGCACCGAACACCGTCTCCGCTGTATCTGATGAAGAGCTCTACCACTGTATCTCGAAGAAGCACTGTATCCACTGTATCCTGAACAAGTCACTGTATCCACTGTATCCTGAAGAAGTCACTGTATCCACTGTATCCTGAAGAAGTCACTGTATCCACTGTATCCGGAAGAAGTCACTGTATCCACTGTATCCTGAAGAAGTCACTGTATCCACTGTATCCGGAAGAAGTCACTGAATCCACCGTATCCCGAAGAAGTTACTGTATTCACTGTATCCCGAAAAAGCCACTGTATCTAGAAGAAGCCCTGTATCTTGACCACGCTCGTCCTTTCTGTGTCCCGTGAAACCACTGTATCTTGACGTCGACTGCTACATCCTGTGAAGGCTTATTACCTTGATGAACTTAATCACCACTGCATCGTGAAGAAACACCGCATCCTGCTGTTTGCTGCATCCTCTGTATCCTTTTTGTCTACACTGATCCTGTTCCACCTTCGGTTCGTCTCCAGCTCTGCGATGAAGTTCCTGTTAGCCCAGTGAGTCGTTTTTATCTATAACTGTGTTTTTTGTGATTTGTGATCCAAAATCATATAAACTATATTACACGTATATTCACTGTTTAAGAACATTCTAAAATAAAATTAATTGTAATTTCTAATTCTAAATTCGAGTTACATTCGAGTTCCAATAGTTGTGTTTAAATATAAAGTTACCGTGCTAGTGATCACTTCTCGCCCACGTATTTTCTAAGAACAGATAACGATTGAGTCTCTAGTACCATTATAAGCTAACTTAAATTATTAAGAGTTTTAACCTTGATCATTTATTATAATTGGGTCACTGAGTCAAGCTGATATTGTTTTTATTTGTACTTATTCTAAATCATGTCTAAGAAGGAATCTCGAGAGGAAATGCCGCACGTGCCTGAAATGGATCTAAATATTCTTATTAAATTCATAGGGACATTTGATGGGTCCCGAGACACATTAATCCCGTTCTTAAATAATTGCGGAAACGCTATCAACTTGGCTACAACTGACCAACAAAACATACTTTTCAAATATATTCAAAGCCGCCTTGTTGGCAAAGCACAAGCTGTGTAGCGTACGCACCTAAAGCCGAAGTAGGTGGTGGCTTTTGCACTACACTGGGATAAAACGATACGAGATAAATCGATGTTCCAACCAACTCAGAGTGGCAGAAGCAGCAAAATAGAATGCGAGCACTCACCTTGGACTGCGTCTGCTCTTCGTTGACCTTCCACCTTCAGCTCGTCCTAGGTGTGTTGAGGGGATTTTTGCTTCTTAGTGACCGTGCACGGTAGGATGAGTAATTTTGGTCTATCAAGCCAAAATATGACCAACGCGGACACCGAGCACGGATATTTTGTGGTTTATATCTGATTTTTCACAACGGCCGATTTTAGCGGTAAAACAAACGGTTGCTTTCGCTCCGACGTTTTACGAATGAGTGCCGCATGACAGTTGGTTTGACAACTGCGTTTTGTTGCTTCGTGTACACAGCGAGTGTGGAAAGGACCCCGACTTTATTGTCCGACCCCTTTCGTTATATGATAACGGAACATCCCGCCCACCAAAATGCCTATGGTATTTTCAGGTCAAATAATAACGATCAAATTGGGGACAAGGGTGATACGAAAAATGATAGGACAGCACAATACTGTGAATATCCACAATTGCTGAAATGATCAATATATTTATTACGATAATTATAGATTAAAAAATTACAAAATATTGATAGTTACTGATTAATACGACTTTGATATTAATAAACGATATAGATACGAATGAATATGATACTAAGCTAATAAAGAATTATGGAAATTGATATACGATTGAAGTTAGTCCTCGATTGGCAGAGGGCACAACTTCACCAACGGTCTTTGAATGACATGATCGTTTGCTGTTCTTACTACTGCAATCCGAGATATTCCATCAGAACCGGGCAAGAGATCCACTACTCTGGCTAAAGGCCATTGAAGTGGTGCACGATTATCATCCTTAATAATCACCATCGAGCCAATTTTCAAAGGCTTAGAATGTTTGGTCCATTTCGCGCGTTGCATGAGGGAGTTTAGATACTCGTGTTTCCATCTGGACCAGAAATTCTGATGAAACGCTTGTATCAGCTGCCACCGATGAAGCCGGTTTATGTTACAATTTGAGAGATCTTCATCGGGGACAACAGTTAGCGGCTCCAAGGTAAGAAAATGCCCTGGCGTTAAAACAGCCAAGTCGTTTGGATCGGAACTGATGGGGCATATGGGTCTCGAATTCAAAACGGCTTCGATTTGGACGAATAGCGTAGTAAGTTCCTCGAATGTTAGGACTTGGTCACCAACAACGCGAAGTAAATGTGATTTAGATGCTTTGATTTGACTTTCCCAAACGCCTCCAAAGTGTGGGGCTGATGGAGAGTTAAATTTAAATTCTATTTTTTCTAAAGAAGAAGCCTGTTGCATGTGACGTGATAATTGGTTTCTAGCTCCAATAAAGTTGGTCCCGCAATCGGAATGAATGACATTGCATCGACCGCGACGTGCCACGAAGCGCCTGAGCGCCGCGATAAATCCGTCCGTGGAAAGCGTGGAAACAACCTCGAGATGAACTGCCTTAGTCGCAAGGCAGACGAAGAGGCACAGATATGCCTTGTCAATTTTTGCTCCTCGATGTGGACCCAGTTTAATGCGAAATGGTCCTCCAAAATCCACGCCTACAATCGAGAAAGGCTTCACTTGATTCACGCGAAACGACGGCAAATCGCTCATAAACGGCTGCAATGGTTGCGGATTGGTACGATAACATTGAATGCATCTAGCAAGTTGACGACGTATTGCGCGTTTTGCCGATACAATCCAAAACTGTTGCAAGAGCAGAAAATGAGTAGTGTTGATACCTGGATGCAAGTAGTTCCGATGAATGAAGTCGATGATAAGTGATGTAAGTTGATGATCAGAGGGTAGGAAAGCTGGATGTCTTTGTTCGAATTCTAATCCAGATCGCGATATTCTGCCACCCACTCTGAGGATACCTTGGGTATCGATAAACGGATTGAGTTTTCGAAATGGCTTTGATAAAGATTTGTTCGATTTGAGATTACTAATTTCTTCGGAGAACGCTGTACTTTGTACGTGTTTTACAATTTGCATCAACGAATGATGTTGCTCTACGTTATTTATGAAATTAGAACGGTTGGTCGTATTTGCGTTACGACTGTTATGAATAAAGCGATTTATGTACGATAGTATGTTTACGATCTTTTGTAGCGACGAGAAGTGATTGAGGAGATTGTCTATAGTTGAGAGTTCAACATTCGCTATTTCATTAGATGTTAATACTACGGATTTGCGAGTTTCATTTGCTACGATAATTTCATCTTCTTCTGACAGCGAGGACGTACGTATAGGCCAAGATTCTCGCATCTCCGACAGCCACATTGGTCCCGCCCACCATAAGGAATTGTTTAGAATCTCACTCGGGAATAAGCCACGCGAGCATATATCTGCAGGATTGTCGCCAGACGATACGTGGTGCCAGCATTCGATAGGGGTGATTTCTTGTATATGGCTGACCCGGTTGGCAACAAAAGTTGCCCAGCGCGAGGAGTGGGAGCGTAACCATGATAGTACAACTGTGGAATCTGACCAAAAGAATATAGCATTGATTTTTATACGAGAAAGAAAAGTGTCGCATATGAACTTGTACAAATCTGCAAGCAATACTGCAGCACAAAGTTCAAGTCGCGGCAAAGATGTTCGTTTAAGGGGGGCGACTCGAGCCTTTGAGCAGATAAAAAACACGTGGACCTTACCCGCGGAGTCGATAACACGCATGTAAAAGGTAGATCCCAGCGCCGCTTCGGAGCTGTCACAAAATCCATGTAGTTCGCATGCTTTAACGTCCTTACAGGTGAACTGACGGGGAATTCTAAGTTGAGCCAGTAATGACAATTCATCGAGGTACGTATTCCATGTGTTGACGATTTCAGTCGGCGGTGTTTGATCCCAACCAACACCAAGCATCCAAAGCTTTTGGATTAAGCATTTCGCTTGAATTGTGATAGGAGTCAGAAATCCTAACGGGTCAAAAATTCGGGCGATTTCACTCAAAATTGAACGTTTTGTACATAGTCTGTCCAACGGTCTGATTTCGAATAGGAAAGCGTCTGAGGATGGATCCCATTTAAGGCCAAGAACTTTTAAAATTTGAGATTCTGTACTATCGAGCGACACAGAACCGGTGAGACAGTCTTCACTGGGTAGATCAGATAAGAGCTGAGGAGAATTACTTATCCATTTACGAAGTTCGAAACGTCCGAGATTGAACAGAGCAATCGTTTGCGATTTAGCTTCTTGAGCGAGTTCTAACGACGGAAAGCCAGTAGCGACATCATCAATGTAAACGTCATTAAGAATGATATCCTTTGCAAGAGGATAATCAAGTCCTTCGTCTTCGGCGAGCTGTCGCAAGGTACGGCAAGCGAGATACGGAGAAGACGCCATTCCATATGTGACTGTATTGAGACGGTATTCACGAAGGGTCTCGTTAGGAGAGAATCTCCAGAATATACGCTGATAATCACGATGCTCTGGCGCGATCAGAATTTGACGGAACATCTGGCGAGTATCAGCCATGAAGACGATGCTGTGTTCGCGAAAGCGCAGTAGTATGCTCATAATGTTTGGTTGCAATTTCGGACCAATAAGTTGTGTGTCGTTAAGTGACTGAGAAGTTTGATCCTTTGCAGAAGCATCGAATACAACGCGAAGGCGCGTTGTTGTAGAGTCTGGGCGTAAAACACAATGGTGAGGAATGTAATATTTTCCTAAACCGATCTCATCAGCAGGGACTAATGTCATGTGTCCGCTTTCGATATAATCAGACATAAAGTCCGCGTATTGCGATTGCAACTCAGGGTCACGTGACAGTCTACGTTCAGTTGCGTGGAATCGTCTCAAAGCGATCTCGCGCGATCCCTTGAAAGATGGCTCTGATTCGTTTTTGAATGGAATTTGAACTACATATCGCCCAGAGTCATCGCGAGTATGATCGCTTACGAATTTGTTTTCGCATAAGGATTCATCTGGGGTTAACTTTACGACGTCTGGTAAAGCATCGAATTCCCAAAACCGTTGGACTAATGAGTTTAGCTCATGATCGATGTCTGATGACAGTGATGACGTGTGCACGAGAGTACTACCCGATAGGCACGTCTTGCCTAGGAGAAGCCAACCAAAGATTGATTTGAATGCGGTAGGTTGATTGGCACCCCCTTTAATATGTTCATGTTGAATAGCTTCAGCGAAAACATCTGCAGCAAATAAAAGGTCGATCGGGGCTGGTATATCAAAACCCGGGTCGGCCAACGTCAACGACTCAATATGTGACCATCCAGAAGTGTTAAGATGCGCGATAGGTTGATCGCCACATATTTTTGAAATAACATGCATGTCGAGTGTATACAGAACCTGATCTTTGGTACCTACGGAGCAGGTGACGTCACCGAGAATCGGCGCAACCGCCTCTCCAAGTCCACTTATGTTCGCGGTAGCTGTAGCAAGTGATAAGTTTAAACGTTTCACAGCGGATTCGGTTATAAAATTACTTTGACTACCAGTATCGAATAACGCACGAAACGATTGCATATTGCCAGAAGCATCCTGAACTTGCACGATAGCGGTCGCCAGCAGCACGGTTGTATTCGACCTTGACACCAACGACGACCCGATGTGATGAGGTTCGTTGATAGATTTGTCGCGGTGGAGCAAAGTATGATGCCTACGTTTGCATGTGCGGCACGTGAAAATAGATTTGCAGTTGTTTAATTGGTGAGATGGCTTCAGACAATTATAGCACCAATTTTTATCTTGAGCTATAGTCATGCGTTCTTCAACCGATTTGTTCAGAAAATCTTGGCAAGATAGAATTGAATGTGATTTGTCACAATATGAGCATTTGCTCATGTATTGACCGAGTTGACTACTACCGACAACACTGTTATGTTGTTCATGTTGGTCAGCCGCAGCGACGAGAGCATGCGCCATGTTAACACGCCGAGGTTGATTTTGATTTGGCGTTGGTGTATGCTTGAGCAAAGGCCTTTTCGATTTCATCGATTCGGAAAAATGAGTATCTCGCAATAAAGCCTCGCATTTGGATCGTAGGAACCCTTTCAATTGATCGTACGACGGTAGTTCGACGTCTGAGTACTTTTCCTCGAAGTCGCGACGAACCTTGTTGTCGAGTTTCGACAATATATGATAAACAAGAACAAAGTCCCAGTTCGCGACTGGCAAATTAATTGTCTTCAAAATACTTAGATTCTCCTCAAAAAAATCGAGCGATTTTTGGAACTCCTTCGCATTATGGCACTCAAAATCAATATCTAGAATGTCTCTCCAACACGTAAAAGCTAAGGTCCGCTTACACTTGTACCGAGCAACGAGCGATTGATAAGCGTCGCGATAATGTTCACGCGTCATAGGATACGCCTTTACTACCGTTAATGCATCGCCGCTCAGAGACGAGATCAAGTAATGAAACTTCTCAGTGTCTGTGAGAGAAGTCGAGTTGTGTATTAATGCATTAAAAGTATCGTAATATTCGGGCCACTTCTTGAAATCACCGCTGAAAGACGGTAGTACGATTTTAGGTAGCCGAATATTTGACGACGAACCGCTTTGTGAGTGACTTGAATCGGTTTTTATTAACCTACGATGAATGGATAAGGTTTCAAAATACATTTCATCGAAACGTTCTTGCATCGTGTCACCCTCACTCCCACTATCCTCCGAAAGATCTAAAATAGCTAGATGCACAGCAAGGAAATTTGATGCAATTTGTTTTATCTCCTCATGGTAAGAGAAAAACAAGTCCTGCTTCGAAAGATCACTTAAACACAAAGTGCCGATTTCTAACGCCTTTGCTAACCGGTTATAAGCGATAGTCCGTTTTCTACGTAATGATGATAAATCCTTAACAGTATATTCAACATCAATAGACTTCGATTTTTTCTTTAAACTCATTTTACGAGTTTGAAACGACATTATGGTTCGATTAAGTTGTTACTTTAGGACGATAACACACTTCGATTAGGTATATAAAAAAAATGTATTACAAATTTAAAGTACAGGTACAACTAATAATAAAAACCGATATAATAGAATGTACGAAAGTCCACACAAGTTTTACAGTTTTGCGCTTAATGTATGGAGAATCTTAACTTTGCAAGCGGTACTTGTTTGATTGACTGTACGCTCGGTTACCGATTTTATGAATGCGGGTGTTGGTAACGAGTTTTGTCTACCTGTATGTTAAAAATAATGAAGTATGCGAATTTGCTTGTGGTGATTTTAATTGAATTTAGTATGATTTAGAATTATGATATGAGTATACTATTGTTGTTATTTGTATACTACAAAGATTAACGAATACGATTTGATGAGTTTTGATGTAAAATTGTAAGCCGTTGTTGAGATTAAGCACCGATAAAAATAGTGATTGATGAAAAAAATAAAAATTAATATTTACATACAATATCTTCCGATCCGTGTGAACTGATTTAGATAAAATCCCTGTTTCGATTGTGATTACTTAGGAACGAGGTATACGAGGTATTCTAGGTATATAAAATATGCAGTGATGATAAAATAACTATGAGAATGCAGTAGGTAAGCGAGATTCAATTGAAAATTGACCGATATGTGCCTGCCTACTTATTCAGAGATAAATTACCTACGATTTGGCCATAAATACCATACACATATACGATGATTGGGATGCGATTGATGCCCCCAAAAGGTGGATAGTCCCTGGTTTCGGCACCATAAAGATGTAGCGTACGCACCTAAAGCCGAAGTAGGTGGTGGCTTTTGCACTACACTGGGATAAAACGATACGAGATAAATCGATGTTCCAACCAACTCAGAGTGGCAGAAGCAGCAAAATAGAATGCGAGCACTCACCTTGGACTGCGTCTGCTCTTCGTTGACCTTCCACCTTCAGCTCGTCCTAGGTGTGTTGAGGGGATTTTTGCTTCTTAGTGACCGTGCACGGTAGGATGAGTAATTTTGGTCTATCAAGCCAAAATATGACCAACGCGGACACCGAGCACGGATATTTTGTGGTTTATATCTGATTTTTCACAACGGCCGATTTTAGCGGTAAAACAAACGGTTGCTTTCGCTCCGACGTTTTACGAATGAGTGCCGCATGACAGTTGGTTTGACAACTGCGTTTTGTTGCTTCGTGTACACAGCGAGTGTGGAAAGGACCCCGACTTTATTGTCCGACCCCTTTCGTTATATGATAACGGAACAAGCTGTCTGTGCTATAAAAGAGTTTACTAAGTGGTCACAATTAGAGGAATTTCTTAAGTCGCAATTTGGTGATAGGAAACACTACGCACATCTTCTAGCAGACTTGCAAAGTTGCAAACAAGGGCCCACTGAAAATGTAAGCCAATATTCTCTAAAAATAGAATCTTGTTTATCGAAATTATTAACAGAAATAAATATTTCAATACCTACAAAGAAAAAAGATGAACTTTCGGGACGTGTTGCAACTATGCAAGTTCTAGCGCTCAATGTATTCATGATGGGGCTTGACCCCAGATTGGCTACAATTATAAGGTGCCGAGACCCAAGTACTCTCAACGACGCTATTAGTTTTGCGTCATCTGAGGAGAAAATTTTAGGTATAACATATAAAACAAATTCATTTACATCCAACGTCAACAAACAAACACCATTTCGCCAAAATAGCATAAATTATAGGTCTCAAGGCCAACCAAACTTCAACAAACAAATGCCAAATCCACCCGGGGCTTCTAGCTCACAACCCCCGGTATGCAGATATTGCAAACATATTGGACACACAATCGAAAATTGTCGTAAGCGCCAATTTAATAACAACCGCCGTAATGAAAATTTTAATAATACAAATAATTTTCCTCGCAATCAAAATAATTACAACCGCGCTATCCACAACATATCATATCAGGATCATCCTGAGGTCCACTGCGAATGCACTGGCCAAATAGATAATAATCTCCTACCACTGAGAGACCAACAAAATGATAATAATCATTTAAACTAGAACGATTTCCCGAGGAACGGTGTCGCACGGGAAATTTAGCTGAGGAAGACGATACCCCAGTTTTTAAGGCAACAAACCACAATGAACACGAAAATGAACCTGGTTACGAAATTTTCGAAGTAACTCATAACACTTCTAAAAGGTGTTTACCACACATCCTAATTCAAACTGATATCGCTGAATTACCTCTTGTATTTTTAGTAGATTCAGGCTCCGCTGTAAGCCTACTAAAATTATCTTCTATAGATAAAAATATGCCAGTATTGATACAAAAACAGATCAATCTTAAAGGTATTGACATTGGAAAGGATGCTACTCGCACATTAGGTCATTTTAAAATGAAATTGTTCAAAGAGCCAAAAATCTCACATACATTTCATGTCGTCGACAAAATAAATCTCATATATGATGGCATTATAGGAAATGACCTTCTCAATGAATTGAATTGCACAATTGACTATAATCAAAACACACTGCATATTAAAACTATCAAGTTGCCACTTCATTTTAACGACCCAATTTATGTGATTCAACCACGTTCAGAAACCATTATCGAATGCTCTGTATCTAATCCGGAAATAAGCGAAGGACTTGTTCTAGACCAATGTAATCACGAAGACTTATTAATTGCTAACTGCATTGTCAAGGTAAAAGACAACAAGAGAGTAAACATTTCCGTAGTAAATGTTTCTGATGCGCCCGTGACACTGAGGTCAGATTTAAATATCACTCTGGTTCCATTGCATTCAAATGATGAAACATATGAGTCTACCAATTCTATTACGGACTCAAAATGCACTGACTCTTTTCTAAGGACTCAAGAAGTCCTCAACTTACTCAGAATCTCACACCTTAATACTGAAGAAGCGAATGCCCTTCATGACGTCTGTTCCGATTATTCGGACATATTTCATATCCCTGGAGATAAACTATCTCACACCAATGCTCTCAAGCATGATATAGTAACAACACCACAAAATCCAATTCACGTTAAATCTTATCGGTTCCCTGAGGTGCATAAACAGGAAGTAAACAAACAGATTGATCATATGCTAAGTCAAGGCATTATAGAACCATCTATGTCTCCGTGGTCGTCTCCTATATGGGTCGTACCAAAAAAACTAGACGCTTCGGAAGAACGTAAATGGCGTATTGTCATTGACTATCGGAAGCTAAACGATATCACAGTTGGCGATAGTTATCCTATCCCACAAATCTCTGAAATTCTAGATCAACTTGGCCAAAGTAAATATTTTTCTACTCTGGATCTGGCATCCGGATTCCATCAGATTCTCATAAATGAAGAGGACGCTACTAAAACCGCTTTTAGCGTACCCCAAGGACATTACCAGTTTAACCGAATGCCTTTTGGATTAAAAAATGCACCATCCACCTTTCAGAGGCTAATGAATACAGCCTTATCTGGTCTTCAAGGCGTGCGCTGCTTCGTATATCTAGATGATATTGTGATATATAGCCACGATCTAAATTCACACATGGAAAACCTTTCCTCAGTCTTTCAAAGACTACGGCAATGTAACCTCAAACTTCAACCGGATAAATGTGAATTTCTCCGGCGTGAAGTAGCATACCTCGGTCATATTATTACCGAAGATGGTGTGCGACCAAATCCAGATAAAACCAAAGCAGTCACTGAATTCCCGATTCCTAAAACACCCAAGGACATAAAATCCTTCCTTGGGCTTGTTTCTTATTATCGCCGTTTTATCCCTGATTTTTCAAAAATTGCTAAACCTCTGACTCAACTTCTCAAAAAAGAAGTACCATTTGTATGGGAAAACCAACAACAGTTAGCCTTTGACGAACTAAAACATAAACTTACCTCTGCACCCGTTTTGATCTACCCCGACTTCTCAAAACCATTTGTTTTAACTTGCGACGCTTCTAACCATGCTATTGGTGCAGTCCTTTCTCAAGGTCCAACGGATCAAAGTAGACCCATTGCATATGCCTCGCGAACGCTAAATAAGAGCGAGTCAAATTACAATACAACAGAGAAAGAACTCCTAGCAATCTTGTTTGGGTGTAAAACTTTCCGCCCTTATCTTTACGGGCGAAAATTCCAAATCATTACTGATCATCGACCATTAAAATGGCTTTTCAACCACAAGGATCCAAGCAGTAAGCTGCAAAGATGGCGATTAAAACTGGAAGAGTATGAATATGAAATCGGATATCAAAAGGGAAAACTAAACGCTGCAGCTGATGCCCTTTCTCGCTATCCTGTTAACCCAATCACTAGAGGTGATAACGAAATCCCCCTTATTCTGGGCGATGACATTAGTCCTTTTAGTGGCGACCTTAACATTGATTTTAGTCCCCTAAATTTACCAGATCCTATTCAAGACGTTGAACAACAATTTTCAAACCCTCCGGTTTCAGAAAGCTTAGATGTAAATCCTACAGTCGACTTACCTTCAATAACCCAACGTGATTCAGAAAGTACATCAATGCTCCCAGCTCATTCAACTCCTTCTCAACCTAATGAAGAACCTGAAGAAAGTGAAAACGAACAAAATCTGTGTGACATGATAAATGAAAATTATTCTCAATTCTTAAAAGCAGTAAATAATAAAACCTTCATATTTGACGCGAAAATATTGGAATCCAATTCAAGTATCCTTGAAAGTAATGACAAAATAATAATAATTCCTACTTCAATAGATCTTGACGAAAGTAATCCCTACGTACACGAAATTTTAAGTGAGTTAGAGGACAGTACGATGGTTCTAAATCAAGAAAGAACTTTATTCTCCAGCGTACAGTTTGAATTCAAAGGACGAACAGTTTATTTCCTGTTCACAAAAGTAAACCATTTTGACAACGCAAACTATGAAGATGTATACAATAGTCTAAAAAACTTACGCAACATTCTTATACAAAAGTCACCAACACAAGTGAGCGTCACAGATTTCAAAAATCCTTTCGAAACTCACTTATACACAAAATTGTACAACATCATATTATTTCTATTCCACAACACTAACACCATTGTTACAATTTATCGTAACACCCTAATTTTTCCATCACTCACCGAAATTAAGAAAATTCTTCGTGAGAACCACGACCTTCCCATTGCCGGTCACCTAGGAAGTGTCAGAATGTATAAGCGAATTCGAGAACGGTACCATTGGAAAGGAATGCGAAGTGACTTAGAAAACTATGTAAAATCATGTAAACTTTGTCAAGAAAACAAAGCCCTGCGCAGAGTTAATAGGGCCCCAATGCAAATCACTTCAACATCCACCGCTTCATTTCAAAGACTTGCGCTGGACATCGTTGGTCCACTTCCTGAAGCAGGGCCCGGTAAACTAAAATATATTTTAACACTTCAGGATGACCTCACTAAATTCTCTCTAGCCTATCCCATTCGCTCAACAACAGCCGAGGAAACAAGTGAATGCCTTCTTCACTTTATATCTCTTTTTGGCATTCCTAAAACTATTTAACTGACCAAGGCACAAATTTTACAGCTGATCTTTTCAAGAAAACATGCGAATTCTTAAAAGTAAAACAGCTTTGGTCAAGTCCGTATCACCCTCAAACACAAGGCGCACTTGAGCGTAGCCATTCAACTCTAAAGGAATACTTGAAATCATTCGTAAATGAAAACCAAGACAATTGGCCTCGCTATGTTTATACTGCCATTATGGTGTATAATACTAATGTTCACTGCACAACAAATTATACGCCGTATGAGCTTATTTTCGGGCAGAAACCTACTATTCCTGACTCTATCTTTGACTCGGCTCCAGATCCCACATATCCCGAATATCTGAAAATGCTGTGTCACAGACTCAAATATTCGAAGGAAAAAGCAATTCAAAATATAAATCAGTCTAAAGAAAGGTCCAAAAGGTACTATAACTCACACACGCGACCCGTCAAATATCAGACCGGACATCTTGTTTACCTAAGGAATCATCTAAGACTTAGAAAAGCTCTTTCACCTATATGGAAAGGACCATATACAGTTAAGCAAGTTCATGACAATAACACCGTAACCTTGCTTATCAATAGGCGGCTCGTCAGACATCACTTTGACCAAATTAAACACGCAACATCGAATTCAGTTTAAACGTACTATTTCAATATTAATTTTAAATTTTCAGAATCATACTGCCTTTGCTATTTCTTCTTGCGACACCATCGGCTCAGGAACTCGTTCAACCGCTGGATAAAAGTCCCGGTATATACTTCGATCCCATCAGCAACTTGAAGCTAATAAACGACCACATTCACTATATTATACCTTTAGATTTAAATTTTATTCAAGCTCATTTAAAACATATAAGAAATATTTTCGAAACTTTTAAATTACTCTGTAATCAAAACAAAGCTATTGATGATTTCCATTGCTTAAATATGCTTAACCCTCTCAATTCTGTTTACGATGATATTCTACGAGATTATCATGCAATTTCTCATTTATTTTCCGTAAGATCTAAAAGATCCGCCTGGTTTGCTGGAGTAGGTACTATATTGAAAAAAGTGTTTGGCACAATGGATGAAAATGACTATGAACAATATAACAATGACATACAAACTTTGTACTCAAATGATAAAACATTAGCTGCATTAATTAAACAAAACATTTATATATCTAAATCCGCAATCCTCACCTTTAATAACACATTAAATACTATAATGCAAAATGAAAACCGTCTTAGTGAAGTTACTAATAAGCTATTTAAAAATGTGACTATAGTTACAAACGAACTTTTGTTTAGAAATAAGATAAGTGAAGTCTTAAATGTTCTAGAGGCAAATCTATTGTTTTTGTCTTATAAGTTAGAAGACATAGTAAATTCATGTATGTTTGTAAATAGTAATACACTGCACCCTTCAGTTGTTACACCAACGCAGCTTTACTCTGATTTAGAGAGTAATATAAAACATCTTCCTAAATATAAAGAATTCCCAGTCGATATAGAATTAAGAAACATTAACTTGCTATTAAGGATGTCTGAACTCGATACGTATTATAGTTATAATAAGGTTATATTTGTAGTACGGATTCCACTAGTTTATCATATAGAATACGATCTTTATAAGCTCATTCCATTACCAATACCGCATAATGCAAGCAAGCCAAATTCCTATGCAATGATTATACCAACAAAAAACTTTGTAGCTCTTAGCAAAGATAAATCAACTTATTGTACATTAGATGAGATTAACTCCTGTAAGTCTGCCTACAAAGGCACTATAGCTTGTAACATTCCTAATATATTATCAGTCAATACGAATCCTATTTGTGAAATAGAATTGATGACAAAAATAATCACAATATTGCCAACAAACTGTGAAACGAAATTTATGTATGGTGATGTAGATATCTGGCAAAATCTTGGTCGTAATAGTTGGATCTTTGTACAATCAAAATCTGCCAAAATATCTATTGAATGTCACTCTAATATTAAGGATATAACCATAAGTGGGACAGGTATTTTATCATTGGAACCACAGTGTATGGCCTTCTGCCGAAATGTTAAATTGTTAGCAACATCGAACTTGGAAGTCAATATAACACACATAAATTCAGATTTTGACATTATTGCAGACGAATGTTGTAATTTTAAAACATTTAGTAACTTTAATGTGAATACTTCAGCCATGACTATATTAAATGTTAATTTAGATGATCTTAAAACCGTTAAAAATCAAGCTGAAATAGTAAATAAGGATGTTGATAATTTCTTGAGAAATAATCACATCATCTTTTCAAACCACATTAGTTTTCCTATTGTAATAATAATGCTCATTGTTTCTTTTATAATCTTCTTGACATACATTTATTGTAAAGTACATAATTATAGTTTAATACCTTGTGCCAATAAAGATACTGTAACAGTGGAACAAATCCCAACTGAAGAAGATATTCCACTGCCTAGATTAAGAATATAATCATATATATAAATACTATACTTAAATTAGATATAACATAAGCAACTTATAGATAGATGCATGGTATAAGTAGCATAAAGTTAGATCTAGTAGCATAAGTTATAATTGTAATTTTATATTATTGAGCGCATTCCTCTGTTACCTTTCTTTTGCATAGTTAATATTCCATTTAATTATTCTTATTCAATCTTGTTCATGTAAACTTACTTCCAAGAGTAAGTTTACTCTTGTTGGGGGAGATGTTATACCCGGCTTTCCCATCCTATTTCCCTTACGTTGCACCTATCCTAACTACTGTTGCAAAAAAGACAATATTGCTTTCTCCCACGATCCACCATTCCCAGTCAGTCTCATCCCAGCTCTCGGTCGCGCCGCTCATTTTTATTAAATCTACTTATTGTCATTAAATAAGTATTTTTCTGCTAATTAAAACTTTCAGTGTTAATTAAATCTTTTTTTTAAAAACCAATTTTCCGGGTTCCGTATAATAGTGCGTTAACATCTCCATTGGTAAATGCTCGAAGCAAAACAAAGGCGGATGTGTTGCTGACGTCGGAGTAGATCGACAAAACTGCGCGGGAAAAGAGATAGAATTAAAGTCAAATCTATGCTATAAAGTTAGAACAGGCAGTTTCGCTAGTTTTCCGCGTCTCCACCAACTGACAGAGCATGGCGAAATTACTGCGGTTCCGATGTTACGGTTTCGCAGTGCTACCGGCGTTAGAGGGCACCATATTTAGTTTAATGTGATGTGGTATCACATAGCCTCTACCCGGACAGTCAAGATATCATGGATATAAGATCAGATAAACATTATATGCCGGTTAAAATCATATTTCTTGTACAATCCCAGTTAGGACAGGCAATAATTAGAATCGTTTACAACGTAAAAACAAACGACTTCAAATGCCACGCTAGTCATTTTCAGTAGCAAGTTTGTTATTGTCATATCTCTGGTGATACTTATCAGATCATTATTGGAGACCTTGGAGATAAACGCTATCTAGGACAAAAATAATCATTCAAATCGGTTCACAATTGACATTATAATCGCGTAACAAAATACAAACAAAAACAACATCTTCCTATTTGGAAGTCGGGTAAAAATAAAGCCATTTTATTTGGAAGTGGTCGAAGTGTTATCGCTGTGTAATTATGAGTATAAATGAAATACCTAAATAAAATAATTGATAATTTAGAAATGCCCATTTCCAAATTATCGGTAAAATAGCAGTCAAACGGAACTTACCTATCTGAAATAAAAAAAGAACATCGAATAGACTGATCCCATATCTAATAAATCATTGGAAAGTAAACGAGTATCTGTAAACGATTGAAAAAAATGGCCAAGGAAATTCAGCAATTACATATCTTGACATAAACTCCAGTGAAATATTACCAGTAAGTTTTATCAGGTTTTATGTACGTATTCTGTAGACCAAGGTAGCAAGTACTTTATGTACAGTGTGTATTTAATTTCAAAAGTTTTGAAGATTGTGTAAAAAACACTCTGTCATAAACAACAATAAGCTCTTAAACAAACAGCTTGCTTTCAAAACTCCTTCACTGCTCCGGTTATACGCAACGCAATTATTTTCCAATTAAACCCAACACCAAGATTTGTTCACGAAAGCTCCCAACAGGAATTTAATCCATGTTAATCAGCGATGACCCCTGGGGCCCCGCAGTTCTTATTATGTAAATTCAGCTTTATTAAACTCCGCTGCGAAAATACAAGCCGTAAAGAAAATACGCCCTTACGCCTGTCGTAGAGATAAGAGAGAAACGCAAAATACGGACGAGTATTAAGGAACTAGTGGGTATTTAGATAGAATTTCAAGGAAATGTTGATTTATCAGGGCTTGCCATATTTTAGCTAGCTTAGGCTTGAGTTTCACATAACCATTATATATCAACATACACCGATCATTTATTATGTTATGCAGATTTACCCCAGTCTGCCTAAACTATTAAAACACAGGGTTATTCATTATTACCCGACTACGGCGAAGCAAAGAGGAGGGTTATGTTTTTGACCGGTATGTGGGTATGTATGTATGTATGTATGTATGTTTGTATGTATGTTCATCTGTTCCTTCATAACTTCTAAACTACTTATCATAATTTGACAAATGAGGTGTCGCTGGACGCGTCTTATTTGTTTGCTGGTTATAGGTTATGTAATGTCACAAGAAATTGACTGTGGCGCCCTCTAGAGGGCACGAAGTCAAGAACTAAAAAAAAAATGTCATCCCACCCCATCGGGATATCGTTAGATAGAGATTTTAAAATGAAGTTAGGTTTTTCTACATCATATTTTTGTCAAGCGTAGCGTTTGCGAGATATATCCCGTCGAAGTCAAGAAAACTAATTTTTATCCCACGACGCGGCGTCGCAAAGAAGCAATAGGGAGGGTTATGTATGTAAGTATGTTGACATGTATGCATGTATACATCTATGCAAAACCCCAAAATACTTGAAATAAAAAATAAGTTCAAAAACTAAAACCCGACTACTGAAATATCACGCTCTAAAAAGTATGAAACAAGAAAATATTCTCTTCTGAGATCGCTATGTACAAACTACTCAATATGTATCATTTATTATATAAAAAACTTAAATGTTTTATCGTATTTTATACATATTCTTACTGGTGCTCAGAGGATAGCCATGGTCGTACGTCACCTACCGTAACAAAACAATACATTCTGAAAAGTAGCATACGACACGGGCATCCACTGAACACCACTATATTATATAATTATTTATAAAATACGATAAAATATTTATTAAAAGTAAGTTTTTTATATAATCCTACTATTAGATGCGAAAGTAAGTGTGTGTGTGTGTGTGAATGTTTGTTACCACGTATCTCGATAACCACTGAACCAATTTTGATGAAATTTAAAACATAGGTAGTGTAGATTCTAACTTAAGACATAGGTTAATATTATTTTTGAAAATCATCCCCTAAAGGGGAAAAAAGGGTGATAAAGTTTCTATGGAAAATTTTATTCCTTGGGCCGATTTACTCAAAACTCAGTACAAATAAACCTTAAAACAAATAATGAGACATGTGTTTTTCATTTTTTCAAAACCACCCTTAGGAGGCTTGAAAAATGAATTTTCTTTGTAAAAATTATAAAAAAATCTGTAATATTTGTTCGCACATATTCCTTTGTCCGATTCACTCAAAACTCGGTACAAACAAACCTTAAAACAAATAATGAGACACGTGTTTTTTATTTTTTCAAATCTACCCCTAAGGGGGGTGTAAAATGATTTTGTTTGAAAAAGTCATAGAAATGTTACGTGCGGGGTGGTATTAAAATGCCAATCCGATGAGATGAACGTTTATTTCCACTGATCACTAGGTTAGCACAATATTCCACAGTAGTTGTCCAAATCGTCTTGCACAATTATCAAAAGTCCGTTAACACACACTGAGGTCGTGGGTAATCACAATCACTGATTTCACTGTTCACAGTTCACAACACTAGTTCACTGATAACACTTAACGATCACTTGGTCGCTATCCGCGCTTAGATAGTTACACTGTCGCTTCCAGAGAATGACTGACTCAACGCCGCGGTGCGACGCTTTATATAGGGCACAATAATTATTCTAGAAAATCCTCGATCAATAAAGAAGCAAGCAATAAATCAAAAACAAAAGGGGCGGCTTTCCTTTGAATATCTGACGTAAACAACTTTACCATACATGCTAATTTTATCTCTAACGACTAAAGAATAAGGTTCAATCTTAACTACAAAACGAGGTACATTGACTAGGGTTGGGATTCCAGGAAGGTTACTTTTATGACGGTCGGGTCGGGTGTTTATAGCCCCTAATTACTCTATTGTTTCCCACGCTATTTTTGTTCGACAAGCTTGGCGAAACATCGTGACTCGACGACGCGATGTGACATTATCCCCTTCTTAGTTATGATCGTCCCGATCATCATTTGTTCCATGGTATCGTGTAAGTCGATCGATGTGTACTACCCTCGGCTTTCCTCTCTGGCCTCATTTAATGCGGTAGATAACGTCGTTTATCTTCGTGATAATCTGGTATGGTCCTTCCCAATGAGCCTGCAGCTTCGGACTTTTTCCTTTCCTTCGTAGTGGGTTGTGCAACCAGATGAGGGTTCCTTCTTCGAAACCCATCGTATTCGCTCTACGATCGTACCGGGTCTTCATCTTTTCACCAGTTTTTAAACTATTCTCTCGAACTATCCTGTGCACTTCGTCCAGCTGACTACGAAGATCACTGACATAGTCGGATACAGGCTTCGGAGCATCTGGCGGGGAACCAGTTATGGCGTCGATAGGAAGTCTTAGTTCGTGTCCAAAATTCACATTTGCAGGAGTCATACCAGTGCTGTCATGGGTAGCGGAACGGTTTGACAACAAGAACAGAGGTATGTACTGATCCCAGTCTCGTTGATGTGCGTCCACGACTTTAGCCAGGTGATTCTCCAACGTCTGGTTAAACCTCTCAACCATTTCGTCTGACTGTGGATGAGCTGCCGTTGTCCGCGTCTTTTGGATCCCGAGAAGGGTGCACATTTCTTGGAATAGAGCAGACTCGAAGTTCCTTCCTTGATCGGAATGCAGTTCCATCGGTTCACCAAATCGACAGATCACTTCTTGCACCAACTTCTTTGCAACTGTCTTTGCTTCCTGGTTTGGTGTCGCGAAAACTTCGGGCCATTTGCTGAAGTAATTTTGCACTACGATGATGTACTTGTTGCCTTCTTCAGTCTCGGGAAATGGCCCGGCAACATCCACGGCAATGCGCTCCCATGGTGCCGCAACATTGTACAATTTTAGTTGTCCTTTACTTCTTGTCTTCGGTCCTTTTACTGATGCGCAAGCGGTGCACTTCCTGCACCAATCTTCTACATCCTCGCGGCTGTGTACCCAGTAGAATCGTTGACGAACCTTCACAAGAGTTTTCTTGACTCCTAGATGTCCACCAGAAACTCCATCATGAATGTATCGTAGTAAAGATGCCACTTTACTTTGGGGAACAACGACCTGCATCGTAGTTTCTTTTCCATTGCTGCTTTCCCATTTTCTGTACAAGATTCCCTGTTGCAGAGTCAGGCTGTCCCACTGAGCCCAGTAACTTTTTGTGATTGGGCTGCAAGCTGATACGTCGCTCCACTGGGGTTTGTTTCCAGACTTTATCCAATCCAGTACAGGTCGTAAATCACTGTCCTCCGATTGTGCTTGTCTCATATTTTTGTTGTTCCATTCGTCATCCGCTCTGTCCATCCTGATGATTCTGACTTCTTCTCGAGACTCATGCTTCTCGCAGTGTTTACAGTCATCTGCACAAGGTTTTCTTGACAGGGCGTCGGCGTTGCTATGGCCCTTTCCACTGCGATGTTCTGTCACGAAGTTGAACTCTTGAAGTTGCTCGATCCATCGTGCCACTTGAACTTCCGGGCTCTTAAACTGTAGAAGCCAGCGTGGTCAGTTCTGAGCGTAAACTCACTTCCGATGAGGTACTTGTTGAAGTGCTGAAGAGTCTTTATCACAGCTAGCAACTCGCGGCGGGTGACACAGTAGTTTCGTTCTGGTTTGGATAATGATTTACTGAAGTATGCTATGACTACTTCTTTGTCTCCTTGGATTTGTGAGAGAACTCCTCCAATTCCCGTGTTGCTGGCATCAGTGTCCACAATAAATCTTCCATCTCTGGTAGGGTACCCCAAGATCGGCGTTTCACACAGTCGCTGCTTAAGATCGTTGAAGGCCGATTCACACTCCAAGTCCCATACAAATGTGCGCTTTTCTTCCGTCAGTCGATGTAAGGGTTTGGCAATTCCAGAAAAGTTCTTGACGAACCGCCGATAGTAAGCGCATAGTCCCAAAAACGACCTTACATCCGTTTTATTCTTCGGGGTAGGCCAAGTTTGAACAGCCTTGATTTTGTCAGGATCAGTTTGTACCCCGTTCTCCGAAATGATGTGTCCAAGGTAGATGACTTTGGATTTAAAGAAGTCACACTTTTTGGCACTCCGCTTCAGGTTTGCTTCACGTAGACGGTTTTAAACCTTCTCCAGATTCTGCAAATGTTCAGTAAAATCACGGCCCAAAATGATGACGTCATCCAGGTACACCAAGCATACGTCTCCCAGTAATCCAACCATTACTCTGTCCATGAGACGTTCGAACGTTGCTGGAGCATTACACAGTCCAAATGGCATGACGTTGAATTGCCAGAGTCCATTTCCAATGCCCGTACTGAATGCTGTCTTCTTTTTGTCTTCTGGACTGATTTCTACCTGCCAATAGCCACTTTTCAGGTCAACCGTTGAAAACCACTTCATTCCACTGAGCATGTCCAGTGTATCGTCTATTCGAGGCAAGGGGTAACTGTCCTTCTTTGTGACTTCATTAAGCATTCTGTAATCTACGCAGAATCTGGTGGAGCCATCTTTCTTTTTCACCAGAACCACTGGCGATGACCAAGGACTTGTAGATGGTTCGATGACTTTTTCTTTGGCCATGTCTCGTATCATGTCTGCAACTTCAGCTTCTTTCGCCCATGGAATCCTTCGTGGCCTTTGTCGTATATGTCTTGCGTCGCCAGTGTCAATTTTGTGTTTAACAAGTCCGGTACGTCCACAGTTGTTTCCAGCGGCGAAGACGTCTTTAAACCGCATCAAAAGACGTTTTGCTTGTGACAGCTGAGCGAATGTTAAGTTGTCTTTGGATGATTCCAGCAGCTGTGATATTTGATCTTCCGAGTTTGGTTCCGTAGAAGTAATATCCGTTCGTCGCAGGTACTTCACTTCTTGACATTTTCCAATTATGCTGTTTTTCTTCAGATGAACTTCTTCATTGCCAAGGTTAAGAATTCGCACACTGGCCGTTCTGTTTGTCATGAGCAATGTTCTTGCAGTAATCCAGGTCGGATGTGTGCCCTCATCTTCGGCAACTACACATAGTCCACTCTTGACTGTATTTGGAAATTTCACTCGAACAATATTTTGCGATTTTGGAGCCAACATGACGTCCTTGAGACAGTAAAGCTTACACGGTGCCGTTCCTTCGAAGAACACTTCTTGCTCGGGAAACCGGAGTACACCACGGGTCACATCCAATATGCAATGCTGCTTCTCCAAAAAGTCCAATCTCAGAATGCATTGATCAGTTATGTTGGAAATCAGTACAGGATGAATGTATGAGTGCTCACCGATGATTATCTCCACGAAGGTATCGCCAAGGACAGGAACTGACTGGCCGGTTGCTGTCCGTAGAGAGCATGCTACAGATCGATGTTTCCGTGATATAAATCGTTGCAGGAATTCAGGTTTCACAATTGTGCGCGATGCTCCTGTGTCCATTGTGAACTTGCAGGTCTTGTTGTTCAGGGTGCCCTCGACGATTAAGCTGTTCCCGTTGCACACTTGATGGTGGGGGCTCTCTCTTGACCAGCCAGCGCCCGCCCCGCGGCCCTGGCGACGTTTAGTTTAACGCCTCCTCATCCACTTGGGTCTCGCAATTTCTGACCCGTTTCTTCGTTTTCGGGCAATCAATCCTAATATGCCCTTTTTCTCCACACCCGTAACATGTCGGTCCATAACGGGGCTTCCTGGTTTCAGTCACTAGCTCCCGAACTCTGTATGGTTTGATGTCTCGTCGCACTGCCATAGAAAAGATAATAATACTACGTATAGAACGGACACTCTATTCCCCCCACCAATTCCGGGCTTCCTCACCCCGCCACCGACTTGGAGCTGTCGAGGAGCTGCGCTGAGCAAGGACGCCACACGCGTACGACTATAGAACAATTACTTCTCACGGAGAGAAGAACATCAACTTCATACATTTATGTTGGGACCAGTAGACAATGGAGGTTCAAATTTACATAGGTTCTTATTACGTAGGTATATAATAAACACTTAATTATATTAGTATACCTACCTACATATTCGTATTTAAGAATTCATTTTCATAAATGAAACAACGATATATATATATACTCGTGCTTAAATAACGCTTAATTTGTAAAAATTTAAAAAAAACTTTCACGTTTACACATTTTTATAACACAGCAATTGGGAACTTGATGCTTGATGTAGGTACATAGTATTTATATTCTCTTTACTTGATGTCGCTCTAACGTGCGAGCAAGACACACGACATTGTTTCGTACAGCTCTGGCTGGCCGCCCAACACAGAATAAAAAATAGTTACTGTGGTGCAGTTTGTTCTATGCAAGTCGACTGGACCTGGAGATGATGGTTTACGAAATAGCGACTAATATTTTTAGTGTTAAAAGCTTTTTCGGTAAGTGTACAAAAAATATTCATACGGTCAGTACGTATGTACGAAGTAACTATTATATAATCTGTGATACGGTGATTACGGGCGACAACCTTAGACATCACGCACACAAATGCACGTATAGAAAAACGACCCGTGTGTAGTGTCTGTCGGTGTCACAGTGTCGGTCGTTAAAACGCTAGTTTGTATGGAGATTTAGCGAGTGTCCGGGGTGTGGCACTGCTTCCACTTCCAAGGCATGAGCGAGGGCGTTCTTGAGTGTGTGATGATGCCCCAATCGTACCGAGGCGCGTACCTCATCATCTTTGATTCCATCCACAAAGCTCTGTAGAGATGTGTCACTTCAATGGTTAATGGCGTCGACACGTAGGCTCGTCGGACCAACCTCTCGATTTCGTCTGCCCACTGTTGCAATGTCTCTGTGGGCTTCTGGGTGCGCTCACGTAGTTGTGCCCTGTACGCATGCTCCATGTGTTTGTCTCCATAGCGTGTTTCGAGGGCTTCCAGCAGGGTCTGCAACGTCCTTTCCTCTTCAGGTATGCGTTCCAGGATAAGCTGAGCATCTCCTTTCAGCGCTCATGTACATATAATCTATCCAACAAATAATGAGACACGTGTATTTCATTTTTTCAAAACTACCCCTTAGGGGGGTGTAAAATGATATTTTGTTTGGAATAGATAGAAAATTCAGTAATGTTTGTTTTCACGTATTCCTTGGCCCGATTCACTTAAAACTCGGTACAAACAAACCTTAAAACAAATAATGAGACACGTGTTTTTTATTTTTTCAAAACTATCCCTTAGAGGGGTGTAAAATGATTTTGTTTGGAATAGATAGAAAATTCAGTAATGTTTGTTATCACGTATTCCTTGGCCCGATTCACTTAAAAACTCGGTATATATAATCTATCCAACAAATAATGATACACGTCTTTCATTTTTTCAAAACTACCCCTTAGGGGGCTTGAAAAATGATTTTTCTTTGTAAAAATTATAATAAATTCAGTAATATTTGTTTTCACGTATTCTTTTGTCCGATTCACTCAAAACTAGGTACAAATAAAACTTAAAACAAATAATGAAACATGTATTTTTATTTCTCTCAAATTTACCCCTAGGGGGTGTGAAAAATGAATATGTAATTTTATCTGGAGAAATCATAGAAAATACATTAATGTTTGTTTGTTTAATGTTCTGCATAACTACTAAATCGATTTTGATGATATTGGAAATGTAGATAGTATAATAGGTCCTGAAATAAAACATAATAAGGTACTTTAATTTTCAAAAATCATCCCCTAAAATGGTTAAACAGGGTGATAAAGTTTCTATGGTAAATTTTATTACATACTTGGTTTGATTCACTCAACATTCGTGTGCAAAATGAAATTTGTAAGTAAAGAAAACATGTATTTCCTGGTTTCATTCACTATGTAGGTAAATACAGTTTAACGTAAATAATGAAATCTGTATATATAAACGGAAAACGTCACCGACTGACTGACTAACTGACTGATCTATCAACGCACAGCTCAAACCACTTAACGCATTTGGCGAAATTTGGCATGCAGATAGTTGTTATGAGTTATGACGCAGGTTTCCGCTAAGAAAGGATTTTCCAAAATTCACTCCTTAAAGGGATGAAACGGGAGTTCAAAGTTTTTATATAGAAAAAACATAAGATAGTCTATTTTATTGGAAACTTCTCACAAGTACTTCTGTAAATAAGTAAGTAAATATGTGTTTCAGGCTTTTTCGAAATTCCACCTTTGAGAGAGTGAAATGGGGTACAAACAAACAAAACAAAGTTTGAAAATCAATATGATTTTTTGGGTTTTATATAAATGAGTCGCTATGTCCCTTGGTCACGCCATAACTTGAAAACGGGTAGACCGATATGGTCTACGTCTAATTCAGTTTTTCATGCGTTATTACGAAAAAAATTAAAGAAATGAATGAAGTTATTAACGCGGGCGAAGCCGCGGGGCACTGCTAGTAAATGATACATATTGAATAGTTTGTACATACCGATCTCAGAGGAGAATATTTTCTTGTTTCATACTTTTTAGAGCGTGATATTTCAGTAGTCGGGTTTTAGTTTTTAAACTTTTTTTTTAAATTACAATAAGGGCCAATTCAGTGCGGACGGATGAACTTCGCGGATGTAAAATGTATATGGCATATAAAGAGCGTTCAGTGCGTCGCGGTTCATTTTGCGTCGGGGAGAACTTCGCGTAGTGGAAGAATTTCCATTATTTCCTTCCCATCTTATATATAACGCTGATAACGCTTATTGCTTTTAATGTAGTTGTTCATTGCTCGACGAACGTTCGTGCGGGGCGGACAACCAAATTCAAATGTTTAATTTTTATTATCCATGACTGTGAATCATCACAATAAATCACAAATCACTCTCAATCACGTCCGCATTTGAATGATAAATTCTTCGGCGACGGACGCAAACGCAACCGCGCGCGGACGATCCGCACCGCACTCTATCGCGCCTATGTCTTTAGTTGGTTTTATTGAATATTCAAACGGCTGGATATAGAGAATTATTATATCATCTTTAAATTGCTTTTGGGAAAACTAAGGATTTTCTATCATATATCGTTGACCGACGTTTCGATCGAATGAAAAAAATGGGTTGTGGCTGTGTCATGGATACAGCAGTGTGTTGTACGTGAATGTCTCGTAAAGTGGCAGATCTTCTGGCACCGTCGTTGATCCGCTCAGCCACAATATTTTTTTAGAAAGAAAGAAAGAAAAAAAAAAAAAGAAAAAAAAAAGAAAAATCATTTATTCAGCATTTAAAAAAAATAAAAATTACGTTCCGTGCGTTAAATAAAAAACATTACGTTCGCGGCACTGCTTGACTCGGTCATATTATGGTGTTTTAATGGTACCATTCGATTGCTTTTGAAAATCCCCTTCCAGCCGTATACGATCTTTGTATTTCAATTTGATTTTTTGACGCGTATACCCCGACATTATATATTTTTGTTATATGTTTTTAATATTTTTGAATACCCAATTATATTCACAGTCACAATATTACACAAATGTTTTATCTGTAATCATTATTTTGTCTAGAGCTAACGATTGAAACTTGAACGCACGTCATAACTTCTCCGAGTCAAAAGTTATACGAAATAGAAATCTCGATACGTACTCATAGCAAAATGGTCTGAAAATGGCGGCGCTTCACCTTCCACTTCACGCGATGTATCACACACAGTCTTTACATAGCAAAATTCATTCTTTGATTCTATGGCTATCTAGTGATACAATTGAATTTTGAGTAGTGATGATAGATTTCAAGCTGCAATACCAAACTGTATACCCCAATTTTGTTATCATTCGTTTTTTTTAATTGTCTCCTATAAAAGCAATTTTAATGACGTATTCACGTCAAAATAGAAAAAGTTGTCTAAAGATACAGAAATACCTACTATACTGACTATTGTAAGCAAATTATTCAATAGTAGCAAACTCTCCTCCCGGTTTAGGCTGCAAAATATAGCCGCCCATGTTATTTGCTGATAATATCGCTTTCTATAAGTAAAATAATTGTTAAAATAAAATTGATCTAATTGTTTTTTTAGTTTATCCATTACAAACAAACAGATACATTTTTTTTGTTTATATTATTTTTTCATTCAATGTTACTGCTGGCACGCCACTGAGTTCAATCTTCAGCTATTTGTTTCCAACCGCTGCCAGCCAACTTGCGTATATCATCGCTCCACCTAGCTGGAGGGCGTCCTACACACCGTTTACCGAGCCGTGGTCTCCACTCTAGAACTCGTCTACCCCAACGTTATCAGTTTTACGACAGACGTCGATATATGTCGATACGACATACCCTATAAAGTAAAGTTATTTATAGTATGTTTATCAAAAAGTGTATACACACCTTCAGTATATATTATTATACTGCCTATTCAAATCACGCATTTATTACTCAATATAACCTAGATTATGTCATTAAATTTTTGGTGAAAAAACATTATTATATTACCCTTAGCCTTGTAAATAAATTCAACTGTGAATAGAACAGTCGAAGATACCAACCAACCAAGGCTATACTGAAAAATAAATTTTAATAAAAATGAATTAAAAATAGTGTAAGAAAAAATGATTTTATTGTAAAAAAAAAAGCATGGTATCAATAGTTCTAAATATTTTATGAACAGATATGACTAGAAGGGTTATTTTGATAATATCCTGAAAAGCACCCCACGCTTTTTTTTTACAATAAAATCATTTTTTCTTACACTATTTTTAATTCAAATTTATTAAAATTTATTTTCTATTTTTTAGTTGGATTTTCTATAAAAGCCTATTTTTTTTAGTTTTTTTAAACTATTATTTATTTTTCATTTTTTAGTCGAATTTTTTTTAATTTATTTATTGTCATCGGTCCTTAATAAGTATGCCAAATTTCGAGTTAATCCGACGTTTTGAAGGAGGTTAAAATCATGTTCAAAGATTCCGTTACATACTAACATACAAACATACATACGTCTGAAGCTAATAAAAGCGTATTAAAAAGTATAGCAATTAAATCAAAGCATTCCAAACTGTATGTACAAAGTTAATAATTTATTAAATTCAATGACTGAAAATTTGAAAACATTGTAGTGAAACAAAACTTCATTAGAAAAACACATAATAACATTGGAACTTGAAATGTACCTTTGTCGTAACTAATAAAAACATAATTTAACGTACGGATACACCGTAGCATCCTGCCTGCGCTATCTAGGTGGCGATCAAATAGCGCAGTAGTATTTGTACCGACTTGTTCACACCAAACGCGATCAGAAAACAATTGAAAAGTACTGAGATCGCGCCCGCAGATCGCAGGGCGCCGCGGTGTGGCCGTATCTTTACTCAACATCAAAATCTTTTCATTATATAAAAAATTCACAAGACAATAAGAAAATACCTTTTCTTTTTAATATTTGTGAGAGTGTTCCTGAAGCAAAAATTCCTTTAGACCCTCCTACAAGAAAATTTGGTTAATATCTCGAACAAACGTGAAGGGATCGGTGAAGCCGGATTCAATGTCAAATTGCCTGTGAAGCAATGGAACTTAATTTATTGCTTGTATATTATAAGATAAATCAATTATCAATAGATAATACATAATATCATGAAATCTTTTCAACCGCCTTCCTAACATGAGGCGGTTTTAAATTCGTTTCTGTTTTTTTGGTTTGTTTAGCGATTGCTCCGCCAATTGTGAACCGATTTGAATGATTTTTTTTTCATAGGTAGTGTTCATCTCCTGGTCTCATTTCAATTTTATCAACATTTGATATGCATCTCTAAAGAGAACTCGCGCGGCATTGAAGTAGGTTTTTTTATGCTTATCTTAATTTATGCTTAAGGAATACTCCTTCACGTTACGCGATAAGGTACATAAAATTGCGGCAAATGAAAGTTAAAAAAAATATTCATCTCTCATTAAGGGTGCTACACACCAAACCCGCCGGCATCCAACGGGTTGCCGTGTTGACCTGACAAGCTGGTCAGCTGTTCCGAGTGTTGATTAGTTACAAAAACATATTATAAAACGAAGCTATGTAATCGTTTACATTACCTGGCAGCGCGAGACGTCAGTTTTTCAGGGTTATAGTCATTATCCACAGAAATATTAATAAATACCTTATTATTAATATTTATGTGTGTTATCGGTCTATGTATTAATGTGAGTTTATTTATACAATACAATACAATACAATAACTCTTTATTTGCACACCAAGAAAATATAACAGATAGAAACAGACACAAATTATAAGAATTAGTACAAATGGCGGTCTTATCGCTAAAATATAATAAATATTATATGTGGCGTTCTAGAAACCAAACGCGTTGGCAGATTTTGATGATTCTTACGCCAATCGATTAGTGTCAACCTTGCGAGTGTTTTTAAAGGTATGACAGTTAATCAACATTTACCACAGCGACAAACAGACTGTGGTAGCTAGCCAGTGTCTTACCACCATAGAAGACAGTGTCAAACCACACATAAAACTTTTTTTTTTTTTAAAGCGTTTGACCACTATCTCGCCTGGTGGTAAGTGACGATGAGGTTGAAGATAGTAAACATGCTAGGCCTAGAATACTTTGACTCTCAAGCAGCTTCCGGTACACCATAAGGTTATGGCGGTAGATTTTCTCTTTTCATGTGGTAAGCTATTTTTGATTTAACCTTTTCATAAAATCACAAGGTCAATTTCCTCTTGGTTCGTCCATATTCCACCTTGTTGGCATACATTATTCATATGGCGGCCTTGTAAAAAAGTTAATTTTGTAACTGCGCAGTAATTAAAAATTTTGCAATTAACATTTTTGCGTTGCAATTTACATTTTTATACTCCCGCCGCGCGAATTTTGTTCTGTTTTTTGAAGGATTTTGCATTTTTATCTGTATGCGTAGTATTTCTTTTTTTAACGTTATTTAAGTCTGTTACGTTTATTTCCTATTATTTTAATTTTTGTTTCTTTGTCATTTGTTTAATTAACCCCCGACACAAAAAGAAGGTGTGTTATAAGTTTGACTTGTGTATTTGTGTCTGTCTGTGGCGTCGTAGCACCTGAACGGATGAACCGATCTTGAAGTAGTCTTTTGTTTGATATATTATGTCTTGATCGAGTGTTGTTAGCTTTGTTCGTGAAAATCAGTACAGCCATTTTAAGAAATTGAGCTTTTTTCTATATGATGGTTGTAAATTCAACTTTCATAGGACTGATCAATTTGAAATTCAGTATTCTCTTACTTCAACGATATTGTAAGAATATGGTAGCATTGACCTGATGCTGGACAGCTCCTAGAATCTGCAGAATACTCAACTCCTCGCCAACTTACAGCAGATTATATCGTGTTTGGGCTCATTGAAATCGTCTCAATGATCAGATTATACATAGATCGTTCGAGGGTGGTTTTAAATTTTGAATTTAAGTATTATTTTCAACCGACTTCCAAAAAGAAGGAGGTTCTCAATTCGTCTGTATGTTTTTTTTGTGTGTATGATACGCAATTACTCCGTCAATTCTGAACCGATTCGAATGATTATTTTTGTAATCGGTAGGGTACGTTTCAGAAGTGGTCCCATTGTAATTTCATTGAGATCTGATAAGTATCTCCAGAGTTATGACGATAAACGTCTCAAACTTGCTACTGAAATTGACTCGCGGGGTTATACTAGTATTTCGTTAAGGGCCTGATATTAGGAACTTTCCCTCCCTGATATCCTAATATTAGACACTAGAAGTGCCCCGCGGCTACGCCCGCGGTAAAGACTTCTTTTATTTACTTAAAACATTTATTTTGTAAAAACCTTTCTATCATAAAAGACATCAAAGAAATTAAAGCCAAATCGGTTAAAACTTTGAACACCCCGTTTCATCCCCTTTAAGAGTGAATTTTGAAAAATGTTTTCTTAACGGATATTTACGTCACAACAACTATCTGCATGCCAAATTTCAGCGCAATCCGAAACAATATTGATTTCAGACTTGGTTACCCCACTTCACCAATTTAGGGGTGGCATTTCGAAAAAGCCTGAAATACCTATTTTCTTATTTACTTACTGAAGCACTTGTGAGAAGTTTCGAATAGAAAAAACTTTCTAATATTGTTTCTCTATACAAACTTTGAACCGCCGTTTCATCCCCTTAAAGAGTGAATTTTGAAAAATTATTTCTTAGCGGATACCTACGTCAAAATAACTATCTGCATGATGAAATTTTAGCGCAATCCAAAACAATATTGATTTTTAGACTTTATTACCCCATTTCACCTTCTTAGGGGTGGAATTTAAAAAAAACCTGAAACACGTATTTACTTTTTTTTTTACTGAAGCGAATAGAAAATTCTATCTAATGTTGTTTCGCCATACACATTTTGAACCCCCATTTCATCCCCTAAAGGGGTGAGTTTTGGAATATCCTTTCTTAGTACACGTTTACGTACTAAGACAAATATACTCTACAAATTTCAAGTCTCTACGATCAGTGGTTTAGGCTGTGCGTTGTCTGTCAGTCAGTCAGTCAGTAAGTCAGGACAAAGATTCTTCTAGTATTAAGATTTACCTAACTTTCCCCCATCTGTGTATATGTTTATGTTACGTCTTATTATTAATAATTTTTGTTTAGTAATATTCTTAATTACCTCTTAATTTTATTTTAAATATTTTTTTTAGGTATTTATGAATTCTTTCGCGTTAATCAACACCCGCTACAAGTCCACCTTAAAATCAGCGTTGAGGTGGTAGTACCTTCATTTGTGCTGAGATGGACCTGGTTCAACAATCCCCACAGTTGTTTTTTTTTTTGTTCAATTAATGACATTTTATTTTTACATGTTAATTTATTTTTGTTTTATATTGTTGTTTGTATTTTTGTGTGTATTAGACTGAATAAATTTATTTTCTTTCTTCTTTTACCAGAACCTGTGTTTGTAAAAAAATAACTGTGATTACACGTATCTTTCAGTTATTATCATTATTTCAGTTTAAAATTGCATCCAAAATATTCAGCAAACTTTTAATAAAACTAACGTAACCATTTTCGTTTTACGCAGAACCGCAATATTAAAGAATTAAGTTAAACATGAAAATGTTAATTCACAGCTTTTGGTAATGCAACTTCATGATAACGCAATTCGTGAAATGCCTCTACCATATTCACTGCCGACATAAATATAAATAAATTAAAAGTAAAAATCTATTTATAAAGACAAGCTTTTTGTTAAGACGTTATTATGAGTAATATAAAGTAGTAATGATAGTAGTAATACCTACATACAAGACATACATATTTTACATACATACTTGACATACATGACATACATACTTTCATTGAACTGTCCTACCTTTTGGTATTACCGTAGACAGAGTATTTTAAATTGACCTGGCATTAAAATAACAATAATAATATGACTAGGATAAAACTACAAAATCACTAGTATGAGTACTAGTCTGAAGAGCTTTTGGACCTTATTCCACCATCGACATCCTTTTATCGTACTGCTCGGCACCGTCAAAAAGCTCACCCTCACATCTTACAGACCTGGACGTCTAGCACTACCCGTTTTAACCGAGGATTTTTACCGCGTACCTGTAAAATGTGGAATGATCTGCCCGCCGCAATCTTTCCATCTAGCTATAGGATGGAATCTTTTAAAAAGGGTATCCACAAGCTCCTCAAAGGTCGGCAACGCATCAACAGCACTCATAGTGTTGCAGTTGTCCATAGGCGACGGTAACCGCTTACGATCAGGCGGGCTGTCTGCTTGTTTGCCAACCATAACATAGAAAAAATAAAATAAAATAAAATGAGAGAGCGAGATAGATAACAATTTTTATCCTTCTCTGCATATGAAATTTTATTGTTTAAAGCCAGCTCTGGCTCCCAGTTCTAGTGCGCCCATTGTCTTTCACCCGCTGTCATGTATGACCCGACCAAATTACGTTGTTCATTTTATCTTATAGCTGGCATATGTATCCCGTGTTTATAATTTTAGTCGGGTATATCTATATAGCTATTTCATTCGCATACGCTAATGTCTTGTATATTTAATTTTCCGTCTACGGCCATTACGTAGAACTCCAGTCCCTACAGCATTTGAGGGCTCGGTGGCGTAATCGGGAGAACGGTCGGCTTTGATGCCAGAGGTACCGAGTTCAAACCCCGCCGTATACCAATGGATTTTTCTATCAAAAAATGTATGTTCGCTTTTTACAGTGGCCTTCCGGTGAAGGAAAAACATCGTTAAGAAACCAACAACCCCCGCATGGTGGTAGGACACTATCTAGTGTCCGCCTGGCCAGCTACCACCTTCAAGTTAGAAAAGTCGCTCTAATGTGTTCCGGCAGCTATCTTTGAGAGCCAGTTCCCATTCTAGGCCTAGCGTGCTTACCATCTTCGACCGCATCATCACTTACCAACCGGTGAGATAGTGGTCAAACGCTAGCCTATAAAATATAATAAAAAGCTCGGCTCCATCATAAGGTCAGCTCGTTAGTACAATATTATTCCAAATTTGAGTCCAATCGAACGTCAAAGAGTGGTTCTAATTTAGAATCCAAAGATTTGACCTACACAAACATACTATAATAAACTTATAACAAAGATGTTATTTTTCTAAAAGAGGCCACAGATATTATTACTAAGTTTTGGGATGCATAAATTGACTTTTTAAGAATTTATAAGTATTTTTTAATTTCAATGTATTTATTTATAACTTCAAATAACCGGCCAAGTGCGTGTCAGGCCACGCGCAGTGTAGGGTTCCGTAGTAGCCTGTAATTCAATGCAAGTCTTTACCCGTTATAAACAAGCCACAAGGTACTCCGTCTTTGTCACTTTAAAGGATTTTTTCTAAGAATTTTGTATTTGGTACATAATAATCCAACACCCAAGTTCAACGACTATTACTGCTAAACTAATAAAGTTATCTTAACCGCTATAATTTTCCTTTAAAGTTCATGAAATACGCTATTATCACGAATTTTCTCAGATTTTTCAAGCCAGCAGTTTAGCTTTTAGAGGGCGGGGGACGCCCTACTGGAACAAAAATTTGCACTTTAAAGCTTAATATTTCGTAAATGGAGTAATCAATCGAAAAATGGTATTAGCATTACTTAAGTCATTTTAAAAGACCTATTCAACGATATCCCACACGATGGGGTAGATGATGAAAAAAAAATTCAGCCCCACTTCTCATCTAATAGGGGAGATACCCTAAAAAAAATATTTTTCAAAATTTTATTTCAGCACTTTGTCGGCGTCATTTATTTACATACCCCCACAAAATTACAGCTTTCTAGTATTAACGGTCTCTTAGCAAAACCTCGGACAGACAGACGGACATGACGAAACTATAAGGGTTCCTTGTCAGGACTACGGAACCCTAAAAAGGAGGTTCAGTATCTAAGCCTCTATGTATGTATGTAGTTTGTATGCCCGTGATTTTCTCGGAAATACTGAACCGATTTTAACAAATCTGTTTTATGTGAGTAGGTTACATCTCCAGGGCGGTTACTTTATAAAATTTATTGAGATCTGCAGTTTTAACTTCAAATTAAGAAAAAATAAACAAAATTCAAAACCAATTTTTCCAAAGTCAAGAAACAGCTCTGTACATTATTAGCTTTTTACGTCAAAGGTATCCAACATGTAGCCGGGTTCCCACGGCCCGTTGTTTCACAGATCAGATCGCGCCTTTACAGGCCGACAGATCGTGGGAACGGTGGCATCCGATGAGGCCTGTGGTCGCCTGTCATCGCCCGTCCGATCCGTCGGGAGTCGGTAAGTTCAAAGGCGCGGCGCGGCGCGGCGAGACATTTTCGCCCATTTTTAACAGGCTTCATCGTATGCGACCGTTCCCACGTCCCGTCGGTCCGGCGCGGCGCGGACTGGCCCGCTATACAACGCGCCGTGGGACCCGGGCTGCACGGGTATCAACAGGTATCAACAGGCGTGGTACGATCCGGTCTGGCCTGTGATAACACGGGCCGTGGGAACCCGGCTACAAGTAAGCGGCCCATCTGATCGAAAAGATCTGATCTGAATCAGATCTGAATCAGAAGATCAGATCTAATCTGAAAGTGGTCACCGCAGCTTATAAGCACCTGCAACACAAGAACGGTACTACTGATTTTGTTGATTTATTTTTTTGTTGTGTTCACTTTTGTGAATTTCTTTTTTGTTGTGTTCATTTTTGTTGATTCTTTTTTGTTGTGTTCATGATTGTCATAACGCTTTTTATTAAAGGACATTAATAAATAAAATAATGAAAATTTAAACGCAGGCGATGTCGTGGAGCTTTGCTGGTTAATAATAAATATTTAATGGTGTTGACAAATTTATCGTGCGTGAAACCAAATTGTATAAAAACAGGTACAGGATGATTCATAAACATGTCTCAGCAAAGATTTATTTTGTTTACGAAAATATTTTCGTTCAAAGAGAAAAATATTTTGATCATACATGTTGAGTTATTTTGAGAATAATAAAGGTCATAGGTTATGGTGAAAGTTGGCGGCAAACGGCACGAGTTTCCTGCTGACAAAAAGTAAATGGTTATTTTTCAAGACTGAATTATTGAGATATTGAGATATTTGACAGGATTTCTCATCGATATCAAAATTGGTAAGGAATACGCAAGCAAAGTTATTCGTTTACTACTAGATTATCCGATTGACGTCGCCTCGCCCTTTTTTAGGGTTCCGTAGCCGAATGGCAAAAGCCGAACCCTTATAATTCGTCATGTCGTATGTCACAGCTACTTTATTCCGAAACTATTAGGACTACACAGTTGAAACTTGGATTCTGTGAATCACTTTACGATTTTTATACAAAAATTAAAAAAAGGTTAACGTGGGGGTTCCACATACATGTTACTGAAACCAAACCTGGCCAGTTTATTTACAAACCCCATTTAAAAAATTACGATCTACACTGAGGTTTTTATTATTCGGACTACTACCATAGAAAAGATAATAATACTACGTACTACTACGATCATGAAAAAAGGACATTTTATGGGACGTGTTTCGTGTTCTACAATGTGCAAAAACTCTTTCTTGTACTTTATGTTTTTTATTTACCATATTAGTACACCAGTGGCCGCTCAATGGTCAATATTCATGTATTTTCAACCGACTTAAAGAGAAGACTTAAAAAGAAGGAGGTTCTCAATTCGTCTGTATGTTGTATTTTTTTTGTCTGTTTGTTACGCGATTACTCCGTCAAGTGTGAACCGAATCGAATGATTATTTTTTTAATACGTAAGGCACATTTTTGGGGTGATCCCATTGTAATTTCATCGAGATCTGATAAATATCTTTAGAGATATGATGATAAACTTCTCAAACTGACTCACGGGACATGGAAGTTGGTTGTTTTAGTTCTTAAACTATCTTAATTATATAACTTGTTTATGTACGCGTTAGTGACTAGTAAATAAATCGAAATACGTGCTTTATTAAGTTTAAATTTAAAATATTTTGTTTTTTACTTCTTCTTTATATAAACTCTAACTATACCAATTACACTCTTAAGAGGATCTGAAGATTTCCCTTAACGTATACATTTAGTTTTGTTTTTTGTAAAATGAAGGAAAAACCTACTTTTTGAAATAAAGCATTGGGTCTATTAATTATAAGTAAAGTTGCCTAATAGAATTTTTAACAATTGTACTTTGCGCTATATATACGCTTTCAAATAACAAAAGACGTGCAAAAACGAATTTTGTGAATAGACAGATAATCTCAATTATTCATACGCTTGCAAAACTCATTTCTACTCGGATAAAACTACGGACTAAATAAACCTTACCGTTTATTACAAACAAATTCAAACATTGTCTGAGAACGTTATTCATGCGAGAACAAAACGTTTCAATGGGTAGGAAAACCTTTAACCGGGTAACCGGGTACGATAAGAAGGGTAGCCGGTAGGTACGAGTATATAGGGAGACCATTTAGTTTATTTTGACTAGGATGAGATGGTATACTTAATACCAGTATATAGTAATAGTAATATTTATTCATATCTCAGTGTTTACAGTAAGATTACAGCTAAATTAATATTATCTAATGTAATCATTAACGTTAGTTACCAATATTTTTACATCTCGAAGTGTGAGCATCTGTACCCCGTTCTAGTTAAAAACTGTGTTACAGGGTCAGATCCTTCCCGTATTATTATATGTATTACTGATTTTTTTGATTACTAGTATTTTATATGTATATATATATTTATAATTAAATGTACATTTTACCATTTTATACTATTAATAATATATGAAAGTTTGAATGTGTGTGTGTGTGTGTGTGTGTGTGTGTGTGTGTGTGTGTGTGTGTGCGTGTGTGTGTGTGTGTGTGTCAAGCGCCAATTTTTTGTTTTTACTTGTCTGTTTTCCTGGCAGCAACTTGCACATGGCAGCAGCTCGGTCATCACTCGCATTGTTTGGATGCGTCCAGCAGTAGCTTACCAGTACCAGTCGAACAGTTGTGAGCAGAACGTACACCCGACATCGCGGCAACTTGGAAGACTGGGCTGCAACTATTATGTTTCGTGTAGACAGCAAAGGCGAGCCGAGCTGCTGGCGTACAAGTAGACAAGCCGAGTAGTTGTCTACTGGCTAGGCAGCAGCTCGCACTGTGTAAACTAGCCATAACAGATGTATAGACAAAATATAATTTCAAAATAGCGTTTATTTTCTCATATGTCATGTCAATGTCATTTCCATACACTTTGAAATAGCGTTTGGCGTGAAGGATTTATAGAAATAGAGAGCCAGATTTGTGTTGTGTGTACTACTGCTAAACATAGTGGACGTACCTCTACGAAACTATCTACTCATACGAAACGAATTGTTTTCACATTCAATACAACATAAACTCTGGAAACTCTATATGACCATCATTTTTAACGTAGCTACACTGTGAGGTATGTATGGAATTAAATTCTTTGTCTGTTCTACGATTATCGATCATCAATATTTTGTTAATAATTATAATAGCTCGTCGCCATCACTATTTCTTAGTTGTCGAGAAAATTGGTTAATTTGGGGTAAATTAAAATACTCTAGCACTGACTCTCAATGGCTGTGTGCTGCTGGAACACCGTAACGTTATGGCTTCAGATTTTCTCCTTAGTAGTGGTAAATTACTTTTTAGTAGCAAGTCCAGCGGAACATCGATACAGTTATGCTGCTACCACCTGTGAAAAATAGTTAAAAGATCATAAGTATGAACAGTATTTTTTTAATTAACTTGCAAATTAATATCTATAATTTAGTTAACTACTCTAAAAAGACAGATTAAATACGCAAAACCAAACTAAAGCCTTCTATGCACACCCTGTTATAAGCATAGTTGAGTACATTATATCCGGATCCGGTCGTCTCCCCGGATGGGACCGATCTGCATCCGTAAACGTGATTGAAAAGTGTATAATGCCGCCTAGAGGGCTTTTATTACAGTTTCCGGATCGAGTATTTTTACAGCTTCGTTAGTATGGGCTATAAAAGGTGTGCGTAGAGGAAGTGGCGTGTGAAGCGTAGAATGAGAAAAGGAGCGAAGGGCGTTGTGTTTATGGCATAGTTTTGAAGTGTTATTTCATTACGTGAAAATTTCAAGGAATTTTAGTATTGAATACTATTTATTGCACACAATGTACTGTAATAACTTAGCTAAGTTTTAATCTATAGTACAAAATTTGATACGACTCAAGACCTTGATGTTTTTGAGTAATCTATTGTAGATACGATATGGATTACCAACAGTCACGTGTTTTACTTGTGCATTTATAAAAAAAATTGAAGTGTGACTTTATTATTAGAATATTATTTATTTTTATCTTGTTAATGAGCTTTATCAACGTTTTGATTAAGTTGCAATAATCATGAAAAATCCTTTTCGTATTTTTAGATTTCAGATATACTATATGATATATCATTTTTCGTCGCTTTTAGAAAATATTTGTGTAGTTGTGTCAGTGACGGAGCAAATGGCGTTATTCAAAATTATATAGCAGAAATAACCTCACAACCAACATTTAACGTTCATCGTAAATATAAAAACCTTGATCCTAAACCATTTTTTACCGACTTAATTCATTAAGTTAAGACGCAACTGTGTAATGTGACAATATAAATTCCATTGGCCACGTCCACTTTACGACTGTCCATCCTGCTCCCGCAAAAGGATTTTCTAATTAAACTTTACAACTTAATGGAATAACCTTCGTCTTTTTAGCCGTTACATAAACCATACCTAGTAAAAATTTGAATAAAAATATACAAGTTATGATAACAAGATTTTTATTTTATTTTTGCTCTCAAGAGCATAATAAATGGAAATGAAGCTATAAAGTTGCTGAAAGCCTTGAAAAAGACTTTAAACTGTTGCTAATAGATCATATTTTACAGGTCAGAAGCTTAACGTATCCTATCGAAAATTGTATAGCTATGAATATCATGGCGTGAAATCTCCCATATTTCTTTTATATATCTCATACACATATACATACACTCACGGGTACACGCATACAATCACACATAGATACACACACACATGCATTTGCAACGCACACGCTAACGTTCATACTCATATTCACTTTCACAGTTAGAAGACATAATGTTCCAAGGAATATTATGTGTAAATAATTTAAGATCGTTAAAAAACTAAAGGAACCCACTTCAAACGTCGCGCTAGTCAAAGTAGCTTGTAGACGTAGGAACTATTACATAATCTGTGTCAGTAGTTAGTAGTAAGTCGTCGAGATAAGTGAATGCGTCGTAATACAAATGTTGATATATTAAAAACGGCTCGGCCGATTTCGTTATAATTTAAATGGGACCACCTGGGAAGGGTACCCTTCGAAACAAAAACCAAATTCCAAATCGGTTCAGGCATCTTCGAGTAATCGGTAAACATACATAAAAAAAAGGTTCCGACGAATTGAGAACCTCCTCCTTTTTAGGGTTCCGTGGTCCTGACAAGGAACCCTTATAGTTTCGTCATGTCCGTCTGTCTGTCTGTCCGAGGCTTTGCTAAGAGACCGTTAATACTAGAAAACTGTAATTTTGTGGGGGTATGTATATAAATTACGCCGTCAAGGTGCTGAAATAAACTTGGAAAAAATATTTTTTTAGGGTAGCTCCCCTACATAAGAAGTGGGGATGAATTATTTTTCATCTTCTACCCCATCGTGTGGCATATTGTTAAATAGTTCTTTTAAAATGACTAAAGGGTTGCTAATACCATTTTTTGATTGAATGCTCCATTTACGAAATATTAAACTTTAAAGTGAAAATTTTTGTTCCAGTACGGCGTCCCCCCCCCCCCCCCCTCTGAAAGCTAAACTGCCGGCTTGAAAAATCTGGAAAAATTCGTGATAATAGTGCATTTCATGAACTTTAAAGGAAAACTATAGCGGTTAAGATATCTTTATTAGTTTAGCAGTAATAGTCATTGAACTTGGGCGTTGGATAATTTTGTACCAATTACAAAATCCTGTCCAAAAAATAAAAAAAGTTTAAAATTAAGGTAATTTTTGGTACTTACAAGTTTTCGCGAAAATCTAAATTTGCCCAATCTTTTTATCGCATGAACACTTAGGTAAACGTCCCATAGATGGGGTTATATTGAAATGTCGATCCCTAACACCTTTGTTAGAAGTTAGATGGCGTTATAAGAAATAAAATGTTTATTAATTATTATTTTTTGCTGGCGAAAAATGATAGTGGTATGTTTTTCTCGATCTTATAAAATACTGTAGTGTGGTACGGGACCCTACTAGTGCGAGTCCGACTTGCACTTGGCCAGTTTATTTGTAGTAGGTTTTTTACAACATCTTTGTTGCTTTTGTATTAAAAAGTTTAAAAATAAATAAATAAAGAAGCGTAAAGGGTAACAAACGTCCATCCATTTATACTTAGTACTCACCAACTTAATATAAAAGCATCTGGGTGGCGCTAGAGTAGGCTGTACAGTTTATCTTTGTAAATATTACCTAACTTATGAGATTCTGCTTCGCGCAAACGATATTTGCTGCAATGTTAGAATTAGAACAAGATGTACTTGCTTCATCCTCAAATAATAAAAACTGGCTAAGTCGAGTTGGACTCGCCCACCGTTTCAACGTTGGTTGGTAACAATTAAGCTAGACCTCTAAATTGTATGAGCGGTCATATAGGCCTATCTTGGCGAAACTATGTATGTCAACACGATAAAAAGATTGGGCAAATTTAGATTTTCGCGAAAACTTGTAAGCAACAAAAATTACCTGAAAATTAATTTTTCCTTAGGAAAAATTCCAAAAAATAAAAAAAGTTTATTTTAAATTTATTAAATTTATCTCAGTATCTGGTATAACTTTCAACTTGCTAGGACCACCCGTACCTGAGAAAATCGGTGGTGACACACGGACAGACGGACATACGGACAGACGGACAGACGGACAGACGGACAGACGGACAGACGGACAGACGGACAGACGGACAGACGGACAGATGGACAGACGGACAGACGGACAGACGGACAGACGGACAGACGGACAGACGGACAGACGGACAGACGGACAGACGGACAGACGGACAGACGGACAGACGGACAGACGGACAGACGGACAGACGGACAGACGGACAGACGGACAGACGGACAGACGGACAGACGGACAGACGGACAGACGGACAGACGGACAGACGGACAGACGGACAGACGGACAGACGGACAGACGGACAGACGGACAGACGGACAGACGGACAGACGGACAGACGGACAGACGGACAGACGGACAGACGGACAGACGGACAGACGGACAGACGGACAGACGGACAGACGGACAGACGGACAGACGGACAGACGGACAGACGGACAGACGGACAGACGGACAGACGGACAGACGGACAGACGGACAGACGGACAGACGGACAGACGGACAGACGGACAGACGGACAGACGGACAGACGGACAGACGGACAGACGGACAGACGGACAGACGGACAGACGGACAGACGGACAGACGGACAGACGGACAGACGGACAGACGGACAGACGGACAGACGGACAGACGGACAGACGGACAGACGGACAGACGGACAGACGGACAGACGGACAGACGGACAGACGGACAGACGGACAGACGGACAGACGGACAGACGGACAGACGGACAGACGGACAGACGGACAGACGGACAGACGGACAGACGGACAGACGGACAGACGGACAGACGGACAGACGGACAGACGGACAGACGGACAGACGGACAGACGGACAGACGGACAGACGGACAGACGGACAGACGGACAGACGGACAGACGGACAGACGGACAGACGGACAGACGGACAGACGGACAGACGGACAGACGGACAGACGGACAGACGGACAGACGGACAGACGGACAGACGGACAGACGGACAGACGGACAAGAAAGTGATCATATAAGGGTTTTTTTTTTTACCTTTTGAGGTACGGTACCCTAAAAAGCTTAAAATGTTGACTCTGTACATAACATTTCGCATATAACTAGGATTATATAGATGAACATCATAGTAAAGTACTAACTGAAGTCACTTAGTAAGATCACAAATAACTTAAAGTAGTAACCCAGAAGAATATAATCAATGGAGGTTGCAGGTAGAATATACTGTTGATAATAAAACTGGCCAAGTGCGAGTCAGCATCGCGTCTCTTATCGCACACTTAGGTAGGGTTCCGTACAATACGAAACATAACAGAGTTTCAACCGCATATATTTGATTAATTGATATTACCAAGAATATTTGGTTTGGTCGCGATCTAAAAAGACGGGGCTCGTTTACTACCGCCATCTATGTCATTTTGCCGAAACTAATTAGATAGATGGCGTTTAAAAACACGTTTTTTGTATGGTTACCCCCTTTAATTTTTAACTTTATTTTGTTTTTAGTATTTGTTGGCAACAGAAATACACCATCTGTGAAAATTTCAACTATCTAACTATCACGGGGATGTAAGGGAGCACAATTTCACCTTAGTGCTCCCAGCCAACCTCACCTGCCCGCGGTGCATCCTGCCGATCAGCTGACGAGGCTCTGGCGACCGACCAATGGCGGTATAACCATTCCAAGCGGCGTAACTAAATACCACAGACCGGTGACGGGCAGCAGCGTCACCGGTGCGAGAAGCTACGTCCTGCGATCACCCAACCCGACTGCCCAGCGCGTGGTGATTATTTGGGCAAAACCTTCATGGCAGACACAACCACACAACGGCCCCCAGTTCCCGGTCGCCCTGCTATTCCTGGCCAAGGCGGCGGTCATGGTAACGGCGGGGCAGGGGGTGCTAAGAATCCCCGGGCTACGGTAGGCCGCCAACACCGACTGACACTGGCAACGTACAACGGACGCACGCTACGGCTTGATGAACATCTGGCACAACTCGAAGAGGAGCTGAAGAACATAAGATGGCACATTCTAGGGTTATGTGAAATCCGAAGAGAGGGGGAGGATACCGTGACCCTGGAATCCGGTCATCTTATGTACTTCAGAGAGGGAGACCAACCATCCCAAGGCGGTGTCGGGTTTTTGGTCCACAAGGTCCTCTCTGACAACGTTCTAGAAATCTCCAGTGTGTCGACAAGGGTAGCGTATCTTGTGATCAAACTCACCGAGAGGTATAGCCTTAAAGTTATCCAAGTATACGCACCGACTTCGGCACACTCGGATGATGAAGTGGAGGAAATGTACGAGGACATTTCCAAGGCCTTGCACACCACCCAAAAGGCTCACTTCAACGTTGTCATGGGGGATCTCAACGCTAAAGTGGGAGTACAATCAAGCAGCGAATCGGTAGTAGGTCCATACGGAGTTGGAAGCAGGAATCATAGGGGGCAAATGCTCGTCAACTTCCTGGAAAAAGAGGGGCTTTTTCTGATGAATTCTTTTTTTCAGAAAGATCCCCGGCGGAAGTGGACGTGGCAAAGCCCCGACTCTATGACCAATAACGAGATCGACTTCATTATGACGGACAAGAAGCGTATATTTAGAGATGTCTCAGTGATCACTAGGTTTAAAACCGGCAGTGATCACCGACTAGTCCGAGGCACTCTAGATATCGACTGCAAGCTTGAACGCGTCCGTCTAATGAAGTCCACGCTCCGACCTAACATGCTCCAGTCCGTAGTTGGGTCTGAAACATTCCAGCTGAAACTGGAGAACCGATTCGCTGCCCTGGAAACCACAGTCGACGTTGATATTGACCAAGATCTCGACCAAGTGGTGGAAATCCTCAGGGAAGAGGGAACGAAATTCTGTGAGACGCGAGGTGCCGTTAGGAAGTCTAAGCTTTCAGGAGAATCTCTGCAGCTAATGCAGAAGCGGCGCGAAACTCCTGCAGTCACTTCGTCAGAACAGCGGTCTTTGAACAAAAAGATCACGAAGCTCGTAAGACGTGACCTCCGGAATTCCAACACAAGCTCTATTAAAGATGCGATCGAGCGAAACCGGGGGTCAAAAGTCTTTGTTCAAGAGCTGGGCCGAAGCCATCTGACGAAGTTGACCACATCTAACGGGAGTGTCGTCGCTTCTAAGCCGGAGATTCTCAGGGAAGTTAAAGACTTCTACGGCCACTTATACACCTCACAAGCGTCCCGTCCCCAACCCCATATTGAAGATCCTAGAGCCACTCTAACCCGCCACCATACCGAAGATTTGCCAGATATCAGCCTAGACGAAATTGTGTTGGCTCTCAGACAGCTTAAAAACGGAAAAGCCCCCGGAGAGGTTGGAATCACAACGGAGCTCTTAAAAGCTAGTGGAACTCCTACGCTACAACAGCTTCAGCGTATTTTCAATTCTGTCCTCTTTTCGGGGAGAACTCCGAAGACGTGGAGCAAGAGTGTAGTCATTATGTTCTTTAAAAAAGGAGACAAAACCCTATTAAAGAACTATCGACCTATTTCACTCTTGAGTCACGTCTATAAGCTGTTTTCGAGAGTCATCACAAATCGTCTCGCGCGTAAACTCGACGAGTTCCAGCCCCCTGAACAGGCTGGGTTCCGAGGAGGATACGGCACCATAGACCACATACACACTGTGCGGCAGGTTATACAGAAGACAGAAGAGTATAACCAGCCCCTGTGTCTAGCATTTGTGGACTATGAGAAAGCCTTTGACTCTATTGAAACCTGGTCTGTTCTGGATTCCCTGCAACGGTGCCAAATTGATTGGCGATACGTGCAAGTGCTGAGAGGTTTGTATGAAGCCGCGACTATGTCCGTCCAAGTACAAAATCAGCAGACTGAACATATCCCTTTACATCGAGGTGTGAGACAAGGGGACGTTATTTCCCCCAAATTGTTCACAAACGCTCTAGAGGATATGTTCAAGACGCTGAACTGGAAAGGACGAGGCATAAACATCAACGGCGAAAACCTCTCACACCTGAGATTTGCGGACGATATCGTTATCATGGCTGAAACCGTACAGGACTTGGAATACATGCTGACCACCCTTGCTGATTCTTCTGCCCGCATCGGTCTCCGGATGAACTTGGATAAGACCAAGATCATGTTCAACGAACATGTCATTCCGGAACCGATTGCCTTAAATGGAGTCCCCCTCGAGACTGTTCAAGAATATGTCTACCTTGGCCAAACCTTGCAATTGGGTAGAAACAATTTCGAAAAGGAAGTCCGCAGAAGAATACAGCTGGGATGGGCAGCATATAGAAAACTACGTCGAGTCTTTTCATCGCCGATACCACAGAGCCTAAAGACAAAAGTCTTTAATGAGTGCGTCCTACCTGTAATGACATACGGAGCCGAGACGTGGACACTGACGGTGCGACTGATCCACCAATTAAAAGTCGCTCAGCGAGCTATGGAAAGGGCTATGCTCGGAGTATCTCTGAAAGATTGAATTCGAAATGAAGTCATCCGACAGAGAACCAAGGTTATCGACATAGCTCAAAGGATTAGCAAGCTGAAGTGGCAGTGGACTGGTCACATCTGTCGTAGAACCGATAACCGTTGGGGTAGACGTGTTCTAGAGTGGAGACCACGACTCGGGAAACGAAGCGTAGGACGCCCTCCAGCTAGATGGAGCGATGATATACGCAAGCTAGCTGGCAGCGGTTGAAAACAAATAGCTGAAGATCGAGCTCAGTGGCGTGCCATAGGAGAGGCCTATGTCCAGCAGTGGACGAGTACAGGCTGTTAATGATGATGATGATGAACTATCACGGTTAATGAGCTATGAGCCTGGTGACAGACGGACAGACAGACAGACAGACAGACAGACAGACAGACAGACAGACGGACAGCGGAGTCTTAGTAATAGGGTCCCGTTTTACCCTTTGGGTACGGAACCCTAAAAAAGGGATGTAAGGGAGTACAAATACCACCTCAGTACTCCCAGCCAACCTCACCTGCTCCTGGTGCATCCTGCTGACCAACGAACGCGGCTCTGGCGACCGACAAATGGCGGTATATGAACATTTCAAAATTGTGGCGTAGCTGAATCCTACAGGCCGGTGACGGGTATCGGCGCCACCGGTGAAAGAAGCTACGTCCTGCAATCGCCAACCCGCTTGCCCAGCGTAGCGATTAGGGCATATCCCTCTCAATGATAGAAAGTCACAAGATGAGATGATGACAAAGATCGGGCTCAGTGGCATCTCGGGAGAAGCCTATGTCCAGCAGTGGACTGATACCGGCTGATGATGATGAATAATAAAAAATAAATAATTAATGACGGCAAATTATGTTTTTGCTATTTTCTTCGCGTTGATTTTAGCTAGCATATAAGATATAAATAAATAAATAAATATTCTTACGGTGAGAGTGAGTGAGATAGAACTAGCCTGGAGTAAATTCATTTCTCTTAACAGCAATGTTCTGTCTTGCAAGCTCCAGTTAGGGTTTAAGCTTTTTGTTATTAACTTAACGATGCTTGGCATGCACTTAAACGAGAATGTAGATGCAATTGAATTATCTGCCTTTCTGCATAATATTATTAATATCAGCGCTGGTTTTATATCTACGCAAATAGCGAGGATGGTAAACAAGAGGTACCCTCAACCAATAAATTAAATAATTAGAAAAACAGACTTTACATGCCATGCGACTCATTATCAAAGATACTAATTAGATCTCAATTAAATGTATATTGGGACCACCGCGAAGATATAAAAAATCATTTAAGTTTTATATCTGTTGAATGAAACCTTAATAATAGATTTTATAATTAAGATAGTTTAAAAACTAATTCCTAAACGTTTTCATGCCCCGCGAGTCAATTTCAGTAGCAAGTTTGAGACGTTTATCATCATATCTCTGGAGATACTTATCAGATCTCGATGAAATTACAATCGGATCAGCTCGAAAAAGTACCCTACCGTGTAAAAAAATAATCATTAGAATCGGTTCACAATTGACGGAGTAATCACGTAACATACATACAAAAAAAAAAAAACATACAGACAAATTGAGAACCTCCTTCTTTTTGGAAGTCGGTTGAATACTCGTATTTCTTCTATTATTATGACCGAGAATAGTTAAAACTACAAACCAATGCAATCTACCATAATATGCTGAATGCCTATCAGAAAGAATGACGTCACGTTAGAGGAAACATAACCAATTAATATCGGGAAGTCTAGTGTTTACACCTAGTTTACTCGAACGTGACGTCATAGCCAACGCCATGACACTTTGGAACGTTTTGGCGTGAATTTAAAATTTACAAAGTAAATTGTGTTTTATGCTAGATCTTTATTTTTAGCAAATATTATGATATTCGTTGTTACTAATATACATTTCCGAATATTTTAATGAGCCCTAAAAATTTGTCATCTATTATATGAAAAGTCAATTAATCCGATATATTACCGGAAAGATAACATCAAAGTAATAAATCACCCTGGAATTGAACACCCATGGAAGCGGCAAAACAGAAACCTCATAAAACACCAACCCTTTGAAGTCCAGGATTTGTTTGCAGAGGTCAACCCGCCCCTTCCAGATGGATTTTTAATCTTTGTGTACTTGGTTTAAATTTGACAGCACACCAAGTCTACATTATCACCGTCCCTATACAAATATGAAACTTTTTTTTCTCTCACAACCGTATTTCATAAGAAAATGTCATATGTCAGTATTGTTGATTTGTTATTAATAGTTATGTAGGGTACTTTTCCACTTTGTATTAATATAATGTTGGCTAATGTGGGTAGGATAATATTTTGTGTGACAGCGTCACTTCTTTACAATGTCTACCTAGCTCATTACACGAGTTACATTCTATATGTATTTTATGCAATTAAGGACTTCATAGAAAACTATGAGGTCTCACAGTGCTCTTAATTACTAAGCAAATTAGGTATCATTTGACTTTGTGTTGTTATTTTAAATCTTTTCATATTAAAAAATAAAGTCGTTTCCCTGTCTGTGCGCTGAGATTTTTTAAACTACGCAACGGAAATCGATGCAGTTTTCAGCAATAGATCGTGATTCAAGGGGTAGGCTTATGACTAGGATCAAACATAGGCGAAGCCGCGGGCACAGCTATTATAGTTATACATAAATTATTATTATTTTCCAACCAAATTCCACATAGGAAGAGGTGCTCAATTCATCTGTATGTTTTTTTTGTATGTTTGTTACGCAATTACTCCGCCTATTATGAACCGATTCGAATGATTCTTTAATTCATGGGTAGAATACATATTCAAGGTGGTCTTATTATACAATTCTTTGAGAACTGATGAGTATCTGATGAGTATCTGATATGGATATAAACACCTCAAACTTGTTACTAAAAATGAATCGATTTTAATTATTCTTGATTAAGTGTGGTCTTTTAGTATATTTTATCAACCCCTGATGATAGTATCTCTAGAGATATGGAAGTAAAAATCTCCAAACTTGCTACAGAAACTGACTTGCGTGGAATGTGGACTAGACATGACTGATGACATTTTAGTTCTTTTTTGTATCCATGTTACCCGATTTATACTTCGCCAATTGTGAACCGGTTTGAATGGTTATTTTTTTTTACAGGTAGAGTTCAACTTCAACGTGGTCTTTATGTGCCAATGGCTATTTAAATTTTATCAAGATCTGATAAGTATCTTCAGAGACATGACGATAAACGTCTCAAACTTGCTACTGAAACTGGCACTCGACACATACTTGTGTCAACACCTATTTTTCGTGACTTAATATACTGCAGCATCCCTCCTCTATAACCAGCTTTATGATACATGTGTTTGAATATTAGTTTTATTATTTTGTATACGTAGACCTAAGTAAATATTTTCCGATATTCTCTTCGTTATTATTTAATATTCAAATATTTACTAAGTGGTACTACTATGTTTAAATAAAACTCAAATGACCTTTTGATTGCCGCAGGATATTGACGATTCAATCGCGTGACAACGCTGAATTTGATTTCATTATGATTTCTTGAAACACATTAAGCGTAGTTGATGAAATAAAAACTCAAACGGAATTGCTTGGCTTTTTTCTCAACTTTATTGCTCAAATAAAGCTTAGATGCTACAGTTGGAAAATAAGTAAATGCAAACATACATAGTATACATAGAGTACCAAAAACTTTACTATTTTTTAGGTATTTTCTGAAGTAGACTGGCAAAAAAAAATCATTTAACGTCGCAGATAAAAATATTACTTTTTCTCGCTTGACGTGTTAAATTAATATTACCGTCACATTCTACGGGGAATACGATCCACTATGCACAGTGTAGCTCTCGAAATTAAAACGTGAATATTTTATGAAGATAGATATTTTGCTAAACGGAACGACAAAGCTTTTTTATAAGTAAGGCTAAGTGAAAAGAAAGTGTTTATTACTTTTATTTTGTCTTTTATTTCTTGATGTCCTATATTAAAAATGTATTGTTATACTCAGGTTACAACAGCTTAGTCAAACCGCATCTATTGTACCTAATCGAAATCTGGGGTAGTGCTGGTAAAACTAAATTATCAGAAATACAAATTGCCCAAAACAAGCTAGTAAAAATGATATTCAACTACCCTTTTTTAACATCAACCAACAAAATTTATAAGGACACCAACATTATGACCGTCCGACAATTGTATATTTATAATGTGTGCATTTATATCCGAAAAACATTAAATAAGACCATTCATACTAATTTGACATTTACTAAATTAAAAGAAATAAATAAACGAAACGTCCGTAAACGTCGAGCTAGTCTTCTAGTGTTACCCAAATGTAGAACTAACTACGGCAAAAAAATGATAACTTTTGAAGGAGCGCAACATTACTATAAGATACATAAAAAATGTAAACTCACTTAACGCATTCAAACATCAACTAGATAAATACATTAAGAACACCTTCTAACTATTGAATGCGTTAGGTGGGTAGTTTTTAGTTTTTATTGCAATGAGCACTGTAAAATATGAATTTTATTAGTATTACGACAACGATAATTAGTATTACTATTTAAACTCTGTTCTCAAGTAAGTGACTATTTTAAGTCTTATTGAGAATAAATTTCTTTGAACCTAGGTAAAACTAGCCAGATACAAACGTATCTACATTAAAATACTTAAGGTACGGCCACGCCGCGGCGTCCTGCGATCTGCGGGCGCGATCTCAGTACTTTTCAACTGTTTTCTGATCGCATTTAGTGTGAACCAGTCGGTACAAATGCTACTGCGCTATGTGATCGCCGCCTAGATCGCTCACGCAGGACGCTGCGGTGTGTCCGTATCTTTAAGGCTCATTGGATTAATCTCGATGAACTGATTATACAAAGATCAGTCGGGTAAGGCTGTAAATTATAAATTGAAGTATTATCCCAAAAGTTTCTTTATTAGCCAACATAATAATCATCGTTATAAACATTAAAAAAATAATCTTAGAACTATTATGCCAAATGTTATTAAATTACAGGCAAAGACTGCATGCAACATAAAATGATAGATGAGTAACATTTAAGAATAAAGTTAAAGTTAAAAATGTAATTTGTATAAAAAGAAGAAATATTTTATAAAATGATTTTTTGATTAAAAATGGTGTTTGTTACTATCACACAACAATGAATTTTGTAAATTGTTAAACACAATCCAAAATTTCATCGTACCGACGGGACTTGAACCCGCAACCTCCGGAATAACATGTTCCAGTGCTTTGCTAATTAAGCCACGGTGCAAAGTATTGTTACGACGAAATTAGTGGATTGCATTTGTTAACCCAATTATGCATTGGTGGCGCCATCTATGACTACTTATTACGTAAGTTAATCATTCGGAAGAAATCATTACAGTTTTCAAATCCGACGAGAGATGTTGCACTGCGTAAATCAAATATTATGTTTCTTTGAAGTGTTTTTTATATTTTTATAAATTGTTGAACACAATCCAAAATTTCATCGTACCGACGGGACTTGAACCCGCAACCTCCGGAATAACATGTTTCGGTGCTTTGCTAATTAAGCCTTGGTGCGAAGTATAGAAAAATGAATTTGGATGAAAATTAGCATACAGATAGTATATAAAGGTACGAACACACCGCAGCGTCCTGCGTGCGCAATCTAGACGGCGATCAGATAGCGCAGTATCATTTGCACCGACTTGTTCACACCAAACGCAAATAGACAACAATTGAAAAGTACTGAGATCGCGGCCGCAGATCGCAGGACGCCGCAGTGTGGCCGTACCTTCTATTGGTTTAATGCATAAAGTACTGCTTAGAAGTTCTTTGTGACGCGCGCAAGACCGCGGGCTGCAGGGCTAATCTGATACTATAAGAATCTTTGTCCTGACATACTGACTGACTAACTGACAGACAACGCACAGCCTAAACCGCTGGTCGAAGAGACTTGAAATATTGAGGGTATTTTTGTCTTAGTACGTCCCCTACGTACTAAGAAAGGATTTTCCAAAATTCACCCCTTAAGGGGATGAAATGGGGGTTCAAAGTTTGTATGGAAAAACAAGATTAGATACTATTTTCTATCCGAAACTTCACCCAAGTGCTTCAGTAAAAAAATAAGTAAATACGTGTTTCAGACTTTATCGAAATGCTACCCCTAAAAGGGTGAAGAGGGGTAACAAAGTCTGAAATTAGTATTGTTTTGGATTGCACTGAAATTTGGCATGCAGATAGTTATTTTGACGTAGGTATCCGATAAGACAGGATTTTTCAAAATGCACTCTTTAAGGGGATGAAACGGGGTTCAAAGTTTGTATGGAGGAACAATATTAGATACGTTTTTTCTATTTGAAACTACGCACAAGTGCTTCAGTTAATGAATAAATAAATAGGTGTTTCAGGTTTTTTTGAAATGCCATCCCTAAAAGGGTGAAGTGGGGTAACAAATTATGAAATTAACATTGTTTCGGATTGCGCTGAAATTTGGCATGCAGATAGTTATTTTGCCGTAGGTATCTGCTAAGGAAAGATTTTTCAAAATTCACTCTTTAAGAGGATGAAACGGGGTTACGGGGAAACAAAGTTTATATGGAAAAACAAGATAAGATAGTCTTCTCTATTCGAAACATCGCACAAGTACTTCAGTAAATAAATAAGTAAATACGTGTTTCAGACTTATTCGAAATGCCACCCCTGAATTATATGAATAATTAGTACTTATATAAGTAATATTAATTATATATGAGTATATAAGTAATTATATTATGGGTGAAGTGGGGTAACAAAGTCTGAAATCAATATTGTTTCGGATTGCGCTGAAATTTGGCAGATAGTTATTTTGACGGAGATATCCGCTAAGAAACGATTTTACAAAATTCACTCCTTAAGGGGATGAAACGTGGAAAAAGTTTAAATCGATTTGATGTATTTTATGATAGAAAGGTTTTAAAAAAATAAAAGTTTAAATTAAATAAAAGAAGTCATAAGGCGGGCGAAGCCGCGGGGAAATTCTAGTTCTAAATATATTCATAATACTGATAACACAAGTTATCCTTGCTAACTATATGAATTACTTACATATGCTCGTACGTCGTAAGTGTATATGTGATACCTAATAAACGGTATCAGGGAAATGATAATATTGCGTAATTAATTTTGGGTGCGACAGTTTCATTAGTGTATCGGTGGGCGTAATCACTGAATAGGTAGTTGGGACGCTGGATTACGTTATTGTTTCACTAATTACATGTTTAGTATATAAATATGTTAAAATCGTTGTCATATCATCATCATCATCATTAGCAGTTAATTGCCGTCCACTGCTGCCCAACTTTTTATTATAAATATATTCAGAATAACGATAAAATAAGTTAACTTTGCCTCATTATCATCTTTCTACACTTACCCCACTTAAGTGGGTCGGTGCAAAATGTCATTATTGTAAATTCTAAATCCACTTCTTTTACATCCGTATCTTCCACCACACAGTCCATCTACTTTTTCTTGAGTCTTCCTCTTCCTCTAGCCGTCCGTTTTATATATATATTGCCTTTCTATTCACGTGGTCTTTGCTTCGTCTCATAACACACAAATATAATTACAATATTTATTTATTGACATAATAAATGTACAAGTATTTTTCATGGAATCCATACCACTAGCCTATTGCTTGTTATCTTTTCTGTCTTTGAGGCTATTTTAAAGATATTTTTAGGCTTTTTCCGCTTATATACTCACTTCATTTACATATTCATTCAATTTTAACCGTTTTTGTATGTGTTTACATACCCATCTCAACATTCGCATCTCCGCTACATGCAATCTCTTTTCATCCAACTTCTTAGTAGTGTAAAACTCAGATCCGACTCAGTTCAGAACTATTTTGTAAGATCCCTTAAGTTTAAGGGGTATTCTCGAGTCACAAGTTTTACCTGTAACCTGTCGCCATTTCATCGTACGGGGGTGAACAAATCGCTTAACATCACTGACTACCAAACCAATTGGTTTGATAGTCGATGCTTAATTAACATTCATTGTGTTGAATTGAGTTATATTAATAGTTTTTTTTTATTATATTGTTATTGTGTAGCAAAAGCACTTTGAATTGTTTTTCTTACATCATACATCCATACATAACATGGTATTCACATTATATCAATAATAAATTGATGGATTCCCTCGAAACAGCTGCATTTGGCAAGGATCGGACATTGATTGATATTTTAGATATCAACGCCTGGGGGACTTGCGAGGGTTCCGTTCCGAATTGAAGAGAAACGGAACCATTTATTATTCTAAGTTGTTTTAGGTTTCAAACGGTAAATAAAAATGTAATATAAAATAAAAAATATGGAGTTTATTTTTTTATATATTTGTCCCCAGAACACAGAAAAAAACTAAAGGCGTAAACTCACATAAAAGTGAAGCCACTATAACAAATGTTTTCACGCTCTGGCGATTCGATTAGTCAGTAACTCTGTGAAAGTCGTTGCGTAGGTAACGTGTTTTAAAAATGTCAAAATAATCATTTACAAAACATAAGAAATCGACATCAAATGCCGCGCTAGTCAGTTTCAGTACCAAGTTTGAGGTGCTTATCTACATATCTCTGAAGATACTTATCAAATATCTATAAAATTACAATGGAACCGAAAGAAAAGCCTATTAAAATTCTCTCGAACATTAAAATAATTTTTCAAGTAACTGCCTTTTGGTAAGTCGGTTAAAAAAGGTAGGCGCGCACGGATTTTCAGATTGGTTTTTGAACTCAGATCGTCGCTTGAAATTACGGTTTTACGCGGTTCCTGTTTTTTTTTTCTGTATTCTATGGTTTTATCCCTTTGATAATGAGACCCCGTTGTCTTTTTACGTGAGGTGATGCAAGGCTAGTTTTTTTTACCACTATTTCACCTGTTGATAAGTGGCAATGTGGATAGTCTTAGAATGGAAACTGGATCTAAAGAACGGGGTTCAGCTGTTCTTAAGAGTTCTAGACATTGAACTACATATTTCCCAACTTTTTAAATAAAATATCTGTTAACTTTTGAATAAGATTCTGGATTTGGATTGGGTGACTGCGTTAGCTTCGACTCGAGCCACTTCAACACGTTATGTGCGGTGCCAGGCACTTTCAAAGTCAGCTTCGAACAATCAATGCTGTCTTACATTTTCAGTCAAGCGCGAGTCCATCTTACACTAGATCGTCATTTAAAATCAAGTGAGCTAGTGGTATGACCTTTTTTAAACATTTTGGCGTAATAACGAAAATATAAAGTTATTTTTAACCGACTTCAAAAAAAGTAGGTTTCTCAATTCGATCGTCTATATATATATATTTTTGTGTGTTTGCGGATAACTTCGTCGTTTATGAACCAATTTTGATAATTATTTTTTTGTTGTAAAGAAGATATCCCAGGGGTGGTATCTTTGTAATTTCATCGAGATTTGATAAGTATCTTCAGAAGTATGGAGATAAACACCTCAAATGACAAGACAAGCCCCATAGAGTTTCTTGGTGTTTCTTCTCTGATGGGAGTATTTCCGAAACACCGGTAGATTCAACAGCCATTCAGTTTTCCCCTTTTGTCCGCAGATTTTCTTTCTAGGCTTGCCATTTTTATTTTTATTTAAACAATATTATGCAGCTGACAGACGGACTATCAGTTCCATTTGGATCATGATATGTACTGTGATCGGTATGCGTTTCTCTATGTTGTGTTTCACTATTTCACTTTTTTATTTTTTTTATATAAAAATTGTCTGAAGTACTGAAACACACACTTACATGTATGGTTGGTTTTAACCTACTTTAATTTTTTTTTAATATTCTGACGTACACGATTGGATGACAGCTGAATGGTTCATTACTTTTTTTTTCTAATTCAAAGCGTTAAATTCTGCTTTTGCTATGTTTACTTGATAATTGGTTATGATTTATTTTATGATTTATGATTTTGACGTGTATATGTGCGTATATTTATACTGCCTACATACTGAATAAATGCTTTGATTCTTTGATACTTTGATTCTTTGAAATTTGGTACTGAAAATTAATAGCGCGGCATTTGAAGTCGGTTCTATTAGTTTTTAAACGATATTATTTTATGATATAGATAGCAAACAAGAAAACGGCTCACCTGATGGGAAGTGTACATCGTCGCCTATGAAAGTTCGCAACACTAGGGGAATCTTGACAGGTCGGCGATGAATGACAATTCATGCGTTGCCGACCTGTCAAGATTCTTTAACCGCCCCTTTTGAAGCATGTTGTAGCTCTGCGGGAAACAGCGGACGGCAGCTCGTTTCACATTTTACAGGTATACAAGATTTCTTTTATCATTTATCTGCGTAGTAACAAGCTCATAATTAATATTCTGAATTTCTGTGAGCTGATGCTCACAGAAATTCTTACGTATCACAGTCCCAAGGTTTGAAATTAGCCGAATACAATTTTGCCGCTTATATTACTTATACTTTCAGGAAAATTGATACTCGTGAAAACTGTGGCAATAAACTTTTACTGTTATTAAATACCAAAATAAGATGAGTGTCGGCTTTGAGCTATTGTTAGGCAATACTTAATATAATACAAATCACAATGCCTATTTGTGTGGCTTACATCAAATTTAGTTCAATACTTCAGAGAGTATTCACGTTTTGTATTTAAAATAAATCTGTCGCCAAACATCTAATATGTTCCGGCAGCTATCCTTGAGTGCAAGTTCCCATTCTAGACCTAGCGTGTTTACCATCTTCGACCGCTTTATCACCTAACAACATGTGATATATTGGTCAAACGCTAGCCTAAAGATACAAAAAAATGAACAATTTTTCTGATTGAATATCAAACTGTCCTATCAAATCGGACTATTAATACAGAACATATTATGGGTCTAGAGTTCCAGACTAAACGAACGAGAGCCTTACGGTGTTCCGGCAACACAGAGCCCTTGAGAGTCATAGAATTCTAGACCTAGCATGTTCACCATCTTCAACCACATCATCGCTTATCTCCGAAGATAGAGGTTAAACGCTAGCTTATAAGATATAAAAAAAACAAACCAAAGAGAATATAAATACTACGTTACCGTACAACGCATGTTTCACTGACTTCAGTCAATTTTTGTCCAAAAAATTGTGTTCTTAATTTATCGATAGGCTTCTTTGTAGGATGGATTCAAGTGATAAGACCGCCCATTGTATTACGATTGTTTTGTAATGAAATATTTTCTGTATGTTTTATATTTATTTGGTGTACAATAAAGAATCATTCTATTCCATTCTATGGATAAATTTAACCATCAACATAGCGCAATAATGTACCTACTATTTAATCTGTAGCCAAAGCCCACTTTTAGCATAAGCTTTGAATATTTAACAATATGGTATGACATACACTTGAATAAACTAGCAATATTGACCGCACACAAACACATCCCTGCTAGCACGTACTTAGCGCAAATAGATAAATCTTACCTACTTTACATTATAGAACAACACTCATATGCATTGTTACGACTATGATCAATCCTGTACTGAGAGAATAAGTGAGAAGAAATGAGTCAACAAATAATTTTGGCAAGTTAATTGTCTCGACTCAGCTTGGTTATTGAAACTACTTTCGAACGACTCAAATGCAAAATAATATACGTAAAAAACAATGCTACTTCTATATTAAGTTCACAGCTATATTACTCGAGACCGTCTGAAAAATTATGCGCCAACACGGGTAGCTTTGAAACTAATCAAAATAAAACCGTAGTAAAATAAATTTAAAATTAAAATACACTGCGGCATTCGAGAAACAAATCGAGCCATTTAAATCGCGACACAATGCGTTTTCTATTAGAGCGTGGAACAGGTGCGAGGAACAAAACGAGACACGGACTGGAAATACGAACAGGCGACGGGGAATCTGCATTAAAACAGGGATTGAGAAATTTGGAGGTGATACATGAATTATTTAACTTGCAGGGTTTGTATGTATTCAAATTCAAATTAATTGTCGGTCAAAATAAGCAAACCATTTTTTTTATCACTTGCATCGTTCGTATTGAATTGAAATTGGACATACTTATGTATCTATGTATATAGTTGTGTATTTATATTTATTTATTTGTCAGTTTAATCAATCACGTAAATTTGCATGGTCTTTTTAGGGTTCCGTAGCCGAATGGCAAAAAACGGAACCCTTATAGATTCGTCATGTCTGTCTGTCTGTCTGTCTGTCCGTCTGTATGTCACAGCCATTTTATTCCGAAACTGTTAGGACTACAGAATTGATACTTGGTAGGTAGATGTATTCTGTGAACCGCTTTCCGATTTTTATACAAAAATAAAAAATATATAAGTTTAAGGGGGCATCCCATACATGGAACTGAAACAAAAAAAAAATGTTTCTTCAAACCTATACGTGTGTTTCTATGGATAGGTCTTCAAAAATGACATTGAGGTTCCTAAAATCATTTTTTCTCAAAGTCAATCATTTGAAAGATAGGCGCGTCTAAAGTGGTAAAATGTGTGTCCCCCCCCCCCTCGAACTTTTAAAGTATGGGAGTGAAAAATCTAAAAATACTATACGCTGTAGATCTCAATAAAAACTAACAACGAAAATTGGTTTGAACGAGATACAATCAGCAGTTTTAGAGATATGGCGACCGCAAAGATAACTTTGTTTTTCATACAAACACTATGAAAAACAAAGTTAATTTTGTAGTTGCGAAAAATCATAGTTATGGAATACTTAACGGTGTTACGGAACCCTACGAGTGTGAGTCCGACTTGCACTTGGCCAGTTTATTTATATCATAGAGCTTAGCGTTTGCCCACTATTTCACCTAACTTGACAATGAATTGTAAGATGGAATCGTGTTTGTTTGTAAATGGAAGACGGCATTGAGAAAAGCCGCAAGACAATTGACTTTCAGCTAATCAACTAAGCGCACTATCTTAAACCGTCTTCCATACTGGCTGGCACAGACCATCATCTCGAAACTCTTCAAATCGATTGGCTACATGTCTTTGTCTGTCCGCAATATCCAGGGATTAAGTGGCCTACCCTACGGACGCAGAAAGGCAATATATGTATTATACTACCCGTGAGTAACATAGACCCCCAACAAAGACAATATAAACAAGTAATATTTTTAAAACCTTTTTAAACACAAACTATAACATAACCTAGGACCAGAGTAAGTCAAGACAAATCCAACGAGCCCAAACACGACGAGTATAACATGCGTAGTTTAGGAGTTCCTTTGGCCACCTTCCAGCCCTATCATCAGATCAGCACAATGTCATCATAATATTGCATTGTCACGCGATTAACATATGTATGAAAAATTTCAGCTCCATGGGTAACCGGGAAGTGGAATCTTTAATTTGCAAGATTTGATGACAAACATCGGGACAGGTGAAACTAAATAAAAGCTTGAAAAATTATTAAAAGTTTTTCTGTTTCAAATTTCGTAGCTCCAAGGTCCATTGAAGTCGCATCAGATGTGAAATGCGAGCGAGCAGTAATAGAAACAGACTACGGTGATTCCCTACTCGGCACGTCCCAAACATCAAGAAAGTTCTCAAAGCTATTTCAGAAAGATTTTATATTACCTTGAACTCAGATGGTTGGATAAGAGCTTTTAGCTGCGACGGAGTTGGTACCTAATCCGTATTTAACATACGTGCTCTTTGCAAAGTTATGCCTGCGTGAATTTAACTTTAAAATAAAAAAAAACTGTAGTAAATAGGCTTATTTTTTTTAAATTACGATATGCAAGAATTTGATATCGACATTACCTGATGATGTGACAATGTGATTGAAATACATCCCGTCTTAGTTGGAAGGAAATATTTGCCTTTAACAGACAAATTTAGATAACATTAACTAGTATCTAGTTCTGTGAGAACAGTACACCTCGCGAGCCCTAATAACCAAGCAATAGTCGGATATGCTTTATTTTAATGCAAATACAAGTTCAAAAAATACTTTGCGCAACAAAATTGACGAGGAAAGTCCAATTTTAAATCGAATTTCAGATGCTTGAGTTTTCCAGTAGGCTTACCTATGTATGTATGTGTACCCACATGTGACAAATAGTTCTTCGAATTTAAGTAATAATACGCGGGAGCGGTCCTGGTGACCTGCAATACAGGTATTTTTTCCAAAACCTACCGCAGGCACCAGTCTTTCACAAAGTATTTACAGTTATTACTTTTATATGTTACATGTGTCCAAACTTACCAAATTACAGGTGAGAGAAATAAAATGTTTGTTTGTTTGTTGTTGTTGTTACCCTTGTGAATTATCACGAATTTTCGCGTTGCACCTAGTGTTGCAAGTGTTCATAGGCAACAATGACCACATCCCATCAGGTGGGGCCGTTTGCTTGTAAGGCAACTCCTATAACAATAAAAATCAATATTAGTATTTATTCAGCTTGCAAGATTGGACCTAATCAATCACACATTTATAATTATGTATATGTCGCACCCAACTAGCTTAATTAGCCGTTCAACAGCCTAGCCTCTTTACTAAACAGCGCCGTTCAACTGACGGTCTGAATGATATTCAGCCATTTGAAGATCTTCTGTACCTTCATTTAAACGCCATGGCGTCGGCTCTGGTGACGCGCGGTCCGCTACAGCGGCTCCCCTCCTCGCTACGCTCGTCGGCGCACTTCATGCGGTGGTCACTGTTCTCTAGTGTGTTGTCTAAACTAAGCCAGTTTATTAAATGTTATAACAAACGCTACGGCTGAATATCATTCAGGCTGCTAGTTGAAAGTAAAGAGGCTAAGCTGTGAACGGCTAGTTGTCTGCAACATATACAAACACATTGTAGGTAAAATAAAAGCATTCTAAAATCATTTTGAAAAAGTATACAATTTCATGAAAACCTTTGTATATATCAATCAAGTCAAACAAACATGTATACACAATTTCCCCGTATTTTCTCTCCCGTTTTGTAATCCTCGGGTTCCATATGTCAGGGACTGCCATTCACACAACTTTTAAATTTCAGATGAGGTTTGTTTCAAGCTTTGTTTTTGAAACCGGAGTTGAGGAATTTCAAATTAAATTTGATTCTGCTTCAGAAATAAATAATAGCGGTGTGGGGTGAATGGTTGGTCTTGCTTTCGTTTATTTATTTCTTTAACCGACTGCCAAAAAAGGAGGAGGTTATCAATTCGTCTGTATATATTTTTTTGTGTGTTAACTCAGAACACCGTCATTTCCAAGCCGATTTGGAACATTATTTAATTGGTTGAGTAAAGATGCTAAACGCGATCTACGGCGTTCAGAAAACGAACGGTATCAGCTAATACTACTATGTTAAGGTGAAAGTTTGCGAGTGTGTAAGTGTGTAAGTGTGTTTGTTACTTCTTTATTCTAAAACTACTCATCCAATTGAGCCAAAATTTGGTATGTAGATAGCCCAGACCCTGGAATTACACACAGTTTTTTTTAATCCTGATATTCTCACGGGGACAATGTCTACACGGGTAAAGCTGCGAGGCACAGCTAGATAGTTAAATATAAATTTAATAAAAAAAAACATGCAGGGCGACAGTCTTTGGGGACTACCGATATACCGTGCGGTGAATGATGATGCGCTTCTTGTTCACCCAAAAAGTACACATATATACACAGTATACTCGTACATGGAAAGCGTTCAATGACGATAAAGCGATTTTCATGATTAATGTTCACCTGAAAAGTGCTCAACGCGCATATAGAAGTTTTCTTTTTAAAAATTTTAAATTACTTATTCAGGTTAATTTCACACTAATTCACCTCTCCATTCAAACACGATAAATGTTTAATCAACTCCTCTAATACATGGACAAGAATCTTATCAAGTTAATGAGTTCTTTAATTTAATTAAAGTTTCACTTTTGGAGTATCTACGTCTTAACATATCGCCCTATTTTAACATACCTTCTTTTATATTCGATGAGTTGGTTTGCTGCAAGCCCGTCACACACGTACCTCTGATACATATTTATCCACACCTTCATCGAAAAGTTATCTCATTTAAATTAAATTAAAATATTAGCGTAATGACAGACTCGGTTTTAAAACATACACTCGTGTTTTAAAACACACATAATATGCAACAGTTTAATAAACTACTGTCATCTACAATCATATTATGGTAATATTTTTAAATTGATAATGGGAACCTTAAGATTGTGAGTGTAGATAAATCTGAAAAAAAGACGAGCCAAGTGAAGTGCAAGTGCTCTACGCCTTGGTCAAAATATCTGATAATTATATTATCTTATTAAACATATTTACCTATATTGAGTCCAAAGCCCAAATGGCCTCAAAAAAGCTTGGTATTCTGGCCAAGGTGCGGCAGTACTTCACACCAGGACAGTTGCTAAAGTATCAAGTACAAGTCCGATCATGGATGGAGTACTGCTGTCACCTCTGGGATGGCTCTGCAAAATACCAGCTGTAGGCATTGGAAGTTATTGAGACGAGAGCCAAGAAACTCATAAATGACAATAATTTAGTAGGCAAGAGACTACATAGCCTTGAGCATCGCCGCATAGTCGCCAGTTTATCGGTCTTTTATCGCATACATTTCGGAGAGTGTGCCTTCCAATTGCACAAATTAATTCCACCGTCCCCCTTTTACCATCGTACTACCAGGTGCACAGATATGCGCCATCGATTCATACTTGATATTCCATTTTATCGCACAAAGCGCTTTGCATCTACTTTTATAATTTATTATTCGCACAGCGATTGCATGGAATTCCCTGCCAGAGTCTGTACGATCCGTGGGTCTTCTATATAATTCTATATAATATCGCGAGTGAACAGGTATCTTCTAGGCAAGCGTGCTACATCGTCGATCACATCTTCACTAAACATTAGGTGAGATAGTGGTCAAACGCTTGCTTATCAACTATAAAAAAATGTGGCTTGGCCATTTTGCTACATTTACATGGGTGTAATGTAAAACATTTATTCACTGTTAATTACTTTTATATTTCATAGTTCTTGTAGTAACGAAATGGCCAAGCCACATATTTTGACTAAGGTGTAGAGTAAAGATGGCAATAATGGTTGAAACATTTTAATGGTTAACAGTTAATTGATAAAAAAAAATATCGATAATTTTATTGGTTAACAATATTAGTTAATATTATTCGAGTATGTTTGGTTTTTTTAACCGACTTCAAAAAAAGGAGGAGGTTTCTCAATTCGACCGTAATTTTTTTTTTTTTTATGTTTGTTCGCGGATAACTTCGTCGTTTGTGAACCGATTTTGATCATTCTTTTTTTGTTCGAAAGGAGATATCCCAAGTGTGGTACCATGGTAATTTTATCGAGGTTTAATAAATATCTCCAGAGATGTCGAGATAAACTTCTCAAAATTGGTACTGAAAATGAATAGCGCGGCATTGAAGTCGGTTCTTTTTTAGTTTTTAAACGATATTATTCATTTTCGACTCCCACACACTTTATTCTATTTCGTCTTAGCATTTTTAAAAACAACTTTAGTTATTACTAGCAGCCCGCCCCGGCTTCGCACGGGTAGAACATATATGCCTACAACATTTGCATCAGTTTGTTGCATCGAATATAAAATATTAACATATTTAACAATCGTCGTCATAATTCAACCAATTTACACTAAACATTAACGAATTATGCACCTAAGACCTAAACCCTCCTCATAAACACACTGGCTATTGGTGAAAACCGCATGATAATCCGTTCAGAAGCTATTGAGATTATTGCGAACAGACAGACAGACGCAGTGATGGACATTGTTCTATAATACTTACGTAGTCATATTGGACGGCCCTTTGGCGTAAAGGATAGTTACCCTGATTCTGACCCGAGGGTCGTTGGTTCTAATCCTAGCTATATACCTACCAATGAAAGTTTTATGTGCATTCATGAATCATGGATTTCGTGGGAATCTTTCGTGGAAATCTACCAATAATTAAGATTAAAAACTAAAACAACTGACTTCAATGCCCCGCAAGTCAATTTCAGTAGCAAGTTTGAGACGTTCATCGTCATATCTCTGAAGATACTTATCACATCTCAATGAAATTACAATGGGACTACCTCGGAAACGTACCCTACCGATTATAAAAATTATCATTTGAATCGGTTCACAACTGACGGAGTAATCGCGTAACATACACACACAAAAAAAGAAAGAAAAAAGAAACATAGACGAATTGAGAACTTCCTTCTTTTTGGTAGTCGGTTGAAAAGTAGCTTACCACCAAGGAGAACATCTACCGCCGTAACCTTACGGCGTTTCCCGACGCAAAAAGTAGGGGTATTATTAGGGGTTTATCGTTTGTATCTGTGTGTCTGTCTGTAGCATCTTAGAACCCAACTGGATGAACCGATTTTGATTTAAAGTAGGGGTATTATACGTTTAACGTGTGTATCTTTGTGTCTGTCTGTAGCATCTTAGCACCCAATCGGATGAACCGATTTTGATTTTATTATTGATAGTTTTTTTTTTGATAGATGTCTTCATCGAGAGTGTTCTTAGCTTTGATTCATGAAAATTCATTCAATCGTTATACAACTATGAGCTTTAATCAACTTTCATAGGTCTGATCAATTCGAAAATCTTCTTCTTCAACGATATTGTAAGAACATGGAAGCATTGACCTGATGCTGGGACATCTCCTGGACTATACAGAATACTCAAATCCTCACCAACTTACAGCTCAGATTTTAAATGTCGTGTTTAGAGTCATTGGAATGCTTTTTATGAAAAGATTATACATGATCAGTCGGGGTGGTTTAAAATATTATATTATATATATATATATCATTATTATTTTATACAATAAATCATATTATTATACTATATTGACTTCAAATTGATTGTGATCGGTGGGGATCTACAGAAAAGCTAAGCTTATAATAATATGTTCATAGTAATGACCTATTCTGTGGTTTCACTACAAATATTTTATTAATATTGCGATACGTCTATGTGAAATCTGTGATATCTTCTAAAGTTTTCTTTTGAATTATATACTGTAAAGGACAATTTTAATCTATAATATGTAGCCAAGCTAATTAACGTAATTATTTGAAAAGGATTAATACTATATACTTGAAAATAGCCTTGGAAATTATGGAATATTTTTTTACAAAAAATTAAAGATTAAAATGGTTACTGTGATTCAACCTTAAGAGATAGACATATGCTGTTGCGGACTTTTTTGTAGGTCTTATTAAGTTGTACAACTCTTCTATAGAAAGTATTCTTCCATCTGTTTTCAATTGAGCAGCGTTCGTACAAAAAAAAACAAAAAATAAATAAAAATTAGGTCTCCACGAATGTATCTTTGATTTAAACGGGATAATATATAGCCTATTTTTATTTCGAAAGTCCATTCTATTTATAGGTGAAAGAATTTTTTAAATCGGTCCAGTAGTTTTTGAGCCAAATCATTACAAACATACAAAAATACAAAAAAACAAAAATACAAAAATAAAAAAATTATACAAAAATACAAATGTTCTCTCTTTATAATATAAGTATAGATAGGCTAGCATTTTAACCACTATCTTACCCGTTGGTAAGTGATGATGCGGTTGAAGATGGTATATTAACATTTTACTGCCGTCTTTAACTTACAGACAAACACGAGTCGACTGTTGTCCACATCACCACCATCAATCACCATTGCCACCGGGGTCCTTGGCCCACAGTGGGGCCACTATGGGCAAAGGACCTTGTACATACAAGCACAATAATAAGACAGTATGTACTATATATACTTGTACATACAAGCGCAAGAATAAAGACTTAACAATATTTTATTTAAGTTATTTAACACAGAAATTACTGTACATTTATAAGAAAAAAAAATCTCCATAAAACTTTATTCAACTACGTACGCAAATTACACAAATATTTCTAATTCCATCAAATCATATTAAAAATGTATTTCCAGATTTTTAAAAATCGACGAAGCAATCGCATGATTTTTTTCCATCTTGACAATTTATCTTCAACCTATTTTCAGCCCGACAATGCTACCGGATATTTAATCAAAATTAATATATTTTTTTACTGACATACACCCAAAACTTGGGCCAAAAATGTACTTAGCCAGACTTATTCTTAGTACGTTTCAGTTTGGTAACCACAGCGTCACATACCATTATCGAGCTAAAAAAAAACATGGAGGCGCCGCTTTGAGCATTTACCAATGGAGATGTTAACGTTGTAATCCGCAAACATTTTTTTCTGCCGATACTTACGGGGGACGAGGTAAACACGCATTGCACACACACAAATCACTCACTTTAACGATCCCGCACACTAGCTTGAAACACGCACACAGTATCAAAAATACAGCGTAATAATTACGCACGCTCATATGGCCAAAAATGGCTATATGGCCAGCAGAGGGGTAGGCCTTGCGTTAACATCTCCATTGGTAAATGCTCGAAGAGAATGGGGCTACGAGTTGTAGTCACTCGTAGTCCCAAAAATAAAATATGTTTTCCCAAACCATATTTTATTTTTAAATTATATTATTGAAAGTATTTGTTAAAACATAAACGTGATACAGAAAAATAAAAAAAACAGCCAAGTGCGAGTCGGACTCGCGCACCGACGCTTCCGTACAAATTTGTCAAACTAGGTGAAAGGACAAATTTAACTTTGCAATTTGATCCATAGAAAACGTATTGCACCGACCGGAAATAATAGGTTTGTAATAGTACTCGTAAATACTTTTTATTTGTTATTAATCTACATTTTTACGGTTTTCAGATTTATTCCTATATAATTGCTTCAAGACCTTGCTTCTTGACAAATTTCATAATCATGATTCTAGGTCAACGGGAAATACCCTATTCGTTTTGATTCCCTTGTGAAATCGCAAAATATGCGAAATTATACGACATTGAAATCGCAAAATATGCGAAAATATACGACATAAACGGTCATACCTTTTAATTGCGTTGACTTACAAGTTTGATTTTTTCATAGGCAAAAGAAACCGTAGACCCCAAGTATTTGATACAAGTTTTAACTTGATATCTTTATGCATTTCTGAGAAAAAGGGGCCTTGACAGACGGACATACAGACATACAGATAAACAGACACACGGACAAGAAAGTAATCTTATATAGGTTCCTTTTTTCCTTTTGAGGTACTGAACCCTAAAAATGAAGCTTATGACGCGTTTGATGTTTGCTTAGCTGCATTTAGCTATTCATATGGTATCGTACCATACAGTGTGAGCCTCCTCGTGTTCCATGGTGGACAAATATTTTACTTCCTTACTACCTACCTTTAAACAAATTCAAACATCTTATGAGAAAGCTGAGCAGTCCGGATTGCAATCTATGCGGCAAAGTTGATGATATCTTTCATTTCTTGATGGAATGCTCATGTATCCAAAACCTCAGAAACGATATTTTCGCGAAATTTGAAATCAACCACCTTGATGTGGGCATATTTCAGAGCATTCTATCTGATCCATCGTCAGACGCGGCTAGAATGCTCTATCTACTACTAGTACTATGTGTACACAGGGTGGTTGAAGAGCGTTCGTCGTAACAAATTTTTATTTTGTAAGCTAATACGGGGCTGCCATAGCTATATTTAGCCAAAAGCCCCTAAATAAAAGTTGAATAAAAAAAAAAAAAAAAAAACATTTTTGATCATATCAAATTGCAGTTAAGAAATAATAAATTGCACATGTAGCTAAAACCTTATTAAAAACATTCCACAGCATAGTACACTTAGTCTGAGATCTCTAGTACAGTGGAAACTCATAATTAATAATGCTTGCGAGAAAATAACTTGTTTTGCCCCAGTTTTGATGTAGTTCATTAGTGAAGTCAATGGCCGTTTTAGTTTTGTTTGTAGTTTAAGTAGTGTTTATAAATAACATACAGCGGATGCTTGCATTTGTGAAACGTGGGAAGTAGTAAGCTGGACCGAAATAAATAATAGTTAAAAAAAACTAAAAAAATACGCTTTTATAGAAAATCCAACTAAAAAATAGAAAATAAATTTTAATAAATTTAAATTAAAAATAGTGTAAGAAAAAATGATTTTATTGTAAAAAAAGCGTGGGGTGCATGGTATCAATAGTTCAAAATATTTTATGAACAGATATGACTAGAAGGGTTATTTTGATAATATCCTGAAAAGCACCCCACGCTTTTTTACAATAAAATCATTTTTTCTTACACTATTTTTAATTCAAATTTATTAAAATTTATTTTCTATTTTTTAGTTGGATTTTCTATAAAAGCGTATTTTTTTAGTTTTTTTAATCTATTATTTATTTTTCATTTTTTAGTCTAATTTTTCAAAATTTTATCATAAGCACAGTCGGTAACTCATCCGACAAATAGGTGATCGGCGCAGCTGGTAGTTTCCTTTATTGGTCTTGACGCAGATCTCCGGGTCTCAGGAAAACAAAAAATTGCTAATCCTGATTATCCTAGTGATAACGGGTCAAAATGTTTAAAATATTGAATTGTCATCGGTCCTTAATAAGTATGCCAAATTTCGAGTTAATCCGACGTTTTGAAGGGGGTTAAAATCATGTTCAAAGTTTCCGTTACATACTAACATACAAACATACATACGTCTGAAGCTAATAAAAGCGTATTAAAATACGATGGGTTTCGTAGTAGCGTTATAGCGTACATTGATATAAGATGCAAACATGCGGAAAAAAACACGTGTCTTGTACTTTTACTTATAATTTTATTGAAGTGAAAACTTATTTAGCGGCGTTGTGAATTTTTTGGGATGGGTAAAAAAATGTAAACCTCGTGTCAGGACACGTGACCTGATCGAAAATTCTAAGACGGAGAGTAGACCAAATGCACAACGTTAATGTTCAAGTTTTCACTTCTGCCGGCACTCCCGGAGTGGAAACCGTTGTTTTTTTTTTCATTTGTTTTAGTGGCCGCAATGAAACACACTTTGTAAGAATTTCAATCTGTTAATGATACAATGATAAAATTATTTATTGCAATGATATGGATACAAGATGCCACTGGTTTTAAAAATTATGGAAACACATATCAACCGTTTTGGCATGCAAGATAATAATAAAATTACTTTTGAAATTAAGTACCATTAATGAGCAAATACATCGAAAAACGAAAGAAGTTTCTTGTCTAAACAAGAAACTTCTCAGTTATTCGGTTCCGTTGGTACCCTTTGGATACGGAACTCTAAGAATTATTCCCTTTAACCCCACTGCACCAACCTACATTACTCCAATCTCTTCAAAATGTTCCTCGAATCTACATTATAATAATGTACATCTACAACAAATTAGCATAAACTTAACTCTAAAATGATATAAACAACAAACGCCTGCGGATAAGAGCCCACTTTGTACCCTCATTACGGAACCATGCACACGGCACGTCATGAACAGTAATCTTAATGTTCTTAAATCTTGAAGCTTTTGGGAACAACTGACCGCAACAGAAGGTTAAAATGACTGGTGACAATGATAATTGAATCTTATGTTGAACAGCAAAAGAGCACTAATCGTATAAAGAGCGAGGCAAGTGTCGAGGCCCTCGTTAATTTGAGCTTAGAATAGTGATACGAGTATATGCCGATTTGTGCAGTATTGAGCTTCAGTCAGTCTTGCGAGTCAGTATATATTATGTTACTTTTTGGTCTAGCGTGAGTTCTGAAACGGCAGTTTCAGTGTCGAGGTTCCTCTGAGTTAAATATTTCCAATTGACTCCTATTGTTCTTTTTGCAGATATTGGCAGATATTTCGAAAAGTTTTCTTAAAGATCTATAGCTGTTTTTTTTCAACCGCTGCCAGTCAGCTTGCCTATATCATCGCTCCACCTAGCAGGAGGGCGCCCTACACTACGTTTACCGCGCTCGCCACTCTGACTGATAATATAATAAATAGTTCGTAATGAGTTCGTTTTTAACTTTTGGATATATGTGTTAAATTCAAAAACAATCCTTAAGTTAACGAGATGTTTCAGGGTTTATGATTCACAATTGAATGTAGCTATTATACCGCATCAAATATATTCCCAACCAAAATTTACCTGACAGTAACATTGTTGAGGCAAAAGTTGAAGATAAACTACGCATTCGTTAGCATTCCTGCAACCGCAACTGCGCAACTAACTCCAACTTACACTATGAATAGAATGAATTGTGTTTAACTATAGTTTGTTACAAGTAGTTACTTACCGTTATTCACTATGGATATTCATAGTTATAAGGTTATTCACGTGATAACGATTTTGATTTAGGGCCAGTTTCACCGGTTCCTGATAGCGCTAACATTAAGAAATCTGACAGATTTTTGACAGCTTTTGTATGGCGTCATGTGTCAGATAACAATCTGTTTTTTTTGTAGGTCAATCAACAAAAAAAAAAAACACTAAATCATAGTCTTCAAACGGCTGAACGGATTTTCATGAAACAAATAACACTCTGACTTAGAACACTCTCGATTAACATTCCTATCAAACAAAAAAAAAAAACTAAATCAAAATGGGTTCAGCCGTTTATGCCACAGACAGACGCACAGATACAGATGTCAAACTTACACCCCTATTTTTATGTCGGACGTTGAAAATACCGTCTCCGACTCTAATTAAAGTATATCTACACCGATTTTTCCCCAGTTTCTGAACTAATAATAAGATTAAGACCTTTTTAGTTTGCCCTCGTTTATGCCTTTTATCCGCAAGAGAAAGTTTTGATCCGCAGTTAGAATGTTGGGAAGCTAAGACTTCTTATACGTTTTAACCTCCGACGCAAAATGAAGGGGTGTTATTAGTTTGACGTGTGTATCTATGTTTGTGTGTGTCTCTCTGTAGTACCGTAGCGCCTTAATGGATGAACCATTTTTTTTTTGTTTGATAGGTGTTTTAATCGAGTGTTTTTAGCTTTGATTAATGAAAGTCGTGCAGCCGTTTTAAAGCTATGACCTTTTTTTTTAGATAATGACGCTACGCGTTCAACTTTTATTGGTCTGATCAATTCGAAATTTATAATCCTCTTATTTCGATGATATTATAAGAACATGGTAGCATTGACCTGATCCTGGGGCATTTCCTGAAATTTGCAGAATACTCTACTTTATAACTTCAAGCGTAGGAATGGTCACCATGAACAGATTATAAATAGATCAGTCGGGGGTGGTTTTCAATTTTCATTTTATTATTATTTTATTTGGACACTATCAGTATATTGTTTTGTTTTAGTGACTATTTCGATAATCGCATTCGTATTTCTAGTACGTAATATCTTATCTAAATAATCAAAGAAATTTATAGATCGAATTTAAAAAAAATAATGATAAGTAATAAAAAATAATTCCAACTCGACTTTCGAATAATATAACTCTTAAACTTTAAATTAAAAACACATTCCGTTCGGACTGGAGTGTTTTTCTACGGCGCGGATTGAACTCAGTAACAGATTTTCTTGTAACCTATCTAAGAACACTTCCGATGAAGTGACTTTTCAAACAAAAAAACAACGGGTTGCACACAGATCCACAGATACACACGTCAGACTTATAACACCCCTTTTTTGCACCGGAGGATAAATTAATAGCACTGCTCGTGATGCCAGAACTTGGCAAACCAATTGTTAACATAAGGCAGGTGATTTAAGGAAAGGTATCTAAACTTGTCACCCATTAAGCACCATCCAGGAATTAGAGGGGATTTAGTTCAGTTTTAAGCTTATGACAGGCGTGACCTTTGACCCTTCCGTAAGTGATAATGGCCACTAAAAGTTTGTAAATGTCAAAGTTCTGACTATCAATTGGGTCTTTAAACAACCTCTGAATATAACGAAATTGAGTGCCAGTTTTCATCATAATCAGCCGGTATCAGTCCACTGCTGGACATAGGCCTCTCTCAAGTCATGCCACTGAGCCCGATCTTCGGCTCTTTGTTTCCAGTCACTGCCCACCGCTTTGCGAATGTCGTCGCTTCACCTGGTTACAGGGCGTCCTACGCTACGTTTACCGATTCGCGGTCTCTACTCTAGAATCAGTCTACCCCAACGGTTATCGGTCCTACGGCAGATATGACCAGCCTACTGCCACTTCAGTTTGCTAATCCGTCGAGCTATGTCGATCACTTTAGTTCTCTGGCGAATTACTTCGTTCCAGACTCGATCCCGCAGAGAAATACCGAGCGTAGCTCTTTCCATAGCTCGCTGAGCAACTTTAAATTAGTGGACGAGTCGAACCGTGAGTGTCCATGTATCGGCTCCGTATTGCCGTCATGACGGGTAGGACGCACTGATTAAAGACTTTTGTCTTTAGGCACTGTGGTATATGCGAAGAGAAGACATAATGCCAGTTTTATCGGTCCCTAACTTATCTGTTGGATTTTGACAACTTTATCAGGAACCGATGACCTTTCCCTCAAAGTAAAAATATTTTATCTATACTCATATCACAAAGTTTTCATTATGAATTAAAACATGTACAACTGAAATTAAATTACGGCCACTAAGGCCTATTTTGAAAAAAAAAACTATCCAATAAATTTCCTTTTAAATGCATTTCCTATTTTTGGCAGATTTTTTGTGAGACAATTATTTTCTTTTAGTAATACCCAAAAACGATTTAAATTTCTTTGTTTTCATATTTTTTTATGATCGAGTGAAGTCATTGATATCATGTTTTGAACCATTAAATAATTCAACATGTTTCTTGAACTACATACATATATATGATGTAATGTTTTTCTGATCAAAATAAATAATACTATATCATTATTTGCTGTTAATTCAAAAACTTGTCGATTTGGAATATTTAAAATAAACTGGCCAAGTGCAAGTCGGACTCGCACTCGCAGGGTTCCGTAACACAGTAGAGATTCTATAACTTTGATTTTTCGCAACTACAAAATTAACTTTGTTTTTCATAGTTTTTGTATGAAAAACAAAGTTATCTTTGCGGTCGCCACATCTCTAAAACCGCTAACTGTATCTCGTTCAAACCAATTTTCGTTGTTAGTTTTTATTGAGAACTACAGCATATATTTTTTTTAGATTTTTCACTCCCATACTTTAAAAGTTAGAGGGGGGGGGACACACATTTTACCACTTTATCTATCTATCAAATGACTGACTTTCAAATGATTGACTTTGAGAAAAAATGATTTTAGGAACCTAAATGTCATTTTTAAAGACCTATCCACACGTATAGGTTTTAAGAAAAATATTTTTTTTTTGTTTCAGTTCTATGTATGGGATGCACCTTAAACTTTTATATTTTTTATTTTTATATAAAATCGGAAAGCGGTTTACAGAATACATCTACCTACCAAGTTTCAATTCTGTAGTCCTAACAGTTTCGGAATAAAATGGCTGTGACATACGGACGTACAGACAGACAGACAGACAGACAGACAGACAGACAGACAGACATGACGAATCTATAAGGGTTCCGTTTTTTGCCATTCGGCTACGGAACCCTAAAAAGCCTTAAAAAGTTTTATAATGATTCAGATTTCTTTTCAAAATAATGCTATAAATTTTTTTTTCTGTTTTGATACACTTTGGACCGACCAAGACGGTTTCAGTTCGATTTTTAACCGACTCCAAAATAGGACGTTGCTCAATTCGACCGTATATATATATATATATATATATACAAATATATTTTGAGGGCCCGGTGGCGCAATCGGGAGAACGCTTGCCTTTGATGCCAGAGGTACCGAGTTCAAACCGCCGTGCACCAGTGGATTTTTCCATCGAAAAATTTATGTGCGCTCTTCACAGTGGCCCTCCGGTGAAGGAAAAACATCGTTAAAAAACCAACAACCCCCGCATGGTGGTAGGACACTATCTGGTGTCCGCCTGGCCAGCTACCACCCTCAAGTTAGAAAAATCTGTCACGAAACATCTAATGTGTTCCGGCAGCTATCCTTGAGAGCCAGTTCCCATTCTACGTTGCTCAATTCGACCGTATATATATATATATATATACAAATATATTTTGAGGGCCCGGTGGCGCAATCGGGAGAACGCTTGCCTTTGATGCCAGAGGTACCGAGTTCAAACCGCCGTGCACCAATGGATTTTTCCATCGAAAAATTTATGTGCGCTCTTCACAGTGGCCCTCCGGTGAAGGAAAAACATCGTTAAAAAACCAACAACCCCCGCATGGTGGTAGGACACTATCTGGTGTCCGCCTGGCCAGCTACCACCCTCAAGTTAGAAAAATCTGTCACGAAACATCTAATGTGTTCCGGCAGTTATCCTTGAGAGCCAGTTTCCATTCTAGGCCTAGCGTGCTTACCATCTTCGACCGCATCATCACTTACCAACAGGTGAGATAGTGGTCAAACGCTAGCCTATAACGTATAAAAAAAAAATAAAAAAATAAATATATATATATATATATATATATATTTTGTTTATGGCAACCGCGCGAGGGCACATGCGCCGGTTTACTTGGCGCATGCGCGGTTGACCGATGCTTATGGGGCCATTGTAGTGTTTGTGTAGCTAACTTTTTGCTAAGTTTGGGTTTTTTATTTGTAACTACCTATTACATGAGTGTAGATAAAGTAGTAGGGGATGTAAGGGAGCACAAATACGACCTCGGTGCTCCCAGCCAACCTCACCTGCCCGTGGTGCATCCTGCTGACCAACAGACGGGGCTCTGGCGACCGACAAATGGCGGTATAACCATTTCATATCTATGGCGTAGCCAAATTCTACAGGCCGGTGACGGGCAGCAGCGTCACTGGTGCGAGAAGCTACGACCTGCGCTCGCCAACACGCCTGCCCAGCATGGCGATTAGGGCATATCCCTCCCAAGGGATGCATGCATGAAATGGAAAGTCATAATAAGCCGCGGCCCCCAGTTCCCGGCCGCCCTGCTATTCCTGACCACGGCGGCGGTCACGGTAACGGCAGGGCAGGGGGTGCTAAGAATCCCCGGGTTACGGTAGGCCGCCAGAACAAACTGACCCTCGCAACGTACAATGGACGCACGATTCGGCTGGACGATCATCTGGCGCAGCTAGAGGAGGAGCTGAAACACATAAGATGGCACATACTGGGGTTATGTGAAGTCCGAAGACAGGGAGAGGACACCATAACCTTAGAATCGGGCCATCTTATGTACTACAGAGAAGGAGATCAGCCATCCCAAGGCGGCGTCGGGTTTCTGGTCAACAAGGTTCTCAGTGACAACGTTGTAGAAATCTCCAGTGTGTCGACCAGGGTAGCGTACTTCATAATTAAGTTAACCAAGAGGTACAGCCTCAAGGTTATCCAGGTCTACGCACCGACCACGACACACTTGGATGACGAGGTGGAGAGCATGTAAGAAGATATCTCCAGAGCTTTACACACCACCTCCAAGGCTCACTACAACGTTTTCATGGGAGACTTTAACGCCAAAGTGGGAGTACAAACTTGCGGCGAATCGTCTATAGGACCCCACGGATTTGGGAGTAGGAATCACAGGGGACAAATGCTCGTCAATTTCCTCGAGAGAGAGGGGCTTTTCTTGATGAACTCGTTCTTCAAGAAACAGCCCCAAAGGAAATGGACGTGGCAAAGCCCCGACTTTGTGACTAAAAACGAGATTGACTTCATCATTACGGACAAACGGCGCATATTCAGAGACGTCTCAGTGATCACTAGGTTTAATACTGGAAGTGATCACCGACTTGTACGAGGCACTCTGGATATCGACTTTAAAGCCGAGAGATTCCGATTGATGAAGTCTACGCTCCGTCCGAACCTACTCCAAACCGCTGTTGGGTCCGAAACATTCCAATTAAAATTGGAAAATCGATTCGCTACCTTGGAAACCACAGATGACGTAGACCAGAAACTCGAAGAAGTGGTAGAAATCCTCAGGGATGAAGGGACGAAGTTTTGCGAGAGCAAGCGTACGGGCAAAAAGTCCAAACTCTCGGCAGAAACACTTCGGCTAATGGAAGAGAGACGAACAAACCCTTTGTCAGCTTTGTCAACTAATCTGGCGCGCAACAAATCCATAAATAAGCTGGTACGACGTGACCTCCGATCGTCTAACACGCTCTTGATTAAAGAATCAATTGAGCAGAATCGGGGGTCGAAAGTGTTCGTCCAGCCTCTGGGTAGAAGCCACCTCACAAAGCTGACAACGTCAACCGGGAACGTCGTTGCATCCAAGCCGGAGATTCTGTCGGAAGTTGAAGACTTCTACGGCAAGCTCTACGCATCGCATGCTTCAAGGCCCGAACCCGATACTGAGGATTCTAGAGCCACCTTAACCCGCCACTTCACAGAAGATCTGCCCGAAATTAGCCGAGACGAAATCGTGATGGCCCTTAAACAACTCAAAAATGGAAAAGCCCCAGGAGAAGACGGAATCACAACGGAGCTTTTAAAAGCCGGAGGAGCTCCAGCAGTTCAACAGCTTCAGCAGCTATTTAATTCCGTTCTTTTTACTGGGAGAACTCCACAGGCATGGAACAGAAGCATGGTGGTTTTGTTTTTCAAAAAAGGAGACAAAACCCTATTGAAAAACTATCGCCCGATTTCGCTTCTGAGCCATGTCTACAAGCTGTTTTCAACGGTCATCACGAACCGTCTTGCGCGAAGACTCGACGAGTTTCAACCTCCGGAACAGGCCGGGTTTCGAAGCGGTTACGGCACCATAGACCACATCCACACGGTGCGGCAGATTGTACAGAAGACCGAAGAGTATAATCGGCCCCTGTGCTTAGCATTTGTGGACTATGAGAAGGCCTTTGGCTCAATCGAAACCTGGTCTGTTCTCGAGTCCTTGCAGCGTTGCCAAGTCGACTGGCGATATATCGAAGTGATGAGATGTCTATATAATGCCGCAACGATGACTGTACAAGTACAGAACCAGCGAACTAAACATGTCCACCTGCGTCGAGGAGTGAGACAGGGGGACGTCATATCCCCGAAACTGTTCACTAACGCCTTGGAGGATATGTTTAAGACGCTGGACTGGAAAGATCGTGGCATTAACATCAACGGCAGGTACATCTCTCACTTACGATTCGCAGATGACATCGTCATTATGGCAGAGACGCTGCAGGACCTACAAAAGATGTTGAATGGCCTAGCTGATTCTTGTCGTAGCATCGGTCTCCGGATGAATTTGGACAAAACCAAAGTCATGTACAACGAGCACGTTGTTCCGGAACCGATTGCCGTAGATGGAATCCCACTCGAAGTTGTCACTAATTATGTTTACCTAGGGCAAACGCTCCAACTAGGCAAACATAACTTCGAGAAGGAAATCCAGAGAAGAATTCAGCTGGAATGGGCAGCATTCGGAAAACTCCATCGAGTCTTCTCGTCGCCTATACCACAGTGTCTAAAGACAAAAGTCTTTAACCAGTGCGTCCTACCTGTGATGACATACGGAGCCGAGACGTGGACACTCACAGTCCGACTGGTCCACCAGTTTAAAGTCGCTCAGCGAGCTATGGAGAGAGCTATGCTCGGTATTTCTCTGCGGGATCGAATCCGGAACGAAGTAATTCGCCAGAGAACTAAAGTTATCGACATAGCTCAACGGATTAGCAAGCTGAAGTGGCAGTGGGCTGGTCATATCTGCCGCAGGACTGATAACCGTTGGGGCAGACTTGTCCTAGAGTGGAGACCGCGAATCGGCAAACGTAGCGTAGGACGTCCTGTGACCAGGTGGAGCGACGACATACGCAAAGCGGCGGGCAGTGACTGGAAGAGAAGAGCCGAAGATCGGGCTCAGTGGCGCATCTTGGGAGAGGCCTATGTCCAGCAGTGGACTGATACAGGCTGATGATGATGATGAGATAAAGTAGTGTATGAAACCGCACAGAACTAGGTATTAAAACACACAATCGTGTTATAATACTACTCATTATGCAACATTATGCAACAGTTAAGGTACGGCCACACCGCGGCGTCCTGCGTTCTGCGGGCGCGATGTCAGTACATTTCAATTGTTTTCTGATCGCGTTTGGTGTGAACCAGTCGATACAAATACTACTGCGCTATTTGATCGCCGCCTAGAGCACGCACGCAGGACGCTGCGGTGTGTCCGTACCTTTAACTGTAATTTGTAAACTTTCGCGATTTGAACACATAGTTATAAGTATTTTGTATTTGTATTTGTATTAAAATACGGGACTTATTGCGCTTATAACATTATTTTTTATTAAACTGGACGTTTTTACCAATATGGCCAGCAGGGGGATACGCCTTGCGTTAACATCTCCATTGGTAAATGCTCGAACACTGTTATAATAAAAATACATGCTAGCCTTAATTTAAATCAGCATCTAATCTTCAATCAGCTGCCTTCAGAGGGGTTGGGTTAATGCGCGAAACTGTAAGGATCCAAAAACAGCCGACTATACAAAAACACTTAACGCTGCCTCAAGGACCGCAAAGAAAGCGATTGCCAAAGCAAAATTTGACCATATAGACCGTATTGGTGACCCGGTTGGCGCAACATCCGACCGGAAGCCGGGCATTTTGGTCGCTGGCAAAAGCTGCCGAAGGAAATTTCTGCCAGTCTACACTGCCATCTCTAAGAAAGCCGGACAATTCTTTAGCCCATATTGCGAAAGAGAAAGCCGATCTCTTAGGTACTCTCTTCGCCTCAAACTCAACTCTTGACGATGGAGACGCAATTCCTCCTGTGTTGCCTTGTTGCTCAAGCTCGATACCGGAAGTGCGCATTTCTCAAAAGGCAGTGCGCAGAGAATTGTGGTCTCTTGATGTTCATAAGTCGAGTGGGCCAGATGGTATCCCGGCTATCGTGCTAAAAGTATATGCTCCGGAGTTAACGCCAGTTTTAACACGCTTGTTCCTTGTCCCTCTTCCTGGAAAGTTGCCAATGTCCACCCAATACCCAAAAAGGGTGACCGCACCGATCCGTCAAATTATAGATTAATAGCGATCACCTCTCTGCTTTCCAAAGTGATGGAGCGAGTTATTAATACTCAGCTTCTTAGATACCTAGAGGATAAACAGCTGATCAGCGACCGCCAGTGTGGCTTTCGTCATAAACGATCAGCTGGTGATCTTTTAAACAACACACCGCTGGGCAGAAGCAATTGAAAGTAGAGGGGAGGCCCTTGCTGTGAGCCTTGATATAGCCAAAGCATTTGATCGGGTTTGGCATAAGGCACTCCTGGAAAAACTACCATCATACGTTGTACCAGAGGGACTATGCAAATGGATTGAAGATTTTCTGCATGGTCGAAAAATAAGAGCTGTTGTTAATAGTGCTTATTCCGAGACCATGTCGATTAATGCTGGAGTTCCACAAGGCTCTGTGCTATCTCCTACGCTTTTCATCCTGCATATTAATGATTTATTGCAAATAAACAATATTTATTGCTATGCGGATGATAGCACGGGAGATGCAAGATATACAGGCCGTGCAAATGTCCCCTTAGCAGAGGTCCTGGAAAGCAGAAACTTACTTGTGTCTGAAGTAGAACGATCGCTGATACAGGTTTCAGATTGGGGTACACGAAATCTTGTACAGTTCAACCCAACAAAAACACAAACGTGCGTGTTTACGGCAAAGAAAACTCCGTTTTTAGTTGTTCCTCAATTTCAGAATATTCCCCTAACCTTATCGGGAAGTATAGGAATCTTAGGTGTGGACATTTCCAGCGAAGTCCAGTTTCGGAGTCATTTGGAATGCAAAGCAAGTATAACTGCTAAAAAGGTTGGTGTCCTCAACAAAGCCAAGCGGTACTTCACGCCAAACCAACGGATTCTACTCTATAAAGCCCAAATTCGGCCGCATATGGAGTACTGCTCTCATCTCTGGAGTGGGGCTCCGAAGTACCAGCTGCAACCATTTGACTCCCTACAGCGAAGAGCCGTTAGACTTGTTGACAGTCCTGTACTTACTGACAAGTTCGAGCCACTAGCGTTACGCCGACATATTGGCTCACTTAGCCTCTTCTACCGATATTATAACGGAGAATGTTCTGATGAAATCTTTAAACTTATTCCGCCATCTCGCTTTTATCATCGTTCTTCTCGACACCGCGAGAGAGCTCATCCACATATCATACGGTACGTTTTATGCGGTCGTTTCTTCCGCGGACTTGCAAAATGTGGAACGATCTCCCACCAGAGGTTTTTCCGCTACGGTACAACATGCAGCGATTTAAGAGAGGGGTAAAACCTCTATGCAAAAGGTAGGCAAAGCATATGCAATACTACTTGTGTTGCAGGTGTTTATAGGCGGCGGTGACCACCTTCGATCAGGTGGGCCGCTTACTTGTTTGTCAACGTTGAAATAAAAAAAAAAAAAAAAAAAAATTGACTGTGTTACAATGCCTGGATGGTAACATCCAGGCATTTCAGTCCATACAACTTGACTCCATCATCAGATCAGCTTGGTGGTATCATAATATTGCATTGTCACTTTGTATGCTAAATGACAATATTCCAACTTTGCTTTATTTGCGTTGATTTCCATCTACTCGTTATGTTTTCAACCGACTTCTAAATAGGAGGAGGTTCTCAATTCGTATGTATGCTTTTTTTTGTATGCCAACCATACTTTAATATGTTTTTAATAGTCTGACGTCAACGATTGGATGACAGTGAATGGTTCATTACTATTGTTTTTTTAGTTCAAAGCGTTAAATTAACGTACGGCCACACCGCAGCGTCCTGCGTGCGCGATCTAGACAATGATCAGATAGCGCAGTAGTATTTGTACCATCGACGTCATGACAATTAGACCCCGCTTGAAAGGCGAGCACTTTCCGCGAAATCATCGGACTTATAAGTCTTATATAAATCCACGCCCTTAAACGCGATGTTAGTTTCGACCAGTACGGTAATCTGTAAACACCTCCGCGCTCAGATACTTAAATTTCTTAAAAAGTCGTTGTTATGGCTCCTTGCAGTGTAAAATGGTGTGGAAAAACCAGTACAAACTCAAATTTTAAGGTAAACGGTATTTCACCGGTAAGTCAATAAATGTATCTATTCTTATACAAAGCTCAGCTTATATTTGTCGGTCGGCAGTTGTCTTTAATCACTATCTCTTTTTGTCACGGGCGATATTTAATAGTTCTATCCCGTTTTTGCGTGGATTTAGTGTTGCGCCTCTGCTGCAGTGATACATATCGATAAACTAAAAAAAAAAAAAAAAAAAAAAAAAAAAAAAAAAAAAAAAAAAAAAAAAAAAAAAAACTAGGAGTATTATCGACATTCATTTAACAATTAGGTATAATTTGTAAATTTGGAAGTAGTGTGTCTGCTGATCCCACAGACCATTTAAGGAGATCTACAAAGTAAGTACGTTTTAATATGGCTCCACACGATTAGTGTATTTAGCCAGTATTAAGTATTAAAATTGTTCAAGTTTACTAGACGTCCGCCAAGAAAGGATTTGCGACAGGGCCGGATTAAGGGGCTAAGGGCACTCGCAATTTTTTTATGGAAGTCCTTCATGTTTTGCTACAAACTTGAAATTAGGCCGGAAGATTTAGTAATAATTAATAATAATTAATAATTCACTTATAACGAAATTTGCGAAAGGGCTGGATTAAGGAGGTCTTAGAGCTCACGCAAGTTTGTATAAAATATCTTAATTTTTTTGCTACAAACTTGAAATTTCGCCAGAGATATTTAGTAAACGTTCGCTTAGAACGGATTTTGCGACAGGGCTGGGTTAAGGAGGTCTTAGGGCTCATTCGAGTTTGTATGTAAGATCTTCATTTTTTCGTTACGAACCTGAAATTTGACCAGAGGTGATAAGTTAACGTTCACTAAGAACGGATTTGCGACAGGGTCGGATTAAAGAGGTTTAAAGGCTCTCGTGAATTTGTATGAAAGTCCTTAATTTCTTTGCTACAATCTTGAAATTAGGGACAGAGGTATTTAGTAAACGTTTGCTAAAAACTAATTTTGCGACAGGGCTGGATTCAGGAGGTCTAAGGGCTCTTGCAAGTTTGTACGACAGTCCTTCATTTTTTGTTACAAACTTGAAAATTGGCACAGAGGTAGTTAGTAAACGTTCGCTAAGTACAGATTTTGCGACAGGGTTCTGCCCCTTCTCCCCTTCTTCCACCCTTTCCCCCCCCCCTAAAATCGAATTATTGATATTTTTTTTAGTACTTCACTCATATTTTTATAATATTTATATCTCCTAAATGGGGGGAGAGGTTTCCCACAATTTTTCCTTCAAGGGGGGAGTACTACCACTCCCGCCCTTCCCTCCCCTACCCTCCCGCCCCTAAAATCGATGTCAGGTAAAGTACATTCCTACCTTAATATTAATTTTGCTCTCGCGCTAAATAGGATAATTTACAAAATTATGAGTTTAGGCTGACGGTTACTTTAGCTAACTCATGTATTATGATTTCTCCAAACCTTGATAGTGCACTTGATGTTTGTGTACTTATATATTTTTACTATATACGTCCATGTCGATAGTGTACTTAACTTTTATCGATATTTTTTAAGGGTATGTTGGTATGGTCATATGTGCGTATATTGATACTGCCAACAGACAGAATAAATGCTTTGATTGGATTTGATTCGATACAGGTACCTACAAACCAACATCTGTGTATAGATATATATATATGTATACATATATCATTTTAGGTAATAGTATAACAATATCTTTACCTAAAATGATACATTTATCACATCTACATTCATCAGGTATATTAATCAAGGCTTCAATTAAATTTCAAAATTGTAACGAAGTATAATATATTTCCCGACGGAGGAGAGACGCAATAATTGCTGTGTAAATAATTTGATATGTACGAACACAGTAAATTCAGTACGAGTTTAAATCTTTTTGGAAGACTTTTTTGGTATCGGGAAACGATCTACTTACGTAAATTTGCCAACTTTTTCAGTTAGCCAACATTTTGTACAATTAGTACAACCATTCCTATTTCGACTACTTTTTCATATTTGCATGCTAATAGTTACATTTCGTCACTTTTATGATATTTTAATAACTTTATTTCTCTTTTGCCAATATTTTTCAAATAACATAGCAAAGTTTTCGGTTTGCCAACCCTCGTACATTCGTGAACAGCAGTGCTTAATAAGAAAAAAATATAATAAAATTCGTTATTATTTATTGTTTTTAAGTAAGCGATAAAAATAAACTACGCAAACAAATAAGTAATAAATTCATTCTGTAAACTTAAATAATGAATTAATTCTGTTAACTGATATTACAGGGTTATTGGTAAATAGCGTTGGACGCCTTCAGACTTGGTGGAGCGATGAAGCAAGGTGGCTGGCAAGAGCTGGATGAGAGTAGCCGAGGATCGTGCTCAGTGGCGTACAATTGGATAGGCCTATGACCAACAATGGGTTAGCATAGGCTGATGATGGTGATGATGATTAATTTTCAAAATAAAAAGAAAAAGCAACAATTAAAGTCAATTGTGTATTAGTCATACTCTGGTTCAGGGTTCGTACCTCTACAGGAAAAAAGGAACCCATAGGATCATTTTGTACAACACAAGCATACCACCAGTGGTCGCCAATTTAGCAACACCCAAGGATCACATGTAGGATTAAGATCTAAGTCTACAGACTCAGGAAGGTAATAAGAGTACCGAAAGTAAGACTAGATAAAGTTAAAAAACAAGGGATATACAACAAGATAAGTCTATTTAATAAATTACCCGCAAGTGTATGTAAACTTCCAATGCCAGAATTTAAGACAAAAATATAATCATTTTTTGTGAACAACGCCTTTTACAGTTTAAAGGAATATACGAAAATGAAAATTAATGATAGTATCTTCACACGAGATAAAAATGAGTGAGCTTAATATTATAGTTTAAATTAAATTGATATACCTGATGAAATACTTCTAAAATTTTAAATTATTTACTTACCGTTATACTATCTATTGTTAATTTACTGACACAAATATGATAACCGTTTCATTAATTTTGAGCCAAATTATTATTGCAAATGACATACTAAATGTAACTATTGTTATAATATGGTAAAATATCTAAAGACTATTCGTAGGTGACAATGACCAATGATACTGTGCCAATGACCCATAATGAAAAGCTATCCTTCTGACTTTATTTGCACTGTCGCTGTGACGTAGTTGGTAGACGTATTAAAATTAGAGTCCACGTAATGGGATTCAACGCTTGCGGTTACGGATGAGTTAGAATTCGACAGGTTTAATGTATCCACGTGTTACCTGTCTGGGTCGTCGTGTAAACAGGATGGAACTGTGTAAACTTGGATTTATTGGTATGTTTTGTTAGTTTTTTATTTCGAAAATAATATTGCAATATAAATAGCATAAGTATAACTATTACAATCTAGTCTTAAGACTAATAAGTAATTTAAATTTGACCTAACCTGATAATTTCTTTATAATTAATATTAACTAATTTTCTTTATATAATGTTTCTTTGAAGTGTTACACACTTTATATTTTTGTAAATTGTTAAACACAATCCAAAATTTTATCGTACCGACGGGACTTGTACCCGCAACCTCCTGGATAACATCTTCAGGTGCTCTGCCAATTAAGCCACAGTTCGATCTATCGATACGAGGAAATTAGTGAATTGCATTTTTAGGTTTCCGTACCCAAAAGGTAAAACGGGACCCTATTACTAAGACTCCGCTGTCCGTCTGTCTGTCTTATCTATCTATCTGTCTGTCTGTCCGTCTGTCACCAGGCTGTATCTCATGAACCGTGATAGTGAGACAATTGAAATATTCACAGATGATGTATTTCTGTTGCCGCTATAACAACAAATACTAAAAACAGAATAAAGTTAAAAATAATAGAGGGTCCCCATACAAGAAACGTGTTTTCTTCGGCATTTACGTCATCTATGAACGCTTAGTTAGGTAAACGTCCCATAGATGGCGTTATATTGAAATGTAGATCCCTAACTCCTTTGTTAGACGTTAGATGGCGTTATTAGAATTAAAATGTTTATTAATTATTATTTTTTGCTGGCGAAAAATGATAGTGGTATTTTTTGCTCGGTTTTATCAAATACTGTAGTGCGGTACGGAACCCTACTAGTCGAGTCGACTAGTCGAGTCCGACTTGCACTTGGCTAGTTTTTTAACCCAATTATGCATTGGTGGCCGCCATCTATGACTAATTTTCTTTAAGCGAGTAACGGCAATTTTTTCCGTAATAGTTTTTTGTGACTAAATAAACCTAATAAGTATGAGCAGTAAACCCATTACAGACTGATAAGAACCAACAAGCACTTGATCACAATCTCATTTAGTTTTAGTGATAAAAATTAAATTCCTCGATTTTTTATACGTTACAATAGCTCCTTGACTGTTAAGTCAGTAACTCAATAAGTTATTATGATTTTGATTTTTAAAATAGTTATATTAATTAAACTCTATTTGACGATATCTTTTTAGGGTTCCGTAGCCGAATGGCAAAAAACGGAACCCTTATAGATTCGCCATGTCTGTCTGTCTGTCTGTCTGTCTGTCTGTCTGTCCGTCCGTATGTCACAGCCATTTTATTCCGAAACTATTAGAACTACAGAATTGAAACTTGGTAGGTAGATGTATTCTGTAAACCGCTTTCCGATTTTTATACAATAATAAAAAATGTAAAAGTTTAAGGAGGGCCCCATCCCATACATGGAACTGAAACAAAAAAAAATGTTTTTCTTCAAACCTATACGTGTGGGGTGTTTATGGATAGGTCTTTAAAAATGACATTGAGGTTTCTAAAATCATTTTTTCTCAAAGTCAATCATTAAAAAGATAGGCGCGTCTAAAGTGGTAAAATGTGTGCCCACCCCCCTCTAACTTCTAAAGTAAGGGAGTGAAAAATCTAGAAAAAATATATTCTGTAGATCTCAATAAAAACTTTCAACGAAAATTGGTTTGAACGAGATACAGTCAACAGTTGTTGAGATATAGCGACCGCAAGTATAATTTTTTCATACAAACACTATGAAAAACAAAGTTATTTTTGTAGTTGCGAAAAATCATAGTTATAGAATACTCTACTGTGTTACGGAACCCTACGAGTGCGATTCCGACTTGCATTTGGCCAGTTTTTTAAATCTTAGATACAAACACTCTCGATCAAGTCACCTTTAAAACAAAAAAAACTCAATGCAAGTCGGTTCATCCGTTTGGGAACTACGAGCACATGATGCCACACACACAAATACATAAACAAATAAATAAACACACACACAAATAAATAAAAAACCTATACCGTTATTATTTATGCGTCAGGAATTATAAAACTTTATTACACGAATTAAAACACTAACACTCCTTCTTCTTTTATGAAATCGGTTAAAAATAACCATACAGAGTCAATTTAAATGTTCCGGAAATCGCCTGTTGTTGCGCGACTTCAACAATGCAGGTCACAGCGGCGTTACGTTTCCACCGGAAGTGGGCTAACGTATAGATAATGTATGGAGTAGACTCGGCATATTCCAGTTTGTTTTTGGAACGAAACGTTGTATCGTGGTCTCTGTGCCCTATTTATTGAATAACAATGAATTGCGGTCATAAAATTGTTGTAAAATAAATGCTATCAATGCAAGTATTATGAACGTTTTATTAACGATTATTGATGTTATATTTTATTTATTATTTTGTAGGCAAGCGTTTGACCACTGTCTCGCCTGCTGGTAAGCGTTGATGTGGTCAAAGATGGTGAACACGCTAGGCCTAGAATACTCTGACTCACAAGGGCAGTGTGCTGCCGGAGCACCGTAAGGTTATGGCGGCAGATTTTGCCGTTGATGATGGTAAGCTACTTTTTGGTAGCAAGTCAGACAAAACATAGATATTATATGCTCTTACCACCTGATGACCACCAGTGCTAGGATTAGAACCGGCGAACTCTTGCTTAAATATCAAGCCATCTACGCTTTATGCCAAAGTGACTCTCACTGTTATACTGGCTTAACTGTGTGTTTCATAATCTAACAAATTGTTTAATCTATATTTAATAAACACATCAAAAAACCCCGAATCGCAGTTCTAGCAAAATCTATAATGAATTTAAATTGAAGGCTTTGAAAACACACTAAATTACTTAGAAAGCGTAGTTGATTAATATAAGAACTACACTTCTAATTAAGCTTCTAGTTCTAGGAGTTGATGCCCTATTATTATGGTAATACCTGTTAATGTACCTATCCTGTTATCAGCTTGTTAACAAAAGCCCTGTCGGCACGCAAATATTAACATTAACATAGTGAGACCCACTTTGCTCGAAATTAGAGACTAGCATGCAAACTAGCTGAATTTATATACATAGCTGGTAAAGCTTGTTTTGGTAGTTTTATATGTGAAACGAAATATAGCTTCTTGGGCAAGGGCCTATGACTTTTAAGCTTTATAGACACGTCTTTATAAACGAATATAAAATAAACTAGTAGTTTATGAAAATGTTACATAATGTGGGGTATTAAAATACGAGTGTGTTTAAAACCAAGTCGTAGGTTTTAATAGTATTGCAAGAGTGTTTTAATGCCTAGTTATGAGCAGTTTAAGTATTACAAAAGATAATAGGTAGTTACCAATTAAAATAAAAACCCAAAGTTACCAAAAAGTTAGTTAAACAAACACAACAATGGCTCAGTGACCATCGGTCAACCGCGCTAAAAATCGAAATGAAAACTCCTTTGTCCGTTGGTCGATTTAATGAGATCTAAGGAGTAAATATAAGCAAAAAAAAACTGGCCAAGTGCGAGTCAGACTTTTGCCTCGCACACGGAGGGTTCCGAACCGCAGTATAATAATATATAAGTATAATATTATATTATATTACCGTGTCAATACCAAACATGCTTATTAACTACAACGCTATCCAACGAATATCTAACGAACTTCTAACACCAACTAAGTGAACGTTAACACAAAGGTAGGTAATTACTTTTATTTATTAATAAGTTCAATAATCGTTCATAGATGGCGCTAACTATATCGCTTTTACTAAAAAGCACGTTTTTTATATGGGGACCGCATTTAATTTTTAACTTTGTTCTGTTTTTAGTGTTTGTTATTATAGCGGCAACAGAAATACATCATCTGTGAAAATTTCAACCGTCTAACTATCACGGTTCGTGAGATACAGCCTGGTGATAGACGGACAGATAGACAGACAGACAGACAGACGGACAGCGGAGTCTCAGTAATAGGGGTCCGTTGGTACCCTTTGGGTTCGGAACCCTAAAAAAGTTACGTAAGAGCATTATTTTGTTAAAACGTTTATATTTAATTTAGATGTACATGCATAAAGTAAGTTATTATGGTATTATTTTTAAATTCATAAACAGAACTTTATTATATGAGTGTAGATAAATAATGTTTACGAAAATGTTCAACGTTCCTACGTAAAGCAATATTATTGACGTGCGTGATCGCTAGTTGATTAACATTTAAGAAATTTCATAATGTATTTATTTAAATATTTTTAAAATTAGATCATAACCAAAATTGTTAAAAAAGGTAATTACATGTAGCCCAGGTACCTATTAAGGTACGGACACACCGCAGCGTCCTGCGTGCGCGATCCAGTCGGCGATCAGATAGCGCAGTAGTATTAGTAGCGACTTGTTCACGCCAAACGCGATCAGAAAACAATTTAAATGTACATAGATCGCGTCCGCAGATCGCAGGACGCCGTGGTGTGGCCGTACCTTTACTGACTTCGTTTTTAATTTTACATTTACATTAACGCTTTCATCAAGCGTTTTTGTTCTTAATAAAACCGGTCAGTGCACGTTGGACTTGCGTGAAGCTTGCGTATAAACTAGGTTAAAGTACAAACTTATTTTTGTAGTTCGATCCATAGAAAAAGTATTGAACCAACTACATATAGTAAGTTTGTAATAGTAAATTTACCTTTTCTTATCGACCCGACACCTATAGGGTACTTCCGGTTGACCTAGAATTGTCAATCGTGGTTAACCAAAATTGACAATTCTAGGTCTATAACCTTGCCTTTAAAAGCAAGGTCTTACAGCGCAGTAAAGGGAAAATTCCGAAAAAAAAGTTGAAAATTATAGTAAATTTTGGTACTTACAAGTTTTCGCGAAAATCTAAGTTTGCCCATATATTTTTATCGCGTTGACTCAGGACCATGATTTTTAAACAACTAATTGGGACTAGAGACCTCAGTATCTGGTATAAATTTCAACTAGAACCACCTTGGTTCACATGTTCCTGAGAAAATAGGTGGTAACACACGGACAGACAGACTGACAGACAGTCAAATGGACAGACGGACATACGGAAAGACGGAAAGACGAACAATAGAGTGATCTTATAAGGGATCCTTTTTTACCTTTTGAGGTACGGAACCCTAAAAATGACACATCAAAAAGCGACAACATTTTGGAAACTCATACATCGTGTAAATTTAGTTAAATATTATATTAAGTTATAGCCTCCTATAACCTTTTAACCTCTAATATTTAGTTCAGAATGTTAAACAAAAATAGGCACAATAATCTATACTATAATAAAACAGTAACTAAGCGAAAACTGTACATTGAATATTTTTTCGAAATTTAAAATAGGGGAAGCATTATGAACGCTATAGATGCCGAAAATATAATTTTTAAAATTTTTGTCTGTATGTATGTCCGTTTGAAAAATCATCACGCCGAAACTACTACACGGATTTTAATGAAACTTAAAGTGAGCATAGCTTATACTATGGAATAACTTTTAGAATATTGGTTATCCTGAAAATCATAAAGGTTTTGGTAGGACACGGGAAAAACAGGATATTTTTATGTAAATGTTATGCAATCTATTAGGTAAACACTTCTCAAATGATACTTTGATCAAATGTATACGTATAACAAAGATTACATGAAAAAAATAAATAAATAAAATAAACGGGATACAGGAATCGTTCCTGGTTCCGTAATTATACGTGCAGATTTACACTGTTATTCTTAAATTCACCACACTGCATATTTAAATGATTGGATCAGGCGGAGCAGAGCTGTAGGTTCGAATTTCAACACGTGAGAAATTTTGTCGAAAATGTAAAGTTTTTGTAGTTATTTGTTAGTTATTTTGCGCTTATTCTCAATCACTCGAAAAAATATTCGGATTCGGAAGCTTCATTTTAAATTTTATTCTTTTTTTGATCCCTGAGCTGTTTTGCGCGGAAACCTTTCCAATAAATAACTGATTTTTTCTAACTGAAATATCAAAATTAACCGATCGGAGCATTGTGAATTGCAAAGATCCAAGTCGAAGTAAAGGCAGTTTCCGAATTCGAATTTGCTTTCGAATGATTGAGAATAACCCTGCTGATAGGCTTAGCATTTGACTCATACTTACTACTACTCGCCTGGTGCTAAGCGTTGATGTCATTGAAGATAGTGAATCCGCTGGGCCTAAAATGATCCTGAATACCAAGCTTTTTGTTGCTGGACACCGTAAGGATACGCCGATAGGCAGATGTTCTCCTTGATGGTAAAAAGCTATTTTATGTCAACAAGTCAGGCGGAACATCGATATAATGCTCCTACTACGTGTGGCAAAAGGTGGTTTGAGTTGTGACTCGCACGAACCAGCCATCAATCGAATAAAAGCATGTCGCTAATCGATTCGCTCTCAAGAAATAACATTAATAAAGTAATATAAATCTTTGAGAAAGATATTCGGATGATGGTGGCATACGCACTCTCTTTTGTTATCTTATGTTTAAGGCGATCAGCTGAGTTCGGCAAACGACACTCGATAGTTCTTCTGCCGATGATGGATTAAACACAGACCTCATTATTGGAATATAAGCGAAAAGAAACTAGCGCTCAACTATCTTTGAGTTAATCAAAGCCAAATGTATGAGAGCTAATCGAAGCTAAGTAAGATAACTGAAGTAGGTTACCATTTGAAACATGAGATGTAGATGACGAATTGCTATGCCAGTCGATGTTTTACTTTACATTACACTGCACATATTATAGGATCGTCGGGTTTCCCAGCTTCTGAATTCGTATCGCTGGCGTAGTTCTATTAGGTAGAAATGTGGTGCAGTTTCGTACCATTTTAGATTCGTCATGTCTGTCCGTCCGTCTGTCCGTCCGTCTGTCCGTCCGTCTGTCCGTCCGTCTGTCCGTCCGTCTGTCCGTCCGTCTGTCCGTCCGTATGTCACAGCCATTTTATTCCGGAACTTTTAAGACTACACAGTTAAAACTTGGTAGGTAGATGTATACTATGAACAGCTTTACGAGTTTTATAGAAAAATAAAAAAAATAAAGATTAAGGGTGGGGGGGCTCCCCATACATGGGAACAGAAACTAAAAACAATGTTTTTAATCAAACCTTTACGTGCGGTATGTTTTGGAAAGGTCGTTGAAAATGACATTGAGCTTTTTAAAACAATTTTTTTTTCAAAGTCATTAGTTTGAAAGTATTACACTTCTAAAGTGGTAAAATGTGTGTGTAAAAAGTGAAAAATCTAAAAAAAAATATCCTGTAGATCTCAATAAAACTTTAACCGGAAATTGGTTAGAAGTCAGTAGTTTTTGAGATATAGCACATTTTCCGAACCGCAAATATACATTTGTTTTTCATAAAAACGCTCATGTTACGGAACCCCTACCCAACCTAGTACGAGTCCGACTTGCACTTAGCCAGTTAAGATTTTTTATTGTTTAAGTTCACTCTCTTTAGATATATACCCGAAAAACTTAAAACATGCTTTAGACAAAGCAATAAACTAAAAAACAATAAAATTGATCTAAAAACCACGCTATAGATTGCATTTTCATCGATATTTTAGCTTCCCTGAAACTTTCAGCTGGATAACTAATTGGAAAGTTTTTGAAATTTAAGTCGTCAGATTACACCTGGAATGACCGACAGACAGTAACTTACTATTTCGTGCTAAAAAATCACCATAATAATAATTTACAAAAAATCAGTGTGTTAACTTTTATTATGAATCATGATGGTCAAAAATGTATCTATGAGTACTCTCCGTACTCTAATTTAAATCGGATACATTCAAATTCATTGAAAGTGTCATTTAAAATTATAAACATAATTATATTTCCATTTAGAATTCCTGATTTAACGAATTGAAATGCAAGTATCTCCGGTCAGATAGTTGTGAATTGCAAAGATCTAAGTCGAAGGGGAGGTAGTTTTTGAATCCGATTTTTTTTTTCAAATGATTGTGAATATGAAAGGTGCCTTTTATTAAAGGTTATATATGAACGTTTTTAATAAGCCTATCCCCGGTTGTCGAATTTATTGGAGTCGTTGTTGATGAGTTTTTCGATTCTGCTATCAATAATTTTAAGCATCTACTTAGCTGGATTTTTTATAACCGTCAACCATTGCTTTGATATAGATTAAACTGCTGTCCCGGGTGAAATATTGTTTAACTTTAGTCAAAACGCCAAGTGGCTGACTAAACTTTAAATTCAACTAGCGACCCGCTCCAGCTTCGCACATATGCCTGCAGGGCTAGCATGGCCTTATCCCCGGGGGAAAGACAAAATTATTTCTATATATATTATGTAATAGTATATACAATTAAACATTGGTTAAGTATTCCATTTAAAATACATTGTCATTAAATTGTAACCCTATCTACCAAACTGGGCAATGCAATAGTGCCCATATATTGATGGTTAGTGTGGATTATTTAAATTAAGACATGAATTGTTACATTAAAAAAAAATTACAGCGTAGCGGATATAACTTCTCTTGGCCTAATCATAATGTAAAGCATTGATTTGAACCTTAATGAGACGAATAAAAAATTAAGTGTAGCTATACTAACGTTGAGGTTTTGTTAAGTTTTTGTAGGAATCGCGAACGAAGTCGCGGGTACAGCTAGTAATATTATAAAATCTCTCGCCTTCTGTCATGCCATCTAAGGACTTTTTAACCAACTTCACAAAAAAGGAGGAGGTTCTCAATTCGTCTGTTTTTTTTTTTTTTGTGTGTATGTTACGCGATTACTCCGTCAATTCTGAACCGATTCGAATGATTATATTTGTAATCGGTAGGGTACGTTTTCGAGGTGGTCCCATTGTAATTTTATCGAGATCTGATAAGTATCTCCAGAGATATGTAAGTATATATAAACGTCTCAAACTTGCTACTGAAATCGACTCGCGGGGCATTGAAGTCGGTTGTTTTAGTTTTTTTAAATGATCTTAATTATTATTACAATCAATCAAAAACTCAATTTATTTTGGACAGTGTGAAATAATATTGTTAAATGTACTGAATACAAGAAATCAGAGGTCTCTACCCTCGTCCGAGACAGTCCCGGTCACGTAATTTAAATATTTTCCTAAATTTTTCATCGTACCATTAACATATCTAATTTCCTTAGACTCCACCGCAAAATGTCAGGGCACGGCCTTGTATTGTGGAAAACAGTGATCTATTTTACAACCAAGGAAATCTTACCAACAGGTGAGATAGTGGTCAAACGCTAGCCTAAAACGTATAAAAAAAAAGAATCTGTTCATCCGTGTGAAGAATATGAGCTTCTTAGTTGATGAGGCTATAAGAACAACTTTCATCGGTCTGATTTATTTGAAATTCGGTATCCTGTTACTTCTAAAAATCATTATATTTCAAAATCATGGTTAGGTAACCATGATTTGATCTGATCTGATCTGATGATTTGATTTGATTTGAAGATTTGATCCTGGGACATCTTCTGAAATTTGCAGTATTCTCAACTCCTTACAAACTAACAGCAGATTATTAGCTCATTGGAATGGTCTCAATGAATAAATTAATTATACATCACACAGTACAGTCGGGGTGGTTCTAAATTTAATTTTTATGTATTAAGCTTATTTGTAATTTTTAGGGTTCCGTACCCAAAGGGTAAAACGGGACCCTATTACTAAGTAGTCCGTCTGTCTGTCTGTCTGTCTGTCTGTCCATCTGTCACCAGGCTGTATCTCATTAACCGTGATAGTTAGACAGTTGAAATTTTCACAGATGGTGTATTTCTGTTACCGCTTGAGCAACAAATACTAAAAACAAAATAAAGTTAAAAATTAAAGGGGGTTATACAAAAAAACGTGTTTTTTAGTATAACGCCATCTATGAGACCTTCATAGGTGTCATCTGGGTGTTAACAACTCCTTCGTGTTTGTTAAACTAACAACCTTTGTAATTAATTTAAGCAAAATGACATAGATGGCGCTGGTAAATGAGCCCCTTCTTTCTAGATCGCGACCAAATAAAATATTCTTGGTAATATCAATTAATCAAATATATGTGGTTAAAACTCTGTTATGGAAACATAACAGAGTTTACAATACGATACGAAAGTATTGTACGGAACCCTCCCTAAGTGTGCGATAAGAGACGCGATTCTCGCACTTGGCCAGTTTTATTTATTACAATTATAAGTAGAAAACAAGCGGATTGTCCACCTGTTGGTATGTGGTCACCGTTGCCTAATAACATTCAAGATATCTCAAGAGAATTATTCACATTACGAGTATATTAGGCGGCAATAGCCCAATAAATAAAGCGGCGGCCAGGCGATCGAGTGTTAAGTTCGATCCCCACCCATTGAACTATGTATATGACGTGAACCCACCTCAAACACAAGCATATTTAGCTTAGGTATTTGGAGAGGTAAACAAGACTACTAATAATGTGCAACCCACATTGTTAAAATCATGCGTTTAGGACCTGTCAAGATTAATCTAACGCCCATTTTGAAGGATGTCTTAATTATGTTGTTGCACGTCAGAAACTGAAAACGGAAGCTCATTTACATTTTGCACTTGTAGAGAAGAATCGAATGCATAAGCTAATTTTAACAAGTGTTTATTGCAATTCATGTAGACATAAATAACACTTGCAATGACTCAATTTTGCTCTAAAATTGTTAGATCTTCTTTAACTGAAACTTACGCCAAACACAAATGATCATGAAATTACTTTTTACGCCAGCATGAATCTTAGGAACTGACTACTTTTTCTATTGTTTCTGAACCAGAAAAATGTTTACATTTGCTTCTCATAATAACGCCAACGCGAAACCGCAATTATAGTAAAATGGTATAAATATAGCAATTTTATATTAATGGCGTCAAAATTTAAGTGCTTTCATGGAGCCGTTACCGTTTGGGTTTTACAATTCAGTCTGAGGTATCTGGCTTTTAGAAACTTCCTCTAAGGGACTCTATCTAAGTTTTGGCATTTAGAATCCGTGGCGTAAGTACGTGTCGCCGCACACGGGCCACGGGCCACAAGCACAAAACGCCGCCACCGGCATATTTCCTATAGTTTCATACATTTTATCATGTAGCGTGTGGCTGCCACCGGCGTCAACCGTGTGCGGCGAGTCCATTTAAAATGTATGAAAACTGTAGGAAATATGCCGGTGGCGGCGTTTTGTGGTTGTGGCCCGTGGCCCGTGTGCGGGGACCCTACAGCTAGTAACAAAGAAATGGCGCAACGTCATTTTGAGAAACTAAAGGTATGGCGACACCGCAGCGTCCTGCGTGCGCGATCTAGGCAGCGATCAGATCGCGCAGTAGTATTTGTATTAATGAATGAATGAATGAATGATACCTCTTTATTGCACATAAAAATAACAAAGGTACTAACATTAATGTTAAACATAAAGTACAAGCGGCGGTCTTATCGCTAAATAGCAATCTCTTCCAGACAACCGTTTATTGCTAGGAACTATTTCATTACTATACGGTAGAGTGCAAGGATAACATCTTAGTTAACTCTAATACAAAAAAAAAATACACAAGCGAAATTGTAAAAAAAATATTATTCAATAATGAATACTCTATTTGTCCACTACATACATTGTACCGACTGGTTCACACCAAACGCGATCAGAAAACAATTGAAAAGTACTAAGATCGCGCCTGCAGATCGCAGGACGCCGCGGTGTGGCCGCACCTTAATCAACACCAATCCACACCATCATCAACACCAATATTATAAATGCGAAAGTCAGTTTGTTTATTTGTTTGTTTGTTTGTTTGTTTGGGACTTCTTCACGGTCAAACGGCTTGACCGATTTGGCTGAAATTTTGTACAAAGATAGAACATAAGGCAGAATAGGATATAGGATACTTTTTTTTTGGCTATGGAGTCAGGGGGTCCAGATATTATTAAATGAATTTTGTAACTAAAGGACCTCTTTTCGAATAATCAGCTTGACCGGTTTGCCCGAAATGTTGTATAAAGACAGTTCATAAGGCAGAAAATAATAATGAATACTTTTTTTCTTGCTATTGAGTTAGGGGGTCCAAATATTTTTAATTGAATTTTGTAAATATAAGATCTCTTCTCAAATAAACGGCTTGACCGATTTGCCTGAAATGTAGTATGAAGACAGTTCATAGGGTAGAATAGGATAAAGAATACTTTTTTTTTGGCTATCGAGTTAGGGGGTCCAGATATTTTTAATTGAATTTTGTAAATATAAGACTTCTTCTTGAATAAACGGCTTGACCAATTTGCCTGAAATTTTGTATGAATACATGTCATAGGGCAGAATAGGATATAGAAAACTTTTTTTCTTGCTATCGAGTCAGGGGGTCCAAATATTTTTAATTGAATTTTGTAAATATAAGATCTCTTCTCAAATAAACGGCTTGGCCGATTTGCCTGAAATGTAGTATGAAGATTGTTCATAGGGTAGAATAGGAAATAGGATACTTTTTTTTTGGCTATCGAGTTAGGGGGTCCAGATATTTTTAATTGAATTTTGTAAATATAAGACTTCTTCTCGAATAAACAGACAGTCAAAAAGACATAGAAGGGCAACGAGTACTTTTTTTGGGTGGAAATTTTGGTTGTCTATATTTTTATTATAGAGATTCAAATGAAATTTTGTACACATACATTTAATAGGGCATAAAAGGGCAAAGAATACATTTTTTCGGCAGTTAAGTGTGGGGCCTATATTTTTTCCTAACTTTACATAGAGTTTGCATAATCATAAAAGTTTGACCTTAGATTCATGGATAATGACTAAACTTAATAAGTGCCTTAATTAGGCCATAAAACTGTCAGGGTCATTAAAAGTCATCAAAATTTACGCGATGGCTTTGCACACCCAACGTGCTTCGCCCAATCTGCTTTGTGGGATTTGTGGTATTTCAAAAGCATTCGTGTTTTAACAGCCACATTTAACCTAAGGGTCATCAGTGTTGACTTAGTAGGTTATAAAAACTGTTAGAATCATAAAAAATAAAATTTTCTCGCTCACTTCGCTTGCGCAATAATTTGTTTGATCTACTTTGAAGGTATAATATTTCAGCAACTTTTGTATTTTAATAGCCACATGCATCAGAACGAGTCCATAAACTAAAACAGTACAATCTTCAATTTAACCTTAAAATAAGTGGATATCAAGTTAAACCTTTGTGTCATCAGTATTAACTTAGTAGGTCATAAAAACTGTCAGAGTAATAAATGATCGTAAAAATTTTTCGCGCAGTGATAGGGCTTGCTACGCTCGCACAGTGAAAGCGCTCGCTCCGGTCTCGCAAAGATTTGTTATATCTACTTTGTAGGAAACATTTTAGCAACTTTTGTATATTAATAGCCACATGCATCAGAACGAATCCATAAATTGAAACAGTACAACCTTCAATAATCATAATGATTTTTTACCTTAAAATAAGTGGATATCAAGTTTAACCGTAGGGTCATCGGTGTTAACTTAATAGGTCATAAAAACTGGGTCAGGGTCATAAAATGACGTTAACATTTTCGCGCTCGGGAAAATCTTTGATTTACCTACTTTGTATATAATATTTCAGCATTTTTTGTATTTTCATAGCCACATGTATCGAAACGAGTTTACAAATTGAAACAGTACAACCTTCAACAATCATAATGATTTTTTACCTTAAAATAAACGGATATCAAGTTTAACCTTTATGTCATCGATCTTGACTTAGTAGGTCCTAAAAACTGTCAGGGTCATAAAAAGACATAAAATTTTTTCGCGCTCGCTTCGCTCGCAAAGTGATAGCGCTCGCTGCGCTTCCGCAAACATTTGTTTTGTCTACTTTGCAGAAAATATTTCAGCATTTTTGTATTTTAATAGCCACATGCATCAATACGAGGCCATAAATTGAAACAGTACAACCTTTAATAATCATAATAATTATTAACCTTAAAATAAGAGGATATCAAGTTAAACCTTTGTGTCATCAGTGTTAGTGTAGGTCATAAAAACTGTCAGAGTAATAAACGGTCGTAAACATTTTTCGCGCTCGCTTCGCTTGCGCACAGATAGGGCTTGCTACGCTCGCACAGTGAAAGCGCTCGCTCCGGTCTCGCAAAGATTAGTTATATCTACTTTGTAGGAAACATTTCAGCAACTTTTGTATATTAATAGCCACATGCATCAGAACGAGTCCATAAATTGAAACAGTACAACCTTCAATAATCATAATGATTTTTTACCTTATAAGAAGTGGATATCAAGTTTAACCGTAGGGTCATCGGTGTTGATAACAACTGTCAGGGTCATAAAAAGTCGTAAAAAATTTTCGCTTTGAGTTCGACTTCGAGAGTAATCTATGGTGACTTGGCCTAAAAGATCATCGATTTAGACTTCAATGGTCATAAAGACACAAATAACGCGGCCGAAGCCGCGGGTAAGAAGAAATGTTTCAGGCACTGTTGTGTTGAGTCAAACATTCAAACAGCACAACTTCGTATACCTAACCAAAATGATTAATGACTTTAACAATAGAGGATATTGAGTTCGACTTTGAGGGTCATCTATGATGACTTGGCCTAAGAGATCATCGATCTAGACCTCAATGGTCATAAAGACACAAATAACGCAGTCGAAGCCGCGGGTAACAGCTAGTTATTATATTATAAATGCGAAAGTCAGTTTGTTTATTTGTTTGTTTGTTTGGGACTTCTTCACAGTCAAACGGCTTGACCGATTTGGCTGAAATTTTGTAGAAAGATAGAACATAAGGCAGAATAAGATATAGGATACTTTTTTTTGGCTACCGAGTCAGGGGGTCCAGATATTATTAATTGAATTTTGTAACTAAAGGACCTCTTTTCGAATAATTGGCTTGACCGATTTGCCCGAAATTTTGTATAAAGACAGTTCATAAGGCAGAAAATAATAATGAATACTTTTGTTCTTGCTATCGAGTCAGGGGGTCCAAATATGTTTAATTGAATTTTGTAAATATAAGATCTCTTCTCAAATAAACGGCTTGACCGATTTATATACCATAGGGTAGAAAAGGATATAGGATACTTTTTTTTTGGCTATCGAGTTAGGGGGTCCAGATATTTTTAATTGAATTTTGTAAATATAAGACTTCTTCTCGAATAAACGGCTTGACCAATTTGCCTGAAATTTTTCATAGGGCAGAATAGGATATAGAATACTTTTTTCTGGCTATCGAGTCAGGTGGTACAAATATTTTTAATTGAATTTTTTAAATATAAGACCTCTTCTGGAATAAACGGCTTGACCAATTTGCCTGAAATGTTGTATAAAGACAGTTCATAGAGCAGAATAGGATATCGGATACTCTTTTTTTTGGCTATCGAGTTTGAGTTTTTAGATTTTTTTCATTGAATTTTGTGAATGTGTGGCCTCTTATCAGCTAAACAGCTTGACCGATTCAGCTGAAATTTTATGTATAGTACAGTTCATATTGCATAGAATCACATAGGATACTTTTTTTCTGGCAGTCGAGTCCAGGTGCCAAGAATTTTTAAATTGAATTTTGTACCATTTAAGCTGAAATTTTGTAGACAGACAGTCAAAAAGACATAGAAGGGCAACGAATACTTTTTTTTAGGTGGAAATTTCGGTTGTCTATATATTTATTATAGAATTTTGTAAATGTGTGGCTTCTTTTCGGCCAAACGGCTTGACCGATTCAGATGAAATTTTGTACACATACATTTAATAGGGCATAAAAGGGCTAAGAATACATTTTTTCGGCAGTTAAGTGTGGGGCCTATATTTTTTCCTTACTTTACATAGAGTTTGCATAATCATAAAAGTTTGACCTTAGGTTCATGGATAATGACTAAACTTAATAAGTGCCTTAATTGGGCCATTTACGCGATGGCTTTGCTCACCCAACGTGCTTCACCCAATCTGCTTTGTGGGAAGTATTTCAAAAGCGTTCGTGTTTTAACAGCCACATTTAACCTAAGGGTCATCGGTGTTGACTTAGTAGGTTATAAAAACTGTCAGAATCATAAAAAGTAACAATTTTCTCGCTCACTTCGCTTGCGCAGTGATAGCACTAGCTGCGCTTGCGCAATTATTGGTTTGATCTACTTTGAAGGTAATATTTCAGCAACTTTTGTATTTTAATAGCCACATGCATCAGAACGAGTCCATAAATTGAAACAGTACAACCTTCAATAATCATAATGATTTTAAAAATAAGTGGATATCAAGTTAAACCTTTGTGTCATCAGTGTTAACTTAGTAGGATTTAAAAACTGTCAGAGTAATAAATGGTCGTAAAAATTTTTCGCGCAGTGATAGGGCTTGCTACGCTCGCACAGTGAAAGCGCTCGCTCCGGTCTCGCAAAGATTTGTTATATCTACTTTGTAGGAAACATTTCAGTAACTTTTGTATATTAAAAGCCACATGCATCAGAACGAGTCCATAAATTGAAACAGTACAACCTTCAATAATCATAATGATTTTTTACCTTAAAATAAGTGGATATCAAGTTGCACCGTAGAGTCATAGGTGTTGACTTAGTAGGTCATAAAAACTTGGTCAGGGTCATAAAATGACGTAAAACTTTTCGCGCTCGCGGAAACCTTTGATTTACCTACTTTGTAACTAATATTTCAGCATTTTTTGTATTTTAATAGCCACATGTATCAAAACGAGTTTACAAATTGAAACAGTACAACCTTCAATAAGCATAATGATTTTTAACCTTAAAATAAGTGGATATCAAGTTTAACCTTTGTGTCATCGGCCTTGACTTAGTAGGTCATAAAAACTGTCAGGATCATAAAAAGACATAACATTTTTTCGCGCTCGCTTCGCTCGCGCAGTGATAGCGCTCGCTGCGCTCGCGCAAACATTTGTTTTCTCTACTTTGTAGGAAACATATCAGCAACTTTTGTATATTAATAGCCAATGCATCAATACGAGGCCATAAATTGTAACAGTACAACCTTCAATAATCATAATATTTTTTTACCTTAAAATAAGTGGATATCAAGTTTAACCGTAGGGTCATCGGTGTTGACTTAGAAGGTCATAAAAACTGGTCAGAGTCATAAAATGACGTAAAAATTTTCGCGCTCGCGAAAACCTTTGTTTTACCTACTTTGTAGATAATATTTCAGAATTTTTTGTATATTAAATAACCACATGTATCAAAACGAGTTTACAAATTGAAACAGTACAACCTTCAACAATCATAATGATTTTTTACCTTAAAATAAGTGGATATCAAGTTAAACCTTTGTGTCATCGATCTTGACTTAGTAGGTCATAAAATCTGTCAGGGTCATAAAAAGACATAAAATTTTTTCGCGCTCGCTTCGCTCGCGCCGTGGTAGCGCTCGCTGCGCTCGCGCAAACATTTGTTTTGTCTACTTTGTAGGAAACATTTAAGCAACTTTTGTATATTAATAGCCACATGCATCAACACGAGGCCATAAATTGTAACAGAACAACCTTCAATAATCATAATGATTATTAACCTTAAAATAAGAGGATATAAAGTTTAACCTTTGTGTCATCGGTGTTCACTTAGTTGGTCATAAAATCTGTCAGAGTAATAAACGGTCGTAAACATTTTTCGCGCTCGCTTCGCTCGCGCAGAGATAGGCCTTGCTACGCTCGCACAGTAAAAGCGCTCGCTCCGGTCTCGCAAAGATTTGTTATATCTACTTTGTAGAAAACATTTCAGCAACATTTGTATATTAATAGCCACATGCATCAGAACGAGTCCATCAATTGAAACAGTACAACCTTCAATAATCATAATGATTTTTTACCTTAAAATAAGTGGATATCAAGTATATCCGTAGGGTCATCGATGTTGACTTAGTAGGTCATAAAAATTGTCAGGGTCATAAAATGACGTTTAACATTTTTCGCTCGCTGCGCTCGCGAATACCTTTGTTTTACCTACTTTGTAGATAATATTGCAGCATTTTTTGTATTTTACTAGCCAGTATCATAACGACTTTACAAATTGAAACAGTACAACCTTCAACAATCATAATGATTTTTTACCTTAAAATAAGTGGATATCAAGTTTATCCGTAGGGTCATTGGTGTTGACTTAGTAGGTCATAAAAACTGTCAGGGTCATAAAAAGACATAACATTTTTTCGCGCTCGCTGCGGTTCCGCAAACATTTGTTTTGTCTACTTTGCAGGTAATATTTCAGCATTTTTTCATTTTAATAGCCACATGCATCAAAACGAGGCCATAAATTGAAACAATACAACCTCCAATAATCATAATGATTATTAACCTTAAAATAAGAGGATATCAAGTTTAACCTTTGTGTCATCAGTGTTAACTTAGTTGGTCATAAAAACTGTCACGGTCATAAAATGACGTAAAAATTTTCGCGCTCGCTTCGCTCTCGCATTAATAGCGCTTGCTGCGCTCGCGCAAACCTTTGTTTTATCTACTTTGTAGAAAATATTTCAGCATTTTTTGTATTTCAATAGACACATGCATCAAAACGAGTTTATAAATTTAAATAGTAAAACCTTCAATTATCATAATGATTTTTTACCTTAAAATAAGTAGATAATTATATCAAGTTTAACCTTTGTGTCATCGGTCTTCACTTAGTAGGTCATAAAAACTGTCAGGGTCATAAAGAAAACGTAAACATTTTTCGCGCTCGCTATGCTCGTGTAAACATTTCTTTTTCAGCATTTTTTGTATATTAATAGCCACATGCATCAAAACGAGGCCATAAATTGAAACAGTACAACCTTCAATAATCACAATGATTATTAACCTTAAAATAAGAGGACATCAAGTTTAACCTTTGTGTCATTAGTGTTAACTTAGATGGTCATAAAAACTGTCAGGGTCATAAAATGACGTATACATATTCGCGCTCGCTGCGCTCGCGCAAACCTTTGTTTTATCTACTTTGTAGTTAATATTTCAGCATTTTTTGTATTTTAATAGTCACATGCATCAAAACGAGTCCATAAATTGAAACAGTACAACCTTCAATAATCATAATGATTATTAACCTTAAAATAAGAGGATATCAAGTTTAACCTTTGCGTCATCAGTGTTAACTTAGATAGTCATAAAAACTGTCAGGGTCCTAAAATGACATTAAAATTTCGCGCTCGCTGCGCTCGCGTAAACCTTTGTTTTATCTACTTTGTAGGTAATATTTTTGTATATTAATGTATTTTTTGTAGCATTTTTTGTATTTTAATAGCCACATGTATCAGAACGAGCCCATAAATTGAAACAGTACAACCTTCAATAATCATTATGATTATTAACCTTAAAATAAGAGGATATCAAGTTTAACCTTTGCATCATCAGTGTTAACTTAGTAGGTCATAAAAACTGTCAGGGTCATAAAATGACGTATACATATTCGCGCTCGCTGCGCTCGCGCAAACCTTTGTTTTATCTACTTTGTAGGTAATATTTCATTTTTTTTTGTATTTTAATTGCCACATGCATCAAAACGAGTTTAGAAATTGAAACAGTACAACCTTCAATAATCATAATGATTTTTTACCTTAAAATAAGTGGATATCAAGATTAACCTTTGTGTCATCAGTCTTGACTTAGTAGGTCATAAAAACTGTCAGGGTCATAAAAAGACGTATACATTTTTCGCGTTCGCTTCGCTCGCGCATTGATGGCCCTCGCTACGCTCATGCAAACATTTGTTTTATCTACTTTGCAGGCAATATTTAAGCTTTTTTAGTATTTTAATAGCCACATGCATCAGAACGAGTCCATAAATTGAAACAGTACAACCTTCAAAAATCATAATGATTATTAACCTTAAAATAAATGCATATAAAGTTTAATTTAAGGGTCATCGGTCTTGACTAAGTAGGTCACAAAAACTGTCAGAGTCATAAAAAGACGTAAAAATTTTCTCAACGTTCGCGCAAACCTTTGTTTTATCTACTTTGTAGGTAATATTTAATAGCCACATGCATCAAAACGAGTTTAGAAATTGAAACAGTACAACCTTCAATAATCATAATGATTTTTTACCTTAAAATAAGTGGATATCAAGATTAACCTTTGTGTCATCAGTCTTGACTTAGTAGGTCATAAAAACTGTCAGGGTCATAAAAAGACGTATACATTTTTCGCGTTCGCTTCGCTCGCGCATTGATGGCCCTCGCTACGCTCGTGCAATTTTTTGCATTTTTTGTATTCTTATAGCCACATGCATCAAAACGAGTTTATAAATTGAAACAGTACAACCTTCAATAATCATAATAATGATTTACCTTAAAATAAGTGGATATCAAGTTTAACCTTTGTGTGATCGGTGTTAACTTAGTAGGTCATAACAACTGTCAGGGTCATAAAAAGTCGTAAAAAATTTTTGCATTGAGTTCGATTTCGAGAGTCATCTACGGTGACTTGGCCCAAGAGATCATCGATCTAGACTTCAATGGTCATAACGACACAAATAACGCGGGCGAAGCCGCGGGTAAGAAGAAATGTTTCAGGAACTGTTGAGTTGAGTCAAACATTCAAACAGCACAACTTCGTATACCTAACCAAAATTATTAATGACTTTGACAATAGAGGATATTGAGTTCGACTTTGAGGGTCATCTATGATGACTTGGCCTAAGAGATCATCGATCTAGACCTCAATGGTCATAAAGACACAAATAACGCGGGCGAAGCCGCGGGTAACAGCTAGTTGCTCATAAATCTTGCGTACGAAAACCAGCCAAGTGCGTTTCGGGCCACGCGCAGTGTAGGTTTCCATAGTAGCCTGTTATTCAATGCAAGTCTTTACCCGTTACAAACAAGCAACTAGGTACTTCGTCTTTGTCACTTTAAAGGATTTATTTTAAGGATTTTGTATTTCGAACAAAATTATCCAACACCTAAGTTCAACGACTATTACTGCTAAAATAATAAAGTTATCTTAACCGCTATAGTTTTCCTTTAAAGTTCATGAAACTATTATCACGAATTATTCCAGATTTTTCAAGCCAGCAGTTTAGTTTTTAGAGGGGGGGACGGGGACAGACAGGCAGACGGACATGACGAAACTATAAGGGTTCCTTGTCAGGACTACGGAACCCTAAAAACCATGATTATAATAATGATATAATGTTGTCATTTCTTTACTTGTGATCACTTCCAATGACCTTCAACGTACAAATTACGCAAGCTACCTCTCATCGCGCAAGCACGCCAATCGCCAATATTCTAATTTATAGAGTTACTGTTCATGTAATTCGTTTTATTTTTTGACCAAACTATAACCCTTCAAAATCTTTGTTCTATTATTCAGTATAAGTTTGATACTTGTAAATAAATCATATTGGTTCAGAGAAAAACGCAAATATGTGTCAAAATTAAGATATTTTAGATTATTTAAATCAAACATTATGTGACTAATCCAATAACTATTATGGCACTTTTGTTCAGAACGAAATGTAAAATAATTATGTACGAGTATAAGAATCTTAGCTATCATATTTGAATAGTAGCAGGATCTCAAATATCCCGGACATGTTTTTTTTTCGAGGTAACTGCCTCTAATAAACATGTTTGCTTTGCCTGGACAGATTCGGCGTAAACGAATATTTTATTGTTATACTACAATAATTGTGGATTATTTCACCATAAACCTTTATTCAAGTCACATCGCATAAAATCCTTACATTTCTTTCAAGAGAAAAACACATAACCTTATATTATTACGGAACATAAAAGCCACAGAAAACAAATAAAATTATGATCTATGCGTGTTCCCGACGAGTCGTAAAACAATGTTTGCAACCGGAAGTGACTGGGATTTGTCGTTCCGTAGGTTTGATGTAGGGGATTTACGAGTTTGTTCTAACGTATACGAACTATAAAGCATGTCACGTGACTCCTACATTTGTTGTGCTGGGGAAGACAGAAAGAGTAAAAAGAGTTACGAATAGAGAAGAAAACAAAAACCCCCGCATGGTGGTAGGACACTATCTAGTGTCCGCCTGGCCAGCTACCACCCTCAAGGTTTGAGGGCCCGGTGGCGTAATCGGGAGAACGGTCGGCTTTGATGCCGTGGTACCGAGTTCAAACCGCCGTGCACCAATGGATTTTTCTATCGAAAAATGTATGTGCGCTTTTCACAGTGGCCCTCCGGTGAAGGAAAAACATCGTTAAGCGACCTACAACCCCCGCATGATGGTAAGACACTACCACCCTCAAGTTAGAAAATCTGTCGCCAAACATGTAATGTGTTCCGGCAGCTATCCTTGAGAGCCAGTTCCCATTCTAGGCTTACCATCTTCGACCGCATCATCACTTACCAACAGGTGAGATAGTGTTAAAAAAAATGGTAGAATAAAAATAAAAAAGAGACAGAAAAAAACGAAAGATCGTGAGTTTACTTTAATCCTATTTAAGATGTAATTGGTAGAATGGTGTCAGAGTATCGTACACTATGCGTAAAGAAAGCGGAACATCACCATAGTGGATCAGCAGCGCGGGCACGTCGCCAAGGCTACGGCTACGGCTAGGTGACGCCACGCTTACAGTAAATCATCGCAGCGCTTACAATTAGGCGTAAACTGGAGAAATGGCAGCGTATGTTTAACCTTCAGCCAATGTCGTATAATTTTAATCTCTCCTTTTTTAATGTAACCTCTTGGCTTAGCACCACGGGCAGGAGAAAGACTACAATATATATCTGTGGGAAAGACGCGTGGATGTCAAGCCTTATGGCGGTAGGTATATACCGTAATATCCGATGAACAATTATCATCATGATTTAATTTTTATCCACTGCTGGATTTCCAAACTTTGAAATGCAACTGGACATTACTGAATGGGAACTGGCTCTCAAAAACAGCTGCCGGATCACATTAGATGTATGGCGATAGATTTCGGGGTTATTTTGGGTCCAACTTTAGGGTGCTAGCTGGCCAGATGGACGCTACATAGTGTCCGACCACCATCGGGACATTTCCTGATATTTTTACCTTATTGTTTAGATCAATACCCGAACTATGTTTTACACGTTTGTAATTGTACATCAAAACGGCCCTTGTCTAACATCCTTCTAGTGCTATATGCACTACACTGTATAGTATACATGATGTGGTCCATACAAAAGAAAAGGACAAACTCCGCTCAAAGTCTGTCTCTTTCTGGCCGGTAGTGCACCGTCTACATATGTAATCGTCTTGGTTACTATGTTGTTAAAGCAGCACAGATACCATAATGTCGATAAAGCAGGCAAGCGACCGCCATTACATTTCTTGTCACAAAAAGAAGCTGTTCATTGTCGTGTGCAATCCAAGAAAAATAAAATCAACTTTTACACAAATCACGGAGTATTCTTGAAGAGCCACCCACACAACTCCAGGACCTGGTTGCATCATTTCCATGGTCCTGTCGAGTCGGAAGAGTGTGGGCTCAGCGAAAAACAACGAAAAGGAAAAACCTAAGCGTCGGTTGTCGCCATCGCGTCGCGTGCACGGCCAGCAAAAGGCCACGCCAGCCAAGTGTACGAATGCAGTGCAAGCAGTTTACTTTCACGTCGATGTAATCTGGAGAGGAGCAGCCGGGTGTGAAGGTGCACTGGACAACCGGAGCGGGAAGCTGCAGCTGAGCTGAAAGACATCGGTGCAAGAAAAGTGACGCCGCGAGTGACGTCACAGCAAGAAACGCCCGCGGTCGAGACCACACGAGTAGGAAAGTTTACTTCGCGTTACGGCCATCACGTCTGCGTCGTGTCGCCACGACGCCTGTCGGTCGCCTGTCGACGTGTCGCCTGTCGGTCAGCGCGTCGTCCGTCACACGTTTCCACAGTCGCCACGCATCCACACCGGGTCAGAAACGTTTGGAACGTGTCGGTGATGTCGGTCGTCGGTCTGGACACTCTGGAGCTTCGGGATTCGTTCGTCCGCGGAAGTATTTACGAAAATCGAAATGAACTTTAGAAATGTTAAGTTATTAAGATATTTTAACGAAAAGGCATAATTTATGAAGTGTAATGCAATGAAAAATCTCCTAGTTTTGATTAGGTAAGTGAATGTGACAATTCAGTACTAATTGTGAGTTGGTGGCATAAATTTTATCGAGATCTATCAGGGATTTCACATGCTTTTGTGACAATTCAGTACTAATTGTGAGTTTGTGGCGTAAATTTTATCAAGATCTATCAGGGAACAAGGTTTGTCATTGTTCACATATTTCATTCAACTGTGGTTAGTCTATTGTGTTGATTATACCAAATTATCATCAAAATGGGTTCAACGGCACTTATAAAGGGTCAGTTAGGGCATTTTACCCGTATGGAAAAGGCGTACGAAAATTACAAGAAGTCTCCTAAAGACAGATTGTCCAAAGAGTCCTACTTGCTCACGAGGTTAGAGTCCTTGGAGGCACAGTGGAAAATCATCACCGATAACCATAAAATGTTATTGTCAGAGGAGTCAGAAGAAATACTTGCTTACAGGTATTTCCATGAGGATGTTTTTAGCGACATGGAAGAAACCTATATTGCCTACAAATCAGACATGCGAGAGGCTTTAGCTTTAGTAAAGGCTTCAATGTCGACATCCACATTGTTTGAAAAACCTCAGAGCAATGAAGTAAGTGTGAAATTGCCCAAGATAGAAATACCCATGTTTTCAGGGCAGTATTGTGAATGGCAAACATTTAGAGACCTGTATGTTTCATTGATCGATAACAATATAGCTATAGATAATGTACAAAAAATGCACTATTTAAAGGGACACCTCTCTGGTGAAGCTGAACAGCTGTTGAGACATGTTCCTATCACAGCGGCAAACTACAAAGAATCATGGGCTCTTTTAAATAGTCGCTATAACAATAAAAGGTATCTTGCTAATTGTTTGTTACGACGTTTTATGGAACAACAAATTGTGAAGGTCGAGTCATGCAAGGCAATCAAGGACATTTTAGATACAACAAATGACTCTTTAAATGGGTTGAGAAATTTAGGTGTTGAGGTTGGTACCTGGGACATAATTGTCATATATGTAATATGCTTGAAACTTGACTGCGAGACACGCAAGCAGTGGGAAGCTAAAATCAGCAACTTAGACGACTTGCCTACCCTGCCACTCATGCGTGAGTTCTTAGAGTCAAGGTTCAGGTCACTTGAATTCTTAGACAAACCAAAGTCAACACCAAATTCTTCAATTCCTAAACCAAAAGTCATGCATGCCTTAGCAACAGACACCTCGACATGTTCCTATTGCAATCGTGTAGGCCACAAAATATCAAATTGCAAAAACTTCAGTAAATTAGATTTTAATTCTCGGCACAAGTTTGTTCAAACCTCGAAGCTTTGTTTCAATTGTTTAGGTAAAAATCATTCAGTTGCAATCAACACTTGCACTTCTACCAGATGTCGCATATGCAATCACAAACATCATTCGTTATTGCACCCAAGTTCAAAAAAGGAGTTGTGTACTGCTAGTTCTTCTAAACCAGATGTAGCAGTTGTAGTGACTTCGTCAGATACTCCATCACCTTCGAATGTGACAGCACATTTCTCGAAGGAAACAGCGCCTACTCAGGTGCTGTTAGCTACAGCTCTTGTTCAGTCTCCAGCGAGCAATGGTAACACTCGCTTATTCAGAGCCCTCATAGATCAGGGTTCTCAAGCTTCTTTTGTCACTGAAGCAGTAGTACAATTGCTCAGTCTTAGAAAAACACCAACCAGAACCATAATTTCTGGTCTGGGCGGCAACTCAGGTACTTTGGCATCAAAGTACGGTGTTGTCTTGAAAGTTCAGTCATGCCATGATCCTAGTTTTCAGGTTGAGGTAAATGCGCACGTTCTCAGTGCCATTACAAGTCTACTTTCCAGCAAGAAAATTGTGGAAATTGATTGGCCTGATTTAGCAAAGATAAGTTTAGCTGACCCACAATATGACACACCAAACAAAATTGACATTTTGTTAGGTGCTGATGTTTATGGTCAGATAGTAAGAGATGGCTTGATTAGGGGTCCTAACGGCGTTCTCACGGCACAATGCACCGCCTTAGGCTGGATCTTGACAGGTCCCACACATCTGTCTGATGGTGATCAAATCTACTCACAACCACATTGTTATCATAATGTGATTACAAGTATGCATGTACACATAGATAACAACGAATTGTTAAAACAATTCTGGCAACTTGAGTCTGATTCCTTCGAACAAAAAATGCTCACTGAAGAGGAGAAATCATGTGAGGATTTTTATAGTCAAACAACAACAAGAGACTCCACTGGTCGGTATATTGTGCGACTTCCATTTCGTGATGACAACCCTCAATGTGTCCAGGGCAACTCAAGAGATATTGCGCTCAAGAGATTTCGGTATCTTGAGGATCGTTTCAAGAAAAAACCCGAAGTAAAGGCAAGCTACTCCGATGTAATGCATGAATACATGGTCCTTGGTCACATGGAACGTATTACTGGCACCGATGAGAGGCAATCTGAAAGTGTTTATCTGCCACATCACGCCGTAATACGTGAAGACAAAGCTACAACTAAGGTCCGGGTTGTATTCGATGCATCTTGTCGTGGAACCAACGGGGTATCTCTTAATGACACATTGATGGTCGGGCCCACCATACAACAAGATCTAAGGCACATCATTATGAGATGGCGCACACATCCAATCTGCCTGACTTCAGACATCGTGAAGATGTACCGTCAAGTCATGGTCAGCAAGCGGGATGCAGACTTCCAGCGGCTTATATGGAGAGATGATCCAGAATCTGAAATGAAAGAGTTCAGATTAGTGCGAGTTACTTTCGGCACAGCATGCGCTCCATACCTGGCTGTGAAGACACTGCAGCAGCTGGCTCTCGATGAAGGTGAAGAGTTTCCTGAAACAGCAAACAGGGTTAAAACAGATTTTTATGTAGATGATTTGTTGACTGGTTGCGAAACAGTAGAGGAAGGAATCAAGATCTACAAGGAAATGAAGGAATTATTAGAAAGGGGAGGTTTTCAACTACAAAAATGGACTACTAACAACAAGGATTTGGCAAGGATAGTGAGGGATGAGAAAGAAGACCAAGAGGAGAGGTTAGATATAAGAATGAATGAAGTGGTCAAAATTCTTGGACTCACCTGGGATAAAGGATCAGATTCATTTCATTACTCAGTGCAACTGCCTGAATTGCACGAACCTATCACAAAGAGGAAGGTAATATCTGATATCTCACGTCTCTTTGATCCACTGGGATGGGTCGCACCCTGTGTCGTTGTGGCCAAGGTGATGATCCAGAAGATTTGGTTAGCTGGAATAGATTGGGATGAGGAGTTACCGGACGATTTGTTGAAGGAATGGCTAACTTACCGGTCAAATCTGGTATATGTTCAAGATATCTCAATACCAAGATGGATCGAGACCAGATTTGATGATAAATGTAGAGAGCTCCACGGTTTTGCTGATGCCTCGATTTCCAGTATAGCGGCTGCAGTGTACCTCAGGGTAATTGACGCTAGCGGAAATACGCATGTAAATCTTGTTGCTGCAAAAACTAAGGTAGCTCCTACGATGCAAGTTTCTGTCCCGAGACTAGAGCTGATGGGAGCAGTTTTACTAGCTAAACTACTCACAGAAGTGACAACCGTGTTGGGCATCAACTGCTTAAACGTTCATGCATGGACTGACTCAACGGTGGTCTTAGCATGGCTCAGTAGCCATCCAAGTCGTTGGACGACTTTCATTGGCAACAGGACTTCTGATATCCTGTCTAGATTTGACAACACTCATTGGGCACATGTCCAATCGTTGGATAACCCTGCAGATATCGCATCCAGAGGTAGCACACCTATGGAACTTGCTCAGTGCAGCTTGTGGCTGCAGGGTCCCACATGGCTCAAGAACTCGGTTATTAATTATACCCGACCAAAATCAATATCTACTGATCTGGAACAAAGAAAAGTTAAAGTCCATCTAACTGTGGACTCCACAGATGATCCTTTATGGACAAGATATTCATCTTTGCGAAGGCTGGTTCGGGTTGTAGCTTTTTGTCGAAGATTCTTAAAAATCAAGGCCGTCAAAAATAAGATTCACAAGTTTGAACCTTATCTTACATGTTCTGAACTTGACGAATCACTTGATGTCTGCATACGCCGGTGTCAAGTTCTAGAATTAGATCACACAAAACTCAAAGCATTGAACCCTTATCACGACGACAAAGGAATTCTGAGGGCCCAAGGTAGACTTCAAAACGCCAACCTTTCAGAATCTACAAAGCATCCTATTATTTTGCCGCACAAGAGTCACTTCACCAATCTCATAGTAGATGATTCTCATCGAAAGACGCTGCACGGCGGTCCATTGTTGATGCTGAACCACTTGCGCACGAAATTTTGGATTGTTTCGGCCAAAAGTCTGGTCAAAAATTGCGTACGCAAGTGTGTTACTTGTGTCAAACAGTCTGCAATCACAAGAAACCAATTCATGGGTCAGTTGCCTTCAGCGAGAGTGACTCCTGCTCGAGTTTTTTTGCGTAGCGGCGTAGATTTTGCGGGTCCGATGAACCTTCGGATGTCGAAGGGTCGCGGCAATCGGTGCTATAAAGGCTATATTTGTCTTTTCGTATGTATGGTCACCAAGGCCATACATTTGGAAGCTGTAAGTGACCTAAGTGCCGAAGGATTTATCGCTTGCTTCAAACGATTTGTGGCTCGTCGTGGTCACGTCAGTCAAATTTGGAGCGATAATGGGACCAATTTTGTTGGTGCTTCCAAAGAACTTCAAAGTATCGTTGACCCTCAATCGTCGTCTGTAGCAGTGGACATACGCGAATGGTTAGCAAACAACGGCGTCACGTGGCATTTCATTCCCCCTCATGCGCCGAATCACGGCGGGTTATGGGAAGCAGGGGTGAAATCAACAAAACACCACCTTCGGCGCGTTGTTAAAGACTCCACTCTAACATTCGAAGAAATGTCAACAGTTCTGTCACAAATTGAGGCTTGCCTCAATTCAAGACCTTTGTCAGTTCCTGACAATAACTCAGACCCACTTACTCCGGGTCATTTTTTAATTGGAGTACCCCTGGTTGTGGTTCCTGATCATGACTATGAGCAAAGCAACATCAGCACCTTGAGAAGGTGGCAATTAACACAACGAATGGTGCAGAGTTTTTGGAGAAAATGGTCAAACGAATATTTGGTGCATTGCATACAGCGATACAAATGGTCAAAGTTTACTCCTGAACCGAATGTAGGTGATATAGTTCTTGTCAAGGAAGACAATCTTCCTCCCGCACGATGGTTGCTCGGTAGGATCGAGGCAAAGCATCCAGGTTTGGACAACATAACCCGAGTGGTCACCCTCAAGTGTAAAGGTTCTCTCATCAAGAGACCTACATCAAAACTTTGTGTACTGCCAGTAACAGTTTAAGTAAAATGTAATTGAAATTTTTTAATGTTAAATTTAATGTTTCAATCTGTATCACAAATGCATATTCACTTTTTCAATACATCAATACCCCCTTGACCTCATGGTGGGCGGTATATGTAGTAGTAGGTGGACAAGAACATTGAAATAATGTTCTTGGTGGGCGGAATGTTTAGATCAATACCCGAACTATGTTTTACACGTTTGTAATTGTACATCAAAACGGCCCTTGTCTAACATCCTTCTAGTGCTATATGCACTACACTCTATAGTATACATGATGTGGTCCATACAAAAGAAAAGGACAAACTCCGCTCAAAGTCTGTCTCTTTCTGGCCGGTAGTGCACCGTCTACATATGTAATCGTCTTGGTTACTATGTTGTTAAAGCAGCACAGATACCATAATGTCGATAAAGCAGGCAAGCGACCGCCATTACATTTCTTGTCACAAAAAGAAGCTGTTCATTGTCGTGTGCAATCCAAGAAAAATAAAATCAACTTTTACACAAATCACGGAGTATTCTTGAAGAGCCACCCACACAACTCCAGGACCTGGTTGCATCATTTCCATTATACAACATCAAATAATGCAGATCCAGTAAATGGAGGATGCCAGTATTTTTCCCTAGTATTTAGTTTTTGTATGCTTTTATGTTATATAGAATCCTATTTGTACGAAAACATACATAATATCCATTAGTTTTCCTTATTGTATTCCACTAAAGGGTCTACAAGATCGTTACTGCTTGCCCTGAGTTTTTGTTCGCCCTTTACTACCTCTTAGACGTGACCTCTATGTATTAATATAATACCTATCTTATATTATCTTGACCAATTTTATTTTACAAGAAAAGGGAAACTTAAATCGCGTGAATGTAGTTTTATTTTCAATCAACTTCAAAAAATGGGGAGGATCTCAATTCGTTTGTTTTTTTATTAATGTTTGTTATTGTTACCTCAGAACTCTATAATTTATAAACCTATTCAGAAACTTATTTTGTTCAGAGACTATGCTTCCCGTTTGGTTCCATTACAATTTCATCGAGATTTGAGTAAGTACCTCCAGAGATATTGATATAAACACTTACAACTTGTAGCCACTAGCTTACTTCTAACGCCGCGCTAGTCATTTTTAGGAAAACGAGAAAAGTGGAGTCGGTTTTTTTAATTTTTTGAACAATATTTTGTTGTTATTACAAAACGGTAATGTAGCGTATGAATTGACGGTAAAAAATGATATATATATATGTATACATATATATATTGTTAGAAGATTTCCAACTACCCTCACGCTGCGACTGGACTCGATAGTATAAAAGCGTACAGCGAGCGGGTATCATGACTCAGTCGTGTGGCCGTCGTACGGTTCGGGCGTAATGGTTATGTTGTTAGCTTAGACACATTATATAATTGTTATTATGTTGAGGTTCTGTGGCATTATATAGCTGTGGGTATTGTGATAGTGTTTATTTTTTTAGCCTTTTTCACTTCTGATCGTTAAGATCAGAAGTGGGATAGGTCCACGTGCATTTTACGCTTATAAACCGTCTCTGACATTTGCCTTGATCTATTCAAAGTAACAGTTTTGAATAAATTAAGGTACAACAATGTGTTTGAATCGCAGTGATACTGAAATCTGGTTTTTCATGAATATTTGTCAGTTAAAGTGTAAATTAGACGTTTGTCCAGTCTAGGGTAGATTCAGGGTATGTGATATTTCTTAAAGACAAAATAAATACTTCGGCAAAGTAATTTCGTCTAATTTATTTGCAATAAAGGGTAGTTTGCCAAGGTTCTTATCTGGTAGTATTTACCACCGCGAATACGAAACGCCACGTGTAATTGCCGTTGCTTATAACTATTTGATTTTCTCTGTAGTTGCTGTTGTGTGTGCTACTACCGTGCAACATAGCTGATAATGCTCGTCAGCAAGTAATCGCGGCGGACAGGATTATTCGAGCATGGTTGGTGTGGATACAGGTATGATTACAATGTTACTGTTGTTTTGTTACTCGATTCTGCGAAGAGGTTACACCCACAAGGCGATATTGTTATTACTTTGCAGTGATGTTCATAAGTTTAAAGCGCCAGAGTATTTGCTATAGGGAGACTATCGTCATGCCGACAAACGAGCGCTGTACATGGGCTGACATTCTATTAGTGTTATTTGTCAATACGTAGTACAGTTATTATGGTACGTTCCCAGTTTAGACCGTGCAGTAGTAGTAGTAATAATAAGTTGAAATACTAAGTAAAAGTTTTGAGTAACATTTATTAGACACAAATTACAATAAATGTAAGGCGATTTCATTCATCCGCGTGTGTCTGTAACGTACTCGCAGTAGGTTATTGTGAAATTTGCTAAGTTGCAAAAATAAGTAAAGTGAGTAAGTGTTCCGTACAAATATGTTATCGTTACGAACGGACCTAGTCTCTACCTATTACAAGCTAGATAACAACGAACAGGGTTTGGTGTACGAAGTTAAATAAAAGGTTTAGTTACTTCGAAATCTTGTTATATTGTTCATTTTTGCGGTATTGTTGTGAGTAAGTACTTCATGACATAAGCAGTTTAGTTCTGGCAGTAAACTGATGGCGTTGTTTCGATAGTCAGGTAAGGCCGAATGCAGTAAACTTGAATCTGGTGAAATATAGACTTACAGCGGCAAGCTTAAGGTGAGGTGATAGAAACAGTAAGCAAGTTACTTACTACTTATGATGCAAACTGTGTTTTAGTTAGATTTTCTTTCTATTACTTGCGAAGCGTTATTCAACACCGGTGAAACATTTTAATAGCCCAGACATTGCGGCTACTCTGCGCCCCGACTTTGTGGTAACTTGTTACTTAAGTAGTCCCGACATTGTAACTATTTTGAGTGTTTATTCTGTATTTTGTATTGTGTGTTTATTTTGTGTTTTGTATGGTGACTATTGAGTGTCTATTTGAGTAGTTATTTTGTACCCCGACATTGTAGTACTCGTGCTCCGACATTGTAGTTATCTAGTACCCCGACATTGTGGTAATCGCAGCCTCGACATTTTGGCTATTTCGTACCCCGACGTTGTGGTACTCGTACCCCGACATTGTGGTACTCGTACCCCGACGTTGTGGTACGCGTACCCCGACATTGTGGTACTCGTACCCCGACGTTGTGGTAAGCGTACCCCGACATTGTGGTACTCGTACCCCGACATTGTGGTACGCGTACCCCGACTTTGTGGTGTTCGCAGTTCCGATATTGTGTGGCTATCTTCTGCTCCAAGCATCTCGGCATTTGTCGGCGGTCGCACCACTGCGCGAGCGCGCTATGCTGTGCGCGCCGTCCGAGGTGTGCTGGTGCGCGCTCCCTGCAGCGCGACTGCGCACCGCCGTCCGAGGCGTGCTAGTGCGCGCTCCCCGCAGAGCGACTGCACGCCGTCCGGGGTGTGCTGGTGCGCGCTCCCTGCAGCGCGACTGCGCGCCGTCCGAGGTGTGCTGGTGCGCGCTCCGTGCAGCGCGACTGCGCGCCATCCTAAGCGTGCTGGTGCGCGCTCCCCTCAGCGCGCTTGCGCACCGTCCGAGGTATGCTGGTGCGCGCTCCCCGCAGCGCGACTGCGCACCGTGCGAGGCGTACTGGTGCGCGCTCCCCGCAGCGTGACTGCGCGCCGTCCGAGACGTGCAGGTGCGCGCTCTCCTCAACGTGACAGTCGCGCCACTGCGCGAGTACGCGCCATGCTGTGCGTGCTCGTTGCGCGCTGGTGCTCGCATGCCAAGCTTCATCCTGAGCTCCACGCTGGGCAACGCGATGCTGTCGTCGGTTGCGCCACTGCCCGAGGACGCGCATGGTGCTGAACTCTGCACCGAGCTTGACCTGCAGTTGCTGGTCGCGCCACTGTGTGGTTACGCGCGTGATGCCATGCTAGGTTGAGCAAATCGATGCAGGTGCTAGTGCCAGGTGGGAACGAGATGGCTGATGAAGCGGTCGAGGACGTCCCGCTGTCAGGAGAGGCCGTGTTAGAAGATATCCAACTACCCTCACGCTGCGAATGGGCTCGGTAGTATAAAAGCGTACAGCGAGCGGGTATCATGACTCAGTCTTCTATCACTTCGTGATAGTGTTTATTTTTTTAGCCTTTTTAACTTCTGATCGCTAAGAATATTATATTAAAATTGAATGTTGAAGAACCAGGCCAAAATAGGTTGGTTATCCTTTGGGGATAGCGTAGGTAGGTAAAGGTCAACAATGCCTTTTTACCTTCTTGTTCCAAAATTGACTATAATATTTTCAAGCATTCATAAAACTATCATGAGTTGTCACAACCTAGGATGATGGATCCATCATCCTAGGTTGTGACAGACGGGCTGACAACAAGGTAATGCCATATGGGTAAATGTCTTTTTAATGTACGAATTCTAAAAAGGTATTTGAGTTGGGGTACCTTCAAAAAGCTCACATCAAAAAGATCAAGTTCCCAAGTAGCAAGGTCTCGTACTCTTAAGAGCATTTCGTTCGATCGTTCCCATCAAAGCGTACAATGGGAAAGTGTTTCAGAACTTTGCTGGAACAAGTGTCATCGAGGAAGTTTCCTTGTTTGTACAATCCCGGAATGTATTAACTGTTGCGAATGCTCGCTGGGTTGGAAAGGTTATATGTACCTAAATAGGGTGAAATTTTGAGATGGGATCATTTGGACTGTAGGGTCAGGTGACTCTTCCGTTGTAGTTAGAAATAAAATATTCTGAGGATTACCCATTGTGGAAAGAAGTAGTCTCTGCCTACCCCAACGGGAAAAAGGCGTGATTGTATGTATGTATGTATTACCCATTATCTTTGAGTAGAATTCGAGTTGAATTGACAGAATTTGAATTAATATTTTACGCAAGAATGTATGCTAGGAGATAAATCAGCTGACGAAAAATAATGATAATATGTCATTGTAAGTTTTTGACATTCTAATATTTGTGTATGTATATTGAACTAAGAGCGCGCATTAATTTGACAGCAAGTCAAAATCTGTGTATGCAAAATTACACATGTATTCAAAATTTCAGCTCAATCAGTAACCGGGAGGTGGATCAAATTGAATTAGCAAGATTTGATGACAAACATCGGAACAGGTGAAACTAAACAAAAGCTTGTAATATATATCATAGTATTAGCATCAAACGCATTCAAGTGCGCCATGCGCAATTTCGCTGCGCAATGGCGGGAAGGAGATGCGTGGCCGCTCCCTGTCACGGCCTAAGCGATACTAAATTTACGACGTTTGAGCATGCAGTTTTATAGTATTTTTAAACATATCGTTTAAAATAATAAAATGTAGTATGAACCATATTTGATGTTCAAAATGTGTAGAAATAAGCCATTTAAATTGGACGATTTTCGAGTTATATATATTTATTTTTTTATATCTATACGTAATATTTTTGCATGTCAGGCTACATGTTGCTCTTTAAGGGGTAGTTCGCTTTTATAAAAACTTATAAAATAACGTATTTGAGCCCATTTTAGTGGTTGTAATTAAGGTGAAACATACCTTTCACGCGTATTTTCACAAAACGGTATGAAATGATAGTCTTCGTTCCCAAAAACCATCTTAAATAAAATATTTCAGCTTCTTGGTGCTCCAGATAAAGACTTGATATTTCTGAAACCGTACTTTTCTCTGAATTATCTGCTCGTACCGCTTCTATATTACCTTTGAAAAACCCGAAAATCGATTCGACTCATACAAACGCTCCTAATAATGTCGCATATGTATTCTACTAAATTTATTTGTTTACTTAGATTTTTTTTATTGCATGTTCCAATTATATAATAGGTATCTAATAGAATGTATAACTATTGTATATTGAATGCCCGATCAGGGTAGACTGACAATACCACGATATTACCTAAGTTGTAATGTGACCTACCAACATTATACATATATTGTCAGTTATGTCAATAAATGATTTCTGATTCTGACTTCCCCATCTTATCCAAAACATATTATTATTATGAGAAACGTTTTTTGCAATTTTGACTTTTCTAGAACTTTCATCTCAGTTGGTACAGTGAAGTGTTTTATATTTTAAAAAATCCGGATTTATTGATCCAAATGCAGTTTTAAAAGTGCCTAAAATTATGAAAATCTCAGAACGGTTGGCTGTAGCTACGGTGGAAGTACCCTGCCCTTACAATCTTAAAACACCATAATAATTGTAAACGTTGGAAAAAATTTCATCATTTATTTTCATAGCAATGAAGAAAAATGTAGAGCACGAAAATATGAGTGAAATTTATTATGTTTTAAAACGGGGCTTGTTTTTAACCAACTTCAAAAAAGGAGGAGGTTTCTCAATTCGACTGTATATTTTTATTTTTTTTAATGTTTCTTTGTATATTTAAAAAAAAAAAATCACCACTTTGTCGGCGTAATTTATATACATACAATTACAGCATTATAGGTTTCTAGTATTAACGGTCTCTTAGCAAAATCGCGGACAGACAGACAGAGAGACAGACATTCAGATAGAAAGACAGACAGACGGACATGACGAAACTATAAGGGTTCCTTGTCAGGACTACGGAACCCTAAAAACCATGATTATAATAATGATATAATGTTGTCATTTCTTTACTTGTGATCACTTCCAATGACCTTCAACGTACAAACTACGCAAGCTACCTCTCATCGCGCAAGCACGCCAATCGCCAATATTCTAATTTATAGAGTTACTGTTCATGTAATTCGTTTTATTTTTTGACCAAACTATAACCCTTCAAAATCTTTGTTTATTATTCAGTATAAGTTTGATACTTGTAAATAAATCATATTGGTTCAGAGAAAAACGCAAATATGTGTCAAAATTAAGATATTTTAGATTATTTTCATCAAACATTATGTGACTAATCCAATAACTATTATGGCACTTTTGTTCAGAACGAAATGTAAAATAATTATGTACGAGTATAAGAATCTTAGCTATCATATTTGAATAGTAGCAGGATCTCAAATATCCCGGACATGTTTTTTTTTTCGAGGTAACTGCCTCTAATAAACATGTTTGCTTTGCCTGGACAGATTCGGCGTAAAATAATATTTTATTGTTATACTACAATAATTGTGGATTATTTCACCATAAACCTTTATTCAAGTCACATCGCATAAAATCCTTACATTTCTTTCAAGAGAAAAACACATAACCTTATATTATTACGGAACATAAAAGCCACAGAAAACAAATAAAATTATGATCTATGCGTGTTCCCGACGAGTCGTAAAACAATGTTTGCAACCGGAAGTGACTGGGATTTGTCGTTCCGTAGGTTTGATGTAGGGGATTTACGAGTTTGTTCTAACGTATACGAACTATAAAGCATGTCACGTGACTCCTACATTTGTTGTGCTGGGGAAGACAGAATGAGTAAAAAGAGTTACGAATAGAGAAGAAAACAAAAACCCCCGCATGGTGGTAGGACACTATCTAGTGTCCGCCTGGCCAGCTACCACCCTCAAGGTTTGAGGGCCCGGTGGCGTAATCGGGAGAACGGTCGGCTTTGATGCCGTGGTACCGAGTTCAAACCGCCGTGCACCAATGGATTTTTCTATCAAAAAATGTATGTGCGCTTTTCACAGTGGCCCTCTGGTCAAGGAAAAACATCGTTAAGCGACCTACAACCCCCGCATGATGGTAAGACACTATCTAGTGTCCGCCTGGCCAGCTACCACCCTCAAGTTAGAAAATCTGTCGCCAAACATGTAATGTGTTCCGGCAGCTATCCTTGAGAGCCAGTTCCCATTCTAGGCCTAGCGTGCTTACCATCTTCGACCGCATCATCACTTACCAACAGGTGAGATAGTGTTAAAAAAAATGGTAGAATAAAAATAAAAAAGAGACAGAAAAAAACGAAAGATCGTGAGTTTACTTTAGTCCTATTTAAGATGTAATTGGTAGAATGGTGTCAGAGTATCGTACACTATGCGTAAAGAAAGCGGAACATCACCATAGTGGATCAGCAGCGCGGGCACGTCGCCAAGGCTACGGCTACGGCTAGGTGACGCCACGCTTACAGTAAATCATCGCAGCGCTTACAATTAGGCGTAAACTGGAGAAATGGCAGCGTATGTTTAACCTTCAGCCAATGACGTATAATTTTAATCTCTCCTTTTTTAATGTAACCTCTTGGCTCTCTTGGCTTAGCACCACGGGCAGGAGAAAGACCACAATATATATCTGTGGGAAAGACGCGTGGATGTCAAGCCTTATGGCGGTAGGTATATACCGTAATATCCGATGAACAATTATCATCATGATTTTATTTTTATTCACTGCTGGATTTCCAAACTTTGAAATGCAACTGGACATTACTGAATGGGAACTGGCTCTCAAAAACAGCTGCCGGATCACATTAGATGTATGGCGATAGATTTCGGGGTTATTTTGGGTCCAACTTTAGGGTGCTAGCTGGCCAGATGGACGCTACATAGTGTCCGACCACCATCGGGACATTTCCTGATATTTTTACCTTATACAACATCAAATAATGCAGATCCAGTAAATGGATATGCCAGTATTTTTCCCTAGTATTTAGTTTTTGTATGCTTTTATGTTATATAGAATCCTATTTGTACGAAAACATACATAATATCTATTAGTTTTCCTTATTGTATTCCGCTAAAGGGTCTGCCTGCCCTGAGTTTTTGTTCGCCCTTTACTACCTCTTAGACGTGACCTCTATGTATTAATATAAAACCTATCTTATATTATCTTGACCAATTTTATTTTACAAGAAAAGGGAAACTTAAATTGCGTGAATGTAGTTTTATTTTCAATCAACTTCAAAAAATGGGGAGGATCTCAATTCGTTTGTTTTTTTATTAATGTTTGTTATTGTTACCTCAGAACTCTATAATTTATAAACCTATTCAGAAACTTATTTTGTTCAGAGACTATGCTTCCCGTTTAGTTCCATTACAATTTCATCGAGATATGAGTAAGTACCTCCAGAGATATTGATATAAACACTTACAACTTGTATCCACTAGCTTACTTCTAACGCCGCGCTAGTCATTTTTAGGAAAACGAGAAAAGTGGAGTCGGTTTTTTTTATTTTTTGAACAATATTTTGTTGTTATTACAAAACGGTAATGTAGCGTATGAATTGACGGTAAAAAATGATATATATATATGTATACATATATATATATATATATATTGTTAGAAGATTTCCAACTACCCTCACGCTGCGACTGGGCTCGATAGTATAAAAGCGTACAGCGAGCGGGTATCATGACTCAGTCGTGTAGCCGTCGTACGGTTCGGGCGTAATGGTTATGTTGTTAGCTTAGACACATTATATAATTGTTATTATGTTGAGGTTCTGTGGCATTATATAGCTGTGGGTATTGTGATAGTGTTTATTTTTTTAGCCTTTTTCACTTCTGATCGCTAAGATCAGAAGTGGGATAGGTCCACGTGCATTTTACGCTTATAAACCGTCTCTGACATTTGCCTTGATCTATTCAAAGTAACAGTTTTGAATAAATTAAGGTACAATAATGTGTTTGAATCGAAGTGATACTGAAATCTGGTTTTTCATGAATATTTGTCAGTTAAAGTGTAAATTAGACGTTTGTCCAGTCTAGGGTAGATTTAGGGTATGTGATATTTCTTAAAGACAAAATAAAAACTTCGGCAAAGTAATTTCGTCTTATTTATTTGCAATAAAGGGTAGTTTGCCAAGGTTCTTATCTGGTAGTATTTACCACCGCGAATACGAAACGCCACGTGTAATTGCCGTTGCTTATAACTATTTGATTTTCTCTGTAGTTGCTGTTGTGTGTGCTACTACCGTGCAACATAGCGGACATCGCGGCGGACAGGATTATTCGAGCATGGTTGGTGTGGATACAGGTATGATTACAATGTTACTGTTGTTTTGTTACTCAACTATGCGAAGAGGTTACACCCACAAGGCGATATTGTTATTACTTTGCAGTGATGTTAATAAGTTTAAAGCGCCGGAGTATTTGCTATAGGGAGACTATCGTCATGCCGACAAATGAGCGCTGTACATGGGCTGACATTCTATTAGTGTTATTTGTCAATACGTAGTACAGTTATTATGGTACGATCCCAGTTTAGACAGTGCAGTAGTAGTAGTAATAATAAGTTGAAATACTTAGTAAAAGTTTTGAGTAACATTTATTAGACACAAATTACAATAAATGTAAGGCGATTTCATTCATCCGCGTGTGTCTGTAACGTACTCGCAATAGGTTATTGTGAAATTTGCTAAGTTGCAAAAATAAGTAAAGTGAGTAAGTGTTCCGTACAAATATGTTATCGTGACGAACGGACCTAGTCTATACCTACTACATGCTAGATGACAACGAACAGGGTTTGGTGTACGAAGTTAAATAAAAGGTTTAGTTACTTCGAAATCTTGTTATATTGTTCATTTTTGCGGTATTGTTGTGAGTAAGTACTTCATGACATAAGCAGTTTAGTTCTGGCAGTAAACTGATGGCGTTGTTTCGATAGTCAGGTTGGGCCGAATGCAGTAAACTTGAATCTGGTGAAATATAGACTTACAGCGGCAAGCTTAAGGTGAGGTGATAGAAACAGTAAGCAAGTTACTTACTACTTATGATGCAAACTGTGTTTTAGTTAGATTTTATTTCTATTACTTGCGAAGCGTTATTCAACACTGGTGAAACATTTTAATAGCCCAGACATTGCGGCTACTCTGCGCCCCGACTTTGTGGTAACTTGTTACTTAAGTAGTCCCGACATTGTAACTATTTTGAGTGTTTATTCTGTACTCGTATTTTGTATTGTGTTTATTGAGTGTTTATTTTGTGTTTTGTATGGTGACTATTGAGTGTCTATTTGAGTAGTTATTTTGTACCCCGACATTGTGGTACTCGTGCCCCGACATTGTAGTTATCTAGTACCCCGACATTGTGGTACTCGCAGCCTCGACATTTTGGCTATTTCGTACCCCGACGTTGTGGTACTCGTACCCCGACATTGTGGTACTCGTACCCCGACGTTGTGGTACGCGTACCCCGACATTGTGGTACTCGTACCCCGGCGTTGTGGTAAGCGTACCCCGACATTGTGGTACTCGTACCCCGACATTGTGGTACGCGTACCCCGACTTTGTGGTGTTCGCAGTCCCGATATTGTGTGGCTATCTTCTGCTCCAAGCATCTCGGCATTTGTCGGCGGTCGCACCACTGCGCGAGCGCGCTATGCTGTGCGCGCCGTCCGAGGTGTGCTGGTGCGCGCTCCCTGCAGCGCGACTGCGCACCGCCGTCCGAGGCGTGCTGGTGCGCGCTCCCCGCAGAGCGACTGCACGCCGTCCGGGGTGTGCTGGTGCGCGCTCCCTGCAGCGCGACTGCGCGCCGTCCGAGGCGTACTGGTGCGCGCTCCCCGCAGCGTGACTGCGCGCCGTCCGAGACGTGCAGGTGCGCTCTCTCCTGAACGTGACAGTCGCGCCACTGCGCGAGTACGCGACATGCTGTGCGTGCTCGTTGCGCGCTGGTGCTCGCATGCCAAGCTTCATGCTGAGCTCCACGCTGGGCAGCGCGATGCTGTCGTCGGTTGCGCCACTGCCCGAGGACGCGCATGGTGCTGAACTCTGCACCGAGCTTGACCTGCAGTTGCTGGTCGCGCCACTGTGTGGTTACGCGCGTGATGCCACGCTAGGTTGAGCAAATCGATGCAGGTGCTAGTGCCAGGTGGGAACGAGATGGCTGATGAAGCGGTCGAGGACGTCCCACTGTCAGGAGAGGCCGTGTTAGAAGATTTCCAACTACCCTCACGCTGCGAATGGGCTCGGTAGTATAAAAGCGTACAGCGAGCGGGTATCATGACTCAGTCTTCTATCACTTCGTGATAGTGTTTATTTTTTTAGCCTTTTTAACTTCTGATCGCTAAGAATATTATATTAAAATTGAATGTTGAAGAACCAGGCCAAAATAGGTTGGTTATCCTTTGGGGATAGCATAGGTAGGTAAAGGTCAACAATGCCTTTTTACCTTCTTGTTCTAAAAATAGACTATAATATTTTCATGCATTTATAAAACTATCATGAGTTGTGACAGACGGGCTGACAACAAGGTAATGCCATATGGGCAAATGTCTTTTTAATGTACGAATTCTAAAAAGGTATTTGAGTTGGGGTACCTTCAAAAAGCTCACATCAAAAAGATCAAGTTCCCAAGTAGCAAGGTCTCGTACTCCTAAGAGCTTCGTTCGATCGTTCCCATCAAAGCGTACAATGGGAAAGTGTTTCAGAACTTTGCTGGAACAAGTGTCATCGAGGAAGTTTCCTTGTTTGTACAATCCCGGAATGTATTAACTGTTGCGAATGCTCGCTGGGTTGGAAAGGTTATATGTACCTAAATAGGGTGAAATTTTGAGATGGGATCATTTGGACTGTAGGTCAGGTGACTCTTCCGTTGTAGTTAGAAATAAAATATTCTGAGGATTACCCATTGTGGAAAGAAGTAGTCTCTGCCTACCCCAACGGGAAAAAGGCGTGATTGTATGTATGTATGTATGTATTACCCATTATCGTTGAGTAGAATTCGAGTTGAATTCACAGAATTTGAATTAATATTTTACGCAAGAATGTATGCTAGGAGATAAATCAGCTGACGAAAAATAATGATAATATGTCATTGTAAGTTTTTGACATTCTAATATTTGTGTATGTATATTGAACTAAGAGCGCGCATTAATTTGACAGCAAGTCAAAATCTGTGTATGCAAAATTACACATGTATTCAAAATTTCAGTTCAATCAGTAACCGGGAGGTAGATCAAATTGAATTAGCAAGATTTGATGACAAACATCGGAACAGGTGAAACTAAACAAAAGCTTGTAATATATATCATAGTATTAGCATCAAACGCATTCAAGTGCGCCATGCGCAATTTCGCTGCGCAATGGCGGGAAGGAGATGCGTGGCCGCTCCCTGTCACGGCCTAAGCGATACTAAATTTACGACGTTTGAGCATGCAGTTTTATAGTATTTTTAAACATATCGTTTAAAATAATAAAATGTAGTATGAACCATATTTTAATACAATAGATATAAATATATATATATATATAATATTATAATAATGTTCAAAATGTGTAGAAATAAGCCATTTAAATTGGACGATTTTCGAGTTATATATATTTATTTTTTTATATCTATACGTAATATTTTTGCATGTCAGGCTACATGTTGCTCTTTAAGGGGTAGTTCGCTTTTATAAAAACTTATAAAATAACGTATTTGAGCCCATTTTAGTGGTTGTAATTAAGGTGAAACATACCTTTCACGCGTATTTTCACAAAACGGTATGAAATTATTGTCTTCGTTCCCAAAAACCATCTTAAATAAAATATTTCAGCTTCTTGGTGCTCCAGATAAAGACTTGATATTTCTGAAACCGTACTTTTCTCTGAATTATCTGCTCGTACCGCTTCGATATTACCTTTGAAAAAACCTGAAAATCGATTCGACTCATACAAACGCTCCTAATAATGTCGCATATGTATTCTACTAAATTTATTTGTTTACTTAGATTTTTTTATTGCATGTTCCAATTATATAATAGGTATCTAATAGAATGTATAACTATTGTATATTGAATGCCCGATCAGGGTAGACTGACAATACCACGATATTACCTAAGTTGTAATGTGACCTACCAACATTATACATATATTGTCAGTTATGTCAATAAATGATTTCTGATTCTGACTTCCCCATCTTATCCAAAACATATTATTATTATGAGAAACGTTTTTTTGCAATTTTGACTTTTCTAGAACTTTCATCTCAGTTGGTACAGTGAAGTGTTTTATATTAAAAAAAAACCGTATTTATTGATCCAAATGCAGTTTTAAAAGTGCCTAAAATTATGAAAATCTCAGAACGGTTGGCTGTAGCTACGGTGGAAGTACCCTGCCCTTACAATCTTAAAACACCATAATAATTGTAAACGTTGGAAAAAATTTCATCATTTATTTTCATAGCAATGAAGAAAAATGTAGAGCACGAAAATATGAGTGAAATGTATTATGTTTTAAAACGGGGCTTGTTTTTAACCAACTTCAAAAAAAGGAGGAGGTTTCTCAATTCGACCGTATATATATATTTTTTTTATGTTTCTTCGCGGATAACTTCATCGTTTATGAACCGATTTTGATTATTCTTTTTTTGTTAGAAAGAAGTATGATTAATTTATTATTAACTTTTAACATAATTTTACCGTCCCTCTGCTTAATTTTTCCAGTTTCTGTATTAATGACTTTCCATGTTGATTTTATTTTGTCATCGGCATGCTTAATTTTTCTACTTAGATGCAGTGATTTTGCTGTCTGACAAACAACTTTAAAAGTTTTTGAATACAATTTTAAGTGATTTATGAATTTAGTATTATGTAAATTAATGGTTTTTTGTGAGTACAAGTTATACAAATTGTTTCTACTTTTATAAATACCAGGAGTTGCCCAGTCATCGAAACGAACCTTCGCACCCTTTCTAACCATTTTAATTTTAAAAATATCATTGAACTCTGCATCTAACATTTGAAATAAAGCACTGCATAGGTCATCAGGATCCTCAGAAAATCTTAGGTTCATTAATTGCTTGTCAATGATATCCACAAACTGTTCAACCCGTTTGGTGGTAATGGGCCTGTAAAAATGTTCTTGGCCTTTGATGGATAATTTACATGAAAAAGTGACACTTTGTCCCAGATGGTCCGAGCCAAGTTTATCAAAAATTGCAATTTTTTCGGGTTCACAGTTGCAGAACACATTGTCCAAGCAGGTAGCTGACGAGCTAGTGATTCTTGTTGGCTGATTAAAAAGATGCTTCAGATTGAAGCTTAGAAATAATTTTTTTAATTTGTCGCTGAGCGGAGACTGCTCAATTAAATTAACATTGAAATCGCCACAAACTATTAAAGATTTAGAGATGTTGAAGACTTTCCTCATTACTTCTTCCATAATTGTTTCAAACATTTTATAATCAGCCGATGGAGGTCTGTATACACAGATGACTATATGTTGCCCCAGCTCTATACAAGATAATTCAACACATCGTTCCACAGACAAAGCTACTATGTATTAACGCTCTTTAAAGTTACAATTTTCAGTTACATATATTAGTGAGCCACCACGAATTGCCTTTTGTCTAATGAATGTGCTGGCAATTGTATAATTTTTTTAATATTGGTAACAAAGTACCTTTCACAAACCAGTGTTCAGTAATACACATTATGTCAACTTTATAATAATTGAGAAATAATTCTAACTCTAAGGCTTTGCTGGAGAGACCTTGTATATTCTGATGAAAAATGTTGATTGAGTCAGGCCTCCCCATTGTCTTAGACATTAGTTTAAACTAACTAAGTCTACTACGCTACAATTACCCTGCATAGTAACACCACTACGTTGGGGCTCGTCTTTGTGATCTGTTACAATATGTAAAACAGGGTCATAAATATTGTATGCTAATAATTTAGCAATGGTCGACTTATTAGTCTTATTGAGATACAAATTATCCTTTGTCAATATTACTTTACTAATAAATTTGTTGGTTTCAAAATACAAAAAGTCGCTGAAGCGACACGTCAAATTGTTCAGTGCCAAGTTCAATTTATGAGCATGCTCATTATAAGAGCAACTACTTGTTTTAAGATACGGGAATTAACAAACTATTATTTTACTAATGCCTCTGCTGGCAATGTCTGACAAAAGTTTAATTAGAATATTAATATCAGCTTTTTTAACGTTTGTGCTATTACCTAGCTGCAATACAATAGTACAATTTTTGTGATACTGAAAGCTGCAAATTTTTTTACATAAATCTGTAATTGATAAATTAGGGCAGCAATTGTTATAAACATTTTGGTTCAATCTATTGTCTAATAAGCTACCCATACCTACTCCCATTTCATCGCTGAACACAATGGTCTTTCTAGCAGGCTCCGGCAGTTGTAAAGGACTGCCTGAGTCCACCTCGGAGGCACCAGTGCACTGTAACGATGACACTACTTCCTGCCTAACCAAGTCAGTCTGTGCACGTAAACTTGCAGTATTAGCTGTACTTGGTGAGCTGCTATCCTCTTGGTAGCATTCACTCTGCACACCACAGATAGGAACCCCAATTAAAACTTTTGAGACGCACATTTCTTGTTTTAATAATTCAGCCTTTTCTTTAAATTCTATTAATTCTTTGTTACTGCGATCTAACATCTCTAGGCAATGCTGTAATTCTTTACTTAAGTCGATGTTTTTCTTACAAGTCTTTAAATTTATTTTTTTGATATGGTTAATTTTTTGTAATTTATGCGTATTTTTCCTAATGATTTTCTTATACTTAATGTACTTTTTAATTTTATTGGAACCCTTCATTGAGACATTAGTAGAACCTGAGCCGATGAACTCTGTATATAGATCCAAAGTGTTGTCTTGATTAGTATTATTTTGCAATACAGGAGATGTCGTCATTTCTTCTAGTTTATCTTTTGTAAATGAAAGCTCTTGCTCCAAATCCCGGATATAGGTCAGTGTACGTTCGAATAGTTCTTGGTTTTGTGCATGTACATCCACTGTTTCTAGAAGCCTGTCACGCTGGTCTCTCAGGTCTTCCAGAGCAATGTCATACTCGGCCAATTGGTGTTTGAGGTCTGCGTTCTTCTCCAACATCTTTGCCATGTCAGATTCATGATCCTGAAGTTCTTGCAGCAAATCTTTTTTGGAGTCCTTGCAAGTTTTCAGTTCCAGGAGAGCCGCCTTCAATTTGGCCTCAATATCCATTCTACGGATAGTCATTGTGGCTGATATTGTCTCTGCAAACCAGGAAGGAGTACTTTACTTTCAAGCTAGCCAATACAGTTTATATGTGACTGATAATTGATACTAGTAAGACAATGGGTTATTGACAAGTTTAACAATATCTCTTTGTTTAAATTTTATATTTATTGATATTTTATATTAGGAAGTCAGTGATAAAGTGATTATATAGTTAATATTCAATCAAAATTATAAGACCTGCCATGAAAAGTACTGTATAGACAGTGTATTCTTTATAATGTGAAGTTTGTATTATTTACATATACAAACATTATTTCTACACTAAAACTGTTAGTTTAACCTTTAATAATACAGTAGAACTCGAGATTACAAGTTAGGTATATAAATACGACGGGAAAATCGAAAAAATTGACAATTTGTAACCGACTTTGATCGAATTTAATGTTGGTGATTTAAAGAGGGTGGCAGTGAGTTTATTTAACAGTACCTAATGCATACGGTTAATAAAGGTTACGAAAACAATACTCCCCAGGTTTTTTGTTCAGAAGCATCCAAAGGTCCAGGATATATCCTGATATGATATACCAAGAGGTCTCTCTCTTGTTTGACAGCTCCAGTTCCCGCGCCGAGACCGGATTATTGTCGATTTTCGAATCACACGAAATAGGTCACACAGATATTAAATAACACGAAGTGGTGTTATTTATCACTTTTGCACTTAAGATTTAATAATATTTCTAAGATTTAATGACTATTTTCCTAATATTTAGATTAAAACCGGCACAGCTGATTTTTGACAGTGTTATCGTTAGTGTTGCCACAAGGCCAAAATCTGATCCACCTCCCGGTTACTGATTGAGCTGAAATTTTGAAAACATGTGTAATTTTGCATACACAGATTTTGACTTGCTGTCAAATTAATGCGCGCTCTTAGTTCAATATACATACACAAATATTAGAATGTCAAAAACTTACAATGACATATTATCATTATTTTTCGTCAGCTGATTTATCTCCTAGCATACATTCTTGCGTAAAATATTAATTCAAATTCTGTCAATTCAACTCGAATTCTACTCAACGATAATGGGTAATACATACATACATACAATCTGATAATTAGAATCTAGCTATTAAAAATTGAAGAATTATGAATGAATTATCACACAGAACAGACACAGAGACAGAAATTAGACTATCCAATCTAATTTCTGTGTCACTTCAACCGGATAACGAGTTTTTATATAGGCTACCGTTTGACCACTATCACGCCTGGTGGTAAGTGATGATGTGGTTGAAGAAGATGATGAACACGCTAGGCCTAGAAAACTCTGAATTTCAACGGCTGTAAGGTTATTATGACGGCAGATTTTCTCTATGATGGTTGTAAGCTACTTTTTGGGTAGCAAATCAGGCGGAACATCGATTTTCTTACCACCTGTAGCACACAAAATAGTAGGTTATGACTTGGATATCTAACTATATTTTTTAATATAAAATTGTTTACGATACCTACATGAGGGTATAATTTTATATCGTTTTCTACGAAAACTCTTTTCGTCAAAACCGCACACAACAAACAAATTGAACCGTAGATATCGATTAAATCAAATTAATAGTAAAACCAATCGACCTGACTTTATTATCTAGATATTGTTTTATTGAACTTCAGCTGATTGATATTCAATGGACATTTTAAACTTCAGTTTAGATGGCAAAAACGTTTTCCTGTTGTAAAAGCTGCTCTGAACTTTCAATGAAAAAAAAAACCTTTTTTTACCTTAAAAGGTAAAAAAAGGAACCCTTATAGGATCACTTTCTTATCCGTCTGTCTGTCTGTCTGTCTGTCTGTCTGTCCGTCTGTCTGTCCATCTGTCTGTCCGTCTGTCTGTCCGTCTGTCTGTCCGTCTGTCTGTCCGTCTGTCTGTCTGTCCTTGTGTTACCACCAATTTTCTCAGGAACGGGTGGACCTAGCAAGTTGAAATTTATACTAGTTACTAAGGTCTTTAGACCCTATTAGGTGTATAAAAATCAAAATCCTGAGCCAGCATGATAAAAAGATATGGGCAAATTTAGATTTTCGCGAAAACTTGTAAGTACCAAAATTTACCTTAATTTTCTACATTTTTGATTTTTCTGAATGTTTCCTTTGTTTGTGCTATAAGAGCTTGCTTATAACCAAAATTTACAATTCTAGGTCAACCGGAAGTACCCTATAGGTTTTGTGTCTAAAACCTATAGAGTACTTTCCGTTGACCTAGAATCATGAAATTTGGCAAGAAGCAAGGTCTTATAGTACAAATAAAGGAAAAATTCCAAAAAATAAAAAATGTGGAAATTAAAGGGTGTCCCCATACATACATAGTTTTGGCCAGTTAAGATAAGCCTCTGAGTTATATGAGCGCTCATACAATTTAGAGGTTTAGCTTAATTGGTTCTTACTAACGTTGGTAGGGAAGCCTCGGTAGGCGAGTCCAACTCGATTTGGCCGGTTTTATTTTTAAGATAAGAAATCTATAGCCAAAGAACGACAACCGCTGGGGCAAACGAGTTCTTGAGTATAGAGGGTACATGCAGCAGACAGCCCTTGAGAGTCAGACTATCCTAATTTCTCTTCTATTCTAATTTGCTATCATTGACCACATTGCTTACATTCCGGCGAGATAGTGATCTAACACTTGCTAATCTGCTAATGCTATAGAATCTTTGTCATGACTGACTGGCTGACTGACTGACTTAGAAACAACGCACAGCCTAAACCACAGGTCGTTGAGACTAGAAATTTGGATTTGTCTTAGTACTTAAGGGAAGTACTTAAGAAAGGATTTTCCAAAATTGGGGTGAATTTTGGAAAATTTAAAGGAATGAAACGGGGGTTCAATGTTTGTATGGAGAAACAAGATTTGATAGTCTTTTTTATTCCAAATTTGACACAAGTACTTCTGAAAATAAATAAGTAAATACGTGTTTTAGGCTTTTTAGAAATTTCACCTCTAAAAGGGTGAAATAGGGTAACAAAGTCTGGAAATCAATATTGTTTCGGATTGCGCTGCAATTTGGCAAGCAGATAATTATTATGACGTAGGTATCCGCTAAGATGAAACGAGGGATTTTCGGGTTTTATAAAAAAGAATCCCTATTTCTCTTAGTCACGCGATAACTTGAAAACGGGTAGACCGATTTGACTAATTCTTTTTGGTTGATATTTTGTACCTTTCTTTAAAAAAAAATCATATTTATAAAAAATATTCCGATATAATTAATGGCAGGTATAAGCGAGTGAAAACTTAAAAACTTATATATGCTGAAATTAATTCCTTACGTAATGTTGTGCCTTGTTGCCTTATTATTAAACCTTGGATTAAAAAAGCTGACTATCGTGCGTTTTCACTGACCCAGTCATCGTCAAACTTTATAGCCACTACGGAAAAGGATACGTCGTAGCTTGCAGCGGTTCATAAAATTTGACTCCGAATAAACGAGTTGATGTCCCGCGGCGTGATAAGTGGCGAAAACACGCTTAGTTGCATTTCACTGTGTTTAGTAAGCTTTTTAACAGACTGCACAAAAGGAAGTATTAGACTTGTGTGGATATTGATTGTTTATGTTGAAATCCCCCTCGTGCATACTTAGATTTATCTAAAGAAAATTGTACATCGCTGCTTTGCGTGAATAACCACACAACCCAAAAAAGCTAATTTTACAGCATAGCCGTTAGAAAATTAAACAAAATATTTGTTTTCATAATTTTTTATTTATTGAGGATAGATAAACATAGAATAGAAACATCAGTATGGTGTTAATCAAGGTATTATTAATATAGTGATTTTTAGGTGCTTGGCCTCGAAAACAATATGAAATGATTTAAAAACTCAGAGGTCTTCGACTTATGACATTATAACTTTCGCTATGTTATTATGAATAGGAGTTTAAGTCATGTTGAGATACTTGTTTAGTTTTAATTTTTTATTGAATAACATCATAATTGGTAATAATGTTCAACGATTTATCAAGATTTTTTTGAATAGTAACACAATTACGATAAAGACAGTATTGGAAAAAAGTATTTCGTTACATTCTTCCATTTTTTGGGTTTGTGTTAAAACCATTACACTGAATTTATCTAAAGAATGACACATTTTCGGTTGTAATATTGCATTATGCTAAAAAAATCAAAGAAAATCAGACAAATAAATGCAAATTTACTGCAAAAACGCAGCATACAAAAAACGAAATGAAATATATAGGAACATATTTTATTTTTTCATTAAATATGTGGTCTGAAGTGTAACAACTCTTAGATAAACAATCTGCGCATTATTTACATAGCATAGCTAACGCTTAATACAGTATTCTAAGATAATAAACAATATAGGTGATAAGTAGAGCCATATAAAAAAAACCTTAACCTTAACATATTCTCTTATCATCTTCTTAAACAAATTACTTTGTGTCTACTGCGTAATCTTTCTTTTGTAGTAAGATACATAATAATATTTTAAAATATGCAATATTATTCTCTAATATCTTCTTTTTAAAAGTAACCACATAATCAGTATTTTGCATGTAGTAGTAGGAACCATATTCATTACAAAATCTTAAAATGTAATTCTTTATTATATTCGTCTTAATAATAATTTTGTGACTACGCATAATCAGTTATTTTCAGGTAATAGAAATCATAAAACTAATTCTTACAAACTTATATTATCATATTATTTTGTATTTAGTGACTACCGCATAGACAGTCTTATTCAAGTAGGTTAGTAGAATAACTAGAGATTCTCAAAATAAGGACTTGTAAAATATTGGAACAATATTTTGCCTTATAAGATCAAGCAATCCCTTTTTCTTCCTTTCACACACTGATAACTTTTCTCTGTATGCAGCTGTTTTACAACTACATTACTGGTGCTTCTTGTTTTACCAATTTTACGATTAATTGTACGATGTCTTTCCCGGTATCTATTATGCATTTTGTAGGAGTATATCGGTTCAATGATTGAAATATGGCGTTAATGGCTGCGTTAATGGTTATGGAATATTAGTTACTTTGCAGGGACAATGGGTTTTCCTTTTATAAAATTGGATATATCAGATTTTCTCAAGATTTTCACCTTGTTTTGTAGCGAGTTTTGGGGTCTAGCTTTTCGTTTTCGTCCTTGATTTACACTCATATTATCTTCCTCCTTCTGGTTCACGGTGGGCGGTGGTGTGGTATTGGTATTTGTTGAAACAGTAAACTCTGATGAATTTTAGGGAATATTTGTAAGTCCTGAAGTAGAGTAGCTATAGGCTCAGACACATTTTAACGTGAAGGATCCTCTTTGATGTTGTTAGATGACGCGGTGGATGATAGTGTCACTGCTATTGAATGTTCATAGTTCAATTCACCTTCTAATGAGCTGTCTGAATCTGATGAGCTGTCTAAATATGATGAGCTGCTACAAAAACTGGATGAGCTGCTTGAACTGGACGAACTACTGCTTGATACGGCTGGTTTAAGATTTATGTACTGTACTAGTGTTGGTTGATTCGAGATATTTTGGCTTAAGATTGAAACGTCGTGATTCAAATCGGGGGAGTTATTATGAGACCGATATTTATTATCTAAATTTGTTCAATTCAATGAATCTTTCGGGACTCTTTGTACTTATTTATAATCTCTATAATTCTTAACGCTATCATCAGAACAAAAAAAATTTACTGGCGTTAGATGAATCCATATTTTCGATTTTGTCTGTGGATGTAGGGGATACATTTCTTTCAGTAACTCGTCTAGTCTAGTTGAACTGGTAGCTATTTTATCATTTTCATTATTTCCGACACGCATATTCATGTTTCGGAATATTTGAAGAATACGAGGATTACGCACCGTAAGACATTTTTTGTGTTTTTTAAATGCAACAGTTTGATCAACATTAGTTTTTGTGTAGTTTAATATAAACTTTTATAAAAAGCAAGTAATACCTACTCACAGATAATTGAAAAATTAAATAATAATGATTAATGATATTAATGAATAAAATAATGATAAATAATAATGAATTTTATAAATAAATTCATATACATCGGTGTAGGCGTTTAAATTTATAGAAGAATAAAGAAACGGACAAATATGAATACAATAAGAACCCTGAAAACTAAACATAACACTAGGCTCATTTATTGGTTGTTCTTAATAAATCAGCATGACTCTAAACATTTTAACCAATAACCTCCAATACAAGATATAGGCTTATAGGCATATAGACATAAGCTTTCTAAGGCTTATTATAAAACATTATAAAAAACATACACCATCACGAACACGAAGACTAAACACTTATATAGATTTTTCGCGAGCTTTTGACTGTCTAAGTCCGGATCTACTTATAGCAAAACTCTCATATTACGGCTTCTCAGAAAATGCATGTAACTTTTCGGTTTAAATCATTTCTTTTTGACAGAGAGCAATATGTTGAAATTGTGAACCCGGATGGCAGAAGGCATATTTCTGATATAGTGAAAGTTCCGAGAGGAACTCCACAAGGATCCATTTTGAGTCCAATTCTATTTTCTATTTTCACTGCTGATATGCCTGACAATGTAAAAACGTGTAAATATCATCTTTACGCCGACGATACTCAGATCTACCACAGCTTCAACTCGGGTGATACGCAGGAAGCTATAGCAATGATAAATGATGATCTAGACGCAATTTATAAATGGGCCAAAAGTAACTCTCTCATCCTTAACCCAGGCAAATCAAAAATGATAGTACTCGGCACAAAGGCGCAAGTGAAAAGAGTTTTAGAACAGAATCCTAGACTTAGTATTAACGGTATTGACATTCCCATAGAATCAGACGCAAGAAATTTAGGCCTTGTTATTGATAATGAAATGAGGTTTCTTAATCATGTCAATGAAAAGATTAGAAACGCATTTTTTAAACTTAAAGTCCTCTATGGTGTACGGAAATATATGTCGGAAGAGGTAAGGGTACTATTGTGCGACCTTCTAGTGCTCTCTCCATTTAATTATTGTAGTGCGGTGTATGGGCCTAGATTATGGGTTAAAACAGAAAACGCCATTCAACGTGTGCAGAATGCGTGTGCCCGGTTCTGTTTCACCATACCTAGAAGGGAGCATGTAAGTCCTTACCTGGTAGAGAAGGGTATATTGAACATGAAATTAAGAAGAGAGTTCCACATAGCGTGCACTACCCAAAAGATCCTCTGGAATAAACGACCACAATATCTTTTTGAGAAACTTACTTGGTTTAAGGATATATACACATTCAATACGCATTCAGTAGCCACCAATCGTCTCTTCATACCTCCACACAGAACTGCAGGCTTTAAAGGTTGCTTCAAATACAGGGCTTCCAAGATTTGGAACGACATTCCACCTCCTTTAAGGAAAAAAATTAGTAGTCATACTTTTGAATGGCGATTTAAAGGATTGCTGATGTTAAAACAAAAACACGTGTATGAAACAGCCTTTAAAATCTAAAAGTCAGAGACACACAAACATATGCACACACATATAAAAACGATCATACACCCATACAACCACGTTATCTGTACACAAATACCACTCACAAACTCACATCATCATCACACACACACACACACACATATTCACAAACAAAATTAGAGTCAGAGCCTTCCTAATTATTAATATTTCTGTGGTCAGAGTGTATTTATTATTTTAGGTATTATAATTGGAAATGTTATTTTATACATTTAAAGTGTTGATGTTTACTTTGTAAAAAACGTGATAATATGTCATTATGTAACCCGTTATACAAACTAATATCTCGGCGAATAACCTAGACCGAGCAAATTCGAAACCAGCGCTGCGTGAACATGAAATTGTGCACGCGGCATACGCTGAATTTGCTCCTTTTGTCATTAAAACTTGGTAATACTGTTATTTTCTTATTTAAATTTTTATCTACTTAATAAGTTAATAATTAATAGGTAATCTAAATGAAATATATGTTGATGTTTTTAATGGCAATAAACACATTTTTATTTTTATTTTATTTTTATTATTAAATAAACACTGATGATTGTTATCATAATTTTATTTAAAAAATGGGAGAAACTTCGAAATTGTGTATGATTTATGGTGAAAAATGACTTAAATTGCTTACAGTTATACATTTTGAGTTTTTGTTTTATGGAAAACCATCATATTTCATTATTTAATAAAATATTTTTATCAGTTTTATCTCGAATAAACACATAATGCAATATAAGTATTTTTGTCGTACTTACTTTTGCGTGAAGAACGTAGTACCACCAAATGTTGCACTTTACATTAAAAAAAAAGTTGGACAATAATAAGAATTATTTTGTGAATATTAACACAATTTAAAATGTAATAATATTGCAGATAATTTTACTTAATTATTCTAAAACTATTTAGAGATATGACATGATTCAGGAAATGATATGTGTTTTTGCTTGAAAGGAGTCGTAGTAATTGGCGATCGTGGACTGTTCTAGAAAAATGGTGTCAAAAATTAACCAATGACATAATAACATTTTGTCTTGCCACCCCACACAAAAATAGTCCATATTTTATGGTGAATAAATCACCATAAAATATGGACTATTTTGGATTGCGCTGTGTTTATAACAAGAAATATGAACATTTTGGATTGTGTGGTTATTCATGCAAAGCAGCGATATGTGTATTTCTGAGAGCGCTGTATGCTGAAACACAGGTGATGAGCCTATCTCAGCAGCAGATACTCAAGAATGAACATGATCATAATAGCCTCACAACTTCTAGTATAGTTATTGTAACATTTTTTCGAAAAAAAACGATTTATTTATTTATTTCACAGTGGCTCTCTGGTGGCGGAAAAATATCATCGTTAAGAAATCGCGAAGTGAAGCGTTTCAGTTTGGACAAAAATGCTTTCATTATGTCCGGCGGATGTCCGGATTTCCAGCAGTTCTCTTCTACATATATAATTTCTAAAGGTACGGCCACACCGCGGCGTCCTGCGATCCGCGGGCGTGATCTCAGTACATTTCAGTTGTTTACTGATCACGTTTGGTGTGAACCAGTCAGTATAAATACTTCTGCGCTATCTGATCGCCGCTTAGATCGCGCACGCAGGACGCTGCGGTGTGTACGGACACAGATATTAAACAGATTCTCATGAAATTTTGTGAGCTAGGTCGATAATTCCTTACAATTTTTGTAGATACAGTTTTTGAAAATATTTGGAAATTGCAAAGACATTGGTGGTTGCAACGTAAAAAAAATATTTCATCCATTTAAAAACCTTCAAATATGTCACTATTATTTTTTGTTAATTTAATGAGACGCAAATTTTTTATCCTATAAGATCGATAAAAATCGATCTTGAGAACGAATTAATTTTGATTTGATTAGGTGGAGCGATGATATACGCAAGCTGGCTGGCAGCGGTTGCAAACGAATAGATGAAGAACGAGCTCAGTGGCGTGCCATAGAAAAGGCCAATGTGGACGGAAATTGGCTGATTAGATGATATACTGAACTACGAACGAAAACCTGTTTATTTAACAAATTATTAAGCTCTGTGAGGCATCTGTTAAAATACTTCAAGTGTAGGGTAATTACAGTACACGTTAGGGTTGCCTAAGTAACGATGACATATAAGAATAAAACCCGTGTGATTCGCATAATTTAAACCTCGTCCCAACACTAAGTTATTTAACCCGAAGCGTTTCAAACTCTATCGAAGACTAAAACCACAAATCGGGTCTCAACCACAGCGCTAAAATGGTTCTAGTGTTTAGCATAGATACACAGTAATTTTAATGCTAATGTAGGAATGGAAATAGATTATTATTGAGCTCAATTTAAGGCGACGCTCACTGCAGAATGGTACACTTTGCCTTATCTATATCTTATACTATATAATAATCAACCCGTAATCTTGATGACGTCAAATTTAAATATGGGATTTTTCAATTATTTTTCTTTTGATTAAAAAAGACAAAAACATTTGATTGATGAACAATTGAAAATAATTTGCTCGGTAGTTATTTTCTTTGAAAATTATGCGTGTATTACATTTTTCTGTAACCCTGTTTAGGAGCCTTGCAATATAATGGAACTGCTCTGTTTTTACAAGCTTTTATTTAACTTGCCGTATCAGTATGTTTGTGTGTGTTAAATCTTGGAAGCTGCCAGCATGCTTGCGCATATCATCGCTCCATCCAGCTATGGGCGCCCTACACTACGTTACTTACGCCCAACACATTTATAAGCATATAAATTTTTTTTATTTAATTTAGAAAACAATATATCGATAGAATTTAAGTCAATGCATACAGACCAATTGAGAACCCCCTCCTTTTTGGAAGTCGGTTGGAAATGGCATGACGAATATGAATCAACACCAATATTATAAATGCGATAGTCAGTTTGTTTACTTCTTCACGGTCAAACGGCTGGACTGTTTTAGCTGAAATTTTGTAAAGGGATCTGCTATCGATTATAGAGCAAGAGCCCGTGAACCCCAGACCTTCGTTATTTTATAAAAGCTGAAAGTTTGTCAGCGCATGCTCCCAACACAGGTCAGAACGATGGACTATTATGAAGTTTGGGTTGCCGTGGCTTTGGCAGGTAAACGGTACTAAAGGTGTGTAAAATACCGATCTAAATTCATCAAATAATAAAGTGTGCTTTTTTGGTATTACCTTCAGAATATTATTAAAAATCACGTTATTGATTGCCAGACACTTAACATCGTGGCAACCCCTTGCCAGACACCCCTAATGTTCATGAAATTATAATTCTACTTATGTTATAGTATAAAAGCTGATTTTTATATATAATACTTAGGTAATAATTAGATGATGTTTCCTCATCAGCCAGACATTTTTGATAGTTCCAACCCCTTGCCAGACAATGATGTAGGGTCGCTGTAGGAGCGAGCGCGAGACAGTATATGTATGGTGGGTGCGAGTGAGATGGCGAGATAGGTCTATCGCGATCTCTCACTGCGCAGTTGTTATTTCTACTGAATACAAAATACGTAGTTACTTTATTGAACTTATGGAAATTAGTTATTGATAAAAAATGCTACAGTACTTAACTGTAATTAGGCAACCTTAAATCTGGCGGTATAGATTTCTTAGCTTTTCTTAAACACAAATCTTAAATGTTTTTGCCTTTTCAATACGTCAATTAAATATTACAAATTTGAGCTACAAAGCTATATATACTTCTATACTAATATTATGAAGAGGTAACATGTATGTTTGTATTGAGTTAGCTCAAAAACTACTGGACTACAGGACTATTATTTTGTTCTCTCATATATAAATCTATATATGGTCTTTCTATAATGAAAATTAAAAATATTCCAATGAGTCTGAATACGACATCTCAGCTGTAAGTTGGCGAGGAGTTGAGAATTCAGCAGATTCCAGAAGATGTCCCAGCATCATGTCAATGCTTCAGTGTCCTTTGTCGTTGAAGAAAAGGATACCGAATTTCGAATTAATCACTATGAAAGTTGATTTCATAGCGCCATCAACTAGAAAAATGCTCATACTTTTACAACGGCTAAACAGATTTTTATGTATTAGAGCTTATAACACTTTCGATTAAAACACTTTCAAAACCGTTTCATCATCCTTCATTGCTCGCAGAGGAAGACTTATAGGAAGACTTTCTATCTTGACTCCACTAGCTTCTATTCTTTTCCGTTTCCTCGGTGTCAGTTCCAGCTTGATTGATAATCTAGTAGGTACAAAATTGATTTTTCAAAATGTTTAGAACAAAGTTTGAAGTGTTTAGTTGGATCCTAATTTTCACGCCTTACTGCCTTTATCCACTTGATTGGATTTTCGGACATTTTGGAAACCTACAACAAAATGATATAATATATTAATGTGGTAAACGCTCAGTAGTCATAATTAGATTAGTTTTAGACTAAGTTATAACTATTGTACATTGTTTTTGCAAATAAATGAATAAATAAATTAATAAATAAACTGTGACACATTTTTCATAAAAATATATATAATGGCATTATCATAAGTAATAATAGATTGAATACGGGTAAGTATCAGTGCTGATAATATAATTAGGTACCTAGTTACTACAAATTTTGCGCATAATTACTTTGATCACTTTTTATAATATTTTAAGATCGTTCACAAAACGAAAAAACCAACTTCAAATGCCACGCTATCCATTTTCAGTATAAAGTTGGAGGTGTTTATGTCCATATCTCTGGAGATACTTATCAGATTTCAGAAAATGTACAATGGGACCAAACGGGCACAATAATCTATCGAAAAAAAATATTTCCAATCCGGTTAAGAACTTGCGGAGTTATGAGATAACAAACATAAAAAAGGCGAACTGAGAACCTCATCTTTTTATTGTGAAGTCGGTTAAAAATGTTCAAATTTCGTTCTAATCAAGGCCCTAAGCTAACCGTTCCATCCTTAAAAAAAATCTTCATATTATAAATCAACTAGCTTGGTCCCGCGGCTTTGTCCGCGTTTAATGACAGCGGCAACATGCACGTGGGCTGTGCGCGGTAGAAAACACTGCTTAATTTGCGACCCTACATCATTGCCTGGCAAGGGGTTGGAACTATCAAAAATGTCTGGCTGATGAGGAAACATCATCTAATGATTACCTAAGTATTATATATAAAAATCAGCTTTTATACTATAACATAAGCAGAATTATAATTTCATGAACATTAGGGATGTCTGGCAAGGGGTTGCCACGATGTTAAGTGTCTGGCAATCAATAACGTGATTTTTAATAATATTCTGAAGGTAATACCAAAAAATCAAACTTTATTATTTGATGAATTTAGATCGGTATTTTACACACCTTTAGTACCGTTTACCTGCCAAAGCCACGGCAACCCAAACTTCATAATAGTCCATCGTTCTGACCTGTGTTGGGAGCATGCGCTGACAAACTTTCAGCTTTTATAAAATAACGAAGGTCTGGGGTTCACGGGCTCTTAGACTATTAGGGTATAAGATACTTCATAATGCGGGCAAAGCCGCGGGCCACAGCTAGTTTTCTTTTGTTTTGGTACCCTCAGTACAGGCGTGCATTAGAAAAAATGAAATTAGATGAAATCTAAAGGAGCCGACAAGAAATCTAAACATGCGGATACATGTCGTCGTATTGAATAATAACGTGTATTTCGTAACTTCGTTGACTAATAATGTATGACCAACAAATAATTTTGCGACAAAAAGGTATATCTGGCGTCTCAACTTACCCTGGTTAACAACTTGAACATCAGAGCAGCTCCAAATATGTGTCAAATGAGGCAGAAAACCTCAAGCATTATGATGATTCGTGACACCGCACTTCCTCAATAAAGTGAAAAAAAAATCCTGATCACGCTTTATTCCATCAAATATAAATAAAACATCAGTGGAGAGGTCTTCATGAGCCATCGACTTTCAGGAAAAAGTATTTCATTGCCTCGGAAAAGCATTTTCCCTATAAAAAGTTGCCGTCAGCGTGTCAACGGAGACACGCCTCCCTGACCTCGCATTAGCTACTGTGGATTAATCCATGCCATTGATCTTCCATGTCGAGACCTGTTTTTAAACCCGGACGCAAAAAGAAGGGGTGGTATAAGTTTGATGTGTGTGTCCGTGTATGTGTAAGTCTGTCAGTGGCATCGTGGCACCCAAACGGATGAACCGATTTTGATTTAGTTTTTTTTTGTTTGATAGGTAAGGTGTCTTCATCGAGAGTGTTCTTAGCTTTGATTCATGAAAATCCGTTCAGCCTTCTTAAAACTATTAGTTTTTTTCTAGTTTATGATGCTATGAAATCAACTTTCATAGGTCTGATCAATTCGAAATTCGGTATCCTCTTACTTCAATGATATTGTAAGAACATGGAAGCAATTGTAAAAGTGACCTGATGCTGGGACATCTCCAAGAATCTGCAGAATACTTTTTTTCGAGATCTGATATGTATCTCCAGAGGTAAAGAGATAAACACCTCAGATTTAGTAATGACTAGCGTGGCATTTGATTTGAAGTCAGTTTTTTTTGTTAAATTCATGTTATTATAACTAATTATCCATGAACAAATTGGTCATATTGTACCTGCTCCAGTTGAAGGGAAAATGTTTGTATTATTATTCCAGATTCATTTATCAAAGTGTCTAACAAACGAGCAAAACAATAGCTGCGGGTATTCGTGCTATTTTTACGGGAGTAATTATTTTGTTTTTATTTTAGCTGTATGCTGGTACTAATATTTCATTTTAACCATAATCTCAACCGATGTGAAGTGTTGATACATATTTTATAATGGAATCGTACTTTGGAAATGGAAGATAGTAGCAGAAACTTACAAAAATGAGGTGGTTCTCAATTCGTCTGCATGTTTTTTTTGTATGTTTGTTTGTAACGCGTTTACTCCGCCAATTGTAAACTGATTCTAATAATTTCTTTTTTGCAAGCTTTTATTTGGTTTCACCTGTCCCGATGTTTGTCATCAAATCTTGCAATTTTAATCCACTTCCCGGTTACCGATTTAGCTGAAAATTTTGCATACAAGTGTAAATCGCGTGACAATGCAATATTATGATGATATGGTGCTGATCTGATGATGGAACTGGAAGGTGGCCAAAGGAATTTCGTAATGAAACGATACAAACTACCTTCTTTTTGTGTGATGAGATTGAATGAGATTAATAATTTTCCATATGAGCTCTTTGCATAATTATACTCGAGCCAGCCTACACTGCATCTCCTTTGATTCACTAATATTCAGCAACATCCAGGAAATTCCAATTAGAAACGCAATATCATAAAGGCGTAGACCGTACTCAATCATTATTGCTGCAATACTTTGTTGATATTAATTAAACAACCCCAGACACGTTGTACTATTTACGCAGTAACTATTATATAATCTGTGGTACTATTAAGTAATCTGTGCCACAGATGAGATAATATTTACTGTAGCACTTTAGGTCAAACAGAAAATGTAGAATGATAGATATTGAATTATTAGTTACGTATCTTGGCTGTTAGTAATTTAGATTTATGATGAATTATTCGTTACATATCTTGGCTGTAATTCACGTACATTTACTAGGTTAAATTTTTGCTTTACTGACCTAAGTGGTCAGTCTTCAGCAAGCCAAGAGGTTACATTATGTACAAATTTATTTTTTGGGCTTTTTAAACCAACCCCGACTGATCTATTTATAATCTGTTTATTGAGACCAGTTCAATGAGCCCTTAAACAACATCTCTGCTGTAAGTTGCTGAGGAGCAAAGTTTTCTGCAGATTCCAGGAGATGTCCCAGCATCAGGTCAATGCTACTATGTTCTTACAATATCATTTAAGTAACTGGATACCGAATTTCGAATTGATCAGTCTTATAAAAGTTGATATCATAGCGTCATCATCTAGAAATAAAACTGGCCAAGTGCGAGTCAGCATCGCGTCTCTTATCGCACACTTAGGGAGGGTTCCGTACAATACGAAACATAACAGAGATTCAACCTCATATGTTTGTTTAATTAATATTACCAAGAATATTTGGTTTGGTCGCGATCTAGAAAGACGGGGCTCGTTTACTAGCGTCATCTATGTCATTTTGCCGAAACGAATTAGATAGATGGCGTTTAAAAACACGTTTTTTGTATGGGGACCCCCTTTAATTTTTAACTTTATTTTGTTTTTAGTATTTATTGTTCTAGCGGCAACAGAAATAAACCACGTGTGAAAATTTTAACCGTCTAACTATCACGGTTAATAAGCTATAGCCTGGTATACGGACAGACAGACAGACAGACAGACAGACAGACTCTTCTCCTTGCGTCAGGGGTTAAAAATAAGCGACATTGACATAAGTTTGAACATACGCTGCCATTTCCACAGGTAATGCCTTGCAATTAGTACGGCAACGTCTTAAGCGCCCTGTAAACGATCAAATTTGCTTGACGAATTTGTTTGTCAAACTTTACGTTTTCATCAAATAACAGCGTAGACGATCAAACCATTTGTCAAACATTCCACAAACACAACATCAATCCAGATTTTCATCAAACGCGCCAAACACGTAGACTGTTTGAAAAACGCGTCAAACACAGCTGCAGACTATCAAATTATTTGACAAACACGTAAAATTTTGACAAATAATTTGATCGTTTACAGGGCGCTTTACCGTAAGCGCGGGGTAACCTACCCGCTAAGGTGACGTTTCGTTTCCTTTATGTATTGTATGCGATGGCACTTGAGCTGCACAGGTATACCCACGGGCAAAACAACAAAATTAATATTTTAAGTTTCTCTGTACAGGTGTAGCATTATGCAAGATATACGCCGGTGTACTTGAATCCAGTTCAACTGTACAGGCGATCAATTACACCGAAAATCGTGCTTGTTTGAAAGTGAATGACAGCAGTGAGACGAGGCTCTAGTCTGGCTAAACTTATTTGCGCTTTTCACAGTGGCTCTCCAGTTAAGGAAAAACATCGTTAAGAAACCCTCAACTCCCGCTCAACCCTCAACTAAGACACTATCTAGTGTCCGCCTGGCCAGTTACCACCCTCATGTTAGAAAATCAGTCGCCAAACATCTAATGTGTTCCGGCAGCTATACTTGAGAGCCAGTTTCTGTTCTAGACCTAGTGTGCTACCATCCTCGACCGCATCATCACTTACTATCAGGTGAGATAGTGGTCAAACGCTATATGATATAAAAAAAGCCCAATGCTCAGAGCGAATCACACCCCGTCTTCCAAAACCATTCGTACAACTAAATCATATGTTCATTTACATTTTACATGTACCCAATATGAATTGCCTTATCTATTATGCTATTCAAGAGCACTTTGTTTTCACGCACCTTAGAGAAATCTAGTCTTCCTACGTCCTAATTTAGCATCATTTTGTACGCTTCAGATTGAACAGTTCTGTGCAATATTATAGCACAATGGCTAAGGTTCCGCCTGGAGATTGAGAGGTCGTGAGTTCGAACCCCACCGAATGCGCTATTGATGTGAGCCCACTCGAGACACAAGCATTTTCAAATGTTGAAATGGCAAGGTGTCCAGTGAAATTACAGGGCATGTGAGACTCAACATCTTTTTATCTCAAGGTAACAGGCGCAGTGCAGTGACATACAATTTTGCATGCCACTGTATCTGTAATATGTAGACGTCATCGTTTACCATCAGGCGAGCGTCGTGCTTGTCCTGTTAGCTTATATCTTATCATCAAAAAAAATAATAACCAGTGGCCACTGTGCAAATAATTAAATTCTTCGATAGAAAAATCTATTGGCAGCAAGAATTTTAACCCAACTAACCCAACTACCTCTGGCGTCAAAACCAACCGTTTGCCCAATGCGCCACTGGACCCTTAATAACAATGCGTGAAATTCTAAATCCCTTTTGGAATTCGTTAAAAAAATTATACATTCAAAAAATGACTAACAAAAATGAGTGACGATTACTTGTAGGAATGTGTAGAGCAACATGTTCGTAATTCAATTTCTCTATACAATCCGCATTAACTGTACAATGGAACTGTGTGTAAGTCAGGGAAGATTTCCCTTGGGTTTCCAAGTTAGTAGCAGGCCTAGCAAGCTTCCGATTGTAATAAATATGCTAATTCTAGATTCGACTTGTGTATTCGTGTCTCTTTCTTGGACGGATGATTTGATAGTAGTTTCGTCGCTCTGTGAGTTTTCAAAGGCGAGGTAAGAACGGAACAATTATAAGGAACGATTATTACTGTAATTAACTGACGCCAGAATTAGTTTTATTTTCTTTACTATAATTGTTTGTATCTTAGATCAATGGTGAGTTTGAATTATGATTATAAAAGTACCGTTAGAGCAAAAGACCACTGGTGGACGTCGCAATCTTGTTGCGTAAAACCTTGAACAAAACCTAGGTCGAAACAGTCAAAAACACATAATAGATAGGCTAGTAGATTACGTGGTCGAAAATGGTAAATACGCTAGGCCTAAAACGGTCTTTTTTGCCAAAAACAAACATCAACATTCACCAACATTCCCATGTGGCACCATTACCATTCCCACGTACCAGATGTCGCCTGGCGTCGCGAACTAGCTCTTCGTTAAAATAAAAAGCAGTCCCGAATCTACATCTCGCTTAGTTCAGCGTAAGTATTCATCACGCCCGATTGCGCGCCGCTCGGCACGTAAGTCAGTTTATAATCATAAGCGCCTTTGGTTTACATGTACCTCGATGACCATTCCTAATCATAATAATCAATATAATCGGCAATAGCCCAATGGTTAAGGCGTCGGCCTGGCGATCGAGAGATCGTGAGTTCAATCCTCACACATTGCACTATTGATGTGAACCCACTCCAGACACAAGCATATTTAACTTGGTTGGAGGGGTTAAAAAGACTTCTAATAATATGTAAACCGCTTTGCTAGTGAGCTATGAAAAAATCGGTTATCATTGCGCAAGTATCGTGCTTTTACTATCCTGTTTCCTAATATGACGTAAAAAGGAAATTGGATAATTCAATAATCTACCAAAAGGTACACCAAACTACCCATACTATTCGCACGTATTAAAGTTTATAACATCGCGTTAACTGCAAATTAAATTTAATCGTTATTCCCATCATGGTATCACGATCGACGTGTTACATTATTAGGGGTATTAACCCACACTAAATCAGGGTCCCTCAATAAGGGTAAACTTGGCGACTAATTAGGCGCCCTAACGCCCTAACTGTTATTACACTGCACATATATAGGCGTACCGGGTCCACTCTAGCTCCATAATTAGGTACCCTTTCTGCCATACTCTTATTAAAACTCCCTGATTAAGGAGTTAGGGGTCCTGATTCAGAGTGGTGTAATACCTCTCATGCAAGCAAGGAAGTACGAAAGCTCTACTGAAACTTTAGGTAGGTAACTATTTTGTAAAGTTTGAGGGGGTGGAATTCAATCAGTTTGTATCTTGCGTGGAATATACGTTATTCGAAAGTTATTGTATTTAGAGAAGTCATAAGTAAGTAGCCAATTATAAAATACTATGCGACCACATAAATATGAATATACCATACCTTATCTATCTAATACTATAAGAATCTTTGTCCTGACATACTGACTGACTGACTGACTGACAGACAACGCACAGCCTAAACCGCTGGTCGTAGAGACTTGAAATTTGGAGGGTATATTTGTCTTAGTACGTAAGGGTGCACTAAGAAAGGATTTTTCAAAGTTCACCCCTAAAAGGGATGAAATGGGGGTTCAAAGTTTGTATGGAGAAACAAGATTAGATAGTCTTTTCTATCCGAAACTTCACACAAGCGTTCAGTAAAAAAAAAGTAAATACGTGTTTCAGGTTTTTTGAAATTCCACCCTTAAGAGGGTGAAATGGGGTAACAAAGTGTAAAAATCAATATTGTTTCGGATGGTGCTGAAATTTGGCATGCAGATAGTTATTACGACGTTATTTCCCACTGAAAAAGGCTTTTCCGAAATTCACCCCTGAAGGGGATGAAACGGGGGTTCAAAGTTTGTATGGAGAAACAAGATTAGATAGTCTTATATATTCGAAACTTAACAGAAGTACTTAAGTAAGTACATACGTATTTCAGGCTCTTTCGAAATTCCACCCCTAAAGGGGTGAAGTGGGGTAACAAAGTCTGAAATCAATATTGTTTCGGATTGCGCTGAAATTTGGCATGCAGATAGTTCATTTGCTGTAGGTATCCGCTTAGAAAGGATTTTTCAATATTCACTTTTCAAAGGGATGAAGCGGGGGTTCAAAGTTTAAATAGTAATTTTATTTGACATTTCACACAAGTACTTCTGTATATAAATAAGTAAATACGAGTTTCAGACTTTTTCAAAATGCCACCCTAAGCGGGTGAACTGGGGTAACAAAGTCTTAAAATCAATATTGTTTCGGATTGCGCTATTGATTCGGATTCGGATTGCGAACTACTTATACTTGAGTTGCTCTATGTATCACTTACCACTAGGTGGGATAGTGGTTAAACGCTAGACTGTAAGATATAAAATAAAAATATGACAGACAAGTCCTATACATAATGTTTATGCAATTGTTTGTTATTGTGTTTTGAAATTCAGGCACACAGAGATAATATTAATGATGTCATGTGCCGTCCATGTCCACTATGCGTTAGAATGAGCACTGGTTCTTAAGACAGATGGCGGAACACATTGTATAGCCACAGATTTTCCAACTTGAGCGTGGTAGCTGGCCAAGCCGACACTAGACCGTGTCTTACAATCATGCTAGCAAATGCTCACCTACATTTTTCGATCGTAAAATCCATTGCTGCACGGCGGGGTATTGAATTTGAGTTTTTCGTGTTTTAAAGTCAGTCGTCCAGTGACTCAAATCACTGCCGTTTTCCATTCCAGTCTATTCCAAGTTCCGAGTCCATTCCAAGCGTTATTCCATCTTAGATCAAATCTTCATTTAACTTTAGGATAGTGTTCAAGTGCCTATCTGTCCGGTATAAGAAGAAGCCATTCAACCCTGTATACCGTGTTATCGAGACCAATAGATTATTGTTCGTCGAGTGGCCTTCTCAAGACAATATTGCTTTTCCTGATATCGCCAGCCAAATTACCGTACCGTAGATGGCTTTTATTACATTCCGTTTTATATTTGCTAGATTTTATTTGTTATTTTTTTACCGGCTTTAAAAAAGGAGGAGTTTCAAAGGAGGAGGATTCATCGGTTTTTACATGTATGTTTACCGATTACTTAATGATGCCTGGACCGATTTAGATAATCCTTTTTATTATTTGGCAGTGTATTTCACAGTTGGTATCATTTAAATTTCATTGAAATATGTTCAATATCTCCAGAGATATGGAGATAAATACTTAAAACTTATACTTAGTACTGAAAATGATTAGCGGGGCATTAGAAGTCGGTTCTTATAGTTTTTTTAACGATCTTAAATTATTAAATGAAGTCTTGTTTTATTGTTGTTACTCGAAAGGCTATGATGATGTGAGATAATTATCCTTTATTGTATTTTAATTATGTTTGTGTTTAGATGTTTGCATGTTTGTTTTTTAATCGCACGGAAACGGCCAACATTTCAATCCTAAGTAATTCATTAACACTTTAGAAAACCAACTGATCATATAAATGTTACACAATATCTCTGCTAATTGTGGACCAATTTCAATTATTATTTTATTCATAAGTAGGTTATGTATCAGGTGGACCTGTAATCAGTAGTCCTGTATCAAGATCTGATGAGTATCTCCAGAGATTATGGCTATAAAAATCGCTAAAAACTAGCTACTGAAACTGACTTGCGCGGTATTATATTATAAAGTCGGTTTTAACTTTCTTAATACATTGTATGTATACAATACATTACAATACAAAATTCTATATTGTATACTAATAAAAACTAACTTAAGAAACAGTAAACACATAAAACTACAGTACAATGGGCGGACTTATCGCTAAAAGAAATGTCTTCCAGTCTTCCTTTCGATGGAGAAAAGGAGATGCGTGCTGAGCAAGGTCGGTGGTGTGGTTATAAGTGAGACAAAAACAATAATTATTATTAGAAAGAAAGAAAGAAAATACATTTATTGATCACAACAAAAAACAGAAATATATATATAGAGACAAGTAAACAAAAAAGGTTCACATTAAACGTATTTTACAGTGTTGAAAAGGTCGTAACTCAGCATGGTGCGGAGTGCTTTCACACTCAGCGCTGGTTTTCAGCCACGACCTGGGAGGTGGCGGAATACAGATAAAAAAATGAGTTTAAAGAAAGTCATATATATATATATATATACATATATAAATTATATAAATATTGTATAAGATAAAGGTATATTTTAATATTATTTACAATAATAATCATTGTTGAGAAATTTTGAAATAAGAAACTAATAGGCAAGAACATAAATAAATTGAACATATTATTACACAAGTGATAGTAATAACTAATTTTATTTTACTGTGGAACAAAGGTTTCTACGAAATCAAATAAAAGAATAATCTATATTAATATCTTCTATTAATCAAAATAAGAACCATAACATAAACTACAAACTTTACTAAAACAATAATACATGAAAATATACATACACCTAATAATAAAGCCTAATAATAATAATACCTACAAAAAAATTATAGTGCATCCATTTTCTTACATATCTACATATCGAGGGCTTCACAACAAAGGGGCGTACAAGAAAAAATGCCGTTTTATATTTTATAATGCTATAGAAAGTACAAAACACGCTTTTGCTGTACGCCCATTTGTTATGAAGCCCTCGATATGTATACACACATAAATACACCTACATATCTACTTATCAAGTTTTTAAGAGACATTATTGTATCCTAATTCGTATTCCAAGTTATGAAATCCAAAGCTTCGTAGCTACACAAAAGATAATACAGTTTCACTGTGTAAGCATTAATTACTTAAACCTTCAACATCGCCAGCTGATTACATTTACTCCGTTATCTAATCGCGCCCAACGTGTTATGGCAAACAAATTGGATCAATATAGCTTGAAAGCTACTGTGCATAATTATCAAATACATAACTTAAGTTTTATGTCGCGATCTGATAAATATCTCCAGAGGTATAGGAGATAACCCCCTCAAATTTACTAAGTACTGAAAAGGCTAGACTAGCACGGCAATTGGTTATGAAAATGATCTTAAATTATGAATGTGAACTAATTTTGTAAGTAGTTTTAGGTCTTTGTTTCTTTATATATCAAGTGCCCCGCGGCTTCGCCCGCGTTAAAAACTTCTTTTGTTTACTTAAAACTTTTCTTTTGTAAAAACAATTCTATAATTAAATACATCAAATAAGAATTAGCCAAATCGGTTCACCCGTTTTCATGTTATCGCGTGACTAAGGCAATTCGGGATTCATATTTATAAAAACCGAAAACCCAAATTTACAGACTTTGTTACCTACCCCATTTCAAAAAATCCTACAACACGTACTTTATCTCATCTTATTTCGCCATACAAACTTTGAATCCCCGTTCCGTATCCGGGAGGAGTTTTTAGAAAATCCTTTCTGAGCGGATACTTACGTCATAATAACTGTCTGCATACTAAATTTCAGCGCAATCCGAAACAATATTGATTTTTAGACTTTGTTACTCCAGTTTATCCTCTTAGGGTGGCATTTAAAATAAGTCTGAAACTCGTATTTACTTATTTATTTACTTACTTATGTATTTATTTATTTACGTACTTGTGTGAAATGTCGAATAAAATGACTATCCAAACTTTGAACCTCCGCTTCATCCCCTTGAAGAGTGAATTTTGAAAAATTCTTTCTTAGCGGATACCTAAGTCAAAATAACTATCTGCATGCCAAATTTCAGCGCAATCCGAAACAATATTGATGTCAGACTTTGTTACCCCACTTCACCCTTTTAGGGGTGCAATTTCGAAAGAGCCTGAAACACGTATTTACTTACTTAAGTACTTGTGTTAAAATTCAAATAGAAAATCTAATCTTGTTTCTCCATACAAACTGAAATTGAACCCCCGTTCATCTCCTTCAGGGGTGAATTTTGGAAAATACTTTCTCAGAGGCTACTAACTTCGTAATAACTTTCTGCATGCCAAATTTCAGCGCGATTCGAAACAATATTGATTTTCACACTTTGTTACCCCATTTCACCCTCTTAGGGGTGTAATAAAAAAAAACTGAAACACGTATTTACTTATTTTTTTACTGGAGCACTTGTATAAAGTTTTGACTAGAAAATACTATCTAATCTTGTTTCTCTATACAAACTTTGAACCCCCATTTCACTTCCTTAAGGAAACATTAACTTTGGAAAATCCTTTCTTAGACTATCCAATCTTGTTTCTCCATACAAACTTTGAACCCCCATTTCATCCCCTTAAGGAAACATTAACTTTGGAAAATCCTTTCTTAGTACACCCCTACGTACTAAGACAAATATACCCTCCAAATTTCAAGTCTCTACGACCAGCGGTTTAGGCTGTGCGTTGTCTGTCAGTCAGTCAGTCAGTCAGTATGTCACGACAAAGATTCTTATAGTGTTAGATGATTAGTAAAGAAAAATACCACCTCAGTGCTCCCAGCCAACCTTACCTGCCCGTGGTGCATCCTGCTGACCAACTAATGAGGCTCTGGCGAGCGACAAATGGCGGCATATAACCATTCCAAATTACGGCGTACCTTAATACTACAGGTCGGTGACGGGCAGCAGCGTCACCGGTGCGAGGAGCTACGTCCTGCGATCGCCAACCCGCCTGCCCAGCGTGGCGATTTGGGCATAGGTACCCCTCCCAATGAGCCAAAGATCGGTCTCAGTGGCGAATCTTGGGAGAGGCCTACGTCCAGCAGTGGACGTAGGCCTCTCTGCTGATTATGATGATATGATGAAAGAGTTTCCATCTAAGTGGACGTCTATAAAACCTTTTTTCCACTGGTTAGTATAATTTTATCACAACCCACCAGCTATTTACTTTACTGGAATTGAATGTATCCTTAGGGTTGCGTGGGATGAGTTTATAGTTAAGAGCAGGGATAGATACTTAAGTGACTAAAATAGTTTGTCTTAATTTATTGCCAGTTTTGAAATAAAATAGATGAATTAGGTACTTATTATTTGTAGCGTAAATCTGATAGATTTGAACCGACTTTCCAAAAAGAAGAAGGTTCTCAATTCATTTGTTTTTTTTGTATGTATGTTACGCGATTACTCCGTCAATTCTAAACCGAGTCGAATGATTTTTTTTTGTTATCGGTAGGGTATGTTTTCGAGGTGGTCCCATTGTAATTTCATCGAGATCTGATAAGTATCTCCAAAGATATGACGATAAACGTCTCAAACTTACTACTGAAATTTACGCAGGGCATGGAAGTCGATTATTTCGTTTTTAAACTATCTTAGTTATATAAAAGGATTTTTTTTCTCAGGTAAGTTCAAAATGAAATAAAACACTTTAAAGTTATGGTAAAGGTCTTTTATTTGATTTATTTAATAGATATCTTTATACCATGTTTAAATATAATATGATTTCGGCATATGACCGCGAGGACTACCATAATCAAAGCGCAATCGTGAAGTCCAATTTTCGACAACTTCATCGAATAACTGGAGCCGTATGTATATAAGCTATAGCACGGTGAATGTTGACTTCCAAACGATCCAATGTCTAGTTTAACAGCATAGACTTCTGACTTCATATATCCCCAAATATAGTAATCAAAAGATGTGAGATCACAAGACCGTGGAGGCCAGTTCAGTACAGGTCCATTACGTGAAATGATGCGCTCAAACGTTCCCGCAATATACACAAAAGACAAATTCTACTATCCCAAGCACGACTATTTATCATGTGTAGTTTAGGATTTCCCATGGCCATCTTCCATTTCCATCCACAGGCACAGATTCTCATATGTGTATATAAAATTTCAGCTTAATAGGGGGTCAAAAGTGTAATATTTGATTACCCCTAGACACCGGGAAAGGTAAAAATCAGGATAAAATCTTATAAAAAAGTGAAATTGATTTCGCAACATTTACGATTCATGTAAATTGCTATCTATCTGCTACTATGTAAAGATTTCAAGTTACTTTTTGGGGTCATAAGTTCGAGCAAAAAACGCTTCATTATTTCTTTTTAGTATATTTGTCGTTAAATCCCTTATAGCAATACATACTTTGTAAAAATTTCAAGATATCTACCTATTACGGTTAAGGAGATACAGCCCTGTAAAGTGCAGACAGACGCACGGACGGTCGGACGGACGGACAGCAAAGTCTCAGTAATAGGGTTTCTTTGGTTCCCTTTGGGTACGGAACCCTAAAAAGCGACAGAAACCTTTATAGTTTAGTGCACTCGCAATTCCACAAATAGACAGAAGTGGCGTTGCATCGCAAAAGCAGCAAGAAGAACGATGACGAAGACCCACCGTGTACGCCGTCTTTTCAACCACGACCACTTTGACAAGAGTAGTACGATTAGAAGAAGAAGAAGATCGATGCAATATCTAATCATATATACCATGAGTTGATACGAGTCATGTCGTGTACTACATAGTAAAATTTAAAAAACAATCCAGACCTTGCGGTAAGCCCCCAGTACCCCAAAAGTTTTGACAGTCAACTCGGTCTCGGCGAATTTTTCCTTCATATTTTATTCATGCGAAAAGAAAACCACCCGACCTCCAAAACATTTTATTCCACGACGATACTTCTCCTTTTAGGAATACATATAAAACGCCAATGCACCTGGCAACTCGTTCGCTCCCGAAATACCTTATTGATTTTCACGACGCCGTCTCGAGGCTGACTTTCATTGGAACATCTGAGATGCAGTGCATTATTTATCTTTCTGAGGTTCAGGTCAGACCTTGGTTCTGTTGAATTCTTTCATAGAAATGTAGAAGGTACATTATGACTAGCGCGATTTCACTTTGACAGCACGTCAAAACCTCGCATCTGTGAGATATCGAATGACCTTCTCGCTTCTAGCTCAAGGGGAAAATCGGGAGCTGTAGAATGGAGTTACCTTCACTGACAAGCGATTGTAATAAAATGATTGCTGATATTTTTGCACATTGTAACATTTAATCCAAAATGTCATCGTATCGACGGGATTCGATCCCGCGCCTCCTGGGAAAAATGCCATGGTGGTAGGACACTATCTAATGTCCGTCTGGCCAGCTACCACCCTCAAGAAAATCTGTCGTCAAACATCTAATGTGTTCTGGCAGCTATCCTTGAGAGCCAATTCCCATTCTAGGCCCAGCGTGCTTACCATTTTCAACCGCATCATCACTTACCAACAGGTGAGATAGTGGTCAAACGCTAGCCTATAAAATATATTAAAAAAAAATATATACAGGTTGTGGCGTAAACAGTAGTCAAGCCGTCACCTGTGGGTAGAGGGCTTCACTATTGTTTAGAAAATCAAATTGTGTGTTCAGTAAAACTATCATGGTTTTCGAGTTATTGACCATTCTCAAAATTTAAGAGTCATCAAGGGTGTAATTATCACCCTTGATGACTCTTTTCGATGACATGACCAGAAATTAAAATATTTTCTCAATCTAATTTATGAGAAATACTCTTGGATAAATGCGCTATTAAATGTAAACTGTCTTTTTTATACCGGTACCTTTATATTTGTATTATTTTTATTTACATTTACTTTCAAAATTTACTGAGAGGTATAGGTAAATCGAAAGTTTCAGCGCCTCTGGTGTAAAAAAATGTATGAAAAAATATGCGACCAAGCTTTCAAAAATAAGCGTATATTATTAAGATTCCAAAACGATATAATACATGGTATTTTTAGCTTTCCGTCCAAAGTAAATGCCTATTAATGAGACCAAGGGTGATTTATTCCAAATATAGATATTCAACTATTATTATTAAATTGACAAATAAAATTATTTATGGCACAGGAATTGTGAACATCATGACAATAAAATTGCCATCAGCCGAGATAATGGTCAAACGCTAGCCTATCACGTAAGTAAAATTAATAACAACAGTTTTATTAAAATTCATAATATCACAATAACTGCTCAAAATGAAAGTTAAAGTGAAAGTGAAAGTGAAAAAGTGTATTAATGACACTTAGTTATTATAAAAAGATACAAAATAAAAGTACAAGAATTTAAGATTTATGCGTATAAATCTTTGACAAAAGTGTCATTAATCGGCCCCACCTCAGCATAACTGTTGGTCTGATGACCAACGCTGGTCTTCCGGTGATGCCGGTCAGCAACGTCACGTTACAGGCTAACAGGTAACAGTAATAACATACATACAGGCTATAACTGTTTTATGTACCTGTACCTGTAGGTACAGGTACATAATTTATACAACAATACCAAATTAACCAACAAACCAACAATAACAAATTAATTCTAAAACTATCAATATTTTGCAGGTTCCTCAGCGGCGGTGGAATATTATTCCAACATTTTGTATAGCGGAAACCGCCACGAAAAGCATCGGAGCTGTGGGCTTGAGTGGAGAGCTGCGGAGCGCACTGTCGGGATTCAACAGACCTATGTCTGGAGCGCCAGGACAATTTATTGTATAAATACGATGGTTCTTTAAATTTAATTACTCCGAAAACGAGACATGCTAAATGGAGTTTTCTACGGTGCTTCATTTTCAGAATGTTATGTTTGTTGAAAAATGGTGTCACATGAGCTCTGAACGGTATATTGAAACAAAAACGTGCACATGCATTTTGCACTCTTTGTATAAGTTTTTGTGTTCGTGTTAGAAGTCTAGGGCCAAAAACAATATCCATATAATTTAACTTGGATAATATCAAAGGCTCAACAAGCTCGATGCGCAAGCCTTCCTTCAAATAAGGTCTTATACGATAAATCATTTTAAGTTTGTAAAAGCAACTCTGAACACATTTGGAAATATGTTGCTCATATCTTAAATTGCAATCCATAAATAATCCTAAGTTGCGAGCCTCATATACACGTTCAATAGGACTGTTTCTGAGAATAACACTAACAGAGGGTCTAATTTTAGCTAGTTGGTTTTGATTGCCAAATATTATATATTTACTTTTAGTCGGGTTCAGAATAAGGCAGTTTTCATCTGACCAGGACAAAATACTGGCAAGGTCTTCATTAAGTTTGGCAATCGCACTGTCTATATCGCTAGGTTCGCATGAGATGTACAACTGAGTATCGTCAGCATAAATGTGAAACTTACAGTGTTTTATATGGTTTTTGATATCTGCCGAATACAAAATAAAAAGGATTGAACCCAAAATTGATCCCTGAGGGACTTCTCGTTTAAAATGCGCACCACGAGTCCTGATGCAGGGTCTGCATACCCCTTTTTTCTCATTTACACTATCCAGTGCCGGTGGTACCCCCAGAGGAAGAAGTCCACTGGGCTTAAGTTCGGTCATAGAAAAGATAATAATACTACGGTTCGGTGACCGTTGTAGCCACAGAACAGTTCCCAGGCGGCCAATCCAACGCCCGTAATATGTATGGTTAAGGTACTCGCGGACAACTTGGGCGTAATGCGAAGGGCAGACATGTTGCAACCACATTCTTCTCCATTGATCTAATGGCATGTCTTCCAACAAAATGGGCAATTCATTTTGCAAAACATGAAAATATATTCTGCCACCCAGTGTGGATGGCAATTAATAAAAAGCTAATAAAAAGTAGACCGCCAATCCAGTCACTGGACTAGATTGCTCACTGGAATGAGAATATTCCAGTTCCGGTTCACATTATTCGAGTGGCATGCCAGCGGTAGATTAGATCGCTGGACTGGAACACTATTGTATTTCTTCTACTGGGAATGTCGAAAGGAACTGGTGTACAAGAAACCGACTATTTCAATCGAACATTTACGACAGTGTGTGGAGACAGCGGTGCAAGAAATAATGTAAATGATAAAAAAGGGGTATGCAGACCCTGCATCAGGACTCGTGGTGCGCATTTTAAGCAGTTATTGTGATATTATGAATTTGAATAAAAACTATCTCTTATAATTTGTTCTTACCTGATAGGCTAGCGCTTGACCATTATCTCGGCTGGTGGCGATTTTATTGTCATAATGTTCACAATTCCTGTGCCATAAATCATTTTATTTGTCAATTTAATACTAAAAGTTGAATTACTTTATTTCGAAAAAATCGCCCTTGGTCTCGTCAACAGACATTTCCCTTAAATTGAAAGCTGAACATACCATACCATATATTATTTTGGAATTTCAATGAAATACGCAAATTATTGGTAGCTTGGTTGCACATGTTTTCATACATTTTGTTTACATCATAAGCACTGAAACTTTAAAGTATCTTATACCTCTCAGTAAATTTTGAAATAAAATGGTTAATAATACAACAATTAAGGTAACGGAATAAAAAAGACAGTTTACATTTGATTTAGCATTTATTAGATTTATCATAGATTTCGCATTTATCCAAGAGTATTTTTCAAAAATCAGATTGAGAAAATATTTTAATTTGTGGTCATGTCATCGAAAAGATTAATCAAGGGTGTAATTATTATTAAATTTTGAGAATGGTCAATAACTCGACAACCATGATAGTTTTACTGAACACAAATTTTGATTTTCTGATCAGTCATGAAGTCCTCCATCCACAGGTGACGACTTGACTACTGTTTACGCCACACCCTGTATATGCCCGAAACCCATCGATACGATGCAATGTTAAATTGTATATTAAAATGTACAAACATATAAAGTGTAGAAAAATAAAAAAACCCAATATTTGAATGCTGATATGTTTTTGAAAGGATTGACTATGAACGATTGATTTACATAAGATTTCATAAATGTTTTCTTGACTCATCTATATTTTTATTAAATTTTATGACCATCCATCGAATGATTTAACATTTTACTTAAAATATAACGACAATTGCATGCATAAAAAGTTAAATTATTATTTTTAATAATATATTTTAATATAAGGACAAATTGAAATTACACACCATTATGTGGTAAAATGTGGAAACTACATGAAATGTACATGCTATCTCCTTGTAAAAACCTACATACTGCAAATAAATAAATTTGTATTTGTTTTGTACGACATTCCGAGTATTTGGATCATTCCTTCCCCCGGGGGAGTCAATATTACTTTCCCGCGCCCGTAGACTTAACCTCCAATTATCCTTACACGTATTCCTTGGGGTTACTCATTTAGCACTTTCAGTGGTCGTCGCGATCTTACTTCGTAAACTCCCGAGAAAGCACATCGGAAATGCTCGAAACCTGGGTCGAGACAGTCGACAACAAACAGTAGTGAGTATAATTTGAACGATATAACCATATTTTTTAGTGGCAGGACTCTGCTAGTCCGCCTGAGGCGGTACCACCACTTTGCCAATTAATTTTCAGCCGTGAAATCGGAATGTTTTTCCGTTGAAATGGCAAGGTGCCCAGTGAAATTACAGGGCATGTGAGACTCAACATCTTTATGTCTCAAGGTTACAGGCGCAGTGCAGTGACATGCAAAATTCTGGCAGAAATCAGAATCTGAATTTTGCATGCCGTTGTATTTGTTATAGGTAGACGTCATCGCTTACCATTAGGCAAGCGACGTACTTGTCATTTCTTTTTGTTACCTTTTACCATACTATATATATATTTATATTATGCAGCTGACAGACGGACGATCAGTTCCATTCGGATCATGATATGTACTGTGATCAGTATGCCTTTTTAGGGTTCCGTACCCAAAGGGTAAAACGGGACCCTATTACTAAGACTCCGCTGTCCGTCTGTCTGTCTGTCTGTCTGTCTGTCTGTCTGTCCGTCTGTCACCAGGCTATAGCTCATTAACCGTGATAGTTAGACAGTTGAAATTTTCACAGATGGTGTATTTCTGTTGCCGCTAGAACAACAAATACTAAAAACAAAATAAAGTTAAAAATTAAAGGGTGTCCCCATACAAACAACGTGTTTTTAAACGCCATCTATCTAATGAGTTTCGGCAAAATGACATAGATGGCGCTAGTAAACGAGCCCCGTCTTTCTAGATCGCGACCAAACCAAATATTCTTGGTAATATCAATTAATCAAACATATGAGGTTGAAACACTGTTATGTTTTGTATTGTACGGAACCCTCCCTAAGTGTGCGATATGAGACGCGATGCTGACTCGCACTTGGCCAGTTTTATTTTAGATTGTGTTTCATAGTTTCACATTTTTTTTGATAAAAATTGTCTGAGGTACTGAAACTTAAAGGTAATATAACAGCTGAATGGATCATCAATTTTGTTTTTTTTTTGTTTTTATCCAAAGCAGCCAATTATGCTTTTGCTATTTTTAGTGCCAGCAGTTGAGATCTTTTTATTAGATTTATAAAAAATAGATATTATTGTGATTTCAAAGAACAGAAAAATCTACATAAAAAATATGACCTTTCGACAAGCTCTCGCACCGAACTTATTGGATCTAGTTCCTATTCTAGTTAGATTAGTTTAGAACTAGTTCAAGTCATTATCTGACTTCTTTAGGTAGTAAGATATTAAACACGTGTAACATACCCTTTTCTCGAAATTTAAATTACCACATCAATAATTTTTTGGCAAATTTCCGCGAACTACCTTCAAACAAGCTTAAACGAAAAAGCCTTTTAAAGGCACTCGGTTTCACGAAGTTTAAAGTGAAAATGGAGAACACAGTGACGTCAAGAGATAAATGAGTGAAAGTATCCGCTCAGATTTCGTTTTTTTTTCGACTTTTTCGTTAATATATCAGTAAAACTCTTGAGTGTGTTTGTTATTGTTAGTGTTGATGGTTTATCAGTTGGCGCTATTAGCGTCTGATGTGACGTCTGATATTTCTGATTCTGATAATTGAATTGTGAAATTTATTTTCAGAATTTTTCGAGTTGCCAAGCATTCGTCTATGAAAAAAGATTGACCTGAGTTGCTTCAAAAGGAGAGTTGCAAGATTCCTCTTTCAAAGGGGCAGGCCACTTTAGTATATTTTTGTGTCGATTACAGAAAAGATTCCTTCTAAAAATGATTAAACCTTTTCCACGTAATCACGTAATGTTTACTAATTACTGTAACCTCACTAACTGACGTTCACTATAACTGACTTACTTTTAACTACTAATTAAAATGCCTACCAGGCGTCGCTATCTGAATCAGTAGGGCTATTCTGTAAGCTATCTCGACAGCGGAATCCGCGGTGAGATTCGAATTTCGTACTACGAAATTCGATCGTAACATGATTGTAATACGGTTGAATTTCGTAATACGAAATTCAAATCTCACCGCGGATTCCGCTACCGAGATAACTTACCGAATAGCCCTACAGGCGTCGCTATCTGCATTTCACTCTCACAATAATTAACAGGGACAACTGACAGTTGTGTTAAGACAGATACTCGTAATGAGTATTTGTCAGATATAAGTATTTTAAAGATTTTTTTCACTGAAATATTGGAAACGGCTGTACAGCAAAATCTTCAAAATGCTTATATCTGACAGATACTCGAAATGAGTATCTGTTAGGTATAAACATTTTGAAGATTTTGTTTATGGATAATAGAATAGTAGAATTTTGTTATTGAAATAGCAGTAACTGTCATACCTTTACTGGAAGATAGAGATAGCAACTGCCAGTCAAAAGTAAGTTAAATATTGGAACCGGGGGTAAATTATATAAAATTATATTATATATAATTATATTATTTAATATCGTTTAAAAAACTGAAAGAACCGACTTCCAACGTCGCGCTCGTCATTTTCAGTACTTAGTTTGTGGTGTTTATCTTTATATATCTGTAGATGCCCAACATATCTCGATGAAATTTAAATGGAACAACCTGTAAAGTTATTATCAATTCATATACAAAAATCCAAATCGTTTTAAAAAAAAATACATTCAGTCGATCATAGAACCTCCTCCTTTTTAAAGTCAGTTAAAAAGGTGAGATAGTGGTCATAAGGTAGTAGTCTATCTATCTTCTTCTTCTAATACTATAAGAATATTTGTCCTGACATACTGACTGACTGACTGACTGACAGACAACGCACAGCCTAAACCGCTGGTTGAAGAGACTTGAAATTTGGAGGGTACTAAGACGAGTGTCTTACGTCTACGTACGTAAACGTGTACTAAGAAAGTATTTTCCAAAATTCACCCATTTAAGGGATAAAATAGTGGTTCAAAGTTTGTATGGAGAAACAAGATAAGACAGTATTTTCTATTCGAAACTTTACACACGTGCTTCAGTAAAATAATAAGTGAATACGTGTTTCAGACTTTTTTCAAATTCCATCCCTAAGAGGGTGAAATGGGGTAACAAAGTCTGAAAATCAATATTGTTTCGGATTGCGCTGAAATCTGGCATGCAGATAGTAATCACAACGTTAGTTCCCTCTGAGAAATGATTTTCAAAAATTCACCTATTAAGGGGATGAAACGGGGATTCAAAGTTTGTAAGGAGAAAAAAGATTAGATAGTTTTTTTTTTATTCGAAACTTCACACAAGTAAATAAATAATTCGGATTGCGCTGAAATTTGACATGCAGATAGTCATTTTGACGTAGGTATCCGCTAAGAAAGAAGTTTTCAAAATTCACTTTTAAGCGGATGAAACGGGGGTGTTCAAAGTTTGTGTGAAGAAACAATATTAGAAAGTTTTTTTCTATTCGAAACTTCACACAAGTGCATAAGTAAATAAGAAAATAGGTGTTTCAGGATTTTTCAAAATACCACCCCTAAATGGGTGAAGTGGCGTAACCATGTCTGGAATCAATATTGTTTCGGATTGCGCTGAAATTTGGCATGCAGATAGTAGTTTTAACGTAATGTATCCGTTAAGAAAAGATTTTTCAAAATTCACTCTTTAAGGGGATGAAACGGGAGTTCAAAGTTTGAACCAATTTGGCTTTAACTTCTTTGATGTCTTTTATGATAGAAAGATTAGCTTATTAAGAACAAGATTAAGCCAAAATGTACATAATAATTACTGTCCTAATTTACCTATAAAAGATCTATGTACGAAAATTAGCAGCCACCAGTATCATAAAAATTGTACAATTATAGTGCAGCTAGGCAACAGCACAAATGTAAAAAAAACTGATATTAATAACCTAATTGAACTTTTATCAGACATTGCCAGCAAAGGTATCAGTAAAATAATAGTGTGCTCATTTCCATACTTAAAACACAGGAGTAGTACTGTTAATATCAATAATCATATACATAAATTAAATTTGACATTATATAATCAGACATGTCGCCTGAGCGACTTTTTGTATTTCGAATGTAATACATTTATGAGTAAGCTTTTATTGACAAAGGATACTTTGTATCTCAAAAAGACTGACATCTCGACCATTGCTAAGTTATTAGCATTCAATATATATGATCCAGTTTTACATGTTGTAGCGGATCACACAGACAAGCTCCAATGTAGTGGTGTTACTATGCGGGGTAATTGTAGTGTAGTTGACAAAGTTAGTTTAAACTAACGCTTAGGACAATGGGGAGGCCAGACTTAATCAACATTTTCCATCAAAATATACAAGGCCTCTCCAGCAAAGCCTTAGAATTAGAATTATTTCTCGACTTTTATAAAGTTGATATAATGTGTATTACTGAACACTGGTTTGTGAAAGGTACTTTGTTACCAATAATCAGAAATTATACAATTGCAAGCACATTTATTAGACAGAAGGCAATTCGCGGTGGCTCACTTATATATGTATCTGAAAATTGTAATTTTAAGGAGCGTAAAGACATTGTAGCTTTGTCTGTTGAACGATGTATTGAATTATCTTGTATAGAGCTGGGGCAACATATAGTCATCTGTGTATACAGACCTCCATCGGCTGATTATAAAATGTTTGAGACAATTATGGAAGAAGTCATGATGAAAGTCTTCAACACCCCGAAATCTTTGATAGTTTGCCGTGACTTTAATGTTAATTTAATTGAGCAGTCACCGCTCAGTGATAAGTTAAAAAATTTATTTCTTAGCTTTAATTTAAAGCATCTTTTTAACCAGCCGACTAGAATCACTAGCTCATCAGCAACCTGCTTGGACAATGTGTTTTGCAACTGTGAACCTGAGAAAATTGCAATCTTTGATAAACTTGGCTCCGACCATCTGGGACAGAGTGCCACATTTTCATGTAAAACATCCACCAAAGGTCAAGAATACAAATACAGGCCCATTACAACCAATCGGGTTGAACAGTTTGTGGATATCATTGACAAGCAACTAATGAACCTAATATTTTCTGAGGATCCCGATGACCTATGCAGCACTTTATCTCAAATGTTGGGTGCAGAGTTCAATAATATTTTTAAATTTAAAACTATTACAAGAGCTGGGAAAATTCGGTTCGATGACTGGGCTACTCCTGGTATTTACAAAAGTAGAAATAATTTGTACAACTTATACTCACAAAAACAAATTAATTTACACAATACTAAATTCATAAATCACTTAAAACTATATTCCAAAACTTTTAAAGTGGTTTGTCAGACAGCAAAATCTTTGCATTTTAGTAGAAAAATTAAGCATGCTGATGATAAAATAAAAACAACATGGAAAATCATCAATACTGAAACTGGAAAAATAAAACAAAGAGACAGTAAGATCATCTTAAAAATTAACAATAAATTAATCATGGATAGTAATGAGGTTGCCAATACATTTGATGAGTTCTTCTCTCAAGTACCCATTACTACCACTCAGTCCATAAATTCTAGTCCCGCTGATGCTTATTCTATATTATCAAAGTGTGTAAATAAATGTGATACCTTGTTCCAGTTCAAACACGTAACTGCAGACTCAATTGTGAAAACATTTAAAATGCTCAAACAAAAGAAAACCGAGGACCTGTGGAGAATGTCAACCACAGTTCTCAGTTACATTATTACTGTTATTAGCCCATACTTAGCTTTTATTTTTAACAGATGCGTTGATCAAGGTGTCTTCCCGGATTTGATGAAAAAAAGTAAATTGATTCCTTTATTCAAATCAGTAAACAAAAATGATCCATCTAACTATAGACCAATCTCTTTACTACCGGCATTGAGTAAAATTTTTGAAAAAGTAATATTAGACCAGCTTTTAACACATTTTAACATGAATGATCTTTTAAATAGCAAACAATTTGGATTTACTAAAGGGCGTTCTACTACTGATGCAGGAATAGGTCTTCTTAAACATATATTTGATGCATGGGAGAAAGCACAAGATGCTATTGGCGTGTTCTGTGACCTATCAAAAGCATTTGATTGTGTCTGTCATGAAACACTAATTTACAAATTAAAATACTACGGTGTTGAAGGTAAGGCACTTGATCTGGTATCATCATACCTCTGTAACAGAACACAGATGGTTGAAGTCAATGGCGTCAGGTCATCTGGATCCCTCATAAAAATGGGAGTCCCGCAGGGATCGATCCTAGGACCTTTTTTATTTCTAGTTTATATCAATGATTTACCGTCATTCGTACAGAACCTATGTGATATTGTTTTGTTCGCAGATGATACTTCCTTGATATTCAAAATAGATAGGACTACACCTAACTTTGACGATGTAAACAAATCAATAACACAGGTTCTGAATTGGTTTACAACCAATAACTTATTGTTAAACGCAAAAAAAACTAAATGTATTAATTTCTCTCTACCAAATGTAAAAAAGGGTATCCTAAATAGAAGTATATTAATAAATGATGAACCATTAGAACTTGTTGAATCCACAACATTCTTGGGCATCACCCTGGATTCAAAGCTTCAATGGGGTTCTCAAATATCGGTTCTAGCAGGTAGGTTAAGCTCCGCTGCATACGCAGTACGTAAAATTAGATTTTTAACGGACGAAGCCACTGCAAGATTGGTCTATTTCAGCTACTTCCACAGTATAATGTCTTATGGCATTTTATTGTGGGGGAAAGCCGCTGAAATCCAATCAATATTTGTTTTGCAGAAACGAGCTATTCGCTCTATATATAGTCGCGAGATTCACTTCGTGAAAAATTTAAGGAAATTAAAATTCTAACAGTGGCATGTCAATACATTTATGAAAATATTTTGTTCATACGCAAGAATATAAATGATTATAAGAAAAGGTCTGATGTACATAATTTTAATACAAGACATAAAAATAGATTAATTATACCTAATTTCAGACTGCAGAAAGTTAGTGGTTCATTCATGGGGAACTGTGTACGCTTTTACAATAAGCTACCTAAAGATATTGATCAACTGCCTATGAGCAAATTTAAAATCTATGTAAAATCCAATTTGATGAAAAAATCATACTATACAATAGGTGACTATATGGATGACAAAAATGCATGGCCTGAATGCCCCAAGTTCCAAGAACAAATATAAATTGTATTATAATTAATAATATATTGTTAAAATTTTAAAGCTGACATGTACAATTAATTAAAAAAAAAAGATAAAATGACAAGACAAGCCCCATAGAGTTTCTTGGTGTTTCTTCTCTGATGGGAGTATTTCCGAAACACCGGTAGATTCAACAGCCATTCAGTTTTCCCCTTTTGTCCGCAGATTTTCTTTCTAGGCTTGCCATTTTTATTTTTATTTAAACAATATTATGCAGCTGACAGACGGACTATCAGTTCCATTTGGATCATGATATGTACTGTGATCGGTATGCGTTTCTCTATGTTGTGTTTCACTATTTCACTTTTTTATTTTTTTTATATAAAAATTGTCTGAAGTACTGAAACACACAGTTACATGTATGGTTGGTTTTAACCTACTTTAATTTTTTTTTAATATTCTGACGTAAACGATTGGATGACAGCTGAATGGTTCATTACTTTTTTTTTCTAATTCAAAGCGTTAAATTCTGCTTTTGCTATGTTTACTTGATAATTGGTTATGATTTATGATTTTGACGTGTATATGTGCGTATATTTATACTGCCTACATACTGAATAAATGCTTTGATTTGATTTGATTTGAAAGGTTTTTAGAAAATTTGTTTAAATAACTTTTTAACTAACTAACTAAAATATATCTTTATATAACTTTTTAATATATATAACTTATATATAACTTATATTTAACTTTTTAAATAACTAACTAATCTTTATAATATTAGTATAGATTAGTATAGATTATACATAGATCAGTCGGGGTGGTTTATAAATCTATACTAATATTATAAAGAGAGAACATTTGTATTTTCGTATTTTTGTATGTTTGTAATGAGTAAGCTCAAAAACTACTGAACCGATTTAAAAAATTCTTTCACTAATACATAGAATGGACTTTCGGAATAAAAATAGGCTATATATTATCCCGTTTAAATCAAAGGTACATTCGTGGAGACCTAATTTGCAACCTAATTCGGCTAATAAACGGTCGAAAAAACACGTTTCTTACGAACGCTGCTTAATTGAAAATAGACAGAAGAATATTTTCTATGCAAGAGTTGTACAACTTAATAAGACCTACAAAAAAGTCCGCGACAGCATATGTCTATCTCTTAAAGTTGACTCACAGTAACCATTTTAATCTTAAAATTTTTGTTAAAAAATATTACATAACTTCCAAGGCTATTTTCAAGTATATAGTATTCATCCTTATCCAAATAATTACGTTAATTAGCTTGGCCACATATTATAGATTAAAATTGTCCTTTACAGTATATAATTCAAATCTTTACGAAATCTCCCAACCAGCAAAAACTACACTTAAAATAATCTCTAGACCACTGTTTTCTTGCTCTTATACCATTATTATATCGTCGTATAAGCCTGGATTTGGGCACCATTTATAAGCGTAATTTGTTAATATCTTTCTAATATCAGTCTTATTGAATGTTGTTTTCACTAAAATTATTCTTATAAAAACTAATTTAAGCGTACATAGGCTTACATTGTTTTGACGTTAAGAGTCCTGTGAGCGTAAGAAAGTTTATTTTGATTTTACATAAGATCAAACACAATCGTAAAAAAACTTGGTGTAGTGTTTGTTCGAAAGTTACAACTAATAAAAAAGAAATCGAAAACAGTAAGGATAAAGGTTTTAATAATTTATATTATAATAACCGTACCATTATTAACAAGTGTTTCGTTTTATGCTTTTCGATAAGTATTAGTATTGGAAAATATTATTTACTGTAAAGTAGACCCTAGTTTATGCTTCACAACTCGTGCGCTTCATCAATATATAGTATTTAGTATTCTTGTTTAATTATTTTATTTGTTAATTTGTATTAAAAGCGACGCCATTAGTATTGCATTTATTAGAATCACTATAAGACTATTTTAAGCTCATTTACATCATTCCAACATGACTCCATGTTGGAATAACTTAGAGATCCTTGAATTGACATAAAACATTTATTTTCATTTAAGAGTGAACGTTTGTTATGTGAAGTGGTATTTTATGTGACCGCACTAAAATACTTTAGGTGAAATATAATAGTCAACATCAAATGTTACTCTCACAATTTTAGTCACAAATTCGATTTAAGATTAAACTTTCTTAAATTAGACTCGTTTTCTCCATTGTAAGTATGATGATTCAATATCACTCTAATACTGTGCCTATCCACTGCTGTTGATCTTATAATAGTTTTGAATAAGATCAATATTTACATGTTTTAAGTACTCTAATTAAATGCTGATATTAGTCTAACATTCTTACAATAGCATTCAGAAAATATGTAATAAAATTAAATGAGCTTAGAAAATGTGAATATGAGAGCTAATTTATCTCAAGTGTGATAAGTCTTAATAAATGCTTTTTTAGGAGAGTGTGGCTTACAACGGCACTGTAAATTTAAACTTATATGCATAATTAAGACAAGGTATTAAGATCAAGCGTATTTGAGCCTGTAACGGCTTGTCAGAGACTAATATAGGAGCGATAGCAATGACGAAAACAGATAAGAGACCACTATAAGCTCAGAACTCTTATAAAGTGAGAAACGTAAGACGATTTTGCTAGTTGGGTATCCTTAACGCCAAAGGGCCGTCCAATCACTACGTAAGTATATTAAAACAAAGTCCTTCACTGCATCTGTATGTCTGTTCGCAATAATCTCAATAGCTACTGAACGGATTATCATGCGGTTTTCACCAATAGCCAGAGTGTTTATGAGGAAGGTTTAGGTGCATGTTTCGTTAAGGTTTTGTGTAAATTGGATGAAATATGACGATGGTTGTTAAATAAGTTCATATTTTATATTCGGTGCAACAAACTGATGCAAATTTTGTAGGCATATATGTTCTACCCGTGCGAAGCCGGGGCGGGCTGCTAGTCTTTTCAATAAAAACATTCCAATGACTCTAAACACGACATTTAAAATCTGAGCTGTAAGTTGGTGTGGATTTGAGTATTCTGTAGAGTACAGGAGATGTCCCAGCATCAGGTCAATGCTTCCATGTTCTTACAATATCGTTGAAGAAGAAGATTTTCGAATTGATCAGACCTATGAAAGTTGATTTCATAGCGCAATTAACTAGAAAAAAGCTCATAGTTTTATATCGATTGAACGAATTTTCATGAATCAAAGCTAAGAACACTCTCGATGAAGACATCTATCAAACAAAAAAAAAATCAATAATAAAATCAATATCGGTTCATCTGGTTGGGTGCTAAGATGCTATAGACAGACACAGATACACACGTTAAACGTATTTTTTCTTTGATCCCATGATTTGATTGATTTTGATGCCATTCAAAATCAATCAAATCATGATCCCACTACCTCTGTACGAAAACTCATGATTCATGAATACACATAAAACTTTCATTGGTAGGTATATAGCTAGGATTAGAACCAACGATCGTCGGGTCAGAATCAGGGTAACTATCCTTTACGCCAAAGGGCCGTCCAATCACTACGTAAGTATTATAAAACAAAGTCCTTCACTGCATCTGTATGTCTGTTCGCAATAATCTCAATAGCTACTGAACGGATTATCATGCGGTTTTCTCCAATAGCCAGAGTGTTTATGAGGAAGGTTTAGGTGCATAATTCGTTAAGGTTTTGTGTAAATTGGTTGAAATATGACGATGATTGTTAAATATGTTAATATTTTATATTTGATGCAACAAACTGATGCAAATTTTGTAGGCATATATGTTCTACCCGTGCGAAGCCGGGGAGGGCTGCTAGTAATATTATAAAATATAACTTAGTTATAAATAGAAAATATTATAATTCCACTTTCCTAGCTCTGAGTCTGCTCAACGCACTCATTGTTCAGGAGAACCAGAAAGATATTGACATATTTTGTTAGAGATTTCAGGCACTTATAACACACCTATAAATTTCTTTTGTTAATTCATAATGTTACCTTTAAGACTTTTTTTGTAATTAAAAATACATGCTAAAGCATGTCATGCGTTTTGGCTTATGCTGTAAGCGTAACAAGCACGTATTAAGAAAAAAATTTAAAAAAATAGGGTAAAAATGTGTTGCCCACAATGTGTTGCCATGAAGGTAAAATTTCGTGAAGCGAATAAGGGTAGGTTACGATTTCCTTCACCAAATTCGCCAATATTACGCATATTGATTCCTTGTATTAATTAACGTTCCGTGCGCTGCCTGTACCCTTGAGGCTAACAAGATATAAGTAATTTACTGTAAGTATTGAAAATATTGATTATAAAGGTGTTATAGGAGATTTAAAGCTATGAAAGGGTTTGGAAATTGAATTTGACGCCGTCAATTAATTATTTGATACTTATATTCAAAAGTCGATAAGGTTTAAGATATTGAAGATTACTTTGATGATTAAATTACTACCGATACACAGGAACAATCGAACGAACTAAGAGGAATAAATCAATTAAAAGTTAGAGACGTTATTTATACAAGCTTTATGTAAAGTCTTCATCATGTGTAATGAAAAGTATCAATGATTACAATATATATAAGCCCAAATCGGACTATCCTACCATTTGACAGTGCAGAGTTTAAGTCTCTAGAGCCCGGTTCCATCATCAGGTTAGCTCGATGGTACGGTACCATATTATTGCATTGTCATCGAAGGCCGAAGTCTAACTAGGTTCCAAAAATATGTGAAATACAAATGGACGTACAGTAGAGGCTTAGTAATAGGTTACCGATTTCACCCTTCGGATGCAGAATCCTAAAACCGACTTATTGTTTAACATTTTAAGAAACCACATTGCATACATATATACCCAACAAAAAAATATTTTTTTCATAACGCTGAAGATGTGCGATTTAATATTATATGAATTATATTGTTTAAATTTTTAAATATTATATATATTTATTTATATTTTTTTATATTTTATATATTTATATATATTTTTAAATTTTGTTTAAATATTTTATTTTTTTATATCCCATTTTGTCCAACTGCAGGGCAAATGCCTCTCTTCCCTCCTTTCACACATCAAGGTCGATTGCTTATTGGGTCCAGGTGCAAGAATAGATATCTGTTCAGCCCGCCATCCCAGTCTGGGACTACCACGTGGTCGTCTAACTACTCTGAAACCCTGCAGCAGAGAGTTTGGCCCACAGATCGTCCGACCGACAAATAAATGTAATACATACATAAATATAGGATTGCAGCTTACCTTGTGTGAAATTACTGGAATTTGTCAAAAAGATTTAGTAAGTATATTGTTGTCAGCTTAAATTTATTTCCGAAACCTGGGTAAAGCATCTTTCCCAATTCCCAATAGGCAAATAATTTCCCTGACACAAAGTCCAAATTAAAGCGCCATTATCACGGATCCCGCTACGTTTTGAGGCAAATCGCTTTCCTAATTGCGCCCTTAATTACATCCAACTGAATTAAAACAATGTTTAGCTTTTACATTACTCCTTTTAAAGTTTTGCCTGACAGAACAGTTTATAATTAAATGTTTTATTTCATTATAAAGAAGTGGTGGTTTAGTCAGCTTCACACATTAAACATTGATCTAGCTAGAGCATTGAGAGTCAGAGTATCTAGGCTTAGCGTGTTCACCATATTCGACCACATCATCGCTTACCACCAGACGAATGGTAGTCAAACGCGATCATTATTTTTTATCTTTCATTAATTTTTTTGATATAATATATAGATAATACATATATGACTGGCTACAACCCCTAGACTATGAAAATACCAAAAAGCTTCTGGTAAAATTGGTATAAGAACTGAAAACAAATGTTTTAACATATTTGATTGATTTTAAGAATTTGCTTTTTACATTGTTTTTATAATTTTTTTATAAGGAAGACACTGGATTCTGCACCACAGTCAAAATGACTAAAGCAGAAGACCAATACTTTGTTACAACAACAATACTTTGTTACAACAACAATACTTTGTTGCAAGTTTTTAGAAATAAGTTTGTAAAGCAATCCATACTAATCCATATTCATTCTAATATTATAAAAACGTTTCTAACTCTGTAACTCTGTCAGTTTGTTACCTAATCACGCCTAAACAGACGATCCAATCTTACTGAAATTTGACAAAGAGATACTTTATGGCATGAAAAAGAACATGGGCTACTAAATTCTTGGTGTACGTGAACGAAGTCGCGGATATTACTTAGTTGGTCTATGTATATGTGTATTTGTATCATTATTATCATAGCACATAAGAAATTGTTTCAATAAGTAAATATGATAATTTGATGGTAATGATAATACCACAAGTAACAACATTAAAATGTTGATTAAACACCCACGACAATGTCCTTTAGAAAATTAACGTCATAACATCTATCTAAGAACCACCACTGATTAATTACGAATCGTTTAAAGACAAAATCGAACTATATTTGGAGAAAAATTGCAACATGGATTTGCACAAACAAATGTTTGATGCAGCGCCCCCTGGTAAGTTGACACCGTAACACCTATTTAGGAACATGCACCAATCAAACACGAACCCATAACTGAAAACTGCATCAAATCGGTCTAGTCGTTTTGAAGAAAAATGGCAACATCAATTTGCACCAACAAATGATTACTGCAGCGCCCCCTGGTGAGTTGACACCCTAACACCTATCTAAAAACATGCACCAATTACACTTGAACCCATAACTGAAAACTGCATAAAAATCGGACTAGTATCGTTTTGGAGAAAAATGGCAACATGGATTTGCACACACAAACAAACAAACAAACAAACATCCTCTCACCCCAAACGCATATACAGTCTCCGTTCCGTCGTGGGTAAAAAATAATGTATCGGTTCATTCGGTTCAGTCCAAAGCAAACTTCAGCAAAAGTTTATCTCCATAGATCCAGGCTAATATAAATTCGTCCAAACAAGGCTCCAGTGGCCAAATTACTTAGGTACAAGATTAAACGATTTAAGATTAGATAGGGTCGGCTACTCACACAAAACAACCCTAGAAGTGAGATTAGGGTTGCCCTGACCGAAGTAAACAGTTCGCAAATGAGATCAAAACCGTCAAATCCTGAATTTAATGAGTTTACATTAACTTAGGAATTTTGAGTGGAGGATATTGCCTTTGTCCCGGATGATTGACTTTAATAGTTAAAAATAGGTAAGTGGACACCTATAATATAGACGTTAATTAGGGCCAGTTTTACAGGTTCATGATAAAGTGACAGATAGTTATCTGACAAATGAACCATATAAAAATTGTCATAAATCTGTCTGATAAGTTCCTAATAGGGCTATCAAGAACCACTGAAACTGGCCCTTAATGTGCATTCTAGCTGTTAATCAGCATCTGGATTTAGAATGAGCATTCGTATTCACAAACAATACTATGAATCCTCACAGTGTTTTTGTTTTGTTTACAATTGACATTACTTAATTTTTCGTTAAATCTACCACTATGTGTACGTCATATCTTCTTGAATACGAGTGTAAAACTATAAAAGAAATTGCGCGTTTTTGCATTTCCAAGCCTTACAGCGTATTTAGTCATTCCTGGAAATCCTGGAATGCTTACCCTACTACAAAGCAATCCTTCTTCCTACTAATATTATAAAGGCGATGTTTGTGTGTATGTTAGTTACTTCTTCACGCTAAAACTACTGAACTGATTGAGTTGAAATTTGGTATGTAGATAGCCTAGACCCTGGAAAAATAAATAAATATATTATATATATAAATACTTTTTATTCCTATATTCTCACAGGAACGATGTCTACGCGGGTAAAATCGCGGGGTACGGCTAGTTATTATAATAAAATAAACTGGCCAAGTGCAAGTCGGACTCGCACTCGTAGGGTTCCATACCACACTACATTTTATAATATCGATCAAAAAATACCACTATCATTTTTCGCCAACAAAAAATAACAATTAATAAACATTTTATTTCTTATAACGCCATCTAACGTCTAACAAAGGTGTTAGGGATCGACATTTCATAACGCCATCTATGGGACGTTTACCTAACTAAGCGTTCATAGATGGCGTGAAATGCCGAAAAAAACACATTTCTTGTATGGGGACCCTCTATCATTTTTAACTTTATCCTGGTTTTAGTATTTGTTGTTATAGCGGCAACAGAAATACATCATCTGTGAAAATTTCAACTGTCTAACTATCACGGTTCATGAGATACAGCCTGGTGACAGACGGACAGACAGACAGACAGACAGACAGACAGACAGACAGACAGACAGACAGACAGACATACAGACAGACAGACGGACAGCGGAGTCATATTAATAGGGTATCCCGTTTTACCCTTTGGGTACGGAACCCTAAAAATGATAGTAGCTGTTTTAGAAAGGTCTCAAGTTTTGATCTGTGGTATTTACCGCCTTGGTTTTTTTTAAATATCTTATTGGCTAGCGCTTGAGAACTATTTCGCCTGGTGGTAAGTGATGATGTGATCGGAGATGGTGAACACTTAGAATACTCTGACTCTCAAGGGTTGTGTGCTGCCGGACCGTAAGGTAGTGGCGGCAGATTACTCCTTTTTCTACACCGAACTGTGTAGCACTTGACCACTATCTCACCTGATGTTAATTGATGATGCGATCGATGGTGGAGCGCCTGTACCTCCTTTGGGTTCTATTCTCTCGCGATTTGAAGACCTCCATATTGAACTTAACCGGCAACACAGACTCAGGCAGGGTATTCCACTCCCTGGCGGTTCGTATTATGAACGAAGATGCAAATCACTTCGTTCGGGATGTCCAAAACGGATAAAACGACTTTGCGACTCCTTGATGGTTGTAAGCTCCTTTTTGGTAACAAATCAGGCGGGACATCGATATAATATGCTCCTGCCACGGGTGGAATATATAGCACAACTGATCCAACCCGTTTTCAAGTTACTTGCTTATCAAATATACTTGATTTAAAAATTCTAAAAGTACGCGTCATAAAGTACACGGTCAAATTCAGCGATTCATCGAGTATTACACACAAAGCACCGCATTGAGTCACCCTGACACGTAATATATCGCCAAGGGCGAGCTCAAACTTGCTTGTCACGCCTTCAATTAGAACAACCCCCATATACTAGGGACGGGGTTAAAAATTAACATCGATAGCAACATAACATTAATAAGTACTATTGATAGGATTTTGACAATGTTGTTCTGTTAATAAATTGTTGTCGTCAATGTGTTAGTGACTTTTTTATATATTATCTTCTAGGCTAGCGTTTGACCACTATCTCACCCGGTGGTAAGTGATGATTAGGACGAAGATGGTAAACACATTAGGCTTAGAATACTCTGACTTCTAAGGGATATGTGCTGACGGAACACTGTAAGTTTATGGAAGCAGATTTTTCTCCTTGATGGTGGTAAGCTATAAGAAAAAAAAAACTCTGAAAACCGTTAATATATAGTTTAATAACAAAAGAAGATAATTTACTATTATAGCACAGTGTGACCTAAACCCGCACTTTACGCACGCTTTTCCGTGACTTAAATAGTCGATTATTGCACGACGTGAAGTCTATTTGATAGAAAAACGTAGCAAGCGTAAAGTGCGGGTTTATGTCGCACTGACAGTTATAAAATAATATACGATTGTCGTGACTTAAGTAGTCGTAGCACCCTCGCTACGCTCGGGAGTGCTACGTCGTGCAATAATAGACTACTTAAGTCACACGTTTCGTAATATACTATTACAAACTTGTTATATGCGGTTGGCACAATAGTTGTGTCTAGGGATCGAAGACTGAAGTTAAGTTTTTCCTATAAAATTCTAAATCCTTCTTGGACTCCCTGAACTCGTTTTTAAGAAGCGAATGGGTGTGAATTAATGATAGAAATTAAATGTTTCGAACGATTTTGCATGTTTAATTTTATAATATAGAAATAATTTAAAAATTATTGAGATGAATGAACTTTGTATTGTATAAATTTATATGCTATGTTACTTTAAAATTAAGAGAAAAAAAACGCATTATATTAAAAAGATAATAAAATAAAATTGGCCAAGTGCGCGTCAGCATCGCATCTCTTATCGCACACTTATGGAGGGTTCCGTACAATACGAAACATAACAGAGTTTCAACCTCATATATTTGATTAATTGATATTACCAAGAATATTTGGTTTGGTCGCGATCTAGAAAGACGGGGCTCGTTTACTAGCGCCATCTATGTCATTTTGCCGAAACTAATTAGATAGATGGCGTTTAAAAACACGTTTTTTGTATGGGGACCCCCTTTAATTTTTATTTTCCCCCTTTTTTTTTATACTTTATTTTGTTTTTAGTATTTGTTGTTCTAGCGGCAACAGAAATACACCATCTGTGAAAATTTCAACTGTCTAACTATCACGGTTAATGAGCGGTGAAAGACGGACAGACAGACAGACAGACAGACAGACAGAAAGACACACAGACGGACAACGGAGTCTTAATAATAGGGTCCCGTTTTACCCTTTGGGTACGGAACCCTAAAAACCAGAGATGTGAGAAAAAAATGGTAAAATAAGAAGACATTAAAAAAGAAAAGTAAAAAAAAGAAAGAAAAGATAGCGAAAAAAATAATTTAAAAAAAAGAATGAAAGAAAAAGATATCTATTATTATTTTTTACTATCTATGCAATATATATATAATATGTAAGTATCTACTTCATGTATATCACTGGTCATCACACTTATGAATAAAAAACAAAGAAACTGAACATTATTATTAGCACAGCTTATAATAGCTAATTGCTACTGAGTAACATAGTATAACCCGCTCTTCAAATGTCTCTGACCTGTGTTGGAGGAAAGGGGAGTAACAAAAAAAATCCTTCTTGGTCTTTAAGTTAGAGCAGAGCAATAACTTCTACAAGTTTGTACAGTTGTAGTTTTTTTCCCTCGCTGTGAAAATCAAACTCGCACTTGGCCAGTTTTTAAAAACTTAACTCACTATCGATGATTATGAGTGTTTGCCCAACACTATTCAAACTACATTATAGTTCATCGAAAGGGTTCTATTTACGCTTTGAAAGTAAAAGTACCATAGAAAACACAATAGACATGCCATGAGGTGGCCATGACCATGCCATAACGTGACTTGACTTGCTAATGTGTAATTAAGGCTTTAATAAAGAAATGTTCTCATGCTCTTTTTGTATGAGTAATAAATGGACTCAGGTAGGTATTAAGGAATTTAAAGTAAAAACGTATTAAATTTCACAAGAAGAAAAGGGTTTCCTTTGACCGCTGAAACAGGAAACTTGAATTAATTGATTTGACGATCGCTTGAAAGCTGTAATGAAGATCAAAATAGAGTATTTAATGTTGTTTTTTTGCCGTTCATTTAATGATTTTTATCGGAAAAAATGTCACTGATCTTGAAAGTAAGACTTAATTGTAACTTCGGGGCTGTATTATAGTACGCCTCGTCAATTGTGCTGAATCGATAGAAAACGTATAAAGACGTCGAAAGACTTCTGTCTTTCGACACGTTTGCCTCTTACAATCAAGCAATTTTGACTTGTTAACTGCTGCAAACAAGTAATCGGATCACGGTAATAATTGTGTTAGTGTAATTAGATCTAAGGTGAATTTTTCCTTAGATACATATTTACGGGGATATTGTAGCCCACGGGAGGGCCAATGTTGCCTTCCTCGTAGGGCTAACCCTACGGACACACCCTACGGACCAACCGGGGATCACATGTGAGAGTACACATCTGGTTGGTGCTAAATAAATGACCATCGATGATAGGCTTCAGCAAGCACCGGACAACGTGTCAAAAATGGATTCGCTGAGTTCCGGCACGATGGTCGGTGCCTGCTAGAATTCAAGTCGGGTTCAGAGAATTGCCAATAGTTATCCAGCGCTTCGTCCCACTGCCGGTCTTCCAATTCCATACAAGCACGATTTCATCTACATTAGACCGTATCTTCACTTAACATCAGATAAGATAGTGGTCAGGTGCTTGTTTTTATGTCATAAATAGTAAATATAGTCTGGGTTTCCGTATAAGTACCATTTGAGGGTCTTCAAGTCGCGAGTAAATAGGTAGGCAAGCGTGCTACATCTTTGATCACATCATTACTTAACATCAGGTGAGATAGTGAGATTAAAAAGTTTCGTTTCTATTCGTAGTATCCTATTTACTCAGGTTAGTATAAAATAACAGATAAGTTGCAGCTGTTATGTTAGGGCTAACGTTTGCCTTCATAATATATATTTTGAGGGCCCGGTGGTGTAATCGGGAGAACGGTCGGCTTTGATGCCGTGGTACCGAGTTCAAACCGCCGTGCACCAATGGATTTTTCTATCGAAAAATGTATGTGCGCTTTTCACAGTGGCCCTCCGGTGAAGGAATACATCGTTAAGAAACCAACAACCCCCGCATGGTGGTAGGACACTATCTAGTGTCCGCCTGGCCAGCTACCCTCAAGTTAGAAAATCTGTCACCAAAACATCTAATGTGTTCCGGCAGGCATCCTTGAGAGCCAGTTCCCATTCTAGGCCTAGCGTGCTTACCATCTTCGACCGCATCATCACTTACCAACAGGTGAGATTTTGGTCAAACGCTAGCCTATAAAGTATACAAAAAAATATATATATATAGATATATATATATATATATATATATATATACCGTCTATCTTCAGGCAAGGCAACATAAATTATTACTTAATTGGTAAAAGGTCTTAGCGCATATATTTTACAGTCAGTGTTACACCAACCCTCTCCAAGAATGCTGTTTACTGTCAATAGGTTACCCGCTATCTCTGACGTCCCAAGGGTGTTTAATGGTATGCACACCGATTCATAAATTAGTATGGAGATATTATTCTTAAGCTGACTTAAACAGTATAAGGGCTTGTACCAGATTAAGAATGTTAGTAACGTTTGGCATTTATGCAAATTCTGAAGATCAGAATTCTGTTTTACAAAATTTGCATATCATCGGATATAGATAGGTACTAGATGTGCCCCGCGGTTTTACCTGCGCCCACGTAAACACCGTTCCCGTGATAATATCGGGATAAAAAATATCCTATGTGTTATTACAGAGTTTAGGCTATCTACACATCATCAGTTTAGTAGTGTTTTCGTGAAAGAGTAACAAACATATCTCAATACATTCTTACAAACTTTCGCGTTTATAATATTAGTAGGATTGATACACAATAAATAAATAATAAATTGATACTCCCTCTCTGGTAGCGAACTTGGCCGACCAACGTTGGTACCAGTTGGTACCGACCAAATTGGTCGGGCCAAGTTCGCTACCACTACCAGAGATGGAGTATCAATCTAGAAAAGTATTTACTAGGAAAGTGCAACGCTTGAGAGAAAGTAAAAGAATACACCCTCAGTCACGTTATTTCTTTTCTCGACCGACTTCCAAATAGTAGGAGTTTCTCAATTCGCTATCTGATTACACCACCAGCTTTTTTTTTCTTAGAGTCTAGCGTTTGACTACTATCTCACCTGTTGGTAAGTGATGATGCGGTCGAAGATGGTAAGCACGCTAGGCCTTGCCTGGCCTGATTGAATTTGAATGATGAATTATGAACAGGTGTAAATTTTTTTTTTCATTGTTAGGGTTCATTTTGTGGTTTCGTTTAAATTTTATCAAAATCTGATAAGTATTTCCAGATATATGGCAATAAAAGTTCCAGACTTGCTACTGAAACTGACTCGGATGCAAGTGAAGTCGGTTTTTAGTTTTTTAATTTATTATAGATCGCATGATCTCTCTCTGCACATTTGTCCTTGTTTAATGTTTAGCTAAAAGCTAAACATTAAACAAGGCTACGCATATTTAAGGTCTACTCTTACTTGTTATTTTCTCTGTTTATCCCGAAGTGGCCTACCTGGTTTTCTAAATGATGCCCTAATTTTATGAGAAATCATAAACAACAGCTTGATTTCTTTCAATAGACTAGTATTATAAAAAAAAATCGAGAGTAGGAAAACTTTTTCTGTGGTAGTACGACTCACACCGTTGACACGGTATTATATATTACCGTGACGTTGACGTTAGACTTTAATTTCTGTCGCAAAGCTGCAATACGGTTTAATTCCATTTCATACGCGACATCGCCGCCTTGTCTAAGCTCTCAAAAACAAAATGATATCGTAAATTCTTGAAATAAGCACTTAAATTTATTATCGTCTACTGCTCTAGACTTTTATGAGGCATCTAGGCTTAGATAGCAAAACGTGATTTAATTTGGAGGTTTACTTTTGCGGAAGTTGAATTTTATTGGATCGTTTTAAAGTGGTTATTTCAATATGCGGAGTTTTATGGTTTGTGGAATAGGTTGAATTGTAATTCTTTATATTATCGTGTAAACCGGAAATAATTACATTTCAGATAAGTAGGTGTTCCAGATAATTAAATATCCTTTTACAGTTAATGGTTCTGGGTCTGGCCAGAATTTAACTAAGCCTAGCGTGTGTATCTTCGACCACATCATCGCTTACCACCACGCGAGATATTGATCAAACACTGGCCTATCAGATATGTAAATGATAAAAAACTGTAATTATAGGCATATGGTTAGATAATGAAATAAATGTCATTGTTGCCACATAGCAACGGGACAATTTTTATTTCCTACCATTGTGGTTATTCAAAATTGTCCCTACTTACTAGAGTGGTATGTGGTAACAAGGGCAAAAAGAACCCGTTGTACTTCTGAAAATACTACACGGATAACGAACGCTTTTCAAAAATTTGAAATGTGTTTTTTGTTCAAACTATTTTTTATACGCTTAGTAGTGAAAACTGGAACTCGGAAACGTTGTATTTGATTGCAGTGCCACATCGTCTGAGGGACTTCATTCGTAGCGGGGACTTTTACAGCTTTGTGATGCTATGTTGCAAAAAGTACTCGATGTTGAAAAAACATCGATATTTCTTACCGATGCATCGGAAAATATCGATACATAGCCTCGGTGTATTGCATCGAAAAAAACATCGATGTATTTTCTAAGTGGACACCCCTAAAGTCCGTTGTATCTTGAACGATACGCGAAGCAGTAGGTATTGATTGCGTGTCCTTGAGTGAGTGAATGACGCCTGACGAAACCACTAACATGGCCACGTCGCGTTGCGTCGCGTTGCGTTGCGTCTCGTTGTGAACTGACCCTAAGGTGGCACAATATCTGGAAGTGAAAGAGGACTGTGTATAAATGAAACAACAGTATATAAAAGAAACGTTTTATTTTTATATATCTTTTTTATTTCACTAATAGTGCATTCACAGTTGAAGTATTTTTATGTTCCTGGCAAGAAACAATACCAAGTGGAGAAGTTATTCCGTTTTTCAGCGTGAAGTACAAATAGCTTACATACATAGACAGTAGATATATTATCTCTAATTAAAACTAGAAGACATGTGGCTATACATTAAAGTCTAATAGAAGGCCGTGGATTTAGGCATTATTACAATACATAACTAACATGGGCGATATTATACGACGCAAAAAAGAAACAAAATGTACAATAGCCCTTTATATTGTACTGGATTCATATAATTTTGACAATGGTTATTTCTTTCTTAATGGATCCAAAATGGTGTATTGTAATACTGTAATTGATATAGGCTTCGAAATTACGAAGGAGGAAGTAGCTGAGAAAAAATTAATCTAAAGCATTGCACAAAAAAATCCCAAACTCGAAAACTTGTAAAGTTCTTTGAAAGATAATCTTTATTCAATTAATATGTCAAAATTGATGAACAGTAAGTAGATCAAAAAAAAATAATTGATCTAAACTCTGAATTCAAAACGATGGAAGTCTCTTGATAAATAAATTTAACATGCCGCTGGACTAGAAGAGTGAATGTAGACGACTGTAAAGGTAAGATCACACATCACACGGCTATACCGCAGCGCAGGACGCTGCGGTATAGCCGTACTTTAAATAGAAGTATCCTATGTTCTAATCTACTATACTGGCTATTCTTGCTTAAATTTCAGCCAAATCGGTCGAGCCGTTTGACCATAAAGAAGTCACAAATATAATAACTAAACTTCTGCATTAAAATATTAGTGTTGACGATTATGTTAAACGTAAAAATTATGTTATCGACGCCAATATTATAAATGTGATAATCAGTATGTATATTTGTCTCTTCGCGGTCAAAAATTTGCACATGGATAGCTAATATAATACAAAAGAGGATATGTGATACTTTTTAAACGCGGGAAAAGCCGTGGAGCGAGCTATTCTATGATATCTATGATACCGATGACATAAAATTTCGTCGTAACGATACTTCGCACCGTGGCTTAATTGGCAAAGCACCGGAACATGTTATTCCGGAGGTTGCGGGTTCAAGTCCCGTCGGTACGATGAAATTTTGGATTGTGTTTAACAATTTACAAAATATAAAGTGTGAAACACTTCAAAGACACATAATATTTGATTTACGCAGTGCATCATCTCTCGTCAGATTTGAAAACTGTAATGATTTCTTCCGAATGATTAACGTACGTAATAAGTCGTCTTAGATGGCGCCACCAATGCATAATTGGGTTAACAAATGCAATCCACTGATTTCGTCGTAACGATACTTCGCACCGTGGCTTAATTGGCAAAGCACCGGAACATGATATTCCGGAGGTTGCGGGTTCAAGTCCCATCGGTACGATGAAATTTTGGATTGTGTTTAACAATTTACAAAAATATAAAGTGTGAAACACTTCAAAGAAACATAATATTTAAACGTTATAGGTGATAGTGATGGTATCGGTGATATTTATGCTACAAATGATATTAATTTTATAGATGACAATTATATTATTGATGATTAATCTGCGTCATATTAATATATATGTGTTGTCGTTTACATAAATATTCAAGGGCCGATTAAAATCTCGTAAGTTATCCTAAAACGCCCACTTACTATGATTTAAAATGACTTTTTTGCTCTAATTACTGACAATTTACATCTTATTTCGAAAAGTAGGGTTAAAATAGAAATATATAATTAAAACAAATAATGCGTAAGTGTATATTTGTTAAAAAAGCCAATAAGAATCTATAACCGTTTTGGAACAGATTAGATGTAACAAATCTGTCAGGCAGGCAGGACATATGAAGGTGTTCATCATAATCGCCACATTTCATCTACTTACCTTAAATGTATGTGTATGTTGGGAGTGAATTGTTGGGAATTCATCATCAACCTATACTAGGATAAAATCTGAGCAAAGTCATTTCCATAGTTCCTTGATCGACTTAAAATTTGTGGACCAGCTATACCATGAGTGTCCAGCAATGAACCAGTGAATACAATTCTACTATTATGTGGTGTCTAATGTCCACGTCTCAGCACCATCTAGCCTAGCAGCCTAGCCAAGTTGTATTTTTCTGTTGACCTCTTTCTAGAAGATTACTCGCTGCAGAGGTTCCCGGAGTAATCGTTCTTTGTAACAATTTCAAGAATTCTGACGGCGTACCTACTGAGATTTGTTTCGCATTCATATCATATTAAAGAATTTTGATTGCAAGGACTAGTATTTGAGTCAGAAAATAAAAAAAAATTCACTAGATTATATACTCATTATAAACCCAATTTAAAACAACGACAGTTAATCCTAAACTTATCTTATTACCTACTATTATCTATGTATCTAACAACAACGACACAAACATGAAATGTTAAAAGTGAGATTCTGATTATATATATTGTCTACTTAAATTTTAACAATGAACTCGTAATATTTAATTAATATTTCCTATAATGTCATCGTCTGGAGTTTGAAGATAATCATTCGAAATCGATTCGATTCGAAGATGGATTGTTAAATGAAGCCAAATTTCTGCATTGCATTTTCCTAAAATAAAGTATGTTTTGCCTTAAGACGGCCGTCGACGTAGAGGAAGGCCCAAAAAGCGGTGGCGAGATGATTTAGATGTTTTTCACAAAAACTGGCCACAAACGACATTAGGTAGCGATAGATAGAAAAAATGGGGGAGAAATTTGCCCAGCAGTGGGAACAAATAGGTTAGTTTAAAACAAAGTAGGTTTATACGTAGCTTTTCTTTAAAACAAATTCTCTAAAAAAAAACAGCTAAAAAGCAGTCTCTCATAGAACAAAAAATCTATAAAAAGCTGTTTCAACTTGAGTATAAGCGCAATTCAATTGCGAGTCCACATATAAATATTGAAATTTAAAAAATTAAGTGAATAGAAATAATAGAAATAACACACAATCCAAAATAAGTACGATGAAATTTTGAATGGTGTGTAACAAAGTACAAAAATATAAAGTGTGTAACACTTAAAGAAACATATATAAGAAATATAATATAAGAAGGTATAATATTAATAAAACTAAGAGTAATAATATCCAAAAGATTACATTATAGAAAGTTCCCTAAACAAATGACTAGTTGAAAATGCGTTTAAATATTCTATGCGATATGTGCATAACGCTAAAGCATAGCATTATAAACCTTATCCTATGCGCATAGTGACTATGGATCATACATAATGTTAAATCACAACACTGCAAAATTTTAAAGACTTACTGAATGTACGCATCTATACATTTACATACATTTACATCATACTATTACATTAGATTAGATTTTTACCAAGTTTGTATAAGGTTTCATAATAAGTTTAAAAATATCTTTGGTCAGAGGAGTGAATTAAAAATCTTCTAATTTATGTGTTTACTTACTTATTTTTATATATTATCGTATAGTGGCAATGTTACATAGATTATCAAAACCAATTCAAATATAAAGTCTATTTAAATATTGCTTACTCAAATAAAATTATGCAATTAACTAAGAATTCGGATATATATCTCTTAGATGACGAATTTGTTTCTATGAACATTAATAATCAAAATTTTATTAGCATTAAGTTGAAACTAAATATGAAGAGATTAATGTAGTACTTAGTTCTATTTATTCAAGTACCCTACAAGTAAGCACATTAACTACTTTAGAACGTACGCTTTTTTCCAGTATGTATGATTTGGAAGTTATATTTACAAATCTTAGCATAATTTTTTGAACTTTTCTAAAAAAAGTGTCATTTATTTTAATAAAGTACATAATATTGTTTCAAAAATATCGTGAATTAGTAACATCAATAAGTACCTACATAATAACAAAAAATATTTAAAGATCTATTTTATATATTATATTTAGAACACAAAAAGAATACAATAATACATATTTATATCATTTATTATCATGTCATATTAAACTTAAAAAATGTGAGGAAAAAAACAGTAATAAAATAAATCCTAAATAAATCATTTAAAACAAAGAAACGTAACAAACAAAATTTATAATACAATTCAATAATTAATGAAAATTTTACTAAAATTCTTTGTCTACATCAAACATGTTTTTATTATAATATTATTGATGACTCGGATCTCTCTTCATAACACGTAGAAATTTTATATTCTGCTAATGACTTTTTTCAATCATTCAAAATCTGCACAATATTACTATATAAGACAAAATATTATTTAACTTAAAATATCACCAACAAGCACTTACAACCATACTGCCTTAAATATCATTAAAGTATATTAAATTAATTTTATCTACAGCGATTTGCATTATATCTACGTAAGTCGTAATTATCCCGGATTCATTTCTATGTACATTTTCTTACAAACGAGATAGTAAAGCTTCACATAGATCACTATTTATTACAAACATATAACATATATCAATATACATATTACATAGACATAATATCAATATACATATCAAAGTTACTGCTTACAAATTCGATAGTATTGAAAATTATATCTAGAAGATTATTGGAATCAATATTTTCTGTATTGCCTCTAAGATTATCAGCAAGATGAACTATTTTAACCAACTCTATCTTACACCAGCTATTTATTACAATTACATTTAAACGTCAAAAATTACAGTCAGCAAATTCAAAAAATTATATTACAAAAATTGCTAAGCTAAGTCGTAGTCACGGTAAATAAAAGTCAGCCAACTTTAATATTAGCTTAAGAAATAGCATTAACATTTAAATTACCAATGTTTTTGAATCAACACTTTTTAAAGCAATTAATTTTAACTAAGTACATGTTTGAAAATCGCGATGTTCTCTTATTACAGATGTGTAATGATGAATGATAGCTTGTGTTTCAACTAAGTGGGTTCTTCGCTATCTCCCGGTTTTATTTGTCCTATATTGTATTCTTTTAATGCACCTTCTATGTGTTTTACCTGTTAAAAAAAATATTCGTCAGCCCTTTGGAAAATAGTTTTATATTTCCCTAACATATTTTTAAGCAGAACAAAGTTGACGTAAAGATCTTAGATGAATCTTGGCGATCACTAAAAGAGATTATTATAAAAGACACCTTCAATCTGCTCAACTCAAAATTTACGGACCCGAAGGGATTACTGAAAGAAACTTGTTCTGTTCCAGTTTTAAGACTGAAATGGACTAGCCCCAAAAGTTTTTTTATAAACCCGTCATTTCACGGAAAATTATTGTTGTCATTGTATTTTTCTCAGATCCTTTTGCAATTTTGTACTTTCTTGCTAGGAGATAAGGTAGCAAATTGTGAATGTTATCTTGAAAAATTTTCTTAAAGAGCCGATACAGGTTTTTGTGACTTAAAATTTGAGAGGTAAGGTTTAAATTTGGTTAAACGTTTTAGAGTATTGCCCATTAACTTACCTGTGTCGCGTTGGGGTCGGTCCCAGGGTGCGTGTACTTGTGGAGGAAATAACATGTCCCAGGAATGTCTTTAGGGAACGAATTTGGTAGACACGACCGATCCCGCGGTTCCATCTCGAAGCCGGGGAATTTTATCAGCCACCTGCAAAAATGTTTAATAAGTTGAATAAAAATAAAGTTATAGAAGTTTAAAATAATGGAACGTGCTTTTAAGAAGTTATGGTAATTTAAAAGATTAATTTCAAAAATTTTGTGAACAAAAATGTAACGTATAAGAAAAAAGTAAATTTAAAAGAAATCGTACCATTGGATAGGATAATAGGTAGTTGAATGGTTTTTTAATAACTGAATATTTTCTGACGTTAAGTTTTAGGCGTAATTTTGTCTTAATTATAAAGCCCACCAGTGTTTATTATGAAACAAAGTAATAGGAACTCAAATAAGAAGATAACCGTATTTAAAAAATATATCATCAGCCTGTGTCTGTCCGCTGCTGGACGTAGGCCTCTCCCAAGATGCGCCACTGAGCCCGATCTTTGGCTCTTCTCTTCCAAAAAATATATATGAATATGTTATGTATGTATCTTTTGTTATTTAAATTGTTAACATCAAATGACTTTTTTATTGTATTGTACAATACAATGTATTGTTATACTAATCAAATTGACAAAAAGTTTTAGCTTACGGTATTTTAATAAAACTCATTGTTCCCAAAATATTCTTGAGGGTAAAAGTTTCATAAAATCATTCTTCTCTAAAGGAGTTATCTGAGTTCCTTTTGTTCTCTTTCCTTTGAAATTAATTCAAACATGCAGATAAAATGTTTTGTTCAAATTATCTAAGTCTATCTACTATCATCAAACTATCTAGTTGTAAAAACGTTCGAGTTACATCTGAATGTGAATCTATTCATGTATGTTTTTACTTTTCTTACTTACTTAATAGTGGGCGGCTGTCATAGCTGTATTTAGCCAAAATTCTCTAATTAAAAGCTAATTAAAAACAATTTTTTGTTATATAATCCCATGATATAAAAAAAACTATGATACCTTTTGTCACTAAATATTTCTTTTATTTTTCCTTAACAGAAATAAACAAAACATTTAAGTACTTTTTTCAATCCACATCACATACGTCCCTTTGAATTGTCCGAAAAGAATTCGCATTTCGTCACGTACTTAAGCACCGCCTTAACCCTCTAGAATGTTAGCACTATACTACACTAAAGTTATTTCTCTCTTGAGGTAACGGCCCATATATTTAGAGAGCTTCGGCAAACTGTTTAAAAATGTATGTCGAGTTATGCGAAGAACAACCCTTTCAGAGCTCTAACGCAAATGGATCCCAAGTACCATAAAACAGAAATATGGGCATATTTAATTTTGTATGGAAAGATTTGCAACGTCACAATAGTTTTGAATACATTTCATTGATTTTATTCACAGAAAATTCTATTTTTTTGTTAGATTTATCTGAAAAAGCTAAAGTGTATCTAAGGAAATTATGATTATCATGAAAACAATACTGAATTCACAGCTGATCTGTGCGTCTCTGAAGTTGCTTACATCCAAGTCCCTACCTTTTTTTGCTTATCCAACTAAAAACGTATATTCTTACGGCTCTTTACCACTAACTTCAGAGACACAAATATCCTTTGTGACAATTGTATAGAAAATTTGATTAGGTTCTTACTCGTAGGTAGTGGGACTGACGTTGATCTTCAGAGGTTCCGAACCGGACTCGAATTTGTTGGCAAGGGTGCAGTTGTGACCAAAGAGACAGTACTTCAGCATTGTCTTGCCAACAACTCCGGCCAATACTGTCCCCGTGTGGAGGCCTATACGCATCTAGACGGAAAAATACATTTTATTTAAGTATTCGGCTGGTAAATGTCTTCCGTAATGTCAGTTCTATAATCTTATACTGTGTCATTGACGCCAAATTATTTCTGATAAAACCATCATCATACTCTTAAGTGTAGCCACTTAGCCAGCTTAAAAGATATTTAGAACATGCGTGCAATTAGAATCTCGTCAGTAGTCAAGCTCATTGTCTTCCACCTTCAGAATAAATTATAAGCCTATTCTTCACTGATGCTTTATCCAAAGTCTTAGACATAATACTAAGATTAGGGAGCGCTAGCAAAAAAATCATGCTGTGTTTATATGCTATGATTACATAATATCAAAGCTTTAGAAAGCTATACGATTTTAGAACATTTACCTTGATAGGGTTGCCCTCGTGAGTTAAATGTTGTGCGCACGTTTCGACCATGCGAAGCGCCATCCACGCTATTTGTGGCGCGTGTGTGTCAATCTTGCGATGTAATCCACTGGCTACGCAGTATGCATCTCCTATGGTTTCCACCTGGTATGAAACATTTATTAGAGCATGCATTATGTATAAGCTACTAGGCTAACCCTTTTTTCAGAGTTTGTTGGCCATCTGAAGGCCTTTGATATGACCTACGATTGTTGTTACCAGAATAAACAGCCGTACGTCATATCTTTATTAGTGCCTTAGATTTCATACTTAAAATTCTAAATTTCAATGAAATCTGTATTATATTAGATTAAATAAGAAAGGGCATAATGGGTCACCTTATAAACATCCAATTCTTCGCAAAATATATCAAACACGCTGTACAGATCTTCAAGCATGTCGATGACCATCATTGGCGTTGCGGTGGCACATATGGAAGTAAAGCCTACGATGTCACTGAAGAGCATCGTGACGTCATCGTGACTCTTGGCTTCGATTTTCTCACCTGTGTGAAATAAAGAAGAACTGTGAAGTCTGATCATTATTATAACCATTAGCCTATCTCTATTCACTACTGAACATAGGCCTTACTTATGGCATGCCACTGAGCTCGATCATCAGTTCTTTGTATCAACCGCTGCCAAATCTCTAAAGTATAATAAAGACGACAAGGCAATTAAGTTACTTTAAAGTTAGCACAACGTCAGACTTTCACATATTCTAGCATGCTACAAACACTTTCAGGGAAAGTTATTTAAAGATTGTTCTAGAATACAATTTATTTAATTGCAATATCCGCAATACCAAGCAAGGATTTTTGGCAAAGTACCGCTTAATATTGTTGGCAAGCTCCAGTCAGACCTTTGATTTTCTTACATAACATATGGTATAGCTTTCGCTCGAGACATGAAACATTCGAACAATGTAACATCAAATTAAAAACCACTAGTTTCGTCTTTTTTGTCTTTTTTCATTTTTGATAAAACTACATCTTAAAATATTTATTTATAGTGTATACTCAGAACCTTAGCATGCTTAGCTTTAAGCCTATAAGTATATCTAATCAATAAAAATAAAGGTAATTATTATAATTGTCTAATAATATTAATGAAATAACCATCCACTTATACGTAAATATAGCGTAATGAGCATTTCAGTATTATAAAGTTTGTGCCACACCTGCCTTAATAATATAAAGCTTAGGCACGAAATATGGGCGCATTAGTCAACATCATGGCAACCCATCGCTGAAGGCGGAAAAATGTTTTGTTTTTTTGCCTGAATACAAGCAATTTCACGGTGAACGATGGATGTATAGATATAAAGTGGTTTGTGAGTGGAGTGTAAGAAAATAACGTTTGTGAATCATGAAAAGGTTTAGTGTTTACACGATTTTATAAATCTTGTAGAAATAATACTGCAATAATTTTAAAATAATAATTTGGAGAATTATTGTATAACGAGGGTAAAAATTAACGCGATATTTTAAAACATCATCAACGTAACGAATGGATTAATAGGCGTGACGAAAGATTTTGAAATCCTCTTCCGTAAAGTGCGAACACATTTACTATTCACGAAAAAACCTACCTTATATTTCGGTAATTAACTTAAGTTTAATGAAGTTTCAAGCAATTTTTCTAATATTTTTTCAATAGTGCGCAAAAACAGCTCACATATGTCATGGCGACGGCTGTGACGTCACGCATACCTAAATGACATGATCAACGTAGTAACTATTATATAATCTGTGACAATGAATACATGGGTTTTCCAAAATGTAATAACATTTTCAAGAAAACCTCATAGAGGAGATAGAGGAAACCTGATAGAGGATATAGTAGTGACGTCATGCGCTGTTTGATGTTTCAATCAAAATGGCCGATAGCAGTATTTTAATGTTTTATTTTACTGAAGATCTTAATAATCTTAATTTTTTAAATAAAACTAAACAAGAGTTTTAAATTGTTTTAATATGTATTTTCCCCTAAAATCATCAAATCTTTGATTTTTTGATACTGTCGTATGTCGTACTGATGTATGCACTTCCTCGGGAGTTTACGCAGCGAGATCGCGCGCTGTCAAACCGTAGTGAGTATAATAGTCGGTATTTTTATAATCATGATCTGACACATGGACATCCTAAAATATAATTACATATTCCAACATCAAATGGCATATTTTGGCCGAAACACGACCTTCTGTAGTTTTCATTCCGCACACATTCCATCAAAACATGTAGTACATCTTTTACAACATCACACTCATCACAATTCGGAGATGACTTTTTTTTCATTAAAAATGCAAATTTGTTTGATGGGATGTGAGCAGAACGAAGCCTGAGAGCTGTTACCAACACTTTGCGATTCAATGCACTGTTGTCGATCCAAGGGTATTTGACGATGTGCGGTTGAATAGTGCGGAATCATATTTTGCCTTTTTCTTTAGAACGCGTCGCTAGATTTTTGGGAACATTACCGGCAGGTAATGTTCCCAAAAATCTAGTAGTGGTAGTGGTTCCCAAAAATCTACTAGTAGTAGCCGGTAGTGTTCTGTCTTTTATTTATAGTATATGAAATGATTGTCTTCGTTCTCAAAAACCATGACTAAATAAAATATTTCAGCTTCTTGGTGCTCCAGATAAAGACTTGTCTTGATTGATTTTTTTTTTGATCTTTCTAAAACCGTACTTTTCTTCGAAGTATCTGCACGCACCGCTACGATATTTATTACCTTTGAAAAATTCCAAAAATTGATGCGATTCGTATAAACGCTCTTAAGTATTTTGTAGTTTATATAATTTTGAAATTTTCATTAAGTCATTATTTTTTGTAGTTTGTTATAGTTTTAACGTGATGAGGTTATTATGTCGATGTTTTACTCGGTTTTACTCGGACTCTGTTATAAAGTAGTGGTCCCAATGATGCGATACTTTTTGAGCCTAATTTAGTTTCTATTGTAGACATTTTCTATTTCGCTTACTTTGGTCTCTTAGTTCGCTATTTACTAAGGAATGTTGTTTATTTCTTACACTTTTAGAAAATAAGCCTGACAGTAAAACATCAACAATTAACGGTATTGTATGAACAATGGTGTGAACTTCATGCAGTCAAATTAATAATATTTCGCCTGTGAAGGTTAGAAATTAATAAAATATTATTGTAACTTACCCAACCAAAGTCTCTTTGCGATATGTGGAGGAAATATGAGATGAAGAAGACTAACGTTCTTCTCTCTTTCCTTGTCTACTGCTTTACTGGCTTCTTCTATAGAATTTTTCAACTTGTCCATGCGTCTTCGAAGGCCGTCCTGAGATTTGAAGAACAATTACATTCAATGTGGAAGAATTTGTTGTAGGCTATATAACCAAATTGTACCAAGTTATTAGGATCTTAGATGGTTGGACACCTAGTGTAGCGTTATCCCCGTGTATTTGGGGTTAACGTATGATAAAAAGTTCGTAGTTGCCTAATGGACGTTCATTATTGAAAATAAAAACAAACAAAGTTCTATAGAATATTTTATTGGACTCGATATAACAATAAAAACTTATTTTTTTCCCGTCACCGGTTAGAGAGGATGGATGAAGGAAGATTGACGTAACAGATTCATTCACATCGGTTTTTCAATGCCGGAAAAATTGCGTAACGAATATACAAAAAAACAGACCTCATTATTTATGGAAGTCGATTGAAAAAATCTGGCCAAGTGCGAGTCAGACTCACACACGTTGTGTTCCGATTAAACTAATTTTGCCGGAAAAATAAGTTTTTGTATGGGGACCCCGTTTAATTTTTAATCCATTTTAGTTTTTATTATTTAATATTATTGTTACCATTATAATACACACTATGAGCAAATTTCATGTCTCTATCTATTACGGTTTGTAAGATCGAGCATAAAACGCCTTAAAAACACGTTTCTTGTATAGGGACCCTATTTTTTGATTTTATGATTTATTTTTAACTTTATTCCGTTTTTAGTATTTGCTGTTATAGTGGCAACAGTTTGTAGTGGTAGCACTTCTGCTAGTCCGCCTGGGAGCGGTACCACTACTTTGCCAATTTATTTTCAGCCGTGATATAGAAATGTTTTTCGGTTGAAATGACAAGGTGTCCAGTGAAATTACAGAGCATGTGAGACTTAACATCTTTATGTCTCAAATGTAACAGGCACAGTGCAGTGACATGCAAAACTCTAGCTGTCCTAAATTTTGCATGCTGCTGTATCTGTTATAGGTAGATGTCATTGCTTACCATCAGGTTAGCATCGTGCTTGTCTTGTTATGTCTTGTTATGTCAAAAAACAGAAATACATTATGTACTTCTGTTTTTTCTTTTTTTGTGAAAACTTCAATTGTTTCACTATCACGGTTCATGAGATACAGCCTGGTGGCAGACGGACACACACACAGACAGACAGACGAAGGACAGCGCAGTCTTAGTAATATGGTCCCGTTTTACTCTTTGGGTTCGGAACCCTAAAAAGAGACCCACCAAAAATAACACAGACAAAAACACAGTTTACTCGTATCTAAAGATTTGTGGTGAAGTGATATTTAAAATTAATCGGTAGCTGGAATACTTGAAGACAAAAGCAAGTCTCGAGAGTCTTCAGGGTCTTCTCTCCGATTTCCGTTCAACAAGTGAAGTATGTTTGAAAACTACCTTCAACCTCGTTTCCTTTGATAAACTCTCTCAAACTTAAAGATTTATGACGTAAAAGTGATCGCAATAAATTTTGTCAGGGCAAAAGCCGTGAAGCGAATTGGTGGTTTGAAAGTATGCTAGTTTAATATTTATTAAAGTGATTGGGAAATTCAGAGAATGAAAACACTTTTTAGGTAGGTAGTCTTTAATAAGTTTAGTTACTTTTCAACCGGCTTCCAAAAAGAATCAGTTCTGAATTCGTCTGTATGTGTGTTATTTTTTTTTTGTATGTTCGTTTCGCGATTACTCCACCAATTGTGAACCGATTTCGATAATTCTTTTTTGGATTGGTAGAGCACATTTGGAAGGTGGTTCCATTGTAATTTAATTAAGATCTGATAAGTATCTCTAGACATATGGAGATAAATGGAATGAAATATGGATACGATAAGTTGTCGAACACTGTATTCTTATAATAATAAACATAGAACATTTTAAAATAAATAATTAATAATTAAGTATTTTTGCGAACACGATCAAACATTAAGATTTGGCAATACATTATGTACAATACCTTAATATCATAACCTATTTTAACTCACCTGCGCTCTTGCCTGTTCTCCAACCAATATAACATCCCTGGTGGCATCATGCAGTGGAATGTCAGATATGAATAGCCCCCTGCCAGTAAGACCTTCGAGGCCGTCCAAGAAGGGCGAGCCCACGAACAGCAGGGAATCTGACTCTGGACAAAACACCATCTGTCCTTTTATCTCTAGACCCTGGAAAGAAGAGACTATTGAGGGGGAGTTCAAAATAGGGGCTGTTGCGTGTGAATTTGGCGCTTGGGGCGCTAAGGACTATGAGGTCCGCGAAATGTCAAATGTCATTTTTAGTTTGGGACTTAGGGACTTATTCCAAACTGACATTGACAATAATTACATTTGACACCTTTTTATATACATTTTATAGATTGACAGCTGTCATCAGGACTATTTTACTCAGTAGCGCCACCTGGGGAGCGACATTGAGTAATATCAGTACGGATGTTCTTGTCTTTTCGGTTTGGAATTTTGGAAACCGCAAAGACCGTATCGTCACTCGTCATCATAAGGTGAAACGCGATTAACTTTTGTGAACAATAATTGAATTAAAAAAAAATATTTTATAAACCTAGGTATAATTATTAAATATAAAATAGAAAAATATGAAACATTTTGCAGCCAGTAACTTATCCAATTATATAACTAAATAATTTACAATTGCTAACAATTGTTAACAATCAATAGCTAAGGCGTGTCGGCCTGGCGATCGAGAGAGAGGTCGTGAGTTCGATCCCCCCCCATTGCACTATTGACGTAAACCTACTCCAGACACAAGCATATTTAGCTTAGTTGGAGGGGTTAACAAGAATACTAGTAATGTGCAACCAACATTGCTAGTAAGCTAAGCTAATACGGATAAGTTGGGATATTAAGGGCCTGTTTCACCGGTTCCTGATAACGTGTCAGATAGTTATCTGACAGATGACGCCATAGAAAAGCTGTCAAAAATCTGTCAGATCAGTTACTGATAGGGCTATCAGGAACCGATGAAACTGGCCCTTAAGCTAAGAAGATGGGAATACACTTTCTTCAGATACTCGTCTCACTGGCATCTTAAACTTTTGAACAATGTTATTTTCATCTTGGACTGGACCGTATGTTTACTTAGCGTTAAATGGACATAGGGGCCAAAAGCTTGTCTATCTGCAATAAGAAAAGCTATAAAAAACATGAAAAAAGTTACTATATAAGCGTAATTTCCTGTCTCTTTCCTCATATTCTCCAAACCATCTAATCTCTAAGCGAAACGAAAACACACCCACATGGCCTAAAATTCTAGGTAAAGATCAAGACAAAGTAAGCCGCCTATACCTGCAGAACTAGTGTTCTAGTTTTATCTCTCGCTTCGGTTGGAAACTACGGGCCAACTCAGTTACTAACAACTGAAGGCCCGCAATTTATTTCTAGCTCAGATTAACCCAAAAGGTTGGTTTTTTTATGATATGCAGAATATCTTCTGCATATCATAAAAAAACTAACCTTTTGGGTTAATCTGAGCAAACTGTTGTTTCTTAACGGACTTCACAAAAAAGGAGGAGGTTTTAATTCGTCTGTTTTTTTTTTGGTGTGTATGTTACGCGGTTACTCCGTCAATTGTGAACAGATGCGAATGATTCTTTTTTTAATGGGCAGGGTACGTAATTTTAACGAAATCAGCCGAGCCATTTTTAATATATCAACATTTGTATTACGATGCATTTACTTATCTCGACGATTTACTACTTACTACTGGCACAGATTACATTATAGTTACTGCGTCTACTGGCTACTTCACTTAAAATAAATAAAATATAATTTAAGATCGTTATCGTTTAAAATCTAAAAGAACCGACTTCAAACGTCGCGCTAGTCAAACTTGTACTATTCATTATTCTGTGGTCAAAGTAGCCAGTAGACCTAGTGACTATTACATAATCTGTGTCAGTAGTTAGTAGTAAGTCGTCGAGATATGTAAATGCGTCGTAATACAAATGTTGATATATTAAAAACTCGGCCGATTTCGTTAAAATTTAAATGGACCACCTGGGAAGGGTCCTCCTTTGAAACAAAAAAAGAATTTTTCAAATCGGTTCAGGCATATTTGAGTAACGCGGTGAACTTACATTAAAAAGAAGGTACCGACGAATTGATACCCTCCTTATTTTTTGTGAAGTCGGTTAAAAATTAGTTTATTTCAAGTTACTCATATATATACAATCAACAAATTAAAATTAAATTAAAAACTTTTTAATCAACAATGCACCAGAAAAGGCATAGCATATTTTATTCATATTTCGCTACCAGGGAGAAGTGTTGTTTACCTTGTAAGTGGAATGACCCGGAAACTTGGCTCACTTCTTGCGTCGCTCTCTAAGATTTATGAGATAAACAATATATTATAACACGTGTCAGGTGAAATAACGTAATTGAGATATCTTCAAAAACAAATTTTTCAATAAAATCGTAAATATGTATTTTTATCGTGGAACTCACAGACGCAGTACCACACAAGTATTATATTATTGAGATAATTATTTTATTGCCATGAATTAAGTTAATAAATAAAAAGGCGACAACCATTCACCGACATAAAAATAACAATATAATTATGTTACATTGAGTACTCACAATACGCAACACACATTGAGGCAACACATTATGCTTTTTGAAGCGCACACTCCGGACTCGTTCAATCCCGGAAACGCTTCAAATTGACGTAATCAAACAAGGCGAGCATATGGCCAAACGCCCGAAGCTCAATTCGAGATTGATAGGAACAGTGTGTTACTCTGTAACGCTCCTTTACTGCGTTCAACGAAATCCCAATGTGTACCCCATCCGAGTACTACCTTTACATTCACGAGTGAACGTTGCGCTGGGGTGTGAATACGCAAATCAGTTCGGAGAGCTGATTCTCCACAAACCCGCAGTGGCTGAATAGAGATCATTTTATATTCTCCCAATCATTGTCAAAATTAATAATCAGCTTTGGCTAACAATTATGATGAGAACAATATACAATGACTGACCAGTTTGTGTAGTGGTTAGTGAGCCTGTTCATGTAACCGAAGGTCGCGGGTTCGATTCTCACACGGGACAATTCTTTGTGCGATCCACAAAACAATTGTTCCAAGTCTGGGTGTGATTGTGTCCGTGATTTGTATGTTTGTAGAGTCCCTCACGACACAGGGTTATGCAGTATTTTATAAGTAGAAGTCTTACCATCAGACAAGCGTATTGCTTTTCTTGTTATCTTATATCATTAAGAAAAACCACTGCACTAGACATTTTACAACCATCCAACATAGCAAAGTCTATTTAGTATGCTGATCGCGTTTCTATTGAACAAAACACCTGAGTCGCCTGACAATGTCCCATTAGTAATTAAAGCCTTCGCTCTACCTTCATTAGCAATGTTGTTTTTAGTTAAACATCGATTAACTATTGGGGAGTTTGTATACTTAACGTCCCTTAAAAACAAGAACACACAAGGTTTGAAACACTGACGTATTCATAAACATTTTGATGAACGCATAGCGGTAGATTTGACATAAGTAATTTGAATGATACTTTGCGTTTGCGAGCACTGTGAGGCCTTAAGCAGCCCGTATACAATCAATCTCGATCGCGATCACACAGTTCTGATCGGGGATCACGGGATCACGCCGTTAACGTTAAATCTTGTTTTCTCTCATATGTCGTATAAGCGCACAGCGAGACTGATGCGATACTGCGCTTACATGTTCAATCTTGATCACGCTATCACTGGACTGCGATCTTGATTTCTTGATTTCAAAATATCTAGATATTAAGTGATCAGATCCTTTAATCCATCAATTTTCTTCGTACGCACTCAATCTGGATTGTGATCATTGATTTCGATCACAGATCGCGATCCAGATTGAGTGCGTACGGTATGCCATATAGTGTTGTTTGTGTGTATTTTTATTTCCTCTCGTTTGTCTTTGATCCTTTACCAACAATTATTTCAAAGTAAAAACGGTACTCTATCTCAATATAGTCAGTACTAAAACGAAACTTAAAAAATTTTACTGCGTAACTTTTCACCATAATAATCCCGCCGAAATGCCAGCAGCCAACAAAACAATTTTCAGTCATTTCTATTAGGTTGAACTCTACAAATATTTGTCCAAGTCTGAATTTGGCCGAATTCTCACCCGCATTCAGACAAACCGAATCTTCGGCAAACCTTTTCGGTCCAGCTCAATTCTTTAGCCAAACATAGTTAAGGTCGCACAAACAGTACTTCTATTTACATACTCTAACAAATCTATGTTAACGAGCCCTATAGGGGTTTTATTTTCATTTCCATTGACGTTTTATTTTTGTGATCGCTGTGTTATCGGCTTAATAAGACACTTTATTCCATGGACAAAAAGGTTAGAATTAAGTCAACCGACCAAGTTTGGAAAATGGGTCGAGATAGTTGCGCTATTGTGGTGAAATAAATGCTCGTCTCAATGATTCCACTTTCAGGGCCTCTATGACATTTTTTATATATTTAAGTATATAGGCCCACTATCTCGCCTGTGGTCGAACATGATGAACACACTAGGCCTAGAGAACTGAGGCCTAGAATTCTCTCTCAAGGGCTGTGTGCTGCCATAACACCGTAAGGTTATAGTGGCAGATTTTCTCCTTTGTCTGCCTAGAAAAACTGTCGCCAAAACATTTAATGTGTTCCGGCAGCCATCCGAGCCAATTCCCATTCTAGGCCTTGCGTGCATACCATCTTCGACCTCATCATCACTTACCAACAGGTGTGATAGTAGGCAAACGCTAGCCTATAAGATATTTTTTTTTAAAATCGATGGTGGTAAGATACTTTTTGGTAGCAAGTCAGCCGGAACAACAATATAATATGTTCCTACCACAAGTACACAAACACCCGTACTAGGATTTGAACCGGCAACTTTTCGCTTAGAATAATAGAATAGAATCATTCTGAAAGCGGCAACAGTCCAATAGCTATGGCGTCTTCGATCGCCATCCATTGCACTATTAACGTGAACCTACTCCAGACACAAAAATCGTAAGTAGGCGCTATAAATCACGTTCGAATCTGAAATAGGGATACGATTAATATTCTTTCGATAACATTTTCGTAATATTATTTTTCACTGATATTCATAATGATACTCTCCGTCCTTCAAAGAATTTTGGTGGAAATTTTCCGATCCCTATTTACAAACATGGAGATACATAATAAGCATGGAAAATGACAGAATACCAGGATTTAGAATGTTTGTTTTTATTTACTTACTGAGAAATATTTTCAAGATCCAAATTTTTGTCATTACATATTATTTTGTTGAATATAAGAGGTTTATTAAATTTTTATAAGATCAGGACTTTTTAGGATTCCTTAGTAGGTACTTTTGGGAAAACTCGTAAGTTTGTCTGTGTTCCATAGTCGAATTACCAAAAAAATAACCCTTATAGATTTGTCATGTCTGTCTGTCTGTCTGTCCGTCCGTCTGTCACTGCCACTATATTCCGAAACTATTAGAACTACCTATACAGTTGTAACTTGGTAGGTAAATGTATTCTGTGAAACTGCTTTAAAAAAAAAGATTATCGGGGGGATAATACATGAAACTGGAACTAAAAAAATAATTGTATGAAACATAGGTACGATAGATGGTTCTTTAACAATGACATTGAGGTTCCTAAAACAACTGTTTCTCAAAGTCAATTGTTTGAATGATAGATATTTCTAAACTAAGGTAAAATGTGTGTAGCCCCACTCTAACTTTTAAAATGAGGGAGTGAAAATAAATATATATATATACGGCGTAGATCTCAATAAACACTTGCTACAAAAATTAGTTTGAACGAGATATAGTTAGCTGTGTTTGAGATATAGCACATTTTCAAAACCGCAAATATTACATGTTTTCATACAAACATTATGAAAAACAATGTTAACGTAAGTCATACATATTTAAACTGTTTACTGTTAACTACTAGCACACTTTCTTAACTATTATTATGTATATCCACTATACTATAGTTTACCATACACTATACTTACTATCCACTATAGTTTATAGCTCTCGGTCTGACCGCGCCCTAAATACTTCCATTGAACATTAGAACAATCTTAATCGCAGAACAAAGAAACCGTCTTCCCATTCTCCAACTCTGTTTATTTACCTACAACTCACATTCACAGAAATAAAACGCGCAAAACGTTCACATTTACAAAGATCAGAGAGAAAGACGACACACAATTTACGTCAACAACCTAAGCTTTGCCAACACTCAAGCAATTTGCCATCAGCAGAGCGGCAATTTTGTCTGACATTCAATAGAGTAGACAACCAGTGTCTAGAGAGCAAAATAGAGCAGTGTCTGCAGACTTTACCTGTTTGACAATGCTAGAAGTTCTGTGGCACAGTTTCGAGCTATTGTAGTTAGTCTAGTCTCCATGTATTGTAGTTAGTCTCGGAGCACGTCGAAGGGAGTTTCTGTTCTATTTACTAGACTACAAGGAGGGTTATGGTTTTGACCTGTATGTATGCATGTTCATCTGTTTTCTCATAACTACTAAGCTCTTTATTACAATTTGTTATTAATTTTTACAAATTTCTATTTAGTTTCACCTGTCCACTTTCCGGTTACCGATTGAGCTGAAATTTTGCATACATATGTAAATCGCGTAACAATGCAATATTATGATAACAGGGAGCTGATTTGATAATGGAGCTGAAAGGTGGCCAAAGGAACTCCTAAACTACACATGTTATACCCGTCGTGTTTGGGCTCGTTGGATTTATCTTGACTTACTCTGGTCCTAGCTTATGTAAAAGCTTGTGTTTAAAAAGTTTTTTTTAAATATTACTTGTGAAATGTATTATTAAATTTCTCCTGTTCAGGCTATTTCCAATGGTTGTGCAAACTAAGCAGTCACAGTAATAGTAATTATCAACCTAAGCAACGACAACATTTTCTTAGTTCATTACAGTTGCAACCGTTTTCCCTTCCTTCCCTATATTGACTATAAGCCCCTCAGGTCCAAACACTTCGGTCCCTCTATTTTGTATAGTCACTTACTTCGTTTACATAACAATATTACACTGGACGCAAATTATTTGCTTTGCCCAGCGTGTTTTGGGTCGGGGCAAATATTTTAGATGCTCTCGAATTGATCTAAAGGTACAAGCGGTTCTGTGGAACAATTTACGTTGTTTGTTTGGTCGCCTCTATTATGTTTACATCAAGGAACGTGTTGGTTTAGTTTGTGTTAGATTCTACTCATCTTGCGGTAGGAATGAAGGAAGGACATAGAGGTAAATTATAAATGTGAGAAATTTCCTTTTTCTGCAAAATGTGTGGTATGTTCAAATGCGTACGTATTTTGATAACAAATCATAGTACTTTGTCTATTTTTTTTCATTTTTAAGGATGCAATAATCTAGATCTCTATTTTGTATTTGGTTTTTATTAAAGTCTTCCTAAAAAAAATGCTATTAAGGTCCACATTTAATTCAACTTATGAATGTTTAATTAAAAAATTAAATGCGACATTGAAAAGTTTCTTTTTCGCACCTGTCCTCTCATGAGAACGCCAGTTCTAAAGTATAATTACTGTGTATAATTACATCGCCGGCGATTTGATCGAGATTCAATTTTTTTATGAAATAAGATAAGAGGGTACGACGTCAACCTATTACACATACAGCGGCATGCAAAGTTCTGGATAGCCAAAATTTTGCACGTCACTATATCACGTTAATATATTATTATATTACCGTGATATAGTGAAGTGCAAATTACTATAATGACTAGACTATACTATACTGTTCTAATCTACTATCCAATAGACTTGGCTGGCACCGACTTCAAATAGATAAGTGGGTAGCGCTTATAATAATTTAAAGTGATTTATTTTTTGCTTTCGAGTGCCTGTTTGTGATTATGAAGTCGGTTTTATTTTTTTTGAAAAATAACTTATTCTACCCTTTTTAGTGCATAACAAGTTTTAATTAAATTACATGCATCTATTACATTTGGTGTCTGGGCCGTTATACACTGACGGATATATACTTTTTGAAAATTTCAAGTAAGTACCTATAACGGTTAAGAAGATACAGATCTGACGGACGGACGGACGGACGGACGAACGGACAACAAAGTCTTAAAAAGTGTTCATATGGTACCCTTTGGGTTCGGAACCCTAAAAAAATTGACTTTAAATGCCTTGCTAAAGTGATAATATTCACTAGTAATAATTATGTCATCAAGGTATCAAAGGACAATGTCCAAAATGGCCCTGTGCAATTAAAGCATCTGACACACACAATAATTAATTGTCTATTTTATTACAATAATTCCAAATACTTTTATAACACGGACTAGTTGTATTCCAAAATGAATATAAAAAAGTATTATTTGCGATTATTAACATTTATACTTGCCGCCATATGGCCAACAGAGTACTGAATCACTCTACTACGTTATAAGAGGCACTTCCCTATATTGTTGAAACCCGAATTATGAAAGCACTGTGTAGCCAACCTAACAACGGAAAGTATTATTTACGTAGTAACTATTATATAATCTGTGGTATTATGCTTATAAATTTTTTTTTGCAGTGTTGGTTGGTACAAAGTACGTTCATAATTCTGAGTTATTTAATAATGTATGCAGTGTCGCGGGACTGAAATGGCCGCCATATTCGGCAAATGTCATGTCATGTAAAAAAATCTTAGGTATGTTAAAAAAGTTTGCACCCTAACAAGACTTTGCCCGGTAGAACATTCCTGTGAAGACAAATTATTTATATTTATTTATAATTATTTATTATAATTATTAATATATAATTATTTATTGAGGGCCCGGTGGTGTAATTGGGAGAACAGTCGGCTTTGATGCCGTGGTACCGAGTTCAAACCGCCGTGCACCAATGAATTTTTCGATCGAAAAATATATGTGCGCTTCTCACAGTTGCCCTCCGGTGAAGGAAAACATCGTTAAGAAACAAACAACCCCCGCATGGTGGTAGGACATATCTAGTGTCCGCCTGGCCAGCTACCACCCTCAAGTTAGAAAATCTGTCGTCAAACATCTTATGTGTTCAGGCAGCTATCCTTGAAAGCCAGTTGCCATTCTAGTCCACTTCTCTATCTTCGACCGCATCATCACTTAGCAACAGGTGAGATAGTGGTCAAACGCTAGCCTATAAGATATTAAAAAAAATATATATATTATCCCCACATTTATTTCTATCTCGCTCACAGTTACCGTAAGAATATCTGTCAAAAACCAAAATCAACGAGAAGAAAGATGTAAAAACATTATTCAAGGTCATATTTTTTAGTCTTCAAAAGTATATCCAATAGCAACCTCCATTGTATATAATCTTCTTGGGACTCTTCTTCTAAAACCAGTACATTATCCTATGTTTGAGGTATTTATCTTCATATCTCTGGAGATACTTATCAGATCTCGACAAAATTAAAATGGGACCACCTCGGAAACGTATCCTACCTATTAAAAAAAGAATCATTTGGATCCGTTCACTATTGACGGAGAAATCGCGTAACATACACACAAAAAAAAAAAAAAAATACATACAGACGAATTGAGAACCTCCTCCTTTTTTGTGAAGTCGGTTAAAAAAATCATAAATGAGATTACTTTTAGTCAAACTTCGCTCGATGCTCGATCAAACTTTATAACGAGCTCGGAAACGGCGCAAATTTTTTTTAGAGATGTTCGTCAACGTAATATAACATAACATAACATATGCTCATTGGCGTATCTTGGGAGAGGCCTACGTCCAGCAGTGGACTGACACAGGTTGATTATGATGATGATGATGTATGTGACAGACAAATATACACTTGGAAATTAGTAAAATGTACTAAGCTTTTTATTTTAATATAGCGGGTGGATTGCTAGGTTTTTATGTAGTAGTAAGTTATTAATTTGTAAATGCAAAAAACTTACTGATTTCTATTTTAAGTTTAACATACCTCAGCCAAAGACGTCCCAGGTATTTTCAAACAGAACATAAACGGTGTGTTTACTCGATTCAGAATCTCGCGGAAGCCCAGGATGACTCCCCGTGGTCTCAGAAGGCGGAAGTAAGTTCCCAGCGAGGACCCTTGTGATGCTAGATGGGTTCCAAATAGACGCATAAACCCGCCACCTGGGGAATAAAGTGGAATTAGATGTTTTCGTAGAGAAGTATTTAATTAGTACATTGTGTTACAAAAGTGGAAACAGATTATTGTCAAGTAGACGTCTACTTGTTTAATAGTAATAACTCATGCCAAGAGTGCGTAAAGAACGGTGTAAGGAAGGACCTATACCACCTTATTGCTCACAGCCAACTTTACCTGCCCGTGGTGCATCCTGCTGACCAACAAACGTGGCTCTGGCGACCGACAAATAGCAGTATAACCAATTAAAATGATGGCGTAGCTAAATACTACAGGCCGGTGACGGGCAGCAGCGTTACCGATGCAAGGAGCTACGTCCTGCGATTGCCAATTCGCCTGCCGAGCGTGGCGACTTTGACTTTTGACTTTCCAGCAGTGGACTGACAGTGGCTGTTTATGATGATAATGCCAAGAGAGTATTATAACCCTTATAACCCTTTCACCACTTGTGCTTGATGCCTTTTCCAATAAATTCGCAAGAAATAAATTGAAATATCCGTTAGCGTGAAGACTTGACTTTTATACAAGAGGTCGCCGGGTCTATTCCTAGCATGTGTTTGTTGACACTCCGCAGGTGGTAGAAGCATGATATCAATGTTCCCCCTAATTTGCTACCCAATGCACCTTATCTACTATGATATTCTTACTGTGTTGCAGCAGCACACTACCCTTCAGAATCAGAGTATTCTAGGCCTAGCGTGTTCATCATCTTCGACTACATCATAACTTACCACCAGGCGAGATAGTGTTCAAACGCGGCAAGCGTTTGAACACTATCTCGCTATAAGTAATAAAAAAATAATAAAATTAATATTAATCCACGGAAAATTCTTAAGTTAGAAGAATCTCCATCTTTTTGAAGTCGGATAATAAATATAACTGCTCTTAAAAATGATTTATGATCACAAACATTTTCAAATGCCTTTTCAAAACTTTTAACTTCGCTTTTTCAGAGCGATATGTCGAGATTAAAGTTATTAAAGGTACATTTGAACTTCGCAAAAAAGATATAAATGACAAGTAATCAACGAAATGAATTTTATTATTCCAACTTTAGACATTACTGAACTTGGAATTAAAACTCAAGCGCTTTTTTTAGTTAATCTATTTTACCCGACTATGGCAAAGCCATAAGATTTAATATTTTTAAGAGACTTCGATGTTTTATTTACCTGCGTGTAAACTACTCATCTGATTTTTACCGACGTTAAAAAAGGAGGAGGTTCTCCATTAGCTTTTTTTAAGTGAACACTTATCTAGCGGCGTTGTGCACTTTTCTTGGTATGGGTAAAAATGTCTCGCGGTAAACGGTCACGTGTCCTGATTGAAAATCGTAAGACGGAGCGCGCAGGGCGCTTGCGCGTGATTTAATTCCAAAATATTCAAAAATGACGTGTTTAAGTTTTCACTTCTGCCGGAACTTCCGGACTGCAACCCGTTGTTTTTTTTTATATTTGTTACCCCATAACTTCGTTATTTATACACCGATTTAGAAAATTCCTTTTTATTTTAAGAGAGCATACTTTTTATTTGGTCCCATTATATAATGTATTGAGAATGGATGAGGTATCTCTAGAGGTGTATATAGAGATAAAACTTTTTTGCTACTGCAAATAACTGGCGCGATATTTTGGTTTTACTAATCGTCAAAGAACAAATTTACTACACAATAAGAAAATTAAAAACAGACTCAAAGCAAGCGAATATTTCTCCTTTTATTTGCAGTTAATCCGCTTAAGCATTCTAGTTTTTATTTGTTTGTATTCCTTTTCCATTTAGTTTTATCTTAATGGAAAACATAAACAGGAAGTATGGGGCGTAAAGAAAATAAAATCTTTTCCGAAGAAAGAAGCTTTTCAAAACAAGTATTTCGAGCTAATGAGTATTTTATTGGCGAAAGTAGATACTCTTTTATTATGTTGATTTTATTGGATGTGATTATGTTTAGTTTTATGTTGTTGTAACTATTAACTTTGGATAGGTACTTAATTATTTATGACACACTTGGGTGACCTAGTTTATTTGTATGAGAGACAGTAAAACGTATTATTATGTGAGTGTGCTAAAATATATATCGAATTTCATGATGCTTATCACTTTTGGCGATATTAACTGATTTCGTTTTCTTTATATATATGGTAACGCTAGCTTTTCGCCGCGGTTTTACCTGCGTTGACATCATTCCCGTGGTGATAACGGGATAAAAAATCTTACTTATATGTTATTCCAGGCTCTAGAATATCTACTTAGCATATATCAGCTCAATCGGTTGAGTAGTTTTAGCGTGAAGAAGTAACAAACATACTTACACACTCACAAGCTTATTAGTAGCTATATTAGTGGGATGTCCTTATACAGCTATCTTATTTATTTAGGCACTAGCTATGCCCCGCGTCTTCGCCCCCGTTAAAAACTACTTCAATTTATTGAAAACGTTTCTTCATAAAAACTTTGTCCTGACAATTTTTACAAACACAACAAAAGAAAATTAGCCAAATCGGTAGCCACCCGTTCTCAAGTTATGGCGACCAAGGGAAATAGCCATAAATACGCTTGCTACATAGATAAACTACATAAATTCAATGTGTATAACTCCATCAATAAAGAAGTTTCGACATGAACTTTCATCCTCAACTACTTGAATGCACCCCTGGCAAAAAAAATTGATAACTTAATTTTTTATATTCAAATGAACTAATCAAAATATAGGTATCAATTTTCATCGCTTTAAATTCAAAATCAAAGAACATACATACAAACGTTTTCACTCCACTTAACCTTTTTCAGGGTTAATGTTGAATAACTCTTTCTTAATACACCCCTATGTTGTACTAAGACAAATGTACCTTCCAAATTTAAAGTCTCTACGACTAACGGTTTAGGTTGTGCATTGTCTCTAAGTCAGTCAGTCAGTCAGTCAGTGTGTATGCCAGGGAAAATATTTTTATAGTATTAGCTTTACCACCAGGAAGTTTCAGTCCCTACAGCCCGGCTCCATCATCATCAGATACACAAGGATAAGAAATTTAATTCCTATCGAACGTTAGAAAGTAATACTAATTTAGCTTCCAAGATTTCACACACATTAACATACACACATACTAACACCACAGTTTTACAATCATAAACTGTGCTAACACGGCAAATGAATTAAAAGCTTGAAAGGCCCGCTTGCAGTGACCAAAGTTACCACATATTTTTATGATCCAGGGTTAAGCAATTAGTAATTAATAGGAGAGGACTATGCCCAACAGTGGACGAATACTGGCTGTTAATGATGATGATGATGATGGTGAAGTCAACAAGAATGACACATAAAACGACAACATACTATATGTCTACATATTATTAAAAATGTATTGGCTTATCTAAAAATATTGTCACAAGAAATAGAGAAAAACTTGCAATTACTCATTCATAATTCGAATGTAGATATTGCATAACCCTGTATTATAAAAATATGTATTAACTCTGGTCTGGAAGAAGGCCTAATATGACTTACCCAACTGGACTAGTTCTAGACGCTTATCCACGACAAAATGCCATGGGAATGCTTTGCAGAAACTCGCTACGCCTATTTTCAAGTCAGTCACTTTACTTGATGAGGCGACTGATAAGGCCTCGCTGGACGCTTCACAACTGTCTTCTTTAGACTTTTGATTTAATGGAATGGCATTAATTTCATACCTGGAAGAAAATATTGTTTAGTAATAATTACAGTAAGTTATAAAGAACCAGGTCTTTTTTAACCCCCAGTTTAGTTCATCCATTCAGGGGGTTAAAAAGTGGACGCATGTGTCTATCAAGTTGCACACGGCTTGTCTTTTTTATATGAAATGAAATGGAAAATGAATTATGAAATGAAATCATTTCATTTCATATTAAATACAGTACAGGTACGGACACACAGGGCGTCCTGCGTGTGCGATCTAGGCGGCGATCAGATAGCGCAGTAGTATTTGTATCGACGGGTTCACACCAAACGCGATCAGAAAACAAGTGAAATGTACTGAGATCGCGCCCGCAGATCGCAGGACGCCGCGGTGTGTCCGTACCTTAAGGTGCTTTTTAAACTGATTTTCCCATCATACAGATCTAGCCGAAACCTAACCATTCCTGTGCCTATTTCTACAGCTTAATGTGATTGTTGTCATGAAATCCAATGGGTATTTGTATTGCTTTATTCCGATCTTATCTTAACCTATTTGCAGTTTGCGTTAAACGAAAGTATGTCGGTTACACACTTCGAGCATTTACCAAAGGAGATGTTAATGCAAGGCGTACCCCTCTGCTGGCCATATAGCCATTTTTGGCCATATGAGCGTGCGTAACTACGCTGTATTTTTAATACTGTGTGCGTGTTTCAAGCTAGTGTGCGGGATCGTTAAAGTGAGTGATTTGTGTGTGTGCAATGCGTGTTTACCTCGTCCCCCGTAAGTATCGGCAGAAAAAAATGTTTGCGGATTACAACGTTAACATCTCCATTGGTAAATGCTCGAAGGTTACACAGTTCGAACAAAGACGTGATCCTACGTTATTTTTATGTTGGTACCCTCAGCTTTGTTGACAGTAATTATTTTTATGGTTTCATATATCGTAATTAAAATTTAACTCATTATAGGATCCCTCAGTTGTGTTGGAGCGTATTCGATTTCTTATTCTTCACTATTTCTGGGCAGCTTCATGAAAATTCATCCGTGGCTAAAACTATTCACCAAACGAAGAAGTTTTGTCAGTGTTTCTACACTTCATTTAATTGCTACATAATTGGTTAAAATACAATATCAGTATCGTAAAGATCGTAATGTAGCGGAATTGGTTCGAGTCCCCTCGGTACGGTGAAATTTTGGTTTGTATATAACAATGTACAAAAATATTAGGTGAGTAACACCCTAAGTAGTAACAATGTGTTCCGGCAGCTATCCTTGAGAGCCAGTTCTCATTCTAGGACTAGCCTGCTTCCATTCTCGACCACATCATCACTTACTAATAGGTGAGATAGTTGTCAAACGCTAGTCAATAGAATATATTATAAAAAAACTTAAATAAATAACGATATCCATTACATCCATCCCAAGACAACTATTAAGTATTCTGTGGCTAAGATACGCGTCACGATGAAAATCTTTTGTTTGAATGGATTACTAGGTATAACAAACGTACGTATAAGAACACCCAAAGCTCAGATGTTCAAAACACAGTACTTAGTTCAGAACAGGTATCCAACTCACCTAAATCTCCTAGGATCATTAGTATAGCTCATCAGTCTTATGTCTGTCTGTGTGTCGTACAACCGCTTAGCTATCGCTTGTAAGCTGCCAACGAGAAGATATGCTACCGGTTCGCTTTCTGTTGTTAAATGGAGCTGGATTTTGCCCTCTTGAGACGTTGTACAGACGAAGTTTGCCTCGTATTCCATTGACTCGTCTTTTAATGCGTCATCCTGGAAAGATGTTATCATTTTATCACTCTTTTATTAGTTTCACCTGTATGTTTGCTTGTATGTTTGTAACCGACTTCTTTGGTCTCGATTTTGACCTACTTTAAACGGACAGATTAAATTCTAATTCAAACTTTGTACACTTATCAAGAATCGGTGGCAATACAAACTAAAAAGTGAAAAATAATTGTAGTTTAAAAAAAGCTAACAAACAAGCTTTTATAGTACATCGAATTAAAAAGTGAAAAATAATTCTTAATATAAGCTGAACATAAACAAACGAAATAATTAACAGAAAAACATATAAACATAAATAATGAAATAAACGAAAAATACTAGTATTATTGTAACAAAAGCGTGGGGCCCTTTGTGCCATATGTTTCTTATATCGAACATCCTACGTTTTTTTTCACAATAATACTAGTATTTTTCGTTCATTATTATTTTCAGCTTATAATAAGAATTAGTTTTTACTTTCTTTTAATATCCACGTGATATTGTGAAACATAAATCTAGGTAGGCGAACGGATGTCTGCAGTGATAATTGCGTGTTGCCACAAAAGAGACTAAGGAACTTGAAGGTTTTCAAAGAAGAGTGTCAGATACGAACGGAAGTTCGATTATGCTAGCCCGTCTGGGGCGAAACCACTACTTTGATAAGTATTTGATCGTGAATTATGTGTTTTAAATAAAAATACCAACCGACATGAAGGACTTAGAGGGCATTGTGTACTAGAAAGTAACGCGTATAATTCTGAAAATGATGACTTTTCCGTGCTACACTTTTTGTTAATTACCGCTTACCACCAGGCAACTGTTCTACTTCATTTCCTTCATATGATTAAAAGAAATAATATTAGAATATTAGAAATAATTTGATATATCCATATCACACTTGTAATTACATTAAGTAATTCTCATTTACAAACCTAGCTCAGCAGATGAGCATTATTGTACGCCCAAGAAAGTCGCCGTCTTTCTTGGGCCTTGATATACTGTTGATATAAAACTAATAAATACTAAATACTGTATCTGGACTCTTTTTGTAGTTGTAGGACTTCTGCTAGTCCGCCTGGGGCGGTACCACCACTTTACCAATTAATTTTCAGCCGTGAAATAGAAATGTTTTTCGGTTGAAATGGCAAGGTGTCCAGTGAAATTACAGGGCATGTAAGACTCAACATCTTTATGTCTCAAGGTAACAGGCGCAGTGCAGTGAAATGCAAAATTCTGGCAGTCTAGAATGATGCATGCCGCTGTATCTGTAATAGGTAGACGTCATCGCTCACCATCAGGCGAGCGTCGTGTTTGTCCTGTTACCTTAAATCATTAAAAAAATTCTACAACACATATATTTTGATATTTTATTTTAATTATAGCACTTACCTGATCATGTAAAACATCGTGCACACTGTCCAGTGTTGTCAAAAACTCAGTCAGATTGGTGCCTAGACATTTAAAAGCCCTCTCGAGTCGACAGTTATGTGAGAAGGCTGTTAATATTAAGTATTCCCCTAATTTTGCCATAAAGTCCTTAGTACTAACACCTGAAACAAAAATAATTTGCATAATGACCGTCGTTACAAAGAAAATGTCTCATTTTACTTGAATGTGACCGTATGATACAGTACGTGATCTTTAGGCAATGACGCCCAATCGTTGATCAATCACATCAGGCATAGAATGTAAAAGTTGAAGAATGACCAGTTATTTTACTAAGTTTAAATTGTTCAAAAAAAAAGGAGGATATCATATCAGAAAAATAATATTGCTAAATCTACTAATGACTGTAAATTTAGAATACGCAAAATTCTAAGGACACCGCAGTACGTCAGACTATTTTAAAAGTTACATCATAGTTCAGAGTGTTTTATGAAGTGAAAACAGGCGTTTGGTACTTTTGGGACGGGGAAAAAGCTCTAAACTCACGTGATAGTTAGGCTCAGATTCAATTTTTTCACTTCCGACATGCAGTCCTACGACCGACAGATTTTTTTTTATTGCATCGCGATTTTACTTTATGTAAAGGAATATTACGAAGAATTTCGACGGTTCCGATTTCCTTTTAGTCATGCTGATCGGCCTTATAAACGCCAACTCATTCTTATTTTTATTATTTTAAACCGACTTCTACAGAGGATAGGGTTCTTTCTCAACTCGTCAGTATTTTTTTTTACAATTCATTGTTAAAAATATTTTTTTAAATAAAAATACACATAGACAAATCTAGAACCTCCTTTCTTTTGAAGTCGGCTAACACTTTCAATTTATAAAATAGACAAAGTATAGAGAGTCCGCCACTTTTTTTATTTAATTTATGTGACTGTTTTCTAGCGAAGTATTGGATTCAAATCCCAGCCTCAGCATACGTCTTTAGAGCTTGTTCTTAGTATATGTTTGTGTATGTGAATTTTATATTTTTTTTAATTAAAAGTATTTTGACAAAAACATCTGGAGATCACCATCTGACTCCTCCTTATACTGCAACAAAGGGAAACCAAAAGCGAGGCTATGACAGCTGGAAGACCTCTAAATGTGTCCCGGATTTGCAGTAAAAGGGACTCTGAGTTATGAGCTACCCGAATATGAATAAAGATGACATTATTTTGATTTATGTAGTAAAGGAATGACTAATTAATTATGAATTTGCCATGGAAGTAGGAAATGATTTAATCAACGTCTAAGCGATAGGGTCATTTATAATAATTATAATGCAATATTGTAATTTATCATCACCATCTTCATCAGCCTATCTTTGTCCACTGCTGGACATTGGCCTCACTCATAATTAAATATTTTATTAGCAATGATAATATATTTTTGGTCGTGACTGTCTTACTACTTGGCAAAAGTCTCATTTCTAAAATGAGCCAATAGTTTGGTTTAAATGTGTCTCTATATAATTTTCGTCTCGCCATGATCTTCTTGGTCTGCCGCGGTGATGCCGTACTACGCTTGGTCTCCAGAGGGTCCCTAGTTTTGCAAAACGAATCAGGCAAGCGACAGAAGTCTGTCGTGACCAGCCCAATAAATAATATGTATTTTATCAGAGTAGCGTTTCAGCCGTTCATGTTATTAGCTTAGCAGACCCGTATTTATTACCCTTTAAGCCGACGCGCTTTTGATATAACATGGACTTGAAATATTCGCCCCTCGAAACAATAAATTTAGTAGTTGCATTAACTGGCACCCGCTTCTCTGGGTAGTAAGTGATTTTGCACTCATCAATAGTGCTGGACAGTCAGATTACGTTGTTGGTACGTTTTTTGGCAGATAGACAATTAGAGTGTTTTTTTTATTTCTTATAAGCTAGCGATTGACCACTTTCTCACCCGGTGGTAAGAGATGATGTGGTCAAATATGGTGAACACGCTAGGCCCAGAATACTCTGACTCTCAAGGGTTGCTTGCTGCCGGAACACCGTAAGGCTATGGCGACAGATTTTCTCCTTGATGACGGTAAGCTTTTGCTTTTACCTTTTGGTTGCAAGTCAGGTCAAAAATCGATATAATATGTTCCTACCGTCTATGGACGAACACCCGTAATGGGATTTGAACCGGGAACCTCTCGCTCAGAAGTAACTCCATCTATCTTTTACGTCAACAGTGCTCTCACAATATTTATCGATAAACGAACATTTCAGGAACTTATTAAGTTTGCGCAACTTATTAAGTTTAGTGCTTGAAGCATTTGCCGCATTGCAAATAAGTGCTGCGACATATCAAACTACAGTACTGAAACGCTGCGGTTACTTTGCGGTTACTCTGACATGTTTGAGTAAGGAATTTAAAGGTTATGGGTTCAAATCAAACCCGGCGTGTACCAATAGACTTTATCAAATTGGATATTTGCTCATTCACAGAATGGCATCGAATAGAAAACATTGTGAAGATACTCCCGATAAGATTGGAAGCTACAGGAAGCAGACGTTGAGATAACTTCTATTAATCGCGTAACGCCCCGCGTAATGATAAGGCACTGCCTAGTGTCCGCACGGCTAGTTACCACCGTTAAGTTTTCACCCTAGAAAACTTATTGTCTTGACGTAATTTTACTCTATGGCTATTAAGCAAGAGTAACATTTAGGCAACGACGCAAGGCTTCGAACTAAATCCTAAACAATGTCAAGTGCCACCAAATAATTGTCTAATCCCATACAGGCTGAAATACCCCGAAAATTAATACCTCATCCCTTCTTAGATTATAACGGTTCAGTTGTCCCGTTACCCTTTTCAGCCGTTCTCACCTTGGCAGCCTTTGAGATTGTTATTATGATTAAAGCCTTGAGTTTTCGCAATATTTTTCCTTATTTTGTTACAAAACATAATAGAAATATTGTGAAACTAATTGAAATATTGACGAATAAGTACATATTTGATTGAAGCATAGATTGATATATTGTTACGGTAGGATTGCACTTACACTGCCATGTCTCAAAAACATACACCCGTATGGAAAAAGTTAAATTTATAGCAAAAATATAATCCCTGGGCGGGATTTGAATTTGAACAGTCCTCAACAGAACACGGCATTCCCACTTTATTGGCTCTGTTCTGATAGAACGAGTCCAACACAAGGAGTGTGCATGCTTCTAAATCTATAAAAAGTTTTAAACGTAGAATATTGCTCTGAAGATAAGTGTTGGTGTTGTTTCTATCTCACTCACACATATATTAGAGCAACAGAACAGGAGTACTCTTTTCTGTAGTAAGAACAGTATGTAATTTTCTGTCAAACACTCTAAACATCCACTCCAACCAAACTTGAAACTTTCCACGCGAAGAATAATATACTAAAAACATCAATGACGTAATTCAAGTACATATTCTCCAAGAGTTCTACATGCAAACTCTACTTCGTATAATCTTTTCAGTTGCATCCAATACATCTGTTTTAGAACTACAGTTCAGCCTTCTTCACAGGGTTACCTGGTGACTGTTTAAAGGCTTTTTGAGTAATTAATAGTTATGTTAATATGTTTTAGAGCAAGATCCACTTGATAGACCTTGCATCAAATAGCTGGTAAGTACATCATATAAGATGTTACTTTTTCTTCCTCAGCTGGTTTATCGCTTTTCCTGCTACTCAGCATCAGTGTTAGGTAATGAATGTTCCCAAACAGAGAAATAAATGTTTGTTCATAAAGTACCCCAGTAAATCCACTTAACCAGATGGGAAAGTACTTACTGTCTGTCGCACGTACCGCGTCGTAAATTTCTTGTAAGTACGCGTAATTCCTGCAGGTCTTAACGTCGTCTGGTAATCTACGTCTGTGGACAAAAGAATGGGATTAATACGATCTTTGAACATTTTTTTTAATATCTTATAGGCTAGCGTTTGACCACTATCTCACCTGTTGGTAAGTGATGATGCGGTCGACGATGGTAAGCACGCTAGGCCTAGAATGGGAACTGGCTCTCAAGAATAGCTGCCGGAACACAGATGTTTTGGCGACTTGAGGGTGGTAGCTAGCCAGGAGGACACTAGATAGTGTCCTACCACAATGCGGGGGTTGTTGGTTTCTTAACGATGTTTTTCCTGAAGGAAAAACATCGTTAATTTTGTAGTGTAGTGTTTCCGGTTCACCGGAACACTATAAAAAGCGCACATAAATTTTTCGATAGGAAAATCCATTGGTGCACGTCAGGGATTGAACTCGGCACCTCTGGCATCAAAGCCAACCGTTCTGCCGATTACGCCACCGGACCCTCAAACAACAGTTATGTCAAAATAAATGTACTAAATATAGGTATCAATATATCGTTACCACAGAAATATTATTAGTACTACGTATCGTTACAAAGGCAGGGAGACGACTGGAGAACCAGCGGCGTGCGGGGGCCTGCTACTGTACATTTTGCAATCTAGCACATTTCGCACCGCCACTGTCCCCACACCTACAATGGGAAATGGCTCTCAAGAACAGCTGCCGGAGCACATTAGGATTTGTTTTACGACTTATTTTTACTTTGGGCACTAGACAGTGATTTGCAAAATAAAAAGTGTACCAAGAAAATTGAAATGAAAATGAATGAAATCAAAATTATTTATTTCGCAACAATATGATTAACAGCACATAATTAACAAAATACAAAATCACTGTAATAAAACTGGCCAAGTGCGAGTCAGAGCCGCGTCTCGCATCGCACACTTTAGGGAGGGTTCCGTACTACAGTATGTGAAACATAACAGACAGAGTTTCAACCTCATATTTTTGATTAATTGATATTACCAAGAACATTTTGTTTGATATGCGAGTTCACTAATGATATGGATATATAGGATGTTAAATAATACTTCTTACTACATCAAGGAAGACTATCCCCATCATATTATCGAAAAAAGAAAGCAGCTACAAGTTCAAGTAGATATAGAGAAGAAAAAAGGAAACAAGGCTATAATTAAATACGACAAACTGATAATATTAAAAAATAAAACAGAGAGTCAGCCGCCAACAGCAGACAAAAGGAAAAGAAACATGTCTACCTCTCCACAACATGAGCTTACCAGCGAAGACAGTAACACTCGAAGAACCCAAGCAGTAAAGAAAAATAGGACCTTTTTACTAACACCAAGACCCAGAGATCATCCAGTTTCTCTGAAGGGGTAGTATAACCCAGCATCCTTAACTATATGGTAAACAAAAATAGCAAAACACAAGAAGAAGAGAACATGAACAATAAAAACCAATTATAACAATTAAAAGCACCTCTCTCAAAAAATACAAACACAATTCAAATAATAAAAAGCACAGAAGCACATCTTCCAAGCCGGTTGGTCACCGTGGAAGATCACGACCAAAACCCTCCAGAGACATACTCGGAAAACAATCAAATTATTGAGAAAAAGGAACAAAACCAGTTCTACATAACAACTTACAATGTGAGAACACTTTCATCATATGAAAGAATTTTAGAAATGGAAAATGCACTAAAAGATATTAAATATGATATTATAGGCATATCTGAAACCAGGAGACCAGGAAATATCATAAAAGAGTATAAAGATTTCATACTATGCCATACCGGACAAACACCAGGCCAATACGGGGTTGGCTTTATTATAAACATGTATCTGAAACAATATATAGAAAGCTACATCGGATTTTCAGAACGAGTAGCTCTGCTCAATATAAAACTACCAGGTAAAAACCTCAGCATCATCCAGGTCTATGCCCCGACAGAGTCAGCAGACACTGAAGATGTAGACACTTTTTATAATACCATCTACAAAGCCATGAATATAGCATATGAAGACCTCATTGTAATGGGAGATTTTAATTCAAAAATAGGAGAACCTCAACATGACGAATTCTTAATAATGAAACCGTATGGATACGGTGAAAGAAACACTAGAGGACAAAGACTAATAGATTTTGCGATGGAAAACAAATTATCAATCATCAACACCTTTTTCAACAAGAAACCAAAGAAACGATGGACGTGGCTCTCCCCAAACGGCCAATATAAAAACGAAATAGATTACATACTGTCCAATAGGCCACAACTATTTCAAAATATAGAGACACTGAACATAAGCTATCCATCAGACCATAGACCACTTAGAGCCACAATATCACTTTTAGAAACTAAAAGAAGCAGAGTCAAGTTTGCAAATAAACAAAATAGTACACAAAAATATGAAACGGAAATCAAAATATACAAGGAAAATTTGCAAATATACTTATCCACACTCAACAAAAAATCAGAAGAAACAGTACAAGTCTACTACGATAACATAATTAATTCAATCTCGAAAAGCCTACAAACTGCACAAAAAAACAATAAACCAACTGATAAACGCAGTATACTGACAGAGCGCACAAAAAGACTTATACATAGAAGACAAGAGCTACACAAAGTTAAAAATAAAAATAGAGCAGCGAAAAACGAACTTAAAGCTCTATACAAATTAATAAGCAAATATATAAAAATGGACTACAAGAAACACAGAACAGACACAATTACAAGACACCTAGAACAGAAAGGAAGCCTAAAAAAGGGATTGAAAGAACTAAAAACTAAGAAAACCTGGATTGAAGGATTAAAAACAGCTGGAAAAACTACAAACAACCGCCAAGACATTATAAATATTGCAACCGATTTTTTCACAAACTTATATAGCCCGCCAGAGGAAATCACTGCACAGAATGAAAACACATATTATTATGAAAATCCTAACAGCGACATAGAACCGATTGACAGCTTCGAAATTATAGAAACAATCAAAAAAATAAAATCTGAAAAAAGCCCAGGCTCAGATAATATCAGCAATGACGCCATAAAAACAGCCTGCGCTATACTAGCCCCAACGTTAGCGAATCTATTCAATATGATATTGGAGACCGCTGATACACCGTCACAATGGTCGGAATCTAATATTATCTTGCTATATAAAAAAGGAGATCCTAACGACATAGGCAACTACAGGCCTATAAGTCTATTGCCAAGTATGTATAAACTATTTTCCACGATAGTATATCAGAGAATAAGCAGAACACTAGAACAAGTACAACCGATAGAACAAGCCGGTTTCAGGAAAGGTTACTCCACGATTGACCACATTCATACTCTAGAGCTTATCATCGAAAAGTACCAGGAACAACAAAGGCCGCTTTACGTCGCATTCATCGACTACCAAAAAGCCTTCGACACAATCTCGTACGAAAGTATATGGACTACGCTAAAAAATCAAAATGTAGAGGCTGAATACATAGAAGTACTACGGAACATATACGAAAAGAACTCTAGCCGAGTCAAGCTAGAGTCCATCGGCCCTAGCTTTCAAGTAAAAAGAGGAGTAAGACAAGGCGACCCTCTTTCCCCCAAAATATTTATTGCGGTATTAGAATCCATCATAAGCAAACTAGACTGGAAGAATTACGGCTTGTCAGTTCAAGGTAAATATCTAAACCATTTACGATTCGCAGATGACCTTGTTCTGCTATCTGAGACGGGATGCCAACTACAGTCTATGATGGAAACACTGCACAAGGCCAGCAGACAAGTCGGCTTCGAAATAAATATCTCAAAAACGAAAGTCATGTCCAACCATACAAAACCAACGATAACAATAGAAAATGATCAATTAGAGTATGTCGACCACTACATCTATCTGGGGAAACAAATCGGATTCAACAGAAACAACAACGATCTAGAAATCGAGAGAAGAGTAAAAAACACTTGGAACAAATACTGGAGCTATAAGGAGGTATTCAAAAGCAACATGTCCTTGAAACTCAAAAAGAAAGTCATGGATTCGTGTCTTATCCCGTGCTTAACATATGCGTGTCAAACATGGAAATATACCAGTAAAATAAAAAACAAAATAAACACATGCCAGCGAGGAATGGAACGCAGTATGTTAAATATTAAGAAAGTACACAAGACAAGACATTCAAAGATAAGATCTATGACAAAAGCAATCGATGCCCTCAGTCACGCTCAAATACTAAAGTGGAAATGGGCCGGTCACGTGGCACGCCTCAAAGACCACAGATGGACCAAAACTGTAACAAGTTGGAGAGGCCCACCAGGCAAGCGTCACAGAGGTCGACCCTATTCACGCTGGGAGGACGACATAAAGAAGATCGCCGGACCACAGTGGCAACAAATAGCCCAAAACCGGGAGATTTGGCGGTCTCTGGAGGAGGCCTTCACCTGAGAAGGGTTCCTGTCACCTTCATTCATATTTCATACTTAAAATGAAAAAAAAAAAAAAATTACATGTTAAAGAGACAGGAAATAAAAGGCTTTTTTATTTTTATTTTTTTTTATTTTATTTTATTTATGCGAGTTCACGGAGAATCTCGACAGCGCGATCTAGAAAGACGGGGCTCGTTTACTAGCGCCATCTATGTTATTTTGCCGAAACTAATTAGAAAGGTAGGTTGTTAGCTTAACAATTATAAATGGCGTTATACTAAAAAACATGTTTTTTGTATGGGAACCTCCTTTAATTTTTAACTTCATTTCGTATTTTAGTATTTGTTGTTCTAGCGGCAACAGAAATATACCATCTGTGAAAATTTCAAATGTCTAACTATCACGGTTAATGAGATACAGCCTGGAGACTGACAGACAGACAGACAGACGGACAGCGGAGTGTTAGTAATAGGGTCCCGTTTTACCCTATGGCTACGGAACCTTAAATATCACCTATATATCTATAGGTATACCTATATATATACCTATAGATAGTCGGACAATCAGTTCCATTCGGAACATGATTTGTACTGCAATTAGTCTGCGTTTTATTTATCTATTATGTTTCATTATTTCACAATTTTTTAGATAAAAATTGTCTGAAGTACTGAAACCTGCACTGGGTTGCGGGTGCACGTAATGGTACGGTTGGCAACCCTACATTAATAAGGGGAATTAAACATGTGTTTTAAGTGTGACGTTCGACGTCTACATGAAAGCTGAATGGCTCAATACCTTTGTTTTTTTTTTGTAAATTCAAAGCGTTATGTTTCTGTTATATCTATATTTTTTGTTGAATATGATCTATTTAATGTTATTTGACGTGTGTAAGTGCTAATTTTTAATTTGCCCATATACTGAATAAATGCTTTGACTTTGACTTTGACTTTGACCTACTACTAATACAATATGTTGCAAACAGGTCCCAGTTCAGCATAATGTTGGTCATGAATTATTTACTATATAATTATTTATAATATTTCTGATGGACATGACCAACGCTGGTCTTCCGATAGGACCCTAACAATGATGTCAGTTTGTTTAGTAGTGAACATACTGCTTATTTTTCACTGCTCAGATTGCCTAAGCTTGTCCAAATAAAGGATTTTGTATGTCCTTTTGTAGATATTCATCTAGATTGTCAAAGAGGTACTCGTATTTGGATAAGCTTTGCTCATAAACTGAGCTAGACCTTTAGGACTAGTTTTGGTGCCTAAAATAGACCTCGACCCTTAGGCAGTTTAAACAGACAATCAATATGTTCGTTTTGTTTTATAATTGTGTGCGTATATATAATGTATGTATATGTATATTGTATATATAAATCTTTTTTAACCGACTTCACAAAAAAAGTTAAAGGTTCTTAATTCGTATGAATCTTTTTAAAAAAAATTTTATATATGTTCACCGATTACTCGAAGTCGCCTGAACCGAATTAGAAAATTCTTTTTTTGTTTGAAAGGGTATACATTCCAGGTGGTCCCACTTGAATTTCATCGAGATATGTTTCAGTATTTCCAAAGATATGGAGATAAATACCTCAAACTTGGTACTGAAAATAAATAGCGTGACGTTTGAAGTCCATGATTTTAGTTTTTTAAACAATCTTAAATTATTTACAATTGTGTGCGTATACATATAAATGTATTTTATTTTTCTCTCTTTATCTTACGTAAGGTATTATACCCTCAACGCATATTTTCTTTCAAGTCTCTAATTGCCATATTTCCTAAATTACACGCAACAAAACAAACAACAAAGAAAATTCTCAATTTACAGTTCACGCTCACTAATTAGCGCCACATTTTCTGAGCACAAACACACATAGGAAGCACACATCAAAACTCAAAGGATTTCAAAGAAAATGTGACACACCAAATTACCTACCTATTTAATTTACGTCTGCGTAACGTTAACGTTAAACAAAGCGTTAAAGCATTAACAACAGTATATTACGTAACAGTTAAGCTACCAATTTAAGAAGTCGGTTGAATTTAACATAATTCCACTGAAAGTTAATTAGGCGCTTAGGAGTTTATTTGCGCCTTTTAGGTACTTGTTGTTTATCTTGTATCCTATATTAGTTCACAAAGATTGTATGTGATTGTAAACTTTGAACATTCGCGATTTGATCATATATTTATAAATATTAAAATACGGGACTTACCGCGCTCAAACATTAATTTTTATTTAACTCGACGTTTCGACATAGTTGCATTGATCGTGGTCACGAGACGACTGGACCACGATCAATGCAACTTGGTCGAAACGTCGAGTTAAATAAAAATTAATGTTTGAGCGCGGTAAGTCCCGTATTTATAGTAATTATTGTATATGATTTAATTTTTGATATGGTTCTTTTTTTAGTAGCAAAATAATATTAATTGCAGAATAGATTTGATACCTATAACCTGCACTGCTATTGTAGGTGATGTACGAGTATGTAACTAAACAGTTTTTCTCTATCCGTATTTCCTTCAACTGATGATAACATAAACATATATTTTGAGGGCTCGGTGGTGTAAGTGGGAGAACGGTCGGCTTTGATGACAGAGGTACCGAGTTTAGTCCCCGCCGTGCACCAATGGGTTTTTCTATCGAACAATTTATGTGCACTTTTCACAGTGGCCCTCCGGTGAAGGAAAAACATTGTTAAGAAACCAACAACCCCCGTATCCCCTGCAACACTATCTAGTGTCCGCCTAACGCTACCACCCTCAAGTAAGAAAATCTGTCGCCAAACATCTAATGTGTTCCAGCAGCTATCCTTGAGATTTCCCATTCCTGTTCCCATTCTAGACCTAGTGTGCTTACCATCTTCGACCGCATCATCACTTACCAACAGGTGAGATAGAGGTCAAACGCTAGCCTATAAGATATTTAAAAAAAAAACATAGACATTATGTTCTTAATAAGCTTCTCCTACGAAGCCAGTGAGCTCGATATTCGGACCCTTCATTTCTAGTAGTGATTGCAAGTAGTCTTCTTTGATCATTATCACTAATTATTTCCATTCGCAGAGCTAAATGTGTAAATGACAAGGACCAAAGACACCAATTCAACGTAAATCTGTGGAAGGTAGAAGCATATTATATCGATGTTCCGCCTGACTTGCTACCAAAAAGTAGCTTACCATCATCAAGAAAAAAATCTGCCGCCATAACCTTACGATGTTCACACAGCACACAGCCTTTGAGAGTCAGAGTATTCTAGGCCAAACGTGTTCACCATTTTCAACCACGTCATCACTTACTCAGATACGACATAGTCAAATCAAATCAAATAAAAGTATTTAATCAGTACCCATGTAGGCAGTATTAATATACGCACATACACATACACACATATACACATGTCAAAATCATAAAATAAATCATAATCAATTATCAAGTAAACATAGTATAATATCGTTTAAAAACTAAAAAACAACCGACTTCAATGCCGCGCTATTCATTTTCAGTACCAATTTTGAGATGTTTATCTCAATATCTCTGGAGATACTTATCATACCTCGATAAAATTACCATGGTACCACACTTGGGATATCTCCTTTCGAACAAAAAAAGAATAATCGAAATCGGTTCATAAACGACGAAGTTATCCGCGAACAAACATAAAAAAAAAAAAAAAAAAAAATATACGGTCGAATTGAGAAACCTCCTCCTTTTTTTGAAGTCGGTTAAAAAGCAGAATTTAACGCTTTGAATTAAAAAAAAAACAATACTAATGAACCATTCAGCTGTCATCCAATTGTTGACTTCAGACTATTAAAAATTATTAAAGTTGGGTTGCCAAACATACACGTACCTGTGTGTTTCAGTACTTCAGACAATTTTTATATTAAAATAAGCAATGACGCCTGCTTTTAACATAGTAGATTATGGCCACAAAAAATTATAAAATAAAACTTTTTAACAAAAAAGTAAACCGCTGAAAACACTGAAAAGCAAAAAATAATTAAACTTTTTTGTTTAACCTTAATAACTAAGTTCTGAAACTACTGTTTGTATACCTCAGTATATATTTTTGTAATTGTTTTGAGTTTTTAATTAAACATAATAACTAAGTTCTTAAACTAATGTAAGTATTTATACCTAAGTAATTTTGAGTCGGCGCCAAATAATCAATAAGCAAAGATCAATAAATAACCTCCTTAATTAAAGAAATAATCAAATCAAATTAACAATGCAACGTGAAATCTTTAGCGATGAACATACGTCGACTTGATACCGATCACAGTACATATCATAGTGGTTAAACGCTAGCCTATAAGATATTTAAAAAAATATGTTTTTGATGTTCATCTAATTTATAATACTTACAAGCAGTTGTATTTGTCATACTGTTCCGCTTGGTTCTTAGTTAGAGCTGTCACCGCTGCGTGGAGGCATTCATTCTGAAACAAGAAGACAATCAGAGTTACGATGGTTTAACTAAAGTAAGTAAGTCCATTAAAACTTATCAAAATCAATTTCGACTGTCGATCACATCATCACTTATCATCAAGTGGTCAAAAGCTTGCCTAGCATGAAATAATAACAATTCTATGCACCTGCGGATTTAAGGTACGACCACACCGCATCGTCCTGCGTCCGCGTGCGCTTTCGCGATCCGATTTTCAATCGTTTTCTGATCGCCGTAGATCGCGTTTGGTGTGAACTAATGGATATAAATACTACTGCGCTATCTTATCGCCGCCAAAATCGCGCACGCAGGACGCTGCGGTGTGGTTGTACCTTAAAGGTACAGTCATATAGTACGCCAAAAACTTCGAGCATTTACCAATGGAGATGTTAACGTTGTAATCCGCAAACATTTTTTTCTGCCGATACTTACGGGGGACGAGGTAAACACGTATTGCACACACACAAATCACTCACTTTAACGATCCCGCACACTAGCTTGAAACACGCACACAGTATTAAAAATACAGCGTAGTTACGCACGCTCATATGGCCAAAAATGGCTATATGGCCAGCAGAGGGGTACGCCTTGCGTTAACATCTCCTTTGGTAAATGCTCGAAGGCCAAACATGACAAACTTCCTTCTTAATTGGTTTTGTGTTAAAATTGATGAAAATCGCAATTATTTTGCTCATTAACAAAATATAGCAAACATTATTATGATAAACTTTTCATTCACAATTTTTTACCGACTGCCAAAAAGGAGGACGTTCTCAATTCGTCTGTGTGTATTTTTTCTGTTTGTTACGCTCACTATTTTTTCATGTGTAGTGTTACAGTTCGCCTCTTCTGTGTTTGTCCCATAACATGATTTATTGAGATTTAATCAGTATCTCTAGAGATATGAAGATTTAATAAACATCTCTCATAACGGAAGACAAGCATAGTTGTCGCCTATGCCTACACATATTACTTCCGTTTGATTTGAATAACATAATTATTAAAAACTTCGGTTTAAACAGCCTTGCCTGTACATGAGAAGTTATTAGTAGATCAAAATTTCTAATTAGTAGTCTAGCCGTAAAGATAAAGTTTACAAAGTAAAATTATCACGGAAATTATCTCGTTTGTCACAAGTTGGACAAGGGCAAATAAACTCCCCAGCAGCTTTGTTAGTGACTGTTCTTACAACTTAGGTCGTCTCACGATTTTCTTTGATAAGTTTCTTGGGAAAATTACACAAAACGTTTTGTATATTTCTTTTTTTTAGTGAACTTTAAAAAAGCGGGAGGTACTCAATTCGGATCTTTTTTTAAATGTATGTTCTAGTATATTTAAATATTCTGAGACGTCGGTAAAATTGTGTATTATAATTTAAAATTATAAAAACGATAAAACAGACTTCACATGCCGCGATAGTGTAAATATCCACTAGCCATTATCATGCCATCGAGGTATAACATTTGTTCATATTGTTTATCCTCATATCTCCGGAGATGTTTATCAGATCTCAATAAAATCTGAATGGAACCAAACAGGAAGCATAATCTCTCAAACAAAAAAATATATTTTCAAATCGGTTAAGATTTCACGGAGATCTGAGGTAACAAACAAAAAAACAGTCGAATTGAGAACCTCCTCCTTTTATGTGCAGTCTGTTAAAAATGTACGAATAGATATATTATTATATAATTAAAAAACCATTCCAAAATACAAGGTTATTTTTTCATCAGCTAGGTTATCTAGATCAATATCTGGTGGTAACCGGATAGATACCATATTACGTAAGAAGATCGAAGTGAGGACATGAAGCCTTTTCAATGCAGTGCTACCAGTATTGCACGTGGGTAAGGTAGAACTTACTTACAGCTATTTTTATTTAACTATCTACCCTCATACTGGTTTTATTTTATCAGCTGGAATCTTTGGATTCCATCGATAAACGAGCAAGAATGCTTATTGGTGAAACTGAACCTACAAAATACAAGCTTCAGAGCCTCGAGCATCGGCGTAAAGTTGCTAGTTTATCCGTGTTCTACAGAATACATTTCGGTGAGTGTGCGATGGAATTGCACAATTTGATTCCTTCTTCTCCCTTTTACAATCGGACAAACAAGGCAAACTAAGAAACGGCATCCATACATGGTGGATATCCCAGCAGTCCGAACTAAACGTTTTGGATCTACTTTTATAATCCGAACCGCAAAGAAATGGAACACGTTGCCGGCTGACTTGTTTCCGAGTAGCTATAACTTGGGTCTCTTCAAGTCAAGAGTGAACAGGTATCTTCTAGGCAAGCATGCTACACACTCGATCACATCGTCACTTTCCACCAGGTGAGATAGTGGTCAAATGCTTGCCTATATGCAATAAAAAAAAATGTAGAAAATGAAAAAAGTTTAAGTTTTAACCGCTGCAACATACATTGCGATCATATCATTTCTAATTAATAGCAGAGCTATTTGCTTAATTTTTTTGTTAATTAAATACCTTTACCATCTAAAATACCTTTACTACCCGACAACAGAAATGTCACTACCCTACGTTTTTCAACAAGCGAGAAATGAAATATTGTTAAATTAAAATATTGTTAATCAATCACTCTATAATCCTAAATTAATTTAGTCGTGTGTAATAATACAATAGTCGTAAGAAATCAACAAATCAGTTAGGGCCGGTTTCACCGGTTCCTGATGATGCGTTAGATAGTTATCTGACACATGGCGCCATATAAAAGCTGACAAAAATCTGTCAGATTTCTTTATATTAGCGCTACCAGGAACCTGTAAAGCTGGCCCTTAATTATTTTATTTTAATCTAAGTTAAAATATTAAAAATGTGCGTTCCAATCAAGAATCCTCGATTTTACCATTATTTTTGAAGTCGCTAATTTTTTTAATTACATCATCAGGATCATCAAGCAATCGTACTGATGTAATAATCGGGTAATCATGTAGATTGTGTTATAAAAATCTCCATTAACATTTTATAATCTCCTAAAAGACAAATCCTTTCAAACACCATAATCATGAACACTTTTATAGTACCCGACAACAGAATTTCAAGCTACCCCACCTTTTCAACAAGCGAGAATTAAACTCGCTGTAAAATTGTTAATCAATCAACGTCTAGTCATAAATTAATTTGGTCGTCTGTAATACAGTATTCATAAAGTGCTAAAAGGGCCGGGCCTCTAATTAAAATGAAGGACAGCAAACAACCGGGTAGGTGTTAATGGGCCCAGTACAAGCGTTAACTTGGACATATTTTAATGTTTTCCTTTTGAAAGTTTGTTGGGGTGCAGTGTTTTGTTTATATTAGACGAAACATGTCTAACGGAATGGTTGAGTCTATAGTCTAGTTTTTAAAGTTTAGAACCCGTTAGATGTGAAGAGTTTTTAAATCTATTAATAGACGTACCTTCAATCGAAAAATTATATATTTTACAGTCACGAGAACGGATAAAATTCGGAATGAGTATGTGAGGGGAAGCCTGAAAGTGGCACTAGTGTCAGAAAAGTTAAGAAGTAATAGGCTAGCCTAGTATGGACATATTATGAGACGAAGAAGTGAAGCCTACGTGACTAGAAAAGCAATGGACATGAAAGTGGACGGCTATAAAGGAAGAGGAAGACCGAAAAAAGTGTGGATGGACTGGACGAAATGGATGTTAAAGGAGTAGATGCGAAAATGACTGCGGATAGACCCTAATGGGGGAGAAGACATGTTGCAACGACCCGACTTAAGGGGGATAAGGGTAGAAAGATGATGATATATCATACGCGTTGACTTTACGAAACGCTCGACAATACATACTAAACTAGATACGAATACTTTTCGCATTTTTATGCCACCTCATAACCTAGCTTCTATATTACCTAACAACGAACATCGATCGCAGAGCCATAATGTAGAGACTACTTGCCCTGACTTCAAACTTATTCCAGTCAAGATAAAAATATTATTCCTATTATATGAAAAGGCGAGATAATCCCTGATTTTATTAGATCTGTTTGAAGTGACGCCGGTGACGTCACGCACCGTTACGCTCACATAATCTCGTTCTATTTCACGGACCGTCGTGCCCTGACGTGACACAGTGAACTAGACAGTAAGGACACGGTAAAGACATCTAAAGCTGTTATATAGTTAATCTACGGCCATGACTTTTTTACGGTATAAGGAAACAGCACAAGCACAACACTCGCCTGATGGTAAGCGATAACGTCTACCTATTACAGACACAGCGGCATGCAAAATCCTGGACAGCCAGAATTTGTGTCATGTCACTGCACTGCGCCTGTTACCTTGATACATAAAGATGTTGTGTCTCACATGCCCTATAATTTCACTGGAAACCTTGCCATTTCAACTGAAAAACATGCCTATTTCACGGCTGAAAATTAATTGGAAAAGTGGTGGTACCGCCCCGGGCGGACTAACATAAGTCCTACCACTACAAAATGACTGTCTGGCTAAGTACATTTTTGGCCCAAGTTTTGGGTGTATGTCAGTAAAAAAAATATGTTAATTTTAATTAAATATCCGGTAGTATTGTCGGGCTAAAAATAGGTTGAAGATAAATTGTCAAGATGGAAAAAAGTCATACGATTGCTTCGTCGATTTAAAAAAATCTGGAAATACATTTTTAATATGATTTGATGGAATTAGAAATATTTGTGTAATTTAAGTAGGTAGTTGAATAAAGTTTTATGGAGAATTTTTTTTCTTATAAATGTACAGTAATATTTGCGTTAAATATTTCAAATAAAATATTGTTAAGTCATGGGCGCTTGTATGTACAAGGTCCTTTGCCCATAGTGGCCCCACTGTGGGCCAAGGACCCCGGTGGCAATGGAGATTGATGGTGGTGCAACAGTCAACAGTCGACTCGTGTTTGTCTGAAAGTAAAAGACGGCAGTAAAATGTTAATATATAATCTTCAACCGCATCATCACTTACCAACAGGTGAGATAGTGGTTAAATGCTAGCCTATATGATATAAAAATAATGTGGTATTGGTTAACTGACTTTACCCATCTTAATCCAACCATCTTACAACGTATTTAGAACTTTAAAAAAAAGGACTCTAACGTTTATAGTTAAGGTGATAATAAAATAATATAGGATCGCACAAAACGAAAAAACCGACTTCACTTGCCGCGATAGTCAAATTAGCCAGAAGCCAGTATGTTAACAAGGTATACAAATACTTACATCGATTTCGAGCTTAAGATGTTTATCTCCATATCTCCGGAGATTTTTATCAAATCTTAATAAAATTTGAATAGGACCAAACGGGAGGCATAAATATCTCATTTCTCATCTGATTTCTAGAAAAAAATTAAGTCAGTTAAGAAAAATTATAAAAAAAAGAAAAATAAAATAACTGAGAACTCCTCCTTTTTTGTGAAGTCGGTAAACAATACATTTCGGGCATACTTTTTCGTGGCAAGTCAGGTGGAACATCAATACCATATAGTCCTACCACCTGTACCTAGACGAACACCCGAGCCATATATTATATAATAGTTACTCGTAACAGATACTTCACTCCCCTACAAAAACACAATACCAACGTTTATTTCAGACAATACAAGCAAAAATTTGTCTAAGGCGCTCGACCTAGCGTTGTTATTACTTCGTTCAGCGCGCGATGTACCGGCGCGCCCTGATACAGTAAAGGGTTCACTCAATAAACTAGAAAAAAGTTTACGAATTATTTTTATTTACCTCTCAAAATTACATCAAAGTTCCTAACTAAGAGTCAAATTTTATGTAGGAAAAGTGAATTTTACGCCGTCTTGTCATTTTAGTATCGGTAGCATAAAAATGAAACATATTGTGCTTGTTTTTTGTCAAACCCGCAAAATGACTACGAAAAACTTAAATCTTTTCTAAGATAGAATACGAATACGCAGTTATCCCGTCATTTGAATAATAATATACGCTGCGCGCGCGTGAGCAGTGACAACCGACTGGCAGATAGTACCGCCGGAGTTGACGAAAGTTTAGGTATAAATCGCAGTAGCTATGGGCGAGTGAGGGAGGCCTGCCCGAGCTAGGATTAGAACCGGCGACCTCCCGCTTAGAAGTCAAGCATCTATCCTTTAAGCTAACTGAGCTTTCACTTTTGTCATACTGCATTCTACCAAGAGATTCCACACGATATCAGAGACATTTCAAGGCCAACTTTTGCCCTACTCCTGACAAATGGACATGTCACACCGTTCAAATTAATCAAACGGTGTCACAAGCCCAAAGGCCGTCACTTAGACCGTAACCGATACCTTAAGTGCTCGTCTCCTACGTGAAGGAGCATTATGAACGGAAAATGGTGTAAAAGTTGTATCAGATGTCTAATGGATGGTCGAGTTTGCTTTGATCCTAGGAAGGTTTTGAGCCTTTTTTGAGGCCGGGGCCAATTGATAGTGATGTTGGCGTAAACAGTTTTACTCGTACCATCATAGAAACATTATTTGACATTATGCAAAATCCCAAAACATGCCGCCTTCTGAATTTAAACCCTTTTAGTTACAAGCTTTTATTTGTATATACTAACAAATTGTCTGACATTTGACTCATAGATATAGATGTGATCGAGGATGCTTGTTCGCTTGGACCGATACTACCGATTTTTCAGTCATTTAACCAATATATTTTATTGTTTTTCTACCGTCTTCAAAAATGGGAGATTCTGAATTCAACTACAAAACGACAAACAAAAAATAATTTTCCACATTGGATTTTTTGGTTTGGACGACGTTCCTGAGTAACTTACAAGAAAAAATTATTTCAAGCAAAAAAATAAAAACAAACAACTTTAAATGGTACTGCAATTAGAGAGAGCGAACTCTAAGAATTCCAGTTTACGCTGAAAATCAGTAAATGACAAGCTTATTATCCAGTAAATCTCATCGTCCACACTTTTGACAGTCATTGAATTAATTTTACGGTACATCAGCTATAAATAAGCCGGGTTTTGGCGTTTAATTATCATGATAAATTTGAGACATTAATATTTTACAATGGTGTATTAAGTCAAGACGAAGGTTGGTAGGCTAGATAAATATCGTCCATTTCTGTCTTCAATGGCCGTATCTTTCATCCGTATTCACAAACAATACTATGATCTCTCCACGGTGCTCGCGATACATTATTTACAATACTAAAGTGGAGTCACAACTAACTATGCGTATATCAAAATGTTCATGAATACAGGTGTCATTTACAATGCCGTATGACGTTAGGCGATAGATCGGATGGCAGTATTGTGTTATGTACTCGGAACAATGAATTGTTCCGAGGTTATGTAGTAATTGTTTTCTCTTTGGTGTTTTTTTTATATTACTTAAATTCAATAATATGTAATCTCCCCTGTAATATGTAATATAAGTCCAGTCGGTACGATGAAATTTTGGATTGTGTTTAACAATTTACAAAAATATAAAGTGTGTAACACTTCAAAGAAACATAATATGGAATCTGTTCATTGAGACCATTTCAATGAGCCCAAACTTGACATGTCTGGAGTTGAGTATTTTGCAGATTCCTAGAGATGTCCCAGCATCAGGTCAGTGCTTCCATGTTCTTACAATATTGTTGAAATAATGATACAGAATTTCGAATTGATCTGACTAGAAAAAAGCTCGTAGTTTTAAAACAGCTGAACGGATTTTCATGAATCAAAACTAAGAACACTCTTGATGAAAACACCTATCAAGCAATATAAACAAAATCAAAATCGGTTCATCCGTTTAGGCGCAACGGTGCCACAGACAGACACACAGATACACAAGTCAAAATTATAACACCCCTTCTTTTTGCGTCCGGGGTTAAAAACATCAAAGACATCAAATGCGAGAGTGTATGAACTTAAATTTAAAGCGTAAAAGTAAAACCTAAATTTAAAGCGCATAATCCACCATTGCACCCATCTAATATATTATTTGTCTTTTCTACCTGATTTTTATAGGTATTGAAAAAATCGATATCATAATGATACCTAGCTACTTTCGTGCCCATCCCTAGCTTGCTTACTTGTTCACCTTTTTTACATGCAGCTAGTGGGTACGTCAACTTGCTACTCAGTTGTGAATTGTTTAAATTTTTAAATACCTCAATTTAGGATACAATTTTGGATAGTCTAACAAATATTAATTAGCTAGCTAAAGAAATCTCCACCTTTAAGATCTGTGTCCATAACCTTACTGAATAAGATTTTACTATATTTTCCTGTTACTACACGGAAGGAAGACATTAGTAGCTGTAACACAGGTGCGACCTAGCACGGCTGCTTATGTCCAAATTGTACCCAGTAATTAAGTTTTGTAAAATATGCATAAATCAACATAAACTTCCTATTAGTTATAAGGTCATCATCATCATCATAATCAGCCGTTATCAGTCCACTCCTGGACATAGGCCTCTCCCAAGTCATGCCACTGAGCCCGATCTTCGGCTCTTTGTTTTCAGTCACTGCCCACCGCTTTGTGAATGTCGTCGCTCCACCTGGTAACAGGGCGTCCTACGCTACGTTTACCGATTCGCGGTCTCCACTCTAGAACCAGTCTACCCCAACGGTTATCGGTCCTACGGCAGATATGACCAGCCCACTGCCACTTCAGCTTGCTAATCCGATGAGCTATGTCGATCCCTTTAGTTCTCTGGCGAATTACTTCGTTCCGGATTCGATCCCGCAGAGAAACATCGAGCATAGCTCTTTCCATAGCTCGCTGAGCGACTTTAAATTGGTGGATCAGTCGAACCGTGAGTGTCCACGTCTCGGCTCCGTATGTCAAGACGGGTAGGACTTTAGGCACTGTGGTATATGCGACGACAAGACTCGACGGAGTTTTCCAAATGCTGCCCAGCCCAGCTGAATTCTTCTCTGGATTTCCTTTTCGAAGTTATGTTTGCCTAGTTGGAGCGTCTGCCCTAGGTAAACATACTTAGTAACAACTTCGAGTGGGATTCCAAATACGGCAATCGGTTCCGGAACAACGTGCTCGTTGTACATGACTTTGGTTTTATCCAAATTCATCCGGAGACCGATGCGACGAGAAGAATCAGCTAGGCCATTCAACATCCTCTGTAAGTCCTGCAGCGTCTCTGCCATAATGACGATGTCATCTGCGAATCGTATGTGAGAGATGTACTTGCCGTTGATGTTGATGTCACAATTTTTCCAGTCCAGCGTTTTAAACATATCCTCCAAGGCGTTAGTGAACAGTTTCGGGGATATAACGTCCCCCTGTCTCACTCCTCGACGCAGGTGGATATGATTAGTACGCTGGTTCTGTACTTGTACACTCATCGTTGCGGCATTATACAGACATCTCATTACTTCGATATATCGCCAGTCGACTTGGCAACGCTGCAAGGACTCCAGAACAGACCAGGTTTCGATTGAGTTGAAGGCCTTCTCATAGTCCACAAACGCTAAGCAACCGAAGAGTACAATCGGCCCCTGCCGATTGTACTCTTCGGTCTTCTGTACAATCTGCCGCACTGTGTGGATGTGGTCCATGGTGCTGTAACCGCTTCGAAATCCGATCTGTTCCGGAGGTTGGAACTCGTTGAGTCTTCGCGCAAGACGGTTCGTGATGACCCTTGAAAACAGTTTGTAGACATGGCTCAGAAGCAAAATCAGGCGGTAGTTTTTCAAGAGGGTTTTGTCTCCTTTTTTGAAAAACAAAACCACCATGCTCCTGTGTCATGCCTGTGGAGTTCTCCCAGTGAAGAGAACAGAATTGAAGAGCTGTTGCAGCTGCCTTACAGCTGGGGCTCCTCCAGCTTTTAGAAGCTCCTTTGTAATTCCGTCTTCACCTGGGGCCTTTCCATTTTTGAGCTATTTAAGGGCCATCACGATCTCATCTCGGCTGACTTCGGGTAGGTCTTCTGTGAAGTGGCGGGTTAAGGTGGCTCTACAATCCTCAGTATCGGGTACGGGCCTTGAAGCATGCGATGCGTAGAGCTTGCCGTAGAAGTCTTAACTTCTGACAGAATCTCCGACTTGGATGCGACGACGTTCCCCGTTGACGTTGTCAGCTTTGTGAGGTGGCTTCTACCCAGAGGCTGGGCAAACACTTTCGACCCCCGATTCTGATCAATTGATTCTTTAATCAAGAGCGTGTTAGAGGATCGGAGGTCTTGTCGTACCAGCTTCTTAATGGTTTTGTTACGCACCTGATTAATTGACAAAGCTGACAAAGGGTCTGTTCGTCTCTCTTCCATTAGTCGAAGTGTTTCTGCCGAAAGTTTGGACTTTTTGCCCGTACGCTTGCTCTCGCAAAACTTCGTCCCTTCATCCCTGAGGATTTCCACCACTTCTTCGAGTTTCTGGTCTACGTCATCTGTGGTTTCCAAGGCAGCGAATCGATTTTCCAATTTTCTTCTTCTTCTTCTGTCTTCGGACTTCACATAGCCCCAGTATGTGCCATCTTATGTGTTTCAGCTCCTCCTCCAGCTGCGCCAGATGATCGTCCAGCCGAATCGTGCGTCCATTATAGGTTGCGAGGGTCAGTTTTTTCTGGCGGCCTACCGTAGCCCGGAGATTCTTAGCACCCCCTGCCCTGCCATTACTGTGACCGCCGCCGTGGTCAGGAATAGCAGGACGGCCGGAAACGGGGGGCCGCGGCATATTGTGACTTTCCATACTACTTATTTCATCCCTTGGGAGGGATATGCCCTAATCGCCATGCTGGGCAGGCGTGTTGGCGATCGCAGGACGTAGCTTCTCGCACCGGTGACGCTGCTGCCCGTCACCGGCCTGTAGTATTTAGCTACGCCATAATTTGAAATGGTTATACCGCTATTTGTCGGTCGCCAGAGCCCCGTTCGTTGGTCAGCAGGATGCACCACGGGCAGGTGAGGTTGACTGCACTTAGATGGTATGTATGCTCCCTTACATCCAGTTATAAGGTGCAAATTTGTAAATCTGTGATTTGATGAAATAAATTATTATGATTATGATTATGACTATCTCACCTGTTGGTAAGTGATGATGCGGTCGTAGATGGTAAGCACGCTAGGCCTAGAATGAGAACTGCCTCTCAAGGATAGCTGCCGAAACACATTAGATGTTTGGGCGACAGATTTTCTAACCTGAGGGTGGTAGCTGGCCAGGCGGACACTAGATAGTGTCCTACCACCATGCGGGGGTTGATTTCTTAACGATGATTTCCTTCACCGGAGGGCCACTGTGAGAAGCGCACTTATACGGCGGTTTGAACTCGGCACCACGGCATCAAAGCCGACCGTTCTCCCGAATACGCCACCGGGCCCTCAAAATCTAGGACAAGTTCACCGGAATCCCTTAGAATTTGTAATTAGAGACCATGCGTTTATAAATCATACGGACAATGAGTGTTTGAGGCATTTAAATAGTTAAAGACAAGTAAAGGGACGCTACTTGACTTCGGAAGGACGTAAGCAATTATGTAGTGCGAACTGCGAACCTTTGCAGATGTTATTTATGTCAAGTAATTACATGGTTATTGTATAATTTAAGATCGTTTAAAAAACCTAAAGAACCTACTACAAATTCCGCGCTATTAATATACATACAGTACCAAGTTTGAAGGTGTTTATCTCCATATCTCTGGAACTACTAAACATATTTTTTTTTGAGGGCCCGGTGGCGTAATCGAGAGAACGGTCGGCTTTGATGCCGTGGTACCGTGTTCAAACCACCGTGCACCAATGGATTTTTCTATAAAAAAAATTATGTGCGCTTCTCACAGTGGCCCTCCGGTGAAGGAAAAACTTCGTTAAGAGGATTATAGAGCGCGTGCGTGTCCATACAAATAGAAAAAGCTTTTTTCTATCTCTTAATATTATTCGATTTCGATGATTATTTTTTCCATGTATTTTAATAACTTTAAGTTTAACTTTAAAGTTATTAAAATACATGGAAAACAACTTAAAAAAGTAAGACAATTAATCCTAGAAAATAGTGTGATAATTACATGGAAAAAAGAATCATCGAAATCGGATAATATTAAGGGATAGAAAAAAGCTTTTTCTATTTGTATGGACACGCACGCGCTCTACAATCCTCTTAAGAGCGAATGCGGCGTGCACTTTTCCATACAAGTGTATTCCCGCGTTTCCTCCCTTGAAAATGCTTCTAGAGCAAAATTTGTTTGTACAAAAAATCAAGGTCTGCTGTAGCTATGCCGCTATCATTTTCTTTTTTTGACCAGCCAATAGTAATTAGAAATATGATCCTTCAAAAATCTCAAAGAGAAGGTTATAAGGCTCATATTTCTTTTTGCTATTGGTTGGTAAAAAAAAAAACAAATGATAGGGGCATAGCTACAGCAGACCTTGATTTTTTCTAAAAAATAATGTTGCTCTAGTAGCATTTTCCAGGGAGGAAACAGTCCCCTGTTTCCTCCCTGGAAAGTAAAAAATACATTTGTATGGAAAAGTGCACTTCGCGTTCGCTCTTAAGAAACCAAAAATCCCCGCATGGTGGTATTCTAGTGTCCGCCTGGCCAGCTACCACCTTCAAGTTAGAAAATCTGCCGCCAAATTCAATTCAATTCAATTTATTTATTCCTGAACAATCCAAAAAGTAAGCTACTTTTTAGTAGCAAGTCAGGTTAATCATCACTAAGGAGAAAATATACCGCCATAACTTTAGTTTACAAATCATCTAATTGATCACTAAATGAAAAAAATGTAGTTATAAAATTACGATATCTTTTCGTTTTAATCGTCATTGGCAGTCGTATGTGTAGACGCGCCCTTGTTTTGTATTTTGATCGCAACATTTTATTTAAAATAAAAGTCTTAGCAACAATTTTTTTTTAATGTATTTCGAGTAATGTATTGAGTACCTATGTTTTTTTATACAGGTTACTAGCAATGTGGGTTGCACGTAGTTATAGTCTCGTTAACCCCTCCAACTAAGCTAAATATGCTTGTGTCTGGAGTGGGTTCACGTCAATAGTGCAATGGATGGGGATCGAAGACGCCATAGCTATTGGACTGTTGCCGCTTTCAAAATGATTCTCTTCTATTATTCTAAGCGAAAAGTTGCCGGTTCAAATCCTAGTACGGGTGTTTGTGTACTTGTGGTAGGAGCATATTATATTGTTGTTCCGGCTGACTTGCTACCAAACAGTATCTTACCACCATCGATTTTTTTTAATATATCGTATAGGCTAGCGTTTGACCACTGTCTCGCCTGATGGTTAGTGGTGGTGTGGTCAAAGATGATAAACACGCTAGGCCTAGAATACTCTGACTCTCAAGGGCTGTGTGCTGCCGAAACACTGTAAGGTTATGGCGGACGATTTATTCCTTGATAGCGGTAAGCTACTATTTGGAAGCAAGTCTGGCGGAACATCGATATTATATTCTACAACCACCTGTGGAAAAACATCCGTGCTAGGATTTGACCCTGCGATCTGTCGCTTAGATTTCGCTTAGCTACGTCTAAATATTGTAACGTAACACAATGTAGCGTAACGTAACGGAACGCCTGATGTGGATGGAACCTTAATAAGGGAAACTACAGGAGACGGGTTTATAACAGTTATATTCCTATAGATTCTACAAAACTCTACGATACTTAACTTAAATAAAACTTAGTGTTCATCACTGTTCTTCGGGTCCTTTATATCCTGGTAAAGGTGAGAGTCACACTATTCTTTACTGTAGATAGATTTTGCAGGATGGATGCTATAGGTAGAACCGTTAATAACGGCTTTTAATTAAAATCTGAAGCGTAAAACGAAAAACATAATTTTATTTATCAAGCCTGACATTTTTATTACTCCAAAATGTTAAGAACGAGGGTTTGGGCAAACATTCAACTGTCTTCCCTTTTTTAAAGAAACAAGTGACATTTCTATTAAGTTTTATTAATCCCAAAGCTGCCGCGAAGGCACGCAGTCCTTGTTCGGCTGTTTATTTTCGTACCGTAATAGTATTCTAACTATTTCAATCGGCATTCTTCGGGGGATTCGGGAAAGTTCGGGTGTAGCAATAATAACTTTTTACGAGGGTCTCGGTTGATAGAATTTAATGAGGACATGAAAGAAAATGCAATTGATTCTGTGAACAGGCATAGTAGTAGATGGAGCGAATTATGCCATCGACATTATGTTGACATTGTCTAACCTTCTGTATAGAAACCACTAGCTGGTGCCCCGCGGCAAAATTTCAGTTAAACCGGTCCAGCCGTTTGACTGTGAGAAAGTCCCAAATAAACAAACTGACATTCGCGTTTATAATATTAGGTGTGCCCCGTGGCTTTACCTGCGTTAAAAAGTATCATATAGCCTAATCTATAGTACTAATGGCTACCCCCTGTATACAAATTCAGATAAATCTGTCCAGCCGTTTGACCGTAAATAAGTTCCAAACAAAGAAATAAACAAACTGACTTTCGCGTTTATATGTGTTGATTGATTAGTGTTGATTTAGCAACAATAACGCTAAATTCACTTTGACGTATACTTTTTCATATACGAAGCGTTTTAATTATTATTCAGAAAACGAATTAACCTTTTCTATGTTTATAGATAGACAGTATCAACAGTTAAAAGGTTAATGTAACTCAGTCGATTCTCTGAATTTTAATTACTTAAGTAAAGTGTTTGTCAAAAAGAAGTAAAGACTGCGAAAATTCTTATTCAAATAACATTCCGTAGAACGTTGTTTGCACAAGGCTTATTTCTTAAAAAAATCGTTCTATGATGAGAGTTTATGTCCGTTTAATACACGTATTCGTGGATCTCTCAAAAGAGCATTATCATCATAATCGTCATCATCATCATAATCATGCTATGCTTGTCCACAGTTGGACATAGGCCTCTCCAATTTCACGCTAATGAGCACGATCTTTTCGGCTAATCTCATCCATCTTGCCTGCCATCTTGCAAACATTATCGTTTCACCTAGTCTGAGGACGTTCTACGCTACGTTTACCGATTCGCGGTCTCCACTCAAGAACTCATTCACTTCAGCTTGCTAATTCAGTGAGTGACCTGATTATAATTTTGACAGAGAATTTGTTCAAGATTAAATTTTACAGTCAAATCTAGAGTTAATTACTCTAGGTACTCGAAAATTCCGGGAAAAACCTATCAACGAAGCCTTAATTGGAATCTGGCGAGTATTGTAATAGATGTCCATTATTTATTTAATTTCAACATGGTTTGTCCAATCATTTTTATTACGGACACCGACAGACTAGGTATTTGAGTACTATTTCACATAATAATACATGCGTTTCGTATGTTGAGTGGCTAGCCCTGTTGTCAGAGTTTGTTGGCTGCAATAGAGATTTACGATCATCCGAAACATTTGAATTATTTCCAAACATGCACGATTCTATTTTAGACCACATTTCAGGTGGTTATGTGCTATTGGTATTGGTGGCTAGCGGTATTGTCGGTTCCGCAAATATTAAGTTTGTTGTACATTCGCTTTTTTTTATTAACCTACTAACGGTAACATATTAACGGTTTTTTTCTGTATTTGTAAGTGCTGTAAAACATTGCTTCCTGCTAAATTTCATTAGTCAACGGGTAGTAAGTGCCCCTATACCTTTTAATTCCCTTACGAAATCGCAAAATATGCAAAAATATACGACATAAACGGTCAAATCTTTTAATCGCGTTGACTCACGTTGTAGTAATAGGAGTTCTGCTAGTCCGCCTGGGGCGGTACCACTACTTTGCCAATTTATTTCCAGCCGTGAAATAGGATTTTTTTTCGGTTGAAATGGCAAGGTGTCCAGTGAAATTACAGGGCATGTGAGACTCAACATCTTTATGTCTCAAGGTAACAAGTGCAGTGCAGTGACATGCAAAATTTTGGCCGTTCAGAATTTAGCATGCCGCTGTATCTGTATTAGGAAGACGTAATCGCTTGCCATCAGGCGAGCGTCGTGTTTGACCTGTTACCTTTATTAAAAAAGAAACTTAATAGTTTAATTTTTTCATGGCTAAAAGATAATGTATGTATACTCGCGTATTTGATATAAGTTTCAACTTGATATCTCTACGCGTTCCGGAAAAACGGGTTTTGACAGATGGACAGACAGAGAGACAGACAGGTAGATGGACAACAAAGTAATCCTATAAGGGTTCCTTTTTTTCCTTTTGAGGTACGCAACCTTAAAAATAAACAAACTATACGCTAGTATACCATCTTACCTATCTATACTAATATTATAAGGAGAGAACATTTGTATTGTTGTATGTTTGTAATGATTTGGCTCAAAAACTACTGAACCAATTTAAAAAATTCTTTCACTAATACATAGAATGGATTTTCGGAATTAAAATATGCTATATATTATCCCGTTTAAATCAAAGGTACATTCGTGGAGACCTAATTTGCAACCTAAGTCGGCAAAAAAACGGTCGAAAAAACAAGTTTCTTACGAACGCTGCTCAATTGAAAATAGATAGAAGAAATTTTTCTATGCAAGAGTTGTACAACTTAATAAGACCTACAAAAAAGTCCGCGACAGCATATGTCTATATCTTAAGGTTGACTCACAGTAACCATTTTAATCTTAAAATTTTTGTTAAAAAATATAACATAACTTCCAAGGCTATTTTCAAGTATATAGTAGTAATCCTTATCCAAATAATTACGTTAAGTAGCTTGGCCACATATTATAGATTATAATTGTCCCTTGCAGTATATAATTCAAATGAAAACTCTAGAAGATATCACGAATTTCACATACACGCATCGCAAAATTAATAAAATATTTGCAGTGAAACCACAGATTAGGTCATAGTTACTATGAAAATATTATTATAGGCTTAGCTATGCTGTAGATCCCCATCGATCACAATAAATTTGTAGTCAATATAGTATAATAATATGATCTATTGTATAAAATAATATTCATCTATATATATAATAATATAATATTTTAAACCACCCCGACTGATCTATGTATAATCTTTTCATTAAAAGCATTCCAATGACTCTAAACACGACATTTAAAATCTGAGCTGTAAGTTGGTGAGGATTTGAGTATTCTGTAGAGTCCAGGAGATGTCCCAGCATCAGGTCAATGTTCCATTTTCTTACAATATCGTTGAAGAAGAAGATTTTCGAATTGATAAGACCTATGAAAGTTGATTTTATAGCGCAATAAACTAGAAAAAAGGTGATAGTTTTATAACGATTGAACGAATTTTCATGAATCAAAGCTAAGAACACTCTCGATGAAGACATCTATCAAACAAAAAAACTATCAATAATAAAAACTAAATCGGTTCATCCGGTTAGGTGCTAAGATGCTACAGACAGACACACAGATACACACGTTAAGCGTATATTACCTCTACTTTTTGTGTCGGTGAACGCCGTAAAGTTAAAGCGGCAGATTCTCCTTGGTGGGAAGCTACTTTTTGGTAGATTTAATGATCCCACTACCACTGTACGAAAACTCATGATTCATGAATGCACATAAAACTTTCATTGGTAGGTATATAGCTAGGATTAGAACCAACGACCGTCGGGTCAGAATCAGGGTAACTAACTATCCTTTACGCCAAAGGGCCGTCCAATATCACTTAAACGTAAGTATTATAAAACAAAGTCCATCACTGCGTCTGTCTGTCTGTTCGCAATAATCTCAATAGCTACTGAACGGATTATCCTGCGGTTTTCACCAATAGCCAGAGTGTTTATGAGGAAGGTTTAGGTGCATAATTCGTTAAGGTTTTGTGTAATTGGTTGAAATATGACGATGATTGTTAAATATGTTCATATTTTATATTCAAAGATTATTTTTTAGATGCAAATTATATAGGCATATTTGTTCTACCCGTGCGAAGCCGGGGCGGGCTGCTAGTATTAAATAACTTGCATTGTCATTTTCTACCAAGAATTTTCTTTATCACTAACTCGGAACAATTCCGCGCTTTTTTCGCTAGAAATGAGATTTGAAAACTACTTAAAAGTTTGAAAATAAGTTCCATTAAGAATCATAGTTTGCGTCTTTAATAAGAGTTTTCAATTCAATAAACTTTGTTCTTGCGATGGAAAAGTACAACAATATTTATTCAGGAAAGTGGAACTATTTATTCAGCGTTTGGTTTTTTGCATTTATTGTGCTTGTTGTTTTTATCTATTTATAGATGTTGTTTGTTTTGGTAATGGATGTATATTTTTGTAATTTGATTAACTTGTTTCTAGCGAATTAATTTATAAACAAAAAATAAACACAATGTTTTTGGTTATAATTCTGGAGGAGTCAACAGAACAAGCACGATGCTCGCCTGATGGTAATCGACTATCAATATAAAAGAAACTGTATCATATCGGACGTCGAGCTTGTCTTTCAACCGGGTGGTTGCTGGTTCAAATCCCAGTCATTTACCAACATCAAGTAGAAAATCAGACGCCATAATCTAACGGTGTTCCGGCAGCATACAGCCCTTGAGAGTTAGACCATTCTTCGCTAGTCTTAGAACTCAATATCTGCTACCGTTTCATTACTATCTCGCCTGGTGGTAAGCGATGATGTTGTCGAAGATCGTCGATTGAAGATTTCAATGTTAACATTCTGGAAGCATGGCAAAAATCATAAGTAACTAAAACAAAGCAAACGTTTTGATCATCGTCATTCTTTTGCCTAACAAAACAAAATATATTCTGCCTCCATTTTTCTTTCCATTCACCATGTCGTACTTAGCTCTTTCATTTCATTCTAATTCATTACTAATTTTTCATTTCTTAAAAAAAACCTGTCAAATGCGAGTTGGTCTCTCGCACCGAGACAAACAAACTGTACAAACTTGTCAAACAATGTTAAAATAAACATAAACTTAGCAGTTCGATTCCTAGGCCGATGTCTAGACACTGCTAATGCACCAACCGCAAAAATAAAGTGTAGGTAGTAGTTAATTTCGCTTTTATTATTCTAGGTCAAAGGGAACTACTCTATAGGTTTTGATTTCTTTGTAAAATCGCAAAATATGCGAAAAAATGCTTAAAAACTTAACCGATCATATTGTTTGATCGCGTTGACTTACAAGTTTCATTTTTGCACAACAGAAGATACCGTAGACAAGTATTTTATATAAGTTTCAATTTGATACCTTTATGTGTTTCTGAGAAGAAGGGTCTTGACAGACGGACAGATAAACGGACAACAAAGTGATCCTATAAGTGTTCTTCTTAACCGACTTCACACTCTGTCCCTTTTTTAGACTAGCGTTTAAGTAACTAAGTAAGTGACTATGTGATCAAGAATGGTCTGGGAAATGGCAATGGGAACTTCCATTCGTCCACATTAATATTCATCACTGTGTTAAGGTACGGAGACACCGCAGCGTCCTGCGTGTGCGATCTAGGCGGCGATCAGATAGCGCAGTAGTATTTGTACCGACTGGTTCACACCAAACGCGATCGGAAAACAATTGCAAAGTAAAAAAATAAAGATCACGCCCGCAGATCGCAGGACGCCGCGGTGTGACCGTACCATTAGTCACTTCTTATTACACGTCCATACCAATACATGATGGCAGACTTTTTTACTAGGCAGTATAAATTGAAAAGCCTGTAAAGAAAAATATACTTATTTATATTCAGACATATTTTCCTCAGACTGCTCGTCTATCACACAGAAAACACATGTCATGTTTGTGACATGTGTACAAATCTGTAGGTACTCATCAATCATATTCTGTCTGCTGGCTGTGTCATAAATGACAACCCTATGTGAATAAAAAAGAAACTGTGCGATGATTATCTTAGTAGAGTTTGAAACTGTTTGTGGGTACGTACAAAAATGATTATTATTACACCGTTTTATATAAACATATACCTGTTTTATATTTTTTTTATTATTTTTTTTATATCTTATAGGCGAGCGTTTGACCGACCGACCGTTGAGTATCTGGATGGCTATTCTGTAAGCTATCTCGACAGCGGAATCCGCGGTGAGATTTGAATTTTGTATTACGAAATTCAACCGTATTACGATCGTGGTACGATTGAATTTCGTAGTACGAAATTTGAATCTCACCGCGGATTCCGCTGTCGAGATAGCTTACAGAATAGCATAGCTAGCTTGATGGTTGGCGATGATGCAGTTAAAGATGGTGAACACACTAGGTCTAAAATACTCTGACTCTCAAAGGCCTATGAGCTGCCGGAACACCGTACGGTTATGGCGGCAGATTTTCTCCTTGATGGTGGTAAGCTACTTTTTGGTAGCAAGTTAGGCGGATCATACATATAATATACTCCTATTACCTGTGATATCAAATACCATAGTAGCGTACCTACCATAGTAGTAGGACGCTAGGATATAATGGGAGCTTGGCTCTCAAGGACAGCTGCCAGAACATATTAGATGTTTGGCGACAGATTATCTAACTTGAGGATGGCATCTAGCCAGGCAAACACTTGACAGTGTCCTACCATCTTGGAAGGGTCGCTTGATATGTATATATAACATGCCCAAAACTTGTCTCCTGCCTGTTTACTAAGCTTTATTCTAACGACCTTCTCCATCACTAGCAGGCAATTGTAGAATTTGTAATGTGTACAATTCTAGGATTATGGAAAGGAACAAAACTTTTCTGATAGAATAATCCATTGGTGTACGGCAAGATTTGCACTCACTACCTGACCATGTATTGTTTCATCATCATCATCATCAGCCGGTGTCAGTCCACCGCTGGACATAGGGCTCTCCCAAGATGTTTAGCCAATATTTACCATTTGTTGTTTAGCATGGCCTAATCAACCCAAGCCTTACTTGTAATCGAAAGTAAAATGATAAGTTAGGTAATTAACAAAATGCGACGACAAGTAAGTATCAAATTTATATAAGGCCTTGTTAGGAAAAACTAGATGTATTTGTTTAAACACCTATATAATTCTAAACAACTAATCTAAATCTAAAAAGGCTCTGGTTATGAGCCTAAAAAGAATTTGGAGTCAGTAATGAGACGGAACTGATGAAACGCAATTACTGACCTTCATTCAATCTCAACAAGACGATCCGACCCCAACTTTCCCATTGATTAAATTCCTTAGCATCAGGTGTGATATAGATACTTTCTCATAAAAACTTTCTTCCAATATCAGACTCTACTCAGAAAATACGGGTACAAAAATAAATAAGCCATCGCTCGAGTATTCCACAGGGCTTACTTAACACTTCCCAAGTGTACCCACGGAAAGTATTTCGTACCTACGAAATGTATTTTGTATTTTCCACTGCCTCTCCTCTAATATTTTATTGATAGACTCGTCACGTTGACTGAGTTGATATATTACATTGAGAATTTCATTGGGTTTTTGTTAGGATAAATACATGTAAGATGTTTTTTTGTTGATATAACGCGGCAAACAAGCTGACGGCCCGCTTGATGGGCGGTCACCGACGCCTATGGACAGTAGTGCACCTATCCATAAGTGATCCGGTAACCACCTATGTCGCGCTATCAATGTTCAGTACCGAGTTTGAGGTGTTTATCTCCATATCTCTGGAGATACTTAACAGATCTCGATAAAATTACAATGGTACCACCCTTGGGATATCTCCTTTCGAACAAAAATAAAAATCATCAAAATCGGTTCATAAATATGAAACATAATTTTTTTGAGGTCGGTTAAAACACGTCCTTTTTTAAAGTCAGTAAAAAAATAGAACTACGTCATTCTTTTGTCTCATTTACCCTTTAGTATTAAAGTGAGACAAACGTATTAGGCAAAAGCGTTTTCAAGGAGGTTCCTAAATTCAGCTTATTTATTCTCGCAGTATTGAACTTTTTGGTAATCGAATAAAAATAAAACTCTAATTCTTATGTTTCTTTGAAATGTCTCACACTTTATATTTTTGTAAATTGTTTAAACACAATCCAAAATTTCATCGTACCGACGGGACTCGAACCCGCACCCAATTATTTTCGAGTTCGAGTTTTCGTTCGAAGTTTGAAAAAAATGATTAACTTACCTAATAAGTAGCCATAGATGGCGCCACCAATGCATAATTGGGTTAACAAAATGCAATCCACTAATTTCGTCGTATCGATGTATCGAATCGTGGCTTAATTGGCAGAGCACCTGGACGTGTAATCCGTGGGTTGCGGGTTCGAGTCCCGTCGGTACGATGAAATTTTGGATTGTGTTTAAACAATTTACTCTAATTCTTATATAGTTTTTACGGAAATAAAAAAACCCGAAAGTGAATCGCACGTGGCCATACAACGGAAGGTGCTGTAAGTAGTACCTATTTACCGCACGCTCCGTTGTACGGTGCGTAATTAGGGTTCCGTACCCAAAGGGTAAAACGGGACCCTATTACTAAGACTCCGCTGTCCGTCTGCCTGTCTGTCTGTCTGTCTGTCTGTCTGTCTGTCCGTCTGTCACCAGGCTGTATCTCATGAACCGTGATAGTTAGACAGTTGAAATTTTCACAGATGATGTATTTCTGTTGCCGCTATAACAAGAAATACTAAAAACAGAATAAAGTTAAAAATAAAAGAGGGATCCCCATACAAGAAACGTGTTTTTTTTTGCATTTCACGCCATCTATGTACGCTTAGTTAGGTAAACGTCCCATAGGTGGCGTTATATTGAAATGCCGATTCCTAACACCTTTGTTAGACGTTAGATGGCGTTATAAGAAATAATTTTTTTAATAATTATTATTTTTTTGCTGGCGAAAAATGATAGTGGTATTTTTTGCTCGATCTTATAAAATACTGTAGTGTGGTACGGAACCCTACGAGTGCGAGTCCGGCTTGCACTTGGCCAGTTTATTTTTAACTTTCGAACAATGTATACATTCTTCGTTAATGCATGCTGCATGCAAATTTGCTGAAAATAACTATTTCCCGCTGCACATACCACGCAATTAATATTTTCAAATTCCTTAATTTATTTGCTTCTATAACAATAATGTTTATCAATCACCTAGATATGTAAGAATAAGTACAATAATTTAGATATACAAAAATGTAAAATACTATTTTTTTTTTAAGATTACTCGCAATGTGGGTTGCACATTACTAGTATTCTTGTTAACCCCTCCAACTAAGCTAAATATGCTTGTGTCTGGAGTGGATTCACGTCAATAGTGCAATAGGTGGGGATCGAACTCACGACCTCTCGATCGCCAGTCCGACACCCTATCCATTGGGCTATTGCCGCCTTATTTTGTTCGTTTTCTTACAAACATAGTTACCAGTGTGCAAATGAAAGCTTGCAAGCTAAGTGCATTAACGGCGAGTCTTTGAAAGTGCACTGATTAGAACTACTGTCTCCACATAATTATTTTCGCTGTGGAAGGTAGTTTTAAATATATTAAATTAGCTAGTAAATTGTCTTAGCTATCGGCTTTAATTTGTACAGCTTAGCAGTCAATTTGTGTTTTTTAACCGACTTCACAATAATATCGTTTAAAAACTAAAAAACAACCGACTTCAATGCCGCGCTATTGATTTTCAGTACCAATTTTGAGATGTTTATCTCAATATCTCAGGAGATACTTATCATACCTCGATAAAATTACCATGGTACCACACTTGGGATATTTCCTTTCGAACAAAAAAAGAATAATCGAAATCGGTTCATTAACGACGAAGTTATCCGCGAACAAACATTTAAAAAAAAAAAATAATAATAAAAATAAATATATATATATATATATACGGTCGAATTGAGAAACCTCCTCCTTTTTTTGAAGTCGGTTAAAAAAGAAGGAGGTTCTCAATGCGACTGTATTATTATTATTTTTATGTGTTTTTGTTACCTCAGAACTCCGTCAAATCATAACCGATTTGAAAAATTATTTTTGTTTGATAGATTATGCCTCCTGTTTAATCCCATTCAAATTTTATCGAGATCTGACAATGATCTCTGGAGATATGGAGATAAACAATACAAGCAAATTTGTATACTTTGATGACATGCTCATAACTAACTGGCTACTTTGACTATCGCGGCATGTGAAGTCGGTTTTTTTCGTTTTGTAAACGATCTTAAATTTTTAAGCTTTTATTTAACTTTCTGCAATAGTTATGTATGTTTGTATATATCTATGTATGGCCACATCAGTAAAGAAAAGTCTTTAATCATGTGGTATGGCGTTGTGGGTCAAATTTTGAAAAGGTAAATTAAAACAATTTCTGACGTTCGATTGGACTCAAATTTGGTGTACTTGCGTATCTGACAATGCAGTAATAAATTTGCTATCTGGCTACCAGCCATGGAACTTATCTGATGATGGAGCCGGGTTTCAGGGTCTGGAACCAGGGTCTGGACAGCCAAATTCTGAATAGTATTTATTGTTATCATTAGTAATTTTCAGTACACGTGATAATGTCTATACAAAAAGCTTGTGTTTGAAAAGTTTTAACTTTTGTAATTTATTGTTCCCTACCTATCTTACAGAATTGAGAATTAGGGACAAGGGCTGATAATGGTAGTCTCTTGATATAAATCAACTTTCTGTTATTGCAAAGGTCTAATAAGTCGAGATAGATGCAGCTAGGCAGTTTTTGATATAAATCAACTTTCTGTTATTGCAAAGGTCTAATAAATCGAGATAGATGCAGCTAGGCAGTTTTTGATATAAATCAACTTTATGTTATTGCAAAGGTCTAATAAGTCGAGATAGATGCAGCTAGGAAGTTTTTGATATAAATCAACTTTCTGTTATTGCAAAGGTCTAATAAAACGAGATATATGCAGCTAGGCAGTTTTTGATATAAATCAACTTTCTGTTATTGCAAAGGTCTAATAAATCGAGTTAGATGCAGCTAGGCAGTTTTTGATATAAATCAACTTTCTGTTATTGCAAAAGTCTAATAAATCGAGAAAGATGCAGCTAGGCAGTTTTTCGCTTTCAACCGACTTCCAAAAAGGAGGAGGTTCTCAATTCGTCTGTACGTTTTTTTTATGTAGGTTATGCGATTACTCCGTCAATTGTGAACCGATTCAAATGATCCTTTTTTTAATCGGTAGGGTACATTTCTGAGCTGGTCCCATTGTAGTTTCATCAAGATCTGATAAGTATCTTCAGAGATATGACGATAAATATCACAAACTTGCTACTGAAATTCACTCACGGGGCATGGAAGTTGATTGTTTTAGTTTTTAAACTATCTTAATTAAATACAATTAATATCGGTCTTAATCAACGTTAAAGAAGAAAGAAGAATATCTAACGTCGTAGGTAACTTGTAAACAATAAAAACTGTTTACATCTAACTTAGTTAATAACGTGAACGAAGTTCGTGTTTAGGAAACTCGACCTTATAACCTTAAGACATGACACGTGTTTCGTCTCTACTCGATTAATCCTCAGCGCTTCTTCACCGCAGCGTTCAAAGGATCAACATTATTCGAACGCTGCGGCGTCGGCAAATTGATGGTACCTTATATTAATTAATTAATATTTTAATTATTAACGCTACACGTGCTGGAAGACTAAAGAGCATGTCAGATAAAGGAATCGCAGAGCGGACGGGGTGAGGTTGTGGTATCTTTTAAATTGAATTTTATACAAAACTAGCTACCCGCCCCTAGAGCTAGAGCATTATATGCCTACATTGGTTGCGTCGAGTGACATATTATCTTCAACAATCATCGTCTTATTTCAACCAAATTACACAAAACCTTAACGTATTATACACCTAAGCATTACGCGTGAATCACTCTGTAGGAGGTCTCGCGATGCAAATCATACTGAGACGTCAGAGCGTGGACATAGCCTAGATGCGTCTTTTTGACGTGTTTTTTGTGTATTGCAAAACATACTGTAGACAAGACGAGGCAAGGATGGGGCTGTGACGCGGCGGGGGTGTAATAGGGCGCTGAGTGCTCGGGGGTACCGAACTGATCACTCATTTTAGCCAATTGGTTAGTGACGAAGTATATATACTGTATGTGAGTTATGTACTGATAGGCGTCGGCTCGATTTTTGGGCGCTGACCTTGAATTCACAGAAGTTGATTCTTGGGTCTTGTGATGAGGAAAGTAGTCGGCGCCAGCGACGTATTGGTGAATTTAACGCTTGCCCCCGTCTTATTGCGTGCACAGTCTTCCATTATTGTGTTCCGTTCCATCCAATGCAATTGGTAAAATTTATGAAAACTTTGTATGGAAAAAAATTAAAACACAGGGCCTAGACAAAGACACATTTCTACCGTCGATGACGGATTTCGATTTGTCCAAAATGTATGGAAATTGGCATAAGCTTTAGTAATGTCATAGAAAATGACTAGTGACTTTTGTTTTCCACAAGTGCTAGAGAATGGTACATAACTTATCGAAACGATGACGAAATTCGATTTCGTCGATCAACATTTCCAAACAAATGCGTAGACAAGTGGCACTCTTGATTCGACACGGAGCGATGGTAACTTATCTGTTCTGTGGTCGTACCTACATACTTTGTATTTGTCTTTCTCTGTCTTTCTATATTCTTAATAGCAACAAATTTAATATTATCAACATACAGGGTAAAGTAGGGGTAAACAAATCAATACACGTGTAGCAAATTAATCTACGACAACCGAGAAACAATCAATCAAACAATCCCTAGTCCTATTTGTCAATATTGACAAGTTGGATGGCCTATTGTGGGATGTTTTTGGGACCGGGCACTCGGAGAAATTGGTGACGTTTATTATAATAATTGGGGAGAGTGACATCGTCAATTTTTTGTAATTAAAAGTTGGGTGTTCGAATTCATGGCAGTTCACAAAATTTTATGATAAACGTACTATGTGCCGCGACCTGGCCCGCGCGTTTGAATCTACCTACTTGTAGAAAATATTATAATTATGTGTTACTGTAGGTTGTAAACTATACGTGTGCCAAATTTCATCCGATTCTGTCGATTTAAATAGACAGTCACAATTTTTATTTTCAGCCATAGTTAATATTTTTATTTAATTTTGATGTCTATTTCTATTTAAGTTTAGTACAACAAACGCAATAAATAGGAAGGTACTGTTTAAGTATAATTATCAAATATATGAATAAACAGCTCCACTTTCCGCAAAAAATATTTCTCTTCTGCAGTACGAAATCCAATACAATATTACCAATTAAAATGATCTATAATTTAAAAGTGAATTAATCTGTTTAATCATCCATGAGCACGTACGGTTAGTGATCTTCCGATACTAGTAAATACGAGTAAGTACTCGATACTTTTGTTCCGATACCAATTACTTTTAGTATCGAATCAATCTTGCGATACTGCTCGGTATCGAAACAAAAGTACTTAGTATCGAATCGAATCAGACTGACCTGACATTCAAATATTTGAATTGAACCCGAACGCATCAGGCGAACGAAACAAACAAGAAAAGCAAGTACCACGCCACCAAATAATCGTCAAATTATTTTAGTAATACGACTTGGAACGCAAAACGTAAACAAAAATCCACCAAGATTAGTCAGTGTGACAAGTTTATTGTATCCGAAATTTTGGGGTAATTTTCTCTACTTCATGGCACTCTATACGCGTATCGGTTCATTTGCATTGTATATACGGTCTGCCCGACCGTCGAGCACTATTTCCAGCCTAATACAGCTACGTCTTTTAGTTTCATACAAAAATCATTTAAAGTATCGATATGAGTAAGTATCGATACTTTAGAGCTACTCTTATGAGTAGTATCGAAAAACGATTCGAGTACTACTCATATGAATAGGTATCGATACTTTGCGGGTATCGGAACATCACTACGTACGGTACAAAAAAGAACGATACTTTCCGCTCCAATTCACAGAATTTCAATTCAGTGAAATCCAAACAAGCTCTTTCCTAAAGCGCTTCAAAACTCCATCTTAAAATGCACATTTCAGCAAAAAGCGCTGGAAAACAAACTAAAAATGTCTCCTTAAAAATCGTTCTAAAAGTTCAAATCTAAGCGCAATTTACAAGAATCGTTTAAGGGGTTCAAGCTGAAATGCACCTTATGCCTCATATTTCAGCTCATCCAATTAAGAGAAGTCTCCAATCAGATCCGAGTCGCAATAAAACTATGACGTCACTAGGGTTAGACATCGCTTCATTAGTCGTCAACGATGTAGGAAATTTGGTGCTACGTGAGGGGGTAGAATTTTTTTTTTTTATTAACCGACTTCCAAAAAAGGATGTTACTCAATTCGGCCGTATATATGTTATATTTGTTCGCGGATAACTTCGTCACTTATGAACAGATTTTGATGATTTTTTTTTTTTAAAAACGAGATATTACCGTGGTGGTACCATAGTAATTTCATCGAGATTTGATTGGTATCATGGCTAGAGATATGGAGATTAACACCTCAAACTTGGTACTGAAAATTAAGAGCGCGGCATTTGAAGTCGGTTGTTTTCGTTTTTTTAAACAATCTTATTAGGTAGGATATGTTATATTGATTTTCTGCTTGACTTGCTACCAACAAGTAGCTTATTGCCATCAAGGAGGATATCTGCCGCCATAACCTCACAGAGTTCCGGCAACAAACAGTTCTTGAGGGTGAGAGTATTCTAGGCTTAACATATTCACCATCTTCGGCCACATCATTGCTTACCACCAGTCGAGATAGTGGTCAAACGCTAGCCTAAAAGATATAAAAAAAGTAATAATAAATATCATGATCCTTTGTGACATGTATCGACCACCAAATAAAGGCGATCGATTTTATCGATGTTTTGTGCTTTGCGTTATTTTGTTACTACCTCCAAATAATAACCAAATAATAATTTCTCTACTATCTTCAATCTTTATACAAATACGGTCTTACTTCGACACGGAATCCTAACTTTCCGACGTATTTAATTGTGGTCAGTCTTTTTAACCGACTTCCTAAAACAGGAGGTTCTCAATTCCTCTGCATGTTAATGTAATGCTTATCACGCGTTTTAAATAAACATAATTTGCTATTTATTTTGCTCAGGCGCAAATTATCGAGATTTGATTGAAAATATTTTTGCTAAGCTATAAGATAATCTAGCAAATCTAATGGTAAAAATAGCAGTAATTTTTTTTTCACCCACTTGTTTGCCTAGTAGGTAAGTGTCTGTGTACTAATTCTTCAAATTTAATTTGGGGTTGCCGTGGATATGCTCTATAGCATGCATAATTCAGTTGGCTGTACTAGTTAACCTGCTGAGGTACTTATTTTTTTAAGTACGTACTAATTCGGTACATATTGCGAACAATGCAATTACTAAATGCATTTATAAATAGCAAAATAGGCGATACAGAAACCCTTCTGGGGAGCATGACTTTATTTTCGTTTGTTACGCGATTACTCAGCCAATTGTGAACCGATTAAAATGATTATTTTTTTATGGGTAGGGTAGTACATCTCCACGGTGGTTCCATTATACAATTTATAGAGGTCTGATGAATATCTCCAGAGATATGGAGATAAACACTTCAAACTTGCTATTGAAACTTACTCGCACGGCACGAGAAGCCGGCTTTTTAGTTATTTTTATTATTCTTACCAGTTGCTTATATTTTTAATCGATCAAAAAGGAGGAGTTTCTCAATTCGATGTTTTTTTTAAATGTTTCTTACCTCAGAAATCCGTCAAATCTTAAAAAAGTTTTTGTTTGAGACATTATGCCTCCCGTTTGGACCCATTCAAATTTTATCGAGATCTGATAATCATCTTCGGAGATATTATGGAGATAAAAAATTTATACAAATTTGTATACCTAGATGACATAATTGTGGCTACCGGCTACTTTGACTATCGCGGCATGTGAAGTCAGTTTTTTCGTTTTGTACTATAATAAATTATTATTAACAAGTATTTGCCAACAAAAAAACATGACACTCTTATAATGTAACAAACTTAATAATCAGATTTTTCATAATTTACTCACAACAATTTATGAGAAACGTTTAAAAACAACCCCTCAATAAATAAGCTTATCTGACAACCGAATGAAAACTTCCATCATCCTATTTGGACATCAAAAACTTTTGGGGGTGGAATAAAACCATTTATTTTTGGCAACAAAATAATGTTTCGAAAGTGAGGGAATGAAGGATAATTTTACTCGAATGGCTGCTCGCAAATAATGCCTTTACGCTTGAATCGATATTTTCGGGCTTCGTTTGGGTATCAAATTCAATACCTATAACGTTTATAGCCAGCCACACGAAGCGTTTTACTTTCATCACATCTTCATGTTACGTCAAGTAAGATAGTAGAGAGAATAGAAAAAGAATGGAATGGAAAATAGTTATTCTTGAAAAAAAAAACCGCCAAGTCGAGTAGGACTCGCCCACCGAGGCTTCCGTACCATCTTCTCAGACTAAGTTAAAGGGCAAACTTAACTTTGTAGTTTGATCCATAGAAAATGTATTGCACCAACTACATATAGTAAGTTTCTAATATTAAAACCTCTTTTTGTGTTATTTAACTACATATTTACGGTCTTTATATTTATTCTTATATAAATGCTCCAAGACCTGGCTTCTTGCTAAATTTCATGATTCTAGGTCAACGGGAAGTACCCTATAGGTTTTGGTTCCCTTGTGAAATTACAAAATATGCGAAAATATGTGACATAAACGGTCATATCTTTTGATCGCGTTGACTTACAGATTTGATTTTTTCACAGCCGAAAGATACCGTAGACCCAAGTATTTAGTAGAAAAAAGTATAGAAACAATAATATAAGAACTAACCTACGTATGGTACGATTAAAGTTAAAAATAGATGTACACAAAACTGTATCTATTTAAATTCTATTCCACATTATTCTACTGTTATATTACAAATTGCGAGATGTTTCGGAATAGTTCAACTTTTCAGATGTATTATGGCGAAGTGTTCTAGTACTGACATCGCGGAAAATATAGTTTGCGCGATGCAGGATCTCATACATGGAGGCGTAGACAGAGAAAAGAATAGACCGTGTGTAGCTCCGTCTCCTTCCCACATGAAATAGGATATACTATGGAGTTATTCCATGTAAGAGCGTTTCCAGATTATCCGATCCGATATTGGTGTCGGACGACGATAGCCGACATCCGATAGCCGACACCGGTGCTATTTTTACATATTTCCGACAAAATCGTTCCGATACGGCCAGTTATTCTACCAGTTCAATTAATGTAATTATATCGTATTTAAATGATGACGACGCCATGATGACAACCAAACTAGCAAACAAGCTCAAAATGGCCGCCGCGCATCGGGCTCTACGCACACAGAGACAATTTAGATACACGTATAGCACACATACAAACATTATCGCCCGACGGCTCACGGGCGTCCGATGGTGCCGCCAGCATATCGATGTTGGCTCCGATATCCGATATCGGGCCGGACAATATGAAAGACAGGTACATATTTCATACATTTTACTTCTTACACTTTCACGCTATAAGGGAAATGTTATAGCCTAGGATGATGGATTATAATGGATGGCGTCAAAACTTTGGCAGCATGTCCATTTTCTGTTTGTGTTAGTGTCTAGAACTGCTAGAGTGTGCCTGAGTAGGGAAGTGATCACTAGTGTAGAACATATCGATAAAAAGGTGAAAAATGTAGAAAACTAAAACTTATGTAAAAAGAAAACAATTTATGTGATAAAATACGTAGTTACTTTATTGAACTTATGGAAATTAGTTATTGATAAAAAATGCTACAGTACTTAACTGTAATTAGGCAACCTTAAATCTGGCGGTATAGATTACTTAGCTTTTCTTAAACACAAATCTTAAATGTTTTTGCCTTTTCAATACGTCAATTAAATATTACAAATTTGAGCTACAAAGCTATATATACTTCTATACTAATATTATGAAGAGGTAACATGTATGTTTGTATTGAGTTAGCTCAAAAACTACTCGACTACAGGACTATTATTTTTTTCTCTCATATATAAATCTATATATGGTCTTTTAGAATGAACATAGGCTATATATTATCCTGTTTAAAAGATAGGTATATTCGTGAAGACCTATTTTGGAACTTAAGTCGCCAATAAAACGGTCGAGAAATAACGTTTTTTACGAAAGATGATTAATCTGAAAAATATGTAAGAAAGTATGTATCTAAGAGTGGTACAACATAATAAGACCTACAAAAAAGTCCGCGATAACATATGTCTATCGCACAGACTCACAGTAACTATTTTAATCTTTATTTTTTAATAAAAAAATGTTACAGAACTTTCAAGGCTATTTTCTTCTATACAGTATTAATCCTTATTTGAATAATTACGCTAATTATCTTAGCCCAATATCATAGATTAAAATTGTCCTTTACAGTATATAATTTATATGAAAATACTAGAAGAGCCCCGCGGCTTCGGTCACGTTAAAGACTTCTTTTATTTACTTAAAACTTTTATTTTATGAAACCTTTCTATCATAAAAGACATCAAAGAAGTAAAAGCCAAATCGGTTCACCGGTTTTCAAGTTATTGCGTGACTAAGGGAAATAGGGATTCATATTTATAAAACCCAAAAAACCATATTGACTGTCAGACTTTTTTACCAACCCCTTGCAAAAATCTTGCAACACGTATTTACTTATTTATTTATAGAAGTACTTACGTAAATCTATAAGTTTTTATATATATAATTATAAATAATAAGTAATATCCGCGGGGAATTTTTAGAAAATGCTTTCTCAGCGGCAACCTACGTCATATCAACTATCTGCATTTTAAATTTCAGCGCAATCCAAAACAGTATTGATTTTCAGACTTTGTTACCCCACTGCACCCTCTTAGGGTGGCATTTTGAAAAAGCCTGAAACTCGTATTTACTTATTTATTTACAGAAGTACGGTTTGTGTGAAATGTCGAATAAAATAACTATCCAAACTTTGAACCCCCGTTTCATCCCCTTAAAGAGTGAATTTTGAAAAATCTTTTCTTCACGGATACTTATGTTAAAACAACTATCTGCATGCCAAATTTCAGCGCAACCCGAAACAATATTGGTTTTCAGACTTTGTTACCTCATTTCACTTTTTTAGGGGTGGAATTTTGAAAAAGCTTGAAACACGTTTTTACTTATTTTTTTACTGAAGCACTTGTATGAAGTTTCGAATAGAAAAGACTATCTAATCTTGTTTATTCATACAAACTTTGAACCTCCAATTCACCCCCTAACGGGGTGAATTTTGAAAAATCATTTCTGATTACACCCTTGCGTACTAAGACAAATATACTCTTTAAATTTCAAGTCTCTACGACCAGCGGTTTAGGCTGTGCGTTGTCTGTCAGTCAGTCAGTATGTCAGGACAAAGATTCTTATAGTATTAGATAAATTATCGTATAAAACTACGCGCATCGCAAATAATAAAAAAAATGCAGTGAAACCACAAATTAGGCCATACTTACTTTGTAAACATTAATCAGCTTTTTTATTGTAAAAGGACAAGCGCGACTCTCACTTGATGGTAAGCGATGACGTCTACCTATTACAGATACAGCGATACAGGAAAATTCTGGCAGTCCAGAATTTTGCACGTCACTCTACTGCGCCTGTTACCTTGAGACATAAAGATGTTAAGTTTCACATGCCCTGTAATTTCACTGGACACCTTCAATTCAATTCAATTCAATTCAATTCATTTATTCATTTATTCATCTCTAGGCATTTTTTATGCACTTAGATAACACACCTTGCCATTTCAACCGAAAAACATTCCTATGAAAATTAATTGGCAAAGTGGTGGTACCGGTCCAGGCGGACTAGCAGAAGTTCTACCACTACAGAAAAATTAGCACATCTCTTTTGTAAATGCTAAAGATATAAAGTAATTTGATGTCAATATAGTATGATCTATTGTATCGTCATCATCATCAGCCAGTGTCAGTCCACTGCTGGACTGTAGGCCTCTCCCAAGATGCGCCACTGAGCCCGATTTTCAGATCTTCTTTTCCAATCACTGCCCACCGCATTGCGTATGCCGTCGCTCCACCTGGTCACAGGACGTCCTACGCTACGTTTGCCGTTTCGCGATCTCCACTCTCCAATACTCAAAATTTGAAATCACCCCGACTGATCTATGTATAATCTATAATGAAAATTAAAAATATTCCAATGAGTCTGAATACGACATCTCAGCTGTAAGTTGGCGAGGAGTTGAGAATTCAGCAGATTCCAGAAGATGTCCCAGCATCATGTCAATGCTTCAGTGTCCTTTATCGTTGAAGATAATATCGTTTAAAAACTAAAAAACAACCGACTTCAATGCCGCGCTATTCATTTTCAGTACCAATTTTAAGATGTTTATCTCAATATCTCTGGAGATACTTATCATACCTCGATAAAATTACCATGGTACCACACTTGGGATATCTCCTTTCGAACAAAAAAAGAATAATCGAAATCGGTTCATAAACGACAAAGTTATCCGCGAACAAACATTAAAAAAAAAAACACTTTCAAAACCGTTTCATCATCCTTCATTGCTCGCAGAGGAAGACTTATAGGAAGACTTTCTATCTTGACTCCACTAGCTTCTATTCTTTTCCGTTTCCTCGGTGTCAGTTCCAGCTTGATTGATAATCTAGTAGGTACAAAATTGATTTTTCAAAATGTTTAGAACAAAGTTTGAAGTGTTTAGTTGGATCCTAATTTTCACGCCTTACTGCCTTTATCCACTTGATTGGATATTCGGACATTTTGGAAACCTACAACAAAATGATATAATATATTAATGTGGTAAACGCTCAGTAGTCATAATTAGATTAGTTTTAGACTAAGTTATAACTATTGTACATTGTTTTTGCAAATAACTGAATAAATAAATAAATAAATAAACTGTGACACATTTTTCATAAAAATATATATAATGGCATTATCATAAGTAATAATAGATTGAATACGAGTAAGTATCAGTGCTGATAATATAATTAGGTACCTAGTTACTACAAATTTTGCGCATAATTACTTTGATCACTTTTTATAATATTTTAAGATCGTTCACAAAACGAAAAAACCAACTTCAAATGCCACGCTATCCATTTTCAGTATAAAGTTGGAGGTGTTTAAGTCCATATCTCTGGAGATACTTATCAGATTTCAGAAAATGTACAATGGGACCAAACGGGCAGAATAATCTATCGAAAAAAAATATTTCCAATCCGGTTAAGAACTTGCGGAGTTATGAGATAACAAACATAAAAAAGGCGAACTGAGAACCTCATCTTTTTATTGTGAAGTCGGTTAAAAATGTTCAAATTTCGTTCTAATCAAGGCCCTAAGCTAACCGTTCCATCCTTAAAAAAAATCTTCATATTATAAATCAACTAGCTGGGTCCCGCGGCTTTGTCCGCGTTTAATGACAGCGGCAACATGCGCGTGGGCTGTGCGCGGTAGAAAACACTGCTTAATTTGCACATTAACCTTCCCTATTTGAATCAGATATTGTTCCCTATTTCATTAGCTTCAATTTTGATTTCGAGGAACTTTATTTTTTTCTAAAATAAAAGTAGTCAAGTTACTTGGTAGTTAAAATTTTAACATCAGCATTTTACTAGTGAAAGTCCCGTTAAATTGGTCCAGTCATTTCAGAGATAAACCGGAACAAACAGACAGACAGACAAAATTTAAAATTTTGTTTTTTATGTAAGTACCGTATATTCTTTCATATGCATTTAGTGAAAAGCTGTTAATCTGGAATTACAAACAGACACTTCAATTTTTTTTTATATGTATAGAATAAGTGTAAAATGTATATAAACGATTTATATAATGTAATATTATAATATTACACTTAAAGGAATTTATATATTCCTTTTTATAAGGGTATCAACTATATTTATCGACAAAGTTTTGGAGGGTTCTCGTACATCACTAGCCGGGTGGCGTAAAATAATGTTTGTTATTTACATAAATTAAAGCTTTAAAATGATAACCATTTACCACCTCGGTAGTTATATGACGAAAAAGATGTATATAATGTTAGCAAAATAAATATTTTGATGTAAAAAGTGGTTATATATGAGAATAAATGCCCACAAACACTTACGTGTGAAATGATAATTCTGGATCTTTTACGCCTCCTTTAGTTGTTCTTGATGGATAAAACACAGCACAACACGACATAATTTAACCATGTAACAGGGTTTCAGTCTTTAAAGCTATGTTTCTATTAAATTTTTAATTTATAAGTATGATGCGTCGCTATATTATGGCCTGCTAGCCGGTCAAAAATGGACACGCTCACCCATGCGCGAGGTTGTCAATTTGATATTAGCTTTCTCGTTTACTCTTATCTCGCGATCCCTGTAATAGAAAGGGTAGGACAATGTGTTGATAGAATGAAAGTCGATGTGACAACGTCACATGGCTGACATGGCTCCATCCATTGTAAACCATCATCCTAGGTTATAGCCATGTCCTTTTCCGTTAGAGCGTTTTCACATTATCCGATCCGATATCGGTGTCGGACGCCGATCCGATATCGGGGTAAGTAAAATGTATGAAATATGTACCTCTAACGGCTGTTCTGATAAAATTTGGTATATGGGCAGATAGCTCATAACTTGGATTAACACATTAAAGCGCAGTAAGTAATAAATAATAATAATTTATCTACAAATAGACGTCAAAAGTTAAGAAAGTTAATTACATACAACGTAACATTTTGCAGTTTATTTAGCTCTGTAACCATAAGCCATTTAAACTATTTAAATAAACATGGCATATTTAATCTAACCTCGAAATATCACGGGATGTATAATTTACAAATAAACATAGCATGAGTAAACGTTTCCCTGTTGAACATCGTAAATTACATTTATTACTGCACTAACAGCTGATATGTTTTATGTCGTTAAATTATAACCAAGTTACTCTAAATATCCTACTTATATCCTGATATTATAAAAAAAATGGTTCCCTATTAGAGTTCAAGTTTTACGATGTTTAACGATAAAGCAAGTGCATTGGGATGGGAAGATTTTCATACAAAAGTATAATGCACAATATAAGTAAATGTAGCAAAAACTTGCACTGAAATGATATCTACATATTGGTCTTATGAAAATCTTTTTTTTTAGTTTCATTATGGCTCCACACGATTTGTGTAGCAGTTTGAAGTATTAAAATTGTTCAAGTTCTTGTGAATTCACATTTATTACACGGTAACTTTTTTTTATTAGAACAGTGACAGAAATTAGTTCGTTTCTAGTCTGTGGTTTGTTTGTTTTTAAACCACAGACCTACTACATATTAAACTAGATCGCGTACAACGGCCCCCATGAAACCGACCTTGAACGGAGTTTGTCCCTTTCTTTTGTATGGAAAACTTACATATATACTATACCTATAGTGGAGAACATATATAGCACTAGCAGGCAGTAGTAACTTAAAACTTAACCCTTGTATGTGTTATTTTCCTTAGTAGTAGTAAGCGTATTAAGCTTTAGCTGTTGTAGGACCTTTGTGCATAAGGCGAGAATAGAAACTGATACTAGTGTTAAATATAAACGTATAAGGGCTCAGGGAGACGAACGCCACGCCGGAGAGGCGCCTCTAAATTAGTATATAATGATACGACAATACGTATGTCGCAGTCAGTTAGTAGAAAGTCAGGCGGAACATTGAAATAATGCTCCTCATACCTATATTATAGGTAGATAGAACATAGAAAGTTAAAACAGTATTCCTATAGGTCCTATAGGAATACTGTTTTAACTTTCTATGTTCTTTCTAACACACAAGTCCTACATATCATTGGCTCGGATAGTCCGTTGTTCTATTGTCTTTTATACCTACGATTAATGTAACAATAATAGTCCCGCTTTGTGGCGAGCCGACGGTGAATGGCGGCACCGCGTGCTTCTTCCTATCCTGTGGGGGCTAAATGAGACCTCTGACCCCCACTGAACTCTGGCTTGCCTTAAGCGGCCGTCGGGGGGTGGAAATCGCAAAAGGTTAGACCTAAGCTCCAGGGTTATAGCCATAAAGCCGCGAGTAGTGCTAAATGAAAGTGCAGCACACCTCTCAATATTGACCTTTGATATACCCCTACGATATACTGGCCCGCCCTTATGGGCGATCATTTAGTGGATAGTAAATCACATTAGTCATTATTGGCGAGTGTTGTACCTCATCCCGAAGACTAGCAATCTGCTACCAAGTAGCTCAGGAACAATAAGCTATGATATTTTGTATCATCTTTTTATAGAATGCCATATCCACCCATCCACAGACCATAGTTTGTAAGTTAACATTGTAATAGGCCTCTTGATGTTGGTTTCGGTTCCATCAATGCCTTGTAAAGGACCGGCCGTATTAGGACTCGATATATGCATCGAAATAAACAAATTAATATTAATTAGACTATTGTCGCTTGTTGACGACATAAACTTATTCTTATATTTGACTTAGTGATAGCCCGGTTCCAGTGGCGGGCAATGCTAGTCAACCTCAGCAACCTACATGACGAGAACCTTGTAAAGGCCGAGAAGGACAAGCTCAGCAAGTACCTTGACTTGGCTCACGAGGTTATCGCGATGTGGGATGTTGACTAGACTTGCAATTTTTCTATAGTCGTTTCTGCAGACAGATAATAGCGAAGAGTCTCGACCAACACCTCAAGTGACTTTGACTTTATAGCCAGATACAAAAGGTATTCCTTCCAAGGGGTCGGAAGACAGGGGGAGGACACCATAACTCTATAATCGGGCCATCTTATGTATTACAGAGAAGGAGACCAGCCATCCCAAGGCGGCGTCGGGTTTTTGGTCAACAAGGTTCTTACTGACAACGTTGTAGAAATCTCCAGTGTGTGGACCAGGGTAGCGTACCTCATAATTAAGTTAACCGAGAGATACAACCTCAAGGTTATCCAGGTTTACACACCGACCTCGACACACTTGGATGACGAGATGGAGAGCACGTATGAAGACATCTCTAGAGCCTTACATACCACCTCTAAGGCTCACTACAACGTAGTCATGGGAGACTTCAACGCCAAAGTCGGAGTACTCACTTGCGGCGAATCGTTTATAGGACCACACGGATTTTGGCAGTAGGAATCACAGGGGGCAAATGCTCGTCAATTTCCTCGAGAAAGAGGGGCTTTTATTGATGAACTCGTTCTTCAAGAAACAGCCCCAAAGGAAGTGGACGTGGCAAAGCCCCGACACTGTGACTAAAGACGAGATTGACTTCATCATTACGGACAAACGGCGCATATTCAGAGACGTCTCAGTGATCACTAGGATCAATACTGGAAGTGATCACCGACTTGTACGAGACACTCTGGATATCGATTTCAAAGCCGAAAGATCCCGATTGATGAAGTCTACGCTCCGACCAAACCTACTTAAAACCGTTGTTGGGTCCGAAACATTCCAATTCAAATTGGAAAATCGATACACTGCCTTGAAAACCACAGATGACGTAGACCAGAAACTCGAATAAGTGGTGGAAATCCTCAGCGATGAAGGGACGAAGTTTTGCGAGAGCAAGCCTACGGGCAAAAAGTCCAAACTTTCGACAGAAACACTTCGGCTAATGGAAGAGAGACGAACAGACACATTGTCAGCTTTGTCAATTAACCAGGTGCGCAACAAAACCATTAAGAAGCTGGTGCGACCTCCGATCCTCTAACACGCTCTTGATTAAAGAATCAATTGAGCAGAATCGGGGATCAAAAGTTTTCGTCCAGCCTCTGGGTAGAAGCCACCTCACAAAGCTGACAACGTCAACGGGGAACGTCGTCGCATCCAAGTCGGAGATTCTATTAGAAGTTGAAGACTTATACGGCAAGCTCTACGCATTGCATGCTTCAAGGCCCGTACCCGATACTGAGGATTGTAGAGCCACCTTAACCCGCCACTTCACAGAAGACCTGCTCGAAGTCAGCCGAGATGAGATCGTGATGGCCCTTAAACAGCTCTAAAATGGAAAGGCCCCAGGTGAGGACGCAATCACAACGGAGCTTCTAAAGGCTAGAGGAGGCCCCAGCTGTAAGCCAGCTGCAACAGCTCTTTAATTTTGTTCTCTTTACTGGGAGAACTCCACAGGCATGAAATAGGAGCACGGTGATTTTGTTTTACAAAAAAGGAGACATAACGCTCTTGAAAAATTACCGCTTGATTTCGCTTCTGAGCCATGTCTATAAGCTGTTTTTAAGGGTCATCACGAACCGTCTTGCGCGAAGATTCGACGAGTTTCAACCTCCGGAACAGGCCGGGTTTCGTAGCGGTTACGGCAGCATGGACCACATCCCACGGTGCAGCAGATTGTGCAGAAGACCGACGAGTACAATCGGCCCCTGTACTTAGCATTTGTGGACTATGAGAAGGCCTTCAACTCAATCGAAACCTGGTCTGTTCTGGAGTCCTTGCAGCGTTGCCAAGTCAACTGGCGATATATCGAAGTGATGAGATGTTTGTATAATGCCGCAACATTGACTGTACAATTACAGAACCAGCGTACTAAACATATCCACCTGCGTCGAGGAGTGAGACAGGGGGACGTCATATCCCCGAAACTGTTCACTAACGCCTTGGAGGATATGTTTAAGACGCTGGACTGGAAAGATTGTGGCATTAACATCAACGGCAAGTACATCTCTCACTTACGATTTGCAGATGACATAGTCAATATGGCAGAGACGCTGCAGGACCTACAAAAAATTTTGAATGGCCTAGCTGATTCTTCTCGTCACATCGGTCTCCAGATGAATTTGGATAAAACGAAACATCATGGACAACGAGCACGTTGTTCCGGAACCGATTGCCGTATTTGGAATCCCACTCGAAGTTGTCACTAAGTATGTTTACCTAGGACAGACGCTCCAACTAGGCAAACACAACTTCGAGAAGGAAATTCAGAGAAGAATTCAGCTGGGCTGGGCAGCATTTGGAAAACTCCGTCGAGTCTTCTCGTCGCCCATCCCGTTGTGTCTAAAGACAAAAGTTTTAAACCAGTGCGTCTTACCTGTGATGACATACGAAGCCGAGACGTGGACACTCACAGTTAGACTGGTCCACCTATTTAAAGTTGCTCAGCGAGTTATGGAGAGAGCTATGCTCGGTGTTTCTCTGCGGGATCGAATCCGGAACGAAGTAATTCGCCGGAGACCTAAAGTGATCGACATAACTTAACGGATTTGCAAACTGAAGTGGCAGTGGGCTGGTCATATCTGCCGTAGGACCGATAACCGTTGGAGTAGACTGGTTTTAGAGTGGAGACCGCGAATCGGTAAACGTAGCGTAGGACGCCCTGTGACCAGGTGGAGCGACGACATTCGCAAAGCGGTGGGCAGTGACTGGAAACAAAGAGCCGAAGATCGGGCTCAGTGGCGTGACTTGGGAGAGGCCTATGTCCAGCAGTGGACTGATACTGGCTGATTATGATGACAAGAGGTGGCACTCCTTGACACGGCAAGCATCGTCAGAAGGTTCCTCTCTCGGCAAGCTGGAGGTTACACCTGTGGCCTAGGTTAGGATTGTATTCAACAGAACATTGTACATACATTATAGAAAATAAACAGTGATTTTCATAGTTTTATACCTATTTTGTCTACACTGTATCTGAACTGTGCCAATCAATGACAAGATTGCAAATTGTATATAAAATTTCATCGGTATCTACGGATGTTATTTTGTTTAATTAAACCCCACATTCCATTCACATTTTCACATTCCCAACTTTGTTGCCATGTGCACAGAATAAACAATAGTACAAAGGTAACTTGTGTACCAAAAGCCTAACCTAACTTCACCGCAATAAACCACAGTACAATATAGTATACAGTAGTCTAACTCGGCAGTGTGCGCAGCGGCCGTCCGGTCGATAAAAATGCACTAGGGTCACCCAACGCCCCCCCGGTGGGTTCCCACCTTGGCGTGGCGGGAGGCGTGGGAGGGTGCTAGTAACCGTGGTTGGGGGATCACGGTGAAGCTAATAGAAACCCGAGGCCATGCCAGACTGGAGGAGCTGGCTGGCCCAAGAGGGACCGCTCCACCGGGTTATCCACCAAACTTGGGTGTAAGCGGTACAAGTAGGTCGCAGTGTTGTATGGGTGGAACTGCGACTGAGGCGGCCTGCTGTGCAGTATGGGATGCACCGCAGCTGAAGGCGAGTGGCCGCGGCGGGAGAGGAGTGCTGGTATTGCGGTACGCCAGCCTCCCTACCTTCCGCAGCCTCGACGAGGCCGCCACTGTTAGATGGCGGACAAGGCGGTAAACGGTCGCAGAAGAAGAGCACTGTCGGTATGGCAATGCGCCGCTCTCCCTATCTTCTGCGACCGAAGTGGCTGGTAGTGGGGACTGATCTGATCCACCGCAGGGCACCAAGGGCGTTAAGAGTTTAAGACATTGGGTTGTCTGGCGCCCATCTACTGGTGTGGTCCCCGGGAAGGAGGTTGCGACGTACTATGTGCTCTGATACGTCGTAACGAGGGGGTAGGGGCGAAAGCCTGGTGACCCCCGAGGACGGGTCTTTGCGGACAAACATCGTCAGGGCCGCGGACGAGTGCAAAAGCGTGCCCGTAGCTTCGACACTCAGCGTCGAGAGGAAGCACCTTGGGGCTTTAGTTCGTTGGAGCCGGACATAACCACTTCATTGATCCCACAAAGAAGTGGTACCCGACCGGATGTCCCCAAGTAAAAAAAATGTTCGCCCATTAGTAGACAAGTACTATAGTATTACGTACCTACCAATTAATTGATGGTACAGTGCAATATTTTATCGCCCTACTGGCTCCTCACTAAGTATAGGTACGTGACTACGTGAAATGTGAATATTTAAATAAGAGGAAGTAGGAAGTTTAATAATGAAACAATTCGATTTACGAATAATTAAAATCATTTAAAAACTATAAAACCGTATATATCACCAATACACCGAATACTCATCAAGTGTTGATAAATATTCTAAATTAATAATTATACCTACTCATATTTCTTCACTCAAAATCATTTTCAGTAACAACTTTGAGGTGTTTATCTCCATATTTACTTATCAGATATCAATGAATTGTAATCGTATAATGGGGACTACCATTGTAGACATTCCTAGACACAAAACCTCGTTTTCAGAATTGGGTTAAAAAGTTTTTATCATTACTTATCAAAAATTTCAATGCACATAAATAAAATTACAGGTAACAATTTTAAGCTTTCTTAAGTGCCCCGGAGACGGTCATTCGAAATTGTCAATGGGCTTCAATCAATCTTTCAATTAATAAATATTGCCATCATTCGCCTTTATATACATAGTTGCGAAAAACAATGGCTTCAATAGCCTCTGTACACGATCATTTGGTCCAATTAGGTCCATAAATGACGTGAAAATTGACAAATAGGGATGTTTCCTGCGTAAAAAAATAGTAATTCTACTTAGTCCCTCAGTTGGACTATCATAAAATATTGGACATGTATTTTTTTATTTTACAAATCAATAGAAATTGACAAAGATAAAGAGCGTCAAAGTTCGGGAGTAGGGCTCGTGACGTCACTAACCGCTAGAAAGTAGTACACTTTTTAGCGGTTCGTGACGTCACGCTGAATTTTAACTCTCTATATTTTCGTAATTTCTTGTTTAATTGAAAAAATAAAAAATACGTATCCAATATTTTTTGATAGTCTAAATGACGAATTTTTTTTAGTAAATTAGCCTATTGCGAATGACCGTCTCCGGGGCACTTTAGAGTTTTTGTCTGTTTGGCCCGCGTCTATTCGTAGCCGTGACGCTCAATCGTGACTGTTGCAGCCCGAAAGCATAAGAGATCTAGAGTGCGTCATTTCAGCCATTTCTGTGAAGTTTAACTACTGTATACTTTAATGTACTGTGAGTAAACAGATGAGTTTCAATCAAAAGTTATGGACGGTCGGCCACATACTGTAGTTATTAGTTTGTTAGTTTGTCAGCAAATATGTAATTATTTATTTGTGTTAGCCATAGACTTCGGATTCACTATGTTGCATAGCGAAACCGAGGTCTGAGGCAGATTTTCTCCTAGATGATGGTAAGCTACTATTTGGTAGAGAGTTAAGCGGAACATCGATATAATCTATGCTCCTAGCCTCCTTTCACCTGTAAACAAACACACCCGTGCTACGATTTGAACCGGCGATTTTTCACTTACAGGTTAAGCCATCCATCATGCCAACGGAGCTCAAAGTTATACAAGGATAGATGAAATCAACGAGTAATATGGATAAAATTATTATGGATAATATTGACGTACCTTATTTCAAATGAAAGAAAAACTTTTTAAATATTTATTAATAAGCATTATAACGAACAAAATGAAAATTGAAATTGGAACTTTTAAATCTTGACGGCCTCAAAATATTTTTCCTGTATTTTCCGACGTATGTCAAATCAGGCTCAGCTTTTCTGATCTCCGAACCTGTATATTTGTAAATTTTGTTAAAAATGCGTGAATGTATATCAATCCACGCCGGTCAAGCTGGAGTGCAAATAGGAAACGCATGCTGGGAGCTGTATTGCCTCGAACATGGCATCCAACCGGATGGGCAGATGCCCTCGGACAAGACGGTCGGAGGCGGAGATGACTCTTTCAACACCTTCTTCAGCGAAACTGGCGCGGGTAAACACGTACCCAGAGCAGTATTCATAGACTTAGAACCCACAGTAGTCGACGAGGTCCGAACCGGCACATACCGCCAGCTGTTCCACCCGGAGCAACTAATAACGGGCAAGGAGGATGCGGCCAATAACTACGCGCGAGGACACTACACAATCGGCAAGGAGATCGTTGACCTCGTATTGGATAGGGTGCGTAAGCTAGCCGATCAATGCACGGGCCTCCAAGGCTTCCTTATATTCCATTCGTTCGGCGGCGGCACCGGGTCCGGTTTCGCTTCGCTGCTCATGGAGCGACTGTCCGTCGACTACGGCAAGAAATCTAAGCTCGAATTTGCAATTTACCCCGCACCGCAGATTTCCACAGCCGTCGTGGAGCCATACAACTCCATTCTTACAACCCACACCACTCTCGAGCACTCGGACGCCGCATTCATGGTCGACAATGAAGCTATCTACGACATCTGCCGCCGAAATTTAGATATAGAGCGACCGACCTACACGAACTTGAACAGATTGATGGGTCAAATCGTGTCCTCGATTACCGCTTCGTTAAGATTCGACGGCGCTCTAAATGTAGACTTGACGGAGTTTCAAACTAACTTGGTGCCGTATCCCCGCATCCATTTTCCACTCGTGACATACGCACCGGTGATTTCTGCTGAGAAAGCATATCACGAGCAGCTATCTGTTGCTGAAATAACAAATGCCTGTTTTGAACCAGCAAATCAGATGGTTAAATGTGACCCTCGCCACGGGAAGTACATGGCTTGTTGTATGCTGTACCGTGGAGACGTGGTGCCTAAAGACGTAAACGCGGCGATCGGGACTATCAAGACGAAGCGTACGATTCAGTTCGTCGATTGGTGCCCCACCGGGTTCAAGGTGGGGATTAATTATCAGCCTCCAACTGTGGTGCCTGGAGGAGACTTGGCGAAAGTGCAACGCGCTGTGTGCATGTTGTCAAATACGACTGCGATCGCAGAAGCGTGGTCCCGTCTCAACCACAAGTTCGATCTGATGTACGCTAAGCGAGCATTTGTACACTGGTACGTTGGTGAAGGTATGGAGGAGGGAGAGTTTTCAGAGGCTCGCGAAGACTTGGCTGCGCTCGAAAAGGATTACGAAGAGGTTGGCATGGATTCCGGAGAAGGAGAAGGCGAAGGCGGAGAAGAGTATTAATTTATTTAGTTTTTATCTTTTATTTTATTCTTTTATGATTTCAGGGCAGAAAGAAACCAATGACGTAGAAGAGTATTTAGTCATTAACTTTTAAGATTAAAGTGTTAGGTTATTTTTTTTTGCTCACTTCGCGATGACTTTGTTGAATAAATTTAATCAAGTGCACTTACTATATTGGCTGTTTTCTCTACCACTCACAAATGTAAACTTTTATTAGCCCACCTAGAAAATATATATATTAGTTTGAAGCAATGCTGCTCGTAGGTACCACATAAAATAATCACTAGCTTTAGAATTTATTACAATAATAATGGTAATTTCAAAGACCTTCCAATTAAGAGGACTCAAGTTCTATCTTCAACGAAACTCTTTAATTTCCAATTTAGATAGGTACGACAAAGACAAATCTTTTAGGGACATAATAAATGTTCCTTGTAATTAACTTCAACGGCTTAGTATTGGTAATATCAAATAACGGCATGTTGTTTTAGTTTTTAAACTATCTTAAGTATAATTATTTAAAATAATTATTTCAAACTCAAATAAGACTATTATTTTATCTTAAGTGTTGATAAGGGACGTTAAGCCACACTATAATATGTTAATCGACACCATTATCTGATCAATCAAACTTTGATATCCAAACTTTAACTCCAAACGCCAACTGAAAGCCTGGCTACAAAGTTGACCTATGTATAATAAGTTAATAACTTACTTCAAAACAGATTCTACTTTGAACTTTGTCTGAGGAAATAACTAATTAATTACAAAGTTACAGAAACACGCAATTTAATTTGTACGCAACTTTCATTAGACTTTAAAATGGAACTCCTCGGAGATTTCATGTGGTAAATTTGATACTCTCGTGATAAAATATTTTAGGACTGTTTAGATTTTTTTGCTGGTTCAGACAAGCACTTGACCGGTATCTCATCTGATGTTAAGTGACGATGCGGTCTAAGATGGAATCGTTATTGTCTGAAAATGGAAGACGGCGGAGGTGACCAAGCGGATTGACGATATACGCAAAGCGATGGGTAGTGACTGAAAAAGAAGAGTCGAAGATCGGGCTCAGTGGCGTATTTTGGGAGAGGCCTATGTCCAGCAGTGGACTGACACCGGCTGTTTATGAAAAATTATGATGATTTTGAGACAAGGCGCAGGACAACGACTTCCCAATTTGACTTTTAATTTGGCTATATCCTTTGAGTATTCACCTAACTCAAAGGGCTATATCATACTGGAACTCAGCAAAGCAATTAAAAACATGTGTTTTATTTTGTGGGTAGTTTTATGGCTTAATATTTCTGAAGGTACTCATCTGATCTCAATGAATTGTTTAATAGGACCATAGATGTTCCCTACCCATGAAAAAAATAATCATTTATTACAAAACACGAACAAAAATACAAATTAATAATTAAGATAGTTTAAAAACTAAACTAAACTAAACTAAAACTTCCATGCATCGCAAGCCAGTTTCAGTCGCAACTTTGAGACGTTTATCGTCATATCTCTTAATATACTTATCAAATCACTATTAAATTACAATGAGACCGTCACAAAAATGTACCCTACCGATAAAAAAGAATCATTCGAATCGGTTCACAATTGACGGAGTAATCGTGTAACATACATACAAAAAAATTGAGAACCACCTCCTTTTTGGAAGTTGCTTGAAAAAGCATACATAACATTTGAGAACCTCCCCCTTCGTGGAAATTGGTTGAAAACCTATTTAACTTTATGATTATTTTATATACATAAAGAAAAACAATAGTAATAGGTAGACGTGGACAAAATCACGTTCGCTAAAGACACAATAAAAGTTTTAAGTGCTCTATAACATTATTTTGTAACGAAACAATCATCAATCAATTGGTAAAACCATTGTATAGTCAGTAGTAGCTTTTGTTTTAGATCCACGCGCGATGAGATTGGGATAAGTCTATATCGCTATAACTTTTATTTCATAGCATCGAACAGTCGCGTCGTTATATTTTTAACCGACTTCAAAAAAAGGAGGAGGTTTCTCAATTCGACCGTATATATATTTTTTTTTTTTTTTTTATGTTTGTTCGCGGATAACTTCGTCGTTTATGAACCGATTTTGATTATTATTTTTTTGTTCGAAAGGAGATATCTCAAGTGTGGTACCATGGTAATTTTACCGAGGTCTGATAAGTATCTCCAGAGATATTGAGATAAACATCTCAAAATTGGTACTGAAAATGAAAAGCGCGGCATTGAAGTCGGTTCTTTTTTAGTTTTTAAACGATATTATTAGTGCAAATTAGTGTGTAATGCAGTATGAATATACGCACACTGTATACACGACTAATATCATATCAATTATAATCGCTTTTAATTTGAAAAAAAAAGTAATGGGCGTGGAGGGAAAATTATCCATTTACGGTAATGGGCTATTCAGCTGTCATACAATCGTCGACGTCAGACTACTAAACAAAAATTAAGGAGGGTTGCCAGCTGTACGCGCACGTATGTTTAGTACTGAAGAACAATTTTTCAATCAAATAATTTAGGATAGTTTACAAGACGAAAAATACCGACTTCACATCCCGCGCTAGTCATTAAATTTTTCAGTACTATATTTGAGGTGTTTATCTTCATATCTCTGGAGATACTAATCAGATCTTGATGAAATTACAATGCATGGGACAACCTAGGAAATCTACCCTATCTATTAAAAAAAAGAATTATTTGAATCGGTTCGCAATTGACGGAGTAATCGCGCAACATAGTCGTACTCGTACATACAAAAAAAAAACACACAGACAAATTGAGAACCTCCTGTTTGGATGTCGGTTGTAAAGTAACTTACCACAGTCAAAGAGAAAATCTGCCACCATAACCTTACGGTGTACCGGCAGCTCACGGCCTTTGAGAGTCAGATTATTCTAAGCCTAGCGTGTTCATCATCTTCGACCACATCATAGCTTACCACCAGGCGAGATCACTATCTCGCCTGGTAGGATAGTGTTTATTTTTTTATTGTTTGGCCAATGCCAAACAATAAAAAAAACACTATCCTACAAAATAGAAAAAAATATATCTTTTCTTTTCTTTGACAAGGTTCAAGTATATTCTCATTCCACAAGAATGATAGTACGTCTTTGCTATCGTTCGCTATATTTGATCGTGGCCTCGTAAAACAGGCGGCTCGTGAATTGAATTTTAAGAGGCCAATAAATAAACCCTTAGAATATTTTATGAATATCTGCTGAGATATGGTTTATTGTATATTTGTATATGAAGGTAAATTGGGTTTTGTTTGCCAATATATTCAGGCATAAAAGTGTTTCTGCAATATGAAGTTTACTGAGAATATTTATTATATCTGCTATTTAATTTACTCTAGTGCGTGTGCGTGTGAGGTACTTAAAAAAGTACTCTTTTATTTTAATGAATGTTTGATATTTCTAAAGATACCTTAATACGTCAAGGAAAAAATCTGCTGGCATGACCTGACGGTATTCCATCAGCATACAGACCTTGAGAGTCAGACTATTATAATTCTAGGCCTAGCCGCGGTGTTTGCCATTTTCGACCGCATCATCGCTTACAGTGGTAAGCCTCACCTAGTAAGGTGAGACAGTGGTCAAAAGCAAAGCCTATAAGATCTTGAAAAAAAACAGGCAGGCAGAAGAGAAAACTTGAACACGTCATTTTTGAATATTTTGGAATAACACCTCGCGCGAGCACCCTCCGCTCCGTCTTACAAATTTCCGATCGTGACCTGGCGCGTGTTTAACATTTTTTACCCATTCCAAGAAAAGTACACAACGCCGCTCAAGGAGTTCGCTTCAAAAATTGTAGGCACTCATGTGATTGTGCTAAACCGAAAACACGACTCGGACTTCCAATCGCTTCCTACGGGTAGATTGTATAGCAACCATAAATATGTGGGCCAAGTCAAAACAATCACCAGCACTTGTTACTCATGTATTGTGTCACCAGCGAGCATGAAGGCACTCATAAAAGTGGAAGAAGCGAAAGAGGTATGTCAAAATCATAGCATGTGGAAAGACGTAGTAAGTCGTCGTCGTAAGTAGTCTTTTCCTACCCCTACAGGAAAAAGGCGTAATGTATGCATGTATATAAAAATGTAGCGCCTTTTCGTATCCCCGATAGATGAATTACAGAATTGGGATGGCGGTATTAAATATTCCATGGCATACTTGCCGAAATCTAACCCATAAAAACCAATAAACTAGCTACTTTACAGCGATGCTTGAGTCTTTCGAACTTTTTGCTGACAAGGTGGCTGTATGTAAAACAATATTAATTTATTATTTTGAGAGTTCCTATGACGTAAGGGATAGAATTGAATTCTTGAATTCTTAACAAGAGGTGGCCGGTTCAAATCCTAGTACGGGTATTCTTCTACAGGTAGTGGAAGCATATTATATCGATGTTCCGCCTGACTCGAGGGCCCGGTGATGTAGTGGGAGAATGGTCGGCTTTGATGCCAGAGGTACCGAGTTCAATCCCCGCCATGTATTAATGGATTTTTGTATCGAAAAATGTATGTTCGCCTTTCACAGTGGCCCCCCGGTGAAGGAAAAATATCGTGAAGAAACCTCCAACCCCCGCATGGTGGTACGACACTAGTTTGTGTCCGCCTGGCTAGCTACCACCCTCAAATTATAAAATCTGTCACCAAACATCTAATGTGTTCCGGCAGCTATCCTTGTGAGCCACTTTCCATTCTAGCGTGCTTACCATCTTCGACCGCATCGTCACCTACTAACAGGTGAGATAGTAGGTAAACGCTAGGTAGGTAAAAAAAACCTGCCTGAAGAGTAGTGAAACACTTTTAAATTGTTAATTCACCTTCACCTGTCAGTTTTCATTTACGTGAAGCCTTCTAACGTCTTTACCAAGGCTGCTTCGATAATTTTATAACCCTAGATAGACTGGATAAACGAATTAGGTCGGCTAATTAAGTATTCAAATAATTTGTAGTAAATTGACATTGTGAAAATGGACCATTAATTTAGTTTACAGCGAGTTTTTTAAGCGGCTTTAGTAAAGAAAGATGCAATTGAATCCTTTGTATAAATAAAAAATGTTTTATTTTCAATTTTCTTATTGGACAGGATTTAGAAAGGCTGATTCTGGTATCGCAGGGTAGTCCCATAATAAATGTGAACGAATCGTTACATGAAAAATCCTGTTCATCCAAAGGTTGTCTGGTAGGGGTCGCTCTAAGCGATAAGACCGCCTATTGTACAACCGATATCTTATGTACGGTTTTTAATTTTGTTTTTAACTTGTAGTATAAAGTATTATTCATTCATTCGATACGGTGACAGATCAGGGGTGGAAGTCTCTACATTGATAGCGATGCGTCTTGTCATCGTAAACGTCTGCTAGAATGAGATGCAGCTAGACAGTTGTTATCTGCATCTGTTTTCTTATCGACGATTATCGGTCGAAATTCATCGCTATGCATGTAGAGACTACCGGCCCAGGATCACACCAGGCGATTTGTATTGTTCTAATTCCTAGGGATGCACTGTTCTTTCGATTCCAAGTACTTTTAGTATCGATACTTTGGAATCGATACTGAATAGGTACCGGTTAAAAGTACTCATCTCGCCTCCATTATTTGTCTCGGAGGAACATTTAGGATAGCATCATTGAGCGATAATAAGGTTTAGAATTAAGCTATTGAATCGGATTGACTAATCAAGACACACATACTATATACTATAGATATATATACTATAGATCACAGAATACTTAAAAGTATTAAGTAGTCATACTTGTGGTCACGGCGGCGACCGCAGACCCTAGATATTCATTGTCGTAGTGAAATTTTAAGTCTGTGGCGGCGACGACCAACGTGGTTGGCTGACCTTTGCTCACCGTGTTACTCTAATATATTTTCAAACGCTTTCAATGGTCGGTAGCCCTGCGTTAGGGTTCAATATCTAGCCCTGGTTATCAGAGATTGTTTGCCGCCTATTACTCTAACATGCCCTATGAATTATGATTATTGTATAAAAACAAGCAACCAGGACTGCGAAACGTGTTTTGGAAATAGTAAGGGCAAGTTTCATGGATTCCTGATAACTCTATTAGGAACTTATTTGACAGATTTATGGGAACTTTAATATTATGGCGTTAAATGTCAGATAACTATCTGAAACAATATTACAAGGTTACCTTTGTTGGTGATTCTTGTTCCCAACAAGGATTATAATAAACTTGATAATACGTATAGTGAGTATAATTCCTTTTAAAGGTACGAACACACCGCAGCGTCCAGCGTGCGTGATCTAGGTGGCGATCAGAGTAGCACAGTAGTATTTGTACCGACTGGTTCACACCAAACGCGATCAGATAACAATTAAAAAGTACTGAGATCGCGCCCGCAGATCGCAGGACGCCGCCGTGTGGCCGTACATTAACTGAAGACGGGGTATAACTCACGCAATAAGGTCGAAAGTCGATGGCGACGTGTGACTGGTTTTGAAGCGGTACCCGCTCCTTCCTCAGTGCCGAGTACGACAAGTGCTCTCGGCGAGCGCCTCGCCTTATACTTTATTATCATTTCGATCTCATTAACGTGAGTCATAATGGTCTTTAGTTAAAAAGTATTGTATGATGTATTGATTGCATTTGTAGAATGGACGGCCCCATAGAAGAAAATAACTTACAGATGGCGCGGTTAGCAGCTGCAGTGCTTCGCTTAAATTCTTCAGCGTCAGGGTATTCCTTTCCTCATCTTCCTCAGCCCCTCCTGGAAGATGGAATGAGGACTGCCTGGACCTGAACTCAGGCTTCTTCGCTGCAGAACTGGCTCCATTGGCGAACTGGTGCTGGGAGGAAGCTCGACGGAACGGGCACGTCATGATGACCAGATCACGTCATCAGGGTTAACACTTTTTGGGTATTAAGTCTGAAAAGAAAGACAGGTGAGATTGAATTTTATGTTTTTTTTTGTGTTTATACCTATTCGGAAAAACGAAAAAATAAGGTAAGAGATTATTACTTTTTGTGAAATTTGTTTCATTCTACCACATAAATAGCGCATAATTTTGTCCACTAAAATGTGGCATAACACGATGGCTGAGAGGTATGGATGTCAAAAATCTCCTAATCTAAAGATAAATGTTAAAAAAAAAATCTCCCGCTATATTACAGCTTATTGTTATTTTTTATGTACACGAAAAAAGAAAATTTGCTCGACTTGGCGGATATTTTAAATACATACATTTTAAATTCAATATGATAGGTACCATGAAATCCACTTACAAAATGTATTTAGGTTTTGAAATATCATGATGCAAAACTATTAATAATTTTGGTGTTTCATAAACATAACAAATGTAATGTTTACTAAACGGAATATATTCCTTTACTTCAGTATTTTCTCTAGCATATTGCGGCTACCTATCTGCCTGCCACACGCGCAGTCATATCTTTCTTGAAATTCTAAAGCAAAATCATAACATGCTATGTGGTCTACAAGGATCACATAAATAGAGCGAAAATGTTCGCTATGCCGCGCGAGTATTCACACCAAGCGAATTCGCTTGAACAACTATTGTTGTTCAACAAAAATGTGAAAGCGAATTGGAATACACATTGGAATCATCATCTGCCTATCTCTGTCTACTGCTGGACATAGGCCTCACCTATGGCACGCCACTGAGCTCGATCTTCAGCTTTTTGTTTAAATTATGTATAAATCCAACAAAAAAAACAAAGATCGCAGCTTAAAGTTAACCCGACGTGAATGAGATAAAATATCGTTACATCAGCTACGAAGTGGGTAATGAGATAGTACCCAAAATTTTGAAGCCAAAGTGTTGATACTGAAACTGACTTTTTCACATTTACGTTTATGATATTTAAAGAATAAATTTTTCTTTACATTTACCTCTATGATATTTAAATAATAAATTAGGTGATATAAAATAAATTTGAATTCACAAACTTGTCGTTAACTCAATCAAATATCGTCAAATATATAAATAACACTGCTACGAGGTGTAAAATACCCAACGGGGTTCACAACCCAATATCAACATAAACATTTGCGTTTAAAAACTCTCGGGTATCATACTGACCTCACTCACGCCGATTTAACAATTAATAATCGAAAGCCATTTGAATAAACCGGTTCGTACGAGTCAAGTCGCTTTCAACAAAAACTTAAAGCGATTATAGTTGAAAGGCATAAAACTTTAATTAAAGCTAATTCTATCGCCTCAAAGTTGAACTGTTCACACGGTTTAAATCGCTTATTCGCCTAGTGTGAACACGGTGTGAAGGCACAGAATAATTAATAGTACTAAGGAACGTAGGTAAACATACCTACTTATATAGAGTTAGATGGGCAAATGTTGGTAGGTAGCTAGCGATATAAGCCAGAGGTAAAAGACGGTTACTCTGAAACGTGACCACTTTACCGTTGCTCGAAATCTAGCGATGCCTTGAAGTTTATAACCGACTTCAAAAATAGAGGAGGAACTTAATTCGTTTTTTTTTTCATGTGTGCTTCCGCAGAACTCGTTCATTAGCCGGCTTTGAAAATTATTTTTTGTTTGAGAGGATGCTTTCCGTCCCATTATAAAATTTATCGAGATCTGATGAGTATCTCCAGAGATATATATCTCACTGAAAATGACTAGCACCGGTTCCGTAGCCGAATGGCAAAAAACGGAACCCTTACAGATTCGTCATGTCTGTCTGTCTGTCCGTACCGTACGTCACAGCCACTTTATTCACACAGAAATGAAACTAAAAAAAAAATCATGAAACCTATACGTGCTGGGTGTTTATAGATAGGTCTTTAAAAATTACACTGAGGTTCCTAAAACCATTTTTTCTCAAATTCAATTATTTCAAAGATAGACACGTCATCTGAAGTGGTAAAATTTGTGTCCCCCACCTCTAACTTTTAAAGTCAGAACGACATATAGTCAGCAGTTTTTGAGATATAGCAACCGCAAATATAACCATGTTTTTCATACAAACATTATAAAAAACAAATATAATACATTGGTTGCGAAAAATTATACTTAAAAAATACTGTACTGGGTTTCGGAACCCAACGAGTGTGAGTCCGACTTAGTGTATTTAGTAGCACTTGGCCAAATTATTTAGTTTTTTACGAATGAATTAACTATACGTTTTCAGCCCTGTTGGTGTAAAGGATAGATTATAGCTTGACTTATAACCGAGAGGTCGTTGGTTCAAAACCTGGCACGAGTGTTCGTGTGCAGGTGGTAGGAGCATATTATACTGGTGTTCCGCCTGACTTGCTACTAAAAAATAGCTTAACACTATCCAGGACAAAATCTACCGCCATAACCATAGTGGTCCGACCTCAGACTGCCCTTGAGAGTGTTGGTTCAGACGGCCCTTGAGACGGCCCGTGTTCACCAACTGCGACTACAATCATCGCGTACTATCTGGTGAGATTGTGGTCAAACGCTCAGCCATAAGATATTAAAAAAAAGAATTATCAAAATCAGACTACTCTGTAAAAAGTTATGCGTCATTCATAAAAAAAATATACGCGTCGACATGATAACCTCCTCCGTTTTGTTTTTCGTCGGTTAAAAAATCACATAAACTTAATAATCCCTCTTAGAGGAGACACGAGACACTAGAAGCTAAATAAATCACCAAAATACCAAACCTAGTTACAGAGCATCTGGAATAGAAAGGTCTTCAGTAAAATCTTTAACAAAACGTCAAATAAAATTGTTGATCTAGAAAGCCAAGAGTATTTTAGTACGCTAAATAGAAGACTCGTCTTTCGAATGGAATTTATTTTTAAGATCATTAAGAAGTATTTTTTATTATAACAAAAAATATATTTTAAAAATTGTACTAAATTGATAAAGATTGTCTGTTTTCCATTCTTATTTTATTTAAAATGTTATTTCTATTTACTTGGTCCTTTACATGAAGCAATTTTTAATCGCAGCAGAAGGCGACATGAAACTACTGCGACGTCGACGCTTAAGGATCCTTGCACACACCACGGCGCGACGGTTTTTAACTTTTTAGCGTAATGCGAATGCAAACGGAACGCTACAAATGCTATAACTTTTTTACTATATACAAGCACGGTGGATGATGTGACGTTAACAAGCGTTTCATGCGTGGCCACCGCTTTGTCTGAAATGCACCGTGAAACAGATTTTTGGTGTAAAGGACGACGTAAAATTACAGGGCGTGTAAGATTTTACTTCTGAATAATGTCTCTTTAATATGCTTCAAAGTAAAGGGACGCATAGCAATAACGCGGTTAGGGTACAATAGTGTCAGCTACAGGGAATCGAAGTTTGTCGATATCTTGCTTGGCCCATCATCATGGCCTTTGTACGTAAAGTTTGTGTCAGGGAATTTGAAAAAGAAAAGAAAATAACAGCGTCGCGTTTCACCATCTTTTTGCATCTTTCAGGTTATTTAAACAACGAAAGAGGATCTTAAGTTGACATGTACTCGTATATGTGTTACTTTGTTAAATTTGAAACAGTTGGTACTCGATCACTTTTATAATCACCTAACGTCAAGTAACTATTAAGGGAGCTACTGACTCTGACGCTGACTAACTCAAGGAGCATTGCGCATGTCTGAAAATGGAATAGCAACAGTGAGACAAAGCGGTCTAGATTTAGTTTATTCCACATTGCACAACTTTTCTAACTCTAACCTAGCTTCGGCTACTAAATCGGCGTGTGTAAAGGCTTATTACAATTTTTATTTTAATCCAAGCCTTACGACTTATAAAATACATAAGCCAGCCTATGTAAATGTACCGAGCAAACAAAAGGCGTTGCGTCCGTTTGTTCAGACGAGTTAACACTAGCTACGAGTTACTAAACTTTGTACTGGATAACAGCTCGGGGTAGTTTGAGAACTCATTTTTGGGGCAGTTTCCAGGGTTGAATTTTTTTATTTATTTATTTATTTATTACACACACTTCAAATGCAACAACATTACAGCACATAGCCAAATCGATGCTGCAGAAAAAAAAAGAGAACATTCTGGTTTACACATTAATAGAATAATAATACAATACAAGAAAAAAATAAATGATGATTACTCAACAGAATTAAAAATTATACTAAATTAATAAACCAATCCTAAAAACAAATAAATTCAATGATATTAATTTTCCACATACTTCTGCACCGCTTCTTTGAATTTCGGCAGGGTACAAAAAAATATGTCTATATTAAATGCTATCATATTAATTAACCGTATGGCTCGTGACAAAGGAGCAAACATAGCTAAATTCGTTCTTGCCGAAGGCACCGACAATGTATCGACACGTCGACGCACCCCTACTACCGGCACCCGCAGCCGCAGCTCGGCCAGCACCTGCGGGTGGTGCAGGTTGCCGCGCAGCACGCGGAACAAGTGTGTACACAGCGCCACGTCCCGCCTCACCGCCAGTCTGTTGTACCCGACCATGCCGATCACGAACAGGCTCGGGTACATCAGGGGGTAGAAAGGATAAACTCCGTACTCTTTCAGGTATAAAAATCTAGTAAATTTGTTTTGGATCTTTTCTAACATCTGGGAATACTTGGCCTCGTGAGGATTCCAAATCATGGCGCTCGTTTCAAGATGGCTCCTGACGAGTGCGTTGTATAGTATTCTTATCGTTGACATACTGTGGAAATCCTTACACTGCCTCAAAATAAAACCGAGATTACAGAAGGACTTCCTACAGATGTCAACGATGTGCTTACGAAACAGAAGCTCGGGAACCATCTCTATGCCCAAGTCCCTGACAGCAGTGACGCGCGACACCACCGAGCCCTCCATCTCGTACTGGTACTGCAGCGGCGCTCGCGCACGGCTATAACTCATGAGCGCGCACTTACTGCTGTTGAAATATAGTTTATTGGCTACACTCCACTGGAGTACACTGTTAATGTCTCGCTGTAGACGCTCACAGTCGGAGGTGTTTGCTATCGACAGAAACAACTTGAGGTCGTCTGCAAACAGCAAACACCTTGAATCCGTTATTGTCGACGGCAGGTCGTTTATTAATAATATAAATTCCAGAGGGCCAAGATTGCTCCCTTGACTCACGCCCGACAATGTCAAATAGGGATTGGATTCATATCCCGCGTATTCTACATACTGCCGGCGGTCAGCGAGATAGCTCGCGAAGAATCGGAGGAGATGCGGTGTGAACCCTAGCGCAGCGAACTTAGCCAGCAAGACGTCGTTGTCGACGGTGTCGAAGGCTTTCCGGAAGTCGAAGTACGCGCAGTCCACCTGTCCCCCCGCGTCGATGACCGGCGTCAGGTACGTCGCAAACGATAGCAGGTTACTGCCCGTACTTCGCCCCGGTCTGAAGCCGTGCTGAGCGTCGTTAAGTTGCGAAACAACCTGAGAATAAATCAGTTTGTGTAAAATCGACTCAAAAACTTTCGCGAACGTCGATAGTACCGCCACCGGCCGATAACCGCTCACGTCCGAGTTCAAACTGCCTTTTGGAACTGGAATCACTCTAGTAATTTTCCATTTTTCTGGATAGCATCCTACCTCTAAAAATAAATTTAATATATGAAGCAAAGGGTTTTCTAAAATAAAACTACAATCCTTTACAACATAAGGCGGTATCCCGTCTGGCCCCACCGAGTGCTTGGGCTTGAGTCGGCGCAGTGCGGCGCGCACGTCGGCCAGGCTGAGCCGGGTGACGTGCACGCGCGCCGCGCCGGCCCGCGCGCCCGCGCTCAGCTCCGCCGCCGCGGGGTCTAGTGCCGGTCGTACCGAACTATATACAGAATGGAAATAAGAAGCGAACGATTCCGCACACTCTTTCTCACTTAACTCATGTCCATTTACTGTAATTTGAGTTTTATTACGTTTCGCCTGCTTTGATCTTACAAAATTCCAAAATGATTTTGGATCATTCTTAATGTTTGATTGTATTCGTGACTGATAAGCGGCATAAGTAGATGCTATTTTATATTTCACTAAAGTTCTATAGTTTGAATAAGTTAGGTAATCATTTCGTGACTTACATAATTTAAATAATTTGTGGTACCTCCACTTCATTTTTATATCATTTATCAAATCCGGAGTGTACCAGTCAGGATATTGATACCGTTTAGTATTCGTTTTCACTTTCCTTTTTCTAGGTGTAGATTTATCAACTGTGCTATTAAATATATCATAAAAACAATTTAAGGCTTCGTTTGGGTCCTGAATTTCGTATATAATATCCCAGTCTACAAGCTCTAAATCGCGATACATAGTAAAAAAATTTGTTTTAGTAAAGTCCCATTTTATTCTTCTATTATTATCATCGCCTAAGTTCTCAACGCATTGACTAAGATTTGACACCGATGGCTGATAATTGCGCAGAGTCACACTAGTAATTAACGGTGGATGATAGGCATCGATATCAACTAACGGGTCTTCAGTTAAACTCACTTCCACGTCACTCGCCCAGAACGTCGTTAATACGAGGTCTAATGTACGATCATTAATATTACAAACATTATTTACCTGCCGAAATCCACAGTAAGCGTTAAAATATTCTATATAATTCTGCACCTCCAATGTAGATGATGGCAAATTGAAGTCGCCAATTAACAATACATTATCGTATTTTACACAAATATTTTCTAAAATATGAAATAAATGCATATATTCATTAACATCACTTTTTGGTGGAATATAAACGACACAACACAAAAATAAACAATTATTTCCATGATGGACGGTAGCACAAACCACTTCGAATAAGGCTGAGTTCACATCGCCGATCGGTACGTAATGCAAGTCGAAGCATGATGAGGCCGCTAAAAATACTCCTCCTTGTTTTCGCCCGTCTGCTCGATCACACCGTAGTATATTGTATTCCGGCGGAATTAGTTCCCCATCGTGAATGGATTCATTGAGGCCTGACTCGGTTATGGCAAAAAGATCGCAAGTAGACTCTAAAATGTTAGTCAGGAATGTCTGAGTTTTCGACCGTAGTCCTCGAACATTCTGATAATACACTTGAATTTTCCTATTCTTAACCTTACTTATCTTCTTTAGCTGGTTTACGGGGGTTTCGAAACCACACCCATTCGTTAAATTGTGTGTTTAACGGCCAACTATCGACGCAGTCGATTTTTGCAAAAAGTGATTCTGGGACTCCAACCATGAATGATGCGTAGTCTCTCTTGGTTTTGGGTACAATCTTCTCTACCTTCAAATCCTTTGAATCACAGATTTCTGACACATGTTTTAAAATTGCCTCTTTAGATGTATCCGGGTGAAGGGACCACACATGTAAAAACTTTTTCTTCTGTATGGCCTGTATTGAAGATATTTGATTGTTACCTCCCTTCTGGACGATACTAAGCCGTGCTTTCCTTTTTTCCTTCTGGGTGGTAACAGTCTTCCATTCCTGACCCGAGATTCCAGTAACTTCTGTCTCAGGAATTTCCAAAGTCCGCTCGTCATTGTTCTGCGGTCTAGGGGCAGCCTTATTTTTTTTAACTCGCTCCGCCGCTCGGCGCGCTCGATCCGTCGTGTTCTGCGATAGCGTAGCATCGTCGATGACTGTCTCACTCACACGTTGCGTAGATGGTATCACGATTGGCTCTTCTATCTCACTCTTGCTATTCATTGATGTCACAAGTGCAGAGAGAAACTCAATTTTTGTAGATAATTCTCCGATTACCTTCTTTTGATCGCAGATCATCGCAGAACTATTATCAATCGATCGTTGTTGATTTTCTATTTTTGCATTTTGTACTTCAATCAACTGAGACTGAGCTGTAATTTTACTTGTCAACGCTGCAACTTTCTTCGCCATATCGGTTATGGCAGCTTCCACGTTGAATTTCGACATTTTTCCTGGCAAACGGAATAAAATCACGGAGACGTAAACTACTCGTGTCAAGATTAAATTGACATATGTATCCCGAATTGGTCTGTTTATCCCGTTTTGCTATTACTATAGTACTACTATAGGTACTATTCTCTCTATTAATCTTACTTTTATGTATCTTCTTCTATCTTATTTGATTTTCTCGTACTTTTATGATTAAAAACAGGGTTACATATGTATCACAGGTATATGAAAATCAGGTCATTGTCACGCCTGAAGGGGACTTTATTACCCACTCCTTGAGAGTCAGAGTATTTTAGGACTAGTGTGTTTACCATCTTACCTTCTCGATCACAACACCTTACCAACAAGCGAGATAGTGGTCAAACGCTAGCCTATTAGATATAAAAAACATCGCGGAAAATATCGTTTGCGCGATGGAGGATTTTGTAACGTTGCGTCTAGCGCCGTTACTAAATCTAGGTGAAATAATAAAAGTCTAAAACATCTAAATAAAACTTATTAAAAATATTAAATACTACACTAAAAACTACACAAATTATACAATATAAAGTATTTATTTACTATCTTAATACCTACTTAAATATCAAAACTTAATGATTTCCTACGGAACTCGTGAGTTCAAAAGCAAACGCTAAATGGCTCGGGTTGCCTGTCCTACGGACCCCAAAAACCGCTTCTATTGTTCCGATGCTTCGAGCTCATTCGATCGCCTGCCTCGGCCACTAGTTACTGATCGCGCGCTGAACGCGCACGCGCCTGCCTCCACACTTTTTAAATACTACGTATTCTGGAAGACCCGCTGGGGTGAGTTTTCATTATCATACGAGCCTATAAAACTGTGTAAGCTGTTCTGCCACGGTACGCTGACTGCGGTTATTCTAACTAACCGTAATCATCGGACTGAGCCGCTGGTACCTACCTATCACGACGCTCCACGCTGGCAGATCAGCTAAGTTGAGGACGAGCGCTAATGCCGTACCGACGTTGATTCCAGGTCTTAAACAGGGAGCTGGGTCTTAAACCAGGAGCAAGGTACCTGCAGTGCCTACCTACCTAAACCCTGTGCCTACCACTCGACGCTGGCCAGCACCCACGTCACCGCTCACCACCGCTGCGTATGAGCTGACCAACAGCTTCGTCGCTCACCCTCCCAGCTGTGGGAAGGGGTCCCATCGCACCGAACGGACTAGCAGGCCAGTGCCGCTCCTAACTTCTTGTTAAGCTCTTCTTGTGCGGCTGAGTAACTTAATAGGCAATATAAAAGTAAGACCTTACATTTACTTTTACTTACCCCGACCCTATCTACCTATCTGCGGTAGTCAGGACCTATCCACCGCCGCAGTGGCGCCCAACGTGGGGCTGGCCAGCGTCGAGTGGTAAGCACAGGGTGTAGGTAGGTAGGCACTGCAGGTACCTTGCTCCTGGTTTAAGACCCAGCTCCCTGTTTAAGACCTGGAATCAACGTCGGTACGGCATTAGCGCTCGTCCTCAACTTAGCTGATCTGCCAGCGTGGAGCGTCGTGATAGGTAGGTACCAGCGGCTCAGTCCGATGATTACGGTTAGTTAGAATAACCGCAGTCAGCGTACCGTGGCAGAACAGCTTACACAGTTTTATAGGCTCGTATGATAATGAAAACTCACCCCAGTATTTAAAAAGTGTGGAGGCAGGCGCGTGCGCGTTCAGCGCGCGATCAGTAACTAGTGGCCGAGGCAGGCGATCGAATGAGCTCGAAGCATCGGAACAATAGAAGCGGTTTTTGGGGTCCGTAGGACAGGCAACCCGAGCCATTTAGCGTTTGCTTTTGAACTCACGAGTTCCGTAGGAAATCATTAAGTTTTGATATTTAAGTAGGTATTAAGATAGTAAATAAATACTTTATATTGTATAATTTGTGTAGTTTTTAGTGTAGTATTTAATATTTTTAATAAGTTTTATTTAGATGTTTTAGACTTTTATTATTTCACCTAGATTTAGTAACGGCGCTAGACGCAACGTTACAGTACCCCGCCAAAAACAGTAGGATTTTTCCTATTACTGAAAAATCCGACTTACTACCTAATATCGTAGTACTATCCCTACATTCATATTATCTACAGTAATCTTAGAAATCCTGGGACCCTTACTTACAGAGTAAGCGTGTATTATAGAACACTTTTACTCGAAAATAGCCAAGGCAGAGTTTATCCACGATAGATACTTCGCTTACAGCTACAAATTCGAAGGACGATTGGTACTTAAACATTTTTCACGGTTGTCAAAATCTTCCAACATCCTTTCCTAACTATATTGTTAAAAATGATAGACTGTACCGTCTAATGAAAAGTAAATGTTCTCTAATGAACGAATTTAATTGGAAAGAAGTTGTACCTCTTGAAGCTAGAAAAACAGTAGTTCTCGATAATCATGCAGAGCCTATTGCGGGACATCTAGGAGTCTTCAAAACGTACAAACGCCTTGCTCTAAAATATTTCTGGCCCGGTATGCACGCTGACGTAGTAAATACTGTTTCTTCATGCGATTCTTGCAACGCACATAAGCATGCTAACCATGCCACCTTAGGTTTCATGGGGCGACCCAAAAATTGTTCAAGACCTTTCCAATTTTTGAGCATGGACCTTGTAGGTCCTCTGCCTCCTTCAAGAAAGCAAAATACTATGCTCCTAGTTGTAACTTGCTGTTTCTCAAAGTATTCACTTCTATTCCCAATACGTCGAGCAACAGCTGATATTCTTGCGCGTGTTGTGGAGGAACAAATATTTTTAGCCCACGGCATACCTAGCACTATATTAATGGATAACGGAAAACAATTTGTTAGCCACAAACTACAACAATTGTTTTCACAATACAAAATACCTAATGTCCATTTTACACCAAAATATACACCGCAAGTGAACGCAGTAGAACGATATAATAAGACTATAATGACTGTTGTCTCTACTTTCATCCAGGAAGATCATAGATCATGGGATCAACACATACCTAAAATCCAACTAGCTATTAACACAGCGGTAAGCGAAGTAACTGGCTATACGCCACCGTTCCTTGTATATGGTAGGGAACTTGTAACGTGCGGATCACATTATGTCGATGCAGACTTAACGGATGATTTAGTATTTGCACCTAGAGATGAGTATGCGGAAAATGTAGGTAAATTACGTAAAATATTCGACCAAGTACAAAGCTCATTAATAAAATCACATGAAAGAAACTGTGGTCAATATAATCTCAGACGAAAAAATTTCGAATTTAAGGTTGGTGATATAATTTGGAAAAAGACTTACTTCCAAAGCGATAAGGATAAAAGATTCTCTAAAAAACTTGCTCCTAAATATATAAAATGTAAAATTATCTCGAAAAAATCACCCCTTGTGTACGAACTGGCCGATATGAATGGTAAAGGGATCGGTTCATGGCACATTAAAGATATTAAACTAATAAACTATAAAGAATAATAATAATCTGTGTTATATCAGTAAAAAAAAAAAAAAAAAAAAAATGTAATTAAAATCTATATAATAAGATCTAATCGATTATTAAGAAAAGCACTTTGTCTAACTGACAACGTGCTATCAATGTTATAATTATAAATACGTATACTATTACTTACTTAAAACTAAGATTAAATTAAATTATAATTAGGATAATAAACAAAAAATATTAAGAAACTAAAATACGTACCTAATACTAATAATAAGTACCTAAATGCCTATAAATCATAACAAGCTACGTTTAATGAGTTGTTGCCTAAAACAATAAACTCTGCCTTGGCTATTTTCGAGTAAAAGTGTTCTATAATACACGCTTACTCTGTAAGTAAGGGTCCCAGGATTTCTAAGATTACTGTAGATAATATGAATGTAGGAATAGTACTAGGATATTAGGTAGTAAGTCGGATTTTTCAGTAATAGGAAAAATCCTACTGTTTTTGGCGGGGTACTGTAACGTTGCGTCTAGCGCCGTTACTAAATCTAGGTGAAATAATAAAAGTCTAAAACATCTAAATAAAACTTATTAAAAATATTAAATACTACACTAAAAACTACACAAATTATACAATATAAAGTATTTATTTACTATCTTAATACCTACTTAAATATCAAAACTTAATGATTTCCTACGGAACTCGTGAGTTCAAAAGCAAACGCTAAATGGCTCGGGTTGCCTGTCCTACGGACCCCAAAAACCGCTTCTATTGTTCCGATGCTTCGAGCTCATTCGATCGCCTGCCTCGGCCACTAGTTACTGATCGCGCGCTGAACGCGCACGCGCCTGCCTCCACACTTTTTAAATACTACGTATTCTGGAAGACCCGCTAAGGTGAGTTTTCATTATCATACGAGCCTATAAAACTGTGTAAGCTGTTCTGCCACGGTACGCTGACTGCGGTTATTCTAACTAACCGTAATCATCGGACTGAGCCGCTGGTACCTACCTATCACGACGCTCCACGCTGGCAGATCAGCTAAGTTGAGGACGAGCGCTAATGCCGTACCGACGTTGATTCCAGGTCTTAAACAGGGAGCTGGGTCTTAAACCAGGAGCAAGGTACCTGCAGTGCCTACCTACCTACACCCTGTGCCTACCACTCGACGCTGGCCAGCACCCACGTCACCGCTCACCACCGCTGCGCATGAGCTGACCAACAGCTTCGTCGCTCACCCTCCCAGCTGTGGGAAGGGGTCCCATCGCACCGAACGGACTAGCAGGCCAGTGCCGCTCCTAACTTCTTGTTAAGCTCTTCTTGTGCGGCTGAGTAACTTAATAGGCAATATAAAAGTAAGACCTTACATTTACTTTTACTTACCCCGACCCTATCTACCTATCTGCGGTAGTCAGGACCTATCCACCGCCGCAATCTCATACATTCGAGCAATATTTACAAGAATATCTGTACACCCTACTCCAGCGCTATCTAGATTTTTTTATATTAAATTAAGTTGGTGAGCATAGACGGATGGAAAGATGTTTGTTACTCTTTCACGCAAAAACGGCAACACGGATTTGGATAAAATTTGGCATACAGATCCTTTTTAAACCGGACTAACGTAAAATACTAGATCGTTGAACAAGATCGTAAACCGCATCAACACTTAACATCTAGTGATCTTAAGGTCAAAAACTTGTCGGTTGTTTGTAAAAAAATCATATGGAATTTATTTGAAAATCGATATGGCTTCAAAATCTTCCTCCGCCTAGATAGATGCTCTACTAGCTAAGTGAAGCGGTGATAAACGCAAGCTGGCTGGTAATGAAAGGAAACAATGAGCTGATACAATTTAATTAGTTTATGAACGCAGCCATGTCAAACATATAACTGTCAACTTCATGTGTAAACGCATCTGTCATTACTTTCTGTCTTTGACATCTCTCTTGCTATCTTCGTTGTGCTCTAACGTGGTTGTAACTATTCGAATGGGAGTTTTGGCGGGAACGTGGAAAAGTGTGTGCGATCTCATTGTATTTTGTCCTAAAACTTGTGTTCTTCCGCGAGTTAATGTGTAATAAATGTGGATTATTAACCATTAAGTGCCGGTGAATGTGTGCGAGTGCAGGGAAACAGCACAATGTTGAAAACATGCTATTTGCGTTCTCACCAAAATTCCACTGAACATCATCAGTAAACACCACATCTTTACTGAAGGTATGACTTAGACTAGACTTTTACTTGAACACTGACTTGAAATGTGACTTTGACCCATCTCTACAACTTAAATTCATAAAAACTTGAAGAATTTCAGTACTTGACACTGGCTAAATACACTAATAGTGTGGAGCCATAAGAAAACTAAAAAAAAAACTATTCGAATTAATATAATGTTTGAGGAAAAGAGCTCGCCTTTTTTATCAATCTACGCCTGTTTTTTTAACGTGAGCTTTATATCGACCTCAAAGTTTTGCCATAGGAGCGGGCAATTAATTAAATTAAATTAAAATGTATTTATTTCAGGCTCATGCCCATATTGGACGAATTACAATATACATATATATATTATATTTGTTACTCTTTCACGTAAAAACGGCAGAACGGTAGTTTGGATGCCATCTGTCCACTGCTGGACATAGGTCTCTCCCATGGTACGCCACTGAGCTCGATCTTCAGCTATTCGTTTTCAACCGCTGCCAGCCAACTTGCGTATATCATTGCTCCATCTAGTTGGAGAGCGTCCTACACTACGTTTGCCGGGCCGTGGTCTCCACTCTAGAACTCGTTTACCTCAACGGTTATCGGTTCTGCGACAGATGTGACCGGTCCACTGCCATTTCAGCTTGCTAATCCTCTGAGCTATGTCGATTACTTTGGTTCTCTGACGGATGACTTCGTTTCGAATTCGATCCTTCAGAGAAACTCCGAGCATAGCCCTCTCCATAGCTCGCTGAGCGACTTTGAATTGGTGAACTAGTCGCACTGTCAGTGTCCACGTCTCTGCTCCGTAAGTAATAACAGGTAGGACGCACTCGTTAAAGACTTTCGTCTTAAGGCTTTGTGGTATGGCCGATGTAAAGATACTTTTTAACCTGGACTAACACATAGAAAATGTGACTTATCGTTAAAATTAAACAAAGTTTCTCTCTGCCTTACACACACACATACACACATACACAAACACACACAAAGACCATAAGAAATACGTCCGCAACATTAAAATACAGTGATTATTCGAATAAATGGCAACCACAACACGGGCCTTGAACCTAGTGTGAAGCCGCAGTTAAATACAGCTCTCTAGTTTTCTGTATTAAAAAAAAATGTATAATATTACTATTGCATCCTGTTAATTTCTTTTTGGAAATATATATTATTATTATTAAAACTTTAAATGGCGGGCGAAGCCGCGGGGCGCTTCTAGTATCACATTATTAGTAACGAATGGTTAATACTTAAATAATACAGACGAGTATATTATTTAAGGGTAAATAATTGTGAATTGATGAACTATCGGCAATAATATAATCATTTAAAACCTACAAACTGAGTAGAAATTCTTCGTCATATAACAGATGAACGCACAAAAGGCCAAAGGATCAACCGACATCATTCAGTTACGGCTTAATGAAGGGCTGTCTCTATGAATCCGTAATGATTTGGCTCATTGAACGAGATCAAGCACCAATTAATATTAACCAAGCGATTAAACAGATTGTTAAAATATGACTTAGCTTTGGATTAGTTAAGTTTCAAATTTATTCAACAGTTAATTGGTCTCGTTTGGAAATAGGAGATCAAGGCTCTATATAGAACGGATTATTCGAGCAAAATTTATTCAAACTGAATATAAATATTACTTTAATAATCTCTTTAGAGAAGAAGTAATCTTGCCGAAGGTAATTCATTTTTTTGAATGAAGGTCTGACTCTTAAGGGCTGTGTGGTGCCGGAATACCGTAAGGTTATGGCGGTAGATTTTCTCGTTGATGGTAATAAGCTACTTTTTTATAGCAAGTGAGGTGAAACATCTCGATATAATGCTGCTAGCACCTATGGAATGTAGTTTACTATATCTACCTACCCTATTTCTACCCTTTTTGGTACTCCATGTGTAAAATATTAGCCAAATCAATCGAGGCGTATGACTATGCAACGACAAACAACAGTTTTTGAGTTGCAGCAGAAACTAAATTATCCTTTAGATAAATAAGTTGTACAATGATTTGATAATATCTCAGATAAATAAGCCAACTGTATACTCAAAGGATAATATAGTCCCAATTTTACTCAAAATACTTTAGACCCTAGAAATAAGCATTGGTTGAAATTATTTTATTTATTTATACACCCATCTATTTTTGGCCGTAAAGAACAAAAAATAAACTAAAACTCTATTAAATAATATATTATTTTTCCTTGAGTGTTACTTACTACACTTCATATTTTTGTACATTATTAAATTCAAAATCTGTTAGTCTAATATCCGTTTGTTTATCACTGGTTAAAACAAATAAAGCGCTTTCAACAACCGCCCAAAAAGGCACGGGAAAAACATTCGACGTGTAAAGGTCCCGGGGTTTTGTTAATCTAAAGTTCGAGGATTGATTTTTAATATTTAGATTGAAAGTTAATTTTGTTTTAGTCGGGAAAAGGTTTCATCGCGAGTCAAAAGTGAAGACAATGAGTCAAAAGGTTAGAAGGGCAAGGTGACAGTGACCTTTGTTGAAAGATAAAGGAGGTTTTACTTCTAAATGGCACGTTTTATTAGGTACGGTCGAGGGTAAAGGTATTTTAAATAGGACAGCGTTTGACCACTATCTCACATGTTGGCAAGTGACGCTGGGCTAGCATGGCAAGGGGACTATTTTGTCTTTCTACCTATCCGTCTTTTGTTTGGTGGAGAAGGCAAATTAAAAGTAAAGTCTTTCGACAATTATAAACGCCCGCTGACTTTTAATCAATTCTTTTATTAACCTTTTTAATATGAAACAAAATCAAAATTCGGGGTTAAACTTCACCAAGCGTTTAAATTGTTGTGTTGATCTCCTGTCAGTGGCGAAAAACAGGGAAATAATTTTGTCTTTCCCCCGTATAGATAAGACCATGCAAGCCCGCCCTGCTGCTGTGGTCGAAAATGGTAGGTCCTGGACCTAGAATGGAAACTGACTCTCAATATTGAGCTAAGTCATTTGATACTCAAATAATAGGCTATTTAAACATTTTTCGGAGAGTTCCGAAAATTGGTGATCGTACAACCTCGTATTTTTTAACTTTCGCGCCGCCACATTGGATACATGTCACTTATAAACAGTTTTTTGCCAATATTTCCTTTCCTACACTTTTTGTGATAATTTTGTGAAATAGTTTTGTAATTATTTAAACAAGAGGTAATTATATAAATTGTATGTATGCAATAATCTCTTTATTTCAATAAATTGTTTTAGCGTACAACCGCTTTAAAGTCGATATAACACATGTTTAGGCCAAAAATAAACTTCCTCATTTCCACAACACCGTGATACCTCACGGTGTCGTGGAGTTTAGAGTAAATGGCGCCTTCAGTGGATAACATCGTTGCAAATTGAAAATAAAATTAAGCTCTCTTAAAATTGTTTTGTAGCATAGATATAATATTTAACAAAGTCATAATTATATCTGCCTTTTTTACAATACGGCGGCGAGAACGGCATAGATACGAGGTCGCAAAGTAGAGATTTGAAAAGAATATGTCAACATTAATCCACCAATTTTTCGGAAATATTTCCAGGGCATAATTTAAGATCGTTTAAAAAACTAAAGGTACGACCACACCTCGGCGTCCTGCGATCTGCGGGCGCGATCTTAGTACTTTCCAATTGTTTTCTGATCGCGTTTGGTGTGAACCAGTCGGTACAAATACTATTGCGCTATCTAATCGCCACCTAGATCACGCATGCAAGACGCTGCGGTGTGTCCGTATCTTAAATGAACCGACTTCAATCGTCGCGCTAGTCAACGTAGCCATAAGTTAGTAGCATGTCGATGTATATAAATGCATCGTTATACAAATGTTGATATATTAAAAACCGCTCGACCAATTTCGTTAAAATGTAAATAGGACCGGACAGACCACCTGGAAAGGGTTAAACAAAAAAATAATTATTTCAAATCGGTTCAGGCATCTTCGAGTAATCGGTGAAAATACATAAAAAAAGAGTTTTCGACGAATTGAGAACCTCCTCCTTTTTTTTGAAGTCGGTTAAAAATTACTACTACAAAGACAGCTGTAAGATTATGTAGATATAGAAGACACGTAGATGTTTGACGACATATTTATCAACTTGAGGGTAGTAGCTGGCCAGGCGGACACTAGATGTAACTATTCTAATTCTAATTCTAATTGGTAATGGGGGCGATAAGACCTGCACTGACGTCCCGCTTGGGGTGTCTTGTGCATTTCCCCCTGCCAGCATTCACCCAAGCCATCCCATAGATGTAACTATTATATAATCTGTGACTAGACTGTGACTCACGCAAATGCAAATGATATACGTACTAAAAAATAAATAGGCGAAAGTTTGTGAGTGTGTAAGTATATTTTTGTTACTTCTTCACGCTAAAACTACTCAACCGGTTGAGCTGAAATTTAGTATGCATATAGCCTACTAGAAGTGCCCCGCGGCTTCGCCCGCGTTAAAAACTTATTTTATTTACTTAAAAGTTTTCTTTTGTAAAAACGATTCTATCATTAAAGACATCAAATAAGAATAAGCCAAATTGGTTCACCCGTTTTCATGTTATCGCATGACTAAGGCAATTCGGGATTCATATTTATAAAACCCGAAAAACCCAAATTTTCAGACTTTGTTTTGAAATGGTTCAAAAAATCATTCAACACGTACTTAATCTCATCTTGTTTCGCCATACAAATTTTGAATCCCCGTTCCGTATCCGGGAGGAATTTTTAGAAAATTCTTTCTGAGCAGATACCTACGTCATAATAACTATCTGCATTCTAAATTTCAGCGCAATCCAAAACAATATTGATTTTTAGACTTTGTTACCCCAATTTATCCTCTTAGGGTGGCATTTTGAAAAAGTCTGAAGCTCGTATTTACTTATTTATTTACAGAAGTGCTTGTGTGAAATGTTGAATAAAATGTCTATCCAAACTTTGAAACCCCGCTTCATCTTGAAGAGTGAATTTTTAAAAATTATTACTTAGCGGGTACCTAAGTCAAAATAACTATCTGTATGCCGAATTTCAGCGCAATCCGAAACAATATTGGTTTTCACACTTTGTTACCCCATTTCATCCTGTTAGGGATGGAATTTCAAAAAACCTGAAACACTTACGAGTACTTATTTTTTTACTGGAGCACTTGTATGAAGTTTCAAATAGAAAATACTATCTTATCTTGTTTCTCCACACAAACTTTGAACCCCCATTTCATCCCCTTCAGGGGTGAATTTTGTAAAATCCTTTCACAGAGGTAACTAACGTCATAATAACTATCTACATGCCAAATTTCAGCGCAATCCGAAATAATATTGATTTTCACACTATGTTACCCCATTTCGTGCTCTTAGGGGTGGATTTAAAAAAAAACCTGAAACACGTATTTACTTATTTTTTTACTTGAGCACTCGTGTGAAGTTTCGGATAGAAAAGACAATCTAATCTTGTTTCTCCATACAAACTTTGAACCCCCATTTCATCCCCTTAAAGGGTGAATTTATTTATTTATTTATTTGGCCAACCAATAATACTCGTAGTTACATTCTTACATTCTTATAAAACTAGCGTAACATAATATTTTAATGCACTATTTGTTAAGGTAAGCACCGCATGCTTTAACAAAATATATTATTAGTAATTATGTAGTACCATGCACAATTAAAAAAAACAAAATTAGATTAAAAGTTGTTGCTGTCTCAAAGTGTTTTTGAAAGTGTGGAGTGTATCCCCAAAAACATCAATAAATTTACATTTCTCATTAATTAGGTTACACATTCTAGCTACAGGAGAGTTCGAACCTAGTACTGTCCTACGAAATGGAGGAGCTAACGGAGTTAGTGGTTTTCGAGGGTACCTATAAGGTACTCAAAATTTTGGAAAATCCTTTCTTCCCTTACGTACTAAGACAAATATACCCTCCAAATTTCAAGTTTCTACGACCAGCGGTTTAGGCTGTGCGTTATCTGTCAGTCAGTCAGTCAGTCAGTCAGTCAGTCAGTCAGTCAGTCAGTATGTCAGGACAAAGATTCTTATAGTATTAGATTACCCTGGAATAACACATAGGATAATTTTTATCTCGATATTCCCACCCGGACGATGTCAACGTGGGTAAAACCGCGGGCACAGCTGATATGATAATAATTCCAAAAACTCCTAAAGTGATTTTTTTCCCATTTACAGTACCGAAAAGTAAAAGCTCATGAATATCTCAAAATGATGGATATCCTGGGTAAATACGGATGTAATCAAAGCAAAAATAAGTTAGTGTTAACGTTATTCGCTCATACGAAACGGACCGGTCGAACGCGTGTAAATTATTCTTTTGGTAGTAAATCAGTGGATATACTCAACGCTTTGCGAATGTATTTCACCACGTACGAGTATGATATGGGTGTATGCAGTAACTCAGTTGAGTTACTGGTAAGTGAGTTACTGAGTAACTGGTGGGCAAATACGTAAACCGAAAATACAAATATAATTACACTTATAAAACTGACTTCAAATGCCGCGCAATTTGTCGTGGTGCTTATGTTTGTACCATTGAATTTTACGGTGGGACAAAACGGGAAGTATACTTACAATCTCAAACAAAAAAAGTAACTTTCAAAACAGTTCATAAACAACGGAGTTTTGAGGTCACAAACAAAATAAATACAGTTGATTTGAAAACCTCATCCTTTTTCTGCGGCCAGTAAAACTATTGCGTATAGTTCACGTTGTGCATTTTAATGCAGTAATGACAATTAAAGTCGTATGCACGCTATAATAATTAAAATTCGAAAAGAAAACGCTTTTTGCTGAAACTATGTGTAGTATTCTGGGTTTCTAAATGGATGAACTCTATATGTATATTGGATTATTAAAGACAGGTAAGCACTTGAACACTTTCTTACCTAATGTTTTAGTGACGATGCTGACAAAGGTAGAAGCGATATGTGCATGCTCAGTGTTCACGAGAATAGCTAGTGTAGGAGGAACGTATACAGAAACACAGTTATATAATAAAAATACTATATTTTTTCATGACGACGACTTGCAACCACCTCCCAGTGCACATGCCCAGGGATCATCAGACAGACATCATAAGGTCAAACATTACAGTAGTGGGGTTGGTTATACAAGAGACCTTCCCGTGAATGAAAATGATCCTCAAACGGATACAGTATAAGTTATTTTTCAAAAAAATAAAACCGACTTCATAATCACAAACAGGCACTCAAAAGCGAAAAATAAATTACTTAAAATTATTATAAGCGCTACCCACTTATCTATTTGAAGTCGGTGCCAGCCAAGTCTAATAGGTAGTAGATAGATAATACCTACATGTATCTACCTACTTACTAACCTACATGTACCTACTTACTACTACTACATACATAGTATCTATCTACTATCCAATAGACTTGGCTGGCACCGACTTCAAATAGATAAGTGGGTAGCGCTTATAATAATTTTAAGTAATTTATTTTTCGCTTTTGAGTGCCTGTTTGTGATTATGAAGTCGGTTTTATTTTTTTTGAAAAATAACTTATTTTACCCTTTTTAGTGCATAACAAGTTTTAATTAAATTACATGCATCTATTACATTTGGTGTCTGGGCCGTTATACACTGACGGATATATACTTTTTGAAAATTTCAAGTATGTACCTATAACGGTTAAGAAGATACAGATCTGTAAAGTGCGCACATATGTATGGACACACGGACGGAAGGACGGACGGACGGACGAACGGACAACAAAGTCTCAGAAAGTGTTCATTTGGTACCCTTTGGGTTCGGAACCCTAAAAAATTGACTTTAAATGCCGCGCTAAAGTGATAATATTCACTAGTAATAATTATGTCATCAAGGTATCAAAGGACAATGTCCAAAATGGCCCTGTGCAATTAAAGCATCTGACACACACGATAATTAATTGTCTATTTTATTACAATAATTCCAAATACTTTTATAACACGGACTAGTTGTATTCCAAAATGAATATAAAAAAGTATTATTTGCGATTATTAACATTACTTGCCGCCATATGGCCAACAGAGTACTGAATCACTCTACTACGTTATAAGAGGCACTTCCCTATATTGTTGAAACCCGAATTATGAGAGCACTGTGTAGCCAACCTAACAACGGAAAGTATTATTTACGTAGTAACTATTATATAATCTGTGGTATTATGTTTTTTTTTTGCGGTGTTGGTTGGTACAAAGTACGTTCATAATTCTGAGTTATTTAATAATGTATGCAGTGTCGCGGGACTGAAATGGCCGCCATCTTCGGAAAACGTCATGTTATGTCAAAAAATCTTAGGTATGTTTAAAAAAGTTTGCACCCTAACAAGACTTTGCCAGGTAGAACATTCCTATGAAGACAGATTATTTATATTTATATATAATTTTTTATTATAATTATTAATATATAATTATTTATTGAGGGCCCGGTGGCGTAATTGGGAGAACAGTCGGCTTTGATGCCGTGGTACCGAGTTCAAACCGCCGTGCACCAATGAAATTTTCGATCGAAAAATATATGTGCGCTTCTCACAGTTGCCCTCCGGTGAAGGAAAACATCGTTAAGAAACCAAGAACCCCCGCATGGTGGTAGGACATATCTAGTGTCCGCCTGGCCAGCTACCACCCTCAAGTTAGAAAATCTGTCGCCAAACATCTTATGTGTTCAGGCAGCTATCCTTGAGAGCCAGTTCCCATTCTAGTCCACTTCTCTATCTTCGACCGCATCATCACTTAGCAACAGGTGAGATAGTGGTCAAACGCTAGCCTATAAGATATTAAAAAAAAAATTATCCCCACCTTTATTTCTATCTCGCTCACAGTTACCGTAAGAATATCTGTCAAAAACCAAAATCAACGAGAAGAAAGATGTAAAAACATTATTCAGTCATATTTTTTAGTCTTCAAAAGTATATCCAATAGCAAACTCCATTGTGTATAATCTTCTTGGGACTCTTCTACTAAAACCAGTACATTCTCCTATGTTTGAGGTATTTATCTCCATATCTCTGGAGATACTTATCAGATCTCGATAAAATTAATATGGGACCACCTCGGAAACGTATCCTACCTATTAAAAAAAGAATCATTTGGATCCGTTCCCTATTGACGGAGAAATCGCGTAACATACACACAAAAAAAAAAAAAAAAAAAAAAACATAAAGACGAACTGAGAACCTCCGCCTTTTTTGTGAAGTCGGTTAAAAATAGCCCGTATCACTGAAAATGGATTGTCCATACTGTTGTTATTTGTATAGATATGCTGACGTCACGCGAGGATGAATTGTGGTCCATTCTCACATAAGACGAACGTTATTATGTTTGAAGAGTTTTTGGGCTATGACGTTTTAGCGTTTATTTGGGCACATTATGTTTTGCAAGGTATATGAAATACTTTTGAGCCGTTTTGTTTACACTGGAGAGTGGTTTATTTAGGTAGTTGAAAATGAATATCAATAGACTTTCAAATGTAGTCTGGCCAAACTACGGTGGTCACACGTGTAACTCTGTCTAAGGAAAATTTTGTTCTTCAAAATATTGAGTACCAATTTATTTTTCTCTTGCAACTCTGTTATTTCAAATTTATTGTAAGTAACAAATTTGAATTCTTACATTTTCAAATTTTATTTATGTATGCTAGATAGGCAAGCGTTTGAACACTATCTCACTTGATGTTAAATGACGATGCAGTTAACGATGTAGCACGCTTACCTAGTAGATACTTGTTTACTCGCGATTTGAAGACCCCGGGTTGTAGCTGTCGGGAAACACAGACACCGGCAAGGAATTTTATTCCTTGGCGGAACGTATGAAATAGTACGAAGCAATACGCTTATTATTACTAGCAAGTTATTACATAATTTATTTCTTCTCTAATTGCGTGTCAATACATAATAAAGACATTTAAAAAAATATATTACTAATAAAAATAATAAATGATATAATACCGTATTCGCAATATAAGACCGGATTCGCGTAGTAAAAAAATGTAATAAAAGAAGAGGAAAAAATAATAGCTTACATACAATGTATTTTATTAAAACAGATTTGAGTATAATACTAAACAGGCTGGATTTGTAGTATTTTTAGGCAAATATACTCAACATTTATGAAACATGTTATTGTAAATACCTATTACTTACTAGCGGATCCCCGCGAGTGCTACTACGCTAAAAATAGAAATGTGCCCAAATGTGCATAATGCATCGATATATATAATAACAGGCCAAGTGCGTATCGGGCCACGCGCAGTGTAGGGTTCTGTAGTGGCCTGTTATTAAATGCAAGTCTTTACCCGTTATAAACAAGCAACTAGGTACTCCGTCTTTGTCAGTTTAAAGGATTTATTCTAAGGATTTTGTATTTGGTACAAAATTATCCAACACCCAAGTTCAACGACTATTACTGCTAAACTAATAAAGTTATCTATCCCGCTTTCCTTTAAAGTTCATAAAATGCACTATTATCACGAATTTTTCCAGATTTTTCAAGCTAGCAGTTTAGCTTTTTTTAGATGGAAGGGGGGGGGGGGGACGCCCTACTGGAACAAAAATGTGCACTTTAAAGTTTAATATTTCGTAAATTGAGCATTCAATCGAAAAATGGTATTAGCAACCCTTAAGTCATTTTAAAAGACCTATTCAACAATACCCCACACAATGTGGGATAGACGATGAAAAAAAAATTCATCCCCACTTCTCATATAGGGGAGCTACTCTACAAAAAAATATTGTTCACAATTTTATTTTAGCACTTTGTCGGCGTAATTTATATACATAAATATACACAAATATACACAAAATTACAGCTTTCTAGTATTAACGGTCTCTTAGCAAAACCTCGGACAGACAGACAGACAGAACAGAAACAGACATGACGAAACTATAAGGGTTCCTTGTCAGGACTACGGAACCCTAAAAATGAATCCCAATTGCCCTTGATCACGGCATCACGCGTGAACGGCTGGACCAATTTCGCTAATTCTTTTTTTGTCGTGTTTTTTTTCGTCAAGGTTCTTATGAAAAAAAAAATGAAAAGTTGTTTTTAACGCAGGCGAAGCCGCGGGGCACAGTAAGTATAGTAGTATTAATAATACTATAATATATAACTAGTATTAATAATAATTATAAGTATTTCTGTGCATTTTCAGTACTTACCAAGTTTAAGATTTTTATTTTTACATCCACTGAGCATATTTACGTCTCAGATCTCGATGAAATTACAATGGAATCAAGCGGGAAGTGTACTCTCTCAAAAAATTATTTCAAATACGTTTAATTTAATGCCGGAGTGTTGAAGTAACTAACTTTAAAAAATAATACAACATACAGTTGAATTGAGAACCTTCTATCTTCTCCTTTTCTTCTTCAACCTTCCCCTTTTTAACCGACTTCAAAAAAGGAGGAGGTTTCTCAATTCGACCGTATATATGTTTTTTTTTAATGTTTATTCGCGGATAACTTCGTCGTTTATGAACCGATTTTGATTATTCTTTTTTTGTTGGAAAGGAGATATCTCAAGTGTGGTACCATGGTTATTTTATCAAGGTCTGATTAGTATCTCCAGAAATATGGAGATAAGCACCTCAAAATTGGTACTGAAAATTAATAGCGCGGCATTCAATTCGGTTCTTTTTAGTTTTTTAAACGATCTTATTTTCAAGTCAGTTGAAAAATATTTCCTTGAGTAAATATATAATGTTACGATAACCCGCGTAACTATTAATATGTATCTATTCTATAAATAGCTCATAGTTTTCCTTTTCGCATTCTGCTGCGCAAAGAAGCACGCAATATGACGTCACAGACACAGACACAATGGAACATGAATCATTTATAGGAAGAATAAATGTTTTTTATTGAACTGTTATCATAGAAAAGATAATAATGCTACTGTTATATAAGCATATTTAGGGATGGGAAACTTCCGGCGAAACCGGCCACTTTTCTTTTGTGATATGTATAAAAAATAATATTTGAACGTTCAAAAATAAGAATCAACAACACTATGTTTTTTTAATGTCACTTACTTTTTTGATTGCCCATTTAATAAATAATAATAACATAGATCGTTCCAGAGACTAGTGTACTTAGCTATGTACATGTTTACTCACATGTGCTTGCATGGAAATGAATTCGGTTCTCTTTATACATTTTAGGCTATATTAACATCAATATTATAAATATTTAGTTTGTTTGTAATCGTCAAATAGCTATATACATTTGGTAGACAAGGGGATAATCAATATGGTAGAAAATAATATAGAAAGAGAGAAAGAAAGAAAGAAAATATGATTATTTTGCATCAAATACAATGAACTAATTACTAACTTATATATTAATTAAACAAATGTTATTTGGTGCAAAATAGGACCCACCTCAGCATAATGTTGGTCATGACTGACATAACCAACGCTGGTCTTCCGTTGGGACCCCAAAGTGACATCACGGAGGTTCTTACCTCTGACACACGCTACATATGCATATAGAGCCTGGTAACGATTACAAAAAATTGTTAAATTTTCTACTCTAAGTAAAATAAAATAACAAGATAAACACATTACATAAACTAACAGTATATTTAGTATTGTTTTTCTTTTAAATATTCTGTGTTATGTAACTATAGGTTTACGTATTAGGTATTGTTATTTGTTAATGTTATGTAATGTCTCAAATTGCACTTGTGTCGTGCAGTAAAGTTTCCTATTCTTTTTGATGAGTACAAAGAAACAGTCTTAATTTTATACGTAATCCTTGAATATATTGCAATAACATGCAATAATATATAGAATACTTTATATTGCGGACAAATCCGCGGGGCACTGCTAAAGACAATTATTGTATTAATTGTATACCGCTAAAAGTACTGCTTTTAGTACTAGTAATACGAATGGGCCCTAGCATAGCAGTAAAAATATCCGGACATTCTTACCGGCTAAACATACACAGTGTGTCACTAATAAGAGGAAAGGAAAAAATAGTAAGATAACAATAAAATATGACACGTGCTTCATGATAGTGAATCTGTATAATGATAAATAATCTTAATATTAATGAGCCCTAGCATAGCAGTAAAAAAATACCGGACATTCTTACCGGCTAAACATACACAGTGTGTCACTAATAAGAGGAAGGGAAAAAATAGTAAGAGAACAATAAAATCTGACACGTGCTTTATGATAGTGAATCTGTAATGATAAATAAGTTTATGCGATTCGTTACGGTCCTTATTTAAGATCCATGTCAGATAGTATATGTCAGATAGTATATGTAATATGCATCCTAATTTTATAAATAATTGAATGTTGGTGGTTGTTTTATTTATCAAACACTACGTATGTATAAACTTTTTACAGGTGGTAGGAGCATATTATATTGATGTGCCGCCCGACTTGCTACCAAAAAGTAGCTTACAATCATCAAGGAGAAAAACTGCCGCCATAACCTTACGGTGTTCCGGCAGCACAGCCCTTGAGAGTCAGGCCATTCTTGGCCTAGCGTGTTTACCATTCTCGACCACATCATTGTTTTTCATTTCATCAAATTATAAACTCTATTGATATGACAACACATATGATACTTTTGAACGCACACAAAGCTTTAGATGCCTAACTCAGATAGATGTGTTGTATTGAAGTCTTATCGCGCTTGGAACATTTATATTGGTTACTTCGACGTTTCGATCAAGTTGCATTGACTGTAGTCACAGTAGCAACACTATGTTTAGATCGTGAAAGTTGTCATTCACGTAAGAGTTCACGCTAATAATCAATCATTCCGATGGGTACACTGATGACTAGAGTTTTGTCGCCGATGTTTCTTGTATAGAATAAGGTGCTTATACATTAGTTTAGTTTAACTTGTACTATTCATTATTCTGTGGTTTAACTAAAAACATTTTCAAGAGCCTCGTTAGTGTAAAGGACAGATGGCTTGACTTTTAAGGGAGTAGTCGGTTCAAATCCTAGCACGAGAGTTTATCCACAAGTGGTAAAAGCATATTATATCGATGTACCGTCTGATTTGCTACCAAAAAGTAGCTTACCACCATCAAGGAGAAAATCTGCCGCTGTAACCTTACGGTGTTCCGGCAGCACAAAGGCCTTTGAGAGTTTGAGTATTCTAATGTGTTAGTGTGTGTACCCTAATGTGTTCACCATCTTCTACCAAATCATCGCTTTCCACCACGCGAGATAGTGGTGAGTAGGCGATAAAATATAGTAATAAAAAATGTCGAAATAAATAATTATAATCAGTACGTAATTTATCATTACGATACCATCTTATCAGTTTATCAGTCACACGAGAATGATAGCTAACTAATATTGAAAAAGTTTTCAGGACCTCAGAAAATATGAAACAATACAGGAAATTACGAAACGAACCCGACCAATTTATTACTGAAGTTTCCCGGTGATAAACTGATCAAGGATTCATACGGCGGGGGTTTTGCCCCCGTGAGTGACTAAAGGTAGGGCCACACCGCGGCGACCTCCGTCCGCGTGCGCGGGTGCGATAAGATAGTGCAGTAGTATTTGTACCGACTGGTTCAAACCAAACGCGGTCGTACCTTAATATCTAATCTTTTTTTAAATTATTTTTATTTTTTATGTATGTTCATCGATTACTCGAAGATGCCTGAACCGATTTGGAAAATTATTTTTTTGTTTCAACGGGTACCATTCCCAGGTGGTCCCATTTAAATTTTAACGAAATCGGCAGAGCCGTTTTTAGGGTTCCGTATCCGAATGGCAAAAAACGGAACCCTTATAGATTCGTCATGTCTGTCTGTCTGTCCGTCTTTCCGTCCGTATGTCACAGCCATTTTATTCCTACCAAAACTGTTAGGACTACAGAATTGAAACTTTGTAGGTAGATTAATTCTGTAATTCTGTAAACCGCTTTCCGATTTCTATACAAAAATAAAAGATATACAAGTTTAAGGGCATGCCATACATGGAACTGAAACAAAAAAAAAATCTTCACACCTATACCTATACGCGTCTATAGATAGGTCTTTAAAAATGACATTGAGGTTCTTACAATAATTTTTTCTCAATGTCAATTATTTGAAAGATAGGCGCGTCTAAAGTGGTAAAATGTGTCCCCCTCCCTCTATCTTTTCTAACTTTTAAAGTATGGCAGTGAAAATCCAAAAAAAATATATGCTGTAGATCTTAATAAAAACTAACAACAAAAATTAGTCTGAACGAGATACAGTCAGCAGTTTTTGAGATATGGCGACCGCGCAAAGATAACTTTGATTTTCATACAAACACTACGAAAAACAAAGTTAATTTGTTAGTTGCGAAAAATCATAGTTATAGAATACTTTACTGTGTTACAGAACCCTACGAGTGCGAGTCCGACTTGCACTTGGCCAGTTTATTATATATCAACGTTTTTATTAAGACGAATTTACTTATCTTGACGACTTACTACTTGGCTGGCACTTTACTTACTGACACAGATTATGTAATAGTTACAACGTCTACTGGCTACTATGACTAGCGCGATGTTTGAAGTCGGTTCTTTTAGTTTTTTAAACGGTCTTAAATTATTTATAAAATGGCTCATTGGATTGTAAATACCTTTATGTTAAAGTGACCCCTCTCAATTTTATTACTTAATACGTCCACCTGAGGGTGTGTGAAATATTGTAAATTATATGGATATATTACTCTACCTATGGATTGGACCGTTTAGGTTTCATTTTTAGGCTCTTTTTCGGTTAAGCGAGGATTATTGTTTAAAATTTGAGAGCTATTCAGGGTTTTTACTGAAGTTTGATTAAATGTTAGCTCTAGCGGAAATGTAGTTACTTAAGTATTCTGTGTCCTTAGTAAAGATGTGCACTTTACTGAAGATTTTCAGTGGGATTTTTGTGAGAAACGCAAATAGCATGTTTTTCAACATTGTGCTGTTTCCGTACACTCGCACACATTCACCTGCATGATTATTAATCCACCTTTATTACCTACATATTAATAATATAATATGAAAAATATAAATACTATACTACAATTTATTTTCTCGCAGTCAATGGTAAAAAGAAGATTGCACGACTCGTAAATAAAAAATTTAATCTCGGTCCTTGTATCCCTCGCTCCGCTCAGGATTCTACTCTAGAATCCTTCGCTGCTCTCGGGATCCAACTTAGTCCCTCGAATTAAATTGCCTTTTTATTCACTTGTTGTATAATCTACTATTTTTCTATAAGAGCGCCCAAACTTTGACAGAAAAATTGTGGTCTTTTTTTAAACAAAAAAAAGCTGTTAAATATGACGGATATGCAAATCTCTTGAAATGTATCTCGGAACACTAAACAAATAAATTATTTCAAATCTAATACGAATATTAATGCTTTATTAACCGTGCACTGTCCAATTTATTGCCTGGACGTCGTGAGTAGTTTGATCTAATAGTTTGAGACATCTAGGTCGTTGGTCACATTCAATAAACACCAAAAATGATCGAAAATGTAGGTACAATTCGGGACAGTATACGAAAATATCAGACAGTCCACTCCGTGTTGTGCGCGAAAATTGGAGTTTCCTGCGACATCAACTTAGCGGATTACCTTTGTTGAATTGTGCAGCATAGTGTAGTAAAATTTCAAATTTGTTTTAAATATTCCTGTCAAGTTTGACAGCTGCATCATCTTATCACTAAAATGGGCGCTATTCACAGTTAAAGTTCAAACGATTGAAAAAAATATTTAATGAGGATACCTAGTTTTAGAAACGTATCGACTACTTGATGCAAAAAAAGGGGCACTGCTGTAAATCAGCGCACTGCTTCAGTCAATGTAGCCAACCATTACCAGGTCACTCAGAAAGTGATGCGAAATTTGTTTTTGTGTGTATGCAGCCTTGCCTGATTATAATTATTTTAAAATAATTATAATCAGGCAAGGCAAATATAATCAAATTATTATAAAATGTAGTTATTTACAAGAAAAAATACCGTCGTTCGTATTTTGAATTTCGCATCACATTTTTTTTAAAAGCGAAATTAAATTGTCGCATTTCATTGAAAAATGGATCTGCGTCGGGAACATTTTCGCGCGAAGATTTTTCACGATTTCAAATGTGGCCTAAAACCGGATGAGGAGTTTAATCGTTTTCAAATGGCATTTATGGATGAAAGCCCTTTTAAGGCAAACATCTACCGTTGGCATAATTAATTTAAACGCAGTCGTCTACCTTTGAGGGATGAAGAAAGAAGTGGTCGTCCTTCGACGGCTCTTACCGAGAAAAACGTGCTAGGAGTGAAACATTTAATTCAAGAAAACAGACGAATTACATACGAAAAGATTCGTCATATACTCGAGATCGAATCGGGAAGCAATCACAAGATTCTACACGAGCACCTTTGCGTGAGAAGGATAGTTTCGCGCTGGGTGCCGCACCACCTCACCGAAGCTCAGAAGCAGGCCCGTGAGGAATGGTGCCTTGACATGAGTCATAAATTTGATACAGGCTCGTCTCAGCACGTTTACGACTTTGTGACAGGTGAAAAACTCTAAATTTATCAATACGATCCAAAAACAAAGTGTCAATCGACAGTTAGGCTGTTTCAAAGCGATTCAACGCCTACCAAAGTGAAGCGATCAAGAAGCGCAGGGAAAATTTAGATTGTCAGTTCTTTCACTTTGACGGGGTATCTGGTGTCAACTCCATTACAAAACTAAAGCAGCATCAACGCCGAAAGATATACTACGAAATACTTTCCAGAAGTTTTTACTGCAATGAGCAACAAGCGACCGAGCACCGGGCTCCACAAGCTACTGCTTCACCACTACAATGCACCCGCGCACTCAGTGCTCAAAACATTAGATTTTCTGGACACCACACCTGTCAAAGTCTTGGGTCACCCTTCATACAGTCCTGATCAGGCACCGTGTGACTTCTTTTTATTCTCTGCAGTAAAATATTAACTGAAAGAGCTACAGTTTTCATCGCTGGAAGATGCGAACTGGAAAAAGTTTCAAAAATTGTTTAGACGCATTAAAATTTGTAAAGGGGCTGGTGAGAGGTGAAAGAGTTCTTTGAAAAGATTTAATGGTTTTTCAGTTTCTCAAAACTTTCTGAGTGTCCCACGTAATTAAACGTACCTTACCGATATTGTAACCATAGCTCGCTAACCATAGACTTTAAATTGGTGGACTAGTCGAACCGTGAGTGTCCACGTCTAGGCTCCGTGTGTCATCGGATTAGCAAACTGAAGTGGCAGTGGGCTGGTCATATCTACCGTAAGACCGATAATCGTCCCCCCAGAGGCCCCCCCAGGGGCTCTAGTAACCGTAGCTTGGACCAACCACGGTGAAGCTAAGCAGGGCGACCGACATACCCACTTCATTGGCCCCACAACGGCAAAAAAAGGACCGATAACCGTTGGGGCAGACTGGTTCTAGAGTGAAGACCGCGAATCAGCAAACGTAGCGTAGGACGCCCTGTGACTAGGTGGCGCGACGACATTCGCAAAGCGGTGGGCAGTGACTGGAAACAAAGAGCCGAAGATCGGTCTCAGTGGCGTATCTTGGGGGAGACCTACGTCCAGCAGTGGACTGATACCGGCTGATAATGACGATGATGATATTGTAACTGTGTACTTTTATGGCTATGAATAGATGTGTTTTCTTTCTTTCTTTCTCTATCGTGTATCAAATATTTAATTAATCATGGCAACTGGGCTTCCTGATTGCTCCAGACCGCAGATTCATCCAGATTAGTACCACACAATTGAAAACATATATCAAATTAATAACTCTGGTGCTTAATTAGGATATGATATCGATTTTGGCATCTGACGTGAATATGTGACCCATTTTCATGACATGTTTGACAAATCCTTTACAGGCAGCGGTAATTAATCGCGCGTTTATATTGACGCCCTTATCAAACTTATCATAAAAAAAGGTTTTTTTTGCCGCAATTTTTATTCCTCCGTCTCGGGTCGGAAACATACTAAGGGCGGGTTTTATAGTAATAACAAATGCATTCAGTTTCAGTGTGTTATCGGTCTGCTTTGAAATCTGGTTGATTTTAGGGAGTTTATATCGCGTAGTAGTGTATTTTAGTGTACTGAGTGACCATATTACTACTAAGCGTGAAATGCATGTCAGTTTGGGTAATTTTTTTTATGATATAAGATAACAGGACAAGCACTACGCTCGCCTGAAGGTAATCGAAAACGTCTATTTATTGCAGATACAGCAGCATGTAAAATTCTAGAGGGCGAGAATTTTGCAAGTCACTGCACTGCGCCTATTACCTTGAGACGTAAAGATATAAAGTCTCACATACCCTGTAATTTCATTGGACACTTTGCCAATCAAACCGAAAAACATTCCTATTTCACAGTTGAATTATTTGGCAATGTGGTGGTATCCCCCCAGGCAGAATTCGTAACACTACTTAATATATATGTATGTCAAAATGCTTAGCTTTCCCATTATTGTAGATATATAGATAGAATACATTAATCCCCATTCGTTAAGCCATTAATGTGTCCTGACTGTTAAAGTCTCTACATTCCATATAACTATGTATAATTTATTTGTGTGGTGAGTGTATCGACCGAGAAAGAATTTAAATGGTATAGGTTTTTGATATCCCTAAACAGAAGTCTAAACTACTAGACTTACTTGTTTTTTTCTTTTCAGTTCGTTTTTTAACACTTCACTTTTTGCGCACGCGGGTTGTTGATTTTTTAATTTAATGTTTTATTATTTTACAAATAAGACATCTGCGTATCTAACCTACACCGCCCAGTACCACGCCGTGCAAATCCCCCTCCCCCTCCCCCTCCCCCTCACCCCTCCCCTCTCCCTCTCTCCTCCCCCATCCCCTTTCCTCTCACTTCCCTTGCCATTCCCCTCCCCCCCACTCCCCCTCCCCTCCCCCCACTCTTCCCCCCTCCCCTCACCTCCCCCCCTATCCCTCACTTCCACTTCCCGTCCCTCCCACTCCCCCTTCCCCTCACAAACTTCGAATGTCATATTTATTTATATCGAATCAACAGTTTATCACAATTTAAAATTCCATTTAAATCGATTCAGTAGAACATTAACATATTTCCATACAAACTTTCATCCCCTATTGTTATTTTACACCCTTGAGGGTAAAACTTTTACAAACTTTGAATGTCACATTTATTATATATTCATTTAGTTATATATGTATAACTTTGATTAGTTTATAATCAAAGTCTCGAAACAAAAGCCTGAAAAATACGTTTCAAGCTTCTAACTCCTAAAATGACGATAATTCCATACAACTTTTCATCCCCCCTTTCAAACCCTTACAACCCTTTTTTCGCATTAAAAAGTAGCCTATGTCCTTTCTCAGGATCTAGACTATCTGTGTACCAAATTTTATTTAAATCGGTTCAGTGGTTTTGGCGTGAAAGTGAGACAGACAGACAGACAGACAGAGCTACTTTCGCATTTATAATATTAGTCAGGATCATCATCATCATTATCAGCCTATTTCAGTCCACTGCTGGACATATGCCTCACTATATGAGGCTATATTGTTGTATTATTTTGGCCTATTGACATGCGGTAAAATCACTGTAAGCAGCTCGTAGATATATTATTATTTTACTCTATAGACTATCTATTATCCAAAATAAAAACCCTACCGTGTCAGTAATATTTAACAATTTTATCTTTTGAACGCGTTTAAAGCCCGCTACGTGTAAAAGCTATACGAGCCATGATTAAGTTAATACTCAAGTGTTATTGGAACGGTTTGCTGATATTCCTGGAATTACTAATAGGATGTAACCGCCTAAGGGCGGCATCCTTTATGTCTCCTGATGATTTAATCACCCTGTTTGTTCGTTCGTTCGTTGTTACATATGTTTAAGAAAAATAATAATTTAAAATACCGGCCAAGTGCGAATTGGAATCGTGAACCAAGGCTTCCGTACAAACTTGTCAAAACAAACTTAACTTTGCAGTTCGAATCTTAGACCGATGCCTAGATACTGTTAATGAACCAACCGCAAATAATAAGTCTGTAATAATAAATTAGGTTTTTTTCTATTATTAAACAACATATTTACGGTTTTCAGTGCTTCAAGATCTTGCTTCTTGCCAAATTTCGTGATTTTAGGTCAACGGGAAGTACCCTATAGGTTTTGATTCTCTTGTGAAATCGCAAAATATTCGAAAATATATGATACAAACGATCATATCTTTTGATCGTGTTGACATACAAGTTTAACTTTTTAAGGCTGGAAGATATGATAGGTCCATGTACAAACAGACGGACGGACAGACAGACATAGACAGAAAGACAGACAGACAACAAAGTTAGTGAATTTGTGGTTGCTTTTAAGGGTTCCTTTTTTACCTTTTGTGGCGCGGAACCCTAAAAAGCAACCACAAATTTAATAACGATACGAAACAATGTATAAAATCGTATCTATGGTAAGCGATGATGTGGTCAAAGATTGTGAACACGCTAGGCCTAGAATACACTGACCTCAGGGGTTGTGTGCTGCCGCAAGACCGTAAGGTTATGGCAGCAGATTTTATTCCTAATGGTAGTAAGTTTTACTTTTTGGAGTCATGCGGAGAATCCATATTGTTACCGATCCTACCTACCCCCAGTCTGCGAGCGAGCGGAAAACTATAAAAACAGACAGCGAGCGAGTACCTGACTTACTCTTTGCGCGACTGTCGTTGTTTGGACGTAGTGGTTATGTAGTTATTGTTATAGTGTTTATTTTTTAACCTTTTTCACTTCTGTTCGGTAAGAATATTATAATATATTCCTACCAGCTATGGATGAACTATCGTGCTAGGGGTATGGATCCATGGGTATCGGATTTGAGGGGGCTTCTTTAATATGCGAGCGAAACGAAGCGTATGACGCCCTCCAGCTAGGTGGAGCGATGATATACGCTAGCTGGCTGGCAGCGGTTGCAAACAAATAGCTGAAGATCTAGCTCAGTGGCGTGCCATAGGAGAGGCCTATGTCCAACAGTGCACGAATACTGGCTGTTAATTATGATACTGTGCGAGTATCTTCGCCGAATATAATAGTCAAAATTAATGTACAAAAGAAAAATAGCTCAAAGAATATTATAAAAAACACAACTACCTAAGCGTTCATATATTTTTGTTAATACCTTTGGTGATGATTTAAATCTAAGTCAAAAAATATGACGTAAACCACGATCCTCCTAAATCATTCCGTGTTTATACAGTTACGTTTACGGTTTACGTAACTTAGTTATTAAAACGCAGAAATACGTATTCTTCGCTTGGCTACGTGCCAGACTTTTCGTACAAGTAAAATGTCTGAATTCTGACGTATATCTACCACAATATGCCAAAACGAGATTCTGTTGCCAAACAAATCTACTTTGAAGGTTACTGGGTAAAGGCTAAAATACAGTCGCAACTTGAAGCTGTAATGATAAAATAATACTGATTTCCGCTATTTCCTGCCATTCCCTTTAGGTAAATATAATTTTTTTATATACATTTTTTAATCATTATTAAATTCAATCCAAAAATTTGCTGCCTAGCGGGATCGAGTCCCGTCGAACAGCAACATTTTTGATTGTATTGTAATAATGTACACCAATGTATAGTGTGTATATAGTGTAGGTAACACTTACCTAAAGAAGCGTAAATTTATTTTTATACCTACAAAATTAATGAATGAGGTAGTTTAAGACAGTACCTATTTATCTAAATACTTAATCATAGATTTGAATTAAGTTTTTAACTAAATACGGGACTGATAACTGTTGGGGTAGACTTGTCCTAGAGTGGAGACCGCGAATCGGCAAACGTAGCGTAGCACGTCCTGTGACTAGGTGGAGCGACGACATACGCAAAGCGGTGGGCAGTGACTGGAAAAGAAGAGCCGAAGATCGGGCTCAGTGGCACATCTTGGGAGAGGCCTACGTCCAGCAGTAGACTGACACCGGCTGATGATGATGATTATGATGATGATATATACGACCAAAATTTCACTGCACTGACGGGACTCGAAGCCGCACCTAGTAGGAAACATGCAAACGCTATACCAATTCATATAACATTCAAATGTGAAATGTTGAATTGTATTTTATAAATGTAGATAATTTAAGACTGTAAACGATCCCAAATTATACACAAACGAAAAAAACCGACTTCACATGCCGCGATAGTGAAAATATCAACTAGTGATAATCATGTCATCAAGGTATCAAATTTGTTTATATTGTTTATCTCCATATCTCCGGAGATAATTATCAGATCTCGATAAAATTTTAATGGGACCAAACGGGAGGCATAATCTCTCAAACTCAAAAATAATTTTTAAAATCGGTTAAAATTTGACGGAGTTTTGAGGAAACACACATTAAAAAAAAATTTAAATAATAAAAACATGCAGTCGAATTGAGAACCTCCTCCTTTTCTGTGAATTCGGTTAAAAACTATAGTGTAGTAGTAGTTAATTGTAGACAACACTTAAATAAACATAAACTTGTAAAAGATATTTCACGATCCTTGGACCTTGGTCAGTTTTACTGAGAAAATAAATTAGCACTATAACTATTGGATATTATAGGTATGCTTCTACTAAAGGTACCACTCCAATGAACTCAAAATTACGCTATTATTTTTCAACCGCTACCAGCTTATCTTGCAAATATTCGTAGTTCATAGCTGGAGGATATCCTAAACTGCTTTTGCCGAGTCGCGGTCTCTACTCTAAAACACGTTTAACCCAGAAATCCAATAAGCACACGAAATTGCAATTTCTACTTGAAGTCGGAACTATCGCAAACATTCCTATAAAAATTAATCAAGTTTCAAGATAAACCCCCAAATAAGATTATCTTATCCGTCTGCTGAGGCTGCCAAACAAAAGCGGTTATTATAATGTCAAAAGTTAGAGAAACAAATAAGAATTTAGCTCTAAAGCGCCCAAGTTTAGTTTTGAAAGTTTGGGCATTTAGATTAGATTTGATAGAAATCGAGGTCAAAATACTGCACGGTAGCAGTTGCGCAGTTTTATTTCATTACTTTGAGCTTATTTCGGAATTATATATCATAAACGCTGGGCCAGGCGGACACTAGATAGTGTGCTACCACCATGCGGAGGTTGTAGGTTTCTTAAAGATGTTTTCCTTCACCGGAGGGCCACTGTGAGAAATAATGCACATACATTTTTCGATAGAAAAATCCATTTGTGCACGCGGGGTTTGAACTCGGTACCTCTGGCATCAAAGCCGACCGTTCTCCCGATTACGCCACCGGGCCTTCAAACAAAAAAAAATTACGAATCATTATGTTTCTTTAAGTACATAAAACACTTTATATTTTTGTATATTGTGATATACCAATCTAAAATTTCACCGTCGAGCGGGACTCAAACCTGCACCTTCTAGGTAACACGTCCAAGCGCTTTAACCAACTTAGCCATGGACAACTCCCACTGAAATTAACTTTAATTTTTTAATTAATAGGATTTACATATTTATTTGGTTTGAATCAACTTCAACATCTGTATGTAAAATCCTGTGCATCCAAAGGATGTCTGATAGATATCGCTCCATGTTTTTATGTGAGATATTTTTTGTTAATTTTTATTTGGTGTACAATAAAGAATCATTCTACTCTATTCTATTCTATTATAGTTTCTGACCAATACTCCTGCCTATCGAAGGCAAGGGCAGTACACAAAGAAATGTCACCACTCGGTTTGCTAAACTCCGTCTTGATGTTAGATTGTTGAAAATCACCAAAACGTGGTACAATATTATGCAAATCAATTAGACATTCAAATCAATACCTATAGATGCAGCGTTTGATTGCAGACATGATACAGTATCGATGCAGTCGTAAAATCTCCGGTGGCCGATGCTAGTGACTGTATGGAAATTATACCACATTTTGGCAATTTTTTGTGCTAGATCGCTGCATCTAAACAGAGTGACGAGCAACTTCATGGAAACTGCATCAGCGTATGAAGATAAGAGTTTAATCGAGAGATAGAGCGAGTCAGTGAACGTCTTTTGTTTACTTGCGCGTGGATCCTAAGCGATTGACAACAAAATGTGTCAGGAGTGTACTACTAGTTTAGGTTCTCTGATCACTATCAGTTGCTGCATCTCGTAACGACTCAAAAGCAACTTGACCAATGCAACTGGAACTTGTTATGTGTGCAGGTTTATAGCATTTGAACGCGGCATCGAGATTTCGAATAGCGAATAAAACGCCGGTTGCCAATGCTTAAAGTGGCGTATGTGTTTCGGCCCTAACAGTGAATCCATACTAATCCATACTATAATATTATAAAAACGTTTGAATCTTTGTCTCTCTGATTGTTTGTTGCCTTATCACGTCTAAACGGGTGATCCGATCTTACTGAAATTTAACAAGGAGATACTTCTTAGCATGAGGATAAGCATATGCTTTTAAAATTCTTGATGTACGTGAACGAAGTCGCGGGTATCAGCTATCAGCAGTTCGATTTAATTAATTTTACCAAAGTTATCAACATAAAAACGAATAGTTAGGGCACATGAGTAACGATAATTAAGGTTAAAAACTAAAACAACCGACTTTAATGCCCCGCGAGTCAATTTCAGTAGCAAGTTTGAGACTTTTATCGTAATATCACTGGAGATACTTATCAGATCTGGATGAAATTTCAATGCAACCACCTCGGAAACGTACCAAACCGATTACAAAAAGAATCATTCGAATCGGTTCACAATTGACGGAGTAATCGCGTAACATGAACACAAAAAAAAATTAAAAAGAAATATACAGACGAATTGAGAACCTCCTTCTTCTTGGAACACGTTTGAAAAGGTTAGGGTGTTAGAATGTCAGACAACAACGTTACTTGACTTGCCCTGACAACATCAGATGAGATATTGGGTAAGTTCTTGTCTGCACGGAATTTAAAAAGAAATCACTCATTGTCTACCAACCTGTGGGGAGTATAATATTATTATTATTATTTTTTTACTAATGATATTCCAAAATAATGGCATATCTAATCTACCTATAATACTATAAGAATCTTTGTCCTGACATACTGACTGACTGACTGACTCACTGACAGACAACGCACAGCCTAAACCGCTGGTCGTAGAGACTTGAAATTTGTAGGGTATATTTGTCTTAGTACGTAGAGGAGTACTAAGAAAAGATTTTTCAAAATTCACACCTTAAGGGGATGAAATGGGGGTTCAAAGTTTCTATGGAGAAACAAGATTAGATAGTCTTTTCTATCCGAAACTTCACACAAATGCTTCAGTACAAAAATAAGTAAATACGTGTTTCAGGTTTTTTTTAAATTCCACCCCTAAAAGGGTGAAATGGGGTAACAAAGTGTGAAAATTAATATTTTTTCGGATTGCGCTAAAACTTGGCATGCAGATAATTATTACAACGTTAGTACCCTTTGAAAAAGGATTTTTCAAATTTCACCCCTGAAGGGGATGAAATGGGGGTTCAAAGTTTCTATGGAGAAACATTATTAGATAGTATTTTCTATTCGAAACTTCACACAAATGCTTCAGGACATAAATAAGTAAACACGTGTTTTAGGTTTTATCGAAATTCCACCCCTAAAAGGGTGAAATGGGGTAACAAAGTCTGAAAATCAATATTGTTTTGGATTGCGCTGAAATTTGGCATGCAGATAGTTATTAACTATTAAGACTTTAGTTCCTTCTGACAAAGGATTTTCCAAAATTCACCCCTGAAGGGGATGAAACGGGGGTTCAAAGTTTGGATAGTCGTTTTATTCGACATTTCACACAAGTACTTCTGTAAATAAATAAGTAAATACGAGTTTCAAACTTTTTCAAAATGCCACCCTAAGAGGATAAACTGGGGTAACAAAGTAAAAAAACAATATTGTTTCGGGTTGCGCTGAAATTCAGAATGCAGATAGTTATTATGACGTAGGTATCCACTCAGAAATGATTTTCTGAAAATTTCTCCCGGATACGGAACAGGGATTCAAAGTTTGTATGGCGAAACAAGATGGGATAAGTACGTGTAGTAGGATTTTTCGAAATGGTGTAGGTAACAAAGTCTGTAAATTTAGGTTTTTAGGGTTTTATAAATATGAATCCCGAATTGCCTTAATCACGCGATAACATGATAACGGGTCAACCGGTTTGGCTAATTCTTTTTTGTCGTGTTTAATGACAGAATCGTTTCTACAAAAGAAAAGTTTTAAGTACATATAAGAAGGTTTTAACGCGGGCGAAGCCGCGGGACACTTCTAGTATATATATATACTAGCTGTTACCCGCGGCTTCGCCCGCGTTATTGTGTCTTTATGACCTTTGAGGTCTAGATCGATGATCTCTTAGCCCAAGTCACCATAAATGACCCCAAGTCGAACTCAATATCCTCTATTGTTAAAGTCATTAATCATTTTGGTTAGGTATACGAAGTTGTGCTGTTTAATTGTTTGACTCAACACAAAGGTTCCTGAAACATTTCTTACAAAATAATTAAGGTAAATAGCTGCGCGAGCAAACATTTTTATAACTTTTTATGACCCTGACAGTTTTATAACCTAACAATCAAGTCACTGTAGATGACTCTTAGGTCGAACTCGATATCGTCTATTGTTAAAGGCATTAATCATTACTTGGTAAACCTAAGCAAGGTTTACCATGTTTTGCTGTTTAAGTATTTGAGTCAGTCTAATGCATGAGGCTGTTAAAACACGCTATTATATGCTATATAGCGTTATTACTGCGCAAGCGAAGCGAGCGCAAATTTTTTTTATGATCTTTTATGACCCTGACAGTTTTTATGACGTACTATGTCAACACAGATAACCCTAGGGTTTAACTTGATATCCACTTATTTTATGGTAAATAATATTTATGATTATTGAAGGTTGAACTGTTTAAAATTATAAACTCGTTTTGATGCATGTGGCTATTTAAGTACAAAACATGATGAAATATTACCTACAAAGTAGATAAAACAAATGCTTGCGCGAGAGTAGCGAGCGCTATCAATGCGCGAGCGAAGCGACGGTGAAAAATGTTTACGACTTTTTATGACCCTGACAGTTTTTATGACCTCCTAAGTCAACACCGATACCACAAAGGTTAAACTTGATATCCACTAATTTTAAGATTAATAATTATTATGATTATGGAAGGTTGTACTGTTTTAATTTATGACTCGTTTTGATGCATGTGGTTATTAATATACAAAAGTAACTGAAATATTACCAGCAAAGAAGATAAAACAAATACTTGCGCGAGCGAAGCGAGCGCGAAAATTTTTTACGACCTTTTATGACCCTGACAGCTTTTATGACCTACTAAGTCAACACCGATAACTCTTAGGTTAAACTTGATATCCACTTATTTTAAGGTTAATAATCTTTATCATAATTGAAGGTTGTACTGTTTTAATCTATGACTCGTTTTGATGCATGTGGCTATTAAAATACAAAGTTGCTGAAATGTTTTCTACAAAGAAGATATAACAAATGCTTGCGCGAGCAGAGCGGGCGCTAACACAGCGCGAGCGCAGCGAGCGCGAAAAATTTTTACGACTTTTTATGACCCTGACAGTTGTTATGACGTAATAAGTCAACACTGATGACACAAAGGTAAAACTTGATATCCACTTATTTTTATGTTAATAATCATTATGATTATTGAAGGTTGAACTGTTTCAATTTATAAACTCGTTTTGATGCATGTGGCTGGCTATTAAAATACAAAAAATGTTGAAATATTACCTACAAAGTTAATGAAAGAAGTGCTAGCGCGAACGCGAAATTTTTTTATAACTTTTTATGACCCAGACATTTGTTATGACCTACTAAGTCAACATCGATGACCCTAAGGTTAAACTTGATACTTATTTTAAAGTTAATAATTATTATGATTATTGAAGGTTGTACTGTTTCAATTTATGACTCGTTTTAATGCATGTGGCTATTAAAATACAAAACTTGCTGAAATGTTACCTGCAAAGTAGGTTAAACAAATGCTTGTGCGAGCGCAGCGAGCGCTATTACTGCGCGAGAGAAGCGAGCGCGAAAAATTTAGACGACCTTTTATGACCCTGATAGCTTTTATGACCTACTAAGTCATTACCGATAACCCTAAGGTTAAACTTGATATCCACTTATTTTAAGGTTAATAATCTTTATCGTTATTGAAGGCTGTACTGTTTTAATCTATGACTCGTTTTGATGCATGTGGCTATTAAAATACAAAAGTTGCTGAAATGTTTTCTACAAAGTAGATATAACAAATGCTCGTGCGAGCGGAGCGAGCGCTATAACTGCGCGAGCGAAGCGAGCGCGAAATTTATTTACTACTTTTTATGACCCTGACAGTTTCAATGACCTCCTACGTCAACACCGATAACACAAAGGTTAAACTTAATATTCACTTATTATAAGGTTAACAACAATAATGATTATTGAAGGTTGTACTGTTTTAATTTATGACTCGTTTTGATGCATGTGGTTATTAATATATAAAAGTAACTGAAATATTACCAACAAAGAAGATAAAACAAATGGTTGCGCGAGCGCAGCGAGCGCTATTACTGCGCGAGCGAAGCGAGCGCGAAAAATTTTTACGACCTTTTATGACCCTGACATCTTTTATGACCTACTAAGTCAACACCGATAACTCTAAGGTTAATCTTGATATCCACTAATTTTAAGGTTAATAATCTTTATCATTATAGAAGGTTGTACTGTTTTAATCTATGACTCGTTTTGATGCATGTGGCTATTAAAATACAAAGTTGCTGAAATGTTTTCTACAAAGAAGATATAACAAATGCTTGCGCGAGCAGAGCGGGCGCTAACACAGCGCGAGCGCAGCGAGCGCGAAAAATTTTTACGACTTTTTATGACCCTGACAGTTGTTATGACGTAATAAGTCAACACTGATGACACAAAGGTAAAACTTGATATCCACTTATTTTTATGTTAATAATCATTATGATTATTGAAGGTTGAACTGTTTCAATTTATAAATTCGTTTTGATGCATGTGGCTGGCTATTAAAATACAAAAAATGTTGAAATATTACCTACAAAGTTAATGAAAGAAGTGCTAGCGCGAACGCGAAATTTTTTTATAACTTTTTATGACCCAGACATTTGTTATGACCTACTAAGTCAACATCGATGACCCTAAGGTTAAACTTGATACTTATTTTAAAGTTAATAATTATTATGATTATTGAAGGTTGTACTGTTTCAATTTATGACTCGTTTTAATGCATGTGGCTATTAAAATACAAAACTTGCTGAAATGTTACCTGCAAAGTAGGTTAAACAAATGCTTGCGCGAGCGCAGCGAGCGCTATTACTGCGCGAGAGAAGCGAGCGCGAAAAATTTAGACGACCTTTTATGACCCTGATAGCTTTTATGACCTACTAAGTCATTACCGATAACCCTAAGGTTAAACTTGATATCCACTTATTTTAAGGTTAATAATCTTTATCGTTATTGAAGGCTGTACTGTTTTAATCTATGACTCGTTTTGATGCATGTGGCTATTAAAATACAAAAGTTGCTGAAATGTTTTCTACAAAGTAGATATAACAAATGCTCGTGCGAGCGGAGCGAGCGCTATAACTGCGCGAGCGAAGCGAGCGCGAAATTTATTTACTACTTTTTATGACCCTGACAGTTTCAATGACCTCCTACGTCAACACCGATAACACAATGGTTAAACTTAATATTTACTTATTATAAGGTTAACAACAATAATGATTATTGAAGGTTGTACTGTTTTAATTTATGACTCGTTTTGATGCATGTGGTTATTAATATATAAAAGTAACTGAAATATTACCAACAAAGAAGATAAAACAAATGGTTGCGCGAGCGCAGCGAGCGCTATTACTGCGCGAGCGAAGCGAGCGCGAAAAATTTTTACGACCTTTTATGACCCTGACATCTTTTATGACCTACTAAGTCAACACCGATAACTCTAAGGTTAATCTTGATATCCACTAATTTTAAGGTTAATAATCTTTATCATTATAGAAGGTTGTATTGTTTCAATCTATGACTCGTTTTGATGCATGTGGCTATAAAAATACAAAAGTTGCTGAAATTTTTTCTACAAAGTAGATTTAACAAATCTTGTACGAGCACAGCGGGCGCTATCACTACGCGAGCGAAGCGAGCGCGAAAATTTTTTACGACTTTTTATGACCCAGACAGTTTTTATGACCTAATAAGTCAACACTGATGACACAAAGGTTAAACTTGATATCCACATATTTTAATGTTATTAATCATTATGATTATTGAAGGTTGTATTGTTTCAATTTATGACTCGTTTTGATGCATGTGGCTATTAAAATATAAAACTTGCTGAAATGTTACCTGCAAAGTAGGTAAAACAAATGCTTGCGCGAGCGCAGCGAGCGCTACCAATGCGCGAGCGAAGCGAGCGCGAAACATTTTTACGGCTTTTTATGACCCTGACAGTTTTAGTTTTGATGACCTACGAAGTCAACATCGATGACCCTAAGGTTAAACTTGATACTTATTTTAAAGTTAATAATTATTATGATTATTGAAGGTTGTACTGTTTCAATTTATGACTCGTTTTAATGCATGTGGCTATTAAAATACAAAACTTGCTGAAATGTTACCTGCAAAGTAGGTTAAACAAATGCTTGCGCGAGCGCAGCGAGCGCTATTACTGCGCGAGAGAAGCGAGCGCGAAAAATTTAGACGACCTTTTATGACCCTGACAGCTTTTATGACCTACTAAGTCATTACCGATAACCCTAAGGTAAAACTTGATATCCACTTATTTTAAGGTTAATAATCTTTATCGTTATTGAAGGCTGTACTGTTTTAATCTATGACTCGTTTTGATGCATGTGGCTATTAAAATACAAAAAATGCTGAAATATTACCTACAAAGTAGACAAAACAAATGTTTGCGCGAGCGCAGCGAGCGTTACCAATGCGCGAGCGAAGCGAGCGCGAAACATTTTTACGGCTTTTTATGACCCTGACAGTTTTAGTTTTGATGACCTACTAAGTCAACACCTATGACCCTAAGGTTAATTGTGGCTGTTAACACGAATGTTTCTGAAATACTTCCCACAAAGCAGATAAAACACGTTGGGCAAGCAAAGCTATCGCGTAAATTTTGATGACTTTTAATGACCCTGACAGTTTTATGGCCTTATTAGGACACATATTAAGTTTAGTCATTATAGATGGACCTAAGGTCAAACTTTTATGATTATGCAAAGTCTATGTAAAGTTAACAAAAAATAAAGGCACCCACACTTAATTTCCGAAAAAAGTATTCCTTGCCCTTTTATGCCCTATAATATACTATACTATTATTCTTTGTACAAAATTTCATCTGAATCGGTCAAGCCGTCTGGCCGAAAAGAGGCCACACATTCACAAAATTCCATTATAAAAATCTAGACACCCGCTAGAATTGCCAGCCAAAAAAATGTATTCGTTGTCCTTCTATGTCGTATTGACTGTCTGTGTACAAAATTTCAGCTAAAAAGGTTAACCCGTTTGACCGAGAGTAGGCCACACATTTGCCAAACTGGGCACCTAGACTCGACAGCCGGAAAAAAAGTATCCGATATCCTATTCTTTCCTATGAACTGTCTTTATACAACATTTCAGGCAAATCGGTCAAGCCGTTTATTCGATAAGAGGTCTTATATTTACAAAATTAAATTTAAAATATCTGGACCCCCTGACTCGACAGCCAGAAAAAAAGTATCCTATATCCTATTCTGCCCTATGACATGTATTCATACAACATTTCAGGCAAATCGGTTTAGCCGTTTATTCGAGAAGAAGTCTTATATTTACAAAATTTAGTTAAAAATATTTGGACCACCTGACTCGACAGCCAGGAAAAAAGTGTCCTATATCTTATTCTACCCTATGAACTGTCTATATACAACATTTCAGGCAAATCGGTCAAGCCGTTTATTCGAGAAAAGGTTATTTACAAAATGCAATTTAAAATATCTGGACCCCCTGACTCGACAGCCAGAAAAAAAGTATCCTATATCCTATTCTGCTCTAAGACATGTATTCATACTAAATTTCAGGCAAATTGGTTGAGCCGTTTATTTCAGAAGTAGTCTTATATTTACAAAATTAAATTAAAAATATTTGGACCCCCTGACTCGAGCCACAAAAAAAGTATCCTATATCCTATTCTACCCTATGAACTGTCTGTATACAACATTGCAGGCAAATCGGTCAAACCGTTTATTCAATAAGAGGTTTTATATTTACAAAATTCAATTTAAAATATCCGGACCCCCTGACTCGACAGCCAGAAAAAAGTATCCTATATCCTATTCTGCCCTATGACATGTATTCATACAACATTTCAGGCAAATTGGTCTAACCGTTTATTCGAGAAGCAGTCTTATATTTACAAAATTCAGTCAAAAATATTTGGACCCCCTGACTCGACAGCCAGAAAAAAAGTGTCCTATATCTTATTCTACCCTATGAACTATCTGTATACAATATTTCAGGTTATTCGAGAAGAGATTTTATATTTACAAAATTCAATTTAAAATATCTGGACCCCCTGACTCGACAGCCAGAAAAAAAGTATCCTATGTCCTATTCTGCCCTATGACATGTATTCATACAAAATTTCAGGCAAATCGGTCAAGCCATTTATTCGAGAAGAAGTCTCATATTTACAAAATTCAATTAAAAATATCTGGACCCCCTGACTCGATAGCCAAAAAAAAAGTATCCTATATCCTATTCTGCCCTATGTACTATCTTTGTACAAAATTTCAGACAAATCCGTCAAGCCGTTTGACCGTGAAGAAGTCCCAAACAAACAAACAAACAAACAAACAAACAAATAAACAAACTGACTTTCGCATTTATAATATTGGTGTTGATGTTGATAATAATATGATTAATGTAATAAAAAAAGCTTCCTTCTACGTGCTTCTACTTTCTTTGCGTATATTAAACAATGTAAGTATTGATATTCTAGACGAATGAGCCCAGCGACTTACTATACCCCAAATGTGCTAAATACACAGACTCTGGACAAAAATATTTCATCCAAAACCATTTATTACTTCAAGATAAACAATATTGTATTTCTCTTTCTATTTCTCAATCTAGACAGCTATAAATCAAGGGATCTAGATAGCAGGCAATATTAAGGTCATAGAAGTATATTGTGAAAGTTTCAGCTGTTATTATACGGTAGGATTTTTTTTCAACCTACTTAAGAAGAGGTTCTCAATTTGACTGTTTTTTGTGTTTGTTATGTCATATCTCCGTCACTTATTAACTGACTTGGAAAATGTCGGTCCTGACCGTTTGGATCGATTGTAAATTTATCAGATACATGGTGATTATTAGTTTAATTTTGAGTCACAGTTAATATTTTCGTTTTATGTTTATGTAAATTTTTTCATTTCAGTTTTTGAAACGATTTCAAATTATTTGTTGATAGGAACACAAATAAAAGGTCATGATCACCCACGCGATGGGCATTGCTGCCTTTCTGCGTCCGTGGCTTAAACCATTATTTTCCCGACACGTGATCATTGGGTGGTGCTAAATGGATGACCTCTGGGCAAGCCACGCCCCAAGCTTTTTTAGTGGTCATTAGTACTTATAACTACTGTATTATGATTACTCTTATATACAATACGAAAAGAAAGATATGCGTAGATATTCCAAACGCTACTTACCTTATAAAAAATAATAATTGTTACTGAATATAATGTATCCTAATAAACTCTATTGATAGCCTGAAACAATTTGTTTGGCTTTTAATGATTATCTTTTATTGCGTGGTTTTATTAGTCTGCTAAATAAATAGGTAGACTCATAATAACACTAGATTTCACTAGAAGTGCGGCTTTGCCCGGGTTAAAAACATCTCTTATTTATTTATTTTTTTTTCTTTCGTAAAAACATTTCATAAAATAAATAAAAATAGAGTAAGCCAAATCAGTCCAGCCGTTTTCAAGTTATACAAAATGAATCCCAATTTCCAAACAAAAAACCAAAACAAAAAACCAAAAAAAACATACCTATTGGTTTTTAGGTTTTGTCACCCCATTTCACCCTCTAAGTCTAAGGGGTGGAATTTTTAAAAAGCCTGAATCATTTATTTGCTGATTTTTTTTACAGAAGTAATTGTGTGACGCTTCAAATAACAAAGTCTATCTAATTTAGTTTCTCCATACAAACTTTGAACTCTCGTCTCATCCCTTTAAGGGGTGAATTTTGGAAAATTCTTTCTTAGCTGATACGTATGTCTGAATAACTATCTGCATGTGTTTCAGCGCAATGAGCTGTTTGTTAGTAGATCACAATATGTGTGATTCTCACGATACGTTCAATCAAAGACGATATTATTTTTGTTTACAAGTACTGTTGAGATTTTTTATGTAATTATAAAAGTACTGACTATTATATTCACTACTATTTGCTTTCGAATGTCTCGACCTAGATTTCATACATATTCGATTACTTCCTCGCGGAGTTAGGAGAGAGTTATCTAGGCCTAGTGCATTCACTATCTTCAACCACATCATCGGTCACCACCAGGCAAGAAAGTAGTCAAACGCTAGCATAAAAAATATATATAGTTGGTACTTTTATAATCATAATTCAAACTCACAGAATATAAATTAAAAAAAAAAATTAAGTAACTCGTATCTACCTACTAGCCATTCCGACCTATTCAGTCGTCGTGATAGCACGTGTGTCAGTTTATTGCTCAGCGCGCTCAATGTCGGTTTTATTATTAAGCTTGCGCTTGCGCAACGCGTGGATTGTCGAGCATTGGGTGCATGTAAAAGTGCACCTTATTAACCATGGCGGAGGACGCTTCTTCTAATGAATTGGAGACAAATCCTACCCAATTGGTAGACAATACAAAAGACGAGCTAATAGCAATTGTGGAAGATTGTGATAAAGTAGAAGAGGTAATGGAGACAGAAGAAAAGAAGAATGGACCGACTAAACGTAGACGAGAGGAAGAGGAAGAAGAACCATGGCATGTGGTAGGTAGGGATGGAAAGAGACACAGATTGCGAAAAAGTAGTACGGAAGAAGAAGAAAATTTAGTAGAAGATAAAATAGAAGTATTTGTGACATCTGGCGTCGAGTTGCCTAAGCAGTTCGCCTTTGCACGGATTTTAAAAGAAAACAAAATAATAGATATATTAAAGATAAAGTATATAAATGCTTTCAAGATGTTAATACACTTAGAGAACGAGAAGAGTCTTCAAGATTTTATCGACTGTCCGAAAGTTAAAGAAATGGGATGGAGAATCTATAGAACGACAGACGTGGGGAATTCATATGGCGTTATAAGAAACGTTGAATTAGATTTGAAAGAACAGGACATTTCAGAAAGTATAAGCTGTGAAGTGGAAGTTATATCGATCAAACGATTGGCGCGAAGATCGGATGATGGCAAGGCGTGGACAGACAGCGAATGCGTGAGACTTTGTTTTAGAGGCCCTATGTTGCCCTCATTCGTGTGTGTACATGGGATACGTGTAAAGGTCGATAATTATAGTTTTCCAGTAACACAATGCTCTAATTGCTGGAAGTTTGGCCACTTCAGAAAGATGTGCCCTAGAAAAAGGCCCTTTTGCCCTAAGTGTGGCAAAAATCATCAAAATTGTGATGCCACTAGTTTTAAATGTATCAATTGCGCAGGTAATCATATTTCGCTTAGTAAACTATGCCCGGCTTACCTGAAGGAAAGAAAAATAAGAAGGATAATGGGAGATTATAACTGTACTTACCGTAATGCCCTCGCTAAGTATGTGCCGGAGTTAAATCCAATGCCAGCTGAAGAACAAGGGCCTTATATTTCAGTGCCACAAACAGAAAAACCTGTGACTGATCCTGGATGTGGCAGTACTGCATACGAACAGGTGTCTTTTATACAAGATACCTCATCTTACGCTTACGCTCTTAAAAAACCTGTGTCTAATAAAGAAGGAAATACGGAAGAGGCTGGTTTGGCGCCTAGTTCGAGTAAAAAGAAGAAAAAAAAGAAGAAAGGACAGAATAATAATGTTACAGCGGAATTTAATGACGTATTTAATTACGGTGACGACGGTGATACTGAATCTGGGTCTGATGGTTATTGCGAAAAAATGATCATAGAAGATAGCACAAATGAGAAACCGAGAAGAAATAATAATGAGAAGAATGAGATGACATTTGAAGCGTTTTTGGAGACGGTGAAGAGTTTTTTTTATAGTGAAAGCGGCTCATTTATGGATAAGATAACGGCTGCAGCTAAATTCGGTGTTAAATGGCTAGGATCATTTTTGGCAAGACACATCTGTGACTTGCCTTTTATAAAACCATTCTTCTCTTATTATGGATAGACACAACCTACGAAAAAACCAATTAAACATTATCCAATGGAACTGTCAAAGTTTGAAAAACAAACTAATTTCGGTTGAACAATTATTATCGCAAGAAAAGGTACATATCGCGGCACTTAGCGAGACATGGTACGACACACAGTCGGACTTAAGGGTGAGTGGTTATAATGTATATCGCAAGGACAGGGCAGATGGCTATGGAGGAGTAGCTATTTTTACCCACTATTCAGTAAAATCTCAACTAGTTAAATCTACTATTTCTAATACTGGTATCGAAATTTTGCATGTTAAACTTTATAATTGTTTTGCTCTCAAAAACGTATTATCTGTCTACTGCCCTCCCTCTATACAAACGTCACAACGGGACTGGGAAGAATTGTTTTCATTATGTAACAGTAATACATTAATACTGGGAGACTTCAACGGACATCATAGTAGTTGGTCGTGTAAAACGGATACCCGCGGCATACAATTATTTGACTCACTATTAAATGTTAACTATATCACATTAAATAAAACATCTCCAACCAGGGTCAAATCCGTAGACGGTAGGCTACAAGAATCTTCGCCTGATTTATCTTTGATTTCAACCGACATCGCAGTAGATTTTAAATGGAACGTTACGAATGAGTCCTTGGGCAGCGATCATCTTATCATAAAAATTTCAACAGAATACAATTGTAATATTAGACCGATTAAAAAAAGAAACTTCAAAAAAGCTGACTGGTCAGCATACAGAACCACCCTTGAATGTTCATTTTCTGACTTGTCAATTCCAGACGACTGTCAAAGTGCATATGACCTATTCGTAAGTAAAATTAATAAATCAGCCGAAGCCCACATTCCACTAATTAAAATAAACCAAAACCCCAGTAATAACTTTGTCCCAAAACCGTATTGGAATGTAGCATTATCCGCGGCCGTGGCCGAGCGTAGATTGGCTCTTAAAGCATTCAGAGATAATCCAATTCCTACTAATCTTTCAAAGCTTAAAGAAAAAATTAGTTCGGCACAACGACTAACACGGCAAGCTAAAGGCGAGTCGTTTCATACATTCTGCTCATCCGTAGATAATGAGACATCCGCGAGCGTCGTCTGGAAACGAATGAAGTGGCTAAAGAGCTATAAAAGTAACTGTTCATATGTAGATAATAACCGCAGTCGATCATTGTTACAAAGTCTCACTCCAGACTACGTGTTATGCAATAAACCGGTTCTCCTGTCAACAAACAGCACTCTCGAACTCCCGATCTCTTTACCAGAAATAGAAAAAAGCATTAAGCCATCAGACACTGCGCCCGGTGATGACAGCATATCCTTTTCTATGATTAAAAACCTACCGGTTATAGGTAAACAAATATTACAACATATTTACAATATGTTTTTTGCGAGCGGTTTCGTTCCGCATCAGTGGCGTGACATACAAGTTATAGCTATACCTAAGCCCGGCCGGGATCCTAGTTGTCTGTCATCACTGCGGCCGATATCACTGATGTCGTGTTTATGCAAGGTATTCCATTCGATTATAGCCAAGCGACTAGAATGGTATGTGGAGAGTAATCGCATGTTTTCAGTTAATACAGTTGGTTTTAGGAAATCTAGATCTTGTTTAGATAATTTAAGTCACCTAACGAGCTTGATTCAAATAGGTTTTACCAAAAATCAATTCTGTGTTGGATGTTTCGTCGATATAAATAACGCCTACAATAATGTCGATATAAAGAAATTAATAATAACCATGGACGGTTTGGATGTCGGAACGAAAGTTTGTAATTATTTATGGAATTTTTTGACCGAAAGATGTTTAAAAATAAAAAATAATGATGAATTATTATTACATAGGAATACTGGGCAAGGGTTAGCACAGGGCGATGTGTTAAGCCCCATTTTATTTAACATCGCAACGATTAATATTTGTAAACAAATAAACAATATATTTATATCGCAGTATGCAGACGACTTCGTTTTACTGTCTGTTCACGATGACCTTGGGAGCGCGGTAAATAGTTTACAAGACGCCTTAAAAATTATGTCAAGTCACTTACAGGACCTGGGCCTGGAGATTTCACCCGCCAAAAGTAAGGTCTGCTTGTTCAGCAGAAGAAGAAAACGTTTTGACCATTTAGTTAACTTAAATATTGATAATACCTACTTAGAAGTTGTCGACACGGTTAAATACCTTGGGCTTTGGCTAGATCGCTCTTTACGATGGGGTAAACATGTGAACGAAATTTGTCAGAAGATAGTGAAGCATATCAATCTGTTCAAGGTATTAGCAGGTCCAGGCTGGGGGGTGCACCCGAAACACTTGCGACGTTTATATATTGCACTTATCCGGAGCAGACTTGACTATGCGAGCTTTCTTTATGGCAACAGCTGTAAATCCCATCTGAGTAAACTAGACAAGGTCCAGAACCAGGCGATGCGCGTCATCGGCGGGTTCATTAGAACGACCCCGATCCACGTGATGGAAGTTGATCTCCATCTACCACCCCTGGAAGTTCGTAGACATTACCTAGCTGGCAAGTTCTTTTTAAAGACTAGTTCTTGGGACAGAGCCCCTGTAACATCTGCCATAAAAGGTTTGTCTGAACTAAAAGACAATAGATACTGGAGAAATAAAAAACTAACTTTGTTAGTCACTTTACATGATCTCATAAAAGATATACCTATTCATTCGACTTCAATGTTAGAGATGTTTTCCTTCGATATCTGGGTTCATCATATAGACATACAAGACAACATAAAATTCATTACTTCTTTAACTAAAGCCAAGAGAGACATTAATAGTACGGAATTATTAAACATATGTAATAAATCGCTGCAACATTACAATAACTATCGCAAAATTTTCACGGACGGGTCAAAGGACACTAATAGTAAAAGTATTGGTGCGGCTTTTTACGATGACAGTAACAGCTACAGTATAAAATTTAAAATTAATTGCAATATATCGATAATGCACGCGGAACTAATCGCTATCGCAGAAGCCTTATCGTATGTGGGATCCACTAATTTTGAGAAATGTGTCATACTCACAGACTCTAAAAGTGCATTACAACATCTGGCACGATGCACCTCGACTTATCGAGGACTACCGATTGCCTACACTATTATAAAAACAATTTTAGAACTACAACAACGCTCTAAGACTGTTATGTTTCAGTGGATCCCTTCCCACATTGGCATAAGTGGTAACGAAGTAGTCGACTCCTTAGCCAAACAAGCGTGTAGTGACGGTATAGACTTGCAATTACGTCCGACTTATAACGAATACTTGTATGTCGTGAAAGAAAAGTGTTATGTCTTATGGAACGAATACTTTGACGAACGGTCTCGGTCTAAAGGTATTTGGTTTAAGACGATACAGCCACAGCCGTTGAATTCACCATGGATTGACAAGTGTAGATTAGGTAGACAAGATATTACTTTGTTACTGCGGCTTCGCTCTGGGCACATTCCGTTGAACAAGTTTGCGTACCTTATGAAAAAAGTCAGCTCGCCTTTGTGCAATGACTGTAGTCAAGAGGAGGACGTTTACCATGTCTTGATGGAGTGTGTCCGGAATGTAGGCCAAAGACGTTTATTGTTCGATGACAGTTCTATTGGATTATGTAATAGTTATCTATCCCAGCCCATGTGTCAGCAAATTAAAATGATTCTAGCCATGGTTAAAACAGCTCTGATGGTCAGAGCACAACAACATTGATTTGTATTGTTTTAATTTTAGATAGTGTTAAGACGTTTAGACGTATATGTATATATTTAAGATTGTTAATTATTACTTTTTTTTTCTGACTAAGCGGAGCGGCATATTCGCATGAGCGAAAAAGCTCCAGTTCTAAAGAAATAAATAAAAAAATAAAATAAAATCTACCTACCTCCGTTTTATTATTATAACATCTTAACCACAAGGCCAACAGCAAAATTTTACTAGACCATCTCTGTAGTAAACAAGCATCATTTTACTCAAATTAATTTCAAAGATCAAAGATAGTGGAATGATCCGGCAATCAATACATCAGCCCAAGGGTTGTCACATTGGATAATAAGGGGTCGTTAGGGTGGATAATATCACAGGCAGCGAGCCGATGATCCATGTCTTGATATTACAAATGGGTTACTTCAAAAGCGCGTATTATTGTTACGCTCAGTGGTTCAGAAATTGACAAACAGATGGGGTAAGCCTTGCTTGTATTGTGACGTGAGTTGGCGAGACTATTTGTGCGCTGCCCCCGTATCACGAAAATCATTGAATGAACGAAATAACTAAATGACGAGGACGAGCTATACAGCCAACATAGCTGCGTCCCCGTCATTTCGTTCATTCAATGATTTTCGTGATCAGCCTCCTGGTTCTTATTTTGCCTTTAGTGTCTACCCGTCTAGCTCATTATTGCCTATTAATAGTTATTTTTGCTTTAGAATTCACACGGAACGGTTTCGCTCGATTTTTGACGATCTTCATGTGCGTTGACCGCATCATACAAAATCTAATAAATGTGTGCACTACCTTCACGATCGACATAATATTTTTTGTCGATTTACATTGGTGTGAGATTATCAATCGTAGAAATTTTACGTCCCGCATTTTTATTTTTAAACTGACTTCTTACTAATCGACTTCACAAAAAGGAGAAGGTTCTCAATTCTTCAGAATCTTTTTCTTTTTTTTTATGTTTTTTTTTCACCTATTACTCAAAGATGCCTGAACCGAATTGGAAATTTTTTTTTTGTTTCAAAGAATACCATTACCAGGTGGTCCCATTTAAATTTTAACACAATCAATCGAGCCATTTTTAATACATCAATATCATTTGTATTACGTTGCATTTGTATACTTCGATGACATGATAATGGCTGCTGGCTACTTTGACTAGCGCGACATTTGAAGTCGGTTCCTTTAGTTTTTTACATACATACATACACTCATACACATCACGCCTTTTTCCCGTTGGGGTAGGCAGAGACTACTTCTTTCCACATGCTACGATCCTGACATACCTCCTTCGCTTCTTCAACTTTCATGAGCGTCTTCATACATGCTCGCCGGTTATAGGTACTTTTGACTTGGCCTTTTTTTAAAACGTCTCCGATCTGGTCGTGATACGTTCGCCTAGGTCGGCCTCTACCAACTGGCCCATTCACACACGTCTCATAAATCTGTTTCGTCAATCTTTCTTCATCCATCCTCTCTAGATGTCCAAACCATCTAAGCATCCCTTTCTCTATCTTTGTCACTACATCTTCTACCACACCACAACATTCCCTTATCACGCTGTTCTCCAACTTATCCATCAGAGTCACTCCGATCATACTTCTCAAACTTCTCATTTCTACAACATTAATTTTACTTTCATGTTTCTTCTGCCATACCCAGCATTCACTACCATACATGAGTGTGGGAACCAACACTCCCCTATGTACAGCCAGTCGTGCTTTTTTAGACACGTTCTGACTTCTCATAAAGTTATGTAGTGCCCCACTCACTTGGTTTCCAGCCAAAACTCTTCGCTCAATATCACTTTCATACTTACCATCTCTCGTAAACTTAGAACCCAGGTACACAAACTCTTTCACTTGTTAGTTTTTTAAACGATCTTATATAAATTATAATAATAGTCTATCATTAACAGGCATAATCTGACAATAAAAAATTGAATTGAATTAAATAAATAGAGATCTGCAACAGATCTTATTGAACGTTCAAAATACAGTATACCTATAAGAGCTACCATCAATAAAACTTGAAGGCACTTTTATTTAACCATCACTGTATAAATTCAAAACCAAAATCCCTTATCATATTTAGTCAACTGTCAGCATCAAGAAATCTTCAGTAAAGTCTCTGACAATCTCCCCAAATTCAGAGATGGCATTTACCTTTTCATCCTACAAACATTTGGCTGTATTTGTCATTCAAATTCGTAAAGCCGGAGCGTTGAAGATATCACGGTTGATTCTTATATACAGGTTGTTACGAAAATAGTTTGCAGCTTATGAAATATATAGTGATAGACAAGGTCATGACCTTTATGATCAACATATGTTTGCCTATATATACATCTTATTGGTTTTCGTGCTATAGATCTTATAGGTAAAAAATAGAGGTAGTTTTCTTGTCTTATTTTATAGATTTTATAGTTTTATAGATTTACCGTATCAACCAATTGCAATTTGTTTTTGTTGTCATTGTAAATTAAAATATATTTGCGTATATATTAATACTAGAAATAATGGCACCGTATTTGTAGACCAACAATCCGTCACCAGTTAACTCAAAACTATATCCAAGATATTTTATATCATAATTTGTAGCTTGTCATATCCCCCCATCCATAGACCAGAGTTCTTATTAAGCATATTGATGCTTAATAAGGTCTTTTTCTATTGAGAAAAAAACCACTAGATGTTGGTTTTGTTCTCATAAATACCTATTAAAAGACGGAACGTATTAGACTCGTGAGATATTTTTAAAACGAAGTATAAGTAAATAATATTTGAACAGTTTTGTGACGCAAAAAAATCGGTTGATGTAGAGATTCCCGAGCCACCATAGCACCACAGTGTCTTATAGACAGACATCGCTTACAATAAGGCCTTTCTTGCCTTGCCTTTCTTTTTTTTAAACACTATACAGTGTTAACACAAAATTTTCCAAGTCAGTATAACTTTAACTCGTTGTTTGACCGTGTCTCGAGTCAGTTGCTACGCGCAGCTCATAATAGTTTTTGAAATACCCGCTAATATAAACGAATTACAAAAAATGCCTAAGTGTGATAATTGTCAGAAAAACGTAACAAAAAAATGTTTCGGACTAGAGTGTAGCCAGTGTGATAAGATAGTGCATGCTAATTCCGTGTGCACCAGCCTTACTGTCAAGCAACTTGCTGCACTACGTCACAACGAAAGTTTGGGCTGGACCTGTGACCAATGCAAGCGCGACTCCCCGTCCAGGAAATCACTTATTATACCTGAAGATGATGATATTGAAGAAATTCACTTAGGAAGCTATGAAAAGATGATGGAAGAAATGACGAAAGAAGTGAAGAAGATTGTCAAAGTGGAGATAGAATGTCTGAATAAGTCTCTAAACAGTTTCGGTGCGAAATTTGATCATATGCTCAACATTATAGAAAAATATGAAAAGAGGTTGAACGAACTTGAAACCAAAAATACAGAATTATTAAATAAGAACGAATACCTGGAAACAAAAGTCATATTATTGGAAGTCAACATGCGAGATATGGAACAGCGTAACATGGACAATAAGATAGAAATAACAGGCATCCCACAGGTCAAACCAGATGAAAACATCTTCGACATTACTATCCAGGTAGCTAAGAAATTATAAGTCGACAAAAGTCATATACGCAGCGCACAAAGGCTAAACAGCAAAAATGGATTAGCGACGCCTCTTCTGGTAGAACTGTCGAATACTTGCGAAGCCTTGAACTGGATTAAAGCGTCTAAAAACGAGGTACTTATTCGCCGCGCCCTGACCAAAGCGAACAAATCGCTGTTGTGGATCACTAACCAAAAGCTACGGCCTACATTCAAATACATTTGGTTCCAATCGGGAAAAATCTTGGCTAGAAAATGCGACAATGATAAACCTGTCGTTATACGAGGGGAAGACGACATCAAGAAAATTATCACATAAATAGTGATACCCGTGCGCCTGCACCTGTGGATTCGGAACTACCCTCATCATTACTTCTTGTCTCTTAATTATTGTGTGAAATTTTTAAGTTACGTATATTAGAAATCTATAGCGGCATTTACAAGCTGATAATTATTTTAAAAATATAATATTAGTCTAGTTTAATAAACAATATTAAAAATATAAGAATCGGCAATAATCGATAGTTATCTTAAATATCAAAACTCAGTAATACCATTTTGTACCTGTATACATATACTGTACAAATACGAACTTTTAACTACTATCTACGCATTATGTATAAAATAATGGTATATTGAGCTATGTTGGCAGTGATTATATGATTATGCTGTTGTCAATTAGTAGGTAACTAGATATAAAAACAACAATTAGATTTAGCGTCATTCAATTTTAATTTTGTTATTCTAAAGAGCTGGAATTATATTACTTACGTTATATGTTAAAATAATAATTTCTTAATATTAATTCGGTCTCAACGAGTGTGAGTACCAAGACAAACCTTTATGTGGTTTAATGGTACAATAACAACTGAACATTGTACCTTACTTTTATATTGACTAAAATAAAAAAAAAAAACGTATTTTATCTTAACATTGAAAGCTATGACCTCACATACTAGATCTATAAGTATGACATTCAGCTTTTCAGGACATCCTGTACATTTACTTCGAGGTCAGATTGGGACGTAAAGATCCCATTTAAGTTTCATACTTCATATTTTATGGATGAGATGAGCCAACGCTATAGTGTCAAGGTTTAATTTCGACGTGTACAATTTTGGCCAAGTATGTGAGAAAATATTGAAAGGGTTGGCAGTTAGACAATTATTTAATACTGAAGGTTCTAGAAGTCATATACAAAAAAAATAAAAATTGAAAGGGAAAAGAAGAATACTCCCCAGGTTGTCGTATTTAAATTTCATTGAGATATGTTCAGTATCTCCAGAAATATGGAGAAAACACCTCAAAACTGCCACTGAAAATTAGTAGCGCGACGTTTGAGATCGGTTCCTCTAGTTTTTTAAACTATCTTAAGTTGTAATTGCTAAAAGTTCACAACAAGACGTGTTTAATTTTGTCAATTCAGAAATTTTCACGTCAGTATACTGCCTCTGCTGCTATGAGATGTGTACATATTGAGTTTCAGATATCTTTTTTCCTTAACTTAAATTGGAAGGCATTCTGTAAACATAATAAATATAAAAATAAAATAAGTGTGAGACAGCCCTGTGTACTATGTGTAGGATGGGTATCAAGAGAATCTCGTGTTGACATTACAATTTGCGTTTAATTTACTTGATCCAACTTGATTTGGGACGTCTTAAGCGTATAACGTTGTTATTGTTAAATTTGTTTTAAGAAATGTTAAAGATATGGGCAATTTTATATCGTTCTTTGTTTCAAAATTATTCTGGCGTAGCGTTTGTGTCTGTGGATTATCATTTCTTTTATTTTATCTGTTGTTAAGTTTACTTCCGAGCTAGAACTGAATCAAGATCCGAACTATAACTAAAGTGCAATTTTGCAATAATAATTTACTATATTATATTACCATCTTTCTATTTAAAAAAAAACTTAAAACATTTGGTGTACACCTGATTTCAAAATAAAAAAATAAATTATTATAAAAGAAAACCATTTTTGCTGCCTTGTGTTGAAAGATTGAATTTCGGTTATTTTTATTGTGTCCGAACTTTGGAAAACTTTTATATTTCCAACAAAAAATGTGTTACATTTATACAAACAATATACTTTGTATCATTAGACAATTCCTTGAATTTTGTGATGATAGCAAATGCATTAAGCATTAAATCGACAGCTACTACCATACATTTACAGAAAATACGTTACGTTTTAACTATAATATACAATTATAATATACAAAAATTGTTATATACAATCCATAATAAATACATACGTTACATATATTACCTCACTTCCTGGATTTGTCAATAGGCCGTATAGGCCGCGGCCTAAGAGCGGCAACGTCCTAGGGGCGGCAGATTTTAGAGGAAGCCCACTAGATTTGCAAAAAAGTTTAAGAAACACTAAAAGATTCATAAAGCACATTTCAAACTAGGCAATACTACTCTGCTGTATAGTACAGAAGGGCGGCAACGTCCTAGAGGCGGCAAATTTCAGAGGAAGCCCACTAGATTTGCAAATAAGTTTAAAAAACACTTAAAGATTCTTAAAACACATTTCAAACTAGGCAATACTACTCTGCTGTATAGTACAGAAGGGCGGCAACGTTCTAGGGGCGGCAGATTTCAGAGGAAGCCCACTAGATTTGCAAAAAAGTTTAAGAAACACTTAAAGATTCATAAAGCACATTTCAGACTAGGCTATATTACTCTGCTGTATAGGACAACATTACAAGCAAACCGGCAAATATATAGTATAGCTAAGTGTGAACGTATTCTAAATAATTGCATGGTCTGCGATACTGAAGCGCTTTAAACTATTATGCTATTATATTATAGCGTTATCTAAAATGGACTTTAAACTAGATAAATTTAAAAAAGAACAAAAAAAACCGACTTCATAACCACAAACAGGCACTCAAGAGCGAAAAATAAATTACTTAATATAATAATTATAAGCGCTACCCACTTATCTATTTAAAGTCGGTGCCGGCCAAGTCTATTGGATCATCATCATCATCATCATTATCATCATCATCATCATCATAAGCCTGTATCAGTCCACTGCTGGACGTAGGCCTCTCCCAAGATGCGCCATTGAGTCTATTGGATAGTAGATAGATACTATGTATGTAGTAGTAGCAGTAGTAAGTAGGTAGATACATGTAGGTAGAATCTATCTACTACCTATTAGACTTGGCTGGCACCGAATTCAAATAGATAAGTGGGTAGCGCTTATAATTATTATATTAAAATATTTATTTTTCGCTTTTGAGTGCCTGTTTGTTGTTATGAAGTCGGTTTTTTTTTTTGAAAAATAATTTATTTTAATACTTTTTAGTGCAAAACAAGTTTTAATTAAATTACATGCATCTATAAAATGTCGTGTCTGGGCTGTTATACACTGACGGATATATAATTTGTGAAAATTTCAAGTATGTACCTATTATGGTTAAGAAGATACAGATCTGTAAAGTGCGCACATATAGACACAGGGACGGACGGACGGGCGAACGGACGGACAACAAAGTCTCAAAAGTGTTCATTTGGTACCCTTCGGGTTCGAAACCCTAAAAAATTGACTTTAAATGCCGCGCTAGTGAAAATATTCACTAGTAATAATGATGTCATCAAGGTATCAAAGGACAATGTCCAAAATGGCCCTGTGCAATAAAAGCATCTGACACACACGATAATTAATTGTCTACTTTATTATTACAATAATTCCAAATACTTTTATAACACGGACTAGATGTAGTATATGATTATAGGATGTAGGCTATTCAAAAATGAATATTAAAAAGTTTTATTTGCGATTATTTACATTAATTGCCCCCATATGGACGACAGATACTACTGAATCACTCCATTACGTTATAAGAGTTGGCACTTCCCTACATTGTTGATACCTACCCGAATTATGAAAGCACTGTGTAGCCAACCTAACAACGGAAAGTAAGTAAGTAAGTACTTAGTAACTATTATATAATCTGTGGAATTATGCTTATAATTTTTTTTTGCAGTGTTGGTTGGTACAAAGTACGTTCATAATTCTGAGTTATTTAATTATGTATGCAGTGTCGCGTGACTCATATGACCGCCATCTTCGCCAAACGTCATGTCATGTCAAAAAATATTAACTAACTTTGCACCCTAACAAGACTTTGCCCGGTAGAACATTCCTGTGAGGACAAATTAATTCTCCCCACCTTTGTTTCTATATCGTTCACAGTTACCGTAAGAATATCTATCAAAAACCAAAATCAACGTGAAGAAAGATGTAAAAACATTATTCAAGGTCATATTTTTAGAGTTCCGTACCTCAAAAGGTAAAAAAAAGGAACCCTTATAAGATCATTTTCTTGTCCGTCTGTCTGTCTGTTTGTCCGTCTGTCTGTCCGTCTGTCCGTGTGTCACCACCGATTTTCTCAGAAACGGGTAGACTTAGCAAGTTGAAATTTATACCAGATACAGAAGTCTATAGTTCCTATTAGGTGTATTAAAATCAAGGTCCTGAGTCAACACGATAAAAAGTTATGGGCAAATTTAGATTTTCGCGAAAACATGTTAGTACCAAAATTTACCTTGTTTTTTAACTTTCTTTATTTTTCGGAATTTTCTCTTTACTTGTGCTGTTAGACCTTGCTTTTGACCAAAATTGACAATTCTAGGTCAACCGGAAGTACCAAAAAAGTTTTGGGTCGAAAACCTATAAGGTACTTCCCGTTGACCTTTTTAGAGGTCTAGCTTAATTGGTACCAACCAACGTTGGTACGGAAGCCTCGGTGGGCGAGTCCAACTCGACTTTTCCGGTCTTTATTTAGTCTTCAAAAGTATATGCAATAGCAACCTCCATGGTGTATAATCTTCTTGGGACTCTTCTTCTAAAACCAGTACATTCTCCTATGTTTGAGGTATTTATATCTATATCTCTGGAGATACTAATCAGATCTCGATAAAATTAAAATGGGACCACCTCGGAAACGTACCCTACCTATTAAAAAAAGAATAATTTTAATCCGTTCACAATTGACGGAGTAATCGCGTAACATACACAAAAAAAAAAAAAACAACATAACAGACGAATTGAGAACCTCCTCCTTTTTTGTGAAGTCGGTTAAAAATAGCATAGTCAAAGCGCTGCATTTTGTCCGTTTCGCATTTGCTTTCATATCCAACTAATAAAATGCTCCAACAATCTAGGTCAAATTCATAAGGCAAACAATTTTCCACCAACCAGCATCACAATGCTTATTGAATGCGATTGCAAAAGGCTGTTTTTCAATGTTCAACATGGCCCCTTTAATTTTGCCGTTCATTATTTGTTGTACAGTAATAACAAGTTAAAACAGCACCATTTATGTTCGCGATTTCATTTAGTATTTAACTTTTTTTTTTTTTGTGGAAATTTCATTTCATGGAATTTTAAGACTGTTTTTAGGGTTCCGAACCCAAAGGGTACCAACGGAACCCTATTACTGAGACTCCGCTGTCCGTCTGTCTGTCTGTCTGTCTGTCTGTCTGTCCGTCTGTCACCAGGCTGTATCTCATGAACCGTGATAGTTAGACGGTTGAAATTTTCACAGATGATGTATTTCTGGTGCTGCTATAACAACAAATACTAAAAACACAACAAAGATAAAATTAAAGAAAAGTTTTAAAAAAAATATTTTTATGATAGCGCAGCGCCACCTATGTAGTTGCTAAGATGGCGCTATCATCTTTACCTTAATCTGAATCTCGGAAGCGGCTCCAACGATTAAATAAAATTTAGTATACCTACAGGGGATTTCGGGGGCGATAAATCGATCTAGCTAGGAGTCATTTTCAGAAAATGTTGTTTTATTCGTGTTTTCAATCATCAACTTTATTGATATTCAACTTAAAATATGACTCTTCCCGACATCTATTAGCGAGTAGAAGTACTGTATCAGTAAAGCAGTTAGTTGCTCTCAATTAAAAAAATTAGTATTATTATTCGTCAATAGATGTCGGGAAGAGTCATATTTGTCTGTTTAAGTGGCAAAAAATACCGAGCAAAGCTCGGTCAACCAGATATTTTATAATATTCCATACACAAGCATATATAGCTTAGTTGGAGGGGTTAACAAGAAGTAATGTACAACCCACATTGCTAGTAAGCTTTTTAAAAAAAAAGCCAGTATCATGTCATCAAGGTTTACAAATTTGTTTATATCCATATCTCCGGAGATGATTTTCAGATTTCGATAAAATTTATTTGAGACCAAACGGAGAGCATCTCTCAAACAAAACAATATGTTTTTAAATCTGTTAAGAGAGGTTAGTTAGTTCAAACCTAAAAAAAAAACAATTCAAATGACTATTTCTTTCACGGGTAGATTCTCTACGGTTGTCTCGTTATGTAATTTATTGAGATCTGATGAGTATCTCCAGAGATATGGAGATAAACACCTCAAACTTGTCACTGAAAATAAAGTAACGAAGAGGTTTCAATTATTATTATTGAGAAGGTGTTGCCCTTTAGTAAATTTTAACAAGATCTGATAAATATCTTTTGAGATATAGTAATTATAATCTAATTTAGATGCATACCTACTCATCTTCTTTTTCTAATACTAAAAGAATCTTTGTCCTGACATACTAACTGACTGACTGACTTAGAGACAACGCACAGCCTAGACCATTGGTCGTAGGGACTAGAGACTTAAAATTTTGAGGGTGTATTTATCTTAGTACGTAAGGGTGTATTAAAAAAGAATTTTCCAAAATTAACCATTAAGGGGATGAAACGGGGTCCAAAAATTGTATGGAGAAACAAGATTATATAGTCTTTTGATTAGATAGTGTTTTGATGCAGATATTTATTGTCACGAAGGCGTCCGCTAAGAAAGGATTTTCCAAAATTCATTCCTTAAGAAGATGGAACGGGGGTTCAAAGTATGCATGGAGAAACAAGATTAGATAGTCTGTTACATTCAATACTTTACATATGTATCTACCGCCGGCTAATCTCAGCACCGGCTAAGATGCTTCTCCGTAACAGAGAAAAAATGCCTATAAATGTAAAGATATTCTCAGACCAAACGCTTGCGCAGCAAAAATACCTGAAATCCGTCCAAGACGAGCTAGCTCGCCGTGTAGAGAGTGGAGAAACTAACCTTACAATAAAATATGTCAACGGTACACCCACGCTAGAAAGCCCCCTCCAAAAAACTCCAAGATTTACACAGGACAACAGGACTAATTTTGTTACTCCTACTACCAATTCTTTTCAATTACTCAACGATTATAACAAACTCAACACTAACAAATCACGGCTTACTTTTTTCTATCTCAATGCACGCAGTATACGAAAAAAAGGCAAATTCGACGAACTGAAATGTATTCTACGATGTCTTCCAGTAACAATACATGTTATATTAATAACTGAAACGTGGATAACTTCTGAAATACAAGCTTTACAGCTTCAAATGGAAAACTACACACACTATTACAACTACAGGAGCGATTCACGAGGAGGTGGAGTTTCTGCATATGTCCATAACAATTTAAAGCATAGTCTAAGTGAATCGAATTATATTGATGGTAATAATTATCTGTGGATAAAACTAGAAAGATACGCACTGGAAATAGGCCTCATATACAACCCTGGCGATACCAACTATAAGGACTTTTTAGAACAATATGAATCACAACTGCAACAAAGAAAAAGAACAATAGTTTTTGGAGATTTCAATATCGACCTACTAACAAAAAATAGGAATACCAAACTTTACAAAGACTTATTAAAGGAGGCTGGACACATAATACTAAATAAAATTAACCAGAAATATTGCACCAGAGAATCATATACGAAAAATTCAATCCTAGATCACGTGACTACAAATTTGTCCAATGAATATTATCATATGGCGATAATTAACTCTTCGATGTCTGATCATAAGCAAATATACCTGGAACTGAAGAAAACCAAAACTCCACCGAAATTACGGACACAGTATGATGCACTTAACTATGAGGGACTTTACAACACAGTAAACAATATACATTTTGATGAACTAGACAATGACTACCTGAAACTAGAATGTAAACAGGTCTGTTTAGAAAATAATAGACATATTAAAACAAAAATATTAAACCCCCCACAAAATGATTGGATACATAAAGGCATTATAGCTGAAATAAATCTAAGAAATATACTATGGAAGAACTATATAGAAAACCCTAATGACGACACCCTGCAAGAAAAATTTATTACAAAAAAAAAAGAAGTAGCTAAATTTATACAAAAAACTAAAAACTCCTATTACTATAAAGAATTCACAAACTGCGCAAAGAAACCTAAAAAAATGTGGAATTTGATAAACACCCTAGCCATTAACAAAAATAAGCAGAGTTGTGCTCCTCCAAAACTTTTTATTAATAATATAACCATTACTGATCCTGACGAAATTTGTAAAATATTCAATGATTATTTTGCCAACATAGGTTGTCAATTAGCTGATGAAATACCGAAATCTTTTCACGATAATCCGTCTCATGCATTATCTAAACCTCTAACACAGGAAAATCATAAATTATCAACACTCAATCCTAGCACTGTGACGGAAATTTTAAAAATAATCGATAATCTAGATTCTAGCTGTAGCACTGGAATTGATGGGATCAGCACAAAAGCGATTAAATGCATTAAGATCTTGATAGCACGGCACTTATGTAACTGTTTTAATAAACTTCTATTGAAAGGTGAATTTCCTGATACCCTTAAAGTGGCGAAGGTTACTCCTATTCACAAATCAGGATCGACAATGGACCCAGGTAATTACCGACCTATATCCGTCTTATCAATTTTATCAAAAATATTAGAAAAAGTTCTGTACAACCGGCTAAATACATACCTTGATTCTATTAATTTTATATCTGATCGACAATATGGATTTCGACCAAAGAGCAATACACTAACAGCGACAATCGACTTAGTTACTAAAATAAAACTTAACATAGATAGTAAAAATATAGTCTTAGGTATCTTCATAGATCTAAAAAAAGCTTTCGATACCGTAAGTCATCAACTACTCTTAAAAAAACTAGAAACACTAAATATAACCGATAATGCTCTAAATATGTTCAAATCTTATTTAAAAATAGAATGCAAGTCGTGAAAATGGATGACAATAAATACCAAAGTAACGCCGCGCATGTAACATGTGGAGTCCCACAAGGCTCAATCTTAGGTCCTCTTCTTTTCTTAATTTATATTAACAATATTCAGGAAATAGGACTACTAGGACATCTTACACTATATGCCGACGACACATGCCTTTTTTACTTTGGATCATCTATAAATGAAATAACTACACAGGCTCAACAAGATCTAGATACATTGTTTCAATGGTTTCAATATAATCTTTTGACAATTAATATTTCCAAAACCTGTTACATCATATTTAAATCCAAAAACAAAAAGATTCCTCCATTTACATCACTTACCATAAATAATGTCCCAATTCAGCATAAAAACTGCGAAAAATATCTTGGTCTCAGAATGGATAGTGCATTATCGTGGAACGCTCACTTAGAACATATAAAAGCTAAACTTTCGGCACTCCTCGGATCACTTCGCAATATAGTCAGATGTATACCTCGTAATCTACGTTATACTATTTACAACAGCTTAGTCAAACCGCATCTATTGTACCTAATCGAAATCTGGGGTAGTGCTGGTAAAACTAAATTATCAGAAATACAAATTGCCCAAAACAAGCTAGTAAAAATTATATTCAACTACCCTTTTTTAACATCAACCAACAAAATTTATAAGGACACCAACATTATGACCGTCCGACAATTGTATATTTATAATGTGTGCATTTATATCCGAAAAACATTAAATAAGACCATTCATACTAATTTGACATTTACTAAATTAAAAGAAATAAATAAACGAAACGTCCGTAAACATCGAGCTAGTCTTCTAGTGTTACCCAAATGTAGAACTAACTACGGCAAAAAAATGATAACTATTGAAGGAGCGCAACATTACAATAAGATACCCTCATACATAAAAAATGTAAACTCACTTAACGCATTCAAACATCAACTAGATAAATACATTAAGAACACCTTCTAACTATTGAATGCGTTAGGTGGGTAGTTTTTAGTTTTTATTGCAATGAGCACTGTAAAATATGAATTTTATTAGTATTACGACAACGATAATTAGTATTACTATTTAAACTCTGTTCTCAAGTAAGTGACTATTTTAAGTCTTATTGAGAATAAATTTCTTTGAACCATAATCTACTTCTGAAAATAAATAAGTAAAAAAAAAGGTACGCCGAATTGAGAACCTCTTCCTTCTTTGAGAAATCGGCTAAAATTGTAATGCAGGATTTTTTGAAATCAAGAGGGTGACATGAGGTAACAAAGTCTGAAAATCAATATGGTTTTTCTGGTTTTATTAAAATGAATCCCTATTTCCCTTAGTCATGCGATAATTTGAAAACGGGTGGACCGATTCGGCTAATTCTGTTTTAATGATAAAAAGATTTATACGAAAGAAACGTATTAAGTAAATGAAAGAAGTTTTTTGCAGGCGAAGCCGCGAGGCACTTCTAGTTAATCAATATATCGAAAACCCATCCGCAAATTTCTAAGTAAAAGTTATTTAATGTTAAATCAATAGCATCAGTGAGTTATTATAAAAGTTACCCCACTTTATGTTTAGATTTAATCTAACTAAACCAATGGTTGAGTTTGTAATGTATACCCTCGGTTGAGTAATTTTAACTTTGTTGTTAACTTGTTAACCGTAAAGTTAAAAAGCTTTTACAGACGACGACTTTTGACGTGCATTCAAGCCCCGGTTAATGAAAGCAAAATATTTTATTTAACTAAATATTTAATTTAATTTAATATGCTCCTATCACAGGTCACAAAGGTGTCAAGCAAATATCTACTGGTGGTAAGATCATTATATTAATATTCCACCTGACTTGCTAACAAAAAGTAGCTAACCACCATCGAGGAAAAATTGGCGTCATAACCTCACGGTGCTTCGGCAGCACACAGCCTTTGAGAGTCAGACCATTCTAGGCCTAGCGTCTTCACATCTTTGCTTACCACCAGGTGAGATAGTGGTCAAACGACAGCCTATCAAATGTAAATAAAAACACAAATTATTGTGCATCGTTGCTTTATAACTCCACGTCTTTATACAAGTTGTGTATTTTTTTTTTTAAATACATATGGTAGGCGTTTTAAAGATTAGATATTATGTTAAATATCGTATAGTATAACGCACTTCTGGCCAATTTTTTTAAATTCTATTAGATAATGACGCCTCACAAATATTTTAACTGAGATATGCAGTAATAAATGTTCTTCTTCTTCTTCTTCTTATGGCTTTTAAACGCTGCTTGACGTTATTCTGCTAATGTCAAAAGTATAGCCAGTGTACAGTATATTTACAAGAAAAACACCCGACAAAGGAAATATGTATAAATTAATATAAACATAAATAATTGCTTAGACTTATTACATTTGTTTTGCATTTAGAATAGAAATTTATAAACAAATATTATTAGATTTAATAAAATTACACATAATATATACAAACGGAGTAAACACATAAGAAGGGATCATTAATGTTCGTATTCACACATTTGCTTTTTGGCAGAATTGTGACAACAAGCCACAAAAGCTTTTTAACAAAGAAACTAACTAACATGTACTCCTAGTACCTAATACTAGTTTGGTACCTAAGTACCTACAATGCCCTCACAGCGATTTTTCTATTAACTTCAAACGCTAGCAAAGGCAGGGCGACGTGCTTTATCTACCATCGCTTTTCATCAGGTAGTTCAATGAAAAAATACTGCAATATTTTGTGATATATCACGTCATAATCTAGTGACTTTCATAAGAAAAAGGAAGTACGTTACGGTAAAGTGTATTAGATCAGGGGAAATTATGCTAAAACCGCGAAATGGGTTATGATAAAATATGGTATATGTATGGAGATATCATGAACTCTGGAAAGAAACCGTACTATAAATCATATAATATTAATTTATTAGTTTTTTTATTATATTATCCATTAATATCTGTCCTGCTGTCTATTGCCGCGAGAACCAAATGAGTATGCCAAATTTCAGCCCGATAGTTTCAAAGGAAGTAGGTGAAATTGAGATTGCGAAAGTCCAGGACGTACATACAAGTGGAGTTAATTTTTTTTTAAATATATTTTATAGGCTAGCGTTTGACCACTATCTCACCTGTTGGTAAGTGATGATGCGGTCGAAGATGGTAAGCACGCTAGGCCTAGAATGGGAACTGGCTCTCAAGGATAGCTGCCGGAACACATTAGATGTTTGGCGACAGATTTTCTAACCTGAGGGTGGTAGCTGGCCAGGCGGACACTAGATAGTGTCCTACCACCATGCGGGAGGGTTGTTGGTTTCTTAACGATGTTTTCCTTCACCGGACGGCCACTGTGAAAAGCGCACATAAATCTTTCGATAGAAAAATTCATTGGTGCATGGCGGTTTGAACTCGGTACCACGGCATCAAAGCCGCCCGTTCTTCCAATTACGCCACCGAGCCCTCAGGAATTATTAAAAAAAGCTTTAAAAAGATTATAAGAATTACCGACGAGCTACAACTGAACCAGTTTATACAGCAATTAACCTTAGCAAGCAATGTGTGGTATAACTTAAAACTTTAATAGGTAGCACTTTCCTTGGCTCTAAATAGTAGTCGTAATAGTCTTTATATAAAGCGACTTTTTGTTGCGCAACGCACAGTGACTGACCAGTCACTGTCGTATATCGTTGCTAAAATAACAGTTTGCATCAAATAGCCAAATATCGAACTCTATGTCTAGTAGCAGACAGATACACGTTGATAATAATGTGAGATATTTTTACAGACTGTCTCGGTTTACAAAACGAAAAAACTGACCTTAAACCACTGTACCAAGTTTGAGGTGCGTATCTCCATATCTCTGGAGATAATCATCAGATCTCAATTAAATTACAATGCGAACAAAAGAAAAGTATTCTCTCTGAAACGAGCAATGAAGAACTAAAAATTTTCTTACAGATTCATCATGATCATTAACAGCCAGTATTCGTCCACTGTTGGACATAGGCCTCTCTTATGGCACTACTTATAGATTATTTTTAGTGATATAAACCAAAAGCTACCAAAGATTTTATAAATTAATACACAGATTGTATTTTCTTAAAATTATTTTGAATTCCAAAACTACTTTAAAAATCTTTCGCAGCTAACCACAAAAAATCTCTTCACACAAAAGCTTGCATACCACTTTCAGCAACATGCAAATATAGCATGTTTGCACGCCACAGAGATTAAAAATAATATACCGTGAAAAGATTTTATTTTGACGTATCACCTTGGTACATTACTTTTATGGGTGCACTACATGAAAACGGGTGCAGCATTTAACGGCTCGAGTTTTTAATATGCCTTTTTGAAAACCCGACTATATGAACACATTTTCATACTTTTAAGGTAAGGACACACCGCAGCGTCCTGCGTGCGCGATCTAGGCAGCGATCAGTTAGCGCAGTAGTTTTTGTATCGACTGGTTCACACCAAACGCGATCAGAAAACAATTGAAAAGTACTAAGATCGCGCCCGCAGATCTCAGCCCGCCACCTTTAACGGTACCTTTAAGTAATTTTTTTTAAATTTGTTCCGCATTTTATATTCTTCCGACGTGGGCTGGAAACAATTTTAGAGCGGGTTTTATTCTAATACAGGTGAGGGTAATATTGGTATACCTTATACATTATGCATAATTTAAAATTGCTATTGTTTTCAGAAAGTACTCTCTACGACGTTTAATTAGATACTTTAAGCACGATAAAATTACGTTTATATTATTTTGAACATTTTCGCGAAAATTATTATTGTATAATGTGAAAATCATTATAATCTTCCGACCTATATAACGCAACGCGAAACACAGCCGGTATGTTCACATTAAACGCGATATAATAATATTTATTTTTTTACCAACTTCCACAATGAGAGAGGCAATCAATTCGTCTGTGTATATTTTTTAATATTTTATCCATACAAAACTTCGTCTAGAAGAAATAGCGTTTATCTAAAAGACCGCATTATGTGTGATCCTAGTAACTAATATCCTATTTAAAAGTGATTGGTTTCAAGAAATACTTTATTTAGACTACTGAACGGATTCCAGTAAAACAATCTCAATATGCAAATGATTAAGGAAATAGTAAGAATTACGTAAAGAAACAACGATAAGTACTTACGGTAATTAATAGTCGATAAACCTATTGTGATAAGAACGCTGCAACTAGAATACCTAAGTGTCTAGACTAGAATCGATTAACATGATAAAATTCTTCAACGATGCAGTTGGTAATAAATAATGCCAACATTACATAATAGGGTAAAACTACCAAATATTGGCAGTAGTCCAGATATTAGCACCTGAGTTTTAAATGAAAACTGTAAGTACAATAAAAAATGTATGAAACGTATATTGTAATATACTTCGATTGCAAAAATCATGCACAATAATAACTAACAATTTTGATTTAAAACTCAGGTGCTAATAACTGGACTAGTGCCAATATTTGGTCCTTTTACCCAAGCTAACATGAGCCAACAGGGTTAGCGCTACTTTAATAAGCCTGTGTGTTAGCACCCATGCTGTTGGAGCGATTAACCTCGTTAAATCTAGGGTATATAGATATATGAGTAGCCCATATTCCAAACTCCATCCAAAATTATTGTCCAGCCGTCACAGTGTGAACGGTTTTTAAATACACTGACACAATCACAAACAATCGCATTTGTTATAATAAATGCGCTAATGTCGCATATTGTTAGATAGATAAACTCTTTACTGCCATACCAAAGACATTGACACATACCATATCTGTATTATAGGATGTGTCTATGCCACTATCTCGCCTGGTGCTAAGCGATGACGTGTTGGAATATAGTGAAATAGCTAGGTCTAGAATAGTTTGACTCTCAAAGGCTGAGTGCTGCCGGAACACTATAAGGTTATGGCGGCAAATTTTCTCTTTGATGGTGGTAAGCTACTTTTCGGTAGCAAGTGAGGCTGAACGGCGGTATTCGGGTAATCTTGTCCGGTTTCATTAGATTTTCTTTCTCTTCAAGAAGACAATCTACTCGTAGTCGTTGGTAACTCGTATTCTATTAAAATAAAGTGTAACGCATCAGGTGTCCTATTTTTAATTAACATTTATTTATTGTACGCCACCGTCTATTACTTCCTGCAATTCTGTCCACCCAAAGGTTGACTAGCTGACATAGCTCAGTAGATTAGTAAACAAAAGTGGCAGTGGGCTGGTCATATCTGCCACAGGACAGACAACCGTTGGGGTGCGGGTCGGAACACCTCCTCGTGTCGTCGTCCCTGGGTATCGGCCGACAACTTTTCCCAGTCAAATGGGTTAAGTTGTCGATCGATAGCGAAGTTCCGACGTGAGGGGCTCATCCGCGTGTCCCTCTGATATTTAGCGGAGGGCACAGCGCGACGGGGCAGGGCGTGCTCGGTGGTGGGAGCCGCCCGGTGGTGGGTCTGAGCATAATGCTCGGGCTAAGTGGCGGGGCCGGCAACGGCCGCAAGAGGGCTGCTCGCATGTTTTTGTCATGCAAGCTAGACGGTGGACAGTGTGCGAGTAGGGGTAGTTGCCCTTCGCACACCTGTCATTATGAGGGACAGAGGGATGTGGTGAGTTTGGGGACAAGACGAGCCACACTCCTCTTAGGCTGTGGGTCTGACATGCTCGGACCGAGTGGCGGGGCCAGTGACGGTCGTAGAGTGGAGTCTCGCATGCCACTGGCACTGGCATGTGAGTCGAACAGCGGACGGTGTGCGAGTAGGGGTATTTGCTCTTCGCACACTTGTCATCAGAGGGACGGAAGATGTGAAGCCAGGTGCCACACTCCTCTGTCATTGTGGGGTAACTGTTGGAAGGTCGGGGGACTCTCCAACGGCTTGCACTCCCCACATGATGGTTGAAGGTTGACCTTGGTGAGTAGGGTCAGCCCTCCGCAGTGGTAGAGGCCCATTTGGGTCTGCCACCGGGGCAAGTTGGTGAATACTAGTGCAACCCCATCTTGCCCCACCACGGTGGATGACGGCTCACCCCGTTTATAGTGCGGTATCCTGCTCTTCAGGCAGCGAGTCCCACATAACTATCTCGCGCCCCCGGGCGAGAGGTATCCATAAAGGATATTTCTGGGTTAAAAAAAAGGACCGACAACCGTTGGGGTAGACTTGTACTAGAGTGGAAACCGCGGATCGGCAATCGTAGCGTAGGACGTCTTGTGACTAGGTGGAGCGACGACATACGCAAAGCGGTAGGCAGTGACTGGAAAAGAAGAGCCAAAGATCAGGCTCAGAGATCAGGCTCAGTGGCGCATCTTGGGAGAGGCCCACGTCCAGCAGTGGACTGACACCAGCTGATGCTAATGATGATGATGAAAAGTTGTCTGAAAGAGATCGCTGTTAGCGATAAGACTACCCGTTGTACTTTACCTCTGCAGTTATTTTCATTACCTATTGTTTTTTTCCTGTATGTTGGTATACAATAAAGAGTTCTTGTATTAAATTGTGCCCAAATTCGATTAAAGTAGTTCAAACGCCTGAATACGGGCTAACGACCAAGTGTATGTAATCCCGCAATAGGTGAGTATGCTTCTTGAATACGGATCTTACAATATTACGTCATTTTAGGTCTGTTGGTCACACGTGCCTTTAATTGATACAATTCGGGGCAAATTCGGTCAATTGAATGTGTCATAGACATTAAATGATTGCTTATTAATAGTCTATTGTTTGCCTTTTATTATAGTTAGGTATTGTGCAACTCCATTGATAAATAATCACCTGCGTTATCGAGCTGTGTTTTTGAAGTTATCAAACTGTCTCATTTTACAGTAGGTAAGTATTTACCATAGTAAAAAAAAAAACAAAATGTATTCATTATGTAAATTTTAAGGGACCCCAGATTACCAGTTCTCCGGACGATATGAGCCAGTCAGTTAATTACAACAGGCCACACAGTCACAGTTTCGCTTCAGGTTTCGGACTTAAGACAAACTCGAACCTAGGAGGCCTATTCCGTAGTGGTAATCCGAAGTATCGGCTGAAATTATCGGGCGTTTCCTACTACCGAATGTGTTTACATTCGCTTCGGTCGGTCGGTTCAGCTTATCATTGAGTCCGATTCATTTAAAATTTTATTTTATCGTAAACCCTACAAAATTAAAAAATCCCAACCGATAATATGACATCTATGATATCTATCTACTTCAAAGGTGGTCCCATTTGAATTTCATCGATATCTGATTAATATCTCCAGGGATATGGAGATTAACACTTCAAACTTAGTTCTGAAAATGACTAGCGTGGAATTTGAAGTTGAATTTTTTAATCTATTTTATTTGACATCGTCAAAAACAGCAGAAATGTTTTATGGCATTGTGTGCTATTTATAACAAGTAACAAAATTAAAATTTTGAATAAACACCCACGACAATGTCCTTTAAAAAGTTATTGTCATAACATCTATCTAAGAACCACCACTGATTAATTACGAACCGTTTAAAGACAAAATTGAACTAGTTTTGGAGATATAATATGGCGACATGGACTTCCACAAGCTAATGTTTACTGCACTTTAACACCTAATTAAGAACATGCACCTATCAAACACATACCCATAACTGAAAACTGAATCAAAATCGGACTAGTCGTTTTGAAGAAAAATGGCAACATGGTTTGCACAAACAAACAAACAAACATCCTCTCACCCCAAACGCATATACAGTCTCCGTTCCGTCGTGGGTAAAAAACTTATAAATAACTGTTATAGAATTTCCCCCAAATATTTACACCATACGTCATCGTCAGCGTATATTGCGGTGATGAAAAGAAAGCCCATCTTTCCTTGAGTTTATAATTTCATAATAAACTAAACTAACATGAATTATGAGTATTTATTTTAAATGCTTAATATAGTAACGTTTTATTACTGCAAGGCATGTTTCTTAGTTTTATTTACGGTAACTGATGTGGATTTCGTCAGATGACCTACATTAACCAACGAATTAGAGGGCCCAGTTGTATAGTGGAAGAATGGTCGGCTTTGACGCCAGAGGTACCGAGTTCGATTCATGCCATGCACAAATGGAGTTTTATATCGGAAAATTGATGTGTGCTTTTTCACAGTGGCCCTCCGGTGAACGTTAAAAACGTTAAGGACCCCCAACCGCCGCATGGTAGTACGCAGCATGACTGTGGCGACTATTCTAAGGTCTAGGCACTTCCGAAACGGAGAGGAGAGGATGTGCTAATAGCCAATAAAAAACCGTCCACTGCGATTTGACAGCGTGAAAAATCCATATTGACACATCACCGCTCAAGTCAGTTTTAGTCATGTTATCTAATTAACATTATCGTGCTTTAGTGGCGTCCTGCTCTAACAGTAGTCGCCTGGTTGGCGCCTACTATAGTCTACAAAAATAGTAATGGGTATAAATAGTCGACAAAAGTAGTAATGAGCACAACTTGGCGCTATCATGATTTGGATCGACAAATCTGGCCCTTTGTTAAAGTATTAAAATTGTAGGTCACTATTACTCCATTATAAACTCTAAAAACAAAAAAAGCCAAGTCAAATACTTACCATATTGATTTTAATATACAAAACCCCATATTCACAAATAACATTTAAAGTCTCATAGTGCTCGCGAACGCATAGTGTCAATTAAACCAATCCATAATTGACATTACTTGTGTCAAATCTACCATCTCCATCTACCATCTACCATATTTATGTCAAAAAAATCACGAATACGGCTGTAATTGTGAGCCTGAATACTTTGATGATCTGTAATTTAGTCAGTATTTTCAGTACAAAGTAAGCAAACTACTACTACTTTTCGCACTAAAATTTACAAACAATACAATCTTCTTTATAATTTATTTAATTCTTATTATTTATTATACACAGTATAAAACAAAAACGCTTCTGTACGTTTAGATCTTTTAAACTACGCAACAAATTTAAATGCGGTTTTCATCAATAGATAGAGTGATTTAACGGGAAGGTTTATAACCAGGATTAAACGCAGGCAAAGCTGCAATTTTTAAATTAAACTAAGACATTTTCTAAAACCAAGTATTTACAATCCACCATTATGCGTTTGTCAAAAATGTGTATGTTCTACCGTATTACTTCAGTCGATTTCAAGATCCTAGCATGCCTAAAATATATATATATCCTAGCCGCATGACTAAAATTGTCGAAAAATACGGATAATTTTATCCATATTCGGGTGGATATAAAAACAAGAATCGATAAGTTGAAAAAAAGTTATTTAAAAAACTAAAATAATCGACACCAAATGTCACGCTATATTCAGTACCACGTTTGAGGTGTTTATCGCCATATGTCTGAAGATACTTATCAGATCTCGATGAAATTACTATGGTATCACCCTTGGGATATCTCTTTTACAACAAAAAAATAATCATCAAAATCGGTTTATAAATGACGAAGTTATCCGCTAACAAACATTAAATAAAACGGTCGAAGTCATAAACCTCATTTTTTTAAGTCGGTTAAAAAGAACACTATACGTATTTATACGTTTTTTTTTCGTAAAACCAGAATATCTTCATACAATTTTTTTCAATTTGAAATAAAAATCTCTTAGAGATTTCCTCATTCCTCATTGAATAAAAATGTGTATGAAATGAAATTGGAAGCTAATTAGAATTGCCCCCGTTTGGGACCGGAATAATTGAATTAAAATCTCATCTCGACCCCCGCCGTCTCTTTCGTATCATATTCTATCGAAAATGTGATGAAAAATAATTAAAAATGAAAATTACTTTTCAGGAGAGAGTGAAGAAAAAACCGACAGACGTGATGTCATCATTTTAGAAACTACATTTGCATTATGTCTTTACAAATATTACGATAACTACTTATTTTAACTGTTTCAGCTGTAAGCAAGACATGATAAAAACCAAATCAGTAGTATCATATGTATTGATAATATCTTTAATATCAATATGAAAGACTATTTTCTAAATAAGATATGATACATAATAACTACCTCTCTAACTCATTGAATCAATAGAAATACTTTAGTTTTTAAACCGACTTAAAAAAAGGAGAAGGTTTTTTAAACTATCATAATAATTTTTCTTTAACTCTGTATTTATTTTAAGTCAATAATTTTAATTGCTAATAAATATTTGATAGTAAAATACAATGAAATATTTACTATAAAATATTATAAGCAATTATCTACATGTCATGCAGAATAACTAATATTATTTTACACGTTTAAAAGCAAACTTTTGTCCTATGACCTTCAGATAAATAATAAAACATATTATATCAACAAAAACATAAATCACAATAAGAAAAATAATAATACATAGAAATTTTACTATATTCTACCACTTAGCATACATAACACATAAAAAAATATTAATCCAATTATACGAACCTTTGCTTTCCAATAACGAAGCCACACAAAAGTCACCGAAAATTAGCACAACACAGAAGAAATATTAAACTAGTGCACAAAAATAGAAAGACACGTATACTTTAATTTTTTGTGTAAATGTTTTTTTTAATGTAATATATTTTTATTCGTAGATCGCGTTCGTAGCTGGCACAGACGGCGTAGCGGTCTGTAGAAAGGTCTACGCGGCACTGCCGCTACGGCTGAATTTTAGCGATGTGCGCAATCTAAGGCTGGGCACAGACTATGCAACGGAATTGGCCTAGCTTGATGCTCGATTAAATTTGGTTTTGTATTAACATTTTAACTATTATTGCAACACATTTGTTAAAAACAGTATAATAATACTAACACAAAAAGACAGGGCTCCAAAACTATTTTAAGTTAAGATAATTGTGTTTTACAATAAAGACATTTTGTATTTGTATTTTGTATTTATTTGTATGGCTCAGTTTGTTTATAAATATCGCAAGGTGTATAATATAAAAATATCAGATATATTTTACAATACATTTATTCATTACATAGATTCTGTGATGTTGTAAATAGCTAATTTTAATTCATGACGTGTAATAATATAAAAGCGAAATAACCCTGACATGCTAGAAGAAATTACAAGAAGGGTTATTAAGTGCATGAATATAAATAAGTTCAAATTAAACTTCACGTGGCGTAAACCACGGGGCGTACTAGGTCTAGGTTTTGAATATTATTAAAAGGCAAGAAGTTAAATAATTATTTAATTAATATACAAATATTGATTACTGAACATTTTAATTTATAAATTACAAGCGGCATCGGATCTTCACACTATTCAAAATATATTCCTAAACCTTCCTAAAAATAATTATAATCAGAATTAGAATCAGAATTAGAATTAGAATTAGAATCAGAATCAGAATCAGAATCAGAATCAGAATCAGAATCAGAATCAGAATCAGAATCAGAATCAGAATCAGAATCAGAATCAGAATCAGAATCAGAATCAGAATCAGAATCAGAATCAGAATCAGAATCAGAATCAGAATCAGAATCAGAATCAGAATCAGAATCAGAATCAGAATCAGAATCAGAATCAGAATCAGAATCAGAATCAGAATCAGAATCAGAATCAGAATCAGAATCAGAATCAGAATCAGAATCAGAATCAGAATCAGAATCAGAATCAGAATCAGAATCAGAATCAGAATCAGAATCAGAATCAGAATCAGAATCAGAATCAGAATCAGAATCAGAATCAGAATCAGAATCAGAATCAGAATCAGAATCAGAATCAGAATCAGAATCAGAATCAGAATCAGAATCAGAATCAGAATCAGAATCAGAATCAGAATCAGAATCAGAATCAGAATCAGAATCAGAATCAGAATCAGAATCAGAATCAGAATCAGAATCAGAATCAGAATCAGAATCAGAATCAGAATCAGAATCAGAATCAGAATCAGAATCAGAATCAGAATCAGAATCAGAATCAGAATCAGAATCAGAATTAGAATCAGAATTAGAATCAGAAATATAATCAGAATTAGAATCAGAATTAGAATCAGTATTAGAATTAGAATCAGAATCAGAAGTAGAATCAAAATTAGAATCAGAATTAGAATCAGAATTAGGATCAGGATTAGAATCAGAATTAGAATGAGAATCAGAATGAATCAGAATCAAAATGAGAATCTTGAAGTGCCTGTGCCTAGAAAAGATCATTGTCACACACGGGGTCATTGTTACCTAACCGCATCCATAGGCTTCATTTACTTAATCCCACATCCAATTAATAGGTGGTTCAAATGGGTGACTGCGCTGGTAATAAACGTAGTGAGTTCCGACAAAATAATCAGCCAGATGTTTGGACGTCGGTTCGGGAGAGTGGATTGAATTTTATTTTATATCTTATAGGCTAGCGTTTGACCACTATCTCGCCTGTTGGTAAGCAAAGATGTGGTCAAAGATGGTGAAACCGCTAGACCTAGAGGCTAGAATACTCTGAATTGAATCATTCGGTGTGTTTTCTAGTTTTTCATCATTCCTCCTACAATCTTACAAACGCATCGCCACTAACGCACTTTAAATTTCATAAATAATTGGAAAGGCTGCATTTGGGTATATATATATATTTAGCGTTGTAAAATACGTAAAACAAATGACGTATTTATTGATATTATCAGCCGTGGAATAAGAAAGTTTTTCGGTGAGAAAATAAATTGATTTTACTTTATGCAGGGTTTTTTTGGCACGAATCAAGCGTATATTATTATAACTTCAAATGTTTTTGTTTCTCACCAATAAACTAATGTTATAGGGATCAATATTCTTAAGTACGAATTAACATAAAAATAAAACCAAAATGTTAACAATGACTGATAAATAAAATACAAACTACAAATAAACAACAGTTATTTTTAGAAAAATATATTTTTTATTATAGGTATACTAGTTGTGTCTAAGTAGTATCATAATGGCCTTTTCTATCATATTGGCTATCACTATGAAAAATTTAAGCCAAATCGGTTCAGTCCAGTCATTTGACCGTGAAGAAGACACAAATTAACAAACGAATAAACAATATAACTGTTTCATTAAAAAAATTGATGTCCATGGTAATAGTACAAGCAATACGCTTGCATGATGGTTAACAATTACGTCTACCTATGAAGTGCGAGCCAAACAGAAGAGATGTAACTACCTGGGACAAAGACGTGCCTGCGCCTCGTTTTCTCTAGATATATGTTTTGTTTCGTTCTACTGAATGCATCGGGAGTACTCACGAGACATCCTTACATGACGTCACGTCCACGCCTCGTCCAAGCTTATCGTTTTTTCTGTCTAGCATGCGCCTTACAGATAGTTTAGCAAGCAAAACTCTGCATTGCCAGCATTTTATTGTAAGCACGCCATTACTCTGCGCTCGTTACCCGGAGACATTTTGATTTTGAAATTTATACATCCTGTGATTTTACTGGTCACTTATTCCTGCTAACTAAAATCATCTAATGAATATAAATCAGAATAAAATATTATATCTAGGTATATTTATTTACATAAATGTCTGCTCCTGTCTGTCAGTTTGCTGGACCCATTGGTCTATCTATTATTTGCCTCTTTTCTACAGAGCCCGTATTGTAGAATAGAAAAATTGATACTTTCCACCGCAGGTGAATACGTGAAAAACAAGTTATCTATAAAAAAATCTAATAAAAACCAAACTCAGTCCATTCTGTGTAAACTTAAATTTAGCAAGTTGTTTTTGAAAGCAAAACTCAAAACTAGAAAAGTTTTTACATCATTCTTGCTATAAATGTGAGAGCGGAACTATTTATGCCAGTTTCCGCCATAATTTTCCTCGTTTTCTTTATCAGCAATTCTGATGTTTTTCTTCGTAAGACACAATAGTCTGTAATAATCTGATCGGAAAAGAACAGATATGTAATACCAGTAGATTATTTTGATATTTATTGTTATGATGACAATGATTTGGTCTTTTTCTTTAAGTAGAGTCTGTGCAAAAAGAGAACCTTCGTGGCTTTACGATGAACTAGTATTTGGTAAGGAAGGTACCTAGTACCACCCGTTTATGATAAGAGTAGATACCTACCAAGGTATCAAACACTTTTAGTCGTATTGGTAATGACAGAGCAGTAGTCAACGCAACAAAAACAGTAAATTAGAACCATCAACCCGCGCGCCCTCAATTTCTACGACGGTTCTCTTTTTGCACAGACTCTATAAAATATTGACAAATAATTCTCAAGTACAAAATATATCTATCACTTCACATTATAAAGCAAAGTCCTCTACCGCTTTTGTCTGTCTGTCTGGCTGTTCGCGATAAACTCAAAAGATTACTCTCTAGTGAGTAATCTCTAAATTGAAGGAATTGAATTGACCAGCAGGCAGAAATTAGTGTCCTACCACCAAGGAGCCTCCTCCATCCCAAAGATTTCTTAAAGATGTTTTTCCTCCACCGGAGAACCACTGTGAAATGCGCACATACATTTTATAATAGAAAAAAAGAGGGTGTGTAAAAGTGAAACGTTCAAGTTGATTCAATTTATTTCTCAACATCACTAATTATGTATTATGTTTCTTTGAAGTGTCTCACACTTTATATTTTTGTAAATTGTTAAACACAATCCAAAATTTCATCGTACCGACGGGACTCGAACCCGCACCCCCCGGATTACACGTCCAGGTGCTCTGCCAATTAAGCCACGGTTCGATCCATCGATACGACGAAATTAGTGGATTGCATTTGTTAACCCAATTATGCATTGGTGGCGCCATCTATGACTACTTATTACGTAAGTTAATCATTCGGAAGAAATCATTACACGGACGTGTAATCGTGTAATCCGGACGTGTAATCCGGGGGGTGCGGGTTCGAGTCCCGTCGGTACGATGAAATTTTGGATTGTGTTTAACAAATCACTAATTATTTTTTGTACGACTCCATCGGTTGTCTGTCCCATCCATCTCCATCTGTGTCAACTTAGCGGGACAAATCTCTGAACGACCTCTCTTGACCACGATCAATGCAACATGGTCGAAACATCGAGTTAAATAAAAAAATATGTTTTAGGCGCGATAAGTCCCGTATTTAAATATTTAAAACTATGTGTTCAAATCGCGAAAGTTTAAAGTTTACAAATCCCTGAATGATAGCGAACACGTTCTCGTAGTTACGCCGTTCTTCAATAGAGGGCATTTATAAATATAAGATAATAACATGACGCTTACGTCACTTCCGTTGATTCAGACCGTGACTACGTAGTATTATTATCTTTTATATGCCGTGACGCTACGTCACATCCGTCAAATTTTACACCAGTGCGCCTAAAGAAATTTAGCTTCAAAAAAACCTTTTTGCGGGAATGTGAACACGCTACCTCTGGCATCAAAGCCGACCAATGTGCCACTGCGCTACTGTGCTCTCGAAAAATCATCCTACAAAGCTCATAACCGCTTCCTTTCAGTTTATATTATTAGCGCTTACGCCATCATGCGCAAATTAATACTCATTATTTAATTAATTAATAATGGCCATCAGCTAATTGGTGCTGGAACAAAATATATTTAAACAGCGGAGTTACAACGGAAGTTGACCATGTGCCCGACATTTACCATTTACCTAATGAAGGTCACATAATAGTTTATATAGTTAGCTCATAACGCGTCGAGGATTCATTTACATTATTGTTTTTATATCTTATAGGACGTTATGTATGTAATATACGTTTGACCACTATCTCGTCCGGTGTTAAGCGATGATGTGGTCGAGGATGATGAATACGCTACGCCTAGAATACTCTGACTCTCAAGGGCTGTGCGTAAGGTTATGGCGGCAGATTTTCTCCTTGATGATAGTAAATTACTTTTTGGTAGCAATTGAGGTAGAGAATGTATATAATATGCTCCTTCTACCTATTGAATAAACTAAATTAAATTATTTAATAACCTTGATCTCGGTAAAATTCATCTATGGTGTAATGATGAAAACGCAATGCATATTTTATTGCTCTGCAAACTCTGCATTCAAGATCCTGAAGAAGGGTTATTTATTGATGAAATGTATTGATTATTATTATTTATTTATCGGCACACAAAACAAAATTCCCTTAGAACTATACAAATATAAACATTGTAACAATTATGAGCTGAAAAAAAATCCTAGACCTGCAGTAGGGCTATTCTGTACACTAGTTTACGCATCTCGCGGTGCGCGCGAGCGGTGAGATTTGTATTTCGTATTACGAAATTCAATCGTATTACGTTTTGAATTTCGTACTACGAAATTCACCGCGGATTCCGCTTGCGAGATGGGTAAACTAGCTTACAGAATAGCCGCCCTACAGGGATGGCGAACCAATGGCACGCGTGCCTATTAATGGCACGCGACACAATATTTTGGGTACGTTACAATGTATTTATTATACACTAAGACAAAAAAGTGTAAATATTAAGTGTAAAAGTGTAGGTATTATATTATGACGAGCGATCGCGAGTTATCCTACGATACGGAGTATTCTGATGCGGTGCTCGGGATGGCGTCAACATTATTTGATGGCATGTCTATGGCGTTATTAAACATTTCTTTAGAAAAAATGGCACGTTGATTAATTAAGGTTCGCCATCCCTGTCCTAGACTATGTGTGCACATATGCGGTTACATTTATAGATGTAATACAATGGTGAAATTACGATTCACCAAAGAGGATACCAAATCAGATTGGTTGATTTGGTTTGTGGATAATATATATTTCTTGAATATAAAAGATTGGCAATTAATATAACAACATCCGAGTAGACAAGTTCTAGAATGGAGACCACGGCTTGACAAACGTAGTGTAGGACGCCTTCCAGCTAGATTAAGCCATGATATAAGCAAGCTGGCTGGAAGCGATTGGAAAAGACTATGTTCAGCATGCCATACGAAAAACCTATGTCCAGCTGTGGACGGAAATTGGCAGATTATGATGATGATGATAACAACATCCAACATGTGAATCCACGTTCATACCCTGGTTATTATTTCAATACTTATATGTCGCCTAAAACTACAAATCACAATTTTTTTAACGGTTCATTATATTTACTTATAGGCTTGACGTAATCTGCTAATGCAGGAATACTGTTAATTATTTCGCGGTATTATGGTGTGGTCCGGCAGACCGACACGAATATGGGCGGGCCTCATACTGAATTATACGCATAACTGAATATATTTGTGTTATGTTTTTAATCAGTCTATGAGCCAGTGTGTTTTGGCGTGACACGCGAATAAGTATTAAAACACTATATAGAAACAGACAAAAAGTTAAAAGCAGTAATGTCAAGGCCACGTTGTAGAAAGGGAAAGCAAATGTTGATGAAAAATGTACCGTAATTTGCTGGCGTTTTTTATTATTAGCCACTTTAAAAAATACTCGTAAGTTAAATATGTATACTTGACTCAAATAATTCAATGATACCAATATAAAATAAGTTCGTCATTTCCGCAATCCGTTTTGATTTTTTTTTAATATTGTGACACCTTTACATCTTACAGATATATTGACGCCTGGTGGTAAGCAATGATGTGGTCGAAGATGGTAAACACGCTAGGCCTAGAATACCCTGACTCTCAAGGGCTGTGTGCTGCCGGAACACCGTAAGATTATGGCGGCAGATTTTCTCCTTGATCGTGGTAAGCTACTTTTTGGTAGCAGTTCAAGCAGAATATCGATATAATTAGCTGTGGACGAATACCCGTGCTGGGATTTGAACCGGTGACCTCATGCTTAGAAGTTGAGCCATCTATCTATTACACTAGCGCGTCTCTCAAAAAATCACTCGCCCTAAATGGTGTTTCAAGGTCTAATGAGAATCTTCAATGTTCAAGGTCAAAACACTACTTCAGCGAGCAAGAAAATTGATTTGCGCCGTATGTAAATCTTTGTTATCATTTTTAACCAACTTAAAAAAGGATGTTTCTAAATTCGTCCGTATATATATCTTATATATATACATATTTTATGTTTGTTCGCGGATAACTTCGTCGTTGATAAACCTTTATTTTAATGATTTCTTTTTTGTTGGGAAGGAGATATCCCAAGGTAAGATAAGTAGAGATATGGAGATAAACACCACAAACTTGATACAGAAAATTAATAGCGTGGCATATTTGAAGTCGGTTCTTTTAGTTTTTTAAACGATTTTATATATAATATCGTTTATATTATCTAACGGCGACAGTACTGGGAGCCTAGACAAGTAGGCATCGCTGCGTGTCGAATCAATTTCGAAAATCGATTACGTCTGTACAGCAAATCAACGACAAGGCAAAGCGATCATTCAACAATAATTAACTTCTTGGAAATGGTTGACACAATTGACAAATAAATCGGTGAACATAGGTACTATCGAGGGACAATAGTCCAGTAGCACCTTAATGTTCATAGTAGCCTGCACGATATTTCTGTCGAATGTTCCAACGCAAACAATAACACGTTAGTATGGCATAGACGGCATGCTTAGCCAGACCGCATATGAATAAAAAGGTGAAACGTAGCGTCAGATACATTTGGTAAACATCAAATAAAGATAACAATATTCCACTGAATGCTCGTTTTCTTTTTGTTGAATTAACATAACACAGAGTAAGCCACGCAACAAGTAACGGATGCTTAAATTCAAATGATACTGTATCAGCATCTTAGTGTAATGGTTAGATAGATTCCTTTAAAAGCGGCAGGCCCGAGTTCGAATCTCTATCACCTGAATTCTTTTTGTTTATCAATTATTAATAGCTTGTATTATTTTATTTCTGTTTATACAAACTTAGCTAATAAAGGTAAATTTACCATCTATGTTATATGAGAAATAAAAAAATAACACGGTGATGTTATCTTAATAGTTTTTGGGGAAATATTTATTTGTATAATAAGAATACACAGCAAACATGTTTTTAAATAAACTGATTTACAATACATTGAAATATCTCATACTACAATTTTTATTTCATAATACTTATATTAAATTGAAATTGCCTATATTGTCAATTTTCTACTTTGACAAAATATCACTGTTTTGGTTGCATCTAATAACTGCTCTTACCTAACTATTGATTATTTGAGGTTATAAGCTTAATTATTCATTTTCTCTAGGAAAAGAGGATTGAAGCTTAATCCTTTATAATCATAACTTACATAATTGCTTATTACAAATTATCACAGCCGGCACATCGCCTAGTTTTTAGATACTTTTAAATTAATATTTCGTGTGACTTCTATTGTTTTCGATGTAGCAAAGAAGCCACAATATTCGCACATATTATCTCGGTGCCACGTTAATTTCCCCAAACTGCATCCAGAAAGACTACAGCTGCTTAGCTGCTCAGGACATCTATCATCTCGTACTTCTCACCTTTGCATTATTAAACCCCATAGTGTGCGGCGAACTTTCCGTAATGATGTATCAAATTCTTCTGAAAAACGCCAAATCTAATTAACACACTTTTATTACTTTTATTACCAATCTACTTTCACAACTACGATTTCTCATCACTTAATATCACTCAGCAATAACTAACACTTATGCCGTTTCACTATACATTTGAGATAATATAATTTATTTAGTCCATTTCTATGCAATGCCTCAATATTCGCTGTTTCTAATAATTATATTTGCTTGCATTTTGATTTTTTAAGTTATTTACTAACCAAACTTCAACCACTACCGAAGTTCACCAACCGACAATGTTTGTTCATTCATTTATGCCATCAATACATTTTGTTTCAAATCTACCCTCATTATTTGTATAACTGATAAAAGAAGCAAATCTGGTCTAGCTATTCTACTAATTAATACATGCGCTCTTTCTAATTGGTTCATAATGATAGAGAGCGATATATGGGTGTATATCTTTCTCTTTCATTATGTTATGTTCGAAACGTCTTATAGAAGAAGGTCGTATGTGCATATTTTGCTGTCATGCTATTGCTTTTTGAGACTGCTAATCCAATTATGACCAATACTGTACATAAAATAAACAATAAACATACAGACGAACTGATAATCTCCTCCTCCTTTTTAAAGTCGGTAGTAATCACTATTGCACCTGTATTACGACGTTATATCTGAGTTCATTACACATTCACAATAGCACATCTGATTACCCACGTGACATGACGTCTCATTGTCTCTCCGGTAACTGTGTGAGTTGTACGTGTTAATCATCTATTCTATTACTCATTGATAATACCCTGTTATATGGATACATACAGCATCTTTACTTTCAAATAGCGGCCTGAATGATACTCGTATTCAGCCGTAGCGTTTATTACAACATTTAATAAACTGGCTTATTCTGACACTAAGGCAATACACTAGAGAACAGTGACCACCGCGTGACGTGCGCCCACCAGCGCAGCGAGGAGGGGACCCGAGGCAGCGGCCGCGCGTTACCAGAACCGACGCTATGGCACATGAGTAAAGAAGTACTCATGTGGTTATGGCGTTTAAATGAAGGTACAGAAGATCTAGTATATATAACATATATATAAAACTGCGACGGGAATTGCTGCGATGCGATTTTGTTTAGCAAGAGGTCTGTCTGCCTACCACGGTTCGGGTGACCATTGTTTCGATGACCTCACGTGTTATGCCTACTTGCCTCAAATTTGGGCTGCTGCTCAGACAACGTAAGCATAATAATATCATTCAAAATAATTTGTTTTTCTAATACTAGATATAATATATGACCAGTGCTGTGGCGAAGCTACCTGGTCCTACTATCTTTCGCTACCTGCGTGACTATGATAGGTAGGTAGGTCGTCGACTGAAGAAACTCAATCTCTGATCTCGTTCCAATACTTATATTTCGATTTGGCTAATTGCTATACAAATGCTATACAATACAAAGCACATATTATTATATGGGATACAAAGGATGTCTGATACACAGGTCCTCGACCCGGTTTCTACCACCTCGAATAATGAAACCGTGGGCCGAACAAATATAATATATCTTTTACAATAATTGCTTAGTAGGCCTGTTGTCATTGTTTTGCCATTATTTCTGTTTATTACCTGTACCCTTATGATATTATTATATATTATGAGATATTATGAGTTTTCATCGTAAACGCTTTAGTAAGATCTCACATTGTTTTCGACTTATTCTGGCTCCCTGATTGGTCTAAATTTAGTGAAGTATGAAAACCACCAAAGGCGCTGTACTGTTTTTCATTAAAAAAATTGTTCGATATTCGATATCAAGTTTTGTATGAAAACATGTACTAAGGTACAGGTTAAGTGACGATGCGATCGACGATGTATCACATTTACCTAGAAGATACCTGTTCACTCGCGATTTGAAGACGCCCGGGTTGTAGTTACTGGGAAACATAGACACCGGCAAGGAAACCCATTCGTTGTCAGTACGTATGATAAATGATGAAGCGAAACGTTTTGTACGGGTAGATGGAACGTCCACCATGAAGAGATGGCGCACATCGGTACGTCTGGTTGTCTAAGTAGAAGAAAAGGGATGGTGATATTTTTACAATTCAGCAAACTATGCACTTTGAACCTTGCACTTTTGTATTAGGTCACGTCTAAGTCAGCTCAAGCTCAGGAGGCAGGTGTGCAGTAAGTACAACAGATGCGACGTCGTAAATCCACGCTAAGTCTACGTGAGGCTTAGACAAAATGTTCACTCTCCGACACTATATATAGAGATGTTGATGTTGGTAGGATATTCTACTAGTTCATAATGTGTTAAATGTACAGTTTTTCTTTAATTAACGATAATTGACTGTAGTGTTTAAATTTATTTAACCCGATTTTTTTGTAAATGTTAATTAATTTTAGCAATAATTTGTTTTCTTTCTTTTTACACAAATTACATTTTGAACTTTAGCTTGATTCTTAAATGTTACTCATCTATAATTTTATATGCCTGCAGTCTTTGCCTGTAATTATAATAACATTTAGCATAATAATACTAAGATTTTGATTTTTTAAGGGTTTATAATGTTGGCGATCTATTAATTAATAAATAAATAATTTTGCATTAAGCAGCAGACAGTGACCTTAATTTAATGTTTTTATATGTAGGTTTTAAATAGCCTATATTATAGTTATAGGAGTAGCTTATATTAAAGTTATAAAAGAAATAAGTATAGAATATAAAGTTTAAAATTAATTTTAATTAGTTATGTTGATGATTTGTCAGTTTGTAGAGATATCAACACCAATATAATAAATGCAAAAGTCAGTTTGTATATTTGTTTGGGACTTCTTCACGGTCAAACGGCTGGACCGATTTAGCTGAAATTATGCACAGGATAGCCAGTATTATGAATTACGTTATAGGATACTTAGTAACGCGGGCGAAGCTGCGAAGCGTAGCTAGTAATAAATATATTATGCATTTCGTAGAAATATGCAACATATAGATTTTAAATCGGGAATTTAACGTGACTTACGCGATGTCAATATAGCGATCGACATATGTTTCGGCCTCATCCGGAGTCCTTCTTCAGGATCTTGAGTGCGGGGCGCTCGCCGACGCTCGACATCGCGTAAGTCACGTTAAATTCTCGATTTTAATTCTATAAATATAAAACGTTCGTTTTTGTATAATATATTTATTAGTAGCTGAATATATATATTTAAAAACACAAAAATTTGTTACTGTCCGTTATAGAATTTGAAACCTCAAACCAATTTAATTAAGGTTCTAATAAGAGGTTCCATTTAACACTCCCCGGATCACACATAGCACTGAAGCCTACGGATGCTATTTCCACAATAAAACTGCGACCCAATTGTCTGGAAAACTATGAGCATTGTTGTTTTTCCCATTTCCCAGACAAAGGAACAAAGAATGTTCGGAGTGACTCAAAGGCAAACTTGTGTAATGACGGCTTACGGTATGAACACACGTACAGCTTATTTTTAATTCTGTAATACGTCTGACCTTATCTTAATATGAGAAACTAGCTATGAGCTATGATACCTGCAACTTCGTTCACGTACACCGAGAATTTAATAGCCTATGTTCATCCTCATGCAATAAGTAAAGTATATCCTTGTAAAATTTCAGTAAGATCGGATCGTCCTTTTAGGCGTGATTAGGTAATAAACAGACAAAGTAACATAGTGACAGAGTTACAAACATTTTTATAATATTATTTATATTAGTATAATGAAATATACATTTGCGTAGGGTCCGTTTCCGCCAGCGATTGGGTAGAGAGCTTAGTGGCGCGCGAAGAAAACAACCGCAAATTGATTACTTTATTTTCCTAGCATCGCTCAGCGCAACTTTAGTGGAAAAATGCTAAACCAAGCGGGTACGCGGAATCTTTTTACATGCTTGCAATTTTCCTACGAAAGTTGTGCATGAAAATTTGCGGACCATTTTTCAAAGACTTACTGATATACATTTGGCGTACTTATATAAATTCATAAAACTGAAAGTATTATAACAATATTATAAGTCAAGTCAAAGCATTTATTCAGTATAGGGCCAGATTAAAAATTTGTACTCATACACGTCAAATAACATTCAATAGATCATATCAATAATAATTATTCTAAAAATAAAAAAAACATAGGTTAATTTTATTGCATGGAGGGTAGAATTGCTTTGAATAAAAAAAAAGTAATCATAATCATAATCATTTATTCATTGCAAATACAGGTCATAGTGGTCTTACAAAATTAATTTGTGCTGCTGTATTTTACCAGACGGCGTGCAAATTTCAATATAAAAATTCATAATTTAAATTAAGGAATAAAAAATTTAAATTATTAACGCTCTAAATATAAGTCGATAGCGCAAATAAGTAGTCAAAATAAAAATTAAAAATAACGAACAATATTAGATCAAATTAGACACATATAAACACATTATTACATTCATGTCATGTCAATAAAAATGTCATAAAATTCAATTTAAATTATACTTAGTAATATCAAATATCAACGAACTTTTGCCAATAAATTCTAAGTCAGTGTAGATTTGACTTACAATTCTAAGTAAATTTGTCATTCAAATATTCATTGATATCATAATACGCCTTATTAATTAGTAAATTCTTCAATTTATGTTTAAATAATATTAAGTTTTTACTGTGCATTATGTCTTTAGGTAGATGGTTAAACAACTTAATGAGCCTTTCATCTAAAGGTCGAACGTCATACTTAAATAAACTGGCCAAGTGCAAGTCGGACTCGCACTCGTAGGGTTCCGTAAAACAGTAAAGTATTCTATAACTATGATTTTTCGCAACTAAAAAATTAACTTTGTTTTTCATAGTGTTTGTATGAAAAACAAAGTTTCTTTGCGGTCGCTATATCTCAAAAACTACTGACTGTTCAAACCAATTTTCGTTGTTAGTTTTTATTGAGATATAGAGCATATATTTTTTTTAGATTTTTCACTCCCATACTTTAAAAGTTAAAGGGACAATAGGGACTTATTGCGCTCAAATTTTATTTACTTTGGCGTTTCAATTTTTTTAAGAAACCCAAAAATTTGCTTCCAATACCTCATATAATATGGGATAGCCCACAAAAGTTATAGTCGCTTGTGCGTCTACGCGGCTACACGAGTATGTAACTAACTACCTACAAAGAGCTACGTAAAATCGAATTACTACGAAAATCGTAGCTCTATAGTCTACATTCCTCAATTGCCTTTCAAGTACGTGTTAAATAAATCAACGAGTATATTCTATTCCACGCCTTAGACAATAAAAGCAGTCTAATCAGGCTCGTCATAAAGGCTTCGCAGTAAAATGAGGCGTCATAAACAGCGGTGATTACTTCCCACAGCCTTAGCATTTATGTACTATCATTATAATATATGTACACAAAACGATCAATGCTATGTGATGCAGTGCTGTTGACCCTAATACGTGCTTGATAAGACAATAATTTGAAAAATTGGTTTAATTTGACTTAATTGAGCAGTTCATTGCCACGTCGCGATTTGATTTTTTTTTCTAAATAAAGCTTACTAGTAATTTGTGTTGCACATTACTAGTATTCTTGTTAACCCCTCCAACTAAACTAAATATGCTTGTGTCTGTAATGGGTTCACGTCAATAGTGCAATTGGTGGGGATCGAACATACGACTTCTCGATCGCCAGTCCGACACCTTATCCACTGGGCTATTAATCATCATCATCATCTTCATTATAAGCCGGTGTCCGTCCACTGCTGGACGTAGGCCTCTCCCAAGGTTCGCCACTGAGCCCGATCTTCGGCTCTTCTTTTCCACTGGGCTATTGCCGCTATATAAATTGCATCAAAATGAAATTTTCACATGAGATAAAAATGTGTGAGCTTTAATATTATAGTTTAAATTAAATTGATATACCTGATGACACTAAAACTTGATGAAATCTAAAATTTTAAAACATTTACTTATTATTAGTTACTACTATAATATTATACTATAATATATATATAATATACTATTGTTAATTTACTGACATACATATTGTGATCCTTACCATTTCAATAATTTTAAGACAAACTATTATTGTCATTGTAATTGTTATACTCGTAATAATAGTGAATAAAAATCTGAATCTGAATCATTACTGTCATAATTTACCTTATTTAGATAATTAATTTTTATTAATTCTACCCTCCAAACAAGAAATATTGAGTATGTTTTTGTCCATTTTTATCTCCTGGATGCTACCAAATAATACATGCAAACTAAGTCCGTTGCAAAATTGCAATTTATTTTCTCACCTAAAAATAAAAACACACTACAAACCAAAAAGAAAATTACCTAGCAGAAAAATGTACATTGCTTTTCTACTAGTAGTCTCTACGTTTTTGTAAGTGCTGGAACTAAATTATTATCAACTGCAAACTTTCTATCTTAATGTACTTTTGAACTTGAAAATAGACTTTGGCAACCTCGTTTCGTTTATAAAAACACTAGCTGTGCCCCGCGGTTTTACCCGCGTAGATATCGTTTCCGTGGGAATATCGGGTTAAAAAGTACTCTATGTGTCATTCCAGGGTCTAGGCTATCTACATACGAAATTTCAGCTCAATGGGTTGAGTAGTTTTAGCGTGAAGAAGTAATTAGTTACTTACTGTACTTACTGTATGTTAGCATACACACAAACTTTCGCATTTTTTTGGCCAATATCTCACCTGATGTTAAGTGATGATGCGATCGACGATGGAGAGTGCTTACCCAGAAGCTACCTATTAACTCGCGATTTGAAGACCCCCATACTGTACATAAAAGGAAACACAGACTCAGGCAGAGTATTCCATTCCTTGGCGGTTCGTATGAACAAAAAAGCAAATCGCTTCGTTCAGGTAAATGGTATATCCACCATAAATCGGTGGCGTCTTTTAGTATCTCTGGATGTTCGATTATAAAATTATAAAATGGGGATGGCGGAACAATAATAATAAGTAGGATCGGATTAATAAAAAGATACAAATATGACTGATCAGTTGGTGGAGTGGTTAGTGGCCTGTCCACGAAACTGAAAAGGTTAAATTCTTTCAATTTAAATTTCCTTTTATTCACACGGGACAATCCTTTCTGTGATCCACACACACAAGGTTATGACGGTTGATTTTATCCTTGATGGTGGTAAGCTACTTTTAGCAAGTCAGGCGGTAGATTATATAATGCAAAAGATTTCACTTCTACAGCGAAATGAAAAGAATAAGTATCAACTTTAACTAAGAGATGCACACAAGAAGAGAAGTGAAGACCATTACTTCTTTTTTTCATATCAGAAGAAACTTCATAAAGCGTTATCGTATGTGCAATTATGTGCATTGCTGTAAAAAGTCACTTTTATTACAAATCACAAATTTTTATTACAAATTCGACAAGAAAATTAAGAAAATTGTCGATATTTTTCAACATAAAACCTTTGAATTAAAAGATTTTGGGCTTTTATTAGAATTATTTCCTTCATATGAGTTAATTCTGTAAAAAAGAGATTACCAGAGTGTATTTCAGAAGAAATAATTTGAATATTGAAATACTTTCTATTTCGTTAATTATGTTTTTAGACCTGAACCTCTTGTCGTAGCTGTATGAAATTTGGCAAGCAGCAAGTCCATAAAACAGACAAGTTCTTAAAATCAGTTGTAACTTTTTTTATTCTGTGTTTTTGGAGAAAATTCGGCCCAAAGTAAAAGTTCAAATATCGTCTAAATAAAAAAAAATGTGATGTCTTGATTTTTTCTCAGAAAATAAAAAATTGTAGTTTGCCCTGAAAGACCTATCCATTGTTCATAGTCTCACAAAAAAACTAGGGCTCTGGTCTTTATAGTTTGGGGGAAAATTTAAATAAATTGCAACATTTCGGGGACTAACTCGAAAACAAGTAAATTGCAATTTTCTCGAAAACTATAGATTTTCGCGGAACATACCTGGGGGTTTTCTGGGTAGCCCTTGGAGTCCTCCATCGATGGTTTTCGTTTGGACCATATGAAACCCGACACCCTGTACATATATATGTATTATATTATATATAATGTGTGTATTTGCGGATAACTTCGTCGTCTATGAACCGATTTTAATGATTCTTTTTTTTTGGAAATGTGTTATCCCAAGGATAGTATCATTTCATCGAGGTTTGATAAGTATCTCCAGAGATATGGAGATAGGCACCTCAAACTTGGTGAAGTCAGTTCTTTTAGTTTTTTATATTATATATATATATATATATATATTCTTAGAGACCAGAAGTGAAAAAGGCTAAAAAAATAAACACTATCACAATACCCACAGCTATATAATGCCACAGAACCTGAACATAATAACAATTACATAATGTGTCTAAGCTAACAACATAACCGTTACGTCCGAACCTTACGACGGCCACACGAAGACTGAAGATTGATACCCGCTCGCTGTCCGCTTTTATACTATCGAGCCCAGTCGTAGCTTGAGGGTATTTGAAAATTTTCTAACAATATATAAATATTAAATATCTTTAAAAGAAATTAAAAAAGTCCATGCAAGCAAACCAGTGAGTGAATCAACTAATCTCCCTATCAGGAATTTCTAGAATGTTTGCTCTTTAGATTCCAATTCAATGTATATAAATAAATATAAATAATAATAAATAAATTCTTTATTTTCTCCAATATACAATGTTGCCAATACAAATGATTCTTAACTAAAGTGAGACTGATGCCTGTGGTAGGTTTTACAGAAAAACCTGTATTACAGGACACCATGCAGGACTCCCCGCTTATAATAATTCTAGTGTTTGGCATTATTTAAATAATACGTTTTTTTAAAAAAAAAAAGGAAAAAAGTAATGATAATAATAAACAATATAACCAGTATTTTACATTTATGAACAAAATTGTAATAAAAATTAAAATAAATGATTTTTTTTATGAGTAGAAGTAACTCGTATAAGCTGACTTAAATGGAGTTCTATCATAATATTAATCGTAATAACTTATTATTATATACTAGCAGCCCGCCCCGGCTTCGCACGGGTAGAACATATATGCCTACAAAATTTGCATCAGTTTGTTGCATCGAATATAAAATACGAACATATTTAACAACCATCGTCATATTTCATCCAATTTACACAAAACCTTAACGAATTATGCACCTACCCCTTCCTCATAAACACTCTGGCTATTGGTGAAAACCGCATGATAATCCGTTCAGTAGCTATTGAGATTATTGCGAACAGACAGACAGACGCAGTGATGAACTTTGTATTATAATACTTACGTATTGATATTGGACGGCCCTTTGGCGTAAAGGATAGTTACCCTGATTCTGACCCGACGGTCGTTGGTTCTAATCCTAGCTATATACCTACCAATGAAAGTTCTATATAATATATCTATGTACCTATGTATATCTATATACCTACAAATGTGCATTCATGAATCATTAGTTTTTGTACAGTGGTAGTGGAATCATTAAATCTACTATTAAGTAGCATACCACCAAGGAGTACATCTGCCGCCGTAACCTTACGGCGTTCCCCGACGTAAATTGTAGGGGTAATATACGTTTAACGTGTGTATCTTTGTGTCTGTCTGTAGTATCTTAGCACCTAACCGGATGAACCGATTTTGTTTTTATTATTATAGATAGTTTTTTTTTGTTTGATAGATGTCTTCATCGAGAGTTTTCTTAGCTTTGATTCATGAAAATTCGTTCAATCGTTATAAAATTATGAGCTTTTTTCTAGTTAATTGCGCTATGAAATCAACTTTCATATGTCTGATCAATTCGAAAATCTTCTTCTTCAACGATATTGTAAGAACATGGAAGCCTCCTGGACTCTACAGAATACTCAAATCCTCACCAACTTACAGCTCAGATTTTAAATTTCGTGTTAAGAGTCATTGGAAAAAGCTATTATACATAGATCAGTCGGGGTGGTTTAAAATATTATATTATATTATTATATATATAGATGAATATTATTTTATACAATAGATCATATTATTATACTATATTGACTTCAAATTGATTGTGATCGGTGGGGATCTACAGCATAGCTAAGCTTATAATAATATTTTCGTAGTAACTATGACCTAATCTGTGGTTTCACTGCAAATATTTGAATTATATACTGTAAAGGACAATTTTAATCTATAATATGTAGCCAAGCTAATTAACGTAATTATTTGGATAAGGATTAATACTATATACTTGAAAATAGCCTTGGAAGTTATGTAATATTTTTTAACAAAAATTTTAAGATTAAAATGGTTACTGTGAGTCAACCTTAAGAGATAGACATATGCTGTCCTAGACTTTTTTGTAGGTTATTAAGTTGTACAACTCTTGCATAGAAAATATTCTTCTATCTATTTTCAATTAAGCAGCGTTCGTAAGAAACGTGTTTTTTCAACCGTTTATTTGCCGACTTAGGTTGCAAATTAGGTCTCCACGAATGTAACTTTGATTTAAACGGGATAATATATAGCCTATTTTCATTCTGAAAGTCCATTCTATGTATTAGTGAAAGAATTTTTTAAATCGGTTCAGTAGTTTTTGAGCTTACTCATTACAAACATACAAAAATACAAAAATACAAATGTTCTCTCTTTATAATATTAGTATAGATTTATAATTAAAATTCCAATTAAGCGTTGTGCTTAACCATCGCGCATACATGTGTTATGTGTGTGTGTGTGTGTGTGTGTGTGTGTGTGTGTGTGTGTGTGTGTGTGTCGTGTATTTGTGTGTTTGAATGAGAGATTGCAGGTGTACATGAGTTTGTCTGAAAGCGAGAAAAAGAGAGATACTAAAGAGAGTTTTGAGGCAGTATCAGTTTACAGTTTCAATACAGCCAAAAGGTTTTCTGTGCGTTCGTAGTTGTAAGACAACAACAGTTTCGTTAGGCTTTTTTTGACGTTATAATTTAAATCTCTAAGGTTTAAATCTTTACTAAGATTGTTGTAGATATGGGACGAACGTGCTAGGAATCTGTTTTTATGTAAGGAGTTTCTCTGAAAATTTGAATAGGTATTATTGCCGATTATCTGGTTAGCTCCCCTGTCGTTATATTTAAATTATTGTCGTCTCGTTTCTTCATAAACTTTTATTTAACCTAGATTGTGAGTGTATAAGCCCAGTCTTTGCTTTATAAGAATCTTTGATCTGGGATTTGCCCTTTGATCAAAAATGCTATTGATAAGCGCTGTCGTCATGTCATGATATAATAGCGTAGCATAATCTGAGGTTTGTAATAACAAGCAGCGTTTCTTTATGGAAATCATTGGTTTTTATCAATGGAGAATAACACAAATAATTTATTTAAAACGATTTTACACTCACGGGCTAACTCCAACACGTTTCAGGCATTTTTTTATGTCCTTTTTCACAGAAGTAAACTGTTCTGTTACGCACTGAATTCCATCGCGCGAGGGACGCGCGGTAGACCGACTCCCTGTGAAAAAGTACATCAAAAATGTCCCAAATGTGTCGGAGTAATATCGATATCTTAACCTTAAGCCGTTTTAAACAGAGTAGCATAATTATTATTATAATTTCAGGGAAACGATTAGGTTTATAAATTGTCACCTATAGGACTTTGATTGTAAGACCTGTCCGTGAGCTTTCAGAACTTGACTAGTCTTATATCCGATTATTAGGTTCTGCTTAATGGGCTACCACTGGTTAGTAGCTTTGGACTTTGCTTGGTAGGCATACAACAAAGACACGTCCTTAAACATTTTCGCTGAATTACGTCTAATTGAGGCCTACTTTCAGCAGTGGATATACATATGCTGATGATAATGATGATAAAGTCCTGTTTTTCGGTGCCAACATAAAATCACTAAAGATTTGTATCTGTTAATTAAAACTTAAATATTGGATGACAAAACTCGTTTAATTATGAGTGAGGGTAATAAATATTTTGATAAAATAATACAAAACTACAAAACAATGCAATTCGCCATGTTCCGCTAAACTCCAATAAAACGACGTTACTTAAGAGTAAAAATAACCAAGTTCGAGCCCCACCCATTGCACTATTTAGACCTGTGAATCTACTCCAGCTTCAAGCATATTTAGCTTAGTTGTAGGGGTTAACAAGACTACTACAAAGGCTGGGTTACACCATGTTACTTGAATTATAAAAAACGTCAAAAATCAGTCAAACTCCATACAAAACACCGGTTAATAGTTATAGTTACTATTAACGTAAGATGTTGCAACTCAGCCTTAATAATATGCAACCCACATTGCTACATTACTCATGTGTTGCTATAGTCCGGCAATCTCGTGCGCGACCGTCCCGCGGGGGCCAGACTGTGGCGGGGACGATGTACCCAAGATGTCAGCGGGTTGCGGGTGGTGTAGCGGGGAAGGGAAGCGTGTGTAGCCGTGTCACAGATTATATAATAGTTACTTACGCTACCTCGTCCCCGCCACCGTCTGCCACTCCGCAGGAAGGTCGCGCACGAGATTGCCGGACTATAGTAAACATTAATAAAAACAATAACTTAAAAAATAATGTTCTCAAATAAAAATAAACTCAAAAAGGATGCACTCAGTGTGCTTACTTGTATTTTCAACCGACTTCCAGAAAGAAGGTTCTCAATTCGTCTGTATGTTTTTTTTTCTTTTTTTTTTTGTGTATGTTACGCGATTACTCCGTTGTGAACCGATTTGAATGATTCTTTTTTTAATCGGTAGGGTACGTTTTCGAGGTGGTCCCATTTTAATTTCATTGAGATCTGATAAGTATCTCCAGAGATATGACGATAAACGTCTCAAACTTGCTACTGAAATTGACTTGAAATTGACGCGGGGCATGGAAGTCGGTTGTTTTAGTTTTTAAACTATCTTAATTATAAATCAACTCATATTCAAGCTACACAAAATCGTCAAAATTATTAATACATAATAGTTATCGTTATATCTATTCATAACAGTAAATCTAAATTTGGCTTTGAGCCAAGCACGGTTGGTGTACCACTCTCTTGAATATTGAGATCTGAAATTCCGGTTACAGTTGGGCAGTACTAAAGTTACGTAAGACTTTGTCTTCTCTGAGAAAAGTATTTTAATATCTTATAGATAACGTTTGACCACTATCTCGCCTGGTGGTAAGCAATGATGTGCTTGAAGATAGTGAACACACTAGGCCTAGAATACTAGCAAGAGTGTGCTGTGCTGCCGGAACACCGTAGGGTTATTGCGGCATATGTTCTCCTTTAGGGTAAGCGATGCACGTAAGCTACTTATAATCGATTTCACAAAAAAGGAGGCGGTTCTCATTTCAACAGTTTTTTTTATGTTTGTTACCTCAGAACTCCGTCAAATCTTGAAAACATATTTTTTTGTTTGAGAGATTATGCTTTCCGTTTGGTCCCATTTACATTTTATCAAGATTTGATAATCATCTCCGGAGATATGGATATCCCAAACTCATTTGTGTACCTTGATGACATGATACTGGCTACTGGTTACTTTGACTATCGCGGTATCTAAAGTCGGTTTTGTACGATCATAAATTATTTAGTATCATGTCAAACAGACAAACACCCGTGCTAGGATTTGAACCGGCATCTTTCCGTCAAAGAGGCTCACTCTGTGGATCAATTTTTTTTAGTTGAACAATTTACCTCATTACTGTTTGTGTTTGCTATTCCTTACCAACCGAAAGGCAGTCAAAGAGATTTCTTTCATCTCAAATCGGAGACTAGTTACGATAGTGACGCTTGTTAGAATAAACTAAGTTGATAATATATGCGCCTTATCTCACTGCCGTCTTCCAATTCCATCTTGGACCGCATCTACAATTAACATCAGGTAAGATAGCGGTCAAGCACTGTCTGACAGATTTTTTAAAAATTATATATGGTAACAGGACAACCATGACGCTCGCCTGATAGTAAGCTATTACGTCTACCTATTGCAAATTCAGCGGCATTCTGAATAATAATTCTGGATAGGTAGAATATTGCATTTCACAGCACTCCGCCTGTTACCTTGAGACAAAAAGATATTAAGTCTCACATGCCCTGTAATTTCACTGGACACATGCTATTCAAACTGAAAAACATTCCTATTTCACGGCTGAAATAATTAGCAAAGTGGTGGTGAGCTTCAGGCGCACTAGCAGAAGTCCTACCACTGCAAAATACATAATATTTACATCTCATATTTATCTAAACTTTATGGTTGTTTCGTGCACATATGTACTATAGGATAGGATATACAGAATGTTGACAAATAACATGAATCTCAGTGGAACGTATCGGATGCGGAATTAAACCGCTCTGTTCGGTTTGGAGCTATTTTCAGAGTTTGAATATTCGGAATATGTTATTCAGTAAACCGCGTATTGTAAACGTTTTTGAATAAACATAAATTCATCGCTAATCTTAATACGCATTGAGCACGGCGCTAAAGCATAAATCGATAGATTATTTGGTCTTAAATATTTACATTATTAACTAAAATAAAGCTTTGGGGGTTGTTATATTGATTTAAATGATTTGGCATTATAGAATGAATTGTGAGAAACCAGCCTGTCCGAGTTTGCAACATCTAATCTAATCTAATCTAAGAGAAGTAAAAGTAAATAGTGCCAGTTATTTCATTTCAAGTATCACTTGTCTTTGGAGTTTTGGCGGGAACGTGAAAAAGTAAATGCAATACTTGAATTGGCTCAATACACTAATCGCGTGGAGCCATAATGAAACTAAAAAAAATTAAGTATCGCAGTTTTATTAGTTTTTTTTTATTGGCATTAATAGTTTTAGAGCGCATATTATCTTAAAATTAATATTTAGATACAACGGGCGTAGTTTTCTCCGTAAGATATTTGTTACATTCCTGGATTTGTCGAGACAGACCTTAACTTCACACATGATTGGTACTATGATCTCTGGTCGTAGACTTTGGCCGTGGCTCGAACCACTTGCCAAACAAAGATATGTCACTAATTGGTTCGCCGAGATCCAGCATGTTTGGTTCTAGCCAGTTGCACTAATGTTGATTTTAAAAAATATTACCAATTATCGGGTGCATGCAAACAAAGCCGCGAGCAACAGCTAACAATATAATATTTTTTAAGTGTGCAACGCGGGGATTTTCAAATATTACGCGCGCTATCGGTCGCGTGCGTTTCCCGCGCACTTCATACGTTCCCTCCACAGTAGCTATCCGTCGCGCATGCGCAGTTAGCAAGAAACCGCGAAGAATGAAAATGCGCGACGCGAGCGCCCCAAGCAGGACGCGAGAGTTCCATTAGCGACAGATTAGCTGCGCGCACGATCTTTTATTGAAACTCTACTCTTCCTCTGCGATTCTATTACCAGCGTTATTATGTATACCTATATTACTTATACCTTGTGCTTGTGATATTCTGTGACATCGAATTATACATTTTACAAACAATTCGCGTGTTATAGTGGCGCCAACGCGGGCACGAACATTTCGGTGAGGCACTCCGCGACCATTTTCGTTGAACCGCCCTTACTTTGACGGACATTCCACAACACCGGTTTACCGCAAATATGGGACCGACAACTAGGAGTGGAACGATCCAGCAACAACAAGGAGTCGGCGACGATGTCACGAACTCACCGCGCACGGACGAGGAGGGCGGCAACCACGGCCGCACCGACGACGGAGCTGCGACCGCGACCGGCGCGATGCCGATGACGCAGTCATCAACGCCCGTCGAACACCTGTCCGGGCAGTTTTTAACTGCTTTGATAAGCAGCATGACCAAGGCACAAGAAGAATCAAACAGAAAGCTAATAGCAGCGCTGACCGCCGGCGACCGCAGCGAGTCGACGCCAGCGCGAACATCAACACCGACGAGCGTGAGCGGGAACAGCATCGCCGCCGCCGCGGGACACTTCACCGCGTGCACCAAGAAAGACAAGTGGTGGAACAAAGAACTCTCAAAGTGGAGAAAGAAAACAAGACACTGTTTCAACAGAGCAATGAACACAGATCAGGACACTGACTGGAAGGACTACAGAAAAACCAGACACAGGTTAAAAGTAGAAATTAACAAGAGTCGAAAATGCTCTTGGAAGAAGTACAGCAACTCCATACAATCAGAGAGTGAGACTGCAAGACTGAGAAAAATTCTAACAAACGATGCTCATGTGAAATTAGGTTCACTAAAAAAGGCTGACGGCACCTACACAGTGTCTGAGCAAGAGCAATTTGAGCTCCTGCTTCAAACGTACTTTCCGGAATGCTGTATAGACAACGATGTCACTGAATGGGACACACAAACACTTCATGAACCGGATCCGGAAGACTGGGCCTTTGCGGACAGAATAATCACTAAAGAGGCACTTATCTGGGCTGTGAGTACTTTCAAACCCTACAAGGCAGCTGGGACAGATGAAATCTTACCCGCCATGCTTCAGTGGAGCTTGACCAAAATAAAACACCATTTATTGGGTATATTTAGATCATGTCTTGCTTGGAAATATATACCTAAATCCTGGAGGCAAGTAAAGGTTGTGTTCCTCCCAAAGCCGGGCAAAACAGATTACACAAATCCTAAATCATTCAGACCTATAAGCTTAAGCTCATTTCTGTTAAAAACCATGGAGCGCTTATGCGACAAATACATAAAGAGTGGACCGCTAGCAGAATATCCAGTTCACAACAATCAACACGCCTATCAATCTGGCAAATCGACGGAGACTGCCCTGCACCATGTGGTGCATAAGATCGAATCGGCACTGGAAAGTAAACAGTCATTCCTGGCGACCTTTATAGACATTGAAGGGGCTTTTGATAAGACGACCTTTTCCAGTATCGAAAATGGATTAACAGCACGAGGTGTTGACGAAGGAATAAACAAATGGGTTACAAACATGCTAACAAGCAGAGTAGCTTGTATAGAAGGAACAAAAGAAACACGCTGTCTCGTAACACGAGGTTGCCCACAAGGAGGAGTTCTTTCGCCACTCCTCTGGGTAGTGGTAGTAAACGAGCTAATCGAACTCTTAAACCGGGATGGTATCACGACGATTGGGTATGCGGACGACCTTGTTGTTATGGTCTCCGGCCTCTTCGAAACGACGCTCTGTGAAAAGATGCAGAGGGCGCTACGCAAGGTTGAAAACTGGTGCAATGAACACAGACTAGAAGTTAACCCACAAAAAACAGAACTGATCTTATTCACGCGCAAAACCAAGGTATCTAAACTTAAACTACCGACGTTGTTTGGAACCGAACTGACCCTAAGCAAGGAGGTAAAATATCTTGGAATATGGTTGGACAGCAAACTTTTGTGGAACACACATCTAGACCACATTACCAAAAAAGCAACTAACATTTTATGGCAAAGCACGAGAGCAGTCGGCAAAGACTGGGGCTTAAAACCCAAACTGTGTAAGTGGTTATACACTGTAATTGTGCGTCCAGTTCTCACATATGGGTGCGTGGTGTGGTGGACGCGCACAAATCAAGTGACTACAATTACCAAACTACAACAGTTACAAAGACTAGCATGCACACTTATCAGTGGCTGCACGAAGAAGACTCCGTCGGATGCTTTAAATGTCATCCTGGGCTTAACACCGCTACATTTGCACATACAACAAGAAGCGATGGCCTCAGCTCTCAGAATAAAATCTACAAACCAGTGGAAAGGACCGACCACAAGCCACTGCAAAATTATATCCTTGGCGACGACTATTGTTCCGGAAGCCACCAAAGGCACGGACAGAATTGCAAGTACTCACCTCGATGGCAAGAAATACGAACTTTTAACGGAAGACGAGATGTCTGAGTCGGAGCTTCCTACCTTTAAAACCTACACTGACGCTGCAAAAAATGACTCAGGAGCAGGTTGCGGTTATTACTCGCCCGAACTGGGTCTCTCAGCGTCAATAGGGCTGAACAAGACAATTACCGTCTTACAGGCTGAGACGATGGGACTGTTATTGGCTGCGCAAGCAGTCTTATCATTAAACCCCACCTCAATAGCAGGCGACCAAGGCGCTATTTTAGAATTTGTCACTGACAGTGCTGCAATCATATATGCGCTAAGAAGACCCACAACTAGATCGAAAGTACTGGCCAAATGTCACGCCATCTTGCAAACTCTGGCAACCGAGCGCAACATAAAAGTAAAGGTAAAATGGACAAAAAGCCATGCAGCCTGTACCGGCAATATCTCAGCAGACAAACTTGCCAAGGAAGGCACGAAACAGCAGGTAAGCGACGACGTGATGGGTCTATGCAGACCATCATCGATGGAAGTCAGAGACCTAGTACGCCGTCACACAGAAACCGAACAACAAAGGTTGTGGAACAACATGACGAGTTGCAAACACACAAAAGCCGCTCTGCCAACATTAGACAGGAAAATTACCAACAAATTGCTACAATTGCAAAGATCGGACCTACGCCTAATAATAGGCCTCATCACGGGACACTGTAATCTTAACTATCATCTTTATAAAATTGGAGCCACAGACAGTCCTCTTTGTCGAGGATGCATGTCAGAAGATGAAACCGTGGAACATGTGATAATACATTGTCCCGTCTTAAACGAAATAAGAACCACAGCTGGGTTGCAAGAGCGTGACCCGGATGCAGAGTACCAGTCGCAGCAGCAACAACATTTACAATCATCATCATCATCACCATCTGCTTTAGCACTATCACCACATCCAAGTTCACAAACAAGCAGGCATACACACATACATTTGACAGCATCATCTTTACTATCCGATACATCACCACCATCACCATTGGAAGCGTTATGCCAGCAACCTAAAGCCGTGCTCCGCTTCGTCAAGGAGCTGGGATGGCTTGGGTGAATGCTGGCAGGGGGAAATGCACAATACACCCCAAGCGGGACGTCAGTGCAGGTCTTATCGCCCCCATTACCAATTAGAATTAGAATTCACCGCGTGCACGGCGCGATTCACCGGCTCATCACCCGACACGGAAGTCCTGGAGGCGTTCCTCGACAGCGTCGAAGTCTACAAGGAGTGTGCGGGCGTGAGCGATGATCACGCACTTCGAGGACTTCCCATGCTGCTCGAAGCTGAAGCCGCAGTTTGGTGGAGAGGCGTTAAGGCGTCAGTAACGTCGTGGCAACAGACCGGCTGCGCGGCATGTACGGCGTCACTCAACCGGCCTACAAAGTGTTCCAGGAGATCTTCGCCGCCGAGCAGCGAGACGACGAGCGTGGCGACGGATTCCTGTGCAAGACGCGCGCCCTCATCAACAAGCTGCCCTACCACTTAGACGACTGCGTGCAACTCGACATATGTTACGGACTTCTATACCGTCGTGTCAAGAAACGCGTATCGCGGGACCCTGTGTCTAACATCGACGCGTTGATTTGTAAGGTAAGAACCGCGGAGGAAGCGATAAAAGATTATAAAGTTAAACCACCTATTCCCAATAGTTCTCCATCTCCACCTATTAGGTCATTGACACCGTCGAAAAGTAGTAACTCTTCTGTTACCGCGGGCACGGACGCGACCGATAGCATGCGTAGTACGAATAGGAAAAGAGATAGGCCTAGGTGTACAATCTGTCGTGTGTTCGGACACACGACCGACGAATGTCGGAAACGAGAGAAACCTAGTTCTAGTAGTAGTAGTAGCAATAACGCGGCGAATATTAAATCGGTTACGAGCGTTCGTTGTTACGGTTGCGGGAAAGAAGGGACTGTGAGGTCGAGGTGTGATATTTGCAAGATGGGTAACTCTTCGACAACATCGACGAGAACTGTTGAATGCGATACGATCACCTTCAATACGATCGATGTTGTTAACGTTAAAACAGGGGAGACCGTGGTCAAATGCAACAGGGTTTTTGACAGAGTAGGGGAAACCGGTGAGAAACGCAGCCGTACTGCCGACTCGACCGCAATGCATACCTCGACTAGTGACGAGTCAGGACAAGATACTAGTTGTACACCCGACTTCACCTGCAGTATGAAACTGCATGAAGATACAGTTCACCCTATGATGAATATTGTTGTCAACGGCCATAAAGGAGTAGCGATTGTAGACACGGGTGCTTCTCACTGCATCGCGAGTCAGTCGTTATACCGAGTCTTGAAAGATTCAGACGTCAAATTTAGAAAAACGCAACGACTCGTACGATTGGCCGACGGATCTCAATCGCGTAAAAAGCTGCTGACCGCTACCGTACCGATCGCTATCGAGGGTCGTGAGGTTACGTGCGAGTATTTAATATTACCCGGCGACGACACAAAGACGTTACTCGGTGTCGACTTTCTAACGCGGGCAGGTATGGTACTTGACGTAGCTAATGGTAGGTGAAAGTTTAAACCAGTATGCAGTCGAGCAAGACCAGCTCCGAGTCGAAGACGACCAGCGCCGAGTCGAGGACGATCAGCGCCGAGTCGAGGACGACCAGCGTCGAGTCGAAGATGACCAGCACCGTGTCGAGCTCGACCAGCGCCGAGTAGAAGTCGACCAGCGCCTAGTCGAGGACGACCAGCGCCGAGTTGAGGGCGACCAGCGTCGAGTCGAACATGAACAGCACCGTGACGAGCACGACTAGCGCCGAGTCGAGGGCGACCAGCGCCGAGTCGAACATGACCAGCACCGTGACGAACACGACCAGCGCCGAGTCGAGCACGACCAGCGCTGAGTCGAGGACGACCAGCGACGAGTCGAGCATGACCAGCGCCGAGTCGAAGATGACCAGCGCCGAGTCAAGGGCGACCGGCGTCGAGCCGAAGACGACCAGCGCTGAGTTAAGCATGACCAACTCTGTGTTGATGCACGCTGCCTCGATCAAACACCGTCTGTTTTACGCCGACGATCTTGATGTACGCCTTACCATGGACCCAGAGGTGCGTAAGGTCGGCAAAGACGGAAGGTCCTACGAACCCTCTAGGGGGAGGCCGAGGTCCAAGCGTGGGTACCGTACTTCGAACATGATGCTCCACAATCATAGATTTGAGTCTGTTGATGGAGAAGACTTCCGCTCAGCTGTGATACCTGAGCGCGAACGCAGGCCAGTATTTGCAGGTCTACTAGACGAGTCTAGGGCAGGCCAGGTTATACGTCCAACTTTCAAGAATGGTAGATCTGGAGAGGATATAGGCAGATATTATATCTCGCACCTCACACCTTTCGCTGGACAGGTTGGATCCCCGGTTAGGGAGAAACGAAAGCGGGGTAGGCCACGTCTTTACGATTGCTAGCCAAACATCCGGGACGTAACGTTAGGCTAGAGGGGGAGGCTGTAACGCGGGGATTTTCAAATATTACGCGCGCTATCGGTCGCGTGCGTTTCCCGCGCACTTCATACGTTCCCTCCATAGTAGCTATCCGTCGCGCATGCGCAGTTAGCAACAAACCGCGAAGATGCGCGACGCGAGCGCCCCAAGCGGGACGCGAGAGTTCCATTGGCGACAGATTAGCTGCGCGCACGATCTTTTATTGAAACTCTACTCTTCCTTTGCGATTCTATTACCAGCGTTATTCTGTATACCTATATTACTTATACCTTGTGCTTGTGATATTCTGTGACATCGAATTATACATTTTACAAACAATTCGCGTGTTATAAGTGTGTATATTTTTAATTTGATACCCGAAACGGCATTATTAAAAGGAAAGGTATTAAATCGGTTAAAATTGGGAATTGAAGTTGGCTAAAATGTTACATTTCGCTTCTTTGCTTCAATAACGTGACAAGTCCGAAAAAACACACATTTTATTTGATAATTTAAATCGCCGTGTTTTTGGTTTATTTTCGAAATAGAACATTTTCGGACTTGTCACGTTATTGAAGCAAAGAAGCGATTTGTTACCCGGGCCATACTAACAAATCAATTGACACCATCTTCATCAAAATTGAATGAATAGTTTAGGCTCTACGGAGGAATATACGTAACACATACATAGACTGATAAAATCATAACCCATCCTTATGTAGTTGGGTAATTAGTACCAAAGTAAGTACTTTTGCGAAGTTGGTCAAAAGTACTGGATGCTAACTTAACATTTAAACCGCAAAATGTGACAATTATCTCTGCCCTCGACTTCCGAAAGTCATAATTTATACGTAAAATCAGCGAAGCGCCTAAGTAGAAAAGTTTTTATTGCTATTTATAATGATTGCGCGCATTTCGTGAAATTATTTCTTGTAAACTGTTTTGGAAAACGAGAATTGTCATTTTTAGGGTTCTGCACCTCAAAAGGTAAAAACGATTATAAGATTTCTTTCTTGTCCGTCTATCTGTCTGTCTGTCTGTCTGTCTGTCCCTGTGTCACCTCCGATTTTCTCAGGAACTAAAGATTTCAACTTGCTAAGTCCACCCGGTCCTAGCAAGTTGAAATCTATACCAGATACAGAGGTCTATAGTCCCTATTAGATGTATACAAATCAAGGTCCTTAGTCAACACGATAAAAAGATATGGGCAAATTTAGATTATCGCGAAATCTTGTAAGTACCAAAATTTACCTTAATTTTCAAATTTTTCAGAACTATTCCTTTACTTTTGCTGTATTCTAGGTCAACCGGGAGTACTCAATAGGTTTTCGGTCTAAAACCTATAGGGTACTTCCCGTTGATTTAGAATCATGAAATTTGGCAAGATGCAAGGTTTTACAGCACAAATAAAGGAAAAATTCCTAAAACTAAAAAAAGTTACAAATTAAAGGTCCCCATAGATACATACTCGTAGTTAATGCCAATTAAAATAAACCTCTGAGTTATATGTGCGCTCATACAATTTAGAGGTCTAGCTTAATTGGAGCCAACCAACGTTGGTACGGAAGCCTCGGTGGGCGAGTCGAACTCGACTTGGCCGGTTTATTTTAAGTTTAATAGCAACACAAAGCAAAATGGCCACGTTAATATTATTATATTATCGTGATATGGCTAAGAGAGCTAAATAAAATGCATATCTGGAGTGGGTTCGTGGGACGTCAATCACTGCGTCAATAGTGCAATGGGTGAGTATCGAACTCACGACCTTTTGATCGCCAGGCCGACGCCTTAGTCATTGGGCTATTGCCGCTTAAAACATATATTTTTATCAATTTCACGTAATGCGCGTAAAATAATAAAACCAAAAGTGTTCGGTGAAATTACAGAGCATGTGAGACTTAACATCTTTATGTCAAAAAGTGACAGGCGCAGTGCAGTATCGTACAAAATTCTGTCCATCCAGAAGTTTTCATGCTCTGTAATGGGTTAACGCCATCGCTTACCATCAAACGAGCGTTGTGCTTAGCTTGTTACTAAGTTGTATTGGATTAGTTAACTACGCGTGAATTGGTCATTTTCCTCGTGGATCGTTCATTGTACGCCTTGCACGTAACATTTTCTTGAGTCTCTTTGGACATATTGCTCCTTTGACAATTTGACATTTTGCTGCTAAACCGTATAAGTAATTCTATTCAAATATTTTTTTTAGACTTTTACATATATGGATATGCTAAGAGCAAAACCTTGCTTGAAAATCATCCTTTAAAGCCGGTCTTAGAGAAGGCCCTGACGAGATATAGCGACGATATTACGCAGTGACTTGCTACCAAAAAGTAGTTTACCACTATAAAGGAGAAAATCTTCCGCTATAACCTTACCGTGTTCCAGGAGCACAGAGCCATTAAGAGTCAGAGTATTCTAGGCATGCTCACTATCTTCGACCACATTTTGTGCAAATTTTCAGTCAAACTTTTATACTTTATGCCTAGAATAAGCGCTTTTTTATTTACATAACAAATCGTACGTGACTGTATGACGCATATTTTTCAAAGTAACAAACAAAAAAAAAACAGGTGGATTGAGAACCTCCACCTTTTTGTGAAGATGGTAAAAATACTCTCATCCAACAAGAAAATCTGTTCATTGTCATAACAATATCGAATCGAAAAGAACCGAGAATCTTGCCAAATTCGTCTGTTCGCAAACGACGTCACCAAAACCGAAGACGTCATTAAGTTATCACACAATAATTTGCCATCGTATCAACTTTTATCACGATAGAAATAAGAGCTAGAATTCTGTAGTCGAGCGTTACTTTTTTCTTGGTTTCCAAGGTGTCATTGACGGATCTGTGACATTTCTCATCAAGAGCCATTATGAAATGTCAGTGGGCACTACGATACGGGCTGTCGCTCCTTTCATGAATAAATTCAGCGATTACCTGTACCTACCTTCTTTTTTTACGATTTTGTTATGGTGATGAGTCGACTTCCGAAGAATAGCGAGGTGTAGGAGGTTATTTTTTTGTTTGTCCTTTTGTGTTTCGCGTACACTAAGTTCGGTGTTTCTCACAGACGCGGTAAATTAGGTGTGTAATGTTTTGGGTAAAGGAAAATTCTTCTATTTTGACCAGTGATAAACTAAGGCTGAGTTGCACCATCTTACTTTAGCTATAACAAAAGTCAAAAATCTGTCAAAATCCATATAAAAACACTAGTTAATAGTTATAGTTACGATTAAAGTAAGATGGTGCAACCCAGCCTAAGTATTTAACAGCCTTATTTATTCTGATAGAATTAATGGCCAACCTCAGACTATCATAAAAAAGGCAGACAGACTTGTGCCGAACACCCGAGTGACCGCAAGTTCAGTAATACCAAATTCTTGAGTAATAAGTTTCCGCGCTCAGTCCGGCATAGTCAATACGGCATGATTACTACGTAAGCAACGCTGCGAAGTAATACTGCACGGAAGCGTCCGACCCTGCTGCCGCTTGGTAGCAAAGAAAATATAATACTAGGTAAGAGACCGGACTCAGTACTAGTCAATAACAAGCCAATAAGATCCATTTAGCAGTCACTATAATTCCAACGTACAGACATTTATTGACTTTAGTTATATATATAATATGGCCGAAAGAAGTCCGTCATAGTGAAATTGTCAAATGTCAACAGAAAGAGAAAGGATACTGTGGGAGTGTGATGGAAGTTTCCGCCCACCATTATTTGACTGCCAAACTCCATAGAACAAATTATTCTCTTGAGTTTCGCTAGACTGCTTGGTAGCAAACTGAGCGCGGAAGCGTATTACTCAAGCATTTAGTATTACTGAACTTGCGTTCGCTCGGGTGTTAGGCACGAATCCGTCTGCCTTTTTTATGATAGTTTGAGTGGCCAACATTCTAACCATAAAAACTTCCACAAATGGTAAAGTAAATTACATCAATGTTACGCTTGACTTTTTTTTTTCATTCAACTTTTATTTAGGGGCTTTTGGCTAAATATTCTATGGCAGCCCCGTATTAGCTTACAAAGTAAATAATTGCCGACCTTCTGCTGACAACAGAACCAGACCGCTACTCGGTGTCGGTTTCATCACCCTTAGGTAGCTCCGACCACTGTCTGGTGAAGTCTGTATCCGTCTACTCCCCGCCCGATCCCAGCCAAAAAGGCACCCGGCGGGTGTGGCGATACAGGTCAGCAGATTGGGATGAGATGCGTTGTTTTTTCGCGTCTTATCCTTGGCGGCAGGTATGTTTTTCTTCGAGCGATCCCTCAGCTTGCGCGGATGCTGTGACAGAAGTGTTACGTCAGGGTATGGAGTATTTCATACCATTTTCTGACGTTCCGGTGTCAAGCAAAGCTCGTCCATGGTTTAATGCCAAATGTAGAGATGCAGAAGCATCAAAACATGAAGCTTACTTAGCCTGGGCTGATGCTCGAACCCGCAAGACTAGAGATGTACGCGATAAGAAGAAAGCCTTTAACTTAGCCGCCAAGTCCTGCAAAAAGGCTCTCAAGAAGGCTCGCTTCGATCACATACGCCGAACAGGGAACAAACTTGCTTCTTACCCCTCGGGTAGCAAAGCGTTCTGGTCCCTGGCGAAGTCGATCGAAGAGAACTTCTGCCGTCCCTCACTGCCTCCACTACTGAAACCCGATGGATCACTAGCACACTCGGCTGAAGAGAAAGCGAATTTATTTGTTACTCTGTTTGCGGAGTCTTCACGTTTAGATGCTGGCAATGCTGTACCTTCTAGTCTGCCGACTTGCGGGACGTTTATGTCGGAAATCCGCATTCGTCAGACTGAAGTACGCAAAGCGTTGCGCAATCTAGACGTGAACAAAGCTAGTGGTCCAGACGGTATACCAGCTGTAGTCTTGAGGACGTGTGCGCCTGAGTTGGCTCCTATTTTGACACGCCTCTTTCGCTTGTCTATGACGACTGGTCAAGTGCCTAAGTCCTGGAAGCAAGCAAACGTGCAACCCGTGCCGAAAAAGGGTAGTCGTGCAGACCCTGTCAATTACAGGCCTATCTCAGTCACTTCCATACTCTGTAAGACTATGGAACGTGTACTGAACCACAGGCTCCTGGCATACCTAGAAGTGAACGATCTCCTCAGTGACCGACAATACGGGTTTCGCCGAAACCGGTCTACTGGGGATCTTCTAGCGTATGCCACGCACATCTGGAGCGAAGCCATCGAGAACCACGGCGAGGCGCTGGCCGTCTCTCTTGACATCTCGAAGGCTTTCGACAGGGTTTGGCACGATAGCCTTATTAGCAAGCTTCCTTCATACGGCCTGCCCACTGGTTTATGTGTTTGGATAGCAGATTTCTTGAGGGATCGGTCGATTCGAGTGGTCATCGATGGCTGTTCTTCCGACCAATTGGCCATAAATGCCGGAGTCCCTCAAGGATCAGTACTCTCTGCAACACTTTTTCTGCTGCATATTAATGACCTGCTTAAACCCGGTATCTTTGGGTACGCAGATGACAGCACTGTTGTAGAGAGTTATACATCCAACGCACGAACCAGTGCATTACAAATCCAGTCTCATAGAGAAGCGATGGTCGAACGCTTGAACTTTTCTTTGAAGGCAGTCTCTGATTGGGGCGATGCCAATCTGGTCAAGTTCAATGCTGCGAAAACCCAGGCGTGTCTTTTCTCCGCTAAACGGAGCCCATTTCTACTGGCTCCTACTTTCCGGGATGTGTCCGTTCCGATAAGTAACAATCTCGAGCTTCTTGGCATCTCTTTGACACCAACTCTCAATTTCGGCTCTTATATTGAGTCTAGAGCCCAGCTAGCCTCAAAAAAGCTTGGCATTTTGGCTAAGGTGAGACGGTACTTCACACCGGGACAGTTGCTTAATCTTTACCAAGCACAAGTCCGGTCGTGTATGGAGTACTGTTCTCACCTTTGGGATGGTTCTGCTAAATACCAGCTGGAGACACTGGAAGCTATTGAGAGGAGAGCCAAAAAACTCATCAGCGATGACCTATTAGTAAGCAAGAGACTCCAGAGTCTCGCGCATCGCCGCAAAGTCGCTTGTTTATCGGTTTTCTATCGGATACATTTCGGAGAGTGTGCAATGGAACTGCATGATTTGATTCCACCATCCCCATTTTATAATCGGACATCCAGAGACACTAAAAGGCGCCACCGATTTATGGTGGATATACCATCTACCCGAACGAAGCGATTTGCTTCTTCGTTCATCATACGAACCGCTAAGGAATGGAATACCCTGCCTGAGTCCGTGTTTCCGATTAAGTACAATGTGGGGGTCTTCAAATCGCGAGTGAATAGGTATCTTCTGGGTAAGCACGCTACATCATCGATCGCATCATCACTTAACATCAGGTGAGATAGTGATCAAGTGCTACCCAGTTCGGTATAAAAAAAAAAAAAAAAAAAAAAAAAAATTGCTACCAAAAAGTAGCTTACCACCATCAAGTAGAAAGTCTGCCGGCATAACTTTACGGTGTTCCGACAGCAGACATTCTTTGAGAGTCAGAGTATTCTAGGCCTAGCTTGTTCACTATCTTCGACCTCAGACCACCAGATGAGATATGGTCAAACGCTATACTATAAGATATTTAAAATAAAACTTGAATAAGGAATAATTCACAAGAAAATAAGGACTGTACTATACTATGCTCCATCGCGTCATCAGGCAACTGTATAACAACTCGAAGTTGGATGCCGTCAAGAGTAACGGAACCAATTAAATAAATCAAGTTATATACAGTACGCATCATGTAAAAAGAACGCTGGAAGAAAGTGGAGGGAGTATGTTTGCGCATGGGTACACTCGTGAATGAATGGGTACACAGCGCGGGAAAGAAAGCTCGACTGACGAACTAATAGCGCAGCGGCACGCATGCGGCGCGTGACCCGCGCGCCCCGCGCCGCATCTCATGCCACCAAATTGACCGATAAATTTCATAATGCGCAGCTTGACCGCCAGCGTTCTTTTTACACGACGCGACCTGTACTTTTGGATAGCATAATCCAACGTGCAGAGTTATTCGAGTTGAACTCTTATAATCCAAGTCTTGTTAGTGTGCTCGCGGAAGCGGAAACCTGGCTCACTCAGGAACCTTCCTCTACGCAGTATAGTGGAAGTCTTAGATATTATAAGCTACTGCGACACTGCTTATATTATATGGGACTGACAATTATAATTGTAGTGTTCTGTATTTGCATCTTAATATTTTCAGTTTTTAGGGTTCCGTGGTGCCGTACCTAATATGTATATGTCATAGTTATGTCACAATTTTATATAGTGCCAAAATTTCCACAGCCCATTATTAGGCTTGATACATTTCTGTCCAGGCAAACCATTGCACACCATTTTCATGGTAGATTGTATGAAAAAAAATTCTAACTTTTCACCATCATTCTGTACCGACTACAATTCAGCAATAAATAATTTATGTTATATACCGGCTGTAATTCACGTACCTTTAGTCGAATTTTCTCGACCTAGGTTTCGAGCGAGTCAGTCGCTCTTCCTCGGGAGCTAGGTCACGCGGTGAGATCGCGATGTTCAACTGAACATCCTCCCGCTCGAAACCTAGGTCGAGAAAATTCGACTAAAGGTACGTGAAATACAGCCGGTATATAACAATAATAATGTTACAAATTCACGATAATTTTAAAATTAAAATAATTTATGATTATGATTATGAAAAAAGAAACCCTTATAGTATCACTTTGTTGTTCATCTGCCTGTCAGTCTGTCAAGACCCATTTTTCTCAAGAGTGCGTAGAAATATCAAGTTGAAACTTATATCAAATACTCGGGTCTACGGTATCTTTTGGCTGTGAAAAAATCATATCTGTAAGTCAACGCGATCAAAAGATGTGACCGTTTATGTCACATATTTTGCGATTTTATAAGGGAATCAAAACCTATAGAATACTTCCCGTTGACCTAGAATCATGAAATTTCTCAAAAGCAAGGTTTTGAACCACTTATATAGAAATAAATCTGAAAACCGTATATATAATATAAAGTTTAATACATACATACATACAATCACGCCTTTTTTCCGTTGGGGTAGGCAGAGACTACTTCTTTCCCCATGCTACGATCCTGACATACCTCCTTCACTTCTTCCACTTTCATGAGCGCCTTCATACATGCTCGCCGGTTATAGGTACTTTTGACTTGGCCTTTCATTAAAACGTCTCCGATCTGGTCGTGATACGTTCACCTAGGTCGGCCTCTACCAACTGGCCCATTCACACTCGTCTCATAAATCTCTTATAAATCTGTTATAAATGTTATATATAGTTAAATAACAAAAAAAAGTTAATTAACTTATTATATGTCGTAGAAACTTATTATATGTGGTTGGCACTTACATTTTCTATGGATCGAAGTACAAAGTTAAGATTGTCCTTTAACCTAGTCTGAGTAGGAGTACGGAAGCTTCGGTGGGCGAGTCAATCTGAAACGCGTGTAATTGTAGACCTCTTAACAAACCTTTATTAACCTAGATACAAAAAAGCCTTCATAAGCCATCATGGTAAAGCGCTTGTCACTCAACAGACGTTCCACGTGGAACAGATATGAATAATTGCATTCACCAATACCTGGTTGTCGCATCAATTCCAGTAATTGGACATAAGCAATTTGCATAGTCGCACACGAGTCATAAGCAATTTACTTCAATTGCCTTTTTGCTGCGTGCGATCTGTCGCGAGCAATTACGTAATTTAATCTACCCATACCCATATCGGTAAGTTTTATGGAGATTCATGAAATGTCACTGTTTTTCGATATTGTTTTTTTTTTATGATAGATATTAATGAAGGTGCTTTCTGGTAAGATCGGCAAAGTAGTAAGTCCGGATAAATCGTGTATCTGATGTTTGGCGATATTTTTAAACGATGGCAACATCGCCTTACGCGCCATTTTTTTGTGCCCCTCCTTTTAGTCTGCGTTTGAAGCTTTGTCCAGCCGGAGATGCGTTATCGTTGATCCCATACATTATTTTTCAAAAAAAATTAAACCGACTTCATAACGACAAACAGGAACTCAAGAGCGAAAAATAAATTAATATAATTATTATATGCGCTACCCACTCATAAATTAGAAGTCGGTGCCAGCCAAGTCTATTGGGTAATAGATAGATACTATGTATGTAGTAAGTAAGTAGATACTTGTAGGCAGTACCTATCTATTACACAATAGACTTGGCTGGCACCGACTTCTAATTTATGAGTGGGTAGCGCATATAATGATTATATTAATTTATTATTCGCGTTTGAGTGCCTGTTTGTCGTTATGAAGTCGGTTAATTTTTTTTTGAAAAATAATTAATTCTAACTTTTTATTGCAAAAAAAAGTTGTAATTAAATTACATGCATATGTAAGATTTCGTTTCTGGGCTGTTCAGCATTGAGGAGTATAGAACCGGCAATTATGGTTAAATCCATTTACAAGATTGTGTGTCTGTTGTCTTCCGGTGAGGACACCGGAAGTCAACCCTGAGTATAGCAGCCATGTCATGATGGAGTTTAGAACAGGCTATATTATAGTTAAATCTATTCACAAAATTTCGTGTCTTTGCTGTTTGCCGTTAAAGAGTTCCACTATCCACCTCCTGATTTTCAGAGAGGGCCCGGTGGCGTAATCGGGAGAACGGTCAGCTTTGATGCCAGAGGTACCGAGTTTAATCCCCGCCATGCACCAATGGATTTTGGTTTTTCGAAAAATTTATATGCGCTTTTCACAGTGACCCTCCGGTGAAGGAAAAACTTTGCTAAGAAGCCAACAACCTCCGCATGGTGGTAAGACACTATCTAGTGTCCGCCTTGTCAGCTACCACCCTCAAGTTAGAAAATCTGTCGCCAAAACATCTAGTGTGTTCCGGCAGCTATCCTTGAGAGCCAGTTACCATTCTAGGCATAGCGTGCTTACCATCTTCGACCGCATCATCACTACGCAGACGCAGTAACTATTACATAATCTGTGCCAGTAGTGAGTAGTAAGTCATCCAGATAGGTATTTACCTAATTGCGTCATAATACAAATGTTGATATATTAAAAACGGCTTGGCCGATTTAGTTAAAATTTAAATGGGACCACCTGGGAAGGGTACCCTTTGAAACAAATAAAGAATTTTCCAAATCGGTTCGGGCATCTTCGAGTAATCGGTGAACGTACATAATTTTTTTTTTTAACTATGAATTTAGAACCTCCTCCTTTTTGTGAAGTCGGTTAATAAAGATAGATTACAAGTGTAGACAGAGAAGATCCGATCTTGTACCTCAGATGTTATATGTATTAAAAAAATATTTTCTAAGACTGTATGTAGGTTTTCTTTAAAATAGTCCGGTTTTACCTTCAGGTAAAACCGGACTATTCTGTTCACAGAAAACACCGTAACTGAATGAAGCTCATCTGATAGTGCAATATCTGTAGTGCACGATGTTATCTTTAGCAGTAACGCCACGCACAAATCTGGATCGCCAACATTTTGATGATGATGTGGTCAACAGATGGTACATATGTAACGTTTCATTCCGACACGACAAATAAGTAGTTTAAAATTGACATCTAAAATTTTATTACATTGTCTCTTAATCAGGCATATGTAAAGCCAATATAAGCGAGTTATAATCGTTTAACACGTTAGCTGCGGCACCAATTTTTGCATACTTTCCGTTCCTGCGGCACGAGGTATAATCGGCCCGTACCGTGACCAGACGTTAGGGCGACACGCGGTCTATTAGACCCCACCTCCTTTTACAGACTAAAATCCATTTTCTGGCGCGAAATCAAAGATAAATGAGAATTTTGGTCCTTATTGATATAGACAGTGAATTGATGAACCCTAATCCACCGTCGCCCCGGGATCTGATGGCTAGTTTAGGAATTATTAGCAAAACAAAATATGGGATCTTATACACCTCGTAACGCACTGAAATAGGGCAAATTTTCGCTGCGATTAGTGATGGGAAAAATAATATCGACGTTTTTAAACTGTCTTAACTACGCAACGACTTGACCGATTTTGATCAATTATATCTCATTAGATCGTTTTAAGGGCAAAACCTGGCAAAACAACACAAAACTATCAAAGGATACATTTTTTTTTAAATAATCTAAAAGGACGTGCTCTCCAATCGACGTGATGCACAACACTGGTCGCGGGAAGCTCGCGTTGAGTGCGGTACGAGGTCAGGGGGGATATGGGACGTTTTAGTCTCGTTCCGCACTGCATTAAAATTATATTAATTCAGTGCGGCACGAGGCCTAAGACATCCGGTACCAAGGTAGGTACACCACCGAGTCCGGAACCATTAGTGATCTCAAATATATATTTATCTCTTTCCTACACTGGACCAAACCAAAGCTATGCCATTCGCACGACAGAGAAATTCACTTTTTTGCTTGCCGCACCACAGGGAAGTTGCATCAGGGGTGATTTAGGCCTCGCTTCGCACTTAACGTGTTAAAAAACTAAAAGAACCGACTTCAAAAATTGCGCTAGTCAAAGTAGCCTGCAGTAAGTAGCATATCATCGAAGCATACAAATGTTGATATATTAAAATCGGCTCGAACGATTTCGTTAAAATGTAAATTGGACCTCCCATTGAAACAAAAAAAGAGTTTTCCAAATCGGTTCAGGCATCTTCGAGTAATCGTTGAACACACATAAAAAATAATTAAAAATAGCCAGCCAAGTGCGTGTCGGGCCACGCGCAGTGTAGGGTTCCGTAGTAGCTTGTTATTCAATGCAAGTCTTTACCCGTTATACACAAGCAACTAGGTACTCCGTCTTTGTCACTTTAAAGGATTTATTCTAAGGATTTTGTATTTGGTACAAAATTATCCAATACCCAAGTTCAACGACTATTACTGCTAAACTAATAAAGTTATCATAATCGCTATAATTTTCTTTTAAAGTTCATGAAATGCGCTATTATCACGAATTTTTCCAGATTTTTCAAGCCAGCAGTTTAGCTTTTAGAGGGGGGGGGGGGCGCCCTACTGTAACAAAAATTTGCCCTTTAAAGTTTAATATTTCGTAAATGGTGCATTCAATCGAAAAATGGTATCAGCAAACCTTAAGTCATTTTAAAAGACCTATTCAACAATACCCTACACGATGGGGGTAGACGATGAAATAAAAATCATCCCCACTTCTCATATAGGGGAGCTACCCTAAAAAAAAATTTTCACAATTTTATTTCAGCACTTAGTCGGCGTAATTTATGTATATAAATTACGACCCCCACAAAATTACAGCTTTCTAGTATTAACGGTCTCTTAGCAAAACCTCGGACAGACAGACAGACGGACATGACGAAACTATAAGGGTTCCTTGTCAGGACTACGGAACCCTAAAAAGATGCCGGCGAATTGAGATACTCCTCCTTTTTTGTAAAGTCGGTAAAAAAACAATTAAAGTCCAATACCAACTTAGTTAATTTACCTAAGCGAGGGCTACGCTCAATCACAATAAGTTATACCTAAGTATTTCGTGAGACCATTGACAATGTCCTATAATCCCTTCTACCTCTTCACCGACCACTTTACCCCGCACCATTTCGAAGGAACGGCGTAACTTAGGCAGTAAAATGATTTAACGACCGGTCCCCGATCGAGTCTTTATTACCTACTTAACTTTTTAATTTATGGTTACGGTACTCGGTTGCCATACGTGAATTGATATTTTTTACGCGACTACGGCAAAGCCAAAAATAAGGGTTGTGTTATTGATATTTTAGTACGGCAAATATTCAAATCTATATACATAAAAAACAGTCGTGTACTACACTTATAACTCAAGAACGGCTGGACCAATTTTTATGATTTTTGTATTTTTGGAATTGTCTTTGTCAGGAATAGGATAATAAGTATTAAAAACAATAAATAATTGACCAAAGCAAAAAATATAAGACAAATTATTTTGCCAAAATGTTCCTGGGCTAAAAAACTGCCAATCATTTGATGTTCAATTGTTTATCCCGTCGATATGGTAAACCGCAAATTATAATAAGGGTCATCGCTCCACACGATTAGTGTATTTAGCCAGTGTCAAGTGTAAAAATTCTTCCCATGTGTGGTGGATAGCATTACAATATTCGGAATATCGCGTTGTTTTTTTTTTTTTTTTTGTATAATTATGACTGCATACGTTTCGTGTATTTAGCCAGTGTCATGTATAAACATTCTTCAAGTTTTTGTGAATTCAAGTCATGTAGATTTTTAAAATGTCTAATACTGTCAGTAATGGCAATTGTTTGACATATTTATTGACTGTCAAATATGATTGCGTTCACAAATGTATGCTTACAAGCCACTTAAATACGTTTATATTTCCCAAAACAATTTCTAATATCTATCACGGAGGTTAAAAGATGCAGTTTTTTTTGTGCGAGTGTTATTATTAACTAGCTGAGCTCCGTAGCTTCGCTCGCGTGGAAGTTGATGCGTAGAATAGAAAGTTGAGAACAATATCAGATTCACACACGCTTACTTTTGCATTTTCTACATACATTTCCAATTTAATTCAAATCGATTTAAAGTTTATTTTTACCGAGTTTTGAGTGAATCAGACCAAGAAATATGTTCCAGAAACTTAATCATCCTATTCAACCCCTTCAAGGGATATTTTTTGAAAATAAGCTTAAGCATATGTCTTACAATATAGCCTACACTATTTACGTTTAAAATTTCATTAAAATTAGTTAAATGGATATGGAGATACGTGGTAACAAACATTCACACACAAAAACACACACATTTTTTACTAAATCTATATATATAAAAGAAAGTCGTGTTAGTTACTTTGTTCACTTATAACTCAGGAACGGCTGGACCAATTTTTATGATTTTTATGTTTTTGGAATTGTATTTGTCAGGAATAGGATAATAAGTATTAAAATATGATATTCATCATTCATAAAAAAATATCAATAAAAACATCAGTCTAGCCATTCGTTTGATCTTCCCCGGCCGATTTCGGCAATGGTGACTGTATATAAACTTCTTTTCATTTGTTTAATTTTAAACTCCTTTTGCAAAACGCAACTGATAGCTCACCTTGAAAAACATGAAAACTAAAAAAAATAGTGTAAACAAAATTGGCGCGATAAGTCCCGTATTTTAATATTTATAACTATATGTTAAATTCTTCGAGTATTTACCAATGGAGATGTTAACGTTGTAATCCGCAAACATTATTTTTTGCCGATGCTTACGGGGGACAAGGTAGACACGCATTGCACACACACAAATCACTTACTTTAGCGATCCCGCACACTAGCTTGAAACACGCACACAGTATTAAATATACAGCGTAGTTACGCACGCTCATATGGCAAAAAATGGCTATATGGCCAACAGAGGGGAACGCCTTGCGTTAACATCTCCATTGGTAAATGCTCGAAGGTTATATTAGGTAAACCTTGTGTTTTAACTAATTTTTTTTTTCTTTTTAAAGTGAAACTTTAATTACATCGCCTCAAACTTTTTCGTCCATCTATTGCATGTCGCGTGACGGTCGTGACGTAGACGCTCGGCCGACCTGTCATGTCAATGCGACATATCAATGCGAAAAAAAGTTTCAATTTTACCGTGGTTTCATAAAACCACACAATCATTTTTTTTAATTAGATGCGGTCTGTATTGTATTTTATTCATTTATTCATCTTTAGGTGCAACTATACACACTTAGACATGTCCAAAGTGTAACAAAGTTTACAATTGAAGTACTTAATAATTATAATAAGTTACATACTAAAAGCATAGAAAAGATAATAATACTACGTACTAAAAGTAAATAAACTGTTTCATACCAAATTCGTCTCACATCTTTGATTATAAACTCGTCATATAATCAAAGTCTCACATCAATCAAAATATTTCAAAAAGTCATCACAACCAAAGCAAGTCAATTATTAAATACAATCATCTTTATTAAATTTTAAGTCATTTATCGCATAAAGTTCCATTTCAGTCAGTAGTTTCTTTAGTTTAATTTTAAATTGTAGCGGTGAACTCTCCTCCTGATATGACCAACCCACTGCCCCTTCAGTTTGCTAATCCGTTGAGCTATGTCTATCAATTTAGCTCTCTGGCGATTTACTTCGTACCATATTCGATTCCGCAGAGAAACACGTGGAGAACACGAAACGGCAAACGTAGCGTAGGACACCCTGTGACCAGGTGGAGCGACGACATTCGCAAAGCTGTGGGCAATGACTGAAAACAAAGAGCTGAAGATCAGGCTCAGTGGCGTGACTTGGAAGAGGCCTATGTCCAGCAGTGGACTGATACCAGCTGATTATGATGATGATGATGATGAATGAAATTAGATTCACCCTGTTGTTCACAGTTTTTAGATTCCACCCATTCAAAATTTGTCTGGAAGAGTTCGCTATTAGCTATAAGACCGCCCATTGTAACACTTTTATTTAAGCTATTGTTTAATATATAAGTTTTATTTGTGGTGTGACAATAAAGTGTTTGTCTATCTATTTACTTATCACGACGGCATCATCTTTGAAAATCAGGTAAACTGTAATCAAGTGCTTGTTATATTTGTCAACATAAATAGGAACTTTGTTCCCTGTGTTCAAAATACGTATTTTATATTGTTTATTTTCCCCATCCCTTTGTTGTTCTGTCTCATTTAAAGTTCTGTAGAAGAAGCAATAAAAACTTTTGTCAAAACAAACCTGTAAAGTAGTCCCACGTGCGGAATCAATCAATAAAACTGGAATAGAACAGATCAATTCAGTTTATTGTAATTTTATTGGTTTGTCGTAATAAAATGCTAGAAATCAGGAGTTATCCACTTGGTACAGCTGGATTTTTGAAAACATTCCATCGTCTTTAAATTCGACCATGAAATATTTGTATCTAGAGAGGATGGACAAAGGAAAAGAAAAATTAAAAGCGGCAATAGCCAAATAAGGCGTCGGCCTGGCGATCAAGAAGTCGTGAGTTTGATCCCCACCTACTGCACTATTGACGAGAACCCACTCCAGACACAAGCATATTTAGCTAAGTTGTAGGGGTTAACAAGACTACTAGTAATGTGGAACACACATTGCTAGTAGGCCTTTTTTTTAACGAATCAGATTTATTGGACAAGTGTGAATGAGCCAGCCGGTAGAGAAAAAAAGTGGAAGAAGTTAAAGAGGTATGTCAGGATCGTAGCATGTGGAAAAGAGTAATCTCTGCCTACCCCTAAGGGGAAAAGGTGTGATTTTATAAATGTTATACTTTTTTAGTGAAGGATAATAAAATTATAATACTTTTTATTTATTTATTATACTTTTTTAGTGCTGGGCAGACAAAAGTTTTACCACTATCTCACCTGATGTTAACTGACGATGTGGTCTATGGTGGAATCTTACTTGTCTGGAACTGAAAGATGGTAGTGAGACGAGACACAGTAAAACTAATTTTAGTGTAATCAACTTAGCGCAACTATCTCAACCCGCCTTCCAAGCTGGGTAGCACCGAACATCGTATCGGAACCTGGTTAGCCGATCGGCGACATCTCTTCGTTTGGTGGATAATTTGAGACATGGCCGAAACTTACCACTTCTAATTGTACACAATTTATTTTCTTTCTTTCATTAATCACCACCACATAAATATTAATAACTAACTTATTATTAATATTTCTGTGATAGTGATCACAGAAATATTATATACATTGTCCTTAAGGTATGGACACACCGAAGCGTCCTGCGTGAGCGATCTAGGCGGTGATTAGATAGCGCAGTAGTATTTGTCCCGACTGGTACACACCAAACGCCATCAGAAAACAATTGAAAAGTACTGAGATCGCACCCGCAGATCGCAGGACGCCGCGGTGTGGCCGTACCTTTAGATTTAGATGGTATTTTAGCTTTCGGCGCTATCACTTCTGAATTTCTGAGTAAAGGCTTCAGCTGCTCCGAAATATCACCGATTGAAAACAAAGTAACCCGTTAACAGGGTATTTGAGACACAGATTTTTACGTAGCCTTAGCAATAGAAAGGACGCTAGTGGTAAAGTTTTACATATCCATATCGTAGCAGTAGATGGCTACGCATTTAACGTAGCAGGACAAGGTACCGTACGCATAGCAAAAGATAACAAGAAAGCAAAACCGATTAAAAATAATAAAACTGATTATATAATGTAGACATCGTTCCCATGGGAAAATCGGAATAAAAAGTATCCTATATTATGTTTCTGTTAAGTGTTACACTCTGTTATTTTATTAAAGAGTATCTCTTGTGTTGTTCCAGGATCTAGGCTGTCTACATACCAAATTTCAGTTCAATCGGTTCAGTAGTTTTAGCGTGAAGAAGAAACAAACATACACACCGCCTGGCCAGCTACCACCCTCAAGTTAGAAAATCTGTCGCCAAACATCTAATGTGTTCCGGCAGCTAGCTATCCTTGAGAGCCAGTTTCCATTCTAGGCCTAGCGTGCTTAACATCTTCGACCGCATCATCACTTACCAACAGGTGAGATAGTGGTCAAACGCCCTTTCGCATTTATAATATTAGTAGGGTATACGGGCAAATTAAATGTTGCATTCATATTCATATTTATTTATTCCAAAAACAATGTCATTGTATGGGAAATGTATACATGTAACATATGATAAAAAACAGTAAAGAAAAAAATAACAAAAGAAAGAGAGATGAGAGAGAAAGAACTCCGAAATGACACATCTGAAATTTCGGGCCCGACCGAAACACGACCGAATTTGCCGATGACCTACAACGAAAAAATTTTGGCTATTTTTGACATAAAATGACGATAAAACTCTTGTCATATTATCGGTCGGGCTTTTTTCATTTAGTAGGGTTTACGATACAACAAAATTTCAAATTAATTTCGGTCGGATTGAATGATAAGCTGAACCGACTGACCGAACCCAATGTGATTCGTAGTAGCACAGAATAATGCATAGTTGGTAGTAGGAAGCGCCCGATAACTTCGGCCGATACTTGGGATTACTACTTAGGAGTAGGCCCCCGGATTATTACGCTATTTCAAATAGTATTTTCAATTCTGAACAAAAGATCTAAGAATTCCTTTTTCTATAACATAAGTTATCGAAAACTACTATTCCCAGCAGATACTAAATACAATAAAGTCTACCCAATTATCTGTCTCAGACGAAAAGTTTATTTTCTAAGAAAACGGCGTTTTCATCTGAGCAAATTTTGTAAAACAAAGTCCGTTACAATTACAATTTATAATAATGGGTAATTTTATTGCCTGTTTTATCCAAAAACGGACGATTATCTTTGTAAGTCGAGATGCGTATAATTATGTGAGATTTACCGGAATCCATAAACTTCAATTCTACTGATAGACAGGAACATTCATATAAACATTAATGATGTTTAAATACTGTAGTGTTAAATTCGCTGCAGCATCAAAACTTAAGCAATGTCTAGTCAAACTATTAAAACATGTAGCGCTAAAACGCTTATGAATTTAGATATCTTGCAATTAAAACGTCGTAAGCGCCTTAAATTACCTGGCGCTTATGGCGTTTTGTTTTTTCGTAGTGTAAACAACATGTCGTCCTTATAGGTCCTATTATAGGTTCTCAATTCGTCTGTAACTTTTTTTATATTACTAGGGTACATCTCCAATGTGGTCCCATTGTAATTTCATCGAAATTTTATTAGTATCTCCAGAGATATGGATATAAACAGCATTAACTGCAACCTTATATTTAAAAAATGTATGATCGTACAAAACAAAAAAACCGACTTCACTTGCCGCGATAGTCAAAGTACAGCTAGTTATAATTATGTTATCAAAGTATACACATTTGCTTATATTGTTTATCTCCATATCTCTGGAGATAATTGTCATATGTCGATTATATTGAATGGGACCAAACGGGAGACATTCTCTCAAACAAAAAAAATATTTTTTCAAATCGGTTAAGATTTGACGGAGTTCTGAGGTAACAAAGATTTTTAAAAAATACAGTCGGACTGAGAACCTCCTCCTTTTTTGGAAAGTCGGTTAAAAAAATGCGAGCCACGATAAATACCCTCGCAATAAAATTCCTCCAGCATAAAAATCACGTAACGGAATTATTTTTGTCCGTTGCGCATTTGTGGATCGTGACCTAGCCTAATGAATCTCTGCACTACTTTACAGCTCACTGCAGGTTTTCACAGTCAAAATATTAATCTAATAGATGCTACAAATAAATAATAAGTCAGGAACTCTAATTAAGAACAAATTCCACACAAAAAGTGGCCCTACTTCAAACCAAAACGACGTAGATTCAAAATAAGAATCACTTTCAAAGTTACGAATGATTGGCTTGGAGATTGATTTAAATTCGGAACGAAAGCAGGGATTGGTTCACGCATGTGCTGCAATGTCTGTTATGACAGTCGAGTCAAACAAGACAAAATGTCCGACTAATAACGCACTGGACACGACATTTAACCCCGCCTGCTTGTACACGACTTTTGTTGGATATTTTTTTTAACGCAGTTACTTTTCCTGACTTATTATTTATTCGTAGACTAGATAAATCAATTTGACTCCTAATAAGCCAATTTTAGCTACAATACTCTCGATCTAAGGCCCCCAAGGGTTTCCTCAAAGATATTGTTTATAAGGAATACTGTTTGACGTTCTACGAAATTTTATAACGAGGTTCTTTACTCAAAGGATATGATTAGGGAATAATTTAAGATCGTTTACGAAACAAATAAACCGACTTTACAGCCTGTGCTAGTAATTTTCAATACAGAGTTTGAGGTGTTTATCTCCATATCTCCGGAGGTACTTATCAGATCGTGATTAAATTATAAGGGGACCAAACGGAAATTATACTATCTCAAACAAAAAAGAGTTTTCGAATCGGTTATTACGTAACGGAGTTCTGAGGTAACGAACATAAAAAAATACAGATGAGCTGGGAACCCTCCTTTTAGGTGAAGTCGGTTAAGAATTTATTTTTTAAGTTATTTACCCACTAAATACGTGTAAAGAAGTTTTCATTTCTAAATACAATGAGATAACTAAATACAATTGAGAACCCCTCCATTTTTAAAGTCGGTTTGAAATGTGTTTGTGTAAGGGTGGCCCCTTACGTTTAGGTAAAGTAGAATGTAGATTAGATGTAGTTGTAGTAAGTAGTTAGTTGTAGGTTGAGTACGATAAACTACGTTAACACGGGAGCGGAATGTAAATAATGTGTCCGTCACCAATGAAAGCATTTATTGCACTAAAAAATGATATTACAATTAATTATAATAAAGAAATGCATCGCGAAGGTTTCCGCGCCGTCAACATTTATGTCGAGCGTGCTCGTACATGCTGCCAAATTTAAAAGAAAGAGAAAAGAAAGGTTTAGGGCGATGTAGCCTTATCAAGTTTACGGACAGCAGTTACGATCACCTCGTCTACACTATCGTAGTCCGCGCGGTGCTCGTGACCCGACGCATGTCGTTGGGCCGGTTGCTCGGCACTGTTAGAGTCTCGCTTCACGTCAAGGTTTACGCTGCAGCCTCGATATTTCCTTCTAAGACGCAGTGTTCCCCATGCAACGAGAGACGTGATCAGTAATCCGACTACAGTATACAACACATAGTTGTGCGTCTCATGTGTCAATGATTGAACGCTTAGCGTGTCTTGCTGCTCCTTGACCTTTTCAATTCTGCCTTTCAATTCCTTCAGGATCTCCTTGTGATCTTCAGGGATATATGTATGATTGAAGTCGGTAAGTATGTGATTGATGCTCGACTCACGCATGTACATTTTTTCTTCGTTTGGTGTAAGTTTCAACTCGCTGTGATAGTCGTTGCGAGCGTGAATGGTGAAACTTTCTCCCTTGAGCATGCAGCCAAAGTCGAGAGTTATGATTCCTGTGCCATATAGATGTTGTGACGTCACCCCAGCTGGACAGAAAATGCGCGTAGTGCATTCTTCGCAACAGGAGAATAGCCACGCGCCATGATTGTGTAATCGCACCCACCTGTCGTTGCAATCCGATATTCTTGTGCGGCATGTAGATAAGTTGCCATTGTTTAATATTTGCGCTTCACATAATGATTCGGCTACCTTTATGTTGTAAATAGGTTGATTGATGTGCCCCTTGCCGTGCTTATGTCGTTTTATTTGTGTAGTTTGCTTCGTATTTTCATTGTCACATGTTGTAGAGGTGGGTGTGGCGGGCGACGGCTCCAACGGAAGGCGTGACAGCTTTGTGATCGGTCGCTTCATATTGTTCGCCTTAGTTTTCAGTGTAACGACTCGTACCCGACCATCAGCACCAGGATGAGTTTCCACTACCCGTCCCAGAATCCACTTGGCAGGCGGGATGTTGTCTTCCTTGACGAGGACGACGTCACCAATTTCTAAGTTGGTTGTGGGAAAGTGCCACTTGCTTCTGGTTTGTAGAGTTTGCAGGTAGTCGTTCGACCACCTCTTCCAAAAATCCTTGAACATTTTTTCGGTAAGTTGCCACCTTGTGGTGAACGTCATGTCATTGCCCACGGCGGATAGTGGTGGTTCAAGTGCTGACTCACCAATTAGAAAGTGCGCAGGCGTAAGACAATCGATGTTGTCGATGTCCTCAGTCAATGCTACCAGGGGTCGAGAGTTTAGACATCCTTCAATCTGCGTCAAGAGCGTCGAGAACTCTTCAAATGTAAGTTTTTGGTCGCGGAGTACACGTTTGAGATCGTGTTTTAGACTCTTCACAGCAGCCTCCCAGAGACCGCCAGCTGTGGGCCAGGAAGGAGCGTTGAAGTGCCAGTTAATGCCCCTCTCTGACAGGTAAGTTATGACGTCATCGCTTGTGTATTGTTGTAGTGCCTCCTTTCTTTCCTTTTCCAATGTTCTTGCTGCGCCCACAAAGTTAGTACCATTGTCACTGTACATGTGTTGAGGCTTTCCTCTGCGGGCACACAGTTTCTTCAAGGCGTTCAGAAAAGCCGCTGTGCTGAGATCGGAGACGAGTTCGAGGTGGATAGCTTTGGTGCAAAGGCATACGAACACCGCGACGTAGGCCTTCATGGTTTTGATCCCTCTGCCTTTGTTGGCCTTTACCTCCACACTTCCAGTAAAATCCACACCTGTGTGCGTAAACGATCGCGATGGTGTGACACGCGGTGGTGGTAAGTCTGCCATAAGCTGGTTGTTATTGGCTGTTTTGTATCGATGACACTTGATGCACCTTACGAGTTGTTTCTTCACTGCTCTCAAGCCACTAATAATCCAATATTTATTGCGTAGATGTGATAACGTTAGTCTGGCTCCTCCGTGCAGAGTGCTCTTGTGCGCTTGATCGATCAGTAACTCCGTTACCTTGTCGTTGTATGGCAAGATTATTGGATGTTTTTGTTCATGTTTCAAGTTGGCATGTTCTAGTCGTCCTCCCACACGCAGGATCTTATATTCGTCCAGGATGGGATTTAAGTTTAGAATGCTGCTAGTTGATCGCACCTTGTCGTATTTATTAAGTTGTGCAATATCGTCAGCAAAGTGATTTAATTGTGTGGCCTTGATAATTGCATTATGTGCATTTTGCAGGTCATTTGTTGTTAAGTGCGATGTGAGCTTCTTATTTCTGACGTCACGCGCATTACTCACGAATCGTAATATCCAACTTAGGATTCGTGTTACGCGAGCTATAGAGCTATGTTTATTTAATAGTTCTTCTATCAATGGCATCGATTTTTGTGTTGCGCAGACTTGTTTTGTCTTTTTCAGTTCAGCATCGGTGTCGAAAATCCTTTGATTTGGCAGATCGTTGCCTTTTAACCAGGCTGGGCCTTGCCACCACAATGGATGTGATTTAAGTTGTGAAGGTGTCAATCCTCTACTGGCACAGTCCACCGGGTTATCTTCTGATCTCACATGTTTCCAACAGGAAGCCGGCATGGTTTCCGTTATCTTCACAACTCTGTTGAAGACGAAGGTTTTCCAACGGGAAGGGTCGCCCTTTAACCACCCCAGCACCACCATTGAGTCAGTCCACCCATTCACTGTTATATCTCGAACATTGAGAGAGTCTATGATTTTTTTCATTAATTTGGATAACAGATGTGCACCACAAAGTTCTAGTCTGGGTAATGAAACAGGTTGTCGTAATGGTGCAAGTTTAGTTTTTCCAGCCACCAATTTGACGACGTAATTCCCTTGATCGTCAGTTGATCTGCAGTAGATAGCGCAAGCGTAGGCTTTCTCCGATGCGTCACTAAAGCCGTGAAGTTCAATAGGTTGTGACGTGTTTCCCAACCATCTTTGTATGTCTATGTGTTTGATTTGAGGCAGTTCTTGCCGGAACTGCTCCCATTCCTTTTGAAGACAGTCTGCAAGGGATTCGTCCCAAGATATTGTTGACATCCATGTTTGTTGAAAGATAAGTTTAGCTTTCATAGTTACAGGCGATATCCATCCAAGCGGGTCGTACAACTTCGATATGTCGGATAGCAGTCTGCGTTTAGTTGTTGTGACGTCAGACTTATCGTTGAGTTCGTTGTGGTTAAATGAAAACTGATCCGTGCACGGGTTCCAGTTAATACCGAGCGTTTTGTTTGTTTCCGCATGTATAAAGTTAATCATGTTTTGATTGATAAGATTTTTCGGCAGGTGTTCGAGTAATGTTGGGCTGTTACTGGCCCATTTACGAAGGTTGAATCCTCCGCCTTTCATCATCTCGATAAGTTGGTATTGTGTCGTTTGCGCCTCTTCAATAGTATTGCTTCCTCCCAATAAGTCATCGACGTACAATTGATGTTTCAAAATATTTGCGGCCGAAGGATATTTGTGACCGTCGTCCTTGACGAGTTGTTTGATCGTTCGCATGGCAAGAAACGGTGCGGCCTTGGTACCGTAAGTGACGGTACACAACTGGTACTCTATTATTGGGTCTGTTTCATCCGTCCGCCACACTATTTTTTGTAAGTGTTGATCTTCTTCACACACCAATATTTGTCGGTAAAATTTTTCAATGTCAGCTGTGTAGACAAACTGGAAGGTTCTCCAACGCAAGATGATCGCCTGAAGGTCTTGTTGCATGTTGGGGCCACACTCCATCAATTCATTGAGGCTGTGACCTGATGAAGTGTTGGCGGAGGCGTTGAAAACGACACGAAGTTTTGTTGTGGTGGAATCGGGTTTAATGACTCCATGATGCGGTAAAATACAGCTGGGTTCACGTGAAATTGTACTTTTCTTCATGTGTCCAAGTTCTAGGTAGTCGTTGATGAATTCCTTGTTGTTTTTAGATAGTTTTTCGTTTTTTGCTAGTTTCCTTTCTAGCGAGCGAAACTGCGCTATCGCTTGAGGTCTTGATACGCCTAAATGTTGCTCGAAGTTCGGTTTCATTGGAATTTTGACCTCGTATCGCCCATCCTCCCGTCGACGAGTGGTGTTTTTATACAGTATTTCACAATAGTCTTCTTCGGGTGACTCAGGGCGTGGTTCAGTGATCTCTTCCATTTCCCAGAAACGTGAAATGTCTTCGATGTTGTTGAGGATGACGTGGCAGTTGAAAGTTTTTATTTTCCTAAGTAAAATCCATCCAATCTTAGTTTGTTGTGCAATCGGAGCCTCGGGCGAGCCTCTTAGCACCCCAGCCATGACGATGTCGGCATATACTCCAGCATCTAGTAGTAGGTCAACTGGCCGAGAAACGTTGTACTCGGGATCAGCTAGATTAATGTTTTGTAGATGTGACCACTGTTGTTTTTCGAATGTGTAATTTGGAAGATTGTTAAGCATCCTTGACATGATTATCGCCTCGGTTGTGAATGTATGGTCGCCGAAGAGTGATTCACATACAAGTTGAACAGTCCCGTTACTTTGATTGGTCGAAAACCCAATTCCAGAAATAGTTGCGTTTTGTTTTCGACGTCGCAGGCCAAGACGTTGTGCAGCTGATTCTGTTATCAAATTTGTTTGCGATCCTTGGTCAAGTAAACATCTAAGTGTTAAGTAAGTTCCATCAGCTGACCTGATTTTTAATAACGCTGTCGCAAGTAATACTTCGTTGAAATCGCCAGTAACATGATTCGCCTTGTGTTGAGGTTGCATGTTGGTGGTTGACGTCAAAGGCAGGCTTGGTGTCAAGTTAGTCGGCTTGTTCAATAAATCCGTTTCACGTATTATGTCATGTAGTGAAGTATGATGTTGATTGTTACAAACGCGGCACCGTTTGATAGATGTACACCTTTTATCATTGTGTGAGTACATACAATTTTTGCACACCTTAAGTTGTGAAATTGTTTTTAACTTCGTCTCTGGTTGCATTTGTTTGAATTGTTGGCAATAGAGCAGGAAATGATCGCTTTTGCACAAAGGGCAATTCCTTTCGGTGTTGACGTAATATGTTTTGCCCAAATAGTTTTTAGGTCTGTATGGCGGAGAGAGCGCTCTTGAAACTGGTTGAGCTTTGTCCTTGTTTGTCTGAATCGGCCTTGTTGCAGTGACATGTTGCGGCTTCTTTTTGTTGATAGGTTCCAACGCAGTGAATTTTCGCTGTAGGAATTCCATGAACTCGTCAAAGGACGGAAGTTCTCGAGGTTGGTTTCGAGTTTCCATGTATGACGCGTAGGTTTCAGAGTCGAGTTTACCAGCCAAGATGTGAACGAGGATGGGGTCCCACGATGTTGTTTCGATGCCCAAGTTGTGAATTGCGTGTGTGGTCTCCAAACTAGTATCATAGAGTCGCTTTAGCTCGAACGCAGATTGATGTTGTATGATTGGCTGATTCATGAAGGTTTCAATTTGTCTCGTGAAGAGAAGTTGCTTATTGTTATAACGAAGGGTGAGAATCTCCCAACAAGTTTCATAGTTTTCAGCCGATACAGATAGATGTTGTACAATGCGTTCTGCTTCCCCTCTTAGTTTTCCCTTGAGATGCTGCATCTTTTGACACGGAGTTAGCATGGTGTTGTTGTGGATTGCCTCGCAGTATAGATCCATGAAAGTTGGCCACTGTGCGTAGTTCCCGGTGAATGTCGGTATCTCGATAGGAGGTAAAGAGCGCTGCTGGTGAGACGCAGAGTTTAGTTTTTGATGCAATTCTCGTTTGGTTGCCTCGAACTCGGCTTCATGTTTTGAGAATTGCTCTTCATAGTTTAAGTTGGTGCCTATCAAAACGTTGTCGATCTGCCAGTGAGTGTCGTCGATGATCCTCCAACGACCTTGTAGCATTTGCAATTTGTCTTCAAGTTCCCACTTCTCGGTGATTGATTTGATGTTGATGTTGCGAATCATACGAGAAAGGGCACGAAAGTTGGTGTTTTGTAGGCTGATCAATTCATCTGACTTGGATAATCCTCCAGTTTCCGTCTGTTCAGCAACCCCTCTTGCTTCCATGATGGTTTGGAGGGCTTCCTTTGTTGTTACATATGTCTGACGTAGAGTTTGATACGCGTTGGTGGTCAAGTAATCGTTTGATTTGTCTTCAAACGTCAGGATTTGTGCATGGTTGACCTCAAATTCGTTCCACAGCGACTCCAAAGCGTCCAGGCGTTTTTGGGCATAGTCTGGCGTCTTCCTGCTGGGAGAGTCCTTCTTGAAGTTAACCACAATCTTCTCAATCCCTTCAGCAATGATTTGCTGTCTTTGAAGTAAGTAATGCATGTTGATGAATGTTGATAGCTTCAGTGATAGTTAGAACTGTTTTTCACACGTAGTTTCACTGAAGTATCCGGCTCGAAGAAATGTAAGGGTGGCCCCTTACGTTTAGGTAAAGTAGAATGTAGATTAGATGTAGTTGTAGTAAGTAGTTAGTTGTAGGTTGAGTACGATAAACTACGTTAACACGGGAGCGGAATGTAAATAATGTGTCCGTCACCAATGAAAGCATTTATTGCACTAAAAAATGATATTACAATTAATTATAATAAAGAAATGCATCGCGAAGGTTTCCGCGCCGTCAACATTTATGTCGAGCGTGCTCGTACAGTTTGAGATAATAATTATTTGGCCAAGCTTGAAACCAGCTTTCTAAAACAATATTGAAGTCGTCTAAGTTTATGTTATTACACTCTGAAGTAATTTTAGATTTCATTAAAATTCTAGATTCCAGTTAGCACCCTTGGGTAGGCTGTGACCTATTTTCAAGATTAGGCGTCAATCTTGATACTACTACAGATTTACTAACCTCACTATATAGCTATCTTACCCATACTACGTGACTCATTCTTGACAATTTGTTAGTACCCACCCTCCCCTTGATGTTCCATCTGTAGTTAAAAGATATAGTTTAGTTAGTTATGTAGTTTAGTTAGTTAGTCGGGTAAGTTAGTCGGGTTAGTTAGTCGAGTTAGTTAGTCGGTTTAGTTAGTCGGGTCAGTTAGTCGGGTCAGTTAGTCGGGTCAGTTAGTCGGGTCAGTTAGTCGGGTTAGTTAGTCGGGTTAATTAGTCGGGTCAGTTAGTCGGGTCAGTTAGTCGTTTCAATTAGTCGGGTTAGTTAGAAGGTTTAGTTAGTTGGGTCAGTTAGTCGGGTCAGTTAGTCGAGTCAGTTAGTCGGGTTAGTTAGTCGGGTCAGTAAGTCGGGTTAGGTAGTCGGGTCAGTTAGTCGGGTTAGTTAGTCGGGTTAGTTAGTCGGGTCAGTTAGTCGGGTCAGTCAGTCGGGTCAGTTAGTCGGGTCAGTTAGTCGGGTTAGTTAGTAGGTTTAGTTAGTCGGGTTAGTTAGTCGGGTCAGTTAGTCGGGTTAGTTAGTCGGGTCAGTAAGTCGGGTTAGGTAGTCGGGTCGACCAACTAACTAACCAGACTAACTAATCCAACTAACTAACCCGATATTTATAGATAGATAGATATACTCTTTATTGAACACCAATAAACTTAGAACTAAAACTATGTCTTATATATAAGACCACCCATTAAAACTTTTTATTTTTAGCAAAAAGTTTTAGTTCTAAGTTTCTTGGTGTTCAATAAAGAGTATATCTATCTATCTATCTATCTATAAATATCGACCGTATATTTCGCAGATAGCAAACATAGACTTAAATTTCATCTCATATCGTGTGTACAATGGTGTCTTTCAGAAAACAAACATTAATTCTTTTAATTTAATGCCGTTTTTGAAACAATTGGATTCCAGAATGGGATCTCATCGTATTTATTTTATTGTTCTGTTTACGTCTGGAGACTATATAGACATTAGGACCGTAACTAAGTTTACTAACAGACTTTCTTTATTTTAAATATATTTGTACGATTTCGTTAATGTTATATATTTTTTAAATATAACATTAACGAAATCGTACAACATGGAAACCAATTAAAACAAAAATAACTTTACAATAAATTTGTAGGTACAAAAGAATTAGGTTATCAAATCTTTGTCGGCATAAAGCTGATTTATTAACCGACTTTCAAAAAGAAGGAGGTTCTCAATTCGTCTTCATGTTTTTTTTGTTTTTAGGGTTCTGTAATTCTAAAGGTAAAAAAGGAACCCTTATAAGATCACTTGGGTTGGATTTTATATCGAGTCGCCTGAATTAGAGTAAACTGTGAATGTGGGGGGGTTAAGGGAGTTCTTACTAAGCACCCTAGAGCAAAACTTGCTGCCGGAGATGCGATAAAATATTTAATATTATTTTAAGAAATAACGTAAAATTCTAGTACAGAACATACAAATGCGTAAAACGAAACGAAATTTTCTTTGATTGATTATCAATTTCAGAATTGTCAAAGTGCGTAAAAAGAAAGAAAGCCGCCAATTTGTTGACGTTGAAAGATGCTTTCTAAAAAAAATGGGCAGTAAGCAGTTATTTATTTGTGCAATTTGTTATGTTTACTTATGGCCCTAAAGCGAAGGTTAGGTTATGTTCGAACAGTGACCATGTTGACCACACGTCCTGAGTTAACACGATAAAAATATATGGGCAAATTTAGATTTTCGCGAAAACTTGTAAGTACCAAAATGTACCTTAGTTTTTCAACTTTTTTTATTTTTCGGTATTTTTCCTTTACTTGTGTTGTAAGACCATGCTTTTAACTAAAATTTGTTAATTCTAGGTCAACCGGAAGTAACCTATAGGTTTTGGGTCGAAAACCTATAGGATACTTCCCGCACAATGCAAGAAGCAGGTCTTACAGCACAATTAAAGGAAAAATTCCAAAAAATAATAAAAATTATAGGGTGTCCCCATACATACATAGTTTCGTCAATTAAGATAGGCCTCTGAGTTATATGAGCGCTCATACAATTTTGAGGTCTAGCTTAATTGGTACCTACCAATGTTGGTACGGAAGCCTCGGTGGGCGAGTCCAACTCGACTTGGCCGGTTTTATTTATTTGCATGTTGTTTGTTGTACTCGGCAAATTGTGAACTGATTCGAGTGATTCTTTTTCTTATAGGTAGGGTACATCTCCACGATGATTCCAATATAATAATTCATTTGAGATCTGATGATAATCTCTAAAGATATAGGTTATAAGTTTGAGGTTTACCTCTATATCTCTAGAGATATGGAGATAAACACCTTAAACTTGTCACTGAAAATGAACCGATTTTAATAATTTTTGATTATGATCTGATGAATATCTCCAGATACATATCTATAGCGATCTCTATATCGCCATAGCGATAAAAATATCAAACTTGATACAGACTGAGTCATTTTCCGTGCAGTAACAATACTAAACTGAAATTGATATGACTGATATGACTCGCACGTTTTTTTAGTAATTAAACTGTTATGTTTTCACTGAATGACACTTATTAACTATAATTTGTAAATAGCGTTTACAGACACGTTTATAGTTCAAACAGGGTAACAATTAATGCGAGTAAATTAATTTGAAGACTGAGGAAGTCCTATTTTACTCCTTGACAACATGTTTTCGGGTTTATTGTCACCCACAGAAGGATCATTATGGTAGGAACTTTATATCGCTGTTTAGCCTGAATTTATACCAAAATTTAGCTTACTACCATCAAGGAAAATATCTGCCGACATAACTTTACTGTGTTCCGGCAGCACACAGCTCTTGAGAGTCAGACCAATCTAGGCTCAGCTTGTTCACAATCTTCGACCTTACCGCCAGGCAAGATAGTGGTCAAACGCTAGCCTATCAATCATAAAAAAAATATATGTTAAGGTATGGACACACCGCAGCGTCCTTCGTGCACTGTCTAGGCGGCGATCAGATAGCGCAGTAGTATTTGTACCGACTGGTTCACACCAAACGCGATCAGAAAACAATTGAAAAGTACTGAGATCGCGCCCGCAGATAGTATGACGCCGCGGTGTGGATGTTTAGGACTCAATAAAGGTATTGAGTCCTAAACATCGAGATATTCAGGAAATAAAAGTTCGATAATACATTGCCACTAATTTTCTATATCAACAACCATAAAAGGAAGCGTAGTAACAAAGTGAAATGTACCCAGAAAATTCCACTAAAGAGGATCTCAAAATCAAATTACGATCGCTAAAGTAATGAAAGCCGTAGCAAAGCAAAAAAGGCATTGCCCGATTGATCGAATTGCCAAACTCTAGGGGACGGGGAACCGTTTACCGATTGAGAGAGTACCTCAACTTTTGGAATATCTACATTCCTCCTTATTATTATGAGTCAGTAAAGCTAGGGAGGAGTATATAAGTCTGACACTGGGACCATATTGTACACGAATTGAGCAATATATAACCAGTTAGACGAGCGCTATGCCAAAGAGCACATCACATGTTGAGATACATTTTGTTCATAATCAACTTTTTTTTATATCTTGTAGTGTATCTATAGTGTTTGAACCCCTATTATTGATGTGGTCGAAGATGGTGAACACGCTAGGCCTCCTAGAGGACTCTGACTGTCGAGGACTGTGTGCTGCCGGAACATCGAAGGTTATGGCTGCTAATTTTCTCCTTGATGGTGGCAAGCTACTTTTAGTAGCAAGTCAGGCGGAACATATATGTAATAACACTTTTACTTTTTTTTTAAGATTGTGAACGTTCTTGCTTGTTGAAATGATATATAGTATTTTTATTTATTTATACATGAGTGAGTCTGATGGCAATTATAAGTGCGTGTGCGTGTGCGTGTGCGTGTGCGTGTGCGTGTGCGTGTGCGTGTGCGTGTGCGTGTGCGTGTGCGTGTGCGTGTGCGTGTGCGTGTGCGTGTGCGTGTGCGTGTGCGTGTGCGTGTGCGAGTGCGTGTGCGTGTGCGTGTGCGTGTGCGTGTGCGTGTGCGTGTGCGTGTGCGTGTGCGTGTGCGTGTGCGTGTGCGTGTGCGTGTGCGTGTGCGTGTGCGTGTGCGTGTGCGTGTGCGTGTGCGTGTGCGTGTGCGAGTGCGTGTGCGTGTGCGTGTGCGTGTGCGTGTGCGTGTGCGTGTGCGTGTGCGTGTGCGTGTGCGTGTGCGTGTGCGTGTGCGTGTGCGTGTGCGTGTGCGTGTGCGTGTGCGTGTGCGTGTGCGTGTGCGTGTGCGTGTGCGTGTGCGAGTGCGTGTGCGTGTGCGTGTGCGTGTGCGTGTGCGTGTGCGTGTGCGAGTGCGTGTGCGTGTGCGTGTGCGTGTGCGTGTGCGTGTGCGTGTGCGTGTGCGTGTGCGTGTGCGTGTGCGTGTGCGTGTGCGTGTGCGTGTGCGTGTGCGTGTGCGTGTGCGTGTGCGTGTGCGTGTGCGTGTGCGTGTGCGTGTGCGTGTGCGTGTGCGTGTGCGTGTGCGTGTGCGTGTGCGTGTGCGTGTGCGTGTGCGTGTGCGTGTGCGTGTGCGTGTGCGTGTGCGTGTGCGAGTGCGTGTGCGTGTGCATGTGCGTGTGCACCTTGCCATCGAAACGGAAAAACATTCCTTTCACTCAGCTGAATTAATTGGTAAAGTGGTGGTAGTGTGGTACCGTCCCAGGCGGAGTAGCAGAAGTATTACCACTACAGATTATAGTTCGGCCATTTTTAATATGTGATTTCTGATGTATAAGCAATACATTGTAAAGCTTCATCAAAATTTGCCTGGTAGTTTTTGCGTGAAGGAGTAACACACTTTCATCTCACATTTATTCATCCTTACAAACTTCGCATTTGTCATATTAGTGGGATATATTATTACATTTTCTCTGTACATTTTTGATGGAGTAAGCTAAATACCAAATTCATCATAATAACTAAAATTTACTTATTTTTCTCGCTATAAGATCGATAACTGATTGTGCTTATACGTAATGCCCTGGTCAATTTCATTAGGGTCCGGTTTTACGGCTAATTTTCTTAGATAACGTCAGGGCCGTTTTAATCACAGGCTTTGTGGACAGTGCGGTGATAACGTCTTTGATTTATTTTAGTTCCTCCTTCTCCTCCTCACTTTTTGTTCAATAACATACTTGGAGAGAGGCATTATGTCCAGCACTGGCTCGACAACGGCTGATGTCGACGAGGGGAGACTGCCATGATTGACGAAATATTGAGTTTCGTCTTACAGGACGTCTGATAGTCCGCCGGTGTGGTTTCGCTTTTGCCATCTTTATCTTTACTTAGTATAAAACAAAATCGCTTCCGTCGTCAGTCTGTTTAGATCTTTTAAACTACGCAACGGAGTTTTCACTGCAGTTTTCAGCAATAGATAGATAGGAAGGATTATGTGTACGAGTATGACAGATCTGGCAGACAGGGATGTAAGGGAGCACACTTCCACCTAATTGCTCCCAGCCAACCTCTCCTGCACGTGGTGCATCCTGCCGATCAGCAAACGAGGCTCTGGCGACCGACAAATGGCGATATATCCATTCAGAACGACGTAGCTAAATACCACAGGAAGGTGACGGGCAGCAGCGTCACCGGTGCGAGAAGCTACGTCTTGCGATCACCCAACCCGACTGCCCAGCGCGTGGTGATTATTTGGGCAAAAATTTGGGAAGTCGGGGCGGTACGCTAGTTTTGAACAAATGACAAAACCTAACCAATAGCTTCTGCCCGCGGCTTTACCCGCGTGGCTTACAGGAAACAAATGACACATTTTTCTTAGAAAAAAATATTATATTTAAGCGCTTTTATTCCCTCTCATTTGAATAATAATAATAATAATAATAAAGCCTTTTTATTCCATAACCCTTGATTCTACATTTCAAATGTTGTTAGTGATTTTTCATATATTTGATTATTATCTAGTGTTAGTTAAAAGTAATTAAATTAAAATTATTTATTATAGGATATGGACCCCATTTTGGGTATAGGCCTCCCTCAACCTTTTCCATCTTTCTCTATCCTGGCTCTGGTCAATCCAATCTCTCCCCACCGCTTGCACAATATCGTCTGCCCATCGCTGTTTCGGTCTCCTGGTTTTTCTTTTGCCTGATGGGCCTTTCTATTTGGTGGTCTCTATTGTCCACCTTCTGTCTGTGCAGCGAGCGATGTGACCGGCCCATTGCCACATTGCTAGTGCATGTCTCAGTGCATCCGTAATTTTTGTTTTCTGTCTTATCTCTTCGCTTCGTATTTTATGTATTTTTCTGATCCGTAGTATGCTTCTCTCCATTGCTTTTTGTGTATTCTCTATTTTTTGTTTGATATTTTTTGTGTATACCCTGGTTTGACATCCATATAGGAGGCATGGCATAATACAGGTGGCCATCACAGTTTTTTTCATGTCTAAGCTATAGTTGCCTTTTAATATTTCTTTTAACGACCAAAACTTATTCCACGTTAAAGTTATTCTTCTTGTTACTTCCTCTAAGTTACTGTTTGCATTGAATGAGACTAGTCTGGAGTCCGGCACTGTACTAAGAAACATCACTGTTTGTGCTCTTACAATTTTGAATCGAAAAAAGTGTAAATCCCACTACTACGTCAGCGAGGCAGCAACAAATGGCTAAAGTAAACAAATAAAGTTCGGCTCAGGCAATATTCATCAAGAAAAATTTAAAAGAAGAGAATACAATACAAACGCAAAACTTTTTTAGAGGTTAGGAAGGAATTTTGTGAAGGTAGCCGCACGCAGTGAGTACCAACATAAGAACATCAAACAATACAACTTCTATAGTTTATGGTAAAAAATAATCTATCTGTCACATACTATGGTAACATCAAATTGACTTGAAACTGTCAACTGTCATACGCTAACTAAGTGTTGCCAGCTCAAATAATACACAGAAAAGTTACCCTTAAAGAAACATAAATTCCCTACAATGGAAAATCAAATGGATTTATTTTTCGACAAAATATAAAAGCAGATGTCATTACAAACTAAAGAAATTACAGAATCAGTAACTAAAAGTGTATTGGGCAGTATTGAGAACAAACTGGCATCAGTTATAGAAGAAAATAAAAACTTAAAAACTAAAGTCGAAACTTTACAACACAAAATTGATTCCCTGGAAGATAACAAAAAAGGCACAATTTAATATTTTTTGGAGTAAGTGAAACAGAGCAAGAGGGTTCCCTGATTGACTACACAAAAACGATAATTGAAAAAGAAACTGAGACGACTATACAACCTTACGAAATAAATACAGTGCAAAGATTAGGGCCCAAAGGAAAAGAAATACGCCCTTTACTAGTTAGCTTCACTTCAATATGGAAAAGAAACTTAATCCTCAGGAACAAAAGTAAAAATGTAAACCCAACAAGATCTACCATCACGATTAAGGAAGATTTCTCTAAAGAAGTGCTACTGAAAAGGAAAGAACTTATGCCTCAACTACTGCAAGAGAGGGAAAAGGGAAAAATTGCCTACTTAAAGAAAGATAAATTGATTGTAAAAGATCCAAAAGAAGCCAACATAGTCAAAAGAAAAAGAGACCCAAAGGATTCCCCTAATGCCTCATTTGAATATACACTGAAAATATCGCAATCGAAGTAATAAGGACGAAATTCTTCGTAAAATTAAACTAATCTCTCGGATGAGAGTAGTATGCTTTTAGCAGAACTCAAAGCGTGTGTGAAAAGATATAATTAGGATAAAACCAGAAGTGGTTAGTAAATAATTCATATTGTTTGCAAGGAAATATTATACCAACAGCATACATCTTTGTGAACAATGTTTTATGTTTTTCCTTCTGGTACTAGAATCACCAGGCTGCTTCGTGAGCTTACTCTGGAGCGGGCTACGTAAAACTGACCATGTGAAAAAAAGTTTTTTAAGTCTACCCCTGCTAAATTAAGAGTATAAGCCTTAAGATTAATTTATGGTTATGGCAAAGCAGGCTTTGAGGGGAAACCGAACTTTTTGAGTACGAAGGAGTAGTTGTTACAGAAATCATTAGAATAAACACAGACTCCCTTCAGGAACACCCGATCACCACAACCACTAAACAGTGGCCTCGATAGCATTTAGTTGTAATGTTTTAATTCGCAACCTGGTGCCATTGCATAATTTTGTGGGATTAGATATATGCAGCAACATAACTGGGGCGCCAACTCCAATTTTTTTTAGTTGGGAGACTGGAAGGATTCAATGTGCTAAGAAATTTAACCGGTGATGTATTCTTTTAAACCTGACTAGCAATGGGGTGCACATTACTAGTAGTAGTTAACCCCTCCAACTAAGCTATGTAAGCTTGTGTCTGGAGTGGGTTTACGTCAATAGAGCAATGGGCATGTCGAACTCACGACCTTTTGATTGCCAGACCGACGCTTTATCCATTAGGCTAATGCCGCTTTTTAAAATTGTATGCCATCATCATTTTCACTGAGTCAACTGATATAATATATAATGATGCCTATCTCACCGTCTGGCAGGGATCTCGCTTATACTGTTAGCCAAAATCTTTAAAAAATCTAATATCAACGATGGCCATTATAAATTCGTCATCATAAGCCTATCTCCACTCTCAAGTTAGAAAATCTGTCGCCAAAACATCTAATGTGTACCGGCAGCTATCCTTGAGAGCCAGTTCCCATTCTAGGCCGAGCGTGCTTACCATCTATGACCGCATCATCACTTACTAACAGGTGAGATAGTGGTCAAACGCTAGCCTATAAGATATTTTATGAAAAAATGTCTGTCCACTGCTGGACATAAGCCTCACCTATGGCACGTCACTGAACTCCTTTAAAAAAGATCTGAAAATCGAGCTCAGCTATAAATTACGCAATTCTCATTTAAGGTGGACGATAGATACCTACTGCGCTGACTCTTCTAACTAATGGCCTATCCTTAGCATCGATCTGTAAAAAGCGATAGATTCTCGGAACGGTGAAATGTCTTAATCTTCGGTAGGGTATAGAGGCAGAGATAGATTTTGCTTTATTTGTTACGTCTGTAGTTACTGGTGAGAGAACATTAGGGAATTTAGGGAACAACCTCGAGCCAAGCAGCGTTTTTATGGCATCTAAATTTTGTATAAATAAACGGAGAGGTAAAGTATTTATTTTTAACCCCCGACGCAAAAAGAAGGGGTGTTATAAGTTTGGCGTGTGTATCAGTGTGTCTGCCTGTGGCATCGTAGCGCCCGGTTTTGATCAAGTATTTTTTTTATTTATTTGATAGGTGTCTAGATTGAGAGTGTTCTTAGCTTTAATTCATAAAAATCCGTTCAGCCGTTTGATAACTATGAACATTTTTCTAGATGATGACGCAAAAAATAAACATTCATAGTTCTGATAAATTCGAAATTGAGTATACTCCTAAGGTACGACCACACCGCGGAGTCCTGCGTCCGCGTGCGCGTCTGCGAACTGAGAATTATACTCAACTCCTCACCAACTTACAGCAGAGATGTTGAGTTTGAGCTCATCGGAATGGTCTCAATGATATTATGACTAGACCGGTCGGGGATGGCTTTTAAATTTTAAATTGAAGTATTATCAACTATACAAACATAGTAACATATAGATTCGAGAACAGTTATTAACTAGAATGTCTTATAGAATACCGCTTGACCACGCTAAAAGATGCGGTCTAAGATGGAATCGTGGTCGCCTGGGATTTAAAAATGGCAGTGGAACGATGCACTGCTCAACTGACTTTAGTCCAATCCACAGAACACAACTACCCCAACCTGTCTTCTTTGCTGCCTGGCACCGAACATCACGCCAAAACTCGGCGAACCGATTGGCAATATTTTTGGTCCGGTGGGTCATTTGAGCCATGCCTACCACTTGCAGTAGACACCCAACTAGCACCACCGAGGGTTCAGTAGTAGTACTTAGTATTATTATCTTTTCTATTCTATATCTTTTGTAGGTTAGATTAAGATCTATGCATAGGGATGTAGGAAGGAAACAATGACCTTTCCTTGGGTGGCAATGATCTTAGAAAATGAAATATAGCCCAACTAAGCATTGCGTTGGCCATGCTTCGCATAACCAACGCCTGTCTTCAACTGGCATTTTTCCAAGGGTTTGCAGAATTAACAGGTATGCAGAAATAAAAACCTATCAAAAGTGTAACGGCCTACTAACAGACCTTACCAACTTCTATACGGGCCGGTAGTATCTTCATGAATAGCAATGAATTCCGACCGATGATCTTCATTAAAGACAAAGATGCAATTATATATAAACTGTCTAGCTTCATCTATTAGACGTTTTCGATGATAGGACGCATAAAATATCAATGTAGAGACTTCCACGCCTGAAACCGTCAACTGTTTTCTCCCATCAATTCAAAAACCGAATGCCAACTAAAAACTCAGAATAGTTAATGTCCTACGTACTAAAACGTTACTTTTCACTCAGCTTACGTCGGGAAGTCTCGCGATCGCGGCAGTAATCCGGGCATGGTCTCAATAATTCACGCCTCCAGGGAACAACGGTTACATTCCGGGATGCCCATGATTTATTGCGACTACATTTGTATGTAGAATTTTTTGGTATATGTCGAATTTGTACATTAGGAGGAAGTAGAACCAATATTTATGGAGGTCGATGTTAAAAATTAATCTTTTTCTAAAATTGTCTGCAACTGTTACTCTAAATAGACGTAACGACACAATCCGCATTGTAAAAGGTGAAACACAACTACTGCGCAAGAGCATTATGGGAATGGCTCCTACAATATTTAATAAAAAATGCCAAATCTATAAAAGAGCTCGACAATGTAATGTTCAAAAACCATCTGAAGAAAATGCTAGTTAAGAAATGCTATTATTCTATTGACGACTTTTTAAATGACAAATTTTAACTGTGCTGTAATTTATTATAATTATTTTGACATATTCACTTGTTCTAACTTTTTGTTATTTTTGATATTATTCATTTTAATTTATTTAATCTTTTTATGAAAATGTAATAATATGTATTTAACAATATTCAGCAGCGTCACACGTCTCATTTGTACGCCCATATGGGCAAAACATGACGAGCTATTTTTATGTTTAAGACCATACTGCATGCAATGTTTGTGTATGTGTATAACGCATGTTTTGAACAAATAAAATATCTTTATCTTTATCTTTGTTGTTAATAAAAGACGCTATACGATATACGCAAGCTGGATGACAGCTGTTGGTAACAAAGAGCTGAAGATCAGGCTCAGTGGCGTGCCATAGGAGAATCCTATATCCAACTGTGGATGAATGCTGGCTGTTAATGATGATGATGATTGGAAGACGGGTTGAGACCACAGACCTAGAATTCCTAAATCTAATATCAAAATTGCTACATGTGTCATGTGCTACGATGCCATAGGCATGCTAAGATACACACGTCAAACTTATAACACTCCTATTGCGCTGGGGGTTGTAAGACAAACCTGTTTTGCAACCACCAGTCGAAACATAGTTATTACAACCATAAGTAACATTAATCTGCCATTGCATTGTATCGAATATCAACGCTCTAGCATTTCGCGTTCCTAATAAAACCACCGTGTAGGTACTTTCGTTCGACTTAAAACCACCACTTGTGTCGAGAACTCGTTATTGCCAACTTCACGGAGGCATTACGGCAAATCCCGAAGTTCCGTACAATTTACGTCACGTACGACTTGCGAATTTCACGTCAATCACGTCCCTGAGTTTGGTTACGTAATTACTTCGAATCAGCTGCTCTTTGAGGGGATTATGCTGGTTTAGGGGAGGTTCGCTGTTTGAATTGTTTGCGAAGTGCATTACATAGATAGATAACATATTATTATTTAGCACCTATTGTATATAACATACATCAATAAATATAACTTTCAAACCACGACCAATTTGAATTTAGCCATGATATAGGAATGTTTTTCGGTTGGAATGGCATTGTCTCCAATGAAATTGTAATTACATACCATCTTTATGTCTCGAGGTAACAGGCGCAGTGCAGTGACATACATAATATTTAAGCACATGTAATCCACAATATGTACTCTACCAAACCACTACCAGTAGGTAAAATTCCAAAAATGCTGGCTATATTCCCCCGTTGAATGGCGATGCTTTGTGTTTGGGTTAATACATGCCAGCATTTTGGTCCCATGTCGATTCAACCAAACATGCGGAGAGATGTTTAAAGTTAACTGAAAGAGCTAATATTTAAAATCTGCCCAGATGTTAATAATATCCTCAATAAACCTGCAGGCAGAATGGCTGTGCGAGCGTGCCATCCTAATACCAAAAAACGACCAAGTCATCAAATACAAGATCGAACAAGCCAAGAATATCGTTTGAGGGAGTTGAAATCAATATTATAAATTAATGGAGTCAGTTTTTGTTTGCTGTACACGTGCGGGCAAAGCTGCGAGCATACGCTAGTCTATAACAAAGTATTTGTTGTATTTAGCATCCTGTATTATTTTAATCCTCTTAAATCGTATACCGTTAATATATTTTCAGATAATTCCGTTTATAGGTGAGCTTTAATTACGGATACCGGAAACAAAATTAATCTTATAAGCCGGACCCCTCTGATTGGGACGTACGGGCTACATTGGTATTTTTATTGAAACAAAAAGCCCGACTTAAGCCTCTTTCGATGGATTTTTTATTTTGATCATAGCTGATTTGCAAATACCTCTAATAAAATATTAGATAAATTCTGTTGTCAGTCAAGCACGTTTTTTCGGCACTTTTTGCTTGATTTTATTGAATATTGTACGGTGGTGCGATGCGATACATTTATACGATTTAAACTTAAAGATAAAAAAAATAAAATTTTGAATAAACATCCACGACAATGTCCTTTAGAAAATTAACGTCATAACATCTATCTCAGAACCACCACTGATTAATTACGAACCGTTTAAAGACAAAATCGAACTACTTTTGGGGAAAAATGGCAACATGGATTTGCACAAACAAATGTTTACTGCAGTGCCCCCTGGAAGGTTGACACCGTAACACCTATCTAAACACATGCACCAATTACACCCGAACCCATAACTGAAAACTGCATCAAAATCGGACTAGTAGTTTTGGCAACATGGATTTGCACACACAAACAAACAAACATCCTCTCACCCCAAACGTATGTACAGTCTCCGTTCCGTCGTGGGTAAAAATATAACTATAATAACTAAAAATATTTTTTTATTAGTCTAACAACGAAGATTGAATTACAGCTAACTGGCTCGTTACTTTTTTTTATTTTTTTGTTTTAATTCAAAGCGTTTAATCATGTTTTTGCTACGTTAACATGATAATCATTGATTGTGATTTATTTTATGATTTTAGACGTGTGAGACGTACATATGTCGCAGCCAACTAGCTTAATTAGCCGTTCAATCAACAGCCTAGCCATTTCACTTTCAACTAGCGGCCCGAATTATATTCAGCCGTACCGTTGCTTACAACATTTAATAAACTGGCTTAGTCTGACACTAAAGCAACACACTAGGACAAAAGTGACCACCGCGTGACGTGCGCCGACGACCGTAGCGAAGAAGGAAGCCGCGTGTCACCAGAGCCGACGCCATGGCGTTTAAATGAAGGTACACAAGACCTTCAAATGGCTGAATATCATTTAGGCCATTAGTTGAACTGTGCTGTTTAGAAAAAGAGGCTAGGCTGAGATTGAACGCTGGCTGCGACACATATATCAATACTGCCTACATACTGAATAGTTAAACAAAATACAAAATGAATAATTAAGCTACAATTTAAACCGGATAAAATGTGTCTAACGAACAATAAACTAAGAGAAGTGGCTTCTCTTTTACGATTAAACTTGCAGTCCAACACTTTAGTTTTATATGGCGGGTCGGGAGCGGCATCAGTGATGAGAGACGCGGGAAGCGATTTATGACTTAATACATTTTTGTATGGAATAGCGCAGGTGACCGTAGTTTTAGGTCTATGCGTTCCTGACTACAAATCCTAAAGGTACGACCACGCCGTGGCATCCTGCGTCCGCGTGCGCGTTCGCGATCTGATTTTCAAACGTTTTCTGATCACCGTAGATCGCGTTTGGTGTAAACCAGTCGGTACAAATACTACTGCGCTATCTGATCGCCGCATAGATCGCGCACGCAGGACGCCGCGGTGAGGTCGTACCTTAAAAGTATTCTACGCGTTAATGTAGGTTAATTTCTGTCTATGTGCCAAATCTCATCCAAATCCGTTCAACTCTTGAGAAACAAATATACAAACTCTGACAGGGTCTTACGTCACAAGATAAGAAATAAGCTCAACGGATAGTAAAGGATGATGTTATACATAAAACATTGATTTACTTATTCGTAGTCGCACAGCACGGTATAGCGTTTCTAAAAACGCTATACCGTCCTCTAAAGGACAACACACACACGCGAAAGCCATTGGAGAGGCCTATGTTTATGGCTATGTCATCATCATCACCCTATACTAGTATAGGCTGATGATGTCGATAAGAGACATAATCATCTTAGACCGCATCGTCACTTAGCATGAGGTTATATAGTGGTGAAGCAGAAGCGCTGTCAGTCCAAAATAAAATAAATAGTCGAGTTGGACTCGCCCACCGAGTCTTCTCAGACTAGGTTAAGGGACAAACTTGACTTTGTAGTTCAGTTAATTATGTAGGTATAAAATAAAGCAACACAATAGCACAATTTTATTTATTTACCTTATTTAAGGTTGGTGTCAATTAAGCCAGACCTCTAATTAAGAGTAAGCCATGGGCTTTTAATTTTTTACACCCTTTTACTTTCAACTTTTATATGTTTTGGAATTTTTCCTTTATTTGTGCTGTAAGATGATCCTTGCTTGCTTCTTGCCAAAATTTATGATTATAGGTCAACGGGAAGTACCCTATAGGTTTTCGACCCAAAACCTATAGGGTACTTCCGGTTAGAACCTAGAAACCTCCGACCTAGAATTGTCAATTTTGGTAAAAAGTAAGGTCTTACAGCACAAGTAAAGAAAAAAAAGCTGAAAATTACATTTTTAAACAAAAAATATTTTAATTATATTTAAAATTTTGGTACATACAAGTTTTCGCGAAAATCTAAATTTGCCCGTATCTTTTATCGTGTTGACTCAGGACCTTGATTTTTATACACCTAATAGGGACTATAGACCTCAGTATTTAATATAAATTTTAACTTGCTAGGTCTACCCGTTCCTGAGAAAATGGGTAGTGACACACGGACAGACAGACAGATGGACAGATAGACGGACAGACAGACGGACAGACAGACGGACAGACGGACAGACGGACAGACGGACAGACGGACAGACGGACAGACGGACAGACGGACAGACGGACAGACGGACAGACGGACAGACGGACAGACGGACAGACGGACAGACGGACAGACGGACAGACGGACAGACGGACAGACGGACAGACGGACAGACGGACAGACGGACAGACGGACAGACGGACAGACGGACAGACGGACAGACGGACAGACGGACAGACGGACAGACGGACAGACGGACAGACGGACAGACGGACAGACGGACAGACGGACAGACGGACAGACGGACAGACGGACAGACGGACAGACGGACAGACGGACAGACGGACAGACGGACAGACGGACAGACGGACAGACGGGCAGACGGACAGACGGACAGACGGACAGACGGACAGACGGACAGACAGACAGACAGACTGACGGACAAGAAAGTGATTCTTATAAGGGTTCCTTTTTAACTTTTGAGGTACGGAACCCTAAAAATAGCTATGAAGCTATATCCCGCTTGCCTCCCCGCTTGTCAATAAATCACAGCTTAAATCTTCAGTCGCAAACAATCGCTGTAGCGGTGCTTCTCTTGTATTTATACGTTTTCTAAATCAGTCTTCAACCGCACATGCTGAATGGGATAAAAAATTCTGTACCTACAGTTTTTTTTATACTGTATAGGCTAGCCTTTAATCACTTTATCTCACTCGTTAGTGCCTAAGTGGTCGATCATAGCTAGTATAAATGTCTAGGCCTAAAATGAGAACTGGCTCAGATGGGTAGTAGCTACTGGAACACATTAGATGTTTTGGCGACGACTTTTCCAAATTGAGGCTCCGCCTGGCCTTGCAAATGTCCTACCACTGGTCATAGAAAGGATAATAATACTACGTACACTGGTTGTAGGTATCAATCTTGATACAAGCTTGCCCAATACCTGTGTTCTGCCAGCTGATTAGGCCGGGGGGGTACTATCTTAACGAGGTTTTCGTTCTGCGGTGGATGAAATTTTCAATTATTCTTTTTTAAATCTTTTACGCTAGCGTTTGACTACTGTCTCGCCTGGTGGTAAGCGATTATGTGATCGAAGATGGTGAACACGCTTGGCTTAGAATGGTCTGACTTTCAAGGGCTGTAAGGTTATCGCGGCAGATTTTCTTCTTGATGGTGGTAATGAAGTCAAGACATCTATCACTTACGCCCACAGGGCTCTTACCTTACTTATAGATTTAAGATCGGGAATTTAACGTGACTTACGCGATGTCGATATAGCGATCGACATATGGTTCGGCCTCATTTGGAGGCCATCTTCAGGATCTCGAGTGCGGAGCGCTCGCCGACGCGTCCAGCCTCGCTCTGCGGGCCGCTGCTCATATTCCCGATCTTAAATCTATAAGTTTAAAATGAACGAAAGTTTTATAATAAAATTGTAAACCTCTCACCTTACCAATAGAGCTGTCTCTATTTCTTCTTACCCTCAATTCGCTTATATCTCCGCTTGTGAATAAATCTAAGCTGTAATCCTCCCTGGCATCAACTGATCTCCAAGATGCTGTAATCCCAGGCTACTTTAGACTGGGTTGCTCTAATTAAAGTTGTCATTGCGGCCAATTAGTTCTCTTGTTAATTGGATTTTAAGTTCTGCCGCTATCTCTTCGGAGTGTCTTGGTAAAGATTCGTTAAGAGTTTGGTCACTGTCTGATCAGATTTGTATTTTTAACAAATTTTTTTCAGATTGAGTTTGTCTGGAAATTAAATACAACAGTGAGGCGAGGCTTCAGCAAATAACTTATTTTTTCTCGATTTCTTCCTGATCTTCCAGATCAAACATTCTTCTGAAACTTTTGTCCGTCTGTGCTTTTGTTTGTCTGTCCGTCTGCCCATCTGTCCGTCACGACCCTTTTTCTTCAGGAATATTTGTTAACCGATTTGGGAAATTCTTTTTTTGCTTGATAGAGTATGCTTCTCGTTTGGTATTATAATTCCATTGAGATCTGATGAGTATCTCCAGATATGAGGATAAACACTCTCATACTTGGTACTGAAAATGACGCGGCATCGAATTCGATTTTTTTTCCGTTTTTTAAACGATCTTAAATTATTACTTAACTAGAGTCTGTAACGAAATGTAGGAAAACTTTTTATTGTTTGCAATAATGGTCGCAATAAATTACTATAAGCGGCCGTTTGCTTATCTTGAGTGCCTACAGTAAAGTTTTTTTTATATAATTTATTTTCAGTAGAAGAAACCCAGTTTTAAATGCATAAAATGTCTTGCTTTTTATTACAGACTATTGTTAGTAGCTACAAATTATTTTTTTTCTAGATAAACATAGAAAGGAAAAAATACAATGACAATAACGATATTTTTTTTTTATACAAGCTTTATCTCTTCTTTACGGCGAATTTATTTATCCGCCACAAATCTTGCGATTGATTTTAGAGCAACTTCCAGGGGTTCGATTAAGCTGAAATTTTGCACACATGTGTAAATCGCATGCCAATGCAATATTATGATAACATGGTGCTGATTTGATGATGGAGCTGAAAGATTGCCAAAGGAACTCCTAAACTACACATGTTATACCCGCCGTGTTTGAGCTCGTTGATTTGTCTTGACTTACTCTGATCATAGGTTATTTAAAAGCTTGTGTTTAAATAGATTTTTTTAAATATTACTTGTTTTATTCCTGTTAGCATTTGACCACTATCTTATCTAATGATAAGTGACCCGACTGTATCCTACGTCTAGACCGGGCGCAACTAGGGGCCAGGGGTGGAAGTCTGTACATTGATAGTGATGAGTCTTGTCATCGCAAACGTCTGCTAGAATGAGATGCAGCTAGACAGTTTTATCTGCATCTCTTTTCTTTTCTACGATTATCGGTCAAAATTCATCGCTATTCATGTAGAGACTACCGGTCCGGGTCGCAGCGACAAGCGACGCAGGACAACTGACTTTCGCCGCCGCGGTTTGCTGCTGGCCGCGTGCAGCCAGGTGCGCGTGCTTCGTGGCGATTTCATACTTATGTGTGTATCTCTCTGGCCGCTGCGACCTGGCCGTTAGTGCGCTATTGGTCTTAGGCCTACATCAAATCTTGGCATAAGTCAGTTGTCCTGCGCTACATCTCCCTGGCGTCTTCCATTTTCAGGCAAGCGCGATTCCATCTTAGACCGCATCGTAACTTAACATCAAGAGGCCTACTCCGCAGTGGTAATCCGAAGTATCAGCCGAAACTATCGTTATTATCGGGCATTTTCTACGAATCACATTCAGTTAAGTCGGTACGGCTTAGCTTATTGGCAGTCCGACCGAAATTAATTTTACATTTTGTTGTATCGTATACACTCTACAGACTCTACCCTACTAAACGTAAAAAGCCCGACCGATAATTTGACAAGAGTTTTATCGTCATTTTATGTCAAAAATGTCCGAACTTTTTTTGTAGTAGGTCTTCGGCAAATTTGGTCGAGTGTCAGTCGGGTCCGAACTTTCGGATGTGTCATTTCTGAGTTGGCTTCCAGGTGACATAGCACTTAAGAGCTTGTCAGTTTGCAAAAAAAAACTATAAATTCAATCACGTTAGCACCACCCAGAAAAATTCCTATGGGTAATCAAACCGTCAAAAAGCTGCCCGATTCTAGCATTTCTAGTATGTTATATTCTCATTTAAGCGTTGCCCGCATGAGATCCTATATTCAGATCAAATCTAGCTGACCCAATTGTAACTGGGGCAGATTCACATCACGGCTGAATTACTAACAGATAGACTGGATTTGAATTAATCACTAAAATGTGCAGTTACCTACTGCAGATTAGGAATATTATGTAGCCAGTTATATCTCGATAAAACTGGAATATTTTTAACTGACTTCCAAAAAAGAGGAGTTTATCAATTCGTCTGTTTTTTTTGTGTGTATGTTATGCATTTTCTCCGCCCGTTTTGATAAACATTTTTCATTAGTAAACGGTATATCTCTGCGATGCAATGGTTCCTTTAAACGATTCATTAAGGATCGGTTTCTGGGTTCATTTATTGAGAGTTTAAGAGTTAAAGAACATATTGCAGCTGTAAAAACCACCAGGTTATTAGGTCCGCCATCGCAGAGCATTTGGTAGATTCGGGACCTAATCACTGGATTGAACTTCACGACCCTAAAATTCGCTCCCACCGAACATTACTATTACTCCCGTATTGTACGTGAAGCGGTTGAAATAAAAAAACATCCGAATTTCAACCGGGAAGATGGTTTTAGGTTGGCCGCAACTTAGAACCCAGTGATTAGCAAGTGTTCCAGTCGTAGTTTAAATCAACGAAAATCTGCCGATATCGTAAGTACTGTGTGTCGCAATGGCAACTCCGATCAAGATCAAATGAGGGTAGTTTCAAACTTCTCTCAATCATAACAATGCCCAATGATACCCACAACTTCAGTCTTCTTCTGACCGAGGTCAATGCAACTTGTCGCAACTTCGAGGTAAATAAAATTATGTTTTTAGCGCGATAAGTCCCGTATTACAATATAATTATTATAGTTGTAACCTGTATTTAATTATTATCAGCCATTTTGTGCCATTCCTGCTGTAAAAATGCTAGGTAGCACAACATTACACGGGTCACAAGGGCGACGCGTACGAATTTTAATTTTTCACTTTTGTTACTTTTAGAAGCAGTTTTTGTTTTTTTCTGTGTGTGTGTGAATAGTGTAGAGCAAAATTATACTTAGGTACACTAATTCTATCTAACCAGCTCTAGCTGGTTAGCTAGCAGGTTCAATCTATTGAAGCCAAAGAACTTGGCAGAAATTGAACCCCATGTAAACAATTAATGTTTCAGGCACGTAGTATTATTTACGTTTACGTCATCGAAGTACATGTAAACCAGAGGCGCCCATCATGACTGACTTACGTGCCGAGCGGCGCGCGATCGGGCGTGAGGATTACTTACGCTAAACTAAGCGAGATGTAGATTCAGCACTGCTTTTTATTTTAACGTAGAGCTAGTTCGCGACGCCACATCTGGTACATAGTACTTATACATCGATAGCTTACGTAGTATTATTATCTTTTCTATGTTTCAGGTCTAACTGTGTTTGAAACAAAAGATTTTATATTAAAATACTTGGTTTTAGCGAAATAATGAAATAAGGTATTCATGAAATGTTTTATTCCAATAAGCCACTGGGGGACTATTCGAATAATCGAAAACAGAATAAAATGTTTTAGAGAAAATTTCTTCAACTGGGCTTAATATTGTTTTATGCTTTAGTGTGTTGTTTTAATGCGGTTTAGAATTGAATTTATTTTACTGCAGACTCATTATATATAGCAATATAAAATGTGTATCTATATATTAATAGCTAAGAGTAGTCATAGACTGGCAGGTGACATTATTATGAATAATATATATTTTTTTTAATACAGTTGCTCAAAAAGTGGCGTATTGCAGGGACGTATAGCGTTCGGGATGTGGGCTATTACATACTCGTGCTTTTTTTTACCTTTCCCGAACTCGTGCGTTCTCTTTCCCAACTGTCAAAATAATGTCTATTAAAAAGAAAAACCAACCATGAAGTTTTTACTAAAAAAATTCATAGAAGTTTTTCAAATTCATGCAAATGCGTATATTTCTAAAAAGAAGCTACTAATTTGTTTCAATATCAGATTTAATGATTTGATTGAATGAGTTAGTTAGGTTAGGTTTCATTTCATTAAATTTAATTTTCATTTCATATCAATAAAAAAATTCTACTGAAGACTTGGCTGTATGGGTATAGTTCCCTTTGCCTACCAGAATGGGTGAAGAACAAAAAAACTCTGCTTATATTCTACGGTTGGCGCCATTTTTCAGTAAGTTTCTTTGCGAGTTTAGTTGTTTGTTGCACAAAATGAGTAATTTTGACCCTAGTTTTTTTGAATTAACGAAACTCAGTATAATTGCACAAAATGCTTCGGAGAACATTTTACCGGAAAAGTCAAAAAGTCGCTACATATCTACATAGTACGACGAATTTATTGCGTGTAGAGAAGAGAAAACGCCAGTTAGTATAAAAAACTGTACCAATTTCAATGTATATGTGAATTATAACTTTTATAAGAAATAAATGTTAAGTTAGTTGAGTTTATTGTGTTTTTATTATTTTATTAAATTCCTTCATTTTTTCGCAACTGTATTAAAAATAGTCATTCAGTACACGTGCGGAACTGTCATTGCAACTTGTTCCGACTGTCAACCCTCGCCTTCGGCTGCGCCTCGGCTCGGGTAGACATTTATCGGAACTCTTTGCAATGACAGCCTTTCCGCTCTTGTAATGAAATATACTATTTTACGTCTGATAGTCTAGCGCTTTGACCAATATCACGGCGGGGATGATGTGGTAGAAGGGTGGTGAACACGCTAGGCTTATAATATTCTAACTCTCAAGGGCTGTGTGCTGACGGAACACGGTTGTGGCGGTCATGGAGGGAGATTATCTCCTTGATGGTGGTAAGCCATTTTTAGGTAGCAAGTCAGGCGGAACATCGATGTAAAATGTCCTACCACCTCTTATTATCTTTATGAAAATTTACTTTATAGATAATAAAAAAAACACCGAACGTAATTTCGCATATCTTATACATTACTATCAAACGTTTATTTACAAGTAATATGTATAAGGATTACATTATACATTTACGTCCTGCTTTTGCGGCATTTCTGGGCAATTTTTTTCTCGCTTGGGGCACAATTACCCGTATCTTCCCACGTACGTTTAGAATAAAAATCTTGCTTATTTCCGTAATTCATTTGCCTCTGCAGAGGATTCGGATTTTGAAAGTTTATTGCAAGGTCTATTAGATCTTTCAAGCTCTCAGTAGACACAGAATAATTAATAGTACTACGTACAGTGGAGTAGGATTTATGCGGGTCCACTTGATTGTTAGTCAACGATTTTATTTGAAGGACAAAGTAACCTAGGAAATAACAGCGCGTGAGAGATCTATATGTCTTTAACGTATCACTCCATAGGGATAAGAAGCGTCTTGCTTAAGTTCATCGATATACGTATAATTATAATGTCATGTCCATCCAAAGGTTGTTTAGTAGAGATCGCTATTAGCGATAAGATCGCACATTGTGTCATTAATTTAAGAAATCCAAATGTTGTGTATATATTTACTTTATAATTTGGTGACAATAAAGAGTTATTGTATTGTATTGTAATATGTACGATTCAAGTCAATGTTTGAGCTGTTATAAAATATGAATAGGTAACATTTTTGTGTATATTCCTTCTTTGTATTTTAATCGATATTATTTCCATTTCAGTACATAGCATATGAATCCAGAGAACATAAGACACGGATGACGCGATCGAAACCCCGCATCGAAGCTTTCGTACTTCATAATGGATATCGAAGAGAAAAGAAATAATGAAATTTTTTCTTCTCAATACTTCCCATTCATATCCGCTTTGAAAAGATAACATCAATCAAATCGGAATTATTGTATTGACAGTCGGGATTGCCGTACATTGGATTCATTTAAATAATTTATAAGAAAAAATTACCGAAGTTCGAATATTGGGACACATTTTGCATTTGCATAATGAGGAATTATTGAATTATTAGGCCTTTGAGATGAGTGGAATATCAGAATGGATTTATCAAAAATTAGTTTTAATTTCTAGATGATCATATCTATCAAATAATAAATTAAAAAAAATATTGACAAATATACAGGTTGAATTTTTCAAGTGGGCGTGGATGGCGACATCATAAACTATGAGGTATATTGAAAAGTACTCATAGGAGTCTTGGCACAGATTATATAATAGTTAATACGTAACAGACTCTACTTCACTCCCCTACAAAAAACACAATACCAACGCTTATTTCAGACAATACAAGCAAACATGTGTCTAAGGCGCTCGACCTAGCGTTGTTATTACTTCGTTCAGCGCGCGATAAACCGGCGTGCACTTGATCAGTAAAGGGTTGACTCCATGAAATAAAAAAAAGTTTACGAATTCTTTTTATTTACCTCACAAAATAACATCAAAATTAAAACTAAGAGTCGAATTTGAAGTCGAGAAAGTGAATTTTACGCCTTTTTGTCATTTTACTATCAGTAGCATAAAAAAATGAAATATATTATGCTTGTTTTTTGTCAAACCCGCAAAATGACTATGAAAAACTTAAATCGTTTCTAATATAGAATACGAATGCGCAGTTATCACGTCATATGAATAATAATATACGTTGCGCGCGCGTTAGCAACACCGACAACCGACTGGCAGATAGTACCGGCGCAGGTGACGAAAGTTTAGGTATAAATCGCAGTAGCTATGGGCGAGTGAGGGAGGCCTGGTCTTGGGCCCGATTTTGATAAAGACTAAAACTGCAACATTGGATTTTAGGAAAATCAATATTCCTAGCCAGGAATCGAACCCGTTAATTTTGAAAAAAAAAAACAAGCCTGTATTATTACACCATTCTATAGTATTGCTGATAAGGTTGGTCAAAAAATCAAGTGATAGGGGCGTAGCTACAGCAGACCTTGATTTTTTGCACGCTCTGCATACAACTTGTTTAAGCCGTTACTCACCCCCGTATTCATAAACAATACTATGAGGTACCACAGTGCTCGCAAACGCATAATAACATACATTGTATCAAATCCTACATCTATGCGTTAATAATAATCTTTCATGAATACGACGAATCTATCGTGCGCACAAACAGATAGACCAAACTTGGATTTCAAAAGAAACCTAGCATTAATAATTTACAAAAACATATTGAACATCTATTTATTTATTTATTTATTTAAATATCTACATGTATTAGATTTATTATTTTATTATGTAGAGATTGAGAAACTCTACTATTTACATTCGGAGTTTATCTCAATAATCATAATTCGGACAAGGTCCCAGTTTCCCTTGGCCTCGACAGAAGTAATCTGACCTAATTTTAAGAAACGCCCCTGACTTCAAACCAAAGCCATCGAGATCTGCCCGAATGTCATTTAATTCAAAATGGAAATATCCGCGAATCCACGGGTCCCATCTCAACATTTTAATTTTATCTTTATTATGTTAAGGGTCAGCCATAAAATTTAATTAAATCCCATGGCAATTTTAAAAAATAAGGTTACTTTTCCAATGTCAAGACACTGGATATTTTTAAAGACTATTGCAAAAGATTGAAAATCTTTATCCTTTTAAACCGACTTCTAGAAAGGAGAAGGTTCTTAATATTTCTGTATGTTTTTTTTTAATGGTTGTTGCGCGATTACTCCGCCAATATTGTGAATCGATTTTAATGTTTTTTTTTTAATATAATAGAGACTATTAGTAAACCTTCGCGGTGGTCCTATTATTCGATTCAATGTTCAGTAAGCTAGCGTTTAACCACTATATCATCATCATCATCATAATCAGCCTGTGTCAGGCCTCTCCTAAGATACGCCACTGAGCCCAATCTTCGGCTCATTGGGAGGGATATGCCCTAATCGCCACGCTGGGCAGGCGGATTGGCGATTGCAGGACGTAGATCCTCGTACCGGTGACGCTGCTACCCGTCACCGGCCTGAAGTATTTGCCTACGCCATGATTTTAAATGGTTATACCGCCATTTGTCGGTCAGGTGAGGTTGGCTGGGAGCAGTGAGGTGGTATTTGTGCTCCCTCACGTCACAATATCACCTGTTGGCCAATAACGATGTGGTTGAGGATGGCACGCTTGTCCTATAATAAGAACTTCTTCTGAAAGTCAGCTGTCGGAACTCACCGTTAGGGCTACCGCATACATATAATTTTTAGTTGAACAACTATTTTGTTGTGTTTCATAAGTTTATGGGAATGTACTGCGATCGTAGAACTTGCGCAAACTGTCAACACGATAGTGGTTCGACAAAAAAATCGAAAAGCCCAATCGATTTGCTTTTGATTAAAAAGTTGGCACCTCTATCTCCAAAGCACCTCCATCGACTAAATAGTTTAGTTGAGTGGAATTCACGAGAAGTACACAACTTGACTAAACAATTTAGTCGATGTAGAAGTTGTATGTATGCACCAGGCCTTAGGTTTGGCGACAGATTTTTTAAGTTTAGCCAAGTCGACAGTCACAGGTAGTCTAGTGTCCACTAAACTAGATCCGCTAGATGCAGGACGTAACTTATCAAATATCTGAATCAGCTTTGTAAGCCAGGTGCTACTTCGCGAAGGTTTCCTCCATTAGATTTTTTTAATTCGAGTGCCCAATGGAATATTGGAAGAGTGGTCGGCTTTGACGCAAGAAATACCGTGTTTAATTCCCGCCGTGCACTAATGGAAGTTTTCATCGATATATGAATTTACGTTTTCCACAGTGGCCCTATCGTCATAATTCAGTAGTAATTTATGTCTGATTATATAATTCCACACAGACCATTCATACACCCCTAAGCACAGCATAATAGAAGTAAATATTTGTATCACATCTTTACTTTTGTAGTAATTTATTTATTTAAAAAAAAACTGGCCAAGTGCAAGTCGGACTCGCACTCGTAGGGTTCCGTAACACAGTAAAGAATTCTATAACTATGATTTTTCGCTACTAAAAAATTAACTTTATTTTTCATAGTATAAGTATGAAAAACAAAGTTATCTTTGCGGTCGCAATATCTCAAAAACTGCTGACTGTATCTCATTCAAACCAATTTTCGTTGTTATTTTTTATTGAGATCTACAGCATATATTTTTTGAGTTTGACTTTGACTTTGAGTACAAAAGTTTTTAGAAATCTCAATGTCATTTTTAAAGACCTATCCATAGACACCCCCTCCCCACACGTATAGGTTTGAAGACTTTTATTTTTGTTTTAGTTCCATGTATGGGATGCCTGCACCTTAACTTTTATATTTTTTATTTTTGTATAAAAATTGGAAAGCGGTCTGTAGTCCTAACAGTTTCGGAATATAATGGCTGTGACATACGGACGGACAGACAGACAGACATTACGAATCTATAAGGGTTCCGTTTTTTGCCATTCGGCTACGGAACCCTAAAAAACACGGTCTTAACTTAGAGAGTAAATCAATTTTACTTAATGCACTTATTAATAATTTGTCTTGTAGAGTACATTATATTGTTTTGTCAACCGTGTGCATACATGAAAGTTTGAAACGGTTGATGTACCTTCTGCAAGACAAATTATGAATAAGTACATTAAATAAAATTGAATTCTTCTCTAACATAAAGCCGCACTTTTTCTTAAATAAATTTATTTTATCTTATCAAAGGAGCTTTTACCTACGCTTTCAAACCACATTCTTTTTATAATCGGTAAAAAATTTAAATTGGACCTTGAATATTCTGGCTCACCCTTAATCGCCGTGGAATTGCAATAAGGCGCCACACTCTTTCAACAGCCGTGTCTAAAATCGACCCCATTATCTGGGATTAGGGGTTCCCGACCTCCAAAATCTCTTTTGAATGGTACACAAGATAAGCGGTAATTTATTAGCTCTTAAGCCTGAAGGAATTAGGTGTATTTTGTCTTTGGACGAATCCGTTTGCTTCAAAATGCGGATTCAGAACTTGTCAAAGTAGCGCTTTTAGCGGTATTAAAAAGTTTCGTTGGCCGGGTTAGAAGACGCCGCAGATTTAAGATTGGCAGCATTTCGTGCCAAGAGGAATATAAAGATTATCACTCATTGTAGTCACCCGGCACCCGACTAGTACTGCCTCGTCGTTCACTCGTCGACAACAGGCGGTTTTAAAGACTGAAACGCTTCGTCCGTACGCTGTAGCACACCACTGAGCTCGATCTTCAGCTATTCCTTTCCAACCATTGCCAGCCAGCTTACGTATATCATCGCTCCACCTAGCTAAAGGGCGGCCGATACTACTAATTTAGTACTTACTTAGTACTTGCAATAATTATAATAAAATACCGTAACTAACAGTCAATAATTTAAGATCGTAAAAAAAATTAAATGAATTGACTTCTAACGTCGCGCTTGTTAAAGTAGCCGGTAGTCAGTAGCATGTCATCGATGTATATAAACGCATCGTAATACAAATGTTGATATATTAAAAACCACTCGACCGATTATGTTAAACTTAAAATAGGACCACCTGGGAACAAACGGGAACAAACCAAATCAAAGGGAATCAAAGGTTTGAAACAAAAAAAGAATTTTCCATATCGGTTCAGGGGCATCTTCAAACAATCGGTGAACAAGAATAAAAAAAATCGACGAATTGAGAACCTCCGCCTTTTCTGTTTATTCGGATAAAAATAACACATATCATTATTTTCTTAAAACGTAACATATTTAAAAAAAAACAATGACGTATAAATAAGTTCTATTTTTCTGGAGGAGCTTCTCGCCATAAATTAGCGTAAAAAAAATCTTGCTTCAATTTCCCTACACAAAATAGCTACTAAATTTGCATGAAACGTTGTTTTTGACCGTTACGTTGCATTTTTGCTGCCAAACCGCATTACGTTAAGTGACTTGCATGTTCGGTTGTCGGTTCTGGCTCAACTTCCTAATTAGAGGTTCACCATTATTCACGACTCAGAATTTTTGTTCATTGTCCAAGATTCACGGTTTTGTTATTGGCAGTTTCATGATTCGCAAATGTAATACAAGCATAAATTATTATAGCAAAAGAAAATCACCTTTTAAAACCCTAGATATATATTGCATAGATATCTGATAATTTAGTAACATCTTCTTATGTCTGAAGGGGGTAAAAACAAAAAAGATAAGATCATTGCGATAACATAGGTATTATTATTATTGTAAAGCTACGAATATAGATCTTATAATTTATTCACAGTATCCATACTAGCTAATCGTAGTGTAAATATTAAACGTTTTAAGATACCCAAATCCCTGTGTGAACATAAGCGAAGTAGCACTTTCTGTCAAAAAAAAATCCTGAGCGATCCGTAAAAATTGATGCTGGTAGTCGACGAGAAAATGTAATTTTAATTAATCTATAACGCTATTAAACTCAATTCTAAACATCATTAATGTTCATGTCTTCAAAATAAAGCTAAATGAATTTCTCATTATCAGGATGTACTATTTATTCTGTTGACGACGTTTTATTTAAAAAAAACTAAAATTTTAACTTTTTGACATATCGATTTCATTATTATTTAATGCTTCATTTAATATGATTTATCGATTATTATAGAAGTACTTCAATGCTTGTATACTGATAAAGTAGGACTAGTGACACTAAAATTGTTATTTTAATACTAACAACTCTGCAACCTAGGGATAAAAGCTGAATAAATTCATTCATTGGTTCATACATTCATTGATACTTTTATTCACTACTTGAAGGCATTGGAAGGCAATTAGGCGCAGGCCAGACATAATAGGTGTACGGCGAGGACTAGGCGCAGACGTGGCGTCTTTGATTGATTTTTATTCAAAGTGTAAGAAAAGTCTCTTGATGCAATACACACTGAGGAGATGTCTTTGTGTTACATCTATTATATCTGGCTTACGCCTTAAGGTCACTTCCCACGGTGCACGATTCCACGGATGGACACACGCACGGAAACGACCACAAACAATTAAGCACTTCTTTATTCACCTCAGATCGGATCTAGATGTATGTAGCGAAATTGTTGCGGTACCATAGAAAAGATAATAATACTATGTAGCGGTACTTCGGTACTCAGTGCTTCGGTAATCGGTACATACATGTGATAAAAGCGTGGGAAGCAAACTCACTGAGGTACCACTGTTTTCCTCTCGACCGAAACAGACCTAAAATCTTCCGCGCATTCGAATGTAGGACATTTAGATCAGTGCCAGAAGTTATACCTACCTTCCTACACCTGCTACGGATTTGCTCGCACTTTCACGAACTTTACTCTTCCACGAGGCGGTGGTTAGGGCTGGTCTATATCTGTCTCCAATAACATATCGTTAGCTCCACGTGGGAAGCGAGCCTATAGTATAATATTTTAAAACTTCACACTCTGAAATAGGTTGTATAATAAATGGGTGTAATGCAAGTTTCATGTCAATATCAAATTGATGGATGCCCGAGTCTTGAAACAGTTGCATTTGGTAAGGTTTGGACGTTGATTGATTATTTAAATAACAATACCCGTGGCAGATAAATGGTGAGAGCTTTTATATTCATGTCAACAATAAAAAATGTCGTGCATATTATTCATGTTATTGGAGGTTTATAGTTTATTATGTTCCTTTATCCGTTGTAACATTGCAACAAGTTGCAATGGCACATAACAATAAATCAGATTAAATCTAAATAATATAAAGTTAAATTTACTACAATTACTAAAATACAATTATTAAATTATTATCCTATTCTCTTTAATGACAATGACATCAACTTGACGTTGGCACGTATTACTGTCATCTGTCATTTTACTTACTGATAGATAACCGGCTGTCAGGATAGGTGACATGACGGGCGGTTAAGGGACCGTTATTCGGCGACTGCGTACAGCGCGAACGCATACCGTCCTGCTTTTATTTTATAATAGTTTATAAAAATATTAGTTTTATTAGCCTATTAAAATACATTAGAAAGGCATAGCATAAAAAGTACACCGTGCATTACTCTGTGTTGATATCCCGCTGGGGTGAGTTCCTAACAGGTATGGTTGTTCTTTTAAAACTAGTGTTTTGAGCTTATTTACTATGTAGTGGCACCTATCGCAATTAAAAGTAATGACATGGCGATACGGGGGCCGTTTGCGCATAGGCCTCACTGACCTCGATAATTCCAGGATCACCGTACCAGCGCAGATCCGCTGCAGGATCCTACGATATGACGCGCAGCTTCTGGATTGGAGACACTTTGGGCGGGCCCTACAGCACAATTCCCGCCGTTCAGGCCAGTCATTACTCCGTCTAATTATTCTAGTGCCCTACACTCCATATAATCGGTGGAAATAAGACAACAACCTAGCAATAAACCTACTGAATGATTACTAAATACCTGGGCTTTAATTCACCCACTACTCCTAGTTGTACCAACCCTAGGTTACACCGTCACTAATGAAGAATCTTGTTCTATATTTTCTTACCTTTTGAGATATCTCACATAGATTTTGACTTATTCTGGCTCCCAAATTAGTCTAAATTTAGTGAAGTGTGAGAACCATTAGAGGCGCTGTACTGTTTTTCATACAAAATTTGTTCGATACACGATATCGAGTTTAGTATGAAAACTCATACTAAGGGTACAGGATTGTGATCGAAGATAGTGAACGCGCTACTAAGCCTAGATTGGTCTGACCCTCAAGAGCTGTGTGCTGCCGGAACACCGTAAGGTTATAGTGGCACATTTTCTCCTCCTTGATCGTGGGTTGATAAACTATTTTTGTGTAGCAAGTCAGGCAGAACATCGATTCAATGTTCCTACCACCTGTTCACAAACACCCGTGCTGGGATTTGAACCGGTGACCTCTCGCTTAGAAGTAAAGCCTTCTATCCTATACGCCAACGGACCGTCAAAACAATTTTTCAACTACTTGCTGATATCTGATTGAGCTGAAATTTCGCATACTTTGTAATAGGTGTTGAGAGCCCGGTGGCGTAATCGGGAGAACGGTCGGCTTTGATGCCAGAGGTACAGAGTTCAAACCTCGCCGTGCACCAATGGATTTTTCTATCGAAAAATGTATGTGCGCTTTTCATAGTCACCCACCGGTGAAGGAAAAACATCGTGAAGAAACTAACAACCCCTACATGGTGCTAGGACACTATCTAGTGTCCGCCTGGCCAGCCACCCTTAAGTTAGAAAATCTGTCGCCAAAACATCTTATGTGTTCCGGCAGCTATCGTTGAGACCCAGTTCCCATTCTAGGCCTAGCGTGCTTACCATCTTCGACCGCATCATCACTTAACAACAGGTGATATAGTGGTCAAACGCTAGCCTATAAGATATAATAAAAGGTATATATAATTTTGGTGACAATGCAATGTAATGGTATCTAGCTGATCTGATGATAAATCTGTGATGTACGTACTTGAACTCCCTGATGACAAACGATAGGACAGCTGAATCTGGGATAGTAGGTATGTCTTGCTATCAAGCAGCCATTACAAATTTTTACGAGAGTTTTTATAGTAAGCTTGTGTTTAAATATTTCCAAAGATTTTATTTCTCTCTTCGCATTAAAGGTACGGACACACCGCGGCGTCCTGCGTGCGCGTTCTAGGCGGCAATCAGATAGCGCAGTAGTATTTGTATCGACTGGTTCACACCTTACGCAATCATAAAACAATTGAAATGTACTGAGATCGCCCGCAGATCGCAGGACGCCGCGGTGTGTTCGTACCTTAAAAAGGTAAGAACATTATATTTCCAAAGGTAGACACAAACAAATACTTAGAAAAACAAGACACTGTACTTAGACAAAGCTTGTCACTTAAAGTACTGTGCACTTTTTTTACCTACGTACATACTTTTAAGCCACAGTGAAACAGTAAATAATTCAGACCACTTTAGTGCCGAAGAAAAACAAAGCACTATCTAGAATACTTACTAACTAAAAGCTAAAAAAAGCATCACTTTAAAGCAACGTTATATAAAGAGCTTTCACGAAGCCGTAGAGCTATTGCGGTAAAAGATACAATACCGTATTATTCTCGTTACTACAGAACTTTATTGCTGAAAAAAAAAAAAAACATACAGACGAATTGAGAACCTCCTCCTTTTTTGTGAAGTCGGTTAAAAATAGAGATGTGTGAGATCACATCGCGGTACAGAAACGAGAAAAGAACGATATTGTGGGTGTCAAGATGGAAACAATATTTTTTTGGTCATCGATCAATGTAAGCTTTGATAAAAGTTTTATAGAAACCTAACTGCGCCCCGTGGCTTTGCCTGCGTTATAAAGTATCCTATGAACTTATTCATAATACTGGCTATCCCTGTGCAACATTTCAAACAAATCGTGCTACAACGACATCGACCGTATCGTCACTTAACATCAGGTGAGATTTTGGTCAGACGCTTGCCTTTTTGTGAAAAAAAAAATTGGTCAAGCCTGTCACGTTCTAAACTAAGCCCAAATAAACAATGACATTTATCATTTAGCAGCAAGTTTATATGCGATAGCCCCAATTGAAAGAAGACCTCAATCTTCTGTCAGACTTTTGCTAAGCAGCAAGACCATTAGTTTGCTTTAAAAAAAGTTGAGCATTTGGAGAAAAGGATTTCGATACTAAATTTATACAATACTAGCTGTGCCCCGCAGCTTCGCCCGCATTAAAAAGTCCTATAGCCTAATCCATCATATTGGCTATCTCTTTATAAAATTCAGCTAAATCGGCCCAGCCGTTTGACCGTGATGAAGACAAATATTATGTTTCTTTGAAGTGTTTCACACTTCAAAGAAACATAATATTAACTATAGACTAATATTTGATTTACGCAGTGCAACATCTCTCGTCGGATTTGAAAACTGTAATGTATTCTTCCGAATGATTAACTTACGTAATAAGTAGTCATAGATGGCGCCACCAATGCATAATTGGGTTAACAAATGCAATCCACTAATTTCGTCGTAACGATACTTCGCACCGTGGCTTAATTGGCAAAGCACCGGAACATGTTATTCCGGAGGTTGCGGGTTCAAGTCCCGTCGGTACGATGAAATTTTGGATTGTGTTTAACAATTTACGTGATGAAGACTTTCGCATTTATAATATTGGTGTTGATTGGTGTTGATTGGTGTTGATTTTTGTCCGTTGGTCCTTTCAAGTTCTAAAAATTATAATAATGTAAATTTATCAAAAGGAATTTTCAGAACAATTGTTCTGAAAATTCCTTTTGATAAAATGATAAAAAATGATGAGGAATTCCTCATCATTTTTTGCATACATAAGTTGAGCAAGCTGACTAAGGATTAAATGAGTGCCGTCATAACTTCCCCCTCCCTCGTTCGTAGGATGTGACGTAAATCACATGTAACAATATGCTTTCAGAAGCACGACAAAGCTCAGTCATGTTCTAGTCATGCTAGTTAATAGGACGGGATGATGGGGACTCATCGATGTTGCTAAGTATTTTATAAAGTTTAGAACAAAACTCGCGTTTACTTTCAACTTTTGTGTTAGTTTGAGCTAACTCGGTTGTGTACTTTTTTACTGATGTATTTTTGTGGTGTTTTGCGACGCAAAAAAGGCTTTTAAAAGTTTTATCTATGTATCTGTCAAACTCTCAAGTCTGTCTGTAGTATCACAGCTCCTAGCATATAATTTATGAAAAGACTATTATGTGTGCAAGGTAGTTTGACCGGCTTTTTTTTTGTATTTTTTTTTTAAGTTTGTCAGTATATGAGAATAACATTAATTTGATAGATCCGAAATTTGGTATCCGTATAATATTGCAAGAAAACTTAAGCCTATGCTGAGGCATCTTCTGGATATCTACAGGATATCCTATTACTCACTTAGTCACAGCAGAGCCTTTTTAAGTTTTAGACGTTGATTTTCGGCATAATTTAATTTCTATTTCCAATGAATTTCGAGTCGTTTGACAACCGCGCGGGCGCTCTCATTCGTCGCAATATATTTGTCTTTACCGCGCAATAACACGCGCTACGCGCCGCACAACGCCGCTACTCCACAAACGTGGCCAAAAATTACGTAACAATACGTCGTTTTATCGAAGTTGATAATATCTGTCCAGCTAACAATTGTTAAAGCGGTCGGAACTGACTTATTACAACAATAATCCCTTATCAAAATAAGACCGTGACAGTGGGAATAATAGTTTGCCCGGGGATAACAATCTGACCATTTTTGTACAGATATTTATTGGAAAAAGGCCTGATATCCACTGATGCTGAAATGAGCGGAAAGAGAACATAACATGAAGTAGGAAACAAATTCATTTCCTATGGTAAAATGATACATTTTACTTGCCATTTGAAATAAAAGTGAGAGGCAAAGTTTAGTGTGCTGTTTGACATTCAACATTTAGTTTTAAACACCAGGAAACTTTATTTTATTTTTGTTAGTACGTAGAGGCTATATGTTTTTGCTCTTAATTCCTTTCTTGTTCATTTTTTTAGGTAATTTTTAAGGAAGTATTATTTATTTTTTTTATAAAGGAAACTATTATTCAAGTAAGATTCCTCTACAAATCGATAAAATAAACTTTCAACATGATTTCAACTTTCAGATGCCCGAAGTTTTGTTAAGGAGTTGTCCAGACGCCTAATTGACATCACCCGTGGCCAAAGAGCTGGCGCTTACCTCGGCCAACGTATAAGCCTAGCTATACAACGAGGTAACGTCGCTAGCTTCTTGGGAACATTACCGGCAGGTTGCGATCTAGGTTCTGTCTTTTATTTATAGTATTGATATTATTATTGAATATAGTTTATATAATTTTGATATTGTCATTAGGTAATTATTTTTATGTTATTATAGTTTTGCAAAACTTGTGTTAAAGTACTACCGACTATCTTCCTACAATTACAATCAATGATTACATTTTAACTTTCAACATACTTAATAAAACTTAATAAAGTAGAAAAAAATATTTGTAAACATTTAAAAAAATATTTATTTGATCTTTCTACAGGTCTCAATATTTTTGATCTCAGTGAATAAAAACCCTAAAGCTACAAAAAACTAAATTAAAATCGTATCAATAGGATTCATTAATAATTACTAAGGCCTGTTGTGGCTTTTTGTAGCATACCTTTTATGTGAGAATATGTTTATAAAGTACCTAGATATCAAAAATACATTTTATATTTTTTTATAATTTCATATGAGGTATAGTAGCTATACTATCTAACCTGTGGATAAGTGTCGATACGGTCGAGGATGGTAACACGGTAATAACACGCTAGTCCTTGAATACAAACTGGTTTTCAAAGACAGCTGCCAGAAAACTGAATACTTTATGTAATGCATTGCATTATTTTATTGTTTCTTTGTATCCATCAAAAAGAACAGGAAGCTTCACTGCACGACACAAGTTCGATTTGAGACATTGCTTATGAACAATACAATATAAAAATATATACTGTAACGTAACACATAAAGATTTAAAAAAAAGAAGATTACATGTATAGTTATAGTTATATATGTACTGTTAGTTTTATATTAACGTTTCTATTTTATTTACAAATTAGTTTTTTTTTTAATTTTAAATAAGAGTAAAATATGACCTTTTGAGTTTTGGCGGGAACGTGGAAAAGTGTGTGTGGTCTCATTGTATTTTTTCCTAAAACTTGTGTTCTTCCGCGTGTTAATGTGTAAGAAATGTGCACCATTAAGTGCCGGTAAATGTGTGCGAGTGTAGGGAAACAGCACAATGTTGAAAAATATGCTATTTGCGTTCTCACCAAAACTCCACTGAAAATCTTCAGTAAACACCACATCTTTACTGAAGGTATGACTTATACTAGACTTTTACTTGAAAACTGACCTGAAATGTGACTTTGACCCATCACTACGACTAAAATTCTTAAAAACTTGAAAAATTGCAATTCTTGCTAAATACACTGGCTAAATACACTAATCGTGTAGAGCCATAAAGAAACTAAAAAAAAATATGACCTATTCTTTGTATTCATGCATGGATTGCTTTTGATTTTTTATTTTATATTTTATTATTTGGAATAGCGAACATGAGCGGAGGTGAGCGCCTCCGTGACATCACTTTAGGGTCCCTACGGAAGACCAGCGTTGGTCAAGTCAGTCATGACCAACATTATGCTGAGATGGGTCCTATTTTGCACATAAACACACCTGTTTTAAATAAATACATAAGATAATAATATAATATATATGTAATTGGTTATTGTGTTTGATGCAAAATAAATATATTTTCTTTCTTTCATTAGCCTGTATATATCAGCAGAAATTAAAAAGTAAATAATTCCGTGTTACCACAGAAAAAAAGAACCCTTTTGTCTGTGGTAACACGGAATTGTTTGCATTGTATTTTTTCAGTTAGTTACAGTCAGGTTTCTACTACGAAAAGCCGCACACTGTACTATTGACACCACATACCTCGTATTACGCTATGTAGTACAATATAAAGTCCATGAGTTTATACTGATTTTTGGATCAATTTCAATCAAAAAGACTTTGATATTATTGAATTAAAAAAAAATCCTGACCATTTATTATTAGTAGTCCCTCCTGCAACTGCCTTTAAAAGGTTTTTGGTACTACTATGAACTACATCGACTAAATTCAGGCAGAAATAAAATACTTTGCATAAGTTGTATCATCATTCCAGATTTATATCTGAGAACAAACTTTGTGATAGATGTAGTAGAGAGATGTCAAAATATTTAATTTGGTATCCGCTTTTATCCGGCCAAAATAAATAACCACCATTTTAATGTTATGTTCTCGTTCATTTTGCTTATCGTCCATAGCTAGACGTAGGTATCTCCTATTTAGGCCACTGAACTCGGACTGAAGCTGTTTGTATCTAGTTATCGTGATTTTGCTGCGTAAACTCCCTAAGGCCGACTTGCACAGACCAGAGTTAACGCGTATTTTTATAATCCAGGTTTATGCAATATCTTAACATCGTTAAGAAACCAACAACTCCCGCGTGGTGGTAGGACACTATCTAGTGTCCGCCTGGCCAGGTACCACCCTCAAGTTAGAAAATCTGTCGACAAAACATGTAATGTGTTCCGGCAGCAATCCTTGAGAGCCAGTTCCCATTCGAGGCCAAGCGTGCTTACCCATCTTCGACCGCATCATCACATACCAACAGGTGAGATACTGCTCAAACGCTAGCCTATAAGATATTAAAAAAAATCTACGATCGTATTATGTATGAGTTACTGCAATATTTTTCTCTATTTTTCGCGACAGTATTTTATATAATCCAAACCTATTAGTAAATATTTATGTAGACATTTCGTATTTTGTCGTTTTATGCTGATTTGTGTCATTCTTGTGTATTGCTTAACCCTAGATTATAAAAATATGTGTTAACTTTGGTCTGTGCTAGTTAGTGGGCCTAAGTAAGTTCAAAGGATGCATTATATCCGCCAAACCTAGATCGAGGTAGTAAACAATACATAGTAGTTAGTTGAATAGTCGGTACTTGATAATCATATTTGCGTCCAGTTACTACCAGCCGCTTTCCACAGATCGTCACTCTGCCTGGCCACACACAGGGAATCCCTCACTATGTTTGCCTAATCTCAGGTTATCGGTTTTCTGGGATAGCACTCATCAACTTGTTAATTCTCTGAGTTTTATTTATCTTATCTAGATATCTATTATTTGAGCTTTACTGGGCATAAATGTATTATTATGATTTATTTAGTATTAGTATATTTTTTAATTTTTATCAAGCACATGGACTGCATATATATAATACCGAATTTTGTGCCCTATTCTGTGCCCTAACTCAGATCGAAAATGTAGCTCTAAAAGCTGAAATGAGAACAAATCCTTTGTTTGACTGGGATTGAGTTAATCACGTCTGTTGTATACCAGATATATTCTGAGTAAAGTTTGGTATAGCCTATGTAGTAACCGTCAAGTGAAGTCCAAGCGTAGTACGGTAGTAACTATTATATAGTCTGTGGTACGGCGACGCTGTGATAGATAAAAAGAAGATGGCGGAAGAACTAGACACATCAAACCCTAACTAGGTACTGGTGGCTTATGACGAGAGATAAATAATTGCGGCTAAAAATAAATACTAAGATTATCTCCCTCAAGTTGGAAAATCTGTCGTCAAAACATCTTATGTGTTCCGGCAGCTGTCCTTGAGAGCCAATCATCTTTGTTGCACCATCACTTACCAACAGATGAGATAGTGGCCAACGGTAGTCTATAAGATATAAAATAATTTATGATCGTACAAAATGAAAAAAACCGACTTCACATGCCGCGATAGTCAAAGATGTGGTCAAAGTACTGGCTAGTTATAATCATGTCATCAAAGTATACTGTTTGCTTATATTTTTTATCTCCATATCTCCGGAGATAATTGTCAGATCTCGATAAAACTGAAGTAGGACCAAACGGGAGGCATAATCTCTCAAACAAAAAAATAATTATTCAAATTGATTAAGATTTGACGGAGTTGTGAGGTAACAAAACATTTAAAAAACAGTCGAATTGAGAATGTCCTCCTTTTTGTGAAGTCGGTTAAATACTGTGGCAGACGTTGATAAAAGAAGCGAAACTCCCTAACGTATCAACAGAATATCACTTTTAGGACGGATTTACGGTATAAATGACTTCTTAAATCTCTATTTTGGGGTCATCAATGAATTGAGTTTTAGGGGGGTATAAAACGACGAAAATCGTTATTAAAAAAGTTTTATTGGATCCTCGAGTAGATAGGGACGTAGAGTATTGCCAGATAAAAAAGCATTTTTCACAAATTGCGATGCTTATAAAATGCTTAGCGAAAGTTTGTAATGTTGAGAATTGTTTCATGTACAATATTCGACGAGAATTTATTTCTTCGCTCCTAAAATAACCGTGACTTATTGTTTCCCGTAGTATTTATTACCTTGACAGTTTCTGGAGCTAATTGAGACTGATTGGTATCGCAAATGAGGTATAATTATTATTTTATCATCATTATTTTCTTTTAATGGATAAATACAGTTATTTTCAAATAAATCATATTTATTTTTATTGGAATAAATTACCTTTTCTGAATAAGCCGCATTTTTGTGAGTATCGCTTAAAATTAAGTATCTATATTTGTAACTCAATAACATTTATAATTTAGAAATGCTACATAATCAATATGTTTATCTATTTTTATCAATAAAAGTTATCGGTCAAGAGCATAGGTATGTTAAAAATACAAATGTACTATCAAATGCAAAACATAATCACTTTTTATATTAAATTAACTTTAAATAACTTACTCATCAAACAAATAATAAAATTTGCTTGTGATACATACTGAATGTGTTATGTATATGTATTAAGACACCAATCATATTCAACCGACTTCCAAAAAGAAGGAGGTTCTCCAATTCGTATGTATGTTTGTTAAATTTCGTTTTGTATGTTACAAGATTGTCGAATTATTCTTTTTTGAATCGGTAGGGTACATTTCCGAGGTTGTCCTCTTGTAATTTCATGGAAATTGGATAAGTATCTTCAGAGAAATTACGATAAACGCGGGCTCGCGGGGCATGGAAGTCGGTTGTTTAAGTTTTTAAACTATCTAAATTATTAAAATAATATATTTATAAAAATAAATAATAAACAATACGAAATAAGAATAAAACCGAATCTAGCACTCTACTCAACTGCAAATACCGTTATAAAATTCTTTATTCAAATACAAAATCCAATATCCCGCCGACAATCAAATGAACCAGTGTTTTGATAACCGTCCGATGTCGCAGCCAATCTAACTTCCCAAGAGGCACAGTTCTAAAACAATTCAATTGCAACGATCTCTAGGGCTAACAGAACAACAGCAATGTGACTGAGATCCTGAACTGGTATTGTTTAACGGCCATAATATCCGGTTATATCCGGCAGTGGCTGAGCCGGTGTGATAGCTTACAAATCTAATTCTGCGAGGTCACTACTGCACATGACAGATAGTGTTGGGACTTGTCGATAAAATCTGAACTTTTTTAGTTTACCATCGACGCAAACATATTAGAGACAGCAACTTTATCAGTTTAACGTGTGTATAAGTATGACATCGAAGAAATTTAATATCTAAATAATTGATCATATTTAGATTAGACAAATGAAAATGAAAGTGTAAAGTTGATTCTATCGTTTTAAGTTGTATTGTATCGTTTTTTTTTGTTACGGTAATCGTTAAGATAAGTTTCAGTTTTTTAGGGTAATAAATCTGTTTAAAAACGATTATTGAACTTATTGTAAGAATTGCACAAAATATTTCTATTTGAAACGGTTGCATCACAGAAAATAAAAGAGTACTATAAATTGATGGTGGTTGTAAACCCACGCACAGGTTTTATTGTCAAAATTGCGCTGACACAAGACACATTTCAATCTGTACTGGTTGTCCCTATGCTAAATGCCTAAGGCCCCACCGGAAGACCAGCGTTAGTTCTGATACTAACATTATGCTGAGTTGGGGCCGATTGGTGACGTAGGTTACCAATAAACATTTTTCATTTCATTTTTCATAAATTTCAGACAAATTAGTTTAGCCGTTTGACCGTGAAGAGGTCTCAAACAAATAAATATACAAACTGACTTTCGCATTTATAAATTGGTCTTGATGACATGTGTTACTTCAAAGTGTATATGTAGTTTGACGAAATGTTCACAATTATACATATAGTAATGATATTCATTATAAATCAGACGGGTAAAACCGTGTGATACAACATAAATAGTAAAACGGCATTATCCTTGGATCAATTCTCAAAAAAATATGATAATGTTTCTATATTTAGAAGAGATATAGTTTATTAATTTTTCGTCAAAAGATAAGCTGAAATTAGAAATTGCGTAAACATTTATGTAGTACTTGAGATAATAATTTGTTATATTAATAACATGATTTATTAGTAAATTGTTGATTAAGTAAAATAAGATATGTTTAGTAACTACTTTTTAACTAATTAACTGTAGATCTTTACGTATACCCATACTAATGCTTTGTATTTGATGATTTTGATATTGATACAAAAAAAATACGCCTGTGTGGCGGCAGATTTCTCATTGATAATTTGTGAGCTAGCTTGCTTCATCTTGTTGGCAAATCAGATGGAACATCGATTTAATAATTATGCTCCCTACCCAGTGAGTGTGAGTAGTGAGAAAGCTCCCCCCAGATACACACCTGCAGTTCTCTTATATCGTTCTAGATAAAGAGATTTGGAAGGATAAAGATCCTTCCACGTACTACTCTTACGTAATATTCTTCTCACTCCACGGTCCTCCTCAGTATGTCTCTACATAGATCCAGCCATCGCATTTGTGCGCTTTTATTTCTTTAATAATATTGGAGTATTGGACTCTAACATTAATGGTTCATCTTGATGTTTACGCGGATTCTCCAACTGCGACCACAGGTTTTGCTGGCCCCAATATTCAGCGTAAGACTTTCCTTTTCTTGACTAGGAGTTTGTTAACTTTTTTTTGTCAGTTTCCAAGTTTCGCACCCGTACATTAAGATTAGTCTCCTATGACTATAAAGTAAATTCAATATTTTCGTTTTCTGCTCATAGGCTTAGACACAAATGCTTTTTAGAGTTCCGTACCCAAAGGGTACCAACGGAACCCTATTACTGAGACTCCGCTGTCTGTCTGTCTGTCTGTCTGTCTGTCTGTCTGTCTGTCTGTCTGTCTTTCTGTCTGTCTGTCTGTCTGTCTGTCTGTCTGTCTGTCTGTCTGTCTGTCTGTCTGTCTGTCTGTCTGTCTGTCTGTCTGTCTGTCTGTCTGTCTGTCTGTCTGTCTGTCCGTCTGTCACCAAGCTGTATCTCATGAACCGTGATAGTTAGACAGTTGAAATTTTCACAGATGATGTATTTCTGTTGTCGCTATAACAACAAATACTAAAAACAGAATAAAATTAAAAATAATAGAGGGTCTCCATACAAAAAACGTGTTTTTTTCGGCATTTCACGCCATCTATGAACGCTTTGTTAGGTAAACGTCCCATAGATGACGTTATATTGAAATGTCGATCCCTAACACCTTTATTAGACGTTAGATGGCGTTACAAGAAACGAAATGTTTATTAAAATTTTTTTTGCTGGCGAAGAATGATAGTGGTAATTTTTGCTCGATCTTAAAAAAATACTGTAGTGTGGTACGGAACCCTACGAGTGCGAGTCCGACTTGCACTTGGCCAGTTTATTGAAATATATATTGCTGCTTTAAGAAATATAACCTTATGGTAAGTCAGCTATCATAAAAAGACGAGTCCATAAAGACTTAAGAGTTTAACTCGCACATTGAATTGATAAGAATAATAGTAAATCTTATAACACAAATATATGTTAGTACACAGTTAAACTTGTTAAAGTTTTTAGTATTACGGACGAAGTACGAACCTAAGTTAGTTCGTGGTGGCAAGCCCTGTTGTTAAAGTTTGTAGTCTGCCTGGAGGCCTCTGACATGGCCTACAGATGTTGTACTAGAACAAACAATGGTTCGGATGACACGTACTATCGTAGGTACAGAGTAAGCTGTTGTTTGTTCTAATATGAACACAATAAGCAAGTTCGACACCTACTAGGCTGGTTTTCATTATTATTTTATGTTTTCTTGAGTTTGGTACATTCTTTAATAAGCTGTAAGCTGACTAAGTATCATCATTACGCTTGTTGATAAATATCTCTGATGAACTTTCTTAGCTTCAGAAGCATACATTATATTGCAACTAGATGTGCCTCGCGGCTTCGCCCGTGTAAAAAAGTATCATATGTATTATTCCAGGCTGTAAATAAACTTTTTTAGCACCAAATCTGTTAAACCGTTTTGGATGATGCTGAACAAATAAATCTAAAAGTAAACAAACTTTGACATTTATTATATTATTTATATAATAATTTATTAAAGAATAATTAAGAGGATCCAGTGGCGCAGTGGGAGAATGTTCTGCTTTTAAGCCAGGGGTTTCAACCCAATCGTGCATCAATAAATGTTTCTATAGAAAAAAAAATGTGTAAGTACATTTATAGTGGCCCTCCAGTGAAAGAAGAACATCGTTCAGAAACTTTTAACCCTAGGCAGGGTGGTAGAATATTATGCAGTGTCTGCCTGGCCAGCTACCACACTCAAGTTAGAAAATCTGACACCAAAACATCTACAGTGTTCCCGCAGCTGTTCTTGAGAGCCAGTTCCCATTCTAACCCTAGCGTGCTACCATCCTCGATCGCATCATCACTTACCGACAGGTTTGATAGTGGTAAAACGCCAGCCTCTACGATAAAAAAAATCGATAGAAATGAACATCACTAGGGCTTGATTGTCGCAGACAATGCAGTTGTTTAAAATGCGGGTGTGGTTCCCAGATAGCTTTGTTTTTTTATAAAAATACATGTAAAGTAATAGAAATGTGTTTTTGTCTTTTCACAGTAAAACCAAGTAAGGATTCCATAAAATTATTTTATTCGTAGTTTCCATAGAATTTGTATCTTTAGAAGAAGCAGGTATAATTTCGATAGAATCAGCTATTATAGATTGCATTTTTATCTGCATTCACACATTGACGAATTTTTATTTTTGCCGGGTCGTGATCTATCATGATTCGTAAATTTTTTGCAGTGGCACATATACTTCTGTGGCCGTATTCACACGATCACAAATCATCCAGAAATCATGAATACCTGCGTTCTAAATGTAAATAGTCATGACAGGTTGTCCAGTTAAGTAACTATTAATTGCCGTGACTGACGAAACAGATTTATAAGACGAGTGTGAATGGGCGAACCGGTAGAGGCAAACGTATCACGACCAAATTGGACACGTTTTAAAGAAAGGCCAACTCAAAAAAGTACCTATAACCGGCAAGCATGTATGAAAGTGATCATGAAAGTGGAAGGAGCTAAAGACGAGTGTCAGTATCGTAGCATGTGGAAATGTGGCTTTTACGTCAATCGATTTGTCTAAGCATTTCAAATTTCCAACAACCAGACGCCATATTGTCAAAATCAAAGAAAAATCAACGAACTATGTGAAGTGGGGAATCGTTGAATAGAAATCATCTTTAGGTTCTTTTCAAAATGTTTAATTTTCTCGCCAAATGGTAATGTTATCTAATAACATTAACGTGGTTAAGTATATGAAAGTATTTATACGTTAAATGTTCATCTGTCAATACAAAAAGATTCGGTCTCATGTTTATTCACCGTGCCAACATAATGTCGTCTTAGCTAAGTGCCACGAGACTGTGCCAGACGTTGATAGATAGGCAATGTGGGTGCCGCTCGTATGTGGAGTTTCTTTGGCCTTAACGTGAAATGTAATAGCATAGGAAACTATAGCACAGATTATATAAGAGTTCTAAAGTGCTAAACTACGTTACATTACATCGTTATGACTTGCAGAAGCAACTCAGGTTGCGTTCAACATAGTCATCATCATCAGCCTGTATCAGTCCACTGCTGGACATAGGCCTCTCCCAAGATGCGCCACTGAGCCCGATCTTCGGCTCTTCTCTTCCAGTCACTGCCCACCGCTTTGCGTATGTCGTCGCTCCACCTGGTCACAGGACGTCCTACGCTACGTTTGCCGATTCGCGGTCTCCACTCTAGGACAAGTCTGCCCCAACGGTTATCAGTCCTGCGGCAGATATGACCAGCCCACTGCCACTTCAGCTTGCTAATCCGTTGAGCTATGTCGATAACTTTAGTTCTCTGGCGAATTACTTCGTTCCGGATTCGATCCCGCAGAGAAATACCGAGCATAGCTCTCTCCATAGCTCGCTGAGCGACTTTAAACTGGTGGACCAGTCGGACTGTGAGTGTCCACGTCTCGGCTCCGTATGTCATCACAGGTAGGACGCACTGGTTAAAGACTTTTGTCTTTAGACACTGTGGTATCGGCGACGAGAAGACTCGACGGAGTTTTCCGAATGCTGCCCAGCCCAGCTGAATTCTTCTCTGGATTTCCTTCTCGAAGTTATGTTTGCCTAGTTGGAGCGTTTGCCCTAGGTAAACATACTTAGCGACAACTTCGAGTGGGATTCCATCTACGGCAATCGGTTCCGGAACAACGTGCTCGTTGTACATGACTTTGGTTTTGTCCAAATTCATCCGGAGACCGATGCTACGAGAAGAATCATCTAGGCCATTCAACATCCTTTGTAGGTCCTGCAGCGTCTCTGCCATAATGACGATGTCATCTGCGAATCGTAAGTGAGAGATGTACCTGCCGTTGATGTTAATGCCACGATCTTTCCAGTCCAGCGTCTTAAACATATCCTCCAAGGCGTTAGTGAACAGTTTCGGGGATATGACGTCCCCCTGTCTCACTCCTCGACGCAGGTGGACATGTTTAGTTCGCTGGTTCTGTACTTGTACAGTCATCGTTGCGGCATTATATAGACATCTCATCACTTCGATATATCGCCAGTCGACTTGGCAACGCTGCAAGGACTCGAGAACAGACCAGGTTTCGATTGAGTCAAAGGCCTTCTCATAGTCCACAAATGCTAAGCACAGGGGCCGATTGTACTCTTCGGTCTTCTGTACAATCTGCCGCACCGTGTGGATGTGGTCTATGGTGCCGTAACCGCTTCGAAACCCGGCCTGTTCCGGAGGTTGAAACTCGTCGAGTCTTCGCGCAAGACGGTTCGTGATGACCCTTGAAAACAGCTTGTAGACATGGCTCAGAAGCGAAATTGGGCGATAGTTTTTCAATAGGGTTTTGTCTCCTTTTTTGAAAAACAAAACCACCATGCTTCTGTTCCATGCCTGTGGAGTTCTCCCAGTAAAAAGAACGGAATTAAATAGCTGCTGAAGCTGTTGAACTGCTGGAGCTCCTCCGGCTTTTAAAAGCTCCGTTGTGATTCCGTCTTCTCCTGGGGCTTTTCCATTTTTGAGTTGTTTAAGGGCCATCACGATTTCGTCTCGGCTAATTTCGGGCAGATCTTCTGTGAAGTGGCGGGTTAAGGTGGCTCTAGAATCCTCAGTATCGGGTTCGGGCCTTGAAGCATGCGATGCGTAGAGCTTGCCGTAGAAGTCTTCGACTTCCGACAGAATCTCCGGCTTGGATGCGACGACGTTCCCCGTTGACGTTGTCAGCTTTGTGAGGTGGCTTCTACCCAGAGGCTGGACGAACACTTTCGACCCCCGATTCTGCTCAATTGATTCTTTAATCAAGAGCGTGTTAGAGGATCGGAGGTCGCGTCGTACCAGCTTCTTTATGGATTTGTTGCGCACCAGGTTAGTTGACAAAGCTGACAAAGGGTCTGTTCGTCTCTCTTCCATTAGCCGAAGTGTTTCTGCCGAGAGTTTGGACTTTTTGCCCGTACGCTTGCTCTCGCAAAACTTCGTCCCTTCATCCCTGAGGATTTCCACCACTTCTTCGAGTTTCTGGTCTACGTCATCTGTGGTTTCCAAGGCAGCGAATCGATTTTCCAATTTTAATTGGAATGTTTCGGACCCAACAACGGTTTGGAGTAGGTTCGGACGGAGCGTAGACTTCATCAATCGGAATCTCTCGGCTTTAAAGTCGATATCCAGAGTGCCTCGTACCAGTCGGTGATCACTTCCAGTATTAAACCTAGTGATCACTGAGACGTCTCTGAATATGCGCCGTTTGTCCGTAATGATGAAGTCAATCTCGTTTTTAGTCACAAAGTCGGGGCTTTGCCACGTCCATTTCCTTTGGGGCTGTTTCTTGAAGAACGAGTTCATCAAGAAAAGCCCCTCCCTCTCGAGGAAATTGACGAGCATTTGTCCCCTGTGATTCCTACTCCCAAATCCGTGTGGTCCTATAGACGATTCGCCGCAAGTTTGTACTCCCACTTTGGCGTTAAAGTCTCCCATGACAACGTTGTAGTGAGCCTTGGAGGTGGTGTGTAAAGCTCTGGAGATATCTTCATACATGCTCTCCACCTCATCATCCAAGTGTGTCGAGGTCGGTGCGTAGACCTGGATAACCTTGAGGCTGTACCTCTTGGTTAACTTAATTATGAGGTACGCTACCCTGGTCGACACACTGGAGATTTCTACATCAACATAGTCAACGTCCGTCAATTACAATTCGACGACGTTTAAATTTTAAAATAGAATAGTATATAATAACGGCAATATTTATGATACATCCCCTTTCACGCCACAAGTCCCTTCGTGATGTCTATAAAAATATATAATAAACTGCCCGAACACATCGGCAGCGAACTTAATGAAAAGTCTTTTTTAAAACAAATTAAACAAATACCAATTGACAAAAGCTATTATTACTCAATCGAAGAATATTTCAACGACAAAAATATACTAATAATTAATTTACATTTTAAAATTGCTTAAAATTTACTTCAATAAATTAATTAATTCATAATAAAAAATGTTTATAATAAAATAACTACCTATAATATAATATTCAAATTGACTTATAATAAACTGACATAATGGTTATATTAATAATTATAATATAATTTTATGTCACGCAGAAAATAAAAATCAAATATGTACTAAATTAGATTTTTAAAATTAGCCTTCCTTTGCTCTAACATTGTTATGCCCGACAGAGTCTCTAATGTACTGTATTTATTTATAAGATCTTTTGTAAACATTTAGAGAACGCAAATAAACGAATGAATTATGAATTACATTAATACATACATGAAATCACGCCTTTTTCCCGTTGGGGTAGACAGATACTACTTCTTTCCACATTCTACGATCCTGACACCTTTTCGCTTCTTCCACTTTAATGATCACCATCATACATGCTCGCCGGTTATAGGTACTTTTTTGACTTGGCCTTTTTTTAAAACGTCTCCGATCTGGGCCCCTAGACAAAATCCAATTTCCTGTTTCCATTAACGCTAACGCCAGTTCAAAATGTATGGAATGACATTTACGTTTCCGCAACAAAGATGTCATTCCCATACATTTAGAACTTTTCACTTGTCAACATTTAGAATTTTGTCTAGATCGGCCTCTACGGCCCTCTACCGGCTCGCCCATTCACACTCGTCTTATAAATCGGTTTCGTCAGTCACGGCAATTACGTGCTTTAATAATGACGTCATTACGATTTACATTTTAGAACGTAGGTATTCGTGATTTCTGGATGATTTGTGATTGTGTGAATACGGCCACAGAAGTATAATGTGCCACTGCAAAAAAATAACGAATCATGATAGATCACGACCCGGCAAAACTAACGATTATTCAATGTGTAAATGCCTTCGAGCATTTACCAATGGAGATGTTAACGTTGTAATCCGCAAACATTTTTTTCTGCCGATACTTACGGGGGACGAGGTAAACACGCATTGCACACACACAAATCACTCACTTTAAAGATCCCGCACACTAGCTTGAAACACGCACACAGTATTAAAAATACAGCGTAGTTACGCACGCTCATATGGCCGATAATGGCTATATGTCAGGAGAGGGGTACGCCTTGCGTTAACATCTCCATTGGTAAATGCTCGAAGGTAAATGCAGATAAAATACAACTGTTAAAGCTGATTATATCGAAATGAAAGCTTGCTTCATCTAAAGATACAAATTCTATGGAATCTATGAATAAAATAATTTTATGAAATTCCTTGCTTGGTTTTACTGTGAAACGACAAAAACACATTTCTATTAGTTTACATACTTGTTACATTTTTATAAAAATACAAAGCTATCTGGGAACCGCACCCGCATTTTAAACCCTAGTGATGTTCATTTTATACCATCGTATTATTTTATCGTATAGGCTGGCGTTTGAGCACTATTGGTATTCACCCATTGGTAAGTGATGATGCGATCAAGGATGGTAGCACGTTATTCGTAGTAACTATAATCTGTGGTTATGCTAAGAATGGGTACTGGATCTCAACAACAAAGAACAAAAAAAAAGCGGCGATAGCCTAATGGATAAGGTGTCGGACTGCCGATCGAGAGGTCGTGAGTTCGATTCCCACCCATTGCACTATTGACGTGAACCCACTCCAGACACAAGCATATTTAGCTTAGTTGAAGGGATAAACAAGAAAACTAGTAATGTACAACCCACATTGCTAGTAAGCTTTTTAATTGAAAAAATAATGAAAAGAACAGCTGCCAGAATACAGTAGATATTTTGGTGACAGATTTTCTAACTTGAGTGTGATATTGTAATGTGAGCTTTTTATTAAAAAAAAAAGAACAGCTGCCGGAACACTGTAGATATTGTAGTGACATATTTTCTAACTTGAGTGTGATCACATGAATAAGGAAACGGAATGATATTAACCATTTGAAGATGATAATTTTATTTACTTAAAACATTTCTTAATTAACAAAGTCAAAATATAATTAAAATATAAAATCACTATTTAATTAGCTCGTTACATGAATTATATAAAATAGATACATTTAGTTGAGAATCCCGCCCCGCAACGTTTCCGGTGCAAAGGTGCCCATAACGCTCGCAGCGTTGCCACGCTGAATGGCGATGGCCATTCTTTGCACCAGAAACGAGCCGGCACGGGCTTCTCCAGTCACTTCAATAATCTTACGCCCTAAACTTTTAGGTAAAGTTTTAGCGTCGACGCCCCAACTGCCCATTGTCTCCACGGCTATGGGCACAAAATAATATTATGGCTCCATTGCCGCGTATTTAGCCCGCTTGTTCCTAGGGGCTTCTTCCGCCGCCGCTGCAGCTACATGAGAAGTGCAGCTCACGTGACTGAACGCGACAGTGCTGACACTAGTAGCGTCCCAGACAAGGCACTTGCCGTTCCTCCAGGGCACAAGAGTCAAACCATCCGGTATCTTACCGTCGGTCCTACCGAGATGATATTAAAATTGTGAAGATGCGATCGACGATGTAGCACGCTTACCTTCCTCATTCACATAAACATAGTTAGCATATTTTTAACAAAAAATGTAAAAGTACAAACAAAAATATAAAACTTGTAAGTTAATTAATAAAGCCGTTTTTACTCCGCATACCCTACTCTACGCTAAACCTTTATCTAATACCCACGTAACTAACTTAAAGCTATTCTATGTTTTTATTCTACCTAGTAGCTTATTACAAGATATTAAAGAACCATGTTGTATATAAACTTTTTAAATATAAGGGATCCTGCCCTTTTCATCATAATAAACGGTACAAAAGTTAGAGCTCAGGGTTGTATTATTCATTATTTTGTTCTAATGGTGGTTTTACACTACACTATGTTTTGAAGGTACGATAGGCGCAATAGGCTTGAATTTCACTGTCGATGTATTTGTTTATATACCTGGTTAAAAAGAAAAGGCATGGCATTGAAAAATACGACTTTAATAGTAACTAGATGTGCCCCGAAGGCTACTACTCAAATTAAAAAGTATCCTTTAGCCTAAACCTACTGGCTATCTCTGTGCAAAACTTAAGCTAAAGCGGTCCAGCCGTTTGACCGTGAAGAAGCAAACCTAAGAGTATACAAACTGACTTTCGCATTTATAATATTTGTGTTTATATATAAATGACTTGAGGCCCTAAATAAAATGAATAACAATAAAATCCTATCAATAATTCTAGCTACATATGTATATATATTTAAACATATATATGTATATATATTTTGAGTGAAGGCTCTAAAATAAGCTATTTGTTTTAGATACATAAATTATGCGGTCAATAAGGCCAAGATCAGACCGGTGAGGCGAGGGCGACGCGGCTGCGACGTGAAAATCAGTTGGCCTCTCTGCAGTGACGATGGGCGAGCGAATTGCACCACTTCGCCTATTTTAGCCTATTCGTATAAATACTACACAATACAATCAAATATTTTTTGCACTTCGCTTCATTGGTGCTACCATCGCCACATGTCTACTAGAGTTTAGTTTCTATTAGTCGTCGCTGCGTTTGCGCTGCCTCGGCCTTATTCTTCGCCCACTCGTGACCTATTTAGGTAGTTGCATTTGTAGATTTAAGATAATATAAGATCGTTTAAAAAACTAAAAGAACCGACTTCAAACGTCGCTACTAATACTAAACTACTCGTTACTAATAAACTCGCTACTAATAAACTATTATATAATCTGTGCCAGTAGTTAGTAGTAAATCGTCGAGATAAGTAAATACATCGTAATACAAATGTTGATATATTAAAAACGGCTCGGCCGATTTCGTTAAGATTACAATGAGACCACCTCGGAAAAGTACCCTACCCATTAAAAAAAGAATCATTCGAATATGTTCACAATTGACGAAGTAATCGCGTAACATACACACACAAAAAAAAAACGTAAAGACGAATAGAGAACCTCCTCCTTTTTTGTGAAGTCGGTTAAAAATGTCGGTTGCCAGGCGCTACTCACTTAGGATACTTACGCTGTATTTATATCCGGATAAAATGATGAACTTATTTTCTATATAGATGAAGAAACTTTGTAAATAATCAAAATGGATAAAATATTCACAGTTTATATTTGATAAGCTAGCAGTTGACAACTAGGTACCTCTCCTAATAAGCGATGTTAAAGTCCAGCATGGTGAACACGCTAGGCCTAGAATGGTCTGATTCTCAATGGCTGTGTACAGTAAGGTTATGGCGGCAGACATCTCCTTGATGATGGTAAGCTACTTTTTAGTAGTAGTAGTAGTAAGTAGTAGCAAGTCAGGTGCAACATCGATATAATGCTCTTACTACCAGTGGATGAAGACCCATGAATGCACATAGAACAATCAATTAATGCACGGCTAGGATTTGAACCAGTGACCTTCCGGTTAAAAGAAAGCCGTCAAAAATATACTAATAATAGGTGCATTATTATCAAAGTCAAGTCAAGTCAAAGTCTAAGCATTTATACAGTATATAGGGTAATTAAGATAGTTTAAAAACTAAAACAACCGACTTCAATGTACCGCGAGTCAATTTCACTAGCAAGTTTGAGACGTTTATCGTCATATCTCTGGAGATACTTATCAGATCTCGATGAAATTACAATGGGACCACCTCGAAAACGTACCCTACCGATTACAAAAAACAAATCATTCGAATCGGTTCAGAATTGACAGAGTGATCGCGTAACATACACACAAAAAAAAACACAGACGAATTGAGAACCTCATCCTTTTTTGTGAAGTTGGTTAAAAACATGCACTCACACACGTCAAATAACGTTAAATATATCATATCGATAGTAATTATTCTATCGTGAGAGGTTAAGATACCATAAAGTAGTGTAAACCTGCCTTAACTCAGTTAGTATCGCAGTACTCGCTGCGCACTATTTAATGAGTCCAAGATAAACAATAACATGGAGGTAGGTCCGGAAAATGAAACAGAGTTTTTTAGCATATTTATTTAGCTATTAAGATTTATTTAGCTATTTGTAATTTGAACACTAAGGTACGACCACACCGATGCGTCCTTCGTCCGCGTGCGCGTTCGCGATCTGAATTTCCTTTGTTTTCTGATCGCCGTAGAACGCGTTTGGTGTGAACCAGTTTGTACGAATACTACTGTTGCGGTCCCTGGTACGACTCCACTGTCGCAACTATCGCTGTCTATGCGTGTTAGAACTATAGGGTCCTGCCTGCACTGAGTAGCTAGTTAATAATAAAAGTCACTTTTCACATTTAACGTTGTTCTTTTAATCACATTTAGTCCCCACACCGAATACGTTCACGCGAGTCAGTCAGTGCGCAGTAACTGCCGACCGCCCTGCCATGCATCTCACTCACACACGAAATCGCTGACATACACCTTACATACTTACATGTCCCTACACTACACCCCCCAAATTTTTACAAAATTTTTTTTTTTTTTTAAAACAATATCATTATAAACGTATGTGGTAACCCTACATACTTTAAAACATAAACGAGTTATAAAATACACTACCTACACTACGCGGTAATGAGCACATTCAGCAAAACACTGGAACTACACAACACTCTGTAACATAATAAGTTATGCGTAACCCGCGGGTGGGCGTTGCGCAGACGCTGAGTTAGCGGCGACGCCGGCCACGGCGCTCTCGATTTAAATTAAGAGTCTTTACACCGTACGTTTTGATCTCGCTGTTATTAGCTGCATAAAGTTTATAGTTAGAACACTCTCCGGATAATTTATGTTTATGTGTGACGGGAATGACGGACACATTGGCACCTGTATCAACTAAAAACTTTAATCCACTTTCCCTATCATAAACACTGAGGCGGTGATTACTTGGTGATACACAGCCTCCCGCCGCCGTAGACTGCACCGCACCTAGTTTTCTGACGATGACGGTGGTGATTTCCAGGCGGACGGTTTCTCGCAAGCCCTTGCCCTGCTGCGGTAGTGGAAGTGCCACCTGCAGAGCCAGTCTGGATCATTCGGTGTCCTAGACTTCGATCTTCCCCTGGAAGTGTTCCTAAATCCAAATCTGCCGCGCCCGCGGAATGCGCTACGCCCGCGACGCTGCTCTCTCACTTCCTCACGCAGTAACGCTACCTCTAAATTCAGTTTGTGCATTAGCGCTAACACCTCCGTGTCCTTGTACTGGGTGCTTGAACTAGAGCTGGGACTAGTACTAACCTCAGCGATTTCTCCATTTCGCATGGTCTCCATCACCTTGTCAGCTATATTAGCCAGATTGTCCAGGGACTGATCCTGACTAACGGTTAGCACGGCTCTTATCGCCGTCGGAAGTCGCCCAATCTACAATTGGTGTAGAGTTTGTTCCGAAATTTGCGAGTTTCGCCCTATGTCACGCATGCGACGAAGAAATTGCGACGGTTTCTGCGATCCCAGTTCCATCTTGCTCATTAATTTATGGAACTGTCGTTCTGCACTCTCTTCATAAACTTGTAATAACCGATTCTTCAACGCTTGGTATTTGTCGGTTTCCGGCGGAGATAACAAAATGTCGCTCACCTGTTGTAATGTGTCCCGGTTAAGCTTCGATATAACAAGGTGAAACTTTGTTTCATCACCTTGTTTTTGTGGTGATAAAACGCTCTCAATGTGGGCAAACCAAAGTCGCGGCATCTCGGGCCAAAAATCCGCGATTTTCGATGACACAGTAATTGCAGCCAACTCGGTTGAGTTACTGGCAGCTGCAGCCGACTCCGACTCCGGCTTCATTGCGGCTGGTGGTACGTTAACTTGGAGCGGGAACATCTTGTAACTTTTCTCAGCGCAGGTTCTAAGTTCGTCGTGGTCACCACTGTTGCGGTCCCTGGTACGACTCCACTACCGCTGTCTATGCGTGTTAGAACTATAGGGTCCTGCCTGCACTGAGTAGCTAGTTGATAATAAAAGTCACTTTTCACATTTAACGTTGTTCTTTTAATCACATTTAGTCCCCACAACGTATACGTTCACGCGAGTCGGTCAGTGCGCAGTAACTGCCGACCGCCCTGCCATGCATCTCACTCACACACGAAATCGCTGACATACACCTTACATACTTACATGTCCCTACACTACCACGGTATCATTCTGATCGCCGTCTAGATTGCGCACGCAGGAAAAAAATAAAATAAAATATTAGAGAGAAAAGATTTGTTTTTTGTTAGTTGGGTAAACAATGTTAAACTCGCGTCAGGACACGCGACGTGATCGAAAATTCGTAAGAAGAAGGGAGAGTAGACCAAATGCACATCGTTAACGTTCAAGTTTTCACTTCTGCCGGCACTCCCGGAGTGCAGCCCGTTGTTTTTTGAAGTAAAAACTTCTTTAGCGGCGTTGTGTACATTTTTGGGGTGAGTAAAAATGTTAAACTCGCGTCAGGACACGTGACCTGATCGACGGAAGGAGAGTAGAAACTTTTTTTGGGGTGAGTAAAAAATGTTAAACTCGCGTCAGGATAATACCTGATCGGAAATTCGTAAGACGGAGGGAGAGAAGAAACTTTTTTTTGGATGGGTAAAAAATGTTAAAGTCGCATCAGGACACGTGACCTGATCGAAAATTTGTAAGACGGAGGGAGAGTAGACCAAATACACATCGTTAATGTTCAAGTTTTCATTTCTGCCGGCACTCCCGGAGTACAACCCGTTGTTTTTAGGGTTCCGTACCCAAAGGGTAAAACGGGACCCTATTACTAAGACTCCGCTGTCCGTCTGTCTGTCCGTATGTCTGTCTGTCTGTCTGTCTGTCTGTCCGTCTGTCACCAGGCTGTATCTCATGAACCGTGATAGTTAGACAGTTGAAATTTTCATAGATGATGTATTTCTGTTGCCGCTATAACAACAAATACTAAAAACAGAATAAAGTTAAAGATAATAGAGGGTCCCCATACAAAAAACGTGTTTTTTTCGGCATTTCACGCCATCTATGAACGCTTAGTTAGGTAAACGTCCCATAGATGGCGTTATATTGAAATGTCGATCTCTAACTCCTTAGACGTTAGATGGCGTTATAAGAAATATTTTTTTTATTAATTATTATATTTTGCTGGCGAAAAATGGTAGTGGTATTTTTTGCTCGATCTTATAAAATACTATAGTGTGGTACGGAAAGGGTTCCGTGCAAGTTGGACTCGCACTAGTAGGGACTAGTGCGAGTCCAACTTGCACTTGATCAGTTTATTTTTAATAAGTCTCTGGCAATTAGAATACTTTTGAGAAGGACCAAATTCTGTAATTTTACTGTCCGCTCCGCCAATCAACCGGAAATTCGAATTTTAACCTATTCCACGCTACGTTGACCTTGCGCACTTAGCATGTATGTTTAAATTCAACCCTTTGCTCAATCAATTTCGTCACCTTTCAATAATCCAAGCAATATTCGCCCCAAAACATTTTAGCGGGCGAAGTTACTCGCCGAATGGCGACCGGAACCTTAAATTCACTATTCTACCCTCAAAACTGAATACAAATTACTGTATTAAAAAGGTACCTGTGCCCTCAACTTCCAGGGATATTTTTGGACGGAATTTTTTCATCCCTTCATTTTTGTTTTGATGAGCCCTCCATGAAAAATGAAACCTTTATGCATAATTAATTAACTCAAAATTTGAGTTTATGTTACGAAAATTACATTTGATATTATTATGATTTTGCAGATTTCCTTAACGCTGTTTGTGGATTAATGTTAAAATGGAATCCGTTAAAACTCTATTGCTCTGAATAAAATAATATGATGGTATTTTTAGGGTTCCGTACCCAAGGGTAAAACGGGACCCTATAACCAAGACTCTGCTGTCTGTCTGTCTGTCTGTCTATCCGTCTGTCACCATGCTGTATCTCATGAGCCGTGATAGTTAGACAGTTGAAATTTTCACAGATGATGTATTTCTGTTGCCGCTATAACAACAAATACTAAAAACAGAATACATTTAAGAATGAAAGGGGGTACCTATACAAGAAACGTGTTTTTTTCGGCATTCACTATGACGCCATCTATGAACGCCTTGTTAAACGTTTACTTATCCTAACACCTTTGTGTTAACTTTCACTTCGATAGCGTTAGACGTTTGTTAGATGGCGTTATAGTTAATAAACACGCGGCTCACAACTCAGTTTTGTATTGTACTGTGGCACAGAATAGATACTAGTCCTACGACTGTGGTACGGAACCCTACGTGTGCGTGACTGCGAGTCTGACACGCACTTGGACATTTATTTATATTCTTGTGTTACAAATTTATCGTAGATTATTTACTTTGTTTACCAGTTAATTTAGATAGTGTATGTTTCTTGTTTTGGTATTTTACTTTAATAAGTAGTGGACGTTTTTTTTTGTCTGTTATTTGGCCGTGAAATAGGAATTAGGTAAGTCTTCTGCTAGTCCACATAGGGCGGTACCACTAGTTTGTCAACTGACCGAATAACTAATCGGCCGAAAATTCCCTAATTTTTTATATGTTTATCGGCTTGAATGGCAAAGTGTCCAGTAAAATTGCAGGGCATGTGAGATTTAATTTTTATCTCTACGTCTAAAGGTGCAGTGCAGTATTAAGGTACGGACACACCGCAGCGTCCTGTGTGCGCGATCTAGGCGGCGATAGATAGCGCAGTAGTATTTGTAACGACTTGTTCACACCAAACGCGATCAGAAAATAATTGAAAAGTACTGAGATCGCGCCCGCAGATCGTAGGACACCGCGGTGTGGCCGTACCTTTAATTATCATCTCTATGCCTCAAGGTGCAGTGCAGTAACATGTAAAATTCTTAATATGCAGAATTTGGCATGCTCTTGTATCTGTAATAGGAAGACGTTATCGCTTACATCCTTGCACACCTTAGACCATAAAAAAAAATTAATTCAAAAACTAAAACTCGACTACTGAAAAATAACTCTCTAAAAAGAATGAAACAAGAAAATATTCCCATCTGAGATCGCTATGTACAAACTATTCAATATTTTTCGTGTATTACATACATACACAGCGATCAACAAACACATAACCCTCCCAACTGCTTTTTTGTGAAGCCGTGGGGTAAAAATTAGTTTTCTTGTCTTCGGCGGGATATATCTCGCCAACGCTTCGCCCCACAAAAATATGATTTACTAAACCCTATCTTCATTTTAAAATCCCTATTCAACGATACCACACACAATGGGGTGGAGAGAAATTTTCTTTTTAGTTCTGGACTTCGTCCCATCTAGGGGGCGCCACATTCAATTTATTGTAACGTCACAAAGCCTATAACCAGCAAACAAACAAGACGCGTCTAACGACACCTTATTTGTTAAATTATGATAGGTAGTTTAGAAGTTATGAGGGAACAGATGAACATACATACAAACATACATACTTACATTCATACATACCCACATATTGGTCAAAAACATAACCCTCCTTTTTGCTTCGCCGTAGTCGGGTAAAAAATACTAATCCTGAGTGATAATTCTAAATGATAAAGACGTAGCACGACTTCTTAAAAGATATTATTATTATGTTTCTTTAAGTGTTCTCTACACTTTATATTTATCTAAATTTTTATATACAATCCAAAATGTTGCCGTCCAGCGTGACTCGAACCTGCGTCTCCTAGGTAACACACCTCCTAGGTACCTACAGTTCAATGACGTACAAAATTCGTAAATTCTAGAGTTTAGAAAGATATCAATAGTGTTCTAGAACACATAAATAATATGGTTGAATATCTTTTACACTGAGCCACAGAATAAATATTAGTACAAACTGAGCTGAGATATAAGTAACAAGGTACTTTAAAAATAAATCGAATCCAGGTAGATATCACTTTATCGAGGTATCGGAGCATCGGTAAACGATATCAAATTGAATTAAATTCAATTCAATTTGTGCGCTGCCTCTTATCGTTCGATGGAGCGATGGTGGATTTTTATTGGATCCAGTACACGACAACGCCATCTAGCCGTAGAATGGTGATGATATGGTCAAATGATGATAATATTTTAATTTTTGTAAAAAAGGAAACTTTTTCAACCGACTTCCAATAAAGAGGTGGTTCTCAATTAGTAACATACAGATTTTATCTTATTTTTTGTTCACCAATTACTCCGCTAAATATGAATTGATATCGATGATTCTTTTTATGTTTGCTAGTTACTTCAGAGGCGGTCCCAAATTTTATCGAAATTGATTCAGCTCTTTTAAAATAAACTGGCCAAGTGCAAGTCGGATTCGCACTAGTAGGGTTCCGTAACACACTACAGTATTTTATAAGATCGAGCAAAAAATACTACTACTTACTTTTTCGCCAGCAAAAACTAATAATTAATAAACATTTTATTTCTTATAACGCCATCTAACATCTAACAAAGGTGTTAGGGATTGACATTTCAATATAACGCCATCCATGGGACGTTTACCTAACTAAGCGTTCATAGATGGCGTGAAATGCCGAAAAAAACACGTTTCTCGTATAGGGACCCTCTATTATTTTTAACTTCATTCTGTTTTTAGTATTTGTTGTTATAGCGGCAACAGAAATACATCATCTGTGAAAATTTCAACTGTCTAAGTATCACGGTTCATGAGATACAGCCTGATTACAGACAGACAGTCAGACAGACAGACAGACGGACAGCGGAGTCTTACTAATAGGGTCCCGTTTTACCCTTTGGGTACGGAACCCTAAAAATCAGCAAAAACAAATATGTACTTACATACATTATATTATATACACTCTCCCGAAGATAATAGTTGTAAATGGCACTCTGAACATTAATATATTTGTCGTTGTAATTTACTAAATACGTATATCGAAACATTGCCACGAATGGAAATAAAATGCCTACATCCTCTGAATAAATACCAAAACCATCGAGAGATAAAAAGTTCATAAGCAATGCAAAAGCATCTATATCACTCATAGGTACACACATACTCTCTCTCTCAGTCGCGTTTGTTCTTATTAACGACAACAACACATACACACAAACACACATGCGCACGCACACACACGCACACGTACACACACATACACACACACACATACACACACACACACACACACACACATTTTGTAGAAGTTTTATAAATTTTGTCTTAATTTTGTATAATTTACTATTTTATTGCCTTTTTACTAAACGATCATATCATACTGTTATTCTTGTACTTTATTTAGCTACTGCTGCAATATAATGTAAAATAATGATCAATGCAGGAAGAGTGAATCTCACAACACAGGGCTTCCTAGTGTGAGATTCAAAGCGCATAAGCTTTGTTTTAGTATATAAGCAATTACGAAACTCTGTTTTAATGTGCTAAAGTGCAAAATAAATATATATATATATATATATATAAAAAGTTCCATTTTGGTAGTGTTTGCCACAGTTCGTATATTGCAGACAGACATATTTGTTATTTAATTTCTAAGCTTTAACGACTGCCTACATTCGTAGCCAGATTTCGCAAATATAGTACACTAGAAGTGCCCCGCGGCTTGGCCCGTGTTAAAAATTTCTTTTATTTACTTTAAACTTTTCTTTTGTAAAAACGATTCTATCATTCAATACATAAAATAAGAATTAGACAAATCGGTTCACCCGTTTTCAGGTTATCGCGTGACTAAGGCAATTCGGGATTCATATTTATAAAAACCGAAAAACCCAAATTTTCAGACTTTGTTACCTTCCCCGTTTCAAAAAATCCTACAACACGTACTTTATATCATCTTATTTTGCCATACAAACTTTGAATCCCCGTTCAGTATCCAGGAGGAATTTTTAGAAAATCCCTTCTGAGCGGATACCTACGTCATAATAAATATCTGCATTCTAAATTTCAGCGCAATCCGAAACAATATTGATTTTTGGATTTTTTTTACCCCAGTTTATCCTCTTAGGGTGGCATTTTGAAAAAGTCTGAAACTCGTATTTACTTATTTATTTACTTAGAAGTACTTGTGTGAAATGTCGAATAAAATGACTATCCAATCTTTGAACCCCCGCTTCATCCCCTTGAAGAGTGAATTTTGAAAAATTCTTTCTTAGCGGATACCTAAGTCAAAATAACTAACTGCATGCCAAATTTCAGCGCAATCCGAAACAATATTGATTTCAGACTTTGTTACCCCACTTCACCCTTTTAGGGGTGGAATTTCAAAAGAGCCTGAAACACGTATTTACTTACTTAAAAACTTGTGTTAAGTTTCAAATATAAAAGACTATCTAATCTTGTTTCTCCATACATACTTTGAACCCCCGTTTCATCCCCTTCAGGGGCGAATTTTGGAAAATACTTTCTCAGAGGGAACTAACTTCATAATAACTATCTGCATGCTATATTTCAGCACAATCCGAAACAATATTGATTTTCCCACTTTGTTACCCCATTTCACCCTCTTATGGGTGGATTTTCAAAAAAACCTGAAACACGTATTTTTTTATTTTTTTACTGGAGCACTTGTGTGAAGTCTCGGATAGAAAAGACTATCAAATATTGTTTCTCCATACAAACTTTGAACCCCCATTTCATCCCCTTATGGGGTGAAATTTGAAAATCCTTTCTTAGTACACCCTTACGTACTAAAACAAATATACCCTCCGAATTTCAAGTCTCTACGACCAGCGATTTAGGCTGTGCGTTTTCTGTCAGTGAGTCAGTCAGTCAGTCAGTATGTCAGGACAAAGATTCTTATAGTATTAGAAGATATGTAAATTTTATATATTTTTACATTTATGTATTTGCAAGAATTGGCTCTGAACTGTTAGCAGGGTATGTCGGGGATACTTTTCCACTCTTGGATGTGGCGTACCTCCGATGTACCAAATCAATTGATGCGGTGAAAAGGGTGAAGGTATTATTGAATAATAACTACTTTCTGTGTGTACCATATATTAATCTGTTCAACGAATTCTTAACATTTATATCGATTCCTGCCATCTGTCCCTCCCTCTTTACGCTTAGATCTATTAAACTACGCTACGAATTTTAATGCGGTTTTCATCAATAGATAGCCGCTCCATCAGCTCATCCATTTTCGACAATATGGCGCATCCACGCATCATTTCCGCGCCATGCAGTTTTTGGCGTGAAAATTATCTTGGAACACAAAACTTCGGCCCCAGACAACGGTTTTGATGATATAAGCCATCCTTGTCATTTTTCCTACATTTTAAAGCAGCACAGCTATATAAACGTCTATGGTCTGTAATTAGGTGACGCGCCGGGTTGAGCGGATAGAGTGATTCAAGAGAAAAGTTTATAGCCAGGATCAAACGCTGGCAAAGCCGCAGTGTGCAGCTGGAGTTGTATAAATTACAGTGAACATATCAATCAGCGGCGAGACACAACTACGGACCTCCGCACCAGGTAGACACGGCCCAGGGCCCCTAGACAAAATCCAATTTCCTGTTCGCCTTCACGCTAACGCAAGTTCAAAATGTATGGAATGACATTTTCAAATTGCGTTAGCGTGATGGCAAACATGAAATCGGATTTTGTCTAGGGGCCCAGGGACGTCATCATCGAGTCAAATTCTGCGTTTTTAAGAGGCCCGGTGGCGCTTTGGGATAAGGGTTTTTTTTTACCATGACCCCAGAGGAAGTGGGTTCAAATCCCAATGCATATTTTACATTGAAGGAAACTGCGCTGAAGGAAAACTTCGGCCCAGAACCAAGATGTTTTTTTAGTTATTTTACAATCACCGTGTACCAATTTTTTTAAACTTAATGAATTCTTCTGTATTAACTGTGGTGTTTTGCTAGAATAAATTAGGCACAATAGGAACGTAATTTAGAATCCGAGGCAATGATTTAAGGGTTGCCGACACGCAAACATTTGTTTAAGACAGGTTCTTTGTATGTCTTTAGGGGGGTGTTGAAAAATACTGTCTCGCTTCACTTTAAATATCCTTTTGTGTTCATGTAGGCTGAATTGTTTGTCTTGTTTATAGTTGGTAAAGATGTTCTTTGTCATTTTGTTATTACACACGCAACGGTAGGAAACTGAACATTTTCTTATGTGGATATTTAAAATGTATTAACATTATAGCGTAAAAACTAAAAGAGGTTTTGTACCAAGTTCGAGGTGTATATCTCCATATATCTGGAGATACTGAACATGTTTCGATGAAATTGTTTTTTTTTTTATTATACAAGGTAACAGGACAAGCCCGACGCTCGCCCTGATGGTAAGCAATGACGTTTACCTATTACAGAAACAGCGGCATGCAAAATTCTGGCAGTCCAGAATTTTGCATGTCACTGCATTGCGCCTGTTACTTTGAGACATAAAGATGTTGAGACTCACATGCTCTGTAATTTCACTGGACACCTTGCCATTTCAACTGAAAAACATTCCTATTTCTAGCAGGACTAGCAGAACTCCTGCCACTACAATGGAAATGGAATGATTTGAGAAGTTTACCCTTTTAAACAAACGAAGAATTTCCCAAATCGGTTTAGGCGTCTTCGAGTAATCGCTGAACATACATAAAAAAATCCGATGTCCTTAACTTATTAACTCTAAAACAACTGCGGGTTAACTTTACTACATTAGTAATGTCCAAAATGGACTAACTATTGGAACAATATTTTAAACTTAAGACCTAAACTATGTAGGTACTAAGTACACAGCTTGAGACAATTAAAATATTTCTATTTTTATTTACCAATGTCACAAAAATCGATATACTGCTTATTCAAATATTCTAAAACATCTCCACGATAATATCAACAAAATAAGCAGTCGCTTAATTAAACTCAAGTTACAGTAAGTTAGCACAAGTTAACACTTAATCCGTCTCAGTGAGTAAATTGGATAACTTGTGCTTGTGCATTCGTATCGACTGTGAAATACGTCTCACGATAATTTATTTACGATGGAATGCTGCTGTAATATGATTTAATCTAGTAGACTAGTATATATATATATATTTTTATACTTTATAGGCTAGCGTTTGACCACTATCTCACCTGTTGGTAAGTGATGATGCGGTCGAAGATGGTAAGCACGCTAGGCCTAGAATGGGAACTGGCTCTCAAGGATAGCTGCCGGTACACATTAGATGTTTGGTGTCAGATTTTCTAACTTGAGGGTGGTAGCTGGCCAGGCGGACACTAGATAGTGTCCTACTACCATGCGGGGGTTGTTGGGTTTTTAACGATGTTTTCCTTCACCGGAGGGCCACTGTGAGAAGCGCACATAAATTTTTTTGATAGAAAAATCCATTGGTGCACGGCGGTTTGAACTCGGTACCACGGCATCAAAGCCGACCGTTCTCCCGATTACGCCACCGGGCCGTCAAAATATTACAAATGTAACTCTGTCTGTTTGTTAGTTATTTCTCTTTATATATGGATTTATATTGTCCTACCATCATGTGGAGATTGAAGGGTGTCATAACGATGTTTTTCACCGGAAGGACACTGTGAAATGCGCACACACATTTTTGCTATGTAGAAAAAATTGTCTCAAACCTCCTATAGAACAATATCGGAGTCAGTATTATTAGATGTAAGCATAGACGAATTAATATAAAACATAATTTATAAACCGACTTCACAAAAAAGGAGGAGGTTCTCAAGTCGTCGGAATCTTTTTTTAACCGACTTCAAAAAAAGGAGGAGGTTTCTCAATTCGACCATAAATATGTTTTATGTTTGCTCGCGGATAACTTCGTCGTTTATGAACCGATTTGATTATTCTTTTTTTGTTGGAAAGGAGATATCCCAAGTGTGGTACCATGGTAATTTTATTGAGGTCTGATAAATATCTCCAGATATATGGAGATAAACACCTCAAAATTGGTACTCAAAATTAATAACGCGGCATTGACGTCGGTTCTTTTTAGTTTTTTAAACGATCTTATTTATGAATGTACACCGATTACTCGAAGATGCCTAAACTAATTTGGAAAATTATTTTTATTTGTTTCCAAGTGATCCCATTTAAATTTTAACGAAATCGGTTGAGCCGTTTTTAATATATGTATTACGATGCATTTGTATACCTTGATGGCATGCTATTAACTACTGGCTACTTTGACCAGCGCGACGTTTGAAGTCGGTTCTTTTAGTTTTTTAAACGATCTTAAATTATCTATAATATAAGTTAGTAGGCGAGGAGCCTAAAACTTAGGTATTAGAAGAGATATTTAGATAGATATTAGATGGCCGTATCCTTTCATAAAGATGGAGCCATGAACGAGACCCCGATTCATATTTTAAGTGCTAACGGTGTCCAGGGAACCGTTTTCGCCAAGTTCGCACTGAACCCTAATACTGTGATGTTTATGAGACCCATATTATGAGAAAGGAGAAATCCAAGGATCTATAAATGTAAAGCGTAGTAAAAAACTGCCTGTCGAAAGACTACATGTCAGAAGTGAAATTATCAAAAATCAAACAGTAGCTTGCGCGTTTTAACTGTGTACAACGCCATCTATAGGTAGGTTCTCTCTATTTAATAATATAATCTCTATTTCCCTTGGTCACGCCACAACATGAGAACGGGTGGACCGATTTGACAATTTCTTTTTTGTTGTGTTTGTGATTGTCAGGACAGAGTTTTTATGAAAGAAAAGATTTAAGTAAATGGAATTATTTTTAACACGGGTAAAGCCGCGGGGCACAGCTAGTAATAAATCAAACTAATTAGTAAAAAAATAGGGTATAGTTCGATCACATTTCTTTTACCTCTGACTTTATGACATCTATCATCATCTATCTATCTATAAATCTATCCATACATCTCAAACGTGGTACTGAAAATGCCGTGCCTGTTACGTGACGTTGTAACTCTCTCAAGTCTGATGCTATAGTGCCGTGGTTTAAAATACTGCAGATGCATAGAGCGGGCAAATTCCTCATTGATCGAACATCGAAATCGGCAGAAGGCCATAATAGTAAAATACCCCATTCAAGGCTCTTACTGTTAGAATATAACGCTATCTATTCTGATAGCAATAGGAGATCTTTATGGGCTCCTAGTGGAATATCAATAACAGTTAGCCCAAATTTGGGACCTCGACCCTTGGATATTGGAAAATACGGTATGCAGAAGTGCTAACAGCTACAATTTAAGTAAACAAATATAACAAGGGTGTCTGTACTGTAATGTAGTTTTATCTGTGGGAGACTGTGGGAGTTCTCTTATATATCTTTTTGTGATTTACTTGCTGCGCTCTGCGGCTTTGCATGCGTTTAAAAGTATCTTGTGTTTTAATTTAGGTTAAAAAGTATCTGTATGCCAGATTTAATCTATATCCACTCAGTCGTTTTTTATTTAAAGAGTAATAAACATCCATCCATCTATACTCATCAACATAACTCATTATAAAAGTATCTAGACGGCGATGGAGTAAATTGAACAGTTCTCCATGTAAATATTGTCTAAATGTATGAGATCCTGCATCGCGCAAACGATGTTTTCCGCGTTGTTAGAACGCGATGCATATGCTTCGTCATCAAACATCTTAAGGATGATGGCGGTTGAACCCGGGAACTTAGCCGGTCGCTGGGACGTTTAGCTGGGCTTCCCCGAACGGGGTTCCACCTGGCATGGACGTTTCGCCCGGCTAACCAGTTAACGGGCAAAACCCCCACCTCCACACGCGACCCAACACCCAGGTCTCCCCGCTCGGGCAAACTACCAGGGCCTAGAAATGGCCACCCCGATACCCGGACGTCTTCACGTTCGGCGATGGACACTCTGGACAGGGGGCATTGCCCAGAAACTAGGCCCCGCGCCCCTTAGGTACCGCGCGAGACAACAAGAGTCTCAAACATCTTAAAATTTGATGCCTTTAAATAACATTTGGCATTTATGGTTTTGTTAGTAAGTATTGTAAATTGTTACACGCAATCCAAAATTGTATCTTACCGACGGGACTAGAACCCGCACCCCTTGGGAAAAAGGCCCAGGTGCTCTGCCGTCGGTACGATGAAATCTTGGATTGTATGTTACAATTAACAAATAATTTATGATCGTACTTAACGAAAAAGAAAACATATCCCAAGTGCGATACCATGGTAATTTTATTGAGGTCTGATAAGTATCTCCAGATATATGGAGATAAGCAGCTCAAAATTGGTACTGAAAATTAATAGCGGGGCATTGAAGTCGGTTCTTTTTTAGTTTTTTAAACGATCTTATAGTTGAAAACTAGGGCACATCAGTGTACTTACAGAAGAATCTGAATTGTAACAAACGCGGCGGTGAATAAAGTTTTTCTTCGGTTATGTTGAACTTAAGTACTGATAGTACCTATCGCCCTCTGAATAATTTATTAATATTATTTTAAAAACAAGCTTTGTGTCAGAACTTCATGTATAATGGAAATTAATCATGATAACAATACATACGAGATACCTACTGGCTGAATTCGACTGTCCTACTGTTGTCATCAGGGATTTCCAGTCCCTACATCCCAGCTCCATCATCAGATCAGCTTAATAGAACCATAATATAGCATTTTCACCGAAATTATAAAAGCCTACCATATTTCAGCTGTCTCGGATGTCAGCAGATGAGAACCCCGATGTAAAGGATAGGCTTGACTTCTAAGCGAGAGGTGGCCGGTTCTAATCCTAGCACGAGTGTTCGTCTATAGGCGGTAGGAGCATATTATATCGATGTTCCGCCTGACTTGCCACCAAAAAGTAGCTTACCACCATCAAGGAGAAAATCTGCCGCCATTACCTTACGGTGTTTCGACGGCACACAGCCCTTGAGAGTCAGAGTATTCTTGGCCCAGCGTGTTCACCATGACATCGCTTACCACTAGGCGAGATATTGGTCAAACGCTAGCCTATAAGATATAAAAGCAAGTGGTTCAAAATGGTTTGCTTATGGGCAACTTAGATAGATAGATAAAATCTTTACTGTAAACTGTTACTGTAATCTTTACTGTAAACTGTTACTGTAAACTTTACTGTAAACCAAATAAGAACTTAAATGTAAAATAACAACAAAAAATAATAACCGGTCAAGTGCGTGACGGGCCACGCGCAGTGTAGGGTCCCGTAGTAGCCTGTTATTCAATGCAAGTCTTTACCCGTTATAAACAAGCAATTAGGTACTCCGTCTTTGTCACTTTAAAGGATTTATTGTAAGGATTTTGTATTTGCTACAAAATTATCCAACACCCAAGTTCAACGAATACTAAACTAATAAAATTATCTCAACCTCTATAATTTTCCGTTAAAGTTCATGAAATGCGCTATTATCACGAATTTTTCCAGATTTTTCAAGCTAGCAGTTTAGCTTTTAGTAGTTAGGGGGGGACGCCCTACTGGAACAAAAATTTGCACTTTAAAATTTAATATTTCGTAAATGAAACTTTCAATCGAAAAATGGTTTTTGCAACCCTTAGTCATTTTAAAAGACCTATTCAACGATACCCCACACGATGGGGCAGGCGATGAAAAAAAAATTCATCCCCACTTCTCATATAGGGGAGCTACCCTAAAAAAAATTTTTTTTTCACAATTTTATTTCAGCACTTTGTCGGCGTAATATATATACATATCCCCACAAAGTTACAGCTTTCTAGTATTAACGGTCTCTTAGCTAAACCTCGGCCAGGCAGACAGACAGACAGACGGACATGACGAAACTATAAGAGTTCCTTGTCAGGACTACGGAACCCTAAAAACGTTTTTACAATCAGCGTTCTTATCGCATAAAACGATTTCTTCCAGACAACATAATTACGGACTAGTTATAATACACAGAGCGTTGGCGAATAACGTAAAATCACTAGCAATAAAATCATAGCAAACAAATCAATTCCTAATATGATATAACTACATTTATAAACATCTAGAAGAGTTGTATACATCTATATAACGTAATCATACCGCAAATAATATTGAATAGTTACATATACTAAAATACCATATAACTACACATATATATATTGTTAGAAACTTTAATCAAATTAATATAAAAAAAAGAATGATCACAAACAACACTAAATGATTTATTAACAATTCTAAAATAATTATACAAAGTGACGTGGACCTAGAGGGACAACCGTACAGTACGAGCGCACACCAGCAAATAGACTGATATGCGGTGAGCGCGCTCCTTTTATAGTGACGCGCGGGGGGAGGCTGCTAAGGCGATGATTTTCTCCTAACACGGCCTCTCCTGACGAGGCGGCGTCCTCGCAGCCCTGTTCGAAGCCAGCGGCAGCGGGGGCGGCAGCGGCGCAGGCGGTCTCTCGCCTCCACAGGTCACCGCGACACAGGCAGGACCGGGGACTGGCGGAGTTGCATCATCCAGATGCAGAGTGTACACCATGGCGTCATCAGGACGCGAAGAACTCGCATCGGCACTATTCTGACTAAAGCATAAGCTCTCATCATCTTCACCACAGCCTAGACAATTGACACATAAGTACACAAGTAAAAATAAAATATTTCATTAAACTATTAAAGCGTTTTTGTATATGAGAGTTTTACATAGTCAAAGTGTGCATGCATGTACCATTGGACTTAGATATTTATTCAACTACAAACTTATGTTTGACAAGAGCCCAAAGGCTAACACAAACATTCATACTCGTGGGCTTCCTAGATAGATATACACCGACGCTCAATGTTCATACGATCACTGAGGCTTACACAGCACGTTTAGGTCACTTACGAGTATGAAATACGTAATTACAAATAGACATTGGATTTACACAGGTCTCTTCCCAGAAATAACATCGACGCTTCAAGAGCATAGCTCCGAGACTAATACGACACGTCTAGGGCAATCCAGATACCAATGTGAACAAACGTAAAGGGTTTACACAGGTCTTTTCCCAGAAAATATATAAAAAAAAGAATGATCACAAACAACACTAAATGATTTATTAACAATTCTAAAATAATTATACAAAGTGACGTGGACCTAGAGGGACAACCGTACAGTACGAGCGCACACCAGCAAATAGACTGAAATGCGGTGAGCGCGCTCCTTTTATAGTGACGCGCGGGGGGAGGCTGCTAAGGCGATGATTTTCTCCTAACAATATATATATATGCATAAATGTTTAGAAACATACGAACAAAGCTTGTAAAAATACCACGTAAACAAATGAAGGTACTGAATATAAAACGCGGTCCTTTTTCCGCTTCAGTCGTCATATATTATTATTTGTGAAACAATTTATAACAAAATAAAATTCATCGTCTTTACGGAATGTGGGCAAGGTAGATACAAAATTGTTGGCATATTTTTATTGATATTGACAATTTATTCATATTCATATGGAAATAATGGAGGGGAAGACAGCTTCAAAGATATATTGAAATTTCAATAAAGATTTTTCTACAAGGACTTTAGAAGGACGGAGTTACTTACTTAATGTTAATTTATCAACATACTAGCGACCCGTCCCGGATTCGCTCGGGTAGAGCATATAATATGCCTACATTTTCTGCAACAGCTTGTGGTGTCGAGTATGAATTTACATGTTTAATGATCATCGTGACATCCCAACCATTTTACAGAAAACTTTAACAAATTCAGCTTTAACAGAGTGATTTAAAAGGAAGGTATACACATAAACCATCCTCATGAATCACTCTGTCTATTGTTAATAATATCGTTAAAAAACTAAAAAAGAACCGACTTCAATGCCGCGCTATTCATTTTCAGTACCAATTTTGAGGTGTTTATCTCAATATCTCTGGAGATACTTATCTATATACTTGGGATATCTCCTTTCCAACAAAAAAAGAATAATCAAAATCGGTTCATAAACGACGAAGTTATCTGCGAACAAACTTAAAATAAAATTATATATATATATATACGGTCGAATGAGAAACCTCCTCCTTTTTTTGAAGTCGGTTAAAAACAGCTTAAAAATCCATTCTGCAGTTTTTGAGTTTATCGCGAACAGACAGACGCAGCCGGGGACTCTATTTTATAATATGTAGTGATGATGGTCACGAGCCTCATTCCACCTTCTTCTGGGCATAGAAATCCTTTCATTTATGTACAACTGTCCTGTGGTAATCGCACGGGGGAATCGCTTCAAGTATGACACGCGACCATAGAAATAGGAATAATAAGGTATTATTATTCCTATTTCTGTGCACGCGACATTTTTAATGTCATCAAGCTATCTTGCAGCCGTACGACCAACATTTTTCTTCCTGATCTGGGCTACCAAAAGCTGTCTGCTGTACTTTACTTGCCATCACCTCGCCTTACTAAATGTCCTGCCAGCCCCAACCCCTTTTAAGGTCCATGGTCCTTTTAACAACATCGACCACATTTGCATATGAAATATTTTGAACGACCTCGACCAATTTTATATATTGTAATTATTATAATATAATTTGGAATAAATGAATTGAAAATGAAAATATATGCGTTCGCGAGCACTGTGTGATCTCATAGTATTGTTTGCGAATATGGGAGTATAAGAGTATGCCTTTTCATATTTTTTTATCAAATAAACATCGAATTATTATACCTAGGTAATAATTCGATGCACATAAAGCATTTCATAATAAATTCGTTACCTACTACCGCAGTTTAATCATACAAATAACATCTATCATAAATTCTATCGTAAACACGTTTAGTAACCGTAAATACTAATTCCTCACACGTTTATCATCATAAAATAAAATAACGTAAATAAAATGTGTATTTCATACATAATAATGAAATGTTATGTTATTGCCTAAAGCGGGTGAATGGTTTAAACAAATATGTTATACGATCATACATACATCAACATACATCAACATAGACTTCTGCAATCACAATACATACAAAAAAAAGCTTGTAATAAAGAACATAATTTTGTGCGTTTATTATTTAATTGTAAAATATTGTTTTACCCAGGGTTGGAAGTCTCTACATTGATAGCGATGCGTCGTGTCATCGCAAACATAGAAGGTGATGCAGCTAGACAGTTGCTATCTTCATCTCTTTTCTAATCGACGATTATCGGTCGAAATTTATCGCTTTTCATGTAGAGACGCAGATAACAACTGTCTAGCTGGTGCAATACTGTTGAGTGCTGACTACTATAATCTGTACGCGATCAATACTAGGTGGAAAAGATATTTGGATCACGTATTTCTAAGGAGTATTAATAGGTGCACCTAGTCCCAAATTTTCCTAGTATAACCCATCTTTATTTCATGTCCATCCAAAGGTTATGTCTGAATAAGACCGCCCATTGTACCTTTTAAATAATGTTATGCAAATTTACTTATTTCTTGTTTGTAAATTGGTGTCAAAAAGAGTTATTGTATTGTATACTATCCATAGATAACGAAACAACAAACAAAAAAACAAGCAAAAATGTCATCAAATTATGTGACTGTGAAATTATAATATGGTTTTTTAGTCCTTTTTTACCAGGAGAAATCTAAGGTATGTCATTAGATTTACATTAATGTCATTAGATATTATTGGAAAATGCCAATAATTGCAAAATTCAATTTTATTGTGATGTACCTAAGTATCGTATTTTACAATTCTTTTAAACGGTAAACCAAATCCGAAGCCATTTTCTTTTAAACCCCCAGCCATCTGCCAGCCATTATTACATTTACTTATCTAGATTGAACGTCATAGATAAGTCCTTTTCTTTCTGTCTGAATGTCGCCTAAAAATTTCGCCAAATGTTTCTACCAAAATCATTTTAACCGCCTTACGTTTAAGGCACATTTTACTATGGCAAGAAGTTGCTGAAATATTGTATTTATCTAAAGGTAATTCTTTTTCAGACCGTTTCAGTGACTTGTATTAACAGGGTGAAGAAATTGCATATTTTCAAGAACGTTTCGTGTTTGTTAGCCTTCTTATCCAATTGTAAATGAAAGAAGGTAAAGTATTTATAAGTTTATATAATGTATGTAGTATTTTTAAACCGACATCCAAAAAGAGCAGGTTCTCAATGCGTCTGTATGTTTTTTTTTTAGTTTCATGACAACTATTGACTTTAATCCTTTAGTTAGAGAGAACCCAATGGCGCAGTGAGAGAATGATCAGCTTTGACTTTGAGAACGCCAGAAGTAGCGGGTTCAAATCCCCACCGTGCACTGTGATTTTTTTTCTCAATATATTTGTGGCATTTCACAGTGGCCCTCCGGTGAACAAAAAATATCACCCCGCATATTGGCAGGACACTATATAGTATCCGTTTGGCCAGCTCCCACCCTCATGTTGGAAAATTTATCGTCAGAGGATTTACCAACAGGTGAGATAGTAGTCAAAAGCTAGCCATTATGATATAAAAAAAAATCGAATGTGTTCTGGCAGCTGTCTTTAAAACCCATTCTAGACCTAGCGTGCTCTATTAGGTCTATTCTTTACCGCCTTATCAATTACCAACAGGTGACATAGTGTATTTACTGTGACATAGTGTTCAAACACAGTAAATACATAACAGTAGGTTATCTAAGGCCGCCCGCCGAGTTATTAGCCTACTCTTGCGTTGATCCCCAGGGTTGTCACTTTTACTTTTAGTTAATATTTTCGAACAAGCAGCACTTGATCTAAATTTATGCAATAAAAAGCATATTATGATTAAATATTTTACCAATTTATAAAAGTAAAAATAAAAAAGCCTTTATTCACTTAACATTTATTACATTATGTTACAAATTTGATACCGAGAAAAATTTTCTCCGGTTTCTGCACGTCCGGAACGCTTTATTATTATTTGTTAATGTAAAGTAAATTCTCATTCTTATGTAAAATTTTTGTAAAAAGCTTTTAGGAAAGCATGGACAGGGCTTCTTAAATTCTATATCATTCAGTTGATCGTAAATTGACCGGCCAATTTTAATGTTGATGTGGTCCTTTTCGAACCCCTTTTTGAAGTCATGATACTCGTAATAATTAATATTATGGTAAGTCGCCGGCGAGAGTTGACGAACGCGAGCGGTCATATAATGTACGCACGTGCTCACAGTCGCGCTGCACAGCCCGTACTGCCGCCACCTTATTCCCCCATATATTATGCTAGCGTGTGCGTGAAATCGCGTGCCGACACGGCGCGCGGCACGCACGCACACATTCAAACCGAGAGCGGCACGTTTGTATGAAGATATTTTACTGTTATGTATTTACTGTGGTTCAAACGCTAGCCTATATGACGTTAAAATAACCGGCCAAGTGCGTGTCGGCCCACGCGCTGTGTAGGGTTCCGTAGTAGCCTGTTATTAAGTCTTTACCCGTTATAAACAAGCAACTAGGTACTCCGTCTTTGTCACTTTAAAGGATTTATTCTAAGGATTTTGTATTTGCTACAAAATTATTCAACACCCAAGTTCAACAACTATTATTGCTAAACTAATAAAGTTATCTTAACCGCTATAGTTTTCCTTTAAAGTTCATGAAATGCGCTATTATCACGATTTTTTCCAGATTTTTCAAGCTAGCAGTTTAGCTTTTAGAGAGGGGGGGAAACGTCTTACTGGAACAAAAATTTGCATATTAAAGTTTAATATTTCGTAAATGGAGTATTTAATCGAAAAATGACAATTAGCAACCCTTAAGTCATTTTAAAAGACCTATTTAACGATATCCCACACGATAGGGTAGACGATGAAAAATAATTCATCCCCACTTCCCATATAGGGGAGCTACCCTAAAAAATAATAATATTCACAATTTTATTTCGGCATTTTGTCGGCGTAATATATATATATATACCCCCAAAAAAATTACAGCTTTCTAGCATTAACGGTATCTTAGCAAAACCTCGGACAGACAGACAGACAGACGGACATGACGAAACTATAAGGGTTCCTTGTCAGGACAACGGTACCCTAAAAAGGCCAATACACATAGCACAACTATCCTACCTAATGATATTATGTAAGAATATGGTAGTATTGACATGATTCTGGGACATATCCAGGAATCTGCAGAATACTCAACTCCTCGCTAACTTAGAGCTGACATGTCTTATTTGGGCTAATTGGAATGGTAGGTATCAATGAACAGATCATACGTAGATTAGTTGAGGGTAGATTTATTTTTTTATGTCTTATAGGCTAGTGTTTGACCACTATCTCACCTGTTGGTCGGCCGAAGGTGGTAAGCACGCTAGGCCTAGAATGAAAACTGGCTCTCGAGGATAGCTGCCGGAACACGTTAGATATTTTGGCGACAGATTTTCTGACTTGAGGGTGGTAGTTGGCCACGCGGACACTAGATAGTGTCCTACTACCATGCGGGGGTTGTAGGTTTCTTAACGATGTTTTTCCATCACCGGAGCGCCACCGTGAAAAGCGCACATACATTTTTCGATACAAAAATCCATTGGTGCACGGCGGGGCTTGAACTCGGTACCTCTGGCATCAAAGCCGACCGTTCTCTCGATTACGCCACCGGGCCCTCAATGTTGAATGTAAGTACTTATTAGTATTATCCTAAGATACCAAAAGGAACGATCACTTCACTACAAACTTTAAGCTACCAAGTTATAATACTGGTATTTGGTTTGGATTTAAAACGAATAAATTCTATAACATTTTATTTGATAAAATACGTGAAAATTCCCGACAATAGTAACACTGCCGGTGCATTCTACCACAGTATTGTACTTTTGCTCAGCGGTGGAGAAAACTCAGCGAAAGCCTGTATACATCTAGACTAGATACAAAATATTGCAAAAGCTTAAAGAAAACTCAGTATGGAAGTTTGTTTTCTTTTTCAAAACCTGCAGTCCTTAATCTTTTAACTCTTAAGTTACGGAAACACCACAGCGTCCTGCGTGCACGATCTAGGCGGCGCGCCGCCTAGATCCTAGATCGCCGCGGCAATGATAGCGCAGTAGTATTTGTAACGACTGGTTCACACCAAACGCAATCAGAAAACAATTGAAAAGTACTGAGATCGCGCCCGCAGATCGTAGGACGCCGCGGTGTGGCCGTACCTTTACAGTACCCCCCATAGTTAAAAGTTTTTTTTTTGTCTTTAAGAGCTCTGTGGTGCCATATGCTCACTTCTAAACCAGAGAACGTGGATTCAACTCATCGTGTACCCTTAGATGTTCAACCGATTACTCCATCATTTGTGAACCGATTCGAATGATTCCTTTTTAGGGTTCCGAACCCAAAGGGTACCAACGGAACCCTATTACTGAAACTCCGCTGTCCGTCTGTCTGTCTGTCTGTCTGTCTGTCTGTCTGTCTGTCTGTCTGTCTGTCTGTCTGTCTGTCTGTCTGTCTGTCTGTCTGTCTGTCTGTCTGTCTGTCTGTCTGTCTGTCTGTCTGTCTGTCTGTCTGTCTGTCTTTCTGTCTGTCTGTCTGTCTGTTTGTCTGTCCGTCTGTCACCAGGCTGTATCTCATGAACCGTGATAGTTAGACGGTTGAAATTTTCACAAATACAAAGAACAGAACAAAGCTAAGTTAAAAATTAAAGGGATTAAAACAAAAAACGTGTTTTTTACGATACGATACGATACGAAATTAATTCACCTCGACGCAACTAGATGGCAGCACAGGTAAAATTAGCACGCGCAAGCGTTTCATTTGTTAAATTTGTGAGCCTCGGACTCGGTCGATTTGTTTACTTAGTTAAGATTTTCTTTTGCATAAATGTAATGTACAGTATAGAATAATATATTTTCAATTTAAGTACTATATACTATATATAATTAGCTACTAAAGCTAGAATCAGTAGAAAGTTAGTCGTACGAACACTCGGTCTTCCAGATATTTAATTAAAATAATTACCTTTGTGTTAATAGTTACTTAGTTGGTGTTTTAGAAGTTCGTGGCGTTCGGACTTCGGAAATTCGGAACCTTCCGTGTGCGGGACAAAAGTCTGACTCGCACTTGGCCAGTTTTATTTTAAATAGTGTGGTACATTTTCAAAGTGGCTCTTTTGTTATTTTATTCAGATCTGATTAGTATCTCCAGAGATGTGACGATGAACCTCTCAAGCTTGCTACTGAAACTGACTCGCACGGTATGAGAAGTCGGTTATATTTTTAGTTTTTAAACAAGGTACCATAATCATTATGTGTAGTTTTCAAATCTGAATTTGTTTGAACAGACATGGTGATGTTGCAAAATGGATCAAATGGCGCTCAGTCGTTTCGTGAATACGGTCAATACAACCACATAAATAGGAATAATTCCTATTTCTGTGAATACAACATAATCAGACCATCGAAATAATGGCTGATCTCGAAACTGTTAAAGTTCATAATCATCAGCATAATCAGCCGCTGTCAGTCCACTGCAAGACGTAGCCTCTTCCAAGATGAGCCCGATCTTCGGCTCTTCTTTTCCAGTCACTGCCTACCGCTTTGCGTATATCGTCACTGCACCTGGTCACAGGACGTCATAAGCTACGTTTGCCGATTTGCGGTCTCCACTCTAGGACAAGTCTACCCCAACGGTTAACAGTCCTTTTTTTTTACGTGGGGAAAATCCTCATGGATACCACTCCAGCACTGGGGTGCCGGAGTGATTATGCCGGACTCTTACCGGCTAAAAACCCCACGTGGAAGCAGTCCTCCGCCAAGATGAGGCAAGATGGGGTCGCTCTGGCATTCACCATCTTGCCCCGGCGGTAGGCCCGGATAAAATATCCAGGCCCCGGCACAAGTAGGGGTGACATCGCTCACGAAGGCCACCCCTCAGACGTGTGGGGTCGTGCAAGCCGGCCGAAAGTCCCCCAACCTTCAGCCAGTGACCCCACTATGAGTGAGGGGAGAGGAGGCGGGCAAACCGTCTCCTCCTTCCCCCCGTACGTCTGCGCCGAAGCGGGTCAGCAGAGGCGTCGTCCTCCCTGGCCCGCTCCGCGGCCTCCTTCTGCGTCATGACCTCTTCGCAGAAAGATACCGCAGCCCGCCACGATCTCTCGCTTTCGAGCATGGTGTTTACCATGCTCGGCAGAGAGAGATCCCGTCCTATTACCGCTGAAAGTGTGTGCCGCTGCGGGCTCCATGCAGCACACACCTCCAGCGTGTGGAGCGCCGTATCTTCTGGCGCCCCACACTCGTGGCAGGCTGAAGTCGCCTCCCGTCTCGCGATTTGATGCAGGTACTTACCGAAACATCCATGTCCGGAGAGCACCTGCACCAATCGGAAGGTCAACGGTTAACAGTCCTGCGGCAGATATGACCAGCCCACTGCCACTTCAGCTTGCTAATCTGGTGAGCTATGTCGATCACTTTAGTTCTTTGGCAAATTACTCCGTCTCGGATTCGATCCCGCAGAGAAACACCGAGCGTAGCTCTCTCCATAGGACCAGTCGAACTGTGAGTGTCCACGTCTCGGCTCCGTATGTCATCACAGGTAGGACGCACTATTAAAGACTTTTTTCTTTAGACACTGGGCTATAGGCGACGAGAAGACACGACGGTTGTCATGTTAAAGTTCACAAGGGCCCATACTCTTACTCATTTTCTACTTATAGTTGAGCATAGCATAGAAATTGTGTTTGCTACAAGTCAACAATCAAAGGGAAGAGGCTTTCGGCTGCACGCGCTCTTTGCTTTGTGCTTTTTCATATTTTCTTTGTGCATGTATTGTGGAGGTATTAAATGCTTTAAGCTGATAAATTGTTTTAGTGTTTCAGAAGCGAAATTATTGTTTTCGAAATAATAAGATTTGCCGCAACGAAGTTTTTCTATTCGAAACACAAGAGCATTTTGCTCTGCTGATATTTAATGTTAAAAGTGTTATTGGTTATTTGCAAAACAAAGAACCGACTTTTTGTCATGCGAGTCATTTTAACCGATTTTCAAAAAGGAGGAAGTTTTTATTTCGTCTGTATGTTTTTTTTTATGTTTGTTTGTTTTTGTATGTTTGTTTGTTGTATGTTGGTTTTATATGTTTATTGACTACTCCGCCAATTGTAAACCTATTAGTATAAGTTTTTCATGGGTAGTGTTCAGCTCCACGGTGATGTACCATTATACAATTCATTAAAATCAGAATAATATTGCAAGAAAAATTGCGTTAAACTTTTCACGCTACATCCTCGACCACATCAGCGCTTACCACTAGGTGAGATAGTGATCAAACACTAGCATATCGAATATTAAAAAATGTAATGTCAACATAAGTACACAAGATTCATTTCGATAAGCACTTTCGTCCAACTTTCAAACAGTATTTTCCACAAGAGCACTTCTAAGCTGCAAAAATAAATTCACCCTAAAAAGGAACACGAACCTAAATACGCACTAAATCCAAAGAACGGCCGCCATATGGTCACCCCAACGAGGCCGGCGACGTAGAAATATTGTTACTACCTTTGACTATGATATAACAATAAATAGATACGTCGATTTGCATGGTACACAGTTAGCTATTATAACAGTTTAAAAATTCAAAAACTGACTTTACATGCCACGCGAGTCAATGAGGAAGTTTGAGATTTTTATCTCCATATATCTGGAGATATTCATTGGATCTTGATAACATTTACTAAATGAACACACCTTCTCAAGAATAATTAAAATAGGTGCATTTTCAACCGACTTCCAAAACGAGGAGGAGGTTCTCAATTCGTCTGTATGTTTTCTTTTTCTTTTTTTATGTATGTTTTGCGATTATTCCGTCAATTGTGAACCGATTCGAATGGTTTTTTTTTAATCGGTAGGGTACATTTCCTCTGGAGATAATTATCAGATCTCGATTAAATTGCACTCAGCAATTTAACTCACTCTCATCTCCAGAGATATGACAATAAACGTCTCAAACTTGCTGCTGAAACTGACTCGACTTCCATGCCCTGGCATTTTTAGTTTTTTAACTATCCCAATTATAAGTGACAAGTTTATCTTTATATCTCTAGCGATAATCATCAGATCTCAATGAATTCTATAATGTGACCGTCGAGGAAATGTACCTACTCTCTACCTTAGAAAAAGATAAATTTTCGCATCGGTTCTTAATTGGTCGAGTAATCACGTAACAAATTGAGAACCTCCTTCATTTTGAAAAGCAGTTGAATACTATGCAAGAAAGTTGAAAGCTACAAAGTATAACACACACCGTGTAATGACAAATTTAATAAATTACGTGTGTTGAATAATCTCGTAGAAAATTTAATGATTACCGAAATATTCCAAGCAGGTATTGTATGCTAATAATGATGTGTATGTACGCCCGCGTATAACAAAAACTCTTCACTCTGGATTCAGTTAGATATGACAACACCCTAAATAAAATCTATAGTTAGAGTAAACGATCACATTTTTATTTTGGCACACACTAAAAGCAACCTTTTAACGAACGTTAGTCTATTTCAATGCAATACATTTATTTCATACCTACCTACATACACGGATCGAATTCGTTCATATTAGTGACACACTGAAATAAAGAATACAAATAGAAACCTATACCTAACACAACAATTAAACAATTAGAAAACTATACCTAAGACAGGCCTGTCGAACTACGCGCGGTAGCGCTATGAAAATGCTAGTAGGTACCTCCGCATCAGCCCGCGGGCTACAAGTTCAGTCAGTAGTTTCACGCCCGCTCTCGATCGGACGCGTGCCTTTACTTTACTGTTCAATCTGTTTTCTCACAACACTCAACCTTACAGTAAGAGACAGCTAGCCGTGAGCTGACCGAGTAATACAGGCTCTCGCAGCGATGACTTACGGTGCGTAACACGCGGTTTGTTACTATTAGTTTATTCTGTGACGCAAATTCAATGGCGCATCTGAGGCGTGTAGCGTATTTTGAACGATTCCGACGTTGTAACTAGGTTTAATCTCGTATTTTTGCTCGCAGGGAGTGCGTCTTCTGTACTTATACTACTACTATTCATTATTTTGTGACTATTCATTATTCTGTGACTAAGATGAATAAATATTTAACAAACCTAATGCAGCTATTTGACGTATCTTCCTTGCAATATCAAAGCATTTAAAGAATTCTGAGGATTTGTCGCAAGACGGGCTCTGTATTTATTAGCGACGGTGGACACTGGATTTGCAGGTAATTTTGCTGTGTAGGAAAAGATAAGGTATTTACGAGAAAATTGTGTAAAGGAAAGCTGGGAATTACTCCGGCCTTTGTACATAGTGCAAGGTGTTAAAATACATGAACTCATACGAGCTAATGTTGATATTAAGGCCTAGACTGTCATATTTAGGGTGACATCATTCACAAAATTAAATTAAAAATATCGGGACGAATATTAAGATCGTTTAAAAACTAAAAGAATTGACTTCACATGCCGCGCTAGTAATTTTCAGTAGGTACCAAGTCTTTTTTTAAATTATCTTATAGGCTAGCGTTTGACAACTATGGTATGTATGGTATTGGTAAGTGATGATGTGGTCGAAGATGGTAAGCACGCTAGGCCTAGAATGGGAACTGGCCCTCAAGGATAGCTGTAAAACATTATATATATATATTTTTTAAAGATTACACTCAATGTGAGTTGCACATTACTAGTATTCTTGTCAACCCCTCCAACTAAGCTAAATATGTTTGTGTCTGAAGAAATTTCACGTCAATAGTGCAATGGGTGGGGTGGGGATCTAGCTCACGACCTCTCGATCGCCAGTCCGATACCCTATTCATTGGGCTATTGCCGCCTTGGCGGCATATATTTTGGCGACAGATTTTCTAACTTAAGGGTAGCTGGCCAGGCGGACACTAGATAGTGTCCTACCACCATGCGGGGGTTTTTAGTTTCTAAACGATGTTTTTCGTTTACCGGAAGGCCACTGTGAAAAGCGCACATACATTTTCCGATAGAAAAATCCATTGGTGCCCGGCGGGGAAATTGAATGGTGAAATTTGAATGGGACCACCTGTGAAGCCTATACCCTATCTATACCCTTTCAGTGACTATCAATAACCTTTTGAAACAAAAAAATAATTTTCCAAATCGTTTCAGACATCTTCGATCTAATCGGTGAACATATATAAGTCGAGTTGGACTCGCCCACCGAGGCTTCCGTACCAACGTTGGTTTACCAATTAAGCTAGACCTCTAAATTGTATTAGCGCTCATATAACTCAGAGGCCTATCTTAATTGGCTATATCTATATATGCATAGGGAGTTGAGGGACACCCTTTCATTTTCAACTTTATTAATTTGGAATAGTGCCTACCTTTTTTATTTAGTTGTTTTTTTAAGACCTTACTTCTTGCCAAATTTCATGATTCTAGGTCAACGGGAAGTACCCTATAGGTTTTCAACCCAAAACCTATAATTTATACGTATAGGTACTTCCGGTTAACCTAGAATTGTCACTTTTGGTTAAAAACAAGGTCTTACACAATAGCACAAGTAAAGGAAAAATACAGAAAAATAAAAAACGTTCAAAATTAAGGTAAATTTTGATTTTTTAAATTTTACTTATAAGTTTTCGCGAGAATCTAAACACAGCAGGCGCTGTGTCTAAACCTTGACCAAACGTCTAGCGAGAGCCTATTGAGATGTTGATCGAGGCTATTCGCTAATAGTCCTGTCCGTAAATGATAATGGAGCGGTCCTAATAGAGCAATGCATGACCATTTTCGAGATCTGGCGCTGGTATCATCATCATCAAAATCAGCCGGTACCAGTCCACTGGTAGACATAGGGCTTTCCTACGTCACTGCCCACCGCTTTGCGAATATTGTCGCTCCACTTGGGCCCCTAGACAAAATCAAATTTCTGTTTTCATTCACGCTAACGCGACTTTAAACTATATGGGAAAGACAACTTTGTTGCGGAAACATAAATGTCATTCCATACATTTTGAACTTGCGTTAGCGTGAATGGTAACAAAAATTGAATTTTGTCTAGGGGGGCTGGTCACAGGAAGTCCTACGCTACGTTTGCCGATTCGCGGTCTCCACACTAGAACCAGTCTGCCCCAACGGTTATCGCTCCTATACGGCAGATATGACCAGCCCACTGCCATTTCAGTTTGCTGATCCGGACATCAGGAAACTATATGCCTGATACTACTTCTTTGGTCCTACCACAAATAAAATGTCTAAACAATTTAGTCAATTAGTCGTACTCTCCTCAGTACAATCTCTGGTAAAACACATGTTTTATAAAATGTCACTAATTTTGGTAACATGTTTGTTATAAAATCTTCGTCGCGTTAAACTTTGAGAATAGTGATGTCATGTGTGTTTCGGTAATATAGCCAACATAATTTATAATCGTACAAAACTAAAAATCCGACTTCACATGCCGCGATAGTCAAAATAGCCAGTTGCCATAAACATGTCATCAAGGTATACGAATTTGTTTACATTGTTTATCTCCATATCTCGGGAGATGATTACACGGTAATATTATAATATTACCGTGATGATTATCAGATGTCAATGAAATTTGAATGGAACCAAACGGGAGATAAACTCTCAAGCAAAAAAAAATAAAAATAATTTTGAAATCGGTTAAGATTTGACGGAGTTCTAAGGTAACAAACATGAAGAAAAAATACCGTCGAATTGAGATCCTCCTCCTTTTTTGTGAAGTCGGTTAAAGAGTTATTCCGTTAGTTAGTCCGTTTATTCAACAACTTCGACAATAGTTACGAAAAATCTACCTACATATCTAAACAAAATATAAACAAATTATCAAAACGTAATAAGTGTCAGTGGGTATCTAACAAACTAAGAAACTTATGTAAAAAGCGTGACGAATTGTTCTCAAAATGGATTAAAGATACGAGTAATAAAGAAATAAGAGTTCAATATAATAATATAAGAAATAAAACTAATAAATTAGTGCACAAATATAGAAATACATATTATAAGAAAGAAATAACAAAACATAGAGGCGATACTAAATTGCTATGGAAACTAATAAATACAATATCAGGCAGAATTAACACTTCAATTGACAGTTTAATAACAAAAGCGTTTGGCTCTAATGACACAAATAAAAATATAGCTAATAATTTTGCGCAATCGTTTCAAAACAACGTCAAATCTATAATTCCTTCATGTTCAAATAAACTATTAAACGAGAAACTATTCGAAAAACCTGAAAACAAAACCATATTTTTCAAAAAAGCATCTGACGATAAAATCCGTAAGATAATCAATAGCCTTAATCCACACAAAGCTCCCGGTGCAGACGGAATAAGAGCGGTGGATATTAAAAGAATATGCAATAAAATTGTAGGTGTCATAACACGACTCATAAACGCCTGTGTTACCACTGGAACATACCCGGATGAACTCAAAAAGGGGATAGTCAGACCTATCCACAAAGGCGGTAGTACACAAGATTATGCCAAATATCGGACTATTACTATACTCCCTGCCATTGACAAGGTAATTGAAAAATACATCTGTGGGATGATACAGGACTTTTATCAGACACACAACATTCTATCATCCAAGCAGTATGGCTTCCAACCAAAAAAAAGCACAACTCTTCTCTTATCCAGATTCACAGATGACATAAACTCATACCTAAACGACAAAAAACAAGTACTTCTAGTATTTATTGATTACAGCAAGGCCTTCGATACGTTGCGACATAACTTACTAATTAGGAAGTTGGACAATTGTGGTATCCGGGGTAGACTACTGGACTGGTGCAAAGACTATCTGAATAGACGTTCCTACAAAGTAAGAGTGGCTACTGAATATAGCGAACAGATTGACGTCACGGAAGGTACAGCGCAAGGATCGGTCTTAGGGCCCTTGCACTACTTGACATACGTCAACGATATTAATAATACTATTAATTACTGCACAGTGTACCAATTTGCGGATGACACATGTCTCATAGCGGCTGATAGAGATATAAACAAAGCGAAAAATCAACTACAAGCCGATTTTGACGAAATCTGTAAATGGTCCCATGACGCGGGTTTAGTCCTAAATGCTAAAAAGACTAAACTCATTCATATTCACTCTAGCCACAATAAACCACCAGAAAATGTTAAAATAATAGCTCATTGCCACGATTGCCTTCATAATACAAATGTGTCCTTAAATACCAATACAATCTCGTGCCTAGCCTCGTGCAAACAAATACACGAAGTAACAGAACACACATACCTAGGTCTTATCATAGACAATAGGTTCAATTGGGCCAAACAGGTCGACAAGATTTGTGACAAGCTTCGAGCCGTTTTGGCTAAATTATACATAATTAAAAGTCGTGTCCCCTTTGCCGTCCTAATAACCATGTACAAAGCTTTGGTCGAAAGTATATTGTCCTATGGCCTGAGTAGCTACGGTCGAACATATAAAACCTACATTGATCAAATATATAGTATGCAACTTAGACTATATAAAGTGTATCCTAACAGGAAAAAAAAAAAAAAAGAAAAAAAAAAAAATAATAATAATAATAATAAGGGGCACCCGCAGGGGCGGCTTTGTGGCGAGCCGACGGTGAGTGGCGACACCGCGTACCCCTATCCCGTGAGGGCTAAATGAGACCCTCTAACCCCCTGCTTGCCTTTACCGGCCGGCCGGTGGTGGGAATCGCAAGAGCTAAGACCTAAGCTCCAGGGTGGAAGTGTTAAAGGCATAAAGCCGCTAGTAGCGTTTAGTGAAAGTGCAGCACACCTCTCAACACCCTTAGCTATCCACGCCAATGTTGCCCCTCTGCGCCGACATAACGGTCCGCCTTTATGGGGGGCCCATTCAGTGTATAGCGAGTCACCACCCGCTTTAATATTTTGAAATGAGGCATAATTGGCGGGTGCCGTACCTCATCCTATAGACCAGAAAACAGACATCAAGCAGCACATATTCATAGCCATAATAAATTAATGTACCATCTTTTTATAGTTTTACATCTCTCCATCCACAAATCATATTTTTATTTTATTTAATATTGTAAAGGGCCTCTTGACGTTGGCTTCGGCTCCGTCAATGCCTTCCAAAGGACCGGGCAATTTGCAGCCCGTGATGTGAATTGAATAAAGAGTATAATAATAATAATAATAATCCCGCAGGGGCGGCTTTGTGGCGAGCCGACGGTGAGTGGCGACACCGCGGACCCCTATCCCGTGAGGGCTAAATGAGACCCTCTGACCCCCGGCTTGCCTTGACCGGCCGGCCGGTGGTGGGAATCGCAAGAGCTAAGACCAAAGCTCCAGGGTGGAAGTGTTAAAGGCATAAAGCCGCTAGTAGCGTTTAGTGAACGTGCAGCACACCTCTCAACACCCTTAGCTATCCACGCCAATGTTGCCCCTCGGCGCCGACATAACGGTCCGCCTTTATGGGGGGTCCATTCAGTGTATAGCTAGTCACCACTCGCCTTAATATTTTGAAATGAGGCATAATTGGCGGGTGCCGTACCTCATCCCATAGACCAGAAAACAGTCATCAAGCAGCACACATTCATAGCCATAATAAATTATAGTACCATCTTTTTATAGTTTTTCATGTCTCCATCCACAAATCATATTTTTATTTAATTTAATATTGTAAAGGGCCTCTTGACGTTGGCTTCGGCTCCGTCAATGCCTTCCAAAGGACCGGGCGATTTGCAGCCCGTGATGTGAATTGAATAAAGAGTATAATAATAATATAAATATAGTAAATATATAATAACATAAACTTAGACTATTAAAATTGATTTTGCCAAATAAAATAAAATTAAAATATAAAAATGATCCAATTAGTATTTTCAAACATTGCGGTGTGATCCCCATACATAAAAAAATAGAATATAGTTTATTGTTGGAGCAATTCTTCAGAACAGAAATTCAAAATGAAATAAGCCACCCGATAATAACTAGAAATATGACAAGAAAAAAACTTATCACGCCTAAATTCAGTAACACTTACGGGAAACGTACCTCACAATATGTAATGCCTAAATTAATCAATAGCTTACCGATAGAAATTAAGAATAAAATTACAAAGCAAAATATAAAAGCTACATTAAAGAAATATTATATACAAACACAAAATCAACAAATAACATAATTAAGTAAGCTTGGAGCATCCTATATCTATGTGTGTAAAGCGACGGCAAGCGCCTGCGGGTCTGTTGCGCCAGACCCGTTCTGATTGTTTGCCTGAGAGCGAGCGCGACAGCCAGCGGTGGGTGATGATTGGCCGCACGTAGTCGCTTTATTATTGTACACGTTTAAATAATATTATTTTATTAATACACAAACTAAGAACTAAAACATTAACATAACATTGTCTCACTAGTATAAAAATATCATACAAATGTAATTCACTTTAATATTAAATAAACTAACTTTACTAACTTACATCATAACTTATTAAATAACTAATTAGCTAAATTAAGAAACATTAAGCTAAAATGAATTTGTAATATGTAGAGGATCTAGTGCCTAGACAAACCTATATAAGGTTTACTGGTGCTATATGATTAAAAACTTGTAAATAATTTTGTTATGAATAAATAAATAATAATAATAATAATAATAATTGGTATACAACGACTTATTTGAGAATGATCTGACAGATGGTCAGACAGGATCGGATCGGTTTATCTATGAACTAGCAGCCCGCCCCGGCTTCGCTCGGGTAGAACATATATGCCTACAAAATTTGCATCAGTTTGTTGCATCTAATATAAAATATGAACATATTTAACAATAATCGTCATATCGACCCCTCTGGGATGAAACGTAGTAAAAGCCAAAAGGCCATTTTACAGTACGGCCGAAAAACAAAAATGGTAAAGTTTATTTCTTGTATATCTTTTGATTTACTTAATCTATAATAAACCACTATTGCTCATTAAGCTTAGGTTTTCGAGTTGTTTGCTAAATAGAAACTCAAAATAACCTACATTCATTAGTTCCAGAGATAGCATGGCTTTTACTACAAAAAAAAAAGTTGTAAATGGCTTTTACGACATTTTTCTTTAGCTTGACATCTCTAACCTTTTTTTTATTAAGTTATATAAGACTTCATAATTTGCTTTATCGAAGGGATTTTTGAATTAAAAGCCAATTGTAATAAAAAGAAAGTGTATTTTAGGTAGTAAATACAGCACACATTTATTACCAAAGTCATATTATTTAAATGTTTTTCATTATTTAAAAGTAATATTGTACTTTTTCTTACTAATACTAATAAAATTATCAAACAAAAATCAACACAACCTCTAAACTATGCAAAAATAGGCAGTAACATCGAAACTAGTAATTAAAATCTTATCTTCTGTTTTATTAAACAACGAGATACAACTGAGCGTTTTGCGCACACGAAAACAGGAAAGTATTTTAAAATAACATCTCTTAAAACAAATCAATGCCTTAAAACAATCAGTTCTGTGTAGTGTATGGCTAGGTAATTATTATTTTTGAGGACAACCGCTTAAGTACAATTTCTTAAACTTATCAAATAATCCTAGGTTCATAACTAAACTAAAAATTGCAGAAACTTTTCATCTCTCGAAATAATTGTGAATGGCACATTATTTTATACTAATAAACGTACTTTTGTACGCTTAAGAAGAAATAAATATACTTAACGTATTATTCAATCACAAAATCTTTTGATCTTCTGTTATATTAAATTAAGAGATACAACTGCGCGTTGTGCTCACACAAACACAGGTAAGTATTTAACAATATAAAACAAATCAATATCTTAAAAAAATCAGTTCTTCGTGATGTATAGCTAGGTAAATAAAATTTTTGAAGAAAACTGCATAAGTACTTTTTCCTTAACTAATTAAAGAAATATTAAACTATCTTAGGTTCATAGGTAACTTAAGTAAATGATTATCGCAGAAACTTTTTATCTTTGGAAATAATTGTAAATGGCACATTAACTTATACATAGAACGATAGTTTTATAACGTCTAAGAAGAAATAACATACGTAATGTATTATTCAATCACGTCTTCATCTTCGTCATCGGTCTCAATCAAAGCATCATTTTTATTACCACTGTACGGCATCTCTAAAAAGTCTTTGTGAAACCTTTTAGGTATCGTTCCGTCTGTGCACAATTTTTTAAAGTCTTTATACTTTAGTGCTGAAATAGGAAGTTTGTCCACATAATGATTGTTGCAAGTTTATATTATTTAGTTCTTGTAAGTAATCTGTATCTTGTCTTTGACTCATTTCAGGTTCTTTTGCCTTCTTACCCTTTCCCTTTCCTTTCCCTTTTCCTTTACATTTGTTTTTTGCTTTTTTAAATAGTGTTACTTTCTCGGTTACTGCATCTTTGTTCATTGAATATTTTAGTTCTATCTTGTTTAAGTTTTTTTTCTTGAAAGTAGCTGTCCGAATGCTCTTGAATTTTATATCATTTGACGTTTCTTTTGTAAAAGTTTTTGCCGCTAAGTCGTCCCAGTTGATGAAGTCTGTATGTTCCATAACATTGACTTTATAGGGCTTAGGTTTCTTCCTTGCAGTCTCAAAGTAGGAAGCCCACTGATTGGGACTCCATACAATGATTTTTTTGACTTCCGACTCTATTGTAGCATGAACAGAATCGGCAGGCATGTAAGTGTGTCCTGGAAGTAGATAATTTATCTGGATTACTTGCAGATTGTCAGATTTCAGTAAAAAGTAATTCAATACGGATAAAACGACTCTATTTTTGTTTTGGCCTGTACATGAATCACACTACAAAAGCGCGGTCTCAATTCCTTGATTGTCCAATTCTTTAAGATAGAAATACAAACAAGTAGCTATCTCGTTACTCCCTCTCTTTCCGTCACACTCGCCCCATGTATAGCAGTAGACGTTCTGCGTAATACTTTCATAAACCGTAAAATTAAATACGGCGTACTTTCTTGTATAGTATAATAACATGCTCTCACCATACGGGGTATTTAAAACTTTTTGAAGATCAAAACTACTACACACAGTTTTAGCGTCCTTCAAGGTTTGGTGAGCTTTAAATCTTTTATATGACGCTTCTTTTTCTTCTTTATGTTTTCTTAGTATCTCGTTATCTTCTTCTGTCATATCCTCGCATGCGTTTTCAGCCTTTGTGCACAAGACGCATTTGTCTTTTTTAGGGCTATGAAATCCTAGATCGTACTCTTTGTTAAATATTTCTCTGAATATGGATTCACTGACAGAATCTTCGTTCTTATTTTTACAATTATCGCGGTAAATTTGGAATAAATTCGTCATGTTGCGTAAATCCTGAGAAATATACATACGTTGGCTTTTTTTTCTATTATAGTGTGAAGGACATGCTGGGAGGCTTTCGATGAATTTCCGCACATTTTCTTTCACAGACTCTGAATATTTACCCGTAGCGGTTCGCTTTCTTAAATCTGTTTGTGACATGCCCTCCAATGCATTTGATATAATGTTATTTAAATGTCTTTGTGTTATATCCAAAGTACAAAGTAAAAATTTCTGGCATACTTTTTTGGTATATGGTCTTCATTGTAGTTGATAAAATAATCAACTGTCAATTTTCGTCTGTTAGACTCCACTCTTTTTCTTCTTATGCCATCGACACGTGCGCAGCGTACTAACCAATCTCGTCGTCGTTTAACATCTAACTGCCAATAAAATGTAAAAATACTTTTCCTACGGTCCTCGCTTATTTCATAACAGCCTCTCTTACATTTTTCAGGAATGCATGGATTTTCTTTCATTGATTTAGCTTCAATTATTTTTCCTTTAGGTGTTACATATTCTTTACCTTCGTTCTTCAGATTTTGATTTATTTTGCGTATATTAACTTTTGTTTTTCTTTTCGTTATAGTAACTTCAGCATCTTTCAAATGTTCTGTAGATTTTCCCTTCATTTTATCGCCTTCTTTATTATGAGTTCTGCGCTTCTTTTTTTTCTACTTTTTTGTTCATCATAACTAGATATGCTTGAATCACTGCATGTCCAAACATCAGAGCTTCCTGCAGAAAAATCTTCCTGCTCTTCATCGGAAAAAAAATCCATACACGATTTTTTAAAAGATTTTGTGGCTTTGCGCCTTTTTCGTCTTTGCTGGGATTTACTTAATTTATTTGTGTCAGAGGAGGGTGAGTGGTTGGCTGCTGCGGGGCTTGTACCTCTAAGTTCGGATCCACTGCTGTGAAAATTGTTGTGCTGGGGGCATGGTAGTGAGCATCGTCTAATATGGTATGAGCAGAGACAGGTGAGAGGTTAGCGGGTGCTGCGCTTTCAGATCCCGTGCTGGGGGCATGGTAGTGAGCATCGTCTAATATGGTATAAGCAGAGACAGGTGAGAGGTCAGCGGGTGCTGCGCTTTCAGATCCCGTGCTGGGGGCATGGTAGTGAGCATCGTCTAATATGGTATGAGCAGAGACAGGTGAGAGGTCAGCGGGTGCTGCGCTTTCAGATCCCGTGCTGGGGGCATGGTAGTGAGCATCGTCTAATATGGTATGAGCAGAGACAGGTGAGAGGTTAGCGGGTGCTGCGCTTTCAGATCCCGTGCTGGGGGCATGGTGGTGAGCATCGGCCAATATGGTATGTGCAGAGACAAGTGAGTGATCTGCGGGTGCTGCGCAGTCAACATTGGATTTAGATTCCACGACGGGAAGATAGTAGTGAGAATCTTCTGCTGCTGTTGATGTCGGAGGAGTATTATAGTTAAATTCTAATACAGAAGTAGAATGAAATAAACTAGAGTTAATTTTAATAGGAGTTGTTTCCGGGGTTTGAAAGAAGTTGTGAGATCTTGATAAACATATTGTGGAAGTATTAATACTATCTTCTGGTGAAGCACAGATACGTTGTATTCGTTGTCCTTTAACTGGTGTTTCAACATCGCTATTTTCTATAACATCCATACAGTCAATATATGTTGTGTTAGGTTTTCGAGTATATGTCTTTATTTTTTGTTGTTTTTTTGACTGTTTGAATGGTTTGTTGGGATTGCTCGTTTTTGTCATATCAACGACGTCATTAGAAGTTAATCTGTAAAGATAATTTTATTTGTGAACATAATTATTTATATGGAATATATAATTTTAAAAGTCCACCAGCAAATGACCCCTACATATTATGTCCAATATTAATTGTACTAATAACTCACGTTGTATTCAGTAAAGGAATACTATCCTCTGACGAAGCACTGATACGCCGTATCCATTGTTTTTTAACTGGTGTCTCAACATTACTAATTTCTGATTCTTTAACGCTGCCTAAACTTTTTTTAATAAGTGTTTCAGCACGTGGGTTTTTTGGACGATTTCTGGACTTATTAGACGGTTTCTTAGTACTGCCCGACTCTATTACACCAACGGTGTCATGAGAAGATGATCTGTAAAGGGAAATTTAAAAATGTTAGTTTATACTTTACTTATTGAGACGGATAATTATCTAACTCCATAGTTATGAACAACAGAGCACATTTAATATTCAGAACATAAGAACAAATATTGTAGTAAAAACCGAATAATATCACACACGTAAAAATATATTTTGTAGTAAAAGCCATAATAACTTTTTGCGAATACTATTTCTATAGTTAAAACCATTACGCTGTAAAAACTATTGGGTGTTATGTTTGAAATGTTTAAAGTAACTTTTTGTAGTCAAAATATTCTGTTTTATATTCTAATAAAAAACATTTCGATATTACTTTTAATAGTGATATTTACGGTAAAATCCAAAGACGTAGTATTTATATTCTCTTTGATCCAAAGTACAAATTGTAGTAAAAACCAATTTATATTAAAACAGTTCATAACAATTTGTAGTAAAAGCCAGATCCATACACTCACAGTAGATCGCCTTTTGAATTAAAAGCCAGTTTTACAACCTGTCATTAAATGACAGTTTGCAGTAAAAACCAATGATTTTTAAACACTAAAGTAATAAGTCGAATAAAAGGACGTAGTTGAGGTGCTTTAAGCCGCAAATTAGATTTAAGATTCATTTTTATCTACATACATTGAGCGTGCCAGACATAATAATGTCCTCCTATACAGTGTATATTAACGTATTTATATCTATCATAACACGGCCACGCAGACGCCGTGCTCGGCCAGTATTCGCGGAAAGAATAATATTTTGTCTGCGCGGGTCGTGTCTGTACGTGTCTGTGGCTACATGCCCAGCAGTGTGAATAGAGCATCGGAACCGTGCAGATAATCTTTTGTTTACATAAACAGCTGAGAGTGGCCCCCAACGCTGACGACGGTGTCTGTCGATGTCTAACACGGCACTCTCAGATGTAAATAAATGATGTCTTCCATGGAAAGTGTCTGGCACGCTCAATGTATATAGATATACAGACCTTTAAACGGCAGCACAGAGTGGCAGGTGACAATGTGCTGCGCGCCGCTACAATCAATATTTATTTTCAAATGACAATTATAACTTACCTCTCTGTAGGCCAACGTTTATGGTGTGATAGCAAAGATTCCACCACTTGTTTTCTTCGTTGCAACGAATTCAAAACACTGTGTTTATCTACCATTATTTATATCAGTGTCACCTTTAACAAGATTCACACATTCACTAAACAAATATTTTTGCGGGTCGCTGTTATACACGTTCAAATTACGTTACTCCCACAAACTATCAAAGGCCAGTGAGCGCCAGTGTTGCTCAGCGCTTGGCCGGCCGGTAGCGGGCGGAGTACGGGGAGAGAAGGACGGGGAAGGGAATGCGTACGCGCGCAGGTAGCGCGGGATGGTACCGCGTTGAGTTACCAACACGCGGTGATGAAGTGGCGGCGTGTGTGTACTTGACAATTTCTGATACAAAAATAATACAGTAAAAGACTTACTTCATAAAATTATAATGTCTTTTACGCTCTCATGTAGATTAGATATTTGTATAGTTGACCTGAGATAAATGTGTATAAGCCAAATAAAAATGCGTAATGCTCTTAAATACCAAAGATGCATTACTTTTCAATAGTCTTTTAGTAACAAAATAGTCGTAGAAACCATATTTTTAAAATTCGTGGATTGTACGACGTAAAATGACATCGTTCATTTGTAAATTTTACTTGAAAAATTGTCGTAAAAGCCATATTTGATAATGTTGTGTCTTTTACCACAAAATGTTCAATAGTATTATTTTCTGATACATACTTGAAAAATTGTCGTAAAAGCCATATTTGATAATATTGTGTCTTTTACCACAAAATGTTCGATAGTATTATTTTCTGATACATACTTAAAAATTGTCGTAAAAGCCATATTTGATAATATTGTGTCTTTTACCACAAAATGTTCGATAGTATTATTTTCTGATACATACTTAAAAATTGTCGTAAAAGCCATATTTGATAATATTGTGTCTTTTACCACAAAATGTTCGATAGTATTATTTTCTGATACATACTTAAAAATTGTCGTAAAAGCCATATTTGATAATATTGTGTCTTTTACCACAAAATGTTCAATAGTATTATTTTCCGATACTGTATTTTATTATGTTGTATTAACCATGAAATGAAAAAATATGTCTTTTACTTCATAAACTTGTAAATTTTCTTTAAAAATTGGTCATTACGACTTATTAAAAAATTAAAACTGGGTTTAGAGAGTGAATCGGAGCGTGTTGTAAAAGACATTTTTTTGCGAATTTGAACATTTTAAATATACAGATCGATAGAGCGCGCGATGCTGAGTAAGAAACCGTTAAAAACAGATTTTGGCCAAAATGGCTTTTACGACGTTTCATCCCAGAGGGGTCGATATTTCATCCAATTTACACAAAACCTTAACAAATTATGCACCTAAACCTCCCTCATAAACACTCTGGCTATTGGTGAAAACAGCATGATAATCCGTTCAGTAGCTATTGAGATTATTGCGAACAGACAGACAGACGCAGTGATGGAATTTGTTTTATAATACTTACGTAGTAGTATTGGACGGCCCTTTAGCGTAAAGGATAGTTACCCTGATTCTGACCCGACGGTCGTTGGTTCTAATCCTAGCTATATACCTACCAATGAAAGTTTTATGTGCATTCATGAATCATGAGTTTTTGTATAGTGGTAGTGGGATCATTAAATCTACCAAAAAGTAGCTTACTACCAAGGAGCCCGGGCCCGGTGGCGTAATCGGGAGAACGGTCGGCTTTGATGCCGTGGTACCGAGTTCAAACCTTACCGTGCACCAATGGATTTTTCCATCGAAAAATTTATGTGCGCTTCTCACAGTGGCCCTCCGGTGAATGAAAACATCGTTAAGAAACCAACAACCCCCGCATGGTGGTAGGACACTATCTAGTGTCCGCCTGGCCAGCTACCACCCTCAAGTTAGAAAATCTGTCGCCAAAAACATCTAATGTGTTCCGGCAGCTATCCTTGAGAGTCCGTTCCCCAGTCTAGGCCTAGCGAGCTTACCATCTTCGACCGCATCATCACTTACCAACAGGTGAGATAGTGGTCAAACGCTAGCCTATTAGATATAAAAAAAAGGTGAACATCTGCCGCCGTAACCTTACGCGTTCCCCGACGCAAAATGTAGGGGTACTATACGTTTAACGTGTGTATCTGTGTGTCTGTCTGTAGCATCTTAGCACCTAACCGGATGAACCGATTTTGTTTTTATTATTGATAGTTTTTTTTTGTTTGATAGATGTCTTCATCGAGAGTTTTTTTAGCTTTGATTCATGAAAATTCCTTCAATCGTTATAAAACTATGAGCTTTTTTCCAGTTAATTGCGCTATGAAATCAACTTTCATAGGTCTGATCAATTCGAAAATCTTCTTCATCAACGATATTGTAAGAACATGGAAGCATTGACCTGATGCTGGGACATCTACTCGTAGAATGCTTTTAATGAAAATATTATACATAGATCAGTCGGGGTGGTTTAAAATATTATATTATTGTATATATAGATGAATATTATTTTATACAATAGATCATATTATTATACTATATTGACTTCAAATTGATTGTGATCGATGGGGATCTACAGCATAACTAAGCTTATAATAATATTTTCGTAGTAACTATGACCTAATCTGTGGTTTCACTGCAAATATTTTATTAATTTTGCGATGCGTGTTTCTGAAATTTGTGATATCTTCTAGAGTTTTCATTTGAATTATATACTGTAAAGGACAATTTTAATCTATAATATGTGGCCAAGCTAATTTACGTAATTATTTGGATAAGGATTAATACTATATACTTGAAAATAGCATTGGAAGTTATGTCATATTTTTTAACAAAAAATTTAAGATTAAAATGGTTACTGTGAGTCAACCTTAAGAGATAGACATACGCTGTCGCGGACTTTTTTTGGTTGTACAACTCTTCCATAGAAAATATTCTTCTATCTATTATCAATTGAGCAGCGTTCGTAAGAAACGTGTTTTTTCGACCGTTTTTTGCCGACTTAGGTTGCAAATTAGGTCTCTACGAATGTATCTTTGATTTAAACGGGATAATATATAGCCTATTTTCATTCCGAAAGTCCATTCTATGTATCAGTGAAATAATTTTTTAAATCGGTTCAGTAGTTTTTGAGCCAAATCATTACAAACATACAAAAATACAAAAATACAAATATACAAATATACAAAAATACAAAAATACAAAAATACAAAAACACAAAAATACAAATGTTCTCTCTTTATAATATTAGTATAGATGAAAGGCTGATGTTGGTTTTAAATTGGCCTCTAAAATATCACCATCATCAGCCTATCTTACCTACAGCATGCCACTGAGCTCGATCTACAGCTCTTTGTTTTCAACCGCTGCCAGCCAGCTTGCATATGTCTTCGCTCCATATAGCTGGAGGGCGCCCTACACTATTACGATAAAGATACTTTTAGTGCGTTTATCGAGCCGTGGTCTCCACTCTAAAACACGTCTACCTCAACTGTTATCGGTTCTATGACAGTTGTGAACAGCCTACTGCCACTTCAGCTAGCTAATCCTTTGAGATATGTCGATAACTTTGGTTCTCTGACGGATGACTTCATTTCGAATTTGATTCTTCAGACAGACTCCAAGCATAGCCCTCTTCATAGCTCGCTGAGCGATTTTGAATTGGTGAACCAGTCGCACTATCAGTGTCCACGTCTCGGCTCCGTAAGTAATAACAGGCAGGACGCACACGTTAAATACTTTCGTATTGAGGCTATTTCGTATGCGTATAAGAGCGATGAAAGGACCAGTCGGTGAATACTACGGTGTTGAACATAGTGATCCTGATCACTGTGACATCTCTAAATATACGCTTCTTGTCCGTTATAATAAAATCAATCTCGTTTTTACGGTTCCGTAGCAGAATGGTAAAAAACGGAAGCCTTTTCCTTTGAGTATTCAGCCAGAATACTCAAAGATGTTCACCGATTATTCAAAGATACCTAAATCGATTTGGAAAATTCTATTTTTTTTTTGTTTCAAAGGCCCTTCCCAGGTAGTCCCAACTAAAAGAAACGACATCAAATGCCGCGATATTAATGTTCAGTACCATGTTTGAGGTATTTGTCTCCATATCTTTAGAGATACTTATCAGATCTAAATGAAATTACTATAGTACCACCCTTGGGATATCTCCTTTCCAACAAAAAAAGAATTATTAAAATCGGTTCATTAACGACGAAGATATCGACACACATAAAAAATACTATACTATATTTTTTTAAGTCGGTTAAAAATATCGTATTTTCGAAACTTGGGGTACCTATCAATTTCAATATTACAAAAAATGCCAATATGGTCCAAATTTTCCAAAAAACACTAAGCGATAAGATCCATTAAAAAAAACTTAAAAAAGAGAACCGACTTCAAATGCCACGCTATTAATTTTCAATACCATGTTTGACGAGCTTATCTCCATATCTCTGAAGATTTATCATACATACATCATGTCTCCTTTCCAACAAAAAAAGAATCATCAAAATCGGTTCAGAAACGACGATGTTATCCGCGAACAAACATAAAAAAATATATACGGTCTAATTGAGAAACATCCTTTTTTGAAGTCGGTTTGAAACAAAATAAAACTAAATCTGAGTTTGTTAGAGCCTAACCTAACCGATAAACCGACGAAATATTTAAAGGCCACAAACTATAATAATAGGTACTGTAATGCTAATGAAAACTAAGTCCTGAATGAAATCTTTTTCAAAAAAAATAAAACCGACTTCATAACCACAAACAGGCACTCAAAAGCGAAAAATAAATTACTTAATATAGTTATTATAAGCACTACCCACTTATCTATTTGAAGTCGGTGCCAGCCAAGTCTATTGGATCATCATCATCATCAGACTGTATCAGTCCACAGCTGGACGTAGGCCTCTCCCAAGATGCGCCATTGAGTCTATTGGATAGTAGATAGATACTATGTATGTAGTAGTAGCAGTAGTAAGTAGGTAGATACATGTAGGTAGCATATTAGACTTCGCTGGCACCGACTTCAAATAGATAAGTGGGTAGTGCTTATAATAACTATATTAAGTAATTTATTTTTCGCTTTTGAGTGCCTGTTTGTGGTTATAAAGTCGGTTTTATTTTTTTTTGACAAAGGTTTTATTTTACCGTTTTTAGTGCAAAACAAGTTTTAATTAAATTACATGTATCTATAAATTTCGTGTCTGGGCCGTTATAAACTGACGGATATATACTTTGTGAAAATTTCAAGTATGTAGTACCTATTATGGTTAAGAAGATATAAATCTGTAAAGTGCGCTCATATAGACACACGGACGGACGGACAGACAACAATGTCTCAAAAAGTGACCCTTCGGGTTCGGAACCCTTAAAAAATGACTTTAAATGCCGCGCTAGTGAAAATATTCACTAGTCATGATGTCATCAAGGTATCTAAGGACAATGTCCAAAATGGCCCTGTGCAATCAAAGTATCTGACACATACGATAATTAATTGTCTATTTTATTACAATAATTCCAAATACTTTTATAACACGGACTAGATGTATTCTAAAATGAATATTAATAAAACTGGCCAAATGCGAGTCAGACTTTGTCCCGCATACGGAGGGTTCCGAACGCCATCTATCGAGTTTCTAACGAACTTCTAACACCAACTAAGTAAACGTTAACACAAAGGTAGAATAGTATTATATAGTAGTAATAGTAATAGTAGTAATAGTAATTGTAGTAATTAATATTATTAAATATCTGGTTGACCGGGCTTTGCTCGGTATTTTTTGCCACTTAAACAGACAAATATGACTCTTCCCGACATCTACGAAAAATAATACAATTTTTTTTTAATTGAGAGCAACTAACTGCTTTACTGATACAGTACTTCTACTCACAAATAGATGTCGGGAAGAGTCATATTTTAAGTTGATTATCAATAAAGTTGATTATTGAAAACACGAAAAAAACAACATTTTCTGAAAATGACTCCTAGCTAAATCGATTTATCACCCCCGAAATCCCTGTAGGTATACTAAATTTTATTTAATCGTTGGAGCCGCTTCCGAGATTCAGATTAAGGTAAAGACGATAGCGCCATCTTAGCAACTAGATAGGTGGCGCTGCGCTATTGTAAAAATTTTTTTTAAACTTTTCTTTAATTTTTCAACTTTGTTCTGTTCTTAGTATTTGTTGTTATAGCGGCAACAGAAATACATCATCTGTGAAAATTTAAACCGTCTAACTATCACGGTTCATGAGATACAGTCTGGTGACAGACGGACAGACAGACAGACAGACAGACAGACAGACAGACAGACAGACAGACAGACAGACGGACAGCGGAGTCTCAGTAATAGGGTTCCGTTGGTACCCTTTGGGTTCGGAACCCTAAAAAGTATTATTTGCGATTATTAACATTAATTGCCGCCATATGGCCGACAGGCCGACATTACTACTGAATCACTCTACTGCGTTATAAGAGTTGGCACTTCCCTACATTGTTGATACCTACCCGAATTATGAAAGCACTGTGTAGCCAACCTAACAACGGAAAGTATTATTTACTTAGTAACTATTATATAATCTGTGGTATTATGCTTATTTTTTTTTTTTGCAGTGTTGGTACAAAGTACGTTCTTAATTCTGAGTTATTTAATTATGTATGCAGTGTCGCGGGACTGATATGACCGCCATCTTCGCCAAACGTCATGTCATGTCAAAAAATATTAACTAACTTTGCACCCTAACTAGACTTTGCCCGGTAGAACATTCCAGTGAAGCCAAATGAATTCTTCCCACCTGTGTTTCTATCTCGCTCACAGTTGCCGTAAGAATCATCATCAGCCTGTATCAGTCCACTGCTGGACATAGGCCTCTCCCAAGATGCGCCACTGAGCCCGATCTTCGGCTCTTCTCTTCCAGTCACTGCCCACCGCTTTACGTATGTCGTCGCTCCACCTGGTCACAGGACATCCTACGCTACGTTTGCCGATTCGCGGTCTCCACTCTAGGACAAGTCTGCCCCAACGGTTAACAGTCCTGCGGCAGATATGACCAGCCCACTGCCACTTCAGCTTGCTAATCCGTTGAGCTATGTCGATAACTTTAGTTCTCTGGCGAATTACTTCGTTCCGGATTCGATCCCGCAGAGAAATACGGAGCATAGCTCTCTCCATAGCTCGCTGAGCGACTTTAAACTGGTGGACCAGTCGGACTGTGAGTGCCCACGTCTCGGCTCCGTATGTCATCACAGGTAGGACGCACTGGTTAAAGACTTTTGTCTTTAGACACTGTGGTATAGGCGACGAGAAGACTCGACGGAGTTTTCCGAATGCTGCCCAGCCCAGCTGAATTCTTCTCTGGATTTCCTTCTCGAAGTTATGTTTGCCTAGTTGGAGCGTTTGCCCTAGGTAAACATACTTAGTGACAACTTCGAGTGGGATTCCATCTACGGCAATCGGTTCCGGAACAACGTGCTCGTTGTACATGACTTTGGTTTTGTCCAAATTCATCCGGAGACCGATGCTACGAGAAGAATCAGCTAGGCCATTCAACATCCTTTGTAGGTCCTGCAGCGTCTCTGCCATTATGACGATGTCATCTGCGAATCGTAAGTGAGAGATGTACCTGCCGTTGATGTTAATGCCACGACCTTTCCAGTCCAGCGTCTTAAACATATCCTCCAAGGCGTTAGTGAACAGTTTCGGGGATATGACGTCCCCCTGTCTCACTCCTCGACGCAGGTGGACATGTTTAGTTCGCTGGTTCTGTACTTGTACAGTCATCGTTGCGGCATTGTATAGACATCTCATCACTTCGATATATCGCCAGTCGACTTGGCAACGCTGCAAGGACTCGAGAACAGACCAGGTTTCGATTGAGTCAAAGGCCTTCTCATAGTCCACAAATGCTAAGCACAGGGGCCGATTATACTCTTCGGTCTTCTGTACAATCTGCCGCACCGTGTGGATGTGGTCTATGGTGCCGTAACCGCTTCGAAACCCGGCCTGTTCCGGAGGTTGAAACTCGTCGAGTCTTCGCGCAAGACGGTTCGTGATGACCCTTGAAAACAGCTTGTAGACATGGCTCAGAAGCGAAATCGGGCGATAGTTTTTCAATAGGGTTTTGTCTCCTTTTTTGAAAAACAAAACCACCATGCTTCTGTTCCATGCCTGTGGAGTTCTCCCAGTAAAAAGTACGGAATTAAATAGCTGCTGCAGCTGTTGAACTGCTGGAGCTCCTCCGGCTTTTAAAAGCTCCGTTGTTATTCCGTCTTCTCCTGGGGCTTTTCCATTTTTGAGTTGTTTAAGGGCCATCACGATTTCGTCTCGGCTAATTTCGGGCAGATCTTCTGTGAAGTGGCGGGTTAAGGTGGCTCTAGAATCCTCAGTATCGGGTTCGGGCCTTGAAGCATGCGATGCGTAGAGCTTGCCGTAGAAGTCTTCAACTTCCGACAGAATCTCCGGCTTGGATGCGACGACGTTCCCCGTTGACGTTGTCAGCTTTGTGAGGTGGCTTCTACCCAGAGGCTGGACGAACACTTTCGACCCCCGATTCTGCTCAATTGATTCTTTAATCAAGAGCGTGTTAGAGGATAGGAGGTCGCGTCGTACCAGCTTCTTTATGGATTTGTTGCGCACCAGGTTAGTTGACAAAGCTGACAAAGGGTCTGTTCGTCTCTCTTCCATTAGCCGAAGTTTTTCTGCCGAGAGTTTGGATTTTTTGCCCGTACGCTTGCTCTCGCAAAACTTCGTCCCTTCATCCCTGAGGATTTCCACCACTTCTTCGAGTTTCTGGTCTACGTCATCTGTGGTTTCCAAGGCAGCGAATCGATTTTCCAATTTTAATTGGAATGTTTCGGACCCAACAACGGTTTGGAGTAGGTTCGGGCGGAGCGTAGACTTCATCAATCGGAATCTCTCGGCTTTAAAATCGATATCCAGAGTGCCTCGTACAAGTCGGTGATCACTTCCAGTATTAAACCTAGTGATCACTGAGACGTCTCTGAATATGCGCCGTTTGTCCGTAATGATGAAGTCAATCTCGTTTTTAGTCACAAAGTCGGGGCTTTGCCACGTCCATTTCCTTTGGGGCTGTTTCTTGAAGAACGAGTTCATCAAGAAAAGCCCCTCTCTCTCGAGGAAATTGACGAGCATTTGTCCCCTGTGATTCCTACTCCCAAATCCGTGTGGTCCTATAGACGATTCGCCGCACGTTTGTACTCCCACTTTGGCGTTAAAGTCTCCCATGACAACGTTGTAGTGAGCCTTGGAGGTGGTGTGTAAAGCTCTGGAGATATCTTCATACATGCTCTCCACCTCATCATCCAAGTGTGTCGAGGTCGGTGCGTAGACCTGGATAACCTTGAGGCTGTACCTCTTGGTTAACTTAATTATGAGGTACGCTACCCTGGTCGACACACTGGAGATTTCTACAACGTTGTCACTGAGAACCTTGTTGACCAGAAACCCGACGCCGCCTTGGGATGGCTGATCTCCTTCTCTGTAGTACATAAGATGGCCCGATTCTAAGGTTATGGTGTCCTCTCCCTGTCTTCGGACTTCGCATAACCCCAGAATGTGCCATCTTATGTGTTTCAGCTCCTCCTCTAGCTGCGCCAGATGATCGTCCAGCCGAATCGTGCGTCCATTGTACGTTGCGAGGGTCAGTTTGTTCTGGCGGCCTACCGTAACCCGGGGATTCTTAGCACCCCCTGCCCTGCCGTTACCGTGACCGCCGCCGTGGTCAGGAATAGCAGGGCGGCCGGGAACTGGGGGCCGCGGCATTGTGTGACTTTCCATCCTTCTTTCATCCCTTGGGAGGGATATGCCCTAATTGCCATGCTGGGCAGGCGTGTTGGCGATCGCAGGACGTAGCTTTTCGCACCGGTGACGCTGCTGCCCGTCACCGGCCTGTAGAATTTGGCTACGCCATAGATATGAAATGGTTATACCGCCATTTGTCGGTCGCCAGAGCCCCGTCTGTTGGTCAGCAGGATGCACCACGGGCAGGTGAGGTTGGCTGGGAGCACCGAAGAATATCTGTCAAAAACCAAAATCAACGTGAAGAAAGATGTAAAAACATTATTCAAGGTCATATTTTTAGGGTTCCGTACCTCAAAAGGTAAAAAAAGGAACCCTTATAAGATTACTTTTTGTCCGTCTATCTGTCTGTCTATCTGTCTGTCTGTCTGTCCGTCTGCCTGTCTGTCTGTCTGTCCGTCTGTCTGTCCGTCTGTCCGTGTGTCACCACCGATTTTCTCAGAAACGGGTAGACTTAGCAAGTTGAAATTTATACTAGTTACAGAAGTCTATAGTCCTTATTAGGTGTATAAAAATCAAGGTCTTTAGTCAACACAATAAAAAGATATGGGCAAACTTAGATTTTCGCGAAAACTTGTTAGTACCAAAATGTACCATAATTATCAACTTTTTTTTATTTAACGGAATTCTTCCTTTACTTGTGCTGTAAGACCTTGCTTTTGACCAAAATTGACAATTCTAGGTCAACCGGAAGTACCCTATAGGTTTTGGGTCGAAAACTTATAAGGTACTTCCCGTTGACCTAGAATCATGAAATTTGGCAAGAAGCAAGGTCTTATGGCACAAATAAAGGAAAAATTCCAAAAAATAAAAAATGTTGACATTTAGACAAGGGTATCCCTATACATACATAGTGAACGCCAATCAAGGTAGGCCTCTGAGTTATATGAGCGCTCATACAATTTAGAGGTCTAGCCTAATTGGTACCAACCAACGTTGGTACGGAAGCCTCGGTGGGCGAGTCCAACTCGACTTTGCCGGTCTTCATTTAGTCTTCAAAAGTATATGCAATAGCAACCTCCATTATGTATAATCTTCTTGGGATTTTTCTTCTTAAATCAGTACATTCTCCTATGTTTGAGGTATTTATCTCCATATCTCTGGAGATACTAATCAGATCTCGATAAAATTAAAATGGAATCACCTCGGAAACGTACCCTACCTAGTCAAGAGCTGAGCGAGCCGAAGGAGCTTTTAAAAAATAAAACTTTATTAATTCAAGACGTTTATTCTCTACAAGAGCTCGTCTAAGACTAACTTAAATATAAATTAAATCTAGAGCTTCGATATCAGACCACCGTGGGACGGATGCTCTTATCTGTTGTTTGTCCATTCAGCGTCTGGTGTCTGATTACGTTACTCAGAATATAGAACGCTGACGCGTGTTATCTGTAGAGTCGGCAGACGTAACTCCTCCCTCCTTAAGTTCGAAGTTATCTTTTTTGGGAGAACTTCGAGAACATGTTTTTAACAATAATTTTGGATGATATTTATAGACCAGGTAACAAAGCATTATACAAATTAAAATATAGAGTCCGAGAGTCCAAACGCTTATACTACGCACTTCAATAATTGCCTTTACACTTTCACTATTTTCAGTATCACTTTTCTTTAAAGCTAACGACAATAGTTTCAGGTCCATCAGGTCCAAGCCTTCCAGGTTTACAGGTGGAGCGGGTTTCCTTTCGTCAGGTAAGAAGAGTGTAGGTAAGTTCAGGATCGGTAGCTCTGGATAATATGTTATATTTTCAATGTACATTTGCCGCTTTTTCAATATGATGTCTTGAATTTTCACCTCGCAGGGATCATTTAAGGTCATTATATAGGTGCCTTTGATCTTATGATGAAGCAGTTCACCATCGCATGTCTTTGTAAGCAGCTCTTCATCTCTACTGTACAGGATCCATCTATTTGTTTGCAGGAACTGGATTCTGATCTTCTCAATGGTTATGGGAATTTGGATGCATGACGTTACGTTTTCAGCATACGTCATCAGGTCGGTGATGCATGGGTCTTGAATATATTGAAGCATTCCGTCATCAGTGCAGAGGAATCTGAACTCGTCGACTTCTTGGCATGGATGAGTGAACAGTCTGGTCTTCAACCCTTTCGCCAAGAGGTAAGGATACTTGGGTATTATGACGACGGTGGAGTTAAAGGATAATACAGGTAAAGGAATCAATTTATAATAGATATATGTATCTTTTTCAATCAGCGGTATTTCCAAAAGGTAAGTAATTTGATTTTCCTTCAAATAGGCTTTAAGTGTTATAACTTGCTCTATCTTAACTAAGTTTTCTAAGCTAGGCGTAAAAACTAATTTTTCTTTATTATTAATATTTTCAAGTAGCTGTAACAACTTATTTGATTCTATTATAGACTGATGTAAAACTCCTAACCTGCTGAACGATAAACTAGTTTCTATTTCATCCAAATAGGTGTAAATAACTTGAAAATTATGGATTAGTAGATTATATGTATTAATGAACTGTATTCCTAAATATTCTGACTCCATTAGATTTTGCGCTATCATTTCAATTTTATTATTTATTTGAGCAAGATTATTATTTAATATAATAGTGGAATTTGTCAAAAGTTGCACCATTTCGGTAATCACCGTTAGTTTTCTGTTATTTTGATTTTGTTGCGTTTTCATTTCATTAATTAATTTATCGTATTGAATGGCATCGTCATTATCTAGATTTCCGGTTATCATTTTTATAAGTGAACCTAGTGGGTTAATTAGACCTCGTTTGATTCGAATGTTCGGAAAGATTTGGGTAAATTTGTTTAGAGTTATATTTTTAATGTATGCTACTTGACTTCCAACATCTACAAAATTATCCGTAAAGTTCTTATTAAAATAAATCTTAATTAACTTATCTAACTCAGAAAGTAGTTGAACGTTAAACCTTAAATCTTCTTCAAGGGGTTTAATGTCTAATACTTTTGCGATAGTCCACTTGTCACTACTAATTACTGCAACGCCAGTTTTCGTAAACAGGATTCCAGGGTTTCTATCTAGTGCCTGAAGTTGAAGGGCCTGCAGTTGCGTCACCATGGCTACTACCAGGAGGATGCGGAGGTGCCTGTGAAGGGCGTTTAACATTCTTTAATGGAACTTTAGTGTTTCGATTTTTAACTTGAATCGGAACTACGTTTCTACTAATCTCATCAGCAACAATAGCCTTTTGGAAACGTGGTTTGTCTTTGCTACTCCTTTTATTAAATTCTTTAGTGAATACTACATCACCGGGTTTTATTTCGACTACTGTTTCTCCTCCTCTTTTCTCTATTATTTTCTCCTTTTGTTTAATGGCTTGTTCTGATAAATGATCATATAGAAACTTAGTTCTTTTAGCATGTTCTTTGATCAGTTGCTGCATGTACTGTTTCTCGAAATTTAAATTAAATACATTTCTAGAATCAGTGTGTCCTAATAAAACTTCGAATGGGGTAAAACCAGTGGTTGAGTGTATAGAGTGGTTATACGCCATGATAGAGTATGTCATTACGGTAGCGGCATCGGTGTACTTAGGCTCGTACTTAGCCAACCTGTAGATTTCAATGATAGTAGAATGAAATCTTTCTATGACGCCCATAGAATTCGGGTTGTTAGGGGTTCCTATGTGGAGATCTACCTTGTAAAGAGCTAAAAGTTCTTTCAAGAGAGCATTATTAAATTCAGAACCAGCATCTGAACTGATTTTGTGGGGTACGCCATACAAGGAGAAATATTTAATGAGGGCTCTTACAACCTCCGGTGTTGATCTATTAGGTATTTCGAGAGCTTGACCGATTTTAGAAAAGGCATCAACTACAGTTAAATAATAGCGTCCTTCAATTGTAAATAGGTCAATGAAAATTTCCTCTAAAGGTTTTGACTGGGTGTGTGTTAGTTGTAACTTAGGCTTAATCGGTTTCCGGTCGTATTTCATGCGTTTGCATGTTTCGCATGAGTTTATAAAACTTGAAATGGTTTGTTCCATATTATGCCAAAAGTAGGTGCGCTTAATGTGCAGTAAGGTCTCTTTAATACCACGGTGGCATGTTTTACCAGTATGGTATTTGGCAACAATTTCTTTCTGTTCTAATTCATCCTCTACAAATACTACTCTTTTGGTACACTCGAAAAATTGTACAGATTCTCTTTTAAACAAATATATTACCATTTGTGCGAATTGTTGTCTATGCTGTTCTTCCTCAAAGTAAATGAAGTATTTGGTATTGTTTCTTATATACTCCTTTAGAAATTGTTTGACAAGGTCAGTTCGGTTCAAAGGTAAGTGTACTTCAAGAATTTTCTGTTTTTCGCGGGATATACTTTTAACTGCTAATTTATCAATAGACCAAGAATGAACCAAAATTTGGTTGGGCTTGGTGTCTATAGCTTCCTGCAGGATTGGGATACCTTTAGATTCGGTATCTTGTCCTGAATGAGCGGTTTCAGTACTAGAAGAATTTTCAGAAGCTGTCAAAGTTGAACTCGAAGGGCATTGTATCGAGTAGGGGGAACGGCATCTAACCGTTTCTTCTGAATTTGATATAGCTGATTCATTTTCGTCGTCAGATATTAGAGATATTATGTTATCTGGTTGTGCTAAGGTTTTCTTTCGTAATTTTCCTAATGCTTCTATTTCTTTTGTCAGTCGTCTTATTTCTCGGTTTTTATTTTCGTCTGAGTCAATATTCACTTGTGTGGATATATTGTCATCGTTACCTAATGCGTTTATTCGAATACGCGATAATGCGTCGGCATTACCGTTAAGTGTGCCCTTTTTATGAACTATTTCAAAGTCGTATTCAGACAATCGTAATCGCCAGCGTGTCAATCTACTATTTGTGTCTTTTAGAGAGTTAAGCCAGGCTAGCGGCTTATGATCTGTTACTATGGTGAATTTCTTACCGTAGAGGTAAGGGCGAAAGTGTTTTACTGCCCAGACTATTGCGAGCAGTTCTTTCTCCGTAACACTATAACGCGTTTCCGCATCGTTTAGTGTTCGGCTGGCATACGCTACGGGCTTATCCTGACCGATAGGACCTTGTGAAAGGACTGCTCCAAGAGCGAATTCTGAAGCATCCGTTGTCAGTATGTAAGGCCTGTCAGGATCAGGGTATTGTAAAATTGGGGCATTTACAAGAAGTTCTTTGCATTTTTCAAAGGCTGCTATGTATTTGTCATCATCGATAGGCATTGAGCGCTTTTGTTTTAGTCGTGCTGTCATTGGTTGGGTGATTTTAGCGAAGTCCTTAATGAACTTACGGTAGTACCCAATAAGTCCTAAGAAACTTTTAATTTCGGTTGTACTTCGGGGTAAGGGATATTCTAGGATGGCTTTAATTTTGTCACTGTTAGGTTTTAAGCCGTCACTAGTTATTGTGTGACCTAAGTATAAGACCTCCTTTCTAAGAAATTCGGACTTATCTAGCTGAATTTTTAAATTGGTTTGTCGTAATCTGTCAAAAACGGTCCGTAGTTTTACTATGTGTTCTTGCAAGCTGGACGAATAAATAATTATGTCGTCCAAGTACACAAGACAGTGTATTCCTTGCAAGCCACGTAGCACATTGTCAATCGTTCTTTGAAAAGTTGCCGGTGCCGTTTTTAATCCAAACGGCATACGGGAAAATTCATAATGTCCTGCGTTTATACTAAATGCGGTTTTCTGTCTGTCTTCTTCAGCGACTTCTATCTGGTGATAGCCACTGGCTAGGTCAAGGGTAGTAAAGTAACAGCTTCGTCCTAGTTTGTCAAATAGTTCTGTAATATTTGGTAGGGGGTATTTGTCTATTGTAATTTCGTTTATTTTTCGGTAGTCAATAACAAGTCTATATTTCTTTTCGTTACTCGCGTCTAACTTCTTTGGCACTAGGTGCACAGGGGCACTCCAGGGAGAATACGACTCTTTTACAATATTATTTTCCAACATTTTAGTAACTTGTTTATTTATTTCATCATTTATTACTTGAGGTTGCCTATAGGGTCTGATGTATATTGGGTCTTCGTTTCGCGTGCGGATGTGGTGTTTAACTTCGTTAGTAAATGTCAACGGTAATTTTTCGGTATAAAAGATGTCTTTGTATTCAAGGCAAAGCTTTTTAATTGAGTCTCTTTCTTCTGAATTCATATGGTCTAAACGCAAGTTGCTAACATTTTCTGTCAATATCTGGTCAATCTCTATGTTATTTCGGTCATCTAATTTGTGAAAATTGCATTTTTCGCCGTCATGTTTAGTTACTTCAAAAGGTCGTGTAACTGTTAGAGTCATTTCAGTATCCAAAGTATTTTGTATGATCGTTGTTGCATACCCGTCTTCGCACTTAACTAAAGCGGTAGGCATTCTAACACCTTCACAAAATAGTTTGTAGTTTAATATAGCATCGCCGTTTTGTAGGTCTGTCGGTAATTTCACTCTTTGTTCGCAACGTGGGCTTATTCTTATTTCATTATTAGGATTGTATATAATAGGAATAGCCGATGATTGGGTATAGAGAATTTGGTTTTGCATGTCAATTTTTGCGTTCAATTGTTTCAGAAGGTCACTGCCAATGAGTCCATCGTAACAGCCATCAACATCATAAATATAAAACTTATGCGTTTCAGTGCTGTTAAATGTTGGGAATAACGGAATTACTACAACTTCGTTATGTTGGCTAGATGCGTGGGTGCTTATAACTTCAAACGGCTCGTAGTGTTTGAAATCGTTAAAATACTCACTAGCCATTTTTGGTGAAATGAATGATCTCGAACTTCCGGTATCAATCATAAATTTAGAATTGATTTCGGGTATTATTACGTGTGGTAATTTCAATGTATTATAATGAAGTTGTATTATTTCAGGGGCTTGTTGGAGGCATTGATGTGAAAATTTTCAATGCTGTGAAGAGCTGAGGCTTGGTCATCTTGTCCAGCGTTAGTCTCGTAAGTGTCGACGTTGTCAGTTGGGGAGTTATCATTGTAGTCAATGTAACAGTCAGTTTCAGGATTTTCAGGCATAAAAGTAAGGTCATCACTTTCAGGTTCATTTAGGCTGTACAGTTCGTTCATTCTAAAACCTTGAGGTTTCAGTGGGGGAGCTGTACGCATGCTCACATCAGTAGATAGCTGAGGCGCTAATCTTTGTAGGGGGCGGTAACCGAATTGTTGTTGGCCTTGGGCAAAAGGTGGACGATAGCCAAACTGCTGTGGTCATTGGTTTAATTGAGGTCGATAACCAAATTGGGGTGGATTTTGGTTGAGTTGAGGTCGGTAGCCAAATTGGGGTGGACTTTGGTTAAATGAAGGCTTATAACCAAACTGCTGTTGTCCTTGGTTGAACTGTGGTCGATAGCCCAATTGTTGGGGAAGCTGTGGTCTATATCCAGCTTGTTGGGGTTGTGAAAAAGGTAAGTGAGATATTTGTTTAGCGTGTGGTACACCAAATTTAAAGTTTGTTTGTGGTGTGTGAGGACTTGAAGTACCAGCATTGTTTTGGGGAATTCCAAATTTAAAGTTTTGCTGAGGTTGTTGATTTGAAGTGAAGAAAGGCTTCATTCCAAATTTATCCATAAAAGGATTTTGATATGTAGTTTGAGCCTTAGGCTGTAATTGATTCTGTGATCTAAGCATTTTATTTTTCGCATTATATTGATACATAAAGTTTACTTCTTCGAGCACTATGCTTAAGGCATTTTCTAGTGAAACGGAACCCTTAAGACGCACAATGCGAAGCAACTCTTCCGGCAGGTTATATAAAAACACATTCATTGACATGTTGTCATATATCGTTATCTTACTACGACGTAGATTGACGTCCTCAATTAAATTGACTTTGGCAATCAGTGTGCTTTTAACGTGTTGAATTCTGTTGCAAAAATCCAGATATGACTCGCCATTGTTCATTTTTAAAGTTTCTAACTCTATTGAAATGCATTCTTCCGAACGGGGATCACCAAAATGCTGTTCAAATGCCCGTTTTAAATCAGGCCAGGTATCTAAATCTTGTCGTTCGCTTATGAGAGAGGCTGCTCTACCAGTAAGTCTGGATGTTATAAGATGGTAAACGTACAGGTCCTGCTGTGGATTTCCCTCTATTCTACAGCAGCTAATCAAGTACTCGCATTTCCTAATAAATAAACTAAGTAATTTTTCGTCACCGTCGAATTTGGGGATGACGTTAGCAAAGTCGCGGGGTACTTGCACTATATTTTCCATCTTTAATTTTTTATATTAACTAATTTAATTAATTAATTATTTTTAATTAATATACTTATTAATTTATTTATTTATTACGATTAACACTTTATTTATTATAAAACACTAAACACATTTAAAAGAAATCACAAAACACACTTCAATGTTTGGAAATAACGTTCTGATTTCTAGACACATATAACTAAAACAGTGAATAGGATTGGAATAAGACTGGAAATAGCGATTTGGGTCTACTTACAGACTGTCCATGTCCCTCGTTGAGCCTTAAACGTTGTCCTCCGGAACGCAGCAATAGCACCAACGGTGCTCTCGACGTATTTATTTGGTTCGTGGATTTCCGTAAAACGCGTGAAAACGTACGTAGCGCGTTACTAAAGTGAAGTTATTCGCGACGCGGAAATCCTACCGGCTGCGCCAGTCAAGAGCTGAGCGAGCCGAAGGAGCTTTTAAAAAATAAAACTTTATTAATTCAAGACGTTTATTCTCTACAAGAGCTCGTCTAAGACTAACTTAAATATAAATTAAATCTAGAGCTTCGATATCAGACCACCGTGGGACGGATGCTCTTATCTGTTGTTTGTCCATTCAGCGTCTGGTGTCTGATTACGTTACTCAGAATATAGAACGCTGACGCGTGTTATCTGTAGAGTCGGCAGACGTAACTACCTATTAAAAAAAAATCATTTGAATCCGTTCACAATTGACGGAGTAATCGCGTAACATACACACAAAAAAAAACATACAGACGAATTGAGAACCTCCTCCTTTTTTGTGAAGTCGGTTAAAAAGCGGCGACTCGCATGTCAGCGGTCTGGCAACGTCGCTTTTTCAGCGACCGCACGGTTTGGCAACGTCTGACAATCGCGGCAATACACACTAATAAGTTTAGCGTATGTAGACACTGTAAAAGCTTCACTTGTTGTTCTCAAAACTTCAATTGACAAAAATGAATTAAAATCTCGATCCTAGTTTTCATATTATTTATCAAATTATGTAGTAAGATTGGATTTCGCGTATGTAAAGAGTTGCATAAAGACCAATAGATGTGATTTCATTGCAATTTTTTGATCCATTTACTCGTATTTGTCAATATACTTTTTTATGGAAATCGAACCACCTTAAGCGATAAGATAATGATACATATGTAATGGCTGTACAATAAAGTATTATCTATCTATATATTTACTATTCAGCACTTCAGTATCTAGCAAAATTACAGAACATGATTATAAATATAATAAAAATATATAAAATAAATAAAAATATATAATCTCAAAGTAATTGGTAGAATAATACATAGTGCCTACTCCAATGAGTTTGCCTGCCTCAGTGTGTGCCAGGCATAGTGTGCTATCAGAGTCTATCATAAGAATTGGTTTACTTACTCGATCACTTTAGAGTAAACGCGGATATGTATGGAATAAGAAAGCACCACCTACTGTGCATAATGGTAACATTGTAATTTCCATACAAATCTGCGTTTACTTTAACATGATCGCGTGAGTTAATAAATCTAAAGAAACTCGCATATAGTCACTCAGACGAGCTCACGGAGCAGTAGAAAAATATACTTTAATCCGCTGCGATCTGCGGTGGCGGCTGAGGTGGCGATCGCGCGTTTAATTGCTGTATGGTCGCGTTTAGTTTGAACCAAACGGTACAAATACAACTGCAGTACCTAATCGCCACCGTAGTAGTTACCGCAGATCGCAGTGGTGTTGTCGTACTTTTAACTGTTCTCTTACGTTATAGGTTCAAACAAAAATATTTTTACTTTATGTAAATACATTGTAATACCTTGTAAGCATAAAGTAAAGTAAGCATTTTCATAGAATTCAAAGCCTCATAAAAGCGCCAGTTATTCTCCGCTAAAACTTAATAGAGCAAACAAAATTACTAAGTTTACTAGAACCACTAAAACTAGAACTAATACGAAAAAGGTATTAGCTCATCTTCACAAAAGGCGAACGAATCTCCCTTTACAGGTATCGAATCTGGAAACGCCCATTACGGAGAGGCGGTCGTAACCGAAATAGAACTATGCCTATCAACGGCTGATGACGTGATCCAAATAGGACAGTGATACAGTATAGACAGTGAGGACAGATCGTATATATAATATTCATATACAGTCGACTCTCGTTAATTCGAAACTTGAGGGACGCTTAAAATGTTACGAATCATCGAGTGTTTGAAATATCAAATGTTTCGAAATTCTTGAGGGAAAATAAATAATTCTAATTATTGAGTAACAATCAATTAAATATGTATGTATTATTTATTTAGGACTCATAACTAACACAAACTTTTAATCTGTATACAACGTGTACGAGGATACAAGTTTGAGCTTGTACAAATTTTGTAATCTTTCTCTCTCTTTCTGTCTGCAACTTTGAACTGTCGAATGTTTGACGCCTATGAGTTCGCGTCGTTTTGTTACGTAGCGAAGATATTTTTATTCGAATTACCAACTGCATAAAAATGTATTGATTTAGTTCAAAATATAAAGAGATTTTTAGGGTACTCGTGATAACTTTGAAATATAGAGAGGTTCAAATTATCGCAGGTTTGAATTAACGAGAGTCGACTGTATACCTATCACTACATATTATAAAAAAAAGTCCTCCACAAACGTGTGCTCACCGTATAAAGCTTACCACGACTAAGCTGACTCCATGTAAACAAATATAGTCAAGGATGACGCCAGTGGCGGCGCCGATACTGACTTGTGCACTGACCCTGTGAAAACTTAGGTGATTAGGTGATGTAAAAAAAATATATCAAAAATATATAGTGTGTGCGTAAATGAATGCGACCGAGCGGATCAACGACGGTGCCCGTAAAATCTATCAATGTCACCTATCACGAGAGGTATTAACGTACAACCTCGGAACAATGATAGTCATTGTTCCGAGCGTACAACACACTTAGGGTTCCGTAACCAAAGGGTAAAACGGGACCCTATTACTAAGACTCTGCTGTCCGTCCGTCTGTCTGTCTGTCTGTTCGTCCGTCTGTCACCAGGCTGTATCAGATGAACCGAGATAGTTAGACGGTTGAAATTTTCACAGATGATGTATTTCTGTTGCCGCTATAACAACAAATACTATAAACAGAATAAAGTTTAAAATTATAGGGGGTACCCATACAAGAAACGTGTTTTTTTTCGGCATTTCAATATAACGCCATCTATGAACGCTTAGGTAAACGTCCATAGATGGCGTTATAAGAAATAAGCACGCGGCTCACAACTCTGTTTTTAATAAAATGTTTATTAATTAGTATTTTTTGCTGGCGAAAAATGATAGTGGTATTTTTGCTTGATCTTATAAAATACTGAAGTGTGGTACGGAACCCTACGGGTGCGAGTCCGACTTGCACTTGGCCAGTTTATTTATATTATCGATTTCTACAGGTATAGGTAAAACTTAACGTCCATACTGCATTTCCTGTAACTACCTATCAACTTTTGATGACGTGATCAAAACTTCCAGCCGGGTAGAGCGAAATTTATCTAAATCGCATTCCTCTATGTTCTACGCCATGATATTTTTTTTATAAACACGGAAAATCTATACCTTAAAATTATATTTTTAATGAAAATAATTAAAACTCTAATTAAAGAACTAACTTTATAATATTGAGTGAAAATTACTCGCGCGCCATAATATGCCATGATCATATTTCATTTTTTACATATATTAGACATAAAATCACGCCTTTTCCCGTTGCGCTAGGCATAGACTACCTCCTTCCACGTGCTACGATCCTGACACACGTCTTTCGCTTCTTCCACTTTCATTATATAGCGCCTTCATACATGTTCGCTGGTTATAGATACTTTTGACTTGGCCTTCCTTTAAAACGTCCTGGGGTGGAAGTCTCTATATTGATATCGATGCGTCCTGTCATCTCAAACGTCTAGTAGAGGGAGATGCAGCTAGACAGTTGTATACTTGCATCTCTGTTCATAACGACAATCATCGCTCGAAATTCATCGCTATTCACGTAGAGACTACCGCCCCTGGTGTGGAAGTCTCTACATTGAAAGCGATGCGTCTTGTCATCGCAAACGTCTGCTAGAATGAGATGCAGCTAGACAGTTGTTATCTGCATCTCTTTTCGTAATCGACGATTATCGCTCGAAATTCATCGCTATGCATGTTGAGACTACCGCCCCTGGGGTGGAAGTCTCTACATTGGTAGCGATGCGTCCTGTCATCGCAAACGTCTGCTAGAATGAGATGCAGCTTGACAGTTGTTGTAAATTGTAAAACACAATCCAAAATTTCATCGTACCAACGGGACTTGAACCCGCAACCTCCGGAATAAAAGTCATAGATGGCGCCACCAATGCATAATTGGGTTAACAAATGCAATTCACTAATTTCGTCGTAACGTTACTTCGCACCATGGCTTAATTGGCAAAGCACCGGAACATGTTATACCGGAGGTTGCGGGTTCAAGTCCCGTTGGTACGATGAAATTTTGGATTGTGTTTAACAATTTACAAAAACATTAAGTGTGTAGCACTTCAAAGAAACATAATATTTGATTTACGCAGTGCAACATCTCTCGTCGGATTTGAAAACTGTAATGATTTCTTCCGAATGATTAACTTACGTAATAAGTAGTCATAGATGGCGCCACCAATGCATAATTGGGTTAACAAATGCAATCCACTAATTTCGTCGTAACGTTACTTCGCACCATGGCTTAATTGGCAAAGCACCGGAACATGTTATTCCGGAGGTTGCGGGTTCAAGTCCCGTTGGTACGATGAAATTTTGGATTGTGTTTAACAATTTACAAAAACATTAAGTGTGTAACACTTCAAAGAAACATAATATTTGATTTACGCAGTGCAACATCTCTCGTCGGATTTGAAAACTGTAATGATTTCTTCCGAATGATTAACTTACGTAATAAGTAGTCATAGATGGCGCCACCAATGCATAATTGGGTTAACAAATGCAATCCACTAATTTCGTCGTAACGTTACTTCGCACCATGGCTTAATTGGCAAAGCACCGGAACATGTTATTCCGGAGGTTGCGGGTTCAAGTCCCGTTGGTACGATGAAATTTTGGATTGTGTTTAACAATTTACAAAAACATTAAGTGTGTAACACTTCAAAGAAACATAATATTTGACAGTTGTTATCTGCATCTCTTTTCGTAATCGACGATTATCGGTCGAAATTCATTGCTATGCATGTAGAGACTTCCATCCCTGGTGGTGATACGTTCGTCTAGGTTTCATTTTTAGGGTTCCGTACCTCAAAAGGTAAAAAAAAGGAACCCTTATAAGATCACTTTCTTGTCCGTCTGTCTGTCTGTCTGTCTGTCTGTCCGTCTGTCTGTCTGTCCATCTGTCTGTCCGTCTGTCTGTCCGTGTGTCACCACTGATTATCTCAGGAACGGGTAGACCTAGCAAGTTGAAATTTATACTTGATACTGAGGTCTATAGTCCCTATTCGGTGTATAAAAATCAAGGTCTTTAGTCAACACAATAAAAAGATATGGGCAAACTTAGATTTTCGCGAAAACTTGTTAGTACCAAAATGTACCATAATTATCAACTTTTTTTATTTTTCGGAATTTTTCCTTTATTTGTGCTTTAAGACCTTGCTTATAACCAAAATTGACAATTCTAGGTAAACCGGAAGTACCTTATAGGTTTTAGGTCGAAACCCTATAGGGTACTGCCCGTTGACCTAGAATCATGAAATTTGGCAAGAAGCAAGGTCTTACAGCACAAATTGAGGAAAAATTTCAAAAAATAAAAAAAGTTGAAAATTAAAGGGTGTCCCCATACATACATAGTTAGCGCCAATTAAGGTAGACCTCTGAGTTATAATAGCGCAGATACAATTTAGAGGTCTAGCTTAATTGGTTGGTTCGGTGTTATTTTAGTCTAGTTTAATTTTAATTTTTAAAGTATTTACGTCATATTAAATTTATAAAGACGTTATCATGTGTAATAAAAAGTTTTAATGATAACAATACCTACTGGCCCAAATTTAACTATACTACCATTTGCCATTACGGAGTTTTAGTCCGGCCCCATCATCAGGTCAGCTCGATGGTACCATATTATTGCATTGTCACCGAAGATATGCAAGTATACCAAATTTGAGTCCCATCAAACGTCTAGAAGTGGTTTTAATGACCCACACATATACAAGCATACGTACTGAGACGGCATGTTAAATAAAAGCTTGTAAAATAATGTCATCCAATATAACATTTGTTAAGAAGCTTATTTATCTTTTGGGAAACAAAAAACAAGAATATTCTTCTAAGAAAATTACCTACAATTGTTAAATCTTGACATCCAGCTTTCGTATACACAATAATAGTCTACTGCACATCATCATCATATTTACATATACTAAGGGTAAGTCCTGTCAACATCTATTTACAGCTAAAAGCGCTGAATCATCAAATTACAACTTAGTGCTATATACTGGACAGAAGGAAAAAGTTGTGAACATAAATTCAAAATCAAAAGATTTTATTAAAGTTAATTGTTCTGAGATCACAAATTTATTGAAAAGATAGCTTCAGCCCCAGATGGTGCAATCGCATGCCCGATAGTTAATCGCTTCAAGCGCTCGTCGATCTGGAGAAATCCTCGGTGATAAAACTCATTCAATTTCCTGTGAACATCTTGAGAAGCGCTTTAAACGCTGCAGTGTAATGCTACATACAGCAAAGTAGAAATATTAGTTGGAAGCTGAGACACTTGAAAAAGTACCTACTGGAATTCTTTCAGAATGAAAAGTAAATCACTTAATTAACTTTTGATGTGGATGTTGCTAGTAGTGGATTTTCCACGCATGATAGGAGCATTATTTTAATATCCCACCTGACTTGCTATCAAAAGAGACCTTACAATTAGCAGAAAATCTGGCGCAATACCTTACGGTGTTGCGGCAGCACAGCATTTCAGAGTCAGGCCATTCTTGGCCTAGCGTGCTACCACTATCCTCAACCGCATAATTACTTACCATCAGGCGAGATAGTGGTAAAACGCTAGTCGATCAGATATAAAAAAACGTAAGTACGCAATATCCATCAATTCAGCTCAGTAAATATATTAGAAAATTTCGCCGTCGCTCCCGATAAAACGACTCAAGCTGACTCAAACAAGGATTGAGAAAGGTCTTGTTAGACAAAAAAATAACAGTATTTTTATATCCCTGGCAATATTTCACCCTTCATCCCTTTCAATCGGCACTCTGAGCCGTGCTGATAGCTGAGGGATAGTATGACGTCATTGTGAGTCAGCTGCCATGATAGTAAACGTGCTGTAAGCTTTAGTTGTGAGATTAGCCGTAGATCGTGCTCAGTTGAAAATATCTATGTCCAACAGTGGACCAGTATAGGCAGATGGTGAAGATTGATTCAGTTTGCATGCTGAGCCTTGTTTATAGTTGCAGTAGGGTTATCATAAATTGAAGTAAAATTGCGATGAATTTCAGAATCAATGAAATCGATAATTGTTTCAAAAGTCTCGTGAATATTAAAAAGGAAAATCGCAATCATATTTCGAGTTCCCAATCTGTTTGCAGTTAAAAACAATTACAAGAGTAACACTTAAAAGTTTTATAATCTTCTTGGAAAAGATCATTTAAAACCATTAAAAACACGTTATAAAATTCTCAGTGCTTTTCAATTGCAACGCAGGAAACTTTATTTCCATTGTGTTTTTAAATGCCAATTTACTTTTGCAGATTTATATTAAAGAGATTTTTTTATTAATGTCTAGCGTAATGTCTAGCAAAGTAGCAGTGGCATGACTGACAATTTACTCTCAAGCATAGAGTCAAATTTTTTTTGTATTTTTTTTTTCATATAGCTACGTACCACTATCTCACCTGTTGGTAAGTGATGATGCGGTTGAGGATGGTTGCTACCATCCTTGACCACATCATCACTAGGCTATTCATCATCCGCATCATCACTATCGCTAGGCCTAGAATGGGAACTGTCTCCCAAGAATATCTGCCGGAACACATTAGATGTTTGGCGACATGAACTTGATTGTGGTAGCTGGCCAGGCGGACACTAGATAGTGTCCTACCACTTGTATGTTTTAGCATTTTCTAAAAACATACTCCACTCCACACCTTAACAATCTCAATCACATAAATTGCTGCCACATGTACACATCTCATCTCCTCAAATCATACATCCTCATACACACACACACAAACAATTACACTACTTGCACACGCAAACAATCATAATACACTCACACATATGACTTACTTATGCTAACATGCATATTACACTCTCTCTCTCTCTCACACACACACACACGAATACACGACCGCTCAGACCACGTACAATAAGAAAGAGGCTAAGTCCTGCAACACAGGATTACTCCTAGTCCAGGATTTATGGCTCCTTAATATTACGTATAATTGGAGTTTATTAAATTGTATTATTACATTAAATTTTAGATTAACATTACCTTAGACCTATTCATCATAAATATTTCAATTGTAAGCTTTATGTATCTTCTTCTTAAATATATTTATAAATAAATACAACTCTGCGGGGGTTGGTGGTTTCTTAACGATGTTTTTCCTTCACAGGAGGGCCATTGTGAAAAGCGCACATACATTTTTCGATAGAAAAATCCATTTTATGCTAAGAATAGATCAATTCTTGACTATCTTTCTATAACACTGCACTGGCCTAAGAGAGATAGATAGCTTTTGAAACAAGCAAGTGGGCCCTATACTTTACGATGCTGCGACGCTGACTGAATGACGAACCAGTAGATTTGTCTGTGCCATTATTGGAATCTTGACGGCATATCTACCTAATGGTGTATATAAAACCATTGTTTGTGTGAAGACACCGTTATTTACGAGCAGAGCTTACCCAATATTTGCGGGAAAGGTACTCACACTTTTATTGCCCTACTGTCTCACTATTTTTCTTTATCTGACAGCTTGAAGAATATATTGCCTATTTATTATACTCTTGAATTTCTACTTTCTTGGGTGGTGGATCAAATATAGGTTAGGGTACGTATGTACGTAGGATACGTAGGATACGTATCTTTATGAGAAATTAAATTTGTTTTTAAATGTAATTGTTATCGTACAAAATGAAATAAGATAACCAGTCAAGTGCGTGTTGGGCCACGCGCAATGTAGGGTTCCGTAGTAGCCCGTTATTTAATGCAAGTCTTTACCCGTTATAAACAAGCTACTAGGTACTTCGTCTTTGTCACTTTAAAGGATTTATTCTAAGGATTTTGTATTTGGTACAAAATTATCCAATACCCAAGTTCAACGACTATTACTACTAAACTAATAAAGTTATCTTAACCACTATAGTTTTCCTTTAGAGTTCATAAAATGCACTATTATCACGAATTTTTGCAGACTTTTCAAGCCAGTAGTTTAGCTTAAGCCCCTGTAAAGGGGTGAGGGGACGCCCTACTAGAACAAAAATTTGCACTTTAAAGTTTAATATTTCGTAAATGGAACATTCAACCGAAAAATAGTGTTAGCAAGCCTTTAGTCATTTTAAAAATAATTTTTTAAATAATAATAATTTTTATGGATAAAGTCATCCTCATATTATCTCGTCTAGGTCACTATGTATAGTTGTAATAAGCTGCGCGTATTATATTGGAACGCTGATGGCGTACGATCTAAGCAACAAGAACTTTCTGAACTTGCAGTAATCAGATTAAACGTAGACGTCATAGCTCTCTGTGAAACCAGGTTAACTAACCGTCTTTTATTAGGTGTGCCTGGTTTTGCATGTTATCGTTGCGATAAAAATACCAATGGTGTGGGTCAAGGAGTCGCTATACTTGTGCGTTCTGACTTACCACATTGTCTGATTTCAAATCTAACTACTGTTAACCTAGAAACCATTGGCATTTCCATCAAACTATTCAATGAAAATTTGCTCATCTACTCTATGTATCAGTCTCCTAATCTGCCTCTTCTGCCGAGTGATATTGAAACCGTAATGTCATCTGGTCAAAAGGTTGTGGCAATGGGTGACTTGAATGCTAGGCACTCATTATGGTCTTCCGGTGTTAGTAATCAACATGGGAAAAGATTATATGAAAACATGCTTAACAGCGATTACATCATCCACGCACCTTATAACCCTACTCTTGTGCACTATCGCGCTGAACATTTGCCTACAACTCCAGACTTACTGCTTACTAAAAATTTTGATTGCCTGCGTAATATTGAGACTATACCGGCATTGTCTTCTAATCATTTTCCTGTTCTAGTTGAATTTACTACTAACCTTATTCGCGAACCAATCAAAAAATTTAATTATATTAAAGCAAACTGGTCACAATACCGTAATTATCTTAATAAAAACGTAAGCTTGACTGCTGAAGTTTACGATTCTTGCGGTAAAATTGACGCTTCAGTTGCAGCATTTCAAAATACTATACTTCAAGGTAGAAATGAATGTGTCCCCATCTCAACCTTAAAGCCCTGGAACTCTAACAACTTACCCAGACGTATTAAACGAATGATACAGCGTAAAAACCGCTTACGTAGATACGCTACCGCAGAAACAAATATAAGTGTCCGCAAATCCCTCAACCATCGAATAAACGAACTGCAGATCGATATCAATACCGCAATAAAAAATAATAATGACAGAATATGGGATCAAAAACTACAGAGGGTTGATAACCCTAGTGCTGATATTTGGCGCTTGGTAAAAAACTTAAAGTCCAGCTCTACAACTTCCATTCCGGCTCTTAAAACCAACGATGGTTCATTAACCACAACTCCCCAAGTGCAGTGCGACATCCTCGGAGACGCGTTTTTAAATAATATGCTGTTGACTCAGAATTGGCACAGTGATATGCAACCTTTAGTTAATACTTCTATCAGTCAGCTTAATAACATTGCCATAAATGAAAATATTAAACTAGTTCGACCTGCTGAAATTAAAAAATGTATTGCAAATATAAGACCTCGTAAAGCCCCTGGACCAGACGATATTACTAATCTCTTAATAAAAAAGTTACCTCAAAAATGTTTAGTCCTACTAACAAAAATTTTTAACGCATGTCTCCTACATAGCTATTTCCCAACGCAATGGAAATCTGCTAAAGTTATTGCAATCCTTAAACCTGGCAAAAATTCTTCCGATCCAACTTCTTACCGCCCGATAAGCTTATTACCCTGTCTTGGTAAATTATTTGAAAAAATAATCTATAGAAGATTGTTACAAACCTCATATAGACACATAATTGACGAACAGTTTGGATTCCGGGAGGGTCATTCCACAGTCCAACAACTAGCCAGAGTAGCAGAATCAGTGTCCCACAGTCTGAACCTCAAAGAATCAACAGGTATGTTCCTGTTAGACATAGAAAAGGCATTTGATACAGTCTGGCACCAAGCCATTTTACATAAGCTTATATCACTTGATATACCCTCACCACTAGTTAGGATTATAGAATCATACTTGACAAACCGTCATTTCAAAGTTCATATTAATAACTATACATCAGATAAAAAACCTGTACCCGCGGGCGTCCCCCAAGGGTCAATTTTAGGACCCTTTTTATTTATTTTATACCTTAACGACATCCCCAAACAACCTCGTACTAACCTTGCGTGTTTTGCTGACGATACTGCATGTTTCACCTCATCCGCAGATATCGATCTTATAATAGATCGCCTCCAACTATCTATTGACCAACTCTTAGACTACTTCAACAGATGGAAACTAAAAATTAATGCTTCAAAAACTGAAGCTATACTATTCTCAAGAAAACGTAGCTTGCCTTCCCGAAAATTAAAAGTAGGAGCTTTCAATATCACTTGGAGTCGTTCAGTGAAGTATCTAGGCATAATCCTAGATAACAAGCTTAATTGGTCAGAAAATACCATCAACCTCCGCCTCAAGGGTATGAGAGCTCTAAACGCGTTAAGTCCTATCATAAATAGATACTCATGCCTTAGTAGTCGCACCAAACTCCGCTTGTATACAGCCCTAATCCGACCCTGTATCACCTATGCCTGCCCAGTGTGGAGCAGTACTTGCCAATCTAACATGGACAAACTGCAAGTAATTCAAAACAAAGCAATAAAGTATGCTTATAACACTCCATATAAAACTAATCTCCGCAAAATGCATATAGAACTGGGTATTCTTAGTTTACAAAAATTCGTTTATAACTTATCTAAAAAATTCTACTTCTCATTTAAACATCATAAACACAAAAACAAACTCATTAGAAACCTATGCAAAACCCGAAAAAAAAATCTGCCTTATATCGATACTTACAATCGGTACAAGTTACCCCATCACTTGTTCCTCGAGCTTGAGCCCGATGAATAGGAACAGCCACCCGCGCAAGTGCGAGCTTCGCCTGCCGATGTGGTGCGCGCCAATACCGCCTCTAGTTATAAGTAGATATTAAGAGCGCATTGGCGCGCACTTCGTACGCCTGTGGACGTGCGCCTGCGCCACAAATTGTAAACCTGTTGTTGCTTACTTCGTACTGCCTTGCGAATACCGCCAGCACTTTTATTTTTTTTATTTTTTTTCTACCGCGCTATGCGTTATTATTATCAAACTAGGTAAATCATGAGAAAAATGTATTGCTAATCTAAAGCTTGCATACTATATTCGTTATTAAGTGTTCAAACACATATTCATTTAATTTTAATATGTATACTAAGTTGTTTATATTAAAAGTGTTATAAAGGCGACTATTTCTCGCTTGTAAAACATAGAATAAGTGTATTACTTTGTACTAGTAGGATTCAACTTACACTATTATGTACAACTTCAAATTAATAAGTATATCAATAAAGACTTTTAAAAATTAAAAAAGTCATTTTAAAATACCTATCAACACCAATCAACACCAATATTATAAATGCGAAAGTCAGTTTGTTTATTTGTTTGTTTGTTTGTTTGTTTGTTTGTTTGGGACTTCTTCACGGTCAAACGGCTTGACCGATTTGGCTGAAATTTTGTACAAAGATAGAACATAAGGCAGAATAGGATATAGGATACTTTTTTTTTAGCTATCGAGTCAGGGGGTCCAGATATTATTAATTAAATTTTGTAACTAAAGGACCTCTTTTCGAATAATCAGCTTGACCGGTTTGCCCGAAATGTTGTATAAAGACAGTTCATAAGGCAGAAAAGAATAATGAATACTTTTTTTCTTGCTATCGAGTTAGGGGGTCCAAATATTTTTAATTGAATTTTGTAAATATAAGATCTCTTCTCAAATAAACGGCTTGACCGATTTGCCTGAAATGTAGTATGAAGACAGTTCATAGGGTAGAATAGGATATAGAATACTTTTTTTTTGGCTATCGAGTTAGGGGGTCCAGATATTTTTAATTGAATTTTGTAAATATAAGACTTCTTCTTGAATAAACGGCTTGACCAATTTGCATGAAATTTTCTATGAATACATTTCATAGGGCAGAATAGGATATAGAAAACTTTTTTTCTCGCTATCGAGTCAGGGGGTCCAAATATTTTTAATTGAATTTTGTAAATATAAGATCTCTTCTCAAATAAACGGCTTGGCCGATTTGCCTGAAATGTAGTATGAAGACAGTTCATAGGGTAGAATAGGAAATAGGATACTTTTTTTTGGCTATCGAGTTAGGGGGTCCAGATATTTTTAATTGAATTTTGTAAATATAAGACTTCTTCTCGAATAAACGGCTTGACCAATTTGCCTGAAATTTTGTATGAATACATGTCATAGGGCAGAATAGGATATAGAATACTTTTTTTCTGGCTATCGAGTCAGGTGGTACAAATATTTTTAACTGAATTTTGTAAATATAAGACCTCTTCTGGAATAAACGGCTTGACCAATTTGCCTGAAATGTTGTATAAAGACAGTTCATAGAGCAGAATAGGATATCGGATACTTTTTTTTTGGGTATCGAGTCTGAGTGTTTATATTTTTTTTAATGAATTTTGTGAATGTGTGGCCTCTTATCAGCTAAACAGCTTGACCGATTCAGCTGAAATTTTATGTATATTACAGTTCATATTGCATAGAATCACATAGGATACTTTTTTCTGGCAGTCGAGTCCAGGTGCCAAGAATTTTTAAATTGAACTTTGTGAATGTGTGTCCTACTCTCGGTCAAACGGGTTAAACATTTAAGCTGAAATTTTGTAGACAGACAGTCAAAAAGACATAGAAGGGCAACGAATACTTTTTTGGGGTGGAAATTTCGGTTGTCTATATTTTTATTATAGAGATTCAAATGAAATTTTGTACACATACATTTAATAGGGCATAAAAGGGCAAAGAATACATTTTTTCGGCAGTTAAGTGTGGGGCCTATATTTTTTCCTAACTTTACATAGAGTTTGCATAATCATAAAAGTTTGACCTTAGGTTCATGGATAATGACTAAACTTAATAAGTGCCTTAATTAGGCCATAAAACTGTCAGGGTCATTAAAAGTCATCAAAATTTACGCGATGGCTTTGCTCACCCAACGTGCTTCGCCTAATCTGCTTTGTGGGATTTGTGGTATTTCAAAAGCATTCGTGTTTTAACAGCCACATTTAACCTAAGGGTCATCAGTGTTGACTTAGTAGGTTATAAAAACTGTTAGAATCATAAAAAATAAAAAATTTCTCGCTCACTTCGCTTGCGCAATAATTTGTTTGATCTACTTTGAAGGTATAATATTTCAGCAACTTTTGTATTTTAATAGCCACATGCATCAGAACGAGTCCATAAACTAAAACAGTACAACCTTCAATAATCATAATGATTTTTAACCTTAAAATAAGTGGATATCAAGTTAAACCTTTGTGTCATCAGTGTTAACTTAGTAGGTCATAAAAACTGTCTGAGTAATAAATGATCGTAAAAATTTTTCGCGCAGTGATAGGGCTTGCTACGCTCGCACAGTGAAAGCGCTCGCTCCGGTCTCGCAAAGATTTGTTATATCTACTTTGTAGGAAACATTTCAGCAACTTTTGTATATTAATAGCCACATGCATCAGAACGAATCCATAAATTGAAACAGTACAACCTTCAATAATCATAATGATTTTTTACCTTAAAATAAGTGGATATCAAGTTTAACCGTAGGGTCATCGGTGTTAACTTAATAGGTCATAAAAACTGGGTCAGGGTCATAAAATGACGTTAACATTTTCGCGCTCGGGAAAACCTTTGATTTACCTACTTTGTAAATAATATTTCAGCATTTTTTGTATTTTAATAGCCACATGTATCGAAACGAGTTTACAAATTGAAACAGTACAACCTTCAACAATCATAATGATTTTTTACCTTAAAATAAGTGGATATCAAGTTTAACCTTTGTGTCATTGGTCTTGACTTAGTAGGTCATAAAAACTGTCAGGGTCATAAAAAGACATAAAATTTTTTCGCGCTCGCTTCGCTCGCGCAGTGATAGCGCTTGCTCCGCTCGCGCAAACATTTCTTTTGTCTACTTTGTAGGAAACATTTCAGCAACTTTTGTATATTAATAGCCACATGCATCAATACGAGGCCATAAATTGAAACAGTACAACCTTCAATAATCATAATGATTTTTTACCTTAAAATAAACGGATATCAAGTTTAACATTTGTGTCATCGATCTTGACTTAGTAGGTCCTAAAAACTGTCAGGGTCATAAAAAGACATAAAATTCTTTCGCGCTCGCTTCGCTCGCAAAGTGATAGCGCTCGCTGCGCTTCCGCAAACATTTGTTTTGTCTACTTTGCAGTTAATATTTCAGCATTTTTTGTATTTTAATAGCCACATGCATCAATACGAGGCCATAAATTGAAACAGTACAACCTTTAATAATCATAATAATTATTAACCTTAAAATAAGAGGATATCAAGTTAAACCTTTGTGTCATCAGTGTTAGTGTAGGTCATAAAAACTGTCAGAGTAATAAACGGTTGTAAACATTTTTCGCGCTCGCTTTGCTTGCGCACAGATAGGGCTTGCTACGCTCGCTCCGGTCTCGCAAAGATTAGTTATATCTACTTTGTAGGAAACATTTCAGCAACTTTTGTATATTAATAGCCACATGCATCAGAACGAGTCCATAAATTGAAACAGTACAACCTTCAATCATCATAATGATTTTTTACCTTAAAATAAGTGGATATCAAGTATAACCGTAGGGTCATCGGTGTTGACTTAGTAGGTCACAAAAACTGTCAGGGTCATAAAATGACGAAAAAATTTTCGCGCTCGCTGCGCTCGCGCAAATCTTTGTTTTATCTGCTTTGTAGTAACCTACAAAGCAGATAAAACAAAGGTTTGCGTATTTTATTTTTTAGTTTTTGTATTTTAGCATTTTTTGTATTTTTATAGCCACATGCATCAAAACGAGTCTATAAATTGGAACAGTACAACCTTCAATAATCATAATGATTATTAACCTTAAAATAGAGGATATCAAGTTTAACCTTTGCGTCATCAGTGTTAACTTAGTAGGTCATAAAAACTGTCAGGGTCATAAAATGACAAAAAAATTTTCGCGCTAGCTGCGCTCGCGCAAACCTTTGTTTTATCTACTTTGTAGGTAATATTTCAGCACTTTTTGGTTTTTAATAGCCACGTGCATCAAAACGAGTCCATAAATTGAAACAGTACAACCTTCAATAATCATAAGTGGATATCAAGTTTAACCTTTGTGTCATCGGTCTTGACTTAGTAGGTTATAAAAACTGTCAGGGTCATAAAAAGACATAAGATTTTTTCGTGCTCGCTTCGCTCGCGCAGTGATAGCGCTCGCTGCGCTCCCGCAAACATTTGTTTTGTGTACTTTGCAGGTAATATTGCAGCATTTTTTGTATTTTAATAGCCACCTGCATCAAAACGAGGCCATAAATTGAAACAGTACAACCTTCAATAATCATAATGATTATTAACCTTAAAATAAGAGGATATCAAGTTAAACCTTTGTGTCATCAGTGTTAACTTAGTAGGTCATAAAAACTGTCAGAGTAATAAAGGGTCGTAAAATTTTTTCGCGCTCGCTTCGCTCGCGCAGAGATAGGGCTTGCTACGCTCGCACAGTGAAAGCGCTCGCTCCGGTCTCGCAAAGATTTGTTATATCTACTTTGTAGGAAACATTTCAGCAACTTTTGTATATTATAGCCACATGCATCAGAACGAGTCCATAAATTGAAACAGTACAACCTTCAATAATCATAATGATTTTTAACCTTATAAGAAGTGGATATCAAGTTTAACCGTAGGGTCATCGGTGTTGATGACAACTGTCAGGGTCATAAAAAGTCATAAAAAATGTTCGCTTTGAGTTCGACTTCGAGAGTCATCTATGGTGACTTGGCCTAAAAGATCATCGATTTAGACTTCAATGGTCATAAAAACACAAATAACGCGGGCGAAGCCGCGGGTAAGAAGAAATGTTTCAGGCACTGTTGTGTTGAGTCAAAAATTCAAACAGCACAACTTCGTATACCTAACGAAAATGATTAATGACTTTAACAATAGAGGATATTGAGTTCGACTTTGAGGGTCATCTATGATGACTTGGCCTAAGAGATCATCGATCTAGACCTCAATGGTCATAAAGACACAAATAACGCAGGCGAAGCCGCGGGTAACAGCTAGTTATTAATAAATCAATATCAACGCAATAGTCAACATAGCCACTAGCCATAATCAAGGTATACAAATTTGTTTATATTTTTTATCTCCATATCTCCGGAAATGATTATCAGATCTCAATAAAATATGAATAGGATAAAACCGGAGGCATAATCTCTCAAACAACAAAAGAACTTTTCAAATCGGTTAAGATTTGACGGAGTTCTAAGGTAACAAATATAAAAAGTCGAATTGAGAACCTCTTCCTTTTTTGTGAAGTCGGTTAATAATAGCTATTTTATTGTACAACACAAAAGCAGGTACGTACAGTATCGGTCATATTTGCAGTAGCAGTCTCACAAAGCAATAGCATGATAGCAAAATATGCACATACGACCTTCTTCTATAAAACATTTCGAACGTAACATTTTTTTTTTTTATATACTGGATAAGTAAGCGTTTGCCCACTACCTCACCTGATGTTAGGTGACGATGCGATCGACGATGTAGCACGCTTACCTAGAAGATACCTGTTCACTCGCGATTTGAACATAATGAAAGAAAGCGATGTACACCCATATATCGCACTCTTTCATTATGAACCAATTAGAAACAGCGCATGTATTCATTAGTAGAATAGCTAGACCAGTGTTGCTTCTTTTATCCAATATACAAATTATGAGGGTAGATTTGAAACAAAATGAATTGATGGCATAAATGTACGAACATAACATTGTCCTTCGGTGAACTTTGGCGGTGGTTTAAGTTTCGTTATTTAATAATTTAAAAAATCAAAATGCAAACAAATATAATTATTTAAGACCGCGAATATTGGGGCATTGCATAGAAATGGACTAAATAAATTATATTATCTCATAATATATAATGTGAAAGATATTGTTGAGTGGTACGAGTAAGTGGTGAGAAATCGTACTTAGTTATGAAAGTAAATTGTTAATAAAGTGTGTGTACGAACCCTAGGCTGGCTTAAGGATCGTAATTGAAAATAGTTTTAAATGCTAAAAAGTTTAATGTAAAAATTATAATATAAAGTGCTATGAAAACTAGGTGCTAGGTAATGTGCTAGGTGAGTACGCGACACGGCGCGGTCAATTGCGAACTAAATTAAAATAAGAAATGTATGTTGAGGTGCAGTTTGCTGACTTAGTCTAAATTACAATTAATGCGGTGAAAAGGTGAATGTACGATGCGTAGCTCGTACATGCTCCCAAGGGCAAAGGGTGGGAGAAACGAGGTGAGATAAAACTGATATAAGATTAAATTGATTTGCTAACTAAAAACTAGGTTTAAAGTCCCTAAGAAAAGTCATAATTTGATTTCCGTGGGTGAGGAGAGGAACTACGAGCGTATTTTCGCGGAATAACACATTTCACTACACCATCATCACCGATATCGACACTTTCACATTGCTCACTAATGTTTGTGATAGAAACTGGCGATCGTGCTTCATCTCGGTGTGTAGTCGTTGCTAGTGCTCGGCGCGGTGCCACCGGCGGCGGCACAGGTGCCTCGGCTCGCGGCTTCCGGCACCGTCTCCATGCTAGTATCACACCCACTATGCTGACAATACCCAGTATCGAGTAGATAAGGACGTAATGATGGACGTCATGGTAACTTATCTCGCTAAATACTGGAGCCTTCTCTTTCATCCGTTTTATATCATGTGCTATTGCATCTAATTCCTGATTTTTATCTGCTGTCTGGTTGATGGAATCCCATGGAATTGAAATGTTAATTATATCGTTAATGGGATCCAAATTAGGCGTGAAGATCATCGGCTTCGTTTTCAATACACTCTGATCGGCGTTATGAGCGTATATTGTGAACTTATTGTTTTTCATGAAACAACCATGACCTATGCTTATTATACCAGTGGTGTTTAGTGGTACATTTGTCATTTGATCCTCGCATACAATGCGAATCTGACAACGATTGCAGCAAAAGTATAGGTACCTATTTATGCACCTCAGTTCATTCCACTCATCGTCACATGTTAAAGTGCTGAATAGGCATTGCTTCGTTATTGGGTCAATGTCGCATAAACTGTCTTCCGATTTCATTTGGTATAATGGTTTCATTAAAAGGCAATAATATGTGTCACGGCTATAAAGACACGAGCTGACGTCATGCTTGCTAATCTTTAAATATGAATCCTTTGCTAAATTGACGGCGATCATTTCTGAAACAGGCATTATCTTTATACTGTGGGATTGATTGCTTTTAATCGGCACAGGAATTATGTTGTACATTTCATAGCTATCTCGGCTGGTGAGAGGCACAGATAATTCAAAAAGTAAACATTCTCGTAGCATTCTAGTCTTTACGTGTAAAAATTGATAGATATTGCCGAGATCTGTGTGAATGTTCTTAATGGGTAATGATAAATCTTTAGAAATTTGGCTTGAAATTGTGCTAAGTTCATTTCTTAGTTGTTGAGGTGAAATTAAATGGAAATTGAATCTTCCATGATAAACATCCGTAACTGTGTTCAACAGGATTTCTTGAATATTTTTCAGGTAATTTAACATATTGCTTGCGGTTATAGTACTCAAGATAAATTCTCCAATTAGCTTTAAATTATTAATTTCGGTGTTTTGTGAATTGACAGCGTTGTCGATGTCTATGAAATGACGATTGATTAATTTTCTCATTTTATCCATTTGTTGCTCAGATCTCTTTAGCAAATTGTACTCCGCTTCGATTACCGACGTTTGGTTTCGCCATAAGTTTGCTAAATGTTGTTGGTTTTTGCTCAGTAAGGTGATGTCTTTTTTATATTGTTCGGCGAATCTCGCGTCTAGTACTCCGAACAATGAATTAGCGACGTAACCGATACCGTCGATAAGACCTCGGCGGCGTCTCTCGGGTCGCTCGGGTCGGTCGGGTCGTAGTAGTCTAGTTCCGAGAAACTGTGACGTAATTGCATGACACTGGTGTCACAATGTGTTTTAGATTTAATGTTAGTACACAATGTATCTAGGCATTTTAGATATTGTTTAAATGCTTCGACACCTTGCCAGTATGGATCCATATGTATCGTATATGACAATTTTCCAATGATCTCGTATTATTTGCATGTTGCTTACTTTATCAAAGTATAGACCTTGCTTGGTTTTTAATGCAGTTGTGTTGTAAGCAGACTGAGATACTGTCAAAATGCTCATAAAGAATAAAAATGATAATGCTAACGTAAGGAAGTTTCCAAAGCCTTTTCTTGATCTACTCGGATTTTGATGCTGTTTCTTTGGTTCATGATTTGATTCTGTTTGTGCTTTGTTTTCAAGGTCGCAAGTAGGCGGTGCTGTGTCGTTATAATCATGAGTTTCAACTGGTAAAATGGATAACTTTACTACAGGCCGTTTTATGATGCTACTTTTTGTTTTTAATGATACGACCCGTACGAATCCATCCGCTCCGGGGTGTAATTCGACAACTCTCCCCATTGCCCATCTTCCAGCTGGTAAATTAGCGTCGTTGATAGTAACTAGATCCCCGACCTTGATAGTGCTTTGCGGTGTTTGCCATTTGCTTCTTGAAGTGATTTGTGTTAGATATTCAGTACGCCATCTTTTCCATATGTCTTGGAATGTTTTTTGTACTAAATGCCACCTTGTTCGAAGATCGTTCTCTGTTTCTAAAATATCTAGAGTCGGACCACCTGTTAGAAAATGCGCAGGAGTGAGGCAATTTAAGTCTTCAGGGTCTTCACTTAAAGGACAGAGGGGTCTCATATTGAGACACGTTTCCAACTGAGCCAACAGGGTCGACAGCTCTTCAAAGGTAAATTTTTGCTCCCCTATCACCTTTTTTGTGTGGTTTTTCAGACTTCTGACAGCCGCTTCCCATAGTCCTCCTGCTGATGGCCACGAGGGCGCATTAAAATGCCAAGTGATCTCCATTACTGTAATTTCATTTAAAAATTGCTCATTAAATACTGCGCACAACTCTTGATATTCTTTTTTCAGTGTTCGATCTGCGTTTTTATTTGAAAATTCAAACGATGACTGGAATATGAAGAAGTCGTCTTTGGGGCTCCAATATAAACCCAAAGTTTTTGCGGTGTGCTCGCATTTAAAAGTAAAAACTGGATCAACGGAATTCTGAGTGCTGGTATTATATATATAGTATTTAAAATTTCTGGTTCATTTGAGGACCACTTTCTCAATATGAAGCCACCTGCTTGGAGAAGTGCTTGTAATTGTAACACAGTCCTGGCGCCTTCTTCAATGGTATGTGACCCATAAATGAGGTCGTCCATGTAAAATGACTGTTCTACTATTTTTGCTGCCTCTGGGTGTTTTTCTTTTTCATCGGATGCTAGCCGTCGCAACGTCATCATCGCCAAGAAGGGAGCTGCTTTCATGCCGTATGTTACTGTGGTAAGTTCATATGTTTGTACAGGCTCGGCCGGTGAATCTCTCCAAACGATTTTCTGAAGCGACTGATCACATTCTTGTACATCTATATTTCGGAACATTTTTTCTATATCTGCTGTATAACCGTATTTAAATTGTCTCCATTTTAATATAAGGGATTGAAGGTCGTGCTGTAAGTTGGGCCCGGTGTGCATTAGGTCATTCAAACTTTTCCCAGTCGACGTCCTTGATGACGCATTAAATACCACTCGCAATTTTGTTGTCTCAGCTTGCACTCGATAGACACCGTGGTGTGGTAAGTAACAATCGACGGGTGTCTGATTACGTGACGCGGGCTTCATGTGACGTAATGATTTATATTCATGCATAAAGTCTCGGTACATATTTGCCATTTGAGTTTGTTTGCTTAATTTTAATTCTAAATTTCTAAATTGTGCTATTGCGGTAGGTTTCGAAGTGCCCAAATGTTCTTCGATATTTTCTTTGAGTGGTAATCTCACCGAGTACCTGCCATTTGGTTGACGTATGGTGGTTTCGTTGTAAAATTGTATGCAGTGCTGGTCTTCGGAAGACAAGTCAGCGTAATCGCCAACGCTCGTCTCACCGATATCTTCTATCTCCCAAAATTGCTTCAAATCTTCAATATTGTTTACAACGACATTACAGTGAAATGTTTTCATTGTTCCGCATAGTAACCACCCAAGTTGTGTTTGCTGTGCTATAGGTTCAGATATATCTTGACCTTTAATTATGCCTCCCATCATGATCTGAGAGTAAACATCTGCTCCAAACAATATATCGACTGGGCTGCTCACATTAAAATCTGGATCTGCTAATTTAATATTTTTTATATGTTCCCATGCTGGTTTTACGAACGTTTCATTCGGTAAGTTTTTAATTAAGTTATTCATAATAAGCACGTTACACGTAAACGTATAATTATTATAAATAGAGGTGCAAGTCACTGAAGTCTGCCCTTTGCAATTATTTTCTTTTTCTCCAACTCCAAAAATGACACCATGACATTTCTCTCTTTTTAACTTCAAAAGTTGAGCCGCTTTTTCAGTTATAATTGAAATTTGCGAGCCTTGGTCAATTAAGGCACGGAAGGCGTAAGCAGCGTAAACATTTACTTTTGCTGTTGCTAATAAAACCTGAGAGCATGCCTCACGTGCTACGGTGCTCACGTTTTGTTGGGGTGATTCATTCGAAGTTGATGGTGGTGTGGCGGTCTTATTGCCGAAGTATTTATTTGGACCTTTTTGATTATATGCTTCATGAAGAATGGTGTTGTGTTTTTGGGAACAGATTTGGCATCTTTTCTCTGAAGTGCAGTTATGATAATCATGTTTAAATAAGCAGTTGCTACATAATTTGAGATCAAATATAGTTTTACGTTTCACGTTATTAGGTAAGCCAGCGAATTTAGTGCAGTTGAATAGCCCGTGAAACGGAATTTTGCAAAGAGGGCAATAAAGTGTAGCCGGCGCGTCATTCGTTGCAGTGGTCAGCACCTTTGGTGCATTGGCATAGTTAAAGTGATTATATTTAAAATTATGTTTCTTCGTAGAATAAGATGTTGCAATTGGATTCTGCTGTATGTTAGATTTCGTAATGCTTCGAGTATGCTCTTGCTTGCGACGGTTTGATGCTTCCATGGATGTAAAATTATCTTCTAAAAAGTTCATATCATGAATCCTTTTAATTTGTGTAGATGATTTTTGTTGTAAGTTGGGCAAATCTAAAATGCTGTCTAAGTGTGAAGTGAAAATGAGCTTTGCGCTATTATACCGACGATTTAAAATCTCCCAGCATATGTCGTAATTATCATTGCTAATCGATAGGTGTTGAATCAGCCTCTCTGGCTCACCTTTCAATTTACATTTTAAAAATTGCATTTTCTGAGCATTAGATAAAGTGCAGTTTTTATGTATGGAGTCACTGAATAAATCTTTGAATGATAACCACTGATTATAATTACCGTGAAAAATGGGAATTTCTAATTGCGGTGTTATTTTTTCTGTATTTGCTGTCGACCACCTTTTCTCGTTTAAGCGATTTTTGAGATTGGTGTAAATATCTTCGTGCTTGCTGAATGCGATTTCATAGTCTTCATTCTCGCCGTTCAACTCACTATCGAGATCTACATGTAAGCTGTCAATTGCTGCCCAGCGAGACTGCAGCGATGCTAAAGCGTTATCGAACTGCCATGTTGTTTTTAATTTGTCTAACTCAATCTTTGCTACGTCTCTTGATAATGCCCTGAAATTGGCAGCTTGCTTCCGCAACATGTCGTCCAAGTGACTAGTAACGCCACGCGACTCCTGTATGTGCTGGACGGGAACTTCCTCACGAGAATGCTTCACCTGATATCTAGCACTCTCACTTTCAATCGTCTGTGTGCTAGGTGTGTGTGATTTATTCTTTAGTGAAGTTGAAGTTTCACCTTCAACCATAGCGACGAACGGTTTCTTTGCCTGCTGCTTCTCCACAAAACCTTGAAACTCTTCTGTGATAAGCGCTTTAACTGACTCATAGTACGCACTGGTTTGATCATATTCCTTATTTTTGAAATATTGATGCTCTCTGCTGAATTCGGTGCATATACGGTCATGGTTGTATTGAAAATTTCCCCAGTGTGAATCAAGAGTTTCCAATTTTCTACGGAAATAATCTGCTGTTTTCCTGCTTGCCCCATCTTTTTTGAAGTTGGTAGCTAATGATTTGATGGCATCCAAAATGTCAAGTTGACTAGTGTAAAGATCTTCCATGGTTACTCAAATTATGCGACAAACGAGATGAAGAAGTGAATAAAAATTGGAAATCTCTTACTTGAAAGCCGATGTTGATGCTGGTGCGGTCAGTGGGTTGCTAGGAGGGTGATACTGTACTGCTGGTGGCGAGATTGTTCTCAACCAGTGCTGGAGTGCTAGTCGCGGGCCTCTGTGCCCACTGCGGCTCTGCTACTTGCGAGTCTTCTGGCTCGCTGGTGCTGCTAGTAACGAGTCTCCTGACTCGTCGGTGCTGGAGTGCTAGTCGCGGGCCTCTGTGCCCACTGCTGCTCTGCTACTTGCGAGTCTTCTGGCTCGCTGGTGCTGCTAGTAACGAGTCTCCTGACTCGTCGGTGCTCTGCTAATTTGCAGGATGTATCCCACAAATCCTCAAACGGAGTGTACTCCACGATGCTAGTTCACCGGGAAACGGAACGTTGCACTACACGTATAACTTAGGTGACGAAACACTAATTGAGGTCACACGCGCAATGGTCCCGTCTCGACGGTAGACTCGAAGGACCAATATGTACGAACCCTAGGCTGGCTTAAGGATCGTAATTGAAAATAGTTTTAAATGCTAAAAAGTTTAATGTAAAAATTATAATATAAAGTGCTATGAAAACTAGGTGCTAGGTAATGTGCTAGGTGAGTACGCGACACGGCGCGGTCAATTGCGAACTAAATTAAAATAAGAAATGTATGTTGAGGTGCAGTTTGCTGACTTAGTCTAAATTACAATTAATGCGGTGAAAAGGTGAATGTACGATGCGATGCGTAGCTCGTACAGTGTGTTAATAAGATTTGGCGTTTTTCAGAAGAATTTGATACGTCATTACGGAAAATTTGCCGCGCACTCCATGGGGTTTAATAATGCAAAGGTGGGGAGCAAGAGACGAGAGATGTCCTGAGCAGCTGTAGTCTCCTTGGATGCAGTTTGAAAATTTACGTGGCAAATGTTGGGAAAGACATAATAAGTGCGAATATTGTGGTTTCGACGGCTTCTTATCTGCATTAAAAACAATAGAAGTCACGCGAAATATTCATTTAATAGTAGATATATAAATATATAGGCGATGTGCTGGATGTAATAATGTGTAATAAATAATTATGTAATTTGTGATTATAAAGTATTAAGCTTCAATCCTCTTTTTCTAGAGAAAATGAATGATTTAGCTTATAACCTCATATAATCAATAGGTAAGAGCAATTCTGAGATGCAACCAAAACAGTGTTATTATGTCAATGTAGAAAATTGTTAATAAAGACAGTTTTAATTTAATATATTATTGAATTAAAATAGTAGCATAAGTATTTCGATATATTGTAAATCAGTTCATTTAAAAACATTGCCGCTGTGTATTCATTTAAGATACCTATACAAATAAATATTTCCTCAAAAACTATTAATATAACATCACCGTGCTATTTATTTTATTTCACATATAACATAGATCGCCAATATACCTTTAATAGCTAAGTTTGTTAAAACAGATATAAAATAATACAAGCTATTGTGGTGTAGGCTAGTAGACATAGTTTAGATAATAGGTAGTATAACATTCAGCTCTAAGATCTATTATTTATGACAGTAATAAACCACCTTCGATCGTATACAGTTGTTACTATTTATAGTTACTCATGTAACATCCAAGCTCCCCTCAACGCATCAATAATAGATCTTAGAGCTAAATAGCCGGATTCACACCGGACGATTCAAAGTGCTCCAATCGCGCGCGGCATGGAGCGCGCTCCACGGAGCGTGAAGTGTAGACGTGCCGCGCGCGATCCATGTGCGCGGCGGAGGGTGCGCGCTCCCCGCCGCGTGCGATCCATTTGTTGTCGGTTTTTTGGTCAAACACAAAGGGGCCTCAGTCGCTGGCGCGCGCGGTCTGGACGGTTGTGATTTAGAATCGCGTGATCCGCCGTTATGGATAATTCGCAATGTATCCGTTTTATTTCCCTATATAGGGAGAATAAATGTTAATGGGATCCTAATGATACCAATTACACAATAGAGGTGTAAGAGAAGATGCCTGCCGGAAAATTAGTCGGCAAATGAACAATATTCCAACAACAGCACGTGTGACTCCATAGCCAGACAAAATTCAACTGATTCAGTATGGATCGGCAAGAGCGCGTTGGAGCAGCCAGTCAGGATCGCAAAAAAAAGCTGTTGGATCGACCTAGAACGATCCACGCTCCACGCATCACGATCTTGGATCGCGGGATCGCCGGTCCATTTTGGATCGTCCGGTGTGGATCTGGCTAATGTTATACTACCTATTATCTTTACTACGAGTATGTCTACTAGCCTACAACTACTACTAGCCTAGAAACGAGTGGAATATTGTTATCTATTTGATCTGACGCTACGTTTCATCTTTTTATTCATCTGTGGTCTGGCTAAGCATGCCATCTATGCCGTACTGACGTGTTATAGTTTGCGTTGGAACATTCGACAGAAATATCGTGCAGGCTACTATGAACATTGGGGTGCTACTGGACTATTGTCCCTCGATAGTACAGGTAAAAAAAGTGTTTTATATTATTGGACCATACAGTAGATTTTCTTAACGCTAAAATAGCAATATTTTCCAGACTATCTTGTTTTATTTATTTATTTTAATAGAATAAACCAAAGTAATACAGCGTATAGACGGTAGTGTTATGTATATATAAATGTAATATATAAACACCACTACACTAAAAGAAGATTATTTAAGTACTAGCTGTCCCCGCGGTTTTACCCGCGTAGACAAGACAATGTAATTTTAATCGCCCGCGCTTCCCGGCGCAACTGAGTAGTTGCGCCGGGAAGCGCGGGCGATACGACGTGCGTTGCCGCCATCCTAGCCGCTCCCAGACGATGACCTACGTATTAGGTTGAAACCTGGTCGGAGCACATCCGAAGTAAATACACGCGAACAAAAGCCGGTACGTTCACATTAAAATGAATAATTTTCGCGAAAACTTTCAAACTAAAGACAATGTAAACATAGTTCCCGTGAGAATATCGGGATAAAAAGTACCTTATGTGTGATTCCAGGGTCTAGTTCTAGACTATCTATAATATATCAAATTTCAGCTCAATCAGTTGAGTAGTTTTAGCTTGAAGAAGTAACAAACATAAAACATACTACACACTCACAAACTTTTGCATATCTAGTAGGATATATTCCTGTCAAATATGATAGCTGCAGCATCACTAAAACGGCCTTTTGAAAATCCTCACATTTGGAATGGTCAACTATTTATAAAAAAAATATTGTTAACAAAGTGGTTCTAAACTTAGATAAGTCTAACTTCAGGTAATAAATAAGTAAGACTGTTAATTATTTAAAAATAACTCCAATAGTCAACTTCACAAAGGAGTTTTTAAACCTGAATATACAGGATGCTACCATGAAAGTTGTTTATTAGTTACGGATGTTCGTAATTTCGAGACGCAAAGTGAATCTTGATGAAGTTTTCAGTGCGCATCTATCTTCAGTTCGCTGGATGTAACGAATGTTTCAAATTGCAATTAAAAATAAAACTCCCTCTTGCGAAGGTACCTTGCTTCCTACTCCGTTGTTCTTTTCCCCATTACTGTGGGTCGTGACCTTCTTCACCAGTCAGTCTATTCCTCACTATAGTTCGCCACTCAGGTATATCTAGGAGGGCCCGGTAAGTGGGAGAACGATCGGCTTTGATGCACCGTGCACCAATGGATTTTTCTATAGAAAAAATATTAGCTTTTTAGAAGCGCACATAAATTTTTCTATAGAAAAATCCATTTGTTGCATGGCGGGGTTTGAACTCGGTACCACGGCATCAAAGCCGACCGTTCTCCCAATTACGCCACCGGGCCCTCAAAACCATTAAAAATTATTGATGTAGGGTTGCCAGCTGTGCACCAAAATGTAAAAAAATGAAACAACAAAAACGTATACTGATCACAGTACATATTATCATGATCCAAATGGAACTAATCGGTTGTTTGTCTGACTTTCCAAGGAACAACGTAACCTAACCTAACTCTTTTAAATTTGCCTTGAAAGCCAGAAAACTGAAATCATGAAAAACGTCCACGGTCCACTCCATTGGTTTAATATTCATTACTACTATTCTACCATTTCTACCTGACCGCCCACAAGGCCTACCATTTTATGTAGCCTATCAAAAGGACAATACTTAAAAAGTTAACCGCTGTGTTATAATTTGTATTGATTTAGAGGTGACATGTGATTTTGAGAGTAGTTTAACAAACAAAAATACATATTTATTTCCTTATATAATTTTTAGTAGGCGGGTAATGGCATCGGCAGGGGCAAGAGTGTTAGTGTAAATGTCTATTAAAATAATTCCCATAGCCTAAATATTGACGCATGACGTCAAAATCATAGATGAACACCGATGGCCGCTTACTTTATACTATTATTTAAAGTTTACGTTACTATCGTAACGGTACGACCAACTTGGTGAAGAGTTTTACTGACTACTTTGTTTAGGCGTTCGTAATTATTGTTAGGCCGAGGTTTGTGTGAAAGATTTTTTAAACATTAAGTATGTTTATAATTATTTAAAACGGCTTTACACTCACGGGTTAAGATGTCGAAATGACTCCGACACGTTAAGTATGTTCTTTTTGAACAGGGCGGCGGTCACGGAGCTGACCTAGTACAATATAAATTCCTTGACACAGTATCTACTTTAACAAAATTTTAGTGCAAACAAGAGTACTGAAAAAACTTCGCTTGGCTTTACAAGAAACCATTATAAACTATTTTTTTCCTTACCTAGTCAAAAAAGTCAAAAGTCAAAGTATTTATTCAGTATATGGGCAAATTAAAAATTTGCACTAAAACACACGCATTTGCATTAAAACACATGTTTAATTCCCCTGATTAATGTAGGGATTGTCAACCGTACTATTACGTGTACCCGCAATCCAGTGGATGTTTCAGTACTTCAGACAATTTTTATCCAAAAAATTGTAAAATAATGAAACACAATAAATAAATAAATCGCAGACTAATTGCAGTACAAATGATATACCGAATGGAACTGATGGTCCGTCTATCAGCTGCATAATACCGTCGTAACAGGCGTCCAAAGACATATTTAACGTTGTACGAAGATCTCTGACATATTAGTCTTGTTCAGGATATTTATTGCCTACGTCCTTTGAGAAATTCTCCTGGACTAAAAAGTAAGATCTTCATATCAGTTTTATTATACGAACTGATTAAATAATCGGTGCGCCTCGGCCTGGAAAACTGAAAGTTGTACGGATAAAGTTGGCCGCTAAAGAGTAATTTCTTACACTAATAAGGCTTATACCTCAATGTAAAACCGTTACTCAGGTATTACTCAGGTATTACTCAGTTACTCAGGTAGAAAAAGCCCAATCCATTTGACGTGTTTGGCGTAGACAAGAAGGTCCTTTTTATTCAATCTGGCTACTATGAATTCAGTGAATTCACAGAGAAAACTGGACGAGATAAATAAAACATTTTTTTGTGGGCAAAAAATATATCAATTTTGTAAGGTACAACAACACAACATATGCAACACAAATAATGTATACTAAAATAATACGTTTTTGTGTAAATTTTTTTAGTTTTTCTCCTTTTTTTTAATATTGTATAGTCTAGCGTTTGACCACTATCTCACCTGTTGGTAAGTGTTGATGCGGTCGAAGATGGTAAGCATGCTAGGCCTGGAATGGGAACTGGCTCTCAAGGATAGCTGCCGGAACACATTAGATGTTTTAGTGACAGATTTTCTAACTTGAGGGTGGTAGCTGGCCAGGCGGACACTAGATAGTGTCCTACCACCATGCGGGGGTTGTTGGTTTCTCAACGATGTTTTCCTTCACCGGAGGGCCACTGTGAGAAGCGCACATAAATTTTTCTATAGAAAAATCCATTTGTGCACGGCGGGATTTGAACTCGGTACCACAGCATCAAAGCCAACCGTTCTCCCGATTACGCCACCGGGCTCTATCCTTGATGGTGGTAAGCTACTTTTTGGTGGTAATTCAGGCGGAACATCGATATAATATGCTCCTACCGCCTATGGACGAACACTCGTGCTAGGATTTGAACCCGCAACCCTCGTTTAGAACTACTTCTAACGTCAGTGCATTAGAACTACTACCTACGTACATAACACAAAACTTATTGAACTTAAAACCTTAATTTCTTGCGAACCTTAACTTACATGGCGAATAACTTTAATTTGTAACAGCTCGTATGTAAAATAACGAGATTTCACGATTTCAAACTTCAACGACGTCATCATCTACGTCATCGTTACCACAAAAACTGTAGCACGCTTACCATTAGGCAAACTTCTTTCTTGTATTATCATTAAAAAATCTCTTTTATAAAAAAAATATGTAGTTGTTTTAGTAAAAGCTCATCTTTTAAAAACGGCTTGAACTGATTAGTGTAAATATTTGTTAGCCGCATCTCATGAGTAAAGAAGGAAGTAAAGAAGTCCGCATTCTAGACAAAAAAAATTATAGGAAAATTCCGTTTTCTATGGATTTTTTGTATGAATTCCAGGTCTGAGTGGTAGACTAGTTACGTTATAAATATTATTTAAAATGTCATAAGAACACTATAGAAGGATTTAAGAAATAAGATAAAACATACGAAGCATTTCTATCTTTGTTTCTCGTAAAATACTTCCCTCGTAAAAAGGATAATATATCGCATACTCCGAGTTTGGGTAAAATTGTAAAAATTTACGATCGATCTTATTGATAAAGAAAATGTTATACGGAAAGCGTGAGAGATACGTCAAATATAGATTGGAAGGGAATAAAATATTGTTAAATTTGGGTAAGGCTATGATCACACTAGCCATGCTACATACACTCTTTTTCCATTGAGTCCGGCGAAGATCTGAACAAAACCTTATTGCTATTGCTTATAATTGCTTGCTTATGCTAGATGCTTATACACACAAAACGGCCAATAATAAGTGTAATGTCAATACACCTTATAAAACATAAATTATTTAAAAAAAAAACCGACTTCATAACTACAAACAGGCACTCAAAAGCGAAAAATAAATTACTTAATATAATTATTATAAGCGCTACCTACTTATCTATGTGAAGTCGGTGCCAGCCAAGTCTATTGGATCATCATCATCATCATCATCAGCCTGTATAAGTCCACAGCTGGACGTAGGCCTCTCCCAAGATGCGCCCTTAAGTCTATTGGATAGTAGATAGATACTATATATGTAGTAGTAGCAGTAGTAAGTAGGTAGATACATTTAGGTAGCATCTATCTACTACCTATTAGACTTGGCTGGCACCGGCTTCAAATAGATAAGTAGGTAGCGCTTATAATAATAAGTAATTTATTTTTCGCTTTTGAGTGCCTGTTTGTGGTTATGAAGTCGGTTTTATTTTTTTTGTAAAATAATTTATTTTACCCTCATGCATCTATAAAATTTCGTGTCTGGGCCGTTATACACTGACGGATATATACTTTGTGATAATTTCAAGTATGTACCTATTATGGTTAAGAAGATACAGATCTGTAAAGTGCGGACATATAGACACACACACGGCCGGACGGACGGACAACAAAGTCTCAAAAAGTGTTCATTCGGAACCCTAAAAAATTGACTTTAAATGCCGCGGTAGTGAAAATATTCACTAGTCATAATGATGTCATCAAGGTATCACAGGACAATGTCCAAAATGTGCCCTGTGCAATAAAAGCATCTGGCACGCACGATAATTAATTGTCGATTTTATTACAATCATTCCAAATACTTTTATAACACGGACTAGATGTATTCCAAAATAAATGTAAAAAATTATTATTTTCGATTATTAACATTAATTGCCGCCATATGGCCGACAGATACTACTGAATCACTCTACTACGTTATAAGAGTTGGCACTTCCCTACATTGTGATACCTACCCGAATTATGAAAGCACTGTGTAGCCAACCTAACAACGGAAAGTATTATTTACTTAGTAACTATTATTTAATATGTGGTATTATGCTTATATATTTTTTGCAGTGTTGGTTGGTACAAAGAACGTTCATAATTCTGAGTTATTTAATTATGTATGCAGTGTCGCGGGACTGATATGACCGCCATCTTCGCCAAATGTCATGTCTTGTCAAAAAATATTAACTAAATTTGTACCCTAACAAGACTTTTCCCGGTAGAACATTCCTGTGAAGACAAATTATTATTATATAATTTCTCCCCACCTTTGTTTCTATCTCGCTCACAGTAACCGTAAGAATATCTGTCAAAAACCAAACTCAACGTGAAGAAAGATGTAAAAACATTATTCAAAATCATATTTTTAGGGGTCCGTACCTCAAAAGGTAAAAAAAGGAACCCTTAGAAGATCACTTTCTTGTCCATCTGTCTGTCTGTCTGTCTGTCCGTCTGTCTGTCCGTCTGTCCGTGTGTCACCACCGATTTTCTCAGAAACGGGTAGACTTAGCAAGTTGAAATTTATACCAGATACAGAAGTCTATATAGGGTATACATACATAGTTAACGCCAATCAAGGTAGGCCTCTGAGTTATATGAGCGCTCATACAATATAGAGGTCTAGCCTAATTGGTACCAACCACTTTGCCGGTCTTTATTTAGTCTTCAAAAGTATATGCAATAGCAACCTCCATTGTGTATAATCTTCTTGGGACTCTTCTTCTAAAACCAGTACATTATCCTATGTTTGAGGTATTTATCTCCATATCTCTAGAGATACTAATCAGATCTCGATAAAATTAAAATGGGACCACCTCAGAAACATACCCTACCTATTAAAAAAATAATCAATTGAATCCGTTCACAATTGACGGAGTAATCGCGTAACATACACACAAAAAAAAAACATACAGACGAATTGAGAACCTCCTCCTTTTTTGTGAAGTCGGTTAAAAATAACTAAAACCCCTCTTAAAACCACAATTGTCAATCTTTTCGTCACAATGAACAAGTGTTGTACATTGTGACGCAACGATTACTACGAGTAACTATTCGAAAACTGTTCAACCAATATCATTATCGTCTTCCCACCCTTATCCCACTTAAGTGGGGTCGGTGTAACATGTCATTCTCTTCAGTTTCGGTCTATCCGCAGTCATTTCCGTATCCACTCCTTTTACACCCATATCTTCTATCACACAGTCCATCCACACTTTCTTCGGTCTTCCTCTTCCTCTATAGCCGTCCACTTTCATGTCCATTGTCTTTCTAGTTACGTGGACTTTACTTCTTGTCATAATATGTCCATACCAGGTTAGCATATTGCTTGTTAACTTTTCTGACACTGGTGCCACTTTCAGGCTTCCCCTCACATATTCATTCCGAATTTAATCCATTCTTGTGACTCCACAAATCCATCTCAACATTCGTATCTCCGCCACATGCAATCCCTTTTCATCCCATTAAAATAATTGTCATTCAACTTTAATTCAAATCATTCATTCAAATTCATTCAATCGAAACTATTTAACCAACAATTGATTTAATTCTTACACTCAAAATTGCAGGTATCAATAACTAAATCTAAACTAAATTTAGTTGTAAACAGTTGCAGTAACTCAAAACAAACAATTTAAACATTTTTTTTCAAGTTCATACGAGTATTGTACAAATCGGTTTAAACCGTTTTGAATGCGAGATTTGTTATTGTTTGTTTGCTTGCGCTTAAAGTTAATTGATGCCAAAGTAGAAGAGCATAAGATATGAATGTTACGATGTGAAAAACAACGAAGCTTTTTCAATAATCGTATCTTCGAGAAGAGAAACTCTCTCCGTCTAAATGGCCTTAGCAAAGAATTTGATTGGTGCGCGCCTAATTTTTATCAGGCGTGATTTTTATACGGTAGTGAGGCTCTAAGGGCCCACCGGTAGTACTCGTAGCTACCGTAGCAATTGCTATGGCGTTCTACGACGTCTACGAGTACACCGCTACTTTACTACGCTACTACGGCGTAGCTAATGGACATAATGGGCATAAAAACTCAAAAAAACTATAATTAAGGGAGGTAATGAGAATTTTATATGAATTAGAATATCATATTACATCGATGTTCCGCCTGACTTGCTACAAAAAAGTCATCAAAACACCATCAAGGAGAAAATCTGCCGCTATAACCTTGCGGTGTTCCGGCAGCACTTGTCGCAGCAGCCCTTGAGAGACAGAGTATTTTAGGCCTAGCGTATTCACAATTTTCGACCGCATACATCATTTGCAAATTACTCAAAGGTGAACAATACATCATCGACATTACTATAAACCTTACTAATGCTATACCACTTGAATTGAAACATTATCTTTTCGAACGAAGAACTCAGTATAAAATTCCCTATCAACTGGATCCCATTTCCCCACGCGTTATCCATTGAAGCGGGATAAGCGGTTATTTCCGTTTTACCTTAGATATCTACCTGTATCCCGTACCTCAGGAGCAAAAAGAAAGCTGCAATATTGCGAATAATCTTTCATAGCGTAGAATAGTTAGAAGCAGTTTGAACTTTAGAGCTGCGATTTTTTATCGATACTCGTTGGTAAAAAACATATACGATTAGTTACTTAAATCCTAAATCTGTGAGCTTAAACACGTTTTGAGTAGGATTCATAACTCATTTGATTCGAGATCATTGTAATCGACGGGGAAGTCAGTGTTATATAGGGGGGAGTCAGTCATTGTCATCCCGGGCCGGTAGTCTCTACATGCATAGCGATGAATTTCGAGCGATAATCATCGATACGAAAAAAGATACAGGTAACAATTGTCTAGCTGCATCTCGTTCTAGCAGACGTTTCGCTATCTATGTAGAGATTTCCACCCCAGGGGGGTGATTTGTATCGATGGGGAGTCAGTGTCATTCACGAGGGAGATTATGCCATCCACAGGAAAGTCATTTTCATCCACGGGGGAGTTATTGTCAACCACGGCAGGGTCAGTGTCATCTACAGGTGTGTCATTGTCATCCACTGGGTAGTCAGTGTCATCCACGGGTGAGATATTGTCATCCACGGGGAACTATTGTAATACACGTGGGATTTAGTATCATCCAGAGGGAGTTATTGTCATTCATAGGGGAGTCATTGTAGTCCACAGGGGAGTCAGTGTCGTTCACGGGAGAGCCATAGTTATCTACAAGGAAGATATTCTCATCAACGGGGGAATTATTATTATCATCGGGGGAGTCGTTGTCATTCGGATGGTAGTCTAATGACTACCATCTGAATGACAACGACTTCCCCGGTATTCACGATATTCACCAACGTATGTAGGCTTAGTTTTTAATCTTACACGTGATCCTACTAGTGGTAGAATTTAGCCGTGGCTCGAACCACAGATTCTATACTTGTCGTCAATCGGTTCTTCGAGTTCTCGCAAATACTAACCAGTTTAAAAGCCAAATTAAGATCGTGAGCTATATCCAGCGCCTCTTCTGTCTTAAGGTACGGACACACCGCAGCGTTCTGCGTGCGCGATCTAGGCGGCGATCAGATAGCGCAGTAGTATTTGTACCGAATGATTCACACCAAACGCGATCGCAAACAATTGAAAAGTACTGGGATCGCGCCCTCAGATCGCAGGACGCCGCGATGTGGCCGTACCTTTACAATTCCAGATAAGCACGATATGTACATTAAATTTAAAGTCCTGTCTTTCATTTTGGCTGATTTTATTTTTGGAAATAGATAAAGAAAATCATCTCTACTTTTACTCTAGAGCTTTTATTAAAGTCGATTAAAATACCGCTGTACCCATACACTTTATCAGCCCATCTCTACATTTCCCAGTGACCCAGATATGAAGTAGAACGGGTTCCCACGGCCACTAATGATTATATTATGATAAAAGGTCCGGTTCTTTGCAATAGACGACCTCTGCTTCACTGAATAGAATATACATTTTGTTTTTTCTTATTTTATATATTGTGATAGAAAATAAGTCTGATAAGATATAGTTTAAAACTACACTAAATTAGGTCCCGCTTCACGTGGATTCACTCACTCACGGAGGATTTTTAGGCTTGAAGTGTTTTACATTTATTTGGTTGGAGATTGCCAAAAGTCTATGATCTTGATACCCTACTATCAACAATAATCAACACTTCAACACTAATATTATAAATGCGAAAGTCAGTTTGTATATTTTTTTGTTTGTTTGGGAGTTCTTCACGGTCAAACGACTGGACCGATTTAGCTAAAATTTTACACAGGGATAGCCGGTATTATGGATTAGGCTACCTTATCACGCGGGCGAAGCCGCGAGGAACAGCTAGTAATATTATAAATAGTTAAGTTAAGTAACCCACCTTAGTAATACTTCACGGGCGGCAGGAGCAGCTGCAGACGCGGCCGAGGCTCTCAAACGGAGGATATACATAAGCATCGGCGACAACTATGCTTTTCTTCCGTTTTCTGTTCGAAACCATGGGCCCGTGGGTCAACAAGCACGTGGTTTTGTTAAGAGCTGTCCAGACGCCTAATCGATGTCTCCCATGACCAAAGAGCTGGCACTTACCTCGGGGAACGCATTAGTTTCGCCATTCAAAGAGATAATGTCGCCAGCTTTTTGGGTACTCTATGAACAGAAAGTGACCTGAATTTCATTTTTTATTTGTCGTTTTCTGTTTATTATTAGTCATAGTTAGTATTTAAGCGGCAATAGCACAATGGCTAAGGCGTCTGCCTGGCGATCGAAAGGTCGTGGATTCGATCCCCACCCATTGCACTATTGACATGAACCCACTCCAGACACATGCATATTTAGCTTAGTTGGAGGGGTTAACAAGAATACTAGTCAGGTGAAACCCAATGCTAGTAAGCTTTTAAGAAGAAAAAAAAGTTTTATAAAGTTATTAAATTGTAAACTTTTATTTAATATCTTTTAAAATTATCGGTTAGATTTTTCCTCGAAATAAATAATTTCATTCCGAAACTAAGTAAAAAAAAAGTTAAGTTAATATGCATTCTAGCGATAATCTAATACTATATGAATCTTTGTCCTGACATACTGACTGACTGACTCACTGACAGACAACGCACAGCCTAAACCGTTGGTCGTAGAGACTTGACATTTGGAGGGTATATTTGTCCTAGTACGTAGGGGTGTACTAAGAAAGGATTTTTCAAACTTCTGCCCTTAAGGGGATGAAATGGGGGTTCAAAGTTTGTACGGAGAAACATTATTAGATTGTCTTTTCTATCCGAAACTTCACACAAGAGCTTCAGTACAAAAATAAGTAAATACGTGTTTCAGGTTTTTTTGAAATTCCACCCCTAAGAGGGTAAAATGGGGTAACAAAGTGTGAAAATCAATATTTTTCTGATTGCGCTAAAACTTGGCATGCAGATAATTATTACAACGTTAGTTACCATTGAAAAAGGATTTTTCAAATTTCACCCCTGAAGGGGATGAAACGGTGGTTCAAAGTTTCTACGGATAAACATTATTAGTTAGTCTTTTCTATTCGAAACTTCACACAAGTGCTTCAGGACATAAATAAGTAAACACGTGTTTTAGGTTTTTTCTAAATTCCACCCCTAAGAGGGTGAAATGGGGTAACAAAGTCTGAAAATCAATATTGTTTTGGATTGCGCTGAAATTTGGCATACAGGTGGTTATTATGACGTTACTATCAGCTAAGAAAGAATTTTCTAAAATTCACCCCTTAAAGGGATGAAACGGGGGTTCAAAGTTTCTATGGAGAAACAACATTAGATAGTCTTTTCTATTCGAAACTTCACACAAGTGCTTGAGTACATAAATAAGTAAATATGTGTTTTGGTGTAAGTAAATATGGCTTTTTCGAAACTTCACCCCTAAGAGGCTGAAATGGGGTACCAAAGAGTGAAAAATCAATACTGTTTCGGATTGCGCTGAAATTTGGCATGCAGATAGTTATTACGACGTTAGTTCCCTTTGAAAAAGGATTTTCCAACATTCACTCCTGAAGGGGATGAAACGGGGGTACAAAGTTTGTATGGAAAAATAAGATTAGATAGTCTTTTCTATTCGAAACTTCACACAAGTGCTTGAGTACATAAATAAGTAAATATGTGTTTTGGTGTAAGTAAATATGGCTTTTTCGAAACTCCACCCCTAAGAGGCTGAAATGGGGTACCAAAGAGTGAAAAATCAATACTGTTTCGGATTGCGCTGAAATTTGGCATGCAGATAGTTATTACGACGTTAGTTCCCTTTGAAAAAGGATTTTCCAACATTCACTCCTGAAGGGGATGAAACGGGGGTACAAAGTTTGTATGGAAAAATAAGATTAGATAGTCTTTTCTATTCGAAACTTCACACAAGTGCTTGAGTACATAAATAAGTAAATATGTGTTTTGGTGTAAGTAAATATGGCTTTTTCGAAACTCCACCCCTAAGAGGCTGAAATGGGGTACCAAAGAGTGAAAAATCAATACTGTTTCGGATTGCGCTGAAATTTGGCATGCAGATAGTTATTACGACGTTAGTTCCCTTTGAAAAAGGATTTTCCAACATTCACTCCTGAAGGGGATGAAACGGGGGTACAAAGTTTGTATGGAAAAATAAGATTAGATAGTATTTTCTATTCGAAACTTCATACATATACGCAGATTTAAAACCTTTATAAAATCCAATTTAATGAAGAAATCGTACTATACAATAAATGACTATATGAATGACAAAAATGCTTGGCCTGAATGCCCCAAGCTCCAAGATATAATATAAATTGTATGATAATAGAATTACTTATTGTACATTAAACATTTATTTAATATGAATTAAAAAAAATGAATTAAAATAAGTGACAAGCCCCATAGAGTTTCTTGGTGTTTCTTCTCTGATGGGAGTACTTCCGAAACACCAGTAGATTCAACAGTCAATCAGTTTTCACCTTTTGTTTGCAGATCTAGGGTTGCCTGTTACGACGGTATTATGCGGCTGATAGTCGGACAATCAGTTCCATTCGGAACATGATTTGTACTGCAATTAGTCTGCGTTTTATTTATCTATTATGTTTCATTATTTCACAATTTTTTGGATAAAAATTGTCTGAAGTACTGAAACATGCACTGGGTTGCGGGTGCACGTAATGGTACGGTTGGCAACCCTACATTAATAAGGGGAATTAAACATGTGTTTTAAGTGTGACGTTCGACGTCTAGATGAAAGCTGAATGGCTCAATACCTTTGTTTTTTTTTTGTAAATTCAAAGCGTTATGTTTCTGTTATATCTATATTTTTTGTTGAATATGATCTATTTAATGTTATTTGACGTGTGTAAGTGCTAATTTTTAATTTGCCCATATACTGAATAAATGCTAAAAAAAAAAAAAAAAAAATACAAGTGCTTCAGTACTAAAATAAGTAAATACGTGTTTCATGTTTTTTTGAAATTCCACCCCTAAGAGGGTGAAATGGGGTAACAAAGTGTGAAAATCAATATTGTTTCGGATTCCGCTGAAATTTGGCATGCAGATAGTTATTACGACGTTAGTTTTCTCTGAGAAAGGATTTTCCAAAATTCACCCTGAAGGGGATGAAACGGGGGTTCAAAGTTTGTATGGAAAAACAATATTAGATAGTCTTTTATCTCGAAATTTAACACAAGTACTTAAGTAAGTACATACGTGTTTTAGGCTTTTTAAAAATTCCACCCCTAAAAGGGTGAAGTGGGGTAACAAAGTCTCAAATCAATATTGTTTCGGATTGCGCTGAAATTTAGAAGGGAGTAGGAGTAGTTTTAAGGAATTAAGGGGATGAAGTGGGGGTTCAAAGTTTGGATAGTCGTTTTATTCTACATTTCACACAAGTACTTCTGTAAATAAATAAGTAAATACGAGTTTCAGACTTTTTCAAAATGCCACCCTAAGAGGATAAACTGGGGTAACAAAGTCTAAAAATCAATATTGTTTCGGATTGCGCTGAAATTCAGAATGCAGGTAGTTATTATGACGTAGGTATCCGCTCAGAAATGATTTTCTGAAAATTCTTCCCGGATACGGAACGGGGATTCAAAGTTTGTATGGCGAAACAAGATAGGATAAAGTACGTGTTGTAGGATTTTTCGAAATGGCGTAGGTAACAAAGTCTGTAAATTTAGGTTTTTAGGGTTTCATAAATATGAATCCCGAATTGCTTTAGTCACGCGATAACATGAAAATGGGTGAACCGATTTGGCTAATTCTTATTTAATGTGTTTAATGATAGAATCTTTTTTACAAAAGAAAAGTTTTAAGTAAATAAAAGAAGGTTTTAACGCGGGCGAAGCCGCGGGACACTTCTAGTCACATTATATAAACAATTACGCACGAGCAATTCATTATTCTGTAGTACGAATTAATTATATTATTATATTTATATTATTTAATTAGTAATTTCAATATACTATCCCTTGAGTGTAGGTCAGGTAATTAATAAATACGAATATACTTATAAGATAATTCTATAATTTCCATAAACAAACTAATATGTATGGGCTAGGCCGAATAACCGGTTATTAACCTACCTAAATATTTGTATATCAGCGGGATTAAGTAGAATATCTGCACAAAGCACTTTTGGTCTTGAGATAAATATTCATTGGACACTCCTTTCTTGGAATCTTCCGTATTACAGAGTATGCAGGGTTAGAAACTTATTAACAGTATGGAAAACTTTGTAAAACTGTTTGCAACAGATATCAACATCAATGCTATAAATGCGAAAGTCAGTTTGTTTATTTGTTTGTATGGGACTTCTTCATGGTCAAACGGCTAGATCGATTTAGGTGAAATTTTGCACAGGAATAGTCAGTACAATGAATTAGGGTATAAGGTACTTTTTTACGCAGGCGAAGCGGCGGGGCACTGTTAGTAATATATATCTAGGCCTAGCGTGTTCACCATTTCGACCACATCATCGCTTACCACCGGGCGAGATAGTGGTCAAAACGATAAGTCCATAAGATATAAAGGAAAAAAATATTAGAAATTCTGAAAGACGAAACTAATTGCGAGTAAATAGTAATCTAGCCTATAGTTTATTATAGTTTACCGATCATTTACTTTTTAACAGATTTCAAATTAAGAAGAAGTTTTCAATTAGCTTGTATATTTTTATATTTGTTAAAAACACGTTATTTGTAACCCCCGACCCCGTTAAAAAAGATGCATTCGAATCGGTTCACAATTGACGGAGTAATAGCGTAACATACATACAAAAAAAAACACAGACGAATTGAGAACCTCCTCCTTTTTGGAAGTCAGTTAAAAATATCTTAAACTAGGTATGCCCCGCGGCTTCGAAGTATTTTATAGCCTAATCGATAGTACCTACTGGCTATCGCTATAGAAAATGTCAGCTAAATCAGTCCTGCCCTTTGACCGTGAAGAAGTCCCAAGCAATTTAAACATACTGAATTTCGCATTTATAATATTGGTGTTAATAAACTCGTAGGCTACGAAACCTACATTATTAGGTTTGGAGGCCAAATTAAAATGACCCGACTTGGTCATGAGAGTTGCCTAACGGTGCAGTGGAATGACGTGCAAAATTATGTTGTACGTGCCACAATTTAGTTGTGTGTTTGACTACTTCTGGTGATAAGCAATGATGTAGTCGAAGATGGTGAACACGCTAGGCCTAAAATCAACACCAATATTATAAATGCGAAAGTCAGTTTGTTTATTTGTTTGTTTGTTTGTTTGTTTGTTTGTTTGGGACTTCTTCACGGTCAAACGGCTTGACGGATTTGTCTGAAATTTTGTACAAAGATAGTACATAGGGCAGAATAGGATATAGGATACTTTTTTTTTGGCTATCGAGTCAGGGGGTCCAGATATTTTTAATTGAATTTTGTAAATATGAGACTTCTTCTCGAATAAATGGCTTGACCGATTTGCCTGAAATTTTGTATGAATACATGTCATAGGGCAGAATAGGACATAGGATACTTTTTTTCTGGCTGTCGAGTCAGGGGGTCCAGATATTTTAAATTGAATTTTGTAAATATAAAATCTCTTCTCGAATAACCTGAAATATTGTATACAGATAGTTCATAGGGTAGAATAAGATATAGGACACTTTTTTTCTGGCTGTCGAGTCAGGGGGTCCAAATATTTTTGACTGAATTTTGTAAATATAAGACTGCTTCTCGAATAAACGGTTAGACCAATTTGCCTGAAATGTTGTATGAATACATGTCATAGGGCAGAATAGGATATAGGATACTTTTTTCTGGCTGTCGAGTCAGGGGGTCCGGATATTTTAAATTGAATTTTGTAAATATAAAACCTCTTATTGAATAAACGGTTTGACCGATTTGCCTGCAATGTTGTATACAGACAGTTCATAGGGTAGAATAGGATATAGGATACTTTTTTTGTGGCTCGAGTCAGGGGGTCCAAATATTTTTAATTTAATTTTGTAAATATAAGACTACTTCTGAAATAAACGGCTCAACCAATTTGCCTGAAATTTAGTATGAATACATGTCTTAGAGCAGAATAGGATATAGGATACTTTTTTTCTGGCTGTCGAGTCAGGGGGTCCAGATATTTTAAATTGCATTTTGTAAATAACCTTTTCTCGAATAAACGGCTTGACCGATTTGCCTGAAATGTTGTATATAGACAGTTCATAGGGTAGAATAAGATATAGGACACTTTTTTCCTGGCTGTCGAGTCAGGTGGTCCAAATATTTTTAACTAAATTTTGTAAATATAAGACTTCTTCTCGAATAAACGGCTAAACCGATTTGCCTGAAATGTTGTATGAATACATGTCATAGGGCAGAATAGGATATAGGATACTTTTTTTCTGGCTGTCGAGTCAGGGGGTCCAGATATTTTAAATTTAATTTTGTAAATATAAGACCTCTTATCGAATAAACGGCTTGACCGATTTGCCTGAAATGTTGTATAAAGACAGTTCATAGGAAAGAATAGGATATCGGATACTTTTTTTCCGGCTGTCGAGTCTAGGTGCCCAGTTTGGCAAATGTGTGGCCTACTCTCGGTCAAACGGGTTAACCTTTTTAGCTGAAATTTTGTACACAGACAGTCAATACGACATAGAAGGACAACGAATACTTTTTTTTGGCTGGCAATTCTAGCGGGTGTCTAGATTTTTATAATGGAATTTTGTGAATGTGTGGCCTCTTTTCGGCCAGACGGCTTGACCGATTCAGATGAAATTTTGTACAAAGAATAATAGTATAGTATATTATAGGGCATAAAAGGGCAAGGAATACTTTTTTCGGAAATTAAGTGTGGGTGCCTTTATTTTTTGTTAACTTTACATAGACTTTGCATAATCATAAAAGTTTGACCTTAGGTCCATCTATAATGACTAAACTTAATATGTGTCCTAATAAGGCCATAAAACTGTCAGGGTCATTAAAAGTCATCAAAATTTACGCGATAGCTTTGCTTGCCCAACGTGTTTTATCTGCTTTGTGGGAAGTATTTCAGAAACATTCGTGTTAACAGCCACAATTAACCTTAGGGTCATAGGTGTTGACTTAGTAGGTCATCAAAACTAAAACTGTCAGGGTCATAAAAAGCCGTAAAAATGTTTCGCGCTCGCTTCGCTCGCGCATTGGTAACGCTCGCTGCGCTCGCGCAAACATTTGTTTTGTCTACTTTGTAGGTAATATTTCAGCATTTTTTGTATTTTAATAGCCACATGCATCAAAACGAGTCATAGATTAAAACAGTACAGCCTTCAATAACGATAAAGATTATTAACCTTAAAATAAGTGGATATCAAGTTTTACCTTAGGGTTATCGGTAATGACTTAGTAGGTCATAAAAGCTGTCAGGGTCATAAAAGGTCGTCTAAATTTTTCGCGCTCGCTTCTCTCGCGCAGTAATAGCGCTCGCTGCGCTCGCGCAAGCATTTGTTTAACCTACTTTGCAGGTAACATTTCAGCAAGTTTTGTATTTTAATAGCCACATGCATTAAAACGAGTCATAAATTGAAACAGTACAACCTTCAATAATCATAATAATTATTAACTTTAAAATAAGTATCAAGTTTAACCTTAGGGTCATCGATGTTGACTTCGTAGGTCATCAAAACTAAAACTGTCAGGGTCATAAAAAGCCGTAAAAATGTTTCGCGCTCGCTTCGCTCGCGCATTGGTAGCGCTCGCTGCGCTCGCGCAAGCATTTGTTTTACCTACTTTGCAGGTAACATTTCAGCAAGTTTTATATTTTAATAGCCACATGCATCAAAACGAGTCATAAATTGAAACAATACAACCTTCAATAATCATAATGATTAATAACATTAAAATATGTGGATATCAAGTTTAACCTTTGTGTCATCAGTGTTGACTTATTAGGTCATAAAAACTGTCTGGGTCATAAAAAGTCGTAAAAAATTTTCGCGCTCGCTTCGCTCGCGTAGTGATAGCGCCCGCTGTGCTCGTACAAGATTTGTTAAATCTACTTTGTAGAAAAAATTTCAGCAACTTTTGTATTTTTATAGCCACATGCATCAAAACGAGTCATAGATTGAAACAATACAACCTTCTATAATGATAAAGATTATTAACCTTAAAATTAGTGGATATCAAGATTAACCTTAGAGTTATCGGTGTTGACTTAGTAGGTCATAAAAGATGTCAGGGTCATAAAAGGTCGTAAAAATTTTTCGCGCTCGCTTCGCTCGCGCAGTAATAGCGCTCGCTGCGCTCGCGCAACCATTTGTTTTATCTTCTTTGTTGGTAATATTTCAGTTACTTTTATATATTAATAACCACATGCATCAAAACGAGTCATAAATTAAAACAGTACAACCTTCAATAATCATTATTGTTGTTAACCTTATAATAAGTAAATATTAAGTTTAACCATTGTGTTATCGGTGTTGACGTAGGAGGTCATTGAAACTGTCAGGGTCATAAAAAGTAGTAAATAAATTTCGCGCTCGCTTCGCTCGCGCAGTTATAGCGCTCGCTCCGCTCGCACGAGCATTTGTTATATCTACTTTGTAGAAAACATTTCAGCAACTTTTGTATTTTAATAGCCACATGCATCAAAACGAGTCATAGATTAAAACAGTACAGCCTTCAATAACGATAAAGATTATTAACCTTAAAATAAGTGGATATCAAGTTTAACCTTAGGGTTATCGGTAATGACTTAGTAGGTCATAAAAGCTATCAGGGTCATAAAAGGTCGTCTAAATTTTTCGCGCTCGCTTCTCTCGCGCAGTAATAGCGCTCGCTGCGCTCGCGCAAGCATTTGTTTAACCTACTTTGCAGGTAACATTTCAGCAAGTTTTGTATTTTAATAGCCACATGCATTAAAACGAGTCATAAATTGAAACAGTACAACCTTCAATAATCATAATAATTATTAACTTTAAAATAAGTATCAAGTTTAACCTTAGGGTCATCGATGTTGACTTAGTAGGTCATAACAAATGTCTGGGTCATAAAAAGTTATAAAAAAATTTCGCGTTCGCGCTAGCACTTCTTTCATTAACTTTGTAGGTAATATTTCAACATTTTTTGTATTTTAATAGCCAGCCACATGCATCAAAACGAATTTATAAATTGAAACAGTTCAACCTTCAATAATCATAATGATTATTAACATAAAAATAAGTGGATATCAAGTTTTACCTTTGTGTCATCAGTGTTGACTTATTACGTCATAACAACTGTCAGGGTCATAAAAAGTCGTAAAAATTTTTCGCGCTCGCTGCGCTCGCGCTGTGTTAGCGCCCGCTCTGCTCGCGCAAGCATTTGTTATATCTTCTTTGTAGAAAACATTTCAGCAACTTTGTATTTTAATAGCCACATGCATCAAAACGAGTCATAGATTAAAACAGTACAACCTTCTATAATGATAAAGATTATTAACCTTAAAATTAGTGGATATCAAGATTAACCTTAGAGTTATCGGTGTTGACTTAGTAGGTCATAAAAGATGTCAGGGTCATAAAAGGTCGTAAAAATTTTTCGCGCTCGCTTCGCTCGCGCAGTAATAGCGCTCGCTGCGCTCGCGCAACCATTTGTTTTATCTTCTTTGTTGGTAATATTTCAGTTACTTTTATATATTAATAACCACATGCATCAAAACGAGTCATAAATTAAAACAGTACAACCTTCAATAATCATTATTGTTGTTAACCTTATAATAAGTGAATATTAAGTTTAACCTTTGTGTTATCGGTGTTGACGTAGGAGGTCATTGAAACTGTCAGGGTCATAAAAAGTAGTAAATAAATTTCGCGCTCGCTTCGCTCGCGCAGTTATAGCGCTCGCTCCGCTCGCACGAGCATTTGTTATATCTACTTTGTAGAAAACATTTCAGCAACTTTTGTATTTTAATAGCCACATGCATCAAAACGAGTCATAGATTAAAACAGTACAGCCTTCAATAACGATAAAGATTATTAACCTTAAAATAAGTGGATATCAAGTTTAACCTTAGGGTTATCGGTAATGACTTAGTAGGTCATAAAAGCTATCAGGGTCATAAAAGGTCGTCTAAATTTTTCGCGCTCGCTTCTCTCGCGCAGTAATAGCGCTCGCTGCGCTCGCACAAGCATTTGTTTAACCTACTTTGCAGGTAACATTTCAGCAAGTTTTGTATTTTAATAGCCACATGCATTAAAACGAGTCATAAATTGAAACAGTACAACCTTCAATAATCATAATAATTATTAACTTTAAAATAAGTATCAAGTTTAACCTTAGGGTCATCGATGTTGACTTAGTAGGTCATAACAAATGTCTGGGTCATAAAAAGTTATAAAAAAATTTCGCGTTCGCGCTAGCACTTCTTTCATTAACTTTGTAGGTAATATTTCAACATTTTTTGTATTTTAATAGCCAGCCACATGCATCAAAACGAGTTTATAAATTGAAACAGTTCAACCTTCAATAATCATAATGATTATTAACATAAAAATAAGTGGATATCAAGTTTTACCTTTGTGTCATCAGTGTTGACTTATTACGTCATAACAACTGTCAGGGTCATAAAAAGTCGTAAAAATTTTTCGCGCTCGCTGCGCTCGCGCTGTGTTAGCGCCCGCTCTGCTCGCGCAAGCATTTGTTATATCTTCTTTGTAGAAAACATTTCAGCAACTTTGTATTTTAATAGCCACATGCATCAAAACGAGTCATAGATTAAAACAGTACAACCTTCAATTATGATAAAGATTATTAACCTTAAAATAAGTGGATATCAAGTTTAACCTAAGAGTTATCGGTGTTGACTTAGTAGGTCATAAAAGCTGTCAGGGTCATAAAAGGTCGTAAAAAATTTTCGCGCTCGCTTCGCTCGCGCAAGTATTTGTTTTATCTTCTTTGCTGGTAATATTTCAGTTACTTTTGTATATTAATAACCACATGCATCAAAACGAGTCATAAATTAAAACAGTACAACCTTCCATAATCATAATAATTATTAATCTTAAAATTAGTGGATATCAAGTTTAACCTTTGTGGTATCGGTGTTGACTTAGGAGGTCATAAAAACTGTCAGGGTCATAAAAAGTCGTAAACATTTTTCACCGTCGCTTCGCTCGCGCATTGATAGCGCTCGCTACTCTCGCGCAAGCATTTGTTTTATCTACTTTGTAGGTAATATTTCATCATGTTTTGTACTTAAATAGCCACATGCATCAAAACGAGTTTATAATTTTAAACAGTTCAACCTTCAATAATCATAAATATTATTTACCATAAAATAAGTGGATATCAAGTTAAACCCTAGGGTTATCTGTGTTGACATAGTACGTCATAAAAACTGTCAGGGTCATAAAAGATCATAAAAAAAATTTGCGCTCGCTTCGCTTGCGCAGTAATAACGCTATATAGCATATAATAGCGTGTTTTAACAGCCTCATGCATTAGACTGACTCAAATACTTAAACAGCAAAACATGGTAAACCTTGCTTAGGTTTACCAAGTAATGATTAATGCCTTTAACAATAGACGATATCGAGTTCGACCTAAGAGTCATCTACAGTGACTTGATTGTTAGGTTATAAAACTGTCAGGGTCATAAAAAGTTATAAAAATGTTTGCTCGCGCAGCTATTTACCTTAATTATTTTGTAAGAAATGTTTCAGGAACCTTTGTGTTGAGTCAAACAATTAAACAGCACAACTTCGTATACCTAACCAAAATGATTAATGACTTTAACAATAGAGGATATTGAGTTCGACTTGGGGTCATTTATGGTGACTTGGGCTAAGAGATCATCGATCTAGACCTCAAAGGTCATAAAGACACAATAACGCGGGCGAAGCCGCGGGTAACAGCTAGTTGTCTATAGTTTCACGTACTGTAGGTTAGACGTAATCGCTTATCATCAGGCGAGCGCTTTGATTGTCATTCTACCTGATAACATAAAGAAACCTTTAAAATTATAGTTAGCGTGTGATTGGACTTTATGCATTTGTCAGGGCAACAGACGCAGATTTTTCTTTTACAGTTTCTGAAGTGAAAACTTCTTAAGGCACGTTGAGCACTTTTAGGGTGAACCCAAATCATGGAATTCGCGTCATCGTCACCGATATGATGATATACTGCATTTTGTTCACCCAAAAAGTACACAATATGTGTACTTTTTGGGTGAACAAAAAGCGTGAAAGTCGCGTCATCGTCACCACACGCTTCCCATGAGCTATATACTGGGTATCTCGACGATACAATTCACAAGTTACTAAGTTTTCACTTCTATCGGCAGTCCCCAAAGACTGCCCCGCATTTTTTTTTTAGGGTTCCGTACCCAAAGGGTAAAACGGGACCCTATTACTAAGACTCCGCTGTCCGTCTGTCTGTCTGTCTGTCTGTCTGTCTGTCCGTCTGTAACCAGGCTGTATCTCATGAACCGTGATAGTTAGACAGTTGAAATTTTCACAAATGATGTATTTCTGTTGCCGCTATAACAACAAATACTAAAAACAGAATAAAGTTAAAAATAATAGAGGGTCCCCATACAAGAAACGTGTTTTTTCGGCATTCACGCCATCTATGAACGCTTAGTTAGGTAAACGTCCCATAGATGGCGTTATATTGAAATGTCGATCCCTAACTCCTTTGTTAGACGTTAGATGGCGTTATAAGAAATAAAATGTTTATTAATTATTATTTTTTGCTGGCGAAAAATTATAGTGGTATTTTTTGCTCGATCTTATAAAATACTGTAGTGTGGTACGGAACCCTACTAGTGCGAGTCCGACTTGCAATTGGCCAGTTTATTATAAGACAATGCGTAATCGGTTCCTGTCATGCGTTTTACTTGACCTGCTACTTTATATAATACGAAAACATATCAAGAACTTTTACTGCACAATGATAATGTATAGCAAAGTCCTGGAATTACTGAATAATTCATTCGGAAGGCTCCTCCGCGAAATTAAAAGTGACTTGTAGCGAGTCCGACTTGCAATTGGCCAGTTTATTATAATACAATGCGTAATCGGTTCCTGTCATGCGTTTTACTTGACCTGCTACTTTATATAATACGAAAACATTTCAAGAACTTTTACTGCACAATGATAATGTATAGCAAAGTCCTGGAATTACTGAATAATTCATTCGGAAGGCTCCTCCGCGAAATTAAAAGTGACTTGTACTTAGAATGGAGTTCTGGTATTGGATTTAATTCGGTTGGTTAATTCGTTTTGTCGATGTCGCCATTGTATGGGTGTTGTGGTAAGACGGATTTAAACTTCTTCATTATTGAGTGCTTATTGTGCCAGTGGGCTGAATTGATTGTTGATTTTTTAAAGACGCTAACGGATATTGCGAGGCTGTCAAAGGGACATTGTTACCCAAATGGGTAACAATGGCTAGCATTACAATGTTACCTAAATGGGTAACAGATGGGTAACGTTACAATGTTACCCATAATGTAACAAACGCAGATGCGTTCATAAAGTTAACCCGTGATTTGAGTGATCCCAAATGGGTGACCACCAGCGGCACATTCTTTACTCATGTGCTAGTGGTAGGCCTCAACCGAGGGCCGAGTTCCCACCGAAAAAAGACTCGGTTCGCCGAGTTCCGGCATGATGTTCGGTGCCAGCCAGTTTAGAAGCCAAGTCGGAATAGTTGCGCAATTTAGATTGGACTACAGTCAGCAATCTAGCACCTCGTCTCAGGGCGGGGGCACACGATGCGTTGCGGCGCCGCACCGCAAAGATTTCACCGTGTCAGTGGGCACACGAGCGGTGCGGCGCCGTAACGTTGTTATGTCGCAGCGGCGCCGTAGCACCGTTGGACAGTCTGTTAATGAAAATGGATCGTAAAAGACGTCTATTGTTGGCCCTACTATTACGAGTCTATATCAATAACATCTAGGTTGGCACTCATTTTTTAAAACCTCAATCACAATAAACAAAAATACTTAGAAAAAAAATCGAAACGAGCGAGCGTGTGTCCTTCCTTGTGACGCAAAACATCTGAGCGGTGCCGCTCCGACGTCGCCCATCCCCGCCTCGTCTTGGTGGTTGCAAGTCCGGTGCGGCGCCGGAGCGCATCGTGTGACATGCCACAGATATTTCTATGTAAGACGACGCAGCGACACCGCTCCGGCGCCGCACCGCCGCCGCAACGCATCGTGTGCCCCCGCCCTCACTTGCCGACTACTATTTTCTGACCAGCACATAATAGCATTTAGTGCATGAGTGACACCTCCAGTGTTGAAAGTTTAATGGTTCAGTGGCTCAGTGGGAGAATGGTCGGATTTGACGCTAGAGGTAGCGAGTTCGATCCCCGCCGTGCACCAATGGATTTTTCGAATTCGATTTTTTGAAATCAAGCAATCCACTAATTTCGTCGTAACGATACTTCGCACCGTGGCTTAATTGGCAAAGTACCGGAACATGTTATTCCGGAGGTTGCGGATTCATGTCGGTACGATGAAATTTTGGATTGTGTTTAACAACTTACAAAAATATAAAGTGTGTAACACTTCAAAGAAACATAATATAAGGGTATAACTTCCCAAATGGTCCCATTTATATTTCATTGAGATCTGACGATATCTCAAGAGACATGGAGATAAATACCTCAAAATTGGTACTGAAAATGACTAGCGCGGCATTTGAAGTCGGTTCTTTTAGTTTTTTTTAACAGACTTCAAAAAAATTAGGAGGTTTCTCAATTCGACCGTATATGTTTTTTTTTATGTTTGTTCGCGCATAACTTTTTCGTTTATGAACCGATTTTGATTATTATTTTTTGTTGGAAAGGAGATATCCCAAGTGTGGTACCATGGTAATTTTATCGAGGTCTGATAATTACCTTCCGAGATATGAAGATAAACACCTCAAATATGGTACTGAAAATTAATAGCGCGGCATTGAAGTAGCTTCTTTTTTAGTTTTTTTAACGATCTTATTATACGATCTTATTTGCATCATCGTCATCAGCCGTAGTCCACTGCTGGACGTAGACCTCTCCCAAGATGTGCCACTGAGCCCGTTCTTCTTGTGTCTTATATATATATATATACTAGCTGTTACCCGCGGCTTCGCCCGCGTTATTGTGTCTTTATGACCTTTGAGGTCTAGATCGATGATCTCTTAGCCCAAGTCACCATAAATGACCCCAAGTCGAACTCAATATCCTCTATTGTTAAAGTCATTAATCATTTTGGTTAGGTATACGAAGTTGTGCTGTTTAATTGTTTGACTCAACACAAAGGTTCCTGAAACATTTCTTACAAAATAATTAAGGTAAATAGCTGCGCGAGCAAACATTTTTATAACTTTTTATGACCCTGACAGTTTTATAACCTAACAATCAAGTCACTGTAGATGACTCTTAGGTCGAACTCGATATCGTCTATTGTTAAAGGCATTAATCATTACTTGGTAAACCTAAGCAAGGTTTACCATGTTTTGCTGTTTAAGTATTTGAGTCAGTCTAATGCATGAGGCTGTTAAAACACGCTATTATATGCTATATAGCGTTATTACTGCGCAAGCGAAGCGAGCGCAAATTTTTTTTATGATCTTTTATGACCCTGACAGTTTTTATGACGTACTATGTCAACACAGATAACCCTAGGGTTTAACTTGATATCCACTTATTTTATGGTAAATAATATTTATGATTATTGAAGGTTGAACTGTTTAAAATTATAAACTCGTTTTGATGCATGTGGCTATTTAAGTACAAAACATGATGAAATATTACCTACAAAGTAGATAAAACAAATGCTTGCGCGAGAGTAGCGAGCGCTATCAATGCGCGAGCGAAGCGACGGTGAAAAATGTTTACGACTTTTTATGACCCTGACAGTTTTTATGACCTCCTAAGTCAACACCGATACCACAAAGGTTAAACTTGATATCCACTAATTTTAAGATTAATAATTATTATGATTATGGAAGGTTGTACTGTTTTAATTTATGACTCGTTTTGATGCATGTGGTTATTAATATACAAAAGTAACTGAAATATTACCAGCAAAGAAGATAAAACAAATACTTGCGCGAGCGAAGCGAGCGCGAAAATTTTTTACGACCTTTTATGACCCTGACAGCTTTTATGACCTACTAAGTCAACACCGATAACTCTTAGGTTAAACTTGATATCCACTTATTTTAAGGTTAATAATCTTTATCATAATTGAAGGTTGTACTGTTTTAATCTATGACTCGTTTTGATGCATGTGGCTATTAAAATACAAAGTTGCTGAAATGTTTTCTACAAAGAAGATATAACAAATGCTTGCGCGAGCAGAGCGGGCGCTAACACAGCGCGAGCGCAGCGAGCGCGAAAAATTTTTACGACTTTTTATGACCCTGACAGTTGTTATGACGTAATAAGTCAACACTGATGACACAAAGGTAAAACTTGATATCCACTTATTTTTATGTTAATAATCATTATGATTATTGAAGGTTGAACTGTTTCAATTTATAAACTCGTTTTGATGCATGTGGCTGGCTATTAAAATACAAAAAATGTTGAAATATTACCTACAAAGTTAATGAAAGAAGTGCTAGCGCGAACGCGAAATTTTTTTATAACTTTTTATGACCCAGACATTTGTTATGACCTACTAAGTCAACATCGATGACCCTAAGGTTAAACTTGATACTTATTTTAAAGTTAATAATTATTATGATTATTGAAGGTTGTACTGTTTCAATTTATGACTCGTTTTAATGCATGTGGCTATTAAAATACAAAACTTGCTGAAATGTTACCTGCAAAGTAGGTTAAACAAATGCTTGTGCGAGCGCAGCGAGCGCTATTACTGCGCGAGAGAAGCGAGCGCGAAAAATTTAGACGACCTTTTATGACCCTGATAGCTTTTATGACCTACTAAGTCATTACCGATAACCCTAAGGTTAAACTTGATATCCACTTATTTTAAGGTTAATAATCTTTATCGTTATTGAAGGCTGTACTGTTTTAATCTATGACTCGTTTTGATGCATGTGGCTATTAAAATACAAAAGTTGCTGAAATGTTTTCTACAAAGTAGATATAACAAATGCTCGTGCGAGCGGAGCGAGCGCTATAACTGCGCGAGCGAAGCGAGCGCGAAATTTATTTACTACTTTTTATGACCCTGACAGTTTCAATGACCTCCTACGTCAACACCGATAACACAAAGGTTAAACTTAATATTCACTTATTATAAGGTTAACAACAATAATGATTATTGAAGGTTGTACTGTTTTAATTTATGACTCGTTTTGATGCATGTGGTTATTAATATATAAAAGTAACTGAAATATTACCAACAAAGAAGATAAAACAAATGGTTGCGCGAGCGCAGCGAGCGCTATTACTGCGCGAGCGAAGCGAGCGCGAAAAATTTTTACGACCTTTTATGACCCTGACATCTTTTATGACCTACTAAGTCAACACCGATAACTCTAAGGTTAATCTTGATATCCACTAATTTTAAGGTTAATAATCTTTATCATTATAGAAGGTTGTACTGTTTTAATCTATGACTCGTTTTGATGCATGTGGCTATTAAAATACAAAGTTGCTGAAATGTTTTCTACAAAGAAGATATAACAAATGCTTGCGCGAGCAGAGCGGGCGCTAACACAGCGCGAGCGCAGCGAGCGCGAAAAATTTTTACGACTTTTTATGACCCTGACAGTTGTTATGACGTAATAAGTCAACACTGATGACACAAAGGTAAAACTTGATATCCACTTATTTTTATGTTAATAATCATTATGATTATTGAAGGTTGAACTGTTTCAATTTATAAATTCGTTTTGATGCATGTGGCTGGCTATTAAAATACAAAAAATGTTGAAATATTACCTACAAAGTTAATGAAAGAAGTGCTAGCGCGAACGCGAAATTTTTTTATAACTTTTTATGACCCAGACATTTGTTATGACCTACTAAGTCAACATCGATGACCCTAAGGTTAAACTTGATACTTATTTTAAAGTTAATAATTATTATGATTATTGAAGGTTGTACTGTTTCAATTTATGACTCGTTTTAATGCATGTGGCTATTAAAATACAAAACTTGCTGAAATGTTACCTGCAAAGTAGGTTAAACAAATGCTTGCGCGAGCGCAGCGAGCGCTATTACTGCGCGAGAGAAGCGAGCGCGAAAAATTTAGACGACCTTTTATGACCCTGATAGCTTTTATGACCTACTAAGTCATTACCGATAACCCTAAGGTTAAACTTGATATCCACTTATTTTAAGGTTAATAATCTTTATCGTTATTGAAGGCTGTACTGTTTTAATCTATGACTCGTTTTGATGCATGTGGCTATTAAAATACAAAAGTTGCTGAAATGTTTTCTACAAAGTAGATATAACAAATGCTCGTGCGAGCGGAGCGAGCGCTATAACTGCGCGAGCGAAGCGAGCGCGAAATTTATTTACTACTTTTTATGACCCTGACAGTTTCAATGACCTCCTACGTCAACACCGATAACACAATGGTTAAACTTAATATTTACTTATTATAAGGTTAACAACAATAATGATTATTGAAGGTTGTACTGTTTTAATTTATGACTCGTTTTGATGCATGTGGTTATTAATATATAAAAGTAACTGAAATATTACCAACAAAGAAGATAAAACAAATGGTTGCGCGAGCGCAGCGAGCGCTATTACTGCGCGAGCGAAGCGAGCGCGAAAAATTTTTACGACCTTTTATGACCCTGACATCTTTTATGACCTACTAAGTCAACACCGATAACTCTAAGGTTAATCTTGATATCCACTAATTTTAAGGTTAATAATCTTTATCATTATAGAAGGTTGTATTGTTTCAATCTATGACTCGTTTTGATGCATGTGGCTATAAAAATACAAAAGTTGCTGAAATTTTTTCTACAAAGTAGATTTAACAAATCTTGTACGAGCACAGCGGGCGCTATCACTACGCGAGCGAAGCGAGCGCGAAAATTTTTTACGACTTTTTATGACCCAGACAGTTTTTATGACCTAATAAGTCAACACTGATGACACAAAGGTTAAACTTGATATCCACATATTTTAATGTTATTAATCATTATGATTATTGAAGGTTGTATTGTTTCAATTTATGACTCGTTTTGATGCATGTGGCTATTAAAATATAAAACTTGCTGAAATGTTACCTGCAAAGTAGGTAAAACAAATGCTTGCGCGAGCGCAGCGAGCGCTACCAATGCGCGAGCGAAGCGAGCGCGAAACATTTTTACGGCTTTTTATGACCCTGACAGTTTTAGTTTTGATGACCTACGAAGTCAACATCGATGACCCTAAGGTTAAACTTGATACTTATTTTAAAGTTAATAATTATTATGATTATTGAAGGTTGTACTGTTTCAATTTATGACTCGTTTTAATGCATGTGGCTATTAAATACAAAACTTGCTGAAATGTTACCTGCAAAGTAGGTTAAACAAATGCTTGCGCGAGCGCAGCGAGCGCTATTACTGCGCGAGAGAAGCGAGCGCGAAAAATTTAGACGACCTTTTATGACCCTGACAGCTTTTATGACCTACTAAGTCATTACCGATAACCCTAAGGTAAAACTTGATATCCACTTATTTTAAGGTTAATAATCTTTATCGTTATTGAAGGCTGTACTGTTTTAATCTATGACTCGTTTTGATGCATGTGGCTATTAAAATACAAAAAATGCTGAAATATTACCTACAAAGTAGACAAAACAAATGTTTGCGCGAGCGCAGCGAGCGTTACCAATGCGCGAGCGAAGCGAGCGCGAAACATTTTTACGGCTTTTTATGACCCTGACAGTTTTAGTTTTGATGACCTACTAAGTCAACACCTATGACCCTAAGGTTAATTGTGGCTGTTAACACGAATGTTTCTGAAATACTTCCCACAAAGCAGATAAAACACGTTGGGCAAGCAAAGCTATCGCGTAAATTTTGATGACTTTTAATGACCCTGACAGTTTTATGGCCTTATTAGGACACATATTAAGTTTAGTCATTATAGATGGACCTAAGGTCAAACTTTTATGATTATGCAAAGTCTATGTAAAGTTAACAAAAAATAAAGGCACCCACACTTAATTTCCGAAAAAAGTATTCCTTGCCCTTTTATGCCCTATAATATACTATACTATTATTCTTTGTACAAAATTTCATCTGAATCGGTCAAGCCGTCTGGCCGAAAAGAGGCCACACATTCACAAAATTCCATTATAAAAATCTAGACACCCCCTAGAATTGCCAGCCAAAAAAAAGTATTCGTTGTCCTTCTATGTCGTATTGACTGTCTGTGTACAAAATTTCAGCTAAAAAGGTTAACCCGTTTGACCGAGAGTAGGCCACACATTTGCCAAACTGGGCACCTAGACTCGACAGCCGGAAAAAAAGTATCCGATATCCTATTCTTTCCTATGAACTGTCTTTATACAACATTTCAGGCAAATCGGTCAAGCCGTTTATTCGATAAGAGGTCTTATATTTACAAAATTAAATTTAAAATATCTGGACCCCCTGACTCGACAGCCAGAAAAAAAGTATCCTATATCCTATTCTGCCCTATGACATGTATTCATACAACATTTCAGGCAAATCGGTTTAGCCGTTTATTCGAGAAGAAGTCTTATATTTACAAAATTTAGTTAAAAATATTTGGACCACCTGACTCGACAGCCAGGAAAAAAGTGTCCTATATCTTATTCTACCCTATGAACTGTCTATATACAACATTTCAGGCAAATCGGTCAAGCCGTTTATTCGAGAAAAGGTTATTTACAAAATGCAATTTAAAATATCTGGACCCCCTGACTCGACAGCCAGAAAAAAAGTATCCTATATCCTATTCTGCTCTAAGACATGTATTCATACTAAATTTCAGGCAAATTGGTTGAGCCGTTTATTTCAGAAGTAGTCTTATATTTACAAAATTAAATTAAAAATATTTGGACCCCCTGACTCGAGCCACAAAAAAAGTATCCTATATCCTATTCTACCCTATGAACTGTCTGTATACAACATTGCAGGCAAATCGGTCAAACCGTTTATTCAATAAGAGGTTTTATATTTACAAAATTCAATTTAAAATATCCGGACCCCCTGACTCGACAGCCAGAAAAAAGTATCCTATATCCTATTCTGCCCTATGACATGTATTCATACAACATTTCAGGCAAATTGGTCTAACCGTTTATTCGAGAAGCAGTCTTATATTTACAAAATTCAGTCAAAAATATTTGGACCCCCTGACTCGACAGCCAGAAAAAAAGTGTCCTATATCTTATTCTACCCTATGAACTATCTGTATACAATATTTCAGGTTATTCGAGAAGAGATTTTATATTTACAAAATTCAATTTAAAATATCTGGACCCCCTGACTCGACAGCCAGAAAAAAAGTATCCTATGTCCTATTCTGCCCTATGACATGTATTCATACAAAATTTCAGGCAAATCGGTCAAGCCATTTATTCGAGAAGAAGTCTCATATTTACAAAATTCAATTAAAAATATCTGGACCCCCTGACTCGATAGCCAAAAAAAAAGTATCCTATATCCTATTCTGCCCTATGTACTATCTTTGTACAAAATTTCAGACAAATCCGTCAAGCCGTTTGACCGTGAAGAAGTCCCAAACAAACAAACAAACAAACAAACAAACAAATAAACAAACTGACTTTCGCATTTATAATATTGGTGTTGATATATATATATATATATATATATTTTATATATATATTTATATATATATATAAATATATATATATTTATATATATATATAAATATACTAGCTGTTACCCGCGGCTTCGCCCGCGTTATTGTGTCTTTATGACCTTTGAGGTCTAGATCGATGATCTCTTAGCCCAAGTCACCATAAATGACCCCAAGTCGAACTCAATATCCTCTATTGTTAAAGTCATTAATCATTTTGGTTAGGTATACGAAGTTGTGCTGTTTAATTGTTTGACTCAACACAAAGGTTCCTGAAACATTTCTTACAAAATAATTAAGGTAAATAGCTGCGCGAGCAAACATTTTTATAACTTTTTATGACCCTGACAGTTTTATAACCTAACAATCAAGTCACTGTAGATGACTCTTAGGTCGAACTCGATATCGTCTATTGTTAAAGGCATTAATCATTACTTGGTAAACCTAAGCAAGGTTTACCATGTTTTGCTGTTTAAGTATTTGAGTCAGTCTAATGCATGAGGCTGTTAAAACACGCTATTATATGCTATATAGCGTTATTACTGCGCAAGCGAAGCGAGCGCAAATTTTTTTAATGATCTTTTATGACCCTGACAGTTTTTATGACGTACTATGTCAACACAGATAACCCTAGGGTTTAACTTGATATCCACTTATTTTATGGTAAATAATATTTATGATTATTGAAGGTTGAACTGTTTAAAATTATAAACTCGTTTTGATGCATGTGGCTATTTAAGTACAAAACATGATGAAATATTACCTACAAAGTAGATAAAACAAATGCTTGCGCGAGAGTAGCGAGCGCTATCAATGCGCGAGCGAAGCGACGGTGAAAAATGTTTACGACTTTTTATGACCCTGACAGTTTTTATGACCTCCTAAGTCAACACCGATACCACAAAGGTTAAACTTGATATCCACTAATTTTAAGATTAATAATTATTATGATTATGGAAGGTTGTACTGTTTTAATTTATGACTCGTTTTGATGCATGTGGTTATTAATATACAAAAGTAACTGAAATATTACCAGCAAAGAAGATAAAACAAATACTTGCGCGAGCGAAGCGAGCGCGAAAATTTTTTACGACCTTTTATGACCCTGACAGCTTTTATGACCTACTAAGTCAACACCGATAACTCTTAGGTTAAACTTGATATCCACTTATTTTAAGGTTAATAATCTTTATCATAATTGAAGGTTGTACTGTTTTAATCTATGACTCGTTTTGATGCATGTGGCTATTAAAATACAAAGTTGCTGAAATGTTTTCTACAAAGAAGATATAACAAATGCTTGCGCGAGCAGAGCGGGCGCTAACACAGCGCGAGTGCAGCGAGCGCGAAAAATTTTTACGACTTTTTATGACCCTGACAGTTGTTATGACGTAATAAGTCAACACTGATGACACAAAGGTAAAACTTGATATCCACTTATTTTTATGTTAATAATCATTATGATTATTGAAGGTTGAACTGTTTCAATTTATAAACTCGTTTTGATGCATGTGGCTGGCTATTAAAATACAAAAAATGTTGAAATATTACCTACAAAGTTAATGAAAGAAGTGCTAGCGCGAACGCGAAATTTTTTTATAACTTTTTATGACCCAGACATTTGTTATGACCTACTAAGTCAACATCGATGACCCTAAGGTTAAACTTGATACTTATTTTAAAGTTAATAATTATTATGATTATTGAAGGTTGTACTGTTTCAATTTATGACTCGTTTTAATGCATGTGGCTATTAAAATACAAAACTTGCTGAAATGTTACCTGCAAAGTAGGTTAAACAAATGCTTGTGCGAGCGCAGCGAGCGCTATTACTGCGCGAGAGAAGCGAGCGCGAAAAATTTAGACGACCTTTTATGACCCTGATAGCTTTTATGACCTACTAAGTCATTACCGATAACCCTAAGGTTAAACTTGATATCCACTTATTTTAAGGTTAATAATCTTTATCGTTATTGAAGGCTGTACTGTTTTAATCTATGACTCGTTTTGATGCATGTGGCTATTAAAATACAAAAGTTGCTGAAATGTTTTCTACAAAGTAGATATAACAAATGCTCGTGCGAGCGGAGCGAGCGCTATAACTGCGCGAGCGAAGCGAGCGCGAAATTTATTTACTACTTTTTATGACCCTGACAGTTTCAATGACCTCCTACGTCAACACCGATAACACAATGGTTAAACTTAATATTTACTTATTATAAGGTTAACAACAATAATGATTATTGAAGGTTGTACTGTTTTAATTTATGACTCGTTTTGATGCATGTGGTTATTAATATATAAAAGTAACTGAAATATTACCAACAAAGAAGATAAAACAAATGGTTGCGCGAGCGCAGCGAGCGCTATTACTGCGCGAGCGAAGCGAGCGCGAAAAATTTTTACGACCTTTTATGACCCTGACATCTTTTATGACCTACTAAGTCAACACCGATAACTCTAAGGTTAATCTTGATATCCACTAATTTTAAGGTTAATAATCTTTATCATTATAGAAGGTTGTACTGTTTTAATCTATGACTCGTTTTGATGCATGTGGCTATTAAAATACAAAGTTGCTGAAATGTTTTCTACAAAGAAGATATAACAAATGCTTGCGCGAGCAGAGCGGGCGCTAACACAGCGCGAGCGCAGCGAGCGCGAAAAATTTTTACGACTTTTTATGACCCTGACAGTTGTTATGACGTAATAAGTCAACACTGATGACACAAAGGTAAAACTTGATATCCACTTATTTTTATGTTAATAATCATTATGATTATTGAAGGTTGAACTGTTTCAATTTATAAATTCGTTTTGATGCATGTGGCTGGCTATTAAAATACAAAAAATGTTGAAATATTACCTACAAAGTTAATGAAAGAAGTGCTAGCGCGAACGCGAAATTTTTTTATAACTTTTTATGACCCAGACATTTGTTATGACCTACTAAGTCAACATCGATGACCCTAAGGTTAAACTTGATACTTATTTTAAAGTTAATAATTATTATGATTATTGAAGGTTGTACTGTTTCAATTTATGACTCGTTTTAATGCATGTGGCTATTAAAATACAAAACTTGCTGAAATGTTACCTGCAAAGTAGGTTAAACAAATGCTTGCGCGAGCGCAGCGAGCGCTATTACTGCGCGAGAGAAGCGAGCGCGAAAAATTTAGACGACCTTTTATGACCCTGATAGCTTTTATGACCTACTAAGTCATTACCGATAACCCTAAGGTTAAACTTGATATCCACTTATTTTAAGGTTAATAATCTTTATCGTTATTGAAGGCTGTACTGTTTTAATCTATGACTCGTTTTGATGCATGTGGCTATTAAAATACAAAAGTTGCTGAAATGTTTTCTACAAAGTAGATATAACAAATGCTCGTGCGAGCGGAGCGAGCGCTATAACTGCGCGAGCGAAGCGAGCGCGAAATTTATTTACTACTTTTTATGACCCTGACAGTTTCAATGACCTCCTACGTCAACACCGATAACACAATGGTTAAACTTAATATTTACTTATTATAAGGTTAACAACAATAATGATTATTGAAGGTTGTACTGTTTTAATTTATGACTCGTTTTGATGCATGTGGTTATTAATATATAAAAGTAACTGAAATATTACCAACAAAGAAGATAAAACAAATGGTTGCGCGAGCGCAGCGAGCGCTATTACTGCGCGAGCGAAGCGAGCGCGAAAAATTTTTACGACCTTTTATGACCCTGACATCTTTTATGACCTACTAAGTCAACACCGATAACTCTAAGGTTAATCTTGATATCCACTAATTTTAAGGTTAATAATCTTTATCATTATAGAAGGTTGTATTGTTTCAATCTATGACTCGTTTTGATGCATGTGGCTATAAAAATACAAAAGTTGCTGAAATTTTTTCTACAAAGTAGATTTAACAAATCTTGTACGAGCACAGCGGGCGCTATCACTACGCGAGCGAAGCGAGCGCGAAAATTTTTTACGACTTTTTATGACCCAGACAGTTTTTATGACCTAATAAGTCAACACTGATGACACAAAGGTTAAACTTGATATCCACATATTTTAATGTTATTAATCATTATGATTATTGAAGGTTGTATTGTTTCAATTTATGACTCGTTTTGATGCATGTGGCTATTAAAATATAAAACTTGCTGAAATGTTACCTGCAAAGTAGGTAAAACAAATGCTTGCGCGAGCGCAGCGAGCGCTACCAATGCGCGAGCGAAGCGAGCGCGAAACATTTTTACGGCTTTTTATGACCCTGACAGTTTTAGTTTTGATGACCTACGAAGTCAACATCGATGACCCTAAGGTTAAACTTGATACTTATTTTAAAGTTAATAATTATTATGATTATTGAAGGTTGTACTGTTTCAATTTATGACTCGTTTTAATGCATGTGGCTATTAAAATACAAAACTTGCTGAAATGTTACCTGCAAAGTAGGTTAAACAAATGCTTGCGCGAGCGCAGCGAGCGCTATTACTGCGCGAGAGAAGCGAGCGCGAAAAATTTAGACGACCTTTTATGACCCTGACAGCTTTTATGACCTACTAAGTCATTACCGATAACCCTAAGGTAAAACTTGATATCCACTTATTTTAAGGTTAATAATCTTTATCGTTATTGAAGGCTGTACTGTTTTAATCTATGACTCGTTTTGATGCATGTGGCTATTAAAATACAAAAAATGCTGAAATATTACCTACAAAGTAGACAAAACAAATGTTTGCGCGAGCGCAGCGAGCGTTACCAATGCGCGAGCGAAGCGAGCGCGAAACATTTTTACGGCTTTTTATGACCCTGACAGTTTTAGTTTTGATGACCTACTAAGTCAACACCTATGACCCTAAGGTTAATTGTGGCTGTTAACACGAATGTTTCTGAAATACTTCCCACAAAGCAGATAAAACACGTTGGGCAAGCAAAGCTATCGCGTAAATTTTGATGACTTTTAATGACCCTGACAGTTTTATGGCCTTATTAGGACACATATTAAGTTTAGTCATTATAGATGGACCTAAGGTCAAACTTTTATGATTATGCAAAGTCTATGTAAAGTTAACAAAAAATAAAGGCACCCACACTTAATTTCCGAAAAAAGTATTCCTTGCCCTTTTATGCCCTATAATATACTATACTATTATTCTTTGTACAAAATTTCATCTGAATCGGTCAAGCCGTCTGGCCGAAAAGAGGCCACACATTCACAAAATTCCATTATAAAAATCTAGACACCCGCTAGAATTGCCAGCCAAAAAAAAGTATTCGTTGTCCTTCTATGTCGTATTGACTGTCTGTGTACAAAATTTCAGCTAAAAAGGTTAACCCGTTTGACCGAGAGTAGGCCACACATTTGCCAAACTGGGCACCTAGACTCGACAGCCGGAAAAAAAGTATCCGATATCCTATTCTTTCCTATGAACTGTCTTTATACAACATTTCAGGCAAATCGGTCAAGCCGTTTATTCGATAAGAGGTCTTATATTTACAAAATTAAATTTAAAATATCTGGACCCCCTGACTCGACAGCCAGAAAAAAAGTATCCTATATCCTATTCTGCCCTATGACATGTATTCATACAACATTTCAGGCAAATCGGTTTAGCCGTTTATTCGAGAAGAAGTCTTATATTTACAAAATTTAGTTAAAAATATTTGGACCACCTGACTCGACAGCCAGGAAAAAAGTGTCCTATATCTTATTCTACCCTATGAACTGTCTATATACAACATTTCAGGCAAATCGGTCAAGCCGTTTATTCGAGAAAAGGTTATTTACAAAATGCAATTTAAAATATCTGGACCCCCTGACTCGACAGCCAGAAAAAAAGTATCCTATATCCTATTCTGCTCTAAGACATGTATTCATACTAAATTTCAGGCAAATTGGTTGAGCCGTTTATTTCAGAAGTAGTCTTATATTTACAAAATTAAATTAAAAATATTTGGACCCCCTGACTCGAGCCACAAAAAAAGTATCCTATATCCTATTCTACCCTATGAACTGTCTGTATACAACATTGCAGGCAAATCGGTCAAACCGTTTATTCAATAAGAGGTTTTATATTTACAAAATTCAATTTAAAATATCCGGACCCCCTGACTCGACAGCCAGAAAAAAGTATCCTATATCCTATTCTGCCCTATGACATGTATTCATACAACATTTCAGGCAAATTGGTCTAACCGTTTATTCGAGAAGCAGTCTTATATTTACAAAATTCAGTCAAAAATATTTGGACCCCCTGACTCGACAGCCAGAAAAAAAGTGTCCTATATCTTATTCTACCCTATGAACTATCTGTATACAATATTTCAGGTTATTCGAGAAGAGATTTTATATTTACAAAATTCAATTTAAAATATCTGGACCCCCTGACTCGACAGCCAGAAAAAAAGTATCCTATGTCCTATTCTGCCCTATGACATGTATTCATACAAAATTTCAGGCAAATCGGTCAAGCCATTTATTCGAGAAGAAGTCTCATATTTACAAAATTCAATTAAAAATATCTGGACCCCCTGACTCGATAGCCAAAAAAAAAGTATCCTATATCCTATTCTGCCCTATGTACTATCTTTGTACAAAATTTCAGACAAATCCGTCAAGCCGTTTGACCGTGAAGAAGTCCCAAACAAACAAACAAACAAACAAACAAACAAATAAACAAACTGACTTTCGCATTTATAATATTGGTGTTGATATATATATATATATATATATATATATTTATATATATATATATATATATATATATATATATATATATATATATATATATTTATTATATATTATATTTATTATTATATTATATATATTTATATATATATATAAATATATATATATATATATATATATATATATATATATATATATATATATATATATTTATTATATATTATATTATATATATATATATATTATATAAGACACAAGAAGAACGGGCTCAGTGGCACATCTTGGGAGAGGTCTACGTCCAGCAGTGGACTACGGCTGATGACGATGATGCAAATAAGATCGTATAATAAGATCGTTAAAAAAACTAAAAAAGAAGCTACTTCAATGCCGCGCTATTAATTTTCAGTACCATATTTGAGGTGTTTATCTTCATATCTCGGAAGGTAATTATCAGACCATATATATATAAGACACAAGAAGAACGGGCTCAGTGGCACATCTTGGGAGAGGTCTACGTAATAAGTATTAAGTAAGTCTAAGTATAAATACTGTGATGCGAATGCATCTATGGATTCGCATCACACACAGACTGTCCAAAAGAATTTAATATTACCTATTTGACACCTGTTATGTTCGACAAAGCATAGGAGGTAATTCTGATGATTATAATTTAAAAAATATATCAAACGAAACGAAAAGAAACGAAATAAAACGAAACGAAACGAAACTAACGTAACGAAAGTAACGTAATTCTGATGATTGTTTATTTAAAGATATAATTCTGATTCCATTTGTGGCGTGTTGCTCCTATAAAGTTTATATTGTGTGTGTATGTGTAATAAAAAGGAACACCAGGTCTATGTTTTAAAAAATATATAAACAATATATTATGTATACGTTTGATGTCATTTAAATAGGTGCTACTTTTTAACCGACTTCACAAAAAAGGAGGAGGTTTTCAATACGTCTGTATGTTTTTTTTGTGTGTATGTTACGCGATTACTCCATCAATTCTGAACCGATTCAAATAATTCTTTTTGTAATCGGTAGGGTACGTTTCTGAGGTAGTCCTATTGTAATTTCATCGAGATTTCATAAGTATCTCCAGAGATATGACGATAAACGTCTCAAACTTGCTACTGAAATTGACTCGCGGGGAAATGAAGTCGGTTGTTTTAGTTTTTAAACTATCTTAATTATTGGTATTTAATGTAATTGTTGCGCGTGGTAATATAATGCTTTTGATATTGTTAAACTATTTTTTATATCGGAAAGTAGCCTATTTGACCACAATCTCGCTTAGTGCTAAGCTATGATGAGGTCGAAGATACGCTAGGCCTAGAAAGGTCTTACTCTCGAGTACTGTGTACTGCCGTAACACCGCTTTTGTATTATATAATTACTAATATTAAACGAATATCTAGATTAATAAAACATGTAGAAGTATTGAAAAACTTGTCAAATCAGCCATAGATAATTATTCTGTAACTAAAAACCTTTGAGTTTCTGAAATATATTTATTCACACTAACATGGTGTTTTATTGATTACAGTCATGTTTCCCATATGTCTAGGTTTCAAAACCTATTCTTTGTCATATCTTCATATTTTTCGGTACGAGCACACCGCTGCGATCAGTGAGCACGGGTGTGATCTAATTTTCAATTGTTTTCTGATCGCCGTCGTAGATCGCGTTTGGTTTGAACCAGTCGGTAAAAATACTACTGCACTATCTAATCGCGCCCGCGCCCGCGCCCGCAGGTCGCACCGTTTTGGATGTGATATTGTAAATTGAAAATGCCGCAGGATTAGGTTTCTTTTTACCCGACTACAGGAGGGTTATGATATCGACCGGTATGTATGCATGTTAGTTTTTTTTTAAATGTTTAAAGCTTTATGTGGGTTGCACATTACTCGTAGACACCGCTCTAACTACGCTAATTACGCTTGTATCTAGAGTGGGTTCACGTCAATAGTGCAATAGGTGGGAATCGAGTTCACGACCTTTCGATCGCCAGGCCGCCTTAGCCATTGGGCTATTGCCACTTCAAGTTCATCTGTTCCCTCATAAATTCTGAGCTTCTTATCATTATTTGGCAGATAAGGTGCCATTGGAAGCGTCTTGATTGTCCGCTGGTTATCGGATATGTGATGTAACATTAAATTGAATATAGCGCCCTCTAGAGGACATAACGACATGAACTTGACCATTCTGGACCTAGAGTGCTTACCATCTTCGACGGCATCATCACATACCAACAAGTGAGATAGTGGTCAAAACGCTAGCCTATAAGATATAAAAAAATAAGGAATTAAAAGAAAGAACATTGTTAATCTAGCCGTTTTTTATATATAATCTTATAGACTATCGTTTGACCACAATCTCGCCTGGTGGTAAGCGATGATGTATTCAAAGAAGGTGAACACGCTAGGCCTAGAATACTTCGACTTTCAAGGGCTGTGTGCTGCCGGAACAACGTAAGGTTATGGTGGCAGATTTTCTCCGTGATGATTAAAAAGTAAGTAAAAAGAAAGTAATGTAAAAAAAAAATCTAATACTATAAGAATCTTTGTCCTGACTAGAGAAGGTCGTTGCAAACCGTAAATAGTTTCAATAACTAGGTTTTGGTACAATACCGAAAACATGGTATTGTGTGTCATAATAACTGTTTATCGGGCGAAACCAGTTTTCGCGAACTACATGTGTTGCAGCCGATGCAAGAACCGATTGGGTATTGTAGTAACTATTTATTTGCAATACCTAACCTATACATGCGCTAGGCGAGTGACGATCGAAATTAATGAAGTTATTGTTTTTGCTGGCGCCCGATTCAATCAAAACTATATAGTAACCGATTTGTGTCGAATTACAATTCTCCTGCATTATTTAGATGATACCAATACTATATATGTGAAAAAATTGAATTTTTTTACATCATATAAAAAATTTAGATACATGTTCACTCGCGATTTGAAGACCCCGGTTTATAGCTATCGACACATTTCCGCATATTATATCGATGTTCTGCCTGACTTGCTATCAAAGAGTATCTTACCACCATCACGGAAAAAATCTGCCGCCATAACCTTACGGTATTCCGATAACAGATTTTGTCAAATTTCGAATACCGATCGCAATGCCGCAATAACCTGTTATTGAGAATACCATGTTTCAGAAACCGGTATTGGTATGAATACCTACATCGCGTTTCGTTATTGCAATATGGCGTACCGACCCACCGCTAGTCCTGACATACTGACTGACTGACAGACTACGCACAGCCTAAACCGCTGGTCGTAGAGACTTGAAATTTGGAGGGTATATTTGTCTTAGTACGTAAGGGTGTACTAATAAAGGATTTTCCAAAATTCACCCTTTAAAGGGATGAAATGGGGGTTCAAAGTTTGTATGGAGAAACAAGATTAGATAGTCTTTTCTATCCGAAACTTCACACAAGTGCTTCAGTAAAAAAATAAGTAAATACGTGTTTCAAGTTTTATTTTATTCCACCCCTAAGAGGGTGAAATGGGGTAACAAAGTGTGAAAATCAAAATTGTTTTGGATGGCGCTGAAATTTGGCATGCAGATAGTTATTACGACGTTAGTTCCCTCCGAGAAAGGATTTTCCAAAATACACCCCTGAAGGGGATGAAACGGGTTTTTATGGAGAAACAAGATTAGATAGTCTTTTATATTCGAAACTTAACACAAGTACTTAAGTAAGTAAATACGTGTTTCAGGCTCTTTCGAAATTCCACCCCTAAAGGGTGAAGTGGGGTAACAAAGTCTGATATCAATGTTGTTTCGATTGCGCTGATATTTGGCATGCAGATAGTTATTTTGACTTAGGTATCCGCTAAGAAAGAATTATTCAAAATTCACTATTCAAGGGGATGAAGCGGGGGTTCAAAGTTTGGATAGTCATTTTATTCGACATTTAACACAAGTACTTCTGAAAATAGATAAGAAAATACGAGTTTCAGACTTTTTCAAAATGCCAACCTAAGAGGATAAACTGGGGTAACAAAGTCTAAAAATCAATATTGTTTCGGATTGCGCTGAAATGAATGAAAAAAGTAGTGGAAAGAAGTAGTCTCTGCCTACCCCAACGGGAAAAAGGCGTGATTGTATGTATGTATGTATGCGCTAAAATTTAGAATGCAGATAGTTATTATGACGTAGGTATCCGCTAAAAAAGGATTTTCTAAAAATTCCTCCCGGATACGGAACGGGATTTCAAAGTATTTATGGCGAAACAAGATGAGATAAAGTACGTATTGTAGGATTTTTCGAAATGGAGTAGATAACAAAGTCCGAAAATTTGGGTTTTTCGGGTTTTATAAATATGAATCCCGAATTGCCTAAGTCACATGATAACATGAAAACGGGTGAACCGATTTGGCTAATTCTTATTTGATGTCTTTAATTATAGAATCGTTTTTACAAAAGAAAAGTTTTAAGTAAATAAAAGAAGTTTTTAACGCGGGCGAAGCCGCGGGGCACTTCTAGTATTTTATATATTGATATATCTACTGACAAATGGCGGTATACCCATTTCAAATTATGTCGTAGCTAAATACTGTCGGTCGGGCAGCAGCGTTACCGGTGCGAGAAGCTACGTCCTGCGATCGCCAACCCGCCTGCCCAGTGTGGCGATTAGGGCATACCCCTCCCAATGAGCCGACGATCGGGCTCAGTGGCGTATCTTAGGAGAAGCCTACCTCCAGCAGTGGACTGACACAGGCTGGTTATGATGCTGATATTCATATATTATTAACGAATTAATTAAAGCTAACATCGTTTAATAATTTCACTCTATGAAAGACAATTAAAACCATAGAAATGTTAATACTATAATACCTTATTATTCATATTTCTGTGATTAAAACTTTTTAATATGGTCACATTTAAAATAAATTTAAAACTTTATACAATATAAACTAATCCTACAACTATAATACAGACTATTAATAAATGAATAATATATTAATAGTCAATATATGTACATATATTAATAAATAAATATATGTACATATATTGATTTATTGACACATTAAAAAAATATAATGTCATCAAATAAAAACCTGATTTTAGCGTGCCTTTGGCGTGTAAACTAGTAATTAAACTGTAATATAGGTACGGCGGTGGGTTACCAAGAATTCTAGGCACGTATTGACCCAGGGTCCTACGTTCAACAATTTCGTGGTAATTTACAAAAGGGTCTCCATTTTCGTCATCTAGGGAATGCTGTCGTTTTCGAGATAGTACTATAATGGTGAGGGGATAATATGTTCGTACAGTGCCTGGGTTAGCACGTAATAGTTTGTAGTACGTAATACCTAAAAATCTTAAATCTAAATATGCTATGTGCTATTGATAAAATGAACTTTATACAGATAAATCACAAAAGGTGCAGACAAATTCCGAAAAACTTACATTCTATCACTGCAGTTGTGAGCAACAGCTGCTATAATTAAGCTATAATCTGTATAAAGTCAATTCATTTCATCAATACCTTAATGTGATAAGAAAGTTTAAAAACTAAAACAACCGACTTCCATGCCGCGCGAGTCAGTTTCAGTAGCAAGTTTGAGACGTTTATCGTCATATCTCTGGAGATACTCATCAGATCTCGATGAAATTACAATTTAACCTCCTCGGAAACAAACTTTACCGATTAAAAAAAGAATAATTCAAATCCGTTCACAATTGACGGAGTAATCGCGTAACATCCACACACAAAAAAAAACATACAGACGAATTGAGAACCTCCTTCTTTTTGGGAAGTCGGTTGAAAATAGGGAGATGACATAAAAATAGTTTAAAGTAAGTACTTCAATTCAAACAACCCCCGACTGATCTATTTATAATCAGTTCATTGAGATCAATCCAATGAGCCCAAGCACCAACATCTCTGCTGTAAGTTGGTAAGAAGTAGAGTATTCTGCAGATTCCAGGTAATGCCCCAGCGTCAAGTCAATCCTACCATGTTCTTACAATATCATTGGAGTAAGAAGATACCGAATTTCGAATTGATCAGACCTACAAAAGTCGATCTCATAGCGTCTTCATCTACAAAAAAATCGGATAATAAGTTTGGGTGCTACGATGCCACATATATACAGACACACATAGGTACACAGATACGTCACACGTCAAACTTATAACTCCCCTTCTTTTTGCGTCGGGGGTAAAAATAGCATATTCAGTAGAAAATATATCAAATAATCAGACCAGTAAAATACTGAAATGAAATTCTCCACACGTATAGAATCAAAATACTAGGATCTTTTCTGACTTGATTTATTTCCTCTGGTATGGCGTCAGACTTTTTAGCTTGAAATTGAACTAGATTCTATACATTTTTATGACTTCTCAAAGTCCTTAGAGACGGTTTGATATAGGTCTTCCTAAGAAGCTTTAAAGTTACGACATATTGCGGCAAAGGAGGGTATAGGAAACGTAATTACCAATTTATAGACAGTGCACATGTTCTATTAGTAACAGTATACGAGTACGTTATAGAGGTGATAATATTCGTACTAATATTAATATTTAATAATATTAGTACACTGATATTTCTTACTAGGTACTTATTTTCTCTGCGATTGCACGACTAGGCTATAGACTATCGAGTGATAGTTATAATCTATATTTATAATACTATTATTACCCAACTGAGTTAGAAGGAGGGTTCTGTTTTTCAAGTGAATGTATGTATATTTCTTTACACGCTCTGTAGCCTGAATGGCTTGATGGTATTTAACTTGAAAGCTGTCGTTATATTCGTCTTATTTGTCAGAGTGACAATGGGTAGGTTATATGAAACTATTTCTATCCTCCATGATGAAAACTATAAAAATCGCTAATAATGCCGTTAATAATCATAATAACACATGATAAGTGTAGAGAACAAATCTGCACAAAAATTACAAACAGTATCTCTGTCTAACATACACCTCTAGTATTTATTATTCATAGGAATATAATTCGCTGGTTTCAGACGTTATTTATGATAGTATTACGTACTATTAGAACTATTTATGGGCGTGTCATTCTGTGCGCTAGAATCAAATGAATTTATGGCAGGGATACTAACTTTACAAATAAATTTCGTGCTGAATGAGCTGTCAGTGTGTTGACCATTATTTTGTATGATGACGACTAATGACGTCACATGGTAATTTGTGATGTTATTATAATGACATTTCAGAAGTTTTTAGCAATTTATATTTGTGTCGGAACATTTTTTATCGAATTACATGACATCAAAAGAATCTAGCAAATACATTTCAGTCAGACGTATTGATTATATATTATGTTTCTTGAAGTGTTACACACTTTATATTGCAGAGCACCTAGGCATGTTTCCCAAGGGGTGCGAGTTCGAGTCCTGTCGGTACGATGAAATTTTGGATTGTGTGTTACAATGTATGGATTATTGCTCCTACAATAATACAATAAAAGGAAATAAATAGTTATACATTTTCTCTATATTATGTTAAAATGCTACAAACAATTTAAAAAAAAACTTTACCGTCCGCTCAAAAGCTTGAAAAGAAAGACCTATTTTGTGCGCACTTATCAAAGTCGAAGTCAAAGTCAAAGCATTTATTCAGTATATGGGAAAATTAAAAACTTGCACTTACACACGCCAAATTACATTAAACAGATCATATTCAATAAAAAATATTATAGATATAACAGAAACATAACTTATTGCTTTGAATTTACAAAAAAAAAAAACAAAGGTATTGAGCCATTCAGCTTTCATCTAGACGTCGAACGTCACACTTAAAACACATGTTTAATTCCCCTGATTAATGTAAGGTTGCCAACCGTACCATTACGTGCCCCCGCAACCCAGTGCATGTTTCAGTACTTCAGAAATTTTTTATCCAAAAAATTGTGAAATAATGAAACATAATAAATAAATAAAACGCAGACTAATTGCATATATCGAGGAACAAATCAGCGATTTTCGAAAATATGGAATGAAAAATACATTTGAACACAAAATAGAAAGCTCGCAAGAGCTATTATGCTTTAGGGAATCAACATTTTCCAAACATCCATCCCAATTTCCAACTTTAGTTTCTCAAAATAACATTTTCAGTTCACTTCGATCCCGTACTTTGATCGATTAGCTTTCAAAACTTATATGGAGTTAAATAATTTTCCTTACACCTTTACAAAGGCGTACAGGGCTCGGACAGTTCTGTGCTAACGACCAATTTCCTGGGCATCGGGCTTAGATTCCCAATATCCGCTTCAGTGAGATTCGAGCGCGTGACTCCTTTTACAAAAATACGAGTAGTTTAAATTCACTGTCCAATGTGAAGAGAAAAAAAAAACTAAAATGTTTAGTGCTGTAACGACAGTCACTCTGTATATGTCATTCTAATTTAAATCGGATGTATTCGGATTTGGATGTCAATATAATAATCAGTAATGTGACTCCATACAAACTGTCGCAACGCGAGTTATGCCTACGCGCCTCGAGTTGGGTACGCATTCGGTACCCAGGTCACGATAAAATGTCATCTGTGAATGCGCCGCAGTGACGAACAAAGAGAATATAACCACTACGTTAAGAAGAGTCGGGACTCCCATAGAGCAAACTGACCAAATAGCGAAATGTCAAAACACAGGGCTTTTATAGTAGCCAAAATACCAGCGAAAAAATCTTCTGCTAATTTACCAACATAACAAAAAAAAACCTAGTGATGTACCGTGTCGGCAAAAACATCGATAACGATCGAACTACTGTTGCTTGGTCAATACTTTAGAAGGTTATATTTTGTACTTAACTAATTTTGTTTTAGTGATTAGATTGTGAAAGTTATATTTTTCCTATTTTGGTTTAACAACTCCACCACTAAGACAAAACCAGTTTGAGAAAATGATAGGCAGTAAAACAAAATATTAAATTTTATCAAGTTTTTTATTTTTGGAGTATGATGCTCTGTAGGGTTCGTTCATTCGGCATCGGCATCAGCAGCTTAAGATAACGATACACCTGTAATGTAATATTGACTTATTAGTTTATCGCTTAACACTAATTTCTGGGGCATGCTGTATACAGGGCCGGATTTAGGGGAGGGCAACCGGGGCAGCAGCCCCGGGGCCTACACACACCCTACAATAAAAAAATTCAAACATCTAAATCATCAACGATATTTCGGTTAAAAAAACCGGCCAAGTCGAGTTGGACTCGCTCATCGAGGCTTCTGAAGCGTACCAATTAAGCTAGACCTCTAAATTGTATGAGCGCTCATATAATTCAGAGACCTATCTTAATTGGCGAATCTATGTATGTGGAGCACCCTTTAACTTACATTTTTATTTTTTTTAATGTTTCCTTTATTTGTGCTATAAGACCTTGCTTCTTGCCAAAATTTGTGATTCTAGGTCAACGGGAAGTACCCTATAGGTTTTGGGTCGAAAACCTATAGGGTACTTCCCGTTGACCTAGAATTGTACATTTTAGTTAAAAGCAAGGTCTTAAAGCACAAGTAAAGGAAAATTTCCGAAGATTAAAAGAAGTTGAAAATTCAGGTAAATTTTGGTATTTACAAGTTTTGGGATAATCTAAATTTGCCCATATCTTTTTATCGTGTTGCCCCAGGACCTTGATTTTTATACACCTAATAGGGACTATAGACCTCAATATCTTCAGTATCTTCAAACAAAAGGGTGTACTAATACTTAAACTGTGCATGCCATACCTAGCCTGATGTATAGTCTACCATCAGTCTTCCTTTCCTCAGTATATAACTGGGATCGCGAGTTATCATATTATCACATGTTAAACTTTTACGTAAACTTAGCCAGATTCAACCATAAATCAGCTATTCAGCGTCATTGACCTAATGAAAACAGAATAATAAGTGTTGTCTGTGCAGAAGCAAAATTGTTATGAGTGGACGCCTGAAAGGGTCTAGGTATAGTAACAGTTGCGGTAGCTTGAAGTTCGTCTTGATGTATTCATCACCAGAAGGACGAAATCATTGCCTGATGATGAGTATGAGCTTGCGGACATTGTTGGTTAAAATTACTCAATATCACTTTGATGGTTTATCCCTATTAAAATATCGTCATGACATCTCGCGAAATTACACTTCTATTCCGATCACTGATCATATCATAACTATATAATAATATACACTATCGATATCGACAAGCACCGCAATGCGCCCCGCACTATTTTTCACAAAGAGTTTATAAAGATTGTTAATTGATGAAATATTGAGATATTTGGCCTAAAGAAGCAGTAATCGGCTATTATTTTAAGATATTCTACTAACTGAGCTTCATAAAGTGGAAATCTTACCATAAAATAACGTTTAGTAGAGTAAGTCTTTGCAGTCCGCATATTTCACTATTTATGTTTTATTATCACTTACAAGCAAGGTGATAATAATCAAACACCTTAAATTCATGCTAAATGCATGCTTTCTATAGTCCACACTAGGTTATTTATTGTAAAACACAAAATAAAACAATAAAATAATTATTTTGAAAAAGCCGATTAACACGCTACCACAGGCTAAGTAGAAATACATGCTAGCCACAGACTAAGTAGAGATGTTACTTCTTTTTCTTCACATCATGCTACTTGATGGCATTTATTATGACAACCAAACGAAAGAGATAGTAAGAAATAGTGAGTGAGACGAATATAGACTTCCATCGGACGCGCCCCCCTTTTCATATCATTCCCTTTCATCTTTTTTTTGTACTGCAGCTTCAGTAGACTGGTGACGAACGAACCGTGTGATGGTACGGTCGTGTAAAAAGCGTGCGAATTGTAAATAATAGATTGAATATATATTCATATATATATATATATACATATATTCGGGCAGCCATATCGCGTGTTTACGTGCCTCGGGACAAGCTCACGACCCTCAAGCGGCGCGTGATCAACTCGCCGTAGCCGCGCTTACGGCCAGTAGTCCACGCGCTTACGACTCACCCCAGCGGCGCTAAGCCAAGTGGTTACATTAAAGCAGGAGAGAGCTTGCTGCACAAACTTATATTGCAGGCTATTCATAAAAAAATAAGTACTACTACTAAAAAGTAGTTTACCATTATCAATGAGAAAATCTGCCACCATAACCTTACGGTGTTTCGGCAGCATAAAGCCCTTGAGAGTCAGAGTATTCGAGGCCTTGCGTGTTCACCATCTTTGACCACATTATTGCTTACCAGGGCCGGTAGTCTCTACATGCATATGGCGATCAATTTCGAGCGATAATCGTCGATACGAAAAGAGATGCAGATAACAACTGTCTAGCTGCATCTCATTTTAGCAGACGTTTGCGATGACAAGACGCATCGCTATCAATGTAGAGACTTCCAGCCCAGGCTAGACAGTGGTCAAACTCTAGCCTATCAGATATACAATGAAATTGTATGAAAAATAACGGATTCAATTCTATTACTACCTGATAACTTGATGAAATTGCTTCCCAAAAACAGGCTTATATTTTGTGGTCTTTGTTATAGTGTCATGGTAAATTGAAAATAACAAAATAAAAAGATGAGAGAAGAGAAACACCAAAATGTATAAGTTTTACGGAACGGAAATCGACTCGTGGATTTATAGCTAGCTCTATTCATATTTCACCGAAGTACGATACACTTCATATATCAATACAAAGGGAAACCTTTTAAGTACAACCGACTTCCAAAAAGGAGGAGGTTCTCAATTTGTCTGTATGCTTCTTTTTGTATGTATGTTGCGCGATTACTCCGTCAATTGTGAACCGATTGGGATGATTCTTGATAGAGTACATTTCGAAAGTGGTCCTATTGTAATTTCATAGAGATCTGATAAAATCGTCTCAAACTTGCTAGTGAAACTGACTCGCGAGGCATGGGAGTCGGTTGTTTGAGTTTTTAAACTATCATAATTATTTAGATAAATAATAATTAAATACTTCTAATTTTAATGAAAAGTGACTGGATCAATTTATCTTTTTGTAAAAGTCGTTGTAAATTGAATGAGGTTTTTTTTAGAAATTGTAAAACTCGGAATGCATAAAAAAATGTTTTTTGTGAGTTTTAGATAGGGATTGGTAGTAAAAATACTGAGGATAGTTGTGTTATAAAAATTTAATTGTATATAATGGTTATGCGGATGAGAGATATGAAATAAACAGGATTGCTGACTTTTCAACTGACTTACAAAAAGAAGGAGGTTCTAAATTCGTCTGTATCTTTTTTTTTGTATTTATGTTACGCGATTACTCCGTCAATTCTCAACCAATTTGAATGATTCGTTTTTTAATCGGTAGTGTACATTTTCGAGGTGGTCTCATTGTAATTTCATCGAGATCTGATAATTATCTCCAGAAATATGACGATAAACGTCTCAAACTTGCTACTGTAATTGACTCGCGGGGCATGGAAGTCGGTTGTTTTAGTTTTTATACTATCTTATTTCCTATCGAAACTATTCCGATTCCAACATCAGTGATGAATGATGATGAACTAATAATATACATGTACTTATGTAAATATATCGCTTGTTATTATATATATACTAGCTGTTACCCGCGGCTTCGCCCGCGTTATTGTGTCTTTATGACCTTTGAGGTCTAGATCGATGATCTCTTAGCCCAAGTCACCATAAATGACCCCAAGTCGAACTCAATATCCTCTATTGTTAAAGTCATTAATCATTTTGGTTAGGTATACGAAGTTGTGCTGTTTAATTGTTTGACTCAACACAAAGGTTCCTGAAACATTTCTTACAAAATAATTAAGGTAAATAGCTGCGCGAGCAAACATTTTTATAACTTTTTATGACCCTGACAGTTTTATAACCTAACAATCAAGTCACTGTAGATGACTCTTAGGTCGAACTCGATATCGTCTATTGTTAAAGGCATTAATCATTACTTGGTAAACCTAAGCAAGGTTTACCATGTTTTGCTGTTTAAGTATTTGAGTCAGTCTAATGCATGAGGCTGTTAAAACACGCTATTATATGCTATATAGCGTTATTACTGCGCAAGCGAAGCGAGCGCAAATTTTTTTTATGATCTTTTATGACCCTGACAGTTTTTATGACGTACTATGTCAACACAGATAACCCTAGGGTTTAACTTGATATCCACTTATTTTATGGTAAATAATATTTATGATTATTGAAGGTTGAACTGTTTAAAATTATAAACTCGTTTTGATGCATGTGGCTATTTAAGTACAAAACATGATGAAATATTACCTACAAAGTAGATAAAACAAATGCTTGCGCGAGAGTAGCGAGCGCTATCAATGCGCGAGCGAAGCGACGGTGAAAAATGTTTACGACTTTTTATGACCCTGACAGTTTTTATGACCTCCTAAGTCAACACCGATACCACAAAGGTTAAACTTGATATCCACTAATTTTAAGATTAATAATTATTATGATTATGGAAGGTTGTACTGTTTTAATTTATGACTCGTTTTGATGCATGTGGTTATTAATATACAAAAGTAACTGAAATATTACCAGCAAAGAAGATAAAACAAATACTTGCGCGAGCGAAGCGAGCGCGAAAATTTTTTACGACCTTTTATGACCCTGACAGCTTTTATGACCTACTAAGTCAACACCGATAACTCTTAGGTTAAACTTGATATCCACTTATTTTAAGGTTAATAATCTTTATCATAATTGAAGGTTGTACTGTTTTAATCTATGACTCGTTTTGATGCATGTGGCTATTAAAATACAAAGTTGCTGAAATGTTTTCTACAAAGAAGATATAACAAATGCTTGCGCGAGCAGAGCGGGCGCTAACACAGCGCGAGCGCAGCGAGCGCGAAAAATTTTTACGACTTTTTATGACCCTGACAGTTGTTATGACGTAATAAGTCAACACTGATGACACAAAGGTAAAACTTGATATCCACTTATTTTTATGTTAATAATCATTATGATTATTGAAGGTTGAACTGTTTCAATTTATAAACTCGTTTTGATGCATGTGGCTGGCTATTAAAATACAAAAAATGTTGAAATATTACCTACAAAGTTAATGAAAGAAGTGCTAGCGCGAACGCGAAATTTTTTTATAACTTTTTATGACCCAGACATTTGTTATGACCTACTAAGTCAACATCGATGACCCTAAGGTTAAACTTGATACTTATTTTAAAGTTAATAATTATTATGATTATTGAAGGTTGTACTGTTTCAATTTATGACTCGTTTTAATGCATGTGGCTATTAAAATACAAAACTTGCTGAAATGTTACCTGCAAAGTAGGTTAAACAAATGCTTGTGCGAGCGCAGCGAGCGCTATTACTGCGCGAGAGAAGCGAGCGCGAAAAATTTAGACGACCTTTTATGACCCTGATAGCTTTTATGACCTACTAAGTCATTACCGATAACCCTAAGGTTAAACTTGATATCCACTTATTTTAAGGTTAATAATCTTTATCGTTATTGAAGGCTGTACTGTTTTAATCTATGACTCGTTTTGATGCATGTGGCTATTAAAATACAAAAGTTGCTGAAATGTTTTCTACAAAGTAGATATAACAAATGCTCGTGCGAGCGGAGCGAGCGCTATAACTGCGCGAGCGAAGCGAGCGCGAAATTTATTTACTACTTTTTATGACCCTGACAGTTTCAATGACCTCCTACGTCAACACCGATAACACAAAGGTTAAACTTAATATTCACTTATTATAAGGTTAACAACAATAATGATTATTGAAGGTTGTACTGTTTTAATTTATGACTCGTTTTGATGCATGTGGTTATTAATATATAAAAGTAACTGAAATATTACCAACAAAGAAGATAAAACAAATGGTTGCGCGAGCGCAGCGAGCGCTATTACTGCGCGAGCGAAGCGAGCGCGAAAAATTTTTACGACCTTTTATGACCCTGACATCTTTTATGACCTACTAAGTCAACACCGATAACTCTAAGGTTAATCTTGATATCCACTAATTTTAAGGTTAATAATCTTTATCATTATAGAAGGTTGTACTGTTTTAATCTATGACTCGTTTTGATGCATGTGGCTATTAAAATACAAAGTTGCTGAAATGTTTTCTACAAAGAAGATATAACAAATGCTTGCGCGAGCAGAGCGGGCGCTAACACAGCGCGAGCGCAGCGAGCGCGAAAAATTTTTACGACTTTTTATGACCCTGACAGTTGTTATGACGTAATAAGTCAACACTGATGACACAAAGGTAAAACTTGATATCCACTTATTTTTATGTTAATAATCATTATGATTATTGAAGGTTGAACTGTTTCAATTTATAAATTCGTTTTGATGCATGTGGCTGGCTATTAAAATACAAAAAATGTTGAAATATTACCTACAAAGTTAATGAAAGAAGTGCTAGCGCGAACGCGAAATTTTTTTATAACTTTTTATGACCCAGACATTTGTTATGACCTACTAAGTCAACATCGATGACCCTAAGGTTAAACTTGATACTTATTTTAAAGTTAATAATTATTATGATTATTGAAGGTTGTACTGTTTCAATTTATGACTCGTTTTAATGCATGTGGCTATTAAAATACAAAACTTGCTGAAATGTTACCTGCAAAGTAGGTTAAACAAATGCTTGCGCGAGCGCAGCGAGCGCTATTACTGCGCGAGAGAAGCGAGCGCGAAAAATTTAGACGACCTTTTATGACCCTGATAGCTTTTATGACCTACTAAGTCATTACCGATAACCCTAAGGTTAAACTTGATATCCACTTATTTTAAGGTTAATAATCTTTATCGTTATTGAAGGCTGTACTGTTTTAATCTATGACTCGTTTTGATGCATGTGGCTATTAAAATACAAAAGTTGCTGAAATGTTTTCTACAAAGTAGATATAACAAATGCTCGTGCGAGCGGAGCGAGCGCTATAACTGCGCGAGCGAAGCGAGCGCGAAATTTATTTACTACTTTTTATGACCCTGACAGTTTCAATGACCTCCTACGTCAACACCGATAACACAATGGTTAAACTTAATATTTACTTATTATAAGGTTAACAACAATAATGATTATTGAAGGTTGTACTGTTTTAATTTATGACTCGTTTTGATGCATGTGGTTATTAATATATAAAAGTAACTGAAATATTACCAACAAAGAAGATAAAACAAATGGTTGCGCGAGCGCAGCGAGCGCTATTACTGCGCGAGCGAAGCGAGCGCGAAAAATTTTTACGACCTTTTATGACCCTGACATCTTTTATGACCTACTAAGTCAACACCGATAACTCTAAGGTTAATCTTGATATCCACTAATTTTAAGGTTAATAATCTTTATCATTATAGAAGGTTGTATTGTTTCAATCTATGACTCGTTTTGATGCATGTGGCTATAAAAATACAAAAGTTGCTGAAATTTTTTCTACAAAGTAGATTTAACAAATCTTGTACGAGCACAGCGGGCGCTATCACTACGCGAGCGAAGCGAGCGCGAAAATTTTTTACGACTTTTTATGACCCAGACAGTTTTTATGACCTAATAAGTCAACACTGATGACACAAAGGTTAAACTTGATATCCACATATTTTAATGTTATTAATCATTATGATTATTGAAGGTTGTATTGTTTCAATTTATGACTCGTTTTGATGCATGTGGCTATTAAAATATAAAACTTGCTGAAATGTTACCTGCAAAGTAGGTAAAACAAATGCTTGCGCGAGCGCAGCGAGCGCTACCAATGCGCGAGCGAAGCGAGCGCGAAACATTTTTACGGCTTTTTATGACCCTGACAGTTTTAGTTTTGATGACCTACGAAGTCAACATCGATGACCCTAAGGTTAAACTTGATACTTATTTTAAAGTTAATAATTATTATGATTATTGAAGGTTGTACTGTTTCAATTTATGACTCGTTTTAATGCATGTGGCTATTAAAATACAAAACTTGCTGAAATGTTACCTGCAAAGTAGGTTAAACAAATGCTTGCGCGAGCGCAGCGAGCGCTATTACTGCGCGAGAGAAGCGAGCGCGAAAAATTTAGACGACCTTTTATGACCCTGACAGCTTTTATGACCTACTAAGTCATTACCGATAACCCTAAGGTAAAACTTGATATCCACTTATTTTAAGGTTAATAATCTTTATCGTTATTGAAGGCTGTACTGTTTTAATCTATGACTCGTTTTGATGCATGTGGCTATTAAAATACAAAAAATGCTGAAATATTACCTACAAAGTAGACAAAACAAATGTTTGCGCGAGCGCAGCGAGCGTTACCAATGCGCGAGCGAAGCGAGCGCGAAACATTTTTACGGCTTTTTATGACCCTGACAGTTTTAGTTTTGATGACCTACTAAGTCAACACCTATGACCCTAAGGTTAATTGTGGCTGTTAACACGAATGTTTCTGAAATACTTCCCACAAAGCAGATAAAACACGTTGGGCAAGCAAAGCTATCGCGTAAATTTTGATGACTTTTAATGACCCTGACAGTTTTATGGCCTTATTAGGACACATATTAAGTTTAGTCATTATAGATGGACCTAAGGTCAAACTTTTATGATTATGCAAAGTCTATGTAAAGTTAACAAAAAATAAAGGCACCCACACTTAATTTCCGAAAAAAGTATTCCTTGCCCTTTTATGCCCTATAATATACTATACTATTATTCTTTGTACAAAATTTCATCTGAATCGGTCAAGCCGTCTGGCCGAAAAGAGGCCACACATTCACAAAATTCCATTATAAAAATCTAGACACCCGCTAGAATTGCCAGCCAAAAAAAAGTATTCGTTGTCCTTCTATGTCGTATTGACTGTCTGTGTACAAAATTTCAGCTAAAAAGGTTAACCCGTTTGACCGAGAGTAGGCCACACATTTGCCAAACTGGGCACCTAGACTCGACAGCCGGAAAAAAAGTATCCGATATCCTATTCTTTCCTATGAACTGTCTTTATACAACATTTCAGGCAAATCGGTCAAGCCGTTTATTCGATAAGAGGTCTTATATTTACAAAATTAAATTTAAAATATCTGGACCCCCTGACTCGACAGCCAGAAAAAAAGTATCCTATATCCTATTCTGCCCTATGACATGTATTCATACAACATTTCAGGCAAATCGGTTTAGCCGTTTATTCGAGAAGAAGTCTTATATTTACAAAATTTAGTTAAAAATATTTGGACCACCTGACTCGACAGCCAGGAAAAAAGTGTCCTATATCTTATTCTACCCTATGAACTGTCTATATACAACATTTCAGGCAAATCGGTCAAGCCGTTTATTCGAGAAAAGGTTATTTACAAAATGCAATTTAAAATATCTGGACCCCCTGACTCGACAGCCAGAAAAAAAGTATCCTATATCCTATTCTGCTCTAAGACATGTATTCATACTAAATTTCAGGCAAATTGGTTGAGCCGTTTATTTCAGAAGTAGTCTTATATTTACAAAATTAAATTAAAAATATTTGGACCCCCTGACTCGAGCCACAAAAAAAGTATCCTATATCCTATTCTACCCTATGAACTGTCTGTATACAACATTGCAGGCAAATCGGTCAAACCGTTTATTCAATAAGAGGTTTTATATTTACAAAATTCAATTTAAAATATCCGGACCCCCTGACTCGACAGCCAGAAAAAAGTATCCTATATCCTATTCTGCCCTATGACATGTATTCATACAACATTTCAGGCAAATTGGTCTAACCGTTTATTCGAGAAGCAGTCTTATATTTACAAAATTCAGTCAAAAATATTTGGACCCCCTGACTCGACAGCCAGAAAAAAAGTGTCCTATATCTTATTCTACCCTATGAACTATCTGTATACAATATTTCAGGTTATTCGAGAAGAGATTTTATATTTACAAAATTCAATTTAAAATATCTGGACCCCCTGACTCGACAGCCAGAAAAAAAGTATCCTATGTCCTATTCTGCCCTATGACATGTATTCATACAAAATTTCAGGCAAATCGGTCAAGCCATTTATTCGAGAAGAAGTCTCATATTTACAAAATTCAATTAAAAATATCTGGACCCCCTGACTCGATAGCCAAAAAAAAAGTATCCTATATCCTATTCTGCCCTATGTACTATCTTTGTACAAAATTTCAGACAAATCCGTCAAGCCGTTTGACCGTGAAGAAGTCCCAAACAAACAAACAAACAAACAAACAAACAAATAAACAAACTGACTTTCGCATTTATAATATTGGTGTTGATTTATATATTTGTATGTTTATATATATATATATATATATATATAATGTATTTTATTGTACTATACTATGTAGTATATAAATAGTATTTATATTTATATGTAATAACATAGGTATTTATTGTAGGTATATTTATGTATTTTTACAAAATAGTTTTATGACCACCGCCATCCATTATGTTCTATTTTGAACCTCTCCATACATGGTTGTCTGGAAGAGATCGCTTTGAGCGATAAGACCGCCCGTTGACACTATTTTTAACAAAAATGTTTTAATACTAAGTTTCTTGGTGTTCAATAAAGAGTATATCTATCTATCTATCTATCTATGAACGATGATTGTATGCATATGCATCGATTCCTTTTATACACACTGAAAATTCAAGAATATAGTAATGCAACCTTGACCAGGGCCCCTAGACAAAATCCAATTTATGTTTTACTTCGCGCTAACGCAACCTCGAAATGTATGGGAATGACAACTTTGTTGCGGAAACATAAATGTGGAATGACATTTATGTTACAACATACAATTTGAACTTGCGCTAGCGTGAATATAAACAGAAATCGCATTTTGTCTAAGGGTGCTGATGCTGAAACGTCTCCTGAAATCTTTAGGGTACTCAAACACTTTAGCTAAATTCTTAAACATTTAATTTTGAAGTTCAAAACTATTTTTACAATGACATATAACTAAAATTTGTTTGGTTTCGATTGTACTGCTTCTGTTGACCTATATTGAGGGCTCTCTTTTGTTTTTTTATTTACCAATTCCATGGCTGGAATTTGAAATAGTGCGACCAGTCAGTTTGACGTCACATGACGCTAAAAATATGTCCGTTTTGTTTTTGTGAAATTGAATAGGAAAATTGAACCAGGACTTTTGTTCGATATTTAGATCAAACAATGTTAAATTTACATAGTTGTGTATGTTTTTCTAGAGTTACGAATTCACCTAGTCCGCCTAGGACAGTACCACAGTACCACGACTTTGGCATTTTTTTTATATATTAAAAAGCTCACTTTCAGCAATGTAGGTTGAACATTACTAATATTCTTGTTAACCCCTCCAACTAAGCTAAATATGCTTGTGTCTGGAGTAGAGTCACGTCAATAGTGCAATGAGTGGGGTATTGGGGATCGAACTCGAACCTTTAGGGCTATTGCCGCTTTTGCAATCGTCTTGTTATTTGTTTTATACGTGCAATATATCCAGTACAATTACGGGAGGACACACAGAAATATGAATAAATACCTTATTATTCATATTTTTGTGGGAGGACATCAAGTTTCTTTTCTATAATCTTATAGGCTCGCGTTTGACCACTATTCCGCCTGGGTGCGAGCGATGATGCCATAAGGTATAGCAGCAGATTTTTTCCTTGATGGTGGTAAGGTACTTTTAGGTAGCAAGTCAGGCAGAACATCGATATAATATGCTCCTATTATCTGTGGAAAAACACCCAAAATACATAAAAAAGAAGATAAATTGTTTCATCATTATTATCAGCCTGTATCAGTCCACTGCTGGACATTACCTCTCCTATAGCTTCTCCTATTGTATACATTTTTTTTTTGTTTTTTACTGACCGGCATTTATTCGCGTTTATTTTTCGGATTATGCTCCGAACGGTTTCGCTTCGATTTAAGAGTCTTCGTCCCGGGAGCGGCTAAGAGAGCTGTGACTCGCGGCGGCCCTACGAGCTTCCCAGCGCGACTGAAGTCGCGACCGGTCGGAGCAGAATCCGAAAAATTTACGCGAGTGAATGCCGTTCAGCAAAAAACAAAATATGAATATCACTCGTGAGAATTTCATATACATAAATTGTTTCAAAAGTCAAAAGTCAAGCATTTATTCAGTATATGGGCAAATTAAAACCTGCACTTACACACGTCAAATAACATTAAATAGATCATATCAATAATTATTTTTAGAAATAAAACAAAAACAACTTATTGCTTTGAATTAAAAAAAAACTAAAGTAATGAGCCAATCAGCTTTCATCCAAACGTCTAACGTCACACTAAAAAAAAAGTTTAATTTCTGCATAATGTTGATTTGCCAACCGTACTATTACGTTCACCCCCAATGCATGTTTCAGTACCTCAGACAATTTTTACCAAAATAAAACCGGCCCAATCGAGTTGGACACGCCCACCGAGGCTTCCGTACCAACGTTGGTAAATTCCAATTACGCTAGACCTCTAAATTGTATGAGCGCTCATATAACTCAGAGGCCTATCTTAATTAGCGTAAACTATGTATGTATCGGGATCACTTTTTCTATTTTTTGGAATTTTTCCTTTATTTATGCTGTAAGACCTTTATTCTTGCCAAAATTCATGATTCTAGGTCAACGGAAAGTACCCTATAGGTTTTTGACCCAAAACCTTTAGGGTACTTCCGGTTGACCTAGAATTGTAAATTTTGGTTAAACGCAAGGTCTTAGAGCACATATAAAGAAAAAAATTCCAAAAAATAAAAAAAGTTAAAAATCAAGTGCGGCGGTGGCGGTGGTCAGATCCTGTCTACCGCAGATAGGTAGATAGGGTCGGGGTAAATAAAAGCAGATGTAGGGTCTTACTTTTATATTGCCTAGTATATTACTCAGCCGCACAAGAAGCTTTACAAGAATTAGGAGCGACACTGGCCTGCTAGTCCGTCCGGTGCGATGGGACCCCTTCCCACAGCTGGGAGGGTGAGCGACTAGAATTCAGCTCGCGCGCAGCCGTAGTAACCGGCGACGTGGGCGATGGCCAGCGTCGAGTGGTAGGCACAGGTTGTAGGTAGGTAGGCACTGCAGGTACCTAGCTCCCGGTTTAAGACCTGGAATCAACGTCGGTACGGCATTAGCACTCGTCCTCAACGTAGCTGATCTGCCAGCGTGGAGCGTCGTGATAGGTAGGTACTAGCGGCTCAGTCCGATGATTACGGTTAGGTAGAATAACCGCAGTCAGTGTACGGTGGCAGAACAGTTTACACAGTTTTATAGGCTCGTATGATAATGAAAACACACCCCAACGGTTCTTCCAGAATACTTAGTACTTAAAAAAGTGTGGAGGCAGGCGCGTGCGTGCTCCGCGCGCGTTCTCTTAGCTAGTGGCCCTGTGGCCACTAGCTACTACTATGATGCTAGTGGCCGAGGCAGGCGATCGGATGAGCTCGAACCATCGTAACAATAGAAGCGGTTTTTTGGGATCCGTAGGACAGGCAACCCGAGCCATTTAGCGTTTGCTTTTGAACTCACGAGTTCCGTAGGAAATCATTAAGTTTTGATTTTTAAGTAGGTATTAAGTTAGTGTTAAGTTTGTAATTAAATTCTTTATATCTTATCCTATCCTAATCCTAACTAATATTTTAAATGCCAAAGTAACTCTGTCTGTCTGTCTGTGTCACTTTCACGCCAAAACCACTAAACCGATTTAAATGAAATTTGGTACTCAAATATTCTAGAGCCTGAGAAAAGACATAGGCTACGTTTTATTGCGAAAAGAGGGCTGTAAGGGGTTAAAAGGGGGATGAAAAGTTGTATGGAAGTATCGTCAATTGAAACTTATTGTTTAGGCTGTTGATTCGATATAAATTAATATGTCATTCAAAGTTTGTGAGGGGGAAGGGGGAGGGAGAAGGGGAAGGGTGAATTAGGGGAGGGGAGGGGGAAAGGGAAGAGGAATTGGAGTTGAGGGAAAGGGGAGGGGAGGGGGAGGGGAAGAGTGGGGGAGAGGGAAGAGTGGGGGAGAGGGAAGCGGTGGGAGGGAAGTGGGAGGAAGAGAGGGGGAGGGGAAGCGGGGGGAAGAGATAGGGCAGGGGAGGGAAGGAGAGGGGGGAAGGGGAGGAGGAGAGGGAAGTGAGGGGAAAAGGGGTGGAGGGAAGAGAGAGGGAGAGGGGTGAGGGAGAGGGGAGGTGGATTTGCACGGCGTGGTACGGTGCGGTGTAGGTGGGATACGCATGTTTCTTATTTGTAAAATAATTAGCCCAAATATATAAAAATGTTACTCAAAGACACTATTCCACGCGGACGAAGTCGCGGGTACAGCTAGTAATTTATATAGTTTTTATTTTAGTATTTAATATTTTTAGTAAGTTTTATTTAGATGTTGTAGACTATTATTAATTGGCCTAGATTTAGTAACAGCGCTAGACGCAACGTTACATAAGGAAAATTTTGGAACTTACAAGTTTTCGCGAAAACCTAAATTTGCCCATATCTTTTTATCGTGTTGACTCAGAACCTTGATTTTTATACACCTAACAGGGACTATAGACCTCAGTATCTGGTATAAATTTCAACTTGCTAGGTTTACCCGTTCTTGAGAAAATCGGTGGTGACACACGGACAGACAGACAGACAGACAGACGGACAGACAGACAGAAATTGTGAAATAATGAAACACAATAAATAAAATAATCGCGCGTTTAATTATACACTAACTGTTAAACTATGACAATCTCACAAATAACTTGATATTTTTAACCGACTTTCCAAAAAAGGAGGAGGTTTTCAATTCGTCGGAACCTTTTTTTAATTTATTTATTTTTTATGTATGTTCACGGATTACTCAAAGATGCCCGAACCGATTTGGAATTTTTTTTTTTTTTCAAAGGATACCCTTCCCAGGTGGTTCCATTTAAATTTTAACGAAATAGGCCGAGCCATTTTTAACATATCAACATTTGTATTACGACGCATTTACTTATCTCGACGACTTACTTCTAATACTAACTACTGGCACAGACTATGTAATAGTTACTACGTATACTGGCTACTTTGACTAGCGCGACGTTTGAAGTCGGTTCTTTTAGTTTTTTAAACGATCTTAAATTATTATTTCACGTTTACGTTAATAAGTGCAGCAACAACTTATACAACTTAGGAGTCTTCGAGTTGCGAGTGAATATGTATCTTTTGGGTAAGCGCGCTACATCATCGACCGCATCGTCACTTAACTTCAGGTGAGATAGTGGTCAAGCGCTACCCATTTTCTAATAATTAAGATAGTTTAAAAACTAAGACAACCGACTTCAATGCCCCGCGAGTCAATTTCAGTAGCAAGTTTGAGACGTTTATCATCATATCTCTGGAGATACTTATCAGATCTCGATGAAAATACAATGGGACCACCTTGAAAACGTACCCTACCGATTACAAAATGAATCATCTGAATCAATTCAGAATTTACGGAGTAATCGCAAAATACATACACATACACAAAAAAAAAGAAAAAGAAAAAAACATACAGACGAATTGATCTAACTCCGCCTTCTTTTTGGAAGTCGGTTGATATAAAATAATAAAATAAATAAACAAGGTATCTGTGATCTGTTAAGTCCGTAATAGTTACTCGTATATCCTCCGGCGGAACATTCATACATTTCTTTAATATTTTTTTAAGAATTCCGATATCCCGATAGATTGCAAGTTGATTGTGTCACGGAGTCCTATTGATCTTCTGTACGCGTGAGTATTCCTCTCTCTTTGATCTCCATATTGGTTTAAAATTGAGTGTATTTTGGTACTGAAGTATATTAGCTTGAGATACTGACTCGATTTTAACCGACTTCACAAAAAGGAAGAGATTCTATGTTCCTATGTAAATTTTTATTTTTTTAATTTTGATATATGTTCACTGATTACTCAAGGTACGGACACACCGCAGCATACTGCGTGCGCGATCTAGGCGGCGATCAGATAGCGCAGTAGTATTTGTACCGACTGGTTCACATCAAACGCGATCAGAAAACAATTGAAAATTACTTACTACTTACTAGATCGCGTCCGCAGATCGCAGATCGCAGCGGTGTGGCCGTACCTTCAAAGTCGCCTGGACCGATTTGGAAAACGAAAAATTCTTCTTTTGTTTGAAAGGGAAATTTGAACTTAGTATCTTCAGATATATGGACACCTAAAACTTGTAATACTGAACATTACTAACGCGGCATTAGAAGTCGGTTCTCTTAGTTTTTTAATCAATCTTATGTTATCAAATATGGTTTCTTTACACCAGATTTACCTATATTTATGGTGTAGCAGTACATTATTGCACTTTCATTGTAATCGTCAAACAAAAAACATCGGAGATTAAACAATGCAAGACGCGAGTGAAGTACGATTAGTCGTCACCCACCCGGGCATATGAGTTGGTCGCTTTGTATTCAATTGCCTAAGTTGCGTTATAATTTCATAGTGAAATATTGTTTTACTATGACTTTACACCCACCCTTGATAGACAATTAGAATCGAACGGTAATTTAGTATACCCATCTGGTTAATCGGCGACTCCGTATTTTTCGGGTGGCGCATCACTTTACTTACTTACTTACTTTGCTATCGTGCCCCGGTTAGTAAAATACGTAAACCTATCGTTTTTCTACGGACATTATTCTATCACTTGTGTTTGCTGTGACTTTTGGTACTGTGTATCATGCTGTTTACACCCACGCCGGGACAGGGCTCAGCGTCCGGGCCCTCACAAGGCCCAGCGTCCACTCCCGCTGCTCCGGCCAATGTGGAGTCTGAATTAGAAGCTATATCAGTTACGTCTCATATACCAGAGTTCTGGACCAAGCATCTTAGGATCTGGTTCCTGCAGATGGAGGCCGAGCTCTCTCAACAGAAACTTTCGGACGAGGCCAAATACAGCCTGGTAATAAAGAGGCTCCCCAAGGAGTCGATTCTACAGGTGAGGGATATCCTCACTACGCCGCCAGATTCACAGAAATTTGACGTTTTAAAAGAGTGGTTACTGACAATATATGAAGAGTCTAAGATGAGCCAAATACAGAAGCTCATCAGTAAGATGAAGCTCGGCGAGCAGAAGACCTCGCAGCTATTGCGGCGGATCAGTGAGCTAGCTGACTCGGAGGTCCCGGATGATACCCTGGAGATCCTGTGGCAAGGCCATCTACCTGCATCCGTCCGCAGCATCATCGACGTAACGGAGCTGGACGTTTTAGCGCCCATCGACACGGTTAATGAGACAGCCGTTCCTGCCAGAATAGCGGAGGTGAATTTAGTTGGTACCTCATCAACCTCTTCACCCAGTTTCACTGACTTAATCATATGCGAAATACAAAAGATCCACCAACGGATTGATAACCTGCAGAAGTCTCATGCCGGCCACTTCCATCAATCGCCTTACAGAAGCCGCAGCCAGGGCAGAAGCTCTTTACCCAAAGATACTAGTTTATCCAGATCTCGAAGGCCAGACTGGAAATGTTTCTACCACTTACATTACGGGGCGAGAGCGCGCAAGTGCGTGTCACCGTGCAGCTGGCAACCGGACGAGGGAAACTAGGTGGTGCAGGTGACAACGGGTCTCTGTATTTATATGAACCGCAACGACCACCTTATTGTCACGGATCGAAAATCAGGATACGGTTTCTTGTGGAATCGGGAGTGACTTTGTCCCGTTCTTCCCGCCCGCATAGAATAAATAATAGTACAAGTACCGCCCGTAAGTCGTCTTGTGATAACAGTGTCGGTTATAAACTTTGCGCCGCTTACAGTACGGAAATAAGTACGTTTGGACTAAAGACTCATGTGTTGGACTTAGGTATGCGTAGACGGTATCGTTAAACATTCGTGTTGGCAGTTTTGTTAATCAACCAATTTTAGGTGCAGATTTTTTAAAGTACATTTAAATGTAATCGATTTAAATAACCATAGATTAAATTATGTGATTATGTGTCGAATGTAAACGTTTGGTCACCCTGTGGGCGATAGCGGCGCGCTATTGAGGTTTCAATCTTTGAATAAAAAGTAAATGTTTACCTCCTCGCGTGCCTGATGCCCACTTATGATCAAGGGTGTGGGGTGTGCGAGAAAGGTGACAAAAGTCAGGATTTCGGCAATTCGCTGTTTGTAAAAATGTACAGTATCGGTCATAATTGGAGTAGCAGTCTCAAAAAGCAATAGCATGACAGCAAAATATGCACATACGACCTTCTTCTATAAAACGTTTCGAACGTAACATAATGAAAGAGAAAGATATACACCCATATATCGCACTCTATCATTATGTACCAATTAGAAAGAGCGCAAGTATTAATTAGTAGAATAGCTAGACCAGATTTACTTCTTTTATCAGTTATACAAATAGTGAGGGTAGATTTGAAACAAAATGTATTGATGGCATAAATGAATGAACAAACATTGTCGGTTGGTGAACTTCGGTAGTGGTTGAAGTTTGGTTAATAAATAACTTAAAAAATCAAAATGCAAGCAAATATAATTATGAGAGACGGCGAATATTGAGGCATTGCATAGAAATGGACTCAATAAATTATATTATCTCAAATGTGTAGTGAAAGCGGCATAAATGTAAGTTATTGCTGAGTGATATTAAGTGATGAGAAATCGTAGTTGTGAAAGTAAATTGTTAATAAAGTGTGTTAATTAGATTTGGCGTTTTTCAGAAGAATTTGATACATCATTACGGTAATCGCCGCACACTAAGGGGTTTAATAATGCAAAGGTGAGAAGTACGAGACGAGAGATGTCCTGAGCAGCTAAGCAGCTGTAGTCTTTCTGGATGCAGTTTGGGGAAATTAACGTGGCACCGACATAATATGTGCGAATATTGTAGCTTCTTTGCTGCATCGAAAACAATGGAAGTCACACGAAATATTAATTTAAAAGTATCTAAAAACTAGGCGATGTGCCGGCTGTGATAATTTGTAATAAGTAATTATGTAAGTTATGATTATGAAAGATTAAGCTTCAATCCTCTTTTCCTAGAGAAAATGAATAATTAAGCTTATAACTTCAAATAATCAATAGGTAGGTAAGAGCAGTTCTAAGATGCAACCAAAACAGTGATATTTTGTCAAAGTAGAAAATTGTCAATATAGGCGATTTCAATGTAATATAAGTATTATGAAATAAAAATTGTAGTATAAGATATTTCGATTTATTGTAAATCAGTTTATTTAAAAACATGTTTGCTATGTATTCTTATTATACAAATAAATGTACCCTCAAAAACTGTTAAGATAACATCACCGTGTTATTTTATTATTTCACATATAACATAGATCGCAAATTTACCTTTATAAGCTAAGTTTGTATAAACAGAAATAAAATACAAGCTATTAATTAATAATTGATAAACATAAAGAACTCAGGTGATAGAGATTCGAACTCGGGCCTGTCGCTCCTAAAGCAATCTATCTAACCATTACACTAAGATGCTGATACAGTCTCATTCGAATTTAAGCATCCGTTACTTGTTGCGTGGCTTACTCTGCGTTATGTTAATTCAACAAAAAGAAAACGAGTATTCAGTGGAATATTGTTATCTTTATTTTGATGTTTACCAAATGTATCTGACGCTACGTTTCACCTTTTTATTCATCTAATATCTGGCTAAGCATGCCGTCTATGCCATACTAAAGTGTTATTGTTTGCGTTGGAACATTCGACAGAAATATCGTGCAGGCTACTATGAACATTGAGGTGCTACTGGACTATTGTCCCTCGATAGTACCTACTTCGAAATGTATGCACGTTTGTGACTATGGACATTTCTTTTAGTTTATTGATTTAATACTAGACTATCAAACAATTTATTATAAACTAGCTGTACCCGCGACTTCGTTCGCGATTCCTACAAAATATTATAAATTAAGGTACCCAATACTTTTGAAATAATTAGTAACAAGTTAAGGTACCCACCATAGAGTAACTTGGTACCTACTAGCTAGTCCAGTTATAATATAATCATTATATACTTATAGCAAGCTAAAGATGGGCGCATATGTATTATGTCAATTGGTATAATTGTGTTATCGATTTTTTAATATAAAACAAATATAAAAGTAAGAGACTGAACTAATATGATGAGTCCAATGGTTATGCGCTTTAGATTTTAGTGTTACTTAATATAAACAATTTAAACAATTGTTTTTAATTTATTTTAGCTACTACGTCTAATATGTTTATGAACGTAATATAGATATTAAAATAGCCGATAACCAGCGAACAATTAAAGCGCTTTAACGCTTAAATTACATCTCAATTGTCTTATTATAAGGAGTTAAGATGTTATGTTTTAAGAACAAATGAACATGCATGTACATACTGAAAAATATTACAACCGTTCAAAAACATAACCTTACCTACACTACAGTAGACGGGCGAAAATATCTATCACCAAGAACTACACTACATAGCTCTAACATAATTTCCAAATAACTTAACATTCATATAACCACATCCGTATAAAATATTCACAAACATCATGTCAAACTATACGGGAAAAGTGGGAATGGCGGAAAAATTCGTAACATCGGAGCCGCGTGAAGCGTGAAATGCGGAGGAGATAGGTCGCCACATTGAATATTACGTAGGATTGGCTCCCGGCTGGGCCAAGATTTGCATGAAGGTGGATACACTGTTACACAGTACCACAACTTTCACTTGATTGTGAGGGCCCGGTGGCGTAATCGGGAGAACGGTCGGCTTTGATGCCAGAGGTACCAAATTCAAACCCTGTCGTACACCAATGGATTTTTCTATGTGCACTTTTCACAGTGGCCCTCCGGTGGAGGAAAAACATCGTTAAGAAACCAACAACCCCCGCATGGTGGTAGGACACTTTCTAGTGTCCGTCTGGCCAGCTACCACCCTCAAGTTAGAAAATCTGTCGCCATAACATCTAATGTGTTCTGACAGCTATCCTTGAGAGCCAGTTCCCATTCTAGGCCTAGCGTGCTTACCATCTTCGACCGCATCATCACTTACCAACAGGTAAGATAGTCGTCAAACGCTAGCCTAAAAGATATAAAAAAAAATATTCGCGATTGATTTTTTATAGCTAAACCAAAAAATTACAAAAATATACATAACTCATATGTTTAAATTAAATATGAGAATTGCTAAAATCAACAAAATATTAATCTTTCACTATTCGGGTTTCTAATTCTTTTCAACGATTCACTTGTTATCTGCCTCTATTTTATACTCGTACGTATTGTGGCACAAACAGTAGTTGTAGTGGTAGGACTTCTGCTAGTCCGCCTGGGGCGGTACCACCACTTCCCCAATTAATTTTCAGCCGTGAAATAGGAATGTTTTTCGGTAAAAATGGCAAGGTGTCCAGTGAAATTACAGGGCATGTGAGACTCAACATCTTTATGTCTCAAGGTAACAGGCGCAGTGTAGTGACATGCAAAATTCTGGCAGTCCAGAAATTTGCATACTACTGTACTCGTATCTGTAATAGGTAGACTTCATCGCTTACCATCAGACGAGCGTCATGCTTGTCATGTTACCTTATATAATAATAAAAACAGTACCAAATTAAAGAAAGAATAAGTATTTGGTCATTGAGCCCATAATCAACATTGATTTAAGTGGTCTCAACTAGAAAATAACTTGAGTTTAGGTACTGCCAAATATTACACAGGCAGTGTAAGATCGGTCAGAATTGACCTTAATATCGTAAGATGTGGCAGAAACTTCGGTATAAACTTTGCAATTTATACGTGAAAGCATATTTTATGAGCTACGGATTTGAATCGGCGGGACAGAATCGACAGTTGTACGATGAAATAACTGGGGAAATGAAATAACTCATTTCTGAAGGCTTACGCGAATTTTCAGATGAAATTCGAAGTATTCTAGCATCTTTGTGTTAGAGCGAGACCACATGATATACGCAAGCTGGCTGGCAGCGGTTGGAAACACAGAGTTGACGATCGAGCTCAGTGGCGTGCCATAGGTAAGGCCTGTGTCCAGCAGTGGACAGAGATAGGCTGATGATGATGATGATGCTGATATTGATGATGATCAGGCCACATGGGTACGTGGCAATGACTGAGCGCGTCGTATTTCAAACAAATATCAATGGTCACACAGTGCACTGTGACGTCACGGCCTCATAGGTTTTTAAATGGATGATAAATTATCGACTTTACATGGTTGAATTATAGTTAAGAACACTTTCGATCAAGTCACCTTTCAAACAAAAAACACTAAATTTATATAGAGGCAACATATAGCCCTTGAGAATCATAGTATTCTAGGCCTATAGTGAACTTTATCTTCGACCGCATCATCGCTTATCACCAGGTGAGATAGTGGTCAAACGCTAGCCTTTAAGATGCAAAAGAAAATAAAAATCGCTTCATTCGTTCGGAAAGTACGATGCACAAACACGCATATGTACACATCAAATTTATAAAATCCCTCTTTTTGGGGTTAAAACTTTACTTTATAAGTACTGTCATTGTTTTCCAGAGAATACGCAGCCATAGCAGATTCGTAAACTAATAATCCAGCCGCTTCAAACTTTGTTCATTAGACACCAGACTACGGTACTTGTCGAATCTCTGATTTGTACGTGAGGGCAATATTATGACGATTTCGTGCTGATATTAAGAGAAAGAAATAAATCCGTAATGAGAGTTAGTAACAAATATTGAGGTTCGAGGTCAAATTACGGTTCGGGTTTGTTTTTTTCGTGACAGTCTAATTATTTGCTAGTTTTGGTGGTTAGGAATAAAGAACATGAAATATATAAATATTTAATGTGCTAGTTTTCTATCGCGATACGATCAAGGGTGCCTTCTAAATATTTAAATTATATTTTTATATAAATGCGGTTCCTAATGGCTGCTATAAGATCAAATAATAAAAACTATATTAAATTAAAATTTATAGGAGGTGTCCATACAAGAAACGTATTTTTCAGGCGAAATTTTGTTCAATCGGAACCCTGCGTGTTCGGGTCTCTCGCACTTAGACAGTTTATTTATATTCGCGGTACGAAGTTCGCCGGGTCCGCTAGTTATTAATATTTCTGTAGTCGCGCGTTACTAGTAGTTTTGTTAACCTTGCTTGTGTCTCGAGTGGGTTTATGTCAATAGTGCAATGGGTGGGGATCGAACTCACGACTTTTCGATCGCCAGTCCGCCACCTTAGCCATTGGGCTAATATTTTTCAAACTATTTAAAACTAATAACTAGGTACTCGGTACTTACTCAAGTTCATGTCGGAAAAACTTTTTACAAACTTTTGAAAAATTTATGAACCGGCGAAAAATCTATTGGCGTAAAGGATAGATGGCTTTACTTCTAAGCGAGAGGACGCTGGTTCAAATCCTAGCACGGGTGTTTGTGAACAGGTGGTAGAAGCATATTATATCGATGTTCCGCTTGTCTTGCTATCAAAACATAGCTTACTCGTACCACCACCAAAGAGAAAATCTGCCGCCATAACCTTTCGGTGTTCCGGCAGCACACTACCCTTGAGCGTCAGAGTATTCTAGGCCTAGCGTGTTCATTATCTTTGACCACATCAGATCATCATCAGATCATCATCATCATCAGATCATCATCATCATTCATCACAAAGAGGCCAGCGTTTGACTTATCTTTTCTTTACAAAGTATTAAACAAAGTCGATCCCGCTGTCTACAGACGCTTAGATCCTTCAAACTAAACTACGGATTTTAATGCAATTTTCAACCATAGAGTAATTCAAGTGGAAGGTTTATATCCAGGACTAAATGCGGGCAAAGCCGCGGGGCGCAGCTGGTCGCATATAAACAAAATTAAAATCAGCGTGTTCCGAATAAATATAGTCCGATCCCATTCTAGGCCCAGCGTGCTTCCATGCCCTAGTCTATATCTGCATTTACTTAAAGGCAACTGGTGAGATAGTGGTCAAAAGCTAAAAAAAGATATGCTATTAAAAATTATTTAAGATAATTTACTAAACGAAACAAAACCGACTTCAAAACACGCGCTAGTCATTTTCAGTTCTATGTTTGAGGTGTTTATCTCCATATCTCTGGAGATACTTCTCAGATCTCGATGAAATTACAATAGGACCTTGAAAATGTACCCTACCAATTAAAATTGAATCATTTGAATCCGTTCACAATTGACGGAGTAATCGCGTAACATACACACAAAAAAAACATAGTAAAAAAAAAGTCAAAACAAGTCAAAAAAGAGGAGGTTCTCAATTGAGAACCTCTTTTTTGAAAGTCAGTTGAAAAACAGTGTGCATTTTCAACCAGCTTCCAAAAAGAAGGTTCTCAATTCATCTGTATGTTTTTTTTTTTTGTGTGTATGTTACGCGATTACTCCGTCAATTGACAACCGATTTGAATGATTCTTTTTATAATCGGTAGAGTACGTTTCCGTAGTAGTCCCATTGTAATTTCATCGAGATCTGATAAGTATCTCTGGAGATATGACGATAAACGTCTCAAACTTGTAACTGATATTGACTCGCGGGGCATGGAAGTCGGTTGTTTTAGTTTTTAAACTATCTTAACTATCAGTCAGTCAGTCAATCAGTCACCGACAGTATCCGTAGACAGAACGTTTGTTAAGTAAGGTAGTCAATTAAAACTTCATCAAGAGAGAATACCTCTTTCCAGTCCATTCCGTCAACAGGAAGTTACTAACTAAATTTAAACAAGGCCTAAACTCTGTAAATATATTTTAACCTGCCATTAACCTGGGTACTGTAACCGCTCTGTAAACTCAACACAATGCCGGTAAAGTTAATATTTGGCCGAGCATTGTGTGAAATAGTTCTCCCGGGCTTGGAAAATGGAATGGAAACTCGGTTTAATGAATAGTTTTATTTTGTTACATTGGTTTTTAACTGAAAAAGGGGTTAGGCTTTTTACTAGGAATATGCTACCGCTTAGGCTTTTGTGACAGAGATGTAGGTACGAACATAATGTTGATTCAGAGTTTTTGTTGCTGACACTAGATTACTATTTGACCTGGTGCTAAGTGACGATGCCATCTGAGATAGAAACGTAGCTTTTTGGATACGGGACACTGCAATATAAATTAAAAGTACCTAACTATAAACAACAATTAAACCTAATGAAAAAATAAACCTTTAAAGATAACAATTGATCTTACAACATATTTATTATAGTCAAATTATTACTTATATGTTTAGTTTAAGGTTATTCAGAGTAAATAATTTGAAAAAATATCTGACAACTCAAAAAATAAAATCGTATTTTAATATAGTACATGAAATTAACAACTACTCAGAAGTTCGGCAGAAATAAGTTATAGTATTCATTGTGTCTCTATTTAACAATTAAATAATTCTTAAATTCAAAATGTAACCCCTCCACAGTCCCCTGCCCCCCAAAAGTTTATAGTCTTGAAACGGCTGAACGAATTTTCATGAACCAAAGCTAAGAACACTTTCGATTAAGAGACCTATCAAACAAAAAAAACTAAATCAAAATCGGTTCATATGTTTAGGCGCTACGATGCCACAGCCAGACACACATACACAAATACACAGCTACACGCGTGAAACTGATAACACCTCTTCTTTTAGCGTCGAGGATTAAAACGTTGACATAATTTGAGTCTATCGACGCAAAAAACAATTACGTTTCGCAATAAACGCAGATCACACGGCTTTACGCATGCAAAGGGTAGGTAAACAAAAAGGCAATATCATCGGCAATGGTACGTACTAACAACCCTGCCATTGTGCGAAGGGCGTATTGTGTTAATATTTTGCTCACGACTACCTTCTAGGAATGAGGTCAAGAGTGCGAAGATGGCGCAGACATATAGATTGGAGTAGATAGCGCAAGTGCAGCTACGTGACGTGTTATTTTTTCAATATTCTAACATAAAATAATATGAATAACATTCTTATAATAAATCCTTCCTACAATAATTCATAATTCACTCCTATAATCATTCACTCTTTCGAATAAATAGATATAGTAGTGTTACTGGTTATCACCTTGTATTATTTGTTATTAAGGATTGCGAAAATGCTGGACATAGGCCTCACCTATGGCCCACCATTTAGCTCGATGTTCAGCTCTTTGTTTCCAACCACTGCCAGCCAGCTTGCGGTTCTACAACAGATGTCCACTGCCACTTCAGCTTGCTAATCCTTTGAGCTATGTCGATAACTTTGGTTTCCTAACGGCTGACCTCATTTTGATGTAAAAAATAGTAATGTACGATCTTTTTATACCCAATGTTTAGTGGGCAAACTTGTGTCGGAAGTTTCCGCGTTTCATTCAAAGAAATACCATTTCCCAGCGTTTATTGATGTTAGATCTAGTTAAAGCTATTAGTCCCAGATATTATCATGTAATGGCACTTACCAGTAGTAATAAAGATGTTTATTGAAGCCAAGGACTCTGTTGTCGAAGATATTGATAAGAAAAAAATAGGTTATAAAATTTGCACACATCTGGAAGAAGCATTATATGGATCGATGTCCCGCCTGACTTACTACCAAAAAGTAGTAGTCAAACGCTAGCCTATAAGTTATTAAAATAAAACTGGTCGTTCAGTTTTAATATATTAAAAAAAATTACGTACCACTTGTCGAACGAACATCCATTCTAGGTTTTGAACCGGCAACCTCTCGCTTAAGGCACGGCCACACCGCGGCGTCTTGCGATCTGCGAGCGCGATCTCAGTACTTTTCAATTGTTTTCTGATCGCGTTTGGTGTGAACCAGTCGGTACAAATACTACTGCGCTATCTTATCACCGCTTAGATCGTGCACGCAGGACGCTGCGGTGTGCCCGTACCTTTCGAAGTCAAACTATCTTATCCGTTACGTCAGAGGAAATCAGAAAGATAAGGGACTATCACAACATTGATATGGACTTGACGCCGGAGGTACCAAGTTCAATCCCCGCTGTGCACCATATATAGATTTATTTATCAAAAAACTTACGTTCGCTTTTCACAGTGGCCCTCCAGTGAAGAAAAAACATCGTTAAGACACCCCCAACTCCCGCATGGCGGTAGTACATTTTCTAGTGTCCGTCTGGCCAGCTACTACACTCAAGTTAGAAAATCTGTCGCCAAATACCTTATCCTTATGTGTTCCAACAGCTATCCTTGAGAGCCAGTTTACATTGATTGCGGGCTACCATCCTCGACCGCATCATCGCTTACAAACAGGTGAGATAGTGGTCAAACGCTAGCTTATACGATATTAAAAAAAAAAAAAAGTAACTACTTCATTTTATGTGTAGGTGAAAACTAAAAACAACTAGCAATTTTCAACCGAGTTACAAAAAGGAGGAGGTTCTCAATTCGTCTGTATGTTTTATGTTTTTTTTTTCTTTTTTATTGTGTTTATGTTACGCGGTTCTCCGTGAATTGTGAATCGGTTCGAATGATTCTTTTTGTAATCGGTAGGGTACGTTTTCGAGGTAGTCCCATTGTAATTTCATTGAAATTTGATAAGTATCTCCAGAGATATGACGATAAACGTCTCAAACTTGCTACTGAAATTTACTCGCGGGGCATTGAAGTCGGTTGTTTTAGTTTTTAAACTATCTTAATTATCTTTATTAGCTATCAGGACCATTCAAACTGTATGAAATATGTAATATTATAGCTTTAAATGTATATAATAACTAGCTGTGCCCCGCGGCTTCGCCTGCGTTAAAAACAACTTTTATTTAATTATTTTTTATCATAAGAACCATCTCCTGACGATAAAAAACACAACAAAAAAATAATTAGCGAAATCAGTCCAGCCGTTCACGCGTGATGCGGTGACCAAGGTCAATTAGGTCAAAAAAACTGTGTAACACTTCAAGAAACATAATACATAATAACAACATAATAATGTATAAGACGCAATATGTCAACATACCATTCTCAATTAAAAATTTCACACTAATTATTTTTTGTACAACTGCATCTGTTGAACTTAGCGGGACGAATTCCAGAATGATAGCGAATACGTCTTCGTAGTTGCGCCGTTCTACAATAGAGGGCGTTTATAAATATAAAGTATATCATGACGCTTACTTCCGTTGATTCAGACCGTGATGCTACGTCGCTTCCGTCAAATTTTGCCCTAGTGTGCTTAATGAACTTTTTTTACTTCAAAAAGATATGTCAAGTCAAGTCAAGTCAAAGCATTTATTCAGTACTAGAAGTGCCCTGCGGCTTCGTCCGCGTTATAGACTCCTTTTATATACTTAAATTTATTACATTTATTTTGCAAAATCCTTTCTATCATAAAAGACATCAAAGAAGTTAAAGCCAAATCGGTTCAAACTTTGAACCCCCGTTTCATCCCCTTAAAGAGTAAATGTTGAAAAATTTCTTCTTAACGAATACTTACGTCAAAACAATCTGTATGCCAAATTTCATTCAAATATTGATTTCAGACTTGATAACCCCACTTCACCCATTTCGAAAAAGCCTAAAACACCTATTTTCTTATTTACTTACTGAAGCACTTGTGTGAAGTTTCGAAGAATATAAAAAACTATCTAATCTGGTGTCACCTTACAAACTTTGAACCCCCGTTTCATTCCCTTAAGGGGTGAATTTTAGAAAATCATTTCTTAGAGGGAACTAACGTCGTAATAACTATCTGCATGCCAAATTTCAGTGCAATCTGAAACAATATGGATTTTTAGACTTTGTTACCCCATTTCACCCTCTTAAGGGTGGAATTTCAAAAAAGCATGAAACACGTATTTACTTTTTTTACTAAAGCACTTGTGTAAAGTTTTGAACAGAAAAAACTATCTAATATTGTTTCTCCATATAAACTTTGAACCCCCATTTCATCCCCTAAAAGGGTGAATTTTGGAAAATCCTTTCTTACACACGTTTACGTACTAAGACAAATATACCCTCCAAATTTCAAGTCTCTACGACCAGCGGTTTAGGCTGTGTGTGTGTTGTCTGTAAGTCAGTCAGTATGTCAGGACAAAGATTCTTATAGTATTAGATAGATATAGGCAAATTAAAAATTTGCACTTACACTCGTCAAATAACATTTAATAGATCATATTCAATAAAAAATATTATAGATATAACAGAAACATAACTTATTGCTTTGAATTTACAAAAAAAAACAAAGGTATTGAGCCATTCAGCTTTCATCAAGACGTCGAACGTCACACTTAAAACACATGTTTAATTTCCCTGGTTAATGTAGGGTTGCCAACCGTACTATTACGTGCACCCGCAACCCAGTGCATGTTTCAGTACTTCAGACAATTTTTATCCGAAAAATTGTGAAATAATGAAACAATAAATAAATAAAAATGTGATTGACTTACTATGTAGCGGTTTGCTAGCTTATAGAATTAGAATGCCGGTAGGTACCTTTTTTAGTTTCAATATAGCTCCAAACGATTAATCAGTGTATTTAGCCAGTGTCAAAGTATTAATTATAAAAATTCAGGTTTTTATAACTTCTAGTCGTCGAGTCGAGTCCAAGTCACATTTTCAGTTCACATTTGAAGCCAATAGTCCTGTTTGAGTCTTACCCGTAATATGTGAACTTTACTTAAGACTTTCAGTGGAATTTTGGTGTGAACGCAAATAGGGTGTTTTTTAACATTTTTCTGTTTCTTACATACAAAAATATTAAAGTACCAGTATCATCGCTTTCAACGCACCAGATTTTATTATCTTTATATTCGACCGTCTCACTGCATTCTCAAAAGAGGTATTATAAATTCGAATGCATACAACGAAGTTTACACAAAGAGTTACCAGCTAGTCCCAACAATGTCCATAGTCCAAAGGACCCTTTATCATGATAATTTTATATGAAAATAGCGTGCACTGAAAAATCCGATACATGTAAATATGCCACATAGTGGTTGCTTTGAACAGCAAGTAAACAGGAAAATAAAGTGAGAAAATGTACTTTTAATATTTTTTTTGGTTAAAGTTGTTCCATGCCAATATAACTGAGGTTTTTAGGGTTCCGTACCTCAAAAGGTAAAAAAAAGGAACCCTTATAAGATCACTTTCTTGTCCGACTGTCCGTCTGTCCGTGTGTCACCATCGATTTTCTCAGGAACGGGTGGACCTAGGAAGTTGAAATTTATACCAGATACTGAGGTCTACACGATAAAGAGATATGGGCATATTTATATTTTCTTGAAAACTTCTAAGTACTTACCAAAATTTACCTTATTTTTCAACTTTTTTTATTTTTCGGAATTGTTCCTTTACTAGTGCTGTATAAAACCTTGCTTTTAACCAAAACTGACAATTCTAGGTCAAGCCTCTGAGTTATATGAGCGCTCATACAATTTAGAGGTCTAGCTTAATTGGTACCTACCAACGTTGGTACGGAAGCCTCGGTCGGCGAGTCCAACTCGACGGGGGGGATTGAACTCAGTACTTTTGGCGTCAAAGCCGACCATTCTGCTACTAAACCAATGGGCGCTCAAAATATGTCTGTGGAAACTCGGCATACAAAAGATAAAATATTTGTTCTACCTGAAGATGAGAATTTTATGTTAAGAGGTTAGTAGAATTAACCTTTAAAAATCGGACACAACAAAATCGCAGGATTCTTTGTTCTAGCGGCTTAGCACAGATCAGCCGCAGCTTTTGTAGCGCTCGTAGCTTAATTCGTAGCTCGAACGTAGCAAACAAAACTAGCCATGAATGTATTTTTGTAACCCTCCCGTAGCACTTGTAGACGTCGTAGCATATCTAAAGGGATATTGGACATATGTACTAGATAAGCTCCGCGGCTTCTCCCGCTTAATAAGTATTACCTACCCTATCAAACAAAAAAAAAACTAAATTAAAATCAGTTCACCCGTTCGGGCACTACAATGCCACAGACAGACTGACACATACACACAGTACACACGTTAAACTTATAACACCCGTTTTTCTGTATCGGGGGTTAGAATGTAACATCGTATAGTTTAGAAGAATTTAACTAATGATTTGTTACAAAAACTAGCAAACATAACTTTGTTGAACGAACTTGGAATATTCTGAAGCTAACCCTAAATTTTATTAGCATTTTGACAAACTGTAGCATTATACAAAAATATATACATTTGTATATACTGCTTTGAATCTTTTATGTTCACCCGTGAAAATATTTGGCTATATTCCAACGCAGACTATTTACTATACCATCGCATTTCACATAAAAAACATCAATTCATACTAATTTAAACCTTATATCAAACGAGCTAAGGGCAAGTGGTTTTCCCGCAGTGGAAAGTAAAGTTTGTCGAATTTCATTTGTAACTTGTCGAAAGTTGAACTTGATATTTTGCCAATACATGTAATGTATGTAGTGTGCTGAAAAACTTTTTGGCCTAAAGAAAAATTGATAATGTAAGTAAATAAATATTAAAGGAGCCAAAATTACATTTGTGTTTCTGTTGCCCGCACTCAATGGAAGTTGAAATAAATAAAACTAGACGACCCATACTTTCTGGTGTACGAGTTTGACTTATGCACTAGAGAATTCCGTATATATTGTTAATTTGTAGTTAAATCACACATTTTTTTTCTAAGTTTCTATCTGATGTTTTGTCAACGACAAGCAAGCAAATAATAAAGAAACTTCGAAACAAATAAAACCAGACGACCTATACTTTCTGGTGTACGAGTTTGACTTATACACTAGAGAATTCCGTAGCTATACCTACTGAACAGGTGTACCACCCACCTATCCCTAGCCAGAGATAAACTCGCCCTTGGTCAATAAACCAAACAAGGTAACGAATTCAGTGGTATATATTGAACCCTCTCTTTGTATCGTAAAGTAAAAGCCTAAGTAGTAAAGTACAAATACTAAAAAGAATTCGCCTATGAAAAAATACATAAATTCAACAATATTTTCCAGAGAATCTTGATACCTCGATCCAGGAAAATGCACTAAGCGACATAAGCACACCTAGTTTTTTACAGCGGTACTAATATGTCATTACGTCTACGCGAGACGTAAAGTGCAATTTTTGCATGGTCCACCTACATTCTTAATTCGTTGTTAAAACACATTTTTTTTTTTCTTAATTTGTTTACTACAAATTTTATGGTGTTTTATCAACAACAAGTAAGCAAATAATTAAGCAATTACCAGGAGATGCCCTAGCATCAGGTCAATGCTACCCTGTTCTCGAACAACTTCACTGATACCGAATTACCAACAACTTAACTGATACCGAATTTTGAATTGGTCAGGCCAATACAAGTTGATCTCATAGTGTCATCATCTATTTAGAAAAAAACTCATTGTCTTAAAACGCATGAACGGATTTTTATGACTCAAAGTTAAGAACACTCTCGATGAAAACCTTGGTGTTTTCATCATTTTACAAACGGATGAACCGATTTAGATTTAGAATTTTTATTTGTTAGATAGGTCTAACAAAAAAATCTACATCAAAATCGGTTCATCCATTTAGGCGCTACGATGGCACAGACAGTCACACACATATGCAGATACAGATGTCAAACTTATAACACCCCTTCTTTTTACATCAATGGTTAAAAATAGGTTAGAACAGACGGAGAGATGACGATGGGTTTGACGATCTTATAAGATCGTCTAAAGAAAATAGGAAAACTATATATAGTTTTCCTATTTTCTTTGTGTAGCACGGAACCCTACAAATATATTTTCCATTCCGTACAGTATAATACTGAGGCTGTCAGAGAGATTTCCCTACGGTGTTGGTTACTCGTTAAAACAATCAACTTATAGCAAATGCAAATGTACTGCGTGTTGGCATAGATTATGTAATAGTTGCAATAGGGTGACCAAACCTTTCTATATATAATACACTTCATTTTTTTCTTAATTGCAAACAGACAATTGCAAATTGAGAGCTCTATTGGCGTTAGGGATAGATATGGCTTTACTTCTAAGCGAGAGTTCGTCAGTTCAAACCCTAGCACGGGTATTCGTACACATGTGACAAGAGCATTATTATATCGATGATCCGCTACTTGCTACTAAAAATTAGCTTACCACCATCAAGGATATAATCTGCTGCATTAACCTAATTAGCATTAAAAAAGTTTATAAAATAACACAATTTTCATTACTATGTTACAAAGTGTGTATGTGCATGACCGCAACAAGGCCCGCCATCCAATATGAATTACTAGCCGTGCCCCGCTGCGCTTTGCCCGCGTTGAAAAGTATCTTATAGCCTAATATATAATACTACATATACTCGTGCAAATTTTCAGCTGAATCGGTTCAACGGCTTGAAGAATAAGTGTGAAGCCGTGAAATAGTCCCAAATAAACAAACAAATATACAAACTGACTTTCGCATTTATAATATTGGTGTTGATAATAAAATCCAGTCACGTGACAGTTTTATGACGAAAGAGCAAGACACTGTAAGTAGCTCACTTGATTGTAACGGGATTGTTGCTACCTTTCCTTGGTCACGAATTGTATTCCTTAATACATTTAGAAACCAGTGAAGGCGAAGGACCAATTCAAATTGACTTTGAAATACAATTCGCCAAGGGCACATGTGGTTGGTGGCACTGGTTTCCAACCGTGTAAGTCCTCAAAAGATGCACACGGTGGAAAAATTATCTTGCTAGTTTCTGGTTTTATAGTCAATGTCGTCAACGAATGAAAATAATAATTTGACGATATAACCAAGCCTAACTAGAGTCAGCTCAGACCGCGGCTTGACGCGAAGAGACACAGCGCGCATTTTTCAAGAGAGTGATACAAAAATGAACTTTATTTAGTACACATAAAGATACACATTTAATTACAATAGTTCGGTGGCGCCGCGCGGTGCAGCGCTGCAGCGAGAAGCCATGCAATACAAAATAGAACTATATTAACTACACAAATAAATATACATTTAATTGAGATAATTCGGCGGCGCCGCTCGTCTCGCTGCATCGGGCTGCATCGCGCTGTGCCACGCGGGCGCAAACCCACAAGCATCGTCACGTCGCGTCGCGTCGCATCTCAGTGTGAAGTTACCCTTAGGTACTGTTTCAACGTTTCTCAGACGTTCCTCACTTTCCCAATATCACGACCACCCTACGCCTGATACGGCCAGATATAAGACAATCCACCTAGCGCTAAATTAGAGACAATGCCTTTTCGTTAGTACACCGTTGTCTTCTGTAACAATGCTTAGAGACTTGTATTTTAGCTTTACTAGATTTTAGATAAAATTTCAGATGTTTTTGTGATTGTAAACCCAGGTTTGGCTCCAGATGAGAGTACTCTTCAACGCCCGACTTTACAAAACACTGTTTATGTTCGCATACAACTATGGCACCTAGCTTATTAAAGTCTACTAAATCACATCGTCACTTAATATCAGGTGAGATAGTAGTCAAGCGCTAACCTATTAAGCTTAATAATATCGTTTAAAAACTAAAAAACAACCGACTTCAATGCCGCGCTATTCATTTTCAGTACCAATTTTGAGATGTTTATCTCAATATCTCTGGAGATACTTATCATACCTCGATAAAATTACCATGGTACCACACTTGGGATATCTCCTTTCGAACAAAAAAGAATAATCGAAATCGGTTCATAAACGACGAAGTTATCCGCGAACAAACATAAAAAAAAAAAAAATATACGGTCGAATTGAGAAACCGCCTCCTTTTTTTGAAGTCGGTTAAAAAAGAATTTTTAAAGTATTTTTTATTTTATTTTATTCATTCGATAGAAATTTTATTATCTGAGGTAACATGACAAGCAAGACACTCGCTTTAAAGTAAGCGAACTGGTACATCTGTCTGTATAATTTAAGATCGTTTAAAAAGTAAGAGAAGCGACTTCAAATGCCGCATTGGTAACGCAGCGTTACTCATTTTCAGTGGGTACAAAGTTAGAGGTGTTTATCTCCACATCTCTGGAGATACTGAACATATCTAAATTAAATTTTAATGGGACCTCGAAAGTATACCCTTTCGAAAGAATATTCCGAATCGGTCCAGGCATCTTTGAGTAAGCCTATATAAAAAAAATCCGACGTATTGAGAACTTCCTCCTTTTTAGAAGTCTGTTTTAAATGATGTCGCTCATCTCCCGTTGCCTCCATTATTCCTCACGTGTACTCCAAACCTGTACGTATATATTCCTTACCGTCTCCAAACCGTGTTACAAACACGGAATACGAACTTTAGTTACGTAGTATTATTAACTTTTCTATGCTTTAGTGTCAATAGACATGACGTGTATTTCTGTGAACATCAGTGTTCAGCCGCTTGCATACAAATGGTACGTCTACACAAACACATTGTTATTCTATATCAATAATACAAATGATTACGAGAAAGAAAGTAACCGAATGGGCGTTTTCACATCGGACGATAACTATAACTGCACGATATCGTCGGACTGGTAGTTTGATACAATCTGTCGACGACAGGACGACACAGTGTGAAAGCATTTAGTGGTGATTGTATTAGACTACCAGTCCGACGATATCGTGCAGTTATAGTGTAGGTACAGTTATCGTCCAATGTGAAAACGGCCAATGATAATTCGGTTTTGGTCAGTTTCGGCCAAAAAATGTTGACATGCACCAAAATTACAGATCAAGACTTTGATTATTGTAAATAATCAAAGTGTATAAATGTATGTGAAATTTCGCGCTTCATTTATTCAGATCTCGTGGTCGCTAGCTAAATTAAATATCAATAAAAAAAAATTTTGGATCAATAAAGAATTATAAAACTTTTAACATTTGTCTTAAATTGAAAAAAAAAATTTATAAATGAAATAAAATATGTCCTATTTTGTACTTAGTTCTGGATATTTAAGATACAATGTCACTTTTGTTAAAAGTCAATAAACATTTTTATCTATTTATTTACTGCTGGATATTGGCCTCTCCCCAGATACGCCACTTGCGCGATCCTCGGCTCTTTCTAGGTAAATATCCCGTATATTCTATTAAAGTCATTTTTACGTCTTTTCTATTCCCAAACAGACAAAACATGTAAGAAACTTGGAATTCAAAGAAAAACCACTATAGGTGTGTAGTATTTCAAGTCAAGCGGTTTTTCCGAAGTACCGGGAACACTAAATGAGTTCCAGCAATGTATGAGACTCAATTGCGTGAATTCCTGTCTCGCGAGTACAAATTAGTGTCATTTACAACTTAGAACGTTCTAAGACAGTATTGTGTAAGAGCTGGATAAAGTATACGTCTTATGCTGTGACCCGCGGTTTTACCCTCGTTGACATTGTTCCTGTGGGAATGTCGGGATAAAAGTAGGCCAAATTTCAAGTCAATTGGTTGAGCAGTTTTAGCGTGAAGAAGTAACAAACATACTTACACACTCACAAGCTTTCGCCTTTTGTATGTTACATAAAAAAATGTTGCAAAGCATAGATTGAAAAAAACGTTGCAAAGGCTTGACTTTTAAGCAAGAGGTCGTTGGTTCAAATCCTAGCATGGGTGTTCGTCCACAGGTGATAGAAGGAACAGGAGAAGCATATTACATCAATGTTCCGCCTGACTCGCTACCTAAATGTAGCTTATCACCATCAAGACAAAGTCTGCTGCCATAGCCTTAATTTGCAAACAGCCCTTGAGAGTCAGAGTATTCTAAGCCTAGCGTGACCATCTTCGACCATATCATCGCTTACCACCATGCACGATAGTGGTCTAACGCTATCCTATAAATTATATTTAGAAATCAGGCATTACATAATGTCACTAGCTAGTTCATATAGCCTAGCTCTTTGCCTATATTACGAGCAAAGAGCTCATTCTTTTAGCGGTCTCATAAATAATTTATTTTATTTGTTTAGGTTTCACAGCTATTGCCGACTATATGAGACCCTTTAAATGGGACGAAAACCACTACTAAATATATTATCCTTAAAACGATTGCTTGTCAACAATGGCTCTGAATGTTATATAAAAGATTTATTTAGACACTCTGTAATATATTACCTACTTACTTTGAACGAGCACTTTTTTGAGAAGAAAATACTTTGAATTTAAAGAAGAAACTTGATGTGTTCATTGTTTTTAAAATCGGAGATAACCTAACCTGTTCTACTTCTTACTAATATTATGGATGCCGAATGTATCTTAAAAGAGAATAAATTTTATGACGAAGCAAGTGCATCTAAAGGCCTACTACGAAGTGGTAATCCGAAGTAACAGGCCGAAATTATCGGGTGTTTCCTACTACGTAGTCACATTAGGTTCGGTCAGTTTGTTTAGCTTATCATTCAGTCCGACCAAAATGCATATGACATTTGATGTTACATCGTAAACCCCACTAAACTAAAAAACCACGACCGATAATTTGACAAGAGTTTTATCGTCATTTTATGTCAAAAACGTCCAAACTTTTTTCGTACTAGGCAATTTCGTCATAGGCAAATAACTCGGTCATGTTTCGGTCGGGCCCGAACATTCAGATGTATCATTTCGGAGTTATCCTGCTGGTTCTGACATCACGGAAAATATCGTTTGCACGATGCAGGATCTCATACATTGAGGCATTATTTACAAAGAGAACGATGCAAAATGCTTCAACGCCATCTAAATGCTTTTTAACCAACTTCACAAAAAAGGAGGAGGTTCTCAATTTGTCAGAATATTTTTTTATATGTATGTTTACCGATTACTCGAAGATGCCTGAACCGATTTGGAAAATTCTTTTTTTGTTTCAAAGGGTGGTCTCTTCACAGGAGGTCCCATTTAAATTTTAACGAAATCGGCCGAGCCGTTTTTAAAGTATCAACATTTGTATTACGACGCATTTAGTTATCTCGACGACTTACTAGTTACTACTAACTACTGGCACAGATTATGTAATAGTTACTACGTCTACTGGCTACTTTGACTAGCGCGACGTTTGAAGTCGGTACTTTTAGTTTTTTAAACGATATTAAATTGTTAATGTTAGTGAGCACAGATGGAAGGATGAGTGTTACTCTTTCACGCACAAACGGCTGACCGGATATGGATGACATTTGGCATACAGATAGTATATAACCTGGATTAACACTTAAAATACTTTTTAACGCGGGCAAACCCGTGGGACACAGCTAGTGAATATTATAAATGAGCAAAGAGGGTAAGAAGTTTCTTTTTGATTGGGCATACAGATAGCTATCTGCTGCCATATGATTGAATTTGATAGGCATTGAAATGAACGATATGACAGAGATGGAGCTATACAGCTTACATAGCGTCCCTGTCATTTCGTTCATTCAATAATCAACTGTCAATTTCAATCATAGCACCGCTGCAATAAATACTTTTTACGAAAACAAAATCGCAGGATACAACATCACGAGCACAGCCCTAGAATTTCACTACGTATAACGTAGATAGTATTCTAGGTCTGTGGTCACGACACGACTTACCCAACTGCTATCGCGTGACGGGCAGAAAACAAGTAGTAGGTAACTTTAAAAACTAAACCCAACTTAGAAGTCAGGTTTCGTTTTAGAAATTACTAAAATAACTACAATTCACGCTCTAATTTAGTACCTATTCCTAATTATTGGGCGCATACAAGCAAAGCCGCGGGCAGCTAACAATATACATTTTTTGTAGTGTATTTCTGATACCTAAAACGGCATCATTAAGAAGAAAGGAATGAAATCGGTCAAAATCGGGGCTTACAAGATAAAATAGACTCCTTCTTATGTTAAGTCGATTAAAATGTCGCCTATGTTACCCGGGCTATAATAACGAATCTTTTGACACCTTAATTATCAACATCGGATGTATAGCTTAGGCGCTACGTACGGAGGAACATACGTAAATACAAACATACATACATAGACTGTTAAAATTATAACCCTTCCACTTGTAGTCGGATAACAAACCGTCTAACCGCGTGCCAAATTCGTTCAAATTTGGATAAAATTTAGCACACGCATTGTAGGTATTATTATATTACCGGCCGCACTGCGCAAAGCTAGGTTAAAAAAAACATAGAGTACTTTTTAACCGACTTCACAAAAAAGGAAGAGGTTCTCAATTCATCTGTATGTTTTTTTTTTTTTTTTGTGTGTATGTTACGCGATTTCTCCGTCAATTGTGAACAGATTCAAATGATTCTTTTTTTAATAGATAGGATACGTTTCCGAGGTGGACAGATTTTCTGACTTGAGGGTGGTAGCTGGCCAGGCGGACACTAGATATGTTCTACCACCATGCGGGGGTTGTTGGTTTCTTAACGATGTTTTCCTACACCGGAGGGCCACTGTGAGAAGCGCACATATATTTTTCGATAGAAAAATTCATTGGTGCACGGCGGTTTGAACTCGGTACCACGGCATCAAAGCCGACCGTTCTCCCAATTACGCCACCGGGCCCTCAATAAATAATTTTATATTAATAATTATAATAAATAATTAAATATAAATAATTTGTCTTCACAGGAATGTTCTACCGGGCAAAGTCTTGTTAGGGTGCAAACTTTTTTAAACATACCTAATATTTTTTGACATGACATGACGTTTGGCGAAGATGGCGGCCATTTCAGTCCCGCGACACTGCATACATAATTAAATAACTCAGAATTATGAACGTACTTGATACCAATCAACGCTGAAAAAAAAAATTATAAGCATAAAACCACACATTATATAATAGTTACTACGTAAATAATACTTTCCGTTGTTAGGTTGGCTACACAGTGCTTTCATAATTCGGGTATCCACAATATAGGGAAGTGCCTCTTATAATGTAGTAGAGTGATTCAGTACTCTGTTGGCCATATGGCGGCAATTAATGTTAATAATCGCAAATAATAATTTTTAATATTCATTTTGGAATACAACTAGTCCGTGTTATAAAAGTATTTGGAATTATTGTAATAAAATAGACAATTAATTATCGTGTGTGTCAGATGCTTTAATTGCACAGGGCCATTTTGGACATTGTCCTTTGATACCTTGATGACATCATTATTACTAGTGAATATTTTCACTTTAGCGCGGCATTTAAAGTCAATTTTTTTAGGGTTCCGAACCCAAAGGCTACCAAATGAACACTTTCTGAGACTTTGTTGTCTGTTCGTCCGTCCGTCCGTCCGTCCGTCCGTGTGTCTATATGTGCGCACTTTACAGATCTGTATCTTCTTCTTCTTCTCCGTTATAGGTACATACTTGAAATTTTCAAAAAGTATATATCCGTCAGTGTATAACGGCCCAGACACGAAATTTAATAGATGCATGTAATTTCATTAAAACTTGTTTTGCACTAAAAAGGGTAAAATAAGTTATTTTTCAAAAAAAATAAAACCGACTTCATAACCACAAAAAGGCACTCAAAAGCGAAAAATAATTTACTTAAAATTATTATAAGCGCTACCCACTTCTCTATTTGAAGTCGGTGCCAGCCAAGTCTATTGGATATTAGATATTATGTATGTAGTAGTAGTAAGTAGGTACATGTAGGTTAGTAAGTAGGTAGATACATGCAGGTATTATCTATCTACTACCTATTAGACTTGGCTGGCACCGACTTCAAATAGAGAAGTGGGTAGCGCTTATAATAATTTTAAGTAAATTATTTTTCGCTTTTGAGTGCCTTTTTGTGGTTATGAAGTCGGTTTTACTTTTTTTGAAAAATAACTTATTACAAAAGCTTTTTAACAAAGCGCGACGTCGAGACTCGGTTGGACACATATCTAAATAATTTAATCAATTAGAGATGTCAATTAATAAGTATAGAGAGATAAATAGTTCGTTTTAATACCACTACCATGAAATATTATATTTGATTTAAGCAGTTCAACATCTCTCGTCGGACTTGAAAACTGTAATGATTTCTTCCGAATGATTAACATCGAAATAGTTATTATAGATGGCGCCACCAATGCATAATTGGTTAAAAATCTTAGCAAATAGCTGTTCAGGTCATTAACAATTTAATTCTCTATAAAGCTTGTTCATGCAATCAATATCAAATCACTTAATACACTGAATTTAATTTTTTAAAGTAATATTGCTGTGCCCTTCCAGGGTCTATAAAGAACTGTACATTTTATTTAAGACCTTGTAAATACTTTTATAGACGCAATAAAATACTGAATACTGAATACACTTCATGACATTGAACCATTCTCAAAGCAGACGTCAGTTCCGTTCAGGCAGAGTGAATAGCCGACGTTGTACAATGGATGCCATGCAGGTTTCAATCAAGAGCTAATCCATTGGTGTAAGCATTCAATGATTCGATTATGAATTAGTGAATGAACTGAATCATGTGAGGCGTTCGATCCCTTTGCCATATCTAATAACACTAATGCTGGTAATGTAATAAATATAAAGCTTGTATTTTGGGATATTTCCATGTTGAGATATTCGTTATTTGATCACGCAGAAACGGCGGAATAAATTTGTATGTAATTTGAAATTATCGTTAAAACTTAAGTACACTTTAAATACCGCATGAGACATTTTGAGCGGTAAGGCGTCTACCTCAGATCTCTGGATATACTTTTTTTTATATGTTATAGGCTAGCGTTTGATCACTATCTCACCTGTTGGTAAGTGATGATGCGGTCGAAGATGGTAAGCACGCTAGGCCTAGAATGGGAACTGGCTCTCAAGGATAGCTGCCGGAACATATTAGATGTTTTGGCGACAGTTTTTCTAACTTGAAGGTGGTAGCTGGCCAGGCGGACACTAGATAGTGTCCTACCACCATGCGGGGGTTGTTGGTTTGTTAACGATGTTTTTCCTTCACCGGAGGGCCACTATGAAAATGTTTCGATAGAAAAATCTACTGGTGTACGGCGGGGATTGAACTCGGTACATCTGGCACCAAAGCCGACCGTCCTCCCGATTACGCCACCGGGCTCTCGAAACTTTCATTTGATCTCGATAAATTTTATTAAAAAACATAGGTACCATACTCAAGAAATAAAACTCGCCCACCGACTTTTACGACTCACCGTTTTAACTTCTCAAACTAGGATAAAAGACAAACTTAACTTTGCAGTTTGATTTTTTGACCCAGACTGGTGCTTAGACACCATTAGGGCACCAACCGCAAATAATAAGTTTGTAATTGTAAATTCGATATTTGTATGTTATTGAACGACATATTTACGGTTTTCATTTGTTCCTGTATAAGTCCATCAAGACGTTGCTTCTTGCCAAATTTCATGATTCTAGGTCAACGAGAAGTACCCTATAGGTTTTAATTCCCAATTGAAATCGCAAAATATGCGAAAACGTACTACTTAAACCGTCATGTCTTTTGTTTGCTTTGACTTACAAGTTTAATTCTATCACAGCGTAGACCCTAGTATTTGATTTAAGTTTCAACTTGATTTCCTTTTCCGCGTTGCTGAGAAAAATGGTCTTGACATACGGACAGACAGACGGATTGACAGACGGACGGACAACAAACTGACCCTATAAGGGTTTCTTTTTCCTTTAGAGGTACGGAACCCTAAACAAGAAACCTATTTTCTATTCTCTGCGCTTTGAAGTTGCGAAAAAGATCAGTGCCAACGAATACGCGTCGAAATCTTCTCTAACTTGATACAAACGCAAATAGCAGAGTTAAATCGATTTAGCAGAGAATCGATATAGCCAGCTGCTATTCATAGTCACAATTCCAAGCGCTAGCTTTCAGGCTTTTGTGCATTATAAAGGAGCAAGCGGATACCTCAATTTGCTGTAACCTAATGCGTTTCAAAGCCTGGTTAATCCATCAGGTTCTAGGAAACTGAATAGGAAAAGCCACGCACAATAGCTGAATATACCGTCCAATGATGTTATACAGCCTGTTTGAAATTAATTCGTCCAATATTTGGACTAGGGGGTGAATTACAAAGTGTGAAGGAAACTTTTCGTTCCCTCAATGTACTTATTACTTATATTAAGTTTTGTACGAATAGTCTAACAATGCAAATTATGACATATGTGATTATTATCTATCTATTCTATATTTACTATAATAAAACAGTAACTAAGCGAAAACTGTACATTGAATTTTTTTTTGTAATTTAAATTAGGGGAAGCATTATGAACGCTATAGACGCCGAAAATATAATTTTTAAAATGTTTGTCTGTATGTATGGCCGTTTGAAAAATCATCACGCCAAAACTACGGGACGGATTTTAATGAAACTTAAAGTGAGCATAGCTTATACTATGGAATATCTTTTAGAATATTGGTTATCCTGAAAAACATAAAGGTTTTGGTGGGACTGGGAAAAACAGGATATTTTTATGTAAATGTTATGCAATCTATTTTAGGTAAACACTTCTCAAATGAAACTTTGATCAAATGTATATGAATAACAAAGTTTACAAGAAAAATAAATTAAAAAAATAAACGGGATACGGGAATCGTTCCTGGTTCCGTAAATATACGTGCAGATTTACACTATTATTCTTAAATTCGCCACACTGCATATGTAAATGATTGGATCAGGCGGAACAGAGCTTGCGTTAAGAAGCAAAGGCTGTAGGTTCGAATTTCAACACGTGACAATTTTTGTCGAAAATGTAATGTTTTTGTAGTTAATTGTTAGTTATTTTGCGCTTATTCTCAATCATTCGAAAACATATTCGGATTCGGAAGCTTCATTTTTAATTTTATTCTTTTTTGATCCCTAAGCTGTTTTGCGCGGAAACCTTTCCAATAAGTCACTGATTTTTTCTAATTGATATATCAAAATTAACGGATCGGAGCATTGTGAATTTCAAAGATCCAAGTCGAAGTAAAGATAGTTTCCGAATTCGAATTGTTGAGAATAACCCTGCTGATAGGCTTAGCGTTTGACTATTATCTCGCCTGGTGCTAAGCGATGATGTCTTCGAAGATAGTGAATCCGCTGGGCCTAAAATGGTCCTGAATACTTGGCTTTTTGTTGCTGGACACCGTAAGGATACGCCGGCAGATGTTCTCCTTGATGGTAAAAAGCTATTTTATGTTAACAAGTCAGGCGGAACATCGATATAATGCTCCTACTACGTGTGGCAAAAGGTGGTTTGAGTTGTGACTCGCACGAACCAGCCATCAATCTAATGAAAGCATGTCGCTAATCGAATCGCTCTCAAGAAATAACATTAATAAAGTAATAAATCTTTGAGAAAGATATTCGGATGATGGTGGCATACGCACTCTCTTTTGTTATCTTAAGTTTAAGGAGATTAGCTGAGTTCGGCAAACGACACTCGATCGTTCTTCTGTCGATGATGGATTAAACACAGGCCTCATTATTGGAATATAAGCGAAACGAAACTAGCGCCCAACTATCTTTGAGTTACTCAAAGCCAAATGTATGAGAGCTAATCGAAGCTAAGTAAGATAACCGAAGTAGGTTTCCATTTGAAACATGAGATGTAGATGACGAATTGCTATGCCAGTCGATGTTTTACTTTACATTACACATTATAACTGCACATATTACAGGATCGTCGGGTTTCCCAGCTTCTGAATTCGTATCGCTGGCGTAGTTCTATTAGGTAGAAATGTTGTGCAGTTTCGTACCATTTTAGATTCGTCATGTCTGTCTGTCCGTCTGTCCGTCCGTCTGTCCGTCCGTCTGTCCGTCCGTATGTCACAGCCATTTTATTCCGAAACTTTTAAGACTGCACAGTTAAAACTTGGTAGGTAGATGTATTCTATGAACAGCTTTACGAGTTTTATACAAAAATAAAAAAAATAAAAATTAAGGGAGGGGGGGGGTGCTCCATACATGGGAACAGAAACTAAAAAAAAAAATTTTAATCAAACCTTTACGTGCGGTATGTTTTGGATAGGTCGTTGAAAATGACATTGAGGTTTTTAAAAGAATTTTTTTTTCAAAGTCATCCGTTTGAAAGTTTTACACTTCTAATGTGGTAAAACGTGTGTAAAAAGTAAAAAACCTAAAAAAAATATCCTGTAGATCTCAATAAAACTTTAACCGGAAATTGGTTAGAAGTCAGTAGTTTTTGAGATATAGCACATTTTCCGAACCGCAAATATAAATTTGTTTTTCATAAAAACGCTTATGTTGTGGAACCCTACGAGTGCGAGTCCGACTTGCACTTAGCCAGTTAAGATTTTTTATTGTTTAAGTTCACTCTCTTTAGATATATACCCGAAAAACTTAAAACATGCTTTAGACAAAAAAATGTCGGTTAAAATTGATCTAAAAACCACGCTATAGAATACATTTTCATCGATATTTTAGCTTCCCTGAAACTTTCAGCTGGATAACTAATTGGAAAGTTTTTGAAATTTTTGAAATTCATCAGAAAATTTTTTTGAAAGTCGTCAGATTACACCTGGATTGACCAACAGACAAACAAGAAAGTAAATTACTATTTCGTGCTAAAAAATCATCATAATAATAATTTACAAAAAAGAGTGTGTTAACTTTTATTATGAAGATGGTCAAAAATGTATCTATCAGTACTCTCCGTACTCTAAATTAAATCGGATACATTTCAATTCATTGACAGTATCATTTAAAATTATAAACATAATTATATTTCCATTTAGAATCCCTGATTTAACGAATTGAAATGCAATTATCTCCGTTCAGATAATTGTGAATTGCAAAGATCTATGTCGAAAGGGAGGTAGTTTCTGAATCCGAATATTTTTTCAAATGATTGTGAATATCCCGGCTGAAATTCAAGGGTGCCTTTTATTAAAGGTTATATATGAACGTTTTTAATAAGCCTATCCCCGGTTGTCGAATTTATTGGAGTCGTCGTTGATGAGTTTTTCGATTCTGCTATCAATAATTTTAAGCATCTACTTAGCTGGATTTTTTATAACCGTCAACCATCGCTTTGATATAGATTAAACTGCTGTCCCGGGTGAAATATTGTCTAACTTTAGTCAAAACGCCAAGTGGCTGACTAATCTTTAAATTCAACTAGCGACCCGCTCCAGCTTCGCACATATGCCTGCAGGGCTAGCATGGCCTTATCCCCGGGGGAAAGACAAAATTATTTCTATATATATTATGTAATAGTATATACAATTAAACATTGGTTAAGTATTCCATTTAAAATACATTGTCATTAAAATTGTTACCCTATCTACCAAACTGGGCAATGCAATAGTGCCCATTATATATTGATGGTAAGTGTGGATTATTTAAATTAAGACATTAATTGTTACATTAAAATAAAATTACAGCGTAGCAGATATAACTTCTTTTGGCCTTATCATAATGTAAGGCATTGATTCGAACCTTAATAAGACGAATAAAAAAAAAATTAAGTGTAGCCACACTAACGTTAAGGTTTTGTTACATTTTTGTAGGAATCGCGAACGAAGTCGCGGGTACAGCTAGTTAATAATAAATCTATAGTTACGTTTGAATACCATTTAACCCACAGAACACGAATAATTCCTATTTGTTGGTGATGATGCGGTCGAGTCAAGTTTATGGTAGAGTGGTGAAATATGGGCGAACGTTTGTATAAAATTGATTTACTCTACATTTTGTTCAATTAGTCTACTATATGTAATGGGAGAAAAATAGTTTTTGGAAGTATGAATGAACAATTTTATTATTTCAACTTATAGAGGAGCTGTTGTGTTTAGGCTCATTCGAATATTCTCAGTTCACAGCTTATAGATTAATCGGTAACAATGACCTGATGCTGAGGTGTCTCCTGAATTCCACAGAATAAGTACCTAACTCATCACCAACATTCAGAGGTTTTTAAAATATCAGTCGAGAGTTATAGATTTAAAAACGGGAATTTAACGTGACTTACGCGATGTCGATATAGCGATCGACATATGTTTCGGCCTCATCCGGAGGCCTTCTTCAGGATCTTGAGTGCGGGGCGCTCGCCGACGCGTTCAACCTCGCACTGGCGTCCAACGCGTCGGCGAGCGCCCCGCACTCAAAATCCTGAAGAAGGCCTCCGGATGAGGCCGAAACATATGTCGATCGCTATATCGACATCGCGTAAGTCACGTTAAATTCCCGTTTTTAAATCTATAAGTTTAAAATGAACGTGAGTTTTTATAATAAAATCAGTCGAGATTTTTTATAATTTCTTTTAGAGTCGAGTTGCCATGAGTTTTATAAGCTGGGGGAGCTGTGACGCTTAATAGACGTCACTCATGACCAAAAAGCGACATCGGTCAACGAATTAGGCTAGCAGTTCAACAAGATAACGTCGCCAGCTTTAACCTAGGTTCTGTTTTGTAATTAATAACATTTTATGTATTTGAGTGTTGTTAAGTCGTACAGATACAGTTAGGCGTATTCTAACTGTTAGGCACAATCCTATTATTATTATTTCAAAGCTCAACTAAAAACAGTTCAAAAATTGTCACGAAATCTAAACACTCTGTATATCCACGTAGCTGGCCCCAGTTAGGGTTAGCCAGGTGGCTTTCCGATTTACGCAACATTTCCCTTCCCGGCCTGGTTCCATTTGATCATGTTGCAGCCATGTGATGTGAATTGGGTGCCGAACGCTTTCAGTCAATTTGGAGTATTAAGCTTTTTGTTGACTGATGAAAGGGTGTATGGCATTTATAGAACTTAGGTAGTATTTTTAACCGACTTCACAAAAAAAGAGGAGGTTCTCAATTTTCTGTGTATCTTACGCGATTACTCCGTCAATTGTGAACGGATTCAAATGATTATTTTTTTAATAGGTAGGGTACGCTTCCGAGGTGGTCCCATTTTAATTTCATCGAGATCTGATTAGTATCTCCAGAGATATGGAGATAAATACATCAAACATAGGAGAATGTACTGGTTTTAGAAGAAGAGTCCCAAGAAGATTATACACAATGGAGGTTGTTATTACATATACTTTTGCAGACTAAAAAATATGACCTTGAATAATGTTTAACATCTTTCTTCACGTTGATTTTGGTTATTGACAGATATTCTTACGGTAACTGTGAGCGAGATAGAAACAAAGGTAAAATTAATGTCTTCACATGAATGTTCTACCGGGCAAATTCTTGTTAGGGTGCACCGTTTTTTAGCATACCTAATATTTTTTGACATGACAATATGACGTTTGGCGAAGATGGCGGCCATATGGCGGCGATTAATGTTAATAATCGCAAATAATACTTTTTATTATTCATTTTGGAATACAACTAGTCCGTGTTATAAAAGTATTTGGAATTATTGTAATAAAATAGACAATTAATTATCATGTGTGTCAGATGCTTCTATTGCACAGGGCCATTTTGGATATTGTCCTTTGATACCTTGATGACATCATTATGACTAGTGAATTTTCACTAGCGCGGCATTTGAAGTCCATTTTTTTTAGGGTTCCGAACCCAAAGGGTACCAAATGAACACTTTCTGAGACTTTGCTGTCCGTTCGTCCGTCCGTCCGTCCGTGTGTCTATATGTGCGCACTTTACAGATCTGTATCTTCTTAACCATAATAGGTACATACTTGAAATTTTCACAAAGTATATATTCGTCAGTGTATAACAGCCCAGACACAAAATTTTATAGATGCATTTATTTTAATTAAAACTTGTTTTGCACTAAAAAGGGTAAAATAAATAATTTTTCAAAAAAAATAAAACCGAGTCATAACCACAAGGCACTCAAAAGCGAAACATAAATTACTAATTATAATTATTATAAGCGCTACCCACTTATCTATTTGAAGTCGGTGCCAGCCAAGTCTAATACGTAGTAGATAGCGGATAATCGGAAATATCTGATAGTAGCGTTTTCCCTCTATCTCGGCTGGTGATAAGCGATGATATGGTCGAAGATAGTGATCATGCTAGGCCTAAAATTGTCTGAATCTCAAGGGCTGTGTACTGCCAGAACACCGTAAGGTTATGGCGGCAAATTTTCTCCTTGATAGTGGTAAGCTATTAACCTATAGTAAACCTTTACTTGATGGTGTTCTATGTAGCATTCATGCAAGGTATGATCGGATCGAGGAGGAATTTGCTTTCAATAATTATTAACATTGATTAAAAAAAACTAGAAAAACCGTCAAGTCGGCTTAAAAATAATTCAGCCATTTTTTTTATTATGATTAGTATATAGCTCTTGACCATCTCACCTGATGTTAAGTGACGATGTGATCCATGATGAACCGCGCTTAACTAGAAGATACCAGGCGACTTGAAGACCCCTAAGTTATATTTAACCGTAAACACAGATTCAGACAGATCAAACGACTTCAAAAAAGGGGAGGTTCTCAATTTGGTTGTAATTTTTGTTTTTTTTTCTCTTATGTTTCATACTTCAGAACTTCGTCATTTATTACCCGATTTGGGAAATTACTTTTTTGTTTGAGAGGGTGTCCTTCCCATTCGATACCATTATACAATTCATCGTTATCCGACTATTAGATCGATACACACCAGTCATTTTCAGTAGCAAGTTTCAGTTCTAATAGCTAGTTTTAAGTTGTTTATCAAAATGTCTCAAACTTGCTACTGAAAATGACTAGGTACCACACCGCGGCGTCCTGCGATCTGAGGGCGCGATCTCAGTACTTTTCAAATGTTTTCTGATCGCGTTTGGTGTGAACAAGTCGGTACAAATACTACTGCGCTATCTGATCGCCACCTAGATCGCACACGCAGGACGCTGCGGTGTGTCCGTACCATTTGGAAGTGAAATTTCTTTAGGCGCATCAGGGTAAAATTAAACTCAGCGTCACGGATGAATGCAACGGTAGTGACGTACACTGGAACGGAAGTGACGTACGCGGGAACGGAAGTGACGTACGCGGGAACGGAAGTGACGTACGCGGGAACGAAAGTGACGTACGCTGAAACGAAAGTGACGTACGCGGCAACGGAAGTGACGTACGCGGCAACGGAAGTGACGTACGCGGGAACGGAAGTGACGTACGCGGCAACGTAAGTGACGTACGCGGGAACGGAAGTGACGTACGCGGGAACGGAAGTGACGTACGCGGGAACGGAAGTGACGTACGCGGGAACGGAAGTGACGTACGCGGCAACGGAAGTGACGTACGCGGGAACGGAAGTGACGTACGCGGGAACGGAAGTGACGTACGCGGGAACGGAAGTGACGTACGCGGCAACGGAAGTGACGTACGCGGGAACGGAAGTGACGTACGCGGCAACGGAAATGACGTACGCGGGAACGGAAGTGACGTACGCGGGATGACTCATTCCGCATGCAACGGATGTGACGTACGCGTCAAAGTAAAGGAAGTGTCACTTCTAAGGCGTAAGTAGCTTTTTTAGTAAAAAAAACAAATACAATAATTTATACAAAATTATGTATATGCTAATAACAATAATAGTAGATTATACAACAAGTGAATAAAAAGGCAATTTAGTTCGAGGGACTAAGTTGGATCCCGCGAGCAGCGAAGGAATCTAGATTAGAATCCTGAGTGGAGCCAGGGATACAAGGACCGAGATTAAATTTTTTATTCACGAGTCGTGTAATCTTCTTTTTACCATTGACTGCGAGAAAATAAATAGTACCTACTTATAGTACCTATTTATATTTATCATATGTTATTATTAATGTGCAATAGATGTGGATTATTAACCATTTAAGGTACAGCCACACCACGGCATCCTGCGATCTGCGGGCGCGATCTCAATACTTTTCAATTGTTTTCTGATCGCGTTTGGTGTGAACCAGTCGGTACAAATACTACTGCGCTATCTGATCGCCGCCTAGATCGCGTGCACGCAGGACGCTGCGGTGTGTCTGTACCTTTAGTGCCGGTGAATGTGTGTGTAGGGAAACGGCTCAATCTTTAAAAACATGCTATTTGCGTTCTCACCAATATTGCAATTCTTCAGTAAAGTTCACATCTTTACAGAGGGTATGACTTGGACTAGACTGAGACTTCATCTTGATCAGAAAAAAAAACTTGAATTATTTTTATACTTTATTCTGGCTGAATACACTAATCGTGTAGAGCAAAATGAAAACAAAAAAGAACTAAATTGGCGGGATTACTATTTTTATTACATTATAAAGCTTCTATGGTATACCTCCATTTAGCCAGTTAGTAGGCACTTTCAGTAAGTCTTATTTATGTTTTGTACATAATTCGTATTTTGTGTTTGTGCCAAATTCAAAATGTTTTTATTCACCGAGTGAGTAAAAGAGCGTTTTATTCACTGCTGTCGATGAATAAAGTGCTCTTTTTTGAGTGGCAATGGTAAAAACACTTTTATTCCTTAATATATTGATTCTGTTATTGTTTAATTGCATCCATCAGTTTTCATACGTAGTGCCTACACTACGATTTGAGACATTTTTTAGGTAGCACTTGCCCACTATCTCACCTTATGTTAAGTAACGAAGCGGTCGATGATGACTCCTGGAGTGACAACATACACAAAGCGGTGGACTGGGAACTGGGAACGATAGGGGGGACTCAGTGGCGTATCTTGGGATCGTCCTATGTCCAGCTGTGCACAGACACCGGTTGATTATGATGATGATGATAGGAATGTTAGAACTATCTTCAAGCTGCAACGACACAAGAGACAGTTTCGCTATCGCTCTTACCTTGCACCTCCAGCTAAACTGACAACAGCTTTTATCGCGGCTTCTTAAACCTCTCACGATCCTCGGTTCCTCGTAAATCGCGAGCTTTTATCTTAACGCGAGCTATTCCCACCGGTTCTGATGGTATATGTCGGCAGATTATAACTGGAAATTAAAGGTTAATACAGCTTTATGTAGGATAATTCACTATGGGACAAACACATTGCTAGCTGACTGGTTTCCGATTAGCTTCAACTTGGGTATCATCAAGTCAAGAGTAAACAGTCAAGGCAAGTAGATCTAAGCAAGCATTGCTACATCCTCGATCACATCATCATTTTCCATCGGTTGAGATATTGGTCACATACTTATTTGTGGTTGGTGCAATATATTTAATATGGATTGAACTGTAAAGTTAAGTTTGTCTCTTAACCTAGTTTAAGAAATTTATACGGAAGCCTAGGTGCGCGAGTCCAACTCGCACTTGGTCGGTTTTTTTTATATAATACATTTTAGCAATGTAGGGTGCACATTACTAGTGTTGTTAACCCCTCCAAGCTAAATATGCTTTAATCTGGAGTGGGTTCACGTCAATAGTGCAATGTGTGGAGATCGAACTAACACCTCTCGATCGCCAGGCCGTCGCATTAGTCATTGGGTTATTGCAGCTTTTTTCTTTATGTAATAACTGTTGCTAAAATATAAAAAATATAAAAAAATATTTTAGAACTCTGTAGAGAAAACTCTGTGACCTGCTTTTCTATAAAGTATGCCACATATAATTTATGATAGTAAAAAACGAAAAAAACGACTTCACATGCCGCGATAGTGAAAGTATCCACTAGCCATAATCATGACATCGAGGTATCATTTTTTTTAATATTGTTTATCTCCATATCTCCGGAGATGATTATCATATCTCGATATAATTTTAATGGGACCAAACGGGGAGCATAATCTTTCAAATAAAATAGATTTTTTTAAATCGGTTAGGATTTGACGGCGTTCTGAGGTTACAAACATAAAAAAATAAATACAATAGAATTAAGAACCTTTTTAACCGACTTCAAAAAAAGGAGGAGGTTTCTCAATTCGACCGTATATATATATATATATATATTTTTTTATGTTTGTTCGCGGATAACTTTGTCGTTTGTGAACTGATTTTGGTTATTCTTTTTTTGTTCGAAAGGAGATATCCCAAGTGTGGTACCATGGTAATTTTATCGAGGTCTGATAAGTATCTCCAGAGATATCGAGATAAACATCTCAAAATTGGTACTGAAAATGAATAGCGCGGCATTGAAGTCGGTTCTTTTTTAGTTTTTAAACGATATTATTTGTGGAGTCGGTTAAAAATGTACAAAAGTATTTTAGTAACTTCTTTTCCGATATGGCTCAGCGACAAAGCCCCAAATGTATACTCTGACCTGCTTTTCTAAGTGTGCCACACTTTCTTACCCCACTGTACTTAGACTGGGTAAGGAAGTAGCATTAATTACTTAGTATCGTAGACGGAATATTTAATAGACAAGACATTAGCGCATGCGTGTGAAATTGCTATAGAGATATAACCCGACTAAAATTTGGTCGGGGTCGGATCATACATGACAGCTGGTGAAAGGTAATGGGCGCACTAGAACTAGGAGCCAGAGCTGGCTCCAAACAATAAAATCGCATATGCAGAAAACGATAAATTGTTTATCTCGCTCTCTCATACTAGTGATTGTTTAGTTTCATCCTTCTCATATTTTTATTTTAGTTATTTTAATGCCAGGTCTATTTTAATATACTCTGTCTACGCTTAGTACTAAACATAGAACTCAAACATTATACTGCAAACTGTTTACCCAAGTGCATTTAATTATTCATGTACTTAATATTCTAGGTAAGATCTGTTATTATACCGGCTTAGCTATACATGTACATTTAGATACATTGGAGAATGATTTATAGGATAGTTCTGTTAAGGTAGGGCCACACCGCGGCGTCCTGCGATCTGCGGGCGCGATCTCAGTACTTTTGAATTGTTTTCTGATCGCGTTTGGTGTGAACCAGTCGGTACAAATACTACTGCGCTATCTGATCGCCACCTAGATCGCGCACGCAGGACGCTGCGGTGTGTCCGTACCTTTAACTGATTTGTTGAATAGCCAATTGCCAGATATGGACTGGAATGGATATGGAATATAATTGCTCGTTTACAAAATTAAATAAACCGAGTTCAATTGCTGCGCTCCTATATCCATATCTCTGAAGATACTTATCAGATCTCGATAAAATTACAATTGAACGGAACGGGAAGCATACTTTCTTAAGCAAAAAAATTTTTTTCAAATCTGTTTATAAATAACTGAGTTCTAAGGTAAATAAACTTTAAAAAAACAGGCTTTAGGACTTCCTCCTTTTTTGTGAATAGATTAACAATTAGTTTAATAAACTTAAAGGAATAGCACAAGGTCTTGTAATGAAAATAATATAGTTTAGACTTAAAATAAAGATTGTTTGAAAAAGATCCTTTTATCATCCCCCACGTTAATTTTCTTTTCTCGTTTAGAATAGATTTGGCAGAACATTTTTCATTTAATAGAAAAAACATACTTTTTGCGTTTTAGTAGATTTTATTGTTCTACAATGATTCCAATACTACACTGCTCATCTCATCAAAAAACCATTCAATATTTCCCCCACTCGCTCTAATTACATTATAATCACGTCTTTCACTCAACAAATCAATATTCACAGTCGACAATAAGAGCAATGATTGTATCTATTCATAGTCATTCGCATGTTATTGGCTCTAGAGCAGGAATCCCTAGCACGATAAACGATTGTAGACTAGGAGCTGCGCCGGTAGTCTCTACATGCATATCGATAAATTTCAAGCGATAATCATCGATACGAAAAGAGATACAGATAACAACTGTCTAGCTGCATCTCTTTCGAGCAGACGTTTGCGATGACAATACGCATCACTATCAATGTAGAGACTTCCACCCCACGTTAACAAATCCGTGGTACCAACATTATAAAATGGAAGCGCCAATTAATTTTCCCTTTCCCGAACGGCCCGATTTTAGATTTTGTACATAGATAGGCAGAAGGGTGGAATAGGACATACTTATCAAATAATTTGTATAAATCTAGCATTAAACACAGTTCTTTGATAACTTCGAAAGAAACTCCCTCAACTTTTGTTTATCCATAGCCCGCTGTGATGGGCTACCCACCGATACAGCTAACACAAATGTATTTTGATTGGGTTGCGCGAGTATTTATCATTGCAAAATCATGCAATCGTTTCGGAATTGAGTTATAAGCGAAAAAAATACGCTTCTATCCTTCAGCTACGTAGTAACCCACACTGCAGCATGTTTCAATCGCAGGGTCGCCAATACAACACCACTTCTTATTTGTTTATTGATTTTGAAGACAAACTGTAGTATTCATGTAAATGTTGACGAACGCAGAACGGATTGATACATATAGATGGATTTGACATACCTAAGTAATATCAATTGGTTTGAACGACAATATACGTTCGTGAGCACAGCGAGGCCTCAGTGTTGTTTATCAATTAGGGAGTAAAGCCCGTTGAACGGTCCGCCAGCTTATCTAATTGGCATGGTCCTACAAGTTTGTCTTAACTTCACCATGGTGAGCACCAAACTACATAAACCCGGGGCGGATTCTTCCTTCCCACTTATTTTCCTTTCTCCCTCCTCTTCCTTCCCTCAAGTCACGGCTTCCACTGTGACTAAGTGGAATCCTATAGACCCTGTGGCCTTTGGGCAGGAGCTAGCAGACTCCTTGTGGCACAAAAGAGTCTACTAGCTCTTGGTCTAACATTATTAACGAAGTTATAACATAATCCGTTTGGATGCTACGTGTGAGCCGTAATGTGAGCTCCATGCTAAGGTGAAGACTTTATGGAAATGGATATTACTGACTGTAGAACTGTTTTGTCTCTTGTCATTATCACTTCATATTGTAAAATAAAGTAGCCGCCGCGCCTGTCTGTCTGTTAGCGGTAAAGTCAAAGACTACTAAACAGATTTTCTTGCGGTTTTCTTTAATAGACAGAGTGATTTATGAGGAAGGTTTAGGTGTATAATTCGTTTAGATTTTGTGTAAATTGATTGAAATATGACGATGATTGTTGAAGATGTTAATAAAATTAATATACTCAACATAAAATACTAATGCAAAAAATTTAGACATATATTATGCTCTACCCTGAGCTACAAAACGTGCGTTTTTTTTTCGCCGCAGTCCGCGGACTCGTTATTCCACCGTACGGTAGATTAACGCTTCGCAAAGCAGTGCGCGCTAGGCCTAAGAAACCTCCCAGCTTAGTAAAGATGTCATTGTATCAATCATTAGAGATTCCTGTATAGTGTCCGCCTGGCCAGCTAGCACCCTAAAGCTGGAAAGTCGTTGTCGTTTGACAGATTTTCCAATGTGCTCCGGCGTCTGTCCTTGAGAGCCAGTTTTCATTTTAGGCCTATAATAGGCCTAAAATACCATCCTCGACCGTGACGATGCGCTATCTACAGATGATATTGGTATTTTATACATTGGTATTTTACTCGTTAGTTTCAGTTCATAAAATAACAAACTAAATTTTAAAATTCAATTCAAAGGTTTCAGCTTTTCTCAAGTGAATAATCAAAGCAGCTTTTTTAATCTGTTTTATAACACCATTAAATAGTAGTTGCCAGCAGTCGCCATTTTATTACCTCATACCGTCATACGGCTATGTAAACTTACAAGTTAAGTCAACTGTCAACTTTCATATCACAGCATTTGTTTACACCCAGGACGATGGATTATAATCCATCATCCTAGGTTTACACAGCCAACTGACTGACAACTGACGTCATGACCACAGAGCAATATGGCGTCCACACTGCGTCCAGCGTTTTCGACAAATTACGCGCGAAATTTGAAAATGCAAAATTTAATATTATCAATCAATCAATCAATCAAATCATTTATTGAGAATACAGGTAAGTTATAAAGATGATATTATTATTTAGATAGTTGCTCTCTGTATCCAGCCTTAATGGCATTCAATAATCAATTAATTAATATTGTTATTATCGCAATCATAAATTAGGTACATAAAATCACATTACAAATTGTCAAAAAAATAATAGCAATATAACATAATAATTTAACACCATATAAACCTTGTCGATAATAAATTTTAATGTCAAATTCCAATGGAATAAAAGGAAAAAATAACAGTATTATGAAAATGTCAATTAATTTTTTTTGATGTCTTGTCTGAATCTTTCATTAAAATAATCTCAGTCTGATATAGCAAATTCATATATATTCGATTTACTACCTCTGACATTGTGAAGAAAATTGTCAATACAAGTTCCGCTTTTCAGTCGTGTCGGGTCATTGATTGCCAGTTTAAGGTTATAGCTATTGATAACTTGTAAGAAAATTTCACTTTCTTTAGTTTTTTTCAAAATATTTATATTGAAGTCACCGGCAATAACAACTTTTTTTCTAGTTAGGCAAAACTCATGGAGTATCGTGCTTAGAGCTGTGAAAAATTGTTCCAGTTGATGAACGTTATTTCAAGGTGGTCTATAGATACTAATAATAAAGATTTGGTGTTGTACAAGCTCCACACCACAACATTCCATTACACCGGCGATTCCACGTGCTTCTAAAGTCGGCAAGACTCTGAACTCATGCATGTTGTGAACCAAAATACAAGAACAACCGTGACGATTATTGCTGTTAAAAGAAGTTGCTACAGAGTAATTTGCAATACACAATAGGCTAACGTCATCTTTTTGCATGTTATGTTCTGTTAGACATAATATATCAACTAAAGTACCCTGTTCGATTAACTATTCTAGATTAATAGACAAAAGATCAGATTTACTTACAGCTCCATTCATATTCTGATGAAGGATATTTACATGTTTAAGCTCGAAAAAAAGTTTTAGAGGTGCACGGGGTGGGACTTTGAGGCTCATTACACATGGACCCTGAGAGTCGTCAATTTTAACCGCATGCGAAAAAAAAGACAAAACTCCCCAAACTGATAATGTGACTATCAGTTTGGGTAGTTTTGTCTTTTTTTTCGCATGCGGTTAAAATTGACGAGACTGTTTGAAAATCTGTTAACCTTTTCTTACTGTCTAAGCATAATATTTCTCTGAGAAGATTCTGACAAACATGTAGAGCAAAGTATCTGCGCCGTGGCAACCAAAATTATAGTGGTTAAAAATTATGTTGTACTTACCATACAAATAATGTTCAAACATTTTCATTCCAGCTATTTCAATTTATTCTATAGATATTCATATGTGAATTCACTGCCATTATTTGCGCTTTTCAATTTCCGTGCAAACGCAACAGCGAATAGCCACAAAAATACTTCTATATTGAAATGTGATAAATATCTAAACGACCGTCTCAACCACTGCTTGCAAATATCTGATATCTTTCAAATCTTAGTGATGGTTTTCTTTATACACTAGCTTTTAGCATTAGGGAATATGCATGATTTTTTTTGATATTTTTAATTCACTGATTACATCCATTTAACACAGTGAAAAATGAAATAATACTAAAAGTGTTCAAATTAAGCTACAAAAAATAGTTTTAGCATTGAAATAATATGAGATATCTAAAACGCTGCCAAATTTTCGCGCGCCTTTGTGACGTCACAGTGCACCGCACGGTCTCCACGTATAAAATTTTTTTACGAGAAATAGTACGTATTCGTACAACAGTGCATAGTATTTCTATGAAAAAGAGTTAATCTGTAGAGACCGTGTGGTGCCCTGTGACGTCACTTTCTAATTGACAAGTTGTGATGTGTTTTGCAAATTAAAATTTCCCACGCATTTTTTGCATTTTTCATATAATATTTTAACACATTTAAGAGAAGAAGAAAGAACTGGCTCTCAAGGATAGCTGCCGGAACACATTAGATGTTTGTTGACAGATTTTCTAACTTGAGGGTGGTAGCTGGCCAGGCAACTAGATAGTATCCTACCACCATGCGGGAGTTGTTGGTTTCTTAACGATGTTTTCCTTCACCGGAGGGCCACTGTGAGAAGCGCACATAAATTTTTCGATAGAAAAATCCATTGGTGCACAGCGGTTTGTACTCGGTACCACGGCATCAAAGCCGATCGTTCTCCCGATTACGCCACCGGGCCCACTTTATTTGCTTAGATTTATTTCAATAGAGGAAACAGTAAAGATTATATCAAAATCTGTTCAGTAATTTTTATGATATTGACTTATACGTGTAACGGGCTGGCCTATTGATACAAGCTTCGAGTATGGTGTAAAAGGGAAAACATCTAAACCTTGAATTCTAGTGCGCATGTTATATCGAAATCCCGTTCTAACGTCGTCTTCATCTTTTATCAACAGGTGACGAAGGTCAAAATCTAGTCTTTTTCATATCGTATATAAGTTAGCGTTTGACAACTATCTCACCTGTTGGTAAATGAAGATGCGGTCGAGGATGGTAGCACGCTAGGCCTCGAATGGGAACTCAATGACTGCTGCCGGAACACTTTAGATGTTTTGGCAACTGATTATCCAACTTGCCGACACGGCGGGGATTTGAGCCCGCAACCTCTGGCGTCACCGACCTTTCTCTCACTGCGCCACTAGGCGCTTAAATGTACTGTAATGTGTTAAACATGTACATGTAATGTGTACATGTAATCTGTACATGTAATGTGTTAAATGCACGCAATAAAAAAAGCTCGTTCGCTTATAAAGATCTTTTTAAGCATGGTTTAGACGAAGACACTGTTGGTTGCCAGTTTCACTGACATCGAGCGCGGGCTTGTTACTGGCCTCGTATAAACAGTTTTTTTTTTTTAAATCATATAGGCTAGCGTTTGACCACTATCTCACCTGTTGGGTAAGTGATGATGCGGTTGAAGATGGTAAGCAAGCTGGGCCTAGAATGACAATTGGCTCTCATTGATAGTTGCCGGAATACATTAGATGTTTGGCGTCAGACTTTCTAACTCGAGGGTGGTAGCTGGCCAGGCGGACACTAGATAGCGTCCTACTACCTTGCGGGGATTAGGGGTTTCTAAACGATATTTTTCCTTCACCGGAGGGCTACTATGAGAAGCGCACATAATTTTTTCGATAGAAAAATCCATTGCTGCACGGCGAGGATTGAACTCGGTACCTCTGGCATATAATCTGGCATAAGCCGACCATTCTCCCACTACACCACTGGGACCTCAAAAGACAAGCCAGCCGCTTGCTTTATACCACTCCTACACCTTCTAACTTCTTAGTGATTTACTAGCATAACTCCCCGCTGCTGCATTCACAATAACAACTCAGTTATGTTCGGATTATGAAGTAACGGGCGAATATGTTTCAGTCAGCTTTGAAAATAACTATGACATTAAGCAATGTCAATGTCACAAACAATTGTACAATGTCAGTAAATAACACATACTGTAAGGCCACAGATTATATAATAGTTACTACGTAACAGATACTTCACTCCCCTACAAAAACACAATACCAACGTTTATTTCAGACAATACAAGCAAAAATGTGTCTAAGGAGCTCGACCTAGCGTTGTTATTACTTCGTTCAGCGCGCAATGTACGGCGCGCGCCTTATACAGAAAAGGGTTGACTCAATGAAATAAAAAAAAAGTTTACGAATTCTTTTTATTTACCTCACCTTTTTATTTACTCATCAAAATTCCGAAGTGAGAGTCGAATTTGAATTCGAGAAAGTGAATTTTACGCCGTTTTGTCATTTTAGTATCGGTAGCATAAAAAAATGAAACATAATTATGCTTGTTTTTTGTCAAACCCGCAAAATGACTATGAAAAACTTAAAACGTTTCTAATATAGAATACGAAGTAAATACGTTATCCCGTCATTAGAATAATAATATACGTTGTGCGCGCGTGAGCAGTGACAACCGACTGGCAGATAGTACCGGCGAAGTTGACGAAAGTTTAGGTATAAATCGCAGTAGCTATGGGCGAGTGAGGGAGGCCTGGTAAGGCCCAGTTACAATACAATACTTTTTTCCGTGTACAACAGTACATGTAACTGTAAACATAACTCTTAACATTTCACTAGCGGTGGTAGGACACTATCTAGTGTCCGCCTGGCCAGCTACCACCCTGAAGTTAGAAAATCTGTCGCCAAACATCTAATGTGTTCTGGCAGCTAGGCCTAGAATGGGAACTGGCTCTCAAGGATAGCCTTGAGAGCCAGTTCCCATTCTAGGCCTAGCGTGTTACCAAACTCGACCACATCATCACTTACCAACAGGTAAAATAGTGGTCAAACGGTAGCCTATATAATTTAAAAAACCTATCAGACAAAAAAGTGATGCGATAAGGGTTCCTTTTTCCTTTTGAGCTACGGAACCCTAAAGACAAAAAAATTATTAATCTACACAGACCTAATAAATAACGCGGTTATATTTTTATTCGATTATTTTGCTGGGTTTATGTTTTTATTAGGTTTGGGTTTGGCCTTTCGCGGATTTTGGGCAGGCGTCGAGTTAAGCCTTGGATTAAAAGAGGCGCAGGGTAAAAGCTTGGCAGCATTTTTGAAAAGTTTATTTAAATCTCAGCCCACCAGATAGATCCTTGTTTATGGTTATGCTTTACCGCTCTAAAGGAGGATAAATGAATTTTAATTTAATAAAAAACATCCTTTCTGATAATTATTATTATTTTCTTTGTTTTTGGCTTTTGCGATAATACCACCACAATTTCGCCAATGTCAAGTTTAGATCCTTTCTGATTAACTACATAAAAAAGGAGATAGTCAATTGTGTAAGTAAATTCAAAGATCCAATTTTTTTTTTTCATTATGGCTCCACACGATTAGTGTATTTAGCCAGTGTCGAGTATTAAAACTCTTCAAGTTTTTTTGAGTTCAAGTCATAAAGATGGGTTAGAGTGAGATTTCAGGTCAAGTTGAAGTCATAGTCTAGTGAATAGACTCTAGTCCAAGTCGATGTAGTAGTCAAGATGTAGACCTTACTGAAGAGCAAATAGCATGTTTTTCAACATTTTGCTGTTTCCCTACACTCGCACACATCTACCGGCACATAATAAATAATAATCCACATATATTACTCATTACCTCGCGAAAGAACACATGTTTTAAGAAAATATACAATGATATTTATGGAGAATGAAAACGCGCGGCAAATTAAAGAAAATCAGTATGGCAGCCCCAACTGCGAAGGAAATTTCGACTGACTCATTTTGATACTTTAAACTTGCAGAGTCCGAGAGATACAATTGAACTGTAGAGGGAAAATTAAGCAGAGAGAACGTAAGTGTATGCGAATGAAATAGCTATAGCCCGACTACAATGATCAACATGTGATACATATGCCAGCAGTGAAAGCCAATGGGTGCACTAGAACTGGGAGCCAATGCTGGAGCCAGTTTGTAAAATCGCATATGTAGAGAAGGATGAAAAATTGTTGTTCATCTCGCTATCTCATACTATTGATTGTATAGATTGTTTACCTTTCTCATATTATTATTGTTATTTGAATGCCAGATCAATTTAATACTCCATCCACGGATTGCACAAAAAAAGTATCAAAATATTTGCAGCAAATTATTGTCATTTAAAAATGCAAATAATTCGAGTGTCTACTTTTGTTCGCCAGACTCTAGTTATTTGGTTATTTATATTTTGACACACACGAAATCGATTTAGGAAATACGAGAAAATTAAATAAATCGTAAATAATTTTTCATAAAAATACAACCGACTTCATAACTACTAACTGGTACTCAAAAGCGAAAAATAAATTAAATTTTGGATAGTAGATAGATACTATAGTAGTAAGTAGGTAGATACATGTAGGTACTTAGGTAGTATCTATCTACTACCTATTAGACTTGGCTGGCACCGACTTCAAATAGATAAGTGGGTTAGATAAGATAAGCGCTTATAATAATTATATTAAGTAATTTATTTTTCGTTTTTGAGTGCCTGTTTGTGGTTATGTCGGTTTGTTTTTTTAAATAATTTATTTTACCCTTTTTAGTGCAAAACAAATTTTAATTAAATTACATGCATCTATAAAATTTCGTGTCTGGGCCGTTATACACTGACGGATATATACTTTGTGAAAATTTCAAGTATGTACCAATACTACCAATTACGGTTAAGAAGATACAGATCTGTAAAGTGCGCACATATAGACACACGGACGAACGGACAGCAAAGTCTCAGAAAGTGTTCATTTGGTACCCTTTTGGTTCGCAACCCTAAAAAATTGACTTCAAATGCCGCGCTAGTGAAAATATTTACTAGTCATAATGATGTCATCAAGGTATCAAAGGACAATGTCCAAAATGGCCCTGTGCAATAAAAGCATCTGACACACACGATAATTAATTGTCTATTTTATTACAATAATTCCAAATACTTTTATAACACGGACTAGTTGTATTCCAAAATGTATTCATTTTGAATCAAAATGAATGAATTGTATTCATTTTTATTATTATAAAAAGTATTATTCGCGAATATTAACATAAATAGCCGCCATATGGCCGCCATCTTCGCCAAATGTCATGTCATGTCAAAAAATATTAGGTATGCTCCAAAACGTTGTACTAGGGTGCAGGAATGTTGCCAGGGCTAGCATGGCGAGGGGACTATTTATCCCGGGGAATAGATAAAAATCTGTTCCCCATCTGCACGTATACGTACATACGTAGTATCTCCTTAGTAGTCAGTGCCCATCTGTGATTTTGTCCACATTCAGAGCATGGGCGCACAGGTCTTGTCCCCTTCATTGTTGCCATACATAGAAAATAAATTAAAATTGTATTATCAGTCATCATTATTTGATTCAAGTCGTCAGTTTTGATGTTTAGTTTTTATTTTTAGTTTCATTATGACTCCACACAGTTAGTGTATTTAGCCAGTGCTAAGTACATTATTATCTCTTCTCTATCTTTATGTATATGTAATTCTACTGTACGTGTGTATGTCACTGAACTCTTCCTAAACGGCTGGACCGATTTGGATGAATTTTGGTATGTGTGTTTGAGTTAGTCCGTAGATGGTTTAGATACACAATTGGACCCGATAGGTGGCGCTGCGAGACAAAGTCTGCCGGATCCGCTAGTATATATATAAAATTCTTATGTCACAGTTTTAGTGTTTATACTCCTCCTAAACGGCTTGACCGATTTTGATGAAATTTTATGTGTATATTATTTATATTAAGTAGATATGATAATAGGTTTATAACTAATTTTTATAATGCTAAGTGTTAAGGGTGGCCCAAACGCGGGCAACGCCGCGGGACGCATCTAGTCTAATATATAAAATTCTCGTGTCACAGTTTTCGTTGCCATACTCCTCCGAAACGGCTTGACCGATTTTGATGAAATTTTTTGTGCTTATCCGGTATCTATGAGAATCGGCCAACATCTATTTTTCATCCCCCTAAATGTTAGGGGTAGTCCACCCCTAAATTTATTTTTTTTATATTTCAGACAAAATTTTTAATTTCTATTTTTTTATGATACAACATACAAAAATACATATAATCCTCAATTTTCACCCTTCTACGATCAACCCTTATTTTTTAATAGCCATTTTAGTAATTTAATCATTTTCCCTCCATACATACTTACAATAAGTAAGCTATTTTTTGTCTACACTAGAAATTACTACGAAATTATTTATATGGCAAAACAACGTTTGCCGGGTCAGCTAGTATATATATAAAATTGTTTGTGTTTTCGAAAATGCTCTTAATGTTTTTTTTCCTCAATTTTGTGTTGTTCCGCTAGTGATGTGTTTTAAATGAGAAAAATCTACTAAATTGCAATATATTTTTCAGTTACGAAAACGTTCACAAGGTCGATAAGTTAGTTTGAGAATCGTGAGATTGAGATTGTTTCGATTTATTTGTTATTTTTGGCACTGTTCTAACTTACTCTTTGGTACTGCTTTAAGTCAAGTTCAATTTATTCGGCATACCTCGCGATAAAAAGAAGTGGTTCCGAGTGGTAAAAAGTAAGTAAGTATTGTGTATATCTTTTACATGTCCATGTAACGGTAAAATCCGAAAATATGTAATTTACGCTCCATTATGTGAGTTTCTAATAACGAGAAAATGTAGATTTAATACACACGCGACATTTTTAGGCAAATAGCGGTGATACATAAACATAAACCTACCTCTTATGATAGTAGATAAATTTGTCCTCTTTAAATGTCAAATGTCGCAGTTATTCCCTTTCCCTCTGCCGTCCATGCTTTGCAAGGTGGAAATACTCAAACGTCAAATGATAAACGGGAATAAATATTGTCTTTCCACTTAGCCGTGCTCTGACAGGTAGAGAAAACAATTTAATCTGTTTTCAGAGGAGAAAAACAGGGGACAAACATTTTATCCCCTCGCCATGCTAGCCCTGCTGTGAAGACAAATTAATTCTCCCCACCTTTGTTTCTATCTTGTTCACAGTTACCAGTCTACTGAAGCTGCAGTACAAAAAAAAATGATCTATGAAAACTAATGAAAAGGGGGGCGCGTCCGATGGAAGTCTATATTCGTCTCACTCACTATTTCTTACTATCTCTTTCGTTTGGTTGTCATAATAAATGCCATCAAGTAGCATGATGTGAAGAAAAAGAAGTTTCATCTCTACTTAGTCTGTGGCTGGCTAGCATGTATTTCTACTTAGCCTGTGGTAGCGTGTTAATCGGCTTTTTCAAAATAATTATTTTATTGTTTTATTTTGTGTTTTACAATAAATAACCTAGTGTGGATGTTAGAAAGCATGCATTTAGCATGAATTTAAGGTGTGTGGTTATTAACACCTTCCTACAAGGAACTGAAGTGATAATGAAACATAAATAGTGAAATATGCGGGACTGCAGACTTACTCAGTAGAGTATCTACGTAACGTTTTACTAAACGTTATTTTATGGCAAGATTTCCACTTTATGAAGCACAGTAAGTAGAATAACTTAAAGTAATAGCCGTTTACTGCTTCTTTAGGCCAAATATCTCAATATTTCATCAATTAACAATCTTTATAAACTCTTTGTGAAAAATAGTGCGGGGCGCATTGCGGTGCTTGTCGATATCGATAGTGTATATTATTATATAGTTATGATATGATCAGTGATCGGAATAGAAGTGTAATTTCGCGAGATGTCATGACGATATTTTAATAGGGATAAACCATCAAAGTGATTTTGAGTAATTTTAACCAACAATGTCCGCAAGCTCATCCTCATCATCGGGCAATGATTTCATCCTTCTGGTGATGAATACATCAAGACAAACTTCAAGCTACCGCAATTGGCACTATATCTAGACCCTTTCAGGCGTCCACTCATAACAATTTTGCTTCTGCACAGACAACACTTATTATTCTGTTTTCATTAGGTCAATGAGGCTGAATAGCTGGTTGAATCTGGCTAAGTTTACGTAAAAGTTTAACATGTGATAATATGATAACACGCGATCCCAGTTAGATACTGAGGAAAGGAAGACTTTGCTGGTAGATTATACATCAGGCTAGGTATGGCATGCACAGTTTAAGTATTACTACACCCTTTTGTTACACCTTGTATAATTTAAGCCAGTGCTGGATTTAGAGGTCTGGAGGCCTTGGGGCAACATAAGAGTGGATGCTTCCTGGCCCCAAATTATTTTCATAATAAAATAGTTTTTCAGTTGAGTTTTCCAATAAATAATTTATTGTGAAACCAAGTAGTAGTAGATTCCTTTATTTATATAAATAATATAAATATAATCGGAAATAAGAATGATCTGAAGTGAAATTTTAGCGTTAAGGAATTAAACCTTCCGTGCTTTTTAGGGTTTGGTACCTCAAAAGGTTAAAAAAGGAACCCTTATAAGATCAATTTTTGTCCGTCTGTCCGTGTGTCTGTCTGTCTGCCCGTGTGATGATACTGAGATACTGAAGATGAAGAAGAAACTGAAGATATTGAGGTCTATAGTCCCTATTAAGTGTATACAAATCAAGATCCTGAGGCAACACGATAAAAAGATATGGGCAAATTTAGATTTTCGCATAACTTGTAAATACCAAAATTAACCTAAATTTTCAACTTCTTTTTATCTTCTGAAATTTTCCTTTACTTGTGCTGTAAGACCTTGCTTTTAACTAAAATGTACAATTCTAGGTCAACTGGAAATACCCTATAGGTTTTGGGTCGAAAACCTATAAGGGTACTTCCCGTTGACCTAGAATCACAAATTTTGGCAAGAAGCAAGGTCTTATAGCACAAAATAAAGGAAACATTAGGCCCTGTATACAACATGCCCCAGAAATTAGTGTTAAGCGATAAACTAATAAGTCAATATTACATTACAGGTATATCGTTATCTTAAGCTGCTGATGCCGATGCCGAATGAGCGAACCCTACAGAGCATCATACTCCAAAAATAAAAAGCTTGATAAAATTTAATATTTTGTTTTACTGCCTATCATTTTCTCAAACTGGTTTTGTCTTAGTGATGGAGTTGTTAAACCAAAATAGGAAAAATATAACTTTCACAATCTAACCACTAAAACAAAATTAGTTAAGTACAATATATAACCTTCTAAAGTATTGACCAAGCAACGGTAGTTCGATCGTTATCGATGTTTTTGACGACACGGTACATCACTAGGTTTTTTTTTGTTATGTTGGTCAATAAGCAGAAGATTATTTCGCTGGTATTTTGGCTACTATAAAAGCCCTGTGTTTTGACATTTCGCTATTTGGTCAGTTTGCTCTATGGGAGTCCCGACTTCTTAACGTAGTGGTTATATTCTCTTTGACAGTTACCGTAAGAATATCTGTCAAAAACCAAAATCAACGAGAAGAAAGATGTAGAAACATTATTCAAGCTCATATTTTTTTAGTCTTCAAAAGTATATGCAATAGCAACCTCCATTGTGTATAATCTTCTTGGGACTCTTCTTCTAAAAACATTACATTCTCCTGGTTGAGGTATTTATCTCCATATCTCTGGAGATACTAATCAGATCTCGATGAAATTACAATGGGACCATCTCGAAAACGTACCCTACCAATTGAAACAAGAATCATTTGAATCCGTTCACAATTGACGGAGTAATCGTGTATGTTACGCGATTACTCCGTCAAAAAAAACATACAGACGAATTGAAAACTTCCTCCTTTTTTGTGAAGTCGGTTAAAAAAGCACCCTAATATTGATAGCTGCAATAATCACTGATAAATGAACACCTAATTTATTCCATCTAACGTATCGACCACACTGAAATAATTTTATGGTTGTTTACTTTTAACCCGACTACGGATTCGGCTACGGTGAAGTAAATGAGAGGGTTATGTTTTTATTAACCGACCAGAGAATGGTTATATGATGTCGACCGGTATGTTTGTATGTATGTTCATCTTTTCCCTAATAACTTCTGGACTTTTATTATTTGACAAATGAGGTATCGTTGGACGCGTCTTGATTCTCCGCTGGTTATGGTTATGTCATAGATAGTGCACTGCAGATGTTTTGACAAATTCAATTTTATCCGTATGTTTTAACTATAAGGTTGTAATTGCTTTGTAGAACAAAACGGCCCAATTGAGAGACACCAGGGTGGGAGTGTGTCCTTGTCTAACAACGTGCTAGTCCTATATATGTTCTATACTATATGTATAGGATATATATAAGTTGTCCATACAAAAGAAAAGGACAAACTCCGTTCAAGTTCGGTCTCATGGGGGCCGGTGTATGCGATCAAGTTTAATATGTAGCAGCTCTGTGGGTTATATTCTCGGAACAATGACTAGCATGGAAGCCGGGCTAAAATAAAAATCGAGTAAGCTATATTTTATTCATTTATGTCAATTAGCATGTCATAATGAGTGAAAGAAACAAAACATGGCTGTTTGTTTTTATTATTTTTAAACATGTCACAAAGCTTAAATGGGAAAAGTCAAATGGTCACCTTTGGTCATCTTATAATGCTAACAAATACAAAAAATCTATCCTTGGATAGATTTTTTGTATTTGTATATAGTACTAGTATATATAGTATACAGTATTTTGACGTCTTGACGTCAAAATACTATATGTCAGCTATCAACTTAGTTTTGCAGTTTTATGTTTTGTCGATACGTGTCGCGGGTTTGACGAATTCACTGAGTGAAAAAAGCGATATAATTATTAATTTCTGTCTGAGAACGTGACCAGAAAGTAAAAGTATATACTTACGTGAGGTGTACAGTGCTTTGAACAAGATGGCTTGTGTTGTTGAAGGGTGTATTACGGATTTACGCACCATTATCATACTATTTCTACATTACGATGCAACGCTTTTTTATAATTCGCACTACCCATGGAAGAATGGTGCAAACACACTTGCGTCAAATATTTTGTATTTCACCATTGGATAGAGGAAAGACTAACACATCTACTCAATTTTTTTCAAATTTATATTTCATTAAATTACGGAGCAATTTGAATTTAAAAAATTAATACGAAACTATTTTTTTAATAAATTCCCTAGTAAAATGATGTAAGATTTGTTACTCTTATCACATTTGCAGAGTTTCCTTGTAGTATTAGCTTAATTAATCTTACGTTATTATTATACGTCTTCCTAAAACACTTTTGTAGCATAAATGATCTTACATACTTATATTCCACGTGATATTTTACAGCTTTATGTGCGTATATATAGATACGCCTTTTTTTCACGGTACTTTTAGAAGAAAAGTATCAGTAAGCATGATTAAGCAGTTATTCATTGCAGTCTTTTCTTGTCTTCTATTCGTAAATGAAATAACTGATTTCTTCCAGGCAAGCACAGGAATCTTTTATAGCATAACTATGATTAAGTGTGATAAAAATATAACATTTTTTGCAAGTAACATAATATACTTACTTTTTCTGTGCTTGGTTAGCAGTATAAAATATATGTGATACAAAATATTTCATTTCCCTTCCGATAACTTTGTCAATATAAGTCATTTATATGTAACGAAGATCCATAGCATAGTAAGTGTTCGGAGAATAGAATAGCGAGAGCTGTTCTAATCTTCGAACACACTCTTCCACACACGAGTGCGGGACATACTCGTACACGCGAATACGTAACGCATTGGCTTTGCGGCACGTACTATTCACGACTTGAAGACTCCTAGATTATACATATCGGGAAACACAGACACTGGCAAAGAATTGCATTTATTGGTAGTACCTATGATAAAAGATGAAGCATAACGCTTGGTGCAAGGAGATGGACCACATAGCGGTGGCGCACATCTAGTCCGGTCTGGTCGAAGAAGAGGCAGGGTGGTATTACTTTGCGTAATCGGATGGCGTAGGTACGCTCCGAAATGCACCCGATAGGAAACATGGAACCTTTTATTGTTTTAATTTTGTTTTATTTTAAATCAAGCGCACCATGCTGTATGCTACAAGTTCTACCATGGGGGGTTGTTGGTTTGTTAACGATGTTTTTCCTTCACCAGAAGGCCACTGTGAAAAGCGCACATACATTTTTCCATAGAAAAATCTGCTGGTGCACAGCGCGGATCGAACTCGGTACCTCTGGCATCAAAGCCGACCGTTCTCCCGATAACGCCACCGGGCCCTTAAAACTACTGCCTCAGCTTGGCCATAAAACTAAGCTTTTTCTACGGTAATTGGAATGTGTGGACTCGTTTTTTTTCATCATATAGGCAAGCGTTTGATCACTGAAGAAAAGATGGTGCACACGCTACGCCTAGAAGACTCTTAACTACTCTAAAGGGCTGTGTGTTGTCGGAACACTGTAAGGTTATGGCGGCGAATTTTCTCTTTGATGGTGGTAAGCCACTTTTGATAGCAAGTCAATCGGAACATCGATATAATATGCTCCTACCACCTGTCATGTAAGAGCCAAAGTTGAGAGATGGCGTCAGTAAAATTCCAAGAAGCTCAGGTGGTCTGCCATCTGTACGGAAACATTTCGAATAGTTTTTTAGCTTGGCAGAAAATTGAACTAGAACCTAGAACTAGTTACTTAGTAGTAGTAACTAGTAACTTAGTTGCATTGAACTTGACCAAATTGGCATCGCCCCAATCGAAGACAGCCTGTAAGGACAAGTTTATGCGCTTGACTATATAAAATTGAATTTGTGCCACACTAGACTGTGCACTCGACGTATAGCTCTCTACAACGGTGCTATCGTCTGCATTTCTAATCATACCGAGCATTAGCAGTCGTATATTAACGCAGCAGGATAAGAGTGGCAGAAAGCAATGATCCCTGAAAGATACCAATTGCTCAGAAGAGCAGCCATCAATGATTACTCTGAACGACAGGTCACTCAAAAGAAAATACAAAACTCAGACACACAAAGAAGTGGCAGTCCGTAGGATTTAGGATGGAATACCATCCGGGCTACTAGCCAGTAGTTGTTCACGTCTACAATTATTTGCAGTGGTTTTTCAACCTTAGCCTGACGGATAGGTATATCAGACATTTGTTTCACGCGTCCAAGGAGACAAGGAAGTGTCTCACGGGCAGTGTCAAGAAGTAAAGACTCCGTGAACAGAGAAGCAATCAAATTCGCTTTCTCTTTGGTGGTATGAGCCAGCGCCCCATCGAGTGTCAGCAGTGGAAGAAATGAGGGCTGTCTAAAGATTGAGTCAACTTATAAATCAAAACTATGTGGTCAAATCGAGCCATCAGTAAAGCATTCTTGCAGAATTAGGTAGCAGCATTGTTAAAGGTTTTATTCCTTGCTGACACATTTTTGGCTTTGCGGTTTGGAGTGTCAATCCAGTCCAAGTTAACTGCATGCTGCGGCGCTGCAGTACGGCCACACTTAACCCCGAACCAAGGCTTAGCTTTGCTTTATATCACAATTGCTTTGCTTTATATCACAAATGAAAATGAAATATAGTTTTCTATTCCCTGAAGCAGCAAATTTGTCACAAACCATAATGTTATTGAAAGAAAAGCATACGAGCCGCTTAAGGTTAAATGCAAGGAACGACCGCTACTCATCCCAATCTGCTGCCTGTTATTGCCTCACGTCGAGTACCGCTTAAGCTAAGGTTGAGCGGAGAGTAGACTTCATCCGATAGTGGTAGGAACAATCTAGCGGTGACGATACTGAAACTGAGTAGCGGTTTGGATCAGTTGCCAGCAGAAGGTCCAAGCAATTGGCTATGGCCGTCTCCTGATCCCCATTGTGCGGCGAAAAGACATAGGCGTAGAGAAGTTTTTGTAAGCCTTTATGTATCAGTATTTGAAGCATAGATTGCGAGAGTCTTTATGGTTTTGGAGACGTTGACAGCAGATACCCATCATGTACACGCAAACGTTAATTTGCAAACTGTTTGGTGTGTTTGTCATAAACGTATTATGCATAAGAAATAACGAATTTGAATGAAATTGGAATAGAGATAGCCACCTTGGCTAACTATTTAATTAACACAAACTGCACACAGACTTTTTTTATATCCACACAAGTGGAAGCATATAGGGTATCTTCAGTTATGTTATTTAATATACACAGGTTTTTTTTACGTATTTACCACATACGTCTTTCAAAGTAAAGTTTTAGCCACAGAATAAGTAAGTAATAAGTGATACAACTTTTTTTGTTATTTTTATCCCACTTAATAACAGCACTTCGCATGTTACTATAATGTTTCTTAATATTCTCTCATGGAAGAAAACAATATAATTGTTTACGTACAAATGTTCTTTAAAAGCGGGCTGGAATAAAGGCGTAACTCGAAATATAACTACGAAGTTCGCCTAATTTCCATGGCAACAAAGCGGTAACTTTAGATGTTTCTCAATTTCATATTATTATTCCATATATTATAATGGAGTAACCACCTCATTTTAGATTTTTGCAAAATCCAGAGTTTATTTAAAAAAATGAAGTATATAGGTATCTGTATGAAAATGTTTGCTACCATGTTGCTGAAGACACTAATTGTCTAGGACTTCTCAGTTCTTCACAAATCAGTTTTTTGACGCTCCTGAAAAGTTGGTGTTTTCATCTTACGCCATTTTTCCATGGGTAGTGCGAATTATACTGAGTGAAGAAGAGAAGATTTTAAAGGAAAATTTCATTAACTAAATTTTCGCTATATAACTAGGTTTTTTATAATTTAAAAACCTAATCGGAACTAACTTTTTTCATTAAGATTGATTAATTGATATCATAGCCATTGTCTAATTTTTCGTGTGTTCCCAAAATCCTACTATTTTTTGCAGAAAACGTTTTATCAATAATACCTACGACATACACAACTCATATAATGAACAGTCTTGTATTTGGATTTTTTAATAAAATTAAATACATATTTGCTTTGATGACTGACATCGACACGATAATGTCGATGATAAGCCCATCACTAGCCAAAAATCAACTTGTGACAACCTGCATGATAACGAAACAGAACGGCATTATACGTCTCTTTCCTACGCACTATTAACATCGTAAGTAAAAAAAAGTAAACAAACGTATTTCATTTCTTATTTTAGCCCGGCTTCCATGCTAGTCATTGTTCCGAGGTTACATTATATGTATAACGTAGTAGAGTAATTCAGTACTCTGTGGTTATGTGATCTCAAATTAAATTGCATATAGCGCCCTCTAGGAACATAAGGTCATCAATATTTTTTTATAGCCACTTTCTAGGTTTTTAAAATTATATACATTTTTAGCTCGCGGCTTTGCTTGCATGCGCCCGATAACTGGGAATAGTTTTTAACTTACTTTTTATACTAGTTCATCTAATGAAGTCAGTGGACATTTTCATCGACATATTAAACAAAACTCTACTCTAAAGTTCCAAGTATAAGACTTATTTTTGGCTGCACTTGTTATAATATCCTAGACACCTGAACCCTAGAGAAACAGCGAGGATTAGGTCTGGTATAAATGTATTAAAACACTATTATAACACAGGTGTTCCGTACATACGTGTAATGAGAAAAGTGCTTTCGTGAGGTAAAAGGTAGTTGAGACGACCTAGACTCCACGCTATTATACTTAGAGCTGGTTTCACCGGTTCCTTAGAATTAAATTATATATGACAACTTTTTGTTCCTTATAATGAAGTTATCTCCGAAGTTTTTGACAACTTTTTATGTTGGCTTTTTTTTAATCTTAGGCGATAGAAACCCGGCGAAATAGTGGTCAAACGCTAGCCTATTGCTTGGCGTTTTACCACTATCTCGCCTGGTGGTGAAAACTGATGTGGTAGAAAATGATAAACACGCATAGCCTAGCTAGAATAACTCAGACTCTCAAGAGCTGTGTGCTGCCGGAACACCGTTAGATTATGGTGGCAGATTTTTTCCTTGGTGGTGGTTACTTTTTGGTCGGAAGTCAGGCGGAACGTCGATTACCTACGCTCAAATATACAGAGTACTTACTTACTGTACCTAAGCTACTGCATTTTCAATCGACTTCAAAAAGGAGGAGGTTCTCAATTCGACGGTATGTTTTTTTTTGTATGTTTGTTCGCCGATTACTCCGCCAATAGTTAACAGTAGTTCTTTTATTCATAGGTAGAGTTCATCTTCAAGGTGATCCTGTTTAAATTTTATCAATATCTAATAAGTATCTTTAGAGATATGACAATAAGCGTCTCGAACATGCTACTGAAACTAACTTGCGCGGTATAGAACTCGGTTGTTTTTATTTTTAAACTATTTGAAGTATATAATAAAGTAACTGTGTATAAACCTAGTTACAAAAACGCTACGTATCACGTCCTGTCGATAAATCAGCGCAGATGATCGATAGAGTTCCAAGTTGATGGACGACTTCACATTTAGGGGATGTTTCACCCCACTTCAGGGTCAAGTTCTATCGTAAACATGACTTGAGGTTTCTGGGGATAGAGCCCCTACGATTATGATGCTTAGTCATAATGATAGATTTAACTTATATAGATATAACGTAACGTACATAAACAAAACGTAGTATTATTTATTCTGTGAATAGAAAACAACATTTGTTTATATCCATTTATGGACTTTGGAACCATCCAAGGGATGTGCTGGGTGCCCCAAACTTGTTTCAGTAGAAAGGCAAAGATGTAAAGATGGATTTAGACCACTAAAATTGTATACTATAGTGCATTAAGCACATTCATGTAGTCGATTTTCGACTCTTACCATACAAAACATGTTAATTTTATTTTTAACGTAGAAGCACGGTGGTTTTCCGCTAGTATCGTCACCGAAATTACATAACTTTGCACACCAAAAGAACAGAAACAATTAAAATGATTAACTCTAAATCATCGATATGTATAATAATATCGTTTAAAAACTAAAAAAGAACCGACTTCAATGCCGCGCTATTCATTTTCAGTACCAATTTTGAGATGTCTATCTTAATATCTCTGGAGATACTTATCAGACCTCGATAAAATTACCATGGTACCACACTTGGGATCTCTTCTTTTGAACAAAAAAAGAATAATCAAAATCGGTTCATAAACGACGAAGTTATCCGCGAACAAACATAAAAAAAATATATATATATATATATCCGGCGAATTGAGAAACCTCCTCCTTTTTTTGAAGTCGGTTAAAAAAGGGAGATAAGGGACCCCGCTCCTCAATGTGGACCGTATGAATTAGGTTCGCGAACCTAATTCACCTTAATCACAATTGAACTGGCGTTTGTGTAACACAAAGAATCACATGTGCAATTATCGCAGATCCATTTAAGTAATTAGTCACAATGCCTTCCTCTGTTCTTCATACACATCAAGCTCGACATTAGAAATTCGTGTTTTCATGTAGTTGTTTCTAGTTTCATTATGTTTATATATTTGAGTACCGTATCTATCTTTTTAAATTGATGCTCTAAACTTATTTCTATAGCAATGCAAAGGGTGGTCTTATCGCTTAGAGCGTCTTCTTAAACAAGCAAACAGTAAAGAAATTACGAAACTGTAAAGGGTTATATACCTACCCATCTACAAATATTAAACAGTACATATAGTTAGTAAACAAACATAATAATCCCACCAAAAACATTTTCATGTAAAACGTTTGCCAAGACGAGACCAAGCGACTCGCACTGTCAAAAAGTTATCAGATCTCATGTAGAACCCAGCTTCTAACTCTACACACCCTAACTGTACAAGCTTCTAACTTCACAAGATTTACTCCTGAGTCAAAATATGTGTCTTGGTAATTTCGTTACTAATACTATTACATACAGTTTGTAAAAGTAAATTCAAATTTTTTTTGTTACTAAATTTACATTTTATATTTACGGTTTTAAGACTTATACCTATATAAGTGCTTTAAGACCTTGCTTCTTACCAAATTTCATGATTTTAGGTCAACGGAAAGTAGTAAGGTTTTGATTACATTGTGAAGTCGCAATATATGCAAAAATATGTTTTTTTGTATCTTATAGCCTAGCGTTTGACCACTATCTCATCTGTTACCTATTATATGTAAGTGATGATGCGGTCGAAGATGGTAAGCACGTTAGGCCTAGAATGGGAACTGGTTCTCAAGGATAGCTACCGGAACACATTAGATGTTTGGCGACAGATTTTCTAACTTGAGGGTGGTGGCGGCCAGGCGGACACTAGATAGTGTCCTACCACCAGGCGGGGGTTGTTGGTTGCTTAACGATGTTTTCCTTCACCGGAGGGCCACCGGTAAAAGCGCACATACATTTTCCGATAGAAAAATCCATTGGTGCACTGCGGGGATTGAGCTCGGTCCCTTTGGCATCAAAGCCGACCGTTCTCCCACTCGGGCCCTCATATTTGACATAAAACATCATTTTTTTTGATCGCGTTGACAATTTTGATTTTTTCTCAGCCAAAAGAGACCGTAAGAGACCCAAGTATTAATTATTAGTTTCACCTTGATATGTCTACGCGTTCCTGAGAAAAAGCGGTCTTGACAGACTTACAGACAAACAGACAGACAGGCGGACAAAAAGGTAGAGTCATTTTAAGATACCTTAACACCTAAAAAACCGATTTCAAATGTCGCGCTAGTCATCAGTACCAAGTTTGAGGTGTTCATCTCAATCCTGAACATACTTATCAAATTTCGATGAAATTTAAATGATACCACCAGGGAAGTATACCCTTTTAAAGTCAAATAATATAATATTTTATTAAATCTGTCTGGGCGTCTTTGAGTAATCGGTGAACATATATAAATAAATAAACCGGCCAAGTGCAAGTCGGACTTGCACTTGTAGGGTTCCTTCCGTAACACTACAACGTTTAATAAGATAGAGCAAAGATACATTTTTCGCCAGCAAAAAATTAAATTTGTTTTTCATAGTGTTTGTATGAATGACAATGTTATATATGTACTATATCTCAAAAACTGCTGACTATATCTCGTTCAAACCAAATTTCGTAACACTGTTTATTGAGACCTACAGCATTATGTTTTTTTTTAGATATTTCACTCTCTTATTTTAGAAGTTAGAGGGGGGGGGGCACGTTTTACCCCTTTAGAAGTGTCTATCTTTCAAACGATTGACTTTGAGAAAAAATTGTTATGGGAACCTCAATGTCATTTGTAGAGACCTATCTATAGACACACCGTAGATATAGCTTTGATAATTATTTTAAATTTCAGTTCCGTCTATTGGGAACCACCCCTTAATCTTTTATTTTTTATTTTTGTATAAAAATCGTAAAGCGGTTCACAAAATACTACCCAATATATATATAATAAATCTACCCACCAAGTTTCAACTATGTAGTACTTATAGTTTCGGAATACAGTGGCTGTGACATACGGACGAAAAGAGACAGACAGATAGACATGATGAATCTATAAGGGTTCCGTGTTTTGCCATTTGGCTACGGAACCCTAAAAAGAGGATTCCGACGAATTGATAACCTCTTCCCTTTTTGAAGTCGGCTAAAAATAATATATCTAGCAAGTCAATCGAGACGGGCAAGATAGAATTTATAATCTGGAGATGAAGATTGTCTGATTTTAAGTAGTATATCTATCCATAGGCGCAAAGTTTGTGTCGTAAACGATTTATAGAAACAGGTTATTGATTAAGTCAGTAGTAGTAAAGTTAGATTTTCGGTTGACCTCAACGTTAGTGGGTGCCATCGATGTATATGTACTACGTACCAGATGTGGCCTCACGAACTAGCTCTACATTCAAATAAAAAGCAGTGCTGAATCTACATCTCGCTTAGTTTAACGTAAGTTCTCCTCACGCCCGACCGCGCGCCGCTCGGCACGTAAGTCAGTTTATGATGGGCGCATCTGGTTTACATGTACCTCGATGGTGGTGCTATGAATGTAAATATTCAGTGCGATCTTTATCTTAACGTGGCGAAGCGGGATTCAAAAAGTATACTATAAAGGAAAGAGATAGTGCGATCATATACCGGCGGAGTCTAATAGGAAGCCACTAAACCACAGAAAAGATAAAAGTTGACTAAACGAACAATGCAAGGGGCCACGAAGAGCTTGTGTCGAAAATATGAGACATGGTCATGTCGTGGTCATGTTTGCGCAAGCCAGATATGAAACCATCTGTTGCAGCTCAAGTTTGTTTAGCTAGTCCTCAGTTAAATTTAGACGTCTCTAGATCTTATCAGCGTTATCAAGAATATTCTAATTTTAATTTATATTCTAACATCTTAAATTCCTATTTATAATCTGGATTATTATGGATGAAGACATAAGATGGATGGAAAAGAAAGCTGCGGGGCAGATAGAACTACTAGTTAATAGCCCACATTTATGTCTTATTACATGTATTTACCTTTATTAACCGTAGAAGAGCACAAGTTTAGAAAAACTAGAATTATACTACTGCAGGTACATTTACACGTTCCCGCCTAACCTTTGAGTATAATACTCCAAGCGCCTAACCATCTCAATTACCGAAATAGAGATTCTTTTTTAGTAAAAAGAAGTTCTTTTAAACGAGTTGTGTTGATAGACATGCATGAACTGCATGCATGGGCTGCATGAACTATCACCGTGACAGAAAGAATAAATCATGGACTTTTGACATATGTTTCATACAAACAAATATTTTTCTTATAAGTAATCGCATATATTTTTTAGGATCGCAAAGATTTTATAAGTTTATTACGTAGAGTTTATTGTTCATTATTTTAAATGCATTTAGTTCGTATCGAGGTAATGTTTAGCTTACGTACAGCTATAAAAAGACATGTGATCAGTAGTTTGTCAGTCAGACGATATGCTACGCCCGCTAGCAAACCAACAGGACCAGCAAAGACTCCAGGAGATACTCGTAAAATTTTCAAAATCTACCGTTTTGGTGGTGTCAAAGCAAAGGAACAGCCTAAGATGCAAGCCTTCGAGCTCGACACGAGCACGTGCGGGACCATGGTACTTGACGCGCTCCAAAAAATCAAGGAAATGGATGGATCCTTGACCTTCCGTAGATCGTGCCGAGAGGGCATCTGCGGATCCTGCGGCATATGCTTGCAAGGGGCCAACCGCCTCGCTTGCATCACAGAAATACCTGCCGCTAAGACCATCACCATACACCCTCTCCCTCATATGTACGTCATCAGGGACTTGGTAGTCGATATGACACATTTTTTGAGAGCATACGACAGTGTACGTCCCTACATTGTCAGGAAAGAGGAGGTGTCTCTAGGAGCCCATCAGTATGCGCAAAGCATGAAGGATAGCGCGAAGTTCGTCGGGTTATATGAGTGCATTCTGTGCGGGTGCTGTTCTACGTCCTGTCCCTCGTATTGGTGGAATGGCCGCCGGTTCCTGGGGCCCTGCGCTTTGCTGCACGCCTACAGGTGGATAATAGACACGAGAGACGACGATGCCACGCGCAGGCTCGATGACTTAAAAGATGACTTTAAGGCATTCCGTTGTCATACTATTTTAAACTGTACCCAGTCGTGTCCGAAGGGTCTCCACCCCGCGCTCGCTATTTCCAAACTTAAAAGACTGCTCGCCGGACTAGAGAAGAAACAGGAAGGGGAAATCAATCCTCTAAAATTCGCAGGCAGTGGCGGTAGTGGTGGACAACTTGAAGCATGTATCAGAAGTCAATCAGGTAAAAAATGTTAAAAGTAGGTGCTATGCATGTTGTACTCTAGAAGTATTGTAGTTACCTTACAACGTGGTATGAATTAATATTAATAATAAAAAATAATATAATCATAAAAATCATTTATTTCTTTCTCTAAGAGGTTCTTATGTTCTAGCTTACACTATTGGCTGATTTAAAATATTTATATACAAAAACCTATCTTAGCGAAAGACTGATACCCAAGATAGGTTTGCAAAAACCTGAAGTACGGGTCATGCAGTGCCTTCCCACGTATCATTATCTATACAGTGTGGAAATTAAACTCAGGCCCTGGAGGGAAACTTCTTTAAATCCTTAAGCTAGCTCATTTTACTTAAAGGAGACATTCCTTTATATTTGAAAAGAAACAAATCTGCATTATAAGATTTTTTTAAACTCGCTTGCTTCGCCCGGGACTCGAACCAACTAAAATTAAAAAAATAAACACTTTATTTTATTATACTAATCGGTAGTATTAATATTCAGGATAAAGTTTCTCTAAAAAATGTTTGGTTACTGTTCACTTTTAACAAGTAAAAGACACGTAACAGTTCTGTTATCTCTCCAACACTCAAAGACTTCGTATGAAGTACACGCTTGCTAATTTATCGTTAAGTACCTTGTTGAAATCTTCGATAAGAAAATTGTTCAATGGTGGTAATACCTCTATGCACATTTACGAAGGACATCTGAATGCAGCAAAATACATTGAAATATTGGAGCTTTTACAAAATCAATTAAACCTTCTGCCAGAAGAGGAACGAAATAATATCATTTTTCAACAAGATGGTGCACCTGCCCACAACAGCAGAATTGCCAGGGCATACCTTAATGAAAATTTCAATGCCTGGATAGGTACAAACGGGACGATTAGATGGCCTGCAAGAAGTCCAGACCAGACGCCCATGGACTTCTTTTTATGGGGTCATGTAAAAAATGTTGTTTATGAAACTTGCTATGAAACCGTTCAAGAGCTAAGGATTGCGATAGAAAATGTTATTAGGGGCATACACCACAACACTTTGCTAAAGGCTACAAGAAATGAATTTCAACGGCGACTAATGTTGTGTAGCCGGAACGACGGGGCTCATTTCGAACAATTTATCAGTTAAATAATTTAAGTGTTACAAAATTGATAGTAAAATAAAGTTGATGTTAGATTTAACGATTATTTTTATTTTTAAGACCTAATGTTTGTTAGAGAAACTTTATCCTGAATATTAATACTACCGATTAGTATATTAAAATAAAGAGTGTTTATTTTTTTTAATTTTAGTTGGTTCGAGTCCCGGGCGAAGCAAGCAAGTTTTAAAAAATCTTTTAATGCAGATTTGTTTCTTTTCAAAAATAAAGGAATGTCTCCTTTAAGTAAAATGAGCTAGCTTAAGGATTTAAAGTAGTTTCCCTCCAGGGCCTGAGTTTAATTTCCACACTGTATATACCTATAGGTATTTTTAAAATGTTGTGTGTGCCTGATAATGTCAGAGTATACAAGTATTGTGCCAGGTTGAGAAAGATAATTAATTATTTATACCTAATATCTACAATCTAATTTAAACTAGATAAGTTTAGATTGCAATTTTAATCAAAATGAGGGTTAGTTACTTACTTGCATGTGTGGCAGTACAAAAGTGAAAATTGTGTGTAGATATTTGCGTGTGCTTGTGTGTGTATGCGCGTGCGTATGTGTGTGTGTGTGTGTGCGCGTGTGTGCGTGTGTGTGTATTATAGATTGGTGGGATGGGGTGGATGGATGGGGTGGTTGTTTGATCAAACCAATAAAAGGAAGGAGGCATTTTATTAAAAGGAAGTCATAGTTACAGGTTTTAAATTAAAGAATTATATAATTTTATTCGATAAGTGATGTAGTCATTAAGGTCAAGTTCCATAGTCACTCGATGAAGGTTTTCAGTGTCGTCATGGTCAACAGTTTTGAGGAATGTTAAGACTTGTCGCTTGCAGAGAAATATGTTACTTAGAAATTTGGAGAGAACTGTATTTAGTTTACAGTGAAGGAACTGGCCTTAGAAGCAAAAGAAATGTCGAGATTGGGACCAATGAAGTGATTGTGGTTCCCATTTAATTCCTTTCCAACGCCTGTCTTTTATGAGTATATATGTAACTTTGCGTGATATTTTAGGACAGTTCGCAGAATGTAGCACTGTCTGACAGTTTGTACATCCCTTATATCTAAAATTATTAGACGGAAAGCAGTTTAAAAAAGAACTAGAGGACTGGATTATACCTAAAGCATTTTATAGAATATTATGATCTCAAAACATTAAATACCTGTAATTATATAAATAGATTAAGTATAATAAATAGTAAGTTATCTAAGAAATGTAAAAAGTAGTTATATATATATATATACGACTAGCTGTACCCGCGACTTCGTTCGCGATTCCTACAAAAACTTAACAAAACCTTAACGTTAGTGTGGCTACACTTAATTTTTTATTCGTCTCATTAAGGTTCAAATCAATGCCTTAAATTATGATTAGGCCAAGAGAAGTTATATCTGCTACGCTGTAATTATTTTTTAATGTAACAATTCACGTCCTAATTTAAATAATCCACACTAACCATCAATATATGGGCACTATTGCATTGCCCAGTTTGGTAGATAGGGTTACAATTTTAATGACAATGTATTTTAAATGGAATACTTAACCAATGTTTAATTGCATATACTATTACATAATATATTGTCTAACGAAAATTTGGCAAATATTGTACTTTGGTATGTAGATAACAACGTCGTTATAATGTATCAAGCCGCACAAAATTCAGCCTCATAGAGAAGCGCTCGTCCAACGTTTGATCTCCTACATTTAAAGATATACCTCTAACTTCAACTAACCGCCTTGATATTCTCGGCATCTCATTAAGCATCAACTCTTAATTTTACTTTTATATCACCACATAATATAACAACAAATAAAAATGGAAATTATAGCAACTCAATATGAAAATAAAGACTTTTCTAAGTTCTGAAAGCATACGAACGGATTGAATTGCAGACCGAGCCTTCCAGTGAGCATAGAGGGCGTTAGTGAGCCTGCAGCCATCGCTAATCTATTTAGAGATAATTTTATTGTGCGTTCTCCTCTGGATACGGCAAGTAATTCACAGCCAGCACGGGAACCAAAGTCCGAGTCTCTCGTCAGAGTGACGGCAGGGGAGATAGTCGCGGTTTTGAGGAACATGAAACGGGGCAAATCGCCTGGGCACGACTCGCTTAGTATTGAGCATCTGCTGCATGCAGGTGTTCATATGCCCAGAGTGCTAGCCATGCTTTTCAACTTCTGCCTATGTCATACCTATCTACCTGAAGACCTGATGAAGACTTTGGTTGTGCCGATTGTGAAAAACCGAACTGGTGACGCTTCCGATATAAGTAACTATAGGCCCATATCATTGGCAACTATTATCACCCAGATGTTGGACAGTGTGCTTGACAAACAGCTGAACACTCTTCACGATGCTCAGTTTGGCTTCAGGACTGGTCTTTCTACGGAGACGGCTGTTTTGATTCTCAAGCATACTGTTCGATACTACACCGATAGAAAAACACCCGTTTACGCGTGTTTTCTAGACCTTTCCAAAGCCTTTGATTTGGTGTCCTATGGTGTCTTATGGATGAAGATGTACGAGGAAACAACATTGCCTGGTGAACTGATAAAATTATTTAGATTCTGGTACAGTCATCAGAGCAATGTGGTGCGATGGGCTGGCTCGCTGTCCGACTCGTATAGACTGGAGTGTGGTGTCAGGCAGGGAGGTCTGACCTCACCCCGCCTCTTCAGTCTTTACGTAGATCGGCTGATTCGTGAGCTTAGTGGTACCATGGTAGGCTGCTCTATTGACGGGACTATGGTCAATAATATCAGTTATGCCGATGACATGGTGCTACTGGCCCCATCAATTAGCGCCCTCGGAAAGCTGCTGTTCATATGTGAGCGTTACGCGGAGGCTCATGGTCTCAGGTAAAACGCAAAAAAGAGCGAGTGTGTTTTGTTGAAGGCGGGCTCTAAATCCTACACGGAGGTACCGTCCATCACACTCGGCGGCACCGCTCTTCAATTTGTGTCACAATTCAAGTACCTGGGGCACTGGGTCACAGCGACGCATACTGACGCTGTGGATTTGGAACGGGAACGCAGGGCGCTGGCAGTCAGGAGTAATATGTTAATCCGAAGGTTTGCAAAGTGTTCTAAAAGTGTAAAAATTACATTATTTCGGGCATTTTGCCAATCGTTTTATACTTGCAGCCTTTGGATTGACTACACTCAGAGGGCTTACAGCGTCCTGCGTGTCCAGTATAATAATGCGTTCCGAGCACTGCTGGGGTTGCCCCGCCACTGTAGCGCGTCAGGTATGTTCGCAGAGGCACGAGTGGACGACTTCTACGCTATCATGCGGAAGCGTGTCGCCTCCCTGATGCGGCGGGTGCGGGACAGCGCCAACAGTCTCCTTCGTACTGTGGCTGAGAGGGTTGATGGCCCCATACTCAGACACTGGACCAAAACGCAAGTCATGGCGTCAGACCGTGCATGTAAATAATATTTTAAATTAGGTAATATTTTTGTAAAAATTGACATGATCGGAACTGTGTTAATAGGCACTTATAATTTTATTTTAATGTAATTGACAACTAACATAGATAATAAGACGGTTTTTTTTTAAAATTATTATTACTAACACTATGGAAATGATTCTGAATTAAATGATTTATTATTATTATAATATAAAACAAAGTCCCCTGTCGCGTCTGTCTGTCAGTTTGCGATAAACTACAGAATTTGCGGTTTTCACCAATAGATAGAGTGATTCATGAGAGAGGTTTATGTGTATAATTCTTTAAGGTTTTATGTAAAGATTAATTCACACACGACGCCACAAAGTGATGCAAACAGATACAGGCATATATGCTCTACCCAGCAGGGCTAGCATGGCGAGGGGACTATTTTGTCTTTCCACCTATCCGTGTTTTGTTTAGTGAAGAAGGCAAATTATACACGCCCATACAATTAACACACACAATAATATAATTATAAACGCCCGTTGACTTTTAATCAATTCTTTTTTAAAACTTTTTAAAACGAAACAAAATCAAAACTCTGGGTAAAACTTCACTAAGCGTTTAAATTGTTGTGTTGATCACCTGTCAGTGGCGAAAATAGGGAAATAATTTTGTCTTTCCCCCGGGACCATGCTAGCCCTGCAGGCATATGTGCGAAGCTGGGGCGGGTCGCTAGTAGAATTTAAAGTTTAGTCAGCCACTTGGCGTTTTGACTAAAATTAAACAATATTTCACCCGGGACAGCAGTTTAATCTATATCAAAGCGATGGTTGACGGTTATAAAAAAATCCAGCTAAGTAGATGCTTTAAACTATTGATAGCAGAATCGAAAAACTCATCAACGATGACTCCAATAAATTCCACAACCGGGGATAGGCTTATTAAAAACGTTCATATATAACCTTTAATAAAAGGTACCTTTCAATTCACAATCATTTGAAAAAAAAATCGGATTCAGAAACTACCTCCCTTTTGACTTAGATCTTTGCAATTCACAATTATCGGAACGGAGACACTTGCATTTCAATTCGTTAAATTAGGGATTCTAAATGGAAATATAATTATGTAATAGTAGTTTATGCAACTGTCATATAATGAAGGGTATTAAAATACGAGTGTGAGTTTATGAAACGAGCGCAGCGAGTTTCATAATAGTAACGAGTGTTTTAATACCCGTGTTATATGCAGTTGCATACACTACTTTATCTTCACTAATGCAATTAATCAAACAACAAGAGTAAAAGCTGACAATAGTTTATTTATAATAATTGTTCAAATTTTGGATGGTACAATTTTGAAAGTTAATGTTAATTATTGATCCAGCAGCTGTAGCGGCCGCGGGGCAAGCAGTAGAGCTCGTAGACGGAGTCGGAATATTTATAATTACTTCATTCGTCTTGTTTTCTATACTGTTCAAGATCGTATTTGAGACTTGAATTTTATTCATTAAAGACTCATCAATGTAGCTTTCAGCCACAGTAGAAGACTTCCACCCCCCGTGTCGTTTCAGTGCGGTCAAATCACCACCGCTATCTATGAGAAGGGTCGCCGAGGTGCGCCGGAAGCAATGCCCCGTGTACAACGCTGGGTTAGGCAGATTCAAAAAACTTGCGATAGTTTTTCCCAGAGCACCAAATTTATTAATACCAGTTCTTTGATCGACGCACTTCCCCGATCTATAGCTCAAGAAAAAGGCAGGGTTTCGACAGGGGGTGGGTCGAAGTTCCATGTATTTTTTACATACGGCATAGCAGTTGCCCGTCACAACGAAAGAACGATCTATTTTCGTTTTTGTTTTCGAAACTTTCACCATGATTGTACTGTCGTCTATGTTAGAGACTTCATCGAACTGGATGTTGTATAGCTCTTGCCTTCGGCATGCCCCCATTATGCCGAAGATTAGTGCAACCTGTAACAATAAACGATATAATAAGCTTGAGGTACATAGCCAAGGCAAAAACTATGATTTATGAAGTAATAAAGTGTAGGTACCTACTACCAAATTTATACACAAAGCGCTTAAACGGAGTGTCTAGATAACTTGCGTGTGTAGTACGTAAGTACTAGGTAGATTAAATAACAGAACTAAAATACACTTCATCATCAGCCTGTATCAGTCCACTGCTGGACATAGGCCTCTCCCAAGATGCGCCACTGAGCCCGATCTTCGGCTCTTCTCTTCCAGTCACTGCCCACCGCTTTGCGTATGTCGTCGCTCCACCTGGTCACAGGACGTCCTACGCTACGTTTGCCGATTCGCGGTCTCCACTCTAGGACAAGTCTGCCCCAACGGTTATCAGTCCTGCGGCAGATATGACCAGCCCACTGCCACTTCAGCTTGCTAATCCGTTGAGCTATGTCGATAACTTTAGTTCTCTGGCGAATTACTTCGTTCCGGATTCGATCCCGCAGAGAAATACCGAGCATAGCTCTCTCCATAGCTCGCTGAGCGACTTTAAACTGGTGGACCAGTCGGACTGTGAGTGTCCACGTCTCGGCTCCGTATGTCATCACAGGTAGGACGCACTGGTTAAAGACTTTTGTCTTTAGACACTGTGGTATCGGCGACGAGAAGACTCGACGGAGTTTTCCGAATGCTGCCCAGCCCAGCTGAATTCTTCTCTGGATTTCCTTCTCGAAGTTATGTTTGCCTAGTTGGAGCGTTTGCCCTAGGTAAACATACTTAGTTACAACTTCGAGTGGGATTCCATCTACGGCAATCGGTTCCGGAACAACGTGCTCGTTGTACATGACTTTGGTTTTGTCCAAATTCATCCGGAGACCGATGCTACGAGAAGAATCAGCTAGGTCATTCAACATCCTTTGTAGGTCCTGCAGCGTCTCTGCCATAATGACGATGTCATCTGCGAATCGTAAGTGAGAGATGTACCTGCCGTTGATGTTAATGCCACGATCTTTCCAGTCCAGCGTCTTAAACATATCCTCCAAGGCGTTAGTGAACAGTTTCGGGGATATGACGTCCCCCTGTCTCACTCCTCGACGCAGGTGGACATGTTTAGTTCGCTGGTTCTGTACTTGTACAGTCATCGTTGCGGCATTATATAGACATCTCATCACTTCGATATATCGCCAGTCGACTTGGCAACGCTGCAAGGACTCGAGAACAAAAATACACTTACCTTTTCAAAAAGATACAAAATATCTGGTGAATCTTCCAGGAACATCTTTATTTGACCTGATGTAAACGTCAAGGACTTTTTTCCTTGTGTCCTTCTGAACTGCGTTTCAGGAACGCTATGACTTTTGAATACTTCGTGATATCAATATTGTTGTAGATACTCAGTGTGGACTTTCTTCTATAGCGTGGTTTTAGATCAATTTTAACCGACATTTTATTACTTTGTCTAAAGCATGTTGTAAGTTTTTCGGGTATTTGTCTAAAGAGAGTGAACTTAAACAATAGAAAGTCTTAACTGGCTAAGAGCAAGTCGGACTCACACTCGTAGGGTTCCGTAACATAAGCGTTTTTATGAAAAACAAATTTATATTTGCGGTTCGGAAAATGTGCTATATCTCAAAAACTACAGCATATTTTTTTTAGATTTTTCACTTTCTTTGATTAAAAGTAAGAGAGGGGGGACACACATTTTACCCCTTTAGAAGTGTAAAACTTTCAAACTAATAACTCTGAAAAAAATGTTTTAAAAATCTCAATGTCATTTTCAACGACCTATCCAAAAACATACCGCACGTAAAGGTTTGATTAACATTTTTGAAGTTATACTTCTTTTGGCGCAATAGAGAAAAATGATGAGAGTGAACTTTTACGATGCGCACACCGACACCCAAATTTAACATCGTGATGTTAGTTCTAGTTGGTACGATGCGCGCGCACACCGACACCTAAATTCTACACCGTGAAGTTACTTCTAGGTGGCATGACTATGTTCAAGTTGTATATGTCATATTTAACGTCATATTTTTACGTTAATTAAACCTTTTTTATTTAAATAAAATCTTTTTGTTTAATTTTAATATTTATCGTTAATCACTACTGCATTTTAGTTATTTTTTTTCCATACGCCACAGAAGTATAACTTCTAACGCGTGTACATAAGTACACACACTCTTTTTTTTTTAGTTTCTGTTTCGATATATATATAGGGGGAGCCCCCCCTAAATCTTTATTTTTTTAAATTTTTGTATAAAACTCGTAAAGCTGTTCCCAGAATACATCTACCTGCCAAGTTTCAACTGTGTAGTCTTAAAAGATTCGGAATAAAATGGCTGTTACATACAGACGGACATACATGACGAATCTAAAATGGTACGAAACTGCACAACATTTCCACTTAATAGAACTACGCCAGCGATTCGAATTCAGAAGCTGGGTAACCCGACGATCCTGTAATATATGTGTAATACATACGTATGTGCAGTTATAATGTATAATGTAAAGTAAAACCTCGACTGGCATAGCAATTTGTCAACTACATCTCATGTTTCAAATGGAAACCTACTTCGGTTATCTTACTTAGCTTCGCTTAGCTCTCATACATAGTTGGCTTTGAGTAACTCAAAGATAGTTGGGCGCTAGTTTCGTTTCGCTTATATTCCAATGAGGCCTGTGTTTAATCCGCCATCGGCAGAAGTACGATCGAGTGACGTTTGCCGAACTCAGCTGATCTCCTTAAAAAAAGAGACTGCGTATGCCACCATCATCCGAATATTTATCTCAAAGATTTATGTTATTTCTTGAGAGAGAATCGATTAGCGACATGCTTTTATTCGATTGAAGGCTGGTTCGCGCGAGTCACAACTCAAACCACCTTTTGCCACACGTAGTAGGAGCATTATATCGATGTTCCGCCTGACTTGTTGACATAAAATAGCTTTTTACCATCAAGGAGAACATCTGCCGGCGTATCCTTACGGTGTCCAGCAACAAAAAGCCCTTCAGCCTATTCAGGACCATTTTAGGCCCAGCGGATTCACTATCTTCGATGACATCATCGCTTAGCACCATGCGAGATAGTAGTCAAACGCTAAGCCTATCAGCAGGGTTATTCTCAATCATTCGAAAGCAAATTCGAATTCGGAAACTACCTTTACTTCGACTTGGATCTTTGCAACTCACAATGCTCCGATTAGTTAATTTTGATATTTCAGTTAGAAAAAATCAGTGATTAATTGGAAAGGTTTCCGCGCACAACAGCTCAGGGATCAAAAAAAGAATAAATAAATGAAGCTTCCGAATCCGAATACGTTTTCGAATGATTGAGAATAAGCGCAAAATAACTAACAAATAACTACAAAAACATTACATTTTCGACAAAAATTCTCACATGTTGAGATTCGAACCTACAGCGTTTGCTTCTTATAGCAAGCTCTGTTCCACCTGATCCAATCATTTACATATACAGAGTGGCGAATTTAAGAATAACAATGTAAATCTGCACGTATGATTACGGAACCAGGAACGATTCCCGTATCCTGTTTTTTTTTTTTTTTTTTTTTTTCATGAAACCTTTGTTATATATATACATTTGATCAAAGTATCATTTGAGAAGTGTTAACCTAATAGATTGCATAACATTTACATAAAAATATCCTGTTTTTCCCGTGTCCCACCAAAACCTTTATGTTTTTCAGGATAAGCAATATGCTAAAAGTTATTCCATAGTATAAGCTATGCTCACTTTAAGTTTCATTAAAATCCGTGTAGTAGTTTCGGTGTGATGATTTTTCAAACGGACATACATACAGACAAAAATTTTTAAAATTATATTTTCGGCGTCTATAGCGTTCATAATGCTTTCCCTAATTTCAATTTCAAAAAAATATTCAATGTACAGTTTTCGCTTAGTTACTGTTTTATTATAGTATAGATAGATAGATAGAACAAGTAGAAAATATTTTGTACCTTCCCAGTCATTAAGAATAATAATAATTGTAGGTACTTACCATAAACATTGCACGCCCGAAATGGGAAAAACTGTTCAAACACGCATCTAACATAAGACCTTGTTTGTACCCATGTACTTACTTTACACAGTTACTGCAATAAAGAACATTATATTCTATTCCATTCCCATTTCTCATACATTTCAGTTGTAGGGTACCTATAGGGGAGGCCCGCTCCTACCTTAAGGATTGCACGTTGTGCCCTCTCAGCATATATGAGGTAGGTCTTTGCAGCACCTCCCCACGATGTGGTACAATATTCAATCAGCGATTGAGCAAGCGCAAAATAAACAATCTTTGTGACTTTAAGATCGGCAACATGTCTCAAGGTTTTAAATAAGTAGACAAGCTTGCGTAGTCTAGTTACTAAAGTGTCTATGTGGGGTCTTTTTTATATCTTATAGGCTAGCGTTTGACCACTATCTCACCTGTTGGTAAGTGATGATGCGGTCGAAGATGTTAAGCACGCTAGGCCTAGAATGGAAACTGGCTCTCAAGGATAGCTAGCTGCCGGAACACTTTAGATGTTTGGCGACAGATTTTCTGACTTGAGGGTGGTAGCTGACCAGGCGGACACTAGATAGTGTCCTACCACCGTGCGGGGGTTGTTGGTTTCTTAACGATGTTTTTCCTTCACCGGAGGGCCACTGTGAAAAGCGCACATAAATTTTTCGATAGAATAATCCATTGGTGCACGGCGGGGTTTGAACTCGGTACCTCTGGCATCAACGCCACCTCAATATGTAAGGTTCTCATTTATGGTCACTCCTAGATATTTAATCGTATTAGTACGAAGGAGACTGGGACAAAGGCAAGGTGTAGTGCGGTCACATACAATGTGCTTTTATTGAAGAGGATAGAGGGGGTAGCGACGTCGATCTAAGAGCAAACGTAATGTACTTCGTTTTTGTGATATTCAATGTGAGTATATCACTCTGTAGCCAGTCAGTGACGATGTTGAAGCCTGCCTGAGCGACAGCAAAAACTTCTTGCCAGCTATCACCACTGAAGAAAAGCGCTGTGTCATCATCGAACGTTAGTATCTTGCCACCGTTTATCTGGAGCTGGCACAGGTCTTTCATATAAATCATTAACATGAACCGACTATACTACCTTGGGGAATACCATAATAAGTTGTAAGCTCTTTGCTGAGCCATTTGTCGATTTGAGCTAATTGTCTTCTTTCTGTAATGTAAATCTTAAATAACCTCAGTGGCTGGCCTCTCACTCCGATCACTTCTAGCTTATGAAATAGGTGTGGCATGGAGACTGTGTCAAAAGCTATCGCTAGTTCAAGGACAACAGTTAAGCATTTTCTTCCTACATCAAGGGTTTCTTATGGTGGAACTTACTAGATTATGCACTGCATCTGATGTAGAAATACCTCTTCGGAAACCATATTGTGATGACGAAAGAAGTTCATTGCTTTCCAGGAAGCTAACTAGGCGACGATTATGAGGCGCTCCAGGATTTTAGACAAGGTTGGAAGAATTGAAATGGGGCTGAAGTTGTTGACACAGTCTCTGTCACCACCCTTGTGTATGTTGTGGCTTTATAAAGGCTATTTTTAAGGCGCGAGGGAATATACCTGTTGAAAAGGAGAGGTTGCAAATGTGTGTGATCTGTGTGATGAGCAGATGTAAGTATCACTTTAGGATAGACAATATGGTATATAAAAAAAATAGTATAGTAATAATATAATAGTATATAAAAAAGGTATATAATAAAAAAGTTGTAAATTAAGATAAATTTTAGTACTCACAAGTTTTCGCGAAAATCTAAATTTGCCCATATCTTTTTATCGTGTTGACTCAGGACCTTGATTTTTATACACCTAATAAGGACTATAGACCTTAGTATCTGGTATAAATTTCAACTTGCTAGGTCTACCCATTCTTGAGAAAATCAGTGGTGACACACGGACAGACAGACGGACAGACAGACGGACAGACAGACCGACAGACAGACAGACAGACGGACAGACAGACAGACAGACAGACAGACAGACAGACAGACAGACAGACAGACAGACAGACAGACAGACGGACAGACAGACAAGAAAGTGATCTTATAAGGGTTCCTTTTTTACCTTTTGAGGTACGGAACCCTAAAAAGCACGACTGGCTGTACATAGGGGAGTGTTGGTTCCCACACTCATGTATGGTAGTGAATGCTGGTATGGCAAAAGAAGCATGAAAGTAAAATTAATTCTATAGAAATGAGAAGTTTGAGAAGTATGATTACAGTGACTGATTGATAAGGTGAAGAACAGTAAGATAAGGGAATGTTGTGGTGTGGAAGAAGATGTAGTGACAAAGATAGAGAAAATGATGCTTAGATGGTTTTGACATCTAGAGAGGATAGATGAAGAAAGATTGACGAAGTAGATTTATAAGACGAGTTTGAATGGGCCAGCCGGTAGAGGCCGACCTAGGCAAACGTATCACAACCAGATCGGAGACGATTTAAAGAAAGGCCAAGTCAAAAGTACCTATAGGTACTTTTGACTTGGCCGGTTACGCCGGTTATAACCGGCGAGCATGTATGAAGACGCTCATGAAAGTAGAAGAAGCGAAGGAGGTATGTCAGGATCGTAGCATGTGGAAAGAAGAAGTCTCTGCCTACCTCAACGGGAAAAAAAGCGTGATTTTATGTATGTATGTATCTAAAGTTCCAATTTATAATCTGGACTAACATTTAATATACTTACTAACGCGAACAATGCTGCGGACACTAGTAAATAATAATCTACATTTATTTTTTATAATTTTTATATCTAGCGTTTGATCACTATCTCGCCTGGTGCTAAGCGATGATGTGACCAAAGGTACAAGAGCACAAGTTTTAGGAAAAATAGAATACAGTGAAACTACATGCACATTTTAGATTTATAATTATCGTGAGTTGGAATCATGATTATAAATAACCGACTATTATACTCACTACTGATTGTTGTCGACTGTGACTGGCGACGACCAGTGGTCGTCGCGATCTCGCTGCGTAATCTCCCGAGGAAGTGCATCGGACATGCATAAAATCTAGGTCGAGTCAGTCGACAACAATTAGTTGTGAGTATAGTCGGTACTTTATAATCATACATACATTTTCACGTTCTCGCCAAAACTTCTCGAAAGATGAATTCTTTTTAGTTAAAAGAAGTTATTTTACAAGTTTGTCAATAAACAAAAGATGGCTGCGTCTACTGTCACCGTGACAGAAAGAATAAAACATGGACTTTTGACATATTTTGTTCATAAAAACATTTTTCGTATATGTATTCGCACACATTTTATATTCAATATTATAAGTTTTTAAGAAGAGTTATTGTTCAATATTTTAAATGCATTTAGTGCGTATCACAGTAATGTTTAGCTTAACAGCTATAAAAAGACATGTGATCAGTATTTTGTCTGTCAGACAATATGCTGCGCCCACTTGCAAACCAACAGGACCACCGAAGACCCCAGTAGATACTCGTAAAATTATCAAAATCTACCGTTATGGTGGTATTCTTACAAAGGAAGAGCCTAAGATGCAAGCCTACGATCTCGACACGAGCACGTGCGGGACCATGGTACTTGACGCGCTCCATAAAATCAAGGAAATGGATGGATCCTTGACCTTTCGTAGATCGTGCCGAGAGGGCATCTGCGGATCCTGCGGCATATGCTTGCAAGGATCCAACTGCCTTGCTTGCATCACAGCCATACCTGCCGCTAAGACCATCACCATACACCCTCTCCCTCATATGTACGTCGTCAGGGACTTGGTGGTCGACATGACACATTTCTTGAAAGCTTACGACAGTATACGTCCATACATTGTCAGGAAAGAAGAGGTGTCTCTAGGAGCCCAGCAGTTTGCGCAGAGCATCAAGGATAGCGAGAAGTTCGTCGGGTTATATGAGTGCATCCTCTGCGGGTGCTGTTCCACGTCCTGTCCCTCGTATTGGTGGAATGGCCGCCGGTTCCTGGGGCCCTGCGCTTTGCTGCACGCCTACAGGTGGATAATCGACACAAGAGACGACGATGCTAAGCGCAGGCTCGATGACTTAAAAGATGACTTCAAGGCGTTCCGCTGTCATACTATTTTAAACTGTACCCTGGCGTGTCCAAAAGGTCTTCACCCCGCGCTCGCTATTGCCAAACTTAAAAGACTACTCGGCGGAGTAGAGAAGAAACAGGAAGGGGATGTCAATCCTCTCAAATTCTCAGGCGGTGGCGGTGGCGGTGGAGAACTTGAAGCATGTATCAGTAGTAACAAAGGTAAAAAATGTTAAAGTAGGTACTATGCATGTTGTACTCAAGAAATAGGTAACTACCACTTGGTATGAAGTAATGATCGTGTGGAATCAAAATTAGAATGCAACCAGTGTTGAAACCAAATCGATGTGGCTATAAATCAACATTTTTATTAAATGGTATTTATTGTATTTGAATGAATTATTTCTTTTTAACACCCCTGTCAAAAAAGAGGTAGTGTTATAAGTTTGACGAGTGTATTTGTGAATATGTCTATGTGTGTATCTGTGGCATCGTAGCGCCCAAACGGATGAACTGATTTTGATTTATTATTTTAGTATGTTTTGTTGGATATATATCTTAATCGAGATTGTTCTTAGTTTTCATTCATCAAAATCCGTTGAGCTGTTCTCAGACCATATGAGCTTTTTTCTTGATGATGATGCTATGAGATCAACTGTAATTGGTCTAATCAATTCGAAATTTAGTATTACACATAGTCGGTGGTGGTTTTAAGTATTATTTACTCAAGAAACATAATTCAGATATTAGTCTCAGTAGTAAGTACAAGTAATTGTATATTCACAGTTGATCGCTGACTGTTCACAGTCACAGCTTAAAATCTCCGCACTAGTTTATCGCAGTTAATAGTAGGACTACCAGTCTACCTGGGGCGGTACCACTACTTATTCAGAGGCGAAATATTATGCAGTGTCCAGTAAAGTTACAGGTCATCTTATCTGTACTTCCTCCGTACTAATATTATAAATGCGAAAGTAACTCTGTCTGTCTTTCTGTCGCGCTTTCACACCAAAACTATAAATTTGGTCCACAGATAGTCTAAGACTCTAGACTAGAGCCTGAAAAAGGACATAGGTTGTAAGGGGTTGAATGGGGGGATGAAAAGTTGTATGGAATTATCATCATTTTTAGAGCTAAAAGCTTGAAACTTATTTTTTAGACTGATGTTTCGATATAAATAAATATGACATTCAAAGCTTGTAAAAGTTTTACCCTCAAGGGTGTAAAATAACAATAGGGAATAGGGGATGAAAGCTTGTATGAAAATATGTAAGGTTCTACTGAACCGATTTTAATGAAATTTGGTACACAGATAGTCTAGAGCCTGAAAAGTACATTGGCTACTTTTTAATGTGAATAAAAGGTTGTAAGGGGTTGAAAGAGGGGTTGAAAAGTTGTATGGATATATCGTCATTTTTAGAGCTATATCCGTGAAACGTATTTTTTAGGCTATTGATTCGATATAAATAAATGACATTCAAATTTTGTAAAATTTTTACCCTCAAGGGTGTAAAATAACAATAGGGAATAGGGGACGAATGTTTTTATGGAAACATGTAAGGTTAAGGGAATGTTTTATAAGTTTACAACAGGTGACAAAATATTAGAGCTGTCCTGATGTAACATTTACCGCGCCGTACACAATGAGCGCTGTGCGGCCGCGCGGGGAAGTGGAGCATGGGGTGGTACGGCTTGTACTGTTTTTATTCTGTGGTACGGCACGGTGTAGATGGAAAAATTTGCCTTGGGCCTAAGGGTGTTTACCCGAACGGGCAGACACGTGAGGGCAGACGACAGTAAAGTATTATACGTATGTGTCTTATTTGTAAAATAATTAACCCAAATCATTAAAAATGCTACCCACAGCACTATTTCACGCGGACGAAGTCGCACAGCAAGTTCAATATAATTTTAGAGACTACGTCTAATTTCATCAATGGAACGGGCGCTGTTTTAAGCACGCGAAATTTCAAATGTTAAGTTTTTTTTATTATTTATGTATCTTATAGGCTAGCATTTGACCACTATCTCACCTGTTGGTAAGTGATGATACGGTCAAAGATGGTTAGTACGCTAGGCCGAATGGGAACTGGCTCTCGAGGATAGCTGCTGGAACACATTAGATGTTTAGCGATAGATCTTCTACCGTGAGGGTGGTAGCTGGCCAGACGGACACTAGATAGTGTCCTACCACCATGCGGGGGTTGTTGGTTTCTTAACGATGTTTTTCCTTCACAGGAGAGCCACTGTGAAAAACGCACATACATTTTTCGGTAGAAAAATCCATTGCACGGTGGAGTTTAAACTCGGTACCTCTAGCATCAAAGCCGACCGTTCTCCCGATTACGCCACCGGGCCTTTTTGTATCATATAGGCTAGCTTTTGACTACTATCTTACCAATTGGTAATCGATGATGTAGTCAAAGTTCACGCTAGGCCTAAAATACTCTAGACTCTCAAAGGCTGTGTGCTGACGGAACACCGTAAGATTATAGCGGCAGATTTTCTCCTTGATGGTGTTATACTTCTTTTTGGTAGCAAGTCAGGCGGAACATCGATATATTATGCTCCTACCACCTGTGGACGAACTCCCGTGCTAGCATTTGTACCGGCGACCTCTTGCTTAGAAGACTACGCTAACGGGGCAATAGAAATTTTCAATCGCAATTCTATTTGCAGCAATAATGACGCCGCTTTTATCAAAAGAATCGTTTACTACGCCACGTTTTGGACGCGAATTTCAAACGCAATTCCATTAGCAGCATTAATAACGCCGCGTTAATTAAACCTCATTAATGGTCGGTTTCTGAGGTACATTTATTGAGAGTTTATCTACTCAAATGTACCGTTATTGAATAGATAAACTCTAAATAAATGTACTCAGAAACCGGCCATTAGTATGCCAAATTTTTATGTTTATAAAAAATCTGCCCTTCCAATTTTTTTTTTTATATATTTTATAGGCTAGCGTTTTGACCACTATGTCACTTGTTGGTAAGTGATGATGCGGTCGAAGATGGTAAGCACGCTAGGCCTAGAATGGGAACTGGCTCTCAAGGATAATAAATTAAAGGTGTTAGCAAACTGTAGCCTGCAATTTCCCTTAAAGTTTAAAACTCTCTTCATCTGTTTGATAACGAATGGTCTCTACCAAGTTACCAACAAATTCAATCGAGAACAAATATAAGGAGTTCGTAGAATCAGTAACAACAGTCTAATCAAAGCAAATATCTGGTAAAGCCCCTTTTACTGTGACCACCGAGTGTGAACTAAAGGTCCTTTCTCGTACGCTGGAACAAAGGCCACACTCTGTCTGATTGGCAACTATTGTAACTACATTTGCTATAAGTTATATATTTTAGTTATATATTTATTTAGTTAATATCTGGTTTACCGAGCTTTGTTCGGTATTGTATGTATTTTTTTTTTGTTAAATCGAGTTTTTTGGATTTCTTTTGGCTCCCATTAATAGTTTTACTCATAAACGAAGTAACTAAAAAAAATAGAAAACAAAAAAGGGAAAAATAATCATCTTATCTGGTCTCGAACCAGGGACCTCCTGAACGCCATCCTCAGAAAAAAACGGGTAGGTAGGCCCTCAACAACACTTACCACTCCGTAAATTATTTATATTTTAAATTATTTTTAGTTACTTTTGGACAAAATAATTAATATATCCGTGTACCGGGAGCGACGCTGCATGTGTGAACAAGTTATCCCGTGGCTGGCAACAGGAATACCTGGATATTCAGCGTTGTAATCACCGCCGTCTCCCGGCACCAACCGTCAAGATCAGCCGCTGTAGTTCGCGCATTTTTCTACAGGCTACAGTGTTTTCGAGCCTACTACAGTGTCGAGTGTGTGCTGTGCCGTGCTGTTGGGGAATTATGGGAACATTTGGTCTTCCCTAAATCTAATCCCTTTTAGTTTCCCACATACAGCGCCATCTGTTTTTTGGACGCAACACTTCGTCAACGCGCAGCACACTCAGCTGTGAGACGTTCTAATCGATTAGACGACAGGATCGGGTGCGTCATTTTTATCTTCGCGAAACAGAGCGCACTGGTGCGCTTCGGTCGGTTTCCTGATTTATTACACAGATGGCGGAACCTGCTTGGGAGTCGTATTGTAAGAAGATAAACATTTTTGTGTAGAATATAGATAGATGTACTAAAACATCTAGTAGACCATATGTCGTGAACTAAATTTTAGTTGTTGACATTGTATTTGTATTTTATGTACTTAAATTAATATAATAGTTTTTTTTTTTTTTGAGCTCTGTACTTCTTAGTACATATTACTACAGATTATTTTAATTAGTGTTTTGACTTATTTTATTCCTTGACATTTATTTATTTATTCATTACGCCTAGGTAACGCTAAGTTTTTATTAAACATAATTTAAATTTTATATTGTAATAGATTTTGCCTGTGACCTAACTTTATTGAACTTTAAAATATAGGTCAAATATGGTCAATATATGTAATCTTTATGAATTTGACATTTAATAAATTATAATTTTTAGTAAGTTTATTATTATTATTTTTCAGTTTTTTTTTGTTGGGCGCAATTGGGTTATTGTATATTTAATTAGTTATCCAAGTTTTAAGTTAGATTTCATTTTGATTTGTCTATTTTGTTTGTTATTGCTAGCTTTCTTTATACAATGCATTTGTATTATTAGGTTTTGTATATTGTTTGTTAATTAGTAATATACTTAAGTAAGTATCGATTTAATTTCAGAGCGTTTATCATGAGTTGTACGCCTAGCAATATGACGTGCCCCCACTGCCCTGGGTCCACACGCGTTTTTTCTGAACACGGGCTTAGAGTGCATATAGGTCGCATGCACAAAAATGTACAGTATCAGGTTGCAGCTTCACGGGTCTGTCCAACAGATAGAGTGAGTACGCCATCAGTGGGGGCGAGTACTTTGCCACTTTCACCACCACCCGTCCACTGTCCCTTAGATAGGCTTTCAGCTTTGAAGAGACGCGTTCCTGTCCTTCGGCACGTCCCTAAAAATGCACGGAATCAAGCCGCCGGCAAACTGTGTGACATTATTGATTCTTGTGTTTCATGTAACGGGGTAGACGAGTGGAGCGCTCTTTTATTTTTCGCATACACAGCTCTAAGAGTGCCATCAAAAGAACTACCTGGGAACATGACGGCTAAAGTCAAGGCGAATATTCTGTCGTCCGGTGCTTGTCTCTATGAAGATTTTGCCACCATGAGGTCATTATCCAAAGTGCACTCGATTAGAAAAACTATCGAACACAAGGTCTTTGAGGGTGACTTACGGAGGGCCGTTCGCCTTCTGGTGTCGGAGGACTCTTATGCACAGCGAGATCCTGACACGCTGGCTGCTTTGAAGCTTAAACATCCGAGTCCTTGGCGTCCTCTCAGTTTTCCCTCAGATCCGGATTTATCACATACTGCGATATCAGTTACTGTAGAGGACGTGGTGTCGGCGCTTGGCACTTTCCATACTGGCTCAGCAGCGGGCTTGGACGGGATACGGCCGGGACATCTTAGGGAACTGACTTCGCTATCGGCAGGAGAGAACGGTAGACGTCTCATAGGATGCCTAACCAGGCTTTCGAATTTTTTGTTAAGTGGCCAGCTGAATCCATTGGTGTGTCCGTATCTGTATGGTGCCTCGCTCTTTGCATTAGCCAAGAAAGATGGCGGCATAAGACCTATTGCCGTTGGTAGTGTTTTTCGTCGTTTGACTGCCAAATTGGCTTGCCGCGCCGTGAGAGATGACATAACCGGATACCTACGGCCACACCAATTGGGTTTCGGTACACGCCTAGGATGCGAAGCGGCAATCCACGCAACTTGAACGTTTGTGATGAACCCGGAGAACAAAGACTGTATTTTGCTTAAGCTGGATATTCGCAACGCGTTCAATACTTTGGAGAGAGACGTTCTGTTGAATGAGGTTAAGGAAAAAATTCCTTCTCTCTATCCTTTTCTTCACCAGGTCTACAAGATTCCGTCAAATCTCTTTTTCGACAATAGTCTCATTCTTTCACGAGTAGGAGCCCAGCAGGGGGATCCGCTCGGGCCTCTTGTTTTTAGTTTGGCCATTCATAAAGTAATTCTTGAGCTCAAATCGGCCTTAAACATATGGTATCTGGACGATGGCACTATTGGGGGTAAACCAGAAGACGTTTTCCAGGATCTGGAGGCCCTCATTCCTCGCCTTAAAGACCTGGGTCTGGAAGTGAACCCCTCGAAGTGTGAGTTATTCCCCTGCAGTGTTGAGGCTCGGGTACACTACCCTCGCTTTGATACTCTTCTTCCTGGCCTCAAGGAGCTATCAGCATCTAATTTCAATATTTTAGGATCTCCAATATTTCTCAGTGCAGTTCCAGAGGCCATCAATGCTCGTAACAAGCTTCTCCTTACTGCTCATGAACGTTTAAGAGATCTTTCCGCACACGTTGCGATTATCATGTTACGCATGTGCTTTGCTCTCCCAAAAGTCACATACCTGTTGCGTACCACCCCTACCTGGCTGTGTCCTGAGGAAGTATCTTCATTTGATAATGCCTTAAAATCGGTGGTGGAGTCTGTCCTTAATGTCTCCCTAGATGAAAATCAGTGGAGTCAGGCGGCTCTGCCAATCCGATATGGTGGTCTTGGGGTGCGTTGCGTACGTGACGTTGGCCTGCCAGCTTTTCTAGCGTCGGTGCATGGGGTTGCAAACCTGGTCACTGTTTTACTCAATTCTAATGGTGACTGAGGGAGCATTCCCTTTGCGTCTGACGCGTTGTCGGCTTGGTCTGGCTTCAATTCGGATGCGACTATCCCAGTATTGAAGCACGTTCAGCGGGCATGGGACGATGTAGGCACGAAGCGGCTCCAGGAGCAATTATTAGAGGGTACCACGGGAGCAGATAAGGCCAGACTGCGGGCTGTGTCACAGCCTGAATCCGGTGCATGGTTACATGCGCTGCCTTCACCTTACCTGGGCACTTTACTGGATGACGACTCTCTGCGTGTGGCGGTGGCTCTCCGTCTGGGCTGCAAGGTGTGTGAACCTCACATATGCACCTGCGGTTCCATGGTGGAGGCCGATGGCAATCACGCATTGAGTTGTCGGCGTTGCACAGGGAGGTTTCCTCGTCACCATGCGCTGAATGACATAGTCCGTAGAGCTCTTATATCGGCAAACGTTCCCTGCCTCCAGGTATGAGCAGATCTGACGGTAAGAGGCCGGACGGGTTGACTCTGGTGCCTTGGAAAAACGGCAAGTGCCTAGTTTGGGACGCGACTTGCGTTAGCACTTTAGCTGCCAGCCACCTCAGTCGCACCGTCCACTCCCCGTCAGCAGCAGCAGAAGACGCGGCTAGTAAAAAGAGGCTAAAGTACGCTGCTATGGAGCCGCTTTACCACTTCGTGCCTATCGCAGTGGAGACCCTGGGTTGTTGGGGGACAGAGGCCAAGAAGTTCGTCCATGAAGTAGGTCACAGGCTTAGGGACAGTACAGGTGACTCCCGCGCCGGCTCGTTCCTGGTGCAAAGGATGAGCATCGCCATTCAACGTGGAAATGCGGCGAGTGAGATGGGCACCTTTGCACCCGGAGCGCTCAGGGGCGGGTTATTTGACTAATATATAGATATATATATTTTTATTATAGCATTTATTAATTGTCAGATTGAATAATAAAATTGAGTGTTATTTTAAGAAATTGATTGGTTCAGTTGGTTTACAACATATATAGATATATATATTAATTTAAAGTTAACATCGCTAAAATAATTAACATGTACAAAGACGTAAATTATAATCAATATGAAAGTTGTAAAAAATAAGTTTCTAATGCTATCAGGAGCCTGTTATACAGGCCCCTAGTTTATTTCGCAACGAATAAAACCGTAACGGATAAAAATCGCAGTGTGCGCTTAGCCTTAGAAGCCGAGCAATCTTTCGAGATGCGTCCGCTAATAAACGCACGAACTAACAGTCTAGTTACTCAATCGATGGCCAATATGCGATCGCTAACCTTTGCGAATATAGCAAAAGAGGAATTTGAACGATGTTAAATAGTACCATAGGAGAGCCGTATGTCCAGCAGTGGACGAATACTGGCTGTTAATGATGATGATGATGAAGTAGCGAGTGCAAGTTAGAAGTTAAATCCATCGATGTGTAAACATTCCCGCTCTCAAGTTATAAGAGCGAAGTAACATGTGTTTGAAAAGTCAATATCTGCAGGATGGTTCTATATGTATCAAAATGCGATGTAACACATTTAGAGGTATTGGCACAAAATAAATAAAGTATCGGTAACTCCCCAGCGAGTAACAGAAAATTATTCGCGCTATATTTAAAGTTTGGTTCCGTTCAAAAATTGTCATTATATGCCCTCGTATACCCGCGTAATGCCAATTCTTGTCTGATTTTATTGCAACATTGTACTTCCTTACTATATATAAAATTAGTTTTTTACAGCATCTAGGCTGACTTTCGACCACTATCTCGCCTGTTAGTAAGCAATGATGTGATTGAGGATGAGAATTAGATGGAGTTGCCCAAAAATTTGTAAAATGCGACTCAAAAAAGCTATGCCAAATGACTGGATCCCTCAATTCATAATGAGTGCCTGAATAACTGAATTTTTAAATAACAGATTTTCCAACTAGAGGATGGTAATTGATAAGCCAGGCGGACATTAAATACCACTAAGTAACTGAAAAACTGCAAAAAACATACCTACTTTAAGTAAACGGAGCATCAAGCTAACATTCATAATACACTCTTTCTCTCTCTCTCACACACACACACACACACACACACGCGCGCGCACACACGCACACACGCACACACGCACACGCACACACACACACACACAAACAGGAGCTCTCAGACCACATGTAACGTACAATAAAAAAGAAGTCCTGCAACACAGTATAACTCCTAGTGCAGGATTTATGGCTCCTTAATATTACGTATAATTTAAGTTAACTTAATTGTATTGTTACATTAGAATTTAGATTAACATTACCTTAGACCTATAATCATAAGTACTTTAATTGTAAGCCTGTGTATTTTCTTCTTAAATAAATAATTAAAAAAATAAAAAATCAAGGTGTAAAAACATTTCAGCAATGGAACACATTCACACTCACAGTTTAATATCATTGTATAGGTAGTAAGTGACACTAATACATGAGAGTGTACGGTATAACAGGGTAAGTCGACCGAGCATGCGACCACTTTGCGTAATTACCAGCCCAGTCCTCGCCTACGTGGGCTAGTTTATTTGTGGGACCTCGCCTCTGGCATATCTCATCGAGGTATCTTCGGTACTCACGGATTTGGAGTTCTGCGAACTTTTCAAAGCGGTCTTAGTGTTTAGGAAATATATTTTTAAGTAAAATCTTCTTTAGGCACGCTAAGCACTTTTTGGGTGAACAAAAATCATGGAACTCGCGTCATCGTCGCCGAACGCTTTCCATGAGGTATATGTATACTTTTGTAAACATTAAACTTTCACGATTTGAACAAATAATTATAAATATTAAACATTATTTTTTATTGAACTCGACGTTTTAATTAAGTTGCATTGATCGTGACCTTATACTTCAATCTTGATTATGCTATTAACCTCTGTGTACTCCGCCTAAACAATTCTGAGTGCCTAGTGCGAGTTTATAAATTGTTTACTTACTCGATCACGTTAAAGTAAACTCAGATTTTTATGGCAATTAGAATGTTACCTTTTATGCACACTATATGGCGCTTTTTTAACCGACTTCAAAGAAAGGAGGAGGTTTCTCAATTCGACCGTATATATGTTTTTTTTTATGTTTGTTCGCGGATAACTTCGTCGTTTATGAACCGATTTTGATTATTCTTTTTTTGTTAGAAAGGAGATATCTCAAGTGTAGTACCATGGTAATTTTATCGAGGTTTGATGAGCATCTCCAGAGATATGGAGATAAACACCTCAAAATTGGTACTGAAAATTAATAGCGCGGCATTAAAGTCGGTTGTTTTTAGTTTTATAAACGATCTTATAATTCCCATACACATCTGCGTTTACTGTAACGTAATCGAGTTAAGTAAGCCAACCTAAACAAACTCGCGTTAGACTCTGATGTCTGCTAATATATCGAGCCGTATATCCCCCCAACCCTACTCAAAGTAAAACCTTTGACGGGTGCCCGGGTGCTGTGATATTTACGTAGAACACCTCCTGATATCATGTCGTGGTCTCAAACGAAACAGAATTTAAATTGATCATCCACTAGGTCGTGTTACCTGATTTGACAGCTCTGACATGAGGTTTAATGCAATTTGGGAAACTTGCCTGTCACGATCGTGGTAAGATTATGCTAGGATTAGGTTTATTGAAGACTAGAAGCCCGCCCCGGCTTCGCACGGGTAGAACATATATGCCTACAAAATTTGCATCAGTTTGTTGCATCCAATATAAAATATGAACATATTTAACAACCATCGTCATATTTCATCCAATTTACACAAAACCTTAACGAATTATGCATATAAACCTTCCTCATAAACACTCTGGCTATTGGTGAAAACCGCATGATAATCCGTTCAGTAGCTATTGAGATTATTGCGAACAGACAGACAGACGCAGTGATGGACTTTGTTTTATAACACTTACGTAGTGATATTGGACGGCCCTTTGGCGTAAAGGATAGTTACCCTGATTCTGACCCGACGGTCGTCGTCTAGCTATATACCTACCAATTAAAGTTTTATGTGCATTCATGAATCATGAGTTTTCGTACAGTGGTAGTGGATCATTAAATCTACCAAAAAGTAGCTTACCACCAAGGAGAACTTGTTTTTATTATTGATAGTTTTTTTTGTTTGATAGTTGTCTTCATCGAGAGTTTTCTTAGCTTTGATTCATGAAAATTCGTTCAATCGTTATAAAACTATGTGCTTTTTTCTAGTTAATTGCGCTATGAAATGAACTTTCATAGGTCTGATCAATTCTAAAATCTTCTTCTTCAACGATATTGTAAGAACATTGAAGCATTGACCTGATGCTGGGACATCTCCTGGACTCTACAGAATACTCAAATCCTCACCAACTTACAGCTCAGATTTTAAATGTTGTATTTAGAGTCATTGGAATGCTTTTATTTTAATGAAAAGATTATACATAGATCAGTCGGGGTGGTTTAAAATATTATATTATTATATATATAGATGAATATTATTTTATACAATAGATCATATTATTATACTTTATTGACTTCAAATTGATTGTGATCGGTGGGGATCTACAGCATAGCTAAGCTTATAATAATATTTTCGTAGTAACTATGACCTAATCTGTGGTTTCACTGCAAATATTTTATTAATTTTGCGATGCGTGTATGTGAAATTCGTGATATCTTCTAGAGTTTTCATTTGAATTATAAACTGTAAAGGACAATTTTAATCTATAGTATATGGCCAAGCTAATTAACGTAATTATTTGGATAAGGATTAATACTGTATACTTGAAAATAGCCTTAGAATTTATATAATATTTTTTAACAACAATTTTAAGATTAAAATGGTTACTGTGAGTCAACCTTAAGAGATAGACATATGCTGTTGCGGACTTTTTTGTAGGTCTTATTAAGTTGTACAACTCTTGCATAGAAAATATTCTTCTATCTATTTTCAATTAAGCAGCGTTCGTAAGAAACCGGTTTTTTCGACCGTTTTTTTGCCGACTTAGGTTGCAAATAAGGTCTCCACGAATGTACCTTTGATTTAAACGGGATAATATATAGCCTATTTTCATTCCGAAAGTCCATTCTATGTATTAGTGAAAGAATTTTTTAAATCGGTTCAGTAGTTTTTGAGCCAAATCATTACAAACATACAAAAATACAAATGTTCTCTCTTTATAATATTAGTATAGATATAGACTAGTATAGATGCGTAGGAAGTAAGGTAGTAGTAAACCTTTGTTACTTGCACTATTATTTTTTCTATGCCTTTGTTTGGGATTGGTATTTGCTTTGGATTTTAAATAACATAAGAAGTAGGGCCAAATTAATGGATCACACCCAGATCACACTTGTCATAGTGATTGATTTTTAACCGACTTTACAAAAACGCAGGAGGTGGAAGAGGAGATTTTTTAAATTTTAACCAATTTGAAAAATTATTATTTTGATTGAGAGATTATGCTTTGCGTTTGGTTCCATTCAAATTTGATCGAGATCTGACAATTATCTCCGGAGATATGGAGATAAACAATATAAGCAAATTTGTATACTTTGATGACATGATTATAACTAGACAGTACTTTGACTATCGCGGCATTTGAAGTCAGTTTTTTTAGTTTTTTACGATCATAAATTATTAAATTCAACAACGAAACCTTGTGACGGAGGGAACATCATTTTTTTTAAGTTGTAACTCCTCAATTACTATAACTATTTTCAATTAAAAATACAAGTGTATTGTAGTAATGACAAAAGAACTGAATACGAACTGAAGACTGACAGTTGTCAAATGTGTTACTGGCTCTTCTGCAGACACGACTTGCGTAAAATGGCTGTCTGTTTCTCGATGCAGAGAATTGAAGACCTAGCTCAGTAGCTGTACAAGTGAATTATTGAAAAGTACAAAAAATCCGACTGCGTGAAGAGATTTATTAGCATTTTCAAAGTCTAATAAAACATATAAATTATATTTATATTCGTAATCACCGTTAAAAATCCTTTATTTTGATACCACACCACAAAACGATGAATACTACAAGTAACCACACTCAATGTATTTTGAAAACATTAATTTTGTTTTAGATTACTTTTTGGCGCCAAAAATGCTTAATTTTGTTTTTTTTTTTATTTTGATGTACCCATTGTCACTCTCACGAGTAATCTATTGACACCACTCACATAAAAATACGACAAGCCGTTTAAGCTCTAGGGCGTGCCTAAGAAATAAATATACATGAATACATACATACATACATAGATAGATACTTACATATACACACTCTAAAAACATAACTCTCCTTCTTTCGCAGTCGGGTAAATAGGGCGAGGAGTTGAGCTCAAGCATAATGTTTAATGCTAGCTACCGTGGAAGCGTTACTAATAGTTACTTACTATCTTCGAACTTATCACGTAATTAATTTACCGAATAAATAAGTTAAAATTAATTAATACTCACGATGCGTTCAATAATAATTTATGGTCGTACAAAACGAAAAAACCGACTTCACAGTCCGCGATAGTCGAAGTAGCCAGTAGTTATTCATGTCATCATCATCATCTCCATATCTCCGGAGATAATTATTAGATCGCGATAAAATTTTAATGGGACCAAACGGGAGGCATAAGCTCTCAAACAAAAACAGAATTTTTCAAACCGGTTAAGATTAGACGAAGTTCTGAGGTAACAAACATTTTTGAAAAAACAGTCGAATTGAGAACCTCCTCTTTTTTGTGAAGTCGGTTAAAAGGTCTATTTTAAATGCTGCCCACGATAGATGGGCCTGACTTTACCACAAATGTAATCAGAAACCGTAACTTTATCTTATACGCGATTCCTTATTGATGTCAAATACCACCCGTCTTCTGTACTGACTAGCCGGCCGTAAACTCGGCAAGCTGATTGGCAACATGTCTTTATAAAGTGGGTGGTTCGAGCCACGGCCGAAATCTACCACCAGTGGTCACACATTAATATAAAACGGAAAATATAAAACGTTTTCAACAACAACAACAATTCAAATTTATGGGACATTTGAATTGTTGTTGTTAAAATCCTATTACGGCATGGATCCTTAACATGTTTACAAACTTAATATGTTTGTCTGTTTGTTTCCAATATAAAATATGGATGATATAATCAGTTAACAAATCTCTTGATATTTCAAAACACGCCCGAAAACATTAAGTATTCGTCTCTATTGACTGGTAATAAGGTTTAAGTTTGGTTTTATGTCATATTCTCAGTGTAGACGCACAAATGGTGCTTTGAAATGTTGTGATTGATGATATCCAATACAAGAGATTGAATGTTATGGTTTTCTGTACTCAGTGGATATGTCTTTTGAGGGTAGTGAGATAAATATGTTGGAAATTTATTTGGTAAATATGAAACTTCTTGTATAAGAGATATTCGTTATATGCACTTAAAAACAAAACCGGCCAAATCGAGTTGGACGACGACGTTGGTCGACCGAGGTTTCCGTGCCAACTTCTCAAAATAGGTTAAAGAAAAAACTTAATCTCGCAGTTCGATCCATAGAAAATGTATTGCACCAACCGTAAATAATAAGTTTGTTTGTTATTAAACTACATATTTACGGTTTCCAGATTTATTATTATTATATTTATTTATTCCTATATAAGTGCTTCAAGACCTTGCTCCTTGCTAAATTTCATGATTCTAGGTCAACGGGAAGTACCCTATATTTTTGATTCCCTTGTGAAATTGCTAAATATGCGAAAATATTCGATATAAATGGTTCGTAGAAAATGGTAGCACTCTAGGCCTGAAATAGGCATTCAAGGACATCTAGAACACATTATATGTTTTGGCGAAAAATTTTCTAACTTGAGGGTGGTAGCTGGCCAGGCGGACACTAGATATGTCCTACCTCCATGCAGAAGCCGTTACAATATTCACGTAAGATGATATAGTGGTCAAATGACTGCCTAACTAGAAAACGTTTAAAAATTAATAAACGCGATGGTAACGTAGACTCAAACGATGTCGATATCGTAATTAACGAATTATTTCGGCTCCGTCCGTTTTAAAACAGATTTCAACCGACTTACAAGAAAGAGGTGGTTCTCAATTCGACTATGTTTTTTAAAATATATTTTTTGTATGTATACTACGCGATAACTCCGTCAATTGTGAACCGATTCGAATGGTTTGGCTTATAATCAATAGGGTACATTTCCAAGGTGGTTCCATTGTAATTTCATCGAGATCTAATAAGTACCTCCATAGATATGACGATAAACGTCTCAAACTTGCTTATGAATCTGACTCACGCGGCATGGAAGTCGGTTGTTTTTGTTTCTAGGGTTCCGTGCCCAAAGGGTAAAACGGGACCCTATTACTAAAAATCTGCTGTCCGTCTGTCAATCTGTCTGTCAGTCTGTCTGTCACCAGGCTGTATCTCATGAACCGTGATAGTTAGACAGTTGACATTTTAACAGATCATGTATTTCTTAAATAATAATATAATATATATATAATTAATAATACTAAAAACAGAATAAAATTTAAAATTATGGGGGGTCCCCAAATATGAAACGTGTTTTTTTTCAGCATTTCAATATAACGCCATCTATGAACGCTTAGGTAAACGTCCATAGATGGCGTTATATTGAAATGCCGATCCCTAACTCTTTTGTGTCAACTTTCTCTTAGATACCGTGTGTTAGACGTTAGATGGCGTTATAAGAAATAAGCACGCGGCTTACAACTCTGTTTTGATAAAATGTTTATTAATTATTATTTTTTGCTGGCGAAAAATTGTAGTGGTATATTTTGCTTTATCTTATAAAATACTGTAGTGTGGTACGGAACCCTACGAGTGCGAGTCCGACTTGCACTTGGCCAGTTTATTAAACTATCTTAATTATTCTACCTTCTATTTATAGCCAACCCAATATAAAGTTGGAGTTACAACAAGCCGCTGGGTATTTCCTTGTCAATGTCCTACTTGTGTATGCAAATTGAATTACAGTAGCGTCAGTAGCGTTGTCACCGTTCTATAAAGTTCTGAATTGTATTTAGGGTTGTGATGGTTTTTGTTTATTCATAAAGTTTTTCCTTGTTCATCTACTAAAAGCATAGATGAATAAAAACCCAAAGAATGAGGTACTTACTTTCTGTGAATGTTGACTATTGAAGTTGAGGTGCGTTAGGGAAAAAAACATGAGGGTGGATTCTTACTGTGAATTGATGAATAATTAATTTTAATTGTTATTTTATCGTCATTTCTACAAATCCTTATTAATATTATAAACGCGAAAGTTTTTGAGTTTGGATGTATGGATGTATGTTTGTTACTCTTTCACGCAAAAAGTGCTGAACCGACTGAGCAGAAATTTGGTATGTAGATAGCCTAGACCCTGTAAAATAAATAACACATAGGACTTATTATCCCAATATTCCCACGGGACCGATATCTACGCGAGCAAAACTGCGAGGCACAGCTTGTGCATAACAATGGCAGTATTGGTATGCAGGATAAAATTTTCGTAATAATTTTGTTTTGATAAAATGACTTGAGTTATACTCTTTTAATATTATGATTTTAATGTTTTCGTATGGCTCCGTCATTAAATTTTTCCAGGTTTTTATTTTTAACCGACTCTAAAAAGGGAGGTTCTTTATTCGACCCGTACATATGTGTATATGTGTGTATGTTCACAAATTTCTCCAAACTACTGAAACGATTAGAATTATTTTTCCGTGAGTAGGGTATAATATCAGAGGTGATTATTTTATACAATTTATTGAGATCAGGAGGACTATCGCTAGAGACATGTAGAAACACTGAAAAATAACACACGCAGCACATAAAACTAGTTTTCAGTTTTTTAAATGATATTAATTAGGTACATTAAAATCGAATCGCAATCGATAACCTAACCAAAAAATCAATCGCTCAGCAACAAAAACTCTAGATCGCCATATTTTTTTTTATATAAGCACAGAGATGTAGAATAGTATAGGTACTTCATCTGTTCTGTGGGTGTACAAGGTAACAGGACAAGCACGACACTCGCCTGATGGTAAGCGATGTCGTCTACCTATTACAGATACAGGATCATGCAAAATTCTGGATAGCCATAATTTAACACATTATTGCACTGCGCCTTTTACCTTCAGACATAAAGATGTTAACTCTCACATGCCCTGTAATTTTACTGGACACTTAGCCATTCGGACTTCGATTCGAATGCAATTGCAAACATTCCTATTTTACGGTTGAATAAGCGGACTAGTAGAAGGAAGTCCTACCACTGAATTTTTTTGTACCTCCCTGTACTGTTCTCGTTAATTACCCTGAGACGTAATGATGTTATATATTTTAACAACAGTCAATTCTAGGCATAGCGTGTTCACCATCCTCGACCGCATCTTTGCTTAACACCAGGCGAAATAGTGGTCAAACGCTAGACTATCGGATAAGTGTAAAAAAAAAATTAAGAGAATACAAAACAATAAAAGATACAGAAGCATTGAACATTTTATGTATACCTTGTTCTGTGCTCAAACTCTCTGTTATTTATACCTTTTTTAACCAAAACCCAGATCAAAGAAAAAACCCGAGATACACGCTACCAATTAAAAAAATAATCATTCAATTTGGTTCACAATTGGCGGAATACTTAATCGCGTAACAAACATATAAAAAAACATACAGACGAATTGTAAGTCTCCTCCTTTTTTGAAGTCGGTAAAAAAAGAATCAATCGATTAATTTCACGACAGTAATTGGCGGAGTAATCACGTTACAAACATACAAAAAACATACAACCTCCTCCTTCTTAGAAGTCGGTTGAAAATATAGTGGTCGTGACAACAATCATTTTTGAGCACATTCCTCTGTTGGCTTTGTAAAGGTATTTGAAAGGAGCCGTGAAAAGGGTTTCAGAAATGCGCATCCCGACAAAAGGTGCCAATTTCTATCGATACCTATATCGTAGGTGAAGTTCAAAGGGATGGGTTCCATTCTTCACAAACTACTCTTTTTAGATGGTGTAGTATTCCTGCTTTACGTAGTGTTTTTAGCCGACTTCACAAAATAGGAAGAGGTTCTCAATTCGCCTGTATTTTTTTATAGTTATTACCTCAGAACTAGGTCATTATTAAACGATATCGAAAAAAAAAATTTTTTTTTTAGTGGGATTAGGCTGTCCATTTGGTCCCATTGTAATTTTATCGACATCTGATAAGTATCTCCAGAGATATGGAGATAAACAGCTAAAACTTGATACTGAAAATGACCAGCGCGGCATTTGAAATCGGTTTTTAGGGTTCCGAACCCAAAGGGTACCAAAGGAACCCTATTACTGAGACTCCGCTGTCCGTCTGTCTGTTTGTCTGTCTGTCTGTCTGTCTGTCTGTCTGTCTGTCTGTCTGTCTGTCTGTCTGTCTGTCTGTCTGTCTATCTGTCTATCTGTCCGTCTGTCACCAGGCTGTATCTCAGAACTGTGATAGTTAGATGCTTGAAATTTTCACAGATGATGTATTTCTAATATTATGTTTCTTTGAAGTGTCTCACACTTTATATTTTTGTAAATTGTTAAACACAATCCAAAATTTCATCGTACCGACGGGACTCGAACCCGCACCCCCGGATTACACGTAACGTACAATAGTACGGTTGGCAACCCTACATTAATCAGGGGAATTAAACATGTGCTTTGAGTGTGACGTTCGAAGTCTAGATGAAAGCTGAATGGCTCAATACCTTTGTTTTTTTTTTGTGAATTCAAAGCAATAAGTTATGTTTCTGTTTATATCTATAATATTTTTTATTGAATATGATCTATTTACTGTAATTTGAAGTGTGTAAGTGCAAATTTTTTAATTTGCCCATATACTGAATAAATGCTTTGACTTTTGACTTTGACCATCTTCGACCGCATCATCACTTACCAACAGGTGAGATAGTGGTCAAACGCTAGCCTATGAGATATAAAAAAAAACATCATCTAGTAGTCAGCTTCGATATACTAGAATCTAGGGACTTTATTAATTAGGGAGAATAATGTTAATATAAACATTGTTATTTGGAAATTAATTTCATTATAATTATGATAGTTTAAAAACTAAAACAACAGACTTCCATGCCCCGCGAGTAAGTTTCAGTAGCAAGTTGGAGATGTGTATCGTCATATCTCTGGAGATACTTATTAGATCTCGATAAAATTACAATGGGACCACCTCGAAAACGAACCCTACCGATTAAAAAAAATAATCATTCAAATCGGTTCACAATTGACGGAGTAATCGCGTAACATACCCAAAAAAAAACAATAAAGACGAATTGAGGACCTCCTTCTTTTTGGGAAGTCGGTTGAAAATACATATATTTAAATATATAATATATAATATTCCCACAACTTACCTCTGAAATTTGGCTAAACTAAAGCGAGTAGTCACAACCCGTAATTTGGCTAGCTTCACCTAGTCTATAAAATATCGGGGCCCTATCAATTTCAAACCACTGACGGCCGTAACGAAAAGAGCACTTCGCTACGTGTCATCAATTCCAATTTTAGACTGTTAAAACCCGGTCGCTAGAGGAAAGTTACAATATTTCGCGCTCGTGACGAGCTTTCCAATGTTTTCCAAATGGAAGTACTTTAAATCTTTGAATAATGGTATGGTAGGTGTAGGTAAAATAGTGCAGAAACAAGATGAGTATAATGGCTAAAAAACTGTTAGGGCCATTTGCAGAAAACATAATTAATCGTCTTTTGATAGGCTAGCGTTTGACCTCTTTGGCGCTTGGTAGTAAGCGATGATGTGGTCGGAGATGGTTTACGCGCTACTAGAATTGTTTGACTTTTAAGGGGCTGATTGCAATTTTTTAACCGACTTCATAAAAGGATGTTTTTCAATTCGAACGTATATATATATATATTTGTTCGCAAGGCAGGCATTATTATAATACTTCAACCATCTGTAGATATCGATATGATGCTCCTTACCACCTGTGAAAAATATATTGTCATTTATCCGGTTTATTATTTTACCCGACTACGAGGCAAAGGCGAGGGTTATGTTTTCCCCTAATGTCTTGCTTAGAAATATGTTCAGGGGTGGTGTTTTGCGGGGCGGATCATTGCAATTCAACGTGGAACTAGATAAAAACTTAAAGATAAAAAGGAGTAATAGCTATTTGAACATAATGATAGCAAAAAAAAAAAAACATTTTTTATTCCACCAATCAAGTCGACCCTTGACAAGGGTCAGCACGCTCGAACGACTGAAGTGGATTTATTGTATCCGTAGGTCTGTCAGTTTGTTCGTTGAACGTTAATTGTGGTCTTTTCAAAGTAATAAATCTCGTGCGCCCTGTTAAATCTATATACGTATCTATTAGCAATTTTCTTGTTGCTGCATCTCATACGAAAAATAAAGCAATTTTCAGCTATTCTGACTTTGAAAAAGAGGAAGTTCTCAATTCTTCTGTTTTTTGGAGTTTCGTGATTCTTAAGAAATGATTTTCATATTTAGCCCGCGGTATGAAAATTCTGTGAGGAGTAAAATTGAGGCGTAACGTTCCTTTGCGCGACGTACTTTTCGCACCTTTCACTTCGAGATTATGTACGAGTATGTGTATATACAAACAAAATATACTGGAGTTTACTCCTTAAGAAACTATTTACATATTTAGCCTCCTTGACCTTGACCTTGGCCTTGACCTTGACCTTGACCACAATAATAATAATAATTCGTAAGGAGTGAACTCCAGTATACTTTGTACATTCACACACACATACATCATCTCAAAGTGAACGTTGCGGACAGGAACGTTACGCCTCACTTTTAGTTAACGCTCGATTTTGACACACACACTTTTTTAATGCTTGTTACGCAATTACTGCGCCAAACGTTGCGATATGAAGGATTAAACTTCATGGTAGGTTTCATCTCCAAGCAGGTCCTATTTAAATCTTATTAAGATCTGATTAGTATCTCCAGAGATATGGTGATAAACATCTATTGTGCTATATATTTACTATATATACTTTAGAAAAAGAAAGAAGTAGTCTCTGCCTACCCCAACGGGAAAAAGGCGAGATTTTATGTATGTATATACTGTATAAACACATCAGAGATGAGCTCTACTCATGAAATAATTTAAGATCGTTTACTAAACGAAAAAAACCGACTTCACATGCCGCGATAGTCAAAGTAGCCAGTAAGTTATAAGCATGTCACAAGTATATAAATTTGCTTATATTGTCTCCATATCTCCGGAGATAATTGTCAGATCTCAAAAAAAATTGAATGGAACCAAACGGAAAGCATAATCTCTCAAACAAAAAAAGATTTTTTCAAATCAGTTAAGATTTGACGGAGTTCTGAGGTAACAAACATAAAAAAATAAATACAGTCGGATTAAAAACCTCCTCCTTTTTTGTGAAGTCGGTTAAAAAGGAATCATTCAAATCAGTTCTCAATTGGCTGAGTAAACTCGTAACAAACATACAAAAAACATGCAGATCCATTGAGAACCTCCTCCGTTGTAGAAGCCGGTTGAAGGAACATTTATCTAGGTGAAAATAAAACCACTTATACCACACAGACTAACTTTACAACTCGCCAATTGAGTTACGCAGTTAAGTATATTCAGTTCATAAAATTCCTTTGAAATATAAATTATCTTTTACAGCTTCGCCTGAAATTCAGGCTTTTAGTTAGGCTATGAGTAATATAATTTCTCCCGTAATGAGTAAAGTTTTTAGGTCCACCAATCAAATTTATTCCAAAGGTGAACATGACATTTGCCTTTGTTAAATTTAGTCTTTTATTTTTCAACCGACTTTCAAAAAGAAGGAGGTTCTCAATTCGTCTGAATATATATTTTATTTTGTATGTATATTACGCGATAACTCCGTCAATTGTGAACCGATTCGAATGATTCTTTTTGTAATCGGTAGGGTACGTTTTCGAGGTAGTCCCATTGTAATTTTATCGAGATCTGATATATATCTCTAGAGATATGACGATAAACGTCTCAAACTTGCTATTGAAATTGACTCGCGGGGCATGGGAGTCGGTTGTTTTAGTTTATAAACTAGTATCTTAATTATTTAAATTTATTTTTTTACGTTTGTTACCTTAGAACTCCGTCAAATCATAACCGATTTGAAAAAATATTTTTTACTTTGGGAGATTATTCCTCGAGTTTGGTCCTAAATTCAAATTTTATCGAAATCTAACAATTATCTCTGGAGATATGGATATAAACATTATAAGCAATAATAATAAAATGTAACCGATAATTCTTATTGTATATTAGTTAAGATATATTCTTGTCAAGTTTTACTACAAGTACCCTGTACTGTTTAGGGTGTCTAAACAGTACAGGGCTTACCCTGTACTGTGTCAATAGATTAATTTAATTCGTTTTAGACTAAGTTGTTATTTTTATTGTACATTCTATGGCAAACAAATATGATTTTGATATAGGAAAGCTAAATTAGTGGCGAATCTTGGGAGAGGCCTACGTCCAGCAGTGGACTGACACAGGCTGATTATGATGATGATGATGAAAACTAAATAATTAATGATCGTACAAAACGAAAAACCGACTTCACATGCCGCGATAGTCAAAGTACTGGCTAGTTATAATCATGTCATCTAGGTATACAAATTTGCTTATATTGTTTATCTCCATATCTCCGGAGATAATTGTCACATCTCGATAAAATTTTAATGGAACCAAACGAGAGGCATAATCTCTCAAACAAAAAAAGAATTTTTCAAATCGGTTAAGATTTGACAGAGTTCTGAGGTAACAAACATAAAATAAAAAAACAGTAGAATTGAGACCATCCTCCTTTTTTGTGAAGTCGGTAATAAAATATAGACAAATTGAGAAACTCCACCTTTTTTGAAGTCAGTTGAAAAATAAATAGAGAGTATAAATAAGAGAGATCGCGTATAAAGCTGGTACGGGAGCCACATAGATATCAGCTCAGATTAGGTTCGTAGACAGGACAACATTAGGTAATGTAGCTACGTACTTTTATGATATCAGTAGGGAATCTCTACGTCACCTATTTTACACTTCTATTACGCCCCAAATGGGAAAACTTGTGTGTAACCAGGGCCGGTAGTCTCTACATGAATAGCGATGAATTTCGACCGATAATCGTCGATAAGAAAAGAGATGCAGATAACAACTGTGTAGCTGCATCTCATTCTAGCAGACGTTTGCGATGACAAGACGCATCGCTATCAATGTAGAGACTTCCACCCCTGGGCCGGTAGTCTCTACATGCATAGCAATGAATTTCGAGCGAAAACCATCGATATGAAAAGAGATGCAGATAATAACTGTCTAGCTGCATCTCATTCTAGCAGACGTTTGCGATGACAAGACGCATCGCTATCAATATAGAGACTTCCACCCCTGGCGTCATTCACTCGCTGTTTTTTTGCTACCGCGTATCGTGGACGATACAACCGACGACAGTCGTATTTTGAACGTTATCTACGATGTAACAAGGTTTAATCTTGCATGCTTGTTGTCAGAGTTGCTGTCAAAAAGTGCATGTTCTGTACGTAGAACTATTATCTTTTCTGTGGTGTAATAATGCACATAAAAATACTAATCACATCTTCCTAGGGTACTGGCAATGCTGTTTAGTTTTTGCTCTGGGCATTCTTATCTGCCTCAGGAACTGATGAAAACTGTTGTTGTGCCAGTTATAAAAAATAAAACGGGTGACGCATCTGATTTCCAACTATAGGCCTATCTCCCTTGCTACGACAATTGCTAAGGTGTTGGACAGTTTGCTTGACAGACATCTAACTAAACATCTTAACATTAATGACGCTCAATTTGGTTTTCAACCAGGACTTTCCACTGAGTCTGCAATTCTATGTTTAAAGCACACTGTCCAATACTATACAAGCAGAAACACGCCTGTGTACGCTTCTTTTTTGGACCTGTCAAAAGCATTTGACCTTGTATCTTATGATGTATTATGGAAAAAAACTATCAAGTACCAACTTACCAAAGGACTTAACTAATCTATTTAAAGTTTGGTATCAAAATCAAATAAATGTTGTGAGATGGGCAGACTCCTATTCGGATGAATACAGGTTAAAGTGTGGTGTGAGACAAGGTGGAATATCGTCTCCAAGATTATTTAATTTTTATGTTAATAATTTAATCGATGAACTCAGCGGTACTAGTGTCGGCTGCTCAATTAATGGCAATATTGTAAACAATATAAGTTATGCGGATGATATGGTGCTGCTGAGTCCATCGATTAATGCTCTTAGACAGTTAATAGCTGTTTGTGAAAAATATGCTGCATCTCATGGACTCAGGTATAACACAAAAAAAAGTGAGCTGATCCAATTTAAATCTGGTAAAAAATCCTACGCAGCACTTCCTGTTGAGCTCGATGGGAACCCCCTTACGTGGGTTAATCGTTTTAAGTACCTGGGTCATTGGGTAACAGATGACATGACTGATGACCTTGATCTAGAAAAGGAAAGCAGAGCGTTGACCATAAGGTGTAATATGTTGTCTCGCAGATTCGCACGTTGTTCTACTGAAGTTAAGATTACACTATTTAGGGCATACTGCCAATCCTTCTACACGTGCGGTCTGTGGGTCAATTATACAAAGAAATCGTACAACGCTCTGCGTATCATATACAACAATGGTTTCAGGATGTTGTTGGGACTGCCACGATATTGTAGTGCATCAGGGATGTTTGCAGATGCACGAGTAGATGACTTTTATGGCATTATGCGTAAAAGAACTGCATCCCTGATGAGCCGCATACGTGGGGTTTCCAACTCCCGCTTGCGCAATGTTGCTGAGGATCTGGGTTCGTGCATGATGGGTCGTCACTGGATGGACCAGCTTAAGCCGCTGGTGCAGCTAGTGAAACAGTGATGCACTGACTTATGCATTATGTTTAATAATTATAAATTAATGTTTTCCTTTTTACTAACATTACTTATAAGTTTGAACTTTATCTTACTAACAACAATATGGAATTTAATTTTTCTGAAATAAATGAATTAATAAATAATAAGACCCATGTAAGTACTAACTTCAGAGTACTTCATAGAAAATTGTATTAGTACCTACTATTAGTACGTAGTATTATTATCTGTTCTGTGCTATTAGTAACTACTGACAAACCTTTTCAGCCGACTTCCAAAAAGACAGAGGTTCTCAAATCGTATGTATGTTTTTTTTTAAATATTTTTTTTGTGTGTATGTTACGCGATTACTCCGTCAATTGTGAACCAATTCGAATGATTCTTTATGTAATCGGTAGGGTACGTTTTTGGGGTGGTCCCATTGTAATTTCATTGAGATCTGATAAGTATCTCCAGAGATATGACGATAAATGTCTCCAACTTGCTACTGAAATTGACTCGCGAGGCATTGAAGTCGGTTGTTTAAGTTTTTAAACTATCATAATTATTTTTAATACAAATAAATTAGCGCTTGACCACTATGTCTCCTCTGATGTGATCGATGATGGAGCACGCTAACCTAGAAGATACCTATTCACTCACAATTCGAGGACCCCTAACTTGTACATAACTGGAAACAGGGAATCCATTACTTGGGGGTACGTATGAGAAAAGAACCAGCAAATCGCTTCGTGTGTTTTGATGGAATGTCCACCATGTAGTGATGTCACTTTTCATTAAACTTCTTTTTTTTTATTTTAGTGATGTCGGTGAACATACATTCAACTTACAATCTTCCATCGTGTAAACTTTAAACTTCGCTTTGAACACATAGTTATAAATATTAAAATACGGGACTTATCGCGCTTAAAACATTAATTTATGGCACAGTTTTTTGCGACTTAAATGGTCGATTATTGCACGGCGTTTAATACACTCGCTGCGCCCGGGTGCTAACTTCACGCCGTGCAGTAATCGACTACTTAAGTCACACGCCTAGTAATATACTATTTTATTTAACTCGACGTTTCGACCAAGTTGCATTGATCGTGGTCACGAGACGACTCAACTTGGGCCAAACGTAGAGTTAAATAAAAATTAATGTTTTAAGCGCGATAAGTCCCGTATTTTAATATTTCTAACTATGTATTCTTCCATTTCCAGACAAGCACGATTCAATGATTCAATCTTAGACCGCATTTTCACTTAGCATCATGTGAGATAGTGGTCAATTGCTAGTAAGATAATAAAAAAGAAATTACAAGTCCATATACTGTTATTACCTCCCCTCGTAAAAATAAGTTAGAATCCCGGTGCGAGAGACAAAGGCAAGAACCGCTTGATCGATGTTACTCGGGAGGCTATCTGTCTTCATTGCCGCCCTGTGTCACACTACTGCCTGCTGCGTGGGTGTCCTACTGAATTACATGCCATATGGGTCCGTGCTAATGTACTCAAAAGGTAACTTTGTGATAGATCAATAGAGAAACCAAATGGGTCCACTAAAAACCACTTTAGTCTCTAAACCAAAAAACCAATAAGTAGCTTACCAAAATCAGGAAAAAAATCTGCCGTTATAATTTACGGTGTTCCGGCAACACACAGTCTCCGAACTCCGAATTAATGGAATGAGAAATATGCAGCTACTACAGCAATATTATAAATGCACCAACATTCTACACCAATATTATAAATGCGAAAGTCAGTTTGTATATTTATTTGTTTGTTTGGGACTTCTTCACGGTCAAACGTCTGGACCGATTTAAGTGAAATTTTGCGCAGGGATAGCCAGTATTATGGATTAGGCTATAGGATGCATTTTAATGCGGGCGAAGCCGCGGGGGACAGCTTGTAAAGCTTAATAGGTGCATCTCGCGTATAGGTACCCATATTTCTAATTCTACGCGTTGCTTTATCAGTACCTACTTAAGAGCTACGCGATAAGGCCGCTGGCGGCTGGATGCATTAACCACTGGATCGCCAGAACTTAACCAAAAGGTGGACAATATCAATCAGTGGGTGAAAACAAGACTGAAATTATGCTGAAGATAGCAATATCTTTACACGTCGTGCTAGTCATTTTGAGTAGCAAGTTCGAGGTGTTTATCTGCATATCTCTACGTAGAACGGGACCAAACGGACCTCTCAAACAATAACATATGTATAATACTTACTTAACTTCCAAACTAAAACCACCCCCGACCGACCTATTCAAAATCTGTTCATTGAGACCATTCCAATGAGCCCAAACTCGACATCTCTGCCGTAAGTCGGTGAGGAGTTGAGTATTCTGCAGATTCCAGGAGATGTCCCAGCATCAGGTCAACGCTACCAAGTTCTTACAATATCGTTGAAGTAAAACGAATTTCGAGTTGATAAGAACTACAAAAGTTGATTTCATTACGTCATCTAGAAAAAAGGTCATAATCTTCAAATTGCTGAACGGATTTCCATCGATCAAAGCTAAGAACACTATCCATTAAAAACCTATCAAACAAAAAACTAATTGGAAATCGGTTTATCCGTTCGGGCCCTACGATGCCACAGACAGACACACATATACATACACAGATACACACTTCAAACTTATAGCTCCCCTTCTTTTTGCGTCGGGGGTAAAAAAAAAGAATTTTCCAAAATTACAGTCTTGAGGCACATGAGTAATTTACTCATGTGCTTGAGGCAACAAGCATAAAAAACAATCTATTTGAACATCTTCCTTTTTTGAACTCGTTTAATTAAACAAAGGTCTGTCACCCAGTCCCAAAAAAGAAAAAGATAAACAAGACACATTCGCAAATCCATCAGTCTCTCGGCTTTGGCCACTATTAAGGAAAAGAAATTACAAGTAATACATACCTCGGTATTGGATTACCTTCGGAACTTTTACCCGGATGGGGTTGCTTGAGGAAATGTTTGCGAACTTCGGAGACGGAATTTAATATTGTTCGTAATTAGGGCACGTCGATGTTGTGTTGAATATTTTTCGCATTTATGTAGGTCCTTTGTTGGTCAGATAGCTAATTGATTCAAACTCTTTGGCAATGTTTCAATAGGGTATTTTACTCTATACACAGAATAATGAATAGTACAAGTCTCTATATGAGAAAAAATCTAAAAATATAGTATTGAGATAGCATAGGCAAAAAGCAGTAGTTCATAAAATAGCAAACAAAGTTTAAAAATTAAATTCAAAGGTTTCAGCTTTTTTTATCTGTTTAATATCACCATTAAATAGTAATCGCCATGGTATTGCGTCATACTCAACAACTGTGTACTCAACAACTCGTCAACTGTGTATCATATCACTGCATTTGTTTACATAGCCAACTGACGTCATGAACACAGAGCAATATGACGTCCACTGCGTCCAGCGTTTTCATCAAATTCCGCGCGAAATTTGCGAATTGAAAATGCCAAATTTAAATGCATTTTTATGGCACTTAACAATTTTTAGTGGTTCATTAGCACTATAGATTCTAATTGAGACACTTTTCAAAAATTGGTGTAATACCCTATTAAGCGTCTATTTTCATAAAAGATGTATTTATAGGCGAATAAATTAAGAGTGCCGCGACCTAACCATTTTATACATGCCAACCTAATAGCAATAAATACACAATAGTACAAGTTCTAATAGTTTTTTTTAAATAAAAGGTTACTAGCGATGTCGATTGCACATCAGTAGTATAGTATTCTAGTCAACCCCTCCAATTAAGCTAAATATGCTTGCGTCTGGAGTTCACGGTTCACGTCAATAGTGGAATGGGTGGGGATCAAACACACGATCTCTCTATCGCCAGGCCGACACCTTTGCCATTGGGCTATTGCCGCTTAAGTTCTTTTTCTAACTCGTTTAAAAAACTAACAAATTGCACGATTACAAATTGAAAGAAAATTTTACTCCGTTTAACTATTTATCTCAAAGGTGAAGTCAAAATGCGTCACGATTTCAATTTGAACATGATTTTTTTTGTGAATAGGTAAAGAGGGTCTAGGTCACTACGTCAACGTAGTTAAATCCTAAGTCTGTAGTCTAGGTGCATAATTATGCCGTATGCGTTGCAAAGACAAAAGTAATTCGAAGTACAAATAACTACCTCTTTTATGTAGGTTAAAAAAGTAAAGATAACTTTAATTCGGCCGTTCAGTGAATGCGTTCCTGACACCTACCAGTTAGTCACGACTAGTGATGGGCACAACATAACACTGAGTTCGTTACCGTTCCTCCAAAATGAACCGCCGCATTATTTTTTAGATTCTTTCGTTTTAAATTGGCGGAATCATTTTAAATTTATATTTTAGTTATTTAAGTGGAAACCAAAAAAGGTGATATTAATATAATAACATTTTAGCGCCACAAAATGGCGGCCCATAACGCCATTTGGGGTTACCGTTTTCAACCTAAATATAAAAATGCTACTTTCTTTCGCGCGTTCGGTTTGGTCGTAGTTTTATTTTTATATTTCATAAAAGTTATCTTATAGTCCATTATTTTCAAATTATTTATTATTTTTTATTATTTTTATCGTAACTGCAACGCCATTACAAAGTTACGTCGTCAGTTCAATCGCGACGTGTCAGGAACGCATTCTCTGAACGGCCGTAGTATATAGCATAGCATACCTAATTTCTTTTAACATAATTGAATATATTTCTTACTAGCTGATGATCTTGTTTGTGACTTTGTTTACGTCCACCAAGAATTTAGTAGCCTATGTTCATTCTCATGATATAAAGTATCTCCTTGTTAAATTTCAGTAAGATAGGATCGTCCGTTTTTCCAAAATTCACCCCTTTAGGGGATGAAATGGGGGTTCTAAGTTTTTATCGAGAAACAAGATTAGATAGTCTTTTCTATTCAAAACCTTTCCCACAAGTGCTTCAGTAAAAAAATAAGTGAATACGTGTGTCAGGCTTTTTCAAAATTCCACCCCTAAAAGGGTGAAACGGGGTAACAAAGTCTGAAAATCAATATTGTTTCGGATTGCGCTGAAATTTGGCATGCAGATAGTTATTACGACGTTAGTTACCTCTGTGAAAGGATTTTCCAAAATTCACCCCTGAAGGGGATGAAACGGGGGTTCAAAGTTTGTATGGAGAAACAAGATTAGATAGTATTTTCTATTCGAAACTTCATACAAGTGCTCCAGTAAAAAAATAAGTAAATACATGTTTCAGGTTTTTTTTAAAACCACCCCTAAGAGGGTGAAATAGGGTAACAAAGTGTGAAAATCAATGTTGTTTCGGATTGCGCTGAAATTTGGCATGCATATAGTCATTACGACGTTAGTTCCCTCTGAGAAAGGATTTTTCAAAATTAACCCCTGAAGGGGATGAAACGGGGGTTCAAAGGGTGTGTCGAGAAACAAGAATAGATAGTCTTTTCTATTCGAAATTTCACACAAGTACTTAAGTAAATAAATAATAAAATACATGTTTCAGGGCTTTTCGAAATTCCACCCCAAAGAGGGTGAAGTGGGGTAACAAAGTCTGAAATCAATATTGTTTCGGATTGCGCTGAAATTTTGCATGCAGATAGTTATTTTGACGTAGGTATCCGCTAAGAAAAGATTTTTCAAAATTCACTCTTTAAGGGAAGAAACGGGGGTTCAAAGTTTGTATGGAGAAACAAGATAAGATAGTCTTTTCTATTCGTAACTTCGCACAAGTACTTCAGTAAATAAATTTATTAAATACGTGTTTCAGACTTTTTCGAAATGCCACCCCTAAAAGGGTGAAGTGGGGTAACAAAGTCTGAAAGTCAATATTGTTTCGGATTGCACTGAAATTTGGCATGCAGATAGTTATTACGACGTTTTTTCCTTCTGAGAAATGATTTTTCAAAATTCACTCTTTAAGGGGATGAAATGGGGGTTCAAAGTTTGTACGGAAAAACAAGATTAGTTTTATAGTTTTTTCTATTCAAAACTTCACACAAGTACTTTTAAAAATAAATAAGTAAATACGTGTTTCAGACTATTTCGAAATGCCACCCCTAAAAGGGTGAAGTGGGGTAACAATGTCTGAAATCAATATTGTTTCTGATTGCGCTGAAAGCAGATAGTTATTATAACGTAGGTATCCACTAAAAAAGGATTTTTCAAAATTCACTCCTTAAGGGGATGAAACGGGGGTTCAAAGTTTGAACTGATTTGGCTTTTACTGCTTTGATTTCTATTATGATAAAAGGTATATACAAAAAAGTTTTAAGTAAATAAAAGAAGTCTTTAACGCTGGTGAAGCCGCGGGGCACTTCTAGTATTATATATATATAATATATATATATATACTAGCTGTGCCCGCGACTTCGTCCGCGTGGACTAGTGTCTTTGGGTAGCATTAACAAAAATTAAGACACATACGTATCCCAACTACACCGCGCTGTACCACGCCACGTTAATCCCCTCTTCCCCTCACATACCCTCCCCCCTTCCCCTCCCCCTTCTCCTCACTTACCTACCCTCCCACACTGCTCCCCTCCCCTCCCTCTCCCACTTCCCCTCACTTCCACCTCCCCTCCCCCTTCTCCTCACTTACCTACCCTCCCCTCCCCTCTCCGTCCACTCCCCCTTCCCCCTCACAAACTTTAAATGTCATATTTATTTATATCGAAACAACAGCCTAACAAATAAGTTTCAAGCTTCTAGCTTTAAAAAGACGATACTTCCATACAACTTTTCATCCCCCCTTTCAACTCCTTACAACCCCTTTTTTCGCATTAAAAAGCTTATGTCCTTTCTCAGGCTCTAGACTATATGTGTACCAAATTTCATTTAAATCGGTTCAGTAGTTTTGGCGTGAAAGCGAGACAGACAAGAGTTACTTTCGCATTTATAATTTTAGTAATAGTAATAAGTAATATTAGTAAAGATAAAAAAACCAGAGATGGCGCTAGCGTAAATTTTAATAGCTCTCCTTTAAATATAGCCTAAATCTAAATGAACGAGTATATTCCAGTCAAAGTAGACTAAATTATGATTCCAGTTTGCATTAATTCCCAACAAGCTGGATTTTTGTGCAGGCCTTGGATGCGTCATTACAAATAACATGTCAAAAGTCCCCATCGATCCCGCTTGTGCGTCGTTTTTTATTCGAGGTCAAAGGTCACGAATTTGCGTTTTTCGCGATTTTCAGAAAAACGGTAAGTTTTATCCTGAAAGTACCATAGACAAAATTGTAGACCATAAAATTATCTATAAAAATTGTATCAATACTTTTTTTCCTACGAGCCACCGTTTCTACGATTCAAAAAGTTATAAAAGTTGTTATCGTCATAATATGCATGAGTACGCCACGTATATGATGTATAATTTTCGCAACAAAATTTTCGCGCAAAAAAATTTTTACTACAAAAATAACTTTGTTTTTCATAGTGTGTGTATGAAAAACCAAGTTATATTTGCGGTCGCTATATCTCAAAAACTGCTGACTGTATCTCGTTCAAACCATTTTCGTTGAAAGATTTTATTGAGATCTACATATTTTTTCTAGATTTATCATTCCTTTACTTTAAAAGTGAAAGGGCGGAGGGGGACACACATTATACCACTTTAGACGCGCCTATCTTTTAAATGATTGACTTTGAGAAAAAATAATGTTAGGAACCTCAATGTCATTTTTAAAGAACATTTTTTTTGTTTCAGTTACATGTTATGATAAAACTTACCGTTTTTCTGAAAATCGCGAAAAACGAAAATGTGTTACCTTTGACCTCGAATAAAAAACAACGCACATGCGGGATCGATGGGGACTTTTGACATATTATTTGTAATGATGTATTCAAGGCCTGCACAAAAATCCAGCTTGTTGGGAATTAATGCAAACTGTAATATCTATTTTGACTGGACTAAGTATGAGATCCTGCATCGCGCCGATATTTTCCGCGATACTTAAACTGATGCACTTTCTTCGTGATTAAACATCTCAAAAGTTGAACTCGTTTAAAAACGCTTTCTCTTTATAATATTAGTCTGGATCTGGATTATAAGTATATGGAGTTTGGAAAACATAGAAGTGGCAATGGGCTGGTCATATCTGCCGTAGGACCGATAACCGTTGGGGAAGACTGGTCCTAGGACCGCGATGTATCTCTTCATCCAAGTCTGTCGAGGTCAGTGCGTAGACCTGGATAACCTTGAGGCTGTACCTCGGTTAACTTGATTATAAGGTACGCAACCCTGGTCAATTGACAAAATCGAAATAGTACTTGTAAACACAGATTTTACTGCCTATTGTACTACGAATAATTTAGATAATTAATTTGTAGCTTACTTTCATAATAAATATTACAGTTTCTATACATTCACAAATTGAAGTTTTAAGAAAACGTCGGAGGCCATGTAGAGTTGTCGTGTAGGGTTTAAAGAATGAAATGTTATTTCTTCCAAATAGATTTTATTTTTCTATAGATTCTTACCTCCTACCTTACAATAATAATACACTTATTCACTACACTTCCTTTGCACTCTTACATTAACAAGTAGGTACAAGCAAGTAGGTACAAGCAAGTAGGTATTTTCTGATCAAATTTAGGTACAAAAATAATTTACAAAACTTTATATATGAAAGGTATTTTAACTGTCTGTATATTTTTTGTAACAGACGACTTTAAAGGATGTAAGGTCGCTTTTGCAACACAACAATAGGTATATAAAAAAAAATGTATTAAGCTTGGCGCCAAATCTACAGTACAAACTTGAGTTTAACTTGGTTTAAACTTTGAAAATTCGTCAACAGAATCTTATACCATAGAGACATTTCTACGTTAATAAAACAAAAACAAACGCCAATCAATACACCGACTACTTGAATCTATATTGTCCGCTGTGATTGGTCAATAACCGAGCTAAGTGAACGGTAAGATCAACTTACTAATCGATTTGAATTTCTACTCCAATGTTCTGTTATCGTTATACAAAAAAATGCAGTATTTAATCTCTATGATATTCAATGCTAAGCTTCCACAAAAAACACTATATTGATAAGGCCTGAAACTGCGTTAAGCCAGAGATAAGTAATGTTACAGATTGCTCACTCCATACAAAATACATAATTACATATCGTCGCCGGTATTTTGTTGTTCCACTTATTATAGTGTGTGATGTCGTGTCTATTGCATAGAAACATGCAATGCGCATGCTCAGTAATGACATACATACATACATACATACATAAAATCACGCCTTTTTCCCGTTGGGGTAGGCAGAGACCACTTAACTTAGTAACGACGTCACCATTATAATCAGCGCCCACGGTGTTACAAATATTCATAGGCGACAATGACAGCTTAAAATCCGACGGGCCGTCAGCTTGTTAGCTACCTATAACAGATATAAAAAAAAACACTACGAGGTTCCGGCAACGACAAGTATAAATGGACGTAGTTACGCAAAAAGGATCCAATCCACACTTTTTCTGAAATTGAGTTATATATACCAAACGCATCCTCAGCGTGATATTTATAATATCAAAAAAGATCCATGTGACAAAATACAATTTTAAACATATCTACAACTACTGGATACCAAGCCACGTCTATGGGCTACATCAGATATTTTTCATCAATACAAATCCAAAGCTTTTGGAACATTTTTGAGAAATGGTAAATTTATGGAATATGTGTTTTAGGATAATCACAAAAATGTCCTAATCCGCTTGGATCTTTTTTGAGAAATATACTTTATATTCCCAATTAAATATCAGAAACGATCCAAATTAGTTGAATCCTTTTTGCTAAAAATAAATGTCTCGTTTACCAGCATACCTAAATATTAAAAAGGATCCAAACGGTTTAGATCCTTATTATAAAAGTATTTGTTTACATTCAAAAATATACCATAAGAATTGGCGCCTTCTTAACTATTACAACTAACTTAAAATACAAATTACTAAATAGATCTTAGATTTTATTTTACACTATGCTGGAACTTTTACTCGTTGGAATGAAATTACTCTATGTTTTCGAACGCACGAAACGAAACAGCTTTATCATCTGTGTTCAATGCCCACGCCAGCTGTTTATGTCAAAGAGTAAACTGAGTAGTTATTGTTGAATGTGAATAAAATGAAGAGAAGTGAGTTTATATTGTTTAAAGCTTTGGGATACTCCAAAAAACGAAAAAGAGGAATCTCTTTAAGCGATGGTAAGTAAACTTGGAAAGTTTCATAACCTAAAAAATGCAAGTTTGTCGTAATCATTGTCAAAACTAACACAATGTTTTATTTAACAGATTGTAATGATGATATCGCTTACGACACTACAATAGACACAGACGGGAAGAATCCTTCATCTTTTGGTACGTACTTCAACTGAAAAATAAAAAAAAATGTTCATACAATTATAGACTCTAACGTCGAACGAAAAAGACCTACAGTCGGTGACCTTGGCCGGCCCGCCGGCGGTCTCGCGCCTGTTTAGGAAAAAAATGAAAAATGTTCATACAAATATAGACTCTAACGACGAACGAAAACGACCTTACTTTCACTGACCTTGGCCGGACCACCGGCGGTCCCGCGCCATTCAAAGGGCTACTAACAGTCGACAGCTTTTCGACCTATAAACTTTTATTGCAAATTAAATTATAATATAAAATTATCTATTTATTTCTGTTCTTTTTAGTCGTTTTGGATCTGCCGTTGGCACCCACGCCAATGATTTCGTGTTCAAGCTCACCCAGATCTCCTGAAAAGAATAAAGCGCTACTGCCGCCTACTCAGTCACCTTCGACGCTGCTCGAAGCCCCACCTATAAGTCCTGAAAAGAATGAAGCACCACTGCCGCTTACTCAGTCACCTTCGACGCTGCTCGAAGCCCCACCTATAAGTCCTGAAAAGAATGAAGCACCACTGCCGCTTACTCAGTCACCTTCGACGCTGCTCGAAGCCCCACCTATAAGTCCTGAAAAGAATGAAGCACCACTGCCGCCTACTCAGTCAACTTCGACGCTGCCCAAAGCCCCACCTAGATGTCCTGAAAAAAATGAAGCACTACTGCCGCCTACTCAGTCACCTTCGACGCTGCTCGAAGCCCCACCTATGAGTCCTGAAAAGAATGAAGCACCACTGCCGCTTACTCAGTCACCTTCGACGCTGCTCGAAGCCCCACCTATAAGTCCTGAAAAGAATGAAGCACCACTGCCGCCTACTCAGTCAACTTCGACGATGGCCGAAGCCCCACCTAGATGTCCTGAAAAAAATGAAGCACTACTGCCGCCTACTCAGGCTCCTTCGATGCTGCTCGAAGTCCTACCTATAAGTCTTGAAAAGAATGTAGCGCCACTGCTGTCTGCTCAGTCACCTAGATGTCCTGAAATGTACTCACCTATAACTCCGCTGGCAGGCCCGCCTAAAAGTATTGAAAGTATCTATGACTCGCCGATGGCACCTGCGTACTCACCTTTAACACCGCTGGTAGTCCAACGCAACCGTACTAAAAATATAAATGACTCACCCATGGCGCCTATAAGCCCTCAAAACGTATATGATTGCATGGAAGGAGGTGAAATTTTTTCACCTTTGCCTGCCATGTCGCCATACACTTTGGAGATTTTTAATACTTTAAAATATGGTGACTTCACATTGGAAATGGAGACAACAAATGAAGATAACGTTATGGAAGAAAACATAGTTGTTGAGAGTACAAAAGAGAAACCTAAGTTGACTAAACCTAACTCACAAATGGACGAACAAGATCAGGTCACAGACTTTAGTTCTGATACGAACTCAGATTACATACCAGATACAGATGAATCAGAAGATAAAGCCTCTCGACCCAAATCAAGGAAAATTATTATAATGACTAATGCTATGGTACATAGTATTAAAAGCGACAAAATGAACTGCAAAGACAGAGTAAATAATGAGAGAGATTTTATCTCGAATGAAAATACTTCAAGCCGAGAACCAACTGTTGGTAAACCAATCGAAATAAGTGTTTTGTCTGAAGCTGAAAATGAAAGAGAAACGAATACCACTTATGAGTTAAATTGTTATCCTGGAGCTGAAACCGAATGTCCCAATTTAAAAGGTCGACCAAAAAAAGGAAGGAAACGAAAATTTCTCGACTATACCCTCGCTGAACGTAAACAGAGAAAATACGCGAACTTATCGTACCATGGCAAAAGTAAACAAGTAGAACCAAAAACATTTAAAGACTTTTCTTGTACATGTGCTAAGCAATGTCAAAAATTAGTCTCGGTTGAAAAGAGGCAAGAAGAATTTCATAAATATATAACACTTGGAAGTTATGAAGCCCAGCTTTTATACATCACAAAATATGTATCGGAAAGTGCAAAAAAAAGATCATATACTGTCTTGAAAGGGAACAAAACTGGGAAGAAAAGACCCAAGCAGTTTCACAGAGTTTACAGAATTTGTGACACGCAAGTTTGCAGAGACATGTTTGTTAATACTTACCAAATCACTCCAAAGAAAATAGACGTTTGCATGAAAAAAAATCGAACCGGAATACTCAATGACAATAGGGGACAGACTATTGGTGGCTGGAACAAATCGACAGAAGAAGATTTGGATTTTATAAAAAACCTCATAAAATCTTTGCCGAAATACAAATCGCACTATAGGCGCGAAGAAACTGATTGTCAGTACCTAAAAATTGGTATGACGATTGAGAAACTATACAAAATATACGTGGAAGAACTGAAAAAAGAATACGGTGAAGCTAAAAGGGCTTTATCAAGTGCCACTTTTAAGAGAGAATTTTACAAAAATTTCAATTTAAGATGCAAATCTTTGAAAAAAGACACCTGTAATAGGTGCGATGCTTTTGATGCTCGAATAAAAAATGTTATCTCTGAAGAAGAAAGATCGAAGTTGCAAAGAGAAAGAGAGGCACATCTGAATAGAGCTAATTCGTTACGACAGAGCATGAACAACGATCTAAAGACAGCAAAAACTGACGAAACTTTTGAATGCCTTACGTACGACTTGGAGAAAACTTTACCACTTCCCAGAATTCCCACGAACATAGTTTTTTATAAACGCCAGTTATGGTTATACAACTGTGGCATTCATGCAGGGTCCAGCGATATAGGTTACTGCTATGTTTGGGTTGAAGGTGACGCTGGAAGGGGTTCCCAAGAGGTGGGGTCCTGCCTAACTCGTTTTATAAACGATAAATTGAGTCCAAGAGTGGAGCATCTGGTTCTCTGGAGTGACTGTTGCGGAGGTCAGAACCGGAACATCAAAATAGTACTAATGCTTAAGGCAGTACTTAACTCTCACGATACTTTAAAATCAATCACACTAAAATATTTAGAGTCAGGGCATACGTTTCTTCCAAACGACACAGATTTCTCAAAAATTGAGACACAGCTTAAACAGCACGAAAGGATTTATACGGCGGATGAATATATTAAAGTTATGAAAAATAGTAAAAAAAAGATTCCTCTTCAAGTATATAAAATGCAAAAAAACGACTTTTTCAGCATTAAAGCGATTGAAAAAAAAATTGTTAATCGCAAAGTGGATGTGACAAAAAAAAAAGTTTGTTGGCTTACTACGAAAGCAATATTATTAAAAAAGGAAGTCAAGCACTCCTTTTTTATGAAAAATGCAGACTGCGAAGATCTCCAGGAGGTTAATATTGGGAAAAAAGTCAAAGGAACTCTACAAAAAATTTCCCAAAATGATTTTGATTTGCTTTGGCCCAATGGCAAAGAAATCGCCCAAGCCAAATTGGACGACTTAAAGTCCATGTTTGACTTAATTCCAAAAGATTGTTTGGATTTTTATAAACGACTTTTGCCTTTGGGCAATGCTCAGATTTTAGAAGATGTCGATGGATTCAACAATTTAATAGTTGACTTTGAAGTTGATGCAGACAGCCAACTTTGATGTTGGCATGCATATACCTACCATTTTTACTGTAAAAAGGTACGGGTTTTGTGATTGAATCGGTAGCGTTAAGTTTTACTTGCTAGTTTTCACACGAAACTAGCAATTATTAATCAATCACATTGCTTGATAATAAGCCGAAACGACTATTTTAGCCTTAAATTTGAAAACAATTTTTGCTATTAAATAAAAAGAACTATATTAATATTGATTTTCATTGAATAAGTAATTAAAATGTTACCTGGATCGTTACTGATGAATGTATGTTGAACAGCATCCCTTACATTTATTTATTTAGCAGAAAGGATCCAGACCCACTTTTTTTCCATTATCTCTATAAAATTGTATTGCATACACTGCAAAACTTAATACCAAAATTAAATACGAAAAATTTGCTAAGTAATCATCACAATAAAATATGATCTAAACATATCAATGTTCGACTAAACTCCGTTACAACTTCATTAGCCTATAACTCAAAACGAACTTCATGTGGATTGGATCCTTTTTGTGTAACTACGTCCAAATGTACATTGTATGGAGTGAGCAATCTTAAATGTTTAACATAACTCTGCGGACGCCCGCTTTTCCATACAAAAACACCCCCAACGGAGCATTTTTGTTTAACAACGCGGCGTGCTTAACGCAGTTGTAGGCTTTACAGTTAATTGACTAAAACCATGGATTAGTTTATTCGGACTTGCGTCCAGTGAACGTTTCTCAAATGTTGTTCATGTCGTATAATACTTGTGCGACAGTTCGGGACGCCTCGACGTTGCTCAGCGCAATGCAAGCGAGATGGGCCTCGTACGAACGAAGTTGTCTGAAAAAAAAATTGGTTGTCTGTAAAGTCGGTTTACGGACGATAATTTTTTTTTATGATATAAGGTAACAGGACAAGCACGACGCTCGCCTGATGGTAAGCGATGACGTCTACCTATTACAGATACAGCGGCATGCAACATTCTGGAGTGCCAGAAATTAGCATGTCACTGCACTGCGCCTGTTGCCTTGAGACATAAAGATATTAAGTCTTACATGCCCGGTAATTTCACTGGACACCTTGCCGTTTCAACCGAAAAACATCAACTATTTCACGGGCTAAAATTAATTGGCAAAGTGGTGGTTCCGGCCCAGGCGGACTAGCAGAAATCCTACCACTACATACTAATATTACGAGATAACGTCATACGATCGTGCCTCTCTATCTCTTGTTCCACGCTCTCGCTTGCACGCTCGGTTCAGGCGGCACGTGACACTTTTTCGTGCGTGCAGCCAGCGTTCATCGATTTATAAGACGTTATCACATCAAAAACAAGTTATAATATAATTGATAGTTATTGGGCAGCCACGGGTCATTGTAAGCTGCCTGCCTGCGTTCGTATTTTTTTAGTTTGTTTCTTTTTTTTATATTTGACTAGCTCTACCCCGCGGTTTTACCCGCATATATATCGTTCCCGTGGGAAAATCGGGATAAAAAATGCCCTGTGTTATTCCCGGGTCTAGCCTATCTACATACATACCCTCAATCGGTTCAGTAGTTTTAGCGTCAAGAAGTAACAAATATACACACTCACAAGCTTTCGCCTTTATAATATTAGTGGGTATAGGCTAGCGTTTAAGTTCGCCTGGTGGTAAGCGATGATGTGGGCGATGATGGTAAACATGCTAGGCCTCTCCCCAGATACGCCACTGAGCCCGAACTTCGGCTTTCTTTTTTTTAGGCTAGCTTTTGACCACTATCTCACCTGTTGGTAAGTGATGATGCGGTCGAAGATGGTAAGCACGCTAGGCCTAGAATGGGAACTGGCTCTTAAGGATAGCTGCCGGAACACATTAGATGTTTGGCGACAGATTTTCTAACATGAGGGTGGTAGCTGGCCAGGCGGACACCAGATAGTGTCCTACCTACAAGCAGGGGATGTTTTTCCTTCACCGGAAGGGCCACTGTGAAAAGCGCACATAAATTTTTCGATAAAAAATCCATTGGTTCGCGGTGGGGTTTGAGCTCGGTAACTCTGGCATCAAAGCCGACCGTTCTCCCGATTACGCCACCGGGCCCTCAAAAAAAGACCTTTCCAGTCACTGCCCATTAGCGTATATATGCCATGAATCAACTCACCGGCGGCCAGTGTTTGAATAAATCACGATATTCCTCAGTATCAGAGCCGCTGTCAATCTGATGCTCTTAGTCACGGGACCCTCATTCTCATCCTGAACAAAACACAATATGAAACGTTACATATTATTACTAGCAGCAATATTTATGCACCCACAGCGATTTGCGTTCTAGAATCTCGGAGAAGTGGAAAATAAAATCAGGAAGTATTAGGGCCAGTATCACCGGTTTCGGAATATAATAATAATAAATAAGGAACTTATTTGACAGATGTTTGACAGCTTTCGTATGGTGACATCTGTCAGGTACCGGTGACCGGTGCAACTGGCCCTAATTGTAATTAATAAAGTAATAAAGGAATTATTTTCCTACTTACAAGAGAGAATAAAATATTGGTAAATTTTTTAATGAACGATTTGACAGGTCGAGATGTCACTTAGCAAAGGAATGCCGCCAGCTTCAAAGTCCATAGTGTTGGATTAGGTCAGCTTGCTTTATTAAAAAGATCGGACTTAAATAATATTGAACATTATTGGAATATTTAATAACATTACTAAATATATGTTTTATTTAAATGTGCATACATATTTTAAAATAACTAATATACCGGCCATTCGCAAGTGACCGAGTCTGACTTTCGAAATTGACAGACACTATGAAAAATTTTATTTTTTAATTGTATTTGACAAAACAGTTCACTAAACTGATTTGAATGATCATTGATGAAGTATTTATGCTCAATACCTCATCATTATTTTAATTTCATCAAAAAAACACAGTATATTGCTAATGTCAAAACACTAACGGCCGTATTCATGAAGGTTTCGACATGGTTTTGACTAACGCATCTATATTGGACACAAATAATGTCAATAATGTATTGGTTTGGATGAGACTATACGTGATGTGAGCACTGTGAGACCTCGTAGGCCCCTCGCCCACGACGACTTTTTGTAGCGATGCTGTCACGCGTTTCATAACCGCGCGACAGCATCGCTACTAACACGCGTTTGTCGCATTTGCAACGTGATACAGCGTCGCGGCTGTATCGATGCAAACGCGCGACCCGTGTCGGACGATATCGGAGAGAGGACGGAGGGAGGGTAGCGCGTGAGGCATTATTGTGCCGTTACTGAATCGCGTGCATAGAGACTGAATCGTGGTGTAGGCGAGGGCAAACAGCTAGCGACCGTATCGCGACTGTATCGATGCGAACGCGCGACAGCATCGCTACAAAAAGTCAACATTGGCGAGGGGCCATTGTGTTGTTTTTGAATGCGGGAGTAAATCTAATCAAAAATTAATCTATACTGGTAAACTCCTGATTGAAGAACGCAAATCACGACTTTTATAACAAAAAGAACGATTAAGGTAGTACACAAAACGTATTGCTGAATATTTACAACAAACATGCTATCACTACAATAAACCTAATGAGTACATATTAAATAAGACTAAGCTTTCACGCAGGAATCATTAGAAGAAAATATTTAACTAATACATAAGAACTAAGAAAAATACCATTGATAATGAATTGACACAAGAGATTATAGGTCTAAGTTACTTTCCTTACCAGAAACCAAATACTACTTGTTTAATGTTCCGTAGTCCTGACCAGGAACCCTTATAGTTTCGTCATGTCCGTCTGTCTGTCTGTCTGTCTGTCTGTCTGTCTGTCTGTCTGTCTGTCTGTCTGTCTGTCTGTCTGTCTGTCTGTCTGTCTGTCTGTCCGAGGTTTTGCTAAGAGACCGTAAATACTAGAAAGCTGTTATTTTGTAAGGGTATGTATATAAATAACGCCGACAAAGTGCTGAAATAAAATTTTGAAAAATATTTTTTTTATGGTAGCTCCCCTACATGAGACGTGGGGATGAATTTTTTTTCGTCGTCTACCCCATCGTGTGGGGTATCGTTATGTAGATCATTTAAAATGACTTAAGGGTTGCTAATACCATTTTTCGATTGAATGCTCCATTTACGAAATATTAAACTTTAAAGTGCCAATTTTTGTTCCATTAAAAGCTAAACTGCTGGCATGAAAAATCTGGAAAAATTCGTGATAATAGTGCATTTCATGAACTTTAAAGGAAAACTATAGCGAATAAGATAACTTTATTAGTGTAGTAGTAATAGTCGTTAAACTTGGGTGTTGGATAATTTTGTACCAAATACAAAATCCTTAGAATAAATCCTTTAAAGTGACAAAGAACCTAGACGAAGTACCTAGTTGCTTGTTTATAACAGGTAAAGACTTGCATTGAATAACGTGCTAATACGGAACCCTTCACTGCGCGTGGCCCGACACGCACTTGGCTGGTTATTTTTATTTAGATAAGTATTTCGTTTTAATTCAAGATTATGTTAAACGCATTATTAGTCCATTCAAAAGTGATATTTGGGGTTGCATTTGTCAGAGAAAGCAATTTTATTTTTTAGATGTTAAACCCCATGCTCTGATATCTTTTTTGTTGAAAAATGGCTAGAAAAATTATATGGAGCAAAAGAAAATTTTGTCGTATTCGGTTATAACATTTTTTATTTTTGATGTTACGACTAAAAGTTACAGAACTAATTAATGTCTAAGAGAATTCAATTTGTAACAAAAAATGTTTTACATATTTTCTGTGTTGTCAGTTCAGTTTGCAAAATAAACCATCTGCAGCCCTTTATCCAAGATAGCGGCCGCGGGACAAGCGTTGCGACCCCACAAATTCGGATTCAACCTCGCACTTACCTTACCTTTATATCTAAAAAATAAAATAGCGTCTAATGACAAATGCAAGCTTCAAAAAATGTAACATTTCAATGGACTATTATTAACAAAAATCTGTAATGAACAAATGAATATCTCTCAATCTAAAACAAATAAAAATGCGGTAAGGATGTGAAAGTGAAACGACAAATCAACACACACAAAAACACTAACTATCCTGCAGGAGCAAAATGTTAATCTTTATATTAGTGAAACTTTTTATAATATTGTGTATTACAACATTTTGCTCTTACAAAGATAATGACCGCAAATTCGGAATCAGGAGAAGAATGTAAATAAGCCATCATGAATCAAAAATATTGAGTCTAGAACTTCAAATAGCGGTTACCTACAATACAATACAATACAATACAATAACTCTTTATTTGCACACCAAGAAAATATAACAGATAGAAACAGACACAAATTATAAGAATGAGTACAAAAGGCGGTCTTATCGCTAAAAGCGATTTCTTCCAGACAACCGGGTATGGAGAGGAATAGAAAATAGATTTTCATAGGTAGGTGGTGTTGCAAAAATTTGAAATTAAAAATATTAAATATAGAAAAAAAGAAAACAAAAAATAGTATGGAAATAAAACAAAGTATTAAGCTATTATATAAGTTATACATATACATACACATATCATATACATATATACTCACATACACCCAAATATATACACAGATACACAATATATATATATATATATATATATATATATATATATATATATATATATATATATCATACGATAATTATATCTTATATATATACATACATACGAATATGACATATCTATTCAATATTTTTAACTGAAACCTGGTACAGCTGCGAAATGTAATAATTGTACAGTTTAGATTTGAAGCTCAATAGTGACTGTGCTCCTCTGATTGAGCTGGGTAACCCATTCCATAAGCAAATAGACTGCACTATAAAAGACCTATCAAAGAAAATACTGCTGTGTGTTGGTACACTCAGCAATAATCCTTCAGCAGACCTACCTACAATTTAACCTTCGCACGATTAAGTTAGCACCGTAACATAAACGTTATAACTGCTATCGCATGTTTACCATTATAAAGAAATCAGCCATGTTTAAATACAAGTTTTTACCATTGAAGTAGGAAATACATGGAGGCGCCGTGATACATTTGCATCTATGGAAATAACTTCAAAAAGGTGCATACTTAAACCTCATAATGTCACATAAAATGGCTGCCATTGCTAGGGTTGTGTCAATCAAGATCTTTAATGGATCTTCAATAGCAACCATTTTATGTGACATGAGTTTTATGCACATTTTTTGTAGGTATTTCCAGTCCATATATATAGTTTAATGGTTTTTACTAGCAATAATAAATCAAATGTAATCTAAATTAATGACACAGAATGAGGCATTTCTTAAAATAAAAGACCATGTTAGTTCTTGGAGCCTCAACAGATGGCTTTCAAAATGAACGCAAATGTCTGACATTGTAAATCTGACAAACGTGTTTTTCTTTTAATTATTTTTCGACGGATGTCTATACCGCTTTCATTCCATAATTTTCTAACATTTGTGATTATCAACAACCTATTTTCTCTAAAAAAATATATATAAAAAAATCATAGATATAGCGAATGTAGTGGAACATTCTTTTTATGAAAACGGCTCATTAAATATGATTTACTAAATAAATGAATTAAATTGAAATGAATGCATTGAATGTTATTTCATATGAAAATGATTCCGAATTAGCAGTGAAACGTCCACAAAAGCAAGCGATGCCATTCTCACCGTAGAATTGTCCTGTGCGTTCGGCCGGCTCATTTCAGCCCTGTTCTGTACGTACACACACAAGTTAGTGGCACACATTGTGCGTTAGTGTCTACGTGTGATTTAAATATATACCTTATGCTAGGAGGGTATTGAGACTATAATAATGTAAAATGCTCGCTGCCTGCGGTGTCCAGGCGCGGGTAGGGGCGGATGCATTGGTACGTCACTTATCGATAGCCACTTTTATTTCATAAGACAGTGGTGCGTCACTAAGCCTTCCATAAGGGTTGGTCGTAAGTGCGACAGAGAGCGCGATAGATGACGTCCTGTTTCCAAATTTTATTGCCTGGCGGGCCAGGCAGCGACTATTTGACATTACTATGGTTTTTTATTTTTAAAATAAACAGACACTAATTAGTGTCTATGTGTGATTTAAATGTATACACCTTATGCTAAGAGGGTATTGAGACTATAGTAATGTAAAACGCTCGCTGCCTGCGGTGTCAAGTGCGGTCACTAGGGACTGACGCACTTATCACGTACGCATTGGTACGTCCCTTATCGATACTCGATATCGATACTCACTTGTCTTTCTACTTCTTCACAAAGTATTAATATCGACACGACCAGTGGTGAGTCACTAAGCCATCCATAAGGTTCGTAAGTGCGACAGAGAGCGCAATAGGTGGCGTCCTGTTTCCACATTTTATTGCCTGGCGGCCCAGGCAGCAACTATTTGACATTACTATGGTTTTCTATTTTTAAAATAAACAAACACTAATGCCTTTATTGCGCTAAAGAATCGCCTTAGAGCCTCAAAATATACAACACCAGGGCCGGTAGTCTCTACATGAATAGCGATGAATTTCGACCGATAATCGTCGATAAGAAAAGAGATGTAGATAACAACTGTCTAACTGTATCTCATTCTAGCAGACGTTTGCGATGACAAGACGCATCGCTATCAATGTAGAGACTTCTACCCCAGGAATCAAAATCTTAAAATGTAGTTAAATATTAGGCTCTCTAGCCTGTCTGTGTCTTCTTTTAGTTATTTAGTTAATCTTTGGCGATTCATATGTTTGGTGCAAACGGGCATTAGGCGTAAGCCGGACAGAAATGACGTAAGACTTCAGACGTAGGACCAATACATTTAGTTGATATTTAATTTCAACTTTAAACATTACTTAAAAATATGTAGCATATTTCAAACTATGGTGGTTTTGTGTAGGTGTTAAAATGTCGAACCATAAAGCAGACTTCACAAAAATGAAATAATGAAGTGTTAGCGTGTAAAGTTCTTTTAAAATTGCTTTACCTAGTTTACTTAAACATATAAGGGATTTGTTAAAGTGGATACGACACCGCCATCTTTCAAGAAATATCATATTTTAAACTAAATTTAACAAGACAATTTACATAGGAAAAGTCTGGCTTTACTTAAAATTTGTTAGTAAGGTTTCGAAAACTTCTAAAATAACCGATAACGATATTATACCGTATGAACAATGAGGAATTTTAATAATAAATATAAAATAAGAACAACTCAGTCCGTCACTGTTACATCATATTTGACAGAGTAACATATTTCTAGAGTAAAAATGTTCAGTACTCTGCCATTAGCAAATAGGAATTTTATATAACCGTGCTTGATTTTAGTATTACGAAGTATTACAATTTAATATACGTAGGAATTAGTTCTACATAATATATCACTGCAACTACCTAAAACGCGGTGACAGTGACAGATTAAGTCATTATTTTTGTTTTTAAAACACTTCATTTGAAATTCTTCATTCAAGATATCTATCCTCTTTATGTGTTCATATGCGACGGTAACCATATCCCATCAGGTAGGTTCTCCTTGTTTCTACCCTCTATCGTTGACAGCAAGAAGATTATACTCAACAGAGGTTGCATGTAGAATAAACTCTAGAAGACTAAAAATTTGACCTTGAAACATGTTTTTGCTCTTTTCTTCATGAATATAACAGATTGATCATACAGTATGTGTGAGCGGGATAGAAACAAATCCGGGGTGAATTAATTTGTCATAACAGCAATGTTCTACCTTGCAAAGTCTATTCAGGGTGAAACTTTTTTTATTAATAGTATTCAAACATTTATAATAAAAAAAGTTAACTTACCATAAGTTCTCTAGGGTTGAACATATCCGCGGCGTGTTTGTTGAGTGCTGCAAGAGCGGCGTTTGGTGGGTATCCGAGAGATACAGGCTTGTTCGCTTCCGCTTCTGCCGCCGCATGTTTACGAGAATTGTATATCGCTTTTAATGCCTGGAAGATAAGGTTTAATGTTGTTTACAAAGTGTAAGCCTCCTTATATACATATATACACAACAAACAATAATACAACGATATTCACACAAACTTTCGCTTTTATAATTAAAGGTGAAAGTTTGTGTGTGTATGTAAGTATGTTTGTTACTTCTTCACGCTAAAACTACTCAACCGATTGAGCTGGAATTCGGTATGTGGATAGCCTAGACCATGAAATAACACATAAAAGAATTTTCCAAATCGGTCCAGGCGTCTTTGAGTAATCAGGAAACATACGTAAAGATTAAAATTGTATGTACATCGATTACTCGAAGATGCCTGAACCGAATTGGAAAATTCTTTTTTTGTTTCAAAAAGTACCCTTCCCAGGTGGTTCCCAAATTTTAACGAAATCGGTCGAGCGCTTTTTATTATATCAACATTTGTATTACGAAGCACTTATATACCTCGATGACATGCTACTTACTGCTCGCAATTTTAACTAGCGCGACATTTGAAGTCGGTTCTTTTAGTTTTTTAAACGATCTTAAATTATTTATCTAGTGTCGTGGATAGAGTATTAAATGGATTTGGCATTTAAATAACAATAATAATATGAGAAGGATAAAACTATACATTCACTAGTATGAGAGAGCGAGATGAACAACAATGTTTTATCCTTCTCTGCGTAAGCGATTTTACAAACTGGCTCCAGCACTGGCACCAAGTTCTAGTGCACCGCTGTACATGACAGCGGGTGAGAGCCAATTCTCACCCGCTGTCATGTATGACCCGACCAAATTACGTTGTTCATTTTATCTTATAGCTGGCATAATCTATCACGTGTTCATAATTTTAGTCGGGTTATATCTCTATAGCTATTACATTCGCATACGCTAATATTCTCTACATATATATATACTTTCTCTATGTCTAGTGTATATGTACCGACCTGCGGCGTACAATGTTTGTCAGTGAGATGGTTCAACAAGGCGAATGTGCGGCGCGGCACGCGGTCGCAGTCCAGCCATAGACACGGAGCTTCTCCCGCGGCGCCGCCCGGGCAGTGCGTGCGAGCCGCGTGCGTGAACACTTCCGCTGCGCTTGTGAATGTTCTGTGGAACACAGGATTCGTTATTTAAAAACATTGTGATGGAGTTTTGGCGGGAATATTATGTTTCTTTGAAGTGTTTCACAATTTATATTTTTGTAAATCGCCACCAATGCATAATTGGGTTAACAAAATGCAATCCACTAATTTCGTCGTAACGATACTTCGCACCGTGGCTTAATTGGCAAAGCACTGGAACATGTCATTCCGGAGGTTGCGGGTTCAAGTCCCGTCGGTACGATGAAATTTTGGCGGGAACATGAAAAAATACGTGTGCTTGTATTGTATTTTTTCCTAAAACTTGTGTTCTTACGCGAGTTCATGTGTAATACATATACAATATACATAGGTAAGCGTGCTACTTCGTCGACCGCATCGTCACTTAACATCAGGTGAGATAGTGGTCAAACGCTTGCCTATACAGCATAAAAAAAAACATTATTAACCATTAAGTGGATGTTTAAGATTACCGCTCAGTGGCATGCCATAGGAGAGGCCTATGTCCAACAGTTGACGAATACTGGCTGTTAATGATGATGGTGAACCATTAAGTGTCGGTGAATGAGTGCATGTGTAGGGAAACAGAACAATATTATGTTTCTTTGAAGTGTCTCACACTTTATATTTTTGTAAATTGTTAAACACAATCCAAAATTTCATCGTACCGACGGGACTTGAACCCGCAACCTCCGGAATAACATGTTCCGGTGCTTTGCCAATTAAGCCACGGTGCGAAGTATCGTTACGACGAAATTAGAATTAACGGATTGATAATATTCTTTCCTACACGAGTTTTTTACATCCTTTTCATGCGTATGTTATAGGTGTGCCTATATGAGAAAACAGGCCTTTAAAATACATCGCTAATAATATGTTTCATCTACAATTTTGTAACGAGATAATATTATTTTGTCGTGACCATTCTAGTCAGCCCGAAAATAATATATCTGCTGTAAGTTGGTGAGGAAAAGGGTACCCTGCAGATTCCAGGAGATGTCCTAGCATTCGGTAATAGTTCCCATGTTTTTTTTTAAATCATTTCATCATAATCAGCCAGTGTCAGTCCACTGCTGGACGTAGGCCTCTCCCAAGATTCGCCACTGAGACCGATCTTCCGCTCATTAAGAGGGATATGCCCTAATCACCACGCTGGGCAGGCGGGTTGGCGATCGCAGGACGTAGCTCCTCGCACCGGTGATGCTGCTGCCCGTCAACGGTCTGTAGTATTTAGATACGTCGTAGTGAAATGGTTATACCGCCATTTGTCGGTCACGGGACCACGGGCAGGTGAGGTTGGCTGGGAGCACTGTGATGGAATTTGTGCTTCCTTGCACATTAAATGCAGGATTTCAAATTGGGAATTGATAAAACTGTGAATGTTGCTCTCATAGCCTCATCAACTAGAAAAAGGTGATGTTCTTCAAACGGCTGAACAGATTGTCTACAAATACTACAAACAAAATCTGTCCATTCGTTTGAGAGGTACGATTCTACGATCTATTCTAATCTATCATCATCATCATAATCAGGTGTCATTCCACTGCTGGACGTAGACCTGTCCCAAGACACGCCACGAAGCCCGATCTTCGGCTCTACTTTTCCAGTCACTACCTACTGCTTTGCGTATATCGTCACTTCGCCAGGGCCGGTAGTCTCTACAATGTAGAGTCTACATGCATAGCGATGAATTTCGAGCGATAATCGTCGATACGAAAAGAGATGCAATAACAACTGTCTAGCTGCATCTCATTCTAGCAGAAGTTTGCGATGACAAGACGCATCGCTATCAATGTAGACTTCCACCCCTGGTCACAGGACATCCAACGCTACGTTTGCCGATTCGCGGTCTCCATTCTAATCTATACTTACTTGTTACACCCTCTCCAATGACACATCCAGGGGGTGTCTTCTAGTGTCGTGGTCGGTTGGGGCGGGGGCGGAGTGGCAGACGGGCCGGGTTTGATCACAGTTGGCAGGGGCGATGGTGAAGGTACTGGTTTTTGCTGAAACATCGTTGATTTAATAAGCCTAAATTATTGTTTTTTTCAAGACTTAATTTAAATTAGGTCTTGAAAAAAACAATAATTTAAGACCGTATGCAAATCGAAAAAAAAAACTGGCCAAGTACAAGTCGGACTCGCACTCGCAGGGATCCGTAACACAGTAGAGTATTTTGTAACTACAATCTTCGCCAGCAAAAATTAACTTTGTTTTTTATACAAACACTATGAAAAACAAAGTTATATTTGCAATTGCTATATCTCAAAAACTACTGACTATGTCTCGTTCAAACCAATTGTCGTTAAAAGTTTTTAAGGAGATCTACAGCATATAGACAACCCGCACGTATAGGTTTTAAAACCTTTTTAGTTTCAGTTCAGTTCCTGGATCAGGGGCCAGATGTAGAAGGCGGTACTCGTTGCAAAGTTTTACAGTTTTGACAAAGAAAGTTTTATATATTAAAGTTTTAATGAATGAAATGAATGAACATATAACTTACCTCTACAACAGGTTGATTGACGACGGTTTCTTTGTCACCAATTTTAGTGTTTCCGACCATGATTGGTTGTCGCGTTATCACTTGTCTAATCATAGATTGTTGAGGTTTCTGTCAAGTATAATATATTTACTTTTAATGGCAGGTGGTGTAAGTGTGAGAACGGTCGGCTTTGATGCCAGAGGTACCGAGTTCAATCCCCGCCGTGCACTACTAGATTTTTCTATCGAAAAATGTATGTGCGCTTTTAACAGTGGCCCTCCGGTGAAGGAAAACATCGTTAAGAAACCAACAACCCCCGCGTGGTGGAAGGACACTATCTAGTGTCCCCCTGGCTACCACCCTCAAGTTAGAAAATCTGTCGCCAAAACATTCTAATGTGTTCCGGCAGCTATCCTTGAGAGCCAGTTCCCATTCTAAGTTTAGCGTGCTTACCATCTTCGACTGCATCATCACTTACCAACATGTAAGATAGTGGTCAAACGCTAGCCTATAAGATATATAAAAAATAAATTGCATGGTGATTCGGCATTGTCTAGTTCCCACCTGGCTAGCTTTTCAACTCCCCTCGTTGGTAAATATGTCGCCAAACATGTAATATGTTCCGACATCTGTCCTTGAGAGCCAGTTCCTATTCTAGACAATCCTTTAAAATATTGTAATATACCATTGTTTTAGAGATATTTTTTTCTTTGTGAGATAAAGGTGAAACGTTAATATATCCAACTAAAATTATAAATACGAAAGTCTGTAAGGATGGATGGATGCATTTGAAGATTAAAGTTTGTTACTCTGAAATGTAATTATTCTATCGGCCAATTTATACAATATCTTTATATATTGTAGCTTATGTTATTCGTTGTTTATTTTCTAAGTTATAATGTCAATATTAATTTCAAGTATGACACCAAATTTGTTCGTATTTTATGGTGTTTGTCTGATTAGGTAAAAGTAAAAACAAAAAACTTAGCATGTTATACATATTTATTTAGAAACAGAATATTAATTATTATTTTTTTTGTTTTGTATTGTAATAAGTATATGTTAATTTGCTCATTTAAATGTAACCTCGTAGTATTGTATTCTCTTTGTAACCGCGAGAAGGAGTCGTGTCTGGGAATCAGATTTTCTTGTCCAGGCACTGACACACCCTCTAAATACCTGCATTATCTACTAATGTATTGCATAGTTGTAAGTTTATTAGTGTTTACGGATGCATTTTATTACCAATTAAATTATTGGTTGATTGATTGATATGTGTTATTGTGTGACGACATTGTAAAGTTTCATAAAAACCTACTTTTTGCGAAGAGTTACAAACATCCATCCTTCCATCTTTATATACATCCATCCTTACAAACTTTCACATTTATAATATTACTATAAAAATATTATATATTGGTTTAAGTGACCCCCTATGCGTTCGCTAGCACTGTGAGTATAAAAGCATTGTTGGGGAATATCGGTGTTAATCTAAACTATACTATACAGAGGAAACATTTCATTTTTTGTTGTTGTCGATTTCAACTCTCAAACTATTGGACCGATTTAAAACATTCTTTCACTAACGGAAAACTACATTCTCAGCGAGTAACATAAGCTATATTTTATGCCCGTATTCTCACGGGAACAGGAACTACGCGGGTGAACCGCGTGGCGCAACTAGTCACCAATACTCACGCTTGCAGCTTTGGCCTCCTGCCTCTGGGATTGTACTACTCGATGTGCCGCAGTTTTGATGGGAGCATTCATTATAATCTGCTGGTTGTTCGATACTATGATCTGAGGACTGCTGGAAGATGTGCTAATTAAAGCCGGGGGGTTCTTCTGGGTTACAACGATCTGTGAAAATAAGGATAAAAACTTATAAAAATACCGAGTTTTAGTTTTGATGCCCCACGAGCCCATGAGTAATTTTGTATTGACTGTTTTTTGATCCGTATCATCCGTAACTAAACCGAGAAGAAATCTAGTTTATCAAATGCCGACTGACTGATATCTGTACGTCACGACCGTCACGTCACTAAAAAGTCACCGTCTAGAAAATTTAATAATAATGAAGATAGTTTAAAAACTAAAACCACCGACTCCCATGCCCTGCAGTCAGTTTCAGTAGCAAGTTTGAGACGTTTATAGTCATGTCTCTGGAGATACTTATCAGATCTTGAGAAAATTGGGCAATGGGGCCACGTCGGAAACGTACCCTACCGATTAAAACAATAATTATTCGAATCGGCTCACAATTTACAAAGAAATCGCGTAACATATATACAAAAAAAAACAGACGAATTGAGAACCTCCTTCTTTTTGGAAGTCGGTTGAAAATATGCACAAATATGCATAAATGTTTCTTATATGACGTAAGTGAATTTAGAACCAATTTTTAGAAAATTCTCCCCGTAATAGGGTAAAATAGAGAGTGAACATTTGTAAAAACTTTATATTTCAATGGTTTAACTTGAAACTGTGTAAAAAGATAAAAAAAGAAAAAATCTATGTTTCAGTTCTTTACTTGAAACTTTGTGTAAATAGTATGTTTAATTTCGGGCAGTTTAAGGGTAAAACCAAAAAAAACGCGCGCGGAGCCGCGGTTCGAAAACTAACTTACTAAATCAAATCAAATCAAAATTAATTTATTTCAGGTTCTGTACACCCACAAACACAATTTAAAACACATTTCAATTCATGTACAGTAAGCATAAAAATATTCAATTACATTCCATTAAATTTTACAATGTCAATGTCAGTTTTATAATGTCAATATAATATATAATACAATAATATATATGTCCAAAAATTCATAAAATAAAATATAATATTAAATAAAAAATATATATATAAAATAATAAAAAATGATAATACTGCATAACTCATTTTAAGATATAGTGATCAAACTATATGTAAATAAGATATGTAAAAAAATATGTACAAAGACATACCTGTTGTGGTTGATTGACGATTTGCGCTTTATGTGGTTGTGGTTGCGACGTTATAATAGGCTGCTGACTGGTTGTTATTTGAGGCGCGCTCTGTAAATATAACAATTCATTTTAAAATTTATTAAAATGGTCAACTTCTGAGGTCCTACCACAAGCTCTAAAACATTAAAGTCTTCTATGCCTGAGTCGGATACTGCTATCTAAACTAATAAATGAAATTTAAATGGGACACCCTGGGAAGTATACCCTTCCAAGACTAAATTTCGACAGCACTAAAATTCTTGTCAATCTTACTTTTATACAGGATGTTCGGTAGATGAACCGACAATTTTTTTTGGAGGTTTGGGGGGGTCATGCGCAAATTTTCCCCGGTAGACCCAAAGTCCTAAGTCACGGTGTTTTAGATATGATTTATTTCTGTTTTTTTAAATCACCCAAAATATTGCCATTAAATCGTGCTAACTTTATTGTTTGTGGTTGTAATACGACGAATAAACCTGTGCTGTATTCTGCAATGTGTCCGTATTCTAAATAAATAATTAACACGTTTCCTTATAAACAAAATAATTTCGAAAAAAAATTGAGCTTTCAAAGTCGTTAATCTGTTGGACAGTTTGTAAAAAGTGACAACTTCTTAATTTAATTTTGATTTTGGGCGATTTAAAAAACAACAAAAAGACATATATAACACATACACATATACACTTAGGAGTTCGGGGTCTTCCGGGGAAAACTTGCGCATGCCCCCCAACCCCCAAAAAATTTGTCGGTTCATCCACCAAACAGCCTGTATAAAAGTAAGATTGACAAGAATTTTAGGGCTGTCGAAATTTAGTCTTGAAAGGGTATACTTCCCAGGTTATCCCATTTAAATTTCATCGAGATTATATGATTATCTCCAGAGATATGGAGATAAACACCCCAAACTTAGTACTGAAAATGACTAGCTCGGCATATAAAGTCGGTTCTTTTAGTTTGTTAAACGATCTAAAATTATAACCTATTAAATCAGAGTAGAAAGTTACAATATCGATGGACAGCGTACCTAACCAATATTTGACTGCTGATAGAAGCTAATTTTGTCTCAGACATTAATTGAATTTTGGAATGACCAAAATACTTACACATATTAATATAACATAATTCAACCATTTTTGAGCAGTTAAACCCTCAAAAAAGCGCAATAAGTACTGAGTCTTCTGCCAACCTATAACCCAACGCAACCAAAGATAACAAAAATAAAATTCCACCCCACATTCCAGGTTCCATAAGCTTTTAGATAAATAAAATAATAATTATCAAAATATTAATATATAACACGAATGCGACTGCTAGTCAACATTGCAAATCAGCAAAGCATAAAATATTTTAAACAAAAAATAATAATTTTAGATACTCTTATGTCTATAAGCAAACAGTTATTTATTTTTTACAACGTAGGACCATTATGTTGGTGTAAATTCTCACACTACGTCTCATCATGCGATACAAAACCAACACTAAACCACGGAATAATGAATAATACAAGTACAGAAGATTCACTGCACCCTGATAGCGAAAATGCGAGACTAAGGCCCAGCTTCACCTGTTCCTGACAGCCCTATTAAGAACTTATCTGACAGATTTTGTCAGATAAGTTCTGTCAGGAACAGGTGCAACTGGCCCTAATCCTAGTTACAACAACAGTAACGTTCAAAATACGCTACACGCCTCGGATGCGACCTTGAATTTTCGTCGCAGAATAAACTAATAGTAACTTGGAATCCCGTGTTGCGCACCGTAAAATGCATCGAAGTCTGCGCTTCGGGAGTCTGCATCACTCGGTCAGCTCGCGGGCCGACAGTTGTCTCTTACTTGCTGTAGGGTTGAGTGTTGTGAGAAAACAGATTGAATAGTAAAGAAAAGGCGCGCGTCCGATCGAGAGCGTGCGTGACACTACTGAGTGAACTTGCAGCCCATGGGCTGCCGCGTATGTACTTATATTTCATAGCTACAGCGCGGAGTGCAACAGGCCTGACTAAACTTAGTATGACAGCTCTAAAATTAGTGCCATCCCTTTTCTTACCTCAAAAGTGAACAATAGCTTGGAAGCTGTCACTTAGTCAAGATTTGATTAAATTTGATTTAGACCGGTCAAAAGAATACCAAAATAAAATCATCAGCAGCGTATGAAAGTATGGTAAGGCCGTAAAATTGGCCTCATTGTATTTACCTCCAGCGTACAGTAAATAATAAAATTTGACATATACCTATAGTTTTTCTATTTTCTTAGCTTTGTATATTAGTTTTTCTAGTAGGCTAACTATACAAACATTCGCAAAACTTATAATTATTAATTATTTTTCATAAAAATAGCATGTGATCACAACATTTTCAACACAAAATAAAATATTACTAACTCGCCCTGGGGCCTTACTTAGGGCCTTGGGAAGAACAAAGTCGTAAATATGTATTGATTGTAAAGTGTGCAAAGATTGTAAATATGATCTTTAATCACTTCACCCTGGTCACCATAAAGAAACAGACAGCGTTTTGTCTGTTTCACCTATGGTAATCACATCGACAGAGATTGTACTGCTATTATGTCAAGTGTGAGTGGGATAGAATACATACCGAAGTGAATGAGTTTATCTTTTTAGTGTTGAGTAGGCAATCTCCAGCCAGGAGGTGTCTAACCTTCTTGCAAGAACCCAATTTTATTTGAACGCAAATAAAAGCTACCGCAAAACAAAATAAGTATACATTGACTACGTAAAGGTCAAAGCCCATTATTACCGCACCGTTCCCGCAAAGCAGAAAAATGACAATGGATGGGCTTAAGCTCGAACTCATAAGTCTTAAAGACGCGGATTTATTAAGTAGGGTAAAAGGACCAAGTTTTGGCACTAGGGCAATTAATCGTACCTGAGCTTTAAAATAGTAAGTGCATGATTTTTGCGTTTCCAAATATTTAAAAAAATGCAGGAATTAATTTAACGTAGGTATATGGTAGTATATTAGCAGGGGTTGGAAACAAAGAGCTAAAGATCGAGCTCAGTGGCGTGCCATAGGACAGGCCTATGTCCAACAATGGACAATTACTGGACGTTAATGATGATGATACTGCTGTAGTTACACCCCAAACAAGCCACTACTAGCTAAAGCTCACGTTTGATTTGATATCTTTCTGATGTGCAGTAGCAGTGCAATGAAAATAGGTCTTAATTCTACTAGATCTACACATCTCACTATATGACGCTACAATCAGACATGGGCAAGGCTCACCGAAGCAATTGCCTGTGACGTCACGACGGTCTGTTGTGGAGACATTATGACGCGCTGCGCAGATTGAATTATTCCAGAGTTCTGTACGGGAAAACCTTTTTGTCAATACATGAAGGATGCATACGAGACGGTCAAAATTCAATACGTATACATTTAAAAGTATTTTTAGTAGCCACTTATCATCATTGTTTCAATTCAATACACAAGAAGATACGAACATTTCCTGAAATAATTAATCAAATCTAAAAGGTTGTAAAGCTCATTAAACACTTTCGCTAAACAAAACTCGAAATTATTGCACATTGAAAATAAATTGATCTGTTTTGACTATGACAGATCAATTTAAATATATTGGTGAGTCCAACTAGAGAGTTTATTGATGTTGTTATTTAATCGATATCATATATCAGTACAAGCAAGAAGCTCGCCAAGGAATGCGATAAAGCAGTCTTAAAAAGAGACTTTTTGAGGCAGACTTTCTTAGCCTTCACGTGATTTTCAGTTGTTCTTTGAGCTATATTCAGTTGTTATTTGTGGACAAGTAAAAATGGACGATTCATTATTACGCCAAATAAATTGGGATATGGACAAGCAAATGAAATTACGCTGCAGATTGTATTTAAATACTATTTTCAATGTTACTAGCTGACATTTGGAAGTTAAGCAGTATTCACGAATTTAAAATACTTTCATCAATGTTTACAGCATGCATGTTCCATCACTGCACAAGATTTTGAGATATCTATCGCTGTACACATTTAATCTTACGGAACCAACTTTCAAGTTAAATTTATTACAACTTAAAAAAGCTAACTTGCAGTGCTTTTTTGCTCCTTTAACCTCTGTAATAAGGTGTATTATGTCTCGTATATAAAGTTCCGCTCACCGATAAGGCCTGTGATGAGCTTACAATCGTAGGTTGGGACATTATCACACGTTGCGCCGATTGAATCATCCCGGTGTTCTGTTTGGGAAAATGCACTCTATACTTCACGAAATAACGTTCATAATACAAATTCTAAGGCCATACAAATTTGCTGATGTCAAAATACTCGTCCATGCAAAATTGTCCTTATTAGTAAATGCACAATAGATTTTGAGATATTCAAAAGCTTGTCAGTTTTTAAAGTTTCCTATGTGTAGGCGAGATTAGTCGAAATTTTGAATTTCATGTACTTATTAAATGTGTTGCTCGTACTCTATGGTACCCCGAAAATATCAAAAATATTAACATATTAATTTGGATATGGACAAGCATAGCATATAGATAGTTTAGTGAGTTAGTGAGTACGGAAACCATAAAACCCACTGCAATTTAATATAAATTGTTTTTTAAATATAAATATAATAAATTGTTCATCAACAATTTAATCAGCACGTGTCAATGAAAGGCGTATGAGTCTGTAATTCGAACCTCAAAATCATACGCTGATTAAACATTTTAATTTACACATTTCTGAAATTTCAAGACAAACTACTCAATAGCGGTATTTTAGTTATTGTGCATTTAATAATAAGGATAAGGTTAAAAAGCCTCACCGATGTTGGTTGAGAGGCGCTTACTAGTGTTCCTTGTTGAGACATTATTACTCGCTGCGTAGACTGAATGATCCCGGTATTCTGTACAGCGGAAAATGTACTTTATACATTGACTATAAAGACTGCAAATGTTTGGTCTATAAGTGAACCAATTAATGTGAAAACAAAATGGCAAAGCATCTATCTCTTTTCAACTAGTCCATGCTAAAAAGAGACTGCTATAGTCTCAGCAGGTGACCATTGTGGCCTGCGTCATCATCATAACTTGGCCTGATTGTATCATGCCAGGACTTAGTTTATTATTACGTTTTAAAAGGTTAAAACAGTGTCGAAAGGCAGGCACCAGTAAAGCCGCGATTATACTTGATCACAAGCGCTAATGCGCTTGCCTAAGGACAAACGAACAAATTAAGCGGGGTAGAGTACAATCTTATTCCGAAAATCTTGCCCAACTTCATTACTTTATGTTTTTTTTTTAATATCCATAGGCTAGTGTTTGATAAAATAAATATATTTAGTTCGGCTCGAATATATCTTAAAATTCCGAGAGGATCTAACCTATTTCCAGGGAATACAAGCTTTCGGCAAAAAAAAAAGTTGAGCAAGCCAAAGAAAATAATGAAGTTAAATAACAAATAATCAAAATCAAAAATGTTTCATCAGAACTTTGCGAGGCAGCTAAGTGGTGAGCGTGAAAATAATCCACCAATAACATTTATAATATTATATTATAATTGATTTTGCTTTCCTTGCTCAAATGAAACCTCACCAGTACTTCGGGTATTATATTTCGATCGATTATTAAACCTGCTAATTCTGAAGTCGATAGGCTGAGTAACTAATTTTACTATTAGGTAGGCCGCCAGCTTATTTTCTATTCTTTAATATTAATATAGTGATGCAAATGGTGGATTCTCCTTGCTGACTGCTTAGCTACATTGCACGTCACTAAAAGTGGCAATGAAGTATTAATGCTATGCAATGGTTCGTCATAATTTATAATACCTAACTGCATTATTACATTAAATGCATTATCAATAAATAAAACGAATTGGTACTATTTGAGCTAAAGCTTATAAAAACTAAAGCATTACTAGAATTTATACGAACACCAAACGAGTAACAAATTTTCACGTAGGTAACATCTACAACATCACTTAATTCTCTCTTTCTCACTACTGCCATGCTAGAAAGAGAGGAGGATATTTTCAAATGTCTCACCGATGCAGTCGGCTGAGAGGTACTGACTAAAGCAGGTGGCATAATAACTCGCTGCGCTGATTGTATCATTCCCGTATTCTGTACAGTAAAATACCTAGTTATGACATAGTGTACACACAGTACTAAAATAAATGTATGTTGTATTTTATATCTACAGATATAGCCAATTTTAATAACAGAGCATTCATTTTGCATTATTATCTAAAATAAATAATAAAAATGTTTATTCGAAAAAATTGGCATTAATATAAAAACTATATCAATGATCACCTGGTACTTAAACTAGGCTCTAAACCGTACGATAAGTACCAGGCCATATCGCGTATTATGAGATAAGTATTTTTGCCAATTTATCATTTCACAAATAAAAACTTCCTTTTTTTGTATTTGCAATTTAGTGGTGTATATTTTGCAATTTTATTCCGTATTATAACTCGATCGCCAGTCCGACACCTTATCCATTTATGGGCCAGCCAAATTATGCCAGTCAATTAATCCAGCCAAAATATAGGCGATTGCCGCCAAGTCGGCCAAGGCGGCAATAGCCCATAATTTGGCTCTAAACAAGATAATGTAAAATGAAATCCGATAATAGGCCAGTGTTTTTATTCATTTTTGGTGTTATATAATAACACCAAACATGAATAAAAACACTGGCGTTTGGTTTTGTGTAAAAATAACTGATTCATTTTAAGAAAGTAACTCGTCACTTTGTATTAGATAAGAATCTAAATACGAAACAAAACTCGTTTAATAATCCAAACTTGACATTCTGTACAATCCGCCATGTTCGGTTTTACTATGACGTCATTATACATAATAACCTATTACTCGCGCAATAACGTGAAGCTTCGAACAACACTTTAATTGTCAAAATACGACGAGTAGTACCAGTTAAGTTATGCGTGTATGTTTGTATGTTACGTATCATTCTTTCTTATGTTATGAGAGAACAGATTAACACATACAAAGCTTATATTATGTTTCTTTGAAGTGTTACACAGTTTATATTTTGGTAAATTGTTAAACATAATCCAAAATTCCCGTCCCGTCGGTACAATGAAATTTTGGATTGTGTTTAACAATTTATATACAAAGCTTGTCAAAAACATCTATGTATAAATTATAACGTGAAGCGAGAACTTCAGATCTTTTTTTAAGAATATTGCCCGCACGGAGGTGTGAGATTAAGGGCCAGATTCACCCAGTTGCGGATAAAGTTTCAGATATTTAGCTGACAGATGACGCCATTTAAAACCTGTCAAATATCTGTCAAATAATTTTCTAATAGGCTTATCAGGAACCAGTAAAACTGGCCCTAAGCATAGTTAAGTTACGGAGAAGAAAAATAGAAAACTTAATACTTATATAAAACATTTTACGACAATGAGTCCGTGGGGTCGAGATGCGCGAGGTTTTGTAAAGGAGCTGTCCAGACGATTAATAGACGTCACTCGTGACCAATGAGCTGGCGCTTACCTCGGCCAACGGATTAGCCTAGCAATTCAACGAGGTAACGTCGCCAGCTTTTTGGGAACGTTACCGGCAGACAGCTGCGACCTAGGTTCGGTTTTTTATTTATAACATTTTACGTATTTGTATCAGTTTAAATAGTTTTTTATCTTAATTTAGTTTTAAGTTGTATATATATGTACTATTTGTAAATTTTACTCTACCTGATAAATATTTTCTTTTACGAATAAACTTCAAAAACAAATGAAACTTGATCGAATTTCGACCACTAGTTATTAATCAATACTAAGGGCCTGTTTCACCGTTTCTGATACATTTCCAGATTGTTATATATTATCTGACAGATAACGCCATATAAAAGTTGAATTTTATAAACAGATGAGTTAATTGCAATCAGGTAACGATAAAACCGGCCCTATTGTAAACATCATAAACAAAAACTACGATAAGTAACGAACAATGTACCATTGTTCGTTACTCTAGTTATTCTGATAATTTTAATAAATTAAAATAACAATATGTACACGAAATAGCGTAAAAAGCGTGTCCATTTTCTTGGTGATCAATATGAAAAACAAGAATAGTAGGTATATATGTAAGAAAGCATAAATCAATTCTTTTGCATTGAGTTTTATCTGCCTTAATTTGCATGAGCACATTATTTTTCGGCGTAGGGTAGATTCAATTCACGGTCACTGAATAATGAATAGTACAAGTACAGAAGATGGACTCCCTGATAGCAAAAATGCAAGATTAAACCTAGTTACAACGTCGGTAACGTTTAAAATAAGCTACACGCCTGGGATGCGACCTTGAATTTGCGTCACAGAATAAACTAATAGTAACTATTGCGCACCGTAAAATGCACCGTAAGTCCGCGCTGCGAGAGTCTGTACAACTCGGTAAGCTCGCGGGGCGTCGGCTCATCAGCTCTGTCTCTTACTGTAGTGTTGAGTGTTGTGAGAAAACAGATTGAATAGTAAAGTAAAGGCGCGCGTCCGATTGAGAACGCGCGTGACACTACTGACTGGTGACACTACTGACTGAAGTTACAGCCCACGGGCTGCCGCGTATGTACTTATATTTTCATAGCTACAGCGCGGAGTGCGCAGGCCTGACCCAGTAAACTATGAAGCTGTCCGCTTGTAGCTATGTCTGGCAATATCAAAGTCAAAGTCAAAGTCAAAGCATTTATTCAGTATATGGGCAAATAAAAAAATTGCACTTACACACGTCAAATTACATTAAACAGATATTATAGATATAACAGAAACATAACTTATTGCTTTGAATTTACAAAAAAAAACAAAGGTAAAAACAAAGGTATTGAGCCATTCAGCTTTCATCTAGACGTCGAACGTCACACATAAAATACATGTTTAATTCCCCTGATTAATGTAGGGTTGCCAACCGTACTATTACGTGCACCCGCAACCCAGTGCATGTTTCAGTACTTCAGACAATTTTTATCCAAAAAACTGTGAAATAATGAAACATATTAAATAAATAAAACGCACACTAATTGCAGTACAAATCATATTCCAAATGGAACTGATTGTCCGTCTATCAGCTGCATAATACCGTATATAATAACACAATAAGCACTTAAATAGGCAGAATGTATATTCTTACACGAAAAAAAAACAAAGGTTATCTACAACATTGTACAGCGAAGAACATATGTTAAATCAATCAAAGAAACCCTTGAATTATATAATTATAAAGCAGTATTAAGTAGATAAAAATTATATTATCATTAGGCATTCTCATCTAAGAACTAAAAAGTGATGGAATGATAAGTGAACGTTAGAAATTAGTGTTTGTATTAGTCACCCAACGCACTGTAATAAAGGGACACGAAAATCGTGTTCTCATTTAAAATTAAAATCAAAATGTATATAATTATGTTTAGCCGTATGTTGGTTTTGTATGCTGTTTTCACCGACTTCAAAAAGTAGGAGGTTCTCCGTTCAGCTGAATGTTTTTTTTATGTACGTTCACCGATTTATCTCTCGATTATGGACCAATTTTTTTTATTCGAAAGAGAACTCCTCTGATGTTCCAACTGTAAGTTTATCGAGATATCCAGAGATATAGAGATAAGCACCTCAAACTGGCTACTGAAAATAGCGCGGCATTTGAAGTCGGGGTTTGTTTTTAAAAGGTCTTTAATTATTTATTTTATGAGTTTTTAACACGAGTCTTATTTTACAAAATATTGATGATTATGATTAGGTACTAATTATTGTCTAATTAAAAAAAACTAACTTAATTATCACTAGTATTTTAGAATATTAAATAAAAGATCGCTTGCTAATAAATGTTAGGATAAATCAATTAATATATAATATAAACAATAATTTTAAAAGTCTATAATCCAATTTGAGTTATTTTTCATTCAAAAGATAACATAACTAAGCTAAACTTTTCTGAAACTAACTGAATTTTGCGTGCGTCTTGGTTATAATACAATAGTATATTACAACACGTGTATTATTACGAAGTTAGCACCCTCGCTGCGCCCAGGTGCTAACTTCGCGCCGTGTAATAATAGACAACTTAAGTCACGAGTATCGTATATTATTTTATAGCTGTCAGTGTGACATAAGCCCGCACTTTACGCTTGCTACGCTTTTCCGTCAAATAGAAGATTATTGGACGGCGTGCAGTTGGCTAAACGTCATGCAAATATTCGACCATTTAAGTCACGGCAAAGCGTGCGTAAAGTGCGGGTTTAGGTCACACTGTGCTATAAAGTATAATTATGTGCCTATAGTGCTTAGTTCTAATGCATACTAGAACATCCATCGCCTTCGTGAGTTCAATTTATTTTATTTATTTATAAGGTGCATATCACTTAATAACATTTACAAGTAAACTTGATTGATTCTATACATCAAATTTACATGCACACGTCATAGTGTTGGAACATATATAAAGCACGATTAATATTGGCTGCAACAACGATTCGGCGGAAACTTTTTAGTGCAAATTAGTTTAACATTACAACTCACGATACGTATCAAACCTAAATAGATACTGTTTAAAATCATATAAAAAAACGTTTTTTTGCAATAAATTAAATGTATGTCAAATGATTGAAAAATAATCCAAAAATCATAAAATTATTACAAGTGCGTCAGATATAAATGAGGTGGTGAACATTGCTATAATATGTGAGTATAAGCCAGGGGTAGCAATATCCTATGTAACCTGTATTATTTGCTGTTGTGTTATCGCCTCTGTAGCCTGCGCAATAAGGCTGTTTAACGTCGCCTCATCCAAACCGCCAGGATTGTTCACCTTAGCAAGTAAATTGTTCATTTTAAGAGAAGACTTATTATTAAATAATGTACGTTAGGATTGTTTTTTGGTTCACTAGTAGATCAAGTAATAGTTCATATAAACTGTTAATAATCTGGGCAAGTGCAATCCACGCTTTGGGAAGTTTCGAAACTATTTCAATTTGTCATTTATCAAGTTTCGAATGTCTTACTTAATTTATTTAGCAAATTGCAATCGTTTTAATTAGAAATTGATATTCAGACAAAGTAGTTAGTGGCTACTGAGATAACTTTACAATATGTTTCTGGATGTAATATTTACCCATTCTAATGACCTACTAGTAAATAATCACGACCTATAGGATCTGTATTTAATATTAAGGGCCAGTTTAACCAGTTTCTGATAAAGTTTTAGATAATTAGATAGTTAATTATCTGTCACATGACGCCACATAAAAGTAGTAAAAAAATCTAGCAGACAAGTAAAACACGGGAATTCACGTCAAGTGACTTACGCGATGTCGATATTGCAATCGAAAATTCTTTTTAGATCAATAATTTCAAAGTGAACGTAACTTTTTAAAATAAAACTATAAGGAACCGGTGAAACGGGCACTTAAAATAAATAGTAAATAACAATCAATTCACAACATTACTTCACGTAAAGTTAATGTTAAAGTTTTGTACTGATCTAATATTCATAGACAAATTATGGTTTCAATTCAGTCTTCCTTATGCTAGATATGTTATAATGACACGAGCACAAAAGTCAATTCACAATAACAAGACTGAAGCCTACGGAAATACTTTATCCAAACATCGAAATATCAAAAATATCATCTCTAAATATTGGCAAAAATGTCCAGATATTTGAAGTTATATTATACTTATACCTACTGGAAATAAAAGAAGGTTACAAACTTACCGTGAGAGTGAGAGGCCCACCTCCAGTCGGTCCTTGCACTATTATGATTGTCTTTTGCATCATATTACTGGGAATGTTCTGAGTAATGTAGCCTAGACCTCCTGTAAAAGAAAAATAAGTCTTTAGAAAGGAAATAAGGACCCCTTATAGGATTACTTAATTGTCCGTCTGTCAAGGCCCCTCTCAGGTACGCGTGGAGATATAAAGTTGAAACTTATAGATAGGGGCATTCCACGTAAAGCGGACAGGTCGGACAGGTAAAAAATTTCATGTTGCCGATTTTAGTATTGTTTTATTATGTTTCACCCATATGGTATGAACTTCCATGCAAATACAAAATATTTTTGAAAAATTGTCTCTGGTTCACGACTTACAGGATTTTGAAGTTATGACGATTTAGCGCGTCTGCGTTACTTCGAACCTCATTATTCAGTTTCAAACAGTTACGATTATATAAATAAAGCAATGCAATTTGTACTTCATTGAGCTTTTGTATTGCATTTTTGTTTTTTTTTTACGCTATGAGACGTGTCTATATTTTTTTAACTGGAATTTCACAGAGAAACACAATAATAGTGTAAAGATAACTTATACAAAGTTTCATTTTGGGCGTGGTATGGCGTTAACTGTTATAATAGTTTCAGAATAAAGTGGCTGTGACATAGGGACGGACAGATAGACAGACAGACAGACATGACGATTCTATAAGGATTCCGTTTATTATTCAATTCAGCTACGGAACCCTAAAAAAGTAACATACCTTGCGAGGAGCCTGGTGTGGCGATGATCTGCATCGGCTGTTGTACGAATTGCGGCTGCGACGAGATTGTTTTCTCTGCAAATAATGAATACAAGATTTATAAATAAGTACACCAGCTATGTATAAAAGTACGTGTACAAAGTATCATATGAGTTAATTCAAGTTGCCATACGTGTCATTTCTTTCGAATCCGTGCAGGCGTTTTCAGTGATCGAGATACAGACATTTAAATATGCAGACTACTGCATATTTAAATGTCTGTAACTCAAAATGTTTGTATCTCGAATGTTTGTATTAGTTTACAATATTTACAATATAAGCAGGATAATACATAAAAACAATAGCGGTCAAACGCTTGTCTAAACATACAAAAAAGCAGGATAATTTCGTTTAAACACGGTAAGATTATTTTCCAAGATGTTTCTTTTCCAAGTACCCTCTTGCGGGGTAAAAGTATCCTATTCTTTCTTCCACGCAAAAGCTTCTTTTTACCTTGAAGTATGATTTGTCCCGCTTGCGAAGCGATGATATTCTGCACGTCCATCGGTTGCACTTGTAGAATTGGTTGCTGTACTTGCATCGTCGGTTGTTGTACCTACAAGTCAACAGATGGCATTAGAATCGGTGAAGGTTTCTGATTTTTTTTTACGGATTTCTAAACGGGAGGACCTTTGTGAAATCGGTTAAAAAAAGTTATTCGTTTGTATGCATGCTTTTTTTTATGATACATTATTATTTCGCCAACGGCGAACCGATTTAAAAGTTTTTTTTATTGTATTGATATATTATTATGATATCTGTGGTGTTTTTTTCTTCTTTTTTTTGTTTCTTATAGGCTAGCGTTTGACCACTATCTCGTCTAGTCTCGTCTGACTCTCAAGGGCAGTGTGCTGCAGGAACACCCTAAGGTTACGGCGGCAGATTTTCTTCTTGATGATGACAGGTAAGGTTCTTTTTGGTACCAAGTCAGGCGGAATATCGTTGTAACATGCTCTTACCACCTGTGGAAATATTTACGTTAATAATTTTAAAATGCATTATTTTTTTAAATGCCTTTTGATTTATTTAGGCTTTGTAATATGCCTGTAGACTTAAATAAGCTGTTCTAGTGATTTATTTACTATTCTATTATAACACCATTGTATGTTTATTATTATTACCTATGGGAGCGTTCAAGTATTACGTAACGCAATTTCTCGTAAAACGTTACGATGCGTTACAGGGGCGAGAGGGGGTCTTTCTTACAACACGTTACGTAACATTATTTCTTTTTTTATATAAAAAATTAGGGAATTAAAACTCCCAAATTGGCAACCCTTTTCGTTTACGTTTTACGGGGAATCCCTCGATTGTATAAAACTATTAAAACTATACCAAGAATAAAAACTATAACATAACTTTTTGCGACCAGGGTAAAAATGATCACTTGAGTGTTACGTAACGTTTAGAGAGGGGGGGGAGGGGTACACAAAAACGTTACGGAGCGTTACAGTGGGGGGAGGTGGGGTCAAAAATCTTCAAAAATTGCGTTACGTAATACTTGAACGCTCCCTATACCACAAGCCAGTAAATCATTTAATTTTATTTCAGACTAGAAGTGTCCCGCGGCTTCGCCCGCGTTAAAACCTTCTTTTATTTACTTAAAACTTTTCTTTTGTAAAAACGATTCTATCATTAAACACATCAAATAAGAATTAGCCAAATCGGTTCACCCGTTTTCATGTTATCACATGACTAAGGCAATTCTTGATTCATATTTATAAAACCCTAAAAACCTAAATTTACAGACTTTGTTACCTACCCCATTTCGAAAAATCCTACAACACGTACTTCATCCCAACTTGTTTCGCCATACAAACTTTGAATCCCCGTTCCGTATCCGGGAGGAATTTTCAGAAAATCATTTCTGAGCGGATACCTACGACATAATAACTATCTGCATTCTGAATTTCAGCGCAATCCGAAATAATATTGATTTTCAGACTTTGTTACCCCAGTTTATCTTCTTAGGGTGGCATTTTGAAAAAGTCTGAAACTCGTATTTACTTATTTATTTACAGAAGTACTTGTGTGAAATGTCGAATAAAACGACTATCCAAACTTTGAACCCCCGCTTCATCCCCTTAAAGAGTGTATTTTGAAAAATTCTTTCTTAGCGGATACCTAAGTCAAAATAACTACCTGAATGCCAAATTTCAGCGCAATCCGAAACAATATTGATTTCAGACTTTGCTACCCCATTTCACCCTCTTAGGGGTGGAATTTCGAAAAAACCTAAAACACATGTTTACTTATTTATGTCCTGAAGCATTTGTGTGAAGTTTCAATTAGAAAATACTATCTAATAATATTTCTCCATAGAAACTTTGAACCCCTGTTTCATCCCCTTCAGGGGTGAAATTTGAAAAATCCTTTTTCAAAGGTAACTAACGTTGTAATAATTATCTGCATGCCAAGTTTTAGCGCAATCCGAAAAAATATTAATTTTCATACTTTGTTACCCCATTTCAGCCTCTTAGGGGTGGAATTTCAAAAAAACCTGAAACACGTATTTACTTATTTTTGTACTGAAGCACTTGTGTGAAGTTTCGGATAGAAAAGACTATCTAATCTTGTTTCTCCATACAAACTTTGAACCCCCATTTCATCCCCTTAAGGGGTGAATTTTGAAAAATCCTTTCTTAGTATACCCCTACGTACTAAGACAAATATACCCTCCAAATTTCAAGTCTCTACGACCAGCGGTTTAGGCTGTGCATTGTCTGTCAGTGAGTCAGTCTAGAAGTGTCCCGCGGCTTCGCCCGCGTTAAAAAAAAACTTTTCTTTTGTAAAAACGATTCTATCAATAAAGACATCGAAAAAGAATTAGCCAAATCGGTTCACCCGTTTTTATGTTATCGCGTGACTAAGGCAATTCGGGATTCATATTTATAAATCCCGAAAAACCCAAAGTTTCAGACTTTGTTGTCTACCCCATTTCGAAAAATCCTACAACTCGTACTTTATCTCATCTTGTTTCGCCATACAAACTATGATTCCCCGTTTCGTATCCGGGAGGAATTTTTAGAAAATCTTTTCTGAGCGGATACCTACGTCATAATAACTATCTGCATTGTAAATTTCAGCGCAATCCAGCAAACAATATTGATTTTTAGACTTTGTTACCCCAGTTTATCCTGTTAAGGTGGCATTTTGAAAAAGTCTGAAACTCGTATTTACTTATTTATTTACATAAGTACTTGTGTGAAATGTCGAATAAAATAACTATCCAAACTTTGAACCCCCGCTTCATCCCCTTGAAGAGTGAATTTTGAAAAATTCTTTCTTAACCTATGTTTAAATAACTATCTGCATGCCAAATTTCAGCGCAATCCGAAACAATATTAATCTTTACACTTTGTTACCCCATTTCACCCTCTTAGGGGTGTAATTAAAAAAAACCTGAAACCAGTACTTACCTTTTTTTACTGGAGCACTTGTATAAAGTTTCGAATAGAAAATACTATCTAATCTTGTTTCTCCATACAAACTTTGAACCCCCGTTTCATCCCCTTCAGGGGTGAATTTTGGAAAATACTTTCTCAGAGGGAACTAACTTCGTAATAACTATCTGCATGCCAAATTTCAGCGCAATCCGAAACAATATTGATTTTCACACTTTGTTACCCCCATTTCACCCTCTTAGGGGTGGATTAAAAAAAAAACTGAAACACGTATTTACTTATTTTTTTACTTGAGCACTTGTATGAAGTTTCGAATAGAAAAGACTATCTAAACTTGTTTCTCCATACAAACTTTGAACCCCGTTTCATCCCCTTCAGGGGTGAATTTTGAAAAATCCTTTTTCAGAGGTAACTAACGTTGCAATAACTATCTGCATCCCAAATTTCAGCGCAATCCGAAAAAATATTGATTTTCACACTTTGTTACCCCATTTCACCCTCTTAGGGGTGGAATTTCAAAAAAACCTGAAACACTTATTTACTTATTTTTGTACTGAAGCACTTGTGTAAAGTTTCGGATAGAAAAGACTATCTAATCTTGTTTCTCTATACAAACTTTGAACCCCCATTTCATCCCCTTAAGGGGTGAATTTTGAAAAATCCTTTCTTAGTACACCCCTACGTACTAAGACAAATATACTCTCTAAATTTCAAGTCTCTACGACCAGCGGTTTAGGCTGTGCGTTGTCTGTCAGTGAGTCAGTGAGTCAGTCAGTATGTCAGGACAAAGATTCTTATAGTATTAGATTAAAAAGTACCTGAATAGTTTTAACTAAAGACCTTTATGACTCACGCAATAAGGTCGAATGTCATACATGTAAAAGTACGGCGCTCGCCGAGATCACTCGTACTCGCCACTGATAGAGAAGCGCAGACCGCTCTGAAACCGGTCGCACGACTTTCAACCTTATCACGTGAGTCATACCGGTATTTAGATAAAATTTATTATACTCACGATACGTTTAATTAAGTTATACCTGAATAGTATTCCCCTGCACTTGCATCGTCGGTTGTTGAACCTGCATGGTCGGTTGTTGCACCATCGTCTGTTGTTGCACCTGCATCGTTGGTTGTTGCACCTACAACAAAACATATGTCAGTACATATGACAATATAACAACCAAGCTCGTGTGTTCGTGTTGTGGAATGTTTGGTGCTCGAGTTTGACTCACACTTCGACCGGTTAATATATATAATAATAAATATTTGTATGTATTTTTGTACTGTAACTTTTAAGCCCTATGACAGGCAGGCAGACAGTCGGACGGACGGTCAGCGATTGCTAAGAAATAGGGTCCAGTTTTCACCATCCGAGGACGTAACCCTAAAATAGACAGTCCTGATATCTCAGTCTTCACCCACAGATTAGCAAGTCCTACCACAGTCTAAAAATCCCGTTCAAAAATAAAGAAGCGTCGAGGGAGATGTTTATGCCCAGAAGTGG